>CM028133.1:355360000-358140000 GCA_016271365.2 Neoceratodus forsteri | reverse complement strand
CTTTCAAATTCACCCACTCTGGTCGCTCGAACTTGCACACTCTGGTCTCTCAAACTCACCCACTCTGGTCTCTCAAACTCGCACATGCTGGTATCTCAAACTCACACACTCTGGTCTATCGAAGTTGCCCCCACCCAGGAATTTGCTTCAACCAAACAGTCGACATCATGCACAATGGACAGCATGAAGGACTGTGTGAAACACAGAACTTTGATAATATTTTGTTACAATAATTCTCAGTCTGCCAGCTGACACTTCAACCCCTGTGCCACTACACCACCACCTCATCACTGTGATCGCTCAGACAAAATATTGCCCGCGGAGCCACCAAGTGGCTGCTCCACCTTGTCAATGATGTGGTGGTTGGCCAGTGACACAGATATCCACTGTCAGACTGAGATCTGCTATGCTTGTCACACACAGTGGCAGATGACAGCACTTCCTAGCTGACCAAGGGGAAACAAACTATCTCAGATATAAAAGGTAACGGCAGACTCCCAAACTATCACCTGGTTCAGCCCTCCATTAGCTCTTTCAGTTGGTCCCCTTGGTATGATGAGTGAAAGAAGCCTGACACCAACTGTACCCTGCTGTGTGAAACAATGCTCGTGATCCTTTCTCAATGTAACACTACTACCATACCATTATCTCACCACCACGCCTTTCTCTCACCACCTGGGAACTCCCAAGTAATGTTTCCACCACTTGTTCCCTTTCTTTCACTCACCAGACCTCTTTTCACTCAGTATTTCGAATTTTCATTTGGAGTAGCCCATTCAATGACTAGCATATCACTGCATTACCTCCAAAACACCAACGGGCCAAGCAGGAGTTCCACCAACGCAAGACAATCCAATTCACGCCTATGACACTGCATCTCTTTGACCTTTTCTTAGTCTCAATCTGCAAAGTTTTTATTTCCCAAACCAGTAACAATACTTATATTTACAACTCGCAGACTCTGGTCTCGAACTTGCACACTCATAGGTGCTGGAACTAGGGGTGCTGGGGGTGCGGCAGCACCCACCTTGCTTGAAGTACAATTCCCTCTGGCTTCCTATACAGTTTTGCTCAATGGCTTTCAGTACCCCCACTATAAAAATTGTTCCAGTTCCACTGTGCACACTCTGGTCTCTCAAAACTCTCTTGAACTAGCCGCACTCCAGGAATTTGCTTCAATCAAACAGGTGACATCATGAACAAGGAACCCTTGAACTCACACACTATGGTCTTTCCTTGACCTCACACACTGTGGTCTCTCCTCAAACTCGCACACTCTGGTCTCTCCTCAAATTCACACTCTGGTCTCTCCTCAAACTCACACACTCACCCTGCAGCCCCTTATCATGTGCAATCAGAGAAGCTGCAAAGGAAATATTGGGGGCAAGTCTTTTATGTCTCCAGTTTGAGCCTGTTTATCTGTACTGGTGATACTGTGGAAAACAATCAATGCAGAGGTGTACTTTGCACGTGCTGCATGTATATGATGGTTCAACGCATTTCTTTTTCTGCGAACAATTTATGCACCTCTCCTTCTTCCCTTTCATGGGGTAGTATAGTCCACCACTAGTCAGATTTTGCTCAATTACAGCAAGTGAGACACCATGTCTTCTATGGGCATATCCTTTCAAAAGATGCTCAGAGAGGACCAATGCGAAATTCAGTTGCCTGTGCTTGTTCACCCTTCCTGTCTTCATTCCCTGAACTTGATTCGCACTCTCTCTGAACAGAGTAAAAGCATTTTCCAATTCCACGTCCCACAAAAACCAGAAAAGGTATATCCACCACTTCTTGGATTTTCTGGTGCAGTGGTACTGACCCCAATGCTGGTCAGCAATGTCCATGCCATTCGTATGCATGTTATACTGCTCAAGTACTTCTGGACATGGAACTGATACAAGAGTGCCGCCTCTTTGTCTCCTGGGCACAGACATTGCTGGTGAGGCAGGGTCATGGATCATTGATAGCAAGAAAATGGGATGGTTGTCTTTCCATGCTGTGGTGACAAGTGACCCATTCTGGCGCTGTTCATAATGGCCACGAGGTTTCTTCTTCATTGATAAGTTGTTAAGTTCTGCAGGCCATCCAACCCTATTGGTGTGCAATGTGCCACATGTGTATAAGTCAATGTTCACTAGTTCTTTTGCCAGGTGGACTGAAGTGAAATAAATGTCAAAATGTACATGGTGCCTTTTGCCATGCAGGTCCTAAGTCAGGTCTTTCACAACCCTCTCTGCAAGGCCCACTTCCACAGTGCCAGCAACCTTTCCCGTGTACACTTGGAAGTCTGACACATAACCATTATGAGGATCTGCAAGGACCCATACCTCTATTCCATACCGTTGTGGCTTGCATCGCATGTATTGCTTGAATGACAGTCATCCTCTGAAGCCTACCATTGCCTCATCAACTGACACCTCTCTGTGTAGGTTGTACTCCCTCTTGCATGCCTTGAGAACATGGTCAATAATTGGACACACGTGATGCAGCTTGTCATGCTCTTCCGGTCCTCTTGGTGGATTTAGCGTGCTGTCACTGGCATGCAGATATTGCATAATCTTTTCATAACACTCATGGGTCATTAACTTTGGGATTGGTAAATGTCCGTAGAGATGGTGCTTCCCCCAGTACATGCAGTAGTGTGGTGCCTTAATAACAGGCATGTACAGTCACATTCCAAGTAAAGCTTTTATGTTGGACAATGTTACTGGAGTCCATCGGTGGCCAACTTTGTTCGCTTCTGCCTGCTTATGGGCACTGTACCAGTTTTTCTCATTGGCAATCAATTCATAGAGAATTGGAGAAAATGTAAGGTTCATAAAATCCATGGGAGTCTTCTCTGCACTTATCACTGTGGCAGAACCCACTGGCTCTTTGAAATCCTCAACATGCACTGGCTCTAAACGACTTGTCCATTCATCACTGTGAACCACATCAAGATGTGTCAAAGGTTCCTCATGTCATTCTGCATCATCAGTTTCATGTTGTTCTGCATCATCACCTACAATGTGGGTACTGACACGCCTTAGTGTAGCCAGAGGAAGATCATCTTCACTGTCTGTTTTGTTCCTCTGCTGCTGTAGCTTGGCTAGTGGCACATCATCCTCTTCGCTCTCTGTGGAGTGTCTCTTCCCGTGCAGCGTAGCGAAGGGTAGATCATCTTCATTGCTAAAATCAGTGTCATCACTGTCTGGTGTGCTCAAAGGCATCATATGCACCAAGTCTACCTCAATGTCAGAATCATCAAAACCATGAAATGCATCCACCTCATTGTCACTGGCACTATCGAACAGGTCTAGCAGGTCATTATTGTAGACTTTCTCCATATTTCCAGTGTTGATCTTCAGTAGTTACCAAGGTGTGTGTGTGTGTGTGTGTGTGTGTGTGTGTGTGCAATATCCTGATCAATGAGCTGCGGTCTCTTTCAGTGCATTGGTCTCTCACAGGGTGGGGTCTCTTTCTGGGTGTTGCTTTCTCAGTCTCAGGGGGATGGTCTCACTCTTGGGGCAGTGGTCTCTCACAGGGTAGGGGTCTCTCTGGACAGTGGTCTCGATCTCAGGGGCGGTCTCTCACAGGGCAGGGTCTCTATCTGGGTGTTACTTTCTCGATCTCAAGAGGATGATCTCACTCTCGGGGCAGGGGTCTCACACAGGATGGGGGTCTATCTATCTCAAGGATGTGGTCTCTTGATCTCGGGGATGGTCTCTCGATCTCAGGGGGCAACGGTCTCTTGATCTCAGGACGGTCACGCGATCATCTGTAATAGAAACAGACAAGATATCTTTGCACTGCTGACACAAATCATCAAGACCCACAAACTTCAAAACAAAGCAATATAACCAGTATCCCCCACCCCCATCCCTATGACATGCCTAAGCTTGTCACACATCACAAATGTATGGAAAAAAGCCACACCTTCCAGCCTGCACTATCATGAAAAACGCATTCCAAGAACACAAAATGGCATTATGTTTACGATATCATTTTCAGAAATACCCAGCTGCAGATGGGAGACCACTGGACTCCGGGGATGCCCAGGTGTCTGGGTTCTCCCACCACAATGTGAAAACACCCATCCCCATCCCACAAAAGGATTTCCTGGGATCCAGTGGGTCTCTACACTGTACGATACCCGGCAACATACAAAACAAACCCTTCGCCACTGTTCAGTGGTCCTACTCCAACCCTCCAACACCCAGCACAAAGAAAAGGAACATTTTTTTTTCTTTTTGCACACTCCGTCATCCAGCCACCAGAAAGCAGCACCATAATCAAATGGCATCATCTTTGGCACATTCTCTCCCACCTTCAATCACCCAACATGAAACACTCGGTGGTGGTGGTGGTGGTGGTGGTGGTGGTGGTGGTGGTGGTGGTGGAGAGGTGGAGAGAGAGAGAGATCCATTTGACACCAGGGATTGCATTTTGTGAGATGATGCGGGGTGTTTGATGGGGGGGGCCCGACCCCAGGGACTCCATTTTGTGCAACTGTGTTGTGTGTTTGACAGTGGTGGTGTGGACATAGACACCATGGAAAACATTTTGTGCGATGGGGAAATTCCTCAGAGGGCATGTGGGCACACAGACACCAGATTACGCTGTTTGTGGGATGGTGCCGGGTGTTGAAACACCTGGAATCATGCCACAAACAGCGTTCTTTGTTTTCAGGGGCTCCCACCACCTTCTGATGCCCATTGCCATCACACAAAATGGGTTCCCTGGTGTCACAGGCCTCTCCCTCCAACCAGCAAACACATGATGCCATCACACAAAATGGATCTTTAGGTGTCTGGGTTCTCCCACCCCAACATGAAAACACTCCCATCACCATCCCACAAAAAGGATGTCCTGGGATCCAGTGGTTCTCCACACTGTACGATACCAGGCAACATACAAAACAAACCCTTTGCCACTGTTCAGTGGTCTCACTCCAACCCTCCAACACCCAGCACAAACAAAAGGAATTTTTTTTCTTTTGCACACTCCAACACCCAGCCACCAGAAAGCAGCACCATAATCAAACGGCATTGTCTTTGGCACATTCTGCCCCACCTTCAATCACCCAACATGAAACACTCAGTGGTGGTGGTGGGGGGGGCCACTTGACACCAGGGATTGCATTTTGTGGGATGATGCTGGGTGTTTGACGGGGGGAGGGGGCCCAACCCCAGGGAATCCATTTTGTACAACAGTGCTGTGTGTTTGACAGTGGCGGTGAGGACAGAGACACCATGAAAACCATTTTGTGCAATGGGGACAGGCCTCAGAGGGCATGTGGGCACACAGACACCAGATTACGCTATTTGTGGGATGCCACAAACAGCATTCCCTGTTGTTGGGGACTCCCACCACCTTCTGATGCCCATTGCCATCACACAAAATGGATTTCCTGGTGTCACGGGCCTCCCTCCAACCAGCAAACACATGATGCCATCACACAACATGGATCCCCAGGTGTCTGGGTTCTCCTGCTCCAACATGAAAACACTCCCATCACCATCCCACAAAAAGGATTTCCTGGGATCCAGTGGTTCTCCACACTGTATGATACCCAGCAACATACAAAACAAACCCTTCACCACTGTTCAGTGGTTCCACTTCCACCCTCCGACACCCAGAACTAACAAGAGGAACATTTTTTTCTTTTTGCACACTCCATCACCCAGCAACCAGAAAGCAGCACCATAATCAAACAGCATTGTCTTTGGCACATTCTTCACTACCTTCAATCACCCAACATGAAACACTCAGTGGTGGTGGTGGGGGGAGATCCACTCGACACCAGGGATTGCATTTTCTGAGATGATGCCGGGTGTTTGACGAGGGGAAGGGGGCGCTACCCCAGGGAATCCATTTTGTGCAACTGTGCTGTGTATTTGCCGGTGGCGGTGAGGACACAGACACCATGGAAACTATTTTGCCTGATGGGGACAGGCCTCAGAAGGCATGTGGGCACACAGACACCAGATTATGCTGTTTGTGGGATGCCACAAACAGCGTTCCCTGTTGTTGGGGGCTCCCACGACCTTCTGATGCCCACTGCCATCACACAAAATGGATTACCTGGTGTCACAGGCCTCCCTTCAACCAGCAAACACATGATGCTGTCACAAAAAAATGAATCCCCAGGTGTCTGGGTTCTCCTACCCCAATGTGAAAACACTCCCGTCACCATCCCACAAAAAGGATTTCCTGTGATCCAGTGGTTCTCCACACTGTACGATACCCGGCAACATACAAAACAAACCTTCTCCACTGTTCAGTGGTCCCACTCCAACCTCCGATACCCAGCAGAAACAAAAGGAAAATGCTTTTCTTTTTGCACACACCATCACCCAGTCAACAAAAAGGAGCACCATAATCAAACAGCATCATCTTTGGCACATTCTCCCCCACCTTCAATCACCCAACATGAAACATTTGGTGGTGGTGTTGGTGGTGGTGGGAGATCCACTTGACACCAGGGATTGCATTTTGTGAGATGATGCCAGGTGCTTGACGGGGGGGGGGAGGGGGCCCGACCCCAGGGAATCCATTTTGTGCAACTGTGCTGTGTATTTGATGGTGGTGGTGAGGACACAGATACCACAGAAATCATTTTGTGTGATAGGGACAGGCCTCAGAGGACATGTGGGCACAGAGACCCCAGATTACACTGTTTGTGAGATGTCACAAACAGCATTCCCTATTGTCAGGGGCTCCCCCCACCTTCTGATGCCCATTGACATCACACAAAATGGATTTCCTGGTGTCACGGGCTTCCTTCCAACCAGCAAACACACAATGCCATCACACAGAATGGATCCCCAGGTGTCTGGATTTTCCCACCCCAATGTGAAAACACTCCCGTCACCATCCCACAAAAAGGATTTCCTGTGATCCAGTGGTTCTCCACACTGTACGATACCCGACAACATACAAAACAAACCTTCTTCACTGTTCAGTGGTCCCACTCCAACCTCCGATACCCAGCACAAACAAAAGGAAAATGTTTTTCTTTTTGCACACACCATCACCCAGTCAACAAAAAGGAGCACCATAATCAAACAGCATCGTCTTTGGCACATTCCCCCCCACCTTCAATCACCCAACATGAAACATTCAGTGGTGGTGTTAGTGGTGGGGGAGATCCACTTGACACCAGGGATTGCATTTTGTGAGATGATGCCAGGTGTTTGACGGGGGGGAGGGGGCCCGACCCCAGGGAATCCATTTTGTGCAACTGTGCTGTGTATTTGATGGTGGTGGTGAGGACACAGATACCACGGAAATCATTTTATGCGATAGGGACAGGCCTCAGAGGACATGTGGGCACACAGACCCCAGATTACACTGTTTGTGAGATGTCACAAACAGCATTCCCTGTTGTTAGGGGCACTTCCTACCTTCTGATGCCCATTGACATCACACAAAATGGATTTCCTGGTGTCACAGGCTTCCCTCCAACCAGCAAACACACAATGCCATCACACAGAATGGATCCCCAGGTGTCTGGATTCTCCCACCCCAATGGGAAAACACTCGAATCACCATCCCACAAAAAGGATTTCCTGGGATCCAGTGGTTCTCAACACTGTACGAAACCCAGCAACATACAAAACAAACCCTTCACTTCTGTTCAGTGGTCCCACTCCAACCTTCCGACACTCAGCACAAACAAAAGGAATATTTTTTTCTTTTTTGCACACTCCATCACCCAGCCACCAGAATGCAGCACCATAGTAAAACGGCATTGTCTCTGGCACATTCTACCCCACCTTAAATCCCCCAACATGAAACACTAGGTGGTGGTGGTGGTGGTGGGAGATCCACTCAACACCAGGGATTGCATTTTGTGAGATGATGCCAGATGTTTGAAGGGGGGGGTCCTGACCCCAGGAAATCCATTTTGTGCAACTGTGTTGTGTGTTTGATGGTGGTGCTGAGGACACAGACACCACGGAAGCCATTTTGTGCGATGGGGACAGGCTTCAGAGGGCATGTGGGCAAACAGACACCATATTACGCTGTTTGTGGGATAGTGCTGGGTGTTGAAACACTAGGCACCATGCCACAAACAGCGTTCCCTGTTGTTGGGGGCTCCCACCACCTTCTGATGCCCATTGCCATCACACAAAATGGATTCCCTGGTGTCACAGGCCTCCCTCCAACCTGCAAACACATGACGCCATCACACAAAATGGATTCCCAGGTGTCTGGGTTCTTCCATCCTAACGTGAAATCACCCACCACAATCCCACAAAAAGGATTTCCTGGGATCCAGTGGTTCTCCCCACTGTATGATATCTGGCAACATACAAAACAAACCCACTCCAACCCTCCGACACCCAGCACAAACAAAAGTTTTCCTTTTTGCACACTCTAACACCCAGCCATAAACACCCACCACGAAACACTTGGGAGTAGGGGGGAGATCAACTAGACACCAGGGATTGAATTTTGTGAGATGGTGCCGGGAGTTTGGGTGGGGTTATGCACCAACCCACAAATGACATTGCCTTGTCTCTGGGGGCTCCCAGCCATCCTACAACAACCAAAACCATGCAAACCATGCAAAAGCATCCTCTGGTGCCACTATACAAGACCCTACCCCATCTCACAGAAACATTCCCTGGTGTCCAGCAGGCTAGCAATGTCCCCCACCCCAGACCCCTCACAAAAAACAACAAAATGAGGTGAAACTAGATGTTTCCAAACAGCAAAAAAATATTTACACACCACCTGTTCCCCTTTCTTGCAACCACTAAACAAGGTCCCACAAATACAGCAACAGGTTTTACGACCCATATAGACTCACCGCTAAACAGAGAGTTTTTTTTGGGGGATAAAGAAAATAAGCAGTTTGAGACCTCCCCCCAAACAAGCAGAAAGCCAACACCATTACCCACATGCCAGGCTTCATGGTTGCTCATTACACAAAGTGCCCAGACCACTATCGTAGTATATTGCAGTCGCTCCATTCCCTCTGGCATAGGCACAGCAGTAGTCAGGGCATTTTGTAGGATGACTCTACAATAATTTTAGCTGAATTTGAGAACTTCCCCCTCAAACAAAGCCAACACCGTTACCTGTGCTCCTCAATATGTCCTGACCACAAATATATGGCAGTATATTGCAGTCGCTCACCGGGAAACAGGGAAACAGGGAAACAGCAGCCTAGTGTGGGAACCACCACAAAAATCACTGTTATCTGTAGTGTACTAGTACACAAAATGCAACGAGAGACTCCCCCCCCCCCACCAAACAAAGCCAACACCGTTACCTGCACTCGATGGCTGCAGATGTTTTCGAGGGGATGCCGTCAATCCCTGAGGGTAGCCCACAAAGATGACAGCTCCATGATTACCAGTATTCTTTAGCAAAAAAGAAAGTAAAAGAGAAAAGAGACAAATAGTGAAGTTGGAGAGTCACGTTCACTGAGGAGCAGTACTTCCGGTTTCTCAGACGCGCTCTCAGAAACAGAGAAAAAAACAAGAGTATTCCTGACCACAAAGTACATAAATAAGTACCTGAAATTAGTATGAGGCAATATCCAATGGTGCACAGAAACAGAACGCAACACAGAAATTGTGGAAGCACTTAGCAGCGGCTCGGTCCAGCTCTCCCTGCATGCAGCAAACAAAGTGAAGATGCCAGCACTAAAACAAAGTTTTCTATGAAATTTATAATGGGATCCCTACACTTGCCAGCCAATCCCAAGAGGCTTACAATGTGGGGGAATCACTCAGAGAGGGTTAATAAGCCCTATATGGATTGGCTGGCAAGCATACCTCTCAACCTCCTGCCTCATAAATCAGGGACAAGGCTTAAAAAAATTGGGGACAAAGGATCAAAATCAGGGACACTTCTTCAAAATTGGAGATATCCCTTCAGGAAGCTGGTAGAATAAAGGGCTTGGTGTAAAATGCATTATCTAAGGAAGAACAAGTCTGTAACTTTTAAGTTTGACATTATTTTACGCTTATAACCCCCACAGTTTGGTCACAAAAAAGACAATTTTAGGAGGGACAGAGTAAAATTTTGAGGCAAAATCAGGGACGTCCCTGAAAATCGGGGACAGTTGAGAGGTATGCTGGCAAGTAATATTAAAATAGTTTCCTGTCTCCAGGCATGACATGGGCAAACAGAGACTATACAGCTGGCATCTGTATTCGTCCTCAGACACATTGGAGCAACTGATTTGCTGACTCCAGGCAGTGGCTGAAACACAATGAATTAAACTCACAGGGGTGGATATTCACCCATAAGCACTTCTTCACAGAATGAGTGGTGGATAAATGGAATAAGCTGACAGAGGAAATGGTATAGGCCAAATCAGTGAACAGCTTCAAGCAGAGATGAGGCAGGCATATTAGACAGGTCTTTTGATTAAGATGCAGAGGTTGGTATCGCTGCAGATTCCTGTGTAGATAGACCTCACCTCTCAGAATTTGCTTGTTACCCCCGAGAAAATTGGTGGATGGCCCCTCTGGGACTTATTTCTGATTTGGGACGTTGCGGGCCCTCCAGGCCCCATAGCTCAGCCTAGGAATGCCTGATTTACAATTCCAAGATGTCATTTTCTACATTTATTGCCATGCCAAGTTGGATGGAACAACTCAGAAAATCCAAAATTGCCACCAAACTCCAATATGGCCACCATATCACTAGTAAATACTTGAGACGCTAATAATTTCCAAATCTATAGTTTCCAAGATACCGATTATCAATGATTCATGAACGGGGAGTTTATTATTACATTTAATATAAACACATATTAAATTAATATAATAGAACATAAATATAAATAAACAATGCATAATGCATCAATCCGCTTGTTTGGCCTTTGACCCAAAATTGCATCCACTCTGTGAGAATTTGCCACTTTGTTCACAGGATTGCATGGCATGTTCATGTACGTTGTATGCCTGTTTAGTTTGTATTTCTAGTTTCTAGTTTTTAATTTTAGTTTCTGTTTCAGAAACATGGCTAGCCCTCTAGCTGTACCTGTTGGATTGGTCAATCCATCTGATTTGCCTACCTGTGTTCTTTGTGAGAGCCAAATTAGAGATACGGAACTGCAACAAATATTAGGAGAGAATAGGCTGAATACCATCAATGCTTTTGCAGAGAAATGGTCAGTCACAAAACCAACTTCCGAGTACGCCAGGAGAAGGCAGATTGACTGGTTGTTGTGGTTCTACGGGGGGAGAGTCAGGACTCTGTTATTGGTGTTGCAGAGAGAATAGGGCAGAAATGTGGGGGTAGTGAGTGTATTTATTTAAAATATGGTAACTGGGAAAGGTACACTGAGCCGGAGCTAATTTCCAGGTGCAACCCGGGGGTGGGGTGGAGAAAATGCAACAAGAATACAAAGTTGACTGCATAGCAATAGGTACACTAAAATATAGAATTGTTTTACAAAATATATACAATAAGGTACAAGAATATTACAGTTGTAGACCATATATACAATAAATACAAATAAGAATGTACAATGTTTTACAATCAGGCAATAGTATAAAGATCCAATTGCAAGGAGCCACATATGAATGCCTAGAGAATGAAGAGGAGGGGTAAGAAGTCAGTTGGGGGAAGAAGGGGAGGAGAGAGTCAAGAGGGATGAGGAGGGAAGCAGGTGCAGGGGAGGAGTTTTAGGTATTTTTTGAGGGATGCAGTAGCGGGCAAGAGGTGGACTGAGTGGGGCAGATGGTTCCAGAGGACAGGGATCCTAAACACGAAGGATAACTTGCCTAATTGCGAATGTGGTAGAGGGAGAGTGAAGGAGCGAGGGTCATGGGAAGGAACAGAGTAACCCATGTTGGTGGAGGGGGACTGGAGATTGGTAAGGTACGGAAGGAGAGCACTGAACCAATACTTTGTGATGAAGGTGGAGCAGTTGGCATGGTGGGGACTAGCAAGTGAGATGAGGGAGAGAACTGAGTACAAGGAACAGTGGTGTGTTTGATAGGGAAGGTTTGTAGTAGAGCAACAGAAGACATTGTAAAGTGTGTCCAGTTTGGAGAGAGATGATTGGAGTGTGGAGCTGAACACATCAGCATAATCTATGGAGGGCAACATTAGCTTGGTGACAAGCACTTTTGCCCAATCTCCCTTCTCCCCATCCTAGCAAAAGTACAGGAGCACATTGCCCTTTCACAACTCAATCCCTATCTGTATGCCCTGACCACAAATATATGGCAGTATATTGCAGTCACTCACCGGGAAACAGGGAAACAGCAGCCTAGTGTGGGAACCACTGCCAAAAATCACTGTTACCTGTAGTGTGCTAGTACACAAAATGCAACGACAGACTCCCCCCCAAACAAAGCCAACACCGTTACCTGCACTCGATAGCTACAGATGTTTTCTATCCCTATCCGTAGGGATTGAGTTGTGAAAGGGCAAAGTGTAGAGGTAAGGTAGGAGGGTTGCAACCCTATCCAGTACTTGGCCATAAAGGTAGCAGAGTGGATGAGGCATCTGTAATCAAGGGAGGGGAGAGAGAGGGCTTTATAAAGATTGCAGTCATGGGTTAGAGGGGGCAGGATAGAGCAAAGTGACAGGAGTGAAAGAGGGCATCCAGTCTTGTGAGGGTGGATTTGGAGCGGCACTATAGACTATGTCAGCATAGTCAGAAGTGGGAGGATAATTTTCTGTACAATAGCATGATGGGCCAGTAGTGGAATGCAGTCATGGTTTCTGTATAGAGCACCGAGTTTTGGGTGCAGTGTCTTATGGATTGCATCCACTTGCACAGAAAAGTCCAGGTGCGCTCTAGCCAGACTCTGAGATACCTAAAGGAGGTGACAATTTCTAAGGGTGTACTATCCAGTGTGTGGAAAATAGTGATGGGGAGGATTCTAGTGAGTCTCTGCCTTAGGCTGAAGGTCATGGAGACAGTCTTTTTGGCATTTAGAAACAGCTGGTTGGATTGGAACCAGTGCTGTACCTTGTTGAAATCCTGCTTCAGAGTGGTTGCGACTTCTGTATAAGAAGTACCGGAGGTGTGCAGTACGTTATCTGCATACATGCGAATTTGTGTTGCAGAGCATGCAGTAGGTATGTAATTTAAAAAGATGGAAATTAGTATTGGGCTTAGAATTGAGCCCTGTTGGACTACAGTATTGATGGGGGGGGGGGATATGCCAGTTTTGACTGATTGCAACCCACCTTCTAGGTACAGTAGCAGCAGAACCAGGTGGTGGCTGAAGTGGATAGACCAGTGGTTATTAGTTTGTGGAGGAGGAGGAGGGTATGTGATACTGTATCAAGGGCCTTGGCCAGGTTGACAAATATAGTGGACATGATCTGCCCCTGATCAATACCTGTGATTATGAAGTCAGTAAGTCAAAGAAGGGAGGTTGTGGTAGAGTGGGACTTACAGAAACCAGACTGGAAAGGGGTGAAGAAGAAAGAGGAGTCGAGCTAGGGACTGAGTTGTGAAAGGGCAATGTGCACCTGTACTTTGACTAGGATGGGTAGAAGTGAGATTGGCAATAGCTGCTGGGGTTGGTAGGGTCGCCACCTTTAGGGAGTGGGATGACAGTTGACAGTTTCCATTTTAAAGGTACTGAAGCAGCCAAGGGTGGGGAAGGAAATATCAGGGGCAGATAACAAAGTAGTTTGCAGTTCAATCCATCTGGGCTCTTGCCTTTGCAAGGATTTAGGGCTAAGAGGGCTTTAAGATTTTCATCTGGGGTGATGGGTGAGAAAGAGAAAGGGGGGTGACAGAACTGGGTTTTGTGGTATTGAGTAGGAGAGTTGGGTTTGGGTGTATAGAAGTGAAGGGAAGAAAGAAGGGATGTGGCACAAGAGGTAAAAAATGAGTTGAAGGATGCTGCTATGGACTGTGGGTCAATTAAGGTGGAATTACAATCCTTGAGGAGTGGCACGGAGGGTTGGGTAGGGGGTAAGAAGAGGGATTGGAGAACTTTCTAAAATTTGGATGGGTGGCTTATGCCAGAGTTAAAGGAGCTGTAGAAGTATTCTGCTTTTGTTTATCTGGTGGCTCTGGTTCATGCACTTCTGATAAAACAGTATGTAGTGAGTTCATTAACTGAAGTGGAAACTTTATAGGCTTATCAGGTGTTGTCACAAGCACGCATGTAGGCCAACAGTTCGACGTTTACCCAGGGGAGGTGTGAATCTCTTTCTCTGGTTTGTTTGAGGGGGGCATAGAGGTTCCAAATATCCAAGAATTTAGAACTGAAATAGTAGAGGGCATCATCAATGGAGGATGCTGTGGAGATGGGCGACCAGTCAGTGTATTGAAGTTAATTGAGGAGGGGGGCTAGGTTTAGTGACCGAAATGAGTGTATAAATATTAGTTTTGAGGAGGCTTTTGTACGATGGACTTTGTGAACACAGTATATCATCTGGTGACTGGACAGGGAGTCTGAAAGGGTGCCAGACTTGATTATGTGGTGGGGGTGTGTAGTGAGAGCCCAATCTAAGAGGGTGTGGTTGTGAGATTTCAGGTTAAATCATGTTGGCTCTGAGATTATCTGGGTTAAACATCATAAGGTTTGCATCTTATCTTCCAACTTTGAGTTATGAATTCCTGAATTTGCATTTCTATTAGCCACATTTAGTACTGCAAAAACTGAGATATGCCTTCTTGATACACTGCATTACAGCGTGATCAGCAGTATGCCTTGAAGCAATCAAATGGGCCATATTTAATGATACTTCAATACTAAGTTTAGAAACGTTCTACTTAAAACATCTATCAGCTAATCTATGAGTCCACTGCTGCAGTGCTGCATAACAATTTACCTCAAAGCAGATCTTTTGAAAATGATCCAAATTTGCTATTTCTTGTAAGCTCCCTGATTTCAGTCGCTTATATGCCAATTAATTTGCATTCATGCTGATTCAGCACAAAATTCTTATCTCTCAGCCCGAGTGTTTTTTGTAAACATGGATAATTTTCAAGACTTCCACCAAGTAATGAAAAGTCTTTTCTTCAAGCTTCAATTTAGAAAACAAGTCTACAAAAGCTCATGTTGCCATCCCAGAGAGATTTCATCACTCCTTTAGTCACCAAGTCTGGCTGCCACATTTATTTATTTATTTATTTAAGAGCTTTACCAGGAAGGCATACTGAGCAGGCTATTGCTCGATTCCAGATGCATCCTGGGGGAGTGGGGAGAGGGGAGTACAATAGGCAAGTAAGGGCACAACAGCAATCAACAAGGTTCATATACAATAGTAAATATACAGTAGCTCAGTAGAAGTACAAGGTAAAATTGTAGTGCAGGTAACTTAGCAGCAAGAAGCAATACATAGCGATTGGAATTGTAACTGCGATATTGTATAATACAGAGCATGGGGTGGTACTAGTACCAGGTGACGACATGAGAGGATGAGCAGGGAGAGCAGAAAGAGCTGTCCTTGGGTAGCCCACATAATTAGCTGCATGAGCAGGGGAGGAGAAACGAGCTTGGAGGAGGTAGTTGAGGTGGTAAGATGAGGTGGCGTGTCTAATGCTCCCAGGGAGGGAGTTCCACAGTGTAGGCATGCAATATTTGAAGGCAGCTTGGCCGGCTGTGGTGGACATGCAGGGGAACAGTTAGGAACCTTTTATCATTGTTTCTCAGTGGGTACACTGGAGTAGTAGGGGCAGATAACACAGTTGTGAGGTAGGTGGAAAAGGACTGGGACCAGTACTTAGCCATGATGTTAGTGCAGAGGGGCAGCCTATGGGCCTCAAGAGAGGGAAAGCCCAGGGACTGGCAGCTACTGCCCTCTGAGCATAGCTTAATTTATGATCACTTGTAATCTTTGGTGACCTTAACTCTGTGAGCATCTTATGCCTTAAATGCTTTTCCCTTCTAGAAATCACTGTAGGGTTATTATCTCTTCATGGCTTGGTGGACCACTATACTTTACCCACCCTGCTGTCTTTTACATATTGCTTAATCTGTGGCTCTTATTCCCCTACCCTGTACCATTTAACTACTCTATTTCATCTTCATATTCCCTTTCCATTGCATTCCACTCTTACTATCTCTTTCCTCTGTCCCCTAACTCTCTTCCCTGCTGTAAACTAGCCCTTCAGGTGCACCCTGCCCCTCAGGTAGGAGAAATGCGGATACCACGTGGTTGTCACTTCCATAGCCACTGCCTGAGACACCTAGACCAGACTCCTTACTAGCGAGGTGTGGCATTGCCAATACTCAATCGGAACACGAGCCCTTTTCTGCTCTGGTGTTTGATTGGGTCCTGCAGTCTGCTCCTGTGTCTCCCACAGTACTAAGCTAAAGTCTGATTTTCTGTCTAAAACTCGCACAAAAAAGAGCTGTACTTACTTACTGCCTAACAGTTATGACCTCTGTTTTTTCCTGTTTAGAGTGTCAAGAGTTGGGACTCTGTTTGATTACACCTCTTTCTGAATTTCTGTGGTTGGGCCAGTCTTTAGGCATCAAGGAATACCCAATTCTGTTGTCCTGCTGTTTTGGTCCTTCCACTGGTTCAGATGTTCCATTGTCCGTGGTCCAGAACTTAATACCGACCCCTTCCTCCATTCCCTGCCAAGGATATGCTCTCCACGGGCTCCCTGCCCATAGGTGTGGGAAACCCAGGCACCGGGTGGTCGGCGCTGCCTCTACTGCCACCTGAGAACCTAAGGTCAGACTCCCCATTAGCAAAGTATGGCATTAGCAGCCATCCACTTGGAATGTAAGCGCTCTTCGGCGTTGGATCCGGATTGGTTCCTGCAGTCTGCTTCTGTGTCCATTCTATCCAAGCATAAATCTGATCTCCATGCCAAAATTTGCTAAAAAAGAGCTGTAATTACTTTTCTCCTTGACTGTTAAGACCCTTATGCTTCTTTTTAGAGTGTTACATTTAGTGATGCTGTGTGATTACACTACTTTTGAAATTCTGTGCTTGCGTCAGCTCCCTACATGAGCGGCCAATCACTTCTCCCTACTAAGCCTCATCTTATGTCCTCCTTAAATGTTACATAAGCACTCTGAACTAATATGACTGATGTAACATTGAGTACTTACTTGCATTAATTGTTTTTTTACTTGTGTTATTTGGCTTTATTGTAAATATCTTGTATGCATTGTACCATTTGATCTGGAGCTAACCAGGTCCATATTGTAAATGAGCTTGCTCAATGATGTTTACCTGGATAAATATAGATTTTGATTGATTGATTGATTGATTGGTAGAGGTTGCAGTGATGGGTGGAAGGAGGACAGTCAAGAGTGAAACGACAGAAGGAGTGGAAGAGTAGGTACAACCTGGCTAGGGTGGACTTGGGTACGGCACTGTAGACTACGTCACCGCAAGCAAAAATAGGGAGGATCATTTTCTGTACAATGGCCTGATGGTCCAGCAGTGGGATGCATCCACGATTGCGGTATAGGGCAGTTAACCTGGGGTGCAGCTTTGTTTGGATGGCATCAATATGTGCAGAAAAGTTGAGGTGCTGATCCAGGCAATCCCCGAGATATCTAAAGGAGGTACAGTCCTCTGAGGGGACCCGTTCAGGGTGTGGAAAATGGGAGTGGAGATGAGCTGCGAGAGTCTCTGCCTAGTGCCAAAGGTCATTAAGACTGTTTTCTTGGCATTGAGAGAGAGCTGATTTGTATGAGCACTGAACACTATTGAAGTCCAGCTGAAGTCTGGTCATCCCATCAGCAGTGGAGGGACCGGAAGCATACAGCACTGTATCATCTGCATACATGTGTATGGATGTGTGTGAGCAAGCAGAGGGCAGCTCATTTAGAAAAAGGGAAAATAAGAGAGGATCAAGTACGGAGCCCTGTGGCACTCCAGAGGTGAAAGGGAGGAGGGCAGAGATGGTGTAACTAATTTGGACTGATTGGGATCTGCCGATCAGGTAGGAATGGAACCAGTTTGTTGCCTCGCTGGAGAGACCTGCAAGCATGAGTGTGGACAAGAGAAGTGGGTGAGAGACTGTGTCCCACAGTTTCACCAGATTGACGAAAATTGCAGAGGTGATGTGGCCTTTGTCCATGCCAGAGTGGATGGAATCGGTGAGCCTTTCCAGGGAGGTGGCTGTGAAGTGGGTCTTCCTAAAACCAGACTGGTAAGGTGTGAAAAAGGATGTTGAGTCAAGGAAGGAGGAGAGTTGGACCAGGACACGGTGTCCTTGCAGCTTAGCCAGTATGGGAAGAAGGGAGATAGGGTGATAGTTTCCTGGGGCTGATGGGGCTCCCCCTTTTGGAAGAGGAATGACAGTGGCATGCTTCCACTCAGTGGGGATGGAGCCTAGAGAGAGAAAGAGAGATTTAGTAGTGTGGCCAGCAAGGAGGTGATGGCTGGAGCTGACAGGTATAGCATTTTCGAGTCTAGACCAGTGGAGCATTTACCTTTGGCTGGGTTTAGGGAGAGCAGCGCTTGTATCACATCTTCTGTGGTAACCAGGCAGAAAGGAGGGCTTGTGTGTAGGGTCTTGTGCAGGGTTTAACTGGGGATTTGTGGGTGTGGGGGCAGGAGGAAGGGCAGACAACAGTGATGCTGTGCAGTTTGTGAAATGTGAGTTGAACTCTGAAGCCACTGCAAGAGGATCAGTAGCAGTGCAGCCCCCTATATTTAGTACTAAAGTTGGAGGCTGGGATGGTTGGGAGAAAAATGATTTGACCAGCTTCCAAAATGTTGCAGGGTGATTTAGGTTTGCAGAGAAGGTGGTTTTGAAGTAACTGGATTTGGTCTGCCTGATTAACCATGTGCAGGCGTTTCATAATGCCTGATACTGGAGATGGGACGGACGAGCCCCCATGTTTTGTAATCCCCCACCGGCCACCTGTTTAACTAGTAAGCACACCTCCCAGTTCAGTGACTCTTGCAATTCATCTTTCCCTACTAGACTGGGACTTGGACCCTCCTTCCATGGGTCCATGGATCCTTCCGATGCATTGTCACCTGGGACATGGGTGTAGAAACCCTTCTTTGTCCCTGCCCTTGCAGTAGATCAATGTTGCTCTCTCCTTCTGTACCACACTCTAGGGGGCTTCCTCCAACAGGTTCAACCTGGTGCTGCGTGCTGTTACTTGCAGAGTTCCCTACTCTGTTCCATGTGGGAGCCAAATTAATTCATTATGCCCTCTCTGGTGCTGCACCCCTGCTCATACCATATTTCACAAGGCAATCCAAACAGTGGGATATCAGAAACACATCCCTTCCAGCTTTGAGACATCTGGAGACAACCCTTCACCATAGAAAGTTCTCTCCATTTCTCTTAGTGCTGCAACCTCCTCTGCGATCATACCTTGGGCATGATCCAGACAGCATGGATTTCCCGAAGCCATGTCTGAATCAAACACATAAAAATTTGCTGTTACTGAATTGTTCGCTAGTCCCTTTACAGTCTCATAAAATGGCTCCCTGATGCTGTGTTTACATTTGCTAACTCTGCCCTGTAATGGCAGCGGTAGCTCTCCTCATGCATCAAATCTGTTTGTGACCCAAAATGGTGTTTCTGACCTTTTATGCTACAGATTTTTGCTCAAAACTTTAATCAATTGCACTGCTTGTATCTCAGCACATACATATGATTTTGCTCTGACTTTGTGATCAGCATCAAAGCAAAGACCATTTACACAAGCTCAAAGTCAATTGCAAACCACAGTATTTCCATTGCACAGGATTCTGTTTGTTGCATCTTTCCCTTATACAACTCACAGTCTCTCTTTTGCTTAGAAACATTTACTGTTGCTGAATCCATCATAAATGCTCACAGTCTATGCTTAGAATTGTTGTTTGCAGTCTTGCTGTTACAACTCATAGTCCTTCTTTGCAAAACAATCACACTACTTGCACACAGATTCAGCAGCTTGAAAAAAATCACAAACATTTGATGCTCAGTAGTTGGGTTTTACTCACTGAAATCAGTAGCTGGCTTTCTCTGGTGGAAATATTTTGTCCTGGTGACAATCCTAGAAGATCTCTGTGGTGAAACAGGTTGGCAGTCCCACCAATCATAGCTATGAATGCCATGCTCACTTTCCAGTAGGTTAGACAATGGGTTGAGCCTGAATATACACAGCAAGAGTCTGTTTTCTACAGATTAGAATGTTCACAAGCCCCTCGATGGTTGACCCTGGTCGGACCAGCTCGCATGCCACTCACTCTCTCCTCCTCAAACACTTGGCTGCACTCAGAAGCTGGCTAGGGGGGTGGGACTGATTGCAGTAGCACCAGTCACTCAAAGCCATGCAAATGAGCCTGTATTTCTCTCTCGCTCTTCCTTCATGGCGTTTGTCGAGCAGGAGCAAATTTAAACTGCAAACTGTAACTTTTTTCTCACCTGCAATTTCAGCGACAGGAGTGCCGTTTTGAACACTTTCTCCACAGATTTTGGCAATTTCTTTAGCGACTCCCCCCAATTTGCTCACAAAGCACATGAAACTTTTAGGGCACATTCCTCTGTTTGTTTCCTAAATTCAACACTACTTTTGGCACTTGAAACTTGCAATTATTCTGTAAATGTTCTGGATGCAGAGACTAGGACATACACTTTCTGGTTTTACTGTCCATTGTAAGCTGGCACACACACACATAGCAGCACTCTGTTGTTTCTGTACTAGCAGGTACACAAGCGGCACATTCGGATGGCACTCTTCTGGGCAAAATCCTTTTGTGCAAAGTTTCCTTTCCTGTTTTGGGTCACCATGCTACCAGACAGACAAACAATAGCCATACCCTCAACAAAAATCTCTAGTTCTCTCCTCAAATTAAACAACATCCCTGACGAGCCCCCATTTTTTGTAACCCCCCCATCGGCCATTTGTTTAACTAGTAAGCACACCTCACATATTTTCTGTCTAGGTGAAAGAGAGTGGTGGGGGTACAGAAACAGTATTACACACAAATGACCATACTAAACTCAAGTCCTGAGGAGAGAACTTTTGCTAGGGGGTATGCTAGGGCTGTACTTCTAGAGGGGGTACCCAGTAATTCCACACAGGAAGCAGTAATAAGAATGTCCAAACCAGGTTGGGGTTCTAGATTGTGGCTTTATTCCAAAGATGGTACACAAAAGCAAAGATGGACTCCCAAGGGTTTACACTTCGTGGCACTAGGCAATGGCAGAACAACAGCTTCTATTGCAGACAGAAACTCTAAACTTTCCATATTACATAGGACCTTGAACTCTCTTCAGCGGTAAAGCCTCAGCTGAAACATACATCTCTTCTAGTGACACTGGCCACAATGGACCACACTTTCTTCTAGTAGCACTGGCCACAACTTAGAACATTTCCCATATGGCATAAGATTTAAACATTTGCCAATGTGGCAACTGGCCATGACGGAGTAAACTGGTGCTCAAATTAACACAACCCACACCAGGGGATAAACTTTCTCTTCAGGCATTGGCCACCATGTCCTGAATAAGCAGGTGCCCTTACAGAACCTGTAGTCCTGAACTGGTCACTCCAGATGGGGGATTGCTCACCTTTTGCTTCCTCCGTCCATACCCAGCCATTCTTTCAGAGTTACACCTCAAACTTTAAGCAAAACTGTAGAACTATGCGTCTTGGAATGGATTTCACATTCAGCATTGGAAACACACTACTTCTGAGGGTAAATTAAAGTCTTGAACAAAGTGCCAAGTCTCAGTGGGGACTCCATGATTGTCAGCCAACTTTAAGAAAGGATGAGAACAGTCTCAAACAGACTAGAACTTGGTGTATAATTCCCTTTGTCAGAGTACACCCCAAAAGAAAACATAGGTACATTCCTCCTGGGATACCCAAAGTCAGATTACTCACAGATGTACATAAAAAGGCAGCTTCAATGTCCTGGATCAAAGTCAGGGGATTGCCCCTCAGATCCATTCTGCAGTCCTTCTCACTTCACTGGGGATGAGAAAAATCAGGAACTCCTGCTAGACGGTTTCCACCACTTCTACTGGCAGGCAGATGGTTCTCAGCACTAGGGTGAGAAAAAATAGGCTCTCCTTAGAGCCCACACTGCAGCTCTTCACTCCTCCAACTACTCACACTGAACTCTACTCACAGATGCAATGAAAATTCTAAAGCTCACGACTCACAACTAGCTACCATGGCTTATGCTGCTGTGAGAGTTCTAAATGACATCACCTCTCTGCTCTCAGCTGAGACCAAGTAAACAGAGAGGGAGCAGGTGAAAAACCATTTAACCAGTTATTCACCAGCTGCCTTCCCTACCTAGCACTGACACTGATGGGATTATAGTTACCCCAGGGTACCAGGGGGTTACATGTGTGTATGCTAGAATCTTTGTAGGTTTTCCAAGCCAGATCCCTAGCCCTAGCACATGCCACTTAAATTTTGCTCTAGTCCAGGTCACCTGTTTTTTTTTTTTTTTTGTTACCATCCCCCTGTAACCCCAGAAGTTTACCACCCATACAAGGGTCCTGCCAACTATCCCACCTAGCCAAATAAAGAGAGGACTTTTGCTGCTGGAAGAGTCAGTTGCCTGCCCTGCTAGGGGAGCCCTGCTGGGTAAGGGAGGTGTAAGAGGACATTACCTTTTTCTGCTGTCACCACTTTTTCCATTAACATCTCACATTCCTCCCTTCCACAGAGACGGTGATGATAACTTAACATAGAGCAACACATTTTGGACTGCCAGTGTGGCACACTGGGTACTAGTGGGCTATGCTAAATCCTTTCCCCAGGCCACCTCTTCCTCCCACCTCTGTGCAGAGCATCCAGTAAATCACTCAGTCAGGCCATTACAACACTTGGGCAGGCTGAGGACATGAATGTAGGCTGCCTGCATGCAAAATGACTCCTTTGTCACTATCCTGATGGCTTGGGTAGACTTACTCATTTTTTTCCAACATATAAGAAACTCAGTTTATACAATTTCTTGCTTTAGTTAAATGTAGGTGACAAACCAACTATGCTGAAAACTACTATACATAATCCATTGAAAAGGATCAAAAACAATGTCTGTTTTTACTAGAAATGAACTTCACTTTCATGACAGGCATATATTTAATGAGAGATTATTAATGTAGACTGTTAGCATCCAATTTTCACCCTGTGGCAGGGCTTGGCCCTATGATGGCTCCTTCCTGAAGGTAAGACTTGACATGAATGGTCACTGGGACTCTTCTGGGAAGACTGAACCAGTACTGATGTGAGAAAAGCTACCCTCTAGATCCCTGAAGGGTTTGTCCCAGCCCGTGAAACCATCTGTAGCTGGCTTTCTAGGGCCTTAACAGATTCAGGGGGACAACATGTGTCCTTATTCTGGGTGTGACACTTCTCCTGTTGGGTCCATGGTATGCCTTCCTGCACAAGATTAAAATGACAACCAAGTTATGGTGGGGGTCCTGTGGTGAGGTTTCCTCTCAAGGTGTTCACCTGGATGGCTGCACCATCGGCAAGATCCAGATCCTTTAATTGAATGATCAGAGGCTCCAGTTCATTGGTGGGACTTGGTAGAGGTTAAGGTGCACATGTTCTCCCCCCATAAAGAGTTTAAGTGAGAGTAAAAAGCTAAATGTTGGAGACTGTGAGCAGAATCCCATCAGAGCCCTTAAAATAAGCTTTACCTATCTGGTACGCTGCCAGGGACAGACCATACTGTAACTTACAAGAGTCACCCAGGGGAGTGAAAGAACTGTGTACAAGAGATATAGAGATGTACTGGTTGTTATTAGCACTGTGTAACAGTACTCTGAAGGTTGGACAGGGGTTCATACTGATGCAGCTTATTTTGTTTGGGAATGTATGTAGATGTACAGTTTAAGAAATGTGTTGGGCATATGGTGTCCACATCTCTCTGAATATGTAAGAGAGAACTGCAGTTATCATTTTTCTGGTCTCCCATAAAGAGAGGAAGTAATATTATACACCCTTCAGATCTAAAGTTGAGTGATACTCTGAGTGTCCTTTCTGAGCCCCACCATGGACTTCCGGTGTTTATCACCAAAGCTGCAGGTCGTGACCCCCAACAGACAGTGATGATCTTCAAAATCCTATGTTCCTCACTTGCTCCACACTAGGGAGAAAAGGTATCCTGCATAACATCTATGTTGTGTACAGAAACTACCTGATGAATGACTTCAAAAGGCCAGTGTGTACTACTGTAAAATGTGTTCTTTACATACTAGAACCTAAACTCTGCATAACCTCCTTGTAGCTGCCTATTGCAATGCACAGTGAAACAAGAGTGTTGCAATATGCACCAAAGACAGTAGCAGTAGTCTTTATTTTTAGCTTGTGCCCGTCCCTGGAGGCACAGGGCACCATTACAAACAAAATATAGTAAGATCAATAATGAAATTAAAACAGGATAACAAATACATCATAAATAATACAGTCAGGGAGTCGCATGACACTCCAGATCTAGCAGCCTGCTCCTGAGCGTAGCTCTGTCCCTCCAGCTTCTAATTTTTTATTAAAATACAGTATATTGCTTTTTTGTCTGGAGAACTATACACTATGGCCCAGATATTCAGAAATGCACCAAAGGCTAGCGCAGTGCAAATCCAGTGCACCATGGTGCAACAGGAGGCATATTCAGAGGCAATGCAGGCCGAACTGTGCCAGCACAACCTGGCTGAATACTGCACAGTTGTGCCATGTTGCAAACAGAGGTGCACCATGGCACAAACAGAGGTGCTCCATAGCACAATCAGAGTTGTGCCATGGCGCAGAAAGAGATGCTCCAGCACAACTGTGGGAGCAGAACATCAGAGCATCAGATGGGGGGCATGGCACAGAGAACAGACCCAGGGACAGAGCCAGGGAAGCACAGTGACAGGCCACAGGAAGCCTCCACCAACAGGGCACAGCAGGGTGCACACAGGCACCCAGACACCTGTTCCCAGAACACAACAGTGGCACAGATAGCAGTCAACAGGAGGTGCCAACGGCCAATGGAGGGCCACCAAGGGAGCCCCCCCACAGTCTGCTGGCTGTGCCCCCCTCACAGACCATAGCAGGCCACATCCAGGATCATGCAGCCAAGCACACACATGCCACACAGGCACACAGAAAGCCCACACAGTAGGCACTGAACATGCCAGGAGGCAGGTAGCATGGCAGGCCACATGGGACAAGCCTCACAACATCAAACAGGGGCCCCAACACAGTGTGTGGCCAGTGCCCGACCAATGACCATGGCCGTGTGCCACCACCATGCACACACCCACCATACACCTCTGACAGCTGCCCTAAGGGCACCCCAAGGCACAGCCACTGACTGAGGGGAAGGACACCAGCAAAGTGGCACACACCACAGCTCACAGCAGTGAACCACAGAAGCACAACACATGCCCCTACACATGCATGCCATATGGACAGACACTGGGCCACTGCAGCATGGCTCCTCACGCTACCTGTAAAGCAGACACTGACACAGGCAGGTAAGTCAAAAAATATATATTAATAAACAAAACAAGTTACAAAAACAAGGGGCTGGGAAAGGGTAGGTAAAGTGGGAGGGAACAGGGAACCGGGACTGTACAGTGGAAGGGGGACTGAAGGGGGAGATACAGCAGGGGAAACAGAGGAAAGCTGGGGCCAAACTAATGGTGACCACGTCCTGCCACCCCTTGGTGTAGTCACCGCCTCCTCTCCACCAGCAGCAGGTGCCTCATCTGGAACACTGCCTCCATCCTTGTGGAGGTGATGAGGATAATCTGCCAGAGCAGTCGTCCATACAATGGACACCGAGATCTCCACTGCTGGACACCTATAACAAGAAACAGCACAGGTGATCAGTGCAATGTCCTAAGGAACCATGCCCACCCACAGTGCGCAATGGACAGCGGGAACTCACACAAGTAAAGAGGATCCATACCGGCCACCAGCAGGGGGTGGGACAACACCTGCCAGCAACTCGGCGCACCATGACATTGCACAGAGATGGTCCCCACCACACAATGGCCACCTGACTGCACAATGACAGTCACATGGCACAGTGCACTGGAAGCACCACAGCAACAACGGTGGCAGCCGGGTGCACACCCACCCCACCAACAGCTGGCACATGTATCGAATGGATGCGCCATAATGGCATGCACCATGAACAGTGTGACACACACAGCTGCCACGTCACATGGCACAGGTGGCCATGCCCACACCCACTCTCCCACCACCCTCCATGTACAGTGCGAAGGACTATGAGAGTGCCTACCTGCCCTCTGCGGCCCCACCAGTGCCGGTACCACTGCACCTTGGTCCTCCGCAACCTGATGTGCAGTTGCTGCCTGTGCCCAGCAATGATCATCAAGCCCTAGGACTGGAAATAAGACAGGTACGTATCAGGAATCAACCACAGCAGCTCCCCACCACCCCCACCCCTGTGTACAGGGTGTGCCCCTGCCCAACATGTCCCACACGGCTGCATTGCAATGCAAGTGGTGGCTGGCAATGCCACACCGTGATGCGCACAATGACAGTGTACCCCACTGCAGGGCATATCAGGCAGCCTAGCCAACACCACAGTACAGCACCAGGACAGACATGCAACATCGGATGACTTATGTGGCTGTGGCACAGCTCCTCACCTGATGAGTGCCTGCAGCCTCCTCAGGCACTCTGGGTCCTGCTTCAGAAGGTCCCCATACTGGTGGTGACATTGCTTCCCTGTCCTGGCCACCCCAGTCCTCTGCTGCAGCCTGGCATCAATCCCCTGCCAAACAGTGACCCTGGCCTGCTGCAAGGGCACATGCCCAAAGAGTTGGGGGCCATGGGGCTCGACACAGGCCACCAGGTTTGCCAGCTCCACCTGTGTCCTGTTTGGGGCATGCCATGCTCGACCCTGTGCCTTGTTGACTGCCGTGATCTCAGAGATGAAAATGGCGGCAGGAGGCGCACATGTCCACACCATGTGCCACTGCTCGATGTGTGGGAGCATGCGCAGTGCATGCACATTGTGCAGTACCAGAGATGCATAGAATGGGTGTGGTTACATGGGGTCACAGGGTCAGAGGTCTGACCCAGGGACCAGGGGTCGACCAGAATTGTGCACATGCATAAAAGGGCATAGCACCCCATGCACAGCCATATGCATAGCTGGCCCATGTACAACATGCACAATGCCACTGCATCGAACTGTCCATGCACAGTGCACAATTGACACCATGATGCATGTGCACACTGTGGGCCTGTGTGTGCATTGCGCAGTCGTGACTTGCTCTGGTGCAATCCCATTACACACGGCGCAATATCACAATATTCAGACGCCACATGCAAATGAGCTCATCAGCCAATGTGTGGTGCACTAGGTGCATTTGCATGTCATTACCGTTGCGCCAAACCTCATTTGCATGCTTTGCACCTTATAAGCACCACTGAACAGCACAGGCCATGGACCGCTATTGCATCCTTTCGAGGTAAGTTGTGCATGCTGCTGCAGATCACTGAGAGTGGACAGCACTGCAGGGTGGGATGGACCAGGGAGATGCTGGCACTGACACACTGTGCTGTCCATGTCCACAGGCAGCAACATGTTGGTTCATGAGGAGGGTCAGGAGCATGGGCCTGCATGGAAGCGCAGGCCCAATTTCACAAAGGCCAAGACAGATGCCCTAGTTCGAGGCCTACCTGGATAGAGAGCCCCTGTTGAGTGGTACCATGGGCACACCACAGGCCAGGGCTGGTGCATGGGAGGAGGTGGCAACATACGTCAACCAGCATGGCAGCCACTAGCAGTTGGCGCGGTAGTGCAGGAAGATGGTGGGGATGAACAAGAAGCACATTAAAGAGAAGATAGTAGCCATCCATGCAGCCAGGACTGCCACTGAAGGGGGGCCAGCAATGCACCAACACTAATGCCGCAGGAGGAGTTGGTGGCAGCCATCATGCACTGCACCACAGTGGAGGGTGTGCCTGGAGGTGGATTCCAGATGGGTGGCAGCCCATCACTGCATGGTAAATATGTCAGCCACACACAGCTGGTGGCACAGAGGGTGAGTACCCAAGCATACTGGAGTACATGCACCTGACATGCATGTTATGTGCATGTGTGCATGCCCATGTGCAGGACACATGCTGCGGCAGTATAGGGGGAGCACATGTGGGCATTGCATCACTGCCATGCCTTTATTCTGTTGCAGCACCAGCATGCCTTCATGCAGATGATGGGGTGCTGGCAGCATCTGTCGATGCTGGTACAGCCCAAGAGGACCAGCTGGCCACCTCCACCAGGATCTGGGGACCTGACAGGCTCCTGCTCAGCACCACGGTACTGGCAGATATCCTGGACCTGGGGTCAGATGATGCCTTGGATGTGATCCTCCAGGATACCAGCCTTGGTGTCCTGTGTGTGGAGACACAGATCTGGGTGGGGTTCTACTCCAATGAGGACTACACGCAGCTCCTGGACCATATGTTTGAAATTGTGGGTGTGTCACCCCTGCTGGCAGCTGACACAGGCAACATGCCCAGCACTCTGCCAGTGGTGAAACAGCTGCCTGCTGCCACAGCTGTGCCCTGGGGTGGTGGTGGTGTGGCTCTGCAGGTGCTGGGTGGTGTACAGTGGCTGGACGGGTGATGGCAGCAGGCTACGGGTGTCACCGGGCAAGCAGGATACAGGGTCCACCACCGGTGAGCCTGCTATGCCCATTCCCTCTGCAGACCTGACTGTGCAGCGTCCACCAGAGGGGGGGGCTGTTCAGCGTGGCCAGCATCCCACTTTGGAGCCCCAGGACACCGACCGGCTGGCTGAGCACACTAGACTGCTGCAGGTGTCCATTCAGCAACAGGTGCTGCTTGCCACGGGGGTGCGTGCACTGCGTGTGGAGGTGCGCCAGTAGCTGAGTAGCAGGAGAGGGTCATTGCGAACATCCTGGCAGGGATGCAGCATATGCAGGAGGCCATGACTGCATCCCTGGATTGCATTGCCACTGCTATCATGACAGGGCTTTGTGCTGCTGGCTGCCACAGGGTGTGGCCATGCAAAGATTACCCCACCCACAGTGTGCTGCCCACCCCACGAACCTGACATCAGGCGACCCATCACAGTCGACGCCGGACTGTGATGTGGGCATCCCAGGTATGCCTGGGGTTGGCCTGTTTAGGTGCCTGCACACCCCCACATGGACATGGTCATGGTCACGTGGTTCAACCTGGAGGGGGGCTGTTGCAAAATTCCCCCATGGCTGATGCACAGCCTGTGGCTGCCGATCAGCCCAGGTGAGGCTGACCCCATGGCCATGGTGGCCATAGTTCTGTGTAGCAGACCTGATGTGCAGGCCGTCCTGACCGCAGTCTGCAACTGCTGCCCTGTGCTCACATGAGTGGTGTGTGTGTGTTTACCACTGGTGTAGCACCTGTGTGTCGTGCCGCATGCTGCCTGTGTGTGTGCTTGCCCAGCTGCTGGACCATATGACATGGGTGTGATGAGGGTGGTTTAGCACCAGTTGCAACTCTGCACTGGTACAATGCATCTGATCCCCACCACATGTCAATGCCTGGGTGTGTGTGTGTGTCTGTGTGTGTGTGTGCGTTGTTGTGTGTGTTGTTGTGTGTGGTTGTGTGCCACTGACCCCCCTACCCCTGCATCACACCTCTGTGTGTGCATGCCCATTGCCATGCACATCCCTGCATGTGTGCTCTACCTGTTTGTGTGGCCCATGCATATGTATCGCACCACCTACCAGTGTGCACCATAGTGCTCCTGTGCAATGATGTCCCAGTGGTGTAGTTCCTGCTGTAGCAGCCAGGGAACCCTCTGATGAGGAGGTGGCTGTCCACTACCCTCTGGCCCAATGCCTCCATTGTCCCCACTTCTATCACCCTCATCAGCCTCGACAGTTAACCCACAGTTAATGGCCATGTTGTGAAGTATGCAGTAGTCCAGGAATAGACCACAGGCTTTTGAGATGCTGTACTGTAGGGCGCTGCCTGACCTGTATAGGCAATGGAAACATGCGTTCAGCATGCTAAAGACACACTCAATGGTGTTGCACTTGCTGGTGTGTGCCTCGTTGTAGCATTCCTCTGCTGGGGATGATAGGCTCTGGTGGGGGGGGGAGCTGCCAGGGACTCAGTGGATATGTGATGTCTCCTGTGTGGATAATGACATAGTTAGTCCTCTGCTATTCTATGCTGCACCCCTTGCCTGTCCCTGGTGCCCTCGCCAACATGCACACCCTGCCCTCCCCCATCCCATGGTCTGCTCTGCCCATCACCCCTTGGCCATTCCATACTCACCCACTAGGTGGCCCGTGGGGATGTCCTCACATTCAAACCTGTAGCACAGTGCAGAGCTGTGCCAGATGAACGCATCATGTGCACTCAAAGGGTGTGTGGCGCAGACATTGGTGATGCACCTCATGGCATCGCACACCACCTGGCAGTTTATGCTGGGGGTCCCCTTCTGGGTAACGTATGCGACACCCTCTGGGCCAGGTGGCATGCAGATGACCACGTGGGTGCAGTCAATGGCCCCAATCATGTCAGGCATATGTGCAACCCTCTGGAAGTTCTGCATGGTTGCTGTATGCTCCGCCTGTGTGCTGGGGAAATGAATGAATTCCAAAGCACGTGGAAGCAGAGCACTGAGGAACTATGAGAAGAGGTGGGACATAGCCAATTGGGCAATGCCTGTAGTGTCCCCTGTTGGCCTCTGGAAGGTGCCCGTGGTGAGCAGGCACATGACGGCTGTCACCTTCATCTCCACGGACAAGGCACGGCTCTGTCTGGTGGGTGCCCGCATCTCCTTACTGCACAGCTCACAGAGCTGCCTCAGAAATGCCTGGTTCAGGTGGTACTGGCCCACATTCTCCGTGTTGCTGTAATTCTCAAAGGTGATGTGGGCATGGTACCACCTGTGTTGGGCATACCGCCGACGGGCCCTTCTTCAGCCATGTCACTGTTCTTCCTGCCCCCTCACACCCCTCATTAAGGCCTCCATCATGACAGGGGCACTGTCCATGTCCCTTGCTGTCCAATGTCCCCCTGGGTGGTTGGCTGCTGCTGGCTGTGTGCCACCCTGGTGCATTGCCTGTCAGTGTATGTGTCTGTCTCTCTCTCACACTCTGTCTGTCCATCTCTCCCTCTCCAATGACACCTCTGTCCCTCTCCCTCTATGTCTGCCTTGGTCTGTCTGTCTGTCTGTCTGTCTCTCTCTCTCACTCCCTCTCACTCTCACCCCTGGCGCAAGTGCTGTCTGTGTGTTTGTGCCCTGTATTTATAGGAACAAGTCTGCTCAGAGCAACTTCAGTTTGCTCCACACTTGTGCCATGGTTTCACAGTTGAATATGCCACTGCACTGGATATTCATGGGAACGCCCCTGCCTTTGCACCTGCATTCATTATAGTTGCACATTGATGCAATGGATTTTGTGCTGCACAATGGCACATGCTGAATATAGCTTCTTGTCTCAAGTTCGCGCTTTCACCAGTGCAACTGCTCTGAATATCCGGGCCTCTCTTTCTTGGCTTCTTCTGCTATCATTGGATACTAGATAAGGCTGAAAAAATTATTATTTCAGATGATACGACAGTGGTGTGTCATACACCTCCTGTGACCCCCCAAAAAGACAAAGCTGCAAAATGCCAAAAAGCTGATGTCAGACTGGAGCTTTCCACTGCTGCAGACACTGCTCCAGTAACTGTTCCCCTATTTTTAAAGGAAATCGTGCCGATACATGATTTGATTATTTGACTTGCTGAAGATATACAGGCTCTTCAATTGGCACTCTCAGAGTTCACCTGGCGTGTAAGTGATTTGGAGGCCTGCATAAGTTCCGTCAAGGACTGGCAAGCTAAAATAGATCCCACCATCTTAAGTTTGCATCTGAAACTCACAAAGTTAGAAGCTTGCATGGAAGGCCAGGAGAGTCACTCACAGTGCAATAATTTGGTTATTTTGGGTCTGCCTGGAAAAGAGGAGGGGAAGAAAGTTCTGCCATATGTGCAGAGATTATGTGAATTGGCCACTGGACCATTACCGAATGACCTTCAGTACATCATCTAACAGGCCCATAGAGCATTGCGACCTATGCCAGCCGAAGGTGACCCGCCCTTGCCCCATTATATTTCAGGTGCTCAACTACCTTGATAAATTGCATATTCTGTAAGCAGTTAGAAGTAAGAAGCCTCTGCTTTGGGAAGGTGTCCCTATTTTTATTTTTCCAAGACCTGCCTTACTTAAAGTTTTCTATTGAGTTGTACGGTACTCTCTCCTTTACTTTCTTTTTTGCACATATGGTACGTTTATGAGGTGTCCTGAGTGGTATTACCTTTCTAAGCTATTACTTGGCTGTAATATCTTAGCAATCCACCCTGTCATGTATGTAGCTGTTCATATATTGGTCTGATGTATTTTACCCTGTGCTGTTCTCTTTTGCAAATTTTTAATATAGTTTAAGTAAAAAAAAAATAGACCTGCCTTGTGAGACTTATCAGAAAAGGAATACTTATCATCTATATATCAACAAGCTAGTCGCTGCTGGGATCTGATTTAAGTTATTGTAGTCTGCTCATCTTCAAATTTTCTGGGATGGTCAACAACACACTTTTGAGACAGCGGAGCAAGCCAAGGATGAACTGTCTCAGCTGCTGCCAGATCTATTTAAAGCTACCACTTGAATTAAGACAAAGCTTCCACTGTCTGGATTATCCTGCTTAAGGAAGGTACCAGTTACTTAGAATGGACTTTGTGGTATAATGGAAAGACTGCCTATTATGGTGGACTGCTCTGCATTGTTTAATAAGACTTTTCAATGAAGCCCAGACATAGCCGAGTATCAGTTGTGGTGGAGTTTTGGTTTTGTATATTTTTTGGATTGGATTTCCTGATCTCCTTTCTTTCTAAGGCTTGGTCTTTACAATTATTTTTGGGACTTAATACGCTATGCATGGAGCACAATAATGTACTAGTGGATAGATTTTGGTACTGAGAGACATTCTCTGCAAATCATTTTATTGAAGTTTAAATCCTGGCTGGATGGGGTTTTTTGTTTTATTTTTCTTTTCCGCTTGTTGATCGATGATACTTTAATTATGGTGGTTACCCATGTTACATATTGGGTATGGTACTGGCATTGAGTTAGACTTCTCTGTAATAGGAAATAATATTTTTTTTTGGGGGGGTGGATACTTCTCTGTTAGTCTGTTGAATTGCATTTTCACTTTTAGGCTCGATTTGCTAGATTGTTAGCCCTCCGTCACCATCTAATGGCTGTCATTGGGATTTCACTGTCGGGACAGAGATATTGATTTTCTAAAAGTAACTGGGTTGTCCACATTCTTTCAGTACCGGAGACATTATCTGTGGGAGAAGGAAAGCTCTTATAAGTTTATTAGAACCAGTGTTCTATGGGGGAAGGGGAGGGGAATTGGTTTGATACTTTTGCAGCTAATTTTTTTTCCAGGGGGGTTAGGAACTAGTTGTTAGGGTTCATTAATAATTGGGGCTGCAACACCCCCTCTTCCCTTCCTCTCCTAAGTTTGGGTGCTCAGCTATTAGATGGTACTCCTTTCATTTTGGTTTAGGGTCTTTTTTTCCTGTTATTATTCAAAGGGGTGTGGGAGCATGCTCATAGAAGGAATTCAGGCTGGGATGGATCACGGGCAAAGTAGGATAGAAGTTTGGGTCTTAGGGACCTGGCAGAGTATAGCCTATTTGTAGGGAAGGGTGGTTTATAGGCTAATGATTTGTCTGTTTTTGTTTGTTTGTTTGTTTTTTCTTTTGATTTTTGAGGTGTTTCTCTGTTCCTGGTGGATTTCTTTTATTACAGGTTTGATTTTGCTGAGGATAATTGTTTATATATCTCGAGGGTGGGGGGTTGAGTGGCTACTCACTATGGCATTTTCTGTTTTCTGCTTCTTCCACCTGCAGATGTATAGGGTATATCTGTTTTTATATGTACACCATATGTTTATGTGAATTGGATTATTAAGGGTGCTCAGGATACTGGCAACAGTTACTGGGTTTTAAAGCATCTGAGACAATGGAATACTGATGTGGCTTTTATACAGCAGTCCGACCTGCTGAAAAAAATGTTTCCCTTTTTTGTAGGGAGTGGGCATGATTTGCCTATGGGTCTGGCAATAGCACCAAGTGGTACAGTGAATGTATTTTAATAGTCTGGCACTTGCCATTCCTGCTATTTTTGGAGCCTGAAGAGGAGGAGGGCCGATATATTTTTCTTCAGGCTAAGCTGGGCCATAGGAGGTGTTATTGGGATCTGTCTATGACCCTATTCTGGAATCTCTGCAATTCTGTAAATGTTTAGTGACCCTTTTAGTCCCATATATTCATATACCACTGATAATTGGGGTGACTGGAACTTAATGTATCAGTCGGAAATAGACAGGTCAGCCTTGGTGAGGAAGGGACTCTCTACTGTGCAATGTGGCCTTCAGGACCTACTTGACTCGTTAGGTTTGGTAGATCCCTGGAGGTGACTTCACCCTTCTGATAGATCATATACTTTTTATTCCCTTCCAGACCATCCTTTTTCTCACGTCAAACTTTATTATTTTTTTTGCTATCTCAAGAACAGGTCTCTGGGGTGACTCATTGCGATATCTGGGAAAGAATAATTTCTGATCATTCCCCGGTTTGTTTGACATACGATATACTGGGTAGTACACTAAGAGACTTTTTGTGGCACCTAAATGTTCAATTATTGCAGGATGATGTTATAGTTGACACTTTATAACTGTTTATTAAGAATTTTTTTGCTACCAAAGATTTCCATGGACATGATGTGGGGTGTAGCTAAAGCAGCCTTTCGTGGCGAATGTATCAGAATGGTGACCATAAAAGCCAGAGCTCATTGCCAGCAACTTACTGACCTTCTACAAAATATTTGTGCTATAGACACCACTTCATCTTACACTACTCCAGAATCTATGTGGTTGCAACTTCATATTTTACAAAACAAATATTTATCATTGTGAAATGAGAGGGCGGAATTGGCTATTTTGTGAACTAAGTGTCAATATTTAGAACAAGGAGAAAGGGCTGGCAAATTTTTAGCGTTATGTCTTCGCCAACAGGAAGCCTCCCGGGTTTTTCCGGGTCTCTACAAATCTAGTATAAATGTGTTAATTACTCATCCAGAGACATAGTTGAAGTTTTTAAGGAATGTTTTATGGATGTTTATTCTGCTTCATCGGAGGTATCTATCGATCCAGAAGAAATTTCATAATATTTACAGGGGGGTGTTTCTCCACCTGGCTAACACAAGTTCAAAGTAATTCTCTAGGGGGCCTCATTACAGCTGAAGAGGTAAGGTTGGCTATTTCTTCCCTTACCTTAGATAATGCACCTGGTCCTGATGGGTTCCCAGACAATTTTTTTTGAAGTTTTTACATCAGAGCTTATTACGATATTAGTAAAGGTTTCAACTACTTATATGAACATGGCCTTTCTGACGAGTCTCTCACCCATGCTTGCATTGTTTTTTTACTTAAACCCGAAAAGGATGGTTCCTTCCCTGTAAACTATAGGCTGATCTCACTTATTAATACTGATTTTAAAATATTGGCAAATGTTTTAGCCTTGCGCTTAGAATCAGTGTGGGAGTAGCTTATTAGCCCGGAGCAAGATGACTTAACGAAATTCTGTCATTCTAGTGACCACACTCAAAAACTCTATCATTTAATGCCAGCATCTGGTGAGTCCTAAGAGGCTGCTTCCCTTGTCTTTTTAGATGCTGAGAATGCCTTTGATAGAGTTTCTTGGCCTTATTTATTTGAGGTGCTTCAGGTTTATAACATTCTTTCATCTTTTGTAAAGATGTGACACCTTATGATCTCATGATGCCTACTATGTTTTTTCACTGCTATCTTAATTGTGTTTGTATTGTATTGTGTTTGTATTGCTTTGTTTGTCCTTGACTTGGAACCTTTGAAAATTAATCTTTGACTCAAAGGTATTAATCCTAATTGAAATAAATAAAATAAATAGATTAAAAAAATGAATTAGAGTACGTTATAGTCTCCCATCTGCTGTTATTTTGGTGTAATGGTGTCCTTTCCCATCCATTCTCAATTACTGCTGGTACTCAGCAGGGATGCCCTCCTTCTCCTTTTTTTATTTAATTTATTCTTAGAACCTCTGTTGCAGAAGTTAAAGGGGAACCCTCGGATCTGGGGCATAACAATAGGTGACATGGAATATAAATTATCGGTATACATGGACAACAAATTGTTGCACCTTTCAGACCTGAAAATATCTATTTCTGCTGCATTGAAAAAAATTTAAAAATTTGGTTCCATTTTGACCTATAAGTTAAATTTAGGTAAAACCAAAGTGTTGCCCTTAAATACGTTTGTTGATAAGTCCTGTATTCTAGCTCTGGGACTACAACGGGAATCCAAAAACCTAACCTAATTGGGAAATAAGATTCCGTGCCACCTTGCAACCCTATTGAAACTTAATTTAGACCCCTTGTTCAATACGGCAAAATGTGACTTAAAACGATGGGTCAGTTTGCCCCTTTCCCTATGGGGTTGGGCTAGAACGATCAAAGTGAATACACTCCTCTGTATATTATATCTTCTGGGGATACTTAATGTAATTTTGCCATGTAAATGGTTCTTACAACTTCACTGTGTGCTCTCTATGCTCCTTTGGAAGGGTGGTGCTATCAGAAGGACTTACTCTAAGCTGACATTTCTCTGATTACCCCATTTTTTTAATATTATTTAAAACTGCACAGCACTGATTAACATTCAATGGGGGAATCTCCATTAGGAGAGCAAGGAAATTATATACTGCCTTGGTTGTCCTTGAAATGGGCACTCTATCTTAGAGAAAGAATGTTGCCTCAAGTTTTGATGTACATCACTCCCACGTCACTTCCACCTAAATTAAAATCTACCCCTATATACTGGTTTTTACGTGCCCACACTCAGCTGTGTTGTTTGTATGGGTTTAAGCCTAAGCAATGCATGTCGCAGCAGTTATTTTATAATCCTAATATTAAAACTGTTACAGTGACCTATTCCACTCTGGTTTATGCCTCTGAACCCCTTAATCTTGGTTTGTGACCTCCTTTCTAATAATCACTTGCTAGGCTTCCCATCCCTTTGGAACAAATATAATTTGGCTCCTCATTTTTTCTTTAAACATCTACAATTGCATGAGTCATTAACAGTTTGTTTTGGGCCTCCTCCTTGGGCAGACGTGCTGGCATCACATTTTGAAGTTTTTGTCTTGATGGCTAGTAGGCTGCAAGTTGCATCAGAACTGTATAGTATATACCAATCATTAGATCCCACTAAACTTACTGGGATTGGCCATTATTGGCAGACTTCTCTGTTTCTGACATGGGAAGCTTCGGACTGGACAATGATCTAGAAAGATCTTTATAAATTGATAAAGCAGGACAGATATTGGCAAATGCAGTTTAACGTTTTGCATAATTTGTATTTTGCCCCTATAAAATTGTGCAGAATGGGACGAATGCAACATAGTCAATGGCTCTCTCTTGCACATATTGTGGCAGCGTGAAAAGGTGGAGCCATTTTGGGAAGCTATTAAAACCCAGCTTAATCCCACATTTGACCAAATCACTCGTTTACTCCTGAAATATGTTTATTGGGAAGATTTTGGGATATTCCTTTCTCTTATCAATTATATTATATAGCCTTTATAGCTACTGCAGCTAAAATGGTTATCTTGTGTCATTGATTAGATAATCGTATGCTGTCCTGGGCTGAATGGTACAAAGAGTTTCTTAGTGCCCTTACTTTAGAATTACACATTGCAAATACCCAACATAGAAGAGCTTCTTTTTTTTGCAAAATGGGACCATTATATGCCTGGTCATTAACTCAATAGAAGGACATAGCAGCACTGACAGTATGTACTTTAATATTTTACTTATTGTAAGGGTGGACAATTTGGCCTTGTCATTTCTTTTTATCTGATTGTTTTGCCATGGTTAAGTAGCTGAGGTGGGGGAGGGATTGTGTTGTTTGATTTACTTTTCTACCTTTGCAATTGCATAATCTTTGGTTCTTGTTTGATTTTGCTGATTGACTGTTTATTTTCTTTTATGTATTGTATTTTATATATTTGTTTTATTAGAAAATAAATAATGTTTACTTATTTAATAAATAATACAGTCCAGTAGTATAAAAGGTAAACTGAAAGAACTGTTAGTAAATGAAATTTTGAGCCAGTCATCATAGGAGAAAATACCCAGCAATAATTTGCTTTGCAGCCACAGATTTACTGAACCTACCTCACACTCCCTAGGGATAGTTAGTGCCAAGTGCCAGTGTAACATTTGTACATTTCTCAATGGGTGAAAGCTCAAGGTACAGAATGCCTAGGAAGGAGTGACATCCTATCCCACCTACCATCTTGGAGATGGCTGAAAATAGAAAGTATTTCCTAGCTGTCCTTTCCTGGGCAACAAAAAAGAAAGAAAGAAAGAAAGAAAGAAAGAAAGAAAGAAAGAAAGAAAGAAAGAAAGAAAGAAAGAAAGAAAGAAAGAAAGAAAGAAAGAAAGAAAGAAAGAAAGAAAGAAAGAAAGACTAAAAATCTGGGACATGTGCCTTAAAATAAGACCCTCTAACCCCTAAAAATGCATTTTATGGTGGGGCCTACACAATCTACAAAACACTAACAGGATCAGCAAAACTCAGTCATAAACATTCAGATACAGATTGGTCAATACCAGCAGGAACATCTGCTAGAACTAGACACATGGTGGATTCCCTGCAGGGGAAGGGCCTCAAAAAACTGGTACAACAACCCACAAGAGACAGGGCTATCCTAGATATTGTACTGACTAACAGGGAAAGGATCACAGATCTCCAGGTAGAAGGTCACCTGGGGGCCAGTGACCATCACATGGTATGGTTCAATTTGGCCACTATAACTAAATCATCCCATTCCAAGGCAAAAATAGGGAGGAGCTGACTTGGATAAGATGGCCAACAGAGTTAAGCTAGCCCTGGCAAAAAGAAATACAGGTGAGGGGGTACAGGTAAAGTGGGCAAGCATTAAGGATGCAATACATGAAGCACCATCCCACTGTGTTAGAGGGAAAAGGAAGTGCAAAAGAAGAAAACCACTTTGGTTCTCAAAAACAATAGCAGAAAAGGTCAGAGCCAAAAGGCTGCTTTCAGGAAATATAAGGGAATGCAGCAGGATGAAGATAGGGAGGCATACCAAACTTCCCTAAGGGAAGCAGGGAAGGTAGTAAAGCAGGCAAAGGCCCAAACTGAGGAAACATTAGCACAAACAGTAAAAGAAGGTGACAAGACTTTCTATAGATACATTAGTGAAAGGAGAAAGTCCAGAAGGGGTATTGCTAAAATCAAAGGAGATAAGGGTGCATGTGAGGAGGAGGACCATGTAAAAGCATCTAGCCTAAATAGATACTTCTGCTCAGTATTTACTGAAGAGAAGGTAGGGCAGGGCCCACAGCTCAGCACCATGGACACAGAGGGGAGGGAAGTGAGCAGTAGTCCCTTCACAAAAGAAAGGGTCCTACAAGAGCTTGAAAAGTTCAGGGTGGACAAGGCAATGGGACCTGATGGCCTACATCCCAGGGTACTAAAGGAGCTAAAGGTGGAACTAGCAGAGCCATTATCAAAACTGTTTAGTTAGTCTCTGAGCACAGGAGAGGTCCCAGAAGACTGGAGAAGGGCTCATGTGATCCTGCTCCACAAGCGTGGTAGCAGGAAGGAGGCAGGGAACTACAGACCAGTCAGTCTTACCTCAGTAGTGGGCAAGATTATGGAGGCACTCCTTAAGGAAAGGATAGTGCAATACCTGGAATCCATAGGAGTGCAGGATCCAAGACAGCACGGGTTTACAAAAGGAAGGTCCTGTCAAACTAATCTCATAGATTTCTTTTACTGGGTAACCAGAGTGGTGGACCAAGGGGGAGCAGTTGATGTCACCTACCTTGACTTCAGCAAAGCTTTTGATACTGTTCTACATAGAAGATTGATTAATAAGCTGGGTAGGCTCAGGGTGGGACAGAAGTTAGTCAACGGGGTGGCAAACTGGTTGATGGGCAGAAAACAGATAGTGGTGGTAAACGGTATACAGACAGAAGAGATGCAAGTCACAGGTGGGGTACCTCAGGGATCAGTCCTGAGGCAAGTTCTCTTCAATATCTTCATCAGTGACATTGCAGATGGACTGGAGGGTAAGGTTTGTCTGTTTGCAGATGACATCAAGATCTGCAACAGAGTAGATGATCCAGATGGGGTGGGCAGAATGAGAAGAGATCTGGATAAACTAGCAAAATGGTCAGAAAAGTGGCAACTGGGGTTTAATGCAAAGAAGTGCAAGGTCAAGCACATAGGGAAGAGAAATTCTGAAGCCACCTATAGGCTGGGAGGGGAGATGTTGGCAGTCACAAGGGAAGAAAGAGACTTGGGCATCATCATCACAGATGACCTGAAATCATCCAAACAGACCACTAAAGCAGTAGGTAAGGCTAGGGGGATGTTAGGGTGTATTAGTAGGGGTATCACAAGTTATAAAAGGGAGGTAATAATCCCTCTTTAACAGACACTGGTTAGGCCCCATCTGGAGTACTGCATGCAGTACTGGAGGCCACACCTTCATAAAGCCATTAACCAAACTGAGGCAGTCCAGAGACGGGCAACCAAAATGGTGCAGGGACTGCATCAGAAAACATATGAGGACAGATTAATGGAACTAAATATGTATACCCTTGAGCAAAGGAGGGAGAGAGGTGATATGATCAAAACATTCAAACACCTTAAGGGCATTAACAAGGTGAAAGAGTCTAACAGTTTCAATATAATGAAAATAGCAGGACAAGAGGACACAGCATGAGATTAGAGGGAGGCCGATTAAGGGATAATGTGAGGAGGTTATTCTTCACAGAAAGGGTGGTGGATGCATGGAACTGCCAACCTCAGGAAGTGGTGGATATGAATACACTGCAGGGCTTCAAACAGGCATGGGTTAGACATAAGGAAGCAATACAGATGAGTATGAAAAGATAGGCCATTGACAGAGCAAATGGTAGAAAAAGAAATAGGCAGACTGGATGGGTCTTGAGGTCCTTATCTGCCATCAACTTCTGCGTTTCTAAAAAAAAAATAATTTCAGGGCATTCAGTTCTTTATTACTAAAGGAATTTGCATATAAATTTCATCTTTTTCTGACATAAAAAGGCATAAGCAGCAGAAGCAGATGACATCTAGAAGAAAAATATTCTGTTTTTATGAATATATCTTCAGCAACAAACATGGATTGTCCCAAAATCTAGATTTTTGAGGAATGCTTAGTAATTAAGTTCTGCTGATGCCAACTGTGACTAACTAAAAGGTCACCCAGCTCTTAACTGCAGAACTGATTTAACCAAGGCTAATATCTTGTGTTCAAATGACTGTCAGAAAGGTAATCAACATGCTATTTATTTAAGTAGAATTAGATTTATTCATTCATTGTTCTCTCAACACTAATTTTAACATTTTTAACCAAAAATAAATTTGTTTTTTTACGTATCTATAATGTGTTGCAGTTCATAGTAAACTGTATCAAATTACACATTATATTTATGAGGGTGTCTTGTGTACAGCCATATACAGTATCAGCTGAGGCTAACCAGCAAAGCAACATTTGAAACAAAATAGAAGCCCAGGTAAGTGTAACCCCCACCCAGGTATGCCGTTTCTATCTGACAGCTCTACCTGGTGGACTGGGATCAGGGAGAAATATGTCACTCTGCACAGGGGCACCCAAGTAACTCCGGACAAAGGAAGCAATAACTGTAATGTCCAATACCAGAAGTGGGATTCTAAAGTGTAGCTTTTATTCACATCCAACAGAGCATAGATGGACCCCCATGGGGCTACACTCCTGGTAATGTGGATTTAAGGAGACCAGAACACATCCTCTTCACTTTAGCCCATAGGCTCTGAAACACACTGGGCACACAGCCCAAAAGTGTACACTGCTCTGGGTTTTCCATTTGGCTCGGCTCCCTTGCCAGCCACTTGGACACTTTCCATATAGCATGGAAACATTTATTGGTGGCTCCCTAAACCACCTATAAGCACTTCTGCTCCATAACGGAATCTTCCTCATCAATCACACGACTGCGTACTTTCCTCAGGCACTTGCCAAGTACCTGAGAGAAAGTAACAGATGTCCCAGAGCAAATCAGTAGAGGTGAATTTGGTTACTACTGATGGGGGGCCTCCCACCTCCCATAATTCATACCCAGCCATTTCTCTGGACTGTAACACCTCATCCTTTAACACACTTTCCTGGGTAGATTCTTTTTTAATGCATTTCACATTCAATCTATTGTCTTTACATCCCATTTGTGCTGGACTTGAACATACTTAATAAGTGGCTTTGTCCATTACTCTAGACCTCCCACAGAGTCAAGCAGTCCAATCCCCACATCTTCCAAACTGTACTTGGCTGTCTTTTCCTGATCCCACAGTAACAGTCCCTTTAGTTTCATCTTGATGCAGGTGAAAACACATGGCCCTTTAGCAGAGCAAACTCACCCTCCGGTTGCAGGTGACTCACAGGTGTTTCCTCCTCAAGGAAACTCATCCAGAACTTCTGGTACCTCAGCACAAACTTAAACCAGGCAGCTTCTTTTCCCTAGCCGGACCAAGGGGGTTGCCCCTGGAAACAGGCTGATACTATCCCCCCATCCCCACAGAGATGGGGCCCTGAACTATTAAAAGCTATCTCCACCTCTTCAATATGCTCTTCTTGTGTTCCTCTTCAGGTGAGAACACACACCTATACATCAAAAGTAGCTCTTTGACAGAGCTTAGAACTCTGAGTGCCTGCTTACAGCAGAGCTCCTCTTTCAGACTGCAACCGACTCTCTACTGAACTCTACAGACTCACTTCAAATTCCCCAATGTTCTACTCTAACCTCCAACTGCAACATTCGTGTGACTTATGCAGCTGCAACAGTTCTAAATGATGTCATCCCTCAGTCTCAGCTGAGACTGAGAACAGAGTGAGACAGTGTGAAATCCATTCAACTGGAATTTCACAAGCTGCCTTTCCTGCCTACCACTAGGTCTTACTGGATTCTAGTAATGCCGGGTAACGGGGGTTACACAAGGATAATTCTTTGTCACATTATTTGTAACCAGTTGTGACAGTGTAGTAGACTGGATGGCCACTCAGGCACACTCACACTCACAAAGAACACACTCGGTCACTGGATGGGGGAGAACAAATAAAGAGATTGGGGGGAATGGGCAGACTCGATGGGCCAGGATGGTCCTTTTCTGCCAACAAAAATCTATGAATCTACAGTCCCGATTCCAGAACAGCTACGCATGGTGCAAAGTGACTTGCACTACAACAAAAGGCACAAGTAACACTTTGCACCATGGCCTGGATATTCGAACTGCACCCAAAAAGTGCGCAATAGCAGGAGCAAGCACAAGTCTATTGCGCCCATGCGCAACAGACGCGATATTCAAAAAAGGAGCAAGCCAAATTGCACCTACAGCCAATGTCTGAATATCGCACAACCTGTGCCATAGCGCAACTGGGGAGGGAAAGCTGACCAGATATGATGCTGTATGGCGCAACAAGGGATGTCCAGCTGAGCAGTCCAGAGGCACCATAGTGCAAACAGGGAGCCCCCCCAGCTGCAGAGCAATGTAACTGTACAACCAGGGAGGTAGGGACCCACCACCCATGCCACAGATGGGCACAGGAACACACAGCAGAACTGACATCGTCCCCCCACACCCCAAGCACAGCACAATGGGGGGGAGGGCTGGAATAACCACCGGCCCATGGAGACAAGCAAACAACCCACAGCTGAGCCATGGTACCCCATCACACCCACCGGCAAGCTGAGACTGCCACACAAGGAGGACGGACCACCCCGTGCCACACCATCCCCCCCAGTGCACAGCACACCCTGAACCGTGACCCCCAGACACCCTCCCATGAGCAGTGACTACCACTGCAGGAAACCCCATGCATACCACCACCCCCACTGTGACAGTGCAACCTTGTGCACCACAGAACCATACAAGTCAGCCCCACCATGAGCACCCAGCAGTGGGTGGCAGCACATGGCAATGCAACAACAGCAGACACTGTGCCACCACGCACAATCCCCCCGAGGTACAGCTGAGAGACCAACCATGTGTCGGCACAAGAGGTACCCCACATGGGACAGGGCATGCCCCTGACACCACCACCAGTGATACAGTACCCTGCACAGTAGTCCAGTGACACAGCCTGACCCACCACTGGCCACAACAGCCAGCACAGACACCCACAGTGGTGTGTGGAAGCATGCACCACACCAGATGCAACACAGTGCAGGGACAAACACCCACCCATACCCAAGGGGACAATAACACAGGGACGCAGTAGTGTGGCAACCAAGCCCCCAGTGTGGGCCCATGGAAACTGTGTACACACAGCCTGCATTCCTCCATGGCACAGGAGTGCCAGCCACCCTGCGCAGGCACAGTGGACCCATACGCCACCATGATATGCCTGGAGCCCAAGTCACAGACAGTGGTGCACATCTCATGCAACACACACAAGCCACAGCATGGAGGTGGGCAACAACCGAGGAGGCCACAGTGTCACCTGAGGCAAACATGCACCACACCAGTGACAGGAGGCAACTCAGTATTGTGACGGGTACAGTGGCTGCCCTGCATGGACAGCCACCAGTGACATAGCAGCAGACCTTGCAGGTCACAGACATGCAAGGGTGTCAGCTGCACAGGCCATGGACGGGTTGATAGGGGCACCATGGACACAGAGCATTCACCATAGACCACTGCACACAGTCATCCATTGCACAGGGAACAACACACACACACCACAGACACTGACTGATAGCTACTCCCACACCATAGTCACTTCCCCATGGACATACACACATACCCATGAATGCACCACCCCAGACGCCATGCACACCACTGCAGCCGAGCACCTATAGCCCGCTGCAAGTCAGAGACCACCACAGTATTCATATCAAAATATTTGTATTCAAACATATAAAAAATAACTATATACGCAACTATGTACAAACGTGGGAGGGAGGGACATAAACAAGGTGGGGGTGGGTAAGGGGCAGAGGTGAACATATGGGAGAGGGAAGTAGGGATGTGTGAAGGTGGGTCAGAGGGGGGAAGGTGGTAGTCAGGGTATGGGGACATTAACGGCTGCCCCAGTCCTCTTCCTCCTGGTGCTGACGTCTGCTCCTCCGTCTCCTCCTGACCCCATGGCAGTGTATTTGCTGGAGGAGCTGCCGAGTCTCCCTGGCCACCTGGAGCAGCTCATTAATGCCCTGCTGTATCCACAGGAGTCACCAGTCACCTAAGACGAGGGAGCAGAGTCAGTAAGTATGACTGTCCATCCCCCTGTAGCCCACCCATTGTGCATGGCATACAGCCATGTGCCACACCCCTGTGATGGTGTGCGACCACCCACAGTGACCGTGTCCACAAGACCAGCCCACCCAGGCAGCCACAGCCATGTGGACCACTGCACACACCCACCACCCATGTCCTGCACAGCACCACCATGGCTGTACAGTAACGTGGCTATGCAGTGTGAAGGCAGTGCCACAGCAATGTGCCTGGTGCACACATGGACCACCACTGACACACTCCCAGACATGCAGTGCCACTGGACAGTGCTGACTGTCACAAGTCGCATGCATGGCAGTGGTGTCCATGGATGGTGGCCATGTCCCGCTGTCCGCCCTGTTACACAGCATGCAGTAGTAATCATGGGGTTATGGCACTCACCCTCATCAGGCCGGTCAGGTTGGTGGTGATGGTCCCCATCCTGCCTGGACGCTCTGTCCTCCTCCCTCCGCCGCTCCTCCCTCATCCAGCAATGCTCATCCACATCTGTGGGGGAAACAAGGAGAGAAGAACATCAGCACAATCCTGAAGCAAAGTCCCCCTGCCCCAATGTGTGTGCCCACCCACCTAGCCAGACCCACACACCCCACACCCTGTAAACACCGCCACAGCCAACCCTAGACTAGCCCTCCCCTATGTGCTGGACACATACAACACTGTTACCCATATGGAAAATACAAGTGCATTGACGGATCCCCCACCTGGACGTGGCACCGTGCCCTCCTGGCACGCGACCTCTGACAGGCTAGTAGGTCTGGCTCCCTCCTCCTCCTGAGGTCCCCATAGCAATGCCTGCACTGCTCCGTGGTCTTTCTCCATCCAGGGACCTCCTCCAGGTCAGTGGCCACCTCCTGCCACACCTGGGTCCTGGCCCTGTCCAGTGGTGCCTCCCCAAACAGAGGCCCATGGTGTGGCTCGACAATAGCCACAAGGTTGGCCAACTCTATGGCAGTCCACTGTGGGGCTCATCTGCATGCCATCATGATGGCTATAGTAGGCAATATGGCACTTTGTAGCATGGTACCCCATGTGAAAATGCTGCATGGTACAGCGCTGCCATCCCCTATCGTGCTGTTACCGAACAGCGCGATAGAGGTGCACCAATGCCTGACGCATGGCACCAAGGGGGCAAAGGTTGGGCACAGGGTCAAGGATCGCTGGCGCAAGGCCACACACAGCACCATCGGATGACTATGCGTATAGCATGATTGGTTACCTGTTTGCCAGTGCCACAGTGGACTATCAGGCAGTTGTGCCATTGTGCCTGTGGGGGCCCATTGTCACACGCCATGTAGTGACCTCTGCTATAGTGCCACTGGCACAATGGTGGCCATGCCCTGCATTGACCATCATGCACAGCACATTAGCAGCGTGGCAGATGCCAGTGTCAGCAGCATGGGCATGCACAGTGAGGTGAACTACGCATGCCACGGAACTGTGCCATTGGCTCAGCACGTTCAACACAATTGCGCAAAGTGCAAAAGCGTGATATTCAGCCGTCATATGCTAATCATCCGATCAGCCATTCAATGGCACAGCACCGTGATTTATATCTAATTAAAAGTTGCTCCTCACCTAATTTGCATGGATTGAGCTATAAAGGTGCGACAAAGTGCTGCAGTGGCCATAGTCAGTTACTGCAGTTTATTGGTGTGTTGCATGCTGTGTGGGAGTGTGGACTGTGGATTCAGGGACATGCAGTGGACTGCACAGTCACAGGTAACCACTGCCATCCTTACAGGCTGAATAATGACCAAGCAAGTTCTGAGTGAGGAGGACAATGATGGTGGGCGGAAGAGGAGGCCCAATTTCATGAAGGCTGAGACCGAGGCACTTTTTCGAGGCCTACCTGGATCAGGAGCCACTGCTCAGTGGATGGCGGGGCACCCTTATGGCCCGTGCTGCTGCATGGGAGGAGGTGGCACATGCCGTGAATCTGCATGGCAGCCACCTGTGCTCCATGCAGGAGTGTAAGAAGAAGATGGGTACTGACAGGAGGAGGGTGAAGGAGAAGGTGGCTGCCATCAGGGCAGCACATGCTGCAACAGGCGGGAGACAGCTGGAGGTGGTGCAGCTCACACCAGCAGAGGACATGCTTGCTGCAAGCATGCACCACAGTGCCATAGAGGGAGTTCCAGGTGGTGGCTTCCAGATGGGTGGTGGCCCATCTCTGCATGGTAAGCCATGGTCTGCCTTGGGGGTGGGCCAGGTAGGTTACACGCAGTAATGTGACTTTGCTTTCTCTTACAGATCCTGAGTGTCTGCATGGGTCAACCCTGGTGGGTCTGTCCAGTGAGGACAGTCAGCCAGTGTCAGAGATTGGACCATCCACCTCCACAGGTTTCTGTGGATTGGCATGACAGTGGGGCCACCTGGCTGTCCACACTGATGTTGTTGAGACAGGTGTGGGGGAAGCCCTTCCTGTGTCTCAGCGTTCTGGCGTCCAAGGATGCCAGCATGCTGTGGCTGGGGCAGAGACCTGCACCAGTGATGAAGACATGACCATCATGGGCAGTGACATGTGTGTGCCATGGGATGGACACATGGCAGGTCAGCTCGCGCCTATGGCTCCGGCTGGTGCCGCCGTGTGGGCCAGCATGTCAGCACAGTCCCAGGCTGTGCCTGTCAGCACTGGTGGGGCAGCACCGGTGTCTGGTCAGGACAGTGGGACTGTTGCGGCCACAGCGGTGGCACTACTGAGCCCTTGGACACAGCAGCTGGAGGGACAGCAGCAGCAGCAATCGCCCACCAGGACTGGGGGTTCAGGGTTCAGCGGCGGAGTCTGTGTGCCGCCTGTGGACTTGCCCATACCTGGTCCTGGTGTGCAGCACCCACCCTCAAGGGGTGCTGAACATCAGGCCTGTGCACACCCTGAGGCACAGGATGCCGAGGAGGCAGACGACCTCTTGGATGAACACACCCGCCTACTGCGGGCATCGGTCCAGCAGCAGATGTGGCTTGCAACGTCCGTGGAGGCACTGTGTGTGGCTCTGGCGTGGGCAGAGGAGCGTCGCAGCAGGGACACCAATAGGATCGTGTCACAGATGGACCATTTGTGGGAGGATGTGACCACTGCCATTGACAGGCTTGCACAGCCATTAATTGCTGTCATGGTCACAATGGGCACACAGTCAGGTGCCCATGCATCGCTCACACCACGCAGTGTGCTATCCACACCCCATTCCTGGTGTCGTGCGACACCCACCCTGTCAACGCCAGGTTCAGCTGTGGGCATTCCAAGAACTCCTCGTGTAGACATGTTTGGTGTGCTGCAGACCCCTGCGCGGGAACGGTCGCGTTCACCCAGTGGAACCCCTGGGGCACTATCGGTGCCACCCCATGAGGCCCATGGTCAGCCTGCCAGTGCTGGCAGGTCTTGGTGGGGCCGCCCACGCATCTGAGGTGGCCATGGCACTGTGCCGTGACACTGACCTGTCTCCCAGTGTGGGCACTGTCTGGTGCTGCCCTGTGTGCATTAAGTGTTTCGGTGGGCAGTGCACAGGTGGATTCCTGGCCCTGCATGTGGACACACGGTCCACCTGCATACCCTCCCAGCTGCTGTCCCCAGGTACGTGTGCATGATGATACCAGCATTGCGCTGTACACCAAAGTGCGATGGTGCCCAGCATCTGACACATGCACATGGACAGACAGTGGATGTGGTGGTCTGTGGACATGTGTGTTGCTAGGGTTGGCATTCTGGGTCGGTGTTCCTACTGGCCTCTGTGCACATTGGTACATTGTGTGTGTGCGCATGTGTGTGTGTCCGTCCATGTGGCATGTTGATGTTCACCCATCCCTGGTTGTGTGTGTGAGCTTCTGTGCCCTGCCACATCCCTTGCCAGCATGCACCCCTGGTGTGTTTCCATGCGTGTTTGTGGGTTGTGCCTTAGCCACTGGTGGTTGCGCATGGCACCATGACTTACCTGGGTTGGCTGAAGTGCTCCTCTGTGATGGTGTCCCAGTGCAGCTGTGCCAGCCGGATCAGTCGGGAGTCCCGTCGGCTAAGGGGCTGCCCATCACCATCATCACCGGTGTCCCCATTGTCCCCATCGCAGTCCCCCTCTTCGACCTGTATGGCTATCCCACATTCTTTGGCCATGTTGTGCAGGATGCAACAGGCCAGGAATATCCCACAGGCCTTTGAGGGGCTGTAATGTAGGGCACCGCCAGAGGTGTCCAGGCAACGGAAACATGCCTTCAGCATCCCGAACACCCACTCAATGACATTGCATGTGGTGGCATGTGCCTCATTATAGTGTTGCTGCAATGGGATCATGGGCCGCTGGTAGGGTGTGAGCAGCCAGGAATGGAGTGGGTATCCACTGTCACCTGTGTGCAGAGGGTGGAGGTTAGTTTCTTGTTCAGCTTCAGCCTGCCCCAAGCCCTGTGGGCCACACCCATGGCACCTCTGGCCATGCCCCCCCAGGCCCGCAATATGTCCATTTGGTTTGCATACTCACCCACTAGGTGTCCTGTGGGGATGTCCCCACTCTCAAATTGGTGGCATGGTGCTGACTGGTGCCAGATGTTTGAATCGTATGCTCCCCCCAGGGTGCGTGGCACAGACATTGATGATGCACCCACTGGCATCGCACACCACCTGGCAGTTGATGCTGGAATAGCCCTTGCAGTTCATGTATGAGGCCCCCTCCTCGCTAGGTGGTGTGCGTATGGTCACATGGGTGCAGTCTATTGCCCCTAGCATGCCAGGCATACGTGCTACCCTGTAGAACTCCTGAATGTTTGCTGTGCGCTCCACCGCAGTGCTGGGGAAATGGATGTACTCTGCAGCATGTGGCAGCAGTACGCTGAGGAATTGAGTGAGGATGCATGACGTGGCCAACTGGGTTATGCCTGTGGTGTCCTCAGTTGGTCTCTGGAAGGTACCCGTGGTGAGCAAGCACATGCAGGCTGTTACCTTTGTCTCCACTGACAGGGCATGACTCCATCGTATGGGTGCCTGCATCACATCACTGCACAGCTCACAGAGCTGCCTCTGTATTACCCTGTTCAGGCGGTACCAGCCCACAACCTCAGTATCTGTGTACAGCTCAAAGCTGGTGCGGGCTCGGTACTGCCTGTTGGGGGCATACCACCGACGGGCCCTTCTATGGCCATGTCCCCCCTGCCACCTGCCTTCTCACCCCCCTCATTATGGCCTCCATGTGGAAGGTGGCACTGGCCATATCCCTGGCTTGTGTCCCCCCCCAGCAGCTGTTGCTTTGTTCCCCCCGCTGTCCTGACTGCTACCTCCCCTGCACCGGGTACACCTGTCTGTGCTGGCCTCTGGAATGTGTGGCTCCACACACCTTCCCTGTGCTCTCTTCTGCTGTTTGTTTTCCCTGGCCTGCCCTCTTTGTCACACTTTCCCTGTGCCTGCCTCTCCCCCTGCATCATGTGGCTTTCCTGTAGCATTCTTGCGCCTCTTCCTTGCTCCTTTTTATTTTGGCTCATTTCCGCTATGGCGCAACTTCCGCTTGCTCCACTGTTGCACATTGCGCAAGTCTTTGAACATCACACTGTGCCCTTTATGCACAGTTCCTCCCCCTTCGGTTGCGCATGCCTTCATTATCATTGCGCTGTTGCTCAGCATGTTTTCGGTGGCACAACTGCCTCCTGCTTAATATCACAGAATGGCGCAATTTTGGACTTGCACGAGCCCAACCCTATTGCACTTGCCTCAACTCTTTTGAATATCCAGGCCCATGAGTTATGTCAGTTGGGATTCCAAAATGAAGCCTGCAACATGTCACAGGCTGCCTGTGCCAATGTGGTCCTACACCACCATGTAAGCCATAAACCCCCTGTGACATGGCACAAGGGGGTCTACAGCAGCAGCTGCACCCTATTCCAAGGAGGTGGCTGCCAGAACAGCACATGTGCTATTTAAAGAAAACCCCTGGAGGACGTTGGTCTAAGTACAGTTAGACCAGAAAATAGCTGGTCTAAGTGTACTGTGTGTCCACCAGGGGGTGCACCACTGTGCCATGTGCACCCAACAGGCACCCCCCACGATCCCACAGAAGCACCCCCACCCAGCCCCCATTGTGGAATATACACAAAAGCCCTCTGTGGGCTGCTGGCACCCCCAAGTCCTGAATCCCGATATGACAGCCCTGCAGGACTAACCATGTCCCCCATTCCCCTATCTCCAAGTAATGCCCTACAGTTGTACTGTGCATCCAACTGGGGGTGCACCCCTGTGCCATGTGCACCCAACAGCCACCCCCCCACAATCCCATAGAAGCACCCCCACCCATTCCCCATTGTGGAATACACACAAATGCCCTCTGTGGGCATACAGTAGTATGTGTTCAGAGGGAGCTCAGCTGGCAGCTGGCCATGGAGGTAAGAGGTGGAATGTGCCAGTCTCCGACTGGGAATGGGTATCCGGGGTGGGGCTGGACTGGCACTGTCAAGTGGGGGGTTGGGGCCACTCAACTGCCAGAGATAAAGGGGTGTGCCTCTATTGTTACATATTACAATTACTGTTGAGCTGGTGATCAGGTATCATGCCTTGGAGGGCATGTGTAGCCCTGCGGGGCATTATTTGGGGAACAGGGAATGGGGGGCACATGTAGCCCTGTGTGGCTTTGCTAGTTGTGTATTGGGAGATCAGGAGCAGGGGGGCACATGCGCACTTCTGAGTTCCATGCTGTGGGCTTGTAACAACCTGTTCAGGTGTGCCCTTTGTATGGCATACCTCTCGGGTTGGCGCAAGTCGCGGACATAGCCGCCTGGGACCCTGGCTGTTCTGGAACTGGGTGCTGGGTCCCCTGAGCATCAGCATTTGGTGCAGGTCACAGTTGACAGAGACTAACATCATGCCTTCTGGAATTGGGCCCCATGAATCTATGACACAGTTTAAATTAAATGAAAACTGCTTTATTTTCAGTAACGTGCAAAAACAAAGAGCTTGCAATTGGCTTTAATAAGAAAGGTATTGTTTTGCAGTTCAGTCTCTGTCTGTCTCCATATAACAGGAACAGAAAACCTCCTTTTCCCCCTCTTCTTGTTCACCATCCACCTTTATTGGAGCCATGTGTTGCTTGTTGACTCTCCCCTTCACCCTGAGGGAGAGCCAATAAGTGGAGCATGGAGTGTAGTGAGGTCTTAAAGGTCTGAAATGCCAACCTTAAAGCAAGAGGGGTTTGGTACAAATTTCCTCACAGCCCCTGTCAAAACTTGTGTTGACTGCATTGCAAGGCTGTGAAGGGGGTTCACTGGTGAAAGGAGTGTGATGTACATACATTTTGTCACACCAGTCTAGACAAAATAAGGTACAGTATAATGCATAATTACTGGCAATGCTTCATATAAGTGCACAATTGTCTTACTACAGCTGGACAGAGCTTAAGAAAATGGAAAAAAAATGAAAAATTGCAGTACAGAAAAAAGGTCTGGCATTTTGAATGATGAAGGTCATCCAAGTTTGCTGGAGGAAGCATGAAACTCCTTGACTAGTCCATCTGTGCACTTCAGAAGTAGGCATGTCCTCCTTGGTGTTATGTACTCTTCTTATTTGAAGAAGTTACCCTGAAGAATAGCTTGATGATGACAATGATGGGGTGTGGGTGTGTGTGTGTGTGTGTGTGTGTGTGTGTGTGTGTGTGTGTGTGCATGCGTACGTGCGTGGTGCGTGTGTTTACATTATAAGGTGTTATAAAAAGAATCAAGTCTTAGATTGTGTAAAGAAAGTGTGTCATCACCTTTCCTGTAACATTGTGTGCTGTCTGGAGAAAGTTCTTGATTGTTCTTTAGAGATCTCCTCATTTCAGTTTGAAACCCTGCAGTAATCTTTATTAACAATCAACCATCTTCATAACATTATGACCAAGGGACCCACTATCGTAAAAATGTGTATGTGCTATTTGGTTGCCCTTCAAATTTTTAAACAAGTTTGGGTTTAAAAATATTTATCTGCTGGTAGAAATTCTAGGAACGTCATTAGAATTAAATTTGAAGTATATAAAAAGGTTATGAATATCTAACCCATTCTTTATAAAGGAGACCAACATGTGAAATTCATAATCAGTATTCACATTTCAAACATCAGCTTTAAACTGCTCATCAGTTAACTCCCTGTCTCATAGAAAAAAGTGAAACCTTGCAGTCTTTCATTAGGCTGCAAACGACGACTCTTCTTTAGTTTCACAGCTGCTTGAGAGTCAGTTTTATAAAGCCTGGAACTGGTGATCAAAATAGAGGTCACATCTTGAAGTCCTCAAGCTGGTATTGGGCTGCTTGATTCATCATTACAAAAAGAACCTTGTGGACAATGAGCTTGTCTTCTAAACCAAGAAAATGATTCTGCCCATTTTGCACAGGGAACTACCTCACATTCTGAGAAAAATCTTTAAAATGATCCTAGTATAGATACCACTGGAGACTGTTAGTAGCAATTATAGTAATAGTATTTTGGATAAGGCACCCTGCCAATGAGCATAACACTGGAAAGGATTATAGAAATTCCCAGACAAAGACAAGAAATAAAAAACAGTAATAGGTACAGCTGAACAGAAACAAACTTAGGAACAATTAGGCACCATCCCCTAAAGCCCAAATGAAACAGGTAAAGGTATAATAAAATGCTTAAAGCTGGTAACAAAAGGGGTCAGGCAGATCTCAGAAGAAAGGGTATTCCAAAAGAAATGAACAGTGACTGAGAATGCCCAGTCACCAGTGGACTTAAGTTTACATGACTGAATAACCACTAATTTTAATCCAGTTGCATGAGTCCTCCCCAGATCATCTGGCAGTCAGGAGCAGTAGTCAGGAGCTCATGGAGGTAAATCGTGTCCAGGTTATTCAGGGCCCCATAAGTTAATAAAATGACATTTTAGTTAATGTACTGCCCTAGGACAAGCTCCATTGCAAGGGAGAAATGTGGCATGTCTTCCAAGAAGTCAGGTGTATCATTTATGCATTCTGCAAATTTTGCACATGGCAGATCTGACCAAAATACAAGTCCTTAAAAAGCACATTACAACTTAGCAGGGGCCTGCAGTGTACTACGGTCTTCATATTGGCAGTTTCCAGAAAAGGGTGAAGTCTGGAGAAGTTCTGCAGGCGGTAGAAGCAGCTCTTGATTACATTAGAGTTATTCAGGTTTCTTGTAGAGAAATGTATCAATGGCTACTCAGTTTATCAGTTAGGTAAATAATATAGTCTACACTTTCAAATACTTGAGAGTAACTGGCAGATTTGTGGCATTGGATTCCTAGAAGGTTGCTACTAACAATTTTTTTCCTGTTTCTACATGCTGAAGCTATAGGCAATCACTAAGCATAATTCACAAGACCATTGTCTTAAGATTTCTATAGCTACCACTAGGTGGTGATAGGGACGAACAAGAGGGACTCAATCTCTTTGCTGCTATGTATGTTATAAACATTTTTAAAATACTTCTGAAGTAACTTCATGGGCTAACAACATTCTGAAAATCTGCTCCAGTGTGCATTACAATTAGTGTTGTCTCCAATGCTATTTAATAGATCTAGGGTTAATCCCAATTTACATTCTCTGACTAGCATATAAAAGAAAATAAAAAAGGCATAGTTGTGCATGTCAGCAATATTTTTGAAGCAAGAATACCTAGAGAGTGAATGTAGTAAAGTCAGGATAACACAGCTTGTCTCTTATGAAAATTCTTGTAATTGTATGTGTGTAGAAACAGATCTGAAAAGGAAGTAATTATCTTTGATCAGACCATTAAGAAATAAAAATCAGATAATGTATGTAAAAATATAATTCAAACCATTTTCAAGGATCCTTTATAGCAAATATGTAACATAAAAATTCCATAAAGTATAATTAACGATATCAGGAAAATATACTGGATCCAGGATACAGTCTAGAACAGTACTGTACTGTACAAATCTTACATTTCTTGAGTGGTTTCCAGTTCACATTTTTTGAATAATACCATTTTTATTATGGCTAAAGCTAATGGAAATGTTTAAAATAATCTTGTGGGCATTCTGAGGACACATACTGGAAGTACCGAAGAAATCATCAGCTTCTTTTAAGGCATTAATTCATCATATACTGTTGCAAAATTATTACAAGAAATGTTTTTTTCCACCAACAGGTGAGCTCACTTCTTGGCATTTGAAACTAACCCAGGATAGCTGTTTGTACTTTTACTTAGTGTTTAAAATATTCCTGTAACTATCCTGCATACATCTATAAAAGCTCATGCCAGGCTCGTGTCAATTTCCCTATTCAGTTTGGTACTAAGACAAAAGAGATTTATGAAACAAAAATGTATACCACTGCTCGCCTTCTATTAGAGCCTCCTGACCATCAGAGTTAGCTCTGTATCCGAACAAAGGGATCAGATGGCTAGTATCTGCCCAATTATGTTTTTCTTTTTACAAAAAATGTAACCAGTGAACATTGTTTCATTATCACAACCATGCAACAGGCTTTGCATGTATTCTACAGATACATGCTCTAGCTGAGGTTGGATCTCTTGCAATTGCCACACAAATGTGAATTGCAACACCCTAGAAGTGTGTTATTTGGGCTCACACTCTGTACTGTACCTTTGTAATCAGTTCTTTAAAGCCTTACTCAGATTGCAACCCATTTTCAGCCCTTGTAGATTGTTTGTGCAGCCTATTAACAGCTTGCAATTCTGCTTCAAGGCTAACTAGCCTACATTCAATCATGAAGAGATGCATATGCTACCTGTGGTACATTGCATTAAAAGAGAACTGCCTTGAATCTACAAGCCTGTATTTTCTGTAGAAACTGTATTTCTAATACTGGTTTACACTTTGGTTTTGCTCCATCTGTGCTGGCCTTTTAATTGATTCACTGGGTGTTTTTGCTTTACACTGTGGTGGGCAGTACCATTTTAGAACTGCATGATGTACATTATGTTCTTTTTACAGAATGCACAGAGTTTTCACAATGCATTCATGTTCTGCTCTGGAACTCTGTTGCCCAAAGGGGGCAGAAACTACATCATGCAATTCTAAAATGGCACTTACCAGCAAAGTATGCATCATAAACACTCACAGTGCTTGCTAAAAGGCCAGTAAAGATGTAACAATATCAGCAATGGATCAGATATAAGAAAAAAGCATCTATGGGAAAAAATACTTACAGATTTAGTGCAGTTCTCCTTTAATGTTGTGTGCATTGTGTGGTGTTTCTTTAAAACGTATCTGCCGAGGTCAAACTCCTCAAATGATATGGAAGGGAATTTCATAAACATAGGCCAAACACCACAAAGGCTGTCTTCCCAGAAAGCTTCATATTAGCCCTGAGGATGATCAAAAACATGCCCTTAGCAGAGTAGTTAATCAGGCGTAGAGATGCAGTGAACTTTTACTATGCCCACGAAGTTGATATGAAGTGCCCAACTTTGCATCCATGTACCATTACCTGAAGTTTCCATTAAAAGGTCAAAATTCGCCTCTAATGGTCTTCGCATTCTAGAACTTTGCATTAACTTCGGGTTACATTTTGAGAAGGTGAAGTTTGTGAAAAACAACCCCAAGATCACATGTCTGACTGTCTGCAGGTCACCTGATGCAGGCAGGATGTGAATCAGGCACCGCCCCTTGCTGTTCAGCCACCTTTCCGGATGCAGTGTGTCCACAATGACCTTCAGCCTTGTCATGCTGTGGTTTGCAGAACTTTGCATGTGACATCTGTGCCCCATGAACCAATCATATCAGCTAGCCAGTGAGATTTTGAACCTGATCATGCCCTCCATTCAGTATGGATGGAATGTCACATCTGTAGCGTGGGTCCAGCATTGTGGCTATTCCAAATTCAGAAGATTGCCAAATGTTGGCAATGTGCCTATTGCTGTGTAAGATTGTAATCATGTGTTTCAGTAACGCACAGCTTGGCCTATCTCTGGCTAGGTTAGGCTGCAGATTCAGCAATGTCTGCCTCAGCACCCATAGCAGTGGAATGGCTTGACTAATGGCTGCAGTGTCACCACTCACTGCCTGTGTGGCATGTTGAAACAGCCTCAAAATTACTATTACTGAATCCATGAGTCACCATTGCTCAGCTGTCATAGACATTGATATGCCAAAACTGTCACGGCTACAGAGCAGAACAAGGTACTCAGATATTACTTTGCACTGCTCGTACAAGTGCTCTGCCTTGTAAAGTGTGGTGTTCCATCTTGTGACAACTTCAACCTTGAGGCGGTGCTGAGGGAAGCTGTTTTGAATCTGCAGCTGCCTAAGCTGGTCACAGGCTTTTCCAGAACATGCAAACTGGGCACAGATGTGACGTTCAATAGTCAGCATTTGCTTAATTTCTGGGTACTGCAGAAACTCCTATACCACAAGATTTAAACAGTGGGCCATGCAGGGAACCCTCATGTAGCCACCATTGCTGATACATTTATCAATACTGAACCCATTATCACTTGCTATGAAGTCAGCTTTTAGAGACAGGGTGTGCAGCCACTCATTAGTTTCTGTCAGTAGCAAGTCTAGCATGTTTTCACTTGTATGCGACCCTGTTACACTATGGATTGCAAGTGTGACATGCTGTCTAATGCCAGGAAGGTTACTGCCATCACTGTGTGACTTATTATGGTGCTTTCCCATGCCGCCATCACAGACAACCCCAGGTAGCTGCACCCAATGTGCAGTAATACATAGATAGGAACTACTTGCCGTTTTGCCACTTGTCCACATAGCCATGCTTAAGTGGATGTAAGGGGGACATTACTAACAAAGTGTTTACCTCCATCCACCTTAACTTTCTTTTTGTCCAGTTCCTATATAGGGTCACTAACATGTAGCATCATCATCATCATAACATCAAAATCCACAAATTCACTTTGGATGCTATCCTGTGGAGATATTACAACTGCAGCTCAGTATGAGCATCCACACTTTGTTGTCAGCATCTGATTGTTCGGATGGCCTTACCTGAGGATCTGTGGAAACATGAGACTATGAATCATGATGATCAGTATCATGTTCAACTACTGTGGGGAGTGGGAACATTAATTACACTCAAGTCTTCTGACTCTACAACATTTTTGACACCTGATAACCTTGCCTATGTTGCAGCAATACTCCTGCTGTTATCAACAATGCCACCACTCACTTTACTACCAGTGATACCAACATCTCCAACCAGCATTGAAGTGACTGATTTCACAGAGAAAAACTGAGTCACAGAAATCCCTTTACTTGCAGAAACTACTACCTCTCCCTCCTGCTGCATACTACCATGTTCATAACCACACTTAATAATGTTAGACCCTGATGAACCTGCCTCATTATCACAACAACTTCCACTGCTAACATTGGAGGCACACAGGCAATAGTCTTCTTGGCAGCAGCGCCACAGCCAGAAACAGCTTTGCATGACTATGTCTTCACAGGCATTTTTTAAGATTGCACAGACAGACAGTCACCAAGAAAAGAAACACACGCACCACAAAAAGTGATTTTTCTGGTCTTGTCTGTTGCTGTAACAAATTCAAGAGAATTCACAAGAAAGTACAATGACAAAAATACTGCAATAGGTACTTTTTTCATTTTGTCTGTTTTTGTTTGTTTAAACACTATAATACGCACTGAGAGAGAGTGTTCATGGTACTGTGAGGAAACAAACAATAGTGGTACAGTGACAACAATTTCAGAGAGACTGAACAGAGGCAATTAACAGTCCAGGACTACACCTCAGCCTCTTTTACTTACTATGCATGTAAACTCATATTTTATTGTAATGTGCTAAAAACTCTGTATAAATGTCTATATATACTGTACGTACCCTCCCCCCTTTTGTACTCACTCTTTCAATATACACTGTGTACCCGGGTCACACCTGGAAACGAGCCTCGGCTCAGTGTGCCTTTCCCGGTCATCAAATTTTAAATAAAAATAAAGAAGCAGGGAAAAAAAATACCACAGACAGGCTGAGTAATTAAGAATACTGCTGTTATTGTGGCATAATAAGATGTGTATGACTTGACGGCATGCACACAGACTAAAGGTAATGCGCAGAAACTTTAACAGTTCAGTAATCTACAACACGGTCTTTTAAACAGACTAAATAAATGCACAGTGAGCAGCAAAAACTTATAAAAAAATTACTAGAAGTATCACTGTGTGTACCTGTGTACAGAACTGAATACACCAATACTAAAGCACTCACCAACAAAAGTTGAAAGATTGCCTTTCACACTGTGGTCTGTGAATCTCCCTTCTGCACCACTGATCTATCCCCCGAAGCACACTTCTACAGTGTCTGTCAGTACAGACACAGAATGTACTAATTTAAAATGCAATATTCACACCAAATCAATAAATGCTAAATGAAAGGAACACACAAGGGTTTGCTACATTTAATGTACTAAATTTGGACTCAAAAGTTGAAATGGAAAATGCTTTTTTGAATGTTTTTTGAAGGTTTGAATCTCAGAGCTCTGAAAGCAAACTAATTCCAGTTTTCCACTGCACACACTACACTGAAGTGAGGCTGTGCAATCCAATATAGACCCCATGTGACCTGTCATCCCATGAATCATTGCAAAATTTGCCTTCAGGAGCAAAAAAAAAGGTGAAGTAATGCAAAGTAACGTGAAGTCCATATTATCCTATGGCAACTCCAAGTTCCCCCAAAAGGAGAAGTTATTCACTTCGCAGTGCAGAGAATTTTTCAAAATTTGAGTTCTATGCGAAATACTCCGCATAGCGAAGTTGAGTGACTTTTCCCATCACTAATTAGGAGCATACCAAGATAAGGGGTCTGTGAGGCAGTGAGGCCCCAACCCACATAGGGTCTTGGAAGATAACATAGAGGATAATGTATGGTCCTCTATTGGTAACCGATCTGTTAACCATTGAGAGGTTGCCAGGGCGACTGTGTAAACCTCAAGAGTGAAGCTCGAGAGGTTTACGTCGCCATGGCAACCCTCAAGGACGATTAACAGTAAATCAGCCAATAGAAGGACCATACATTGTTTTTTATAGTATATGGACCCAAGAAAAAGGGAAAACTGCTCCTTACTTTTTGAAAAGGAGTCACCTCTGCAGCCATTCAGTCCTTCCCTTACCAGTGCGTGCATCCATCGGTTCCCGATTGTAAAAAAAGGTGCGCACATGCGCAGACTGATCCCCATTGTTAACCTATTGATGTGACATAGCATCAATAGGTTAACAACATTACCATGTCACATCAATGGTATAACAACCTTAGGAAATGAAGATTTCCTAAGGTTAACAGCGTCCTACCATACATTATAGTAAATTCTTAAAGGTGGTACACCACCTAATAGGTAGCCAGTGCAGCTGCCACAACAGTTAATGTGTCACACATGTGGTACTTTGTTTAAAAATATAGAACACTCAATTGTGCTGCATCTAGAGTGCTGCAGATATAGCCAGAATACAAGTCCTGATGTGCAATGTATGTAAATCCAAACTGCAGTGCACAAGAGTAGTCCTTTACTGTAAGTATAATTCTCAGTCATACTTCTTCCTTTCTGTTCATACACCATACTGCTGTGTTTGGCAGTAAGCAGAAAGATAATAAAATTGCTCACTGATTTGAACAAATTGTTTTTGATTGATAGCAGTGAGACTGGTCTCTAATTGGAAGCAACATTAATGACACTGTTTCCATAGAAAAATAGGTAGACCTAACATAAAAAAAAAAACAACTATTAGCAGTACAAAGCAAAATATCGTCACCAGGTTGTATGCCTGATTTTTTGGGTTCTGTAGAGTTTTCATTGCTGCAGCTATGTATTTTAATAAGTGTTTTGAGTTTTCTGGTACACATATTTCATGCAGATTTATTCTGGACATAAAAGCAATTTGGTTCAGATTCAGGGATGTTTTATAAAACCAGCACTACCCTAGCAGGCTATTAAAAGAACTTACACAATTAGAGCTCTTTTTTTGTATGACTAAATGACTCTTCGTATTCATTACTAGGCCTAATTAAGACAAACCCAATAATACTGCATTTTTTATCCATCATTAAATGAAGCTTAAATGAGATATAGTTGTCTGGGTTTCCTTTCTTGTCCTGGACCTATACTGCACAATGTGGCGAAGACATCAGAAGCTGCCAGTAGAGATGCTTAATGTGAACACTGCACGTGTGTCCTTGTATTCTTACAGGGGCTGAAGAAGGGCTGTGAGTTATTAAAACATAAATACCATGGGGTGATGAGGAGAGAATGAAACAGCTGGGGCTGCTGAAAATCTCTGCTCTAGGGAAAACAGTGTCTTGACATCAGGTCTCTGCCAGCCACATGGCTTCAAAACAAATATAATTTATTAGACTTATTTGTTGGAAATTGGATGCCTTTGTTAGTTTATTGACAGAAAAAAAATGTTACATGAAACAAGCACTTTTGCTGGGTACAGGCAGCAATAAAAAATAAAAGCAATTTTCATAGACATGCCAGATTGCTGAAATGATCATGTCCTTAAAATGTTTCAGTTCCTCTCTCACAAACAGAAGAAATGTCTCGCAGTAAAGAAACATTGAAAATAAGATATCATGCATGGCATTCCTGAAATACTGGAAAATGTGGGGAAAAAGTATTTTTAGAAATTTCACATAAAGGTTTTCTTTATTTTAATTTAATAACTAAAAGTAAGATCAAAGATTAAATATTGATTAATGCATTAGTGGTATAGTGGACCTTTCTCATGAAAAATGATGTTACAAGAAAATAAAAACACCAACATAAAGTGTGTTGCAAAAGGTCTTCAATTATTTTTCCGTGTAAAACAATAAAACTCAGCTACACAAACATCTCTCTAAATTTGAATTTTGTTACCTTGCATTTGTCTTTATGCCAGCATTTTAATTAAAACTGGATAATTTCCCCTTAGACGTTGTCTGTTCATGTTGCTTACAGTAAACCTGTCTTGCATTTAAAATCATTTTCTTATTAAATCACAACTTGTTTCTTTTGACATTATTCTGATCTCAAAGGCAGAAGATTATGACTTCAGGGCAGGGAAGGCAGCATAAAGAGATGAATTCTAAGTGGCAAAGATCCTTTTTTCATGCAAATGTCTTCAATTATAAAGAACAGAATTTTCTGAAATTCAATGTTTTGTGGACTTTTATAACTTGCCAATACCAACAGCAATTTGTTTTTCTGGATACTGAAAAAAACATAAAAAAATAATCACATAAACAATATATTTATTGTTTGGATAGAAAAACAATTCTGTATTTCATAAATTTAGTACTGAATCTATAGGGGGTGTAGTTAAATAGTAACAGATACCTAGTACAGTAGTAACATAGCATAGTGAGGAAGGATGGATGGGATATAGGGTTTATCTTGACTCCGCCTTCCACTGGATGGCAGCAACTATATCTTGTTTGTGTATGAACACACATCAAAGCTTGAAGCAACTGTGCATGATAGCGGTGAATATTTGGACCTATACTTTTTTATTCTAGTTTAGATTGTCCCATATCTCTTTATCTGCTTTATCACTTTTTTATTACAGTTGAAATAATAAACGGAGCACTCTTGTTTATTATGCTCAGACCAGGTTATTACAGTATTCTTTGTTGTTTTGGGGCATCTGTATTGTTTCAGATCACTTTTCTTGTGCCTATAAGAAAGTAGCATGCAGTGGACATGGCTTCCTAACCTTATCATAGGAATTATTGCAATCAAAGGAATACTGCAAGTTAGTACTGGCTGCCATTAGTGATTCATCATTTTACAGTGGACTACAGTTTAGGATTACCTATCAGGTATTTCTCCAGCTCTGCCTTAAACAAATCCATACTCTGACAACACACCAAAGGGTCAGGTGAATTATTCCAAATATTCATCACACTTTGGTTTATCCAAGAGCCTCATCTAGAAGTCTTCGACCTGATTCTCAAAGGCTCCCAGCATGGCACAAGGGGCTTGTGCCACAAGGATGGTGCAAAGTGCCCCTTGTGCCAAAAGATGACCTGGAAGTGATTCTCAAAGGCAGTCTGTATCAACCACATCCTGCCCCAAACGGGGCTTGTGCTACCCGTACACCACAAAATTGGCTGTGGCATGGCACTAGGGGCATGTGGCAGACAGAGGTTGCCAAATCCCCTAAATCGGGATTCTCAAAACTCTCCCTGGGGGCACATTTCTTAGCACCCTTAGACCAGCCAGGGCTGGTCAGTGGTACTTAAATATTTGCCCTCGGGGATAGTTGAGCAATCTGTGGCAATGTGCCACAGTTCCCCCTCATCAGCACCAATCCCCCATTATGATTAATAAGGATCCCTGGTGATCTAGTAGCCCTCCCAATCTTGATCCCACATTATTAAAAACTGTAACATCCCTGGTGGTCTAGAAGACCCCCAAGTCCTGATCCTCCATTATTACAAATAAAGATCGCTAGTGATCTAGCAGCCTCTCCAAGCCCTGATCCCCTGAAGTGAAATAAGAACACATCATTGGTGATCTAGTAGACCCCACCCCCCACTCCAGCAGGCAGTGTCCCACCACCCTGCTCCCCACATCCCCAAACCAAGCTGGTGACTGGCGCACCCCACTGCTCACCATGATGGCCAGCTGCTGACTGAACTCTTAATGAGCATTGTACTGTATTCAGTATGTGGGATAGTAGGACACTGCCTGATGGGGTGGGGGTCCAATAGACCACCAATAATGTGTTCTCATTTCATAGTGAGGGAAAGGGGCTTGAAGGGGTGCTAGATCACCAGGGATCTTTATTTGTAATTATTGGGGGATTGGGGCTGGGGTGGTTTGCTAGACCACCAGGGAATGCTTGGGGACATTGTTGCACAGCCACCCATGGCTTGCAGCAACCTGTCCAGGTGTGCCCTTTGTTTGGTGCACCACTACGGTTGCAGCAAGCCATGGGACTTTGCTGCTTGGACCCTACCCAATTGATGATGAGGCTCAGGGACCCTGTCACATGGGCAATTGGTGCAAGACACCTTTGGCGTGGCTTGGCTGATTTTGAGAATTGAGCACCTTGTATAGTTTACCACTCAGCTGATAACTGAGATTCCTTGTTTTCCTATTTGTTATTTTTTTAACTAGTCCAATACACTCCGAGATCATTGGTTCTGACAGCCTTGTGTATTAAACAAAAATCCCCCCCCCTTAGTTTTCTATATTCCAAGGAGAAGAGACCATCTCATGAAATCTCTCCCCGTAGGAAAAGTGTGAAATTCCAGCCATTTTTTCATTACCCTTCTCTGCACCCCCTCCAATAATGCTATATCACATAGTTTGGCACTCAAAATTGAGCACAGAGTTCAAGATGGGGCTAACAAGAGAAGTGAATAAGGACAAGATGGCCCTTCTGTCCTTATTCTGACATGTTTTAGTATGCATGCTAGCATTCTGTTGCCGCTCCTTACCATCTCTTGTGTATGTACGCCAAATTATAAACTAAAGGAATAATGCATGACAGTGTGTCATGCTGGGATAATGTCACATCTTGGGTGGTTGGGCACAAGGCTGCAGGCTGAGTGTGGTCAACACCCAGGATGTGACATTATCCCAGCATGACACACACCCTGGAGTGCATTATTCCTATTATACAGTGGCTTGAATTGAAAGAAAACAAAATATTAAAAGGATAATTAAAAGTAGATTTTCGTGCCACTTTTTGAAAGGGTAGGAATACTCAGTAAAAAAAGTAGTGCTTATTATTTGTTTTGGCCAGTAGGTGGAGCTGCTGTGATGTTACTGTGAGCCTGTGGCAGCTTCCCACCCCCACCTTGTTCTCTTCAAATGGCAGAAGAAAAGGGAAAGAGTCTGTTGTTGTGTATTTTTTTAACTGTGAAAAGGGAAGGGGACTCTGTTGTCCTGTATGTTATTAAGTGTGTCTCTGTTTTCATATTCATGAAACCAAAAGTATGTCTCCACCCCCCCCCCGCTCCATGTTAGTGTCTGACTGTGGCTCTCATTCTACCTGATAAACTGGCATGAGTTTTGGAGGAGATGAAAAAAAGGTGAGTAACTGATGCTTTTTTATACAAAGTTTGAAGATTTTCTTTCAGGTTTGCCGCAAAGCCGAAAGAGTGGCGCTGTTGACCTGCACACGAGCTAACATTCTAGTAGCCATTTGGGTCTTATTATAATTTGTTTTTTATAGTCTTTCAGTACAGTTGTAGCATTTCTGATCTCTACTGGGAGACAGCCGAGGACAATGGCAAAAGTGTTTTTGGTACCAGTGAATTGAGGGAGGATGGGGAGCAGAGGATATGCAGGCACAACAGTTACGGTTTTCAGAAGCTGCTAAGTGTGGTGGTTTGTTTAAATGTGGATAAAAAAAACAGCACTTGGTGCGGTTTGTGTGAAGGGGTGAACTTTTGATAGTTTTATGACACTGTGGTAGGTAGGAGATGAGTTTCAGCAAAACTTGTCGTTTGACTGAGTGAAGAGAGGTGAGTTGCCTTTTTGAAAACCCCACTGCCCATCAGACCATGAAACTGGTTGGCAGCGTGGAATAGGCAGTAGGCATTGATTTTTTTAAGTCATTTGGTCATATATATGTGGGGACTAGCTCTGTGATGTTATGCCGGGATAACATCACAGGTCGAGCCCCAGAGTGACCAATCATTGAGTGCCTCTGCCTTTTCCCCATCATGCTCTGTGGTTTGTCTGTCTTTTTTTGTGATTCTAACAATGCCCCCCTTGGTCTTCAGCAGTTGTGGCTGTGACACCTCTTTGAAAATCCTGCCTCAGGTTTTGGGGAGTAACAAGTTCCTGAAATGATATGACTTTTTTAAAATCTACTGGTAATAGCAGTTTAGCAGATTAGCAGATTACTTCTAAGAGAACATAATAAGTAACTGTTATGACATTAAAGAAATATCAAATTATACTGAGCATGTCTTACTAATTACAGACATTGTGGGAAGTGTATGTAAATCACCACAAAAAACCTATTGCTAGTTCTGTTTTAAGCAGGACAGAATGGTACCAAAAGGCCTCACAACCAGTATACAAAGTCTGGAAACAGCACAAGCTTGTGTTTTAGCTTTGTTAGTTCTCTTCAGTATGCCACATCTGAGGCTCGGTGCAGGGAGACTGGAACATGTTGCATGATCTCTGTTTGGGACATGGTGAGCCCAGAACAGAAAAGCAGCTTAGGCAAGAACCTGTCTGCCTTCCTACACTCCTCCCCTCATGGGCATCTACCCTACCAAGCTAATCTGCTGGCTCAGTTGTCATTTAGGGCTGTTCTCACAGACAGTGCCAATCCTTCTGCACGTCTTTGCAGGCTCTCTAATTATGCAATATGTCACCTTTACTTGTTTTTCTAGAAAGAGCCCTTCTGGGTTCTCTTCTTTGTGAAAAATGTTTATAAGTTCCAATTTACAAACATCCAGGCTACCTGGATTTTAGCAAGGCCTTCAACACTGTTCCATATGGGAGGCTGATAAGCAAACTGGAGAGCCTAGGAGTAGGGACTAAAATAGTTAAATGGATAGAGAGCTGGTGAGGAAACAGAAGTCAGAGAATGGTAGTGAATGGCATCCACTCTGGAGTGGGCAGAGTGACCAGTTGGATGCCGCAGGGGTCACTACTAGGCCCATTCCCTTTTAAAATATTTATTGGCGACATTGTAGAGAGACTGGAAGGGAAGGTTTGCCTATTCATAGAGGACACAAAGCTCTGCAACAGAATGGACACACAGGGAGGTAGAAAGAATGAGGAGCTATTTACATAAGCTGGAAGAATGGTCACAAGTCTGGCAACTGGGCTTCAATGCAAAAAAATGCAAAATCATGCACATGGGGCATACAAACCCGGGGGCAACATATCAACTGGGAGGAGAGGAATTAGCAGTCACAAAGCAGGAAAGGGACCTGGCGGTAATAATTTGGATGACCTGAAGATAGCTTAACAATGTGATAAGGCAGTGGGGAAAGCAAATAGGATGCTGGGCTGCATAGGCAGGGGAATCACTAGAAGAAGAAGGGATGTAGTGATACCCCTGTATAGAGCACTGGTGAGACCATATCTTGAGTACTGTGTCCAGTTCTGGAGACCCCATCTCATAAAGAACATAGATAGGGTAGAGACAAAATAAAAGGGATCAACCAAAATTGTGCAGGGCCTGCACCAAAGGCCCCACGAAGAAAGGCTTAAGGAGCTGAATTTGAACTCCCTAGAGGAAAGAAGGTAAAGGGGGATATGATAGAAACATACAAATACCTCATAGGCAAAAACAGGGTACAAGAAGGTGGCATTTTCCAAAAAAAGATGCTCTAGGACAAGGGGTCACAAAATGAAGGTGGAAGGGGGGAGGCTCAGACGTAATGTAAGACAGTACCTCTTCTTGGAGAGGGTGGTAACTGCATGGAGAAGCCTCCCAGTGAAGGTAGTGGAGGCTAAAATGTTTACAGGATTCAAGAATGCATGGGATAGGTATAAGGGAATCATGAAAGTAAGGCGGGGGAGAGTCCATAGACTCTATAAGGTATGCAGTGTAGTAGGTAGGGAAAAATAGGGCAGACTGGATGGGCCATGAGGTCCTTTTCTGTCGATATCTTCTATGTTTCTATGTTTCTGTGGATGGCTGAACGTCATGTCTCATTTGTCTGTCTCTAAAGTCTGGTAGCTCAAAGTAACCCACCCCCACCGGCCCCCCCTTTTTCAACTAGCAGGGCTGCTTCTCTCACACATGGCACCAATGAGAGGGATGGGGGTTGTCACTACAGTTCTGTTTACCAGTACATCTGCTTCCAAGTCTGCCATCCTCAGACAGGCAAATCAAGTGTGGCAACTACCTGGCTCACACCTGGGGGGGACCATTTACCATGGTTATCAACCTGGGTCCCTGGGAGAGAATGGTTGCTCAAAATTATGCTAGGTTTGTACTTCTAGTCAGGGGCACACAAGTAAAGCCAGACACAGTGGAAGCAATAACAGTACTGTCCAAACCAGGCTGGTATTCTACAGTGGGCTTTTATTCACATACAAAGAAAATAATCACAAAGTGAAGATGGACCCCCATAGGGCTACTCCCACTGGTAATGCAAATTACTGAGGCACAGAGCACACACAGCAAACCCTCAGGTTCTGAAATGGAAAACAGCAAACACCCTCTGGTTCTGAATGGAAATTTGCACACACGGCTAGAACTGGTACACCTTCCTTAACTAGGCACCCTCGGCCAGTACTAGGAGACTTTCCATTATTTCATGAGGAATTACTAGTGGCACCCTTGACCACCAAAGAGTAGATACAGGTTCACAGAAAATCCAATCCATGTCTTCAGGTACTGGCCAAATGCACTGAGAGAAAACAAAGGTGCCCAAACTGAACCCGGAGAGGTAAACATGGTTACTCTAGATGGGGGGGATTTCCCACCATTTGGTCCAAATTTATTCTTGGCCATTCATCTGGTTAATAACACCCTCACATAAAACTTGCAGATGTTATCTTGAAATGTCTTTCACATTTAACATGCTACATCTCACACCTCTGAGGTGTCATAAAGTTAAACGTTCTGTAATTGGCAATGTCTCTTCACTAGACCCCAACTTTAGCAGGCATTTTTAAATCAGACATTAACTAAAAGTTCTGTACTTGGCAAGTCTCTCTCTGGATCCCATAGTGGGCAGACACTTTTAAACAGAAAACAGTCTTGGTGACAGAGTCCCTTTGTTAGAGAAAAACTCATCACAAGAATGCAGGTGCCCCAGGGCTTTTCCACACGAAAGTCTCGGGTACTCACAGAGCAGTTGAATCTCAGACAGCTTCAACACAGTCATGGCATGGTCCAGGAGATTGCCCCAAATCCTGGAATCCCCCCCCATCCCTCCGGGGATGGGGCACTGGAAAACCTTCTTGGAATGGTTTCCACCACTTCACTCTCTATCTGCTATGTTCTTCTTCTAGGGTGAGAACAAACTACCCAAACTACAGAGCTAGCTCTCTGTCAGAGCTAGAAACTGAGGAGCTGCCCAGGCAGCAGCCTCCTTCTAGCACTCCACTCTACAGACTACTCTCCAGACTACTGAACTCTAACTCAGCATTCAACAGCTAACTCCTCAGCTAGCATTCCAATGTGGCTTAAGCTGCTGCAACAATTCTAAAGTGGCATCATCACTCCAGCTCAGCTGAGACTGAAAAACAGAGTGGGACACTGTGAAATCCATTTAACTGGCATTTCACAAGCTGCCTCTCCCTGCTTGCCACTGATTCTAAGTGGGATTCTAGTAACCCCTGGGAACAAGGGGATTACATCAACATTTGATAAATATGCCAAAATGGACTTGCATGACAGACAAGTGACCAGCACTCAGACCTCTGCGTTATTATGTTTTTGTATTCTGTAAGGCACTCTTTAGTGGGCAGGCCTACTCTTATGAGATTTTTTAGAAAGTATACTTAGTTATAGACCTTAGAAACTATATTTTTGTTATGGTTCTATTTCAGATTGATGATAACATTACATAACATTAGTGACTGACAAACAATTAGAGTTTCTTCAGGACTAATACTCTGAGGCTGTATACAGTTCCATTTAGGACTTATTAGGAGCTGAAGGAGAAAGATAAGTTCCTGGACAGATGCTAGATCTCAGGTAGGATAGTCAGCCACAGGCAGACTGGATGGACTTTAGGTTTTTGTCTGCCATCATTGTCTATGTTTCTGAATTGTTATGTTAATTTGATAATCTGCATACTGTATTTGTATAATCTTCATCTTATTATCTTTAGCACATCCTTACATCCAGTCTAGATGATTGTGGAGGATTCCTAAATGTTTTCTTAGAATAACTATAACACAATGAAGTGTTACCCATATTACGTCTTGTAGTATATTCTACATACCGTGACCAAAACCAGAATGTTTTAAATCCATCTACACTGTATTTATGGTCAGTGTTTTCTTTATGGCTGCTGGAATGTTTTTGACCATTTTCCATTATCTGCAGATAATTGTTCATTCTAATATTCCTATTATTTAAAAACAATGACTCCTTAAAATGGTTGTGTATAGCAGGTCATTTTTAACAACTAGTATTACTTAACTCTTTCAAGAAAAGCACTGAAGAATTCTGGGAGGCCAGTGTTTTTGCAGAAAAATAATAAAAGGAATGTGTGGGGAGATGCCTGCTCAGATACAAACAATAAGTGAAAAGAAAAGAAAGGTAGCATGTGCAACCTTAAATATCCATCAGTTTCGGAGTTTAATAATGTACTGTACATCATAAATGCACATAAAAACATCAGTCTTGCCATTTGTGATAACCAACCACTTCTTCTGAAAGTGGTGATCCTATTAATCAAAAAAACAAAAGACTACACTGTAAACATAACTCAAAAAATAAGTTACTATATTCACTAGTCTATAAGTTAAAAGGGCCTCAACTGTATGTGTTTTATGATACAAGAGACTCTGAACATGGGGTTTGTGCATAAGGATCATGAAGGGCATTCAATGGAGGCATTATTAACTCATTATAAATCACTCAGTTTATCTAGAGTGATTTATAATGAGTTTCAAGTCTCTTTTTTTATTTCAAAAGTTAACTAAAGCCATCCTCCCCATTACCCTGAAGTATAATGGGCCACTCCTGGGGACGGACTTTTTAACCATGGAGCAGGACTTGCATCAAGCCCTGTGCCACAGCACTTAGGTATTGGAAATGCACTAAACCCTTTACCTCAACTGCACCCAATTTTACAATCTCGGGTGCAGCTGCGGCAGTTTCCACTAATTATGGCAGCTTGCGCCAAATATCTGGTACGAGTTCCTTAATAACAGCCCTGAGGATTGCCTCAAGTTAAACCAGAAAAAGGTCATCTAGATTGCAGCAATTGCTGCATGGGATGGAAAATCCCATTAGATCACCGCAAGCCTCATGTGCCGCATTGTCGGCGCTTGGGGCTTGAAGCGATCTAATACTTTTGAAAATCCTTATGTTAATACATGAGTGACCACTCTACACAGAATAAGAGTTACAGTGTCACTGCACTAACTGGCTGAAATCATATTAAAGTTTAATATTAAATATTTTAAGAGGCAATGCCAAATACCAGGTAATACTGAGTACATCTCGTTTATCATACTCCCATTTTCAAGTTTTTGATTGACATAAAATGAAATGTTATAATTGTAAATAACATTTCTTATGCAATAAATGATTCAACATGGTCTCCTAACTCTTTTGGTTACTAAGCAAGAAAAACATTTTACACTATGCTCAGTAAAATTTATGAAGCAGTTAACAAGGCAGTAGACTCACATTGCATTTTCTCCTAAGCTTCCCATGCATTCACACATTATTTTCTAGCTCCATACTTTACCCATGTAGCTTGGCGCTTGTCTGAAGTTCTCCAGTATGGACACAATTGGAAGAGCTATTTGTCAATATTTTCTTTCTAGGCTCATGCTTCCTTTGAAATAACAAGAAACTAAATGACACATCTCTTTTTTATTTAACTACAGTAGTCACTGCCTCCTCGATGTGCCTGAGACAGGGGCGGGGGATGCAGTTTTCTGTGTATTAGCAATAAGTTGCTGCTTCTTGGTCTTTATACCAGTTCCTTGGAATTATTGAGGATGGATTAGAATGCGCTCATAAATTGGGTAAAAATTGTATTTGTTCTCATTGACTAAAATGTTTCAGAACCTAGGTACTTATAGGGCAACAACCACTTGTCCAAGATTTCTTCCGAAAGCCAGGTTGTAGTGCACCTCCATATCCATGTGGCTTAGGAATGTTTTTCAAATGTCTTTTTGGTAGCCATGTAAGTAACGTAAAGATTTTACCTGCTCCATATTAGCATTACTTCAAAAATATTAACACATTGTGTTGCTCACTCTCCACCCTTACACCCACTCCAGCAAATATAATCTTACAAAACTGCATAAACCTCTCCACTCACCTTTTGCCCCACAGCTCTTTTGTCTTGAGAAGCATCTGCTCTGATTCTCTTATCTATTTCCAACTCCATTAAACCAAGCCTGCTGCCACTGCTTGCTCATTCCCCCTGATCCTCCTGCTTGTGCCCAGTGACACCTCCCAATATTTCTTGTTTGCCCAATCTCCCAGTCCCAACACTTGTTGCACCAACAATGAACCACAAAGGCAGATTCAGACAAAGCAGCTCTTCCAACTTCCATATTTTAAGAAAACTCCTAAACTGCATTTTGTATACTATCCAAACAGCACTGCTAGAAAAAAATCAATTTCCTTCTCTTAGAAGAGCAGAAAGACACATTACATGGGTACTATAGAGCATAGATCAGCTCCTGTGATGCTGAAGAAAAACTGGCCTGATTGCAAAAAACTCATTTTTTGTTCCCAGCGATACAGCAGAATGGCTGCACCACTCAGGCACTATAGAGCACAGTTTAGCCACCAATTTCAGATTATGGTTCAGAATATTGTTTCTTGTTCCTTAAGCTAATCATAGTGCCATTTTAATCCCCCTTCTGACAACACAAATTACAAGGGATTACATTTATTTCAGATTGCAATGTTTTATATAAACAGTTTTGACTAAAATGTATATTTTTATTGTGTTAATATCTACTTATGGGACCTCTTTTTTTCCACAAAGGTTTTTATCCACCAAGGTGGGTCCCATGTATGTTCTGCATTGCCATAGCATCCAGTGGTACTCCCCACCCGAAACACCCACCTCCATTCATTGACAGTCATCCCTGGTGTCTAGTGGGACTCCCCCACCCCACTAACACCCATCCCTGTTCATTGACAATTGTCCCTCGTGTCCAACAGCACCCCCACCCTCCAATTACCTATCGCAATAACACAAAATTATACCCTGGTGTCCAGTGCCACCCTCTACCCTCCAATTCCCCATCCTGGTTCAGTGTCGGGTTGCTTATAGGCTCATTGTCAGGTATAGCTTAACGGGGTCCTAATATAGGTTTAGCTTTGCTCATATTTCTTATTACTTTCCTTCATTCAGAGTAATTATTTTAAGCACTCACCATATCCTAGCTGGGTGATATAGTGTTTCTGATTTATAAACTAAGGACAGAGTCACTAAATCTGGGTGGTCCTGATATAAAATTAAATTCCCTTAAATTTATTCCAGCATCCCTAACCACTAAGCTTTATCATATTATCTGACTGTACATGTGGCTCTGATGTAGTCTTGCACTAGGTAAAGTAATTGGATTTTCCATTCTCCTTTCATCATGCCAATCCTATTGCTATCTACCCTCCTACCCACATTATCCATCTACTCATCCTTCTGGCCACCGCAGATTGATCTCACCCCTCATTACTCTGACATCACTCAGGTCTCTTCCCAAAACAATTGCTAACTCCAGAGGCCTTATTCTGACTTTAACTTGCATACCTTTGATAGGAAGACTTCCTCATCATTTAAAAATAGCCATCTGTTTTTGGTCCTCATGCTTCTTCTTGGTAGCAATGCAGAGGTGAACCCTGGCCGTCTTGCCCCCTTCCTTTTCCAACAGCAGTTTGCTTTCCCTTCTCAAGGGACTCAAGATATTTCACACAAATATAAGAAGTCTCCCCAAGACTGACTCAATCAGAATTTGGACCAGCCAAGACAACCTCGATGTCTTCATTCCCTCTGAGACTTGGCTATCCATTCAGATTAACTCTTCTGATATCCCAGCCCAGGGCTACTCAATTTACAGCCAAGATCATTCCCAGAGAGATGGTGGTATTCTCTTCTACACAGCAAATCATCTTAAATTCACTGTTGCACATCAAGAGTCTATCCCTAAGTCTCATTAATCACTGACTGGTGTACATTTCTCCCCCCATCCATATCCATATTTATCACTGGGATTTTTTTTAAGTTTATGTTTATTAAATTTTGTTAGAAGATACAACATCAAAACATACAAAACAGCAACAACAATACAATTAATTATGGCTGTTGAGAAATTACGAGGAGAAAGTAAGGTCAAGCTCTGGCTTGTTGACATAAGAATTATATCATTTCATTATAGTGGAAGGGAGCTGACAGCGTGTATAACAAAAGCTTTGTGTGCATTAGTCCATTCATCCTAAAATGTTCCAAGAAGAGTCCTCAAGTATATAATAATTGTCCCTTTTTGTTTGGTTCAGCTTAATACAGGAATTCGAGTGATGTGCCACTTACTGTACCTAAATTAAGACTTAGTGGTAGTATTCTGGGTATATGTGTTACAAGTAAGGTGTGGTGGAGCCATTCCCCCCTCCTCAGCTGCTAAAAACTGAGCTCCCATATGTTCCCTCATGGGATAAAGTCTATTCTGTGTTTCATAATGTAAAATGCCCATCTCCTCCAAAGGATTTCAAATTGCTCACTACAGTGATTAACTTGTGCTGTTAACTTTTCCATTCTGTAAATATCAGAGACCAAGTCTTGTCATAGAGTTATTGCAGGAACACTGGTCAAGAGCCAATTCTTAGTAATGGATTTTGTTGCCGCCAATAAACAGATACTTAAAAGTTTCCATGTTGAGGAAGAATACCATGGAACTTTACAGCAAGAACAAGCATTTGTCAATGCCAAATATTGATTGCTTTGCTCCTTTGAGCTCACTCACTCCCCCTCTCTCACTTGCTTGTTCTGTTTCTCCTTGTGCTGCAGGCTTCCCTTTTGTTCTGGGCTCCTGCATATGTTGGCACCATTTTCTGCCCACAAAGAAATCCGCAGCTGTCCTGACAGAGCTCCGTTGAGGTCGCTCACTACCCCTCTGTCACGCTCTCATTCTGTTTCTCCTGGCACTGCAGGCTGCCCTTTTGTACTGGGCTCCTGCCTCTGTTGGTGCCTTTTTCTGCCCATAAAGAAATCTGCAGCAGTCCTGACAGAGCTCTGTTGGGTTTGCTCAATCCCCCTCTCTCTCACTCGCTTGTTCCATTTCTGCTGGCGCTGCAGGCTGCCCTTTTGTACTGGGCCCCTGCATGCATTGCTGCCTTTTTCTGCCCACAAAGAAATCTGCAGCAGTCCCAAAAGAGCTCCTTTGAGCTCACTCACTCCTTCCCCCTCCCTCACCTGCTCATTCTGTTTCTCCCGGTGCTGCAAAGCTGCCCTTTCATACTGGGCTCCTGCCTGCATTGGTGCCTTTTTTCTGCCCAGAAAGAAATCCACAGCAGTCCCGACAGAGCTCAGTTGAGCTCAGTCACTCCCCCCTCTCACTCACTCAATCCTAATCTGTCCTAAACACTGATTTCTGAAAGCGACTGCGGTACTCTGTGCCGGAAAGGTGAAAACACATTTCAACTGGGATGTGAAAAATGGCAGCTGCACTGTTCATAAGGAGGTATGAAAAAATGACAGTGCTGAAAATCTGGTGTGAAAATATTACTAATTTGCAAAGTTACATGGTTGCATGGAAACTGTACAATGCATGCTCATAACACAGTCATTTTATGGAGTTTCATCACAAAATTGTCAACATAGGCATTTTAGGACCTCTGCTCATGAACAGTGTCACTGTGATTTTCTTAATGTGTCCTTAACACTGATTTCTCACAGCGACCACGCTATTCAGCGCCAGAACTATGAACACACATTTCAGGCAGGATGTGAAAAATGACACCTGTACTGATCATAAGGAGGTGCGTAAAAATGGCAATGTTGAAAATCTGGAGTTAAAATATTGCAAATTGGTGAAGTTGCAAGCGTGCGTAGCAACTGTGCAATGCACGCTCGAAAAACAGTTATTTTTTTTGGATTTTTTCCACCAAATTTGCAACATAGACTTTTTGAGAGCCCACCTCATGAACGCTGGCACTGTTGTTTCATTAATTGGTCCTGAAAGATGATTCTGTGCAGTGACCATGAAATCACCTTTCGGGGCCAAATAATGCCAAGACAGTGGCTGAGGAGGGGTCCCAAAAACCCCATGTTGAAAATTTGGTGCATACTTTTCAAAAATGCCTGAGATATGCATCAAAGTTGAAAAAAAACTATTTATGCCATTATACAGCTTACCAGCATTTCCTCAATTCGTGGTCGGCTTTGAAGAGTGCAGACGTGTTGCCAGTCAACCGGAAGATCGTCGCAATGGGCTCTGGAGGTAAGTATGGGTGAGGGGGATGTGGGGAGGCAGGTTGCACAGATGGTGGGCGCGGGTTTGGGCAGGGGATGCTGGACTCGATGAGGGACCTTTTTTTGCTTTAGAGGTAAAAAGAAAAAAAAAGCCAAAAGACATCGTGGGACTTTTTTTTTTTTTAACGGGGACATTTCTGGACATTTGGCACACTGGGGTGGTCTCCCAGCATGCCAATCTACTGTTTTGTATGGGGGGAGACTGTAGCCAATGGGGGATTGGGTACCCCATTGGCATATATGGAGGGGGGTGCAATAGCCAAGGGGGATTGGGCACCCCCCTCACCACACACCTAGGCTTCCTCACTGGGGGACATGATGCCAATGGGGAGTGGGCTCCCAATCAGCAAATCAAACTGGGAGGGGGGACATAATGCCGACAGGGAGTGGGCTCCTCTGTCGGCAACCTGAACGGGTGCAGGGGACTGAAGCTGTTGGGGATTGGGGCCCCCATTGGCAAACAACCACTGTTGGGGGGCACATGCTGCCAAGGGGAATTGGGCACCTCCTCGACACTGGGGGCTCACTAATATTATTTGTGAACACGGCAGCAAGCCGCTGCCATGTCCACAAAAAAATATCACAGTATGAAGGTTCCACCCAGCAATGACGGGTCACTTCCTCATTGCAGCGGATTGGCTTACTTTGCTATGATGAAGCGGTCCCTGACTACAGCAGCTGAAACCTTACAAGGTTGTGGCATGCTGGCTCAACTAGTGTGAGCAGCAGCATGTCAACCCATTGGGAAAAGTGGGCCAAGCCTCCAAAGGCTGTGGGGGCATTGGCCACATCAGTGCTGCGCCTCCACAACCTGCTTCTGAAGCAAGCTGCTGCAATATGTTTACTGTGCATGTGCACAATCAACATAAAAAAGGAAGGAGATTACTGCTAAACATGTCCTCAATAAATCTGCTGATGCTACAGTTCCTCGAATACTATAAAAAATGTTCTGGATTCCTCTCCTGCAGGACAGCATATTCTCTCATGGGATTTCAATGCTAACTGGTCTGATAGAAATAAGGCCTCACATTCCATCACTCTTTAAGATAAAAGTGCTAAATCTCACCCAATTGAAAATGTCACTTATCTACTTCGGTACCAGGTCTTCCAGCCACAGTATAATCAACTTGATCCTTGCATCTCACAATCAATGAAAGTGGTAGCAGATACTAGCCAATCCATATCAGCAGAAGTGTTAAACTATTATTCGGTACCACCAGGTCTTCCAGCCACAGTATAATCAACTTGATCCTTGCATCTCACAATCAATGAAAGTGGTAGCAGATACCCTTCCATAAAATTTCAGTGATAATTGCATGACCTATTTTGTAAGGAAGATTAGAAGAATTATCAAAGCCCTGCCATAATTATTCTGGCTTGGTCATCTAAATTTTTCCAACTGCATAGTTTCTTGCAAGAACTTCATCATGCTGAGTGGATCACTACCCACTCTTTGTTAAACTGCGATGAGACTTTAACTTACTTGCTTGACACATTTAATTTGGTCTACAATAATCATGCTCCCTTCAAGTATTCTAGAGTTTGTGGCCCCCACCATCCCTGGGTTTCATCTGCTCTTCTTGCCCTCTTTCATTTAAGAGATGCTGCTTGGACCAGGCAAAAAGCCTCAGTAGTGCTATCTGACCAGCAGGCTTTCCCAAAACTTGTAAACTACTGCACTAAAGTCACTCATCAGGCTAAAGCTGCTTACTTTCAAAATCAGTTCTTATTCAGTAGTTTAGATACCTCCAGATTCTGGAAAGCTATTCTTTGGCTCCTTAATGCATCCCTTTCCTTGTAGACTGATACTAGCCACTCCATATCAGCAGAAGTGTTAAACTATTTCTACATTGGTAATCCCCAAATTCTCATTTCCTCTTCTTCTGCCCCCAGCCTGTCACCATCATCTTTTACTGCCGGGAGTTTTGTCTTATCTCTTTCCTCAAGTTGTACATTCTCTGGGAACGATCATCTTTGATCATTTCTCAAGTAATGGTTCTGATGGCCTTTCATTCTGACTTCAAGCCCTAGGAGCTCCTGCCCTGGCTACCCTTATCACCCACATTTTAATTGTTCCCTGGCCACTGGCTTCTTCCCTACCAAATGGAAACACAATATAGTTGTTCCATTTCATAAACGTGGTCCTGAATATGCCAGATGTTAACTGGAGCACCTGTGCTGCAGCCACATCCAAGAACAGGGCCATTTTGATGCCCTACAGGGGCATGTCTCAGACAGCTAGTTTTGGAACCCATTCAGGAGGGTGCAATCTTAGACCTCTTACTCTCAAATGGGGACAGAGAGAGGATATCCAGTCTTAAAGTGGGTAGCCATCTCTGAACAAGAGACCATCAAACAGTGTGGTTCACGATAAACTTAGCTGTAAAGTCAAGCCATACAAAAGTGAAGGTACTGGACTTCAGGAGGGCTGATTTTGTCAATATGGGAGAGTGCCTCAGAAAAGCACTAGCAAACAGGCAAGAAGGTGGGGTGGAGCAACAATGGGGAAACATCAAAACTGCCATCACAGATGCAACAAGCCTTTGTGTGAAGCAAATAAACAAATCAAAATGAAAGAAAAAAAAACACAATGGTTCTCAAATGAAGTGGTGGTGAAGGTTAGGGAGAAAAAGATAGCATTCAGGAAGTATAAGGAAACACAGAAGGAGCAGGACAGAGAACTGTACCAGTTAAACCAGAAGGAGCATGGAAGGCAGACAGAATAGCAAAGTCCCAAACTGAGGAAAAGATAGCCAACTTGGTTAAGAAGGGGGATAAAACCTTTTATAGCTACATTAGGGAGCAAAGAAAGACTAAGGCAGGGATACTGAGGCTGAATAAAGAGGAAAGTGGTTGGGCAGAGGGTGACAGTGAAAAAGCAGGGATACTGAGTGAATACTTCTGCTCAGTATTCACAATGGAAAAGCTGGGGGAGATACCTAATCCAGTCAATAGAAGCACTCTGGACAGGGGGTTGATATTAGTCCTTTCACAGAAAAAAAGGTTGTGAAAGAACTCTTAAAACTGAAGGTGGATAAAGCAATGGGGCCTGATGGGATTCACCCCAGAATTCTAAAAGAACTAAGGGAAGAACTAGTAACACCACTGACTACCTTTTTTTAATAAATCATGTAAGGATATTGTGATACCTGAGGACTGGAAGAGGGCGGATGTGATTCCTCTTCACAAAAGAGGGAGCAAGACAGAGGCAGGAAACTACAGACCTGTCAGTTTGACCTCAGTGGTAGGGAAAATGAAGAAATCACTTCAGAAAGAAAGAATTATTGACTACCTAGAGGCCAGTGGGGCACAGAACCCAAGGCAGCATGGATTCACAGCAGGAAGGTCATGTCAGACAAATCTAATTGATTTCTTTGACTGGGTGACCAAAGTAGTAGACCAAGGAGGGGCTGTGGACATGGTCTATCTAGACTTTAGCAAAGCATTTGACACAGTCCCACACAAAAGATTAATAAACAAATTAGCCATCCTGGGAGTGGGTCCCAGGGTGGTAGCCTGGGTAAAACACGGGCTGGACAACAGGGCACAGATGGTAATAGTAAATGGAGTCCACAGTGAAGAAAGGCGGGTTACTAGTGGGGTACCACAGGGTTCAGTACTGGGGCTGGTCCTTTTTAATGTATTTATAAGTGACATTGCAGAGGGACTGGAAGGAAAAGCATGTCTCTTTGCAGAAGACACAAAGATCTGCAACAGGGTCGATACGCAAGTTGGAGTGGAAAGGATGAAAAGGGACTTGGCAAGGTTGGAGGAATGGTCAAATGTATGGCAGATTAGATTCAACACAAAGAAAGGCAAAGTAATGCACCTGGGAAGCAAAAACCCAGGGGAAAAGTACACAATGGGGGGGTGAGATACTGACAACAACAAAAATGGAAAGGGACCTGGGGGTAGTCATATCAGATGACCTACAGGTGGGCCAGCAATATGAGAAGGCAGTAAGGATGGCTGGGGGGATACCGGGATACATACAGAGAGGCATCACCAGTAGAAAACAGGAAGTTGTTGACCCTCTGTACAGACAGTTGGTAAGACCACATCTGGAGTACTGTGTACAGTTCTGGAGAACCCATCTCTGCAAAGACATAGACAGGATGGAGGCTGTCCAGAGGAAGGCAACCAAAATGGTGCAGGGTTTGCACCAGAAGACATATGAAGAAAGGCTAAAGAAGCTTAAGATGTATAGCCTTGAGTATGGGGGGGGGGACATGATAGAAACTTTCAAATACCTCAAGGGAATCAACAAAGTCCAAGAGGGTAGCATCTTTCAGAAAAAGAGATGTACAAGAATAAGGGGGCACAATTTGAAAATAGAGGGGTGATGGCTCAGAGGTAATGTGAGGAAGTATTTCTTCACAGAGAGGGATGTACTGTATATGCATGGAACAGCCTTTCTGAGGAGGTCATATGGTCAAAAACAGTGGGGGAATTCAAGAATGCATGGGATAGACATAAGGCAATTCTAGAGGGGGGTTAGGAGGAAGTAGGCTGTTGGCTAACTAGGATCTGCAGCTTATCCGTTAGGTAAGGAAATGGGCAAACTAGGTGTGCCAAGCGGTCCTTATCTGCCATTAGATTCTATGTTGCTATGGTCCCACTGATGCCCCAAAAAATTACCATTCCATACCTCTGCTTCCCTCTCTCTCCAAAATACTTGAGAGACTGATCAGTAGGCAGCTCACCAATTTCTTTGCAAATCAGGATATATTATTCCCATTCAATCTAGTTTCTATTCAGTTCACTCTACCTCTTTCTCCCTAATCACAGACCATATTCATTTACATATGAATTCATGTCAAGGGACTGGTGTAAGCTTCATTGACTTGGCCAAAGCATTTGATACAGTAAATCACACTGCACTTCTAGTCAAACTTGCAGTTTTGGGTGTCTCTTCCTCTTCATAATAATGGTTAATGTCCTACCTATGGAACAGGCCCCAATCAGTTAAATAAGGAACAGCTATCTCCTCACAGCTATCTGTCTCTTTCTCTCTCTCTCTTTAAGGGTCCCAGAAGGATATGTCTTGGGCCCCCTCCTCCATTTGTAAACTATTTATTTATTCATTGAAATGTTTCACCAGGAAGGCACACTGAATGACAAGTTTCTCATCTCCCAGTGTGACCTGGGGGGAAGGGGCACAACATGGATGAGACATTAACATTTAAGTTACAAGAGCAACCTTAACATAGAGTTGTAAGGCAGGTGGTACAAACAGTGTTACAACAGTGTAGCACATAATAGGTAGAAAGAGCGGACAATAATAAGTGCCAGGTTAATAAGTAAACAAGTGCTTGCATGAAAGAAATGAGGGAAAGGAGAGGTAGGGGTGAGGTGGGGGGAGGAGGAGGAGGAAGAGTCTTGTTCCTGGAGACCCTTTTAGGATGCGAGAAACCCTGCAAGGGGATTGGGGGGACCTGAGAGAAGGGGATAAGGCAGTGTCCAGAGAGATCCCTTCAGGATGTGGGGGACCCTGCAAGGGGGATGTAGGGCTAGATAGAAAGGGGGATAAGGCTATAAGCAGGAGGTGTGAATTTAATGCTAGGAGTTGAAATAGGACCTAACCCAAGAGAGGACCCTTCAGGATGTGGGGTACCCTGCTAGGGGGTTGGGGAAGGTCAGTAGATAGGGATTAAGAGAGTGATAGGAGAGTGAGGGAGGGAGGGAGGGAGACTAGAACCCTCAAGGGAAGGAGAATTCACACCTTTGTAGGGAATGGGGCCTAATCAATAGTCCATCAAGATGCATTGGACCCTGCTAGTAGTCATGGAAAGCCAAGATAGTGCTAAACAAAAGAAGGCAGATGTGCTTAGGCTCTATCTGACCCCTTGAGGATGTTGAGAACCCTGCAAGGGGACTGTAATAGCTAGGGAGAAAGGTAGGTGGGGGAGGGGAAGGAGAGTAGACAAGACTAGGCACAGTAGGGCCCCCTCAGGATGCTGAGAACCCTGCAAGGGGACTGCGAGGACAAGGGAGAAAGGTGGATGGGGAAGGGGAAGAAAAGGAGACATGCCTAGGGGCAGTAGGGCCTCTTCAGAATGTGGAGAACCCTCCTGCAAGGGGACTGTAAAGGCTAGGGGGACAGGAAGTTGGGGAAGGGGAAGCAGACAAGCCTAGACACAGTAGGACCCCTTCAGGATGCTAAAAACCCTGCAAGAGGACTGTAAGTCTAGGGAGAAAGGAAGGATGGTAGGGAAAGATAATGGATGAGAGATACAAGCCCCTTGGGGGGTAGGAGAGGGAACCATGGAGAGCATTTGGGGTCCCTTACTTTCAGTGAGAGATCAAGGGATGCCAGTAAGGGGGAGCAATTTTGGAGATGGGGAGGAGAGCTAGAAATTTGTGGGGGTGGAGGTGCACCAGGTAAAAAGATGGTGATGGTTGAGGGGTAAGATTTGTCCAGGAATTAGAGGAGGGAGCTAGGGAGGGACATGGCAGGAGCAGTTAAGTGCAAGGTAATTATTGAGGGCAAAACTGATGGAGTATGCTGAGGATGCGTACCGGATTTGAGGTGGGAGGTGGTGAGAGTAACTGGATTAGCCAATTTGGGTGGATCTGTGGGGGACTATCAGGGTGCAGGAGTTGGTTGATCTAAGGGAATGGGAGGAAAGGGGAAGTGTTATAGAGGAGTAGGCATAGTAGGAAGGAAGCTTACCCAACCAGTGCTTGGAGGTGAATTTGGCACAGTGGGAGAGTCACCTATTGGTAAAAGAGGGGAAGAATCAGACAAGATAAAGATCACAGTGATGGGTGTGAGGGGGGGGGCATCCAGGGCAAAGCAGCAGAAGTAATTGAAGAGCATGTCCAGGCTGGCCAGGGAGGACTTAGGGACAGCACCATAGACTATGTCACAGTAGTCAAAAATGGGCAGTATCATCTTCTGAACAAGTTCATGCCTAGCTGTAGGAGGGATGCAACTACAGTTCCTGAACAGGGCAACCAAGCTTGGGGCGCAGTTTTTTCTTGATGGCATCAATATGTCCAGAGAAGTTTAGGTGTTGTTCCAACCAAACACCTAAGTACCTGAAGGTGGATGTGTCCTCAAGTGAAGTCCCATCAAGGATGTGGAAAGTGGGTAGGAAGGGAAGCCTAGAGAGTCCCTGCCTAGTGCCAAAGGTCATGGAGACAGTCTTCTTGGCATTGATGAAAAGTTGATGGTTAGCAAACCACAGCTGGCTCTTGTTGAAGTCTTGCTGTAGCTGATTGTAACCTCAGCAGGACAGAAGCCAGATTCATATAGGACTGTATCATCAGCATACATATAAATAGCAGAGGAGGGGGAGCAAACAGAGGGAAAGTCATTTAAGAAGATGAAGAATAGGAGGTGCCCTAATACAGAGCCTTGGGGATGCCAGTGCTAATTGGGAGGGGAGGGAAAGTGGTGTCCAAGATCTTAACCAATTGGGTTCTGCCAATAAGGTAGGTCTTGAACCAGTTTGAGGAGGAGGGAGATAGGCCAGCTGCTGGGGGTGAGTCAAACAGAAGGGAGTGAGAGATGGTGTTGAAGGCCTTTGGCAAGTTGACAAAAATGGCAGAAGTGATTTGGCCATTGTCCATCCCAGTTAGGATGGAGTCAGTGAGTCGTAGGAGAGAGATGGTGGTTGAGCGGTTCTTCCTGAATCCAGACTGGAAAGGGGTAAAAAAGGAAGTGTCATATAGAAATGGAGTGAATTGGGAGAGGACAATCTGATCTTGAAGCTTGGCAAGGGTAGGGAGGAGAGAAATGGGACAATAGTTGCCAGGGGATGAGGTGTCACCCCTTTGGGTAGAGGGAGGACCACTGAATGTTTTCATGAAGAGGGGACTAAGGCAGTAGAGAATGAGAGATTGAGGATTATTGAAAGGGGGTAGGTAATGGCCGAAGTGGAGAGGGAGAGGAGTTTGGGGTTAAGGCCATCAGGGGAGGTACCTTTAGAGGGGTTGATAGAGAGGAGGGCACTTAGGGCATCATTTGGGGTTACAGTAGCAAAAGAGAAGGGGAGGTGGGAGGGTGGTGAAGAGGGCACACCAGTAGAGAATGGGGAGGGGTTGGGTAGGAGGGGGGATTTCAATAGCACCGTGGCACAGGAGGTATAGTATGAGTTAAATTCTGCAACTACTGATGGTGGATTGGACACTAGTGAGCAATTTACTTTAAGTACTGGAGGGACAAGATGAGGGGATAAATAAAGTGTGGCTCACCTTCCAGAACTTTGAAGAGGAATTTATGTTGGTGATGAAGGCAGATTTGAAATATTCAGACTTAGCAAGCCTTGTAGCCTTGGTGCAAGCATTTTGGAGCATGTGGTAGTTCACGAGGTCACTAAGATGCTCGGTAACTTTACAGCACATCCAGGCTCAATCTCTAGCCCTGAGGCAGGCCAGAAGTTATTGATTATCCAAGGTAAGTGGCTACCTCTGGCTCTGGTTTGCTTGAGTGGGGCAAAGGTGTTTCAGTTTACAAGAAAGATTTCTTTGAAGTAGGCAAGGGCTTTATCAATGATGGGGAGGGAGGTTGAGGGGGACCAGTCAGAAGTGGCATGGTTACTTAAGAGAGGTTCAAGGTCAAGAGTCTCGAAAGAGCGTAGTTATGTGGTTTTGTGGGGTGATTTATTGCTGTGGACATTCTTAACTATGAATATTGGGTTATGGTCACTGAAAGCATCGGGGAGGATGCCAGAGGAGATGATGCGGTGCGGGTGGGAGGTAAGTGCCCAACTGAGTAGGGAGTGTTGTTGTGTCTTGTGGTTTGGGCAGGTTGGTTCCGAGATCAGTGGGGAGAGGTTTAGGGCACTGATTTCATTTTTAGCTTTGGTAGTTTTAGGTCACAACCAATTTAAATTGAAGTCGCCTAGGATGAATAATTCCCCAGAGCAAGCAAGGGAAGTGATGGAGGATAGGAGGTCTAGTGTGACCAAAGGATTGACATTTGGGTGGCAGTATATGCTGGCTATGAAGATAGGGAGAGAAAAGAGGAGGGTCACATGGATAGCTAGAGCATCATGGGTCTCAGGATTAGAGAATGAGTAGATGATGGAATATTGGATGGAGGCTAGGACATAAATGGCCACACCACCACCCCTGCCAGCACCATCTTGCCTTAGCAGTGAGTAGTCAGGACTGGAGACCAAGTGGTCAGGGATAGTGCTGTTTAGCCAAGTTTCTGAGATGATTAGAATGTCTGGTTTTAGAGTGCACACCATTGTCTGAATGTGGTCTATTTTTTGCAACAAGCTGTGGGCGTTTAGATGTAGGATCTTTAAGCCCTTTGGGAGGGCTGAGAGAGGAGAATGGGGGGAGGTAGTTGAGAAGGAAGCACCAGAGGAGCTAGGGGCAATAGAGCCTGGGTTGGGTTGGATATCCCCAGTGGAGAGCAAGGGAAGTGCAAGTATGAGAAAGTGGAGCTTAGAGGATTTTGAAGGGGCTGGAGAGGAGGTTGGGAGTTTTGAGGAGAAGGGTGTAGATGAGTGAGGAAGAAGAAGGTGGAGAACCACAGTGAAAGTGGACACCATTGTCAAAGTTGCATGAGGAATAGTGGTAGAGTGCGACCATATTTCAAATGGGGAGAAGGGAGTGATAGCATGCATTTGGGTAGGGGATTGGAGATAGTAACTGATGGGGGTGGGAGAGTTAGCAATAGATGAGTAGTGAGCAAGTGGAGGTGGTAAAGAGAGGAATATAAGCAGAACAAAGTGGAGAAAGGAGAGTAGGGGATGCATTGTCATAAAGACAGAGAATTAGTGTACAGGGTACAGAGGAGGGCAAATAAGATGATACGAGGGCTAGGGGATTTGACGTATGAGAACAGACTTGAGGAGCTCTGCCTGTTTTCATTGGAGGAGAGAAGAGACAGGGGGGACATGATTGAGGTCTTCAAGTACCTCAAGGGAATAAATAGGGTAAACATGGAGGGGATCTTTAGACTAAAGCAGGGAGGTATCACCAGAGGGCATGGTTTGAAGTTGGAAGGTGGAAGGTGAGGGGAAAAGAGGAGGAGGTTTTTCTACTGAGAGGGTGGTGGACCCTTGGAATGCACTGCCTGGTGAGCTGATTGGAGATCCACAGTGAGGGCTTCAAGAGGGTGGGACAGACACAGAAAGTGGATGTATCAGATGATGGCCTGTCCAAGGGGGATGGGGATAGATGATAGGGGTTTCTGGAACACAAGGGGAGGAGGGCCTTGGCACCCAACTAGGGATCTGAGGTTCGAGCAGACTCGATAGACCATAAGGCCTAATCTGCTGGCAAATAGTATGTTAGTATGTTGATTTAGGAACAGGAAGAATTTGTAAGCAGGCAACGATGGAGAAAAGAAGGGTGATGTGGTATGGCAGGGTGGGTTGGCTAAGAAGATGAACTAGTGCAAGGACAGCAGAAATGGGTGTAATCAGGAATTATAGTGCACAGAGCAAAGCAGGATAGATTAGTAAAGGAACTTTGGCAAGGTAGGTTAGCAAAAGTAACTTAATCAGAGGGAGGTACAGCTGGAGAGTAAAAAGCAGTGTTGCAAGAAGTTAAGAGCTAAGTCAGATGCGTGGCAGAAATGGAAAGATTTAGGGAAAATTATTGGCAGTAGGGAAGGGCAAAAGTAATCAGTTAGCTATCAGAAGCTTGCAAAGCAATATTACAACAGCCAATGGGGAGGGATTGGGTGGGGGAAGTAGTATATTTAATAGAGCTGGGTTCGGGGAGGAAGGGCGGGACAAAAGTTAGTAGCCCCAGAAAGTTGCAGAGAGAAAAAAGCCATATAAGATGCTGAAAAGCCATAGAAATCCAAGTTGGAGAGCTGGGTCCAATCACTGGAAAAGCCATAAGACAGCAACCAATCAGGCATGAGCTGGAAATGCTCTGGCCAATCAGAGCCCCAAGATGAGGTCCCAGCTCAACAGACAGGCTTACCTAGGCAAGGAGTGCTTTTGGCAGGTCGAGGATGGTGTGTGGCCAGCTGGCTTGTCCAGCCATGACCGCTAGAGGAGGGAAGAGCTGTCAGCTCGGTCAAGGGCTCCTGGGGGTGAAAGAAGAGGAGGGAGGTTAGTTAAACTTAAAGTTCAGGCACAAAGCCTAAATCGGATAGTGGGAAGCTAGACACAGGGCAAAGATTAAGCCGGGGGCAGGCAGCCAGACACCAAAGTAAATGGCTGAGAGGGTCAGGCGCCACCAGCGAAGGAAGTTAAAAATAATTAGATCAGCAACCAAGGGTGGGGGAGGAGGTGATGGGCTAGAAGAAGAGCGAGAGAATTGTGCAGATCAGAGAGGGCAGAGGTGCAAGGTTATTCAATTTCAACAAGCCAAAAATCAAACAATCTCCACACTTAAATGCAAGCACTTTTTCCCCCTTCTGCAGGTAAAAATGTACATCAGCTATACAAAAAAAACACTACATTTACAAATAATAGTAGCCACAGAAAGTTGCAGGGAGAGAAAAAAGCCATGGAAGGCACTGAAAGGCAGTAGATATCAAAGTTGGAGAGCTGGGTCCAATCACTGGACAGCAACCAATCAGGTGTGAGCTGGAAATGCTCCAGCCAATCAGAGCCCCAGGATGTGGTCCTGGTTCAACAGGCAGGCATACCCAGGCAGGGAGCACTTTCAGCAGGGCAAGGATGATATGCAGTCAACTGGCTTGTCCTGCAGCAGCCGCCAGAGGAGCAAAGAGTTGTCCACTCAGTCAGGGGCTCCCAGGCATGGAGTACTTTCGGTGGGGTATGGATGGTATGTGGCTGGCTGACTTGTACAGCTTCCAGGGGAGCGAAGAGTTGTCCACTTGGTCAAGGGATCCCAGGTAAGAAGTGCTTTTGGCGGGGTGAGGATTGTGCGTAGCCAACTGGCTTATCCAGCTGTGGCCACCAGAGTAACAAAGAGCTATCCACCCGGTCAAGGGCTCCTGGGCAAGGAGCGCTCTCGGCTGGGTGATGATGGTGCATGGCTGACTGGCTTGTCCAGCTGTGGGCGCCGGAGGAGTGAAGAGCTGTCCACCCAGTCAAGGGCTCCCAGGCAAGCAGCACTTTTGTCGGGGTGAGGATGGTGCATGGCTGGCTGACTTGTCCAGCCACAGGAGTAGTGAAGAGCCATCCACCCAGTCAAGGCCCGGTTAATGAATCCCACATGTATGCTGATAATATCATCTTCTCCTCTAGTCCCTCTCACTCATCCATTGAAAAATCACTTCAGGTCAACTTTTTTTTTTTTTTCATAAAAAAATGGTTCCTTACAAATCAGCTTGCCATGAATCCAAATAAATCTGTATCTATGTTTTTTGGCACAGTCAACTGGTATCACTCAACACCCCCCACACACACACACTCTGAAGTTGATTTCCTTATAAAGTGCCATCATTAACTCCACAACTTCATACAAATACCTGGATGTGTTTATTGACCAACACCTTGATTACTCCTTCCACATTAATGAATAAGTGTTTCTATAGACTCAAGGCACTATATAGCATACAACATTTTCTTCCTCTTAACACAAGGAAAACTGTAATTGAACGTTCCCTCTACTGCCTTCTTGACTATGGGGATGTAGTATTCTCCGGAGCCTCTTACACTACACTTATCCAAACTCTCCCCTCTTTTCAATTCCTGTTGCAGATTTGCTCTAGCCTGCACCCACTACTGTAATATGCACAAGGAGCTAGATCGGGCAGGTGGTAAATACTGGTTGGGCAAACTACTGGAATACCTCCGTGAGATATTCACCCCTGCTTCCAATGTATCCTAGTCCTAATGTTGGAGGTAGGAAATTAATTCCAAATCCCCTGTTGCAGACACAATGTTGGTCATAACATGTTCAGTATTACAGCTAGAGATCTACAGTTTGGAATGTGTGCCATTTGTAAGGATCCCTAAAGAAGTGCAAAATATCATGCCATTTGTTTGAGGGGTATGGAAAGTATAGGTGCTCAAATTCTGGCAATTTATTGTTCATTTGAAAATTTCTGAAAATATTTAGATGCTTACAAGTTAGCCACATTTGGATCATGATAACTGAAAAAGTATATGCATAATTTATTGAAAGAGTAACACAGACTGCTAAATAGAGAGGCGATTGGTTGAGTAAATTGTAAGTTACAGTAGTTCAAAATGTCACAGATTAATTATTTGTTAAATTGTGTGAAAAGTTTCAAAATATTTGGATGTTCACAACTCCACTGCTATTGCAGGTGTACATTCAAGATTTGGCACTAGCATCATGGCCTGCAATACCCCTCCAACACTCCTGCGACAGTGATGCCCAGCCGTATGCTCCTTCATGACTAAATATATCAGATACGTCTGTCTCAGTGACTTAAGTCACAACTAGCTGTAATACTTGAGGATTGGCATCACTTGATGCCACTGTTTTCAAATACTAGAAATATACATTGTTATCTACAGGGTTGTTAAAGAAATAATGCACAACAGGGTGTGTGTTGTGCTGGGATAACGCCACGCCGGGGGGGGGGTTGGGCATGAGGCCACAGGCAGTGCATCCAATGCCCCAGATGTGGCGTTATCCCAAACACTACCAGAGGTCCCTAAGGTCAGGACTAAGGCGTTATCCCAAACGACACACACCCTGGAGTGCATTATTCCTATTATACAATGGCTCGTTATTATACAGAAGAAAAAAAATAATTTTAAAGATGATTTTGTGTGGAAAAATATTTTTGTTTTTTTAAGAGCAGATGGAACAATCAGTGTGCTCAGGCTCAAGCATATCATCATCTGCAGGTTCACAGTGAGGCTGAGACTAGACCTGTGGCATCGTGCTGGGATAACGCCATAGGTCCAGCCCCAAACTGACCAATCACAGTCCAAGATTCTTTCTTGCAATTGTATAATAAAGAATCAGCAGCTGGCACTGTACAGAAACAATGCTGCATGTGCTTGTGCTTCCACGAGTCATTCTGTCAATGAACACTAGTGGTTATCTGATATATTGCACAAACTTAGGCTAGTGTACAGTGATGTCCATGACTATTCTCCATGGCTTATCACTCAGGATAGTGAACTGACACATAGCACCCCCAGACTTTTACTATGACGCTTCCAATGAATGCTACCTTATTGCCACTTAACTCAGACTTTACTTTCCTCTATAATGACAACTCAAGTGTATGACTGAGCAAAATGTATGGACATGGTTTTTGACAAAAGTATCACAACATTCCACAATTTCACAAAAGCTGATGAAATTGTACTTTAATTACTGATGTTATTTTGTGACCTTTGGCTCCTTATTACTTGAAATACAGCAAAAAACTCCAGCACTACCCACTGCACAAACTAACAGTCAGACCCAGAGACTCCCTGAAGATGTCTTTCTGGCAAAACCAATAGGGGGTGTGGACTATTCTGGCTCCCGGTGAGAGGTTCTTGTAAGCACACTATTGGTAATAAAGTAATTGCAGCTTTGGACTTTACTTTGGGTCTGACTGTTAATTTGTGCATCGGGTAGTACTGGAGTTTTTGCTGTATTTGTAATTTGGTTGCTCCTAGCACACCTGTAGCATTGGGGCAGTTCAGCTGTGTTTTGCTTATAACTTGGTCAGCATTTAAGATTAAAGATTAGAGTTCATGCATTCAGCCTCTTTTCTCCGTACTGATTTTTTTTTTCCAGACGGCACTCATCTCAAGGGATATACCCTGATCAGGCTGAACCCAGCCACCATTTAGTTGACTAACAGGTTTTTCTCCAACATTTTCTCTCCCATGCCCCCTCCCGGTGGGGGGCATTGCCTCTGTCAGCCTTGCACAGTCACAACTTAGCTTCCCATTTGGCAGGAGCAAGCTCCTTGGTCAAGCTGCAGGGGTCACTGTGTTGATGGACCCCACCACCAACCCTCCCCAACTAAGATATGCTGCCGAGCAGCTGCTGTCTCAGCCATGGCCTGCCTCCTGACATGACTTCCAGGACTTGCTTCTGAACCCACTCATTAGCATGGTAGCATGACGCTCTGCTGCTTGGCCATGGGGTGGCCTCGAAGTCTAATATTTGGGGTCAATGAACCTAAAAAAATTATTTATTTATTTTGTTTATTGAACCACATAGGAATTTCATACCTTTGAGCCAGACTCCTTTACAAAGCCTCCATGTCATAAGATGAGCAGTTGTACATAATAGACATACAGTAGGGATACATAGCTGGTTACAGGCATGAGTTATACAATATAGGATGCTAAATAGGAACATACAATAGAAATGCCTAGCAGGTTTTAGGCATAGTTATAGAATACAGGATGCAAATTAGGGACAGGAGTGGGTTACCTAGACAGGCAAAGTAAAGGTAGAGTGCAGGCAGGATGGGGGTCCATTGTCAAGAGGGTAGAGTGTAGGTAGGATGTGAGTCCATTGTCAGAGGGTAGGTCACTGGGAGAGGGTACCTCCTTAGAAAGCAGGAGAGGGAGGCCCCACTCAGTTAGTAGCAGTCACAGTGCTGGAGGAATGAAGATGTTTCCTTAGGAGGGTTTTGAAACAGGCTAGTCTACCTTCAGTAGTTATTGCACTGTGAAGAACATTCATCTAGTGGGGGGCCCAGTAGCTGAAGGTTCAATGGCATAGTGTAGTTCTGCACAGAGGGATCAGAAAGGGAGATTTAGCAGAACTGCGGGTAGTTTTTAGCAGTGGCGCAGGTTGTAGAAGGGTGGAGAGACCCAGGGGAGTGAGCCCAGAAGAGATCTTTTTGGTGAGTAGGAAGTTTAATACTTGAGCCTTCCATCAAAGTTGAGCCAGTTGGAGCGACTATACAGAGAGCAGGTATGTGTTGTCCAGTCACAGCCAGTGACTAGATGGAAGGCTTTGTTGAGGGACACTTTAATTCTGTGTAGGGCAGGGGTGTAGCCAGGGATTTCAGATCTGCACACCAAGTGGACTCACTGCTACCCCTCCCCTTGTTAGGGTGTGCTACCCCCCTCCCAGGCTGTAGCCAGACAATATACAAATGTACACCAGAACTGTGTTTGTTGCCTCATTTGGCACAATAAATACAACTTTTGTATCTCATGACAATGGTGGTTGCCATGCATGGGTAAATACAAATGCCAGCATTGCTCCCTAAGACTCCCACATACCAGCCCAGAGCCTGTAAAGTTGTATTGTCCTTGGGATGCAAACACAGTATTAGTGACCAGTCCTTCTAGTTTCAACTCCTTCTTTGTTAGTTTTCATGGAAAAAGGAAGCAGTTCAGAGCCTGTTTGCTACCCCCTTAAATAAAATTGCACACCATGGAGTACTTGGAGTATGCCTGGCTACACCCATGGTAGGGAGGTGTTTTCAGCAGCCACATAGACCAATATTCCATAATCAACAAGGGACAGTATAGAGGCAGAGACAGCAATTCAGAGGACCTCAGGGGTGAGACAATGATTGTAATGATGAAGCAGGCCAATTCTGGTGTTGACAGCTGAGCTTAGTTGGTGGATGTGTTCGTAATAGTTAAGTGCTGAGTCAAAGGTGATACCAAGGTATTTGAAGGTAACAACCTGGTCAAGGTGTTGGTTGAGGGAGTTATAGATAAGCAGTGGAAGGCCCTTATGTTTGCTCTGGTGGTGGGTGAACACCATGACTTTAGTTTTCTTATAATTTAACACCAACCAGTGGTCAGCAAACCAGGATTCAGCTGCATTGAAGGATGTTTGAAGGGATAGCTGGAGCATGTGTGGGTCAGGGTGAGAGGAGTAAAGGACCGCATCACCGGCGTATAGAAGCAGCTACCAGAGCATGATTTGGGGAGGGTGTTGAGAAATAGGCTGAAAAGAAGAGATCCTAGTATGGACCCCTGGGGCACCCCTGATTTAATCTGTAGGCTGGTGGAGAGCATGTTGTTTATTCTGACTTACTGAGACCTACCTGTAAGGTAGTCAGCAAACCAGTTAGTGGCATCCTGGGAGAGACCAGAGAGAGTTAGGTTAGCTAGGAGGAGGGAGCGGTTTATGGTGTTGAATACTTTTGACAGGTCAATAAAGACCGCTCCAGCCAGACATCCTTTGTCAAGGGTGGAGTGGATAGCATTGGAGAAGTCCAGCAGCGCAGATGTGGTGCTGTGCCTTTTCCGAAAGCCGTGTTGCTCCCTACACAGGAGGCTGTATTTGGTAAGGTGCTGTGTGGGCTGGTCTGAGATAATTCTCTCCAGTGCCTTGGGGGGGGGGGAGAGATATAGATAGGTTGGTAGTTTACTAGAGCAGCACAGTCACGACTTTTGTAAATGGGTGTAATGACTGCGGCTTTCCATAAGGTCAGAAATATACCAAGGCAAAGGGAGCGGTTAAGAATATTGGTTAGGGTGATGAGAACAACATCTAGAGTCAGGTGCAGAAATGTACGGTGCAGGGTGTCACTGCTGAACTGGGAACTCCCTAGAACTTTTAGAAGGTCTCCCATGAGGTGAGGGTTTTGAAACAAAAGGAGGATGTGGAGTGTGGGGTAGGGGTAGTGGTGCAGTTGGGGGATCGAAGAAGTGGGGAGGAAGAACACTGCTGAGGTCCGAGAAGGAGGAGTTTAGAGTGTCAGCAATGAATTTAGGGTCTGTGGAGATATCGCAGTCAGTGTAAATTTGGGTTGGGGGAGCAGACACTGATTTCCCATTAAGCTGCTTTAGATTTTCCCAGAACTTCTGCCCAAGCCCCGGGAGGATGTGAGGGAAACCCTGTAGTGCTCAGCTTTGGCTTTCCGAATGTCCTACATACACTTATTTCTTGCCGCCCAACTACATTGTCAGTCAGCTGGGTTGTCCGTTTCAAGGGCTAGTTGCCAGAGAGAGTCACAATGGTGCATCTGGTCTAGGAGAGATTGGGTGATCCATGGGGTGGAGGGGCCTTTAACAATGCATTTAGCAAGAGGGGCAAATATGTTGCATGCCGAGTTAAAGGAGCTGATGAAATATTCGATAAAGGAATCTATGTCAGGGATGTGGTTAATGGGGGACCAGTCCAAGTGAGTAAGTTGGTGTTTTAATTGTTTTAGTTTACTAGGTTTAATTAGGCATTGATAAATAATTTTAGGTGGTGGTTTATTAACCTTACAAGATCAGGTGCAGAGGACAGGAGAGTGGTCACTCAGAGTGTTAGGGAGCACTGAGACTCCTGTAATTCTGGAGGGGCAATTGGTGAGTACCAGGTCGAGCAGGGTAGCAGAACCAGTCTTATAGTTTATCCTAGCGGGGGAGGGAACTACTTGCAATAGGTCAAGGACAGCTATGGCATCTTTAAACGGGACAGCAGATTTAGATTGCCAGTTGATGTTAAAGTCCCCAAGTGCTATACGTTCTGTCTTTGGAGGCAGGAGCGAGAGGTAGTTAAGCACAGAGTGAAATGCCAGTTTTTGGTCTTGTGGAGGGATGTAGATTGAGGTAATGAAGAGAGGGTCCATGGCCTTGCCCACACTGATTTTCAGGGTGAGTGCTTGATTGCCATGTTCCAGTTGGGCAGGAGGAAGGGCTTGGGCCAGCAAGGTATCATGTATGTAGATGGTACAGCCACCCCCACGCTTACCCCATCTGTCTGCATGGAAGATGAAATACCTGGAAATGTCCACAGCACAATCATGGGTGTCTTTAGAGAGCCATGTTTCTACTAGAGAGAGAATATTTGGCTAATGTTGGGCCATCCACCTCTGTAGGCAATCAAGTTTTTTCTGCAGATATAGATATTAATAGATGCAATGCAGAGCCCACTAGTAGGGTGGCAGTTCAGGTTGGGGGCAAAGGTAGGGCCTGTGTTAGGGTGTATGTTCCCTAATAGCAGGAGAAGGAGTCAAAGGGCCCTAAGAAAAGTAAACTGGAGTTGTTTGCAGGGGCTGGGACCACGGTGGGCTGTGTGGATTTGTTTAGCACTGACAACAGGGATGGAGAGAGCTGGGATATGTGGAGAGGCATAGAGGAGAGAGGGAATGTGGTAGATTGTAATGGGGTGGGGGAGGTTAAGGGGAGGAGGCAATGAGGAGGCATCCGTGGTAGCAGTATGGATAAATGGGGGGTTGGTAAGGGGGGGAGAATACACCGGTCCAGTGGAGCACATGCAGGGGCATAGGACAGGTGGGGGATAAGGCAGAAAAATAAGAGTTTTGGCAAAGAGGAGACAGTGTCCTTAGTGGACATAAAGGAGTGCCAGCTGAAGGTGAGAGTCACCACAGGTAGCGGTAAAGTGGGTGGAGGAAGGCTGAGCTGTGATAAGAATTAATAAGGAAAGGTCTGTAATAGGGCTGCTCATTGGTGCACCGGTAGTGTCATGGACTATGGATTAAAAGGTGCAGGGTTCAAGTCTGGGGAGGGGAGATTTGGTAGGATTACTCCTGCGGAGTGAAAAGGACACAGTATGAAATTAGATAGAGGAGAAGTGGGGCAGGGCTAGAGTGGCTGGGAAGAGAGATAAGCAATATCAGGGATGGAACCACACTGACTCCTAGTGGCCACCGAGTATAACAAGCTAATGGAGAAATAGAGCTCACATCACCAGATGATGCCAATAAGTTTGGAGATGCCCGTGGGACAAGTGGGGCAGTCAATGCAAAGCATTGATGGACTAACACCCCTCAAACACTCGAGAAGGAGCAAATTACCTTAAGGGGCTTCTTGTCCCTCACTATCCCCGGTTGTGTGTGCTTGTGAAGTCGGCATCTAGAATGAAGGGGATGGGGTTCCAGGGCAGCCTAAAGTAGGGGGAAAAACAAAAAGGGATCAGATTAGTATGCAGTGGGAGTTGTGATATTCTGTTCCCTAGTTTTAAAGATAGGAGGCTTAAAATTCTGCAGTTTACATAACTGCAAGACATAATTTTAACATTTCCTAACATTTGGCAACTTATAAATCAGTAATCTTTAAAGACAGAGAAACATGGTACACCTCTCTATGGACCTTGGTAAGGTCATCATACCAAATTTGGTGCAATTTGGACAAATACTTTTAGTTTACATAATTGTAATTTAAAAATTTCTGACAGTTTGGAGGCTTATAACTCAGCCAGCATTAACGATGGAAATTGAATGCTTGGCACACAATTCTTATGAACAATGGTAAAGTCATCATACCAAATTGGATGCACGTTGGGTAAATGCTTTTCAAATAAGATGGAAATAACTGAAATCACAATGGCAACATTTTTAATGAAATTTGCAAAAGCAAAATTGAAATTTCACCAGAATTTTACTGGCAGAAGATAAATTTCACCAGCCCTATATCTCTCTGAAGTATCCTGTCCACAGTGGAGTATTTTTGGGCCCCACAGACCTGTCAAAAGATTGCCCCAGAAGTGGCATCAAATAATTTCTATCAGGGGTCCAAAGTACATTGCCTGGTCCTGGGTGCCATCCTGATTTGATTTAAGCTGGAGTCCCTCCTTTCTGCATAATTTTTTACTTCCTCTGGATTTTTGGTTTCTAAAGATCTTTTGGTCCCTTAGAAATAAAGAGGAACATGTAATACATAGATTTACTTTTAATGGTTGAATTCTTTTACTTCCTTTGGATTTTTGGAAGCTGGAACGCATGGTCTATCTAGTCTGCCCAATATGACTACACCCCCCCAAGTAGCCTGCATCCTAACCTGTCCCCATGCCTGTCCCATGCTAGTCTTAATTCTCTAATTGTCTTTGACACCACCATCCCCTGGGGCAGGCTATTCCTTGGGTACACTGCCATTAATAGTAATTACTGTGCTGTTTGACTCATTCCTTTGTTACACAGTATCATTCCTGGCCATTTACATTCATCTGCATTCTGCTCAGTCTGTATGTGCTATTGATGTGTTTATTGTTGGATAGCAAGTCAGGAATTATTTGCACCCATCAGCGCATGCAGCCTCCACTGTAATGTATCATGGTTGTTTTTGTATACACTTTGTTTATTGTAACACTCTTTATTTATTGATTCATGATTGTATTTTTTTTTGCCTATATTGAAACTCTATCTAAATTGGAATTGCTTCTATTATGTCTTCTAATACCCCACCCCCTCCCAGTTGCAGCTGGAAATGAGTCCTATGGACACAGCTTGCTTACCCTGTAAAATGTTTTATAAATATATAATTAAAAAAAATATTCTGTAGCCCTCATCCACATGGGAAAATGCATGGTAATGTCTCCTGTCATTCACTCTCAACACTGCTGGACAGAAACATACCTGGAGGGATCTGGGACCTGTACTCTTAAACATCTTCGTAGGAGACATCGCAGAGGGATAAAGGGTAAAGTCATTTTGCAGGTGAGACACAGCTCTGCAACAAAGTGGACTCAAAGAAAGGGTCAGACAACATGGAAGCTGACCTGAGAAAGATAGAGGAGTGTTCCAAGGATTGGCAGTTAAAATTTAATGACAAAAAATGTAAAGTAATGCACATGGATAAAAGGAACCCATGTAGAATGTACATACTGGGAGGACACCAACTAGAAGAAACACAGAGTGAGTGAGACCAAGATATAGTAATCACTGGCAACTTAAAGGTAGGAAAACAGTGTGAGAAAGCAGCACAGAAGGCAAACAGCATCCTGGGCTGCCTTAGCAGAAGCATTAGTAGTAGAAAGCGGGACATGATCCTGCCTCTCTACAGGTCCTTGGTGAGGCCACACTTGGAATACTGCGGTCAGTTCTGGAGACCTCACCTCATAAAGGACATCGACCATTTGGAGACAATGCAAAGAAGAGCCACCAAAATGGTGCAAAGTCTATATCACGAGACACATGAGGCATGACTCTGGGAGTTAAATTTATACTTTCTCAAGCACAGAAGAGACAGAGGAGATATGATCGAAACATTTAAGTACTGTACATGATGGGTCTGAACACAGCTCAGTCAGGGCATCTCTTTCAGCAGAACATGACAGCATGTACAAGGGGCCATAAACAAAGATTGGTGGTGGGGGGTGGTTTAAAAGCAACTTCAGAAAGTACTTCTTCACAGAGAGAGTGGTGGACCCATGGAATAGCCTGACCCAGGGGATGGTGGTGTCAAAGATGATTAGAGAATTAAGACTAGCATAGGATAGGCATGGGGACAGGTTAGGATGCAGGCTACTTGGGGGGGTGCAGTCATATTGGGCAGACTAGATAGACCATGCGTTCCCCATCTGCTGACACTTTTTATGTTCTTATGATCACATATGATCACAACTACTCCAACTTACGTCCCTGGTGGGTAACAAACTGGAAGTGGTCTCCGCAACAAAGTACCTTGGCCTTACTCTCGACCAAGGTCTCACCTTCAAACAACATGTAGACCAAGTCACCTAAGTAATCCATAGCAAACTTGGATTACTGTATTGGCTCAAGGAACAGCTGATTTCCGAAGCTAGGACTGCCATAGCCTCTAGTGTCCTATTCCCAACACTAATATACGCTGCCCCGGTCCTTCAGGGTATCGCAAAGCTGGAGTATGGTAAATTACAGACTTTATACAATAAGGTGGTCCACTTTGCCTCCTTATCCCACTCAAGGAGCCACCACTGCGAGTCGTTAATGAGACTCAACTGGCCATCGTTCGAAGCTTGCCTCAGGTAGCCTGTACTCTTCCTGGCGAAGAAGCTAATAAGCCCCACGCCTCCCCTGAGTCTCGATGGACTCCTAACAGTAAAGAGTAACCTGCGCAACCTCAGGTCCTCAGGCCAAACACTACCAGAGGTCCCTAAGGTCAGGACTAAGGCAGGTTATAAGTCCTTCTTGTATGCTGCCCCTTCCCTTTGGAACAACCTCCCAATGGTGGTGCGAGAAACCCCATCAGTACCGTGCTTCCGCACTAGACTCAAGACCCATCTGCTGTCAACGAGCAAATGCCAATGCTATGGTATCTGACACTTTAACAATGACCCTGGGTCAGCTCACACTACCACATGAAAATCTCCAACCCCAGAACAGGTAGCAGTAACTTCTCCTCCCCACACAGAACTTCTCCGATGGCTCTTAGATGTATGTTACCTATAGAAATTACAGTTCTGCCTCACTTCTTTGTATGATTGGTGTATGATCATATGAACAACAGCCTATTAGTTAGATATATGAAACCCATAGAAAAGACTGCTCTGCCTCACTTATTTGTATGACTGCTGTATGCCCATAACCTGTATATGTATTACTTTCTATTATTTCATGTACTGTTATTCCCGGGTCACCCCTGAAAAAGGGACCTCTGGGGCCCAGTGGGCCTACCTGGTCATCAAAATTCAATAAATAAATAAATAAATGTTCATGATTGTATTTTTTTTGGTCCATATTGTAACTTTTTCTAAATTGGAATTGCTTATATTATGTCTCCTGATACTCTCCCCCCCCCCACCCAGGTTGCAGCTGGAAATGAGTCCCATGGACACAGCTTGCTTACTCTGCAAAATGTTTTATAAATAAATAATTTAAAAAATATATACTGTAGCCCTCATCCACAGGGAAAATGCATGGTAATGTCCCATGTTATTCACTCTCATCACTGCTGGACAGAAACATACCTGGAGGGATAAGTAAACTGTTGTCGGTGTTTCTGAAACAGTCAATCAAAGTACACCACTCAATAATTAGTGTCCACAGTTCAATGCCAAAAAATCAGAGATTTGTTTCTCACCACATACATGCAACCTGTTAAGGCACAGGCACAGAGATCCATAGCAAGGCTCCTAACATTTCGCCAAACCATTGGCTTTTACGAAGGTAGTGCCATCTAGTGTTTAATTGACTTATATAGCCGTAAAGTGCATATCACATGTCTCATTAAATTAATTTAAACTGCCAAGTGCAGTTTTATTTAATATCACTATATCTAGGTAAACATCTATAGAGAAAACGCCTAAAAATGTGCAAACATACTAGACGACACTTAAAAATTCTTCACACTACCTCCTAACTTACGTATCTACTGTTGATACTTAGGGTAGGATATTCAAAGTGGTTGCACAAGGCGCAAGTGAGATGCGCCATCGCAACAGCAGATATGCACCAAAAAGTGATATTCAGTGGGCTACAATGCGCTGCACAAATCGCAGTGCCCCAATGCACAACCTTAATGAATGCAAGAGCAAGTGCAGGGGGCGTAACCATGAATAAACAGCACAGTGCGATATTCAACAGCAGGCCGATGGTGCAAGCTCAGAGCAATAGCGACATGCACGGAGCAAAGTTGAGCCTATAAAAGGATGGAGCTAGCAAGGGACGGTGGCTTGTGCCCAGGGGAACAGGGGTGAGAGAGGGAGAGAGAGGGAGAGAGAGAGAGAGACAGAGACAGAGTGAGGGACAGAGACAGTGTGAGAAAGTGACAGGGTGAGAGCCATTGGCCAGGGAGGACAGCAGCAGGGGTGCAGGACAGTCACAGAGGCAGGAGGTGCAATGGGCAGTGGGACACAGTGCATGACACTGACTGAGCCCGTGGGCAGGCCAGACCATGCATGTGGGTCCCCAATACAGAAGTGTGCCCAGTGCAGGGGCCCAAGCAGCAGCATAAAGCTGGGGAAGCCCAGGGAGACAGCAGCACGGCGGGGGGTGGACAGGCTGGGCCATGGCTAGTGCAATATTCCAGATGGAGGTGGTAATGAGGGGTGTGAGGAGGCAGGTGGTTGAGCAGCGTGGCTGTGGAAGGGCCTAGCGGTGGTATGCCCAGAACAGGCGGTACCATGCCAGCACCACCTTCGAGCAGTACAGCGACACTGAGATAGTGGGCCGGTACCACTTGAACCGGGCAATTCTGAGGCAGCTCTGTGAGCTGTGCAGTGATGAGATGTGGGCACCCACAAGACGGAGCCACACCCTGTCAGTGGAGACCAAGGTCACGGCCGTGATGTACCTGCTCACCACGGGCACCTTCCGGAGACCAACAGGGGACACCACAGGCATAACCCAGTCGGCCGCCTCATGGCTCCTCACACAATTCCTCAACGCACTGCTGCCACATGCTGCAGAATTCATCCACTTCTGCAGCACACTGGTGGAGCATACAGCAAACATGCAGGAGTTCCACAGGGTTGCACATATGCCTGGCATGCTAAGGGACATTGACTGCACCCGTGTAGGCATCTGCCCACCACCGGGGCTGGAGGGGGTGGCCTACATCAACAGGAAGGGCTACCCTAGTGTCAACTGCCAGGTGGTGTGTGATGCCAAGGGGTGCATAATCAATGTCTGTGCCACACACCCTGGGGGAGCACATGATGCATTCATCTGGTACCAGTCTGCACTGTGCCACAGGTTTAAGAGTGGGGACATCCCCACCGGCAACCTAGTAGGTGAGTATGCAGCAGGAAAGGGCAGCCCTGCACAACAGGGCAGGGCATGAGGGGGGTGATGCTATGCATGGGGTGTAGAGGGTTCGGCTGTATAGGATGGGGGCAGCCACACTGACCAACGTGCTAACCCAATATGTTCCCCCACAGGTGGACAGCAGATACCCACTCAGGCCCTTGCTGCTCACCCCGTACTGGCACCCATCAACCCAGGCACAGGAGAGATACAACGAGGCACATGCCATCACATGGAACATCATTGAGTATGTGTTTGGACTGCTGGAGGCACGTTTCCATTGCCTACACAGGTCTAGCGGTGCCCTACAGTACAGCCCCTCAAAGGCCTGTGGCCTATTCCTGGCCTGCTGTGTGCTACACAACATGGCCACTGACAGTGGGATAGCTGTCGAGGTCGAAGAGGGGAACAGCAGTGGGGACGATGCAGATGCTGGGGCCAACGGTGGAGGGCATCCCCCCCAGACGACGGGAACCCCGGCTGTGCAGGATGGCCCAGTGGCACAGGGACACCATTGCAGAGGAGCACTATGGCACATGCAGGTAGGTGAACAGGTCCACACACAGATCCCAGGGACCAGGGCATGATAAACAGGCATGGCTGGCAGGGTCTCACAACAGATATGGCCGGAAGGGGGTGACGATGGACATGGGACAGGTCACCATGGAAGCACCCCTGACAGAACAGTGGACCCCACCCACACAGCCCCACACACCCACACCCACACAGACACAGTCACATGGACACACACACACACACACCCCGAGGCCACCAACAGGTGTGTGTCAGACACTGAACACTGGTGCACTGTGGCGGCCGGTGCTGTGATGGCATCATCATGCACATGCCACGGTGGCCAGTGGCAGGGAGGGTGTGTACAAGGCAGACATGAAGTGCGGCCTCGGATGTCATGGCCCAGGTATGTACACACACATACCACTCCTCCGTGCATACAGGGTTGCAGCAGGCAGCGGTCAGGGAGGGTGGCGGATCATGTCCGCTGCACAGCTGCACAGCCACCACAGACACGTGGACAGCTCCACCTAGACCTCCCAGCAGATGCAGGCTGTGCAGTGGCCACAGGGGATGTCACAGACGTACCCCCAGGCATTTTTCTGTAAGAATGCGACCAGTCCCTTGCAGGCATCTGCAGGCCCCCGAACAGGCCCGCTCCAGGCATGCCCGGGATGCCCACAGCTGATCCTGCAATGATAATGCTGGGGTCGCACAACACCGGGACCGAGGGGTGGAGAATACACTCCGCGGTGACTGCTGCAGACGGCCCTGCACCACGATGGCCAGTGGTGCCAGGCCGGCCATGACTGCAGCGGTGAGCCGATCCAGGCCTGTGGTCATGTCCTTCCACATGCATGTGGCCTCAGCCAGAAGCTGCTGAAAGTCCTGGTCATGCCTCCCTGTGGACTGGTGCACCTCTGTGCAGAGTGCCTGCACCTCTGCCATGACCTGCATCTGTTGCTCCACGGATGCCCTGAGCAGACAGGTGTGCTCGTCGAGTGGGTCAGCACCCTGGGGGGCTTGGGCATCGTGCTGACCTGCGGGGGTTGTGCGGCCCCATGGCACAGCCCCCCACACAGGTGGGGGCTGCACAGCAGGGCCCTCATGGGCCTGTCCTGTCTGCGGTGCACTGGCGGCAGACACTGCACCCGGTCCACCCTCAGCACTATCCTGCTACCACCGCTGCCTCTCCATCCGCTGTGCCTGTGACGTCACCAGGGAGGCTGCACCTCCACTGCCAGACAGGCTTGACTGTGCCGTAGGTATGGTGGCCACCACAACACTGGGCGGTGCAGCTGGCAGGTCTGCCAGTGCCACCCTTGCACCATTGGCACCACCGTGTCCGGTGCGTGGTAGGGGTGCCTCCCCCTGTACAGCATCACCACTGTGCTGGGTAGTGGCCATGTCATCATCGGACGAGGATCCCACCCCTATCACTGTCTCAGCATACTGGATGCCATGGATGGCATCCCACTGAAACACTGCCTGGGCCTCATCCGTGCCCATGCCACAGGCATCCGTGCGGACAGTGTGGTGAGTCTGGTGGGGGTCCGGGCCACGGTCCCCGGTGGAGGTGGATGAGAACTCCTCCAGGTCACCGACATCACCCAAGGTGGGCACCGCTGCCCCTGCATCTGCACGAAGGCACTCAGAATCTGTAAGGGAACATATACATGTCAGTGCCGCCACCATGCACCCCGCCCCAATACACCTCTTACCCACATCCCATTGCACCGCTGTACCTACCATGCAGTGAAGGGCTATCCCCCGTGTGGAATCCACCGCTGGGAATGCCCTCAATGGCACTGTGCTGCATTGTCGCCACCACAAGATCCTTACACGGTGTCAGCTGTGGCACCTCAGGCTGTCCACTGCCCATGGTGGCACATGCGGCCCGGATGGCTGCCACCTTCTCCTTGATCTGCCTGCGGTCCATGCTCACTTTCTTCTTGCATTCCTACACCGATCTCTGATGGATGCCCTGCAGGTTCACGGTCCTGGCTATACCCACCCATGCTTCTGCCCTGGCTTGCTAGGTTCCTGTGGAGCCACTCAGGAGGGGCTCCTGGTCCAGGTAGGCATCATATAGGGCATCACACTCCACCTTTGTGAAACTGGGCCTGCGCTTCCATGCAGGCCCCTGCTCCTCAACTTCCTCTTGCTCCGACATGCTGTTCCTGTTGGTGGGGACATGTGGTCAGTGCTGGTTGCCACACACGAGGCTCCCCCCCAGTCCCGACATGCCCAGTGCCTGGAGTCCTACCCGTGAAGGTTGCAATATCGGTCTGGTGCCTGTGCCGCCACATGGCACCTTTATAGCGCATCACATGCAAATGAGGGAATGCGCAACTGTAATGGGATGCAAATGCCTCCGATGCACCACCGATATGCTGATCAGCTCATCTGCATATGCCCGCTGAACATCACAGAATTGCGCATTGTGCAGTGGAGTTGCTCATGTGCATGTCATGGTGCATCTGTGTAACGTGCGCAGTCTGCATGGTACAGCGCATACATGCACCAATGTTGTGTACGTCGGTGGTGCTTCCTACACGTGATACGCTACAGGTGGCATGGTGCTCAGCAGCTATTGGGCATGTGGTGCAAAATGTGCTGTACACCCAGTCACGCATGTGCGCCATTGGCACATGGCCCATGGGGTACACTGGATCCTATAGCGCACCATGCTATCCATGCCCTGTCACGCTGTCGTGCACAGTGCGTGTGTCACCCTTTGACCCCTATGTGTGCCCCTTGACCCCGGGTGACTGCAGCATGTGTCAACATTGCCCCATGCGTATCATGCATACCCTGCCAATGCGCAACGGGGATGGCAGCGCATCACCAGGCGTATCGTGCATCCTTTGCTCGTGTGTCTCGTGCGCTCCCCAGCGCCATTATGCTGCTATGGTTCCTGATAGAGCCATGCCATGCAGGAGCACACCTAGAGTGCCCAACTGGACCCAGGTGGAACTTGTAAACTTGGTAGCATTCTTGGAGCCATATATTGGTGCCCCTCTATGGGCAGGTACCCCTGAACCAGCCACGCACTGAGGTGCGGCAGGGAGTGGCTGAGGAGCTACAGGAGGCAACAGGGTTGCACCGTAGTGGAAGCAGTGCTGCCACAGGTATGGTGACCTGCAGAGGAAGGATCTGGACTGGCTCAGGTCACTGCAGGCACACTTTCAGAGGGGCGCTGTGCCATGGCCAGGTGAGTGCATATATCCCCATCCATACCATGCTGGTGTTGTGTGGGTTGCCAGCGGTTGTCATGCCATGCTGCTGTGGGTAGGGGCAGTGGCTGGGAATGCTGCTGGACATGGCAGTGCACCACTGGTGTGTCTTGCTTCAGTACAGCTGCTGCGTGGGGTCATGGGGTTTACTGTGCTGGGGGGGCCCGTATGTTGTTGCCTGGTGCTGATGTCTGTCTCACACTGTCTCCCTACTATGCCCTGAAGATCGGCGAAGAGCCCAGATGGTGGGTGCCGCTGCTGGACAGCAGCAGGCCAGTGGTGGTGCACAATGGAGGGCTGCTGGCCAGCCAGGTGGTGCAGGTGGTCAGGCGCCAGTCGGGCCACAGCTTGCAGGTAGACACCTTGGTGGTATGTTTTGTTGTGTGGGGTAGAGGTGGGCCACAGCCCCCCGTGCACTTGGCCATTGCATTCTGTGCCTCACCAGCATGGTCCATTGCACCATGCTGCACCTAGGCAAGTGTGTGTGGCTGCTGTAGGTGGACTGTGGGTGCATCTGGGTCTCAGCCAGGCCACTGTCAGCCCCACACAATGGCCATTCGCTAGGCTGTCATGGCTGTGGCATGCTGCTCATGGTTGGTGGTGGTGTGCAGTGCTGTGCATGGCTGTGGATGGTCAGGATGGTGGCTTGTATGGGCATGCACACTGTGGTTGGCTGTGTGCCCCCTGCAGGGTGCATGCCAATGCTGTCCACTGCACATGGTGGGTGGGCTATAGTTGTGTGGGCATGCACTCATCCATGTCCCCTCCTTTGTCCTAGGAGCCCAACTGGTGGATGCCCATGCCAGGCTGCTGGAGTGGATCCTGCAGGTTGCCACGTCCACCCTTGTGGTGGCATGCATTTTTTGCCAGGCCATGTTCCGGCCACAGAGAAGGAGAAGGCAGAGGCACCGATAGTCGAGGACCTACCGAGTGGCCCATTGGCCTGCTTCACCCTCCCTTCCACTGACACCCCTCCCATTCCTCCATTGTACCAAGCCTACCATATCCTCTGTCTCCCCACCCCCCTTCCCCAGCCTACATTCCTGAATGTGTCCTCCCCATTCCCTGCCCCCATCCCTGTTCAACTATACATAGTTTGGATTTGTTGCTTGTTGTTTTAATACAGTTATATATTGGTAGCCATCCGTGTCTGTGTCTGCTTTGCAGATGGCATTGGTGCCATGCTGCAGTGGTGTGCATGGTGGCTGTGTGGTACTTTTGTGGTTGCCTGGGGTTTGTGTCAGGTGGTCTGCGCACAGTGGCCTGTGTGTGTGTGTGTGCCCTGTGGTGTGCATATGTTCTCTGCTGGACAGTGTGGCTGGTGTGGTGTGTGCTGTTGGCTTGTGTGCTGTCTGCTTTGGTCCTGGTGCCATGTCCTGAGCTGTCCTGTGGGTGTTACCCATGGCTGCCTGCCAGTGGCTATGGGTGTCACGCCACCTCCATACACTGCAGTGGGATGTGTGGTCAGGGTATGTGGCCATGCACCTGCTTGCCACCCTACAGTCATCCCCTGCACTATGGTGGCAGTGTGTCCTGCTCTTATGATCTGCTCCACACTGTGCCAGGGGCCCTGTGCCTCTATCCCTTGCCCTGCCCATGCTATGCTCCCGTGCTTTCTGCCTTGCTCCATTGTGCAACCCTAGTTGTGCGATGACTCCTGCTACCTTGCTGCCTGGCACAGCCCTAGTTGCACTATGGCGCATCCCTGCGATATTCAGCCATCTTGTGCTGTCACTTGCCTTGGTGCTCAGCCTTTGAATATCACGTTGGCTGTGCACCTGCGCAGTGTACCTGTGCTGCGCCACTCTTGCGCCTGCTTCTGGTGCATTTCTGAATATCCCACCCTTAATACACATAATAATTATTTTGTTTTACTGAGGTCTGGTATGTATTAATTCATTCTGAAAATGATTCCTTATTTTTTGAATACAAAATTATCAGACCTTATAAAGGGCACTTATCAACAAGAAGAAAGTATAGGGGGACATTTTTTGGGGAAAGTGAGAGTATCTATTGCTATTTAATTATTTATTTTAAGAATTATATATACACAAAGTGTATGGAAATAAGGGGAAGGGGTTTGGGAAAAGGTTTCTAAAGATCCTTTAGTCCCTTAGAAGTAAAGAGGAAAATTTAATAAATAGTTACTTTTAATGGTTACATTTTTTCACTTCCTTTGGATTTTTGGAAACTGGGGACACTGCTATTAATAGTAATTACTGCACTGTTTAGCTCATTCCTTTGTCACACAACAACATTCCTAGTCATTTACATTCATCTGCATTCTGCTCAGTCTGTATGTTTTATTGACATGTTTATTGTTGGATAACAAGTAAGGAATTATTTGCACCTATCAGGGCATGCAGCCTCCACTGTACTGTATCATGGCTATTATTGCATACCCTTTGTTTATTGGAACACTCTTTATTTATTGATTCATGATTGTATTTTTTTGTCTATATTGCAACTTCACCTAAATTGGAATTGCTTATATTATGTCTCCTGACAACACCCTACCCCACCCCCCTGGTTGCAGCTGGAAATGAGTCCTATGGATACAGCTTGCTTACTCTGTAAAATGTTTTATAAATAAACAATTAAAAAAATATATACCGTAGCCCTCATCCACAGGGAAAATGCATGGTAATGTCCCCTGTCATTCACTCTCAACACTGCTGGACAGAAACATACCTGGAGGGATAAGCAAACTGCTGTCAGTGTTTATAGGTCCTGCTGCTCCCTGTATTAACGTCAGAATTTATTTATGTATGTATGTGTAATTTATGAAGAGGAAAGGCACACTAATATATAATGACTTATGTTTAGGTGTGTCTTGATGGAGTTGCATAGACCTGTTTTACTGTCAGAGAGAATGTTGCCCATGACACGGGGGAAATGTCCCTGCTGACCTTTTCACAGGATTTACTACACTGAAGGGCACTGAGCTTGTGAAGAAGTCTGAAGGAGATGTGGTCAGTACTTAATGTCAAATTTACAGTTTCTTTATTTAAAGGAGCAACCTTGATTCCAAGGTATAAATCTTTGTATCCAAGGAAATAAATGTTTCTCTTTTTGGATCTCCCCTTGAATGAACATTTATTGTTTCTCTCTTTTTTTTTGGGGGGGGGGGGCATAGCTTTTCCATTTTTCTTATGATATTTTTTCAGGGGTGTCTCTATGATTGTTTACTATAATGTGATATATTGTTTGTGGTTTTGTTTGTGTATCTTTTCCTTTTAAATGAAAATTCCCCATTTTACCAAGGTTGTCCTCAGCAATTAGAAATGATGGAATGCATATTCTTTGAATGGACTTTTATTAAAGGCTTCTAGTCCTTGCTTGCTACAAAATAAAAAGAACCTTTGCTTCAGTCAGTAATTCATGAACCACTCCTTTGGGAGTATTTTTCAAGACACTGTGGGAAATGGCATACTCATACTTTGATAGTACTTTTTTTATGTTTGTTTATTTGTTTATTTGAAGTTGCTAAAAAGGAAAGACACACTGAGCTGAGGACTGTTCCCAGGTGTGACCTTGGGTAATGGGGGGGGGAGAAGCACAGTTACAAACAAACTACAGCCAGACAGGTGATATGGTTACAATAAGGATGGTGTAAAGAGCATAAATTAAGTGCAGAACAGACAAAATGGAAAAGCACTGCATACAGAGGTGAATGAATTAGCATATAAATCATCTGTGCAAACTGGACAAACTGAAAGTGCATAGTGCCAGAGTGAAGGGAGGCTGAGACTGTGCTTGAGTAGGAGTCAAAACAGGTTGACAAACTTCAGTGAGGTTGGGGGGAGAGAGAGAGGGGTAAAGGGTGGTCAAAAGCCAAGCAAGGTAGGAAGGGTTCAAAAAGGGTTGTCAGGAGCGGGGAGAGGAGATCTAGCTGGAATCTAATGCAGGGAAGAGGGGGAGAGATGGATGGATGGAGGAGGATAGCTGGTTACAAAAGGAGGGAAGGCAGTATGAGAAAGCAATCTTCCCGGATAACGAGTGTGGGTGGGAAAGGGAGAGTGTGTGTGCAGGTCTCTCGAGTGCAGGAAGTAGGAGGAGGAGGAGGAGGGGATGGGGGAGAGGAGATGGCATAATGTATGACGGGAGGGACCGAAACCAGTATGTACAAATGAGGGCAGCACAGTGGGACATGCAACATGAGGAGAGAAGGAGGATCACTATGGGAGAGTAATGGGAGCAGTGGTGAGTATGAGAAGGTGAGTGGGTAGCAAAGTGGCAGAAGGCATTGCAAAGGATGTCCAGTCTGGCAAAGGAGGTGGAGGGGACAGTACTATAAATCACATCCCAGCAGACCTGAGGGGAAAGGCAGTCCTTATTGCTGTACAAGGCGCCAAGGCTGGGGTGGAGTTTGGCTTGGATGGCAACAATGTGGGCAGAGAAGCCTAGTCTGCTATATTACCACACACTGAGGCACTTTAAAGTTGAAACTTCTTAAACATTTTAAACAGTATATGACAAAATTGTTGTCAATTTATCTTGCAATGAAAGAAAATACTCAGAAGTTTTTATTTAATAAAGTGGATTCAGAGATAAAAGCAGTATACAGTGCAGAATATATTCAGTGTGGAATATGTTAATTTACCATTGTATAGGTTTCTAGACCTATGGAAAGCTATGGCCTGGATAGACAGTTACACCAAACAAGCCAGACAGATCAAACTTTTTCTTTTGCATCTTTCACCCTAATTGTTTCTTTTTTTTTGGGGGGGGGGTGGTATACCTCCTTTTTTCCTTCATTTAATTTTTCTATTTGGAGTTATGTATTTCAGATCTAAAATTGAAAGTGACTGGTGAAAAATAATTTCATGTAATTTGATTGTGCTTGTATTGACAATTGTCTCAATAAAGTTCTGCTACTCTTGTTTGATAAGTGCCATGGGACTTTTATGTCCAGTTGGAAAGTGACCAGAGATGGGAAGAAGAGATTATAGTTTAATGTTTCATCAGAAGAAATGCACCTCACCAGTGCATCACCCCCTCATACTGCACTACGGTGTGCTACCATAACCTTCAGTCTCTAACTGACTGCAGGATCTTTATATCTGATCAACAATGCTGTTCAGCACAGCAAGTTTGCACAATGGCAAATAAAACAGTAACTTAATTTGCCATATCAAGACCCAGGGAACGTAGTACAGTAACATCCATAATCATGAAAACTGACTATGGAGATGTTCAGTAATAGACAAACAAGCATTTGTCAATGCCGAATGTTGTTGCGCTGGCATTGGCAGTGGCGGAAGTGGAGAAGCATAGCGCTGTGAGTTTGTTAATGTGTCCCAAGAGGTAATTTTGCACAGCGAGTACACCACTGTGTGGCAGAGCTATGGAAACACATTTTGGGCAGGCTGTGGAAAATGGCAGCTGGACTGTTGATAATGAGGTGTGCACAAATGCCAGTGGTAAAAGTGTGGCATGAAAATATTGCAGATTGATGAAGTTACAAGGGTGCATGGAAACTGCGCAATGCATGCTTGCAACACAGTTATTGTCTGGACTTTCGCCATCAAATTTTCAACATAGGCATTTTAGGACCTCTGCTGATGAATGGTGTCACCGTCATTTCCTCAAAGTGTCCCAAAAAGTGATTTCGCACAGTGACCGTGCAATTCTGCACCGGACATGCGAAAACACATTTCAGCCAGCTGTACTGTTCATAAGGAGGTATGGAAAAATACCAATGATGAACAGCTGGAGTGAAAGTATTAAAAATTCACAAAGTCATGAGCATGCATGCAAAGTTCACTACACACACTCATAAAACACTCATTTTATTGACTTTCATCCCTAAATTTTCAACATAGGCATTTTAGGACATCTGCTAATATACAGTGTCACTGTCATTTTCATAATGTATGGGGGATAAGGGGAGGCAGGGTGCGCAGAGGGGTGGGGAGGGACATCAAGATTACGAGGGACTGTTTTCATTTTACAGGAAAAAAAATATTGCAGGACAGGTTTTTTTTTGCAGGGGATTTGGCATGCTGGGGTGGGCTCCCAGTGTGCCACCTAACTGTTTGGGGGTGGTGTCTGTAGCTGACAGGGGATTGGGCACCCTCATCAGCATACAACATGGGGGCAATGAGGAAGTAATGCCGACAGGGATTGGGCACCCCCATCAGCACACAAAGAAAGTGGGGGGGGGCAACCAAGGGGGATTGGGCACCTCCCTCGGCATTCAACAATTGGGGGGGGTTATGCTGATGCGGAGTGGGCTCCCCCATCAGCACACAAAGAAAGCAGAGGGGTTAACCGACAGGGGGATTGGTCACCCCTGAAGTTGGCAGTAGTTGAGTGGCCACCCACTCACCGACCATGCTCATAATGTCGGCGAGCACGTAGGAAGGGTCTGCTGCATATCACGAGTTTTGCTCAGATTGCAGTGGACCTTTTCTTAGATCTGCTCGCCACATTATGTATGCATGGTGTGGCACCGGCATGCAGGCTGATTGGGGAATGAGGGACGCATCTACCGGTGCATGCCCTGCATTCGCCCAACAGTGACCCGCCTCCAAAGCTGCACTGTCCCATGATGTTGGCTGCTCAAGCTCTCCAACATAAAAATGAATGTTACTATTTTCTGGTTTGCTAAAGCCATTATGCATTTCTTCAGTGATGAGTAGCTCTGACTGCAGTATATGATGGTCAGATCCTCTGTCCTATTAGACAAGTGAGCAAAGCTTTGAGTCCTTCTTCTCTTCCTGATTGAGTAGAGCTAATTTCCCTGCTTTTCAATGATAGGCTACTGTGCTTGTGCCAGTTGCTAACCTTAATCCAGAATCCAAGTCACAGGATAAATAATATTACATCAATGTTCCGCTGTGATTAATGTTTCTTTTGAACTGGCAACACATGGGAGTGGAAGCAGTAATACATCCCTGAAATACAACGCGTTGTGCTGGAAGGCAGAGCTTTGCAGCAGTTGGGGCTCCCCTTGAGAGTTGCTCTATGGGCTTTGTGTCTGGTATAGGTTTCAACAATGAAATACTGTCTTAAGCTTGTCAAAAGGAATGCGTTTACAAGTGTTCCTGACACACAGCTCTGCAACTCAACAGGAAGAAAACTGTCACATTGCAGGGACTTTCCTTGTCTACTTAACCATTTAATTTGGGTAGGTTTACGTAAACTAAAAAAGAAAACTGAGATGCTTATCTGGTTTACATTTCTGAGGTAATTGTATAAGATCTGCCATTAATGATTGATTATGAACACATATTTGCAAAACAGTTGCTTACAAATATAACAGAAAAGCATTCACTGGTTTGTTTTATTAATTGCAAACATACCTAAACAGATCTCTTTCATGTAGGGATCATTGTGATTTACTAGCTTTACTTCTTAAGAGATTTTTCACAATTGTACCAGAAGAGCCCTTAACATTGACACTGATATCTGGAAAAGGTCTCATGACCCATTTAGTCTGACTGTACTAATTTGTATGTAAAATTGCATTTTTTCTGATTGTCATAATTTATATTACATATATTGATATTACTTCTCTGTTATCAATCATGCTTTGTTGTGATCTCATGTATTGAATTCATTTGTTTGTACTAGTCTTACTGTAACCTCCTGGGTCATACCTGAAAATAATAATTTTATTGTCTAGTTTGCATACCTGGTCAATAAAAGGTAAACAAATAAATAAATTGTCTGCTCAACAAACCCTAGCTGTGTTTTGTTGCGAATACCTTGGCGGTTATTAACTCCCCTAATCTTAAGCCATCCTTGCCCTCTATCCTTACTAGTGCCCTATGCCTATCCCACCTGTGCTTTAATCCCATCAATGATTTAATAAAAACCACCTCCCATGGTGATTTATTCCTTCTTCCCTTCACCCTCTCTGTAAAAAAACTTATTTCCTGACATCCTTTGTGAAATACTTTTGAAAATTCATTTTGCTGTCCCTTGTGCAATTCTGATGTTTACTTTTATATTCTACTGGGCAGCCTTTAATGAAAATGAGACACACAAGAGTTGTGCATTTCCAGTGCACATTCCTTGTATCTGGTTTTTATGTAGCAGGAAACAACCCATAACTCTTGAGAAACACACTCTTGACAGAATTACACAAATCTTCAACTATTATGGAAAACACATGTATTTCCAATCGATCCATTTTAGACTACGACTGTATTATTTTAAGTAACTTTATGAGACAATTGAAAGAACATTCTAAAATGTCAGTACACTCCGTACTGCAAAGTTATAGCTGAAATACTGCATTGAGAGCAAGCCGTACTGCAGTCTTCTGTAATCCCAGAGGCATCTGCAATTTTCTGTGATACATTAGATAAAATCCAGCCTAACAGCTGAATGAATTCCAGAATATGCATGCTAGTAGTGATACAAACATAAAAACTGCCAGCAGAAGAAGGCCAAATGGTCTATCAAGCCTACTTAGTGTGGACACTCTCTATTTTTTTTATTTTTATTTATTTATACAAAGTCTAGGAATTACAACCCTTTGAGTCAGGGACTCATTTACAAAGGCTCTGCATCATACATTGAATGAGGACAAATACAGATTAATATAAGGTACAGTACAGAGACAAAATGGGATAATACATGTACAGAGCAACAACAAAGGTGTGTAATTGTGACGCATATATTAGAATCAGAGTAAATTTAGCAACAGCGAAAAAAACTAAGCCCTTTTAGAGGAGTTTATGTGCAATCACAGTAACAGTTGGATATAATATGGGTGTGCAGCACAGGTTTAAAAGGCCCTAACCTGGGAATAGAGATGGCAGTATCAAGGACGGAGTTCATCCAATGTGGCACCCTGTAGCGAAAGGACCTTTGGCTGGCAGTGGTCCTTGCAAAAGGGATGCAAAAGGTAGTAGTGTTAGAGTGTCTTATGGCCTATATCGGCACTGTTTATAGTTGGTCCCTCCCCTCCTCTTTATCTCTTAGGGTTGCCACCTGTCAGGTTTTTTACCTGGTGATCAGGTTTTCAGGGTCCCTATCAGGTAATCCGGTTTTGCTCTGTGTGGTCAGGTTTTTGAGCCATTTTAAATGCTCACATACTTTTGAAACAGATTTTGTCATCTCATTAATTGTTTCAGCTACATGTTCAGGTTACAAACAAGTTCTGTTGTCAATATAGCCTTTTGTTTGTGAAAGCAGTCAACCTGGGAGGTGTAAAGTATGGCCATTAACCCATTAGCACTTACTTAACCCAGTCTTTTCCATTGCATCTTGAAGTGGCATAGCAGCAAAGCTGCCCCCACCTTTTGTAACAGCAACACAGCCTGTTGTCTTCCACTTTCATTTGCTGGTAAACATTTTCATCTCTAACTTGAATTTAGGCATGTTAAATGTTTTAAATTAATTTTTCCTCAAGAAAACAGTATGGTCACTTCTTTGGCTTTGAAATAGTAGTGTGGACATGAAAAGGAAATGGAGCCAGAAAAATATATAAAGTACACATTATAGGAAACAATTTATTTATTATGTATTATTATATACCATGTGTACTGTTGTGTACTATTTACAGTATACCCCTCATCTCCCCCCAGATCATATCTGTAAATGAGATTGATTTTATCTCTGTATGTTTATCTGGTAAACCAATGTCAATAAATAAATACACACATAAGTAAATAAATAACTAACTAGGAAGAACTTGGGAACGTAATTTTAACAGGTACAGTACAGTATCTTAACATTAGCAAATGGCTTTCTAGGAGGAGCAATGCATGACGAGTCATGAAAAGGGGCGGAACTAGGGGCGGGGCTTAGGATCCATTTTTTTGCCTCATCCAAAGGTGGCAACCCTATCTCTTACCCTCCTCTTGATTTTGTCCCATCCCCTATTGAATTGACCAACTGTCTTCTGACTGACAACCTCTGCTGGCAGTTCATTTCAGTTTGATACCACCCATTTTGAAATAAAGTATTTCCTGACCTCTTCTTGAACTCCCTCTCCCTGCCAATTTGTAACTGTGGCCTTTTGTGTTCCTGTTCTCGCTCAAGTTGAAGAGGTTCCTGAAATTTACCATGTTTTACTTTAAGGTACTTGAAGGTTCCAGTCTTGTTCCCTTTCTCTTTTCTATCCTCCAGCAAATACATATTAAGGCTACTTAGCATGTCTTCATACAAGCTATTCTGCTGACCATTAATCACTTTCGTTTTCCCTTTTTGTACTGCCTCAAGGGTGTTGATATCCTTTTTCATGTATGGACACAAATACTGCTCACGGTACTCCAGGTGTGGCTGCACCACAGATCTGTACAGTGGCAGGATCACCTCTTTCCTTCTGCTTGTGGATCCCTTAGCCTATGTAACCCAGCAACCTGTTTACCTTGACTGCTGCCTTTTCACATTACATAGTCTGCTTAAGGTTGTTGATTATAACTATATCCAGATCCATTTCCTCCTTAGTCACTGTGGCCTTCCCTTTAACCTGTATTTGACTCTCAAGTTCTTGCAGCCAATGTGCATGACATTACACTTCTTCACATTCAACTCCAGTTGCCAGATACGAGACCATCTTTCTAGTTTTGCAAGGTCTTCATGTAGATTCCTGGCCCCCTCTTCAGTGTCCACACGCTGAGAAAGTTTGGTTTCATATGTAGAGGCAAATTGTGCCATCAATGTCTTCCCCAATGTCATTTATGAACACATTAGACAACACAAGTCCTAGCATTGATCCTTAAAAGACCCAGCTAGTAACTTCCCTCAATTCTGAGAGCTCTCTCCGTCACCACCACCTTATGGTCCTTACACTGAGCTAATTTGCTACCCACCTAGTCAATTTGATATCCAGCCCTAAGTCCTCCAACTTTTTGATCAACCTCTTAAGTCAAACTGAGTTGAAGGCCTTCACAAAAACTAAGTACAGTACATCATCTGTCTGCCTCCTGTCAGCAGTGTTCATCACCCAGTTGAAAACATTGATCAAGTTGGTCTGACACAACCTCTCCACCATGAACCGATGCTGTCTCTTTCCTAATGTTGGCTAACCTCAAGGAGTTCAACCAGTCATTCTTTCAGGATGTTCTCCATCAGCTTGCTCACTAAGATGTCAGATTGACAGGCCTGTAGTTCTCTGGGTCATCCATAGACCTGCTTTTTGCAGTGGAACTACATGTACAGTTCTGCACTCCAGTGGCACCAGATCTGTATCCAGCAAACTGTTAAACAGGTCCACTAGCAGACCTGCCAGCTCTGCTTTCAATTCTCCCAATAATCTTGGGTGCATGCCATCCATTCCTCAGGAATGTCCACCTTTTGGGTCCTCAGCCCCTTTATGACATGGCAACTTTGATCCTTCCTCTATCATGCCCATCCCCTGTTTCCCATAATTCCTTGTGGCTATGGTCCATCTTTTTCTTTTATACAGACAGAGCAGAAGTATTTGTTCAATACCTCTGGCTTATCCTTATTGACATCCACCCATCCCTCACCCTTCTTTTATTTATTTATTTATTTATTGTTAACTGGGTAGGTGCACTGAACAAATTGATGCCTATTTTCAGGCATGATGCAGGAGAATTACATCTTACAACAGTAAACAATGGATACAATAAAAACAAATTTAAAGAGGACCTGGCAGACAATTAGTATACAAACCAGCAGTACATAGAAACAGAGTTAACAATTATCAGAATACCATACAACATGTATCTACAGTATGCCCTCCTTCATAGCCCTTTTTTCCCTAATGGCTCTGAAGATGGAATTGTCCCCTTCCTTGACCCCCTCCACAATTTGCAGTTCCTTCCCTTCCTTTCCCTGCCTGATCACCTTCCTAGCCTCCTTCACCATTTCCACATACAGTAGGTTTCCCTGTCTACCTCCTTCTTCAGTGACATCCAATACTTCTTATATGAGACATTCTTTTCCTTAACCACCCTGTCCCCCTCTCTGTTAAACCACAGTGGCTTCTTGAATTTGGCTTTTTTTCCCTTTGCTTAAGGCAGAGTTCTGAGGCACCTGAACCCATCCCTGATCATAGTCACTTGTGGTCTACTTCTAGGTGCTATCTAAGGCTAGCCAATCTCTTTTAGTATCCCACCCATCCTGTTAATGTTGGCCTTCCTAAAATCCAGTACATATCTTTTCATGTTTAGAATCTTTTTTAATAGAAACATAGAAGTTGACTGCAGATAAGGACCGCAAGGCCCATTCAGTCTGCCCATTTCTTTTTCTACCTTATGAATGTGCCATTGGCCTTTGCTCTGTCAATGGCCTATCTATTCATACTTATCTGTATTGTTCCATTATGCCTATCCCATGCATGTTTGAAGCCCTGCACTGTATTCATATCCACCACTTCCTGAGGTAGGCCTTTCCATGCATCCGCCACCCTTTATGTGAAAAAGAATTTCCTAACATTACACCTTAATCGGCCTCCCTCTAATCTCATGCTGTGTCCTCTTGTCCTGCTATTTTTCTTATATTGAAAAATGTTAGACTCTTTCACCTTGTTAATGCCCTTAAGGTGTTTGAACGTTTTAATCATATCACCTCTCTCCCTCCTTTGCTCTAGGGTATACATATTGAGCTCAGTTAATCTGTCCTCATATGTTTTCTGATGCAGTCCCTGCACCATTTTGATTGCCCTTCTCTGGACTGTCTTAATTTGGTTAATGTCCTTGTGAAGGTTTGGCCTCCAGTACTGACCAGATGGGTCCTAACCAGTGTCTTGTAAAGAGGGATTATTACCTCCCTTTTATTTTAATTTTTTTATTTATTTGTTCTAGAATTACAAATACCTTTGAGCAGAGGCTGTTTTACTGCCGTGGATCTTATGACTTGTTATACCCCTACAAATACACTTCAACATCACCCTAGCCTTACCTACTGCTTTAGTGATCTGCTTAGATGATTTTAGGTCACTGGTGATGATGACGCCCAAGTCTCTTTCTTCCCTTGTGACTGCCAGAAACTCCCCTCCCAGCCTATAGGTGGCTTCAGAGTTTCTCTTCCCTATGTGCATGATCTTGCACTTCTTTGCGTTAAACCCCAGTTGCCACTCTTCCAACCATTTTGCTAGTTTATCCAGATCTCTTCTCATTCTGCCCACCCCATCTGGATCACCTACTCTGTTGCAGATCTTGGTGTCATCTGCAAACAGACAAACCTTGCCCTCCAGTCCATCTGCAATGTCACTGATGAAGATATTGAAGAGGACTGGCCCCAGGACTGATCCCTGAGGTACTGCACTTGTGACTCGCATCTGTTCGGACTGTATACCGTTTACCACCACTCTCTGTTTGCTACCCATTAACCAGTTTGCCACCCAGTTGACCAATTTCTGACCCACCCCGAGCCTACCCTGCTTATTAATCATTCTTCTATGTGGAACAGTGTTGAAAGCTTTGCTGAAGTCAAGGTAGGTGACATCAACTGCTCTCCCTTGGTCCACCACTCTGGTACCCAGTCAAAGAAATCCATGAGATTTGTTTGACAGGACCTTACTTTTGTAAACCCATGCCATCTTGGATCCTGTGCTGCTATGGATTCCAGGTGTTGCACTATCCTTGCCTTTCCTTAAGGAGTGTCTCCATAATCTTGGCCACTACTGAGGTAAGACTGACTGGTCTGTAGTCCCCTGCCTCCTCCCTGCTATCACTCTTGTGGAGCAGGATCACATGAGCCCTTCTCCAGTCTTGTGGGACCTCTCCTGTGCTCAGAGACTCACTAAACAGTTCTGATAATGACTCTGCTAGTTCCACCCTTAGCTCCTTTAGTACCCTGGGATGTATGCCATCAGGTCACATTGTCTTGTCCACCCTGAGCTTATTGAGCTCTTGTAGGACCCTTTCTTTTGTGAAGGGACTAGTGCACACCTCCCTCCCTCCCCCTGTGTCCATGGTGCTGAGCTGTGGACCCTGCCCTACCTTCTCTTCAGTAAATACTGAACAGAAGTACCTATTTAGGATAGATGCTTTTACATGGTCGTCCACACATGCCCCCTTATCCCCTTTGATCTTAGCAACACCCCCTCTGGACTTTCTCCTTTCACTAATGTATCTATAGAAAGTCTTGTCACCTTCTTTTACTGTCCGTGCTAGTGTTTCCCCAGTTTGGGCCTTTGCCTGCCTTACTACCTTCCATGCTTCCTTAGGGAAGTTTGGTATGCCTCCCTATCTTTATCCTGCTGCATTCCCTTATATTTCCTGAAGGCCAGCCTTTTGGCTCTGATCTTTTCTGCTACTGTGTTTGAGAACCAAAGTGGTTTCCTTCTTCTTTTGCACTTCCTTTTCTCACTAACACAATGGGATGTTGCTTCAAGTATTGCATCTTTAATGCTCGTCCACTTTGCCTGTACCCCCTCACCTGTATTTCTTTTTGCTAGGGATAACTTAACTCTGTTGGCCATCTTATCAAAGTCAGCTCCTCTGAAGTCCCATATTTTTGCCTTGGAATGGGATGATTTTGTTCTAGTGGCCAAATTGAACAATACCATGTGATGGTCACTGGCACCCAGGTGACCTTGTAGCTGGAGATCTGTGATCCATTCCCTGTTAGTCAGTACTAGATCTAGGATAGCCCTGTCTCTTGTGGGTTGTTGTACCAGTTGTTTGAGGCCCTCCTCCTGCAGAGAATTCACCATGTGTCTAGTTCTGGCAGATTTCCCTGATGGTATTGACCAATCTGTATCTGGCATGTTGAAGTATCCCATTATTAGAACCTCCCCTTTAGCTGTCATGTTTTGTATATCTTCTAACAGCAACGTGTCTATATCCTCCCCTCTGGAGGCCTGTACACAACCCCAGTTCATATGGCTGTCCCATTTCCTATTTCCAGGGTGACCCACAGTTCTTCTGGTTCCTTATGTGTATTCTGAATTTCTGTAGCTTTGATATTTTCATTGCCATAAAGGGCCACTTCACCGCCCCCCCCAAGAACCTTGGTCTCTTCTGAATGGTACATAGAAAGGTACTGAAGTCTCCCAAGTGTGGTTACTGGTAAACCATGTCTCGCTAATGGCTACTATACCCAGTTTAGCCTCTGTAATTATTGCCTGCTGGTCTGGGATCTTGTTTCCCTAACTGCGAGCATTTGTGTACATGATTTTCCATTGGCCAGATTTTGATGTGTTAGTTGTTGTGTGAGGTCCATCATTTCCCCTGTGCATTGTATGGGGAGCTGGACCTTTTCCTTTTCCTTTACCTGGTGATGCAAATGAACTACAAACATGTTGAACTCCTGTTTGACCACTAGCTGAGGGGGAAGGGTTTTTTTCCCATTCAACGTATGGGGTGCTGCTCTCCTCTCCCTATTTGCCAGTTTAAATATTCTGCAAAGACGTCAAACTTCTGCCCCAATGCACTGACTCCCTCTTTAGTCAGATGCAGTCCATCAAATTTAAAGAACTTTCATTCCCCAAACTGTTGCCATTTCCCTACAAATGTGTGTCCTTTTTCTTGGCACCAGCCCTTGAGCCATATGTTTAGCTCCCCTATCTCCTCTTCTCTGACTTTCCATCCATCTGTCCCCCTCTCCCAGACTGGCAGGATTTCAGAGAAGGAGATGTCGGACGAAATGGATGATAGTTTGTCACCCAGCCTGGTCAGGTGTTCCTTGGTCTCCACAACTGACCGGCTGACAAGATCGTTAGTCCCTATGTGTACCAAGATGTCAATGTTTTCTCCTGCTTCCTGAACAAGTTTAGCAATGCGATCAGTGTCTCTCCACGCTGATGCACCTGGGAGACATCTGACCATTACCCCTGCTGGAGATTTGTATCAAATCCCCGAATCATGGAGTCTCCTATGATCAGAAGTTTTTTTGGATTTCCTTTTTGCTTTTTTTGTTTTGGTTCCTGTTTTGGGTGAGGTTTGTTGTGCTAGCTTCTGTGCTGCAGTTTCCTGCTCTGCAGTGTCCTCTTCCCCTTTGTTTGATTTCAGAGACAGAGGCAGATACCTGTTTGTAGTTTTTATATGGTTTGTGGAGGTGATATGTTGCAGATCACCGAGTGATGAGGCACCCGATTTGCCCCTCCTAACCACCTGCCAGCCTCCTGGACCAACTACCCTCTGTGGTTGAGGTGCTTCTATTCAATGTTGGAGAAATGGCGGGTGGTTCTTATAATATATTTCCCCTTCAATTATCAATTTGAGGCACGCAATCTCTGCCCATGCTGCCTGGAACTGAGCCCTTAGATCTCCAATGGCCCAGCATGTAGGACAGTGTCCTAAATCCTCTAAAACTGTCCTTCTGAAAAGTGTTCCACAGTACCTGCAGTTAATGATATCCATTCCAGATAAGTTGATGGGTTTATAACATGGTCAGAGTATTCAGAAGGAAGAAAATGAAAGCAAAAGTTTGAGTTTGTGTTTTGTTTGCTTGTTTTTGTATAACTGGTTATAAGAAGTTAAATTACTAGTGCTCCTATAAAAGAGGTCACTATGTGGATACCCATCTCATCACCCCCTTCCTGCTTTGCTACAGGAAATGTCACGACTATGCAACCCTATAAAAGGAGTGTAGTGTGGGGTACTTGGGGATGGGGGTGGGTAGCTGGCCCTTCCCCTGCCAAAAAAGAACCATGGACAAAAGAAACAAGGAGGTAAGAGCAGAAACAATTAGTTAGCACAAATGTAGTAGCCCTGAAAGCTTATCCTAATAATAGATAAAACTGTAAAACATGTAAAGCACCACCTGTAATAATTTCACAGAAGATATACCCCGTAAGAAACACTTTGCTACAGAGAAAAATAAAGCAGTAACAGAAGATATACCTTGCAAAAGACAATCTGAATCAGAAGATTACTGCAGTAATCTGTAAGCACACACCTGTAGGCACACCCTGTAATAATGCAGCAGAAGGTATACCCAGCAGCAACAATTTGAATCAGAAAAAAAAGCAATAAAATGTTAGCAACAAACAGTAACAATCCCTGTGAGTAGAATATAAAAAGAAAAACACACAGTAAATGTGCCTAGCCAAAAGAAGCCTTAATCCTTATCCTTGCTCTGGTAAGGTTCTTTGCTCTGTCCTTTCAAGCAGCCTAGAAGAAAACAGCTCAGGTGAAGCTAGGTGACTTGGCCAGCAAACCTAGTCTTCCACGAGCAAACCTAGTCTTCCATGTATCTGTGCAGAACTACACTGTCTGGTGGTCACTACCTCCTATTAGTTCCCCTATTCTGATATCCCTGACATGATCCCCATTTGATCAGGTCCAGAAAGACCCCTTCTCTAGTTGGTTCATTTACCCCTTGGACCTGGAGCCATATTACAGTAATGCATCTTGACAGACAGCCACTTAAGAGCAGACTATGATGGAGAAGGGAGGGAGTTTTAATTGGAACAGAGTTGCCAGGAGAATGCAGCTTCACTGGCAAACATGTGATGTCTATGTGTAAAAAAGGAGTGAAGATTTGCATGTCAGAGGGAGTAAGTGTGTGTATGTGTTTGGGGTAGACATGAGAAGGGAGGATAGGCTGTTTGGAAGAGAGTTGGCCCTTTAGTTCAAAGTCTGATGGGCACAATGCCTGAGCCACCTCCCACTGAGTGAAGGCCATCTCAGTCTGGAGCACTGGTCTCAGTGGTGGGTGTAAGGGGGAGGCAGTTTGGAGACAAACCATAGAAAGCACTGAAGATGGAATTTAGTCTGGTTAAGGAGGACATTAGTGCTACACTGTCAGCAATGTCCACATTGTTAAAGACAGAAGGAATTATCATGTGACTGTTCTCCTACCTAGGAGCAGTGCTAAGGCAGGATTTTCTACAGTGGAGGGAATTGAGACTGGGGAGGAGTTTGGAAAAGATGTGGTCAGTATAGATTGAGAGGTTGAGAGACTGGTCCAATCAGACCCCAACATATTTGAAAGATGCGACATTAACTGGAGGAGACTGTGGGAGTTCCAGGGGCTTCAGGTTTCCATGAAGCAGAAAATAGCTTTTAAGGGGAAGGCAGTAGCCCCAACTGAGCAGCAATATAGTCAGAATGGGAATGTGTTGGCTGCACAATTACACAAAGTATAAATATTTAGTATATTTAAAATTAATTGCAACCATTATTACAATCAGACTGACATATTGTGGTTCATCCAAAAGCCAACAGAATTTTCCAGTGCTCAGCCACTCAAAAAAGACAGTTCAGACACAGTGCAGCTTATATCTAACCACACAGTCACAAATCCCAACCTCCACTCAGTGGCAGATCAACTACAGTGCACTTACACTGGACAAAATTCACTGAGATGAAGAAAATGGATTGCTTTATCCTACCGTAACTTGCAGGACATTTTATTTCAGGTTTAACAGTGGAAAGACTTGTATTTCTTGATTTAGAGACCATCAGGTTCAATAGAAACAAACTTTGTAATCCAAACAGGTGTATATTACAACCTTGTTACTAGCAACAAGCATTGCACATGTTTGCAACATGCATCCAACCACCACTCTGATGAAGGAGTTAAACCACAGACTGTCAGTATGGTCGTAAAAAAGGTGGCTATTGTTCTGAAATATATTTGAGAATCTGACTCTGAACATTAATATTTTAGGGGAAGATGATCTTTAGGTCCCCAACACTAGACTTAAACGTGGGGCAAGAGGTGCCTTAAGCCAGCTTTTAAGGTCAAGGACAGCATTTGCTTGGCTTTAGGGGCATTTTATTTTATTGTTCTGGAACTGAGTAAGGCCCACTGAGCACAATACCCTTTTACAGGGGAGACCTAGGAGCACAAGAAGGTTAAGTGATTATATGCAAGTGATGGCTGTGGGAATTACACATGTCTGCTCGATGTACCAAGCCTGTTTGCAGCTCACTGTTCTAACATCTAGGCTATACTGCCATACTACTGGATTTAGAAGAACTGCCTCTGAATAGCACCAAGATCAGAGTGAATTTAGGTGTCAAATGACCTGATGTCAGGTCCACTGGTATAAAGTACCGTAATAACTGATATGGTCTGATATCAACCAGAAATCAGATGCTGTATTCTATGTATTAACCTGGCATGATGACATAAGAGGATATGAAGAAAATCACCATATCAAACTGGTGTGATGTCACATATATGTTAATATGCCCCACGGAGCCACTTGTTGCTGTATCAGAGTGGTTTCATGCACCTTCGGCTTGAGCGAGAACAATGAAGGAAAGCTGAGCTGTTCTGGCTCAAGCTGAAGGCAAGTGAAACCACTCTGATACAGGAATGAGTGGAGATGGGGACATATTAATATAGTATTGATCAAGAGTGATCAACAATATATTAAAAAAAACAACTTCCCAGAACATGGTCTTTTCTAGGGCATCTGCACGTGAGATGATCTTCACAGAATAAGAGTGTCTCACACGCAGGGGAAAGGAGCACTCTGATTAGTCGGGAGCACTCTCTAGATCTACAATTAGACTTATACAGAGTAAGTCACAGCTGGCCAATCACCAGTGTGGGAATCTATTACTCTGTCATGTACCGAATACACCTGGAAAAGCATCTGTCAACTTACAAACACTCTGTCTCTTACTCTGTTGTTTCACACATGCTCACTTATTCACTTCTAGTTTGGGTTGATATCAGATCCTAAGAGACATGATAAAAAATAAAATATGTATGTCTGTGTGATTGTTCTTTTGTTTCTTACACACCCTCAGTGTGTATGCATTTATAAACCATTTTGGCTTCTCTCTCATGGTTTATGTGGCATAACACACCCCATGTGTATAAAAACAATCACCCATACATTATCCTATAGGTTTATGATACACGTACAGTACACGTATATATAGAAGGAGATACAGACAATAGATACAGACAGCTACAACACTTCTGTCTGGAGGAGAGGTATAATAGAAAATGCTTTTATTTACTCAAGACCCTATTCTTGGTTGCAAGGTGTGGTGCTTAATGGTTGCTGTGATCACATACTGTTGCTCAACTAGTGACTTTGCCTCCCTGTTGAACTCTGCTTAATGGTGGTTGTGACTTTTTCCTGCAAGGTTGCAAAAGTGTTTGCCATCATGTGTAAAAAGGGATAATAGCTACCAAGTTAATGGCCTGCAGGGCCTTACTCAGAAAATTAGCAGCTACCACATGCAGGTCACAGCATTCTGTGTCCCCACCCCCACCACCACCACCAATAGAACTGCAAAAGGCAGACAGTAAGGGAGAATGCAGTGTCACAACTAAAAGTATGACTCAAAGAAAGAACTTTGAAATTAAATCAACTTTATAAAAAATTTTAAAACATACATCTGCCAACTATGTAATGATACAGGACATTGAAACATGGTACCACCAAAGCCCCCACTCCCTCCCCCCATTGCCCCCTGCAAACTCCCCTCCCCTCACAGAGTGTGTGAGACAACTCAGCAAAAAAGCCTAAGGGACAATACTACAGGTAATAGTACCACAATGTAAACATATATATGTACTGTAGTGGGGAACCAGAGAGAGCCCAAAACGAAACCTTAATTCAGATAAAGGGCATAGAGTTTGCCCCATTTCTTGCTAAAAAGAAGCAGTCTATGATGAGTACTGGCAATCAGGTGCACGGTCCAGAGACAGAAGGAGAGCTCATGTAACTATTCATGGTATGAGATGGGTGATTGATTCAGCCAGTGTTTAGGGACCAGTTTTTTGACAGCCAGGGAAATCGGAGCTATGTGGCATCTCCTTACCTTGACTATGACCTAAGTGTAGTCACCAATAACACAAATTTCTGGAGAGAAAAGGCCTCCTAACCCTGCTGCAAAGCTATCAGTCTCTGCTTATGACAATCACGGTTACTGCAATTAAATGATTCTGATGTCATATTCCGAGGGGTATGATTTCAGGACAGGAAATGCAGTAGGGATGGTAATGCCTGAGGGTCAAAAAGTCTACTTCCATGCAAATGGTTTTAGTAATAAAGAATAGAATGCTTTTATTTTAGTTTCAGATTATTCATCCCTTAGGCTACTGCAGTTTAATACACATTCTTACAACAAAACTACAATATGAATTATTTATTTATTTATAAATAAAATAGTCTCTAGTCCAAAACAAAATTATAACAATAAATATTGAATAACGGCTATGCAACTGTGTGTTACGTTTTTTTTATACACCTGAAGTGCGTGATGACACATAAACCTCAAGAGCGAAGCTCAAGAGGTTTATAAGGTCATTACACACCAAGGGAGTGTAAAGAAAAATCCATAAACACAACAGCTGCATAGCCTTTATTTATATAATTACTGATGCAGGGATTTTTTTTCCTCAGAAAGCAGAAGCATTCATCTCAGAAAGCAGTTTTGTTAGAGAGACAGAAGCACACACACACATACACACACACACACACACACACACACACACACATGCTCCGTATGTGTGTCTCAGTGTCCAGTACAGATATATATATAAATATATATATATATTAGAGGCAAAAAACTCCATTTAATGCATTAGTTAGGGTTGTTTTACACCGACAAAAGCGAGGAAATTCAGTGTTGGGTTGAAAGCCCCCCGGCCCCCTGCCCACACCTAACGGCATTGGGGTGCGTATTATGGTTGTCAGCCATAACTCTCAAAAAATCTTCAAAAGTCACATCGGGGACCCTGGCCGCATGTTCACTGAAGATTTTGGACTGGTCATATAAACCATACGACCCGTACGCGTGACAATAAAATTCCAGAAAAGCGTAAATGCGCATGCAGATCACGCTTAATAACTCCACAGCTGTATATGTGACCGGTACAAAACTTGGCAGATCCCAAGGCACATGGGTCTTGATCATGTATTCCAAATTTCAGACAAATCCGTCAAACAGTTGCAAAGTTATTAAGGTGCAAAATTTGGGGTTTAACATGTAAGTGGCTCCTCAATCCTACTATAGTGGAACTACTGTGCCACTATAATATATATATATATATATATATATATATATATATATATTTTCTCTTCTTGTTTTGATTTTATTTTATGTTTTTAAGTTGCAGTGTGGAACTGCAATTGAACCACAAGTGTACTCAGTCATCCACGGTCCATTACTGATCTAACTTGCTGTTTGCCAAGTCCCCGAACTAAGCATAATAGCAGGATCAACTAAATATGGTATCTCGTGATGATGGCGACTGCGATTGGGTGCTTGCAAAAAGGGCGACTCAGCTGCAGAGCCTGTGGATGGGATGATTGGGGAAGCTGGGCAACCGGATGGTGGGGGTGGGCGAAATAGCGACCGGATGTCATTATATGTCTACGCGCGTGGGGGGGGGCGAGCACACCAAGCATGGGCTGGGAGGGGATTGAGGAGCTGTAGGGGTGGTGCTGTGGTGAGTTGCCGAGCTGCATTGTGGTGTTGGGGGTTGGTCCATGGCTGCAGTGGGTACGGTGCTGGGTTCTGGTCTGGGCACAGGCCAACATGCACCCCGCGGATTTGAAAATCTTTAAGTAGAGGGATGTGGGCCCTGCATAAACAGTAAAAATCCAAGTCCCCAGTGCCATGTTGCTGTACATCCAGGAGTCCATCACCAAAAAAAACTTTCGGCGTTTTGACTTCTCCCTAATGGCGATTGCTCATCGTTGATCGCCGTTATCACATAAAACCACTAGATATATCTTTTAAATTTTGTAAAGACAGGATTAACCAAAAAAAAAGCTCAAAAAACAAACAGGTGACCAGTAAGGAGTGTAAGAGGAAGCAATCAGTGCAGGTACTTTGTAACGGAACAATGGATCCACCCATGTTGGTTGTGTTGTTTGGCTTGCCCACACACACAGTAATATTTAATGAGGTTGTGCATGAACTGAGATTGACACAGTTACTGAAAGAAAGTTTTCAGAATGCCGTAATAACCAGTTTGCGAGTTATTACAGCATTTGACAAAGGCTTGTGAACCGTGTGATAAAGGGGGTTACCAGAAATTATAATAAAATATCTACTACAGTACATATCTGTACAAAAGTATTGTGAACAAGCATTTGTCAATGCCGAATGTTGTCGCACTAGCATTGGCAGTGGAAGTGGCATAGCTAGAGACGCATAGTGCTGTGATTTTGTGAATGTGTCTTAAAAAAGGTGATTTTGCACAGCGAGCATGCCATTGTGCACCACAGCTGCAGAAACACATTTTGGGCAGGCTATGAAAAATGGCAGCTGGACTGTTGATAAGGAGATGTGCACAAATACCAGTGGTGAAAATGTGGCATGAAAGTATTGCAGATTGATGAAGTTACAAGGGTGCGTGGAAACTGCGCAATGCACACTTGCAACACAGTCACTGTTTGGAGTTTCAGCACCAAATGTTCAACATAGGCATTTTAGGACCTGTGCTCATGAATAGTGTCATCGTCATTTCCTCAAACTGTCCCAAAAACTGATTTCGCACAGCGGCCGTGCAATTCTGTGCCGGACGTGCGAAAACACATTTCAGGCAGCTGGAGTGTTCATAAGGAGGTATGGAAAAATACCAATGATGAATAGCTGGAGTGAAATTATTACAAATTCAGAAAGTCATGAGCATGCATGGAAACTGTGCAATGCACGCTCATAAAACACTCATTTTATTGACATTCGTTCCCAAATTTTCAACATAGGCATTTTAGGGCATCTGCTAATGAACAGTGTCACTGTCATTTTCCTCATGTGTCTCGAACACGGACTTTCCACAGTGACCACACTATTCTGTGCCGGAACTGCGAAAACAGATTTTGGTCAGGATGTGAAAAATGACAGCTGTACTGTTCATTAGGAGGTGCAGAACAATGGCACTTTAGAAAATCTGGAGTGAGAATATTAGAAGTTTGCAAACGTACGAGCGTGCTTGCAAACTGCACAACACACGCTTGTAACACAGTCATTTTATGGAGCATTGTCACCAAATTTTCAACACAGGTGTTTTAGGACGTCTGCTCATGAACAGTTCACTGTCATTTTTGTAATGTGTCCCGAACACTGATTTAGCACAGCGAATACGCTATTGTGCGCTGAAAGTGTGAAAACACATTTCGGCAAGGATGTGAAAAATGACAGCTATACATTTCACAAGAAAGTGTAGTAAAATGCCAAATTTGAGAATCTGGCATGAAATTATTACGAATGCGCTAAGTTACGAGCTTGCATTGCGCAGTTGCTATGCACCTCATAAAACAGTCATTTTATGGAGTATTGTCACCAAATTTTCAACACAGGCATTTTAGGACCTCTACTCATGAACAGTGTCACTGTCATTTTCATAATGTGTCCCAAACACTGATTTCACACAGCGACCATGCTATTCTGCATCGGAAGTGTGAAAACACATTTCAGGCAGGATGTGAAAAATGACAGCTGTATGGTTCACAAGAAGATGTGGTAAAATGGCAATGTTGAGAATCTGGCATGAAAATAGTGCGAATACGCTAACTTACGAGTGTGCATTGCGCAGTTGCTACGCACGCTCATAAAACAGTCATTTTTTGATTTTTCCCACCAAACTTGCAACATAGGCTTTTTGAGAGCCCCTCTCATGAACAGTGGCACTGTCATTTCATTACTCGGTCCCGAAAGGTGATTCCATGCAGTAACTGCAAAATCACCTTTCAGGACTGAATAACACCATGACAGTGCAAGAATTCATGAGAAGGGGTCCCAAAAACCCCATGTTGAAGATTTGGGGCCATAATTCCCCAAAATGCCCGAGATATGCATTAAAGTTGAAAAACCCATATTCATTCCTTATACAGCTTGCCAGCATTTCCTCAGTTCGTGGTTGGCTTTGAAGAGTGCAGACGTGTTCCCAGTCCACAGAAGATCGTCACGTCGGACTCAGAGGTGAATATGGGGTGAGGGGTGAGGGAGTCAAGTGCGCAGTGGATGGGTGTGGGTGGGGGAAGGGGGGCATCGAGACTACGAGGGACCGTTTTCGTTTTACAGGTTAAAAAAACAGAAAAAAACACTGCAGGACAATTTTCCTTTTGTAGGTCATTTGGCACACTGGGGTGGGCTCCCAGCGTGTCACCTAACTGTTTTGGGGGGGTGTCAGTAGCTGATGGGTCATTGGGCACCCTCGTTGGCACACAACACGGGGGGGGGAGGAAGTAATTCCGACAGGGATTGGGCCCCCGTCGACACAGAAAGAAAGCAGGGGGGCGCGAGCCGAGGGGGATTGGGCACCCCCCTTGGCATTCAACAATTTGGGGGTTAATGCCACGGTGGTGGGCTCCCTCATCGGCACACAAAGATGGTGGGCGCGAGCTGAGGGATTAGGCACCTCGGCATTCAACAATTGGGGAGGGTTTATGCTGATGGGGAGTGGGCTCCCCCGTCTGCACACAAAGACAGCAGGGGGGGTTAACTGACAAGGGGATTGGGCATCTCTGAAGTCAGCAGATGTTTGGTGGCCACCCACTCGCCGACCATGCACATAATGGCAACGAGCACGGCAAGAAAAGGACCACTGAGTCTGCCGAATTTTGCTCGGATTGCAGTGGACCTTTTCTTAGATGTGCTTGCCCCATTATGTAAGCATGGTGTGGCGCCAGCATGCAGGCTGATTGAGGAATGCGGAACAGACCTACTGGTGCATTCCCTGCATTCACCGAACAGCGACCGCGCCTCTAAAGCTGCACAGTCCCACTATGTTGGCTGCGCAAGCGCGCCAACATAAAAAGACAATAAGAGAGGAGAAAGTAATACCACTAAAAGGATATTAGATTGAAGTACCATAAAAATCTATCTGCAAACAGTAAATATATTAAGTGTTTTACTTAAGTAGTATCAATTTACCAGCTAACATTAGGCAGAGCCAAGACACCAGCACTTTTAGAAACCAGTATCGCTCTCACCTACTACTAAATTGTGTATGTATCTGTTCCTAGCATTATACTCTGACACATTTTTGTCAAATCATTGTATAAAAATCACCTTTGTTCTTCTCTTTTGTATGCATGCTCCACAGTTACTATTGTATGTTGTTTGAGAAAGTGAGCCAATCGTAAAATGCATCAGTGGGGGAACAGGGTTTGAACCTGGAACGCTGAGCTGCATTCTTGTCTTCTATGCTCAATCTACTTCTTTGAAAAATTTATGGATTTCATATGGACTTTTGCATGTGAATGTTGAACTGTTTTAACACCCTGTAGAAGAAACACCTTTTTTTGCATTATACTTTTGTGGTCCAGTTCATTGTGAATTTAAGAAGAACTGAATTTTCAATTGATGCCTTTTGGCAGGTGCCAGCCTTTATCCTAAACTGATTGTATTTTATGGTACAGTGCACTGCCAGTCCCTGGATGAAGTCATTTTCTTCTTTAACATAGAAACATAGAATTTGATGGTAGATAAGGACCGCTTGGACCACCTAGTCTGCCCATTTCCCTACCTAACGGATAAGCTGCAGATCCTAGTTAACCAACAGCCTACTTCCTCCTACCCCCACTAGAATTGCCTTATGTCTGTCCTATGCATTCTTGAATTCCCGCACTGTTTTTGACTCTACGACCTTCTCAGGAAGGCTGTTCCATGTATCCACAACCCACTCTGTGAAGAAATACTTCCTCGCATTACCTCTGAGCCATCCCCCCTCTATCTTCAAATTGTGCCCCCTTGTTTTTGCACATCTCTTTTTCTGAAAGATGCTACCGTCTTGGACTTTGCTGATTCCCTTGAGGAATTTGAAAGTCTCTATCATGTCCTTCCTCTTCCTCCTTTCATCGAGGCTATACATCTTTAGTTCCTTTAGTCTTTCTTCGTATGTCTTCTGATGCAGACCCTGCATCATTTTGGTTGCCCTCCTCTGGACAGCCCCCTTCCTGTCTATGTCTTTGTGGAGATAGGGTCTCCAGAACTGGACGCAGTACTCCAGATGGGGTCTCACCAACTGTCTGTACAGAGGGATAACAACTTCCTGTTTTCTGCTGGTGATGCCTTTCCCTATACATCCCAGTATCCCCCAGCCCTCCCTACTGCCTTCTCACATTGCTTGTTAACTTTAAGGTTATCTGATATGATTACCCCCAAGTCCCTTTCCATTTTTGTTGTTGTTACTACCTCCCCCCCAATTGTGTAATCTTCCCCTGAGTTTTTGTTTCCTAGGTGCATTATTTTGCACTTCTTTGCATCAAATCCAAGCTTCAATACTTCTTATCATTCATCCAACCTTGCCAAGTTCCTTCTCATCCTTTCCACACCTCCTTGTGTACTAATCCTGTTGCAGATCTTTGTGTCATCTGCAAAGATGCATACTGTTCCTTCCAGTCCCTCTGCAATGTCACTTATAAAGGCATTAAAAAGGACTGGACCCAGTACTGAACCCTGCGGTACCCCACTAGTAAACCCTCTTTCTTCAGAGTGGACTCCATTTACAATTACCCTCTGTGTCCTGTTGTCCAGCCAATGTTTTACCCAGGCTACCACCCTGGGACCCACTCCCAGGCTGGTTAATTTGACTATTAATCTTTTGTGTAGGACTGTGTCAAATGCCTTGCTAAAGTCTAGGTAGGACATGTCCACAGCCCTTCCCTGGTCTACTACTTTTGTCACCCAGTCAAAGAAATCAATTAAATTTGCCTGACATGACCTTCCTGCTGTGAACCCATGCTGCCTTGGATCCTGTGCCCTACTGGCCTCTAAGTGCTCGACAATTCTTTTCTTCAGAAGTGATTCCATTACTCTCCCTACCACAGAGGTCACACTGACAGGTCTGTAGTTTCCTGCCTCTGTTCTGCTCCCACTTTTGTGAAGGGGAATCACATCTGCCCTCCTCCAGTCCTCAGGTACCATACCATTCTCCCATGATTTGTTAAAAAGGGTAGTCAGTGGTTTCACTAGTTCTCCCCTTAATTCTTTTAGAATTCTGGAGTGAATTCCACCAGGCCCCATTGCTTTGTCCACCTTCAGTTTTAGGAGTTCTTTCAGAACCCTTTCTTCTGTGAAAGGACTGGGATCGACCCCCCTATCCAGAGTGCTTTTGTTAATTGGATTAGGCACCTCCCCCTCCTCCTCTTTTGTGAATACTGAGTAGAAATATTTGTTCGGTATCCCTGCTTTTTCACTGTTCCTCTCTGCCCACCCACCATCCATTCTATTCAGCCTCACTATCCGTCCCTTTGTCTTGCTACTCTCCCTGATATACCTATAAAAGGTTTTATCCCGCTTCTTAACTGAGTTTGCTATCTTTTCCTTAGTTTGGGCCTTTGCTATTCTGACTTCCCTCCCTGCTTCCTTCTGCCTTAACTGGTACAGCTCTCTGTCCTGCTCCTTCTGTGTTTCCTTATACTTCCTGAATGCTATCTTTTCTCCCTGATCTTCACCGCCACCTCATTTGAGAACCATTGTGGCTCTGTCTTTCATTTGGATTTGTTTATTTGCTTCACACAAAGGCTTGTTGCCTCTGTGATGGCAGTTTTGTTGTTTCCCCATTGTTGCTCCACCCCTCCTTTTAGCCTATTTGCTAGTGCTTTTCTAAGGCACTCTCCCATCTTGCCAAAGTCAGTCCTCCTGAAGTCCAGTACCCTCACTTTTGTATGGCTTGACTCTGTAACAGAGTTTATCATGAAACACACTGTTTGGTGGTCACTTGCTCCCAGATGGCTACCCATTTTCTAGATCTGAGATCCTCTCACTGTCCCCATTTGAGAGTACAAGGTCTAAGATTGCTCCCTCACAGGTGGGTTCCAAAACTAGTTGTCTGAGGCATACCACCTGTAGGGCATCAAGAATGGCCCTGCTCTTGGATGTGGCTGCAGCAAATGTGCTCCTGTTAACATCTGGCATATTTGGGTCTCCCATCAACAGTACCTCCCCTTTCTCTGCCATCCTAAGAATGCCTTCTATCATATCCTTGTCCATTCCCTCCCCCTGACATGGGGGTCTGTTTGCAACCCCTGTGTGGATTGTGGTGCCAGTTCCAGTCTCTGAGGTGACCCACAGTGCCTCCTCTCCTCCCTGTTTACTCTTTTGTTCAGTTGCTTTTATCCCTTCCCTTACATAGAGAGCTACTCCTCCCCTCTTCTCCCTCCTGTCTCTCCTGTAGGTTGTGTACCCTGGTATGTTAACATCCCAGTCATGGTTCTCTGTGTACCATGTTTCTGTGACTGCTACGATATCCAGGCATCCCTCTTCCATCAAGGCCACCAGTTCAGGGAGCTTGTTGCCCAGACTACGGGCATTTGGTACTCATTACCCTCCATTTCCTGATGGCCTTACTCCTTTTTTCCCCATCCCTGTCCTTATTGCCTTTGTAACTTTCTCCATTTACCCCTGCCCTTCTCCCTATTGACATCTCTAACTTGGTGTTTACCTCACTTACTACCCTGACATTTTTGAGGGGGCTAGGATTTTCCTGCTCCTTTCCAGTGCCTACCCCCTTGGCTAGTTTAAATGCTTGCCAATGAAGCATTTAAACCTATCACCTAGGATTCTGGTTCCCTCCACTGGACAGATGCAGACCATCACTCCAGTATAGGCCTGCATCTCTCCAGTTGGACCCCCAGTCCCCAGTGAAGCCAAATCCCTGAGTTCTGCACCAGTTTTTCAACTACTGATTGAATCCCATGGTGTGGAGCACCGTAGTCTCACCTACGCCATAGACAGGCAGCACCTCTGAGAAGGTTATCATGGGGAGGAAGCGCCGTAATGAGCTCTGATCTTAAGAATATCAAATAGGTTGTACAAGTATCTTCTGAGAGAATATACTCTGGGGGTACATATGAAAAGATCAGAGGTAGAGCAGGAAAGTTTATTGGTAATAGCTCTATAGGCCCAGAGGGTGGCATTTTTCAACCTCCTAGCACTAAGCAACTGCCAACCCAGCAGTGTATAGTGGGAGCAATGGTGTGTATTGTAAGGTGCACTGGTGATGAATAATAGTGCTCTGTGGTACAGGGGGACAAATTCACAAAGCCTTTGGCATGGCACAAGGTGCTTGCACCACAAAGAATGGTGCAAGGTGCACCTTGTGCTGACAGACAACGCCAGAAGTGATTCTCAAAAGGCAGTCTGTGCTGACCACAGACTTCCTGTCCCAAATGGGGCTTGCATCACCCCTGTGCCCAGACATGGGCTGGAACATGGTGCATACAGCTTGTGTCAGGGGCAGGCTGCTGGTCCGCCACAAGCAGGATTCACAAAGGACATCCAGAGAGCGGATTACTAAGTATCCTTAGACCAATCAGGGCTGGTGTGAAGGTACTGCAATACTCACCCTCTGGGTGTGTTGGGCACTGTGTACCTGGGCAGCACATGGGCCCCTGCCCTTATTCCCCCTGCTGTGCACCAGTGCCCCTGCCTCCCCCATATCACCCATTACAGGTGTTCTAGTGGACCCCTTCCCTGAACCCCAGGTAATGCCCAGTACAGTACTACTGTGTCCCCTACCTGGTGATCCAGTGGCTCCCCCATCCCACCCATCTAGCAGGTGATACCTGCCACCCTGCTCTGCCCAACCTGTACTCTTAGCCATGCCAGCACACCCTTCCCCTTGCCACTGCTGCCGGCACTGACTGAACCAGGTCCACGCGCACCTCTGCAGAACCTCTCCCATGTGCCGGGCGTTTGTCGCTTGGGCGAGGTTGATGCAAGTGTGGGCACATGAGCCAGGACCCATCCTGTACCAGAATCGGGTATAGGGTCCCTGCTGCAGAGGGCATCGTCACAAGCTGCTGTTTGCTGTAGTTTGTGCCGGTTGCAGCCTCCATTGAGAATCTCGCCCAGTGCGTCCAGTTTAGCTAAGGCAGCATTGAGGCAGTGGCTATAGAGAAAGTTTGCATAGTCCACAAGTGGGAGAAACATTGTCTGTTCTAATCTCATTTTAGCCTCCCACGTAAGAAGGTGTTTTATATGAAAGAAAAGGCCTAACCTTTGTTTTAGCTTCTTAGACAGTTCCTCTGAATTAGTAGTGAAAGAGAGCTTGCAGTTGAACCAAAATCCCAAATATTTGAATTTGTCCACCATTTCAAGTTGTTCCCCCAGTAGGGTCGTGATTTGGAGCTTGGATCCTAAGGGATCAGAGGACACAGAATGGGCTTGTGGGGAGAGGAACATGACTTTGATCTTTTTTGCATTAAGTAACAATTTCAAATGCAGGAGGTTTTGGACATTAGGTGCTTTACTAACCTAGTGGTGTACCTCTGGCTCTCAGAGCAGCATACTGTTCCATGCCTTAAAGGAGAAGTCCACCCAGAATGTGCAAAAACATATGTTATGTAGAGTGTTTTGATATGTATGTTAAATCCTAGTGTGTCCTTCCCTCTGTCTGCTATTAGGAGTTTTTCCTAAATTAGCCTGCTAGCTGTATAGTAGTTTTACGACCCCATGGGCTCTCCATCACAAATAGGTTTATTGGCTTTCTTTCTCCTACGATGCACCTTGGCTCATGTGACAGTGATGTAGCTGTGCCCTTAGATTTAGCAGGGTCTGTCACAGCTCAGCCACAAAGATAATACTTCTTTCAGAGAAGTCACACTGCTAGATTTTGGGTGGGTGTAATCATTATTTTTTGACATTAGTACCTTGTCCTGCTATGTTACAACCTATAAGATAATTTTTACTACTTAGTACTGGTGCAAAAACTGAAAGTGACTGAGAGGAATAGAGTAAACAGTAACATGATTCAAACACACACACACACACACACACACACACACACGCACACACACACACACTCACACACAGCAGAACATAGCAGGACAAGGTACTGATATCAAAAAATAATAATGATTACACTCACCCAAAATCTAGTAGTGTGTCTTCTCTGGAAGAAGTATTTTCTCTGTGGCTGAGCTGTGACAGACCCTGTAACAAGACACTGGCTTTTTGCAGGGGCAGTTAGACATCACACCAAAGGGCACTCTGGGAAGACTAGAGGTCATAAAAGAAACCAGAATGGCAACCTCCAAGGGCAATAAAACAGTTAGGGAAAGTTAGAAAAAACATCTCTCACAGCCAGAGGAAAATAAAACACTGGGAACTGGTTAGAACACAGAAAAAAAGACTACTACATATCTTTTTTCTGATTTTAACATGGAGTTTTCCTTTAATGACTGAGGGGTCAGGACAGGTTCACATGTGGGTTTCACACTCAGCTCACCCTCTGAGTACCTTTGTGGTGAGGTGTGGAGGAAGATCGTAATCTCCTCTTTGCATGCACATTGTGTGCTTTAACTACCCATTTCAAAGTTTAGGAGTTATTAGTTGTGTGATAGTTCTTTTTCCTGTTGTTCACTGTTCTTACTGTGTGTACTGTTAGAAACTACATCAGTTAGCCCAGGTACAGGCAGTTACTGTACTTCTACAGTGTGATTCTTATACCTGCTTTGAATGGGTTTGCTGCTGAGCTTTGTAGTGTACAAGTACAGGACTATAGGACATAACTTGTAAGAGCCATGACTCTTTAAGGGGCTTACATTTGGTGCAAGCTTAAAGGGCAGGACATCAGAAGAGGTTTATCACCTCCCACCCTCCCTGACTCTGACAGCTGTACATTTCTGACAAAGTCCATACCCTGGGTCACTGACTAGGCTCTAGTAGTCAGCCACTGGGCCAAGCAGTTCATACCTTAACAAATGAGTACAGACAAGAAGGGTGAGGTAAGGTGCATTTCCTGGGATGTTAAAGGTCTCACTCACTCAGTGAAATGCACTTAAAATCACTGAATGCAGAGATCACATTGATTCAGGAAACACACCTCACAGACAAGACAATACACTGGATATAGAAGCCTTGGGTAGGGCAAGTAATCCACAGTTCTGCCTCAACTAAATTGAAAGGGGTAGCTATACTCTATTCCCCCGTATCATCAGCACTGCACTCAAGACTGAACTCAGTCTACATTAGTATCTGTTGCTTCGTCCTCAATTCTTCCTATTCAACCCATCATTGTGTGTAGTACCAGCCTCTTGGTTGGCTCCCACTGCAAGGCCGGTTTGATTATGCCCTTGACTGCTTAGCTGACAATACCCTAAAAGGTGGCCACCTATCCCCGTACTCATCTGTCCTCAAGGGCAGAGTGACATCTAGGAGCCTCCGCGAGTCATCGGTCCCCCCCCCAGTAGTCCCCAGAATCTTCTCTACCATGGACAGCAACGCTTTTTCTGTCTCTGCCCCCTCCATCTGGAACAGACTCCCTACATTGCTCTGTTAGTCCTCCTCCCATTTCTCTTTCAAAAACAATTTCAAAGCCTGGATACAGTCTGAAGCCAAATGCCACAGTGCACCTGGGTAATCCCGGGCATCCCCATCCTCCCCCCACCAATGGCTGGGTCACACCCTCTCCAGAGACACACCTCTACCTCCTGCCCTCCACCCTCACCCAGCGTGGCTACAGCTATTGCCTCCCTACTGTTCTTTGCCACTGCACTTATTTTAGGATAGATTGTTGCACTGCATTATGAGTACCTATCTGCCTGCTGACCTGTTTACTAACAGTGTATCTGAATGCAATTGCACTTTATTTTTATTGTATCCAACAATTTGACACCCTTTGTACTGTATGATCTCTGTGTTTTTGTAACTATGTACGTTACCTGTCTGCTGGCCTTAAATGGCACCATGTAACATATGTAACTTCTTTACATAGTTACCCCTTGTACTGTAATTCCTAAACCTCATGTTTAAAGGCTGTACTACTGTGTGATTGCCTGTTTTTGCATTGCTTAATGTGCCATGTTTGTGGCTTGGGTCATGACTGAAAACGGTCCTCTGGATCAGTGCACCTACTCGGTTACCAAATAAATAAATACTCCTCCATACAGCATTACAATGAAAGGTGAAAAAGACCAAGACAGACCTACTGGGGAGATGGATAGTAACCCTTATATCCTTCCCAAGAGGCAAAGCCATTTTTTGTCAATGTCTACGCCCTTAACAGTGATGATATAGGTTTCTCTCCACAGGTCAGTCACGCCATTGCAGAGGTTAGAGGGGAGGACCACTCAACCCCTCTCTTAATGGGAGGAGATTTTAACCTAGCCTTGGACCCTTTTCTTGATAAATCCCAGGTAACTACAGGTAGCTATCCTAAGGTGCGGTCAGCACTTTTAACACTAATGGAAGAATGGGGCCTAACTGACCTATGGAGATGGGATAACCCTAATTGGAGGGACTATTCCTTCTACTTCCCTGTTCATGGCACACACACACAGCCACATTGGTTTGTGGTTAGCAGATGAAGGGGCCTCCTCTTGGTCTTTCTACCCCAGGATAGAATCTATACTCATTTCTGATCATGCCCCAGTTTGGCTTTCTTACCAGCCACCTGGTGAGCAGGGAAACCCCCTGATGGAGATGTAATCCCATCCTTCTGAGGGATCCAAATTTCCACGAGTAGATCACATTGGAAGCAGATATGTACTGTACTGTACTTCTGAACCAATGGGACTGGGGAAGTTGCACCGGGAATAATATGGGAGGCCTTTAACGTCTTTTTAGTAGGCTGGATCATCTCCTACTCCTACTCTGTGGTACAGAATAAAGCGAGGGCCATTGACCTTAATAATATAAAACAGGAATCACTGCACAAAGAAGCTCAATTTAAACAGTGACCTAGCCTCTTCTCCTGTCCTCCTGGCTGCTACTGTGGGCCTCAAATAGATCAATATGATACTATATCGCAAGGCCGAATGGCAATTGCTTCATGCTAAACACAAATTTTGGGAGTCAGGTGAGAAGAGTGGTAAGTTGCTAGCTTACATTCTGTGGAAACAGAAGGCAGAGTCACAGATCCAGGTATTGCATAACAGTAGAGGGAGAACTACTAGAGCCCCAGGGACATCAAAGAGGTCTATCACTGCAGGGTGACTCTCACTATGGAAAAAGATGAGGAGACCTGCCACAGAAGGGTAAAAGTCATGGATTTCAGAAGGGTAGATTTCACAAAAATGTGGGAATGTCTTATGGGAGCATTACAGGGGAGGGAGGGGAGATGGTGGACAAGCTACTAAGATGTGCATCAGGCAGGTAAGCAAGACTAAAAGAAGGAAGAAACCACTATGGTTCACCAATGAGGTAGATAGGAGGGTGAATAAATAGAGGAAGGCATTCAGAAAATACACAGGGAGAAGATGATAGGGAAGCATACATGGAAAAACTGAAGGAAGCTGGAAAGGCAGTTAGAAAAGCCAAAGCTAGTACAGAGGAAAGGGTAGCCCAGACTACATAAAAGGGGACAAGATCTTTTTTAGATACATCAGTGAAAAAAGGAATACTAGGGGAGGGATAGTAAGGCTTAAAAGGAAAGGATGAGAATCTGCTGAAGAAGATCAGGAAAAGTTAGAAATCCTGAATAAATATTTCTGCTCAGTATTTACAAAGGAAGGAGGAGGAGCGGGTCCTCCATTGAGACAGAAAAATGTGCAGGTGCAGGCAGTAAATATCAGCCCATTTACAAGAGAGATAGTCGTAAAAGAGCTAGAAAAGCTAAAAACAGAAAGGCAATGGGACCAGATGGAATTTACCCCAGATTACTAAAAGAGCTCAGAAATTAACTGGTGTTGCTGCTGGTAGAATTATTCAATAAATCACTGGAAACAGGGGTGGTCCTTGAGGACTGGAGATGGGGCAAATGTCCCCATCCACAAGAGTGGGAGTAGGGAGGAGGTGGGAAATCATATCTCGGTCAGCCTATTTGTGGTAGTGTCCACCACTGAAAGTTCAGACTTAGTAGATGCTGGCTTTACTCCTCTCCTAACAGCTCTTAAGCCTGAAATATACTGATCATGGCCACCTGGATGTTTGTGCTAAGCAAATTAGCATATATATTTCATAACCTCCCTCTAACTGAGCTGGACAAAAACTTTTGTGGAAGAGGCAAACTTCTGGCCACTCTGTTATGGGAAGGGAAAAAAACAGACTTAGTAAATCTAAACTTAGAGCACACTGAAAATATGGGGGGTCAGGCTTACCATGGTTTCAGGGATACCTATGGGCGTATAGAGTGGCACAAGCCACAAAGTGGTTCCTCTTGTATGTAGACAGTACACCTCAATAGATAACATTAGAGAAAGAAATAACAGACACCCCCTGGTTGGGACTCCTTCTGATTGTCAAGGGCAAGCAAAGGGGAGAAGGGAGCCCAATAATTCAGGAGACCCGCAGAGCATGGCAAATTTGCATGATTGTCATTTGCTGTCCCAAATCAGTTTAGGCACCTCCTGTGCCCCACACATTTCTATGGCACAACCCCAGCATTCAGGAGGGTGGTTCACCTGTGCAGTGGTAACAGAGATAAGCAAAATCTGCTAATTTTGTTACGCAAAATATTTAGTGAAAATTTGTGCATTTCACAAAATATTTTGCGGGTACAAAATGCAAAATTCCAACAGCGAAATGCAGAATTTCACTCGTGAGCAGTGGAATGTTGCCACTCGCGGGTGAAATTACGCATTTCACACCCACAAAATATTTCACAGAATGTTCAGATTTTGCAAAATTAAATTTTGCTGCATCTCTAGGTGGAAAGAATGGGGGTGAGTGGGGATCAGAACAGTTGCAGATCTTTGCTTACAAGGCTCACAAGACTTGCTCTCATTCCAGTTGCTTCAGGATAGGTTTTGACTACTCATACCTGACTTATGGAAGTTTCTGAAAAGAAGGGGGGCTATCAGTGCATTTAAAAAGACTCACCTGACACCACAGATATGGACATGGCTGCAACAGCTGCATAAACCAAATAACTCCAGCAGTATAGCTGGAAGGGTATATCTCATGGTCAAAGATGCCCAGCTAGGGGTTATCAACAAGTGCAAGTTGGGGGTAGGAACAAGAGCTTCAGGTGGCCCCCCCTTAGACCAGTGGGAACTATACCTTAGGGGTGCACAAGAGGCTTATAAAGACGCTAAGGGGCAATTGATTGAGACAAAGATTATTCAGAGATGGTACAGAACCCCAGAAATCTTGTCTTGAAGAGCCTCCTACCACACGCAGCTGTTGGAGATGCAATGCTCCAGCGGCAGGACTGCTATATGTGCTATGACAGTGTGAAAGGTAAGATCACACTTGGAGACAGCTCTATGATCCTGGGTTAATCAATCTCACACAACCCTGTGCTGATCCTCTTAGGAGACACCTCACTCCAAGAGAACAAACCAGGCTGCTAACTGGTTGTTAACCATAATCATGGAAGCTAAATGGGTGATTCTGATGAAGTGGAGAGAGATCACACCCCTGTCCATTGTGGCTTTCCACTCAGCTGTGTCTAAATTGGTGGCCTTTGAAAGATTATCTTATGCTGCTCAGAACAAACTGCCTCTTTACTACAAAAAATGGGACAGATACTTTAACTCTCACCTGTGCTCTGTGCCCCCCCCCCAGAGAACCCACTCTTCAAGGATTATGTAGGTGGGCAAGTAGTGCAAGCATATTACAAGACCAGAGTGGATAGGCCTCCATCCCTTCTGCAGCTTTTGGTACAGGATAGTTACACACATCTCTGTCAGCTGAGGGGGTAGACCAGGGCAAGGGTGAATATTACCACCCTCTGCAGGAGGGTGGTAATATTCACCCTTGCCCTACACATTTTTCCCTGGACAGCCAGGGAACTGGACTAGTGAATAGGCTCCATTCAAAGAAGTAGATCTTTTCAAGGGAGGAGCATTATAACACAGTGGCCTTCTACACAGGACCGGTTTAAAACCTAATGGCACCCCAAGCAGAAATACTTGTGGTGTTCCCTACACTGCTTCCCATCACCCCCATCCTTCTTTCTTCCCCATCCCACATCCAAAAAGTGATAAGAATTCTATGAATATAAGGGTGGTGATGATAACAATTTTGGTTTTCAGATTGACACGTTCTGCTTTTCAAAATGATTTCTGCATATATGTTCTACTTCAGTGAGTCCCTTTTTTGCTGGAGCCCCAAGTAGCTGCTTGGTTCAATTGTATTGAAAACCACCTCTGCTTTTACAGCAATGTCCTAAAGGTGTTCATTCATAGTACTTACTGGTAGATCTTAGTTGAGGTGGCAATTGCAGTTTTGGCCCCTTTGGGGGCCTTGCACTCACTAGATAACATCAGGTCCCTATCTAACCAATCATTTTTGTCTTCTGTATGTTAGTCTTGTATTACTGGTGGAAACACATGTACAGTCACAGTCCAGTTTGCATTTTGGGTTAATGCTCATTATGCAGTTGTTCTGTCTCATATGCTCTGCTTTGTTTGCATGTTCAAGTTTATTTTGGAAATGAAAACGAAATAAAATAATTCATGTTAAAAAAATAAATAACTAATTTAACTCAATTATTTAAAAAAAAACATGAGGGCTCCCTAGTTCTGACCAGTTGCCAGTGTTTTTTTTTTTTTTTTACAAATATTTATTTATTTAGTTATTGATTTAAAGTTTGGTAACTGTAGAGAGGAACATTTCCAGGTGCAACCTGGGGGAAGGTAACAAAGGAGGCAAGGTTACACAGTTATCAGGCTGGTTACAAATAGCCTCGGTGGGAGTATTTTGAAAGACCAAAATGCAAAATCCTGAGTTTCAGGAGCCCAAAACTGATTGCCCAAAACTTGTTATCCCAACACTCAGTAATTGCATGTGGCATAGTTTGTTATCTAAAGTGGGGAGATGCGCCCCCCCCCAAAACATGGAAAAGACCTCTGCCATGGGCAATTACCAAGTGTCGGGAAAACAAGTTTTGGGCCATCAGTTTAGGGCTCCAGAAACTCTGGATTTCACATTTCGGTCTTTCATAGTATATCTGCCTGGGTAGAAGTAAGGTACATGTCCAATGCACAAGTTACACAAATAATACAAGAGATAAGAATATAAACTGAGGTTAACATAGTTAGAATGGGTGTTACAATGCAGTATATACAGCAAGAGCACTTAGTTGGGCCTTTTAGCTAACACTGAGCTAGCAAGTCATTTGCAGCATGACTGATAGCAGGGGACTTCGCCCAGCTGGTAGCAAGAGCAGGAGGGAGGTAAAGAGTGGGAGAGGACCAGTTTAAAGAGATTTAGTGGGGGTAGCATGCAGAGTGATGTTGGAAGGAAGTTTCAGTTTTAAGGGAAGTTGTAGGAGAAACCAGCCTTGACAGAGTTTGAGTAGGGATGGGGAAGGGCAAAAGTGCAAAGGTCTCTTGAGCAGAGATGGTGGGAGGTGGGGGAAAGGATGGAGGTGAGGTAGGGAGTGAGTGAGCCAAAATAGTATTTTGCTGTGAGAATGGATGTGTGATGATGGTGACAGGAGGATAGGAAAGGGAGAGATAGGAGTAAATGGTGCAGTGGTGAGCCCTATGAAGAGCATTTAAAACAAAATGGAAAAAGGCATTGAATAAAGACTCTAGCCTGGATGGGGTGGAGGCAGAGGCACACCCGTAGATGACGGTGTAGTCAAAGACAGGAAAAATTGTTTTTATGAGTAGTATACACTGGACAGGGGTGGAGGAGGATTCTTTATTTCTGTAGAGAGCACCAAGCTTTGAGCGGAGCTTAGAATGGATGAAGTTGATATGAGTTGTGCAGTCTGGTCAGCTGTCCTGCCAGATGCCTAAGTACCTGTAGGCAGAGACTGTGTCCAATGTGATGCCATTGAAGTCAGAAAAGGATTGGGATGTGAAAAGTTTGGAGAGTTTTTAGGGGTACCAAAAGTCATAGATACTGTTTTCTTGGCATTGGCATTTAGTTCGTTGGCCTAGAACCATTGTAGAATAGGGGTAAAGTCATTTTGCAGCTGTGTAGTCACCATGGGGGCAGAGGAGCCAGTGCAGAGAATAGTGTAATCAGCATAAAGGTGTATTTGGAAGGAGGAGCATATAGAAAGGAGATCTACATATTTGATATATATATTTATATTTTATATGATAAAACAGTTTATACCATATATGCATTTCAAACAAATGATCGATACCGATGGACATTATAATGTTTCTGAATTGCCTGAGTTTTGCTGCTTGTTGTTATTGTACTTACTTTTGTTTTCCTTACTTAGGATTTATGCCCCCTATACATCAGCTCTCTGCTTCTTGTGCCCTTCAGACACCTCCCAATCCCTCCCACCTCTCATCCATGGCCACCTACCTCCACAGAGCCTTGGCTTCTCCCTCAAGTAGGGTCAGGGGGTTCTCCCAGACATCTAGTTGTGTCAGGTAGGGGCTCATGCTGGCGAGGCAGGGGACCTGGGAATACCGGTGCCATCTTCGTTGCAAAGGTCCTGGGGTCGTGCACATGCACATGCAGGATGTCAAGGCATGTATGTGCACACTGAGTGTGTGCATCTGCGATGTCTCCTCCTCCCACATCTGTCTCCAGCTGCACTGCCACCTGTGGTCACCAAGGTGGCAGCATCATAGTGGAAAATGGAGCCCTTCCTCCATGGAGGAGAACAGCATCCTGTGGGATGCTCAATCCTCCTTCCCCTGCTCACACCCAGCAACCCAGGCTCATTCCCAAACTTGAGTCACTGGTGTCGTGAGCAGCAGGGCTACCGCTGTTCTGACAGGCTGGCTCATTTACTCTGATTTTAATCATGTAGTTTATTCAACTTTACTGAATTAAGAACTGCGTAGGTGTTATGCAGTTGCATTTAACTGGGTACTGTGTCTATGCTATGTATTTGCCTCCCCTGTTCCCTTCCCCTGGGCCACACCTGGAAATGAGCCTTGGCTCAGCGTGTCTTTTCTGGTCACCAATTTTCCAATAAATAAATACATTTCATGTAATATTATTGCATATTCTGTGATGCATTTTTATCTTAAGTGACTTCAGACTGAAGAGTTATGGGATTATAGTTAGTCTTAACCTGCTGTTGTGCATAAACTGAGGAACACAGTAGTAAAAGAGGACATCAGGGACTACCTGGAGAGCAAAGTATTCCAGGATAGTAAACAGCATGAGTCTGTGCTAGAGAGGTCTTGTCAGACCAACCTGATAATACTCTTTGACTGGGTAACAACAAGTTTAGTGGATAAAGTCCATGCTGTACTTTTATTCTACTTCAGTTTCATCAAGGCTTTTGGCTCAGTGTTTCAGTGGCTAGAGGACCTGAGTGCAGCGAAAGACATAGTTAGATGAGTGAGAAACAGGTGTTGGATGGGAGACAGCAGAGGGTTGCAGTTAACAGAGTCAAATCAGAGGAGAAACAGGTCACCAGTAGGGTGTCACAAGGATCAAGTCCTGGGTCCAATGCTTTTCTATAAGTTCATTAGCGAAATGTAAGAAGGAATCCAGGGCAAGATGTGTCTCTTCACAGATGTTACTAAGCTCTGTGGCAGGGTAGACAGTGACAAGGTGGTTAGGGAGATACAGATAGACTTGCAAAAGCTAGAAAGATAGATGTCAAAGGTTTGTCAGTTGAAATTAACTGCCAAAAAGTGAAAAGTGATGCACATAGGCCAACAAGCTTGCTACTTTAGCCTCTCATCCCTCTGAAACAAACTTCCCTCTTCTATTCGCCTCCCCCCACTTTTCTAGCCCTAAAGCATCCGCTTAGATGACCTCCAGCAACCTACTGCTGCTGTTCCTAAGGCCCTATGCACCATAATTCCTCTACTACTTTAATTTTAAAGACTATTTTCTAGGGTTCTATGTGATAATAGCGACTTTAAAATCGCAACGTCAATGTTGGCGACTATATATCAGCGACCACAGTAAAGGCGATAGTACAAAACAGCACGAGTTAAAATGGTGCATACAAATGTGTTCCCCGAGGTCGCTGTAGATAGTACCTCAGCAGGTGTAGCCACCCCGAGTCAATTACCATAGTCTTTTGCCTGGTATACGGAGTGCAAACAAAACACACAGTAAATAAGCTGCTGTGTCAAATCACTGTCTGTAAATAACGTGATTACCATTTTCAAATAAAGGAAATCTTGTAGCACCCAACATCTTGTGCTCTTTCTTTCAGTCTCAGAAAAACTGTAAAATCATCATAAAGCATCACGTTGAGGTGTTTCATAGTAATATTTTTAGAGCAATATTTGGTTCTGCAGAAACTTTGGAAATAGTTACCCATCTGGGATATTAAGCTCTACCACGGTAGTTGGGAGACAAATGCAGCAATGAACCCGTGTCAGCTCTTGCGAGTAACCCTGCTGCAGATGTCGTGAATGCCATCGCTGATCAACTCTGTGCTTTTCTCTCGAGACTGCAAAGTACAGTACTGTGAGTCTACCAATGAGACTTCTACTTTAAAATTATTTACCTCAACAGTCTCTTTGGTTTTGTCAGCATGCTTGTCTAATATTCCATTGACTTAGCATTTTAATAAAAATAACAGTGAGTGTTTGAGTCCCACCGCATTGCTTAACAGCTGTGCGATGCTGTAATATGCCTTTTTGTGGTGCATGCACTGTTTGTCAACCAGGTGTCTCCCAGTATAGGAATCAAAGCATCTAGAATCCACCTGCCTTCTGGATACTGTGTCCGTCCAGCTCCTTGAAGTGCTTCCTCTGGTACACAGGTAAGGGCTATTAGTCACTATTACTGCAACAATAGTTGCTATTGAAGATGAGTCGGTGAAATTCCATGGTCGCTGAATTGGATTTCGCAATTCTGCGGTCGGGATTTTTTAGTCGCTATAATCGCGTCGCTATTATCATGGGATACCATTTTCTAGATGTTTGTTCCACATTACTATATCACACCCTACACTGCTATACTGCAATCTATTTATATCAAACTAATTATTATGTTTTGCACATTATCACTCTGTATTTCTAATGTAACTCCTGAGGAATATTGTTAGGCACTGCTATGTATTATTGTACTACCATATAACGTATTTTGTATCTCGTATGCAATTGTCTCTTTTTATATTGTTAACTCCTGTTCCCCCTGTTCCGTGGGTCACACATGGAAATGAGCCTTGGCTCAGTGTGCCTTTCAGGCTACTAATCTTTAAATAAAATAAAATAAATAAATAGGAAACAAGAACACCAGGATAGAGTACTGGATGGTGGGGGGTTGGGCATGACCTCTGAGGAGAAATACCTGGGAGCTATCATCAATGACTCCATAAAACAATCAAGCCAGCATAATAAGGCCTACAGTAAGTCATACAGGATGCTGGGGTGTATAGGAAGGGGTACTGACAGCAGAAGGAAGGCGGTATTACTACCTATGTATATAAGTGTGAGGCCCCAAATGGATTACTGTACCCAGGTCTGGAGTCCTCACCTGAAGAAAGATAAGGAGCAGCTGGAGACAGAGCAATGTAGGGTGACCAAAATGATTCAAGGCCAGCAGGGCAGAACTCAATGAGGATCAGATCAAGGCACTAAACATACTTGCTGGAAGACAGGCAAGAGAAGGGAGATATGATAGAGACTTTCAAGTTCCTGAAAGAAATGAGCAACGTAAATTGTGAGGAACTATTTAGCATGAATAGCAGATCAAGAACTTGGGGGCATGAGTGAAAAGTGGTGGAGGGAGGTTCAAGAGGGACATGAACACGTTTTAATCTATGGAAAGGGTGGCTGAGCCGTAGAACAATCTGACAGCTGATGTGATGGGCATCAAAACCATCAATGGTTTCAAATTTCGTTGGGGCAAAATGAAGGGCTTAGTAATGCTTAAGAGTGGTAGCCATAGGGTGGAGAGCATGGGGGTGGATAGAGGGGTTAAACCCCCGAATGAACAATAGGTCCTGGGGTTGTTAAAGTTTTATGGAAAGACTGGATGGGCCAATGCTCTTTTTCTACTGACATTGTTACTATGTTCCTACAGTATGTAAAGTAGTTATTCAGGTTAAATGTAGATGTACTGTAGGTATCCAGATGTAAACTGTCAATGTTTGGGAGCAGGAAGTGAGTGATCACAGAACCACCAAAGACCCACCATCCTAGAAGGGCAGGAGTAGCTCTCCGGCCCCCTCTAGCTGCTGGAGGTCTGCCTCTGAGCAAGTAAGTGGTCCACTGAGAAATATAGGATATTCTTGTCTCAGAACAGGACAATCAGGAGCTTAAAGGGCACACAGACAGAAAGTAAGGAGAGAGAGAGAAAAAAAAACAGAGGAAAGAGTAAGGATTGAAAACAGTTAAGGGGACAGAAATAAGACATGATTGGAGTGATGCAGTGCAGTGGCTGTGGAGCAGCAGTCTTCGGGGGCGTTCTGGAGGATGCGGTGTTGTCCCATCTGCAGGCACCTCTCTGGGCTGAGGGAGGAGGTTGCTCATCTCCAGGCTGAGTTGACCAGGATTTGTGGGACCTCCTCTTCCATCCAGGGACCACCAGTGCCACTGCCATTGCATCAGAGGTTGCCAAGAAAGAGGAGCGGTTGGACCACAGTGGGCTCAGAGAGGGTGAGGGTGGTGGAACAGAGGTGCATCCCTCCAGTTGTACCTCCACAATTCCTATGCCATTCTGGCAAAGTGTGGTTCCTCTATGGAGGCACCACAGTGGAGACCAAGGAGGATGCTGGGAACCTCCACAAAGGAGACCCACAGGAGGGTGGCAGGGGACCCTGCAGGGGAAGGAAACAACTCCTGATGGGGGACTCCATTGTTAGGAAGGTAGAACTGGGGAGGAAGGGGAGAGGGAGGTAAGGTGCCTGCCTGGCGCCATGGCTTGGAGGGACAGGGAGCGAATCCTCAGGATTGCCGGAGCAGCTGCACAGGGGAGGGAGCTGGATGTCATTGTCAACCTAGGTTCAAATGACCTGGCTAAGAAAGGAATTAGAGAAGTGCAGGAGGAGTTTGTGGAATTGGGGAGGGGTCTTAGTCAAGTAGCACGCACGGTAACCTTCTCGGAGGTGCTGCCCATCTATGGCATAGGATAGGCTAGGGTGTTCCGCACCATGGGATTCAATCAGTGGTTGAAAAACTGGTGTGGAGCTCAGGGATTTGGCTTCATTGGGGACTGGGGGTCCACCTGGAGTAATGCAAGCCTATACTGGCGTGATGGGCTGCATCTGTCCGGGAGGGGAACCAGGATCCTAGGTGATAGGTTTAAACGCTTCATTGGCAAGCTTTTAAACTAGCCAAGGGGAGAGCACTGGAAAGACAGGAAATCTAGCCCCCCAAATAATCACGGTAGATAAGTGCGGCAAACACCAACATAGAGGTGTCGATGGGAGAAGGGCAGGGGTAAATGGAGAAAGTGACAAAAGCAAGAAGGACAGGGATGGGGCAAAAGGGAGTAAGGCCATCAGGAAATGGAGGGTAATAAGTACCAATGCCCGTAGTCTGGGCAACAAGCTCCCTGAGCTGGTGGCCTTGATGGAAGAGGGATGCCTGGATATCGTAGCAGTCACAGAAACATGGTACACAGAGAACCATGACTGGGATGTTAACATACCAGGGTACATAACCTACAGGAGAGACAGGCAGGGGAGAAGAGGAGGAGTAGCTCTATGTAAAGGAAGGGATAAAAGCAACTGAACAAAAGAGTAAACAGGGAGGAGAGGAGGCACTGTGGGTCACCTTGGAGACTGGAAAGGGCACCACAATCCGCACAGGGTGTGTGTACAGACCCCATGTCAGGGGAGGGAATGGACAAGGATATGATAGAAGGCATTCTTAGAATGGCACAGAAAGGGAGATACTATTGATGGGAGACCTGAATATGCCAGATGTTAACTGGAGCATATTTCTGCAGCCATCCAAGAGCAGGGCCATTCTTGGCCCTACAGGTGGCAGGCATTAGACAGCTAGTTTCAGAACCCACTCGTGAGGGAGCAATCTTAGACCTCGTACTCTCAAATGGGGGCAGTGAGAGGATCTCAGATCTAGAAGTGGGTTGCCATCTGGGGACAAGTGACCATCAAACAGTGTGGTTCACGTTAAACTCAGCTGAGAGTCAACCATACAAAAGTGAGGGTATTGGACTTCAGGAGGCTGACTTTGGCAAGATGGAGAGTGCCTCAGAAAGCACTAGCAAACAGGCTAGAAGGAGTGTGGAGCAACAATGGGAATCATCAAACTGCCATCACAGAGGCAACAAGCCTTGTGTGAAGCAAATAAACAAATCAAATGAAAGAAAAAGCCACTATGGTTTTTAAAAGGGTGGCTGTGAAAGTCAGGAAGAAAAGATAGCATTCCGGAGTATAGGAAACACAGAAGGAGCAGGACAGAGAGTTGTACCAGTTAAGGCAGAAGGAAGCAGGGAGGGAAGTCAGAATAGCAAAGGCCCAAACTGAGGAAAAGATAGCCAGCTCAGTTAAGAAGGGGGATAAAACCTTTTATAGGTACATCAGCGAGTGTAGAAAGACAAAGGGAGGGATAGTGAGGCTGAATAGAATGAGCGATTGGGTGGGCAGAGGGGACAGTGAAAAGCAGGGATACTGAATGAATATTCCTGCTCAGTATTCTAAAAGAGGGGGGAAGTGCCTAATCCAATTAACAGAAGCACTCTTGATAGGGTGTCGACCGTCCTTTCACAGAAGAAAGGGTTCTGCAAGAACTCCTAAAACTGAAGGTGGACAAGCAATGGGTCCTGATGGAATTCACCCAGAATTCTAAAAGAATTAAGGGAGGAACTAGTGAAACCACTGGCTACTCTTTTAATAAATCATGGGAGGATGGTGTAATTACCGAGGACTGGAGGAAGGCGGATGTGATTCCCCTTCACAAAGTGGTACCAAGACAGAGGCAGGAAACTACAGACCTGTCAGTCTGACCTCTGTGGTAGGGAAAGTGATGGAGTCACTTCTGAAGGAAAGAATAGTTGAGTACCTAGAGGCCAGTGGAGCACAGGACCCAAGGCAGCCTGGATTCACAGTGGGAAGGTCATGTCAGATAAATCTAATAGATTTCTTTGACTGGGTGACCAAAGTAGTAGACCAGGGAGGGGCTGTGGACATGGCCTACCTAGACTTTAGCAAGGCATTTGACACAGTCCCACACAAAAGATTAATAGTCAAATTAACCAGCCTGGGAGTGGGTCCCAGGGTGGTAGCCTGGGTAAAACATTGGCTGCACAACAGGACACAGAAGGTAATTGTAAATGGAGTCCACTCTGAAGAAAGAGAGGTTACTAGTGGGGTACCGCAGGGTTCAGTATTGGGTCCAGTCCTTTTTAATCTCTTCATCAGTGACATTGCAGAGGGACTGGAAGGAAAAGTATGCCTTTTTGCAGATGACACAAAGATCTGCAACAGGGTTGATACACAAGGAGGCGTGGAAAGGATGAAAGGGACTTGGCAAGGTTGGAGGAATGGTCAGAAGTATGGCAGCTAGGATTCAATGCAAAGAAGTGCAAATAATGCACCTGAAACAAGAACCCAGGGAAGAATACACAATGGGTGGGAGGTAGTAACAACAACAAAAGGAAAGGGACCTGGGGTAATCATATCAGATGACCTTAAGGTTAGCAAGCAATGTGAGAAGGCAGTAGGGAGGGCTGGGGTATACTGGGATGTATAGGAGAGGCATCAGCAGCAGAAAACAGGAAGTTGTTATCCCTCTGTACAGACAGTTAGTGAGACCCCATCTGGAGTACTGTGTCCAGTTCTGGAGACCCCATCTCATAAGGACATAGACAGGATTGAGGTAGTCAAAGGAGGGCAACTAAAATGGTGCAGGGTCTGCAAGAGAAGCCGTGAGGAGAGACTAAAGGAGCTTAATATGTATACCCTTGAGGGAAAGAAGGAGAGGGGGACATGATAGAAACTTTTAAGTACCTCAGTGGAATCAACAAAGTCCAAGAGGGTAGCATCTTTCAGAAAAAGAGACTTGCAAGAACAAGGGACACAGTTTAAAAAGATAGGAGAGGCGGTTCAGGGCAATGTGAGAAGTATTATTTCACAGAGAGGTAGTGGATGCATGGAACAGCCTTCCTGAGGAGGTTGAGGTCTAAAACTGTGTGAGAATTCAAGAATGCATGGGACAGACATAAGGCAATTCTTGTGGGGGATAGGAAGAAATAGGCTGTTGGTTAACTAGGATCTACGGCCTATCCTGTAGGTAGGGAAATGGGCAGACTAGATGGGCCAAGCGGTCCTTATCTGCCATCAAAGTCTATGTTTCTATGTTTCTATGTTTCTATGCTGTACTCCATTAATTGTACTTGCCTACTCTTCAGGCATTAGCCAATGTCTGCTAGTCTCACCCAGAATCTTTATAATTTTCCAAGCTTACCACCAGTGTTGCAACACAACACTTTATTTTATTCTTCTTTTAATTAGTAATGTTACTATATATAGACAAAGTGGTATATTATTGTTTCACCTTTTCTTTGTTAAAAGTTTTTCTGTTGTTTATGTCTATAAGTTATTTTTCAGTATAATGGCCTTTTGACAGAATAACTAACTTAACTGAAGTTAACTACAAACAAATGGAAATAACAGATGAGTGAAAGGAATTTAATAAAGGAGCAGCCATAAGCTTATTGAAATCAGTGGTAGAATGGCATCTTATTGTTTTGCCACTCTTTCAAACCTACTGAACCCCTGAGTTACAGCCATAATTATATATGCAGTACTATACTACTAAAATATTTGTAGGACTGTGGTTCTCAAACCTCAAGACTAGTGAATGTGGTGACCAGAAATTACTGGTGACCACACTTTTAATTTTGGACCCATACAGAATCATTTTATTTTCATAAGTCCATCTTGACAGAATAATTAACTTGCTGTACTTTTCACCCACTCCCCACCTTTCCTACATTCCTCCCCCCCCCCCCCCATGGCTCTGGCACTTCTTATCTGTTGTCTATTTTCTCTGCAAATGCCGCTGCCTTGTTACAATGCTACCCTTGAATTGTATTAATCTGTACTCTGTTTGCAATGTCCACATTGTTGTAATGTCTGTCTTGATGTTCCCCATAATTTGTATTTCTTTGACAAGGAACCTTTGAAAAAGTGCCAAGGCTCAAAGGTATTTGTAATCCTAGACCTGATAAACAAATAAATATCTTTTGCTGCCTGCCCATGTTAAATGTAACACCAATATTTAAAACAACTAGTTGTTCATCTGTATTTTTTAATTAATTTAAGCTGTAGTGTAAAAGTACTGAGTTTGTTTTGACAAACAGTTGATTTAAATAAAATATCTGGGCAATTAAATCCCAACAATAATATGATATGGGCCCTATTCTTGTAGTAGGTGGTGCTAAGTGCTCATTGTAGCCATAGTACTAGTGCAACTTTGCAACCACATCAAACTATGCTCAGTGAGGGTCACAACCCCTTCCTGCATGGTTGCAAAAGCATTTCTGACTATGCAGGAAAGGGGCGCTGCAATACAAATGACTCACAGGACTATTCATAGAAATGTGGCTCCCTCAAAATGCTAGCTGCTGCATTCTGTGACCACTTCTACAGAAATATCATATGTAACGGATAAGTGGGATTATAGTGCTATGACTGGAACAGACAGGCTGGCTGGGGAAGGACTATGGCAGGGAAGATGCTACAGAAGAGTGATTCAAGTGATAGAATGGGGCTGGAGGGTGGGATCTGCTGGACATCAGAGACAACACAAAGTTGAGGAAGCATATGGGGTGCCCAACTGAATCCTAAAAAGAAACCATCATGCTAAACAACAGAGGCACCACTGGTGCACCAGGGGCCCATGAGGCATGGAGGTTAGAAAGGGTTGGGAGATTTCTGTGTGGGATGCCCCCTGCTGACCAATGTGTACGATGGCATAGCACCATGCAACTGTCACTATGTATTACTGTAACTGAGTCACTGTCACTGACGAGCAAATAAGCAGGCATAAACCCCATTTGTGCTTGGTGACATCTGAAGTACTCATTTGAAACATAGAAACACAGAACATAGAAACATAGACTTTGTCGGCAGATAAGGACCGCTTGGCCCACCTAGTCTGCCCATTTTCCTACCTAGAGGATAAGCTGCAGATCCTATTTAACCAACAGCCTATTTCTTCCTACCCCCCACAAAAATTGCCTTATGTCTGTCCCATGCATTCTTGAATTCTCCCACAGTTTTAGACCCCACAACCTCCTCAGGAAGGCTGTTCCATGTGTCCACCACCCTCTCTGTGAAAAAATGCTTCCTCACATTGCCCCAGAGCCGTCCCCCCTCTGTCTTCAGATTGTGTCCCCTTGTTCTTGCACATCTCTTTTTCTGAAAGATACTACCCTCTTGGACTTTGTTGATTCCACTGAGGTACTTAAACATTTCTATAATGTCCCCCCTCTCCCTCCTTTCCTCAAGGAAATTTGCACTGCAACATGGTTACAGTGGAGACTCTTCTCCTCTGCAATATAAAATACTTTGGCATATAGTGCTTATGGATATGATACAACAAGTTGATAGACCCCCTTCCCCTATTGTTTTTCACAACAGCTACCAGTTGTGACTGAGAACAGTTCCATAATGTTTTACAAAGTATTTCCTTTGGAGCACACCAACAACTATTGATGAGACGAACTTAAACTGATATTATTTAAAAAAGGACAGAATTCAGGAGGCCAGCACCGATATCTTATCAATTATGCAGATGTTTTTCAGGTTATGCTGGCATTAGTGCAGTTTATTTATGATCCTATCTGTTTAACTGCTTGCACTGACTGAGTTGCACTAGCTGTGACCTGAATTTAAAGACGCTCCTAAGAAAAGCAAATGAATTACAGAATAAAAGCTCAAAAACTTTTTTGGAATGAGTACATTTGATGTCACGGGCACTTTGTCAAAATCATCCTTTACAGTTTCAGTTTATATGAAGAAGAATCTAAAGCTTCTCCATGACATTATTTATAGGAAGGTTATGCAAAGCAAAAGAAAAGTCAGTCATTCCACCAAGTGTCGACTTTATCCACTAGAGAGCACCAAATCATTTAGCTCCTTTCATCTTGTCTGTTGGATTGCGCAAATGAGCTCTCAGACTCGACCTTCATCTTTAGCATTTTATAAAATCAGTCCTAAACCATTATCAGGATTTTGTTTAAATTAACTCCACCACAGGTGTTTCATGATGATCATGCTTTTTACTTCCTAATTGCATCACAGGTTTCTGTGATCCTTTCAGCATTTTAGGGACATAGGCAGAGTGCTACAGCGATTGCAAACAAATTGTCCTCAGTGGCATACATAACCCCCCTGCTGTCTTTCAGTGAACAGAAAGTCTCAGTTACAGTATGTGGTTTAGATAAGAAAGCTTTGATGATAATCACATCAGCAACCTGTTTCTGTCTAGGCCACTGACCAGAGAAAAAAGGCTTAGCAAAACTTCCCTTAACATCTAAACCTCAGCATCCAATACAACTAATTGCTACCTAGAGCCTTGCACAAGTAAGAGCTGCTGGCAACCCCTCTTTTCACGTTTAATTGTTTTTCCAGCCCCACAGTACTTCTCACTCATTGCACCCAGGGGCACCAGATAACCTTGCAGCACTGATCCAATAGGTCAGTCTGCATGTTTTCATAAAGAGTCAAAGACTTTTCTACACAGCTGCATCTAATGGAGAAAAGGAACCAAAAAATCATTCGTGAAATAGTATGTTTTGGGTTTCATTTTTATTATCTTCTGATGCCTGCAAAACAATATACGGGTAACTCAAGGGCAACTGAAATTTGTGTGACATATCTGCAGTAATTTAGGAATGCCACAAAGCATGTAGTGTTGTTACATTGTATGCCTGAATACGAACCGGATATCACTAAATGTTTAAAAAAGATAATTAAATTTTTTATTTTGACAGTTCTTTATAAACATATAATTTTGCTGATGCATTTTAAATAATTGAAATAAGATATAAATGCAATGAGTCTCCAACTATTTCTTTTAACTTACATTTCATTACTTTATCATGTGCATTACACAGAACATTACACATACATGAGACATCAACATATTGGATGAGATATCATTAAAAACTTTACACCAGTGTTGAAATTCTCAGGAACCATGTGGTACAGCGTAGAAGGGTATCCAACAGACATTAAACAGAACTGATAAAACAACTGTTGCTAGCCCTTTTAAGGTAGCAGTGTCCCTATCTACTTCATCAATTCTTTTATATAGCATCTCAGGCTATTTAGACCACATTAGACATGGTTGAAAGAAACAGCATAATATAGCAATTCACTGTTCCTCTCTCACTCCTTCAAAAACTGTCATGGACATAAACATGGGCTGTATTTTCAGAGCTCTGGGGATGCCGCAAGCCCCTGGTGCGCCAAACAAATGGCGCACAGAGTTTGTGGCAGTCCCCTGTCGACGATTGGGATTTTCAGTCCCTTGCACCGAGTGCCCCTCCTTAGACCATGGTTTTGTGGTCTAGTGTGCACCACTCCCAGGAGGCTATTACATGGTGCTTGTGCCAGAGCATTGGTACAAGCTGCCGTACACCATGTAAAATGTCGCAACTGCACCTGAACTTTGAAAATCGGGTGCAGCTGCAGCAAAGAGGGTTGGTGCACCATGAATGTTAAAGTCCTGGGACTGGATTTTCAAAGGTCTTAGACTGCCGCTAGGTGCTTGCATCGAACAGGTCTGACACAAAGGAACCTTGTACCAAGGGTTGCGCCAAGTGCTATTTTCAAAGGCAGCCTGCATCACCCAGCAGGCTGCCTGCACCAATGTGTGCCTGCACCCACCTTGCACCATGAAAGTGGCTGCGGCATGGCTCAAGGGGGCTTGTGGCAGACCCAGACTGCCGCAGCCCTCAGATCTGGAATTTCAAAGACCCCCCCCTAGGAACTAAGTGCCAAGTACCCTTAGACCAGTGAAGAGCTGGTCTCATGGTACTTAGACAGGTCCTGGGAGGGCCATCTGGTATTTGCCACTGTGTGGCCTGCCCAATCCATCCACGATGGGTTCTCCCTGGTGATTCAGTGACCCCCCCACCCTGACTGTCCATGTGCTGGACATCATCCCCCTAGTGCCCCCACTCTGCACATAGTGCCCTGGCCCCAAACCCCATCCATATCCCAGCTTTGGGGCAGCACAGCCCTCCTCACCCCACCATGGCTGGCAGCGAGAATGACCTGTCGATGTCGTACTGTATACAGTATACAGTACGCACACTGACAGTGCATTCGGTGGCCGGCCATGGTGGGGTGAGCAGGGCTGTGCCAGTTACCATATCAGGGGGGCCGAGGGAGGCATGGTGGTGTGAGGGGGGCTCTCCTCAGCATCATGCCCCGTCTGTGGGTGCCGCAGACACCCTGCTGCCATTGTGCCATTCCGGGTGTGTGTGCAATCCATTTGGCATAGCAACACCTTTGCCACATGCTGCTGGACTATGGTGCCAGGACCCTGTGGAATAGAAATTCGGGTGCAGAGTCCCGGATGCAACCGCACCTGGCACAAGCTGCCATTGTCACAGCTTGCATCGGGGCTTTAAAAATCCAGCCCATGTGGTGCAGGAAAGGATGCAAGCCCTGCACCAACATTTGAAAATCTGGCTCCATATGTATATAGAGCTTAGAATTATTTATAACCTAAAGCTGTGAACTGTAATAGTACTGTATAGCTTGCAGAGATGAAAGCGCTCCTGATACCTTATGATGGAATATAAATTATTTGGACTGCTTTGAGGCTTCTCCATGAATGCTAACTATAACAAATACAGCATGAAAAACAATTTCCAACAAGAAACCATTTTGAACTACTGCACTAAGCAGCTACTGAGGGTGTGCAATCTTGGTGTGATCCTGGACAGCAGACTGACCTTTGAAGATCAGGTATCATTTGTAGTCAAAAGTCTTTTTTTTTCCACTTGAGGATCATTGACAGGATCAAGCCCCTTTTTTCCGCCCAAAGATCTGCTGACTCTAGTGCATGCTGTCGTTACCTCTAAGCTTGACTATTGTAGCTCTCTATACTTTGGGGTCAGGGAGGGACCCTCTGCAGGCTGCAGCTGGTGCAGAATTTAGCAGCCTGGTTATTGATGGGCCTATCCAGGTCCAGTCATGAGATCCCCTGTCCTGCGTGCCCTGCACTGGCTGCCTGTCAGGTGGAGGGTCCTTTTCAAGGTGGGTTGGCTCACCTTTAAGGCCCTATCCAGAATGGGTCCTGGCTACCTGTTGGAGCTCCTGACACCTGTTACTTCTGTCTGCTCCCTCCACTTCTCTTTGAGGGGCCTCCTGGATGTTCCCAGGGTTCAGCTCAAGACATTGGGTGATTGAGCATTTAGTGTTGCTGGGCTGACCCTGTGGAATTCGCTGCCACCTGTAGTCCAGGAGGCCTCTTCAATCGGGGTGTTCAAACTGAGGCTAAAGGTCCACCTATTCCACCTGGCCTACCTGGATTAACTGCTCCCGCCCGACCGTATGAGTTGCAGCTTATAGATATATTTTATAAAACTTTGATCTGAATTTTATTCTTTATTTATTTTCTGTTTTTACTATTGTTGTTATTTGTATTGTTAGGCAGCCAGAGCCTCCAGGAATGGGCACCATACAAATAAAATGTGCCTTGCCTTGCCTTACTAGCCTTATGGTGTCAGCCATGTCATTTCTTCTTGTGCTTAAGTGGTGAATGGCAGTGTGAGACTCATATTTTTCAAAACAGAATACAAACATAGAAAAGGTACAGCATTATAAAGACCTATCAGTTCCTCTTCCAAATTAGAGGCAGTCCAGAACTGCACCCCCAAGTATGCAAAGAAGAGGAGTGCAACTAGCAAGGGAGAAAGAAAACAGTACTTTACTTGTTACTCATCAGCATCACTGTCTGAGTTCTTCCTGTGTTCCTGCATATTAAATTCAGTCAGCCGCTTAGTGATCCACACTCCTGCTTCCTTCTGTTTGGTGAACTGAACTATCTTAACACCATAAGTTGTGTGGAGGCATGCTGGGAAAAGGAGGGAGTGCACCTCACCAAGGCCTTGCAACTGCTATTGGACAGCATCTCATTGCTTGTGTCTTGATCTGGTGGCAGTTGAAACATCAGGGAAGAAATAGACATCCCGTCGATTACGCTGGTTTGGGTGATTGGATCTAGTCACAGATAATATGGCATCTAGGGTGGTACTGTAATGTCATCCGTGGTGATCAGGATGGTCCTCAGGGTGTCAACTGCTAGATGCGCCCTCCTTGAGGAAACTTGGTAGGTGTGCTTAATTTTTATGGTCATCTCCCACAGGTCTAAATTTAGCATGTTTTGTAGGAGCTGTAAGAAAAAGAAGGCCAGGTCTTCCTTCTCATCTCCCTCTATGACACTGACTACCCCCACAGTACTAGATCTATGTGGATGTTCCAAAGATTTTAACCGGTACCACATTTGACAGTTCTCCTCTATCAGTTTAGCTGTTGCTCCCAGAGCTTTTTTTAGATCTGTAATCCACCAACTGTATTAGTTCAGTGGCCACTGTAATTTTAGTCTCTTTAGATCCCAAGCACTCTAGAATCATGCTGACTTTTTAGTTCATTGATCCTATTGTCACTAGCAGGGGCTGCCAGCTGAGCTCCATTGGATCTCCTAAAGTGCTAGGGGACACTGCTCCAGCAGTTTCCTTTTGTCTGGTAGCTTGTTTTGTTCCATAAATTCCTTTGGATTTATTACTTTTCAACATGTTCACTCAGATAATGCTCCAGGTAGTTAGTAACAGCCTAATCATGCTAAAAATGCAGTTTTCCTTTTTGAAATGTTTATTTTACTTATCTGAAAGCAGTGTACAGATGGTGTTGTCTGGAAATGCATGCACTCAGAAAGAAGCTGTCTAGCGCTCCCTTCTGAAACAATTTAGGTGCATTTTAAATACATTTACATAGCATTCACAAAATATGTATTATGTTGATGGATTTGTAATGCTTTGACAATACATTTGTTTCATAACACAGCATGTCAATGAATTTAAAATAATTCTGTATGACTTTACATTGCTTAAATTACTACTCCAGTTTTAAATATATATATATATATATATATATATATATGATGTATCTCCACTAGATGGCACTATCCCAAGGGCTACTACCCCTGCCTACATGGTTAGTTGCAGGTTAAGGGGCCTGGGTACTGAAACGGGTGCCTCCATCCAGAGGACAGGGTTGTTAGTAACAAGGCTAACCTGGGTACAGCCCTCTGGGACACTGTAACCCCCATCTTTCCACTCTAGTGGCCTAGACAATATGCAACAAACACTTTCACAGTAGCCCCTATTCAGCATACAAATCCCCACACTGTTTGCACTTACCACCAGGGCTGGTTCCACCAGTTCGACCCTGGAGACCCCCTGTAAAACAAGATTAGGCACAGCAAATAACAACAGTACAGTGCTTTTCGTATAAGCTAGAACCACAGTCAAACTAGGTGCAAAAGGAGTTAGATCTGATTTATTCAGGGGACTTGAACAAGGAAGGAGCATAATCAGGTTGATTGATTCTATAACTGATCTAGTCAGGCAATTATGCATGAACTTTTTAGTCCCTCAACATAGTCACACACATGCTGGGTACCCAGTTGGTGAGCTAGGCTAGCCTGATGCATTGCCCATGGTAGGCTGGCGTTGCAGCTGGTTGGGGCCCTGTGATGAAAAGAAAAGGGCATGCACAACCACACACAATTTGTAATCTGGAGCCAGGAGGTCCAGATCAATTGAAGAAGAATGTGGATTCAGTCCGGTAGGTGCTGGATGCAGCATCCAGCAAGCAAGACACAGTTAAACAGTGGGGAACCAAATCGCGACCCACTAACAGCACACAGCACAAATATAGTAAATCAATCACCATACAACCAAACGGATAGCAATCCGGTCACAGTATCAGTGTCTCTGAGCAAAACTGGGACTTCTATGGTGAATGGATGTCCTGACAGGCTGATCGTGTACAGCAAATCTTCGGTCTTCTTGAGGTTTAAATCTGGTCACTCTTCAGTGGTTTTATCATACTCCAATTCGGATACAGTCTGATTGCTAAGCCTTTCAAAGGATTCACTCTCTAGGGACAGCAGGCAGGCGGACCAGACTCAGTCATTCCACCAATCTCCAGCACGAACTACACAGAAGCTGCTGCTTGAATAACTTGAGCTGTTCACTCTCCACACTCTAACTCCAGATTGACTGACTGCAGCAGGCAGCTTGGGAATTTCCCTTCGGTCCAAAAGGTTCTGGTTAGTCGATCCATCAGTCTGTCAAAGCAAGGACTCCCCCTCCTGGTGTATTTAGGCACCAAAGTCTCAAAACTACAATTCCTACAGAAATTCCTCCCACAAGACCCCTGGGGACAGATTCCATTTTACGGTCCCCAAAGGTACTGATTGGCCCATTCTGGCAGTCCAGGACTAAGATGGTGGTGATAAACAGAACTGTCCATGCTGCAAAGAAGGCAGGAAAGACAAACTGCAATATCATTACTATGCTAATAGATAATCAGCAAATAAGTACAGCTTCTAACAGAGTTCCCTCTGCGTAAATAGCGATGGTAGAACAGAACAATTATCTTGTAGCCCGGCGGGACTCAAGCATAGAAACACTCAGCTCCCTCCCAGATTAAATAAGCACCACGTTATTGGCAGCTGTTAGAAAGACAGAGCACAGAGGCATTAAGGCACTCTCACACAAACACTTTTAAAGCACTAAGACACAGCATACCAGTCTGGCAGTGGGCATTTAGGCACACCCAAAGAAGACTTTCAGGAACCCCCATTTGTAGGGGGGTTACATGTACTTTAATGCAACATTAATTTTCCAGTTTAAGCTGTAGCATTAGAAAATTGGCCTGAGAAATTTCATACTGTAATTGGTGCAATCCAGTCACCTGACTATAAGGTCATTACAGTGTGACCACGTAGGTCAATTAAAAGTATTTTCTTATAGGCTTTGGAGTCTTTTTTTTAAAAGTGCAATAATGCATTCCAGCATGTGTAGTCATGGCAATCTATATCTCATGCTTCCAAACCCATCTAGAGCATGTAGTTCTTATAGCATAACCACACACCCTGGCATGTTTTATCACTTCTGTAAAGCACAGCTGGGATACTGTCATCGTTATACAGTATATTCATTATCAACATGCCCAGGCTTGTGTGTTTACGCCACGCAAAAAGTGAGCATCTTCCTTAATGACACACATTTAAAGCTTGTCCTTATGTTAACAAAATACATCATTACATTTTTAAAAATATGTTTAAAAACTATAGCAAATAAAAATATTTGATTTTAAAAATGTTTGTTGTAATTTTGTATGTGTTGGAGATATAGTGGTTTTCATTCATAAACCACCAATGTGTGGGGGCTTATCTGGCTCCACAGAGCCCACCACCAGTCATTATTTGTGGCTGCTATTACTTTCCAGTCCCCTGTACTGCTCACATGATCAGCAGAGTGAAGAAGAGTATTGCCCTCATCAGCACCAACTCAACATTCATCTTCTAGACTCCTGCACTACCAAGATGTTTCCTAGCTGCCAAGGATTGACATTAGTGAGAAGCAGGGTAATCCCCTCCTGAATGCCTTGAACTGACTGGGCACTGAAGTCTGACTGTGGGCATGACAGCAGGTGGCACAGATAATGCTTGAAGGGCAGCAATCCATCAAAAAAGTCTTTGGGGCCAATGCACCCTTGGACTACAAAACCAACAGGTATCTTTTCAGACCTCTGAACACTTTAATTATGGCAATGGGTCAGAGGCCAGTAGAACAGACAGTCATGCTTAGCAGCCTGATTCAGAGCCACATGATATCTTGAGGGACACTGGAGGACTCATTAATTCACCCAGAAGGCAGCCAGTCAATCAAACATTGAGTGGCAGCCAAGCAGATTCTCCATGGTGTCTGACAAGGTGTCTTGGCCAATCAGGAAATTGGCCATCTGGGTTTTCACTTCCAGCATGTCCTTTGCCAGGAGAGACAGTGAAAGACAGAAGACCTCTTGCATGCCATAGTCAGAACCTGCATTTACGGTCTGCTGTAGAGGGAAATGGAGAGCATACCTCCCATCTGCCAGCATGAGAGAGGAAATGTGCAGAAACTTTAGAGGGAGAAGTGTGTTTTTATAGCCACTAAGGAAAATATGGCTGCCCATAGCACTGAGGGAGAGACAGAGAGAGAGAGAGAGAGAGAGGGAATGACAATTAACTTGCAGCTGGGGTTTTCAGCCTGTATGGGTGAGTCACCCAGCAGCTGAGCTCCAGTGTACATCCTGAGAGAATGTCCCTGATCAAACCAGGGGTGGGGTCTCCAACTGCTTCGGTGCCAGTAGGGTCTAAAGCCACTGGACTGATCCCTAGGTGAGCTGCAGAGGCCTGGGATCCTCAAGATACCCAAAGAGACTGACAGGGTGGGAGCACAGCAGAACCTGTGTTATGTGTCTGAGAGAATGACTGGCAGTGGAGAGCTGAGAGAACCAAGGCAGGTGCAACTCTGGACTGAAATATGTAGCAGATACATCTAGCAAGGACTGCAGCCAGAAATGGAAGCCTACCAGCCTTAGGGTAACTGAGTAGTCAAACAGTGCCCACAGATCTTGCGACATAAATCCTGTTTATAGTTCAACAAGACCCCGAGTAATTTTAAATTTTGCTGGATAAAAGGCTACTGCATGGTGTGGTGCTTGAAAACCCACACCTAAAGTTTCCATCAGTCAGGATCTAACACTTGGTGAGACAGAAATAAGCTGCTGCTTACTCTGTAGTCACTGCATCAAGATTTTATTTCAATGAGCCAAAAGCACGGTCACCTTGACAAAGCAACAGGGAGTGGCAGACATGAAATGTAGGAGCTCCGGGGTTCACCTCACTACACTAAGCCTTGTACTGGTGTGTATTTTGCCTTACTGAAATAAAATCTTGAAGCAGTGACTACAGAGTAAGCAGCAACTTATTTCTGTCTGACCATGTGCTGGAGCCAGGCTGACATAGTTTTAAATTTGTTGGACTGGGCCATCTGGCCAGGATTACAAATTTGGAGGGTTTCCACTGAGTATCATGGTTTAATTTACATGTACCAGTGCCAGCTGATCATATGCCTTTGTGACAGACCTACACAAACTCAAAGCAGGATATGAAGGCTTCTCTGGGAGTTCCCTAGGAATGGGGCATATTCATTGGCAGTGAGATGTACAGCCTAAAGAGAACAGTTGGGCAGGGCATTGTGTTTGGTTGTGGAGCAGGCTGCACCATATTGTTTGGCGATGCCTAGAAGGACACTGGAAGTACAACCAGGGAGTAACCACTGTTGCCATATAAATACTTTTATTTGCATTAATCCTCTTTCCTTCCCTTGGGACCCAGTTCCTAACTTCCCAATAAACCATCTTGTTATTTGTTTGAATCCTTCATGCAGGAACATAATATAAGTAATTTATAAAAGTATTTCTTATTATAAAATGGTTCACGAAAATTCTATAACCTTATTAGTCAAAACGTGTCATGTGATGTGAGTAAATCCTGCAATAGACAACTGGCACAGATCTCACTTATCAAGTGTTTACTTTCTTTGAACCTAATTCATTTTTTATACAGATTCATTTTATAACTGCAATAATGCACTTCATGGTGTGTATTGTAGTGTGACTTAGCCACATACTGTGTGGTTAAAGTAACTTGGTTGTGCCTTTAGACACAACACAGAAGGAATGGATAAATCCCACATTATAGCATGTTATAGATTCAATCACTGAAATCCCGCAATTGGCTGGCTGGCACATTCTCTTCATGGTAAATCCTATGATATACTCGTGGAAGAGGTGCCAGCCACCCACTGTCAGTCTTGTGCCCCCAGTACATCTGAATCACTCCGATCCTGTTTTAAAATCTTCATTGCCACCATCTTGACTCACCACTAAGCGGCATTTGTCTAAGACAGCTCACAGAAAAAAATTGAAATGGACACCAGTTTTGAGCTTATGGATCCCACAGAGCTCGACCACATATTCTGGTCAATAGAAAATCTCGAAAGGGCCAAAAATACAGCCTCTGAAATAAACTTACCTCTCAATGCTCCACCGCTTGCCACAGCTCCGATAAGCGAGATGTCCATGAGTGGGACCACCAACACCATCCTGTCACAAACAGCACCTCCAACCACTGCACTATCACAATCAAAATTCCACTGGCAATGACGTCCAAGCAGGCTCCTCCAATCCTAGAAAAAGGAAAAATAGACATCATGAACAAGCGGCATGCATTTTTGGGATTTTCTATTGACCGGAATATGTGGTCAAGCTCTGCAGGATCTACAAGCTCAAACTGGTGTCCATTTCTTTTTTTTTTCTGTCAGCTGTCTTGGACGAATGTCGCTGCTGACTTCTTTTGTCAGTTGTTGAAATACTAACAATTCATCCTTCCTAAAACCTAGAAAACTGTTCTTCCATCAAAAATATAAAAACACTTTGACAAAAGTATAACAAAATACAGAAAAATACTTGTTATACATTTACAAGAATAAACAGTTACTACTAATGTACTGCAATAGTGTGGACTATTTTTTTATGCATAGGAATATTTCTGCATAAAAAATCTTAAAAATCTTATATAAAAAAACTTTAGAACACAAAATATTAAACAAAAAAAATGGTATTATTGCAATAAACCACTCAAGGGTGTGGGTTATGGTGGGATTTACCACAGCTGGTAAGGATTTGACCACTCCAGCTGTGGTAAATAACCATAACCCATATCCTGTCATGGCTTATTGCTTAAACAACACACACCCTGTTGTGCATCATTGTTTAATTGCCAAATAGTTGATTGCATTGTGTGAGAGTTGGGTGATTTACAAAAGTATTCAAAACTAGACACAGTAGTCCAGTTGAGCAGAGTTTAGCAGCTGATCCAGATGGCTGCACCATAATGAGCTCTTAACATGGAATCTTTTGGTTTTTTTTTCATCAAACATCTTGTATCCTTCATCAGTCTGATCCAGCCATGAGAACAGAAGTGAAACTACTTAAGGCAGAGAAAAAGCAATTAAAAAAGCTAGAGAAAAATCACAAAATAGATCATTTTCTGGTGTAATTGCCTGGGGTGTAGGCTCATGCCAGGGCTCACAGAGATTCTGACCAGGATTCCAGCCCAGACTGTGCTGAGCTCCATCAAACAGTTGCATGGTCTCATGTTAAAGACACGGAGCAGACTACAAAGTGTAAAGAACTTAATCTTATAGCAATATTTCAGTTTGTCACAGACTCCAGGGATGCAAGGATAGAGCAATTCAGAACTTGTAGCAAGAAACTACAGAAAATCGTTCTTTGGTGAACTCAGTCTTAACGTGTCCAGTGATAACAGTGACTGCAGAATAGTGAGCCCAAAGTACAGTGGCTACATGATGGTGATAATAGATATGGTGAAAATTCCCCAACCCCCAAGGTGATACAACCTCAGAGTTGAATAGTTTAGTAAGGAAGGTGCGGGCAGGCAAAGCCCCCACTAAGTGGGATATGGTGGGTGAAGCCCCCTGTGGAAAAGCATTGTCGCCATTTTCACCTCACTGTACTGAAGTTGCGATTATGGGCTCGCTGTTATGCAGTCACCCATTTCACATGGAACCAATATTAATTCAACTCATTAACTCTGTTTTATTAATAATGGATAATGTTGAGTCAAACTCTAATAAGATAGCAACTTAGGAAAAAGTTGATAGATATGAAAAAAATTATGTTTTTGATTGGGGGAATGTTACCATAAATCACTAAATGAGCAGCTCAGCAACATGTTGAGAGAAAGAAATTTTGAATTTTGGGACAGCCATTGAGCCTCAGTCATGAGGGTATAATCCAGGTACGCTGAACATGTTGTTAAACAGAGAGTTTAATTTATTTATTTAAAAGTTTTACCAGGAAGGCATGCTGAGCAGTGCAACACTCAATTCCAGATGCGTCCTGGGGATGTGTTGGAAGCTTTTCATATTCCTTCTCGGCATGATCGGGATAGAAAAGCTTATAGGAATATTGATGAGAAAGGAGCTCAACTGGTGGTCCCACTTTGATTATAACCCCAGGATCTGTGGCAAATATTTTTTTGTAAATATTCTTGCTTTCCTAATTTTTGCAGAGAGATGCAAAGGCATCACCACTGAATATTACATTTTCATTCTGTTGTGTTAGAATTTAGGGCTCAATATGTCATACTGAAGCTAGCAAAATTGCACATTTTTATGAATGGCAAAATATACTCCTTTAGCAGTTAAGATGCTTGAGGGATTTTTTAAGGTGCTGAACTGGATCCATAGAAGTGTTTGAACTGGTTGATGATAGTGGTGTTAATCAAGGCCACTGCTTTTCAGTTTTTACCAGAAAACCTGAGATAATTCCAGAATTTGTACTCTCAGTACAGTGATAAAAATGAAGAATTTCATGAAATTTAGCATTTTATACCAGGTAAGTGAGTAAATCTTCAGAACCTGTATTTTCCTTCAAATTGCTTCCTGTACTATTTTCATTTTGCTTTAATTTGCTGTATATTAAGCCTCCTATTATTATTATTATTATTATTTTTATATGCATTCTGAAAGAGTGACTATAAACTCCCATCCAGAAATTAAACTAACAATTACTGGAGCAATCCAGAAATTCAAAGCTTGAAAAAGGAATGTCTTTACTTCTGTCACTGTAAATCAGAGGCCTTAGTTATGATTCATACTTTCCAGTATAACAGATTACAATATATGCCTAACATCAGCCAGGTTATTGCAGTCTTGGCCGGTAACTGGGAAATTATTGTTATTACACAGCTAAACACAAATTGACAATGCACATTTACTTATTTATTTAAAATTTGCTGACCAGAATAGATATACTTAACCAGAGAGTGTTTCATGGTACAGCCAAGTTCTATTTACCAAAAGCCTGTTATTGATGTTCTGTAAGTAGCAGTAGTGAATTTATAACTGCATGGACATAAAACAGCATTTAGAAAAAGTGCTGGATGAGTTATTTTATATTTAAAATATGTTTGTTTATTAACTTATGTAGCTTTTATCGACCAGGTACTTTAGACAGCTTTGTCGCTTTATGGCAGCTTTGTATTATTCTTATTTTGGGGACATGGTTGGGTTTATCCACAAACATACAAACATATGAAAATTGCCAGCAGAATCAGGCCATAATGGTCCATCCAGTCTACTTGAGCGTGCAGCCCAATTTATTTTACTGAAGCTGCCCTTGTTAAAATCTCCTGTGGCCCCCACATAGTTTTCTCTTGTAATAAACAGTTATTTTTATGTTGATTGCGTGCATGCGCAAGAAACATGTTGCGTCAGCTTTCTCCGGAAGCAGGTTGTGGAGGCGTGGCACTGTTGTGCCCAATGCCCCCACAGCCTGCAAAGGCTTGTCTCGCTTCCCCCAATGCCTTGGCATGCTGCTGCTGACACTAGTTCATCCAGCGTGCCACAACTTTCTAAAAAATCAGCCGCTGCAATCAGGGGCCGCCTCATCATTGCAGCATCAGCCATCCGCTGCAATGAGGGAGCGACCCGTCATTGCAGGGTGGGATGTAGGATCTCTGATATTGTTTGTAAATACGGCAGCGGCTTGCTGCCATGTTCACAAACAATATCTAACCCCCCCATGTTTATTTGCTGACAGGGGAGCCCACTCCCCGTTGGCATAATGTAACACCCCCGTTTAATTGTGTGCCGACGGGGTGCCCAATCCCTGTTGGCAGAAAGGAATCCCCCCCTTCCTTTTGTTGTTTGCCAATGGGGGTGCCCAATCCCCATCGGCAGAAAGGCATTCCCCCCCTCCTTTTGTTGTTTGCCGATGGGGATGCCCAATCCCTGTCGGCATAAATAATTCCCCCCCCTTTTGTTGTTTGCTGATGGGGGTGCCCAATCCTCCGTCGGCTACAGCTGTCCAGCTGTTCCCCCCAGACTCTGGTGGCATGCTGGGAGCCCACCCCAGCATACCACATGCCCCAGTGATGTTGACAGCGGTCCCGCAATGTTTTCTTGCTTTTGCTGACCCGAAAGAAAGAAACGGTCCGTAGTCTCCCCGCCCCCTCCCATGCCAACTCGCGCTCCACCCATCAGCACCCAGCCTCCCACCCCTCCACCCCATACTTACTCTCGGAGCTTGGCGTGATGATCTTTGCTGGACTGGGAACACGTCTGCACTCTTCAAAGCCAACTGCGAACTGAGGAAATGCCGGTAAGCTGTATAATGTAATGAATAGGGTTTTTTCAACTTTAGTGCATATATCAGGCATTTTTGGGAATTTTTTCACCAAATTTTCAACATGGGGTGTTTGGGACCCCTCCTCATGAATTCTTGAACTGTCGTGGCATTAATCGGCTCGGAAAGGTGGTTTCGCGGTCACTGCACGGAATCATCCTTCAGGGATGATTAATGAAACGACAGTGCCAGTGTTCATGAGGTGGGCTCTCAAAAAGCCTATGTTGCAAATTTGGTGGGAAAAATCCAAAAAACGACTGTTTTATGAGCGTGCATTGCACAGCTGCTACGCACGCTTGTAACTTTGCGAATTTGCAGTATTTTCACACCAGATTTTCAACATTGGTATTTTGTCACACCTTCTTGTGAGCTGTATAGCTGTCATTGTTCACATCCTGGCTGAAATGTGTTTTCACACTTCTGGCGCAGAATAGCACGGTTGCTGTGGGAAATCAGTGTTTGGGACAGATTAAGAAAATGACAGTGATACTGTTCATGAGCAGAGGTCCTAAAATGCCTATGTTGAAAATTTGGTAATGATACTCCATAAAATGATTGTGTTATGAGCGTGCGTTGCGCAGTTGGCATGCACGCTCGTAACTTGCAAATTTATAATATTTTCACTCCAGATTTTCAACATTGCCATTTTCCCAGACCTACTTATGAACAGTATAGCTGTCATTTCTCCCATCCTGGCCGAAATGTGTTTTTGCACTTCTGGCGCAGAATAGAGCGGTCGCTGTGGGAAATCACTGTTTGGGACAGATTAAGAAAATGACAATGATACTGTTCATGAGCAGAGGTCCTAAAATGCCTATGTTGAAAATTTGGTGATGATAGCTCATCAATTGACAGTGTTACAAGTGTGCATTGCGCACTTTCCACGCACCCTTGTAACTTCGCAGATTTGTAATATTGTCACACCAGATTTTCAACAGTGGCATTTTTTCACACCTACTCATAAGCAGTACAGCTGTCATTTTTCACATCCTGACCGAAATGTGTTTTCACAGTTCAGGCGCAGAATAACGTGGTCACTGTGGGAAACCAGTGTTTGGGACAGATTAAGATCAATGAGTGAGAGGGGCGAGTGACCGAGCTCAACTGAGCTCTGTCAGAACTGCTGCAGATTTGTTTGTGGGCAGACAAAGGCCCCAACACAAGAGCCCAGTATAAAAGGGCAGCCTACGGCACTGGGAGAAACACAACGAGAGAGCGATTGAGGGAGGGGGAGTGAGCGAACTCACCGAAGTGCTGTCAGGACTGCTGCAGATTTCTTTGTCAGCAGAAAAAGGCATCAATGCAGGCAGGGGCCCAGGACAAAAGGCCAGCCTGCAGCGGTGGGAGATAGGGTACGAGTGAGTGAGATGGGGACTTAGTGAGCTTAATGGAGCTCTATCAGGACTGCTGCGGATTTCTTTGTGGACAGACAAAGGTGCCAACGCAGCCAGGAGCCCCATATAAAAGGGCAGCTTGCAGCGCCAGGACAAATAGAATGAGAGAGGGAGACTGAGTGACCTCAACGGAGCTCTGTCAGGACAGCTGTGGATTTCTTTGTGGACAGACAAAGGTGCCAACGCAGCCAGGAGCCCCATACAAAAGCGTAGTCTGCAGCTCCAAGAGAAACAGAACGCGCGAGTGACAGAGCGGTAGACAGTGAGCTCAACGGAGCTCTGTTGTGACTGCTGTGGATTTCTTTGTGGGCAGAAAATGTGGCAACGCAGGCAGGAGCCCAGTACAAAAGGCCAGCTTGCAGCACTGGCAGAAACGGAATGCGTGAGTGACAGAGGGGGAGTGAGCGAGCTCAATGGAGCTGTGTCGGGACTCCTTCAGATTTCTTTCTGGCCAGAGAAAGCTGCCAATGCAGGCAGGAGCCCAGTACAAAAGGGCAGCTTGCAGCGCCAGGAGACACAGAACGAGCGAGTGAGGGAGGAGGAGTCAGTGAGCTCAACGGAGCTCTGTTGGGACTGCTGCAGATTTGTTTGTGGGCAGAAAAAGGCAGTAATGCACGCAGAGGCACAGTACAAAAGGGCACCCTGCAGTGGCAGGAAAACCAGAATGAGCAAGTGAGCGAGCTCAGCGGAGCTGTATTGTAACTGCTGCAAGATTCTTTGTGGGCATAAGAAGGCAGCATGGCAGGCAGGAGCCCAGTAAACAAGGGCAGCCTGCAGCGCTGGCAGAAACGGAATGAGTGAGTAAGAGAAGGGGAGTGTGCGAGCTCAATGGAGCTTTGTCGGGACTGCTGCAGATTTCTTTGAGCGCAGAAAAAGATGCCAACAGAGGCAGCAGCCTAGTACAAAAGGGCAGCCTGCAGCACTGGGAGAACCAGAAGGAGTGAGTGAGACAGGGGGAGTGAGCAACCTCGACGGAGCTGTGTCGGGACAGCTGTGGATTTCTTTGTGGGCAGAAAAAGCCACCAATGCAGGCAGGAGCCCAGTACAAAAGGGCAGCCTGCAGCACCTGGAGAAACAGAATGAGTGAGTGAGAGAGGGGGAGTGAGCCACCTCAATGGAGCTCTGTCGGGACAGCTGCGGATTTCTTCCTCAGCAGAACAAGGTGCCAACGTAGGCAGCAGCCCAGTACAAAAGAGCAGCCTGCAGCACCGGGACAAACAGACTGAGCCAGTGACAGAGATCCACTGAGCGAGCTCAACAGACCAACTCAATCAACATTCAGCATTGACACATGCTTGCTTCTTATAGGAATGCAATGAAATCACAACTCCATAACTGTGTCATTCTGTCGAAAAGCCATAATATCATCAATCTGACATCAGATCAATGGCATTAGGACTTCAACTTCATCTTAAACTTATGCTCGTGCCACTTGAAACTGCTGAAAAAAATGTAAACAGAGATGTGATGCAAGCAACAATGGCTGGAGTTTACTCAAAAGACTACTAATTAAAGCAGCAGTGCAAGAATTTGGTAAAAACTTTGATCCATACTTTTTTGTTCTATTTTAGATTGCCCCTTATCTACTGACTTGTATGAAACCATTCTTTCCACAGTTCGAGTCTGCTTTAGTACTTTTTTTCACATCTGAAATCATGAAAGAGTGCTCCTTTTAATATGGCTTGGACCAGGTTTTCATCAGTATTCTCTGCTGTTTTTGTGCATCAATTGCAAAAAATCACTTCTGTTGTGACTAAAACTGAACTAGTATGCAGCAAGCAGTGCTCCCTGACCTTATGGAACAGTAGGTGTTCAAAAACAGCTGGGCATGGTAATGAAAACCTGGTCTGAGCCATGTTAAAAGGAGCGCTCCTTTTATGATTTCAGATGTGAAAAATAGTACAAAATGGACTCAGATGGTGGAAAGAAGGGTATCATATGAGTTAGTAGATAAGGGGAAATCTAAAATAGAATAAAAAAAGTATAGGTCAAAGTTTTCACCAAATTCTTGCCAGCACAATCAGGCCACTGCTGCTTTAAGACTAGTTTCAACACTTTCCTTAGGCTCATGGACTGCATATGCTGCGTGTGTGTGTGTGTTTGTGTGTGTGTGTGACCATTTAGATGTGACTAGCTATGATCACCATAGTGATGCATTTGTGGAGATGGAAAGTGCATATCGCAGAGGAAGGTTAAAAATTGAGAGGCTTTCCAAACTTTTTCTGTACGTTTTTTCAAACTTAAAATTTGACACTGTCAGCAAATTATGTTTGTGAATCTGGGCAACAGACATATGCCTTTTACGGGTGCTGTCTGTATGTATGTGTGGGAGTAGGCAACTGCTGGCTGTCGTTTGATCTCAAAATTGGACAAATGCATTTCAACTTGGACAAGTGTTCACTACTCCATTTTGGTGCTAATATGTACACACAAGTTACTATCTAAACAGAAAACTTATTAAACAAGTTTCATCAGAAAATGATCTTGGCTTCATAGTTAATAACACATTGACAGCAAGAGACCACTGTAGAAAGGTGGCTCAGGTGGGCAACTGTATCTTATCAGCTATAAAAAGGTCCTTCATAACCAAGAATGAACACTGTATTATTACTCTTTATAAATATTTTATCCATCTGCACACAGACTATACTGTTTCATTCTGGGCTCCACACCTAATTAAAGATATAACAATTGTAGAGAGCATGCAAAAAAAATGACTGAACTAATACCTAAAGTCAGAAATCTCCCCTACAAAAAACATTTTGAGTTCTATTGGCCTATGTGATCCGCAACTGAGAAGAGACCGTGGGGACTTGCTTCACCTATAAAAAATATTGGGTGACAAATCTCTTATGAAAGACTGTAATATCATTTTGGCAGACAAACTGGAAAACTTAAGGTGTCATAACAAACGTCAGCACTACTTCATAATCAGAGTAGCTGCTCTTCTGGAATGGACTGCCATATAACATTGTAAATATTACACATTTTCAAACATTTAAAGCGGAATTAGATTTGGCTTCTACTGACAATGGTCTCCCTTCCCCAGGGTCCATGCCCTATGGAGGCCTCTATTCATTCCCCCTAAGGATATTGGCTGCTATGCCAAGCTCAAGCTGGCACTGGGGGGGACATTGAATCAAACCCAGGTCCATACTCCTCTAATCTCACCCTAACTGACCCTACCAACCGCCTCTGGTCAAACACTAGGGGACTCAAGTTGGTGCATATGAACATCAGTAGCCTAAGACATAAAATTCATGACCTGGAGGCCTGGACAGCACTGTACAAACCTGATGTACTGGCTGTCACCAAAACATGGCTCAAACCCCAGATCCTCCCACACGAAGTGGACCTAGCTGGCTACCAAGTTTTCAGAAAGGACAGAATGGAAAAAAAAAGTGGGGTTCTCATTTACCCTCAGCTCCACCTTTGAATGCCTCAGGTCGACTACACTTGCCTCCCCGGTGACTTGCACAGTGAGATCTTGATCCTAAAGTGCTCCTAGTGACACTAAGCCCCTTTACATAGTTGGGTTGCGCCACCTCCCACCTCACTCGGCTGTCGCTTCCCTAGAACCCCTAATCAACACCCCATGGGCATCCCTTAGGGAGGTTATCCTTCTCGTGACTTCAATATAAATTGGCTGGCCCTAAGGTCTCCCACAACAAAGAACCTAATACTTGATTCTCTCACCCAAAGTCATTGACCTCCCACCAGGCACAATGCTAAAACTGGCAACCACTCCCCCTGATTGACTCGGGCTCTAGTCTCCTGCCCGATCAGATACTCACTGCTGGATCATGTCTGACTCCTGAGTGACCACTCTCCAACTTTCTGTATCTGGTCCAATAAACCTCCTAAAACCCCTGCTTGAGTCATAGAAGCCAGGAATTTAGTAGATTTGTCCCTGCAGACTTCTGCTCAGCCCTGGGGACCTGTCGACTGAACCCCATCATCTCTCCCTCGCTCGACGAGGCACTCGACTACTTCTAACTCATTCCTGTCCCTTGCCAACCCACAAGCTCCAAGAAAGAAACTAAGGGTTCAGGGAAGTGCCACAAATGGCTGAGCCCCAACCTTAAGCAAACCATGATACTCGCAGACAGGACCTGGGGACTATACAAATCCTCTGGCAGCACACTTGAGTGGGAGAAGTACAGGAACTGAGAAACCTTTGCAAGAAAACCTCTAAACTGGCTAAATCACAGTATCTAAGGGACCTCCAAACAGGTCACCTCAGTAACCCTAAGAAATTCTGGGGTCATATTAACTCCCTCCTCAAGGGTACCACAAACTCACCTAATGACTCACTTCTGGTTGGTAAGTCCCTGACCAGCGACCCTTCAGCAGTTGCTGAAGCCTTCTCAGATTCTTCTCTAATCCCTCAGGATCCCCGCCCACAGCTTCCCCCTGGTCTCCTCCCTACATCGTTAGGGACCGAATCTTCCCACGGCCCCAATTCCATCTGAAACTAGTCAAACCATCTGCTGTACTTCCACTGCTCCTCAAAATAAATCCCAACTCCTCCCCTGGGCACGACCTTCTTGAACCTAGACTACTGAGAGCAGCCGCCACAGCTATTGCCTGTCCTGTCACCCTACTGATCAACAGGTCACTCCTCGAAGGTACTATCCCACTCACATGGAAGGTCTCGACTGTTGTCCCAGTCCATAAAAAAGGTCCCCGGGACCTCGTAGGTAACTACTGGCCAATCTCCCTCCTCAGCCCTCTTGGTAAAGTACAGGACAGGCTCGTACATAATCAGCTGCAGGACTACCTTGAACAACACCTACTACTCTCCAATGTACAACATGGGTTCAGGAAAGGCCATGGCACTGACACCGCCCTAATCCGGCTCACATCTGACATCCTCAAGGTCATGGACCAAGGTTTCCCAATGGGCACCCTATTCATTGACCTATCCAAGGCCTTTGACACGGTAAACCACGAACTCCTCCTCTCTAAGCTCTGGCAACTAGGCCTGGATGCACATGCCCTCTCCTGGTTCAAGAGCTACCTGTCCAACACAACCCAGAAAGTCCATTGGAGAGGGCTCACAATCTTGTGAAAGATCTGTGGTCTCTGGGGTACCCCAGGGATCGATCCTGGGCCCTTTACTATTCTCACTCTTCATAAATGACATTGAGGGAGACCGCAGACCTAGTAACCTCCTTCTCTATGCAGATGACACGGTTGTCTACTTCAGTGACCCTCACTCTAATGTCATCTCTACCAAGCTGCAGGCTTGTCTCTCTGACCTTGAGGCCTGTTTCTGTGCAAATTCATTTTAAAACTGAATTGACGACAAAAACCAAGGTCAGTCTCCTGTTTGGGACCAGACGGTTCAAGCGCTGACATGTAAGTGATCTACTCCAGCTCACCTCCTCCCTAGGGAAGAGGGTGAGGTCCTGGATCAGTTCAGTACCTAGGGTCCTCCTCGACCAAGAACTGACCTATAGATCACATCATCTCCCTAAACCGAACTGGTCCACCAAAAGATGGGCCTCCTCTACCGCTTGGGAAACTCCCTCTGGCGAGGCTCATCGTGCAATCAGCAAACTGCAATCTCTCCTTCAAGCCTTTACGGAGCCCCATTACTGCAGTCTCCAGAGATTGAGCTCAACAAGCTCACCACTCTACCATAAAGGGCTCGCTTTGCTACTAACTTCTCCCCAGGAGGCATCACTGTGAGGCTCTAGCGGACCTAAACTGGCCCTCCCTCCGACACAAGTTGACCTACTCCCCTGCCTGCCTGGCTTTCAAATTCACCTTCCTTGGCCCTCCTCCTCACCTGTGTGATCTACTCACCCCCAAGATCCAGCACTGCACCCTTCGATCCTCAGCTAGATGCCACCTTGCCATCCCCCCAGGTTCGCACCAACCAAGGCAAGCGCTCTTTCTTTACGCTGTCCCCCTCTTATGGAATGTCCTCCCTGAAACTCTAGTCAACAAGCCTTCTCTCCTAGCGTTTAAATCGGGCCTCAAAGCGTATCTCCTGGAGCTGAGCTTCTGTGGCTGTAACCATTAGCCCCGGGTCAATGATCTCCCTCCCGCGACCTCTGGTGACTACTTCAACTGCTTTCCCTATAACTCCCCTACGTGCACTGCTAAGGTGCCTTGAAACTGCCTTAAACTTCTATCAGCCTAGTGGCACCCTCTGTTCTCTGTGCCAAATGATGTACCCTATTGTGGACTATGTACAAACCATAAACTTATGTATGTTACTACCCATCTATGTAGCCCTTGTGACTAATTACGTATTCAGCTAACGCTGCTCAACTGTTGCTCCTATGTATCACACTCCTTGTTATGTACTTTATCTAATGTCATCCTATACTATTCTACTATGTATGAACACACTGAATCTTCAAATGTATTTTTCTAAGACTACTGTGTAAAGTTGCCAAGATATGTACTCTCTGTAACTAATCCCGGGTCGCCCCTGAAAAAGGGATCTATGGTCTCAGTGGGCTTACCTGGTTACCAAAATCTAAATAAATAAATAGTTGCTACAATAAACTCTACAAGTGTAGGGAAGGTGGTCTAGATGGGCCTAGTCCTCCTTCCACCTTTACACACCAGAGTAATACTGAGTAACTTTCAGGTGTAGTGGTTGATGTGAGGGGTGGCTAATGATGGAGACAAAACCCTGTACTACAAAAAAGACAACAACATATAGCTTTGAATCTATTACAGTGCAAGCAACTCCTACTCTGGATTCCAGTGACTTTATAAACCTCTTAAGCTCTGTTCCTCAATGGAGTTACATTGCCATAACAGATACTATGACATGTTAATTTTATGTATAATGCATAAGTCTGAAGAATTTTTTGTACCTAGCAATTTCTTCTTTAAAGTAAACAAAATCAATACAAAAGTGTTTATTTTTGCCAATCAATGACTGCATTGTGTGGGACTTGGGTGGGTTGTGCCAGTGGGGGCCAATGTGGGTTCATATTGTTTCCAAGGGAGCTGTACTAGCATATTATCTGGCCTATTTAACATTTTCCTGGGTGGAGGCACCGTATAACTTAATCTATAACATCTATGGGTAACTAAACTGCACAGGATGTATTGACCTGGCCCATCAAACTTATCTGAGCCCAGATGACAGGAATAGTATATTGACATCCATGGCTACCTGGTACACCATTATGAAGAAACATTCTGTTTTTGTAGTTGTTAACATACAATTATAAAAAGCATTTTTATTATTATTATTTTTTTTTATTTTCTAGTTTTCCTCCTACCTCCACAGTCTGCCATCACATCCAGTCCCATCACCTGCATTCTCCCAGACTTACTTCTGCCTCCTTGTTCCTCCTGGCTTACCCTACAGAGCAGATCCAAGTGGGGTGACCATGCCCTGTCAGAGCTTCCTGCTCAGTCCAAAGGCAGATGCCAAGGTCAGCAATGCGTGGCTACAGAATGAGGGTCGTATCATGTTGTATTGGCCGGGAATATTTTCTTTTGCTCTTCTGCACCCATTCCCTTGGGATGTAGACTAGTGGGAGCTGTTGAGGCACGCACACATGAGTGTGCATCAGTGCATCAGGCTGTCCCTGCTATGAGTTCTGCTTGCACTGCTACTTGTGGATACACAGCTGGCAGTCACATACCAGCAACTGCATCTCACCTTCCTCTAAGGAGGAGCGTGTCCTCTGGGATGCTGTATCCTCTTCCCTCGGCCTGCCTTCCAATGACTCGGGCTGATTTCCAAACCTAGGTCACTGGTGTCATGAACCATAGCACTACCACTGTGCTGATGGGTCGACCCAGTATTTTTAAATTAAAAAAAAAGTTCATTAAAATATGCAGCGGCTTTTCTGTAGTACATTACACTGTCACTTGGGAGACTGGTGATCACCACTGAGCCTAGGAAGCCAACACAGCGGTTAGAAACACAGAAACATAGAATTTGATGGCAGATAAGGACCGCTTGGCCCACCCAGTCTGCCCATTTCCCTACCTAATGGATAAGCTGCAGATCCTAGTTAACCAGCAGCCTACTTCATTCTACCCCCATCCCCTAGAATTGCCTTATGACTGTCCCATGCATGCTTGAATTCAACCACTGTTTTTGACTCCACAACCTCCTCTGGAAGGCCGTTCCATGCATCCACAACCCTCTGTGTGAAAAAATACTTCCTTACATTACCTCTGAGCTGCCTCCATCTTCAAATTGTGCCCCTTGTTCTTGCACACCTCTTTTTTTGAAAGATGCTACCCACTTGGACTTTGCTGATTCCCTTGAGGTACTTGAAAGTTTCTATCATGTCCCCCCTCTCCCTCCTTTCCTCGAGGCTATACATATTAAGCTACTTAAGTCTTTCTTCATATGTCTTCCGCTGCAGACCCTGCACCATTTTAGTTGCCCTCCTCTGGACAGCTTCCATCCTGTCTATGTCCTTGCGGAGATTGGGTCTCCAGAACTGCACACAGTACTCCAAATGGGGTCTCACCAGCTGTCTGTACAGAGGGATAACAACTTCCTGTTTTCTACTGGTGATGCCTCTCCCTATGCATCCCAGTATACTCCCAGCCCTCCTTACTGCCCTCTCACATTGCTTGCCCACCTTTAAGTCATCTGATATGACTACCCCCAGGTCCCTTTCCATTTTTGTTGTTGTTAGTATCTCACCCCCCATTGTGTACTCTTCCCCTGGGTTTTTGTTTCTAGGTGCATTACCTTGCGCTTCTTAGCATTGAATCTAAGCTGCCATACATTTGACCATTCCTCTAACCTTGCCAAGTCCCTTCTCATCCTTTCCACACCTACCTTGTGCATCAACTCTGTTGCAGATCTTTGTGTCATCTGCAAAGAGACATATTTTCCTTCCAGTCCCTCTGCAATGTCGCTTATAAAGACATTGAAGAGGACTGGTCCTAATACTGAACCCTGCGGTACCCCACTAGTAACCCCCCTTTCTTCAGAGTGGACTCCATTTACTATTACCCTTTGTGTCCTATTCTCCAGCCAATTCTTTACCCAGGCTATCATCTTGGGACCCACTCCCAGGCTGGCTAACTTGTATATTAATCGTTTGTGTGGGACTGTGTCAAATGCCTTGCTAAAGTCTAGGTAGGCCATGTCCACAGCCCCTCCCTGATCTACTACTTTGGTCACCCAGTCAAAGAAATCTATTAGATTCGCCTGGCATGACCTTCCCACTGTGAATCCATGCTGCCTTGGGTCCTGTGCCCCTCTGGCCTCTAGGTACTCGACAATTCTTTCCTTCAAAAGTGATTCCATCATTTTCCCTATCACTGAGGTTAAACTAACAGGTCTGTAGTTTCCAGCTCTGCCTTGTTAGCTGAAGGCAATGGGCATAGCGCATCATGACAGTGAGGTACTGCACTTTGTTTGGATCCCTGGAAAAAGGGAGCACAGGGCACACAAAAATTAAAATTATACACCCCCTGCTTCCTGACAATGAAGTAGCACAGGTGTCAGCTGAGAGGGTAACCATTCTCCCACTCTCCTGGTATGGGTTTCCATCTGTACAGGTTTGGACCAGATCATTCCAGTGGCTTTGGTTCTTATCTAGTCCTCCAGTTCTCTAGAGAGGTACAATACTTCTATTTTTCTGCTTTTTCAAGTGTCTGCATGCTATTATGTAAGTGCTGTCAAATCCTTTATTGTCTGACCTAAAGTTCTGCAATGCATGCAATTTTCTGACGTCACATCAACATTTGCATGCAATGCCAGCCAACCTGTGAATGGAAACATAGCTGGTAAGACCCTTAACTGTACTTCACTTAATGTTATGCACTGCATTCAAGTACAGTCTTTTACTGATCCATGAACATATTCTGTGACGTAACAAATTTAACAAATGGCAGTGGAGGTAAGGCAGTGTACTTATTAGTCAGAATAAGAGGTGGAGCTAGAGGTAGAGTTTTGGCTGTGGTTACCTCAGGTGTGGAGTCATGAGCTGAAGGCCAAGTGACTGTGTCATCGGAGAAGTGACAGTAGTCCACTTGTAGTCACCCTCATCTGCAAGATGTAAGACTAAGCCTGCTCAATCATATCTGGGCACAGTGGCCTTCATGTGAATAGTGCCTGGGATTGATTGGTATTGGTGGTAATTATAAAGTGGTGCTGTGCATCCACCTGAAGGGTTCCTTTTGACAGGTTGCTGCCATGGCAATGAGCCCTGAAAAATTGATGCAACCCCACCTTTGGTGACAGGGCTTCTTTATGCTTATACAGAAATACTCCCAACTTCTGCTCTAAGCATGTACAATAAGAATATGCAAAGCATTGCCATTCATAACAAGGGATATTTGTTAGACGACGGGAGCAGGCTCTGGATGGGTGAAAGGAATGGGTAAACTCAAGCAATAAACAATCAATCAGCTAACAATTCACAAAGCCTACCATGAGTACCCACAGTCTATACTGCTTCCCTCTACTGGTGCATCAGTACTCCAAGATCCCTTGGGAGCTTCAGAAACAGTCAATTAATGTGTGAGCACAGCAGGCTGTTGCAGACCTCAAGTTGGACCAAAGCACGGTACCGACAGAAGGCTGGTGGTTGGGGATTCCAAACAAATATACTTTAAACCCAGATGCTAATTGCTCCTGATGTTTCAGTTCTACAGATAGGCTTTGATGGAAATCACACAGGAATACCTAGTAAACAACAAATGTTTTCAGTCAGTCCCGACATGTACTGAAGTTGTGACAAACATTACTGCATAAATTCATGAACTGTTCCACAGCATTACCAGCAAATTGCAAAGGATGAAGTATGCATCCCACAGTAACAATATATTGTGACTGGGAGAGAGCCAATATCAGTTAGATTGGAATATGGTACCAAATGGGGGGATGCAAGCACTGTATAGATCTATAGCCCTTTTTAATAGTATGTGATACGCACTATAGAAAATGTTAGAAAGGCTAGTGCTCAGCAATGGCCAAGGATGTTAACAAATGTTTAAAAGTTTAAGGTATTTGGCTATACCCTCCGAGGTGTAACAGCCACAAAGTGTAGCAAATCAATTTCTTTAAACTGCTGTATCAGTACCTTATAATGGAGTGTGTTGTTCATTTTGATGCATTCATTCTGTATGTTCATGTGCAAAATCTATAAATAATGAAAAAAGGAATGGCTAGTAATCACAGTAGTTAACTGGTCATAGCTAACTGAAGAATCAGTGGGGTACTGACTCAGTACTCATGACCTTAGCATACCCTGTACTGTGGCTGGCTCTGTTGGGACATCTCTGTCTGAGCTGGCAGATGCAGGCAGTGCTACAGATGCAGTGGACCTAATTAAGATTAGCAAATGCCAGAACTGCATTCAGTGAACATTCTGAAATCTGCCATTTTGTACCCAGGTGAAGCAGGTCTGAAGGAACTCTGTTTCCATTTGGCATTTCAACACATCAACATCATACACAGCACTTTCTACAGGAAAAAACAGAGAAACATAAACATAGAAATCGATAGCAGATAAGGACTGCTAGGCCCACCCAGTCTTCCCATTTTCTCTACCTGCTGCAAAAACCACAGACCCTACTTGATCTCCGGCTTTGTTCTCTTTCCTTTTGTTAGGGTTGAACTATGCCTATCCCATGCATTTTTGAATTCTCGTACCGAATTTGCCCCCACCACCTTCACTGGGAGGCTGTTCCATGCATTCACCACCCTTTCTGTGAAGAAATACTTCCTCACATTACTCCTTATTCTACCCACATCCACCATCATGTCATGACCACTTGTTCTAGAACATCTATTTTTCTGACAGATGCTACCCTCCTGTACTTCATTTATGCCCTTGTGATATTTGTCGGTCTCTATAATATCCCCCCTCTCCCTCCTCTCCTCCAGGGTATACATATTGAGGTCCTCCAGTCTCCCATCTTGTGACTTTTGGTGCAGGTCCTGCACCATTTTTGTTGCACTTCTCTGAACTGCATCTACCCTGTCTATGTACTCTGTGGGTGTTTATGTGTTCTGGATGGACAGCAGTCATTGCATTGATAGCCACATGGAAGAACACACTGAGCATGTGCAAGTTGTTGGCAAGTCATGTGACTTGCAGCAGCCAGTCAGTGATGCTAGAGATCAAGAACTCCTCATACTGCACACATCTCCTTGCCATTTCTAACTGTATCTCACAAGGCAATGACCTGGCTAATGAAGGAGCTCATTTTGTGTGAAAAAGAGTGACTTGTTCTCAGAAAACTTTCAAAATCATCACAGAATCACACATCATCATTCGAGTTAGTTAATCATCACTGCATTTACCTATAGTTCAGGCAGGCAGGTTAGTGAAGCAATGCTGCAGAGGAGAACAGAGTGCACAGTGGGAACCTGCACTGCCTGCTGCAGGCCCTGCAGTAGGAGCAGGACAGAGGGAATTTAGTAGGCTGGGAAAGGTGCTGGGGGTATTTTAAAGATGTTTTTGACATATATGTTTTCTATTAGGTGTTGGTGGTGTACAGTAGCTTGCACAGAAATCTATATATATTTCGATTTTCCCCACTTCCTCCTCCCCCTGCAGTAACAGCAGGGCAGAGTTAATTTAGCAGACTTGTGTGGGGTAGAGTTTAAAGGAATTATTTGACAAATACTGCAGTTTGACTGGTGGTGGTGCTGGGGCAGAAATTCTTTATTTTTTTATTGAGAATGAAAATTAAGTGACGTAGGCTGCTGTAGTGAGACCCAATGTTTCTCAGTGAGGGTGAAGAGGATGGTGTTAGTGCACTGGTGACACAATGAGCATGTGTGTGTGTGGGCAGGGGGTCTGCAGCCATGTCATGTAAAAACCATGAGGAAATGAACTGGAGCAGAAAGAGAGGCAGGGGACATGAATGGAGCAGGAATAGTTCTATCATGTCAGTTTCACCAAGTACCAGTTCTGTAAGTGTTGAAGATCATAGTGATGAATGTTCATAGTGGTGGGGCAGTGGCTACTCCTGAGAGGACTAGGGCAGGGACCATGATAGTATGGTCAAAGAAACTATGGTTCATTAGTCCCCAAAGGTCCACGGGTTCCACTCCCACTGTAAGCAATTTATCTAGCTAGTTATCTAGTGGATCTGGTGATTAAACCGCCCTGAGCAATTCAGAAGTGAAACAATCTTATCTTCTTCCTCAGTCAACAGTGACATGGCTGGCAGGGCAAGAATTGCAGTGATGATGATGATGGTGGGGTAGAAGCAGCTGGCAACACCACTATTTATTTAATCTGAGTGATCGTAGCAGATAAAATATAATAAAATAATAAAAAAGAAAAATATTGTGAAGAGTAATGTAACACCCTACATTTACTATCTTTTCATATCTCTTTATTTTGTTTGTTTTAACGATGCATGACTTGTTTTTCTTTGGAGGGCTGTGGGTGGTATTACTATACAATTTGAAATTCAGTGAAGCCAGAGAGAATCTTTTAATTGGCATGAGAGACTACAGGGAGGTACAGTATATGCCTTTAGGTCAGCAATCAATAGTAACTACTACTGTCGCTCACACTGTGCCATGGTAGTCTTAGTAGGTTTTTCAGACTCTGTCAAAACAGCACAAACAAAAATCCATAGCAGCTGTATGCAGACAACACTGGTTACAAGGAAGTTGCAGTAATTCATATTAATTGCTGACCCCAAGGTTTTCTTACCCCCTAGTTGTAGTCTGCTTTACCAGATGCCAACTACTACATTAGGAACAAACATGGTTTGGCTTAATTGGTGCAGCTGAACTGAATTTTCAGTTTCAGGTTCCAATACAAAGTCAAACTGAACTTGACTCTGGCTCACTTCAAACAGATGAAGTTTCTCTACCCAGCACACCCTTGGACTCATCAGGCTATGTCACACCTCACAAGCTCCTTCTCCTAACTCCACTTATTGAATAGGAATGTCTTGGCTGTTTTTTTTAGACCAATCCATAGTCCCACTACCAAAGGAGAAGACACAGGTTGCAATGCAGTCATAGTGGAGTGCAACAAAGGCTAGAAAAGTGGACAGCATTCTCCTCAGGCAACTAAAGTGTTATTTGGGCATCTAGGAAAATGGAAGGCTATGTCCTCCTTGAAAGAAATATATGTGTGAAAATATAAAGTATAAAAAAAAGAGAGAGATTAAAAAGATCATTTTTCATTAGATACATTTTATTCCAGGATACATTTTCTCATCCACAGATCTGAATTATTTTTTTTCCTATTTCATAATGTATGGTAAGAGTAGGTCAATTAAAAACTTTAGATTTGGCAGTGGCCCTGCAGCACTAGGCTTTAGAAATTGGAACAGAAAATGGTTTCTTTCCTGAAATCTTTACATTGAACTCTGTGTTAAAAATCACATGATCCGTCTGATCCACAACTTTGATACAGTGCCAGTCTGTGCATCATTAGTCTCTGTAATGCTATTGTAATTATGGTTAGAATGCCTTCTAGGCATTTTTGCTGCAGCACTTCAACATCACAATGAATGAGACACAGTTAGTTTGCATGTTTATATTCCCATGAACGATGAGAGGTTTGTTCTCCACAGTTAGGGGAACGTTTATACTGGATTGAGTTTATCATTTTTTATTTAGTTTTAATGAAAATATGCACTTTGAAAAAATTAATTTGGGACGACAGCCCATGTTTTCATATAGCCTGATATACTGAAGAACACAAATCTTTTCTAGGTTAAATGGTTTTGCTATAAAACATACGATGTACCCTATCCTTTGATTCATCAAATCTCTGTACAGAAGTACTTATTTTCATATTTAATCTAACAGTGATGATTGCCTCACTTGAAAGCAGAGATAAAACAGATTTTCCCATTAAAAGCAAACTGAATTCCTTCTGAAAAGATCAGGACAAAATAAACTGTCTTGGCCATGTAAACGCAGCGATTGATACCTCTTTTACCTTCTTTGTTTATCTCCTTACCTGATGGGGCCAACTTGCCTTATGCCCACATACAAAGCCCTTAATTCCACACTTACTGATACAGCCACTACTTGCCCACGGTTACCTACTACTTGTCTGCTCGTGTACTATCCTGTATGTGATGGAAGCAGTCATTCTGAATCTCTGTGACTACTGGAGAGGAGGGACATGGGACCCGTGGGTCCAGGTGCAGTAACTGTGTGAGTGTGTCAGTGTGATCCTCTGGAACACCACCTTTACTTTCGACTGTTTTTCATACATCCTATTCCCTCACCACTACCACAGCTGCAGCAGAGCACAGCTTAAAGCACACAGCCTTTCTGGGCAATCAGAAGTGGACTGAAATTTGGCTTGCATACACTGCACTCTGTCAGACATTCACTGGCAAAGGACTGGATATATGATGCTACCACATCACAATTCAGCATCCTTCATTTTATTGGTGACAGGCTTTCACCCTTCTGTCTGGTGCTAAGCATCCCTTCCCATACAACTCCCATGCCAAGTCACCAGGTGCTCTTGTGCAACAGCAAGAGCCACCAAAGATCCATGAAGTTGGAAGTGTCACAGCACTGTCTCTACTACCCAGTGTGTCAAAACCCAGGATCAGGATGCAAACCTAGGCCCCAGTCATGGCACTCTGTGGTCAAGGAGGTATGCACCTACATCTGCCAAATCAAGGAAAATTTTTGTTTTCTTATAGGCAGATTGCGGATGCTTGCCTTTCTTTTATTTTTTTTATTGACTAGATATGTTTTTTTCTTTAGGCATTCTTATTATTCTTCATTTTGTAGCAATTGGGGGAGGGTGGCTAGGGAGCTTTTTATGCCCACTGTCTCCCTTCACCCTCTCTGTGGCTTCCCAATTGGGTCCTACCATTTTTTTTTTTAGCTTTTGGCACATGTGGCTGCAGCGTGATTTCACTGGTGGCCTTCCTTGTCAATTACCCCTTCCCCCAATCAGGTCCGACACTGTATAAATGTGCCAGCTCCCTCAGTGCAATGTGTACCAGCTTGCTACCTTGCAACTACTTGAACAGTGACCAATCTTCCAACACCTGGAGCCGATACTCAAGCTGAAAAAAACAGGTCACAATACTGGGTGATGCGAGGATCCATGCCTCCAGCTATGCCTCCCACTGTGTCTTTCTTAATGGTTGAACATCAGGCCCAAGTAGTGCTTTCCACCAACAGTGAGTGAAATGGGAAGTGAATACTTCAACTTCAGGCCTTGGCTGCCCAGCCTGCAGGCAAAACCTGAACCCTGGGCACAAAATACCCATTCCACCTGGGCATGCCTCCCGCTTTTCCGGCAATTGTTGCAGGTATGTAGCAATGGGTAGTGCAGTGTTCTCTGCCTCCAGGGATCAAAGCTGGGATCCTGGGCTGAGATCAAACACATTGACTGCCGACCTACCAGGGATCGATGCTTACATCAAGGAAAGGCCTGTGCTGAGACCTAGACAGGACACCACCTGGACAAGTGCCTGGATTAGTGATGGGACCATCAACAGGATCATCAGCCCTGCCTTCAGCCAGGTTATCAACCATGCTGGTAGGTCCTGGTGTTGAAGTGTGTGGGCTGGGGGGTGGGGGCTGGCATATGGACTGCAAAAGTGGGTCAGAAAGGTAAATGTGAATTTATCTGTTGTTTTTTTTTAAGTGTTTTATTTTCAGGGTGGGATGGGGTTTTGTAAGATCCTGAATGTGGGACCCCAAAACAAGGCCTAAAGTGTGGCCTGGGAGTGGAGTATAAAGTCAAATGTGAATTTGTCCAGGTTTTCTTAGGGGGACTGGCACTTGGACTATAGTCAGGGGAGTATAAAGCTAAAGCCCAGGGCTGAATCCAGATTTATCCATGAGGTGGAGCTGGCGAAGCTGGTGCTTGGATTATAGCATGTTCCCAGAGCTGAATGTAGTGCAGAAAGCCAAATCCAATTTCTGTCCAGGGAGGGTTGGGGGAAGTCATGGGGGATTTTGTAGATCAGGCTGTCCTGTCAGGCTGTCATCCAGGCTGTCAGTATGGCCATTGCCCAGTCTCCATATGGCAAGTACATTTTAAGACAAATCCTAGGGTTTGTCCCCTAGTTTGCCAAACACCCACTGAAACCACCCTGCCTGCCAACATGCAACTATTTTATATATATTTCAGGATACACTTTTCTCAGGTCTGGAGTGGTTCATTGTTATAGTTTCAAGTAACAATTATAATGGTCTCAAATGGAATATCAGGACTCAGGGGTCAACTTTGCACCAGGTACATGCTGGTAAATTTTGTACTGGGCTCCAGGACTGGGCTATTAAAATGTTCATTTTACTCAAACATGGAGCTCAAACAACACTAGCCCTCTTGGCTTGTATTGGAGGAGGAAATCTTTCAATACACCAGTTGGGCCAGTGACATATCCATAGGGACCATAGATTTTCACCAGTCATTATCCCTGCTGGCTAGTGGTTGCAAAAGGTAATTTCAATCCCAAGGTTTCAAATGCAACCCCAGGCAGTCCCTAAATGATAACCCTGGTGAGAGGGAGATTTCTGTCCAGTGCCAGTCCTCTGTTCATCTTCTGCAAACCAATAATCTGGTTCATCATTTTATGCTGGGGGGGGGGGGGTGATGACCATAATTGACTGCTTGCATTTCTATTTTAGGGGAGCAAATTTTTTGGATAAAAATAATGAAAGAGATGATTTCAAAAAAGTGCAGACTGTATCACTTTTTATTGAGAGTGCCACCACCCTGACGTGAGCCATCAGCAATCTGCATACAAGACTCACTGCTTGCCATTAGGCTATTAGATTGCCTAAACCTTTTTTTATCCATCCTTTGCTTCATCCGCTTGGTCCAGACATCCCCATCTGGTTGCCAACCACCCAGCCCTGTGACCAACTGACCCCACCCCAAGATCATACATTGCTTTCCCCCCATGGCAGACCTGGAAGGGAGGCAGGCTCACTTACCTCCTGGCAACAGTGCACAATCCAGGTGTGGGAGTAGAATCATACCCTCAGCATGGGGCACAAGTGTGTTGCAGCCATTCACCACCCCTTACACAGGCATAACCATTGCTACTCTCACATATACTATACACAGCGGGCCCCTGTGGAAAAGTAAGCTTCTTGACCCTCTGCAGGGTTACTGTTGTCTGGGAACCTACCACTAACCCTTTCTGAGCTGCCTCAGCCCCAGCTTGCCTGATACTACCAACCTGAGTCCATACTGGAACCCAGATAACCTACATGGCAACTTATTGTACTGCCACTGGACTATCGGGTAGCCTAGATGGCCTATACAGTACCTCAACTTGATGAGGGATCTTTCCTGTATTTGCCATGGAGGGGCTAGCCTTTAGAGCCTGCACCTTGCTGCCACTGTTATGTTCCTCTCTAGGTCCCCAAAGGACTTTGACTGGGACAGTGAGGACTCAAAGTGTGAGAGAAGAGAAAGTGTTTCTGCTTCTGCTGATGAAAGAGTTGGAGATTGCCCCACTGATTACTGACTTTTTACAGCACCAAACACAGCCATAACTGCAACCAGACCACAGTGTGGCTAGTGCATGTACATTGGGTGCATGAAATCTTTCAGGGTAGGAGCACTTTGTTGAAATAAAAGATGCAGAAAGCCCATTTTCAATGGTTCCATGTCACAGAATGTACAATGCATAATAAAACATTTTATATAACAAAGAAATACAGAGTACTTTGTTACAAGACAATTCTAATACACAGCTACAATGAGTAGCTTCAAATAATAGGGCATGAAGCTTATTTTTTGTTTATATTTTATAGGATAGTAGGCCCCTTGGCATACCCAGAACTGGAACCTGTGTACTGGCACTGGTACAGGTTCTGCCTACTAAAGGTGGGCAAAGTTGGCAAACTTTGCTCCACAGTTTAATCTGTGAATTTCACAGAATTTTGCAGATTCGCAGATTCTGCATGCAAAGTTCTGCAGCGAAGTGCAGAATTCTGCCCGGGAAGCATGGAATTTTGTTTGCAAATTACAGAATTTCACCCATGAATCATGTAAATTTGCAGAAATTCTGCACTTCATGGGTGAAATTCTGCACTTTGTGGTGGAACTTTATCATTTCAAAATTTTTGAAGGTGGAGAAAACTTTGCAGAACTCTGCAAAGGCAAATTGTGGCCACTTTACAGCAAATTTGCCTGCAAATCTAAACTTAGGCCCACTTCTACAGTCTACTCCCTCCGGTTCAACCAAGAACTGCCATCCAGACTCCAGATTCCCATCAAAATTCCACCTATGGGCTTTGAAGGACACACTATCAAAAAAAAAAATCAAAAAAATAACACAAAACAAAGTGCTGCATCCACATGTCAGGTGAAAAAAAGAAAAAAAGCTAACTTTAAATGCATGCCAGAAATGGAAAATAGAATTAGAATCATTGTATTGACCTTGGGTTTTCTTCAAGAGCTATCATTATGAGAACATAGCAAAGTTAGCACTAACTTTGCTATATTCTCTTTATAGATAAGTTTTGAAGAAGACCTATGGTTGAAACATTGATTCTACCTCTATAGTTACAGCAAGAAACATGGTCAGATATTTTAAGATATTTCACAATATTTCTAAATAGATTCATTCTGGTGGCTCTACAGGGGTACCATAGCGATCCATGCTGGGCCCTCAGCTTTTTGGTGAGTTCATTTGCAATACAGTGGAAGGCATAAATGGCAAGATCTGCCTCTTCACAGATGACACAAAGATCTGCACAAGAGTTGACACAGAGGAAGAAGTAAGGGAACTCAGGGAGGACCTGGGCAGGCTGGAGTGCTAGTCAAGGATCTGGCAGCTGTGGTTTGATGCAAAAAAATGTAAGGAGATGCACATTTGGAAAAGGAACCAAAGCGTAATGTACAAGATAGTTGGGGTGCTGGAAAACATCACAGAGAAAAATGACCTAGAGTTCATGATACCAGAGAAACTAAAACCCACAGTACACTGCAACAGAGCTGTGGAAACGCAAAAGGCAAACAGGATGTTGGGATGCATAGGAAGAGGGATAAGCAGCAGAAGTCAGAAGGGATTCTCCCCCTGTAAAGGTCATTGATGAAACCACATGTAGAGTACTGTACAAGGTACTGGAGTCCACACTTGAGGAAAGACTGGGACAAAGTGGAAGCAGTACAGCGCAGGGCAACCAAGATGGTCCAAATCATCTGAGGAGAGTCTGCAGAACCTGAAAAGGTATACCCTCAAAAAGAGAAGAGAAAAGGTCAAAGTTAATAGGTAATTTGTATCTGGTAGAACCTTTCTGTTGCTTGCAGTTTTTTGGAACCTTGTATCAGCTTAGATACCTTGTTGCAAGCCAAAGGAATAGCCCTGAGTCACACCAAAATCATGTTTCTACTTGTAATATTCCTATTTCAGGTGCTGCCTCACTCTTCATGGGAGGATAATCAACAACACAATGTTGCTGGTAATTCCACAGTCTCACTAAAGCTCTTATGGAATGAAGGTGCCCATAGCCAAACCACTGCAAGCTTGGATCCTCTTACTTTGGCTAGTCCTGAAGAACATCAAGCCACTACAAATCATTTCAAGTGGACATCTGTCCCCTTAATAAGTACCATTGTGTAGGTAACAGAATTAAGATGCCAGTCTCATGTTAGGATGACCATGAAGCTTACCTCTGGTAGGAAGAACCGAAAAAAACTGTTACTCATCCTCCTCCTTATGTCTGGAAACATCCACCCAAATCCAGGTCCACTAGGTAGCAATGGGCCTAAGAGTGAATGTAAGGGAAAGCTTAAGATTGTCTCACTAAATATTGGAAGCCTGCTCCCTAAATTCCCCCAGGTAGAAACGTGGGTGGCACATGTCCAACCTGACATAATTGCCCTCACTGAAACATGGTTTACTCCCAAAATACCAGACTCTACCATCACACTACATGGCTACAACATATTCAGGAAATATCGCTAAGGTAAAGGGGGGGGTGGTTGCATAATATACCTATGATCAAATATACAGTACATGGTCACAAACTGACAGTGGATAACCTCTCGGAAAAATTTGAATGCCTGGCCACTAAAGTACAGCTGGGGCATTGACAAAAATCTCTCCATATACTTTCAGTTTATATACCACCAGACAAACAACAGCCAGGCATTGCCACATTTTCCAGGTACTTTAACCAGACATACTTAAACAGAGAAGCGATAGTCATTGGAGACTTCAGTATTAACTCGGCAGCGAAATCAAGCCTTGCACACAAGGACCTGGTAGCCAGCCTTTTCCTAACACAAGTGGTGGTGGACTGCACCAGGAGCAGCTATAAAATGGAGACCAAACCCCTAAATGACTGGATCATGGCCACACCCCCAGACAGAGTAATTGATATCTCCATCCAAACAGATGCCATCACTGACCACTCGCCAGTCCAATGCACATGAACAGCCCAGCACCCTAAGCCCAATCCAAAAACCACCAAAAGCAGGGTATTCCAGAAAGGTGAATCAGTGCCTTCAAGGTTCTCTTGGCACAATGTGACTGGAGTTATCTGGATACCAACCCATATGTTAACAAGGCCATTGAGTATCTCATAACCCAATTCATAGATGCCTGCAACAAATTTTCCCCCATAAAGAAAGGCATGATACAAGGTACTTTAGCTGCTTGGATCACCCCTGCACTCCTTGCTCTTGTGCATGGCAGGAATAACCTCTGGTGTCATGCATGGGGCACTGGGTGACCTGCAGAAATATAAAGAAGCTCGTAATAAGTGCACCAAGGAAATAAGCCATGTGAAAGCAGCATATTACAAAGACCAGCAAAAGAACTTCTGGAACAACTGAAAGAAATTCTGAGATAATCTAAAAGACCTCCTTGGAAATAATGACAAATCTTCTCCAACAATGCTTAACACCAATGGGGGTGTCACCACGGACCCAACTGAAATTACAAACGTTTTCAATACTGCATTCTTGGACCTGAGCTCAGTACTCCCTCCCAACACTGCACCTGTGGGAAGTGTAGGTGAATGCTCGGATCACTGTACAAAGATACATACATAGATACATAGAAATTGTTGGCACAGAAGGACAGCTAGGCCCAACCAGTCTGCCCATTTTATTGCTTGTAAAAGCGGCCCATGACTCTACATGGTCAGTGGCTGTAGCTTTACATTCCCATCACTAGTGTTCCTTTATTCCTGTCGGATGCATGTTTAAATCCTGCCACCATACATGTAGTCTCACCTCCTGGGACAGGCTGTTCTATACATCTACCACCCTCTCAGTGAAAAAGAACTTCTGCACATTTCCTCTTAATTGGCCTTCCTCTAGTCGCATGTCATGTCCTCTGGTCCTGGCATTCTTTTTGAACTGGAAAATAGTTTCCCCTTTAGACTTGTTTATACCCTTGAGGTACTTGAACATCTCAATCATATCATCCCTCTCCCTCCTTTGCTCCAGGGTGTACATATTGAGTTCCCTCACTGTCTCCTCATAAGACTTTGCTGTAACCCTCTGACCATCTTTGTCACCCTCCTCTGCACTGCTTCCATCCTATTGATGTCTTTAAGAAGGTGTGGCACACCAGGCCCCCAATGCTGACCTCCCCAAATTTTACTTCAAACATGTCACCATTAAGGAAACTCTCAAATACATAAAAAGGGTACTGGGAAAAATGAGGGTGGGGAGTGATTCAATGGATATGAAGTTGCTAGCCCTGGAGCTTGAAGAACTTGCATTTCCACTGACAAAGATGTTCAGCCTCTAGCTGCAATACTCCCAGTTCCCGGACCACTGGAAAGCTGCAATAGTAACCCCTGTACACAAAAGTGGGGACCGCACCAACAAAGCCAACTATTGGCCTATCTCAATACTCTCTTCTCTGTCCAAGACTCTAGAAAGAATAGTATCAGATCAACTCATATTCTGTCTAAATAAGTATGAACTAACACAGCACTGAAACTGCACTAATAGAATCCACAAATCACCTGCATGAGGTCATCGACAAAGGTCATCTGGTTGGAGCCACCTACATAGATCTGACCAAAGTGTTTGATCTTAAGGACTACTCACTGCTGCTTGACAAGTTCTCATCCCTGGGCCTGTCCTCTGAAACCTCAGCCTGGTTCCATTGCTTCCTCACAGGTTGCACGCAAAGGGTAAAGATTGATGGAGTTCTCTTAAGTGCTAATGGAATTTCAGTTGAAAGGGAAAGGGGAAATTGTTTAACCAGAAAGGCACACTAAGCCGAAGCTTGTTTCCAGGTGCGACCTGGGAGCACAAGGATGTTAAGTGACTTGCTCAGGATCACACAGTATGCAAGTGGGGGCTGTGGGATTCAAACCCTGGTCTCCAGATTTGCAGCTCAGAGCCCTAAACCACTGTGCTACACTGCCTTCTTGGTGTCCTTCAAGGGTCAATAGTTGGCCCTCTCCTATTTAGCCTGTTTATAAAGAGACTCCCTGAAGCCTGCTCCCTTCGAAGGTGCACTTATATGCTGATGATGCAGTGGTCTTCAATAGCAGTCCATATCATGAGAAACTCTTCACATACCTACAAAGCAGTTTCCAGGCTCTTGAGGATTGGTTCAGAGTAAATAAACTGGTCCTGAACTATAAGAAGACAAAGACCATGTTGTTTGTTGGTCCATATCTGAGAAAAAAGACCCCTCCCCTTACTATTCATAATGCTCACAGAACTACCCTTGAACAAGTGAAATCCTTCAAGTACCTGGCTGTCACCCTGGGTGACACCCTTTCATTCTCTATACATGTGGACAACATCACTAATCTGGCAAATAGAAAGTCAGGAGCATTTTACAGGCACTGCCTTAACTTTGCACTGGAAGCCAGGCACCTGGTAGTCTCCAGTGCGATCCTACCTCTCATCGACTATGAGCTCCCAATATACAGGGCTGCATGTGAAACTACCCTCTCCAGAGTAAGGAAGATACTTAACAAAGCCTGTAATTTTCCAAGTGGGACGGACAGGCTCACACATAGCTGCACATTGAATGCTCTCAACAAATGGTTGCCACTACAGGGCAGGCTAAAATACCAGACCTGTCTGATGATTAAAAAGCCTTGATGGGCCTCACCCCCACCACAATCAAAGATCTCTTCTGTTCAGTCACAAACCAATATTCCACAGAAGTATGGCTAGACAAGCTATTGAAGTCCCCTTCCAAAAAACAAGGATGGGTAAGCATTGTTTTGTGGACCGTGCTTGTAAATGGCTTAATGAACTCCCTGAATCCCTAGGGGGACTTTTCAAAATGGAACAATTTAAAAATTCCCTAAAAGAAGAACTCACTTTGAAAACAGCCTGCTGCTGCTTTTCATTGATTCCTGACCAGTATACCATGTTTTATCTTGTGCTTATACATACTTGACTGATTATTTACTGTTGCTTGTAGCTGGTCAGGCTCTTCTTGAGCTGGTGATTATATGTTGTATTTTTCATTAATTGTACTTGTCAGATGTGGAGCCTTTGCAAAAGAACACATGTGCACAAAGGTGTTTTCCGAATTATAAATAAATAATGGTGGTGACATGATAGAAGCACCTACACAGGATAAACAGGGTGGACACCAGATGCCTTTTTTCCTTGAGCTGAAATACAGAGATGAGGGGGGAACTAATCAAACTAGAGATGGGGGATTCAAGAAAGACATCTCCAAGCACATTTTCATGGAATGAGTAGTGGACAAGTGTAATTTTCTGCTGGAAGGAGTGGAAAAGGCCAAACTGGTAAGCTGTTTTGAGCAGAGATGTGACAAATATATGGGCTTGGTCAGAAAAATGGGGACGGGGAGAGAAAGTAAGGGGCAGAATGGCCACTAGTGCCTGTAAAGAGCAATTAGGCAATGTGGGCAGACAGGATGGGCTGATATGACTTTTCCTGCCATCATTGTTTATGTATTTATACAAACCTTTTAAGAAAAATAATTTTGGGATAATTGCGGACAGTATGCTGCAGTAAGCCAGAAATGTACTGCCATATTAAGAGAGCATGCAGTGTTGAGATGCATTAGGAGGGGAGTGAAGAGCATAGCAATGGAGGTGATTCTCCCTCTGTTCAAGGCCTTGGTTGAACTACACCTGAAATTTCTGTATGGTCAGAATGGTACAGAATGGGCACTGATTAGGCTGAAAGGGATTTGCAATTTAGCGGGCAATTTAAATTATTTTTTGCCTAGGAAAACATGGAGGTATAATCAAGGTGTTTTAAATACTGAACTAGGTAGGCCAAATGGAGTATAGATAGTTGTTTAATCTGATCAGCACATGAAGAACTAGATGGCATGCACTAAAACTTGGTGGGAAGGATAAAGGGAAACAAAACCATTACACAACCAAAAAAATGACCATCACGTGGAAGTAACTTAATTGATGAGGGAGTGCAAGCTTTTAACATTATGACTTTAAAAGCAGAAGTATAACAGTTCCTGAGGGAAAAGAGCATTGAGGGTTAATTAGTTAATTTGTTAGTTAGTTATTAAAATGTATTTACAGTAATTCAGGCGGCAAGCAAAAATAAATGACAAATATCTTATTAGCTGCATCCTGGGGATGAGTACAGAAGCATAAAAACAATGCAGAAGCAGGAAAAAAGCTGCAGTACAGTGAATAATAAAGGTGAAACAATGCCAAACAAAATTAAATAATGAAAAGTAATACAACAAGCATTTGTCAACGCCAAATGGTGCTTGCTTGTATGTGCTGTTTAGGTATTTGGAAGTGATAGTTCCATGCCTTCCTCCCAAGACATCCACTGTGTCTTTCCGTTCGGTATTCACAGAAGAGTAGGAGGGGCAAGGGCCACAGCAATACAGCAGTTGCCAAGGGGTTGAAGAGGTGGACAATAGTCCATTTAAAGGCAAAAAAGTCCTACAGGAGCTCACTAAATTGAAGGTGGACAAAGCGATGGAACCAGATGGCATACGCCCAAGGATATTAAGAGAACTGCGAAGGGAGATAGCAGCACCTCTGGCAGCCATGTGTACTGAGTCATTCAACATGAGTGAATTGGAGGAGGGCACATGTGGTCCCTCTACACAAGTCTGGCAGTAGGGAGGAGGCAGGGAACAATAGGCCATTCAGCCTCACCTCAGTGATGGGGAAGCTTATGGAGACATTGCTTAAAGAAAGTCTAGTGGGGCATCTAGAAGCCATCAGAGCCCAGGACCATAGACAATATGGATTCACAGTGGGGACATCATGTCAGACAAATCTGGTTGATTTCTTTGACTGGGTGACAAAGGAAGTGAATCAGAGTGGGGTAGTGGACAACGCTTACCTTGATTTCAGCAAAGCCTTTGACACCATCCTATATAGGAGGCTGATAAACTAGCTGGGTAGGCTGGGCTTGGGGGAAAGGGTGGTAAACTGGTTTAGAAACTGGCTAACAGACAGGAGGCAGAGAGTGGTGGTAAATGGTGTGCAGTTTAGGGAGAGGGAGTGACCAGTGGGGTGCTGCAGGGATCAGTCCTGGGGCCAGTTCTGTTCAATGTCTTCATTAGTAACATTGCAGAATGTCTGAAGGGAATTTTTTCACCAAATTTTCAACATAGCCATTTTAAGACCTCTGCTCATGAACTGTGTCACTGTGATTTTCTTAATCTGTCCCAAACATTGATTGCACACACCGAATGCACCATTGTGCATTACATGCATGGAAACACATTTTGGGTGATGTGAAAAATGACAGCTGTATTGCTCATAAGGAGGTGTGGTAAAATGGCAATGTTGAAAATCAGGAATGCAAATATTACAAATTTGTGAACTTACAAGTGTGTGTAGGAACTGTGCATTGCACGCTTGTAAAACAGTTATTTTAAGGAATTTTTTCATCAAATTTTCAAAATAGCCATTTCAAGACCTCTGCTCATGAACATTGTCACTGTGATTTTCTTAATGTGTCCCACACATTGATTTCGCACACCGACTGCGCCATTGTGCGCTACATGGGGGGAAACATGTTTTGGGTGAGATGTGAAAAATGACAGCTCTACTGCTCATAAGGAGGTGTGGTAAATGGCAATGTTGAAAATCTGGATTGAAAATATTGAAAATTCGCGAACTTACAAGCATGCGTAGGATCAGCGCAACAAATGCTCGTAAAACAGTCATTTTGGGGAATTTTTTCACCAAATTTTCAACATAACTATTTTAAGACCTCTGCTCATGAACAGTGTCACTGTGATTTTCTTAATCTGTCCCAAACATTGATTGCACACACCAAATGCGCCAATGTGCACTACATGCATGGAAACACATTTTGGGTGACATGTGAAAAATGACAGCTATACTGATCATAAGGAGGTGTATTAAAATGGCAGTGTTGTAAATCTGGAGTGAAAACATTAAAAATTCGTGAACTTATGAGCGTGCATAGGAACTGGGCAATGCACGCTCGTAAAACAGTAATTTTTAGGATTCTTTTCACCAAATTTGCAACATAGGCTTTTTGAGAGCCCACCTTATGAGCACTGGCACTGTCATTTCATTAATCAGTCCCAAAAGGTGATTTCAAGCAGTGACCGTGAAATTACCCTTCAGGCCCAATTAAAGCCATGACAGTGACAGAATTCATGAGGAGGGATCCCAAAAACCCCATGTTGAAAATTTGGTGCCAAAATTCCAAAAAATGCCTGATATATGCAGCAAAGATGAAAAAACCCTATCTATCCCATTATACAGCTTATCGGCATTTCCTCAGTTCGTGGTCAGCTTTGAAGAGTGCAGACATGTTCCCGGTCCACCGAAGATCATCGAGCTGAGGTCCAGAGGTAAGTATGGGGTAAAGGGGGATGAGTGGGAGGCAGGTGCGCAGTGGGTGGGTGGGCAGGTTGTGGGAGGGGGCAGGGAGAAGCGAGGGGGCAGTTTTGTATTTACAGGTTTTTTTTTTCAAATAAGATGACAAGGAACATCTGCCATGCTGGGGTGGGCTCCTAGCCTGGCAGCTGGAAGGCTGTTTGGGGGGGCTGGAACAGATGGGGATTGGGCTCCTCCATTGGCCATAGCAAATTTGGCCACACTGGGGTGGGCTCCCAGCTTGGCAATTGGAAGCTTTGGGGGGCATGGAGCTGACGGGGGATTGGGCACCCCCATCAGCTGTACAGTGTGTGTGTGTAGGGGGAGGAAGGCGCATTAGCACGCAGTATGCATGCATGCGTGTGTGTGTGTGTGTGTGTGTGTGTGTGTGTGTGTGTGTGTGGGGGAGGAGCTTTGCTCACTGAAGTGGAGCTCTCCCTTTCAACTGTATGACCACTGCATTTTCAACTGCTGTCATAGACAGCTGCAGCAGTGATTGGTTAACTGGGGCCATGCCTGCAAACACACTGACTGAATTGGAAGAGGAGTGCCACACCTCCGAAAACTCGGATGATAGCACTATGCTTCTTGCACATGCGTGCAAGCAACATAATAATGCATAGAATTCACATTGTTGCACAAGAGAAAACAAGCAAATATATAGGAAAGACACTAGAAACAGCAAGTATAATTATACTAAAAAATAAATGTCTAATAGACACAAAGAGACAGTTAAGTCAGAGTAAAAACAAAAGCATGTCTGCATATATTTTCACTGACAACAGCAAGGGAAAAGAAGCAGTGTGCCTTTAGTTTCAACTTGGGAATTTGGAGAATACAAAGGCTGATGGGAGAAGGGGGCATTCAAAATGTGAGACAGCCTGTAGAAGAATGCAGCTGGGCCTGCTTTCTTTTTACATCTGGTAATATGTAGATTCCTCACAAGCTGGGACCTACAGTAAGCTGGTAGCCAGGACTCAGGAGTCATAGTTAGGGAAACCAGCCTTCTATGATTTGTGGGAGAGTACCAAGCCAGAAACTGTGACCTATGAGGGTCTTGTGGTGAATGTAATTATGCTCTAAAGAGTCACAGCCCAAGTTTACAAAGCTGAGTAAAGGAAATATTTGTGCAGTTAATCTTGAAATTGTGTCAACACTTAAACTGGGTTACTGCTTTGTGCCAGGAGGGGTACAATGTATGGGCTCTAAATCCTTAGTACTAGAACTGTACTATATTACTAATACTATAATGGCAAGACATTACTAATTTAATATTGACAACAGCACTTGGTCATTATCAAGAACAATATACTGCACTCCTTATTCATAGCTATCTACTTAACACACTTCCCATTCATGATGCTGTTGACACCAACAACAAAAATGCAAAGATAATGCAGAACTGTGCAGGGCACACTAAAACACATATATTTAGCTGGCATGCCCAACAGAAGGTGTGGTGAGTTCATGCATGTAATCATGTATGGAGCATCTCAAAGGGGGCAGTCATGAGAATGTCAGTGAGGGTCCGCTACTCACTGAAAAGACAATGGTTTTACAATGATGTATTATGAATGATCATTATCAGTTGCTGAATTTACTGGATGGAATGGGACAAAAGAAGGCACAAGGCCTATGGTGATTGTCCCCCATCAACAGAGGATCATTAGTTACCACATTAATGAGAATTGATCCAAAGGTCTAAGTGGGATTTAAATAAATCAAAACTGGCTAAGTTAACCAGGTCTTGTGGTAATGAATTCCAATATTTTGCAACTCTGATAGAGAAGAAAGTATCCCGATTCTTTGTATTTGCCCACTCTACAGTTAATTGTAGATTGTGACGTCTACCCACTATTCTTTTATCAGCAAAAGTGAGTCCACAAAGGTTCATTAGAGTGGGAAAATTGAAAAGCTTGTAGACAAAGAAAATATCCCACCTACACCTGCACATATCTAGGGAAGAGAGTCCAGTTTCTTTAAGTCAAAATTCATAAGAAAAAGATTTTAGTCATGGTACCATTTTGGTGAACCATGTCTGGATTTTCTCCAAATGAGTAGTATCACCTTTAAGGTAAGGGTTCCAAAAAGATGATCCATAGTCCAGTTGAGTTCTAATATAAGTCCTATATAGAGGTAGTAAGCAATGCTCAGATTTACTGACAAAAGTTCTTCTGATTTGCTTCATTAAGACATTAGCTGTTCTAATCATCTTGTTATAATGACAATCAAGAGATAACTTATTGTCAATTATGATGCCTAGATCTCTTTCTTTAGTGGATGATTTTAACAAAATGTTATTAAGACAGTAATTAGTCTTAGGGTTTTTGTTTCCAAAATGAAGAACTGAACACTTGTCCATGTTGAAGGTCATAGAGTTGTTCATTGCCCAAGATTCAATATAGTGAAGATTATTTACAAGAGACCTAATGGCAGGTAAGGTATCAACCCTACCACCCAATTTTGTATCATCAGAAAATTTAGATAAATGAGTATTTGGAGAGACAGGCATGTCACTTATAAAGATGTTACATAACAAGGGACCCAATACAGAGCCCTGGGGGACTCCACTTGTGACCATACCAGTTTGTGAAAAAGAACCATTCATTTTTACTGTTTGGATCCTATTTTGCAGCCAGCTTGCAGTCCAGTTTACTAGATATGATGGAAAGCCAAATTTGAGTAATTTATTAATTAGACTAGAGTGAGATAGTTTATTAAAAGCCTTGCTGAAGTCTTGTAATATGACATCATATGGAATTTTATTGTCAAGATATTTGCTAATATTGTTATAGAAGGAGATTAAATCAGTGGAACACGAATGGCCCTGTTTAAAGCCATGCTGGGTATTATCCTTAATACCTAAGTTGTCTATCTCTATTTCAAGCCAATCTTTAATTAGCCTCTCCATTACTTTCCCTAAAATAGGTGTAAGGCTGATAGGCCTATAATTCTGGATGTTGGATTTATTTCCTTTCTTGTAAATAGGGACTACTGTAGCAGAGCGTCAGTCATCTGGGACAGCTTTTATAAATTAAGGACTTGTTGAACAACAACACTAGTGGGATGGCCAGTGATTTAGTAGTTTCAAATATAAACCTTGGGTAAATATTCTCAGGACCTGGACTTGAAGTTTTATTGAGTGATAGCAATGTTTGGAGAATCTTGTCATAAGTAAAGGGGGAAATTTGAAACATATCATTAACAAATACCGAACAAACATCTGGTGGATTGAAAACAGAACAAAAATAATTATTGAAATGGTTAGCTGTTTCAACATAATTTGAAACAGGATTACCATTGTACAAAATTAGGCCCACAGTGTTATTATTACCTTTCTTACTATTAATATATGAGAAAAGAGATTGTTGACTTGTCTTAGAATGAGCCAACGTAAATTCAAATTTTAGTTTAGAATGTTTAATAGCTGATTTTAGAGAACAACCCATGGTTTTATATTGAAGTTTAATATGAGAATTAGAATTCTTTTTAAGTTTTTGAACAATTTCTCCTTTCTTTTAATTAATTTATTAATGGATTTGTTAAACCAGATAGGGATTTTACCTTTCTTATTATATTTTTTTATAGTATTGATAAAATTATTTTCCAAATACTGAATATAGCCTTTTAGTTCAGTCCAGGCACAATTTACTGTTTTGTTCCTAAATTTTTCTTTCCAATTAATTTCAGTGATCTTTTTATTAATTAAATCAAAATTTGCATTATTATACTCCTTGTAAGTACAATTATTAATGGGTTTAGGAATGTTGACGTTGATACTGAAATTAATTGAGTTATGGTCACTATTTCCGATTGGAGCTAATATTTTCACATCATGGATCAAGTTCTCAATATTGATAATAACTAGATCAAGTAAATTTGTTCAGAAATCATGTCCAAGCTTCAAAATCCATCATAGTTATAATTAGACATGAACATTAAATGGGCAGCAATCAAAAATCATGAAGTTATGGAAATGGTGATTGTAATTAATGAGGATCTCATATCATCATGATTTTTCATGATTTCTCATGGTAAATATTATAAAAACAATCAATATATCTTTTTTCTATACTTTTGGAAGTTATCTTGTCTTTCTATTTAGACATCCTTATTGGAATTTTCAGTTATTATACTACAGGTATCTACTGTGAGCCAATCGCAACACAGGACCATTGTCAATTATTATCCCTCAAAATACCACCAGTACATTTTATACAGGCCCACACTAGATTATCCACATTTTAGACATGACCGCAGTTGCTTATCCACCTTTTATACACAACCACAGTAGGTTATCCATACCTCAGAGACAGTGACAGTATGCAGCGCAAAGCAGTGGAAAACTCTTGTTCAGAGTCAGTGTCAGTGGCTCAGTAGGTAGCACACTCGCCTCTGAGGCTGGGAGATCAGAGGGCTGTGGGTTCAGTTCCCACATCTGGCACTTGGGTTAATATCCCAGTACTGACACTGTAGTGCAGCATGAGAGGGGTGCTGCACTTCTGATGTGCCGTCTTTTGGATGAGATGTTAAACTGAGGTCCCATCTGCCTGGATTGGTGGTAGTTCAGGTGGATGTTAAAGATCCCATGGCACTTATCGAAAAGAGTAGGGGAATTTCCCCGGTGTCCTGGCCAAATTTCCCTCATTCATTAAAAATACCACCAACAGCTTAATCTGGTTCAATGTCAGTTGGCATTCATCTGTATCCCCTCCCCCGGGTCATGCCTGAAAATAGGCAGGATTTGTCTAGTGCACTTACCCGGTCAACAAAAACTAAATAAATAATAAAGGACTCTTACATTTCCAGATGCAGTCAGGTAAGTGTAGTTACTGCAAGTGTCTTGTGTTCTGAGTTTCTGTCTTCAAGTGAGAATCAAAACCGAGAGTGTAATATGGTAAAATCAAGCCCATGCACTGGGCCCCCTTGTTGACTACATCTCCTCTCTGCCTAACCCCTCTGACCAAATCCTGGTAGGTGATCTAAATATCAACTGGCTATCTCCTAAGGAGTCTACCTCCCGTGAGGCATTCGCTGCCATTGACCTGACTCAGCTAGTCTCACAACCCACCAGGTTAAATCCTAGCATGGGAACAAGCACTCTTCTGGATGTGGTTCTCACTAACAGGCCCAACCGCGTCCACAACATTCAAATCCTCCCAGACTGCCTTAGTGACCACTCCCCAGTTCTTTTCTTCTGGTCAACCTCCCTGCCTAAGCCCTGTTTTCACTCTCCCCGTGCCGGTTTAGACCGCGTGGGCTAAAAGACTTAAACGCCACCTAGCTGGCACTGATTGGTCCCCGCTACTAAATACTCCTGATGTTGACAAGGCGCTAGCCTTCTTTGTCCATACCTTTAACCTTGCCTGTGACACGACGCCCATTCCACCACTTAGATCTAAATTAAGGCACACCCCTGGATTACCTCCCTACCTTACGCCACTTCTCAAGCAGCGGATAACCTGTGGTACCTGGCCATTGAAACTGGCCACCCTGCTGACAGACTGGCCTCACGTAGCTGCCTCGAATAAATGTACATGGGCTGTCCGCAGTTAAGTCAGATTATTACAACTCTACTCTTACCTCCTCCTGGGCAACCCTAGATCCTTCTGGGATAATATCAAGCAGCTAATGGTGGCACATGCTCACCCCCTGCACATCTTAACATTGATGGGTCTTCCTGCACTGACCCTGCACTCATTGCTACTCACCTCAACAACGCCTTCACTACCTTAGTGCAGTGCTCCGTGCAACTTCTTCAATCCCTTCCCCTGTATGCTCCTCTCATCCCCACCCCCTTTCTACCTTCGCACTGTGTCCACCCAGGAGGTTAGGCCCTATTTACAAAAAGCCCTATAAGGCAACTCAATCGGCAATGACTCCTTTGATCCCTGTCTCCTCACGCCAGGTCCTGGATCAGGTCATTCTCCCATCACTTGCCTCTTTAATAAATCCTCTGTCTTGGGCAATTCCGCCATCTGGAGGGTCGCTACTGTTACCCCTCTTCACAAAGGTGGTGACAGATCACTCGCAGGTAACTACCGACCAATCTCTATCCCCCAAAGCTTTGGAGAAAATAGTTGCCAGTCAAATCTCCCTTTACCTTACTAAATATGAGGTCCTTTGTCCTGAACAGCATGGTTTCAGAACTGGCCATAGCACCAATACTGCTCTCCTGGAGTTTGCTAACTTCCTCCATAAGTCACTTGATGCCGGCGCCCTCGCTGGTGCGGTATTTATAGACCTATCGAAAGCCTTTGATACCGTCTCTCACCCTCTACTATTAGCCACCCTTGCCAGTGTGGGCTTTGCCTCTGGTCCTGTCTCCTGAGTGCATAAGCTACTTGTGCAACCGCTCCCAGTAATGGGGGTTGGTGGTACCCTATCCCTACCTGCCAAATTCGCTCTGGTGTTCCCCAGGGCTCTATTCTTGAGCCTTTACTCTCTCTCTTCTCAACAACCTGCCTAAAGCTTGCGCTGGTAAAATCCTTCTCTACGCAGATGACGCTGTGCTCTTTGCCTCTGGCAGTAACCCCGTCTTACTCCAAAACTCCCTACAGCGTGCCTTCACCTCAGCTGAAAGCTGGTTCTCTGACCACCGTCTTGTCATCAACCTGAAGAAAACTAAATCTATGCTTTTTGCCCACCCCCAAAATAAGTCTAGTAACTTCCCTCTCTCTGTTCTCTCCGCACAGGATCACCCCTTGGAACTTGTGCATTCTTATAAATACCTTGGCCTAATCTTCGACTCTTCCCTCTCCTTTCATAACCATATCTCTGCACTGACCTCAGCCTCCAATGCTCGGCTTGGTATCCTCTACCGGCACAAAAAATGCCTCCCCACTAACTCTCTTCGGCTACAGTCACTCTTCTGTGCTTTCGCTTAGTTGACTACTGCCTCCTGTTTATGGCGCAGCTGACCCGACAGCCCTTCAAAAGGTTCGTCTTACGCTTAACAAAGCTTGTAGACTTATCATCAGTGCCCCTAGACTCACCCATACTTGTCAATTGTACTCCTTGGCTTCCCTACTCAACCTCGATGAGCGCGTCCTGTTCTTAACTTGCCAAGTTACCTTCAAAGCCCTCCATGGTCTATCCCCACCTGGCCTTGCCAACTCTATTCATCGTTCCAACCCCACTGTCCACACCCGTGCTTCCAGCAAAACTGCACTAGTCATCCCTAGGGTACGGACCTCCCAGGGCCAAAGGTGCTCTTCTATAGAGCCCCTCCTGTACAACTCCTACCTGCTGGTATCTCAAATGCCCCCTCACTCGCCAGCTTCAAAAACTATCTAAAAAACCACTTGCTTGTCTCACACTCCTGCCACTGCCCCTGACCCCCTGCTGTCTGCCCACGTATAAAAATAAAAAAAAAAAAATGTCTGAACTGACAATGGTGTTTTGGTTACTCATTCGCCTGCAATTGTGACACTTGCCTATTGTTAATTTCTGTTGCTGACTGTCTCACCTCTTCCTGCTACTTGCCTTGTCTTTTTTACTGTACATTATTTTGGATTACCTCATGTATGTATGTTGTGTCTGCCTTCGACGAGGTACCTTTGTAAATGAGCCTCTGGCTCAAAGGTTTTTAAACTGATGTTATAATAAATAAAATAAATAAATAAAATAAAATCTGGCTTTGAATAGTGAAGCAGTCACTGTGGACATGGGCAGTATCACTGTCAGTAATGCACATTACCAGAGTCATGACTTCACTTTTCCAAGCCAGATTCCACCATATTATAATACATGTTTTTGATTCACAGTCGTTTTAAAAAAAAAGTCACTTTTACAAAATTCTAGTGGTTTAATAGTAATAACATTCAGTTTTGTGGAGCATTCTCACAATAACTGGCTTCTTTGGGTGATTAAGCACCTCGGCCTTTAGCCAAGGCATTTAATCACCTACAGAAGCTGGTTATTGTGGGTATGCTCTACAAAACTGAATGTTATCACTTAATGATACATCTTCTGTACAAACATATGGCTTTTAGTTATAGTTACTTTGACACATAACTTCTTACTAGTATTTAAAGGCTCGTATTGGTTTATATAGCTCCATTTAGTGGCTCCTTTTATGTTTGTGATGAGTTCCTGCAAGTGCCTGATTTGTGCTCACAACCTTTCCCAATAGTGTGCAAACTAATACTGTAAATGCAGCATTATTTTAAACGTAGAAATTATCGTAGTTTTGGCCTATAAACTGTGCATTTGAAATGTGCAAATTAGTTATGCAAATATGTATTCTATACCTAACATTGCTTGTCCAAAGGGGATCAAAACTTGACTTCACATTAGTTACATTATGATTAATTTGCCTTCACTGATATGTGACATTCATATTTTCATAAAGCAAATAAACTTTAAGTATTAGTCACGTGACTCACATTCTCAAAATGCGGAACTAATATGATCATCAGTTGTCATCAATGATCATCACTTGATCATCAACAACAAACATGCTGATTTAAACTTATAAAAATATTCAATAATCATCAATCAGTGATTTGAAAGTGCATATTTGATGATTAAATTATGTCTAGATGATGATGTTAGATCACAATCTCCCTTGATGATCATATGGTAACATTTGATGATTAACGATAGTCAGTCATGTTAGACCTTCAAAAAACATTATTGATGATTTATCTATTCACCTAGGTAGTCCCAGAGCATCACTGGGGGGTGAAAACCAGGATGTGTTTGAGTTCACCCCACAGAGGAGATCTTAGTGAGCACCTTCTCTCAGATTATTCTGGATAGTGAAGATGATGGCCTTGATACCCTGCCATATATGTACAGTGAAGCCTTCCAGGAAGAAACTGAATTCTGCAGCATTCTGCAGTAGAGGTACTGCAGGAAACAAAACACTTTCAATGGGAGTTAATCCCTTTTGCCATGCAGTAAACTGTGACACTGGGCTTCATTCTGGCAGGCTTCACTGTACCTGCAGCAGCAATAATAACATTGCCACAACACCATACCTGGGAAGCAGAACATTAATTCTGTGTTGGCTTTATCCAAGAGAATCATCCAGAGCAGTACAAAGTGTGGTACACACCAGCACCATGCCTGGATGGCCAGTAATCCTGGCTTGTAGATACCCCATAGCCAACAATCTCAGTAGGCAACACAGTGCATGCAGGTGGTATCACATGCTAATCAGGTATGCAAATAGTTGTGTTACTAAAAGTCCTGCATCACTGACTACTTCTTTGCTGCAGAAAGGTGACACCCACAGACCCCTCCTGGAGGAGCCATCCAGCACATCTGAGGCTTCAGGACTCTTAGATCTGGTCAGGAGAACCAGGACCAAATGCCCATACCTCAAATTCATAAGTAGGGAAGAATTCATGGGCTGTGCAAATGTACTAATTTATAGGAATTTTCCTGTCCTTTACGCTACCCTGGCACCCTTTGATTCCTTTGGTAAGCAGAAATGTGTCCCCAGTTTATCTTGAAGGCTTGATCTACTTTAATTTAGTAACAAAATACTTTAGAGTTGCAAGGGACTCTAGGTCCATTTAATTGCCTCCCTTCCCCAGCTCATAAGCTGGGACCAACAAACATGTTGCTCAAACATGCACTCATTTATAGTGATATCCCCCATCCTACCATCCAGGGTTCTCAGCCTGTAATTTGTTTGGTAAGCAGAAACTTTTCCAGCTTACTTCGAAGGATTTTACTGTCTTCATGTTCACTGTCTTTACTGGTAGGCTGTACCATAGTCTCCCCACCCTGTGGGAGAAGTGCCTTCTAACATTACTCCTGAGTTTACCACCTTTGAGCCTCAGGGCATGGTCCCTTGTCCTCTTGGAGTTTACCAGATCAAACATCTCCATCTCTTTGACCATGTTGATGACCTTCAGTATGTGGAAGACTGAGACTGTGTCCTTGCTTAACCTCCTTTTCTCCAGTGGGGACATGTTAATGGCCTCCAGTGACTTCTGATGGCTTTTTTCCTCCATACCTTTCATCTTTTTGGTGGCCTGTGTTGCATTCTTTCATCTTCATTCCCACTGTCTCCTCTGGAAGATGGTTCCAAAGGTTCATCACACACTGGAAAAGAAGTACTTCCTAACTATACCACTGATCATTTTGATGATCCTGGGTTGCACACTTTTGACCAACTCAATGTTGTTTTTGTATTGAGGAGCCTGGAACATCACACAGTACTGCAGATAGGGCCTGAGCAGGGTCTGGCAAAGTGTCAGAATTAGTTATCGTCACTTGCTGGTCAGCCCTCTTTTATTGTATCCGGTGTTCTGCTGGCCCTCTTGTCAGTGGTCATTCACTATTTTTATTGCTTCAGCTCATTGTTTACTATGATTCTCAGACCATTGTCCTCCTCTACTGCATTGAAGGAAGCTCTACACAGTGTGTAGGTTCTAACTCTGTTTTTCGTCGTCAAGTATGGCACCTTACAGGCCGGACTGCTGGCACAGCGGTTGGATTTCTGCTTGCGACGCTGGCGACCTGGGTTCAGGAATGGATCCAGGTCATCAGAGGGCTGGCCAGGAGGAGAGGAATTGAGCATCCCTAGGACTGCTGTCCTTCTCCGGGTTGGGGGACTATGCGCTCAGCACAGGAGTGACACCTGGCAGAGGCTGGGTTCATCACCCTGGACTGACTCAGGGTCAAGTATCTCTGGGGCAGAACAGACACTGACATCATTGCAGATCTCTGCCTCAGCTTACAGGGGACAAAATCCTCCATGCCTGCCACCTAGAAGAAGCCCTGTCTCTAGGCTTTGATTAGCCTCCTGGCCCCAAGCTCTCCCAATAGATACCGGTATCATGGTACCGGTGCCCTCTATGGTGCTGTGACCCCGTACCTTGGGGGGGTAAGCCAGGGGTAACCAGGGGAGCATGGGGGGGCTTAGTAGGAGGTGGAAGCCACAAGGACGCCATGACTAGGGCAGAAATACTGGCAGCAGGCGAGGGGCAAAAAGTAGAATAAATATTTTTAAAAAAAGTATGGCACCTTACATTAGGTTACATTGAATCTAGAACTCCAGGAGTCTGATCAATTGTCCAGCTTCCTCACATCCTCCTGATATTTGTCCCCATCCTCAAGGGAGTCCACCACTCTGGTCAGTTTAGTGTTCTCAGTAAACCTAAGCTGCCTGCAGGAAACTCCAGCTTTCACATAGTCAATGATAACGTTGAACAGTAGTGGCCCCAGCACAGATCCCTGAGAGATGCCACTTACTACTCCACTTCACTCAGAGTAGTGCAATGCAGTATCAATTTAATGCAACTTACAGCACAGCAAGCAGTAAAACCCCTGCATACTTTGCCAAGAGCCAAAGTCACGATGAGGTTGATCCATTCCAGTCAGTGAAATCACATTTCCCACAAGTTAAAGGTTTGTTACACTGTACCCATAGATCCATTTTTGGGGTTATAGAGTGGACCCCTGCATCAGTTACTGACACCATAACTGATGTCATCAAATATGATCAGTAAGGTTAGCTGTTATCCTACGTAAAGTGGTCAACTGTACAGAACTGCCTTAGGGCAAGAAGTATTTCAGCATACTAAGAATACTTGGAATAATGCCATACTCACCTCTGCCATTGTATCTCCTACAAACAGTACTGAAACAAACCCTTGTCTTAGTTAATTAGGGTGGCCATAACCGTGGTCTTTATGATCATGACTTTTGAATACCTTGCTCTGGTTAATAATTCCTCATATAGAAGGTGGTAGAATTGTATGACAGTATCCCTGTTGAACCTAAAGTTTGCTAAGCATTTGGTGTCACACAGCCCATGAGTGGACTGGAATGGTAAGAATGGCTGGGTGTCATTATCTTCTTTGCCATTCCAGTTCATCTTCTCAGATTAGAATGCAAATCAATAGAGATGGATACATCTCCAAGCAGGATAGAAAAGCAGAACTCACTTCCCCATACTGCATCAAAAAAACACACTTAGATCAGTTTCTACATGCCGTCAGTTTTTATTTAGAATACAGAGCAAAATATAGTACAAAAAAAGAGTTCTAGATAATAAGGTGCAAAGGAATTGAAAGGAATTACACCTGATCATCACTAACCAGGACACTTCTTTGCCTATACTTCTTTATACAAGCAGGGGTATTGAGGTGTTGCATACACTGTGCATACACTGTGCTGGAGACAAGTTTAAAAAGTGCACAGTTTTAAGGCAGATATGAGGAGACACTCAATTAGGAGACATGTAGCAATCAAGGAATATACCATATGAGTAAATATCATAATCACTAGGTAGATCTTTGAGAATACAGGTTCCATGACATACATTTGAAAGGACCTAGTAACAGCAGACGTGAGAAACATTTGAAAGGACCCATTCACAGCAGACATGTAAGAGGCTGCAAAATGTAATGGAGTGCTGGGGCACAATTTAGCATTTATTGCTGTGAAGGATGAACCTCTTAATGTGTTTTTCCACTTTCATGTTACAGAATTTCAATGCCTCAATAATTTTTTTCATGCCAGCTCAGTCTGACTTAATGCTAATCACTTCAGAGCTGTGATCAGGTCTTAAGTGTCCCCCTGCAAAATGTTCACCGGCCCTCACTGCTGCCTTCTGCAGAGGCATAGCAGCAACTAGGTAGAGCAGTGGCATGAACACTGCAAAAGAGTTCTCCCCTAAGTAATGTGAGTCAGGGTGCCATCCTTTGCTCCTCATAGAGCATATAGAATTGCAAAAATAAGCTACCATTGATTCTGCCAGAATTTTCTTTGATCAGTATTTGTTAGCTAAGGACCAGACAGTATGAAATGTATTTAAATTAAAGAGACTATCCAGATCCATGACAGTAGGCAGTAGAGGACTGAATACTGTAGTATTGTATTCATCTGGTTCATGTGCCAGACCCAGGATATCATTAGTGGAGGCTGGCAAAGGATAATTGAGTGTCTGCTCAGATACTTCCCTTCATGATAGGGGTGGAGTGTCCTGATACTGTACTAGGCTGCCTCTTAGCACTAGGTGGAGAAAGTCATGAGGACATCCAGTCATGGAACTTATGCAATTATCTCCTGCAGGCAAGTGATCAAGGTGAGGTCTCCATGACAACACTGATTGATCTCTCATTGGCCTTTGACACCTTGGATTACAAGATTTAGTTCTAAGACTAAAAAATATGTTGGGATGTGCAGAGCTGTTTTTATCATGGTTGTATCATTCCTTGAAGACTGTAAACAGTCAGTGGCTTTGGGCCTAAATATATCTAGGCTGGTAACCATAGATTGTGGAGTCACAAGGCTCTGTCCTTTTCTATGCTCTTGCAGTGTACATGAGCCTTCTTGGTGAGATCATTAGGAAATACAGTGTTGGCGGTCACTGGTATGCAAATAATACCAAGCTGTACCTTTATGCTTGCCCCAGATCAAGGCCAGGGTGATCACTCTGTGTTTTCCTTGAGCAGTGCATGGACAATATCACAGTCTGGATAACATCCAGCTGACTGGCCCAAAGTCCCAGTAAGACGAAACTGCTGGGATTTATATGCTGCTACACTAGAAACACAGGCATCTGCCTTCAAAAGTTGCCTCACAATCAAATTTTTTTATGGGATTCAGTTGGACATTGAGAAGGTTATTATAATTCTGGGCGTGGTTCTTGGTGAGCAGCTGACACTGCCATTGCAGGTATCTGCTGTTGGCAGAAGGCTGATTTTTTCACCTTTAAAATGTGTACAGTTTGCACCCCTTCCTAGATCCTGGTAACCTGAGAACACTGGTGCAAGTGTTCCTATCATCATGACTTGATTACTGTATTGCACTCTACAGCCTGTAGCTGATGCGAAACATGGGTGCCTGGATTCTGCCTTCTGCTCAGAAATCACACACATATTACTGCAGCGTTAATCAATCTGGACTGGCTTTCTATGAGGCAAAACATCAATTACAGAGTCCTTATTCTGATATTTGAGGCCCTAAATGGATTGGGCTCCATTTGCTTCTATGATCCACTGACTCATCACTTATTAGGTAGGACTCTCTGCTCTGGAGAGCAGGGCTTTTGAGCATGCAAGACAAAGAACAAAAGTGACACACTCGAGCCCAAAAGGAAAGACTTGAAGTTGAACTACAAAACAAATTCATTTATTAAGGCTGGAAAAAATGAAAAGCACTGCACTGATGCACCCCAGTGCTTCTGGTCACAATGATTCTTCAGCAGGGTGTAGAAGTTAACATGTGGACTTTACCTTAAATACAAAAATGTTAAAGTGACACTATACATACAGGATTACAAACCAATGGCATAATATAGTTTTCTCACTATTGTTATGTAGATCAGTTATAACATCAAATATCTACAGTAAAGTTTAAAATATACACTCTGCAGTCAACAAAATCATGACTTTTTAGTGTGCAAAGTTCTACAAGAAGTCACTGGAGGGCAGTAGTGGGTTTAGTCCACTAAGAAAGATAGCATTATTAGCTATTGACAAATAGTTAAGGTCATGACTGCCTGCTTTCTTGGCTGATCTGCCTTGGTTTCCTTTGTGTACTTCCTCACTCAGAATCAAGGAGAATTCATTGTTATTTGTTCCAAAGCATTCTACTAACATAGGGCTGCAGGTCTTCTGCTTTTCTACCATTAATTTGAATGCACTTCCTCTGGGAATGCGAAATATCTACTCTCATTTGGTCTTTAGGAATGAACAAAGAAACTATCTATACATTAAATTCATTTCTGCTTGCTTCCACAGGTTAGTATGATTTCTATTCTTTTCTGTTCACAGTTGTACACTGTAATTTTTCCAGGGTTGAAGGGCTTTCACAGTGATATACAATTTTATAATTCCTACTTTTTGTAAGGATTATTAATTTCTATTATCCATAACTGCTATATATTTCATGCATTTTCTGTAATTCTCTTTATTGTAGATTTGTGCTGTATTTGCTCTATTTTACAATCCTGTATTTGTTGCGTAGCCAGTAGTAGTCTCCTGGGTCATGTCTGAACGTAAGCATTGTACTGTATGTCTACTGTACTTGCCTGCTTAACAAAGACTAAATAAATAATTTGGCATCACTGTGAATGTGAAGACCTTTCAGCTACTGAAAAATTAAAACAGTGAACAGAAAAATGAATTAGTAGAAATCAAACTATGCTGTGGAAGCAAGTAGATATAAACATTTGTATACCATGCTTCAGTGCATCCTTAATGGTAATTAAATGACTAAACTAGATACATTAGAAATGAGGTAAGCTAGAACAACAATCAAAAGAAGATGTAGGTAAGGGAGGCTGGGCTGGGGGCGTTACAAGGTTGTCATGGTCTCAAGAAGACTTTGATGTGATAACTAGAGAGAGCCCAGCATGTTTGTAATTATCAATCCTAGACAGGTCAGTGCTCCTTATCTCCCTGCAGGCATCCTTCTGACCATGCAGTGGCTTGAAGTAAACTTAATGTATATATATGCTGCATGAGAGGGGTGCTGCACTTCTGAGGTGCCGTCTTTCGGATGAGACATTAAACTGAGGTCCCATCTGCCTGGATTGGTGGTAGTTCAGGTGGATGTTAAAGATCCCATGGCACTTTTCGAAAAGAGCAGGGGAATTTCCCCGGTGTCCTGGCCAAACTTCCCTCATTCACATAAAATACCACCAACAGCTTAATCTGGTTCAATGTCAGCTGGCATTCATCTGTATCCCCCTCCCCCGGGTCGTGCCTGAAAATAGGCAGGATTTGTCTAGTGCACTTACCCGGTCAACAAAAAATAAATAAATAATATTGGACCTATTGAAAGTATCCCAGTCATCTTTCGTGGCTGCACCATTTGATTTGAAACATGCATTTGATTTCTATTTTTAATGTACTTGTGAGAGTCTGATTACTATCAGTTAAAAACTACAGGGAATGTGGAGTTTGAAGTGGCAAACCCTGTTCCTGGAACTCCATCCTGACCTACATCAAGAGATGCTCTGGGCTAGCCCACTTTAAAATGGAGGTAATGAAGTGGTTTCTCAGTGCTGCCTTTCCTGATGGTATAAAATTATTTCTTTCACCAGTTTTAGGTTTTATATTTGCTTTTTACTTATGTATTGAAGTGAGCTAATAATTGTATTTATTGAAGTTGTCTAGTATATACACAAATTGATTTACTACTATACATATAAGCAAGGCACTCTGAGTCTTAGAATAGCCCCAAATAAAAACTTCCATTTACCTCCGTAGGAATTGGGATAATGGAGATATCTGGTACTTGAAAGAGTACATAATATTCCTCACCTAAAATCTCAAAGGGTGGTGAGAAACTAGAGGGCAGCCAGGGACTGAAAGATAATCTCTCATTCCCATGTCACCTTAACAACAATTAATTTCTTTCTTTCTTTCTTTCTTTCTTTCTTTCTTTCTTTCTTTCTTTCTTTCTTTCTTTCTTTCTTTCTTTCTTTCTTTCTTTCTTTCTCTCTCTCTTTCTTTCTTTCTTTCTTTCTTTCTTTCTTTCTTTCTTTCTCCTCCAACAGAGATGTCATCATTTGATAGTTCCCCACTGCTATCCCTCAATCCGTAATCAAGGGGCATTAGTAAATGACATCCCTGCTAACTCTGTTGCCCTCACCTGCAGCACCCCATCACCTATTAATGCAGTTATCTTACTGAGTAAGCAGGGCCTGTGCGCAGAAGGGCAGTGAGTAACCTGCATTAGACAAAGTCTGAATAAAATGTTTGGATATCATTGGGTAATTTCAGAAATGGAATTTACAAATATAGGAATGTTTTGACTTATAAAGTGGATGTTGCTAACATAGACCTGCTAACCTATGGTATGGTAAATGAAACTCTATTGTAACAAAATCTGGACCTTAAAGAACATTTCCAATTTGGATTCATTTGGGAAAATATTTGATCAAAAACAGAAGAAACTGAGAAAAGGTCTTTGGTAAATTATTTGAGCTAATGAAACAAATTTAAAAGATGGACTTTGTTGTCTCTCCATATATATTTGTTACATTGGAACATAGGCTCTTCAATGTAAAGGGAAGGAAGTGATGACTGGAGGAAAGTCAGGCACGGGAGCATGACTAAGACTGGGTCAGAGCAAAGATATCAGCCTGTGGGAAGAGGGGCTGGACTCATTCAAGGAAAGGAGATTAGCACTGCAAACAGATTCTCAGTGTTGACTAGTCTAGAAGACCAGGTAGCAGGGGAGCTTCAGTGAAGGAGCAGGGACAAGACACTACAGGGGAAAAGGTATACAGCAGGGAGGCAGTAGGTAGTACACCAAAAGACGCACTGTCAAGGACGGGTAGTGAGGTGATGGTCAAGGACCCTGATTGTCCATTTTTACTGGTAACACTGGTAAAAATCATGGAATCTTGCTTGGTTTGCAGATTTTGAATTCTTGTACCGGTGCTTTGTGGAAATAGCATGTCACTGCACTTGTCCCTAAGATTTCAGCATCTTTTTTAACTTTTTTTATTTTCTCTTTCTATGCCTGCTTCTCACAGCATCAGTCTCCGTTTTCAGAGATCCCTAGGCTGGGTATTCCCCTTGCTTCACCTGAGGTAATGCTCAGAAGCTTCTGTGGGCCTGCCCCCATCCTGCCTGGGTTGTACCCCCCTGGTGGAAAGGGAGGGGACCACAGGTTACTCCTCCACAGTCCCTTAATGTGTGTCAGGCAGTACAGTGGGTCCCTAATGAAGCCTGGTTATGAAGTCTGGGGCAGGTGGATCCCTTCTACCAGTGGCCAATGTGGGGTGATTGTTCCTGGTTTTCTGGTCTCTGTCCCTGAGGGCACTGGTACTCGAGGGGATCCAAAGAGGTAAGGTACATAGTGACATGCCACTACTCCAGATCCCGGCTAGCATCCTCCTCTCCCAATTGCACTGCAGCCCTGTTGCACCACCACCCATGGCCACCCAGGTGGTGGTAAAGCAGTGAGAACTGCAGCCCACCCTCCCCAGATGAGGAGAGCAGCCCCCCAGGTGCTTGATCCTACTCCCCTGGCCAGACATTCAGCAACCCGAGTTCGCTTCTGACCCCGGGTCACTGGCATTGCAAGCAGTAGCATTACTGCAGCGCCAGTGGGCCAGCCCAGATTTCAGCATCTTAAAATGAATGCTGCTGTGCTTTGCATTCTTTCTGCTTTGCTGCATATAGAATCAGTAAGGAGACCACCCACACTGCTTTGTTGTAACCAGCCATTCAGTTTAACCACCCATGCTTCCCACAAACCTCTCCATCAGCTGAGGATTGCTTTCCTTCCTGAAACCACAGTTTTCATTTAGTATGTGCCTAAAAGTCTTTTACTATTTATATTACACTGGATGATACAATAAAAAAAATACAAGTATCAGCAGGGTGACTGGAAAACTGCAAGGAAAGTAACCTGAAATTGCAGATATTTTTTGCAAAACTTGCTGGGAAATTGCAGGAGTTCTACTATAGAACCTGAGTGCTTCACAATAAATCCTTTTACTGTTTTCTGCAACGTGTATTAGCATAAACTACTAAATGAATCCAATGACACTTGAATATGTTGTAAATATGAAGAAAAACTTATGTTCCTAACATGAATCCAAAAAGGATTAGATGTATTGCCTCTCTTCCAAAAAGTAAAAACATCTGCCTCATACAGTGCTAAATAGATTCTATTTAGTGAGTCACAGAAAATCAATATAAAATAAATCCAGAATAAACACATTTTATCTGTTTCTGGGTGTAGAATAATGAAGCCTGATCAAAAGCTATTTACAGTGCTCTGTTAGTATAGTACAGTGGTTTAAGGCTCTGAACAGCAAATCTGGAGACCTGGGTTTAAATCGCAAAGCCCCCACTTGCATACTGTGTGACCATGAGCAAGTCACTTAACTTCTCTGTGCTCCCAGGTTGCACCCATAAACAAGCTTTCAGCTTAGTGTGTCTCACCTGGTTAAACAACTGGGGGAAAATATATATTCACCCACTTTGGGGTAAGAAAAAATAAGCAGATGGAGTGGCAATTAATTAAGTTTTAGTAAAATGTTGCAAAGTGTTTAATGTTCATAATTTGCACTGTAGGTACCGTGCACTATTATTGAAATCATATATTAAAACATTACATATGGGTGTTATTATGGCTGGCAGTATAGCCTAGTGGTTAGAGTAACAAACAGTGATTGAACTGGGTACATCCAGCAGACTTGGGTTTGATTCCCACAAGTTCTACTTGCATACTGTGTGACTCCAAGCAAGTCACTTAACCTTCCCAGTGCTCCTGGGTCATCCCTGAAAACAGACAGTTCTGCCTAGTGGGCCTTATCTGGTTTACAAAGGATATAAAAAAATACCAATATATGTTTACTACATCATACAGTAGTCAGGGTACCATGTAATTTATCTGAGTTTTACTCGGGCTGCAATGATTTTGTATAGGTAAAGATATATGTTCAGATACATCTTATGTGTTTTATAAGCTTGTTTTTAGACTTTAGTCAGGTTTATATTGTATTCTTTGCATGTGAGCATCTAGGTTGTAGATTGTTAAGCACAGGATCCCTGTTACCAACGAACTTATTCAAGTTTACAATCGGCAGGGCCATCCAGAATCCTCAGTTGTCTGAATGAAAGTATGTTCACAAGGAAGAAACTGTCTTACTACTTACAAAAAAACTTCACAGTTAGCACCCCATTTAGCTGAATGGGATCATTTGCACCTTTTCTCCCACCTGCTGCTTCAGTCTCTGTGACAACAAAAAAGTTTTCTGATAGACTGCTTCAACAAAAAGCAAATGTTAGGTGTTTAAGTGTACTTATGCTTGGCCAGTGGGTTTTCAAAGCACATTCACTGACACACAGAAGGTAGCACTCCAGGGGCTGTGTGATGCTGATGGACAGAGTGGTGCACAATTCACATCTGAGCTCAGACATGAAACTGAGAGACACCCTTTACATGGAGACCAAGAAAAAACAAACATCCACATGTTTGGGAGATGCATGATTTTCCATTTGAAGGTTCTCCACTAATCACTTGTGGATTTTTTAGGTGAAGACACTTTATTTCAAAGAAGTAAATTTAGGCAGTTTTTCTTTTGCTCCTCCTGCCCCCTGGCCATCCACTCCTTCAGGTCTGTCAAGGTCCCCTTCCACCGCTGCTGAGCCCAGACCACCATCCACTGCCCCTTATTAATGTGCTACCAGGTAACCCAAAGTAACCCTTCATTGGGTGGGTCCCGACCCCTGTGGGAGGCTACCAGGGGAGGAGAATTGCCCCAAGAAGCTTCCTGTGTATCCAGGGCATGGCAGGGGTCAGAATGGACACACATGTGTCTGGGGCTTTGGACTTATGGAGGGACCAGCAACTGTCTTCCTGTTGGCCAGCGGATGTTTTCCCATTTCCTTGGCAGTAAGGGATGACATGTTGCCATGCCTCTGGCCTCCACCAGGGGCCAGCAAATGCTGAGCCATGAACCCACCCTCCCTCCCAGGAGAAGGTGAGTAGTCATTGGGCACTCAAGCCTTCACCCCCCCAGCTGGCCCTCCAACACCCAAGTCTGTTCCCGAACCCTGGTCAGTAGTGTCACAGGCAGAAATCCAATTCGGGCAGTTACATGATAGATATGAAAAACCAAAGGTGGTCCACCTTAGCGGTGGTGGTTCAAATTAATTTACATCTGAATTCTAACAAGCAAAGAGAACAAGTAATTTGTAACTTGTGCATGTGGGGTGTGGGTGTTGAAGAAAGGGGATCATAGTGCTGTCACTGCTATCATCACCCCTGAGGGATGTGGTCTGCATTGTTGCTACTGCCGTCACACCTGAGGGGCAGGGGCCAGAGTGTTTCTACCATCACCACTGGTGAATGGGGAATGCAGTACTGCTGCCGCCCCACCTGAAGAATGAGGCCCATAGTGCTGATACTACTATCACACCTGAGGGATGGGGAATGTAGTACTGCTGCCGTCCCACCTGAAGGATGGCCCCATAGTACTGATACTGCCATCACACCTGAGGGGTGGGGAATGTAGTGCTGCTGCCATCACACCTGAGGGATTTGGGCCATAGTGTTGATACTGCCATCACACCTGAGGAATAGGGAACATAGTACTGCTGCCACCACACCTAAGGAATGGGGGCCACAGTGCAACTGCTTCCATCACACCTGAGGGGGGGACCATAGTGCTGGAGTTGTTGCTGCTGCCATCACACCAGAGGGATGGGGGCTGTAGTGTTGCTGCTGCTGCCATCATATCTTGTACCTAAAATAACTTTATATTGGTACAAGGATGGAAGGATGTGCAATTGTGAAGGTCAAAATTACTAAAATACATGTTAGCAGAGTTAAAAATTGTTAAATAAAGTACACAAAACCAAGCACTGGTAAAACCGGATTTTGGCTTAGCAGACACCGGGTGACAATACTATTTTTTACAATGTGCAAAATGGAATTTGCCCTTTCTTGATCCCAGTAAACCAGTGTCCCTGGTGATGGTGTTGCAGTAGGCAGTACACCAAGAAGACACATTGGCAAGGGGGGCAGCGAGGTGATGGTGATGCAGTCTCTCCAGAGGGAAATAAGAAGCAAGGACACAGGAGGAAGTGAGAAGCATCAGGCAGCCTGGGGAAGGCTAAGGATACTGAAAGGAAGGGAGTCCGAGTGGAGGAGAGTCACATTTCAGGGAAGACACGGGGACGTAATAGTAGAGGAGGTGGTAGTGTGATGGACAGAGCAACAAGTCAGTGCAAAGGGAAGGTTCCACAGATGGAAAATAATTTGGAGGAGGAGGTCAGTAGCTCAGTCATAGTTGTGAGGGGTAAGAGATCAGGGCAAAGGTTAGGGAGGCAAAGGGCCAGGACATGGGGGATAAGACGCCCTCACAAGTTGGGGGGGTGGGGAGTGGAGGGCAACAAGAGGACAAGAAGGAAAAGCATCGGAGAGTCATAATTCTAGGGGATTCTATACTTAATGGTATAAGGTGGGGGGGGGTGCCAGAAAAGTAACATCTGGGTAGAGTGCATATCAGGCATGGCAGTGAGTAGAGTGGGACAGCATATGGGCAGACAAGTGGGGAAGGTGGGGGGAAGCTGCACATTGTGGTGCACCTGGGAATGAATGATCTGGAAAGGGGAAGGGTAGAGGAGGTACAAGACAGCTTCAGGGAAGTGGGAAAACTATGCAGCAAAGAGGGAACAACGGTAGCCTTCTCAGAAGTTCTGCCACTGCCAAGGGCCAGTACAGACAGGAAGAGAAGAATCAATGACTTCAACAAGTGGCTGAGGGAATGGTGTGGGACCAAGGGATATTGATTGGTGTGGGACTGGGATAGCAGGTGGGATAATACATATCTTTATGCAGGGATAGGTTACACCTCAGCAGGGCAGGTTCACAGGTTTTGAAGCAGAAGCTGGGGGATTTCATCAATGAGAGGTATCATTTAAACTAGGTAGGGTGGGAGGCATTGGAGCTGGAAATCACCAGGAGAGGGGTTCCCATGGACCTCCCTCCACCACAGGGATAGATACGACCTTAGACAAAATAGGGGTTGGAGTGAAGTGTAAGGAAGCAGGAAGGATCGGTGCAGCATGGAGAATGGTTTCATTAAATGCTAGGAACCTGGAGAACAAGTTGGCAGAGTTGCAGGCATTGATGTCAGAAGGAGAGGTGGACATAGCTGCCATTACTGAGACATGGGCAACCAAGCACCATGACTGGGACCTAACCATCCCAGGGTGCACACTTTACCAGAGGGATAGAGATAAAGGGAAGGCAGGGGGTGCAATTTATGTAAGGGAAGGGATCAGATGTAATAGGGAGGAATGGGAGGAGGCAAGCCAGAAGTAATATGGCTGCAGCTACACTGCCAGAAAGGGACCAAGATCTGTCTGGGGGTTCTTTATAGACCTCTGGTCCAGAAGGAAGACATTGACAGGGAACTGGTGGAGCAGATACGGAGGCATAGTGGCAAAGGGAGCATAGTGGTGGTGGGGGATTTCAATCTACCAGGGGTAGATTGGAGCATCCCAGCAACCAATTGTGCCAGGAAGCAGATCCTCCTGGAAGCATTCCAGGATGGCTTCCTTACCCAGAGGGTAATGGAGCAAATGATTACGGGGAATATACTAGACCTGGTACTGGAAGATGGGGAACAGGTCAGGGATGTAAGGGTGAAGGAACATCTGGCAAGCAGTGACCACCGCACAGTGTGGTTTTCAATCAGCCTGGGTAGGGAAGTAGCCACTACAAAAACCAGGGTCCTGGACTTCAAAAGGCAGACTTTGGCAGGATGGGAAACATACTGGAAATTCATATGGCAAGCATCCACCTAGAAATGGACACAGAACAAAAATGGGCAGCCATCAAGACAGGACTGGCTGAAGCCACTAAAACTTGTGTCAAGAGCCACAGCAAGAAAGCCAGGACCAAGAAACACAGCTGGATGAGTAGAAATGTAGAGGAGTAGGTGAGGGAAAAGAAGAATGCATTTTGAACCTACAAGTGATCCAACAGGGCAGAAGACAAAGAAGAATATATTAAGAAATCCAGAGAAGTGAGCAGAGTGGTAAGGGCAGCAAAGGAGGTTAGGGAACAAAGGCTAGCACAGGGGATCAAAGGAGGGAAAAATGATTTCTTCAGATATATCAGAGAGAAGAGGAAGAGTAGGGATCACATTTTTATGATCATGAAGGGAAGTGGGTGGGTAGAAAAGGGGTCTGAGCAGGCAGACATACTTAATGAATACTTCTGTTCAGTCTTCACCAAGGAGAGGGATGAGCCCATACTTGAGAGGAAGGGCAAGGTGGGAGAGGGTGGGGGAGAAGCAACTATGGATAGGGAAATCATGGTGGAAAGGGTGAGGGAGGGCCTTAAGTCCCTGAAGGTGGACAAGCACCTGGCCCAGATGGAGTCCACTCCAAGGTGCTGAGAGAGTTGGCAAAGGTACTGGCAGGGCCACTGGTGGACCTGTTCAATACCTCTTTGTACTCGGGGTGCATGCCCAGAGACTGGAGGGAAGCACTTGTGGTATCTCTCCATAAAAGTGGGCCCCAGGATGAACCGGGGAACTATAGACCGGTGAGCCTTTCTGCAATTGTGGGAAAACTGATGGAGACAATCCTCAAAGAAAGGCTGTTGCAATTTCTTGAGAATAACAACCTCCAGGACAGCAGGCAGCATGGGTTTGTCTCAGGCAAATCCTGCCAGACAAACTTGGTTGTTTTTTATGACTGGGTTACAAGGGCACTGGACAGGGGACATGCTAGAGATATCTTTACCTGGATTTCAGCAAGTCCTTTGACTCGGTGCCACACGGTAGGCTGACCTGTAAGTTGAAGAGTCTGGGAGCAAGGAAGAAACTGGTCAGATGGGTTGAGAACTGGCTGCAGGGTAGACAGCAGAAGGTAGTAGTGAGGGGAGGAGGCATCTGAACCCAGGGTAGTAACAAGTGGTGGACCACAAGGCTCAGTGCTGAGACCGGTTCTGTTTAACATTTTAATAGCTGACATTGCAGTAGGGATTAAGAGTAAGATCAGTCTCTTTGCAGATGACACAAAGATCTGTGCTGAGGTAGATGGGGGGGAAGGAGCAAAAGTACTTCAGGAGGATTTGGCAAAACTGGAGGAATGGTCTCACACTTGGCAGCGTGGTTTCAATGCCAAGAAGTGCAAAGTGATGCATTCAGGAGTCAAGAATCCAGGACACAATCACTGGCAGGGGGGTGTCCCATTAAAATCCAAGGAGGAGAAGGATCTGGGAGTGCTGGTAACTGGGGAGATGAACCACTCTGTTCAGTGCAGGAAGGCAGCAGTGAAGGCAAACAGGATGCTAGGTTGCATAGCAAGAGGGATTACTTCCAGGAATGGGGAGGTCATCTTGCCCCTGTACAGGTCCCTGATGAGACCTCACCTAGAGTATTGCATGCAGTTCTGGTGCCCCTACTTGAAAAGGGACATCAAACTACTGGAGGGGGTACAGTGCAGGGTAACAAAAATTATCCTGGGGTTGGGGGACAGATCATATGAGGAGAGACTGAGAGAGCTTAATATGTGTGCCCTGGAGGAATGAAGGGGAGAGAGGTGATATAATTGAGACCTTCAAGTACCTGAAGGGTTTGAACAGAGTAGACACCAGGTGTATGCTCAGTCTGAAGGGCAAAAGGAAAGCCAGGGATACTCTATGAAGTTCGAAAGGAGCAGGTTCAAGAGGAAACGGAGGAGGCACTATTTCACAGAAAGGTTGGTGGCAGGGTGGAATGCTCTGCCAGAGGAAGTCGTATCACTGCAGAATGTTGGGGACTTCAAGAGGGGGTGGGACAGATTCAAGGGGAGGGTACAAACCAAGAGGTGGCAAGAGATGAGGGGGAAGACATATGAGGGGGGGCAGCTGCAGTCTAATGGACTGAAGTTCTGCACACTCAAGCAGACTAGATAGACCGAATGGCCTGCATCTGCTGGCAATGTCTTATGTTCTTAAAATTAGACCAATAGTCTATCCATTTCATCAACTGCCCTCATGGCAATTGCAGCAATGCCAATTCAGAATTCAACTGTGCATTAGACTCTACTACCCATGATTGTCCAAATATCATTTGCAGTTATATATTGCTCCAGTAGACAACTATTTAGCTTCACTTTAAAATGAGCCACAGTCCTTTCTTCTGCAGATACATTGTGATGCCAATTTACAGGCTCACCACTTTTTGAGTGAAAAATATGTTTCCTAATGTTTCTTCTTATCCTGCCCCTTGCAGCCTTCATTTCCACACTTTTATGCTAGTATCCCATACCACTTGACATAACGTCCTATGGACCACTCTGTTAATATCTCAAAAAATTTTAAATATTGTTATCAGGTTACCACACACGCTTGTCTTCTCAAGTGTGAGTATACCTTTAATCCTGTTTTACATCTCACCTGATTGCGTTGTGCCTTAAACCACATAACCATTTATGTAGCCTTATTATGTACACTTTCTATTTCTGCATTTTTTACCGTATCAAAATCAGAACTGTATGCAGCATCTAAATGTGATCTCATTGGTGCTTGGTGCTCAGTGGTAATATAATTTCCATTGTCTTAATCACTATGTATTTTTTTATGCAGCCCAGGACATGATTGGACTTGTTCATTGCAAACAGTTGTAGGAAAGTTGCAGGCAGAAAGAGGACAGATATTCTACAAGGGGTATGCCACCTGAACAGCGACATTTCTAAGGTGACATGCATCGATATTGACAACAGTGCCATGGTCACCATAGAAGTGCTGCTGGGACCAGACAACCCCTTCCCCCAACCTGCACCCCTTCCCCGAACTAACTCTGACCTGGAGTTAGAATCCTAAAGAATGGGAGGGTGCGGGGGGCAGAGCATTGAGGGTTTAGGGGGCAAAGCCCCCCAAAGATAAAACACACACTGATGTGTGCGGCTCCATGCTGACTGCAAATCACTGTTGACATGGAGTCTTGCGTTGTGATGCCGGTCGATGTTTTTCTTTTCAAACCGGCATCATAGAGCCTTTGACAGGGATCAAGGGGTATATGGGATGGGTTGGGGGGCAGTTACCTCTGTAAATACAGTGAGAACTGCACACTCAAGCAGACTAGATAGACTGTAAGGCCTTTATGTGCTGAGGTATTTGTATGTTCATATGTATTGCAGTTGCATTTTGCTGAGAATATTTTACTATTTATCTGTTATTAACCCAAGACTTTTTCTCGATCTGTTAATACTAACTCATTATCTTCTTTGCAGTTCATTGTTTTGTTGTAGTTTACATTCCGTAACACAAATAGCATACACAGTTACATTAAAAAAAATTCTAATATAGGTTCTAATTCATTGGTTGTAAAAGAGTGTACTATGTACGTAACAGAAATGATAAAATACAGATAAAAAGGTTTCTTTTGAGGGTGAAACATTTTTGATCTTTGCCTAAATAAAGCAATTAGGTTTTCATTCTTAATATTTGCTCAAATATAGTTCAAGTTCAAATTGATTTATTGTTCAGCTGTTTAAGCCATTAGGGTATTCTCAAAACAAAATACATAAATACACATACACAGAATAAAAACAATATTACAATTGAGCATTATATACATTCTATACATATAAATATGAATATTCCCTTAAAACTTTCATTTTCCAACTAGCACAAAGATCAATAATAAATCCATTACTAAAAATAAAGATTAGGGTCTGTCCACAATAAATGGGTACATTTATGCCATACCATCTTTACATGCCATTAATTCACATAATATAGCAATTCCAGTCTGAAAAACTGCACTGCACTGCACTGTGCCATATAACAAGTTTAGACAGGATTTATGACCTTGGAGTGGCAACTCTAACCAATTTGTTTTATTTTAAAAAAAATTGCATAAGTGTCCCCTCCTTTTTTCATACTCCAAGTGGGACATTTAAATGCAGTGTGTCTTGTGCACACTATTTCTGTCATTCAGCCTGCACTGCCAAATGCTAAAGACTGTGTGTAGACTGACAAGACACACACTTCCAAACATAGCGTGTGTGTGTGTTTGTCTGCTTGTTGACTTTAATTTTTTAATTTTAAATTTAAATGCCACCAAAAATAGCAATCACATATGTAACATACTCTGTCCCCCTTGGTTACATAAGTGATTGCAATGCAAATTCCTCTTGGTTGGTGATATTTCGGTGTTCCGATGTCTGCTCACAAAAACCCAAGGGCTTACCAGAAGATTGCTGCTCTTTGTTTCCCCTGGAGCTTCAAGCTTTCCGAGCAGTCCCATTTTCAAATTGGGCATCTCTGATTCCATCTCTCCCCCATTCCTGTATGTCACAGTCCCCTTTCATGCCCTGGGAGCATGATCAGTGCAGGAGAAAGGATTGGCTTATCTGTAGCCTCCATCTCCTGCACTCCAGAGTCATTACGTACAGGATTATTTACATTGAGGTACCCTTTTAATTTAAATTGCAGTACATTCTTGGGCAGTATAGTTATTTTTACAGAGTGAAGTTGCTTTGGGCGCTATTCTTGAACCATAATTCCATCCTGAATGGGATAGATTTCATGTTAAACATTTTACTTGTGAGGTTTTTAATTTATTTTAAATTATGATCTAAAAAGGTATTCGTAAACTATCACTATAACTTGCCCGGCCCTTTTCCAACCATTACTATCTTGTATCCCACTGTATTGCCAAGCCATGTTGACCAGGCCAACAACAGGGCAACTTCAGAAGTGTCCCCAGGGATCCAGGACAAGGCTCCTCCACAATACCCACATCATGTTTTCACACACAAACAACCAATCAGATTTTTATAATTAAATACTTTGTCCAGTAGACCTTTGCATTTCCAGGGTCTCCACCAAATCCTAGATCCTGTTATGTATCACCAGATCGCTCTATAAGTTTACTCCATAACTGCCTATCTTATTATCTATTTTAAATTCTAGCTACCAGTTTTTAGAAATCAAAACTCAAGAACACTCAGTACTAACAATATACAGTAAACTAAGAAAGGTGCTGTTCCCTTATATGCAGACTTGGTCACCAGGCATTTCTTTATTCCATACTGTCCATTTTGGTATACATGTCAGGCAACACAAGGTGATTATGCAGATATGCCCCACATAGCCCTCGATAACAATAGAAGAACAACCCTGAGGTGAACCTGTCTTCTCCAGCCAGACACCTGTTAGGAACCACAGTTTTATAAATAATCAAAAAATAGCCCAATTAAGTTTGGACATTCACCTGCCTTAAACTTTCTACCTCTGTAGTAGCTTGGCAGAAGACACCAGGAGGAAGGAGTGCTGTGTGACTGGACTTCTCTACTGGGACTAAAGAAGTAGAACTCTTGTACTTGGACCTTTAGTTTAGGGTAAAAAAACAAACTAACAAACAAAACAAAAAAAAATAGTGTGTTTGTCTGAGTTAACTGAACCGAATGGTTATCTGAACAGTTATCTAGGTGTAAATATCAGGTGATTGAAAGGGTGTGATAGCTGTGCAGTTTAAATTACTTGTAGAAAGATCTAGTAAGTAGGGGGAGTGGCTTAGTTAGAAGGAAGCTACATTTAAAGACTGCCTTAGAAAGATTCTGTTAGTAGTTTGGCAGAAGACACCAGGAGGAAGGAGTGCTGTGTGACTGGACTTCTCTACTGGGACTATATTGCCCTGCTTCCTTCCCACCCAAAGCTAGTTTGACTTTTATAGGCACAGGATTTGACTGACAACAGGAATTTCCTGTTTTGGAGCAGGAAGTGAGTGATCACAGAGCCACCAAAGACCCACCATCCTAGAAGGGCAAGAGTAGCTCTCCGGTCCCCTATAGCTGCTGGAGGCCTGCCTCTGAGCAAGTAAGGGATCTACTGAGAAATATAGGATATTCTTGTCACACTCGAGCAGACTTGTCACAGAACAGGACAATCAGGAGCTTAAAGGGCACAGAGGCAGAAAGTAAATAGAGAAAGAAGAGAAAGAAAAAAAAACAGAGGAAAGAGTAAGGATTCCAAACAACAGTTAAGGGGCCAGAAATAAGACATGATGGGAGTGGTGCAGTGCAGTGGCTGTGGAGCAGCAGTCTTCCTGGAGACGTTCTGAGGATGTGGTGTTGTCCCATCTGCAGACACCTCTCTGGGCTGAGGGAGGAGGTTGCTCATCTCCAGGCTGAGTTGGCCAGGGTTTGTGGGACCTCCTCCTCCATCCAGGGACCACCAGTGCCACTGCCGTTGCCTCAGAGGTTGCCAAGAAAGAGGAGCGGTTGGACCACAGTGGGCTCAGGGAGGGTGAGGGTGGTGGAACAGAGGTGCATCCCTCCAGTTGTACCTCTCCACAATTCCTATGCCATTCTGGCAAAGTGTGGTTCCTCTATGGAGGCACCTGCAGTGGAGACCAAGGAGGATGCTGGGAACCTCCACAAAGGAGACCCACAGGAGGGTGGCATGGGACCCCACAGCAGAAGAAAACAACTCCTGATGGGGGACTCCATTGTTAGGAAGGTAGAACTGGAGGAGGAAGGGGAGAGGGAGGTGAGGTGCCTGCCTGGCACCATGGCTTGGAGGGACAGGGAGCGAATCCTCAGGATTGCTGGAGCAGCTGCATAGCGGAGGGAGCTGGATGCCATTGTCCACCTAGGGACAAATGACCTGGCTAAGAAAGGGATTAGAGCAGTGCAGGAAAAGTTTGTGGAATTGGGGAGGGGCCTTAGACAAGTAGCACGCACGGTAACCTTCTCGGAGGTGCTGCCCATCTATGGCATAGGAGAGGCTAGGGTGTTCTGCACCATGGGATTCAATCAGTGGTTGAAAAACTGGTGCAGTGCTCAGGGATTTGGCTTCATTGGGGACTGGGGGTCCACCTGGAATGATGCAAGCCTATACTGGCATGATGGGCTGCATCTGTCCAGGAGGGGAACCAGGATCCTAGGTGATAGGTTTAAATGCTTCATTGGCAAGCATTTAAACTAACCAAGGGGGGAGGGACTGGAAAGGAGAAGGGAAATCCTAGCCCCCCCAAAAAAATCATGGTAGTAAGTACAGAAAACAAAAACATAGAGGTGGTGATAGGGAGAAGGACAGGAGTAAATGGAAAAAGTGACAAAGGCAAGAAGGACAGGGATGGGGCAAAAAGGAGTAAGGCCATCAGGAAAGGGAGACTAATGAGTACCAATGCCCGTAGTCTGGGCAACAAGCTCCCTGAGCTGGTGGCCTTGATGGAAGAGGGATGCCTGGATATCGTAGCAGTCACAGAAACATGGTACACAGAGAACCATGACTGGGATGTTAACATACCAGGGTACATAACCTACAGGAGAGACAGGCAGGAGAGAAGAGGGGGAGGAGTAGCTCTCTATGTAAAGGAAGGGATAAAAGCAAGTGAACAAAAGAGTAAACAGGGAGGAGAGGAGGCGCTGTGGGTCACCTTGGAGACTAGAAAGGACACCACAATCTGCACAGGGGTTGTGTACAGACCCCCATGTCAAGGGGAGGGAATGGACAAGGATATGATAGAAGGCATTATTAGGATGGCAGAGAAAGGGGAGATACTGTTGATGGGAGACCTGAACATGCCAGATGTTAACTGGAGCACATTTGCTGCAGCCACATCCAAGAGCAGGGCCATTCTCGATGCCCTACAGGTGGCAGGCTTCAGACAGCTAGTTTTGGAACCCACTCATGAGGGAACAATCTTAGACCTTGTACTCTCAAATGGGGACAGTGAGAAGATCTCAGATCTAGGAGTGGGTTGCCATCTGGGAACAAGTGACCATCAAACAGTGTGGTTCATGTTAAGCTCAGCTACAGAGTTAAGCCATACAAAAGTGAGGGTACTGGACTTCAGGAGGGCTGACTTTGGCAAGATGGGAGAGTGCCTCAGAAAAGCACTAGCAAGCAGGCTAGAAGGAGGGGTGGAGCAACAATGGGGAATCATCAAAACTGCTATCACAGAGGCAACAAGCCTTTGTGTGATGCAAATAAACAAATCAAAATGAAAGAAAAAGCCACTATGGTTCTCAAAAGAGGTGGCTGGGAAAGTCAGGGAGAAAAAGATAGCATTCAGGAAGTATAAGGAAACACAGAAGGAGCAGGACAGAGACCTGTACCAGTTAAGGCAGAAGGAAGCAGGGAGGGAAGTCAGAATAGCAAAGGCCCAAACTGAGGAAAAGATAGCCAACTCGGTTAAGAAGGGGGGATAAAACCTTTTATAGGTACATCAGAGAGCGTAAGAAGACAAAGGAAGGGATAGTGAGGCTGAATAGAATAAATGGTGGGTGGGCAGAGGGGGACAGTGAAAATGCAGGGATACTGAACGGATATTTCTGCTCAGTATTCGCAAAAGAGGAGGGGGAAGTGCCTAATCCAATTAACAGAAGCTCTCTTGATAGGGGGGTCAATCCCAGCCCTTTCACAGAAGAAAGGGTTCTGCAAGAACTCCTAAAACGGAAGGTGGACAAAGCAATGGGGCCTGATGGAATTCACCCCAGAATTCTAAAAGAATTAAGGGGGGAACTAGTGAAACCACTGACTACTCTTTTTAATAAATCATGGGAGGATGGGTGTGGTACTCGAGGACTGGAGGAATGCGGATGTGATTCCCCTTCACAAAAGTGGGACCAAGACAGAGGCAGGAAACTACAGACCTGTCAGTTTGACATCTGTGGTAGGGAAAGTGATGGAGTCACTTCTGAAGGAAAGAATTATTGAGTACCTTGAGGCCAGTGGGGCACAGGACCCACGGCAGCATGGGTTCACAGCGAGAAGGTCATGTCAGACGAATCTAATAGATTTCTTTGACTGGGTGACCAAAATAGTAGACCAGGGAGGGGCTGTGGACATGGCCTACATAGACTTTAGCAAGGCATTTGACACAGTCCCACACAAAAGATTAATAGTCAGATTAACCAGCCTGGGAGTGGGTCCCAGGGTGGTAGCCTGGATAAAACATTGGCTGGACAACAGGACACAGAAGGTAATTGTAAATGGAGTCCACTCTGAAGAAAGAGAGGTTACTAGTGGGGTACCGCAGGGTTCAGTACTGGGTCCAGTCCTTTTTGATGTCTTTATAAGTGACAGTGCAGAGGGACTGGAAGGAAAAGTATGCCTCTTTGCAGATGACACAAAGATCTGTAACAGGGTTGATACACAAGGAGGCGTGGAAAGGATGAGAAGGGACTTGGCAAGGTTGGAGGAATGGTCAGAAGTATGGCAGCTAGGATTCAATGCAAAGAAGTGCAAAATAATGCACCTGGGAAACAAGAACCCTGGGTAAGATTACACGATGGGGGAGGAGGTAGTAACAACAACAAAAAAGGAAAGGGACCTGAGGGTAATCATATCAGATGACCTTAAGGTTAGCAAGCAATGTGAGAAGGCAGTAGGGAGGGCTGGGGGTATACTGGGATGCACAGGGAGAGGCATCACCAGCAGAAAATAGGAAGTTGTTATCCCTCTGTACAGACAGTTGGTGAGACCCCATCTGGAGTACTGCGTCCAGTTCTGGAGACCCCATCTCCGCAAGGACATAGAGAGGATAGAGGCAGTCCAGAGGAGGGCAACTAAAATGGTGCAGGGTCTGCTAGAGAAGCCATATGAGGAGAGACTAAAGGAGCTTAATATGTATACCCTTGAGGAAAGAAGGGAGAGGGGGGACATGATAGAAACTTTCAAGTACCTCAGTGGAATCAACAAAGTCCAAGAGGGTAGCATCTTTCAGAAAAAGAGACGTGCAAGAACAAGGGGATACAATTTAAAGATAGAGGGAGGGCAGTTCAGGGGCAATGTGAGGAAGTATTTTTTCACAGAGAGGGTAATGGATGCATGGAACAGCTTTCCTGAGGAGGTTGTGGGGTCTAAAACTGTGGGAGAATTCAAGAATGCATGGGACAGACATAAGGCAGTTCTTGTGGGGGGTAGGAAGAAATAGGCTGTTGGTTAATTAGGATCTGCGGCCTATCCTGTAGGTAGGGAAATGAGCAGACTAGGTGGGCCAAGCAGTCCTTATCTGCCATCAAAGTCTATGTTTCTACGTTTCTTTATCAATAGTAAAAATCCAGTGGAGCCAAATAAAAACTAAGGAGCTTCGTTTACATACAAAGGTCACCCCTGTCAATCTTGTTCTTGTCTTGTTGAATGTCCTTGCACAATTCTTATCTCCACATTTCAAATAAGACCACAGTTGAAATGAAATTGCATAGCTGCTCTTTGAAAGTTGCTAATACAGCATCCATATTTAAAGGGAAACAGTGTTACCTGGCAGTAAGGTGCTTTAGTTTCTTAACTATTTCATACAAATAATTAAAAACCTTAAGCAGGGTACAAATACCAAATACCATAAGTCCAGATAGTGAAGAAAGTCCTGTCGCCCTGCACATCTTAGTGTCTCACTGTCTGCTTTCCACTGGCCTCCAGGCCTGCGCTCCGATTTCACCTCACCCGAAACACAGATCTTCTCCAGACACATGCTTTGGGGTCATTATGTCTCCGTGACTCAGGAGACCGCATCCACCTTTGTTCGTGGTTTAAATCCATGGTCAGCCTGAAAAAAGAAAACAGAATTGCTCTACTGAGCATAGTATTTCAAGCAAATTAACAATCGGCAATAGCCCTCTTTCTCCCAGTCGAGGATGGCATACCTGTAATAAACAAATAATGAGCTTCTCAGCACTCATTGTGCTTATTGTGTTTGCCGTTTATACATAACTTCTCTTTCTTCTGGGGTGGTCCATTTCCAGTTTTTCAATCTTCCTTTGCTGGCCATGAAAAGTTAGATCTCTTGCTAGTTGCTCCCATACTCAGCATGAAGCAAAAAAAAAGGGATAGCTCGCTCCTTTTCAGTTCGGACCAAAACACCGTTTACCAAACGGGACCGGGCACTTGTATAGACGGGGGTTCCAGAGGGCTTCCAGAAACCAGGCAAGTTTAATATATCAACAGATCACTATTTTACAACTCTGTGGGTTAGTACAAGAACTATACTTAAAATCTAGAAAACGTACCTGCATTAAAAAACCTCGAGCAGCAGAGAGCAGAGCGGAGCAGAACAGCAGTGTGGCCATCTTCCTGTCCCACCCCTCCACATATTTTTTGGATACCCCCAAGCTCTACTCAGATATATAGAAAATTAAAGCAAGATGAGCAAACATCAAATTAACTCAGACAAGCACTTGACCCAATGTTCCAGAAATGTGGACACTGAGGCCCACCTGGAAAATCAATAGCAGTGGGCACAGGGTGACACACTAATATCAGTATTCCACTAAAATTGGATGCACTGGCTCTGTGTTTGCTTCTTACATTTACTCATAGTGCCCAAATTACTCAATCTGATTAAAAAATAAATGATAAATACATTGATTTTCAGAGTTTAGAAAGTTGCTAGGTACCTACCAGAGGGGGTCCTACCTGGAAATTTTCAAGTATCCTTGTGGGCCACTCCAGCTCTGCTTTCATATTGATTCTGTGCCCTTAACTAGCAATTCAGTGTGCAGAGAGGACCCATATGTCTTCACAAATACATGTGTAACCCCCCCTACACATGGGGGTTCCCAAAAGCCTTCATTGAGTGTGCCTAAATGCCCACTGTCAGGATGGTATCCTGTGTCTTAGCGTTTTAGAAGTGTTTGTATGAGTGATTTAATGCCTTTGTTCTCTGTCTCTTTAAGAGCTGCGTATAACATGGTGCTTATTTAATCTGGAAGGGGCTGAGAGTTTCTATGCTCGAGTCCCACCCGGGCTGCCAGATAATCGCTCTGTTCTGCCATCACTATTTGCTCAGAGGGAGCCCTGTTATAAGCTGTACTTATTTGCAGATTATCTAGTATAATAGTAATGATATTGTAATTTGTCTAACCTGCCTTCTTTGCAGCATGAACAGTTCTGTTTATCACCACCACCTTGGTCTTGGACTGCCAGAATGGGCCAATCAGTACCTTTGTGGACCCTAAAATGGAGGCTGTCTCCAGGGGGTCTTGCGGGAGTGAATTTCTGTAGGAATTGTAGTTTTGAGACTTTGGCGCCTAAATGCACATGTAGGGGGAGTCCTTGCTTTGACTGACAGATGAATCAACGAATCGAACCTTTTGGACTGAAGGGAAATTCCCAAGATGCCTGCTGCAGTGATTCAGTCTGTGTGAGGAGTTGAAAGAGCAAACAGCTTGAGAGATTCGAGCACTCTGCTACTGCATAGTTCATATGGGAGATTGGTGGAAAGGCTAAGTTTGGCCTGTCTGCCTGCTGTCCCTGGAGAGGGAATCTGTCAATAATCCAGACTGTATCCGAATTGAGTGAGAGAGAAAAGCCATTGAAGTGTGACCTGGCTTAAACCTGAATAAGACCGAAGATTTGCTGTATGCGATTGGCCTGTCAGGACATCCATTCACCATAGAACTCCTGGTTTTGCTCAGAGACACTTATATTACTGCCAGACTGCTATCCGCTTTGTGGTATGGTGATTGCTTTACTATAAATGTGCTGTGTGCTGTTAGTGGGTCGCGATTTGGTTCCCCACTGTTTAATTGTGCCACACTTGCTGGAAGCTGCATCCAGCCTTCCAGGACTGATATCCAAACTGTTTTACTTGGCCTGGGCCCTGCCACACTGGCCCATCTAGCTACTTTAGGCACAGAAAACACCATCGATGACAGACCTGCCTGGGGATCAGCCCCCTGCTCAACATCATTAACAGGAACGACACCACGGTGAATTGTATTGGCTCTGCTTCTCCTGGCAAACCAGCAAGTCATCCTGCAGTCTCCATTTTGTCCATCCTGTGCCCTGTACTGGGTAGCATGAGTAAACACCAAGGCAGCTCCCTGCAACAACAACTCAATCAAAGTGTGTCATCTGATTTAATTGTTTTGCCTAATCTTCAAGAACTGAGCCTCCTGGCTCCGGATTACAAATTGTGTGTGGTTGTGCATGCCTTTTCTTTTCACCACAGGGTCCCAACCAGCTGCGACACCGGCCTACCCCAGGCAATGTTTCAGGCTAGCCCATCTCACTTCCAACTGGGTACCCAGAGCGTGTGACTGTGCAGGGACTAAAAGTGCATGCATAATTGCCTGACTCGACCAGTTTTAGAATCAATCAACCTGATTACATCCCTCCCTTGTTCAATTCCCCTGAATAAATCAGATCTAACTTTTTTTGCATTTAATCTGACTGTGATTGTAGTTTTCACCAAAAGCACTGTACTGTTGTTATTTGCTGTGCCTAACCTTGTTTAACAGGGAGTCTCCAGGGTCAAACTGGTGGAACCAGCCCTGGTGGTAAGTGCAAACAGTGTGGGGATTTGTATGCTGAATAGGGGCTACTGTGAAAGTGTTTGTTGCATATTGTCTAGGCCACTAGAGGGGAAAGAGGAGGTTACAGTGTCCTGGAGGGCTGTACCCAGGTTAGCCTTGTTACTAACAACCTTGTCCTCTGGGTGGAGGCACCCGTTTCAGTACCCAGGCCCCTTAACCTGCAACTAGCCATGCAGGCAGGGGTACTAGCCCTTGGGATAGTGCCATCTAGGGGTTACACTTGCCTAGTTTATTCACACCTCTTTGACAGTGAGGGTTTCATCCATCCATCTCCTGAGAATGGACATTCTGCTGATGCATACCTGAGGACAGCAAGATGTGGATCAGTGTGAGATTGGTGGGTTACAGAGTAAGTAGTTCTGCCTTGAGACTGCTTCTGCAGTGCATTAAGAGCTGATCTGCCTTCCAGGATGAATCCATCAACCATCATTAGCTGTCCCTCCCTGCTTGAGGTTGGTGTGCTCACCATGGTGCATTCATTTTTAAATTTATATGTATTGCTTTTCAGTAATCTAATAAACAAATCACATTCCTCATACAAAGGAACCATACAGACAGTACCAACATTTTTCATCCAGTAAAGTTACTAATCAGATGCATGTTGTCCTTGTATTCTTTTGCAATTGGAAGTGGGGAAATCCATGGATTAGTGTCCATAAAAGCTGTCAAAGTACATTCTTGAGTGCAGCCCTACTTGGAATGGAACTTCTCAAGCTAGTTGAGGACTTTGAAACTGATTTTTTCAAAACTAGTCACCTTGCCTAGTACATGGTACCAGTCATCAACATTGGGAGAATAGTCTGGCACCATTTGATTAAAATGATGTGTTTGTCCTTTCCACATACTACTGCTAAGTAGTTACTGTTTTGAGTAGTGAGCTGACATAGAGTCACCATGTTACTGAATCTAAATATGCTGAAATGGCTTCTCAACCACTTACTCTTGCTCACAAACACGGTTGACCTGTTCCTTAGAGCATAGTAGTTTAGGACATCCCATAGGGTGTGCAAGAGAGATCAAACCCCTTTTGAGATCTTTTGCACTGGTCGGTAGGAATCAGTCCCCAGTGAACAAGAGCTGCCAAGGTACAACACTGTGGACAAACAGTAAGAAAATAGCACTCAGTCTCTCCTGTTAGTGTGTACAGAATAATTTACTATAGGAGATACATCACCACAAACTCTGGATCTTTGAGGCACTCTGCTTCTTCCTCAGAGAATTAGAGTCACCCATAGCTGCTGGGTTTATATAATGTTAAAAAAAGTTCAAATGTAAATCGATTAATTGTCACGTCAATAAAAGGTAACATGCAATTAAAGCTACTCTTTGCAATTAATGCAAATTGAATACTATTTATCAACTGTGTTCTAAGTAGCAACTGTGATCCATCATTTGAGGGATCAACTACTATATGTTACTGCTTAGAAGAGCTCATACTTATTTCAAGTGCTCCAGCAGGTTTAAAGTATGGTTAACAAAATCTAATACACTCCCTATAAACTACAAACAACTCCTAAACAGCTGGAGAAAGAGGTTGTAGACTAAATAAATTTACAGCATATTGAATATGTAAACCATTTAAAATAAACCAAATAAAATGCTGGGCTGCATCGCCAGAGGAATCACCTCCAGGAGGGAGGAAGTTATTCTGCCACTGTTCAGATCTCTGGCGAGACCACACCTGGAATACTGTGTTCAGTTCTGGTGCCATTATCTGAAAACGGATGTCAAGCTATTGGAGAGGGTCCAGCAGATGGCAACCAAAATGATCCAGTGCAGGGGGGATAAAACATATTAATCAATCAAACTTTATTTAACCAGGCACTTACATCATTGAGCAAGCTCATTTTCAAGATATGAGGAGAGGACATTTTCAAGATATGAGGAGAGGCTGAGGGAGCTCAACATGCACTCCCTTAAATACAGAAGAGAAAGGTGGGACATGATAAAAACCTTCAAGTACCTTAAAGGCATAAACAAGATTGGATAGGAGGAAAACTTCAGTTTAAGAAGGGAAGGTACAAGGTGGCATAGCCTGAAACTAGTGGGAGGTAGATTTAAGAAGGAAATGAGGAGGCACTGTTTCACTGAAAGGGTGGTGATGGGGTGGAATCAGTGGCCGGAGGAGGTACAGTAGTTGCAGCGAATACAGTGGCCAGTTTCAAGGGGGTGTGTGGGACAGGATGAAAATACTGAGAAGTGGAAGGGGGAGAAATGGGGTGGCGATGGATGACTCCAGGAGGAGTGGGGGGGGCAGCTCCAGGGAACTAGACTAAGCTGCACACTCAAGCAGACTTGATAGACCAATAAGGCCTGTTTCTGCTGGCAACGTCATATGTTTGTATGTTCGTATTTAACAAAACTGTACTATGGCGCAAATCCTGATGATACAAATGAGCAATAAATATAAAGTTCCAGTATTGTATGCTAAAATTTCCAGACATAATTTCATTTAAACTGACATGTTTAAAGAAACAACCTCCATGTCCTTGTGTGAATAAAGAACACATGCAGAATCCTTCTTGGAGACTTTTATGTAGACTGGCTCTCTCTTTCCTCAAAATCTACCCTCCTAAACCTTACACAATTGATTTCAGAGCCAACACACCTAAACCCTAAGTCCCCAAACCATTCCCTCCTAGACTCAATACTTTCTTCACACCCCCCTCCATCCCCCCACCGCATCACTGCTTCTGGCATCCTCCAGGATGCCCTTAGTGATCATTGCATTACTTTTTGTGTATGAAAAGTAGTTGTCCCCCAACCAACCCCCAAATACATTTGGTATCACCCTCTCCATGCCCTGGATTCTTTTACTGTCCTCCAAGACCTATTCTGTCATGACTGGTCCCCTATGTTCCTGGCCCCTGATATTGACTCAGCCCTATGCATCCCTACTTCAGATCTGGAACAATCATGCCCCCCTATAAAAGGCTAGGATAAAGTGTCTCCACCACCTTTGTATCACACCAGACCTTCTATCCCTTTGCAGAGCTAGGGACAAATTCTGGACACTATTCAAATCCTCCATGTCCCCTGCATACCTCCAACTATACAAATCCCACAGAAATGCCTGCACTGCTGGCCTGCCAGAGCAGGGGCAAGGTGACTGTCTGTGACATTGATGACCCGGGTTCGGGAACGGACCCAGGATGTCAGAGGGCTGGCCAGGGGGAGAATGAGCGAGCATCCTAGGAACTGCTGTCCTTCTCCGGGAGGGAGGGGGGTACAGTGTCTGGCACAACATGGACCTCTGGTGGAGGCTGGGGAAACATTCATGCTGGCGCCTTCACTTGTGGGGGGGCGGGGTGGATGCTGGATGTCATTGCACGTCCCTGCCCCCAGGGGAAAAACACCACAAATTAGCAGCCGCCATTAATGATGCCCACTTGGCCGGCACCGACCACACACCACGCGGTGCTTCTGAGTACTGCCCTATCCCATCACCTGCTACTGCCAACTGATCTCACACCCCGTCTTGGGGGGAAAGCCAAGAAGGCAATGCCAATGGGTATATCTGCCAGCACCCTTGTCCCATTGTCAAGAGGACTGAGCTGGTGCAGTGGCCTGGTAAGTCCTGGGAGATGCGTTGTAGGGTGCCATGGGTCTAAGCAAGGTGCTGAGCTACAGGTGGCTTGCCCCTCCCCCCCAAAAATAAATGCCTACACCAAGATCATCAGACAAGTCAAAGCAGATTACTTCAAGTTACAGCTCCAGGCAAACACCAGTTCCCCAATTACTTTCTGGAAGGATATGCACTCACTCATGGACCCTCCTGCAAATCAAACCCACCCAGTCCTCAATTTTGATGGCTTGTCTATCTTTGACACCACTTCCATAGCAGAATCCTTCAACAAATTCTTCACCACCTGCATGCCCCCTGACAAGCCCTCATCCACCTCGACAGGTCTTCCTCCCCCTCCTCATGAAAATGGCTTTAACTGCCCCCCATCTCGTCTACAGTAGTCTACTCGGAGCTTATGTCCCTGAATCCAGTGAAATCCAGCCCTGATGGACTCCACCGAAAGCTTCTCCGCTTCTGTGCTCCAGCCATTGCCTATCCCCTTGCCCACCTCTTAAACCATTCCCTCTCATCTGGCCCTGTCCCTCAGGCATGGAAACTGGCTAAAGTGATACTGCTTCACAAAGGTGGGGCCCTTTCACCACCCAGCAACTACAAGCCCATATCTCTCCTTCCCTCGCTTGCCAAACTACAATAATTTTATTTATTTATTTAGTTATTTATTTGAAAGTTTCACCAGGAAGAGCATACTAAACAGCAAGTGCTCATTTCCAGATGCGTCCTGGGGGAGGGGGAACAGCTGGAGAGAGTTCAGACAAATGAACATATATACAGTATTTGCAGTCAAGAATACAATAAAGTTGTACAGTAGCAGCGAACAGTTAAGGGAGAGAGTACAGCACATAATACAAAAATATAAAATATAAGCAAACAATACAGCAGAATTTGCAGAATTTATAATTTACTAATTATTTACAGGACAACTACAGCCATGCAAACAGCAGGCAACCCAAGGGTAGCCCGTGACATGCATGACTGCAATTAAGCGAACTGCAAAACGGCGACTTAATAGAGGTGCATGTTATGGGAGCTACTGATGAGGTAGGGCAACTGAATGGGTGGGGTTCGCACATATAGCAACAAGATGTCGCTACATGTATGCACGCAAGGTGTGGTGGGAGCAAGCATGCTCAGCGAAGGGCGGGAGGGTTTTTGAGGGTGGTGCTGTGGTGGGCTGCCAAACTGGCCCGTGGTGTGGTGGGTGGGTTTGGGTCGGGCGCAGGTACATTTCTGTTAGTTCAGCACAAATTTATTTTTAACGTTTTGCACCTCGACATGCACCCCTGGAGTTCAGAATCCCAAGTAGGGGGTGCGGGTTGAAGTACTCATCGGGGCACAGCCCCGTATTAAACATTATAATTAGAAGTCCCTGGCCCTGTTTTGTTGTGTGTAGGGAATCACATCGATGAAATTGATTTTGCGGATGGACTTTGACATAACAGTGATCACCTTTCAGTGGTCGCCGTTATGACATAGAACCAAACCAAGCAGGGCAGGAGGTGCAAAAATAATTAAGTGACAAACAAGAGGGCAGTCAGATGGGTGAGGAGGTGCCAGGGGATTAGAAGCAGGTGCAGGAGGTATGGAAGTAGACTTTAATGAGGGAATTGCAAACCCTAGGGAAGGGGGCAAAACAAATGGAGTGGGGGAGGGAGTTCCACAGATTGGGAAGCGTGTAGGAGAGGCAACCTGATCTGCTGAGGTGGTCTGATGAAGGACGGATAAGGTACAAGGGTCAGTGTTTCTGAGCGAATGTGAGGATGAGGGAGGAGTGGAGAGGGAGGAGGAGAGTTAGGATGGCAAGGACTGGGACCAGAATTTAGCCAAGAAGCTGGCAAAGTGGGTATGCTGTCCGCCCTCTAAGGAGGGGAGGGAGTGGGATTGGTAAAGGATGCAGTGGTGGGTGTGGGGGGGACAGTCAAGAGTGAAATGGAAGAAGGAGTGGAAGAGTGTGTCCAGTCTGGTTAAGGAGGAGGAGGGACTGGCACTGTAGGCCACATCACCATAGTCAAAATTGGGGAAAATTATTTTCTGTACAATGGCCTGGTGAGCCAGCAGTTGAATACATCCACGGTTGTGGTACAGGGCACACAGTTTGGGGTGCAATTTCATGTGAATGACCTCGATGTGTACAGAAAAGTTGAGGTGCCAGTCAAGCCAGACCCAAGGTATTTAAAGAAAGAGAAGTCCTCAAGCAGTGTCCCATCCAGAGTGTGGAAGGGAGGGAGGGGAGGAGCCAAGAGAGTCTCTGCCTAGTGCCAAAGGTCATGGAGACTGCTTTCTTGGCATTCAGGAAAAAGTTGGTTAGCGTGAAACCAGAGTAGAACATTATAAAAGTCACGCTGGAGTCTGGTCACCACATCAGTGCAGGAGGGATCAGATGCATATAAGACGGTGTTGTCTGCATGTATATATATATATATATATATAGAGGTATGTGAGCAGGTGGAGGGCAGGTCATTTAGGAAGACATAAAACAGCAGAGGGCCAAGGAAGGATCCTTGGGGCACACCAGTGGTGATGAAGAGAGTGTGTGTGGGGGGGTGAGTCACCAATCTGGAAGGACTGCAACCTACCTACTTGGTAGGAGTGGAACCAGCTGGTGGCCTCTTTGGATATCCCTGTGTTGGAAAGCTTAGATAGGAGGAGGGTGTGCAACACAGTGTTGAACGCCTTTGCGAGGTCAACAAAGATGGCAGAGGTGATGTGTCCCCAGTTCATGCCTGTTTGGATGGAGTCAGTGATCCTCAGCAGGGAAGTGATGATTGAATGGGACCTCCTAAAACCAGATTGATAATGAATGAAATAGGAAGAGGAGTAGAGAAAGCAGGAAAGCTGAGACAGTACTTGATGTTCCTGCAGTTAGTGAGAATGGGGAATAGACAGATAGAGTGGTAGTTGCCAGGGAAGGAAGGGCCACTTCCTTTAGGGAGAGGGACAACAGTGGCATGTTTCCACTCAGTAGGAACAGAAGTGAGGGTGAAAGAAAGATTTAGAAGAAAGGCAAGAGGGGAGGCTATAGCAGGGGCAGATAGGGAGAGCATTTTGGTGTCCAGTCCAGAGGGGCACTTGCCCTTGAAGGGGTTGCATGTAAGAAGCTCATTGAGGACTTCCTCAGGGGTAATGTGACTAAAGGCAAAGGGAGGGGGGTGGATTGGGGGGAATTGGGGAGGGTGTGACCATCTGAGGCTGGGGGGAGAGAGGACAGCAGGGACGATGCACAGGAGGTAAAGAAGGAGTTGAACTCCATTGCTACGGATTGAGGGTCTGACAGTGAGCTGTTGCCAGTTTTGTTAATGGGGGTAGGGGACTGGGATGGGGGGTGGAATAGGGTTTGGACCACCTTCCAGAACTTGGAGGGGTGATTTATGTTAGTTAGGAAGGTGTCCTTAAAATATTCTGCCTTATCAAGTCTGATTGCCCTGTTGTAGGCATTTGGAAGAGTTCTATATTTCTGGTAGTTGGTGGGAAGGCTGGCCAATTTTGGGTCTTCCACACATGGTCCATAGCTCGAAGACAGGCCATGAGATCAGCAGAGATCCAGGGCAAATGAGTACCACACATGCAGATCCTTCTCAGCGTGGCTTAATTATCCCAGGAGGAGAGGAGTTTGACTTGAAATAAGCAAGTGCAGAGTCAGTGGAGGGGCACGGGTGATATAAGACCTGTCAGTGCAAGTCAAATGGTTTAGGAGAGAATTGATATCCAGGGAGTTATAAGATCAGCAGGGTTTTTGGGGGTTCTGGGGCAATGGATTTTTTGAACTGCATAGAGCAGATGGTGGTCATTTAAAATAAGTCAGAGAGTAGGCCAGCTGCTATTATGTGGTGCGGGTGGGATGAGAGGGCCCAATCTATCAGGGAGTGATTGAAGGATTTGGTATTTAGATGGAAGGGATCATTGAGCAACTGAGTGAGGTTTAGGACAGCTATGCCCTGACAAATTTTTTTTTTTGGGGGTGGGGTGCTCCTCTGCCAGGTATCCACCCTGGTCACGGCCCCGGTCTTCCACCAACTGTCACCTGGGCCCCCCCAGTCACCCCCCGGCTATTCCCCCCAGAGGGTGGGGCCACAGAACTGGGACCCCCTATCCAGCCCCTGCAGAACCAGTAACTAGTTGGGGGGACCACAGTGGCAGTGGCTAATTGAAGCCCTGAGGAAGGCTTCTTAGACATGGAGGTGCCCATTTTTTCTCGTCTTTTTTAATTCTTCCGAAGAGTCAGACGTGCAATGACGTCAACGCACTAACGTGCAGACGTCCGCCGACTCTTCTCCCAGTGTAGATGCCTGTGGTCTGCTGAACACCCAGCCTCTGCTGGGTGTCAGTACAGTGCAGCGCATGACCCTTACCCACCCCGAAGGAAGGAGAGCTGTCGCAGGATGCTCAATCATCCCTTCCCCCTGCCAACCCCAGGCAACCCAAGTCTGTTCTCGAACCCAGGTTGCCGGTGTGGCGCAAGGTGTGGCGTCCAGCACCTCAACCCTCAGCACTACCGGGCTGGCCATCCTGACAAATTTTGGAGTGAGAGGGAGAGAGCCAATATATACTGAAGTCTCCCAGGACATGGAGTTCACCACCAGAAGCATGTGTTTGTAGGGTGGCTAGAAGGTTGGTGATTGAGGACTTGGGGGCACTGGGGCAGCAGTAGGAGACAGTGATAAAAATAGGAATAGATCAAGGACAGGAGAGTTTTACCAACAGGGATTCATGAGACTGGGGGAGGGATGATGCAAATATAGGTGTGAACGTGAGAGAAGAGGCAATGTACTTAGCTATTCCTCCGCCCTTTCCATTTCCGGGCTGATCCTGGCAGATGAGGGAGTTGTCTGGGATGGAGACACAGACATCTTGGATGTGAAGAATCACTGATCTACTCCAGGCTCCTGGACTATCTAACAGCCTCTGGTACTCCTTCCCCCTTCTAGTCAATCTTCAGGGAAACAGCATTCCACTATTACCCCTCTGCTATGAGTCACTGACTCAATCCACAGTGATATGGACCTAGGCCTAGTCACCTCTGTCATCTTTGTGGACCTGGCAAATGCTTTTGACTCAGTTTCCCACCATCTTCTGCTTCACAAACTCCTATCCTCAGGGTTGTCAATCTGCAGTCAACAGACAGCAGTTGGTCCAATTTGGAAATACCCTATCCTCCACCCAGTCCATCCAAGCAGGTGTACCCCAAAGTTCCGTTCAAGTTTATTAAGCACGAAAACTCAGTTGAGCAAGCTCATTTACAAGGAGGTCCTGAGAGGGCACTCTTCCAGGACCAGTTATGTTTTCAGTCTTTTTAAATGACCTTTCCTCCATCTGATCTGCCTCCCAAATACATATGTACTGGGACAATACTGTGATCTACTCCTCTGGCTCCAACACAGATTATGTATTTACCCTCCTACAGCAAGACTTTGTTAAAATTCAGCTTTGGTTTCATGAAAACCAGCTAAAACTTAACACCAAGAAAACCGTTTCTATGGGTACACTTTGGCAGAGAGAAGGGACCGGGTGGACATGATAGAGGTCTTCAGGTACATGAAGGGGGTAAATAGGGGAGGAGCAGTCAGGGTGCTTCGAAGGAAGGAGGAGGGGGCAACTAGAGGGCATGGGTGGAAGCTGGAGGGGGGATGATTCAGGGGAGAAAGGAAGAGGTGCTACTTCCCTGAGAAGGTGGTGGAGCCATGGAATGCGCTGCCCAGGGGGCTGGTGGAGGCGAAGATGGTGGAGATGTTCAAGAGGGGGTGGGACAGGTACAGGGGAAGGGTTCTGGAAGCAAAATCCAGTGCAGCGAGAATATCCGGAACTGGGAATGGAGAAGCCAGAGAAGGTGAGGGGGGCAGCAAGGTCAGCTCCCAGGGTGGGGGCTGACCAAATGAGTAGACACGAAAGACCATTAGGCCTATTCTTCTGGCATTTTAGTATGTTAGTATGCTAGTATTTAGCTCCAGGCAGAGGCTGGCTCTACTCAAGTCCTCCCCTTTGTTCGACACAATGAATGGCTCCTCCATTGAAGTGGTCCTTACCTTCAAATATTTAGGAGTCTGGCTGGACAGCTATCTAGATTTTTCTTCCCAGATTGATGCCATTTGCACAAAACTCCATCCAAAGCTTGGCATCCTCAACCACAACAGAGATTGCCTCCCTTTACCTACTAGTTACAACCTTGTCACAAAAACAATTCTGCCTGTAATTGATTACGCCGATGTTGTCTATGCCTCTGCTCCTGCGACTTCCCTCTCTAGACTTGATACTCTCTTAAACTCATTCTGTCACTTTGCTACCTCCTCCCCTCCCCTCAGTCTTCTCTACTACTCCCTCTCCATCACCCTCTTTGCCACTGATGGGTGTTCCATTGCCTTTCCCTCATTGCCAAATATTGGTTTGGGACTCTTCCCTCCTATCTCTCCTCTTGCTTATCACCTGCTCACCTTTTTACCTACTCCCTCAGCTCCAGGGACTCTCAATCTTTCTCCCTCCCCCACCCTCACTCTGGGGCGGGCTATCTGCTTTTTCCTGTCACTTCCCACTTCTCTGGAACCAACTCCCCTGGGATGTTTACCACTTCCCCTCACTTTCCTCCTTAAAATACACTCTTTATCTCCTTCCTAGCTCCAATTCCTGTTGCCCCTCCTCCTCCCCACCTCCACCCACCTAGCCTACTAACCCCCTTCTCAATCCCTGTGCTTCCTTCCTGCTGCTACTTTGCCTCATTTTGCAATTATCTTCTCTCTTGATATGCCCTATGCACATATGGGTGCAAGTTACACGCCAAAGGCACGTAACCCACGTGCACAGCTCCACACCTGTGGACAGGTGCACACCAGGTGCATTCACTGCCGCTGGCCATCTGTCCATGGCCTTGCCCCCCAGCACGCAGGTCCACACAGGATGGGTGCAGGCGGAGTCACAGACCCAGCTAGGCATCCAATCGGATGCCGGCATGGGTCCAACAGTGGATCCCTTACACGGCAGTGCGCACAACGTGGATGTCCAAGGGCCAGCGGCTGTGGCGGGTGGTAGGAAAGCAATGCTGCTTACCTCTCTGATGGCACTGATGTGGTGCAGTGGGAAGGGGGCATGCCTCCTGGCAGGGGGGGAACATTACCACCGGAGGTGGGGGGTTGACATGCGGTGCCACTGGGGATGGGGGGGTGGCAGCCTTGTGCCAGTGCCCCTGTGATAGGTATGGGTGTTGTGGACATTGGGGGGGCAGCCACATTCACTGTTGTGTGCAGGCATGAGTGGCATTGGGCGGCCATTTCCTGATGCCCTGGAGGGTCGGTGGGCTGTTCATCCTGTCCTACGGGGTGTGCACAGGGCATGTATGGGATTTACGCAAGGTCCTCCCTGGTATACCCTGTGTCCCCTACACCCGCCGTGGCCAGCACTACATGCCCTAGTGCATGGCATGTAGTGCTGGCCCACCCATGGCACATTGCTTTTTGCACGGCCGGGGGATTGAGCATGTATGTGCTGTGCATCCCCCTTCAAGCATCCCATGCGGGGGGGCACATAGGGTGCAGAGTGGTTGTGTGCCCCAGATACGCACATGTAGCCACTCTGCCCTATTTGTGCATACAGCCCATTGCAATTAATTGTGACATAGTTGCTGCATTCATACTTTGTTGTACTGACTTGATGTTATTTCTGCTTGTATATTAGTTGTCTCTCCTCCCAGATTATTATTGCAATTGAGTTGTTACCTAGGTGCTGTTATAAATTGGGATTTTCAAATCCAAGCCTCTGATTGGCTAGTACATCATCTGAGCTGTGTCCTTATCAGATGATATACTAGCCAACCCTACTGCCCACCAAGATGCCCTATGACAATGATGAATCAGTGAGCTCTGCCAAGCATAAACAGAAACACGAACTGCCAGAGCTCACTAAAGCTCACTGAAGCGGCAGCGCTGTGGGAAGTTGTCTTTTTTCATACTGCACCAGCAAGGAAACCATAATTGGTGGACATGTGACAGCTAAAAAAACACACCTATATCAGCTGCTGACTTTCTACCTGCTTTTTTCTATATTTTTTCTTTCACCATCCCCAGCGTAACGCTTTCACTCCCAGCATTTGAAACGGCGCTGAGACCTGTGACAGTCTTGATCTCACTCACATCGCAGGAAGCTCCAGTTCAACAAATATTCTCAACATTTTGTTTTATTTACTCACTAGCCATTAGTTTTCTCATACCTCCACATTTCAGCAGTCGCTTCCGCTGCTCCAGACTGTATTTGGTCTCCAAACTCCATACCCCATCCCCACAGAGAATGTATTCAGTCTCCAGACTCCATACAATGTCTGCCCAGTACACATGAGTGTCTTCCATCTCCAGACCCGATTTCTGATTCTCCCCTATTTCCTCTTCCCATTCCCAACACCTCATGTAGCAATCCCCAAGTTGCTCTCCCAAACTACTTTCACCCATTACTGTATAAAAACCATTTCATTTCTGTTCCTCACTTACGGTTACTGAAAACTGCAAAACTGGAAGCCAGTGTCTACGGCAGCCATTGCCAGACATGTTCACCCCCAGACATGCCAGCACTTTACAAAGAAACCCATATGTGTGCAACGTTATAAATCAAATAAACATAAAAGTAGATTAAAATGCTTTCTGTTGGGGTGGGAGCTGGGGCGGGTAATAAAAAAAACATTGCATCAACTTCACAACCAGAAATGGGACATCCTCACTACTGCTGCCTGTGAAATTCAGTGGGCAAACTTAAAAATACATACAAAAAAAAAATCTGCTGTTGGCTCTTTCTCTATCTGCTTGAGGAGGGAAAACACAGACACACCACAACACCCAGTAATGACTTTTAATTAAACTGAAACAGCTCCAGTCTTCCATTGCAACACAACAGCAAGGACTACTTTTTCTTGTTTCTATTGATCTTGCCATATTTTTTTACTCTTTTTAGCTATACTTGTTACGTTCATCTTTTAACTAACTTCTGTACTGGGGGGCCCATTTTATAAGTGCAATAACACACTCACGGGTAGATTTACGCCTGATAACAGCACGCCTAGTGGCATAAGGCACTTGGCGCAAGCGCCTCATGCCTTAGTACATCCCTGGACGTGCTCTTATCAATCGATAAACCACACCTCATTGTGTGCTATTGCTTGCTTATAATACTTTGGTTTAATGTCCTGATTTTATTTCTGCTTATATAATAGTTGTCTCTCCTCTCTGATTGTTGCCCCTGGGTCACACCTGGAAACAAGCTGTGGCTCAGTGTGCCTTTCCCAGTCACAAACGTTTAAATAAATCTTTTAAATAAATAAATCAGTAAGATACCTATAAAAAGCATGCTAGAAAGGAGATAAATCAGAAAACAGAAATCAACCCAAAAGTCTAATAATTTACTATATTCTTCTCATTTTCTTCTCCCCTTTTATTTAAATTTCTCTCTCTCAACACTTAACCCACATCAAGAAGTTAAACAAAAGCAGGTTATATCATTAATTCTGGCTATGAGTCTCAGACTAAAACTACAGAAAAACTGAGAGGTCCAGTTCTTCATTTAAACCATTTGGACACATAGCCTGCATTCTAAATTTCCAGAATGACTCTTGCTGAAGCAGTAATTTGAGTTTGTCTCCACCACTTCCTGGTGGTGGGATCCATTGTAAAACTTCAAACCGTTAACAATTTGCTGTCTCAGTCATGGTGGGACACAAAGTGTGATTCCACAGTAGAACTTCTTCTGCCATTCCTGATATTCCTCAGGTGTTATAACATATGCTCCTTGACAGGACAAATTGTCCACGGGTAGGATTCACAAAAGAGGTGCACTGGGTGCAACTGAGATGTGCCGGTGCAAACAGAATGAGCCAACCAGAGACAGAGCGATCCACATAGGCATGCGCCATGGGATGCGCCATGCGCAACCCCACTATGAATCACCCAGAAATAACAGGGAGCAAATGGAGATGCGCCAGCCCAAGCTGGATGCGCTGAGCCACACGGGGAGCATCATAGTGTAATCAGAGCAAGTCAGCAAGGCAAGAAAGAGCAACAGGGGCAATGTGCCTGTACACAGGAGTGAGGGACAGAGATCCAATGGGACAGACACACACTAGTGAGGAAAGGGCACAACAGTGGCCACAATAGACAGAGAACCAGGATAGGGACCCAAGAACAGCAGTGTCCGTGGCCATGCCCCACAGGGGCTGGGGCAGACACACAGAAGGGGCATGCTGCAGCAGACAGTGCAGCACAGGACAGTGTGGAGATGCACATGGCATGGTGGAAGGCAGTGGACAGGGCCAACCCCACAGATGGATAGCACCGAGGTAGTGCAGGGGCGAGGACCACGCAGGGTGGCAGAATGCCAAACAGCAACCAAGGCACCACAGTGCCAGAGAGCTAGGCCACAACTCCAAGCACAGGAACAGCACACAGGCACATAGAAAATGTGCAGTGGTGCAATGTGGGCGTGCCACATACAGTGTGTACACAGGGACCAGGGGCAGTGACATGAGTCACTGGAAAGTGAGCCACACACATGGCACGGGCAACAGCAGCACCGCATGGAGAGGGTGGGCATGGAAGGGGGGGCTGGAGATCACACAACGCTGTGTGCACATACAGTCATGGAAGAATGGGGACATTGAACACACCCTTGACAGTACACACACAAGAAGGTGGAACAGTGTAACAACACGGACACAAGTGAAGATTGTAGAAAGCTTTATAAAAAGGTAAATGAAACAAAGTAAACATGTACAACAGCAGTATCAAATGGTGAAACTATATACAATGTGTGGATAAAACAAGGGAGCAGAGGGGGACTGAGTGGAACCAATGAGGGGGGAATGAAGGGGGCAGGAACAGGGGGCTGTATACAACTGTGCCCTGCACCAACATGGCAGGAGACACTACTGCATCCGCGCATCCCTGCATAACATCCCCACATGGCCACATGCAGGCAGTAGCTGTAGGAGGCCCCTGAAGGACACACTGAGCCACCCTACAGTGTGGTATAATGGCCGTAGTGCCACCTGGGTGGCCCGGCTGATCCTCTGGTCCAAGTTCCCCACACGGTCAAGGACACCTCCTCCTCCTCCAGCTGCAGGGCAATGATCCTGGGGACCTACAGCAATGACAGAGAGAACACATACTAAGGATCATAGCGGAGACACCACCCCCACCAAGGAAGAGCCCACAACACCAGAAAGGCATAAACAACAGAGTGCAGCACCTACATGCTCCTGCACGTGTACCTTGCCTGGCCCCTGCAACACCCTGCTGACGAACCTCAGCAGCTTATGTGGCTTGCCACCTGGCCTCCAGCCCTGCAAAACACAAAAGACAGAGAGCACCATGAGTCGACACAGCAGTACATGAACCACACCCCAACACCAGTGTACACATGCAGTGCATTGGTACCCAGCTGGTGCAACAGTGGGGGCCACACAAGCAGGACACAGTGGTGCACAGCCACTGTGCCCCAACCTCTAGAGTGCCATCCCATGTGCATGCACCACACATGGCTGCCTGGCCACAGCCTTGCCGCTCATCTCCCCAGCCAAATGCAGCCGCCTTGCATCGCGAGTTCCAGCACAGGCTGAAACGGAGCTAAAGGGTGAACCTGGTGGCCAGCCCTACTGTTCTGTAAAAGGAGCAAGTTTACTGGGAACTCAAAAGCGAATTTCGAACAGTTTTTAAGCCTGTACAGATAGCTTTAAGTGTAACTCCAGCCTCTGCAAACTGCATGTCTTTTTCCCATATTTTCCGCAAGTTGTTGTATGACTACCCAGATGTAAAAGTTGCATACTTTCCTACGGGACTGGAAACTATATAAATTAAGCTGAAATATTGTCTGAGAACCAAGTTGTTGCTTCTGCAGCCAGCAAGCGTTGTAATTGCGCCACTCGGGAAATACAGTAAGGTCTGGGGTACTGTTGCTTGCTTGTACTATGGGACTTGGGTGAAATAAGAGCACTAGGAATTTACAGAGAGAGATACATCAGGTAACTTGCTGTGCAGAGCCTCTGAGTTCTCAAGCCCAGGCGCTCGCAGACCCCTGATCACTGCAGCATTTCCAGCTCCAATTTCATCTCCCACCAGCCAATCCCAGCCCGCTCAAGTACTTAATCTAAATTACCCTCCCTTTCTGCCTACTTAAACCAAATTTTCCATTTTTCTCTGCAGAACACCACCCTCCCCGGTGGAACGGAGGTCGGAGGGCCAGACTGAAGCTCCTCCTCACCCAGAAGCCCAGCCGACCCAGGTAATACTCAGCTCACCTGCAAGGAGTCTTTGGCGCTTTTTCAAATGGCTGCTCACACAGCCTTGCCACTCTGCTCTCCCCAGCCAAACGCAAACAACTTTGCACTGCGAGTCCCAGCACAGGCTGAAACGGAGCAAGGGTGAACTGGGTGACCAGCCCTACTGCTGTTTCCGGTAAAGGAGCAAGTTTACTGGGAACTCAAAAGCGAATTTTGAACCGTTCTTAAGCCTGTACAGATAGCTTTAAGTGTAACCCAGCCTCTCTGCAAACTGCACGTCTTTTTCCCATGCCTGCAAGTTGTTGTATGACTACCCAGATGTAAAAATACAGTAAGGGTTCCGGGGGGACTGTTGCTTGCTTGTACTACAGGACTTGGGTGAAATAAGAGCACTAGGGATTTACAGAGAGAGAGATACATCAGGTAACTTGCTGTGCAGAGCTTCTGAGTTCTCAAGCCCAGGCGCTCGCAGACCCCTGATCACTGCAGCATTTCCAGCTCCAATTTCATCTCCCACCAGCCAATCCCAGCCCGCCCAAGTACTTTATCTAAATTACCCTCCCTTTCTACCAAATTCTCTCCATTTTTCTCCGCAGAACACCACCCCCCTCCCCCATGGAGAACGGAGGTCGTGAGGGCCAGACTTGAAGCCCTCCCTGCCCAGAAGCCAAGCTGATACAGGTAATTACTCAGCTCACCTGCAAGGAGTCTTTGGCGCCTTTTCAAATGGCTGCCTGGCCACAGCCTTGCCGCTCGTCTCCCCAGTCACGCATGCCGCCTTGCACCCGCGAGTCCAGCAGGCTGAGGCCCCCGCCGAATGCTAGTTCGGCTCCCCACCACCACCACCACCTTGCTCGCTCTTGAATTTATACCCTGTACAGGTCAGGTGACAGGGTGAAAGGTGACAGGGCGAAATAAACCTATCAGCCCACTTTTCCAGCTGCAGGTTATAAAGATCCAGCCCTAGAGGCTGCTGTTTCACATTCTCGCTTGGATAAACCCAGTATGCATTACATCCTATTTACAATGCTGCTGACCAGCAGGCTCACTCTCCTTGCTCTTCAACCCCCCCCCCATGGCTCCTCCGCCCCATGACTCCACCACCAACCCTATTCCTTTAGCATTCTCTGATAATTGCTGGCACAGACACCCCAACGCTGCATGCCAATGCCCACTAGTCCTAACCTACCTTTTCTCGCTTATACCCTCATTCACACCCTCACTTCAAATGGGTAAACACTGTACCACAGCTTTTCCCCAACATACATCCCAGCCCCCCTCCACCTACGAAAACAAAGTGCTAGTTCCCCCCATTGCTTCCTCCCTTCTTCCCGGTGACATCTCTAGTTTGCCAGTCCCCACCCACAACAAAAAAATAAAACATTCACCCTTTCACTCTCAGCATGCGCTCTCTTAAGCTCTGTAGGCTCTCCCTAGCACACATATTACTTCTACCTCTTTCTGGAAACATTCACCCCAACCCTGGTCCCCTTAACAAAAACCTCCCAAACAAAACTGCTAGGGAAGACTACTGCTAGCATCACTTAATATTTGTAGCCTTCCCAAAAACACACTCTACTGCAGGGTTGGATTGCCCAACATGCCCCAGACATTCTAACTCTCTCTGAAACCTGGCTATCCAAAAATCCCTAATGATGTCTTGTTCCCTAGTAGCTATAACCTCTTTTGGATGGATAGATCTGGTAAGCGAGTGAGGCTGCGCAATATTCATTAAATCAACACTCTGCGCCACCATGCGTTGACACCCCCCCCGAACATGGAGCCCAGACTCTCACAATCAAAATTAGATTGGGCTCTAAAACAATCATCATCACCTCAGCCTACATCTCCCCGAGAAACCAGAAACCTGCATTTGAATCCATCCTTCATGCTGTCTCACACCTCCCTAATACTAATGAAACCATATTAATGGGTGACTTCAACATCTACTGGGCATCCCCATCCTCCTCCGTCTTCAGAGATGCTGCCCAGGCTATGGATCTCACCCAAATTATCACCTCCCCAACAAGGTGCGACACAAGAACCGGGACATCCTCACTATTAGACCTCATTTTTACCAACAGGCCACAAAATATTACCCAGGCCTCAGTGCTCCTGACTCTATCAGTGACCACTCCTCGGTTATCTGCTGGTGGTCGGCAAACTGCCCACTGCACCACCCAAAACCACATGGCACCGAAAACTCAAAAAGGAGGCATTAATCACCTTAAAGAATACCTAGCCAATAGTAACTGGCTACCTTTATATAACGCGACTGTCGGTTGATGCCGGTTTCACCCACTTTATAGCTACCTTTGACAAAGCCTGATATATTTGCTCCCCTCACTAGGCAGGTAGTGAAAACCAGGTCTACGCCTTGGATTACGCCCTCCCTCCTAAAACTCATGCAACACAGGGACAACCTCTGGCACAGGGCCATAGACTCCCAACGCACCCAGGACAGACAGCTTTACAGGGATGTACGAAAATAATGCACCTGGGCCACACGTCAGGCCAAGGCTGATTACTATCAGCACACCCTCTCCTACTCCTGGGGAGATGGGAAAAAGTTCTGGAGCAACGTACAAGAAATCAGTGGCAAATCACGTTCCCCCACCCCTACTCAACTCAGTCTGAACAGGGATGTTACCCAAGATCCTACTAAAATCGCTGAAGCCCTCAACGAATCTTCTCAGACCTCTCACATATCCTCCCGCTAATTTCTTCCACCTCCCAAACCCCCTACTCCTCTTATGGTGAGTACAGACCTCCGCCCCCTTTCCGGCTCCGTACCATCCCCTGCTCCTTAGCCAAACGCTATATCTCCAAAGCAATCACTAACACTCACTTCAGCAATGACTCCCTGGCCCTAAAACTCATTAGGCTTACCCTTGATGTTGCCATACTCCATCTCACACAAATCCTAAACCTTTTGCTTTGCCTTGGCCAATTCCCCGCTATCTGGAAAAAAGCCTTGATCACCCCTATCTTAAAGAGCGGTGATCCCACCCTCCACGGTAACTATAGACCAATCTCTATACTCCCTCCTTTCTCCAAAGCCCTGGAAAAATAGTCTCAGACCAGCTTACTGAGCATCTAACAAAACACAACCTACTCAGTAAGAAACAGCATGGGTTCAGAGCTGGCCACAGCACCACGGCTCTCGCTGAGCTCACAACATTCATCCATGAGGCGCTTGACCAAGGGTCACTTGCAGGGCTATCTTTATAGACTTAACAAAAGACTTTAGACCACGGTCAGTCACGAATTACTCCTGCAAGCCCTGCCGCAACTAAATGTGGTCCCTCGAGGCAGCAGCCTGGTTAAAGGACTACCTCACAGGACGCTGTCAGCAAGTAAGAATAAACTCCACCATCTCCACCCCCAAGCCTGTTCGCTCCAGTGTTCTGCAGGGGTCAATTTTGGGCCCACTGCTTTTTACTATCTTCCTTCATTGTCTCCCCAAAGCCTGCAGCGGTCATCTCTTACTCTATGCTGACGATGCGGTTCTCTACTGGAAACACCCCCAACCGTACACCCTCCAGCTCATCCTCCAGGAATACTTCAGGGAGCTGGAAAGTTGGTTCGCTGACCACCGACTGATCATTAACTATTCCAAAATCCCAGGCCATGACCTTGCTCATGGCCAAAGCCCGCACAGCCAGATGACTCTTCACATTTAACTCCGATGGTTCCTACTGGAACACATCAATCACTTCAACTACCTGGGTGTCCCCCTAGATACCTCCCTCCTACCACAGACATGTACGCCTCTCAGCAGCAATCAACTCGAGTTGGTACCCTCTACAGGATCAAAAACAGCCTGCCCGCTCATGCCATGCAGATAGCTGTCCCATCCTCCATCCTCTCCTTTATCGACACGGATTGTTATCACGGCACTGCTGATAACTCCACCCTAAGCTGCATAACCACTGTGCTAAACAAAGCCTGTCGCCTTGTCTCGGGTTGTACAGACTCACCCACACCTGCGACTCCATACAATTCACCCACTAGCTTAATTTCCATCAAAGACTCAAGTACCACACCTGCATTCTAGCAAAAAGATCCACCTCCAGCTAGCGCCAGCCGTCCTACTCCCCCATCATCAAACCAGCCTCTCAGGCATATTACCAGACTCTCGGCTACTACATCCTCACGGTTCCCCCATGTTGAACATCTCATGATGATCCCTGCTACCGCGGCTCCCAAATGGTTCTTAACACCTTCCGCCTCTCCTCTCCAGTCCCGCAGCATCCAACCCTTCAAAATAGGCCTAAAAACCTTCCTATTGGATAGCTCTAAATGTGAATGCTATTCTGGCCTTACCTGTCTCCTCCTCCTCTCCCCCTCACACCCACACAGGGGCCCCTCAGGCCCATCGAAACCCCCCCCACCCAAGCTCAATCTAGGGATCGCAGGTATGTCTCCTACTTGCTCTAACCGGATAAAAAAGTCTCTCTGCTATCATGCCAGCAATGAAATCTATAAACTATTTTATTATGTACTGAAAGTTGTTTTCCATTTGCCATTTACTGTCATATGTCTCTCCACCCTCTGTAACCACCGTGGAGCTATTGTTTAAAACCAAAAATGTGTTTGAACATAAATCTGTATATAATTTTGCTTGTAAATAATTTCCTTGTTCCGTCTGTCTTCCCCAACTCTTGTTGCCCCCTCCACCCTCTGTAACCGACGTGGAGCCTTTGTAAAAGAGTCTTTGACTCAAAGGTTTGTAATTCCGAATTTACAGTAAACAAAAATAAAAATAAAAAATGGTGGCACCTACACATACGATACATGGTGCCCCAGACACTCAAACAGCACCACATAGTGCCCACCCCATGTGGCATGCAGGACAGGGCAACACAGGGCATGTGCAACCACAGCCATGTGTTTGTGGTGAGTGTGACCCATGTGTGCCCCCACATGTGAGTAGGGCCACATAGCCCACATGTGCCAGTGAAGTCGAAGAATGCGCAACACCTACCTGGCCATGGCAGTGCACCCCTGCATGCACGATGACGCAGGCGCAGCAGTCGGTCCCGGTCCTGTCTCTGGAGGTCACTGTAGTGGTGCCTGCTCTATTCCCCAGCACATGGAACCCCCCGTGCATCTCACCAGCTGATGGGCAATGGTGGCCCACACTTGTGACCTGAACACCTGCAGGTCCTCACAGCTGAACAGCTGCCCCTCCACAGGCATTACCAGTGCCACAGGTGAAGCAGCTCTAACTGTGACCAGTTCAAGGCCCTAGGCCCTATTCTCCCTGCCCTAGGCATTGCTTAGTATTACAGCACAGTGAAGCATGCACTGGATATGTGGTGTGAGACACAGTATGCGCCATATGTGATAGCACACGTTCAGCGCACTTCGCACAGTTGCGTGAAGCTTGATTGGCCCGGCAGAACACAGTGGCACATGCACACTGCGGACCGCCAAGGCATGGCAGGGGTCATGTCTTGGTCATGCATGCATGATGCACCCATGACCACTATGTTATGCACGGCAAGTGAGATCACATAGAGCTGCCATGATGCGTGGCAGAAAACCATCATGCACACCGCACAGATGTGCGATCAGGGTACAATACCATCCTCCAAAGCAAGGAGCATTGTGATCATCAGCCATACAGCTGCACTTTTCAATGATAGGACAGCCATGCACAGGAGAGGATGTGCCATGGGTGGTGCAGGCGGCACATTCGCGGGATGTGCACCACGTAAGTATTGCCCGATCCAGGCACAGTGCCAAATGCTACGTGCATGCACGGGAGATGGGTCGTAAATGGCTGAGTCCAAATCAACAGAGGCGCCATGCAGATTGAGTTAAGCTGGGGTCAATTATATAATTCACAGACAAAGCGCCCAGCACAGCCTCATCCTGCATGCATGGTCACCTCAGCTGTTTAGCGTCTCATTAACACAGGCCCAGACCTCAATTGCCTGCCCTGAGCCATAAATGCTCCCAATTCAGCAAACTGAGACTAGGTGGCTGAAATGATAAACAGCCTTGAAGGTGAGTACACAGCTATTCCTATATGTACATCTGCAGGTAATGTGGTGTGTCTCTATAAGTATGGGAGTCTCTACCTACACCACAGCACATCCCAGGTGTGGGGGAACCAGCGGTGTGCAACTGGACTGTCAGAGGCAAACAGCAGTGCCTGTTCAGGCACAGTGGCACTGTTGCAGTGCCACAGGCTGGGACCCACTGGTCGATACACACTGGCAACATGCCATGTGCAGGTACTCCTGATGGCCATACTGGTGTCCCACAGGTGGTACCATGGGGGCGTATGCTGGCTGATGCGGATGCAATTACAGTGAAGTGTACGTGGTGCGTGTGCAGTGTGGACAGTAGTGCATGCCTCCATGGTCATGCAGCACTGGTGGTACAGCCGTGGACCTGCGACCATCTGTGGAGCCTGCACTGTACACGCTGGACACAGACACAATGGGCACTGCACACTGTGCATGGCCATGCACATGCATGCCCTACTGTCCCTGGCTGACAGTTGCTGGGGTGGCAGACACCACATGCAGCCTGTCAGACTGGGCCACAAGGGTCGCCCACATACATGGCTAATATCTTTATGCATTCTCCCACAGAAACCACAATGTCAGAAGGCAATAGTGTCGCCAGCAGGTGGTGACCTAACTTTACAAAAGACAAGGAGCAGGCACTCATCGAGGCATGCAACCTGCAGCTGGATGTCCTGACTGGCATGGGTGGCAGCCAGACAGCATGGACAGAGGGCTGGGAGGAGGTGGCCTGCCATATCAATGCTGTGGGATCCTACAGCTGCACCACACAGGAGTGCTACAAGCACTGGAATGATGGGCACAGGAGGCCAAAGGAGAAGGTGGCCCACATTGAGGCATCCCTCTGGCGGACCGGGGGTGGGCCACACACAGAGGTCTACCTGAGCTCCAATGAGGAGCTACTGGCTACTACCATTACCAGGTCCACTGTGCTGGGTGTCCTGGGTGGTGGCTTCTAGACCAGTGGTAGCCCATCACAGCACTGTAAGTAGCCATGTAGCCCTGGCTTGCCTGGACCCATGTGTGCCCCAGCTGCCATGCCAGTCACTGTGTGCCATGCAGTGTTACTGTGTACCCAGGAGCTGTGCCATGTGCCCTGGTTGTTCATGGCTGGTCCATGACATGCATCGTGGAGACACCACTCCCATGTCCGTGTGGTGCATTGGGGGTGCACCTGCCAGCAACGCCACTGGATGGCACACATGGTTGTGCATGCCTGTGCTGTCAATGCCACACATTATGCTATGTGGCCACTGCCTGTCACTGCATAGTGCCAGTCATGGCATGCACATAGCCAGTGTGGTGTAGTGGTCGTGGCACAGCCCTGCAGTGGAGAGACACGTGCACCCATGGTGCTGTGGCGTGCACCCCTGTACATGTGTACTTGTCTGATGTCCACTGATTCATACTGTGTATTAACCATGTTATCCCTTCTTTCCATAGCTCCATCGTGCCTCATGGGTGCAGCCATGGCCATGGCTGCATGGGATACCCTAGTGGGCAATGATGCCTGTCCGTCGCACAGGGCCGCTGTCACTGCTGTAGATGGTGCTGTTCCTGGACCATCCACTGCACCAGACACACTGGTCATGGTCCCAGTGGTGGCGGGCCACTCAGGTACCTCAGCCACCACTGGCACAGTGGCCGGCGAGGACACTGCATGGCTGGGGTACCTGTGTGGGTACTCTGATGATGACCACGATAACATGGTGGACATCACAGATGCCCTCCTTCTGCTCACCAGTGGCATGCTGGGGTGGGGTCAGTGCTGCCACCACGGACATCAATGCCTTACACCTCAGCAGGGACATAACCAACAGTGGTACATGCAGCATGCAGGTGCCTATGCAGGTGGTCCCAGACACCACTGATGTCCCTGCTGTATGTGGTTCAGCTGCAGTGATTGCACAGCTGCCTGCAGTGGCAGGTGCTGTGCACCCTGCACATGTACCATGTGTGTCATTGGGGACATCAGGGGCAGCTAGCCAGGGTGCTGCGGTGCATGCACCTGCTCCATTGGACCACAATGACAACAGCCGTGAACATAAAGTGGCTGAGCATGGTCATGGTCTGCCCATGCCGCAGCCTGCCATGGTGCAACCACTGCCCATGGATGCCCCAGGGCAGGCTGTCCCATCCCCCACTCATCGGCAATGCCACCATGACCATTCACCCGCTGACAACATGGAGGGCTATCTCCACCTCTTGCATGCCACTGTAGAGGGGTAGGCAGCCCTCCATGTGGAATTCTGTAGCAACAGGAGTGTGATGGTCCAGGAGCATGAGTCTGTGGCTGCTTGGTGTGCACAGATGTTGACCAAGGCATGTTTCATGCAGGTGGGCATGACCTCAGCATTGGAGCAGATTGCAGCTGCTGTGGAGGCAGCAGCTGCATCTGTTGCACACCGTGGACATCGGGCATCCAGCTGGACACTCAGGAGCACATCCCAGCAGTGACGCCACGTGGACCCCCTGCTGCTGACGCTGTCACCGCTTGCCTCCACACTCAGTGTCCATGGCATGGATGATGGCCATGGGACAACAACATCACTGAGCAAACATTCATGGTCTTGGTGCAGTACCCCTGCTGGGTTGGTGGCTATACCCCCTGTGGCTGGAGGTGGCACAACAGCATCCACCAATCATGGCAGAGGCTGCCCACATGTCCATGGCAGCTGGGGTGCTAGCCTGTAATGTCCAGGTCCTCATTCCATTGGCCGAAGTATATACCACATGTGTGCACCACATGCCCTGCCGCCGGTGTCTGGGGTGGCGTGTGTGGCAGGCACCCACCTCGGTGCACCACTGATTCTGCCTTGGGCTCCCTGTGCAGTACCATCTGCGTGTATGTGTGTACCACTATTGTGCCATGTGTCATGGGCATGATGAGTGTGTTCCGGTGTCTGCTGTGCCTGTGCACTGGTTGCAGTGCACACTGAACCATGACATCCCTGCCATGATCCTGGTGGTAGAGGTGTGTTGCTGGCCGTGTGTGTGTGTGTGTGTGTGTGTGTGTGTGCACCACTGTCTGTGTACTGTCCAGTGTCCACTATGCACGGCATGGCCCATGTCCACACCATAGTGCACCTCCAGGATACATACCTCCTACACTCGCCTGCAGTTCCCAAAGTTCTCCTCCACCAGCCTGCTTCAATATTGCCTGGCCAGTGCTGCCAGCCACAGGTCCTGGTAGCACTGTGTGGCATCTGTGCATTAGCCCTGTGAGGATGTGCCCCCCACCTTCTCCTCCCTGGAACTGTCACCCTCACTGGCCTTGACAGGTATTTCATGGTCTAGAGCCATGTTGTGTAGCATACAATAGGCCAGGAATATGCCACAGGCCTTCTCAGGACTATACTGTAGGGCACCACCAGACCTACACAGACACCAGAACCACATCTTCAGCATGCCAAAGACAGAAGCACCAAGGGAGGTCGACAGTGAAAATGCCGACCTCCTGCACAGTGATGGCACAATACCGATGCAGGTATTGTGCCGTCCGTTCTACATGTGTTTCTTGGAGGGGGCTGTGCCCCATCCTCCCACGCAGGGCTGGTGGCCCCAGCCCTCTGGACTTTAGAATTATCAACCCAGGTCGATGTTGATCCAGGGAGGGGGCAGAACACAGTGGGAAGCGAAACACAGAAAAAGGACCATTACATCGATTGTTGCTGTAATGGTCTTTTTTCATGTTTCGCCATCGGGGTGTTGACCTGATGGGGTACACCGGCCAAAGACATGCTCTATGATGGTGCATGTAGAACTGTGTGCCTCGTTGTACCACTCCTCTGCTTCTGTTCTGGGTCATCAGAAGTGGGTGAGGAGCCAGGGTCTCAGTGGGTATGCCGCATCTCCTGTGTGGGAGAATGGGTGTCCATTAGTGCATTGGTAGTGTGTGTGGCATGCACCCTGTCCCTGCTCATGGCCTCAGTGGTGTTTGTGTACCTGTCATGTACTACTGCCTGTGCCTCCTCCTTCCCCGCAGGCCTGCATCCATACACCAGTGGCTGTTGCATGCCCTGTTTGCCTGTGGTGTGCATGTCCCTGCCACACATGCACCACCATGGCAGTGCCTCATGCCTGGCATGCATTGCTAATGTGCCACCCGGTGCCTGTCTGTGTCTGCCTATGTCCCCTTGCACACCTCTGCTGTCCCACAGCCCATGTGTCTACTGCGCATTGTGGATGTTGCCCCCTGCCTACACCTCATGTCCTGCCAGTGGTGGGGCCCTGTTGTGCTTTTGTGTCCATGTCACACGCACCTAAAAGATGGCCGCTTGGTATGTGCCCTGTCTCGAACCTCCAGCAAAGGGCCGACTGATGCCAGATGAAGGCATCATGTGTGCTCCCAGGGTGTGTGGTGCAGACACTGCTGATGCACTCTGTGGCATTGCACACCACCTGGCTGTTCACGGAGTGGTAGCACTTCCAGTTCACATATGTTATGGCCTCCTCACCAGGTGGCGCGTGGATTACCACATGGGTGCAGTCTATGGCTCCTATGACACCTGGCATGCATGCAACCCTGTAGAACCCCTGCATGGCTTCTGTCTGCTCCACCTGCATGCTGGGGAAATGGATGTATTCCGAAGCACATGGGAGCAGTGCAGTGAGGAACTGTGTGAGGAGCCGGGAAGTGGAGGCCTGTGAGATGCCAGTGGTGTCCCCAGTGGGCCTCTGGAAGGTTCCTGTACCGAGTAGGCACATGACTGTTGTCACCTTGGTCTCCACCATGATGGCATGACCACGTGCGGTGGGTGCCTGCATTTCATCATGGCACAGCTCACAGAGCTGCCTCAGAATAGCCCTGTTCTGGTGGTATCGACCTACTGTCTCCACATCTGTCAGCTGCTCAAATGACAGCCTGGTACAATACCGCTGTGGGGCAGGCCGCCTACGGTGCCTTCCACCTCCCCAACTCCTCATCCTCATGAGTACACCGAACATGGTGACTGGTGCTGGGTCCATGCTGCTGGTATTGTACTGTCTGGCTCTTTGTCTCACTGGCTCTCAGGCTCTCTCTCTCTCTTTTCACTGTCACACACACTGGCCCCCTCTCTCAGACAGTGTGCAGGAGCTGCTGTTCAGCCAATGATCTGCAGGTGGTTTGCACTTCAGTCTGCTTCTCTTATACTTATCTTTTCATGGCACATTTGATATTTGCGCTGGGATTGCTCTGTTGTTGCGCCATCGTTTTGCACTGAGGAACATGTTGAGCTGTGTATAATAATAATAACTTTATTTCACATGGGTACACCACCTGTTTATGCATCACAGGTCATTATGATGCACCTACAGTGCTTCTTCTTTGGTGCAGCACATCTCGGATGCAATGGTGCATTCAACCTGTGTGTGAATTGCTCCACGGTATATTTTCTGGCTGCACCGGTGCATCTCACTTGTGCCCAGTGCATCTCTTTTGTGAATCCTGCCCATAAATCTTGGAGAGGAGGGGGTAAACCATCTAGTGAAGTGTTTAGCCTCTACTATTAAATCCATGATGGGTTTGGCAGCAACCCTTTGTTATTGCAGGTTTACAAACCATGCACTTCCTGCATGTAAAAAACCCTTTGGGGTTTTCGGGAAGCCAACTAAATTGTGAAAATGAAAACCGTATCTCTCAGGTTTTTGGCTTGGCTAAAGGCAATACAAGGTTTTCCTAAGAACACCTCCTTGACTGTGCATCCCTGTAAAACATGCCAATGCCTCAGTATTATGTCTTTGATTCTCAGAGGCAATTTGTTGTACTCTAGAATAAATGTGAGCAGAGGGTCTTTGCTCTCTTCCCTATGCTTTACCTGCAATAACTTTCTTCTTTCCCTAGCTCTCACTTTTTTATGACTTCATTTGAGATGTATTTACTATAACCCATCGCTAGCAGACAATTTGTATGCTCATCAGTTTGCAATTCAACAGCATGATAAGAAGAACAGCTGCATTTTAGCCTAAATTACTACCCATATGGGATACTATATACCAAAGATGGAGGATGGGCACTCATGGTATTTAAAATGGTGTTGCCTGCTGTAGGTTTCCTAAAGCAGCATGAACCACTTATTTTCCCCCTCTGCAAATAATTTTAAATACAAAAAGTTCAATTTCATGATCTTGTAAAGTGCAGGTAAACGATATGTTGAAATCATTTTTGCTGATGCAGTTCATGAACTGACTAGCCACATCCTTTGTTCCCTACCAAATTGCAAGTACATCATTGATGTACCTGTACCAGTGCACCAACTTTAAGGAAAAACATTTCTAGAGTCATTATAAATAAACAAATACTTCCAAAAACCTAAAATAATGTGCAGAAGAGTGGGCTACTGAAGCCCCCATTGCCATATCTGTTTTTTGTAAATAAAATTCTTTGTCAAAAATAAAATAATTGTGAGTCACAATAAATGTAATGGCTTGCAACATCAATCTAGAAGAAGGTACACTGGTACAGGCACAATCTTTAAGGAAAAATCAAAAAGCCTCCAAACCCACACTGTGGGGGATACAGGTGTATAGGGATGATGCATCAATACCTAACCACATATAATGTGGTTACCATTTTATTCCACCCAATTTTTGGGAAAGATCTCCAGTCTCTCTGGTGCAGGATCTCAATGAACTGGCCGTGAGTTGTAAAAATGTTTAATTTATTTTTATTTATTTTAAATGTTGGAAACTGGAAAAGGCACACTGAGCCAGAGCTCGTTTCCAGGTGTGACCAGGGGAGGGGGAAGTGGAGAAATTGCAACAAGAATATAGAGGTGACTGCATTGCAATAGGCATAATAAAATACAGGATGTTTTTCAAAATATATACAATAAAGTACAAGAATATTGCAACAACAATCAAGGAACTGTTACAATTTCTCAAAGATCTCATACCAGAGATAATGGGGAAACCCAGCAGTTTCTTATCCCATTTGTGAATCTTTGGAATGTAATCAAAGGGGGGAACACTTAAGTGTTCCAACAAATATCTACAGAAACAGTTGAACTCCTGAAACTCTGTAGTGCTCCAGGAGTAAAGTCAAAAGCAAGTAGTTCCTTCCAAAAATGCAGTTTATTCATGTCAGTTCACACAGATACAAATGGAGCACAAACAAGATGTGGGAGCTGGTACTGCTATCCCAGAAAACCCCTGCACTTTGCTCAGTAGAGCTTCCTCAGAGGGTGCTATCCTGGTGCACAGACCACCCTTAAATAATGCCCAGGAGGTTAAGCAAAAATCCAATGTTAAAGATTTTGTCCCAGTTTCTAATGATTTTAAAGTTGTAAATTAATTAAAAAATCAACAGACAACTGAAAAACATTTTAACCTACACTTTGGTTAGCTCTCTCAAATATTAAATAAATTATTTCAGTTATTTTTATTGTCTAGTCATCTTTTATTTTATATTTTTGATTATTATTATTAGTCAGTTGGAGCGGTCAGGAAGAGTTGGCAATCCAAAGTGTTGGTTAAAATGTTTTTCAGTTGTCTGTTGATCGTTCATGTACTTTGAATTAATTTGTGACTTTATAATCATTAGAAATTGGGACAAAATCTTAATTACTGGATTTTTGCTTACGACCCTAGGCAAGAAATTTTTTTTCTAACATGTGATCTATGATGTAATGTTTCTGCCATTATTTAAGGGTGGTCCATGCAACAGAATAGCACCCCCTGTGGAAGCTCTACTGAGTGAATTGCCAGGGTTTTCAAGGATAGCAGTACTAGCTCCCACATCTTATTTGTGCTCCATTTGGATCTCTGTGAATTAACACAAATAAACTGCATTTTTGGAAGGAACTACTTGCTTTTGACTTTATTTTCCCGGAGCACTACAGAGTTTCAGGAGTGCAACTATTTCTGTGGATGTTTGTTGGTGAACTAGGGTCAAGCACTACCCTTCAGTTGCACCCCACCCTGCACCGGTGAGCACTGTGTACACCTCAGTTGTTTAACACTTGGGTGTTCCGCCTTTAAAAATTCTAACACAGACAATGAAGCCTCACTTTGCAACAATGTAATATTTAAATAAAAACACTACTCCGGTAGGACTGATACATAATTTTACATAAATTTTAGAATCCCCCAACAATCTATTGACTTCAGTGATATAATCGGAATCCCTCAGGAGAGTGATGTTGCCACCCTTATCAGAATTATGTATAACAATGTTCTTTAACGCTTTCAGAGATGCCAATGCCTCTCCTTCTGGGGGAGACAAAGGGCTCAATTCAGAGACAAGCCAGACTAGCACAAGCCTGAGGTGTGCCAAACCTTTGGTGCATGGGGCTTGTGTTTGTCAATTGGGATTCACAGACCCATACGCCATTTGCTGTGAATTAGATCAGCTTTTGGCTCGTCTAACTTTATGGCAAATGGGAGACCTTTTTATGGGATTTGCACTAAACATGAAGTAAGGAAAGTGCTGCAAATGGGCATGACCTTTATTGAAACATAGAAACATAGAATTTGATGGCAGATAAGGATCACTTGACCCACCTAGTCTGCCCATTTCCCTACCTGATGGATAAGCTGCAGATTCTAGTTAATCAACAGCTTACTACCTCCTGCCCCCCACTAGAATTACGTTATGTCTGTCCCATGCATTCTTGAATTCTCCCACTGTTCCTGACTCTACAATCTCCTCAGGAAGGCTGTTCCATGCATCCAAAACCCTCTCTGTGAAAAAATACTTTCTAACATTACCTCTGAGCCATCCCCCCTCTATCTTCAAATTGTGCCCCTTTATTGTTGCACATCTCTTCTTCTAAAAGATGCTATCCTCTTGTACTTTGTTAATTCCCTTGAGATACTTGAAAGTTTCTATCATGTCCCCCCTCTCCTTCCTTTCCTCAAGAGTATACATATTTAGCTGCTTTAGTCTCTCCTCATATGTCTTCTGGTGCAGACCCTGCACCATTTTGGTTGCCCTCCTCTAAACAGCCTCCACTCTGTCTATGTCTTTTCGGAGATGGGATCTCCAGAATTGCACGCAGTACTCCAGATGGGGTCTTACCAACTGTCTGTACAGATGGATAACAACTTCCTGTTTTCTACTGTTGATGCCTCTCCCTATGCATCCCAGTATCCCCCCCAGCCCTCCTTACTGCCTTCTCACATTGCTTGCCCACCTTTAGGTCATTTGATATAATTAATCCTAGATCTCGTTTGATTTTTGTTGTTGTTATTAACTCACCCCCCATTGTGTACTCTTCCCTTGGGTTTTTGTTTCCCAGATGCATTACCTTGCACTTCTTTGCATTGAACCAATTGAATTGGACGCAAGCTGTATCAATGTGTTTGGCGCAGTTATGAATGTGATACAGGGCTTGATGCAAGCCCTCCGTCAACCCTTCTGAATCGAGCCCAAAGTATGTCACTCCAAATTCCAATCCTGTGCAAGTAGTTTATTAACTTCATTTTGTACTACATTCTGAAAAGTAACAACTGCAGGATCCTAGGGCCCAGGACACAAAGTAGAATGTGCTTTCACTTTATGATTTAGTGATTCATAATAAAAAGTTGTTTTTTAACACATTATGTTCAGAACTTGGAATCAAGGAAATCAGAAGTGGCTCTCCAAAAGCCCCCACACACACACATTAAAATTACCCCATTCAAACTCAGTCCTGCAAAGCAACTTGGCTCAAATATTAACATTGAAAAAGACTTTCATTTACATTGTATCTGAAGCATCAATCAGAGACTCAGTGCTTCTTTTTATATTAACTGTTTCACATCCAGAACTGTAAATAGTAGCAATTCCCAGCATCTTATATTGGCGTTGTACAGTATATGTGGCAATACAATGTCATTGGGTAACAATGAAATATTATTAGTCAGTACCTCTGATAGTTGTTCTGCCACTGAGTTTGTTTCATCCAAAGCAGCTATAGGATAACAGAGTTCTTCCAGTGAAATGGATTCACTTTATGCCACTGTGAACCTCCTGTTTTTACTTTAATGGAAATACTTCAAGTTCGAGGGTACAATACCATCAACACAAACTTTCATTTGTTTAGTTATATTCCAGATGTCTCCGCATGGCTAATGGGATGTCCACCAACAGGAATTCCATTCCCTAATAGCTAAAGGGGCTCTCAGGACTGTTACTGACTGGATTTATGCTGTAAGTGTCTGATTCAGATAAGAGTCAGTGTCACATCCAAATGGCCTGCTAGCCCCTATGACGTTATAGTGATAGTTGAGAGGAAAGTACCAATCATGTTTTTGGGGAGTTTAAATCCTCTCTACATGTGATGCCACAAAGCACTAAGAGTTATAAGTATTGCCAGAAGGTCACATTGGGGGGGTGGGGGTAAAGTCAGTTTTCAGCTGTTGAAATGATTTATGGATCTACATCCTCCGACCCACAATATCTACTATCTTTTACCAAAGGAAGTCCTAGAGAAATTGGAAATGTGGTTCAAGATCTGGCAACTCAAATTTATTGTCATAAAGTGTAAGGTCATGAACATGGTAAAAAGGAACCTGAAAAGGCAGTACTAGATGGAAGATATCAGGTTAGACCAGACATCATAGACCTGACCATTACCGTATGCACACTGACCAATGCAATAAGGCACAGGAGAAATCCAGTAGAGTGCTAGGGTGTATAGGTAAGGCCTTGCCTAGCAGAAGGAAATAAATCATTCTGCTTCTGTATAGGTCCTTGGTGAGGCTGCATCTAGAGAACTATGTACAGTTCTGAGCCCTCACCTTAAAATGGACAAGAATTGCTTAGAATCAATCCAAAGGACAGCAACCAAAATGATACAATGACAACAGTGGAAGACACATGAGGAAAGACTAGTTGACCTGAATGTGTGCTACCTGGAGGCCAGTAGGGAAAAGGGGTCTATGATTTAAATCTTCAAACAACTGAAGATGATAAACAGGGTGGATTACCAGAAGCTGTTCAAGCAATTCAAGGGGTCTTTATCAAGAGCACATCATTTACCCTGGTGGTGGGGGTGAGGGCAAATACTTAGGAAGAATGTGATTAAATACTTCTTCACAAATAAGGTGGTGGACAAATGGAACCATCTACCCAGGTGGTTGCTCAAAGCTGAGATGGTTACAGAATTCAAGAGAGGGTGGGATAGACATACGGGTATGTTGAAAATGATGGGGGGGGGGAGTTGACTGGAGAATACTTGACTAACTAAGCAGAGCTACAAGTTGGGAGCACTGCATAGAACCTACCATGCTAGACATGGGGGGGGGCAATAAAGTAGGGACAAGGCAGACTTGATATACTGAGGGTCTTTTCCTGTCTGTAATATTCTGTGTTACTTTGTTTCTATGTTTTGAATAGCCTTCATTTTCTTGATGGTCCAGTTAATTCCTCAACCCCCTATAGTGAGTATTGGATTACCTCAAAATGACCACAACTGGAAAGGCAGAAAAAAAGAAAAGCAATTCACCCATCTGTTAGCTAGTTTCCCATCTCTGCAAGTCTGTCCCATCTCTGCAACGACATAGGATGAGAAGGGACTTGGCAAGGTTGGAGGAATGGTCAAATGTATGGCAGCTCAGATTCAATGCAAAGAAGTGCAAGGTAATGCACATGGGAAACAAAAACCCAGGGGAAGCGTACACAATGTGGGGTGAGATACTGACAACAGTAAAAATGGAAAGGGACCTGGGGGTAATTATATCAGATGACCTAAAGGTGGCAAGCAATGTGAGAAGGCAGTAAGTGAAGGCTGGGGGATACTGGGATGGATAGGGAGAGGCATCAACAGTAGAAAACAAGAAGTTGTTATCCCCCTGTACAGACAGTTGGTGAGACCCCATCTGGAGTACTGCGTCCAGTTCTGGAGACCCCATCTCCGCAAGGACATAGACAGGATGGAGGCAGTTCAGAGGAGGGCAACTAAAATGGTGCAGGGTCTGCAAGAAAAGTCATATGAGGAGAAATTAAAGGAGCTTAATATGTATACCCTTGAGGAAAGGAGAGAAAGGGGGGACATGAGAACAACATTTATGTACCTCAGTGGAATCAACAAAGTCCAAGAGGATAGCATCTTTCAGAAAAAGAGACTTGTAAGAACAAGGGGACACAATTTAAAGATAGAGGGGGGACGGCTCAGGGCCAATGTGAGGCAGTATTTTTTTCACAGAGAGGGTGGTGGATGCATGGAACAGCCTTCCTGAGGAGGTTGTGGGGTCTAAAACTGTGGGAGAATTCAAGAATGCATGGGACAGACATAAGGCAATTTTTGTGGGGAGTAGGAAGAAATAGGCTGTTAGTTAAATAGGATCTGCAGCTTATCCTCTAGGTAGGGAAATGGGCAGACTAGGTGGGCCAAGCGGTCCTTATCTGCCATCAAAGTCTATGTTTCTGTGTTTCTCATGTGCTTAAGCAGAGTCATCCCAACTTCCGTGGTGGCCTGGATGCTGGAGTACAGCACAGTTCACACTATACTTATTGGGCAGTCAGTTTGCAACCCATTCATTTTACTTGTCTGCAATGAGATGTCAACTAGTTGAATTGTTTTTCCATTCAGTTTTAGAATATGGCCTTCAACTGAAAGTATATTCAGACAACTCATTCAGAGCTCAGCAGACACTAGCTAACAACCATATATCAGTTATGGAGAGATTTTCTGTGCAGAGCCTTAACTGATCAAATGCTAACTGACTGTTAACTGGTTGCACAATAAGTTTAATGTGACTTCTTCTGTAGGGCTGAATGATCTCTGGTGGATGGGCCATTAAATATACATTGTTGAAGAGCACATTGCCTTTTGAACATTCCAAGGCCTTCCAGTGTGATGAAGCCTCCTTATGTGGACCTTTTCACTTTAATGCCTGTTTGGCTCAGATGTCAATATAGTACAGTATGCCACAAAACACTGTAGGTTCCACCACTCATCTTGCCAGAGCTTACATAATTTTTAAAGAGATATTATTGGGATTTATCTTCCAATAGTAATTTGGATACAAGTTTGTCAACCTTTAGAAACAACATTTCCAGGACGTTGCTCGGCAGATAGCCTGATATACAGAGGTATTGTACTTAGGGGTAGCCATACATTCTATTGCTTCAGTCTTCCCCCAAGGGTATTTGCAACTTGAACCACCTGTCTCGATCAGCTTTCAATGGTTTTATGTAGTAATGGCAATTCCTTTATGTCACCAACCACAAACTTCGAACCAAAGAGCTCCCAATATCAAAAGATTGAGCAGGATAATACCAACCACCACAAACATTGATGGTAGCTTACTTCTCCTCTCAGGTGCAATAAAAAAATAATTTATATGTGGGAGGCTACCCCCCCACACCCAACTACAGGATTACCAACTCCAAGGGGTGTGGACTTAAAAAAATATAAAAAACGCAGTAAGAAAAAATTTCCTCCCACACCTGACCTGAACCCAGGTCCACCGACTCCATAGACAGTGGCTTATGCCACTATGCCAAATGGCCAGCTCGGGAGGGCATGGCCAAGCTACTCCTCATATCTTCTTCTAGTGAGTGCCACTCACTGTTATACTCACTCTAACCTTCTCCTTGTTATTGTACACCACCCGATCTTACTATGAGCGGTTTATTGAGTGGCTCTTATTGAGCCACTCAATAACACATGCTCATATCACCAGACACTGCTTTCAGTGAATGAATGACTGGAACTCTGTTGCTGATAACTAGGTTAACTTAGATTGAAAGAACCCTGATTCACAAATATTTGATGCTGTCTAGCACATGTTTCAGTCCCATGTCACAAATCTCTTTTGGAACATGAGGATTTCAGGGGGGAGACACTCATTTTTATTGCAATTATCGCATAAACTCAATGCTTGGGCACATTTATTAGGGAGGTGCATCAGGTTAGAGATCTATTCCCATAGATTTAGTACCATCACTAAGAGGACATCTGCATGAAGGATGGCCTTGTATATGTCACCCTTTGCCCCTAACCTCTGTATGTTTTGGTCACCCCATACACAAACTTCAGTACCAGAGACTCAATGGCTAGGACAAAAAGAATTTGGGATAAGGGGCACCCCTTTCAAGTCACTCTCTCTGTAATGGGAAATCTTGGGAAAGAGACCCATTTGTAAGGACTTGTGAAGCGTTTCACAATGTGTTTGGTACTTGTTGTTTTATTTCCTTAATATAGCCAGGCTCCCCCTTTTCATCCACTGTTAAGGTTCCTACATACGAACATACAAAATTTGCCAGCAGATAAAGACCTAGAGGTCTATCAAGTCTGCTCGAATGTGCAGCTAGCACCCCTTATTCTGCAGCTGCTCCTCCCCCCTTCCACCCTTCCCCTTCATTAACCTTCCCCCTTGTCCTGTCCCATCCCTTTTCAAGCAGTCCACTGTTCTACTGGATACCACTTCTGCAGATAATGCATTCCACCCATCCACCACCCTCTCTGTAAAAAAGTGTCTCCTCATCTCCCTCCTGAACCTTCCTCCCTCCAGTCTTATATCATGGCCCCTGGTGGCCTTCCCCTCCCTTACTTTGAACAGCCCCTCTGTACCTGTCTTGTTTATTACTTTCATGTATTTAAAAGTTTCAGTCATGTCACCTCTGTCCCTCCTCTCCTCCAGTGAGTACATGTTCAACTCCCTCAACCTCCTCTCGTATGATAAGTCCCCCAGCCCCTTGATCATCTTTGTTGCCCTGCGCTGTACCCCCTCCAGTAACTTAATGTCACTCTTCAGATACGGGCGCCAGTACTGCATGCAGTACTCCAGGTGCATTCTAACTAACGACCTATACAGTGGCAGAATCGCCTCCTCCCTCCTCGAGGATATACCCCTTGCAATACAACCCAGCATTTTGATGGCCTTTGCAACTGCCTTCCTACATTGTGCTGAGTTGTTCAATGACCCTGTAATGAGCACCCCCAGATCCTTCTCCTCCTCTGTCTGGGCTAGCTGTATTCCCCCCCAGCTGGTAACTCCTCCTTGGGTTCTTCATCCCAAAATGCAGCACCTTGCACTTTTTGGCATTAAACCCCAGTTGCCAGGTGTCTGACCAGGTTTCAAGCTTTGCCAGATCATCCTGCAACCCCTGCCATCCCCCTAGGTCATCCACCACCGCTCCTACCTTGGTATCATCAGAAAACAGACTGATCTTGCTCTTGATGTCCCATGACATATCTGCAATGAATATCCCAAACAACACTGGTCCCAACACCGAGCCCTGTGGAACACTGCTCATCACTGCCCTTGGGTGTGAGAGCTCCCCACCCACCACCACCCTCTGTTGCCTTCCCTGAAGCCAGATTCCTACCCATCTCACCAGCTTCTACAGTGGTGAGGAGAGGGCAGGAAATTGTCTCAGAGATAGCTCATGTGTATAGGGGTATAGATGGTGCAGTGTCAATGTGAACCACCCCCCTGACAATTGTGCAGATTCCCAGAGTTCACACGGAAACCCCACTCCAGGAGACAGAGCTTGAACTGCAGCTATAGATGTCTCTGCAAAACAGCATGACCTTGCGTAGCCATTCTGATTCTGTGCCCATAAAAAGAGGGGATCACTTACCTTTTCCTTCTACTGCTGTGGCCCTCATGTTGCTAAATGGAGGAGAAGCCATCAATGCCTCATTGCCTGGTGCACCAGTGCCGCCTGGGCACCATGTGCAGGCTGCCTCTTCCTTCTTTTTCTCCTCCAGGTAAGTAAAACAGTTTCTTGCTAAGTTCTTGTTCTAACTACACAGAAACCATTCATCCTCTTCCATCTTCTACATTGCTCCTTTGGACCTGTAGGTAAAACAAGACCAGTTTTAGTTGGTTAAAAAATAGATTTAACTTGCACCACACACTAGACACATTGGTACTCAGCAAGGCAACATGGGGTAGGCCTTAACTTAGTTTACTCTGAGCTGCTGTCTTTTAGTTTCACTCTATCACAAGCAGCTCATTTACATTTTCACTGAACACTCAGCTTTACTTTGACTTTTACAGCATCACTTTCCTTTTCGGACTAAACACTGTACATTTTTACAAGAATCGCATGAACACATGGCAGGCATGTAGACTTTAAGATACAGCAAACTCCAAACATATATTTACAGATGTGGTGTACACACTTCAGGTGGTGGAAAACTGCCACCAAAGCTCCCAGTTATGGGCCCAGTTAAAACCAGCACTTAAAGTCCATTATCATATTCTACGTCATTTAGCGTTCACAAAAATGACTCTAGTCCAGCCAGCCATGGCTTTAAATCTGATAAGCAGCTTCACTATCTTTACACATATTTACAGTTCAAAACACTTTGTCTCAAACTCTTTACTGTACATTGCCCATTTACTACAACTGACACTCAGGGATAATATAGTTTCAATTCAATGCCCACACTATAGCCATAATGGACCAGTGCATGTCCCTGCATGGCAGTGAGGGAGTGGTGCTGTCTGGCATAGGGTACGAGATGAGATGTACCCTTCATGAAACACACATTCACACAGAAACATGAAGTCTATGGCTACTTCACTGGTCTACCCCAAACCTCCAATGTGCTTCCATTTGGAGTCAATGTGAGTACCAAAGGTCACAGACAACAGTGGATTACCAGCTAATACAAGCCCATCCCTTGCCCTGGGGTTTCACATCTTGCCACCAGCTGCTCTAGTATTCTGTTATATTATCCCTTTGCCCCAGGCCAGGTCCTCACCCAACAGGAATGATCCACTACATCTACTGTACTGTACGGGATATCAGGACAGGTTACTTGGATGCCATCAGGAGACCCTCCTGGAGACTGAGTCCCCAACAGGCCTCTGCTGCTCTGACCTCAGACCCCTGGCAGTAGCTCAGCCTCTTGAGGCCCACACATAGGGGACAGATGCTACCCAAACCTAGGGACCTGGCCACCATCTCTGGATCTGTAGGCCCACTTGACTGGTTGCTGTCGGCAGCACCTGTAGGTGCTAAACTGCCATACTGTCACTCTAGTCTGGGATACACAAGAAATCCACTTCTGTCAGACCAGAGTGCCTATTTATAGTCCTCCCATTAGGTGGGAAATATTGCCTGGGGGTTCACCCATGCTGCAGCGACAACCAAGTTACCGGTGTAAATATTGGCTCTGGCATTTGGCCGACACATGGCACAGTGCTCCAACAATATGCCGTCTGGCAGTTGGAGCTACAGGAATTGGGGGGGAGGATTTAGATTACAAACTCTGTGTCACACCCTGATGGCAAGAAGGGCAAACCCAAGATTGGCCACACTGCCAGGTAGCAAAAAACAAAGTCGCATGAGCTTTGTGCAACTTTATTCCCTTGACAACATTCCAGCGGCAATATTATGTCAGTACATTAATAGACTACCTTACCTGGGAACGCTGCCAACAAAATAGGCAATATGGGTGAAAATCCATGCACCTAGACACAGACTATGCTAAGCAGAACAAGACATAAACAACTAGCATGACAGGATATACCTCTAGTGCACTTTTGTTCTGGTAATACCTTTTATTAGACTAACAGAATAATTTTTACACAAGCTTTTCAGACCTCTTGGAGACCCTATACTTGTTAACTTTTGAAGAAACATACACAGAATACAGTAAACCCTCACTATAATGAATGGTTTGGGAGCCATAACCTGCATTCATTATAGCTCCATGTTTGTTACAAGAGAGGGACGCTGCAATTTATTACAGTTGGCCAACACATAGTGTATGTCACCCACACACCTATTCTTTATTTGCTTGTTTAAGCGAAGAGAGACCTGTGATAACTGGGTACAGTAGTTTCTTTTAGTCTCTTTCTGTTTTGTAATGTGAAACTGCTACAAACTGTGGTTCAGATCTGTAATATGTGCTTTACTAACACATCGCCCACCCACCTCCATTCGCAAACTGCAGCCCCACATCAGAACACATACTACATTGCACTGCTTTGAGGAGCAAAGCAAACCTGTGTCCCAGCAGCTGTATCATTTATTTAAGAATGCTAACCCTGTGAGTGAAGGACACTCCAGAGAAGAAAACTTTTACTTTTAAATACAATATTATGTGCTTTACTAACCTGCCCCCCCCTCCACTCGCAAATGGGCCCACATAGGAACATAGACCACATGGTGCTGCTGTACTGAGCAATACTGAAAACAAAAAATATAAAAGGATCGGCAAAAACACCTTCCAAATTCCAGACCTCTTTTGCTGCTTCTTCTGTACAGTACACATGCTCTGCAAGCTCACCCATCCACCCGTCTCACAGACTGCTGTGGTTACACAATTTCAGTTATTTGCTCAGTACTGTATTATTTTAACTTATTTTATGCACAGTATGGTGTTCTGTAATAAAGAAATCACAATACCTGCTGAATCACAGTGTGGAAGTTAGTGCAGTGGGTGGTTAGACATAGATAGGAATTCCAGTATGAGGAATGGAACAGCTGAAACATTGGGAGCCGCATCTGGAGCCAGAAGGGGCATTCCTTATACCCGAGATTTCACTGTAGCGGTGTTCGCTATAGTAAGGGGATACTGTACTTGTGGCTGATACACATAAAATCCTTGGCCAGATGAACTTTGCAGACCCTTTGAAAAACATTGCAGCAGGGCCAATACAGAAACAGAAACAATCTTTGATGGCAGATAAGGACCACTTGGCCCATCCAGTCTACCAGTTCCTCCCTACCTACACTATTACCACAGACAGTACCTGATCTACAGCTCTTTCTCTGCCCCCCTTCCTTTCTACTATGATTCACTTGTGCTTATCCCATGCATTCTTGAACTCCACCACTATTTTCACCCCCCAACTACCTCTGCTGGAAATCTGTTCCAGAAATTCACCATTCTTTCTGTGAAGAAATACGTGAATCTACTCTGTCCAGCTTCATAGCATGTCCCCTTGTTCATGAGCACCTTTTCTTATGAAACAACTTCCCTCAACATTTGGGACACAATCTGAGTGCTGAGATCCACTGGGGGTCGGTGCAAGGTCTTACTTAGTTATCTTCCCTTCCCAGGGCAGTAGTCTCCCTCTCCCAGAACACCTATGATTGCTGTTACACATCCAGAGACTGACACAAACCACCCCCAATGGAATTTCACTTCTTAGGAGGGAAGGGGACAAAATCCTTTTATGTTTGCCTTATTGGCATTCCCCTCACCAATATTAACCCCTCTCCACATAAGAGTGATGTGTGAAGATCTCATAAGCAGCTAATTAATTTCTCTCTCTCTCTCTCTCTCTCTCTCTCTCTCCATGCCCCCTCTCCTGGTTCTGAGGGGTTAAGGGCTGGCAGGAAGTTCACCATGGTGACCTCCGGGATAGGTCTGGGTGACCCTATTTGAGTTGGCCCAGTTTTGTAGGGCTCACATGGTGCAGCCCTCACTATAACTGCAGCCACCTTCTATAGCTGAGTTTCTGGTCACCTTGAAGTCACTCTTATGTCACCTGACCTTTGGTACATATGGATCTGTAAAATATGTTATATTGTTATGATTGTTACAGACCCTTGCCTGCTGCAGGATCACAATGTCATTTAGAGATGAACAAGGTGGATGGGGTCACACACTGTGAACCTCATATAGATCGGAGGAGGTATAGAATCACTGGGGATGCCCCAGGAGGTCTGTTTGGGTTAAGCAAAACATAATGGGGGAATCTCATAACAGTATCTTACATTGTTCAGTGAATTCATAGCCTGGTCAGACACACATGTATTTTGCACAAGTTAAATAGAGACAATGTCTCTATTGCTTTCATGCAAGAAATGCACTTGACCCAGCAGGAACATTCAAACCAATGCAGAGGTTGGGTAGGGGAGGTGTACACCTCTACTTTTGATGCCCATCCCAATAGATGAGGAATGGCCATCCTTGTCCACAGGGATCTTCCCTTACAGGTTCAATAGGTAACACAGGATAAGAAAGGGAGGATCTTGAAGCTGGATTGTGCATACAGGGACATGAAATGTACATTGCTTAGCATACAGTATATGTCCCCAATGAGGTGAAAGACAGATCTGGCTTTCTGAAATGTATATTTCTGGAGACACCTACTCACCCTTACTGTCTATACATCATGGGGGGGATTTTAACTCCATTACTTCGGGAGCTATGGATCGCAAGAGCCCTCATGCGCATGTAGTGACGGGCTCTGATGGGCTTCTCTCAAGGCTGACATGGGAGTTAACACTCACAGACACTTGGCATTGCATGCACCCTAATAAGATAGACTACATTTGTTACTCAGCACATCATAATGCCTACTCTAGACCATTGTTTTCATTTCCTTGGGATGGGTGCACACTTTACAGCTAGTGAAATTAAAAACTTTACAATCTCCGACCATGCCCCTCTGGAAGTCCACCTCAAAATGGTCCCAATAATAAGGAAATACTTGTCAGAAGCTGAATGTAGGTTTGCTTAATAAAGCAGGTTATCATGACCACATGCAGACAATAATGCAGAAATACTTTAGTGACCACCAAAACACCAATAGTCCTCTAGGGATGCTCTGGAATAGTTTGAAAGCAGTGTTCAAGGGGAAAACTATACAATGTGCTTCTAGGTTAAAAAGAGAAAAAAAGCTCAAATCTGCTTGGACTTAAAGAAATAGATATTTGACCTGCAGGCTGAACATCAGATCTCCTTCTTGGATGCGGTCAAAAGACAGTTAGTAGAAAAAAAACAGCATTAGAAATAATGTTAAATAACATGATAGAGAAATCCATACATTTCACAGCACAGAAATATTATGAAAAAGGAAAACAGCAGGTAATTTGATAGCTAAACAATTACAGAAACAGGCAGTGAATAGAGCTATCTTAAAGATCCAACATGTAGACAGCCCAAGGGGCACCTCTGAAGATTCTTGAATAATCTTGCAAGAATTCATACGGTTTTATAAAACTCAATATGCTGGAGAGGGGTCCCCAGATCTCACCTCCTTTTTTCAAAATATAGTCCTCCCTTCACTGTCTCAGGAAGCTAGTGCAGAGCTATTTTATTTATTTATTTATTTATTTTATTTCTCAGATTACAATACCTTTGAGCCAGAAGCTCTTTTATAAAGGTTCCACATCAGCAGAAGGAACAGTGAACACAAACAAATCAAACAGCAGTATACACAACATTCTGGTAATAATATACACAATAATAACTATAATAAGTGTTACCATCTGGTATATTGACAATAGCATAGGCAGTACTAATTTCACTAGAACTGGACATTTGAAATGGAAAAACAAGAGCTGTAGAGTCAGGCCTTACTTGGTTTACTTGGTTGTAAGGGACAAAAGAAGGCCATGGCCCATCGAGATTGTCCCCCTCCACTATGGTGGGATAATTAAACCGAGGAACTATTTGACTCCAGCCACTGATCCAGACCTCTTTTAAAGGACTGGATGGAGCTACTATCCACCAAATGTTGTGGAAATCTGTTCCACAATCTAGGTGCGCTTATTGTGAAATAGTTTTGTCTTTTGTTTGTTTTTGATTTAGCCATGTCAATCTGTTTATTGTGGAGTCTTGAAGAGCTCCTTCTATTAGAAAACTTTAAACTACATTGACTCATTAAATGCTGGGAGTTGGAAATTTTGTATAGTAATAACAAGTCACCTCTTACACATCTAGTTTGTAATGTATGTAATCCAGTTTCCTTCAATCTAGTGTTATAGTTACTGTTGGAAAGTCTAGGCACTAGTTTTGTTACCCTACTCTGAATTCACTCTACTCTATCTATGTCCTGTTTAAGACATGGGCTCCAAAAAGGAGACCCATAGTCGGAGTGAGGCCTGATATGGGTCCTAAAAAGGTGAATGATGCATTCCTGAGTCCTAGAAACAAATGTTCATTTAATTCGGGTCAATAGTGCATTTGAGGTTTTTGATACCTTAATAAAGTAATCAGTAGAGGTTAATTTGTCATTAATAATGACTCCCAAATCCCTGTCAGATATTGAAGCTTTAAGGGGTATGTTATTTAGAAAATAACTCTGCCTTGGGTTGTTTTTTTCCATAATGTATCACGGTACACTTATTGGAATTAAGCACCATCTCATTTTTAGCTGCCCAGTCTTCAATAGATCTTAAATTGTTGCTTAGTGTAAGCCTACTTAAAACCCTGGATACTACGCCCTCTAGTTTAGCGTCATCAGCAAATTTAACTAGAAGGTTATCAGCGCCGACTTGCATGTCACTAATACTGTATAAAGATTAAATAGAATAGGTCCAAGAACCGAGCCTTGGGGGACCCCACTGGTAAAACAGCCTACATTGGAGAACGTGCCATTAATCCTGACTTGCTGATGTCAGTTGGCTAACCAGCAAGATACCCATCTAACCGATGACTGAGAAAAACCCAGATTTAGTAATTTATCTATGAGTTTGCCATGGGGCACTTTATCAAAAGCCCTACTGTAGTCAAGAAGGATAACATCCATGGGTTCCCCCCTATCAAGTCCCTTGCTTATATAGTTATAAAAGCAGACCAAGTTGGTAGTACAGGAAAACCCAGACCTAAAGCCGTGTAGTGTTTTATCAACTTTGTTCATAATAGTTATTTCCTGATCTAAGAATTTTTTGATGATTTCTTCCATTAGTTTGCTTATTACAGATGTTAGGCTTATAGGATGGTAATTTTCAAGATTTGAGTGATTACCCTTCTTGAATATAAGTATGACTGTTGCACTTGCCCAGTCATGAGGAATGTAACCTTTTTGAAGGGACATATTAAAAATAAGGGATAGAGGCTTAGCTACAGCCTCAGATGTCTCTAACAAAAATCTGAGGGTTATATTATCAGGCCCTGGACTAGAAGTCTTTTTTAAAGATTGCAGGGCTTCAAGCATGTCAGTGACAGATATAATGTAGTCTGAAGAAGTGCTTACTGAATGTAATTAAAGGTTAGAGTCCTCTTTAAGACAGAGCAAACTGATCATTGAAAGCATCCGCAATCTCTTTGGCAGTTGTTTTTAAAGAGTTGCTGATAGTTAAAGGGCCCATATATCTATTATTAGCTTTTTTTATTATTAAGGTAGGAGTATAAGGATTTGTAACTATCTTTGCAGTGTGCCAAACAAAACTCTAAATTATTTTTGGACTGCAAGATAGTATATTTCATGTGTTTCACAGATATTTTATATTTATATAATAATTGGTCTTTGTTAGTACCCTCACTCTTTTTTAGTTGTGAAAACAACTTTTGTTTCCTTTTAATTTGTTTTTTCATGGTTTTATTTAGCCATAATGTGATCTTACCCTTCTTATTATATTTCTTCTTCTTGGGAACAAATAGTTCTTCTAAATCATAAATAGTTGTTTTTAAGTAGTCCCATGCTTCCTCCACTGAAAGAGGCAGTAATAGTTCTTCCCAACAAAGTTTATTTAGATGCTTATTAATAATGTGAAAGTTCGCCTTGTCATAATTTTTGAATTCTGCATGACTTAAATTTTGTGACATATTAATAGTTAGAGTAAAGGAAACAGAATAGTGATCACTAGCACCTAAAGGGTCTCCACTACAGATATTTGTTATGTTATTTCCTATATTAGATATTACTTGGTCCAATATGTTATCACCCCTTGTTGGCTCGGTGACAAGCTGTTCCAGACCTAGATCCACTGTTAGTGATATCAGTTCTTTTTCATCATGAGTTTTTCCTGTCAAATTAGTCCAGTTTATATACTGCATGTTAAAATCTTCTAAGGCTAATATATTACCTTTATTTGCCATGTTCAAGATTTCATCAGTTAGTCTTCAGGTATAATCAGTATTAGCTGACAGGGGTCTATAGCAAGTACCAACCAATAATTGAGGTTGTCCTTTTAGCTGTACATTCACCCATATGGACTCTATACCCTCAGATTGGGGCAGTTGAGAGGAAGTTATGTCCTCCCTAATATATAAACAAACCCCTCCCTGTACGTCCTGAGCAATCCCTATGGTATAACTTGTAACCAGGTAAACACTTTATTCATGTTGAATCAGGATCCCACCAAGTTTCCATTATGGCTGTGAGTCCATAGTTAGCCATAAGACATTTGGCTTCAAGTTCAGCCATTTTAACCTGTTTTAATTATCTGGCATTCAGTGAAAGTACCTCACAGACAGTTTTATTATTGTCTGTGTTATTTAGAGAACAGGAAAGGACCTGGTCTCTCCCCTAGCACCTAGTTTAAAAGTTTGTTGATTGCTGATACTACACTTTTACCCAATAAAGAACTGCCCCTTCTGCTGAGGTGTAATCCATCCCAGCAGAACAAGGGATTTCTCTGATGGAAGTGTTCCCAGTGTGTAAGACATAGTATGCCCTACTGGAAGCACCATCTCCTAAGCCAGTCATTAAAGGCTTTAATTTTGGTGGTTATAAAGTTTGTTGCCCTTGGAATGGGCAAGATTTCAGAGAAAAAAAACAGACTATCTTTTTCAGCCAGTATATTGTTGCGAGCAATGATATCTTGTTTGAGATCATCTAGGCTGGCTCTGTTTATATCATTGATGCCAGCATGTATAATGAACACAGGATTTTCTCCTGCTCCCGTAAGTACTTCTCTGGCCACAGTGCTTATATCGGAACCTCTTGCTCCTCTTAAACTGGAGCATGTCCGATTGACCTTATCCTCATTAAAAACTAAGCAGTCGATATGTTTAATAACAGAATTTCCAATTACATAAATTTGCTTTTCCTTATGAGGGTGAACAAACTCTCTGACATGGGTAGTTACTCTATTGTTCTTTGAGCAGACAGATCTTTCCCCCTAAATTTGGATCGATGTTATCAGAAATGGGGATTCTCTTATTTTGTTTCAAAGGGGAGGGTTTCAAAGAAGAACAAGGTACAAGGTTATTCCCTGAAGGGTTAGTTAAGTTAGTGTCAAGAGAGTAGTCTATACTGTCAACAGTAAGAACCTCATAATTATTAGATAGAAGTATTAAGGGGGCACTATGAAATACTTGTCCCCCCCTACATTTTGTTTTATGTTTGGGAATTACTGTCCAACTATTTGATTCATCACAGGATGGTGGGTGGGGGGTTGGGATGGTGATAGAATTATTTTGTACTACAGGAGTCTCAGTTGAGTGTTTAGATTCTTCTGAAAGTGTTACATGTCCTAACATTAAATCTATATAATCTTCCAAGGCCTCAATCTCTGGGCTAACTGGTCTGGATGTTTGTAAGTGGGTTATTTCAGCTTGTAGTGTCTGGAGCAGCAAACATCTATGACAAATAAAATCTGCAACCTGTGGGCCTCTAACAAACATTTCGCATGATGAGCAGTAATTTTGTGGTTCCTCCATTGTAATAATAGTATTAAGACTTATACAAGTAGGTAACTTACAGTTTCTCATGTTTCAGGAGATTTCCTTTTCTCTGCAGTCCCAGCAGACACAGCAGACATGCGCAGATGCGGTGTGCTAGCTCGTTCTGCTCACCGAGGGCTTTGTTTTAAAGGGGATAGGGACCCGGAAGTAGAATTCTCGGGTCACAGAATCCCTCAAAAACACCTAAGCTCAAACTTTAAAAATATGCCCCAAAAACTGTAACATTATGCACCATTATCCAAAGTAATGCTACAAATATAGTTTTCTTTTGAGCCCCAGAAGAAATCAGAATCCTTTTAAGCAAGTTGTAGTCCGTCGTTGGTCAGACGGAACTACAAATTTTCTACCTGGTTCCTGAATGTCAGGAACAAGGGCTCCAGGCATTTAAAATACACAAGTAGTTTATTTATACTGGCAATGGTTCATTTACACTAAATTCCCACATCCAGTGTATTTGTGCATGGTAAAAATAAATTGCAGAGAAAGCAGCTCTCCCTGATTGCTGAGATGTTGATAGAATAGAGGAGGGGGTACAAGGGTAAGAAGAGCAGCTGGGGGGCTGGGAATGGGTGGGTGATGCAGGCTAAGATCATACAGGGTGAATTAGATGGGGGAGGGGAGGAGGAGGCTCAGGGAGGGTGGAGGCACTACTGGTGGAGGGAGCTAGATATCTCGATTATGGCAGAAGAGATCAACAACCATATTAAAAGACTCCTCAGTATGAAATCTCCTGGCCCAGATGTGCTCCCAACTGAGTGGTATAAAAAATATGCTTGGCTACCAATCCCTGCGATGCAGCAGACTTTCAATGACCTCTTAAAAGGTGAGGACAGCTGTTCATCTTGGCGACAAGCACAGATCACAGTTCTGTATAAGTTTGGTAATGATCCCATGGAATGTGATTTGTATAGACCTATCTCCTTGCTATGTACCAACATAAAAATTGTTATTAGTGCACACACTCCAGAAACATATCTCCTCCTTGCTTCACCTGGATCAGATCAGATTTATCAGAAGTAGATTCACTCGAGACAACTTCTGCAAGGTATTGAACATCTTTTTCTCCCAAAATAGCAACCTCGAGTTACAGTTAGCTATCCCAATGGATGCAGACAAGGCATTTGATAGGGTTAATTGTCATTTCTTAAATTTCACTCTGCTCCTTTCGGTTTGGTCGAAATTTTCAGCACACTATACGAACCCTATACACTAGCTCAGAAGCAATGGTTAAAGTCAATGACTACATATCAGAGAGATTTCATTTAGGTAGGGGACCCACCAAGGATGACCCCTGTCAGCTCTTTTATTTGCATTAAGTTTGGAACCTCTGGCAATTACAGTTCAGCAAAGTCCTACAATTAGTCACATTCAAGTAGGCTAGGATGAATATAAAGTTTCTCTTTATGCTGATAACACATTTTTTTTCTTTTGGAACTTGAAACTTCACTACCTGCCCTATTGAAAATACTAACAGTGTTTGGTGCCCTTGCAGGGTATAAATTGAATTATGCTAAGTCTGAGATAGTTAGACTTAATGGCACGTGTACCCCGGAATATAAGAATAGTGTCCCATTCTCATGGGCACACAATAACCAAATAAAATACCTGGGTTTGCAGGTCACACCACAGATTTCAAAGCTATTTAGAATTAACTATCAGCTTGGAACATGACTATGCAGACAGACATAGCCAGATGGAAGCTTTTTCCACTGTCTCTGCTAGGGTGTATTAATGCCTTTAAAATTAGCCTCTTACCTCGATGCCTCGACACTTATTTTTATTTCAAACATTGCCTATGCCAATCCCAGCCACTTTTTGGATGTTAGTATTAAAAGATGTCACCAGTTCATATGAGGAGGACACAGGCCAAGAATGGATCACTCATACATAACCAACCCTGGAAACAAGGGTGGACTGACCATTCAAGACATCAAAGCTGATTATTTAGCTGCCCCGGGCCACTTCATTGGTAACATGAGCCAAACAGCAGACTGACTTGAGGTGGTACTCAATGGAATATGAAAATGTTTTGGGGTTCCCACCTTTCACCTTAATATCAGCTTCCATCGCACTGATACTACTCAGGATGGTCACCAACCAATGAGTCAAACATTCATCACATACACTCTTGAAACTACGGAGATGCCGCAAACATCCAATATGTTGGGTCCCATCTCTTTAATTCAACACATTGTACAGTTTGAACCCCCATGGGATGACAATGGCTATAAACTGTGGGAGCAGAAGACCCTTACTCACTTTATGCAGTGCCCACAGGAGGTAAATGTGAAGAGCTTTCAAGAATTAGTTCAACAATTTCATTTACATTGGACTGACTTATATCCAATTCCTGCAGGACATCCACTTCATCCAGTTTCATACTAATTATCAAGCTTTGTCTTGACCACTGATTTCCCTAGAAAACTTATTTTATTGGGGGGCAAACCTTACAATCAGGTTCTGTTACATTTCCAATATGTATTCCATTCTACCCTTCCTATGGAGAAACTCAGAACTAAATTGGAACAGGAAAGTGGGGAGCAGATACCTCCCATAAAGTAGAAGAGGACCCTGGCAGTCACTTGGAAAGCCACCTCTTCCTCAGTGTGGAGAGAATTCCACTGAAAAATTCTAGTCCAATTCTTTCGCAGATCCACAATCAATAAACACTACCAGAAGACCAACTTCGATGCCTGCTGGAGATTGTGTGGGGACCATGGGTCACATGTTCAGATTTTCTTGTTCTGTTCCAGATTGTCCCCCTTCTGTTCCATAGTCAGGGATAATATACAACAAATCACACAGACTGTGATACCTTCTACTTTCAGCGGTCTGGCTTTAGGTATTTTACCAACTCCCATTGGAAACAAAAGTCTCAAAAGGTTAGTTTATATATTGTTAACAGCTGTTTGGAAATGTATTACACTTCTATGGTTGTCAGATGTTATCCCACAGGCATCCACATAGATAAATAAAGTAAATGAAATTCAAGAAATGGAAAGAATCATGGCTAAGTTGCATTTTTGCCAAGAACATGTCCTTGACGTTTGGCACCCATAGGATCTCTGTACTTAAGGTTGCCTTCCATACTAAGGACAAGACGTGAAGGTGAGATCAGCTCCTCCCACCCTTCCTCAATTTATATGATGTTGTGCCACTTGGACTCAGGATATTAATCTGCCTAATGTCTATGTCTGTGATCTCATTACCTATCATCTCTTTGCATTGTTTACATGTCCAGGTTGGAGAAGCTCTGTTACCATTTCACTTTTTATGGTGATTGTATTTTTTTCTTCTTTATTGGGTTCTGTTATAATGTTGCAACTATACCAAATGTACCATGACTTTTATTCAATAGAGCAGACTTACAAAAAACAGCTTTCCTCCTTTACCCTGTTTACCCCTGTTAGGTATTTAGAGGTCTCTATCATATCCCCCCTCTCCATTTTCTGTTCTGGGGTGCACATAATGAGGTCCATTAGTCTGTCCTCACAGTAGTAATAGTAAAACATTTATTTTTATACAGGTAGCAGTGTTTTAGCATTATTGGGTCACAGACCCCTTTTTCAAGATGGACCTGTTGTGTTTGCAAATTAAAAATGTACACACATATTGCACAAAGATTTTTAAACATGAACCACATACTTCCAAGCAACTGTATCATAACGCCTATTCCTTATTATTCAGGTCGAAGACATAGACTAAAGACACAATACTATATAGCTAACAACTGTAAATTACACTATATACCAAAATGTAAACAATTTCTCTACAGTTTTCGTACACACATTTGTCAATCCATCTATTCCTAAACACTTCAACCATTACACATACATTTCATTTTTAGATCATATCCAATGGCTTTCAGAAAATATTTTTTGTTTGATTTGCCTTTTCCCTTCATCAATTTGTTCCCATAATTTAACAACTTTTGTTTCAAAGGTCATGTCACCAAATGCGTTATTTGATTTGGTATAACAAATTTATTTCCCCAATTTTCTCTAAGATTATGATTATGTTTATATGTCAGTTGTGACATTTTGTCCACAAGATATCTGGGGTTTTGATTGTGCACCACCCCATGGATCTGTTTTTATTTTTGTTCTATTATTTGCTCTAATTGAGGCCATTGTGATAACATACTCACAATTTAACACAAATCTAGCCAAGTTATTATATAGTACCTACATTGCTCTTAACTTTATCTTACCAGTCATGTCATAGACATGGACTCCATACTCGATACTAGGTATAATCAATTGTTTTGTAATATCCCCTCTCATTGTTTTTATTTAAACAATATTTTGACCTCCGAAATGCTCCTAGTTTATTATTTGTTTTGTTTACTAGCTCTTTTATATGAATATCAACATTTAAATTTTTTTTTATTTATTTTTTCCAATTTGTTTATTTTTCCAATTGTTTAACCAGGTGATCGACAAAATCCCCCAGATACTTGTAGCACTCAACTTAACTTTAAATTTAATTCTTTACTGTTTTTACATAAATGTTGAAGTGTTTTTTATCTATTTTTCCTTTACTCTGAAAAAACATTACATTTGCTTTTTCACTATTTAAAACAAGCTTTGACTGGCACAACCATAACTCCAACTTACTAAAATCCTTTTTGGAGACATTTTTCCATCTCCTGAATCAAGCATCCATGTGTCAATAAAACGGTGTCATCTGCATACGTTCTCAGGGCAGAATATTCAACAACTTTTGGTAATTCATTCACGTACATTATAAATAATAGGGGACCCAAAATTGAGCCTTGGGGAACTCCCCTTTTTATGATGACTGGGTTTGACAATGCATCCCCAACCTGCACTTGTTGGACTCTTTCAGTCAGATAAGACTGAAACCAGGAGAGGGTTTCACTATCTATCCCTAACCCCTGTATTCTGTTAAACAGGATTCCATGGTCTATGATAGTCTAAGGCCTGGAGAGATCCATGAATACTGCCCCCCCTCAACCTGCCCCCATTTACAAGGGTAGCAATGTTATCAATCAGGTCAGTGAGGGCAGTGTCCATGGAGTGGCCCTTTTGAAATCCTGACTGGTAACAGGACAGGAGAGAACCTTCCTCCAGGTATTCACATAATTGCATCTGAACCAGTCTCTCCAAGACCTTCGACACATCAGACCACAAGGAAATTAGCCTGTAATTTGTTGACTCCACAGAAGAACCCTGCCTTGTATATGGGTACAATTTTTACCTTTTTCCACAGGGTTGGGAACTTCTTTTCGATCAGACTCCAATTTAGGAGTTTGGTTAATATTGAAGCAATTTCTTCCATGGAATCTTTTAATAACCTATTTTCAATTTGATCTAATCCTGAAGCTTTCTTAATTTGAAGTTTCCTGAGTTCATCCTTAACCTCTCTACAGGTAATAACTTTAAATCTGAATTTTTTCTTATTCGGGGGCCATTGTTCCTTCTATTCAGTCTCAACATGATCATCTAGAGGAATAATTATATCAGGTAGTGAAACAAAATATTGCGATGTTAGTAATATTTCATTATCTTTGATCTGAATAGACTGTTTATTTACCATGGGTTTTTCAAATGATTTGAATAGATTCCAGTACTTACATGGATCAGTAGTTTGAGCAAACTTATTTTTATAATATTGTATTTTTGAAGTGTGAATTTTAGATTTAAGTTTATTTCACTAATTTTTATATTTCTACCAATCCCTTGTATATAGAGTTGTATTTGCTTTTTTCCATAATTTATCTTTATATCTAATATTATTCTTTATTTTATCTGTGATCCATGGAATATCAGATTTTTTATTTACACTATTTTTAAATGGAGCTATTTCATCACACATCTGGTTTAGATGCAGACCCTGCACCATTTTAGTTGCCCTCCTCTGGACTTTATCCACTCTGTCTATGTCCTTCCAGAGATGTGGTCTCCAGAACTGGACACAGCACTCTAGTTGGGCTTTTACCAGTGACACATACAAAAGCAACACCACCTCATTTTTCTTCTAGTGACACCAGAGGTCTTGTAGCAAGGCATTTGGTATCAAGTGCCTTGAGGGATTAGTACCAGATGTATTTGGGAGCAGACTGAAGGGGAGGAGACTCACCTTCCTGACACAATAGGTCAGGCAATGATCAATGAAAGCATCTGGGAGGATGCCTGCAGTCTGATTTGGTGGGGGTGGGAGGAGAGCACCCAGTCCAGAATGGAATGGTTTAGGGAGCTTGGGTTGAGTCAGGTGAGTTCAGTTAATAATTGGGTATGGTTCAGTGATTCAGTTTTGTGTAGGGTGGGCTTGGAGGTAGAGGAAAGCCAGTTTAGACTTAAAGTTCCTGAGAAGGATTAGCTTTCTAGAGATGACATGGGTGGCAATCAAAGCAATGCAGGTGATTAGAGAAGTGGAAGAGAGCATGGGAGAAACATTTATTTATTTATTTATTTATTTATTTATTTATTTAGCTTTTGTTGACCGGGTAAGTGCACTAGACAAATCCTGCCTATTTTCAGGCACGACCCGCAGGAGGGGGATACAGATGAATGCCAACTGACCTTGAACCAGATTAAGCTGTTGGTGGTATTTTTAGTGAATACAGTGCTCTGACAAAAATTGGGAGAGTCGAAGGAATGGTTAATTTAGCAATGATGAGTTCATGAGAGAAGGTGATAGTTTCACAGAGAGAGTTGGAGAAGGAAAGGGATTGTCAAATGTAATGTACAGTGCTACTCCCCCACCACATTTGCCTCTGTCTTGGCAGAAGAGGTGGAAATTGGGAAGAGTGAGGCAGGAGTCAAGGACTTTGGGGGTCATCCAAGTTTTGGTGATGAACAGGATGTAGGGGAAATGCTGGGTGATACAGACTTTGAGTGCATCAAGTTTGAGGAGGAGACTCCTGGCATTCAGATGGAAGAGGCTGAGGCCTTTTGGTATAGCAGATGGGGAAGAAGGGGAAGGTGGGCTGAGGCTGAGTTCAATGTCATTGGAGAGAATCAGGAGGAAAAGAAGTAAAGGGTGTAGCGAGAGTCTCTTTTGCCTTTTAGGATGGCATGAGGATGGGGAATAGAAGGAGAAAAAAGTTGGGAGGCAGAAACAGTAAAGGGATTCAAGGTTAAGTGAGGGGGAACAGAAAACTCCAGCATAGCTAGAAGGACTCAAAGAGGAGAAGTGAGGAAAGGGAGAGTTTGGGTGGAGAGAAGAGTAAAGGGGGGATAGGAAGAAGGGAGAGGGAAGGGGAATGAGAAATAATGGAGGTGTAGGATGTAGGGAGCTGGGCCATGAGTAGGAGAGAGAGGAGGCCAATGTACTGTAGAGAAGGAGTAAACTCAACATGATGTGAGGGAGGGAACTGAAGGGGTCAAGAGGTGAAACAGGAGGTAGTATGTAGGCAGATGTAAGCTAGTAGTAGGTAGCCTTAAGTAAATACAGCATTTGATTGTTAAAAAATGTATGCTTTAAACTTATGCAGTAAGGCAATTAACTTAGTTGAGGCAGGTTAAATCACTGTAAGCTTTAAATGTATGCAGAAAGGTAAATAACTATGTTAATGGATTATGCTGGGATAGTGCCACAGAGAAATTAAAAGATCCGGTAACCCTATATAAGGAGTTGGTGCAGATAGGAATAAACAGAGGGAGAGGAACCTAGCAAGGGAACAGTGATAGTAATGTAATGCAAAGTAGAAGGCAGCCAGGTCCTGACCATGTAGGGAAACTAGCACTTGGATGGGAGAGAACAGTGGATCCTGTAATGGATGGGGGAGGGTGGCAGTAAGAATGCAGATAGGTTAGAGTAGTTACCTGTAGGAAGGGAGCTACTAGGAGAGGAAAGAATCATGGGAGACAAGAAACAGGTGACTGTTTCCACAGATGCAATAGTGCAGTAAATGATGTCTAGTAGTGAGGAGGGAGAGTATCAAGCAAAACTGTAATTAGCCTTATAGGTGAAGTAACACATGTGGAAAGTAACTAAGAATTAAACTAGATTGCAGTTAGCCCTGCAGCTAAAGAAACATTCAGTTGTAGAAACAACAATTAGCAGTAGCAGTCCAATGAGGAACCTTCTTTATGCATTACAGAAGTTATATGCGGGAAAAGGTGCTGTTGCTGATGATGGTATAATGACGGTAATGTTAGCAATACAGTGAATAAAACAGTACTTACATGAGCATGTGGGGAAGAGGAGGCAGAGAAGGGAAGGGGTACAGTGCCGGCCAACTGGCTGCTACCAGCTGACACCGGCAGACACAAGGCAGACAGTATCACTAATCCTTATTGAGTGGTTCTTTACATGGGGGATGCAGCATGGGGGGGCTGCTTGTGAAGCCCCTCTGAAATACAGAAAAGAGAAATGCCCCCAGGAAGACCTGAGTCTCCGGATTGTCTCTGCTGCTGGAGGGGTGTCTGATGCTAAAAAAATTAAAACAATTTCAGGCAGCTCCTCTCTGGCAGGAAGTCCAGTGATCAATGGAGGGGGAGGGCAAGGGTCCAACAGCTGGTCTCTAAACCCCTTTCACTGCAGTCCAGCAGTCAAGGACTGAGTTGGAATGCCGAGTCTCAGGAATTTAAATTCTGGTGGGATTTACTACACAAATGCTTCCAGGAAGTCCTGAGCCTCTGGATTGGCTCTGCTGCTGGAGGGAAGTCTGCTGGTGAAAAAACTCAAACGATTTCAGTCAGCTTCTCTCTCTCTGGTGAAAAGTTCAGTGATCATTGTGGGAGGGGGGACAGGGTCCAACAGCTGCCCTCTTGACCCCTTTCACTGCAGTCCAACAGTCATGGATTCAACCAGAACATACCTCAGCATCCTTAGGCCTTTAAAAGAGCTTATACCTCTGTATCCTTAGGCCTAAAAGTTGCTAAGTACCATAAACACATGATTAAATATTGGAATAGGCTGTGGAAATCTGCTATGTCTACCATTCAGGCTCTGCTTGACGGTCCTGCCAAGACTGACTTGTTTGAAGACAACTCAGCTGGTGTGGATGCTCCAAGGCATCTATTACACTCTGCATATGATGCTTCTGCCAGTGCTGCTGTCTCAGGCACATGCTTTTGAGAGATATTCCTGGCTTAGGAAGATGGATTTGCTCCTGATGTGCAGCAGGCTGTGATGAATACCCTTCCAGGCTGTTTGAGGGTGATGTTAAAAAGCCTCTCTGTGAGCTTCAGTCCACCAGGATGACTGTAAGGCTACTCAAATCTCTGACTCCCTCAACCTGCAAGGGAGCATGGTAGGGGTTTGATTCACAGGCCTCTGGTCCTTGGTGGCCACACCTCTGATCAGCAGCCCCTTGCACAAAGATGTGGTGGTGGTAGTCCTCTCCTGGATTCCTTCCCTCCTGGTGCCCATGCAAAGGCACCCAAAGGTATTGGTCAAGGTTGTGCACCTGGTGCCCTGGTACCTTCTGACTCCCCTCTTCCTCCCCCTCCACTATTGCCTTTGGAGGTGATGGTGGAGAGCAGGATCTCACTTCACCTGCCAAAGTGGAGGGAGATCATGATGGAAGAGCAGGTCCTAGAATAAGTGGAAAAGGAGCATGCTCTGGAGTTGCTGTATACCGCTGCATTATACTACACTTCCTCATATTCTCCAGGTCACTTGTCCCTTCTAGAAGTTAAGTCACTCATACACAAGTAAGCTACTGAACCTGTTCCTCCCCAAGAAAGAAACAGCGGGTTCTTTTCCAGATGCTTCCTGTTTCTAAAGTGGACAAGAGATCCACATTATGTGCTGGACCTAACAGACATTATCTGTTCATTGAATACAAAAAGTTTTGAATGATGTCTATTCAGGCTCTCATCCCTCTGCTGCCAAAAGGATACTGGCTCTGGGTCCTGGTCTTGAAGGATGCATATCTACATATCAACATTCACAAGTGCCACAGGTAGTATGTAGTAGTAGTAATAAAAAGTTTATTTCTGATATCAGAAACAGGATAAAACCCAATTTAACATCAGCTAATTTACAATGGGGTCCTACTGTACAAAATATCAGTTTCATTCTAAAAGAACTATACATACATACATACATATACGTACATACATACATACATACAACAAAATACATACATAAAGAAAAAGAAAAAAATACAACAATTTACCATATGTGCAAATCTCTCAGGTACAGCAAATTTTTAGAGACATTGCCTCCTTTACAAGCCAGTATATCCCCTTTATGCTGGAAGATAGCCTTTATCAGTTCTGAATCTTGCTCTTGGCTTATTCTCAGCACCCCAGGTATTTACCAAATGCTTAGCAGTTGTGGCAATGGCCATCCAGAGGGAAGGACTTTGTGTCTTACTGTATCTGGATAATTGGTTCCTGAAGACCCCATCCCAGAAAGTATTTCTGTACACATTGTCCAGAACGAGACAATTGTTCAAGGAACTGGGTGTCCTGGTACACCATATCCATGCTAGTTCCTTGTCAGTGCCTCTAATAGACTGGAGTGGTGCTGGACTCAGTGGTGGAAAGTGCCTTCCTGCCTACAAAGAGGGCAGAGCCTATTGTTGCCCAGGCCAAGCTGATACGCAGGAGTCATTAAGTGTCCACTTGGACAATGTTCCATCTCCTGGGACTGATGGCTGCTGCCATCATTATGGATCCTTTCGCCTATCTCCACATGCACTTTCCAAATTGAACTTTTTGGGTACAATGGGATCAGCTGACAGATGAGCTAGAACAAATGGTCCTTGTCACACCCCCTCTCTGCCATGCTCTAGTATGGAGGAGAGATCACCTGAACCTGTTACAGGGTGCTCAATTCTTTTCCCTGACTCCTGTGCAGATCCTCACAATGGACACCTTGGGGTCTAATTAGGGTGCCCATCTCTATCCTATTAGGCCCAAAAAGCCTGGACCAGTCTAGACTTGGATCTCCATATTGATGTCCTGAAGATGCAGGCTGTTCTACTTGGTCACCAGGCTTTTCAAGAGCACCTCAGCCCTGCTCCCTTTCTAATTCAGACAGACAATGTCAGTATCATACACTAAATAGACAGACAAGGGGGCACTCATTCTTATCCACTGTTCAGGGATGCGATGAATGTGTGGTACTGGGAGATGTCTCACAGCCTTCAGTTGTCAGCTGTGTTTATCCCTGCTGTCCAAAATACCTTGGTGGACAGGATAAACAGGTCTTGGATCCTGATACATGAATGGGAACTGTTGACCTCCATGGTAAATTACCTCCTCGAAAGATGGGGGTCATCAAGAGTTGGACCTTTCTGCATCCCCACACAACCCAAAACTGCTGTCTTTCTGCCTACTTGCTCCAGGGCATGGCTTTTTTTTTGGTGTGTCACATTGTCCCTCTCCTGGAAAGGGAGGTTCATTTATGTCTTTCCTCTGATCCCTCTCATTTAGAGAGTTCTGTTCAAACTGCAAGTGATGTATGGCACGCTAATGCTAGTGGCTTCCATCTAGCCTCACCAGATTTGGTTTCTGCTTCTGCAGCATCTGGCAGTGAAGCCCCTGGAAGCTGCCTAGCAGTCATGACCAACAGAAATAGGAGAGAGAAACTGAAAGACTTGAAAGACTTCATTCTACTCAGGTCAGAGCAACTTACACAGAAACTGCACCAGAGAAGTTTGGGAACCATCATGCCAGCCATCACTACCTGGTGATAACCTGCAGCAGGATAGCTTACAGCCCCTCATTCACTTGACCACACTGAGAGTGAAATCCCTGAGGGAGAGCCCAGCTGATTGGTGGAGTTATTGGAGGCGATGGCTGAAGAGAAGTGAGTAATTTGAGGTGTGAGCCACTCAGCCAGGAGTGCAGAGAAGGGAAGCCAGCTGCTGTATAACCAAGGTTAACCATGAATATTTGAACAGGGCCCATAGGTTCTGTGACACAAATTCTGCATAAAGTTTCTATAAGGCCTCAAGTTAAATGTAAGGTTGTTGGGCCACCCTTTCAGGATTACAAATTTAGGGGGTTGCTACAAATTGCTTTTGTTAATTTGATGATGCCAGTGCTGGCCAACCATTTGTAAATGTGACAGACCTGCAAAATATCAACAGGTGTGTGCCCAGTAAAGCACCAGCAGCTCCCTAGTGACATGGGGTATACTTGTGCCAGCAGGCAGTAGGGTAGACACCCAGAGAGAGCAATTGCATTTTGGTTGTGGGGGTGGCCTACATAGAAAGATAACTATGAACTGCTGGTGCATTGACTGCTGATAGAACAACTGGTGATTGGCTGCAGATAATGTTAGTTGTTTTAACCCTTGCCATTTCCCTTTTTTAGGACCTTGCTTCTGACCCCCCAATAAATCCTTCCCATACTTGTTGAATTACTGATGGTTATTTCTAGTAGTCTGAAATTACTGTTTGGACCAACTGCTATAGCACTGTGTGGTACCAGTGTGGACCACAATGGATGGATATTGTTTCCCAGGTGTAGTACTAGTTTATGACATATCCATCTTAAACTTCCTGGATGCAGGCACAGCGCAACTTTTTCAACTAAACATCTTGGTTAACAAGTCCCCACAGGAGTTAATCACTCATGCTCCTCAACTTTATTTGAACCTGTATGGCAGGGGTAGTGCATTGCTATCTGTAGTGATCCAGTGTGCACACATCTGTGCATGAGTTGTTAATGTGTGCTGTTAATTTGCACTAACACAGTTTGCACACAGTCACAGCCAAAACCCCTTATTTGCATTCCACCATATGCCTCCTCCCCATCACATAATACTGGGTCACAATATAACAATTTTATAAGTTGTTACATAGGGTGCCTCTTCGCACCCTATCTTGTGGCCCACAAAACTGACAGAAAATCGGGTCCTGTTTTTTTTCACAGTAAATTTTCATTTGAGATTTTCATAATCTCTGAGAAACCTGTCATAGAAAGTGACTAAAAAAGGTATTACGCAATTTCATTACAGCTGAATATTGTTTTAGTTGTGATGATTAGTAAACGTGATATTTGTGTTTTACTTTGTGATATCTGCAACCTCTTACCCTAGGACATGTTCAAAAATGGAACTTTTGGGCCCAGATATTCAAAAGAGTTGCTCCATGCGCAATAGGGTTGCACAGCGCAAGTCCAAAAATGCACCATTCTGCGATATTCAGCAGGAGGCAGTTGCACCCCCCAAATCACGGTGAGCAACAGCGCAATGATAATGAATGTATGTGCAACTGAAGGGGGAAGAACCATGCAAAAATGGCTCAGTGCGATATTCAACAACATGCGCCATGCGCAATAGGGGGGCCAGCGGAAGTTGCACCATAGCAGAAATGAGCCAAAATAAAAAGGAGCAAGGGAGAGGCACAAGAACGCTACAGGGAAGCCTCAAGTTTTGGAACTATAGCCAGCCACAAAGGCAACACACATACACACAGAGCAGGACAGTGAAAGGGCACCTGGAACCCACAGGCTCAGGGGAAGGTGTGGGGAGCCACAGTGCAGAGGGGGGAAGTACTTGCCACACAGCAGTGAGGCCAGCACAGTCAGGTGTTCCTGGTGCAGGGGAAGTAGCGGCCAGGACAGAGGGGGGAACACAGAAACAGCTGCCAGGGGGGGTGAACACAAGTCAGGGACATGGCCAGTGCCACCATCCAGATGGAGGCAGTAATGAGGGGGGTGAGAAGGCAGGCAGCAGGGGGGGCGCGGCCATGGAAGGGCCTGTCGGCAGTATGCCCCCAACAGGCAGTACCGAGCCCGCACCAGTTTCGAGCTGTATAGTGATATGGAGATCATGGGCCGGTACTTCCTGAACTGGGCAATTCTGAGGTGGCTCTGTGAGCTGTGCAGTGATGTGATGCAGGCACCCATGCGATGGAGCCATGCTCTGTCATTGGAGACAAAAATGACAGCTTGCATGTGCTTGCTCGCCACGGGTACCTTCCAGAAACCAACTGGGGACACCACAGGCATAACCCAGTCGGCCGCGTCAAGCCACCTCACCCAATTCCTCAGTGCACTGCTGTCACATGCTGCGGAGTACATCCATTTCCCCAGCACACTGGTGGAGTGCACAGCAAACATACAGGAGTTCCACAGGGTAGCATGTATGCCTGGCATGCTAGGGGCAATAGACTGCACCCATGTGGCCATCCGCACACCACCTGGCCCCGAGGGGGCCGCATATATAAATTGGAAGGGCTATGCTAGCATCAACTGCCAGGTGGTGTGCGATGCCAGGGGGTGCATAATCAATATCTGTGCCACACACCCTGGGGGAGCACACAATGCCTTCATCTGTCACCCGTCAGCACTGTGCCACAGATTTGAGAGTGGGGATATCCTCACTGGCCACCTAGTGGGTGAGTATGCAAACCACATGGACAATCATAGGGCCTGCGGGGGCATGGTCAGAGGTGACATGGGTAGTGGTCTACATCGCCCGGGGCAGGGCGATGCTCATCACCAAACTAACCTCCACCCTCTACACACAGGTGATAGTAGATACCCACTCCATCCTTGGCTGCTCACACCATACTGGCGGCCCATGACCCCATCACAGCAATGCTACAATGAGGCACACGCCACCACATGTAATGTCATCGAGCTGGTGTTTGGGATGCTGAAGGCATGTTTCTGTTGCCTGGACACCTCCATCGGTGCCCTACAGTATAGACCCTCAAAGGCCTGCGGGCAATTCCTGGCCTGTTGCATCCTGCACAACATGGCCAATGAATGTGGGATAGCCATACAGGTCGAAGAGGGGGACAGCGATGGGGACAATGAGGACACCAGTGATGATGGTGATGGGCAACCCCCCCCCTTGGACGACAGGACTCTTGACTGCTCTGGCTGGCTCAGCTGCACCGGGACACCATCACAGAGGAGCACTTCAGCCAACCCAGGTAAGTCATGGGGCCATGTGCAACCACCAGTGGCTAAGGCACAACCCACAAACACGTATGGACACACACCAGGGGTGCATGCCATCAAGGGAAGTGGCCGGGCATGGAACCACACACACCACCAGGGATGGGTGAGGTCTAATCGACCCAGAATGCCACCCCTAGCCACACACATGTCCACAGACCACCACGCCCACTGCCTGTCATTGTGCGTGTGTCAGATGCTGGGCACCATTGCACATTGGTGTACAGCGCAATGCAGGCATCATCATGCACACACAACTGCGGACAGCAGCTGAGAGGGTGTGCAGATGGACTGTGGGTCTGCATGCAGGGCCGGGTACCCACCCATGCATTGCCCGCTGAATGACACAATGCACACAGGGCAGCATCAGACAGTAGCTGCGTTGGGAGACAGGTCAGTCACACGCCACAGTGCCCCGGATGCCACAGATGCGTGGGCGGCCCCACCGAGGCCCACCAGCACTGACAGGCTGACCCCTGGACTCATGGGGTGGCATTGATGGTCCCCTAGGGGTTCCACTGTGTGAACGTGATCGTGCTCGCGCAGGGGTCTGCAGCACACCGAACATGCCTGCGCCAGGCGTGCTCGGGATGCCCACAGCTGAACCCGGTGTCAACAAGGATGGTGTCACACGATGCCGGGAATGGGGGGTAGACAGTGCACTGCGTGGTGTCTGCGACACGTGGGCAAATAACTATGTGCCCATTGTGGCCATGACATCAGTGAATGCCTGTGTCTGCCTGTCAATGGCAGCAGTCACATCCTCCCACAACTGGTCCATCCCTGCCAGGAGCAGAGCGGTGTCTCTGCTGTGACGCTCCTCTGCCCGCTCCAGAGCTGCACTCAGTGCATCCACCACTGTCGCAAGCCGCATCTGCTGATTGACTGATGCTTGTAGTATGCGGGTGTGCTCATCCAAGAGGTCATCTGCCTGATCGGCATTCTGTCCCTCAGGGTGTACGTGGCCCTGATGCTCAGAACCCCTTGAGGGTGGGCGCTGCACACCAGTACCAGGCCTGGACATGTCAACAGGCAGTGCATTGACACCCCCCTGACACTGTACCCCCAAGCCCATTTGCTGACTGCTGATGCTGCCCCTCTGGCTGCCACTCCCCAGAGCTCACTGATGCCACTGCAGTGGCCACAACAGTCCCACTGTCCTGTACACACACCAGTGCTGCCCCACTGGTGCTGACAGGCACAGGCTGGGACTGTGATGACACGCAGGCCTCCACGGCGGCACCACCCACAGCCACGGCCGTGATGTTACCTGCAGTGTGGCCATCCTGTGGCACACACGTGGCACTGCCCATGACGTTGGCGACATCATCATCGGTGACGGACCCAGCACCAGCCCGAGTCACAGTATGCTGGCATCCGTGTATGCTGGCAGGCTGGGACATGGGCAGGGCCTCCTCTGCACCGGTTCCAACATCAGTCTGGACATTCAGGCGGGCCCACTATCGCACTGAGCCACGTATTCCTGTGGAGGTGGATGGGCCCTCCTCCATCTCCATCTGACTGGCCTCAGTGGAGAGGCCCACCACCGCTGACCCATGCAGACACTCAGGAGCTGTAAGGGAAAACAAAGTCACGTTACTGCATGTGACCTACCCTGTCCCCCCCCAATAGACAGACCATGACCTACCATGCAGTGACAGGCTACCACCCATCTGGAATCCACCACCTGGAACACCCTCAATGGCACAATGCTGCATGCTGCCAGCAACCCTCACCTCCTGTGGGGTCAGGCGTAGCACCTCTGGCTGTCCCCCACCTGTCGCAGATCGTGCTGCCCTGATGGCAGCCACCTTCTCCTTAATCCTCTCCCTCTCAGTGCCCATCTTCTTCTTGCACTCCTGCATGGAGCGCTGGTGGCTGCCATGCAGGTTCACAGCACATGCCACTTCCTCCCATGCAGCAGCACAGGCCTGTGGTGTTCCCTGGTGTCCACTGAGAAGCAGCTCCTGGTCCAGGTAGGCCTCAAACAGGGCATCCGTCTCGGCCTTGGTGAAATTTGGCCTCCTCCTCCTCCTCCCGCAACTCTGTTCCTCTTCTCCCACTACTCGCTCGGTCATGATTCAGCCTGTGAGAATGACAGTTGATACCTGTGACTGTGCAGTCCCATGCATGTCCCAAAATCCACAGTCTACACTCCCAAACAGCATGCAACTCATCAATAGACTGCAGTAACCGACTATGGCCAGTGCAGCCCAATGTCGCACTTTTATAGTGCAACCCATGCAAATGAGGTGAGGCGCAACTTTAAGTGGATGCAAATTGCAGTGTTGCGCTACTGAATGGCTGATTAGCTGATTTGCATATGACGGCTGAATATCGCACTTTTGTGCTTTGCCCAATTGTGTTCAATGTGCTGAGCCAAGGGCGCAGTTCTGTGACATGCGCAGTACACACCTAACTGCACATGCCCGGGTTGATGACGCAGGTGCCTGCCATGCTGCTGACATGCTGTGCACAGGAGGCAATGCAGGGCACGGCCACCATTGTGCCAGTGGCGCTACAGCGATGTTCACCTATATGGCGATGTGGCACTGGGGCATCGTAGGCGCACTGGGGCAACAGCGCAGTAGGACGCTACTGGAAGTGACACACAGGCACCCACTCATGCTACATGCATTGGGTTCCAATCACGCTGTGGCTGTCCATGCACCAGAGACCCTTGACCCTGTGCCCGACCTTTGCCCCCTAGGTGCCATGCGCCAGGCATGGGTGCACCACTATCGCGCTGTTCGGTGACAGCGTGATAGGGAATGGCAGCGCTGTACAATGCAGCATCTGCACGTGGTGGAACCACACTGCAGAGTGATATTTTGACCCTACCGAGCAAGAGAGATGGTGCGGAGGAGAGCTGCCCAGTGGAGCCAGATTGAAATGGCAAACCTGGTTGCCATTGTGGAGCCACTTGTTGGCCCACTGTTTGGTGAGGCACCCCTGGACAGGTCCAGGAGTCAGGTGTGGCAGGAGATGGCCGACACCCTGGATGAGGCCACAGGAATGGGGCAGATGGCAGAGCAGTGCCGCCACAGATATGGGGACTTGAGGTGGAGGGACCCGGATCTGCTTGCCCACCTGCAGGCATGTGCCAGGAGGGGCACGGTGCGATGGCCATGTAAGTGTAACATCCATACACTTTTATCTTCCATATGGGTATCACGGTTGCATGTGTCTGGAACATGGGGGGGGGACCATCCAGTGTTGGCTGTGGTGGTGTTATCAGGGTATGGGGTGGGTGGGTCTGGCTGTGTGGGATTGCACACATGGGGCAGGGACTTTGCTACAGGATTGTACTGATGTTCCTCTCTCATGTTTGCACCTTAGGCCCAGAAGAGAGATGGCTGGTGAGGGAGAGGAGGCACCAGCTGGAAGACCGGAACACCAGGAGGGGCGAAGGTCCATAGAGGTAGAGGGACCAGCCTGATGATGGTGAGTGCCTTACATCCATGATTACTATTGCATGCTGTGTAACAGAATGGGCAGCGGGGGCATGGCCACCATCCATTGACACCACTGCCATGCATGCAACTTGTTACAGTCAGCACTGTCCAGTGGCACTGCATGTCTGGGAGTGTGTCAATGGTGGTCCATGCATGCACCGGGTACATGGCTGTGCCACTGCCATCACACCAAATAGCCATGTCACTAAACAGCCATGATGGAGATGTGCAGGACTTGGCCGGGTGGGTGTGTGCAGCAGTCCGCATGGCTGTGTGTGCCTGGGTGGGCAGGTCTTGTGGACACGGTCACTGTGGGTGGTCACACACCATCACAGAGGCATGTCCCATGGCTGTATGCCATGCACAGTGGGTGGGCTGTATGGGGCTGTGCATTCACACCTATTGACTCTGCTCCCTTGTCCTAGGTGGACAGCAGCTGCACATGATCTGGGAGGCGCTGCAGGAACTACTGACTGTTGCCAGGGCGTCACTGGATATCCTGCAGACGATCGAGAGGCTGGGGGTCAGGCGGCGTCATGGCAGGAGGAGCAGCTGGAGCAGGGAGTGGGGCTCCCACTGAGCATCACAATGCCCCTGATTTCCCCTACCCCCTAGTCCCACCCTCACACCCCTCCTTCCCTGTACCATTTGTTCACCCCTGCCCCTTACCCACTCCCACCTTGTTTGTGGCCCTTCCTCCACACATATGTAAATAATTGTACATAGTTTTGTTTGATGTTTTTAAATACATTTCTTTTGATATGACTACTGTGGTGGTCTCTGATTTGCAGTGGGCTATAGGTGCTCAGCTGCAGTGGTGTGCATGGCGTCAGGGGTGGTACAGTCATGGGCATGTGTGTGTGTGTGTCCGTGGGGAAGTGACTATGGTGTGGGAGTAGCTATCAGTCATTGTCTGTGGTGGGTGTGTTGTTCCCTGTGCACTGGATGACTGTGTGCAGTGGTCCATGGTGCATGCTTTGTGTCCATGGCGCACCTGTCAGCCCATCCATGGCCTGTGCAGCTAACACCCTTGCATGTCTGTGACCTGCATGGTCTGCTGGCATGTCAGTGGTGGCTGTCCATGCAGGACAGCCACTGTACCCGTCACAATGCTGAGTTGTCTCCTGTCACTGGTGTGGTACATGTCTGCCTCGGGTGACACTGTGGCCTCAGCTGTTGTTGTCCCACCTCCATGCTGTGGCTTGTGTGTGTTGCAGGAGATGTGCACCACTGTCTGTGACTTGTGCTCCAGGCAAATGCTGGTGGCATACAGCTCCACAGTGCCTGCACAGGGTGGCTGGCACTCCTGTGCCATGGAGGACTGCTGGCCGTGTGTACACCGGTTTCCATGGCCCCACGCTGGGGGCTTGGTTGCCCCGCTACTGCATCCCTGTGTTGGTGTGCCCTTGGGTATGGGTGGGTGTTTGTCCATGCACTGTGTTGCTTCTGGTGTAGTGCATGCTTCCATGCACCACTGTGGGTGTCTGCGCTGGCTGTTGTGGCCAGTGCTGGGTCTGGGTGTGCCCTTGGGAGGGTGTGCAGGGTGCTGTACTACTGGTGGTGGGGTCCGGGGCATGCCCTGTCTTGTGTGGGGTACCTCGTGTGCCGATGCATGGTCGGTCTCTCAGCTGTGCCTGGGGGGGGGCTGTGCATGGTGGCACTGTGTATGCTGTCATTGCAATGCTGTGTGTGCTGCCACCCACTGATGGGTGCTCATGGTGGGGCTGCCTTGCATGGTTCTGTGGTGCACAGTGTTGCATTGTCACAGTGGGGGTGGTGGCATGCATGGGGTATCCTGCACTGGTGGACACTGCTCCTGGGCAGGGTGTCTGGGGGTCATGGTGCAGGGTGTGCTCTGCATTGATGAGATGGTGTGGCACAGGGTGGTCGGCCCTCCTTGTGTGCCAGTCACAGCTTGCCAGGGGGTGTGATGGGGCACCATGGCCCAGCTGTGGGTTGGTTGCTGGTCTCCATGGGCCAGTGGTTATTCCAGCCCTCCCCCAGTTGTGCAGTGCATGGGGTGTGGGGGGATGATGTCTGTTCTGTTGTGTGTTCCTCTGCCCATCTGTGGTATGGGTGGTGGGCCCCTGCATCCCTGGTTGTGCTGTTGCATTGCTACCCTGCTGCTGGGGAGGGCATCCCTGGTTGCTCTATGGTGCATCTGGACTGCTCAGCTGAACATCCCTTGTTGCGCCATGGCACATCAGATATGCTCAGCTTCCCTTCCCTAGTTGCGCTATGGTGCAGGTGGTGCGATATTCAGTCGTCGGCTGTAGGCACATCTTGGCCAGCACAGTTTTTGAATATCGCGCCTCTTGCACATGGGCGCAATGGACTTGTGCTTGCTCCTGCTGTTGCACACTTTTTGGGGGCAGTTTGAATATCGGGGCCTGGGTCTCTATCTATTTTCCTGATTATGAGTAAAATAAATATATTTTTGTCAATTTTAACATTGCATTTTTTTCATGCAGTTTAGTCTTCTACGGATAGTACCTAAGGTCCACATAGGTCTACCATTTCAAGAATATTTGAACAGTTTTGCAGCAGTTCTGCTTACTGTGTAGTGCAATATGCCTCAAAACAAGTTACCCTCTCCAAAGCAGGTGTTTGTGAAAATTGACCAATCTACCTCAGTACTATTGACTCATTATGCCTACCGCATACATGATTTTTCCCACAGCTGTAGACACACAGGAAATCTATCTGACTGTTGGCTCTGTTGTTCCAGAAATCATCCTACGGCAAAGTGCAGCCGTGCACTTTTGTTTTGAAAGACTGAGAGGTGACATTTGTTTCTGTTTTGTATAATGAATTTGTCACAACAGTCCTAGTTTTCCCCGATGAGAAATCCTAAATTATGGACATCTGGTTCAAATTACACTCAGTTATACAGTTCTGCAAAGTAATGAAATAATTTATTAAGCATCCATTAAAACTTTACTACATCGTTTCAATTCAGGTCATACTATCAAATATTCAGAGATTTTATGATCTATTCTTCATTTATTATTGACATTGACTCTAAAAAGAAATCCAGCAAAAGGCAGTGGTTTCAGGGGACTAAATCACATTAAGCTAGAACTCAAATTATATATTTTGGCTTAGTCTGAATCACACGGACCTGCTGCAATAAATCACAGATGCATAGAGAAAACCTGCACCATGGTAATGCGATTAATGTGACAATAAAGCAGCAGATAACTAAAATCTAATTTGGAAGTGATGAAGTGCATGTGATTGCCAAGTAATTACAATCCCCCAGTACCTGTCCACAGGGAGCTCAGAGTCAGTAGGGAGTGCTCTTGTGTTAATGGATTGCATGGTGCTTGGACTGAGTGGATGTATACTATGCTTGGTCTGCCCACTCCAACTCTTTTGTCTTAGCTCAGCTCCTACACAGAATGCTGCAGTGGCTCCAACATACTAGGCAAGGCTCCAGGAGTGCAACTCATTTTTTTTTGTTATTAGCAACGAGAGTAATACAACTTCATGTTAAGCTGATGAAATATCAGTGTGCGAAGCTGAGCACTTTATTGTGCATCACAAATTATGGTGACACAGATGGAACTGTAACACTCCTCAGCAGTTTTCAGAGGTCCAGCTGCAATTTTCCTATGGTTTTCTCAGACTGATAAAGTGGATTATAACTGTGCAATTCATGGTACACTAATGCAGTACACGAATATACAAAATGGAGCTGGTTCTGAAATTAATCCATTAGAGGTCTTAACCCTATGTTGCCAAAAAGTTCTACAATTGCTTTTACAGAACAAATGAATAGTGGCAGCAGTCCCATTTACAGTTAAAAATATTATTTATTTTAACAGGAGGTATAAATATTAATTTAGAGGAAACAACTGAGGCTGACAGCAAAAACAACTGGATACACACTGGTCTGGCCACACTGAATGTATTGTCAGTGTTACCATAGGGATGACCCTACTGCCAGAAAGCATGTTGTTACACTTCGCAGCACTCTTCAAAACAGGCAAACACCAACAGTTGTGGTTGCATGTGAAGAAAGTTTCTTTAACTCTGTAGAACACAAAATAACCAGGTGGACGTACACACAGCAGCTCTTGAGTGCTTCATAATTCAATACAACTTCATCATGGGGTTGTGCCAGAGCTGAAATATCTCTTATTTAAATAAAGCTACAATTAAAATGGTAATGCAAAATGCTAAATTGATGAATAATGTAACAAAAGTTTATCTATTGTGATGGGATAGCTAAATAATTTGTCATATTTGATAATTTCAGCCAGTGAAGCATTTGAAAAGAAGATATGTGTCTTTCTGTTTTCTGTGTTACTTTTCACTGCTAGTTTGGGAAAAGCAGGATTTCTGTGTTTTGGAAAAATATCCATAACATCTCTGCACAAAGTAAGTGTGACTTTGTTTGATGTGCTTAAATCACTGATGTGACAGTCATGGTGGATAGGCCTCTCTAGAGCACATTGTCTGGTAGCCCCTGTTACCCCCTACCCTTGAAATAACTGCACAGACTCAGATCTTGGAGGAAATGGCCACAGCTATGCATTTATTGTTGTGACAAATTCCTTTTTTAGAGCAGCATGCACAGCTGGGAGGGTGCACAGTTTCTTCAAGTATCCCACACCTGTCCTCAGTCCTGGGCTACCGTTGGTGTGTGCCTGAAAGTCTGATGTAGCTCCTGGGGAGGTCATATGGCCAAGGCTCTTGTGGCCACCCCCCATCCAGTGCTATTGTCCTTGTAGGATAACCTGATGAGGGTGGACCATGATCCTTTATCTGGGTCTGGGTCCTGTGGTCCCCTGGCCTCATGCCTACTGGAAGTGATGAGCCCTTCAGAAGAATTTGGCTCATCTTCCCTTCTACCCTTGTACCCTTGGTCTGTGCTCCTCTCAAGCCACCACAGGACAGACCCAGTCTACCCCCCCAAACTACTTGCTCTAACTGATCCCCCAAGACCTGTGTAATTGAACTCAATAACATATCTATTCTTTCCTCCCTCATTTGCCCTTCCTGCACAACCAATAGGCCCTGGCTGGAGGCATAAATTTTACTATGACTCAACACAGTTCTCCCCATGGATTTCATGAAAGATCTCACCTTGAGATTAATTCGAATGCATGCAGTGTTAATTGCTCTAATGTCTCTAGCATGCAGTCAGTACTTCCTTTGAATCGGGTGCGACCAGATGAGAGCCATATGGGCCATCAGTGCCGAATGGAATGCAGATCCTCCTTCACTGACAGCAGCAAGTCCATCATTTTCCAAAGCACCAAATCTTCACCCCAGTGTGTATCAGCAAGATGTCTGGACATGTCTGTGTGCCAGCCTCCTCCTGCAACCTCAGAAGCAACTCCCCCAGCATGCCTTTCTTCCCCAACCATTGAATATGCACTGCCTGTCATGGAATTAATAGGTTGATTCTCCCTGGCTTGCCAGCCACTCTCATTGCTGCCCATTAAATGAAGGAATATCTACAGATTGACATGCTCTTGGCACCATCTGGGGAACCTGTAAGAGACAAGGAACAATTATTGCAAATGGGGACAGATGTAGTGTAAGAAAGCCTGCGACTTCCAGCACCACTAAGGATATTTTTCCCATCTGACTATCCAACAATCCTTGCATTTGTTGCTGCTCCAATCTGGAAAGATTGTGTCCCAAATTCTTGGACATCCAATCCAGCTTGTTGAATAGCCTTGTTCAGAGTGAGCCTAAACTGGTAAGCCATCACTGGCATGCCATCTTCGTGGCCGAAGAGCGCCTCCCACATTTGGGCAGGCAGCTATGTAAGCCTCTACCCTCTTTGAGACCTGCCAAGAGGAAACCGGGGGGAGGGGGCCCACACAGGGCACCAGAAGCCCCTTCCCATCTGGTCCATCTTGTTCTTCCATATCTGCACAAAAACTCCCCCCTTTGAGAACACCACATTCTCAGCCAGCAAGCCAAGGTCCCTTTTGATCAGGTAGCCAGCATGAGTTCTGATACCCAGAATACCCCACAAAAGGCCACTAAAAACATAGTCTCAAACAGTCGTGCCTTGTAGGTGCTCTAGCACACCAAAGGCAAGACTACCAAAATGTAGGCCAAGATCACTCACGTGATAGGACACCTCTTGTTGGGCTGGGCTCTCCGTGATTTTCCCAGCTCTCCATCACCTTCCCTGCTTTGAAGGCCTTAGTAGTGTTGGTGAGCCCCATCACCAGAGACAACCACAACAATCCAGAAAGGTAATGTCTCACCATCCCCAGTGACAATCCTTCCCTTTTGGCTCGCATAATGTACTCACACAGCTGACTAACTGGGATTGGCCAGGTATCAGGCCACCCCGCTTCCTGCTGCACTGCAAGGTAATGCTTCACCCCATGGCGACAGTCATCCCATGTCCGTGGTACAATAGAATTACCTATGCATCTCCAAGTCTTGATGTCACCACCTCCCAAAGGAAGAGGGGAACAACTCATGGCTGCTGTTCTGCTGCAGGTGCTAGCTCTCTGACTCTCTGACACTGTGAACAAGATAAAGCATCCACAATTCTGTTGTCAACACCGGGTACATGGACTGCTTTAAAGTTAATGTTTAGCAGCATACATTTCAGAGCAAAGACCTGCATCAAATTCCCAATGGGCACTTCAGTCTGAGCTGGCCACTGATGGTGTGCACTACCCCCATGTTATCAGACTGGAAGTGGATCTTCAGGTCCCTCAGTCTTGGGCCCCAAATCCACAGTGCCACTACCACCGAGGAGAACTTAAAGAGTGTGATCTGCCCGTGCAGGCCTGCCACTGTTCACTCTGGTGGGCACTGCACCACGCACCACTGCCCCAAACCCCAGCCCTCTGGCTGCATCCATAAACAATTCCAGGGGTTGGCCATCTCCAGGCTCCTGCCACATAGCCACCCCATCGACATAGATCATGAAGGTCTGCCAGATGTTCAAGTCCTCTCAGAATCCTTCCATAATCTGACTTCTTACAACCCTTCCCTAGCTTTGCCATGCACCTCAGGAAAGTCCTACCAATAGGGTTGACCTGACAGGCAAAGTTAAGGTGCCCTGCCAACTGCTGCACCTCTCGCAGAGTCACCTTCTTGGCTCTGTCTGCCTTCTCCAACAGTGCATGCAGGGATTCCAGCTTGTCGGCTGGCTGATGACATTGCTGACTTGTCATGTTGAGTTCTATGGCCAAAAAGGTAATTACTGTACTGGGAGGTTTTACCTTCCTTGGCGCTAAGGGAACCAAGATATTCCAGCACACCTCCTAAAATGCTGCCAGGATCAGTCCACAAACTGCTGACCCAGCCAGCCCCACAAACAGAAAGTCATTGAGGTAATGAATGATAACTAAGTTCCCAGCAGCTTGCACGGTGACTTGATGTAGGAATAAGCTAAACTTCTCAAAGACTGCGCATGTTACTGCACACCCCATGGGCAAGCAGTTGTCCACGTAATATTCTACAGCAAACCTCATGCCCAGGAGCTCCCTGTCATCTAAGTGCACTAGCAACAGCCAAAAAGCTGACAATGTCTACTATGGCCATCTCCACCATAGGCATGGCCTTATGAACCACTTCAATGGCTCTGTCAAATGACTCATATTGAACTGATGTGTACTGCAGATCAATGTGGTCATTGACTGAGTCCCCTTTGGGGTAAGAGTGATAATTCATCATTCTGAACTCCTCTGGCACCTTTGTTGGTACCAGCCCAATCAGAGACACTCAAACTCAGGCTAGGAGGAGCAGAAAAGGGCTGCTCACCCTTCCCCAGCCGTCTTTTCCTTTTTTCCAGCTTATCCTGGACTACCTGTGGGTGATCATGCACACACTTCAAATCTTTGGCCTCGTTCCCCCTCCGGGAGCCCAAGTATGGTATTTGAAAGTCTCTCATGAACCCTTCTTCTAACAGGTGGGTTGCTGATCTGTCTGGTTACAGGTCCAGCCATAGCTTAATCAGTTACACCCTTATCAGGGTGGGCAGCTTTGCCATCTGGTGGTCTCTGGCCCCTCCTGTGGTTGCCCCAGGTGCCCCCTCTCAGTGGCCTATGGGAAGTACATTGCATGAAAGGGTATTAGTGGCTGCAGGCCATGCAAGCATGATGAAACCTGCAGTTGGTCCTGCTGCAGGTCCCCTGGTTGTAGGCATAGCATAACTGGGCAGATGAACCCCTGAATCATGCCGCCGTGGTGCAGTCACCTTAAGGGGGAGCCCACTGTCCATATGCACCACCCTTCCCCTTTGCATTACATTCAGCAAGAGGGACATATCAGTCTTCCTTCAGCCCAGGGTGGCATCCACCTGCCGCTGATGCCAGAACTCCTCGTCACATTCCAACCAAGTCAACCCCCCTTTCACCTATGCATCAGTGAGATCCCATGCATATAGTTAAAGATGTCCAGACCCTGCCCCTTCACCACCTGCAGGATGGTAGTGACATACACTGCAAATGACACTATCCAGTTCTCATAACTGAGTGACACTTTCACTTTCTTCTTATCGGACTCATCCAATTTTTTTTTTTTTTTTCACATCCTGCTCAGCCTGGCAATTCAGGAGGAGGACTATGTCCACATATTGTCTACTCCAGATCTGTTGCCTCACTTTATCTGTCAAGTGTGTCCATACAGACAGATCCAGACCAGCATATGAGCTTTGCTGTGGCACCAGGGCCTCTCTCTTGGCTAGGGGGCTGGCAACAGTAGTGGTTGATGCCCCCAGTGCTGACCCTGCCTGAGCCTGGCTCTTGACTAGGTTGGCCACCAGGTCAATGAACTTGTCCATCCTCTCATCAGTATCGGTCTGGATCCGAGACTCTGGTGGTGCCTCTCCGGACACCCCCCCTACTTCAGTGTTAGCCCATCCAATGCTGAGTCCTCCCCATCGAGGACTTCCTGCACAGTTGGTATTTTTCCCACAGTGGCTGGTTCCACCTAAGTATTCTCTGAAGTCCCAGCCCCTGCTGAAGGTCCCCTCCCCATAGCTACCCCTAGTATTACTCTAATGCCCTGGGCCCCTTCCTGCTGGGCCTCAAACTTTGTCTTAACTGTTTGCGGTGTGTGGGGTACCTTTGCTGGGGGCATTGCCTTCTCTTTGGCTGGTCTCTTCTTTGAGGAGGCTCCTGATGGTGTTCCTGATGTGGATGGGCCTTCCATACCTTCTAGGCATGCTTCCAGCCATGCCGTTCATTTGTGCCAACATCTGTTGAAGCTGTTCTTCCAGGGCTGCTGTCACCTTTGCTGAAGGGTTCTTCTGATGGCTAAGCATCTTTTCTGAAACAAGAACTATCACCCCCCCACCATGAATGGTTCATTAGATAGATGTGAGCAACTGCCATCATAGGGATGCCGGCCTGACCTCCACCAAAAGAAAGTGGAAAATAAATAAAATAAAATAAAACAGTTGCTACTGGAGTATATTTTGAAATGCAGTTTATAGATCATTACAGGTTAGTGGCTCCACATATTCTGCCACTATGCAGGGAGAAGTTGTCCATATAATTAATAAGCCACTGTCAGAGACACAACTGGGAAACATGAATCCAGAACGGTAATGTTCCAGCACCAGTCTATTCTCACCAGGTTAGAGTGAAATAATATGAGTCCAACAAAATGCACATGTGCGGGGAGACACCATGCACTTTAGGTGCCTATCAGCCCTAGAACATTCTCTCATAGTGAATAGATGATGAATCAACAGCTGGCTCCAGGGAGGCATGGCATAGCTCTGAACAGAATGGCTGCTTAGTCTCTCAACTCCTCAGACACTGAGAGAATCCATCATCATCCTGCACACTAGAGGTCTAATTTTTGAATTAAGGGGACGCCTTTCTACAGAAAACTACTTTCTGTAACAGACTGTCGAGAGTTTGATGTCTGATTCCCGTCCTAGAATCCATTTTTAGCTGCATATTTTGGAAGCTCATCTGGGCCTGCAACATGGCTTCCTCCATACCTGCGGTAGCTGAAGAAACTAAAACAGAGCAGATGTTCGCTCAGCTTTTGCAACAAATGACCCAAATGGCACTGGCGGTTAATAACAATACTCAAGCCCTACAAAATATTGAATATAGACTGTTTCAAACAGAGTGCAGGATTGGGTCCCATGAAGTTGCAATACAGTAAATGACTGCCACAATGAGGGGTCAAGCCAGGGCCATGACCTACCTTCAAGATAAAATGGATGATCTTGAAAATAGAAGCCGATGGAATAATCTCCATTTTGTAGGCTTTCCAGAGGACATGGAACAAAAGGACTGTGCTCGGCTCCTCCAGTCCACCCTCTCCCAGCTGCTGTATCTCCCTCACGGTACTACTCTGCAAATCAAGCAGGCCCGCTGCTCACTCGCACACCCTCCTAAATTGGGGGACAGGTCTCATCCTTTACTTGCACAATTTATGGACTACAGACAGAAGGAGGATGTTTCTGTAGCCACAAGGAACAGACGACAGCTCATCTGGCAGGGGCACAAAATCCAAATTTATCAGGACTATTCAAGGGAACTCTTGGAGCACTGCAAAGCGTATATGGAGGGGTGCAAGCTTGTTCATAAACTGGGTATATCGTTTTCCCTCATGTACCCAGCTACAATGAGAATTATACATAATGGAGCCCCCCTGCTTTTTGCCCACCCAGACAACCTCCTAGACTTCCTCCGCAAAATGTACCCAGAGGAGTTCCGATCATCAGAGAACCCAGGAAAGGGGGGGGGGCACCTCACCATAGTTCACAGTCCAACCTGATGTCTCTGCTTCAGTCTCAAGATAGCCAGAGATTGCAGCAGTACATATTTTTGAAGGGGGTTATCCACCCAGGATGAAGAAGCAACATACTGCTCATAAACATGAGTGGAGGAACCATCCTGCAGAGAGAACCCAAGCAGGATGCCTGAGAAATGGATCACCTCCGGCTAAGGAAATCTCAGATCTCCAAGCCTTCTACTCCTCAAACAGACATGCAGCCCTTAAGAGTGACACAGCAGAAGACTATGAGCCCATCGATATGGATGCTACCCCCAAGGACTGTCGACACTCACCTTCACCAAAGCACTCTAAATTCTGGGCTGAAATTGCTGCAGCAGGTGCCTCTACAGTGCTGGATGGCCCCATTGAAAGTTCTTCTTCTGCAAAGTCTCGCTTGGCCTGTGTGGAGGAGATGCAGCCCCTCGACCGATGCAGGAGTATTGGAGGAGACAAAGCAGACTTGATTGAACACGGGATAGGTACTGTGCTTTACTTTGGCGAGGACTAGGAAGGGGACTGATTTGGAATGAGGGATGGAGGCGGCAGGCTTCACTGAGGCTTAGTATTGACATGGAAAGCAGTTTACAGGCCACCCCCCAACTACCAAAGGAGATGAACCAATCTGGAAATCCCTCTGCCTACACTAGAACCCTGCCCTCTCACTTGCCAATATCTTCTTCTGCCAGCCATGGACAAAATAGAAGGGTGACGAATTTCAGATCCCCCCTGTCCACCCGTACTCCTATTACTGATCTCCTCTTTTATATAGATCTCAAAGTTTGAGGGGTCACTCCAGAAATACTTCATGAATGGTTGCCCTCCTCTGATATAAGAGAATGACCCCCCCACACGAGAGAGGGAGGCAACCTTGCCATCTCTTCTCCGGTCCATTTCCTCCCAGCTTGTCAAGGTGTTCTATATATGCATGCTGTTAAATACTGCTATAGCTATATACCATTTGATAGTTGAGGCCATTTGCCCTGGTTGGTTAAAAAGTGTTGCAATGCATTAGGCTAGCATTCTAACTACAGTGTTATATGACCTAGATGGCACCTATGGTATCTGCTAGAACTGTATGGTAGGGGTAGTGATAGTGGGATGTCATGGTGGTCCCCATCCTCCGGGAATTTTGAATTTGGGCTTCTTCAGTTAAATGTACATCCCCATTGAGATAATGGGTGACCTACCTGCTTACACCTGGAACATACATGGCCTACATACCATGGTAAAGCATAAACAGGTGTTATCACACTTGAAAAGATTGTGCACCACCATGGCCTTCCTCCAAAAAATGAAACTTATTAACTCCTTTGTTCCATAGGCACCATATGGTGTCGGAACCATCCATTGATGGATCCAACCCAAAATGGCCACTGGGAGCAAATGAGTTAAGCAGGACCACGAAAGGCTTGCTAGAAATTGGGTGGGAGCAGGTATTTTCCTCCTCCACCCCCTTCTAGAAAGAGAGGAATGGCTGTACTCCTGCACAAAAATTTGAAATGGACCCCTGTTCAGGTTAGGCAGGATTCACAGGGGAGGTGGGTCCTGGTCTCCTTAGATATGCCAGAAGGCCCACTTATGTTGGTGAATGTTTACAGACCAAATGAAGATGTCCCAGGGATTTTTCATAAAGTTGCTCAAGCTATAAGTAATCTTGCCCAGCCCACAACTCCAATAGTGGTTTGGGGGGGGGTATTTTAATCTTCCCCTAGATCCCCTAACAGATCGTAGCTCAGCCACACAAGACTGTCATCCCAAAGCATGGCTGGCAATGAAACAAGTCATGTTGGATCTGTGTTTACAAGACATCTGGAGGATCTTTCATCCCCGTGAGAGAGACTATACCTTTTTTTCATTGGTACATAGTATCTACAGTCAATTAGACTATTGGTTAGTCTCGGCCTCTGTAGCACAAGCAGCTATTGGCTCAGACATTGCACAGATGGTCATCTCGGACCATTCCCCAGTCCACCTCCACATCCAATGGGGACTCCAAACCTCTCCTAGCAACTCTTAGAAGCTGGACCCTCTTCTCCTTAGGGACCCTGACACTTCACCTGATATCACCTGGGAAGCTCTGAAAGTCACATTCAGAGGTGCCATTGTGGGATATGTGGCTAATAGATGAAGACAAAGGGAACAGCTCCTTAAGTCACTAGAAAAGCAACTGTGGGCAAAAGAACTGGAGGCAAAGCAATCCCCTCACTTTAAGCATCAGTCTGTTGGGCTGTGAAATTGTTAGGCTTGAAATGGTGATAAATGATTTGTTGGCCCAGAAGGCTGAAGTGGCGGTCCTCCACCTCAAACACAAACTTTGGCAGGCAGGGGAAAAAGGGGGCAGGCTGCTTGCTTATAGGCTGCAGAAGCAACAAGCTAAAAGGCACATCCCTGGACTGAGAGACAGTAATGGGGCTACTAGCACAGCTGCAGATGAAATCAACTGTATCATGCAGCAGTACTATGCTAACCTGTGTGCCTCCTCCAGGTCTATGGATCAAGAAGCAGTGCAAAACTTTTTAGTCTCCCTAAATTTCCCTAAATTGTCTCCCCAACACAGTGTTCTTCTTGAAACTCCTATCTCCCCCGAGGAGGTAGAATGGGCTCTTAAGTCTATGAACTCAGGCAAGGCTCCCGAAGGGGATGGGTTTCTGGCCAAGGCATGGCAGCTAGTCCACTCACCAATTGCCCCACTCCTCAGTGAGGTATTTAATAAGGCACAAAACAAAGGGTGCTTCCTTCCTTCTCTCGTGGAGGCTATCATTACTGTGTTTCCCAAGAAGCCGAAAGACCCCACCCTTCCATCCAGCTACTGCCCTATGTCTTTTATTAATAGGCAGCAAAATCTTCGCCAAAGTACTTGCAGCATAGTTAAGTCTCCTTCTTCTGGATCTCATCCATCCTTCACAGGTAGGATTTGTGCCTGGACAATATAGTAGAGACCATATTCACTCCCTGCTGAACCTGTTTCATCGTGCCAAGACCATTCCCACTCCAGTGGCTCCAGTGGCCATCGACTTTGAGAAAGCCTTTGAATCATTGGAGTGTGATTTCCTGGCTTTGGTCTTGCAACATCTAGGCATAGGTGAATGGTTCAGAGACTGGGACTCGGCATTATATTATGGCCCACTAGCCAGGATCTTCACCAACTCCACCTTGTCAAGCCCCTTCCCCTTGCGCAGGGGCACCATACAGGGATGTCCCCTCTCTCCTTTGCTATTTGTTTTAGCTGTAGAGTCCCTTGCAGTGACCATCCATCAGCATAATGACATACAGGGATTAACTATTGGGGATATCTCATACAGTACTGTCACGTATGCCGATGACTTGTTGGTTCCTCTGGAAGATGCCCCGGCCTCTATCCCATCCCTCCTCTCTTTATTTACAGACTTTGCTGCACATTACAGCTTGAAAATTAGTCAGTCTAAGACTAAGGTTCTTCCCTTAAATGCCCTGTGTACTCACACTCTCATAGCCCCTTTTGGCCTGCACTGGTCCCGTGAAGAGATTGTATACTTAGGTATTCGTGTTACCCCTGTCCTCACGAAGATGTGGGACCTTAATCTGCAGCCGCTGGTGGCAGAACTCGGGACTTAGCTAGAAAGATGGCAATTATTGCACCTCACCTTGGCAGGAAAGGTCGTGGCAATCAAAATGATCTCAGCACCCAAGCTCCTGTATGCCATCTCTCATATCCCTTTAGAGTTACCTGCCAGGTGGTTTAGCACTATTTATGCTCTTCTGGGTAAATTCATCTAGGACAATAAAATGCCTAGATATAGCAGAAATAAGTTGAGATCTCACTGGCGGGTGGGAGGTTGGTTCCTGCCATGGCTGGAAGGCTACAAGTGGACCTACTCCACTGCACAGATGCCGAAATGGTTTGCTCCTTTGGGACCACATTCTCCACAGTGGGTCTCCATTGAGCAGATGTGCACTCATGTCTCTAGCCTGACCCTTTTGATATGTAATCCCCTACCTAAGAAGCTGAAGGACCACGCAACAAAAGCCCCATCAATCAGAATCTGGAAAAAGGTGATTGCAAAACTTTAGGTAGATCCACTCCCTCTCACCTGAACCCCTTCCCCCCTTTGTGGCAATGAACAAATCCAGATTGACTGTAAACCTATACATTTGCCCCATTGAAAGGTCTGTGGTATCAATATATTGGGGGATGTTATGATGGGAGAAGGACAAGACTGAGACTTTCCAAGATCTGACCAGGGAGACTGGGCTGGGTAAAGCTGATTTCAGGAGATACTTGCAACTTCATGGCTCTATTATATCTTTTTGAGAATATCCCCTCAGACTCGCCTCTCTGCAGATAAGCTGACACAATGGCTTTCCCTCCCCAAAGGTCAAGCTAGTAAAATATATGCTGAACTCTGTGATTTGCTCCCCTCCCAGCCTCAGGTGCAAAAGTTAAATGGAAAACAGCACTGCATATTACTATAAGAGATGACCAGTGGACATTCTGCCAGCAGCAGGCCCATTTCACCTATCCAGATATGAGAAGTAAACTTATCCAAAACAAGATTCTTCAGCATTGGTATAGGACACCACAGGTGCTCCATAAATGTAAGTTTCTGGATAATGATCTTTGTTGGAGGTATCAGACTCAAACGGGAGATCTGCTTCATGTTCTTTGGTCATGCCAGGTGATTCTTCCCTTTCGGAACACAGTGATTGAGCTGGCACCCCACATTTTAGGTTTATAACTGGGTCAAGACCCCCTTTTCTGGATTCTAGGCATCCCACTCTGTCAGGTGAAGCTGTCTAGGATGCAGAAGCAATGGCTAGCCCTGCTCAGCCTCCAAGCAAAGCGGTTGCTCATAAGTCAGTGGAGAACTGCAGTCATCCCCTCTATAAAAAAAAAAAATGTCTGAACTCCTCACCTCCTTCCACAAGGTGGCTTCCTTAGATCAGATGTCACATGTCATTGCTAATTCACTGCCCAAGTTTAATTCATGTTGGGCCCTCTTCATCACATATCTAAAACCAAGAACAGGTATAGGTTGATAGCCCTCAACATCACACTGGCCTTTAAATCTCTCTTCCCTCAACCTTTGCAACAGGTGTCCTGACTAGATAACAGGTTATACCTACCACAATGGATGACCAACATCATTAATTGAGTTAGTATTAGTTGACTACCTGGTTCACTAGGTGTATATATATGTTTAGTTTTGTAATGGTATAAAGGTGGGGAGACTATGTCACGAGAGGTGGTATGCTGATAAACTAATCTGACTAGAGATGTATGCTTAGATCTTAATCCTGTTTGGTAGTAATCCTTTAATCTTGCACCTTTCAGTACAAAACTGGTATGTGGACTGTATAATATGTTTTTTCTTTCTTCCTGTATCTGAGATGCAATATAAATGATGCATTATCGTACCCTGTCATCACTGATGTACTCTTGGAAAATTAATAAAAAAGTATAAAAAAAACCAAAAACAGCTGGCTCCAACCCCATAGTGTGGACACTATGACCCCTGGGATAACAATCAGGATTCCCACCAATGTGACCACAGATCAGGTGGACTCAGACTGAGACACACTGCAGCAAATAGGGTCACCGACTCCATACAGAGGGGAGGCAGCAAGTCCATGTTTCTAAGCCCCCCCACCACCAAATGCAATAGTATATGAAAAAAGGTACTTCCTTTAGTCACAGAACAGGACCTTTGGAAACTCCATTCCGCTGAGGGCAGGATATTGAGCAACCTTCCAGGCAGAGAATTCAGCCCTCCCTCTAGACCAACTGCAACACATGGTCACCTCAGATGAATAGGTGGAGACTGGGGGGGGGTGTCTTTTTAAAAGCTGTGCCTCTTAGTGGTCAAATCATTCCCCAGTGGTGCAGATGAATTTTAAAGTTTCTCAATGGAGCCCCAGTCAGCCAACTGCTCCTTCACCACTTGCTCCATTACTTGCTTCAACTGACTCCAGGTCACCAATACCCTCAGCTCCAAATGTGACAGGACAGATGTGCACCAGCTGGCACCAACACCAACCGTTGACCGGAGTAGAGATATCAGCTTTCACCAGCCTACCAACAGGTTGAAGATAATTCCTGAAGCAGTGAGAAGGCAAAATGAGCAGCACCCAGCATGCCACCAAGTGAGAATGCTGACATGACTCTCCACAGAAAAAGTTGTGCACTCATGAATGTTAAAAGTAATCAAGCTGTACAAGCAAAACTCTAGAACTTATACTCAAAAGAAAAAGTACAATTTTTGACAGACTGCCTACCTCACTGAAAGCTCTAATCTACAGTAACAATAAAACTAGAATACTAGCAGCTACCTGACCTAGCCCTTTTAGGCATTAAAAGAACTATTAAATGCTATAATGCACACAATATAATGAAAAGAATTAATAGCTCACACAGAGATGCCTGACAACTTACCCAGCTTGGCAGCCATCTTCCTACTCCTGATGCAGGGAAGGATCACAGGAATCCACTGGGTACTTGCCATTTGAGCTGCTATATGGGCACAGGGCAGGGTTTCCTGGATATAGTTAGAGGGATTGGCACAGCAAATGTAATACAAGGAACATTGATAAAGTACATACTGGTAGACTGCAGTCCTATGTGAGTACTGGAAACAACTGCTGTCTATGGCTTATGATATCCCCTTTGCTGGTCATCTGGGGATAGCCAGAACCAGTAGAAGGCTGTTGTTGATTTCTTACTGACCAAACATTCTTCAGGATGTTGCAAGGTATTGCATATCTTGCTTATGATACCAGGAAAGGGGAAGAAGCAAGACCCATGGCTAAGGCAGAACTACTGTCATTGCTGGTCATAAATGAGCCTTTCTACAGCTTTGTAATGTATTTGGTGGGCCCTACAATGAAGGCCAGTTGCAAAGGTAAAAATCTTGGTGGTAGTTGATTTTGCTACCAGGCAGTATGGAAGCAGTTGCCAAATCCTCTGTAGAGGCAGAGAAAGTAACAGAAGCATTACCAAAGATGTCTAGTTGAGTGGGATTTCCAAAGGAAGTTTTGTATCACAGGGGTACACATTTCATATCTACTGTTATGGTAAATCGTTTGGAGAAATCAGGAGTGAAATAACTCAGAACCTCTCCATACCACCTACAGAGGAATTGCACTGTGGAAAGGTATAATGCCATAAGTGTGGGTATGCGGGTGGCATACTCTGACAAAAACCCCAGTGAATGAGATAAGTATTTACTCCACCTGCGCTGCTATTGGCATACAGCAAAGTGCCACAGGAATTCACTGGGTATTTGCCACTTGAGCTGCTATAAGGACACAGGGTGAGGGGTCCTCTGGATTTAGTTAAGGAAAAGTTAGCTGGAAAATAGCCACAGCCAAGGAAAACATTTTAAAATATATGCTTATCTTTAGGGAGAGGCAAAAGGAGTAAGGCAAGGCATTTGTTTTTATATGGCACCCGATCCAAATGCCTTGGAGCACTTCACAAGACACTTGTACATATAATGAGAATTATGCATTGAAATCCAAACGTAAAATAATAAAAAGGATGATACAAGATGGCTGAGGATGCTGAGTGAGTTCAGAGTGTGTTCTCTGGTGCTACCTGAGGAAATTTGCATTTGCTTCTTTTTTCCTATGCTGAAATAAGTCATACTTTGGGTACTCTTCACTCCAGAGTACAGGCACAATGTTTTGAATAGATTATGGTTTAAAGCAAGCGAGCTATAAGACATTTTCTCCCTTGTACCCGAGTTGTTAGTTCTAAGAATCTACTTCAGGAACTTCAAACCAATGCCACAACTGGGCAATTGGGCTGTTTAATACATTGAGCTGTATGGAACTCCATCAAAGTTGGCATTGAAACTGCCTCAAGTTCCATGGGATTACCCAGTTTGTCTATATCAAGCTGCATGGAGCTGTACAGAGCTACACAGATGTTTGTAACAGACATTGAAACCAGACTGAGATTGGTATCAGTGTTGCAGTCAGGCTGTTTAACACATTGTTTTTTCTCTGTTTGGTAAAAATAAACTGAAAATAAGTTGTAATTTGTTGTTAGTTTTGAGAGTCTGCTTGGGACACAGGGATTCAACTAAGTGATTTTATTTATTAAGTCAAGGATTACAAGTACCTTTGAGCCAAGGCTCTTTTACAAAGGTTCCACGTCAATTACAGTACAACACAATACATCAAGGAGATATACAATGCAGATGTTAGGATAAGGTGTACAAAAGTGGGATTACATAGGGGAAGACAAAGTGGAAAGTGGTAGGGGACACAATGGGGAGGGTGGATACCATGGGAGCAGAGAGCAGCCAAAGACATTTGTCAGACATACAGAGTGGAGTAGAGGGTGACATAATAGGAACAGTGTGGGGAAGTGCTGGAGTGGGAAAGGGGAGGAGGAGAAAGAAAGGGTGGGGGGAAGGGAATAAGGAGAAAAAGGGGGTAGGGTATAACACGTGGGGTAAAGGAGAGTGATCATAGGTAGGGCTGGATATATGTAGGAGTCACCAGTGGGATAAGTGCATGGTGCTGATTTGAAGAAGAATAAGGGGGCTGGTTATATGTAGCAGTCACATGAGCTGGCAGCAATGAGATGATGGCGGAGTGTGGCTTTGAAAGGGCCGAGTTTTGACATAGAGGAGATGGCAGGACTGAGTTCATTTAGCCAGCTAGACCCCCTATAGGCAAAGGATCTTTGTCCCTGGGAGGTGCAGCAATGGGGAACCTGGAGGAATTGAGTTTCAGATCTCCTGGTGCCACAGGTATTCAGGCAGGGTCACAGTAGTGCTTGGACACTGGAAGGCTCACGGACCATTGTAACCTTCTTAGCCATAGTGCAGGTTAGATACCTTATGCGGTTGGAGAGTTGTAGCCATCTGGTTTGCTCACATAAGTCACATGTACAGGTCAGATGGTGGGTACCAGTGATGAGCCTACAAGCCTTGTTGAGAGATGTCGATATTCGCCTGAGTGCAGTGGTTGATGCAGAACCGTAGATGATTAGGCTGTAATCTATGATGGAGACCACTGAGCCCTGGACAGCAATCCTCAAGGCATCCGGAGTAAGGTGATGTCTGTGGTGGTAAAGCAGGCCTAGTCAAGTATTTGCAGCTTTGGCAACACAGTCAATGTGGAAGCCATATGATAGGTTTGGGTCCAGATGAATCCCGAGATATTTAAATGACTAAACTTGTTCAAGGGTGTTTCTGAGGCTAGTGGTGATGGAGAGATGGTGGAGCCTGTGCTGGTTGTGATGGCTGTTAAAAAGCATAACCTTGGTTTTATTATGGTTTAGGACCAGCCTGTGCTTGCTAAATCAGTGTTCTATGGTGGCAAAGCCTTGCTGAAGATTGTGCTGAAGTGGTTCAGGTTCCTTGTGAGAGGAGAAAACTACTGCTTCATCAGCATAAAGAATTATTTGCTCAGGACAGGATTGGGGAAGGGTGTTCAGGAACAGGCAGAATAGTAGGGGGCCCAGGATTGACCCCTGGGGAACTCCAGAGCGTACTGGTCAGGCATCAGAAAGAACCCCATTGATTTTCACTCTTTGTGATCGATTTTCTAGGTAGCTACTGAACCAGTCTGTAGCATCAGGTAAGAGCCCAGAAGACCAGAGCTGTTCAATCAGCAGGTGATGATGTATGGTGTCAAATGCTTTTGTCAGATCAACGAAAACGGCCCCGGTTAGCTGACCTTTATCCAGAGCAGTACGTAGCTCTCCAGTGAATTCCAGTAAGGCCAATGATGTACTGTGGCCTTTTCTAAAACCATGTTGTTGAGAACATAGGATGTTATATTTTCCCAGGAAGTCTGTAAGTTGGTTGCCACTATGCGTTCTAGAGCCTTCGAGAGAGGAGGGAGTATGGAAATAGGATGATAGTTTCCATGGTTGGTCTTATTGCTGTTTTTGTGGACTGGTGTAACAGTTGCAGCTTTCCATATGTCTGAGAATTGGCTGAGACTAAGGGAGAGGTTGAAAATATAAGTAAGTGGACCTAGGACCTCATCAAGGGTGGGAGATAGTAGTTTGAGGTCGAGCGAGTCCCCACTAGCTCTTGATTTGGATATTGCTTTGGTAATATATTTGCGGGCTGCATGCTTCTTTACAATTTTGAAATAGAAAGACGGGAGGTTTGATGGGGTGGGATAACTACATGAACGGTGATTGGAGGGAGTGTGATAGCTACAGGAATTAGGGGAGTCAAAGGCCAGAAAAAAAACCTGAGGGGAGAACACCACTTAGGTCAATAAAAGCATCATTTAAGGTGTTAACAATGACCAGTGGATCAAGAGTGATGGATCCATCAACATTTAGCATCATTGGAGAGGATTTTGGCTGCTTCCCTGTGACTTTTTTAATGTTCTTCCAAAACACACTGTCATTTCCCCAGGCATTAGAGACAGCTTCTCTGTAGTACATGCTTTTCTTCAGTCTGATGGATTTTGTGCAGTTGTTATGGGCACATTTGTAATTTTGAATATCAGTTTGAGAACCAGAGGCCCTAGCCTGGGCCCAGAGGTGGTCCCTGGATTTCAGCTGTGCCAGAAGCTCACCAGTTAGCCAGGAATTTTTTAGTGCCTTCACTTTTTGCTTTTTGATGGGGGTGTAGGAGTCACAGGCAGCATTGAAGGATGAAACAAAGTAGATGAGAGCTGAGTCAACATCCGTGGCTTTATAGATGGGAGACCAGTCATACTGACTGAGACATGATTTAAGGTGAATGGGCCGACCATGAGGGAGAACTCTGCTGGTGATGACTTTAGGCGGGGGGTTGCAGAATTAGTTTGACTATACACAAATAACAGGGAAAAGGATACTAAAAGAGTCAGGGAGCATGGCGGTGTTTGAGATATGAGAAGAATGACTGGTCAGGACCCAGTCCAGCAGGGTACTAGTGCCAGTTTTGTAGTTTTTTCTTGTGTGGGAGAGGACTATTTGTGAAAGGTTCGCAGCTGAGATGGCATCCCTATAAACACCAGCATCTGATGCATGCCAGTTAATATTAAAGTCGCCAAGGATGATTGTCTCGGAGCCCATTGGTAGGGTTCTGATGAAATTCAAAGTGGAATTAAGGCTTTTCCCTTGGTCTTTTGGGGGGATGTAAACAGAGACGATGGTGAGGGCTTTATTGTGGGCCCCAAGGAGAATTGTCATTGGCAAAATCTGGGCTGCGGAGTCATGGTGGGGGTAGAGATGGGGCACCCCATGAGATAGTCTTTGATGTAACTAGCACAACCCCCTCCTCTTTTGGAGACACAATCAATTCTGTGCGCATTGTATCCTGGTAGTTCAATTGCCATGTCTGGAATTTTTGGTGTCAGCCAAGTTTCAACAACTGAAAGGATATCAGGTCAGTGTTGGTTAGCAAAGATTCGAACAGCATCTATCTTAGGTATCAGGCTGCAGACATTGATGGATGCGAGGATTAGTCCCCCAGATGGTTAAGCATGGCAGACCGGGCTAGCTGGGGTAGGGCCGGGATTAGGGTGCACATTACCTAACATCAGCAGGAGGAGTAGCAGGAGCTTCAAGGAGCACAAACAGAGTTTCTTGTAGGATACAGTATGTGGATTTTTCTTGACAGGACATAGACAGAGCTGTAGGCATTGGTCCCAGACAGTTGACATATATGATAGTGGGGACAGGTGGGGCCAATGCCTGAATCTGGAGAAACTCAGGACCTGCTAATCAGGGCCAGGAAGGGCTGTGTAAGGGAACAAGGCTTGAAGTGGAGTGTACCTAGGTGACAATTAGGGTTTTTTAGTTGGTAAACAGTGGGGGGAGATGGTTAGCAGCACTCAAGAAGGTAGGATTGGTGCAGCAGGGAGGTGAGGAGAGAGGGGTGAATGAGAAGATTTGGGGAGAGTTACATGGTTAATTCAGAAAGGCGAGGGAGGCAGTGCTAGTGCAAGGTGGTGTGGCAGCAGAGTGAGTGGTGAGGCACAGAGGGGGGATCAGTAGAGTGTAATGAAAAGAAAAGGGAGGAGATCTAGAATGAAACTGGAGTGGGGAGCATGAGAACTGGGAGGTAGCCCAATCAGGTTGAGGCAAGGCCGGACAGAGAACAGGTGGGCAGTGCTTAGGTCTATTTAATGAAGGTAGGATGGGGGGTGGGGGGGCGAGGGTAACATTTGCAGCACTTTGCAATGCCTGAGGTGAGCGGAGAAGCCCAGAAAGGCACCGTGAGGTGCAGAGGAAAGAAGGGAAAATCAGGAGCACAGACAAAAAATGGGAGTCTAATCAGGGGAGAAGCGCAGAGGAGGAGCCAATCACAGCTGCTCACGGCTTCCTCGGCCTGGGCTGAAGGCTTACCCGGCTTGGCTGGATGCTCTTACAGGTCCGAGAGTGGTGGTTAGGGCAGCTATCTTGGAGAGCCGCAGCCACACCAGCAGCAAGCCTGATCAAGGGCTGGATCTAAGGCAACTCACAGACAGGTTAGATTTAGGGGAGAGAGAGACAAAGGAGGAATGACTCCAATAATAAATCAGGGGGGGGCATGTAAATGGCAAGGTGAAGAGAGAAATTAGCTAGTGGAAAGGGGGGGGAGGCTTTGGACAAGCAGTAGTTTGTCCTGGAACCAAGGAAGGTAGGGTGCTAGACAGGTTAGAGCAAGGAGGTTCAGCAAGAAAGAGAGGCAAAATATTACAGTTATAGAGAGTCAGACTGGGAGGCAAGGCAAACAACAATTTTAAACAGCAGAATAATCAGCAGTGGAATACTAACACTCCCGAGCAACAGCAGAAGTTTAGGCATTAACATGAACACAGTTTAACAGCAGAGTTTACAGATTCAATGACCCAATTGCTAAACTCTCCAAAATTTTGGCACTTTGCAATGCCTGAGGTGAGTGGAGAAGCCCATAAAAGCACCGCGAGGTGCAGAGAAAAGAAGGGCCAATTGGGAGCACAGGTGAAAAACGGGAGTCCAATCAGCGGAGGAGCACAGAGCAGGAGCCAATCACAGCTGCTCACGGCTTCCCCAGCCCAGGCTGAAGGCTTACCTGGCTTGGCTGGATGCTCTTGTGGGGTTCGAGAGTGGTGGTTAGGGCGGCGAGCTTAGAGATCCGTGGCCACACCAGCAGCGAGCCCAATCAAGGGCTGGATCTTAAGGGAAAATCACAGACAGGTTACATTTAGAGGGGAGAGAGACAAAGGAGGAATGATGCCAATAATACATCAGGGGGCATGTAAATGGCATGGTGAAGAGAGAAATTAGCTAGTGGAAAGGGGGGGAGGAAAGCCTCGGACAAGCAGTACTTTGTCCTTGCGCTAAAGAAGGCAGTGTGCTAGACAGGTTAGAGCAAGGAGGTTCGGGAAGAAAGGGAGGAAAAATATTACAGTTATAGAGAGTCACAGCGGGAGGCAAGGCAAACAACAATTTTAAACAGCAGTATAATCAGCAGTGGAATACTAACGCTCCCGAGCTACAGCGGGAGTTTAGACATTAACATCAACACAGTTTAACAGCAGTTTTTACACATTAAATGACCCAATTGCTTAACTCCCAAAAATTTCAGCACTTTGCAATACCTGAGGTGAGCAGAGAAGCCCAGAAAAGCACCGCGAGGTGCAGAGGAAAGAAGGGCCAATCGGGAGCACAGGCAAAAAACGGGAGTCCAATCAGGGGAGAAGCACAGAGGAGGAGCCAATCGCAGCTTCTCACAGCTTCCCTGGCCCAGGCTGAGGGCTTACCCAGCTTGGCTGGATGCTCTTGCAGTTCCGAGAGTGGTGGTTAAGGCAGCTAGCTTGCAGAACCGCAGTCACACCAGCAGTGAACCCAATCAAGGGCTGGATCCAGTTTGGTTGGATGCTCTTGTGGGTCTAAGAGTGATGGTTAGGGTAGCTAGCTTGGAGAGCTGCAGCCGCATCAGCAGCGAGCCCAGTCAAGGGTTGGATCCAACTTGGCTGGATGCTCTTGCAGGTCCGAGAGTGGTGGTCAGGGCATCTAGCTTGGAGAGCCATGGCCACACCAGCAGCGAGCCCGATCAAGGGCTGGATCTGGCTTGGCTGGATGCTCTGTGATATGAACAAGTGCCTCAGCTCAGTGTACCTCTCCCAGTTGCCAATCTTCAAATACATAAAATTAAAAAAATATCAAGATGTCTTCTTCTTTGTACCGAAACTGTTAGATTTCAGAACCTGCTTTGGGAGCTTCAAAACAGTGCCGTAATCTGGCAAATGGGCTGTTTGTTCCATTGAGATGCATTGAGCTGCTTGGAGGTCTTAGCTGAGAGTAGTGTTGCAACGAAATGTAATTTTGCTGGTGAAATTCCAGTGAAATTGCAAAGTTCGCCACATGAAACATTTCACAAAATTCATGTATTTTGCCCATGAATTTCATGGGTGCAAAATTAAAAATAAATCTTATATCAGTGCTCATATTGTATTATATATATCAAGTAGCAAAACAGAGTATGCACTAGGCAAATGGTGCATCAAACTAAAAAAATAGAATTTTTTAAAAAAATCACATAAAGTTGAGCACACACAAACCTTAATAACATGAGCACTGGTCTCCAAGTAAAAACAAGGTTTAATGTGAACATCAGCAGCCTGATGTGTTTTGGATACAATCATATCCTTTATTAAAGGCTGAATAACAATAAAAGTGTGTCAGTTAAATACTACATTCAAATCACATCATGCTGATGTAATAATCATTCAGATAATTTGATAGGTTAAAACATCAATACCTTAATGGTATCAAACCCAGCACCAATATCATATAAATTCCCTGTTACCAGTAAAAAAATATACATACTAATACACATCTAGAAAAGATTAAATATAAAAATACTGTATGTAAACCATGTTGGTGTGACACAAAACAAGAAAAGGGGGATGGGGTAAACATAGGTAAAATCAAGGGAAAAAACAGCCATAACCAACACAACCAAGGATGTAGAATGGGGGGGGGGGCGGATTTAAATACTTTGCCTAATTTATCTTGTGTCCATCTAATATTTCTTACATTTATAATGACTAACAGCTCTAAGAAACATAGCAATTCATCAAATATTTATAAAGGAACATAAATCTCAGAATCAATGAAGGAGAACCAAAAACCTAACTATTACTATTACTCTCATTTCTTTTTGTGCTTTAAAAAAGCTTTAATTCAAAGCCATAGTTCAGATTCTGATTTTTAGTGGCATTCAGATTAATGATCCAAAATATTTCTCTGGTTAACAGCAGATTGTTAACATTACCACCCCTCGGTCTAGCATTAACTTTATCAATCCCATGAAAACTGAATACATGTTCTGCTTTATTTCTAGACCTTGCCACATGTGCAGCAGTGGCATACTGTATGTCAAATCTCCCTTGGCAATGGCTCTTATATGTTCATTTATTTGCATTTTCATGCTCCTTTTAGTTTTACCAATACAGAATAAGCCACAGCTACATGTTGCTTTATAAATGATATGCTCAATGTCACAAGTTACTAATTGATGTATTTCATAAATACATACATACATCATTCTGACTCACAAACAGTGTCCCTTCCTTCACATGACTACACATGTTACATTTTTTACATGGATAACAGCCCACCACTGATCTATTAAGCCATGTGTTATTACTTCTCCCTTTGATAAAATGACTGTGTCCCAGTTTATCCCCTGTAGTGGGCACCTTCCTGTAAGCCATTCTTGGTGGGACAGAGGCAATTTCTTTCAAACCTGGGTCACTACTTAATACAGCCCAGTGATTCTTAATAACCCTCTCCACTTCACTAGCATGTGCCGAGTAAGTAGTAACAAACTTAAAACATACCTCCCCAGAACTTTCGTTTAGAGGATTTGTCTGTTCTGCTAGGAAGGTAATTCTATCTTGTTGTGCAGCATATTCCCAGCCTGCTTTTATGTTATTCATCCTGTAGCCCTTTTCTTTGAGACGTACACTCAAGTCTCAAGCTCCCTTGTCAAAATTGTCATCATTGCCACAATTTCTCTGTGTTCTTAGTTATTGCCTCTTAGGTATATTCCTGATTATATGTGGGGGGTGGCAGCTGTTAGCCCATAACAGCATATTACCATCAGTGGGTTTCCTGTGTAAATCAGTAGCTAGACTAACCCTGTTCTCTGTATAAATAGTCACATCCAAAAAGCTTTTTACCTTCAAAGCCTGATACGTGAATTTTAAGTTGCTATTAGTTGTTTCAAGGTATTTTATAAATTCACATAATTTCAATTCTGTACCCCTCCAAACAAAAAAACATTGTCAATGTAACGTTTTCAAATTGTTACTTGTTCAAAAAATTGATTCCTGTCTCTGTCTAGAACATACTTATTTTCCCACAGCCCCATATAGATGTTAACAACAGAAGGGACACATGTGGCCCCCATAGCTGTTCTTTTTACCAGTAAATAAAATTTAATATCAAACAAAAACATGTTGTATTTTAAAACAAATTCTAGAATCCTTAACAGTAAAGTCGTGGATGATTTAGCAGTGTCCCCCCTACTAGTCCACACACTGGCAGTTGTACCTAGAGCCCCTTCATGGGGTATATTCAAATAGAGCACCTCAACGTCCATGGTCACTAGCAAACAGTTCTCATCTATCTTAAACTGCTATACGAGTCTATGTACATCATTAGAATCCTGTAAAAAAGATGGTAATGAGTTCACAAAAGGACAGAGATGAAAATCAATAAATTGTGAAAGGCTTTCAGTTAGTGAGCCAATCCCACTCATGATCGGGTGGCCTGGTGGTTTAGTCATGGATTTATGCACTTTTGGTAACAAATAGAACATGTCCCTTATAGGAGACTCGGTGATTAAAATTTCCATTTCTCTCTTCTCTATGTCCCCACTTTTGAAAGCCTCTCTTATACATTCATCCACTGCAAACTTAAACTCATGAGTTGGGTCAGAAACCAATTCATTATAGAAGTCAGTGTTTTCTAATTGTATTTTGACTTCACGAACATAGTCTGTTTTGTTCATAACAATGCCACTGCTACCTTTGTCTGCCCTTTTTATAACCAGTTCTGTTCATTTTTGTAAAAACTGTCAATTGCTAGTCTCTCACCCCTGGACAAGTTTGTTATATTTTGGGCATGGAGGATCAGTAAGAAATTTCCCTAAATCCTTTTCTACAAGCTGTTTGAATGCACCAATGGCTGCACTCGGTGTAGTACTGAATGCAGAAAAAGGTCTAAATTTCATTTTCTCATTAATGTACCCACAGTCATTGTTAACCACGTTCCCACTATGGCATTCAGTATTTTGTTTTTTTTTTTATAGAAAAAAGTTCAGGCTTAGATTTCTGCATGCTACAATTAAGTCCACCATAGTTTGAAATTGAGGTACTGGAAGCAAAGTTAAGTCCCTTGTTCAATACTTCAGTTTCTGTTGGGGTAAGTTCAGAATCAGAAAGATTTATTACCGGAAGGTTGGTGCTTATTTCATTAACCACTTCCTGCCACTGTGATTCCTCAGGTTCCTGAAGTTCTGTATGTGTCCTCTGCCCTGACCTCTTATTCCTTCTCCTTCCCTTCCTTGTCTTCTTGGCCCTGGTGTATATTGTTCTTGTGCTAAATTCTGTAATCTGGTGCTCCTCCATGGCTTGTATAGGCGGTCAGTGTCTTGCCATTCCCTGTAACAATGGTGCTGAATAATGGGCTTCTCCATTTCTGACTCACTTGCACTGCTGAACTCAAAAGACACGCGTCTGTTCCTTTTCAGGATTCTCCTTGGGTTCTTTTTCCAACTGTAGACATTCGAATTCATAGTCATTTTTGTCCCTTGTGAATTTCACCTGTTCTGCAGCTTTCAGTTCATTATCTAACCTTTGTATTGACTCCATCAGTTTCTGGTTAAAAACATCAAAATCTGAATGATTTTTAAATTTGAGAAACTCTCTTTCTTTATTCTTAATATCTGCTTTCAAAACATCTCTCTTTTTGCCAAATTTAATAATAAGATCGATCAGTTTGAAACTTGCCTCTGTGAGGATGTTTTCCCAAGCTTTTAAAAAAGCTTTGTTCTCATGTCCACAAACTGGGTTTTTAAGTAATCTTAAACCTCTTGAAATGTGTTTCACTGCCCGGTATGCTTCCATGTTCATGGAGTTCCAAAAGACTGTCCTCTATTGATGTGTCAGTCATTCTAGCTCCCGGAATGCCATCAGTAATGACTGCTCCCCAGGTGTACAATTAGCTGTATCTTCAATTTCAATTAGGAAGGGGTTGCTTCTAACAGCCACATCGAGGAGTTCACTCATGAAGCCCCGCAGTACTGAGTTATCTTCTGGAAATATCAGATTCAGGCTTGCTTCAATAGACATCTTCTAGGGGTTTAGTTTAAAAAAATATAGATAGATAGATAGATAGATAGATAGATAGATAGATAGATAGATAGATAGATAGATAGATAGATGAAAGAGACAAACCTTAGACCTATAATGTGCTCCAAAAGCAAGGTTTTATGCTTGGGGACAAAAATCAGCTCTCCGACTCCAACCTGTGTGTGTAGTCACCCAAGTATCAAACAAGTAACAAAACAGAGTATGCACTAGGTAAGTAGTGCATCAAACTAAAAAGTGATATTTTTTAAAAAGAACATAAAGTTGAGTACACACAGACCTCAATAACATGGGGTTCAAATAAAACTTTTTTTACTTGGTGACCTGTGCCCATGTGTGCGTTTTGTGTGTGCTCAACTTTGTGTTTTTATAAAATATTATATATATAATTTTAATTCTATTGCTGTTTTTACAAAACTAAATTAGTAACTGCCTTTATACTTCATTTTACTTCTTCCACATTAATATCATCTTACAATCATCTCCATACATCAAAAAAAGGGGGGGGGGTATCCATTATGCTCAACTGCTCAAATATTGACTATGGAAAGTGTTTTGCTAAGATGCCCATTTCAAATTAAGTTAATGGTGTGAAGCATTAAGCTATGTTGCTATATCAGATCTTAGTTGAGTTTTACCAAGGGCAAGATAGTATTCCAGCCCCATTCAATTTAAATGGTGGCTGAGACTCCTTTAGGCTTCTAGTGCTTGATGAATCCTTTATTGAAATTACACACAATCATACCATCTTAATTAACACTAAAGTGCTTCCAGCAGTGTCACTTTTTCTCTCACTCAGTGTGTGAGTGACTAGACTAGCAGCTGCTTCTGTTGTTGTTTGGTGGGTGACTTGTGACTCTATTTCCTCTCCAGTGCTCTAGAACTCTCCTCAGCTGTTTGGGCCAACTGAACACTGGAGGGGCAGTTTGTATGCTAGCCTGCAGGGGAACCAGCAATACTAGGTTGTGGGGGGGGGGTGGTAAAGGAGAAAATACAAAGATTGACTGAGCTGTGTGACTGAGTGCACCCAACTGGCTAATGGTGCACTCATGCCAGATGCACACATGCACAGTCTATGTAACAATGAAAGTGTATATGTTGTCTGCACGGCTAACATGGAAATCCAGAAAGACAACAATTTGGGGACTTGGTGGAGAAACGCTTTTATGTCAGGACAGGACTACAAAATCAGCTGAAATTTGGGGCATCCTAACTAAATTGGGATAGGTGAGAGGTATGCCTTTCACTGCAATATTTCATGCACTTGGTGAAAAGTAATAGTAGGGCTAAATATATAATCTCTGGACAGGAACTTGTGGTGAAAACTAGAAGAGACCTGCTGATTCTGATACAGAATTATCTTAGCTTTGAAAAAGACTATACAGAGATAATCAAAAATCTGCTACAACTTCTTAGTCATCATTCAAAGACATATCACAAGCAGGGATAGGAGGGTGTTGATACCTTTTATGGCTCACTCGTGAGGCCAGATTTCGAATACTGTAACCAGTTTTGGGCACCATACACAAAAAGAGGTATTAAATGCTTAGAACAACAACAGAGAGTGGCGAAATTCCACCTGCCACAGGCAAAATGCATGATTTTGCAGGCGAAATCCATGATTTCGCTGGTGGAATTTCACACCAGCTAAATATTTCGTGAACTGCACAAATTTAGCAAATATTTCACAGAACAAAATTCACGCATTTTGCACATCTCTAGCTGAGAGTAGAACTAACAGAAATTACCAAACTTCAGCTGTTTAAGAAGTGGCAATCTTTATTTGTGGTCCCAGGTAATATCAAAAAAACTTTAGATCTGCTGAGGAGAACTTTTCTATTTTGCAAGAGAGTAAAAAGCAGAATACTTAAAAAAAACAGCAGGTGGGGCAGTATTCAGGTCTGTTAGACCCAAAATATAAATGTGTTTTTTCTTTAAGATCTGAACCTAAACTAATAAAAATGGACAAAGTTTAATATAAACAGGAAGAGCTGCCTGTCTATTCATCTCATCAGGTTGTACAACATTGATCCACTTATGCAGGAGATAAGACAGGGGTTTCTGCAAATGAAGAATTCCATCACTTCTTTAGAGGACACAATCAGATCTAGCTGGCAAGAGGGATGCACTCTCTCTTCATACCACAAAACTAGAACAGAGAGTGGGCAATATTAGAGTAAGCTAAGTCCACTAACACTCAGTGTTATTCCAGACTAAAGAATTACAAGTTTTGACACAAAAGCACAAGATCTTGAAATGAAGTCTAGATGGGGGAACTTAAAGCTTAATAGGATACCAGAAGGAGTCAAAAGTCCAGCACCACTTCTGTTTTTTGAAAGATTGATCACTGACACCTTGGGATGAAGTTTTCCAAAAAATGAGGTTGATCTGGATTGTGCTTACAGAGCAGCATTTAATCCCAACTATCTTTGTAAATTGCTACAATTTGTCCATTACAAGGGGGGCTTGCCTTTACTAAGATCAAGAACCTCCTTGTGGATGAGTGAACACATATTACCATGATACCTGCTGCTAGACTCAAGTTCATTTTTTCAAGAAAGAGTTGGTATTTTTGTTTCACAAATGTAGTCTGAACAACAATTAGAACTTATTGCTCAGAGAAAGAAAGAGACTCCAAACAAACAACAAATGCTTATAAATATTCCTCAAACTCAGCAACCTCTTCAGCTTCCTCAACTCCCACAGCCGCTGTGTCACAGGATTCAGAAGAAAGGCCTATGGAGTTACATCCCGAAAAGAACCCTAAAGTCTCTGAAAATTCAATGGATACAGAGTCAGCTGCACATAATACCAATGCTGCAACTTAGGAGGGGCCAAAAGCAGCCATTATTATTATTTTTTTCTTTTTCTTCTTCTTGTATGACAGTGTAATAAAAAGCAGAGCTTCCTCTTTAAGTGTAATTAATTCATATAAGCAACAGAAAATATATAGATTTTTTTTTTATTATTTGGTAATGGGGTAAGGCCCATTTGGAACAATGCCTGTTTTCAGACATGGGACTATTTATATTGGATGACCTAAAGGTGGCTAGGGAGTGTGACAAGGCAGTAAGGAGTGCTAGTGGGATGCTGGGGTGCATAGGAAGGGGTATCACAAGCAGAAAGAAGGAGGTGGTGTTGCCTCTGTATAGATCACTGGTAAGACCCCACCTGGAGTACTGTATTCAGTTCTGGAGACCACAAGCCAGATTTTCAAAGCATGGCACAGGGATTGCTTCAATCCCTGCACCACAACACTTCGGTTCTTGCAGTGCACCAAACGCCTTCATTGCAACTGCTCCCGATTTTACAATCTTGGGCACAGTTGCAACACTTTCCATGATTTATCACAGCTTGTGCCCAATATCTGGTGCATGCTCCATGAAAAAGGCCCTCAAGATTGCACAAGCTAGACCACAAAAAGTTGGTCTAACTTGTGGTAATAACCACACAGGATAGAAAATCGCAATTGCTTGCCAGGAGAGTGCTGCAAGCCCCATGCACCACATGTTTGGTGCACCAGGGTCTTGCAGCATTCTCAGAGTTTCATAAATCTGGCCCATTATCTCTGGAAGGACGTAGTCAGAGTGGAGGCAGTCCAGAGGAGGGCAACTAAACTGGTACAGTGTCTGCATCCACTGCCCTAGGAGGAGAGACTAAAGGAACTCAATATGTACATATTGGAAGAGAGGAGGGAGACTGGGGATATGACAGAGATCTTTAAATACCTCACAGGGGTAAATAAGGTATAGTAGGGAAGTATTTTTCAGAAGAAAATGTGCTCAAGAACAAGGGGGCATGTTAAGAAGCTGGGGGGGGTAGATTCAGGAGATATGTTAGGAAGTACTTCTTCACAGAAAGAGTGAAGGATTCCTGGAACAGCCTTCCAGCAGACATGGTAGGACAAAAACTGTGGTTGGTTCAAGAATGCATGGGATAAACACAAGGAAAACATAGTGGAATGGAAGGGGGACTGAGAAAGACCTGTAGATCAGGCACAGTCTACAGTAATAGCATAGGCAGGGAGAAATGGGAAGACCGGATGGGCCAGGTGGTCCTTATCTGCTGTCAAAATCTATGTTTCTATGCTTCAGGGATGACCTAGGAGCACTAAGAAGGTTAATTGACTTGCTCAGGGTCACACAGAATGCAAGTGGAGGTTGTGAGAATCAAACCCAGCTCTGTTGGAGATACCAAGCTCATTCTCAGCTTGTTACTCTAACACTCTAACATCTTTATACTGGCTATATATAAATACAAGGGAGGGGGAGATGTATCAACGATATGCATTTTATTAATATTCACACCTACAGAGTTTGGTTACCTTTTTTCACATGGGATGTACAAAAGCAGGGATAAAATAAGTGCCATAACTTTGTCTCACTCGGTGGGTGCCAATAGGCAACCCCTGACCATCCAGTTGCTAGAGGGATAGAGTGGAAGGGTTAGAGGTATTGGGGGGGTACAGGGTGGAATGTGGAGTTTGGAGCAATTAGTTATAAGTTTCAGGAGATTTCTGTTTTTTCTCAATGTTCCTAGGCATAAGGGAGGTTGGGGCGGAGAAGACTTAAAAGAAAAAAATTGGGGGGGTCAGATCTGAAGTCAGTTCTTGATCACAAAATGCACAGATATCTGAGTTAAGCCTTATGATATATGATATTTTCTTTATGGAGAGAAAAACAGAAAAAAGAGGGAAAAATAAAAAAAGAGAAAATGTTTTTCTATATGGGAGTGTCTTTTTCCACGTTTCATCACAACTTCAGGTGTGTGTGTGTTTCTTTCTGAGGTTCCTTCTTTAGGTTTTCTCTTTAAGTAACTGTCTGAATCGCAGTCTGGATTATAGCAAGGCCTTTGACTCTGTGCCCCGCAAAAGGTTAATCAGGAAGTTGGTGGATCTTTGAGTTGGGGGAAAGATGGCTAAATGGGTGGAAAACTGGCTGAGGGACATAACCCACAGGGTGGTTGTGGGTGGAGAGTTATCTGGCACGAGAGAGGTCACCAGTGGGGTCCTGCAGGGCTTGGTGCTAGGGCCATTGCTGTTTAATGTCTTCATCAATGACATTGGGGATGGCATTAAGGGCAAAATGTGCCTATTCACTGATGACACCAAGCTCTTTGGGAAAGTGGACACAGCTGAAGGGATACAGGACCTACAGGATGTTCTAGAAAAGCTGAGAAGGTGGTCTGGGATCTGGCAGCTTGGCTTCAATGTCAAGAAATGCAAAGTTATGCACACTGGAGCCAAGAATCACAGGACAGAGTACTACCTAGGTGGAGTCCAGGTATCTGCATCAGAGGAGGAGAAGGACCTGGAAGTGATGATCACTAGTGACCTGAAGCACTCCACACAGTGCAAGAAAGCAGCAGCAAGAGCAAACAAGATGCTGGCATGCATAGCTAGGGGATCAGTATTTGGAGAGAAGAGATTATACTGCCCTTGTACATGTCACTGCTGAGGCCACATCTAGAGTATGGAGTTCAGTACTGGTGCCCATACCTCAAGAAGGACGTTAACCTGCTGGAGAAGGTCCAGAGGAGGGCTACACAGGTGATAGCAGGTCCGCAGGGTAAGGCATACAAGGAAAGGTTGAGGGCACTGAACATGTACTCCCTGAAGGATAGGAAAGAGAGAGGGGATATTACTGGGACTTTCAAGTACTTGAAAGGGATAAATAAGATGGATAAGGAGGGTCACTTTAAGCTGAGTGGCAACCATAGCATGCAGGGGCACAGTCTTAAGCTGGAGGGGGGAGGTTTAGGAGGGAGGTCAGGAAGCACTTCTTCAAATAGAGAGTAGTGAACACTTGGAATGAGCTGCCAGAAGTGATCTCATTGAAGATGGCGGGCAGCTTCAAGAGAGACTGGGATAGGCATGGGCGTAGGTAAGATTCATGGGTAGGGAAGATGGGAGGAGTTGGGATGGGGGGGAAGGGACTGTAGCTCAAGCTGTGGACCCTGCATTATGGAGCAGACTAGATAGACCTAACGGCTTTCTTCTGCTGACTTCTTCATATTTATTTATGTAAGTAACGTTAATTTAGACACTGAGATTACTTTCATGGAATATAAAATGGGTCGAGATAGACATAGAATTAGGAGAATAATGGTAGAAATGAAAAGAAAAAATAAATTGTGGATTTTTGCAGGAGCTTATTTTCCTGAAAGCGATTTTTTTTTTATTTGTTAGAAACTATTTTAGGAGAATGATATTCCACTCCAAGTACACAGCTAACTCTAGTGGGGTTGTGGTCTTTTTAAAATCAAATATTCACATTCAGAATTGCACAAAGATGGTATAGATAAAAAAGGCAAATTTGTGAGAATAACCTTGAAAGCTAAGGACCAGGGGCTGAATTTTCAGCCTGTTTTGGGGCTAAGTCCCACTCCGCAGCCACCAATGTGGAAAAGAATCTCTGCACCAATGCCAAGTCTTAATTGCTACACTACCGGCAAGTGCAACTGTGGAGGAGTTTACACCTGGTCTTAACAGGTGTAACATTTTAGCACAGCTGAACCAAAACAATGGCCGCAAGGTGCTGTAAATCACATAGCCAGTTGCAAATGGCTCTGCAATCAAAAATACAGTGCAGGTGGAATAATCTGGACGCTGAAAATGGCCATTTTTTATAATCTGCCCCAGATGTTCACTTTAACATTTATGCTCCTAATGAGGATGATTCAGTACTGTTAGTCCTTTTTATGTTTGCTTGCATGCATGCACAAGAAACATGTTGTGACAGCTTGCTGGAGTAGCAGGTTGTGAAGGTGTGGCAGTGTTCTGGCCAATGCCACCACTGCTTTTTGGGGCTTGCCTCTGTGGCACAAATGAATGAGCACGCTGTCTATGACAGCAGCTCAGAAGCGTGCCACCAACTTGAAAGAATTCCACCACTGCAATGAGGGAGCACCTCCTCTTTGCAGGCATGCCTTGCCTGGTGTAAAATTTTAATCAAAATAGTGGCGGCTGTCGCTGTCCACCTCTCAAAACCAACTTCTGGAGTGCCCAATCCCCCTGTCAGCATGCCCCAACCCCAGTTAATTTGCCAATGGGGGAGCACAATCCCCATTGGTTTAATGTCCCCTTGTTGGAATTTCTCTGCTGAAGGGGGTGCCCAATCCCCATTGGGATCATGCCCCCCCAAACACAGACACATTTTCTTTGCTGACAGGGAGCCCAATTCCCATCTGCCTCAATCCCCCTTCCCAAAAACACAGGTGGCACACTGGGAGCCCACCCCAGCGTGCCCAACATTTGTCAGAATTCATCTGTAATAAAGAAAACAGTCCTGCTAGGTCTCGTGTTTTTTTTTCTTTTTCTTATTATCTGAAACAAGAAAACAGTCCCTCATGGTCTGCAGTGCCCACCACCACCAACCCTCACTCACCCTCTGCACACCCAACCTCCCTGCACCACCCTCACACCATACTTAACTCTAGAGGTTGGCACCGTGATCTTCAGTGGAGCAGGAACACATCTGCACTCTTCAAAGCTAACCGCAAACTGAAGAAATGCCGGTAAGCTGTATAATGGCATAAATGGGGGAGGGGTTCAACTTAGGTGGATATCTCGGCTAATTTTGTAGCTTTAGGCACCAAATTTTCAACATGGGGTTCTTGGTTCCCCACCTCATGAACTCAGTCACCTTCATGTCGTTATTCAGTCCCAAAAGGCGATTTTGATTTCACTGCTCAGAATCACCTTCTGGGACCAATTGACAAAATGATAGTGTCATTGTTCATGAGGAGGGCTCCAAAAAAGCCTATGTTGCAAATTAGGTGAAAAAATTCCAAAAAAATGACTGTATTAAGAGCGTTCATTGCGCAGTTCCCACACACGCTCGTAACTTCAAGAATTTTTAATATTTTCACTCCAGATTATCAACATTGCCATTTTTCCACATCTCCTTATGAACAGTACAGCTGTCATTTTTCACATCCTGCCTGAAATGTGTTTTCACACATCTGGCACACAATGGCGTGCTTGCTGTGCGAAATCAATGTTTGGGACAGATTAAGAAAATCACAGTGACAGTGTTCATAAGGAGAGGTCCCAAAAAGCCCATGTTGCAAATTTGTTGAAAACATTCCCAAAAATGACTACATTACCAGCGTACATTGCGCAGTTTCTATGCACGCTCTTAACTTCAACAATTTTTTATATTTTTACTCCAGATTTTCAACATTGTCATTTTTGCACACCACCTTATGAATGGTACAGCTGTCATTTTTCACATACTGCCTGAAATATGTTTTCACACCTGTGGCACACAATGGGCGTGGCTACTGTGCGAAATCAATGTTTGGGACAGATTAAGAAAGTCACAGTGCCACTGTTCCTGAGCAGAGGTCCCAAAATGCCTATGTTGAAAATCTGGTGCAAAAAATCCCAAAACTAATTGCATTATGGGTGTGCATTGTGCAGTTTCTATACATGCTCGAGACTTCACCAATTTTTTTATATTTTCACTCCAGATTTTCAACATTACCATTTTTTTACACCTCCTTATGAACAGTTCAGCTATCATTTTTCACATCCTGTTCGAAATGTGTTTTCACACCTGTGGTGCCAAATGGCATAGTCGCCATGCAAAATCACATTTCGGCTAATGAACTGATAGTGTCACTGTTCATGCGGTGGGGTCACAGAAAGCCCATGTTGAAAACTTGGAGTGAAAATACCAAGAAATGTCCAGGGTGTTAGGATTTCTGAACATGACACCCTACCCTGTAGGGACTGACAGGTGTCAGGGGTGTGACTTGGGACTGTCAGCAGTAATGCTCTGCCATTCCACCCCCAAAACACCCTGCAGTCAGTGACAGGCATTAAGGTATGCCTTGGACTCTTTGGCCCCAAAGTTCACCCCATTCTCCTATCTGCACCCATTTCAGTGTATTTTCTTATGGAATGGGGTGAGTGTAAAGCCCGAACACCCCAAGGCACACCTCAACACTTGTCGGTGTCTGCAGCATAGGGTGAGGTGAAATGGCATGAGTTTTATGGGCAACAACCCAAAGGAACACCCCAATTCCTTTCTGTCTCTGCAGAGTGGGGGTGGGGTTGGCGTCAGTTCAATACTTCACTGCCATTCCTATTCTGCATCTGTCTTACTCCTGCACTTCCAATGCTAATGCCAGCAAGCAAACATTTTGTTAGAACTGACACAATTTCCTTCACCTTATTTAATTTTCAGTGACTTTAATCTAATGTTAACTTCCCTTTATTGGTCTTTGGGGTCTAAAGAAAACGAAAATCAATTTCACCTATTAAGTCTTTCTTGATTGATTTAAATTTAGAGGATCCATTCAGTTATTTACATATCCCATGAGGTGGGCGCATGGGGAAGGACGCCGTCCATAACGGCGACTCCTTCCCGGTGAAATCCCTCATGGCAATGGGAGGGTAGGGCGACCGGATGAGGTGGTGGGTGAACTGGGCAACTGGGCAACAGGATGTCGCTATATGTATGTGCCCGGGGGGAGCGATCACGGTGAGCGTGGGCTGGGAGGGGGCAGAGGAGCTGTAGGGGGTGGTGCTGTGGTGGATTTCTGAGCTACATCGTGGCATCGGGAGTTGGGTTGTGGTTGCGGTAGGTGAGGTACCGGTTTGGGTCCCGGCGCTGGTGTGATTTTTGTTGCACCTGGCCCGAACCTTTATTTTTTCCATGCCACCCTCACGATATGCACCCCTGGAGTTGAGAATCATTTAGTAGGGGGAGTAGGGGCAAAGCCCTCAGGGTGTGTGGGGGTGCGCACTTCACAGAAGCATTAAAACACATGTCCCGGTGCCGTTGTCCTGTGCACCGAGGGTGTCCGAGTGCTGAAAATGTTTTCGGCACTCTGACTGCAAGATAACGGTGATCGCCTTTAGGCTTTCGCCATTATCACATAGAACCAGTTATTTAGCATCAAATCAAGAAAATATTAATTCTTCTCTAATGTCAATATTTCATTTTCTAGAACTTATTTTGTTATAGTTTCAGAATCTCTTCTTCATGGGATTGTGGAAACCTCTAATAGATGTTTTACATTGTCAGGCCATGGTCCTTTTTATTAATCAGTTAAGTTGAACCTCTGCACAGCAAAAAATATCTTATGGAAATTAGGTCCAGTTCTGCTTAAAGATAATGAATTTATAGTAAAAATTAAAAAGAAAAGATATTAATGATTTCTTTGTACGTAATATGACTAGTAGGTTCAACTGTGTTTTTTATGGTAGGCCACAAAGGCATATGCCACAGAGGCATATGTAGAGCATTTATGGCAAAGAAACATAAAAATCATGACCAACTATTGAGAGAACTGGAGGATAAATCTGAAAAATGCAGAAGAGAAATACATCATTACAGAAAACAAACAAGACTTAAAAGAAGTGTTACTGTTAAAAGAAAAATATAATCTATCTGCTCAAATACAGAATGAGAGGATGGCTCTGACATCCAAATCAGGATGCTACTTTTGCACAGATAAGTTGGATAAACTATTATCATTACAAATGCATGCAGACAACATAGAAAGTCAATCCTTTATTTTGAAAATAATGGCTCACAGTTAATATCTGATGAAAGGGAGAATAATAAAAACATTTTCTAAATTTTATGAGGCTCTATATACTGTACACCAGAATATAGTCCCACTGAATTAGAAGTAGAGGATTTTTTTAAAAGATATTGGGCTTGACTTTTAGAGAGCTGCAAAATTGGTGCATGTTGTGCCAATCCCTTCCTGCAGCAAACTCTGGGTGCACAAGGGACCTGTGTTAGATTTTAGTGCAACATGGTTCTGTGCAAAAGTCCCCCAACTTGCCACAGGCAGAGTTTTGCTACAAAGAGTGGGCACACTGGAGAGGTTTGACAGAGGGTCTCATCAAGCTCCCTCTGCCCAGCAAAAGGCCAGCCCTTAAAAGCAATGTTTCAGGGGAGGAAGCCTGAGAGGTCGGGGGACACTGAACAAGGACCAGTGGGTGCTGCAGTGGGCAGCATGGGTACAGCGGGTGAGGCAGGGTACACAGGTGATACCAGGCAGATGTGCCTGGGCAGTTGTACCGACCTGTGGACATGGTACTCCCTGGTATTCATGCACCAGCCCTGTGCTAGACCCCTGCTGCCACCAGACCTGGCAGCTTTTCCGGAGCTTGCACAGTTCCTGATGGTGATAGTCAGTGGCTGCAGGCTACTTGGTGCAGTTGGTGAACAGGGATGTACCTGGGGCAGTGCAACATTCCCCTGCTGCACAGCCCACCAAGTGGTGGTATGCAGTAGCTACAGGTGCTGGTGTAGGTATGGCATGGTGTGAGGGCACCCCAATAGGCAGGGATTGGTACAACTGCCCAGGACGCATCTCCTTAATGCCACCTGTGTATACTGTCTCACCCCCTGAGCCCACAACAACCACTGTGGCACCCCCAGTCCATGTTCACTGTTCCACAACCTCCCTGACTTTCACCCCCCACCCGGCACACTCCTGTGGTGCAGGGCTGTTAGACCAGCTCATGGCTGGTCTAATCACAGCCCCTACTTGCAATAAGGAGATACTGCAACCCTGTAGTGGCACAACACCCCTTCCACCTCAGTGTACCACCACTTTCAGTGCAATGGTGGTGCAGGGCTCCATTGGCACACATGCTCCTATTTTCTACCCAGCCTGTATTCAAAAATCAGGACTGCCGCACCTTGTGATGCAAGGTGTCACTTGTGTCCATTCCCTTGATGCAGGCACCTTGCATTATACACGGAGCTTTAAAAATTGAGACCATTCAATTAAATTGCCTGGACATATCAGAAAGCCAACTTATGGATAAAAAAATTTCATTGGAGGAAATTAAGTTGGTGATTCAAGAACTTCAGACTGGACAGTCCCCAGACCCAGATGGGTTTGGTAGTGATTTCTATCTTTGCTTGATGAAGACTGGTTAATCTAGCTATATATGTTATTCATTAATATGGTGTCACCTGATAGTAATCCTCCTTTCTTTGATGAGCATTATTAGTTTGAGTCTTAAAAAGGATAAAACTCAATGAAATGTGGTATCGTGCAGACCAATTTTACTACTAAATTCAGACTACAAAATATTTTCTAAGGTACTAGCAAATAGGGTTAATAAAGTTATTAATAAAATCCTTAAGTCTGATCAGACTGGCTTAATTGGAGGAAGGATGCTACTGCACAATGTCAGAAGGGCACTTAATGTTATTTTTGATATAAGATCATGTACAGCAGCTCTCCTGGAGTTTGATGTATAAAAAGCATTTGGTCAGATTGCTTTTGTTTATTTTAAAACAGGTGTTGAATAAGTTCAGATTCAAGCCCCACTTTGACAACTGTGTGGATGTTATAGATATATATATATATATATATATATATATATATATATATAATCTGCCCCATAGCACAAGTAAAAATAAAGCAGGTGATTTCTAAAACAAATGAACAAAAATGAGGGACACAACAAGGATGCCCACTCTCTCTCTTACTCTTTGCTCTATTTATAGAACCTATGGCAGAATTATTGCATCAGGATTCAGAAATTAAGGGTATTGCTATCATGGAGTGGAAGAGAGAATATCACTTTTTGCAGATGATGTCTTGATTTTTCTTGATAATTTGAAAATATATATTCTAATTGTTTTGCAGCTCCTACTCAGGTTCATAAGGGTTTCTGGATATAAGGTTAACTGGGAAGAAACCTAAGTTTTGATATTAGATCTAGTCTTTGTCATTAACACAAGCTATAGATTTTAAGGTCTATCAACACATTAAATATTAAGGGATTTAGCTCACTAGATCAGTAGGTAAGCTTATAAAATTATTTTAGTTAAGTTGTGTAAAGAGATTTTGAGAATTTGTATAGATGGCAGTCACTTCCACTCACATTGGTGGACAACTCACTAACTACATACTGGCCACCTTCCTGGCCACCGGACCACTCCCCTGCTCCCCAGGTGCACAGCCACATGGCTGAAGAATGTGCTGGTACAAGAGCTGAGTGCTAGACACAGGGGGGGCATCCAATGAGATGTCCACCCTGGGTCCCATAGTGGATCCCTTCCATGCTGGGGCACAGGCTATGGTGAGTATGCATACCCTACAAGGTTCAACACCAGGTGTGTGCCCAAATGGCCACTCCAGCCCATGCAAGCAGCACAATGGGTTGGTCAACAGTGCAGCAGGGGTCTCGATGTGGGCACTGCCAACTGGTGTCTGATGGGGGTACATAACCATGAAGGATGGATATGGCAGGGTCCACCCTCATACAGATGTCACACGCCAGTGTGGCACGCAAGTGCCTTCATGCATACGAGCTGGTGCGGGCACCCCCCAACACGCCCCTGGTGCAGCGCCCCCTGGTTGACTGGGGATCCAGTGCACAGGGCACTAGCATGCCCATGAGTGAATGTCATGGAGGGATGCAGAGCACCACTGCATGGCATTCGGACATAGGTAGTGGTGGGTGAAGTGGGCTCAATCCACTCCGTGAAGCGATTCAAGGAGCAAAGGTGGATTTGTGGAGTGCTCTGCAATGCGAAGTGGAGTACTTCGCATTATAATGAGGAACGCGAAGTCTGTTAGAAACAATGGCTTCGCATTACTCCACCTCCCCAGGCCACTACTCTACCAATTTTAAGGCGAAGTGCATTGCAGGCAGTGCACTTCGCCTCACTTCGCCTTGTTTTTGAGCTCCAAAGGCGAATTTTGCATTGATTCATGGAATTTCAGGTCACATGGGCTCTATATTGATCTGCATAGCCTCGGTTTGGGGTAGTATGAGTAGGAAGGAGTAGGAGACAGTGTGCTCTGATAGCTGTCTGTGATAGGAATCTTGTAAAAGCTGTTCAAAAAGCATTTTTGCTTTTTTTGGGGATCCAACTTTAGTTCATCGATTGTAGGAAACCCTCCTGTGCTCATATCATCGACCGTTTTTGTTTTTGTGTGGATTTTGAATGTTAATTTACAACATTGAGTGTGTGTGGTGAAAGACAGTGAAAGTGTGCTTTGGGGGAAGGGCGTATTTGTGGTGTAGGTAGATTTAGGTTGGAGAGATAGTGATTTCTTTGTTTTTTGGTTATATTTTTGTTATATAACTGACTGTGTTAATGTACACATAGTAATATTATCAGTAATAGTAGAAATTTTCTTGCTGTTTGTTGTGTGGATGTGGTGCGGCAGTTCATAAGTTAAGGTTGTTTAAATTACAAATTTACAATATGTGACGTGGCATAGTACTGAACTTTTGCATTTGCAGCACATTCCTTGTTGAGTCGTTCAGCATTGTACACAAACTGTTCTGTGTGTGAGTGTGTGTGCAGTGTTGTGTGCATCAAATAATACACCTTTTATTGTACCACAGACTAGTGTAATTGCAAGCACAGCAGTGTGAACCTGCCATCCACTGCAGCTGCCTGATTTTGTACTGTGATCATGGTATCTGTTTTTAGTTTTGCTGCTTGTAGTGCCATAAAAATCAGCTTTGTCTTTATTCAGTGCTCCCCCACCCCCACATTCAAAAGGTATTTTTTACCAGATTGGATTGTTTTTGTGACCTCATCAGCACCACTGGTTACTGAAGTTGTTTTAATTCAGTGACAGTCTCAGAGTAGTCTCTTAGCTGCTGCTGAAGCCACAGTTGTTTATTTGGCTTCACATCCCTCCAATCAGAGAGTGAACGTATCAAAATCTGAATTTGGTTATAACATTTGTGGTTGATCCCCCAAAATGTCTGCAAAGAGACGTGCAAGCAAAGCTGTTTCTCACCGTGGCAATGTTGTCAGTAAGATGGTCTGTGGGTGTGGTAGTACGCAGATGCAGAAGTGCATTGATGATGTGAGGAAAGGTATTTCTCCTGCAATGTTTTTTACAGCCCAATCAGTAGCTTCACTCATAGTTGGAGGAGACAATGTTTTCCCAGCCGGTGGTGTTAGTGTTACTGGTGTTAGTGGTGGTGGAGGTAGTATTAGTATTGTTACATCAAGTTCTAATTCTGACCAGTCTACCGTTTCCAAAAACATTGAGTGTGAAGCAGTGCAAGTGAGTGGCAGCGTAGATTATGTCATACTTCCCAGTAACATCCCAGTAACTGAACCTGAGGATTCTGATGATCATGTCAACAATAGCATACAATGTGATATTCCGTCCACCATGGCACTTAACGTCACGCATTTTCCATGCAGTGATTCACAGTGTGGTGAAAAAATATCAGGTGATGGTGGTGCAGATGCTGATGATGAGTGTGATGATGATGATGATGATGACGTTGCTGTTGTTGCAACATGCAGTCCACATGCTAGCATCCAAGCAGAAGATGTGGATGTGTGTGAATTTGATGAATATGATGACGATGTAATTGACCCCAGTTGGGAACTGGAGAAAAAGAAATTAAAAGTGGCTGTGTCTGAGTCTGTTTGCAGGAATCCTTCCCCCTGTAAAAACTTGTGATCTACCAGTTTTAGTTGATGATGATGATGACCCAGTAATCAATATGATAGGTAGTCGTGGTGGTCAGGTGCAGTCCAGGGGTGCAGTGCCCGAAACATCACGTGCCCCCCCCACTTCAGTGCTTAAAATAACAGACTTAAATAAGCCACATCATCATGGACATGTTAAAAGCAGAGCATCACACTCCCTTGTTTGGGATTTTTTTGTTCAAGATACAAATGATGATTCAGTTGCAATCTGCCAGGTTTGCCATGTGCATGTGAGTCAAGGTAAAAAGGGGAGCCATCTGGGCATAGGAGGACAGCATACGCATCTTAAGAATAGGCACTTGTCACTGTGGACCCAGCACAAGCTGGCAGCTAATACCATAGTGGGGCATTCACCCATGTCACTGGCAACCATAGCCAGCATGTTATCCCCTTCCATGTCTGTTAAGCCCAGTAGGAAATTAAACGTGTGCAGTAGTGTGGTAATAAGAGCAGAGGATTACTACAGGCATGATGAGGTGGAGGACAATAATGACTTTGAAATGTTGTCCAGTGCTAGTGAGAGTAGCAGTTTTGGTGGTGGTGGTGAATTCAGTATGTCTAGTGCAAGTGGTACATCAACCCCAGTTGGCAAATCTGGCAAAATAACATCATTTCTGGGTTTGTCATCATCACCTGTGCAACCGTCTTCATCAAATGTCCACACTCCACACCCTGCCAATGCCATTCATCACAGAGCACGACTGTTTGTGATCAACACACCACATGTAAAACGTTTAAGTCAGCCCACGTTACAGAGTGTTTTTGCGCATAAGCTGAAGTACCCCCGAATCATACAGTGTCACATGAACTCAATGCTGCTGTAGTGGAAATGCTGGCAATTGATCTTTTGCCTTTCCCCTTTGTGGAGAATTCTGGGTTCCAGTGGTTTGCTTCACGTGCCTGTCCAAAATGGAAAGTCCCATCCAGGACATACTTTTCTACCCGTGCTGTCCCCGAGTTGTTCCGCACTGTGTCCGACTCAGTAAGACGTGCCCTTCAACATTCTCCTCCTCAATTCATCCATTTAAGTATGGATATATGGACAAATGGCAAAACAGCATGGAGTTCATATCTGTGTATAACTGCACACTGGGCGCAGGTGCCGGGGGTTGTTTGTGATGTTGGTAGTGTGAACAATCACTGCAGTAAGGTGGATTGTCATGGTAGCAATCTTCCTGGGATTCGACAGCATGCAATGACTGCTCTGCACAGTGTGACCTGTTCACACACTGGTGAGAACATGTTGGACATGGTACTGACTGAAATTGACAGATGGCTAAACCCTCTGTCCCTGAGAGCTGGGTTCATAGCAAGTGACAATGGGTCAAATGTGGTGAAATGCATCACAAATGGTGTTTTGTTTCGTGTTCCATGCATGGCCCACTGTTTAAATCTTGTGGTTCAGGAGTTTCTACAGCATCCTGATATAAAGGAAATGCTGACCATTGCACGACATATCTGCTCTCACTTTTTAAGATCTGGAAAGGCCTGTGACCAACTGCAGCAGTTGCAGATACAAAACAGCCTGTCTCAGCACCGCTTGAAGCTGGAAGTTGTCACCCGATGGAACTCCATGTTATACATGGCAGAGAGGTTGTATGAATAATACAAAGCCATCTCAGAATATCTTGTTATGCACACTAACCGTGACAGTTCCGAGGCCTCCATGTCTATGACGACTGAACAGTGGCGCCTCATGGACTCTGTAATAACAATTTTGTGGCCTTTTGAACATGCCACACAGGCAGTGAGTGGTGAGTCTGCCTCCATTAGCCAATCAATTCCACTGCTGCGGGTGCTGAGGCAGACATTGGTGAATGTACAGCATAGCCTTGATGTTGCTGGAGATGGTGGTAGCAGTCTGTTGCTACAACACATGCTGACAGTATTCGACCAGAATAGTCAAGTCGTGAGCATTCAGCGTAGTGACAACTTTGCCATAGCAACAATGCTGGACCCACAATACAAACATGGAATTGCATCAGTACTGGAGGGAGGGCCTGAACAGGTACAAAATATCAGTGGTCAACTGGTGCGCTTGGTTCATGGGGCACAGAAGTCACGTGCCAAGGTCAGAAAACCTCAGCAGCATAATCTGGCTGAAGGTGTACCTGGAGGACCATTAAGCATATCCTGCAAGGGGAAGATGACTGTAGTTCCAGGGTGGTCTGTCATCCAAAGTGGCTGGCATCAACCCGCTTTGGGAGGCTTTGTCCCAAGTGGGTATTTGTGAAATGAATGATTCAGGAGAACAGGATGATGCATCAACAATTGGACTTAGTGTGGCACAGAGAATGGCTGAGCCATATTTGTCTGAAAACAGGCATCTGACAATAACTGAAGATCCTCTTTTGTACTGGAGTGGAAAGGTCAGTGAATGGCCAGAGCTGACTGCAGTGGCACTGAAGTACCTCACATGCCCACCCTCCAGTGTAAGTGCTGAGAGGGTATTCAGCTCAGCAGGTGCAATAGTCAGGGATCGTCGGACAAACCTGTCTCCTGCAAATGTTAGTTTGCCAACATTCATTAAAATGAATGAGAGGCAGATACCAGCAGAGACTGCAACCACGGTATTCGTACCCTGGCTTAGTCATGGTGGTCTTGCTGATGTGGAAATGGAGCATCCTGGTGGCACTGGCAGTGGCTGCCTGAAACGGCCCATCATTGATGTAGATGATGACATAATGGAGAAAGAATTTTCCAGTAGTCAGACTTCAGACATCTATGACTGTGAAGACAGTTTTCTTTATGAGGATGATGATGTGGTTAATGTTGGCAGGTTTTAACTGAAGTTTTTAAAAGGCGGTGTGCCCCCCTGGACCACCACCACCAGGACTGATGTTATCCACTGCCACCATTGCCACCATGAGTCTCTCTGCCCCCCCAAACCACCACCACTGGGACTGATGTTATCCAAGTCTGCCACCATGAGTCTGTCTGCCCACCGGACCACCACCACCGGGACTGATGTTATCCACTGCCACCACTGCCACCATGAGTCTGTCTGCCCCCCCGGATCACCGCCACCAGAACTGATGTTATCCAAGTCTGCCACCAAGAGTCTGTCTGCCCCGGACCACCACCACCGGAACTGATGTTATCCAAGTCTGCCACCATGAGTCTGTTTGCCCCCCAGACCACCACCACTGGGACTGATGTTATCCACTACCACCACTGACACCATGAGTCTGTCTGCCCCCCCAGACTACCACCACTGAGATTGTTATCCAAGTCTGCCACCATGAGTCTGTCTGCCCCTGGACCACCACCACCAGGACTGATGTTATCCACTGCCCCCATGAGTCTGTCTACCCCCGGACCACCACCACTGGGACTGATGTTATCCAAGTCTGCCACCATGAGTCTGTCTGCCCCCCCGGACCACCACCACTGGGACTGATGTTATCCACTGCCACCATGAGTCTGTCTGCCCCCCAGACCACCACCGGGACTGATGTTATCCACTGCCACCATAAGTCTGTCTGCCCCCCGGACCACCACCACCACCACCGGGACTGATTTTATCCACTGCCACCATGCACCTGTCTGGACCACCACATCCATCAGCCAGAGACAGAAAGCTTCTTAATATTTAAACCATAAAGTGAGTATGTGTACTCACGTTTGTTATGCTGCTTCACTTCCTTTAGTTGTATGTTCTGTTTTCTGTAGCTTTTCAGAGCCGCAATGGTAAAAGACATACAGTACACTTCTTTTGTTACTTTTACAGGGTAACAAAAAAAGGCTCCATCGCTAAAACTCATTGGGAATGGTACTGTATGCAGCTGTACTGTACAGAGAGTAAGCGATGTAATATCCATGTGAAATCCATTCTGGTAAGCATGAAGATTTAATTTCATCCATTTCATTGTTTTGTAAAGACTGCAGCAAATATTGCACACAGGTTGTGTTAGTTGACAAGATGTAGCTTTGAAATGTAACTTGACTTTAGGGATTGAGATTTGAGAACCAGGGAGGGACACATAACAATTAAGTTGCAAGAAGTAATTCATTTCTTTTTTTAGGAAACTTCCAGATGCTTTGTTGTTCTGACAAAGTGGCCTTATCCAAACAAGTTCTTCAACTTCAGGCCACCCCCCCCCACAGCTCAGGTGCACATGCAACATGCAAAAGTCATTTCATTAGAGGACCATGACCATCATTAACAACCAGACTCAAGAAGGATGCAGATGACATCTGTGAAGAAGTAAGAAAATAAGAAACCATTACAGACAAACCTGCAAATATGCTTCCCCTCACCCCAAAAAAAAAAAATACTTACCTTCATGTGCTTGACAGTTATCCATTGCAAATTTCTATGCAAAAAGTTCTAACTGAGCATTGGAATGTGCACACCAACAGTATCTGTGACCTGTGATACAGAACAATACCATGAGTATATGTCCATGTCAACCCCCCTCACCTACAAAATACAGAAATATATATCTATATATATCAACTAACCAAGGCTACTATTAGTGTACAGACAAAGGGCATCCTTCCATCCAGTTGAAATGATCACATTGCATTTGCTCAAATCACAGCACACATTGGACCAGCAACAGTTCACTCACGGTCATCATTTTATTCTGGGACACTGCACGCATGAGTGACTGCGCAATAAATTCTGGGGTACTTTGCATGTGCTGAAATAATCCCATTTCACTTCGTTACCACTTGTCAATTTTCTGGACACAAGGTGATGCATTTTGGGCTGGCAGAAAAAATCTTCGGACTCTGTGCCACCACTGCACGCATGACTGAGTGCTCTATTAATTCTGAGGGACTTTGTATGTGCTGAAACAATCCCATTTCACTTTGTTACCACTTGTCAATTTTCTACACACAAGCAGAATGCATTTTGGGCTGGAAGAAAAAATCTGGGGACTCTGTACCACTTTTGTGCGCATGACTGAGTACGCCATTAATTCTGGGGGACTTTGTATGTGCTGAAACAATCCCATTTCACTTTGTTACCACTTGTCAGTTTTCTGCACACAAGCAGGATGCATTTTGGGCTGGCAGGAAAAACTAGGGACTCTGTGCCACTTTTGTGTGTTCTGTGATTGTTGCTGTGAGCTCATGATGTCATACTGACATTTTTACAATTAAAGCAGCATTGCAAGAATGTCCTCACAGTTCTGAACTGTACTTTTTTATGCTACTTTACATTGCCATAGCCACCACTACTTACCTACGAGTCATGACTTGAATGATACGATTCTTTTCACAATTTATGTCTGCTTTGCTTACTTGACTACTTTTTTCCATGTATGAAAAAAAATGAGCACGTCTTCCAATATTGTTCGGACCAGGTTCGTATTTATTTGCAGCTGCTTTTCAATAACTATTGTTCCGCGGTGTCATAAAACACTGCCTGATGCATAACTGTTAATTAATAACAGAAGTGATATATAACAACTACTTGATGTGATGGAGAAAAGCAAAGGAAAACAATGACAAAGACCTGGTCAGCACCAATTTAAAAGGAATGCTCCTTTCATTATTTCACACATGAAAAAAAGTAGTACAGCAGACTCAACTACTGTAAATTCTCGTATCATTCTAGTCAGTCAGGATGTAAGTAAAGGAAGTTGTAACATAGTATTAAAAAATATTGGTCAGAGTTATCAACAGATTGTTGCGCTGCTGCTTTACAGACATTCACCACGTTACATAGTTATGGTGATGCACATAAACTAATATGTGGGGGCATTACTACCACTGGAATATTTCTTGCTCCACAGAGTGCAATATATTTCTGTGAAAACTACCCATAATTTCATTACAGTGAGTCACATGACGGAGGACTTACTGATCAGAAAAGCCACCCACATTCTGCCACCCTTTCCCAGCAAAGTTAGGACATGATGCCAAGGGGAGCACAGGTGCATGCTCCACTATAGTGAATATCCGGCAGCTATTCCAATGTTTCCTTATGTTATAAGGTTCACTTTGTGGTGAAATATGGGATGTTTCCATTAACAAGGCTCTTCTTACTGGAAACGTGGCCACACATTTCATCACAAACTGACCATTATAACATAAAGAAACATTCAGAAACCTGCCGGACAATCGGATATTCACTGTAAGGAGTATGCACACGCGCTCTCCCTGCCATCATGTCCTAACATTGCTGAGAAGGGAGGCAGAATGTGAGCAGATTTTCAGAATGGGAATTCCTCCATCACATGACACACTGTAATGAAATTACGGGTGGTTTTCACAAAAATGTATTGCACTATGTGGTGCAAGAAAGATTCCTCTGGAAGGGAAAATGTGTATGATTAAACAATAAACAAAAAACACACAAAAAAAGTACAACACAGTAGTGGGGTGGGGTCAGGGGTGGGGGTGGGGGGACAGAAAACAATCCCCTCACTTACTATGGCTGTGGGATGCCATGGTGGTCCAGCAGCAGGTGCAGCATTGAAAGTATTTGCTGCTGCTGTGCTTCCACTCTGTTCACCTGCTGCTTCAAAGCACTGAACCGCTCATTATTTTCCTCGAGCACTGCCAACACCAGGCTGATGTCAGACTGGGTTGCAGAGACTGTGCTGGGGTTCACTGTAGCGGGGAATCCAGGTAGTGGGGCTGGTGGTGGACAGGGTGATGCTGGTGGCTGTGGTGGCAGTGCTGGTCGTGGTGGTGGAGCAGCTGCTGTAGTAGCCCTCCTCCTCCTCCTGCTGTGGCAGTGACTGTGAGGCACATCTCCCACCCCAGCAGCACCCTCGGCCACTGCCACGGAAGGGCCAGCAGGTGGACGCCTGGCCCCTTCCATGGCAGCCTGCCACTCTGCCCTGTGGTAATTCAGCATGTGGGTGCGCTGTCCACCAGTCCCTCAAATGTGTCCCGGGGGGCCACAGTACATCAGCACACCACACACATGGCACTCCACCACTGTGCCTCTCTCCCCCCACATAATTAAAAATCTCCCACACTGGAGAGCTGCAGGGGGGACTAGAAACATTCCTCACATGTCGGGCATGAGTCCTACCACCACCTACTATTTCCGGGCCACCTCCTGTGGCTATGCAGGTGGTGGAAGGGGTGCTGCTGGAGCCCCAACAGCTGCTGCTAGTGGTGGTGGTGGTAGTGGTGGAGAAGGTGGACATGCAGCAGCCACCAGTGGCACTGGTGCTGCTGCTCCTGTTGCTTCAACGGGGGAAGCAACACCGGCCAGGAGTCGGGAGCGGTCCAACATCACACGACCGCCCCGCCCCCCACGGGTCTGCACTCCTACCCTCCTACCGCGCTCATGGGCCAGCGACTCGCCTTCTCCTACGTGACTGTCCATCCTCCTGAAGTCCACAGGCCGACACACACATACACACACACATAGACAGTGGAAACACACACACACACACAGAGTCAGTCACACACACAAAACAAAACTTATACAAAAAAATCACTAACAAAAAAACACAAATACAATACAAAAACTAAGTAAAATAGCTTTTAAAAATGCTGTTTGTTTTGTTCTGGCACTGAAAAGCAATGAAAGGCAAGCAGTAACTCCTCTCTTCTCACAAATGCTTTCTCTCTCTACAAATGCAAAGAAGAAAGTGAAACTGCTTCTGTGACTCACTTCCTTCCTGCCTGGCTAAAGTATGTGACTTACAGTATTGCAAGCCATGTGATGTGCCTATTTTCTTCTCACTTCACCTTACTTTGCGTTAAGGCATAATGGCAACGCGAAGTGGCAATAATAATACTGTGAAGTGAGCACTTTACAGGGTCCACTTTGCGTTGTGCTCTACGATGCGAAATGCCCACTTTGTGTCCACTTCATGGGCAGATTAATAATTCGCTGCATCTCTAGACATAGGAATCCTTATACACTGCCCTTGCATGGTACGTAGGCATTCATGAATAGGGCCCATTGTGAGGTAGAGTAAATTTTGTAAAGATGAACATTTTTCCAAGGATGTTATTTGTTTTTCAGACAATTCCAGTTAATCTTCCTAAAATAACTCTTTTGAATTTAGACAGGAGAATAGTTATATTTATTTGAGATAAAAAAAACAGAATCTTTGCAGCATTGCTTTCATTTGGAAGAGGACATCCCTTATTGGTTGTATCAGAAATCACTTTTACACCATGAGAGGATGTGAAGAGCACTATGTGGGTTACATTGTATATAAATTACAGCTTGGAAAAGATTTCATTTTGCTTGAGAAATACAGCAAGGATATGGTATGAGGCCCATAATATACTATGGTATAAGAAAAAAATATCACAATTATCTCCAGTTCTGAATAACTTATATCTACTTATATATACATCTACATATTATATTATATTATATTTATAATATATATTATAATACATTTTTTTTTTGAATTTTGCAAAAGCATTTGACAGAGTTTCCCATAATATACTAATAAAGCATATGATTATGTTGGAATTTCCCCGATATTTAATAACCTGGGTAACAGCATGGCTAAATAACCATCAACAGTGCACCACAATAAAGGGATACTCATCTGCATGGGCTGAAGTGACAAGTGGGGTGCCTCTGGGCTCGATATTGGGCCCTGTATTATTTAATATCTTGATTTCATCAATGCAGTCATCAAAAAATGTCTGGATGTCAAAGTATGCAGATGACTGCAAGATAGGCTGTATAGTTAACTCCCTTGAGGCAGCTGCAAACTTCCAAAAAGAGTTATCTTCCCTGGAACTATGGGAAGAAAATAACAAGATGACGTTCAATGTTCAAAAATGCAAAGTAATACATTTGGGACATAATAACTCAAAATATAATTATGTACTAAATCACGTGGTACTCCGAGAAACCGATAATGAGCAGGACTTGGGAGTAATTATAGATAATAAAATCACTTTTGATAATAACACAATAATAATAGTTAAAAAATGCCAACAATGGGATGTATTCTGAAACATATAAAGAGTAGACATCCAAGACTTATCATACCACTGTACACGAGTTTAGTTAGATCACACTTGGATCACTGTGCACCTTTTTGTCCTCCAAATACAATCAGAGGAAAGAGATTAATTGAGGGAGTCCAAAGAAAAATGACAAAAAAAATTACAGTCATGGAAAACATGAAATATGGGGAAAGACTGCAACATCTGGACTTATACTCCATGAATTATTGACAACTTTGAGGAGATCTTTGCTTAACACATAAAGCCATTAGAGACCCAGTCCTTTTAGAAACACTTGGTTTAGAAATAAACTTTAACAATACTCAAACTAGCTCTCACAATCTTAAATTAACAGGTGATCATTGTAGAACCAAAAAGAGAATATAGGTAACGTAAAAGTTGAATACATATAAAAATAATCCTACCCTAGGGTGGCAAGCTCTTATAAAGACAATGCCTCCTGAGCTTGTAAGATACTATGATGATACTATTATATTATATTATATTATATTATATTATATTATATTATATTATATTATATTATATTATATTATGTTATATTATATCATATCATATCTACAGCTCAGCTGGTTCAGTTCTGGGATTGCCCAGGCAGTAAGGGAAAAGAGGTTGGCCTATAGAAAATTCAGGAAGACCAAGAGAGAGGTGGATAGGGAAAATTACCTTAGGTTGGCTAGTGAGGCAAGTAAGGAAGTCAGGCGAGCAAAGATACAGAAGAAGCTGCAGATAGCTGAAGGAATTAAGAAGGAGGAGAAGGCTTTCTTTCACTATATAAGTGAGAAAAGGGACAAGAAGGAAGGGATTATTAGGTTTAAGAAAGGGGTAGCGTGGGTGGAGGATAATGGGGGAAAAGCAGAGATACTAAATTAATACTTCTGTTCCATCTTCACCAGGGAGAAGGACAGACCAGTGCCTTCTGGAGGGAAAAGAGGAGCAAGGGGGAAGGGGAACACAGACATAGTGATAGAGGAGGATAGAGTGACGGAGGGGCTGCTGGCATTGAAGGTGGACAAATCACCAGGCCCGGAAGACGTACATCCAAGGGTACTAAAGGAACTGGTTGAGGAGCTGGCAAGGTCACTGGCAGACTTATTTAATAGTTCACTAGAGTCAGGCATGGTACCGCAGGACTGGAGAACAATATATGTAGTACCCCTCCACAAAAGCAGTACCAAGGATGACCCAGGGAATTACAGACCAGTTAGTCTGACCTCCATTGTGGGCAAGTTCATGGAGACTATACTAAAGGAAAGGTTGGTGGTATATCTAGAGAAGCATGGTCTCCTGGCTGTGAGGCAGCATGGGTTCATGGGGAGGAGACTGTGTCAAACAAATCTTATTGACTTCTTTGACTGTGTCACTAAGACAGTAGACAGTGTACAAGCAGTAGGCATCGTCTATCTTGATTTCAACAAGGCCTCTGACTTTGTGCCCCACAAAAGGTTGATCAGGAAGTTGGTGGATCTCAGGGTTGGGGAAAAGATGGCCAGATGGGTGGAAAACTGGCTAAGGGACAGAATCCAGAGGGTGGTTGTGGGTGGAGAGTTATCTGGCACCAGAGAGGTAACCAGTGGGGTCCAGCATGGCTTGGTGCTGGGGCCAGTGTTGTTCAATGTCTTCATCAATGACACTGGGGATGGTATTAAGGGAAACATGTGCCTATTCATGGATGACACCGAGCTCTGTGGGAGAGTGTACACAGGTGAAGGGATACAGTACCTACAGGAAGATCTGAAAAAGCTGAGGAGGTGGTCCATGATCTGGCAGCTTGGCTTCAATGCCAAAAAATGCAAAGTGATGCATATTGGAGCCAAGAATCCCAGGACAGAGTACTACCTGGGTGAAGTTTGAGTATCTGCATAAGAGGAGGAGAAGGACCTAGGAGTGATGCTCACTAGTGACCTGAAGCACTCCATGCAGTTCAAGAAAGCAGCAGCAAAGGCAAACAAGATGCTGGGATGCATATCTAGGGGGATCAGTAGTAGGAGAGAGGAGGTTATAATGCCTTTGTACAAGTCACTGGTAAGACCGCATCTAGAGTATGGAGTTTGGTACTGGTGCCCACACCTCAAAAAGGACATTAACCTGCTGGAGAAGGTCCAGAGGAGGGCTACAAAGATGATAATGGGTCAGCAGGGTAAGGCATAAGAGTAGAGGTTAAGAGCACTGAACATATACTCCCTGGAGGACAGGAGAGAGAGAGAGAGGACATGATTGGGACTTTCAAGTACTTGAAAGAGATAAATAAGGTTGATAAGGAGAATCTCTTTAAGCTGAGTGGCAACCATAACACGAGGGGGCACTCTCTTAAGCTGGAGGGTGGGAGGTTTAGGAGGGAGGTCAGGAAGCACTTCTTCACAGAGAGGGTGGTGGATGCTTGGGATGCACTGCTGGAAGAGGTCATCTCATTGAAGACAGTGGGCAGCTTTAAGAGAGGCTGAGATAGACATAGGGGGTGTCACAATGTTTATCACCATAGCAGAATATTTTCAGGTTGGATACACCACAAAATTCTCCCATCAGATGAATGAATCACTTTAGCAGAAGGCACAATCCATTTGAGAAGGCAAACAGGACAAACAAGGTCAATGTTTGTGTACACAATCCATGCTCCAAAATTAGTTCCATTGATAAATCTACTGTTTCTTCCAGTGTCAAAAGAAGAGTCAACAGGTGTCAAAGCATCAGTATTTACACCAAAGTCCCATAAAGAGACATTCAAAGTTCCTTTGTTCAGAAGACCCAGATCAGAGGCATACGACCAATTCAAGTTCATTGTTGAATAACTACAAACAGGGAGGATGACATCAAAGACATCACATCTGCAGAGATGACGATACCCTTTCCAGGCACAGCAATCAGTGTGGGAAGCAGCCCAAACACTGAGTATAGGGTGGAACACTAACAATGGAGGAAGATCCAAACATTCACAATAAATGTTACCATCAAGATGACCAATAGAATGGACAGTTGCCAGACAGTCAAAAATCACTGATGAGGAATCAAATTTCGGTAAGGAGATGGTAAATGTCACATAAAGTGCATCCTGGATTGAGCATGAGTGAGATGCAAAGCATGGAGAAATATTCAGGTGTGGGGTTATATATCCCAGATTTCTTGCTGTTGATAACTGCACAGATAAAGTTTGTTTCAAACATATTGCCACGCATGATGCAGAGGAACATTGAGGGCAATACCATCATCCAAGATGTTTGTCATGGATGAGATCCGGAATATGTCCAGATTCCAGATCAAGTAACAATCCCTTAATCGTAGTTTCGATGTGGGAACCATACACAGTGCATAAAATTTCCCTTCCAATAGCATGCTTTCTGCTTCCTTGTTGTGAGCAGAAATCAGTTGATTAAATTTTAATCTCGTCTCCTCAAACCCTTCAAATATTTCTTTCATATTATAAACTATGAAATGTTCTTCTTGGCTTAGATCATCTACACCATGTAACAGTGGTGGAAACATGTTATATTTAAAAGCTTCATCAGTTTTAGACATTTGGGATTTTAAACTGGCTATATCAGCCCTATTCCAAATAGATATACCAGAACCAAAGATGCCTGTGACAGTGCTGGTAGCTGCACCAGCCGATGTCATATCAAAATGTTTATAGCATTTTGGTTTACTATTTTTCACAGAAGATTTAGGGTTGGGTCTAAGGACTCCCCTAAGTTCAGTGCTAAGGATCCCAGTTAAGGGGTCACTAAGTAAGGATTAAGTCACGAGAAAGCATGGGTCTACTGTGGAATTAATCCATGGTTGGGGGGTTTGGACCACGAGGCTGAAGGCTGAGTGGGTCCAACCAACCAACCATGGATTAATTCCACTGTAGACCCATCCTTTCGAGTGGCTTAATCCGCTTGTAACATGGCAATGAGTGTATGACTAATAGTCTTTGAATAAAAGAGTACAGTCACACTGATTTACTTTTAGAATACTGTATGTTGAGCTGTTAAACACGATGTACATATACTTGAAAACAATTGGAACACACCTGTTGGAAATATCGTGGCTGCTATTTCACTTTTGTTAAAATAACTTTCATTATAAGCTTTAAGCTTTCTAACATCAAAACATATTTTACAACTTTTCAAAAACTTGCAATTCACTTTCTATTCTAGGTGCATTGATTTTCCTCTCTGTGTATTAGAAGATATGGGCTGCACTGCATGATGGGAGTGTGCTATGGTACATTTTAGTTTTCTTCCTCCAGTTCCTTTGCAGACCAATAGGTGACTGTCAAAGAATTCTAGTAGCACAAGCACCGTTTCTCCAAATGTACTGAATTAAGCCAATCTGAAAAACACTTTATTGAACAACTACTATTTTGCGGAATATTATTTTCACTTTTTTCCCCTCTAAACTATCTAACTCAGCAGGACATAGAACAACATAACAGTTTACTGCTTTCACCTTTCAAATACTTGTTTTGACTACTATTGTTAGTCTGTTTCTTTGATTTCTTTTTGTTTCTCTCAATTTATTTCTCTTTTCACCCATAGAAGTATCTTCTCTCTTTAATTTTGCTTTGTTTATCTCAGTGTCTGTTATTTTTGCTTTCGGTTATAGAAGCTGCATGCTCATCTTTACCACTGTGTATTCACCAAGAAAAGGCTAGGACAGATAATGTGATTCAGTCATCCACAATGCATTGCACCCACAGTTGCTTAGAAAGCAGTAGATCAGAAGGGATGGTAACAGCATGTAACTGTTCACTTCTAAAGAAATATTGTTGCAGCATAATTAACAGTATATGTGGAGTTTAAATGTACAATCTCTAGTCACTCATGAACTTCTGTCGCAGTTACAACATAGAACAATCTTGAAAATGTCAAAAACCCTGTGCCAGGAAAATTCTTAGCAAATACAAGCTTGGACAACTACACACTGCAAACTATTTGCATATTGCTTTCACTTGTATACTGCTTCTTGCCTGTAGTGGATTGCCAAGGTATTACATCACAAACCATGATTTACTATGGTATTAGACAATGGTTTCTACTGTATCACATGGTGTGTTTGCACCTATCCGAATGCTTCATTTTGTTTTTCTTTTTTATGCCATGTTACAATGCATATTTGATACTCAGCAATAATATCAGTAAGTAAAATGTGAAAAAACTTGAAACATTTTTTTCAGAACATAAACCAAACAATTTCATGTCCCACAATGAGAGATTCAAAAGAACAGGAATGTGTATGAACTGCACATTATTAATCAAGGCACGTGCTAAGGAACTAGCAATTAAGCCACTGGGTGGACCTAGTGTTTGTTTGAGACAATCAGCTGCCTTGATAAACCAATCTTGATCTCTAAGAGATTCAATTTTAGGTATAACTTCTAGTTGAATACTAGCATGTGTCAGGAAATGTAAGATATGGAATTTTTTATCATCATAATTTTTTAAATTATTGCATGAGCTAGGATCAAACCAAGCTGTAATGTTATAAAGTCCAGAATGTGAGAGGGTTGCATAACGGATGAAAAGAGTACTGTTAAGTGCCAATTTGGTATTGGGCAATCCTTCAAAAGTGCTATTAACCAGGCGGGCTACTTGTACTTTTTTTCCATTGTGATCTGTATGCCATACAATATCAAGGCTAGTTTGATCTGAGGCCATAACCATAACATTCAGTCGTGCTTCTTCACCCTCCTGAATGATGATCTTTGGACTTGAGACATCAATCTGAGTTTCACGAGGCATCGCCTCATTGGTTTCAACGTTGTTGTTGGACACCCCAGAATCAGGACCATGGGGAGAATTTATGATAGACCACACAATGTGAGGTCATGAGCAAGACTCCATAAAGGAGTAGGTGCTGGGTCACCATCTCAGTTAGGAACCTAGAAGAAAAAAAGAAAAGAAAAACATGATTAGTTCAGTACTATTCCACCCTGTGGGGTTAGGAAAAATAGTTTACTCTCCTTCATATAACTTCATCTGATTGGCATGTAGCCATTTGTCAGTCAGCTTCTTATTACATGGCAGTTTAACTTGATAGACTGAAGGACTGAGCTTATTTACAATAGAATAGGGACCTCCCATTTGTTTTCAAAAGCATGAGTAGGAACAGCAAATCTGAGAACCATCATTGATCTCCGACCTGCCAGTCCACATCATGGACTGTCTTGTCAAATTGTATCTTTGATTGTTGTTGGGCCTTGCCCAATCATTTCACAGATGTATCAGTTGGAAATCTTGTTTCAGTTTTTGGACATATTTATCTACTAATACTCTATCATTAGTAGGAGCACACAAATCCAGAAGTAGATGTTCTGGTAATCTCATTGACCTTCCGGTCATGACCTCAAATGGGGTACATTTTGTACTCAATGAGGGTGTAGCCCTTATTGCCATAAGGAGCAAAGGCAATAAGGAATCACAGTTATTGGGGTTGTCCTTAGAAAATTTAGATAGCATAAGCTTGATCTGCCTGTTGGCCCTTTCCACCTGCCCTGATGATTGTGGGTGATAAGGGATGTGAAACTTCTGACTTACTCCTAGGAGTTTCAGAGTTTCCTGCATCAGTTCACCTGTAAAACTCGAATCTTGATCAGAGTCTACCTTCAAGTGTATACCCCATCTGGTGAAAAGTTGTTCTAACAGAACCCTGGTAGTTATTTTTGCAGTGTTGTTTCTCATTGGGAATGCCTCTACCCATTTAGAGAACATATCAGTGACCACCAATGCAAACTTGTTGTTGTTTTTGGTCATTGGTAGTGGCCCAATGTAAGTGATTTGGATGGAATTCGAGGGGCCTGAGTGCCTCTGGGGCAACAATTTGGCATTTTTCTTGGCCAAAGTTGGGTTATTCTGTGTGCAGATCAAACAATTATTGATGTAGTGTTCCACATCATGTTTCATGTGAGGCCATCATCCAAAAGTGGTTAGTCTATCTAGGGTTTTTTCCACTCCTTGGTGCCCTCCAGTAGGAGTGTCATGCACTTGATGGATAAAATCTGTCCTCAGTTGTCCAAGAATTACACACAGTTTCTCAGAATTGTTGGGGTTATGCTAGCATATGAGTAGATTATCACTAAGGAGGTGAAGGTGATCACTTACTTGCTTGTAGGGACTGTGTGGTGGAAGGTGATCCTTAGTTCCTTTGTCAAGGAATTTGAAAGCTACCCTCAGATGAGGGTCCTGTTTTTGTGTGGATGCTAGATCTATTGGCACAAAATGTGTTGTTTGCTGTTTCACAGCAGCAACACATACAGTACCTGTAGTAGAGGGGGATTTCAGTTCCCATTTGTCCCTTCCTCGAGCGCAGGCTTTCATAAGAGAGTCAGGATGATTATTGAAAGAATGGTAGGGCTCACTCTGAGAGTAGGCATGAACTTTATGGATGTACAGTTTATGTTTAAACTGTTGTGCTAGTGTTGTGATGTACACTAACAAGTCTCTGTATTTTACACATTTACCATCAGAGGATGCAAAGTTTGTTTTCTCCCAAAATGGTAAGAATTCAGACAGGGAGGAACAGACCCAGTTAGAGTCTGTAAAAAATTATTGTGTCTGAAGTGCCTTGTTTTAGCAACTCCAGAGCACAGGCCACAGCTGCCAATTTGGCATACTGTGAGGAAATAACAGTACAGTTCTGGGCAATGCGTACTGTTTTATTGTCAGGGTGCACAATGAGTACCCCAAATCCAGCTATCTGATCCCCATTGTTGTATGAGGCTGAGCCATCAGAGAAAGCATGACATAAATTGGTGTCATTTAATACTTCTGGCGTTGCTGGAAGAAAGGGTCCTCGGTCAGGCAGGTCAGGCAGTTAGAGGGAACACTCATATGTGTCACCTGTATATAATAGGCCATGGGCTAACAGTGATGGTAATTTTGTAGAGTGTACTGTAGTGTGATGATCCTGTAAAAGAAGAGACTGGTGTGTAAGTCTGGTGTTAGAGACAGAGCTGTCTTTGACTCCATCTGACAACAGAAAATTAGTGGGCGTATGATTGGTATGCAGAACAATGGGAGCATAACCAATGATGCTTGAAAAGTGTTTCACAGCCCAGAAAGTAGCAAGGAGATTCCATTCACAGAGCTTATACATCCTCTCCACCAGAGAAAGCATTTGTGATGAATAGGCAATAGGCCTAATGTGTCCATTAGATTTCTGTGCTAGAACTGCTGAAATGGCTACATCTATAGCTGCTGTTTCCAAATGATAAGGCAAAGATGGATTTGGATTAACCAAAGCAGGAGCTGAGGCTAGCAACTATTTTAGGCTGGTTACAGCTGCTGTCTGTGTTGGACCCTATGTCCAGGGGACATTCTTTTTCAGTAACTCGTGCAGAGGCACTGTCCTCTGTGTGAAATCACAAATAAAATCCCTAGAGTAGCTTACCATGTCTAGGAAACATCTAAGTGTTGCCACACTAATTGGTAGGGGCAAGTCTTGTCGTCCTTGAATCTTATTCAAGTCTGGGCTTCTGCCTTTTTCAGTCATGCAGAGCTCCAGAAAGGTGACTTCTTTCTGGCACAATTGTGCTTTAGAAAGGTTGCATTTGAGGTCTGCCCTCTGTAAGAGGGTCAGTAGCTCATTGAGTAAAACAAAATGTTCTGTTTTGGTAGCTGTGGACAACAGCAAATCATCCACGTACTGTATAAGGCATTCAGGGGCTGAAAATCCCTGTAATGCATCTTTCATGTGTAAATGAAAGAGGGCGGGGCTGTTATGAAACCCCTGAGGGAGGCATGCCCATGTGTACTGATTCCCTTCAAAAGTGAAGGCAAATTTATATTGGCTTTCCTTAGCCAATGGTAAAGGCCAAAATCCATTGGAAATGTCTAATGCACTGAACCATTTGTGGTCAGGTGTTAACATCCTTAACACATCTGGTGCTGATGCCACTGTTGGGGCACAGCTTGGGGTTACTTGATTAAGTTTTGGATAATCAATTGTGAGTCTCCAAGCCCCAGCTGGTTTCTTCACAGTCCTAATGGGGGAGTTTGCAGTTGAAACACATGGTCTAATCACTCCCTGTTGGAGTAGAGACTGGATAGTCTCTCTCAATAATGGCAGGGCTTCTACAGGAAAAGGGTATTGTTTTTGTCTAACAGGGTCTAGGCCTGTTACTTCAATGGATGTTTTCCTCCTGCAACAGTCATGTTTATTTGTTGCAAATACATCTTGGTGTTTTGCAAGCATATGCTTTAGCTCACTATCCTCATGATTCTGGTGGATATCTATGACATCATACTTAGTGTCATTGTGTGTAATGGCAGCCAGGACATGTGAATCACATATCATGATACTATGGTACTGGCCGGGAATCTGAATCATTACCCTGTTGGCTAAATCCACAACACAGCCATGCTGTGCAAGGAAATCAATCCCTAAAATACTGGGATGATGATGTAATACCATGAGGTCAAAAGTGAATTGAGCATTTAGGATACCCACTACCACTGGAATGGGGATGGACCTGTATGTCAGCAATCCACACCTTGAGCACTGGTTAACCTTCCAGTGGACCAGTGTGAGGAAGCTAGGTCCTCATCATGTAGTACTGACATAGCTGCTCCTGTATCAAGCAGCATTACCTGTCAGCAGCCCCCTACCCTTGGCATCTACACAAGGCCGTCCACATATATCCACAACCAAAGAGGAAACGATGTGGACTGGGGTGTCTAATTGTCATTGTGACATATTAGGGCTCCCCTCTATGAGCTGTGCAACCATTGCTTGCACTTTCCTACCAGTTTTGGTTTTATTCACATTATAAGCTGGAAATAACTGACTTTGGCTAGTAGTAGCCACTGCTGCCACAGGTGATGCTACAGTGGCAGGTGTCAGTGGAAAGGGCTGCATGGTAGGTGGAGCTGGTGCTGTTAATGTGGGGTTGGTAGGGTAGTGTTGGAGCAGTAAAAAGAGGCTGCATGACCTGGACTATTTCAGGACCTGTATCCCCCCACTCACCCATGGGCTGGAATGCTGGAACAATTGCTGCCATGATGTGATCACTACCAGGGGTTCTAGCAGATCTGATGTGATCTAACATCTCTCTCAACCTTTTATTTTCCTCAACAATCTGTTTATATGGTGGTCCAGTTTTGTAATTCCTGCAGCCTTTAGTAGTCCTATATTGATTAGCATTACTATACTCCATACCCAGATAGTTATTCTTTTTATACTTTTTTATGCCCATTTCTGTATCTACCCCCTCCCTTGGTTGGGGTAGTGGTGGCAGCTGAGCTGGATAGTGCCCTCCTTCCTTCCACTGCATAAGTGGTGTAGCTTCCAGTAAGCTGCTGAATTTCAGCAACCTTGTGTTTGTCTTTAGAATTGAGAGACCAGATATAAATCTGATACAACCTCTCAGTTACCATTTGAATTTTATGAAATGTGTCCTGTTCTGGGAACACTGCACACTCAACCCTCTCACGTAGGGCTGGTGTCATGTTTCTGATATACAAATCCTTGTATTCAGTCCATTCTGTGCAATGCACCTCCTTTGCAAGGAGCTTATCTGAGTGATAAGCCATCCACAAGCAGGAATGATATGAGGCAGGGGATTCTCTAGCCTGTTGTCTCACATTCAAGGCAAAACGCACACCCACAACTCCTTGGTTGGCAGCAGATTACAAATTAGTACAGCTATCATCAAAATCCATGTTATCGCCACTCCGTACAGCTGGCTTAAGTTTGGACCAGAGGCCAGGTTCGATTGTCAACCTTAAGACTTTAACCTTACAGTCCTCTGGAAGGCTAAGCATTTCACAGTGTGAGATCAAATTTACCAGATGACATCTCAAATTATCATTAGGTAGTATATGCCCAATGCTGTCAGCAATTTGTTGTGCTGAATGGGCAACCTGCATGGGGTTGCCTGTAGGTCATTTCTGGTCAGTTTCTAGAGCTACTGCTCAGGAGGTTTTGTGTGCAATTTCTGCAGCAGTCTGTGCTACATACTTCAGTACACTTTCCTGTGAACTAGCTTCCTTAATCATTTTATTAACCTTCTCATGCAATCTGTTTTGATGCTCAACAGCAATATCCAGCCTCACTATAGCCTCATCAACCATAGCATTAATTTCAACTCTGTGCTTTGAATTCAAAACAGCAATTGCAGGGGGGGGTAGGATAGCTTTATGTCATCCTTGGCTTGCTGCCATTGGCCATTTTGTTGCCTAGCACTGCCTGTATGGGTGCAGCCATTTTGTTATAGGGCATAGGCTGTATGGGTGCAGTCATTTTATAGGAGGGTATGGGTGTGGCTATCTTGGAGAAGAACCTACTGATGATGACCATCTTGTTGGAGGTCAGCACCATTTTGTGAATGGCTCTGCTTCACAAGATGTTGACATCCACCTCCACTTTGTGAATTAGAACATCCACCATTTTGTGACAAAACAGGAACAGGGACAGCTGTGGGGCTAGCCAGTACTGATCGATCTACAGAACTCTCTGCATCGGAGTTCTCCTCCCTGGAAGAATAAACATCAATGGGGACATAATTAAAGCCCTTTATAGCTTTAATGTGACCTTGTAAAAGGAACAAATGTTGATGTAACTTTGTCACTTTAGCAAAACATTTATCATGATTAACCTTTGCATTTGTAGCAAAAAAACCTCTAAACACATCTTTCTGTAACACCCTGTAGGTGGCATACAACACTTCATGATCTAGCTTTAATTGTTTTAAATCATGACTTCCCTGTTTGCAATCAGCATTTAATTCATTCTCCTGAATCAAACACTTGTTAGTATTAGACAGTAGATCATTCATTTGTAAAACGTGCTGTCTATCAAGCTGAAGTTTATCACAAAGTTCACTCAGCTCATGTCTTTTCATGTCAGAGTGTTCATCTGAGGTAGCTAACAGGCAGTCACACTGCTGATGTAATGTCTGCAGCTCAGAATGAAATATGTTTACATTTTTAGAATGTTCTGCAGTGTTTTCACAAACTAATCTCTTATAATCAGTAAAACTAGACTTCACAGAAATCAACATCTGTAATGAAGCCTCTAACTATGCTAATAACATTGCTAGGAGCAGGCCCTTAGTGGACAGCTTGTTAGTTGACTGTCTCAGTGTAATATACTGCTCACATATCAACATAATCAGATCTGAAACATTTTTGATTAACTCATCTTTAGTTACTACATTATAGCATTCCCAACCACTATGTGTATTGAGATAAACTGAGATATCTTCACTCAACTCCTTGCTAATTACCATAGACATGTCTGATAAGCTGGGGAAACCTTTAAACATTTGCTGGTCAGTTGCTGTGTTCTGAACCACAGTAGATGGACACTGGCAAATGGGAGATGTGTATGGATGACTTTAAAAGATTGAAAAAAGTTACAGCTGCTTGTTTTTTCTTTGTTTCTCTACTCACTCTGTAGTTATTGTAACCAGTAGACAAAGGCAGCCTGTCCGAATAAAAACAGAGGTCCTCTAGTGCCTCATGAGTCACACTGAAAAAAAAAAGACAGAAGAATTAAACAAAAGCCACACACAGCAACTTGCCCATTATGAATTCCTTACTAGTCACTGCATCAGCCATGGATGGCCAATAATGTTATTTATGAGTCCAGCTCATAATTCAGGCTCTTGTATGCGTGTGCTGAGTAAGGAAAACACAGGGAACAAGTAATGAAGGAAATATTTATTATGATACTCATGCCAAAGCATGTAACAAGGAGTTACAAAAAGGATGATTTCCACCAGCCAGCCCCGGGGTTAAACGTACTAAATAAATCTAAACATGAAACAAACAAATGTATAGAAAGAACACTAAGATCTCAGAGACTGGGGAGGGGCTGACTGGCAGTTACATATATACTCTGCTAATAAGAATGCAACATTTGGATAAGGCAGGCAAATACAACTGGATATAGTATACAGAGTGTAATATCTGGGTGGACCCCAGGAAGCAAGAGTGCATGGTTGGCATATATCTTAGAAAATGATAGTTCAGTAAGAATAAGTGTTATCTGTTCTTATTTCCAGACAGTCTGGAAATACATGCAACATAATCAGAAAAGCACACTATGTGTCACAGTACTGGAAAACTACATAATATGAGTCACTATGAGTATAGCAGAATATATGGCAGAAGCATAGTATATAGGTAAATGCAATATAGACAGATATAATCATAGCAAACATAATAAAGAACACTAACATAAGTAATAAAACAAGATAAAACACAAGACTGTATAAGGCACTAATACTTGTAGGTGTATAAGGTTACAGTTACATGTGGGTCAGTTGGTGGTATATAACCCAGGCATAACAGGGGAAGGTAGGGATCATGGGTAGGGAGGATGGGAGGAGTGGGAAGAGAGGGCAGGGACATTATCTCTTAAACCCTGCAATATGAGCAGACTTGATAGACCAAATGGCCTTCTTCTGCTGGCTTCTTCATGTGTTCATATGTACTTGCCAACCACAATAATCAATATTTCAAGGTCTTGAAGAATAAGGGTATAAATCAGCTTAGACATCTCTATGTTAATGGAAATTTTGTTAGTGTTCAATAACTTAAATAAATTTATGTTTTACAAGATAGCTACTTTTTGCCTTATTCTTAGAATAAGAAATCTCTACAGAAATTGTTAGGTCCTCTAACATTTATGGGTCTCTCGCCTGTAGAGCAAAGTTTTTCATTTCTAATCTACCCTCTAACTAAATGATAGGTAAGTTATATGGGGTACTAACCTTTTCAGAGCTAGATAATCTTGCCTGAAGTGAAGGGAGCCTGTGAAAAAGAACTGAATAGGCAGATGACTGATATTCAATGGGACACATTGCAGGTACCAGAAAGGGAAGTTGGGAAATGTAATAAACTTAGGCTAAGATGGTATAACATACTTCATAGGGTTTATCATACTCTGGTCAAACTGTAAGTTTTCTTCTCTAAGTTCAGATAAATGTCAAAAATATCAGAATGAAAAGTTGACTTTATCACATATGTTGATAGAATGTCCAGCTCTGAACGTATATTGGGATAGGGTTACCTCTCTTATTGGTGATGTACTGGGGGTGGACTTTCTGTATGACCCCGGAATTCTGCTGCTATGCTCTAGTCTTCTGCCACCATCACGTTGTGGTTTATATTCTAGAAGCTTAACCAATTCAGTGATTATTACAGGGAAAAGAATAATTCTATAACATTGAAAGGACTTACACTCGCACATACAGTATATTCTAAATGGTTAAATTTGTTAAAGGAAAACTACACTCTCATATCTTGTAAATTTTATTTTTTTCTATGTCAAGAAATAATTATTTTCCTATACTGTAGCTTTTGGGGATATATGTGCTTGCCTGTTTGTTTTCACTGTTCATGCAAATCCCCTGTAATGATCCTGGGATTTCCATATTATAGTTGTTGAAAGCTCATTGTCCATGAGAGCTGCATTAGCAAATGAGAACATGATGTCACAGCATCCATTCATACCATGTATCTCTGTGCTGAAAGTACAAATATCCTGAAAAAAAATCTCTGGAAACACACAAATTGAATGCAGTTTAAAGGGAAAAACCTTGTATTACAACTCAGACAGATTGTTTGCAAAGCTATCTGAAGGTAAACGTGGTATTTCACACCTTACTGCAATTTTTTTGTTGAACTCTAATTAAGTAGACAGGCATACTCTGTAGTCTAAAGGGTGCTGACACATCATGTTCTCATATGCTAATGCAACTGTCAGGGACAATGAGATTTCAACAATTGGAAATGGAGACTCCTAGGATAGTTACAGGGACTACAGTGAAGAGGGAACAATAAGCTAAAGCAATCAAATGTATCCTTAAGAGCTACAGAGAAAGAATGGTCTGTTGACATGGAAACAAACAAAATTTTCAAGATATGAGGGTGTAGTTTACCTTTAAAAGAATGTTCAAAAGAAAAGAAACATAATTGAATATCTAAAACAGAATTGAGTGTTATAATCAAATTTTGCTACCTTTTATTATGTTTTTGAATGATCCTCAAAGCAAATTTAAGCTATACAAAAGAGGTGGGTGGGGACAAAGCATCAACCCAGGGTTATAATGATATGAGTATAGTTTGTACATTACAGAGTGAGCCTATTTTGTGTCTTTAATCATATGGCAGAAATGCTTGATTGATCTGAACCCTTAAAGTAACAGATATAAGAAACAGACTTATTTAAAACAAAAAGACTGTGTCCTTAGTAAGAATCTAAATTGTAAGCTAAGGCAAATTGATGGGTTCTCAGACCCTTTTTAAACATCTCCACTGAAGTGGAGCATGGTATTTGCCCAAGTGACCCTCTTGTGAGCTAATAAAATACAACTGGCCAGCCTTATAGCATGGTGGTAGAGCTACTGTTTGCTATAGGAATGGACTCCTGTCACTTGGGTGCTGCCCAGGATTAGGAGGATTAAGCATCCCAGGGATGGCTTGCCTCCCTGAGGGAGGGGGGCACAGTGATCCACTGTTGTTCTGCTGTCTAAGAAAGGCTGGCAGACAGCACTGTGGGACCACAGCAAGGGGATGGGCAGCAGCCAGATGCCAGCATGCATGCATACTACCGTATGAATGTGTGTGTGTCTTTGCACATCAGTACCCTTGATGAGACAAAGCAGAAGCTGGAGAAAAAAGCCATGACCAAGCATTGTGCTGGCATCCCCCATAGGCCCAGGTATGACTGACAAGGTCATGCAACTGATCACTGTCATGGTCCTCTGTAAGAGGTGCATAACCAATAAGTCCCTGAGAAGTTCAGTGTTGTGGATGGAGGGCAGCCATACTGTAGGTCAAGTTGAGGAGGGAGGGAGGGAGGAAAAGCTTACATTAAAACAATTCCTGGTGCAATCACAGAGCATGATCTTGGGTGTACCAGGTGGGTCAGAAAGTTATAACTGTCCTTCCTGTATGGTACAACAAGCTGCAGGCCACATGGGAGTAGCCTTTTGTTATTACACGCGGAGTGAATGATGTGACCTATGTTATGATAATGGTTGGGAATTCTTATAAACATTGGTTGTATCATGTGACTATGATAAAGTCATACTATGACCAGAAGGATATGACTTCAGAGGTCATGTGTTCACATGAGGGGGATAGGGAAGACACAGTACCTGAGGGACAGATTCCTGTGTCAGATCTGTTAACCTGTCCCCACAGGTAACTGCAAAGCATGGGGCAAAAATGAAGGGGGTACTGCAGACTTTTCAGGATATGGGTACCTCCACATCTAGGTATACAAATTTGGTTTGGCATGATGCAAAAACCGTGGCAAACAAATCTGTTAGTCAGAGTACCTCTTGAGTGCCAACCAGTGTCAGAGAGCTTATGAATCAAGAGCAGAATGAAATGCAGGCATTGAGAGTCATCCAGTAATCCAGCAGCAGCCTCTTGTCATTCTCTGCATTTCAGATCCCTGAACAGGATAGGTCCATTTGTGTCTGTGTGAATGTGAAAAACCCCTGACAATTTTTTTTTTTTTTGCCATACAGATTTTTCTCATTCTGGCTGGTGTGGGTAGGCTGTCAGCCCCATTTCTGCCTCCTTTTGTCAGTCACCTGCAACACCAGACTGATGTGCCTCAATCCTCTACTGATTTCCCCCATGGTGAGGATGGGAAGGGGAGGGCCATCCTCCCCTCACCTGGTGACACTCATCCAGATGGGCTGGTGACAGACCTGTGGTGCTGGATGGAGGTAGGCAGGCAAGGCTTCATATAGCCCATGCCAACCACTTTTCTTCTTTTCTCTCCAAGTCCCCTGCCGTGGAGGCATGTAGGCATGCACATGGAGGTGTACACACCTAAAGAACAATGACCACTCCCTTTGTGTTACTTGAGGCTGCTGGAACTACCCAGTGCCTCCACATGGGGTAGCCAAGGGCCGAGATGGCAAACCACCCCTCCATGAGAAAGCAAAGCTGTCATCTGGATGCTCAGTCCTCTCCCCCCAGCAAACCCCAGCAACCCAAGCTCACTCCCAAATGTGGGTCACCAGCATGGTAAAAGACAAGGTGTAGGGTGCCTCAGCCCTCTTTTCCATTGGGCCGACAAACTCCTGACAAGGGAATGGTGAAAGACCACTGTTATGTGGATTTCAGCCAGCTGAAAGCTGTGCTGTGTCCTTCATTAGTATTGACTTGTCCAGAATATGCTGAGGAAGACATTCTGCATACAGTTGCTGCATGGACAGAGTTATAGAGGTTATACTGAGCCAGGGCATATCAAATGGGAAAGAAAGTCCCATACTTTAGATTTTATCAGACCAAAGCTGCACCCCAGGGAGATAGGGAAGTAGAACGCTAATGAAGATTTTTTTAGCCAGGAAGCCTAATATATGAGAACTACAGGAAAAAAATTGTGTGCTGCAACACATCATTTTTATGGCAGCATGGTGACGTCACCATACTGACCTATTTCTGTGAGTAGGGGACTGAGAACTATTTAACTGGACAGTGAGAGTGTGGTCTTCCATTTAGTAATTTGGATGGCTGCATGACTCATTTTGCTCAGCTGTTCTCTCCATTTACCACAGTGGTATATGTGTGTGTGTGTGTGTGTGTCTGCAACCCTGCCTGCATTATATAACACTGTTTCTAGAGCCCCTTAAATAATTGTGCCTCTTAAAAGAGCTTAAGGCAGTAATGGCTGTAATTTCTATTGAAATACATTCATCATTTTAAGGGCATGTAAGATAAATAGCTATGAACAGTTAACTTTCATAAACAATGAAAATATTATTTCTTTTCAATTACACTTCTTTCCTGCACTGTAGTACTGCATTCCATTGTAAAATTCCAGTCTTATCTTCAGATTGATTTACCACTACAAGATTTTGCCTATAAAGAGTGTGCTCATATTATGTGCTTATAATAACTGGTCAGCAATTTTTCCCATTGCCTGACCGAGTTATAATTTGCCATTATAACCCACTGGTTATAACGACAAACACGTGCCAGATCAATCAAATAAGAGCCACATCCCGATTGGCTCTGCACTCCTTGTAGGTGGGCAAAACAGTGCAGCAAACATGGCGGCTTCTCATCCCACGAAGTGACGAGGCGCCACACCGGGACACCTACTCGTTTTGTTGTTTTTTTCCCCTACAAAACAAAACTGGATTTGTGCAATTTTAACAAATATCCAGTTGATCCTACCATTCTGAAATTGCACAGCACAACTCCCAGGAAGAACGGCCAAAAAGACTCGAACGAAGGTAGGAATCAATTCCGATAGCCACCTTGACCTAAATACAGAAAAAACAATCCTCCACAAAAAGGAAATGTACTATTTTTTGACAAAAAAAAAAGAAAACACCAACTGTAAAAAGAGTAGGGTCTCTCACAGAGACTTTGTGTGTGTGTCTGTGACAGACACTCTATATGTGTGTGTGACAGTACCAAAGTCAATGTTGGAGAAAAATTGCTGACCAGCAATTATAAATAATAAAAGATGGGGAAGTATGCTTAAATTTGAAATTAATGGTTGCCCTCGGTGTGGGATGCTTTAATAAACCCCTTGGGCTTCGCCCTCGGGGTTTATGTAGCATCCCACACCTCGGGCAACCATTAATTTCTCATTAAGCATACTTCCTCATCCATTATCGTATATATAATTTTTTTATTGCTGCATATTTACCTGATTCTGTGGTATATGTGTTGATTTCCTGCAAAACATGTCTTTAAAATAAATATATTTATAATAATTAGATAGTTAATGAAGTTGTGTGCATTTTCTGGTATTTTAATGGTTTCAGCTCCCTTTGTTCTGAGATTACCTTGCAACACATTCGAGTCTTAACCTTTGATTATGCTGGTCATTAATCATTAGCCTTCTTGTGTGCTCTTAAATACATAAAAGTTGAAATTTTATTTTCTTGTTCAGTCCCATAAAGGCATTGTATTTTTGCAGAGTTTTTTGTAAATTCCTCGCCTCTTTCATTTAATTTTTCTGTCCAATGTCCACCTCCACATTTACATTTTTTATTTCTATTTGATCACGTTACACAGCATGTAAAGCTTGCAACAGTGGCAGCTCCAGCTTCTGTTGGTTACCAGGGCACTAGCTGGGCACGACAGTTGGAAGCCAGGACACCTATTGAAACCGGAATGGAAAACATATGTGCATATTCATGCGTGACTGCTTCTTGAAGTATTTGAACTAATGATGAATGCTATGTTTCTAAAAATAAAAATGCAAATTCCATTTTATTTTTTACAGGGGATGGCCTTGCTTCTCCTGTATTGGGGGTGAGGGTATGGATAGCCCAGCTTCTCTTGGCTTGGGATGGATGGCTCTGCTTCTTCTGGCTCAGGGAGGGGGGAATGGCCCTGCCCCCTGCTTTCTCTAGCAGGAGAAGCAGGGCCACATGACCCAGAAGATAGGGCCAACCCCCAAGCCAGGAAAAGCAGGGCCACCCCCAAGTCAGGAGAAACAGGGAGATACCCTTCCCCCAAGACAAAAGAAGCAGCGCCTTCCTCACCCTCCTAAGCCAGGAGAAGCAGGGCCTCCTCCCCCACCCCACCAGAAAAAGTAAAGTTATTCCCACCCAGGGGCAGGAGAAGTAAAGCCTTCCCCATCATCTGAACAAGAGAAGAAATGGCCATCCCAACCCTTTGCAGCAGGTATCCACCTACCAAAATGGTTCTCAATGGATTGGCTACCCACAGTGGCAGACCAGGAGATTGAGGGCCTTGTATTCTCTCTTTTGAGTCTCTTCCCCCCTCCCATCCCCCACAGTACTGAGACATTTTCAAATGAACCCAGCCACTTACCTTAATGAAAAGGTACAAGCAGTCAGACCCTGTCTGTCTAGTTCTGCAAGCAGTTTCTTTCTTGGCTGTTTTTGCTGCTGGCAGGACTTTTACTTGAGGGTCTGACTCTGTGATGCAGCTACTGGCTGGGCAGGGTGGCTAGCTGGTGTTGCACTCTCTCATTACCGACCAGACTAGTATTACAGATAGCAACCTGGGTAGTGCTTACTGCACAGCACTGTTTAATCCCTGTCGCTGTCTGTGGTAGGCCATTCGGACAGCGCTGTTTTTTCCTTATGCTATATTTGTAGCACTATGGTAACTGGTTATTATATTATCCACCACCAGTGATGTGTACAAATAAAAAAATTAAAGCAATGAGTATGATGCAGCCTCAGAATATGAGAAGGCACTTATAAAATTACAACTGGTAATTAAGGTAATGAAAAGTATAATATCAAACCTGGTATAAACTACCCAAAAGGCATATTTTCACAGTTGGTTAGTGCATGTAACTATAAAAAAAGCTTTACATGTAAACTACAACATCAGGAAATATAAACCGTATATAAATATATTTTGTGGATGTTGGAGTGAAGCAATGAGGATATAAAATTGACAGGTATTCATTTACATCACTTCTATTGAGAAACATTTTCTTTAGGATTATGGAACCAATGAACTCTGCAGTACAATGATTCCAAATATCAGGACTCTATTCTAAAATATTGGATAAAAAGTAGGGCATTATTATATCAGCTGCTCATAATTGCTTTGAACTTCTGCACTTTCTGTAAGATTTCTATAGACAATCTTTATTTCATGTATATAAAGATGGAAGGCATACTTTGCAATAGAAGTCTTTTTTTTTTATTGTATTACAGTGGTAGTTATCTTAAAGTTGCCTACCTCGAGGTACCAGTCTGGTACCACTGAGGCACTCAAGTTACAATTTGCATTGACTGTGTGATTCAGCCCCATTCTGCCTCAGTATACCTAGGTATACCTCAGTACTGAGAAACCTCTAGGTATACCTCAGTACTAAGAAACTTTTCTATGGCTACCACTGTATGATTATGACTAAATGAGCATCTGATATAATAATGTCCTGCTTTTTATTGTTTTTTTTTAATACATGTCTGACATTTGTATTTTGTATCACAGAGTTCATTGGATCCACAGTGCTAGAGAAAATGTCTCTCAAGAGAAGGAATATATATGGATGAACACCTAAACATTTTATATCCTCAGTGCTTCGCCCCAACATGTGCAAAATGGACTTTGATATAAATTTATATTTATTGATATTGCAGTTTATATGTAAAGCTTTTTTTAATACATTCATCTACTAACCAGCTGTTGAAAATATGCCTTGTGGGTAGTTAATACCAGGTCTGATGTTATACTTTTCATTGCCTTTATTCCCACTTGTAACTTTATTAGCCTCCTCAAATCCTGAGGATGTGTCACATTAGTATTAGACTGCTAATGTCTCTTTCATATATGATACTGTATGCCATTTTACATGTAATATGCCAAATTTTAAATAGAACCTTTAACAACAAAACAATGTGCTAATTCCTGATATCATGACCATTTATTCAAATCAATTTGCTGCCATATTGGCTCTGACTAGAATTTGTTTTGAAGAGATAGAGAATAAATGTAACAAAAGCATACCTTTTTTTTTCTAGAGTAGCTAATCCTTCAGATTTGTCAAAACCATCCAGGGCAGCCTATAGAAAGCTAACTTGTATCCAGCCATTCTTAGCATTAAAGTCACTGCTAAGGCTGAAAGATCAGGATTTTTGTCTTTATGGAAAATGGCCATAACATTTTTGCAACAAGAAGGTGCAATTTACTGCTGTAGATGCACCCAGACCACTACTTATTGAACAGGCATGGTGGCTAGACCTATGTAGAGTACAAGAACCCAACTTTCAGGTCAGAGGCTGTAAAATCTGACTTTCTCAGCAAAGGGTAAAAGAAGTAATTGATGGGGAGGGGGGAGAGGTTAAAATGATAGAATCCCTTGTTACAGGGCAGTCCAGTGTTTCACTTCAGCTTGTCCAGAACTTAAAGGAGAACTGCACTGAACCTGTAGGGGATTATTTTTAAATACTGCTTCCAGCTCTGTCACTGTTCCATCTCTACAGGCTTTTTAGTTAGTATATTGGGTGTTTCTTATTTCCACATAGGTAGTAAGTACCATTTTAGAACTGTATGATGTAGTGTATGTCCCTTGCTCAGCTCTTCCATTTTTGGCACAGTGCATCTATGTCCTACAATAGAACTCTGTGGCTGAGAGGGGACACACGAAGCAAACCTTGGTTGGTGCATGGCAACAAGGTAAGCGGTGTACTCAGATTACTTTTAGCTGCATTTACACAGCTGCACCAATCATTCCAGCAGTCTGCCCTGGTCCTGCCCCCAACTCTCATGCCAATGATGCTAGACTCCATTTACACAACCCCACTCAGTGCCAATGCAAGATAGGCTGAGAGAGGCTCGTAAGTCTGGGTTGGGTGGGTGTTTGGAAATGTAGGCAGTGACACCCTGGATGATGTCTTGACTACTGACATCGCACTCTCGGTGGGGCATGCTTGAATCTCCCTATCTCTACTGATCTTGGTGAAATTTATTAATTTATGTCTCCCTAAAATCTACCTTTTCATGCTGCCAAGTGGCTGGCCATTGAACCTAATATACTGCGAACATCTGACTTATTCCAGCAGCATGTAAGCATTCATGTTGTGGCAGTATAAGCGGGGCTGCCCATCCACATAGCAGCTTACACTGCTCACATTTCAGTGCATCCTCAACATGGCTGTGACTGAAGGAGAGGATCGGAAATTGACATACCATGAGTCTGTAAGTGTCCATACTGTGACATTTGCACTCAGCAAAACTGAGTGCTCTGGTTGCTTCAGTACAAATGTATCAGTGTAAACAGGCCTCAAATTTGCCACAGTTACACAGAGTGCTGCTGGCAGCTATTACCCAATTATTGATATTCTCAATACACTGGTGAGTGCATGAGGCTGAGGGCTTTTGGTAAGCAGGAAACCACATAGAAGGAAAGAACATGCCCAGCTGAGGCTGACTTATCAATAGAGAAAAATTCACATACTCACAAATGCATAAAGTGTTAAATAATTGGATACAGATATAACATGGTCAGTTCTAGAGAGCCCTAAAGTTGACAAACTTAAATCCAGTACTCTGATAATAAGTGCTGACCACTTGTCAGCTGTAATAGATAGTGATCATTATGATGTGTGCTTGCCTATTAATTAATAAAATGCCAAACACCATATATCTAGCAACAATATACAAAACCAACAGTATATAAACAAGGGGAATTGGATAGAAAATTACTAGTAAAAAACTAAAGTGCAAAAACAGAGTGAAAGTGTTCTTAATAGATGAGCACTGGTGCAGGACTTTTTTATATCTGATCAAAACATAGAAGACTTCAGTACCTGAATCTTATTTTAAGTAATAATACCCAAAATGTGGCACGGGTCCCACCTAGATAACAGAAGCAATAGAATATTGCTCCCCTTCTCCATGACCTAGCTCATACAAACTGGGCCTCTATAACCTCAGTGAACTCAATAGATGAAGCAGCAAAATACTTTAAAGGTAAATTTCTCGATATTTGGAATTAGCACACCCCACTTTGACTCATCAGAATCCGTGGGAGCCACCTTCCATGGATCTCACCCGAACTCATAGCTTGTCAAAGAGCACAAGACCAAGCTTGGAAGCTACATAAAGCTTCTAAACTCACTAAAGACTATGACGCATATCATTCTCTTTGCAACAAGTGCTCAAAAGCCAGTTGTGGCTAAGGCAGACTACTTTAGCTCAACCTTTCAATCCAATATAAACAATCCCTCTAAATTCTGGAAAGTCATCCATTCAATCTCCCCCACTTCCACTCCTACCTCCCCCTCCTCAATATAAACAACACTCTTATTACTGGTCACCCCCAGTGTTGCTACTGAATTTTATTTATGTATTTATTTGGTATTTAATTCATACTTCACCTCTTGCACCTCAGCTCTCCTATCCTCCTTACCGTCTACTAGGCCAGGTGCCCCCTTCACCTCACCACACACACTGCCCCAGTCTACTTGTTTCTCTTTCACTAAAATTGCCCTTTCTGACTCCTTGGATGCCTTGCACGCCTTAAACCCATCCAAAGGCAGTTTGCCTGATGGCTGGGACCCCAAGCTGCTATATCTGGCAGTTACGGCTATCTCTGCCCCACTGTCTGACCTCTTCAACCTCTCATTTAAAAATGGCAGCCATCCCACATGTTTGGAAGTATGCCATTGTTCTTCTCCTACCTAAGGGTGATGATCCTTCCTCACAGGGGAACTACCATCCCATATCCCTCCTTCCCATCCTTGCCACACTGCAAGAACACTTCGTTCTTGCCTAACTCTCTTCTTATCTCTCTAACTTCAACTTTTTCACTCCCTTCCAATCTGGTTTTGGGAAAAAACCACTCCACCATCTCCCTGATTGGGCTTACTGACTCCATCCTGTCATGGATGGACAACGGTCAAATCATGTCTGCCAATTTTGTCAACCTAGCCAAGGCTTTTGACACAGTTTCCCACACCCTACTACTAAACTCCCTTTCCTCAGCAGGTCTGACTGACACAGCCACTAACTGGTTCAGAGCCAACCTTGTAGGTCAGACCCAGTCAGTCAGAATCACTGACTCCACATCTCCTTCTCCTCCCTATCAACACTGGTGTCCCTCAGGGGTCTGTGTTGGGCCCTATACTTTTCTCCTTATTTCTTTTTTTCATTGTTTATGCTCCTCTGCTCAACAGCCTTCACATTCTGGGGGAGCACCAGCCCCATCACCCTGACATCCACCATCCCCTACTTGCTCCCAGGGTTTACACCCCTGGTGGGGTCGGCAGAGGGGGCCCTCCCCTACCAAATCCAGATTAGTGACTTGCGCCATGGCTGGCCAGGTGTGGGTCTGCGAGCTCCCCTATCATCTGCCGGGAGCTGTTTTTTTCTGGATTTCCTTTGTGCCCCTGCGGTCACGCAGTCTGCAGTGACATCTGTGACAGAGTCATGCATGCTCACGCGCACAACCCCATCAAGTGTCTGCTGCACACCACCGCCTATGCTATAGCAGCTCCGTGGCACCGAGCCCCAGCCTCTGCCAGGGGTCAGGCATGCACCAGCCATCGAACTCCCCCTTCCCCAGAGATGAAGAGTAGGCCATCAGATGCTCAATCCATCTCCATCCCTGCCAACCCCCAGTGGCCCATGCTCATTCCCAAACACGGGTCGCCGGTGTAACGCGAGGTAAGGCACCAGTGCCTTAGCCCTCAGTGCCACCAGGCTGGCCTTCTCCTTATTTCTTAACAACCTTCCATTTGTCTGTACATCAACCTCAATAAATATGTACACAAATTACATGGTCCTCTACACCTCTGGACAGTCCCCCACTGATGTTGCAAACAGACTTCAGCAGGACTTCAATAATGTTCAGCACTGGTTTTGCTCTCATCAACATTTTCTAAATGCCAAGAAGACAGCCTCCATGACCTTCAGCACTAGGCAGAGACTCTCTAGGCTTCTCTCCCTACCCTCCTTCCATACCCTTGATGAGACAGTCCTTGAAGACACCTCCTCATTCAGATATCTTGGTGTTTGGCTTAATTAACATCTCACCTTCTCTGGTCATGTGGAAGCCATTCTGAAAAAGCTGCTCCCCAAGCTCGGTACTATATACAGGAACTGGAACTGCCTCCCTCTCCAGGCTAGGTGCGAACTTGTCCAGAAGATGATCCTTCCTATTTTTAATTACTGTAATGTGGTCTACAGTGCCGCTCCCAAGACCTCCTTAGCCAGATTGCATACCTTTTTCAACTCCTTCTGTCGCTTTGTTCTAGACTCTCCTCCTGTCACTCACCACTGTCAGCTCTACCACTCCCTGGCATTTCCCTCACTAGAAAATAGATGCCTCCATCACTGTGCTAAATTTGTCTTTAAATTCTGGTTTGGATCTCTCCCATTCTATCTCATTTCCTCTCTATCAGTACTCCCACCCTCTGCCCATTCAGTTAGATCTCACAACTCCCGTTCCTTGGTTGTCCCTCACCAGTCTACCACTGTAGGCCAGGCTGCTTTCTCATATCACTTCCCAAAACTGTGGAATTCACTTCCTCACCAGATTTGCCACTCCTCCTCCCCCCCTCCTCCATAACTTCAGCCCTACATAATTTCCTGTCTGTGAATTGTACCTGCAATTAACCTACCTGTTATTCCTGACCTGCTCCCCAACCTCTGTCGATATATTAAGTATCTATTCTGAATTACAGCTCCCTTCCAGACCCACTGCTTTATTCCTCTGCAGTGATCCCTACCTGGCCATTCCTTCAGGTTATCTATAACTACTTAACTATGACTTTAGATTCCTATCAATCTACAACTATCAATATATCTATAACCTTGTTTCCTATCATCTGCTCCCCTCCTAACCTTGCTACCTTTATACCTCTGTTGTTATTCCCTATACACCCTTTCTTTTGGGCTAAATGGTACCATCATCATGAATTTAAGGTGTTATCCTAATGTTACACACTTGACCTGTCCATTGTGATCTCTGTAAACAATTATACTGATATGCTGCACTTAATATGTTCTTTCTGTTATTTGCTGTTCACCACCGCCAATACTGTTGCTATAATGTTTGCTGTTGTATGCATGTATGTATTTCCACTACCCTTTCCCCCAGGATGCACTGTGAGATAAGCAACTTGTTGTTCAGTGTGCCTTTCCTGGTGAAACATTTAAATAAATAAATAAATAAATAAATATGCTCTAACAATGCTAAGCAGGGTCTCATACATAAACAAAAGAGAAAAAGAGCAAGAAGAGGAAATAATAAAGTAACATAAACATAGTAAATCTTAAGTCCCTATGGATAGAACACACATAACAGTAAATTAATTAATTTTTCAATTTAAAAAATAGGCCAAAAAGACAGAATAAAAGGAACCCAAATATACACAATGAAGAGATTAAGAAGGGAGAAAAAAGGTTGTTCTACTAATCTTGTGCAGTAGACCAGCAGTGCAGTATGCACCAGAGAGCTTTGTTGACCTAGAAGATTATCTTCAATACTCATTTTTAAATAAACAGAAGCCAGACATATTGATAAGTGTGCTCTCACTCCCACCGCTGAGCTCTCTTCAGTCTGTAGCTGTGACTCAGAACTGCTACTCCCAGCTTGTTCTTCAGCTACAAATTCTTTTGCTTCTGAGGAAGGGATTGCTACCAGCTACACTGCCCCTCTGTGACCCCAGGATCTGGTTCCTTAGCCTTATTACGGGTAGTGACACACACAATGTTGGCCAGACTATCAAAGTCATTACTAATAATTACATCAAAGGGCAGATCTTGTATAACACCCTCCTCCTGTGTACCGTGGCCACCCTCCCAGCTTAGAAAAACCCAGACCACTGGCTCTAAGACCTCAGAACCCATCGCTTCTTCATTTTTGGAAAACTGACAACAGGATCTGTTCCTCATGAATTAAATCCTGTTTCACCATTTAAATGGAGGCTCCACTGTCCCTCAATCCCTAGGTTACCATCCCTTTTACCAACATAAGGTGCATGTGTGCAGTGGATTTGGTGGGAACTGCACTCTGGGCACAGGCCACTAGATGCTGTGTGATTCCACTGCTACCCCCTCCAGCTGCACTCACACCCTTTGCTATGTTTTTGGGATGTGACAGGTGTCCCAGTTTGTGAGAGTTATAGCACCTGTGTTCCCTTGACTCTATACTTTTGAAACCTTTGGCTTACCCTTTTGTTCTGGCACAGGCTGTCTCCCTTTATAAAGCCACCTAATGTCCCACCTCCATTGTTTTTGTATTGAGTGGATGGTTGGCTGGATATGAACTGATCAACACCCTCAGCAGCCTCAGGTGTGGAGCTTAGAATCCTATCCAGCGACCATATTGTCAGCTTCTCTGGTACAGTCTTTAAAAACTGTTCCATGAGGAACAAATCTTTCATCTGTTCTACAGAGCTAGCCTTTGCACCCTCCGACCATCACTCTAATGGACTGCGTAATTGTACACAGGGTCCACCACAAAATAGCTAAAATTAAACAGCTTAGAAAAAACAGTACAGTCAAAAAGCTGCAAGACAAAGCCTCATTACTGCAAAACAGCTAAGGGAAAAATGCCACAGATTTTTGTCCCACACTTATGTTTTCTCCAATGCATTTTCACTCAAGTATAGATGTATTTTTCCAACACCACACCACTTTGGATCACCACTCCATTGAAATTTCAGGCAGAAAGCATTCAGTTGAACTCAGCACAGTCTGCGATGCATGGTCTGTGGCGTTTTTCCCTTAGCTGTTTTGCAGGGATGAAGTTTTCATCCTGCAACTTTTTGACTGTGCTGTATTGCTCAATACTGTAAGTCTGAAACTATTTTGATGGTATCCGTTGAGCACACATTTCAGAATATCTATCTCCTGCTGCTTTCCTTAAACCTCTAAATTTTTGTGTATAGGCTTTAGGAGCTAATTCAAACTATTTTAACAAGGCATTTTTCACTTTGTTATTGTCCATACTGTCCTCATTGTCCATCCTGGTGAACGTTTCTAATTCCTACCCATAAACAATGGCAAAAGGTGAATTGCTCAAGAATCCCTGTCCAATTAAAATTGTTCACAAATTCTCTCAAAAGATTTTAAAAACCAATCATGATTGTCCCCCTCCAGATACCTGGCAAATATTTTGTAATTAATTTTGACTTCTTGGGTCAAACCCCTGATGCTGTTACTTCAGGTTCGGAATGCTGTCTTCTGCACACTGAATCTCCATCTCTTTCTTGTGTTCCTGCTTTTGCTCCTCTCTCGTCTGGATTTCATGCTAGAGCTGGCTTTCTTACCCTTCGCATTCTTTTCCTTGCTTCCCTCACTCTTTCTGTTTCTCAAGTTAAAGATGTAAGTTTGTCATGGATGAGGTTTTAATAACTCATTGGTTGTTCATGGAATCATTAGTAAACTTCCTGGCATTGTCATCGTTGCTACTTTGCGATGACAATAGTGAAAGTCATGGAAGTCCTGAATAAAGACCAAACATCACGGAATCCAAGATGCATATGACTGTCATGACAAATTTACATCCCTACTCATGGTCTCTCAAATGGCAAGCTCCAGCCACATAATCTCTATTTGCACAGCTGCCCCAGTTCAAGGCTCTGGCTCATCCACATTCTTTCTAGCCTCTGTCTCATAACTTTGGCTAGCAATGACCACTTTTGCACCACTTCCCTGTTCACTTTTTCCAAGGAGGTCTATGAAGTCTACCTGTGACTGACCATCCTCAATGACAAGCCCTCTCCTTTTGCACAGCTCTCCAAGGTGTTCCAGCTTTAACTTTTCATATAGCACAGAAATAATGGGCCCGATTCTCAAAATTCCAAATATGACACAAGGTGCCTGTGTCACACAGCAGTGGCACAAGGGACACCTTGCATCACAATTTGCAGATTTTGGGATTCTCATAGGCCCCCTGTGCTGAACCAGGACCCAGTGTGCCAGTCCAGCCCTGAGTCATGTCTGCACCATGCTACTGGGTGTGCTGGGGCACTAGGAGGCTTGCAGCAGCTGCAAGCTGCTGTATCCCCATAATATGGGATTCTTTAAACCCTTCCAGAGGGCACATTTGCAAGTTTTTTTATTTTTTTATTTATTTTTTGATGACCAAGTAGGTGCACTAGACACAAAAGTGACTATTTTCAGGCATGACCCGGGAGGTCAACAACACAGAGAGATAAGAGGTACATAGAATACAGTGTCAAGAAATATGAAATACATCACAATCAGAAGTGAAACAAAATTAAGACAATAATTGTATTAAGGCACTTAAGGAGTAAGTGCCTGTGTATGAACAGTAATAGTATTATCACTTTTAAGATCCAAAAGTGGCAAGGGTATAGTTATATCCAGCTGAAACTAAGAAAAAAACAGCTATAGGGAGGAGGCAGGGAGAGAGGTAATGCTGAGATAAAGCCTAGAGAGAGAATGAGAGAGGAGGAGAGAGGGAATAAAGGGAAGGGAAAGAGAGAGGGAGGATAGAATTATGGGTAGGCTGAGGAGCAGGGTGCCAGCTCACACCACAGAAGATGGGAGGGAACTGTGAGCAACTGAGGCAATGGGAGCCAAGATCTACGGTGGGTTGAAACAGGTGCAATGAGCACATGCGGTAAAGAGGGAGCGGTGCCTCTTCTTAAAAGTAGCATGATTGGGGCAAGGCATACATCTAGGGGCACAGAATTCCAATAAGAGGTACTTACATGTGAGAAACCTGATTTCCCTTTGGTAGCTCTACATCTAGGAATGCTAAGCAAGGAAAGGTCAGAAGATCGGAGACCGTAGGAGATGGGCAGAGGAGTCAGCAAGGAGGTGAGGTAGGTAGGCATACTGGACCACAGTATACAGTCCAGAAGGTTCCCAAGATAGAGGAGCCTGTATACAATGGGGGAGGGACAATTTAGGTCTGAATAGAGTAGCCAGTGATGTCTTAGTCTGGAGGATGCAGAGGCATATCTGCATATAGTGTTATAAGTTGTATCCCACCTATGAAGAGTAGCCTTGGATGCGTTAGTATAGATTACTGATCCATAAGAGAGTGACAGAAGTAGGATTCCTATAGCAATGGCTGTCCAAGCAGAAGGGGTTAGAATATGATTAGTTTTGTAGGCTAAGCCCAGTTTGGCATTGACAGCCTTACATGTAGAGGTTATATGGGTGTCATAAGTAAGGGAATCATCAAGCAAGACACCCAGATATTTAAAGGAAGTTACCATCTCCAGTGGGGAACCATCAGCCCAGGAGACCCGGAAAAATTCACTCCACTGCTTTCGTTTAATATAGGATCCAAAGAGCATAGCCTGGGTCTTTCCAGCATTGAGAATGAGCTTGTTTCTGGAGATCCAGTACTGAATATTTTGTAGGTTCATAGAGAGCTTATGATTAATAGAGTGGACATTATCTGAGCTAGTGTAAAGAACAAGGTCATCGGTGTATCGCAAAGATGAACAGTAGGATATATTTTGAGCTATGTTGTTAGTAAAAATCGAGAAGAGGAGGGTTCCGAGGATAGATCCCTGTGGTACACCAACATTAATGACTGCTTTTCCAGAAGAGGCCGAGTTGAATTTAACAGCTTGAGTTCTGTTCGATAAGTAGCTATGGAACCAGGTTACAACTCCAGTCGAGAAACCCAGGGTTTGGAGATTTGCAAGCAGAAGAGGGTGCTTAACGAGATCAAAAGCTTTCATCAGATCGATAAATACTGCACCGGTTTGATGACCCTGATCCATGGCATGAAGAACATCGTTTGTCAGCTGTAAAAGAGCAGTCTGGGTGCTATGGCCTTTTCTGAAACCATGTTGGTTAGTGTGGAGAAGGTTATATTTAGTAAGGTGTTCTGAGATCTGTGCTGAGATGAGCTTCTCAAGGACTTTATTTAATACTGATAGTATAGCTATTGGTCTGGAATTGGTTATATCTTTCTTATCACCTTTTTTAAACACCGGCGTGACTCTTTCCAGTTTCCACATATTGGGCACCATGCCTTCACTCAGGGACAAACTGAGTATTCTAGTCAGCAGCCCTGCAATGAACGGTGCCACAACCTTTAAGAGTTTAGGTTCAAGGCAGTCAGATCCAACAGCGGTACTGTCTGATATGGAATTTAGATGTTTAAGGACAGCCTTCTTCAAGATAGCTTTAAAGTAGAAAGGAAGCATCTTTGTAGTGTCCTTCAGGGTGGGGGATCCAGACATTAGGTTATCGGAAGAGAAAGCAGTAGTGTAATTGGAGAGGTCAGAGAAGTGAGAATTTAAATGCATGTGCCCGGGTCATTACAATGAACACCTTTCAATATCATTTCATTGTTTGGGAGAATTTGCTTTGATCCAAGGAAAGTTTTGATATGGGACCAAACTTTCTTAGGGTCACCAGCTGTATCCCTCAGGAGGCCCTTACAGTATTGGCTTTTTGCATGTCTTACTTGCGTTTTGCACTTCGATCGCTGTTCTCTGTACATGTTAAAGTCCACTGTGAGACCGGAGATTTTAAACTTTCTCCAGCATTTGTCCCTGTTTTTGAGGGCTGTAAGGAGATCTTTATGCAGCCATCTGGTTTACCACGACCTCGCCGAGTGATGACTGGAGTCTGTTTATCTTGTAGGAGCACAAACCTCCTCAGGAAAGCATGGAGGGCGGCATCCGTACTTGTTGATTGGTAGATAGGGGACCAAGAAGTTCCATTAAACTGGCCAGGGCTGGTCTCACAACACTTGCGCCACCTGCAGTGCCCTCCCTGGGCAGGGGAAAACATGTGCCACCACCCACCTGTGGTCCCTTATGCCCCCCTGGGTTTATGAACATTTGTCATATGATTGACATTTGTATTGGCTTGTGTGTATACTGCAGTGTAATGTTCTTCAACTGAGTGATAGTTATTTACTAGTCTGTTTATTGTTAATATTGCCATGGTTTAATTAACATACATTGCTCTCCATAGTCAAATGACCTCTACAGTGTGTGGCACATCAGTTTGTTTTTGTGTTTGTAATTGTGAAATATATTTTACTATTGTTTCATGTGTATGCTATTTTATGTTGTGCTATGTTGTCATTTGGTGTATGTATTGCTGGGGTGTATCATCTACATTTCCTCAATAATCATTGTATGTTGATTTAGCAGTGATCTGTGCTTGGTTACTAGATTGTGCTGTTCACTGTCCATGGACGCAGCTGCCACCCAACTGCCTAGCAGCTTGCAGCAAATCTCTTTGGTGCACCATCTGATTGCTGCATGGGCACAATTGGAGCAAGCTGAGGGACTTTGATGTCTGGTCCCTACACACTTGAGAATCAGGTGCAGAGCCCTTAGCACACCAGCAGTCCGTGCAAGCTGCCATTTTCACAGCTTGCACCACCCTTTGAGAATTGGGCCCAATATCTTTTAGCTGTCTACTCTTACTTAGAATACAAATGGTAGAATATACAGTACCCCCTTTTGTACAGTATATCCTGTTCTGTGACTGGACAGATAGCCCTTTTATTGACAAGCTGTTTTAGATACCACTTGTTGCATCCACTTTGTGACAAACTGGTTCTCTCCCAGAAATGCAGCTTGCAACTCTTACCAGTTTCTCAACCCTTCAAATGCCTGCAAGGGTACCTGGATCCTGCCACCAATCAATGTCACCCTTACTCAGGATATCTTTAGGTCCGAATTCCACTAGAGCCACTGTCAACACAGTATAGTGCCAAAGAGCAAATGACCCACCCTGGTAACTGTAGCCTTACCATTCAGGGATGGATCACAGCTTTTATCAATTATCCCTGCTATCTGTGCCAGACATGACTCAGTCACAAAAAGCATGAAGTTTATAAAAAATAATGATTACTCCTCTAAGATCTTTACATATGCGACAGTATAATATATATACAGACTATGGGGAGTACAGTACATCTACAGATATAAAAAAGAAAGGGGTTTGGAAACATAAAACCCAGAGAATAACCTCACTTGCTTCTATCTAAATTCTCAGGAGAGTAGACTCTTACCCAAACTGGAAACTTGGCAAGTAAAGACAGACTTAAACCTTTGCTGTTGCTTGCTCAGAGTCCCAATCCTTACTGGCCTGGTAGGTCTAACCACAGAGGCCAAAAGCCTCCAGCTGACCAGCCTATCATGCCACATCATCCTGCATGTTACTCTGACATCACAGGTTTGGCCAGCTTATTGATCCCTAGTGGACCACCCCTCTGGTAAACTGGTCCAAAACAGTTTTGTCATGTTCCAGCCTAAGTATGTGGATTGTAATTTCAGCCTTTTATTCTCCTAGCTTTCTTCATTGTGGGACACCATCTCATTTGGATCTGGCCTTATTTAAACTCATAGCAGCTCCTTTGATATGACAAGAGCTCATCAACTTTTGAAGACTCCCAAAACAGCCACACATTACCGGAAACCAGGTCCTATTGTGATTCCAAACAAATGACATTTGATGACAAAATTCCACACCCAACCTCCCTGAGAACCCAGAACTGGTTGTTCAAAGTTACACTTTTTCCTCACTGCTGAATTACCTACAGAGTCCAAACCACAGTAAAAAAAAAGTTGCTACAAAGTTATATTTATATATAAGAGAGCTGCAATTGCTTGCCTGTGGCTGCATCGGCATCCAAAGGAGGGGACTTGCAGCAGTTTTCTGCACTGCATCAGCAGTGGAAGCGGGGAAGCTGAAGGCCATATCAGCAATCTGGTGAGCACAGGAGGGCATCACCGCAAGCTTGCGTTTTGCTTCATCGGTGGCCAGAGGGGTCCCGTGGCAGTTTTCTGCGTCACATTGGCAGCAGGAGAGGGGCAGCTGAAAGCTGTAACTGCAACCTCAGGAATGCCAATAGACATCTGAGCACAGGAGGGCATCGCCTAGAGTTTGCGTTTTGCTGCATAGGTTGCCGGAGGGGTCCCACGGCAGTTTTCTGTGCTGCATCGGTGGTGGGAGAGGGTCAGCTGAAGGTCATATAGGCGACCTCAGGAACACCAGTAGGCATCAGCGGCAGGAGGAGGCGACAGGCGCTTTCGGCCCAGGCTAGAGGGAAAAGCCAATCGAGAGACTCCAGGTGGGAGCCAATAGGAGGCTTTGGAGACAAGGGCAAGAATTTTCAAAATTTGGGCCGAGCTATAAATCGGAGCCCAACCACAAGGCCAGCAGTCTAAGTGAGGTGTAACTGCTTACTTGTGGCTGCATCAGTGGCTGAAGGAGGGGTCCTGTGGCAGTTTTCTGCACCACATCGGTGGTGGGAGTGAGGGCAGCAGAAGGCCGTATCAGCGACCAGGTGAGCACAGGACGGCATCACCACAAGCTTGCATTTTGCCACATCGGGTGGCCAGAGGGGTCCTGTGGCAGTTTTCTGTGCCACATCGGTGGCAGGAGAGGGGCAGCTGAAGGTTGTAATGGTGACCACAGGAACACCAGTAAGCATAAGTGGCAGAAGGAGGTGATGGGTGCTTTCAGCCCTGGCTAGGGGGAAAGCCAATTGAGAGGCTCTAGGCCAGAGTCAATAGGAGGCATTGGAGACAACGGTGAGAATTTTCAAAATTTTGGCCGGGCTATAAATTGAAGTGCAGCCACAAGACCAGCAGTCTAAGGGAGCTGTAACTGCTTGCTTGTGGCAACATCAGTGTCCAAAGGAGGGGTCCTGCAGCAGTTTCTATGCCACATCAGCAGATGGAGAGTGGCTGCTGAAGGCCATATCAGTGGCCAGGTGACCAAGGAGGGCATCACCAAGAGCTTGCATTTGCCACATTGGTGGCAGGAAGGGTCCCATGGCAGTTTTCTGTGCTGCAGTGGGAGGGGGCAGCTGAAGGTCATATCGGTGACCTCAGGAACACCAGTAGGCACCGGCAGCAGGAGGAGGTGATGGGTGCTTTCAGTCCAGGCTAGGGGAAAAAGCTAATCGAGAGGATCCTGGTGGGAGCCAATAGAAGGTGTCGGACACAAGGATGCAAATTTTCCAAATTTCAGCCAGGCTGTAAATCGGAGCCCAGCTGCAAGGCCAGCAGTCTAAGGAAACTGTAATTGTTTGCTTGTGGCTGCATTGGTGGCTGAAGAAGGGGTCCTGTGGCAGTTTTCTGCACCACAGCAGTGGTGGGAGGGGGGCAGCTGAAGGCTATATCAGCAGCCAGGTGAGTCCAGGAGGGCATCACCGCAAGCTTGTGTTTTATCACATCAGCGGCTGGAGTGGTCCTGCAGCTGTTTTCTGCGCTGCATCGGCGGCGGGAGAGGGGCAGCTGAAGGATGTCCCTGCAACCTTGGAAACGTCAATAGGTGTCCGCAGCAGCACTTTCTGCCTGGGCTATGGGGAAAAGCCACATGAGAGGCTCCAGGTGGGAGCCAATAGGAGGCATTGGAGACAAGGGCACGAAGTTTCAAAATTTTGGCCGGGCTATAAATCAGAGCCCAGTCGCAAGGCCAGCAGTCTAAGGGAGCTGGAACTACTTGCTTGTGGCTGCATCGGTGGCCGAAGAAGGGGTCCTGTGGCAGTTTTCTGCACCACATCAGTGGTGGGAGTGGGGCAGCTGAAGGAAACATCGGCGGCCAGAAGAGCGCAGGAGGGAATCACCGCAAAGTTGCATTTTGCCACATCAGCAGCCGGAGGGGTCCTGCAGCAGTTTTCTGTGCTGCATCAGTGGTAGGAGAGGGGCAGCTGAAGGTCATATCAGTGACCTTGGGAACACCAGTAAGCATCGGTGAGAGAAGGAGGTGATGGGTGCTTTCCACCTGGGCTAGGGGGAAAAGCCAATCGAGAGGCTCCAGGCGGGAGTCAATAGGAGATGTCAGAGACAAGAGCACGAATTTTAGAATTTTACAAATTTCTGCTGGGGATATAAATTGGAGCCCAGCTGCAAGGTCAGCAGTCTAAGGGAGCTGTAACTGCTTGTATTTTCTCCCACCCACCCCACACCATCTCCCTATGAAATGGCCTAATTGAGCTCCTCCCAGTGGGGCTGAACCAATAGGGATGGGTTTGGAGGTGAAAGAGTTGGCAGGAGTGAGTGGAGCTTCGGGAGATGGAAGTGCAGGCACACGAGTTCAGCTAGAGGGAGTGGAGAAGCAACTGATGCTGGAAACAAGGTACTGTGTCCATGGGTATAGTGATATAGTGCTGAATACTGAAACTGCCAGTATACTGGGGATAGGGGGGGTAAATAGTTGAGCTCAACTCCTTCTGCCAAGGTACTGTTCTTTGTGGGGAAAAATTTCAAATGTAAATGTTGCAGCTGTTGTCATTGTGAAAGCAGATACTGTTACTGTAAGGAAAACTCACTGGGACAAATGCTAAGGTAGGGTTGACTCTAGTGGGTAAATCACAGTAGTTCTGTGAAGGTGTAAACCACTGATCATACTATTGCTGCCACTGAAAACATATTGCCAACCTAGTGATACACAAACGATACTATCATTGCTGCTGAAAATGTACTGTAATTTGAATATACCACTGTGTGATTGTATAGGCTGTGGGTGGAAACACATCATAGGTTGCACAGTGCTGTAATATACAGCTCAGGTACTGTGTATCCAGGGTACTGTTATTAGGAAATCCCTAAACTAGCACTGGGGTTGCAGGGTATTATTTAAAGGGTGGTGGTGTCTGGTACATAGTGCTTGGAAGTTGCTTTGGGGCCTGATATCCTTAGACATAGGAGTTTCAGGGACTGAAATTCAAAAGCCACAAGGGTGGATACTGTTTCTCTCAAACTGATTTTTTTTTTTTTGCCTAAAGTAGTGGGGACTTCAACCCAGGTTCTGAAATCTTGAAAATCTAAACTTGCCATAGACCAAGGTAATATGGAGGGGAGACAAGTAGGAGGGGAAACTGGACCAGGGCAAGAGTGGGTCTGGGGCATGGTCAACAGGCCACAAGGACCAGGGGCATCTTTGGAAGAGTGATGGGGTGCACTGGATGTGGGTCGGCCATTGAACTGGATATAGCTTGGAGGATGGGGGGTTGCATGGTATGTAAGCAGCTTGCACAGCTACGGGAGGAGGTGAGGTGGCTGAAGTGGGTGCTAAGCTGAGAAAGGGGGAGGTGCAGAAGGGAGTACAGGTGGGGTTCAACTGAGGGAGAAGCAGTGATTATAGGGAGAGCTGTAGGGGGGAAAGGAGCAAACTCAACAAAAGGTAGGCAAAGATGGAATAGGGATGAGGTGAAAACAAAGGGGTATTGAAGCATGGAAGGAGGAGTTGGGAATGGCTCTAGGGGAACCACAGAAATCCCAGATAGAGGCTGCAAGGGACACAAGGGAAACCTGTGGGAATGGCAGGAGATAAAACATAAAGCTCCGAAGTCTGCACAAAGGACAAGGAGGGAAGGAGCAGGGTGTGGAGACCAAAACAGAGGGACAAAGGTAGTGGGCTTAGAGCAGAAAAACAGAGATGCTCCACTAGATGCACTAGTGGGAGGAGAATGTCAGGAGAATGGAGATGAGGAGTACCCAGGGAAGCAGGAGAAGCAAGTGAGGAGAAAGGGTTGGGAAAATTGGAATGGGGTGTGCCCTTTTGGGTAGGTACAAACAGGATAGCAAGCATAGGAATGGGAGCACAGGGATGGATTCACCACAGAAGGGGCAAACCCTAAAGGGGGGGGCAGCATGCTCAGGATCAGAGGAGCAAAGGCTGGATGGGGCTGGGATGTGGGTAGGTCCTTGGGGAAGATATCTTGATTTGCACTTTTTAAAAAAATAAAGAAGTTGAAGTTGAAAATCTGTCAGGGCATGGATAAAGGCAGCTCACCAGGGGGTAGATGGTAGATGGAGGGGCAGAGGCAAGCAGCCTAGCAGAAGGTGCCTGTGAAGGGCACAATGCTGGGGGGAGCACAGGGGGAAGACAGTGCTACAGGAGGTGGTGGGCAAAGGGGGTATGGAAAATACAGTAGAAAATGGGATGCAAGGGGTTGGGGGAAGGATAGAAGGGAGATATAACCAGAAGGAAATGGAGAGCAGGGTCCTACTGGTTGGAGACTCTATAATAAAAGGAATTAGGTGGGGGAGCAGGGAGGACAAGAGCAGGGCAGTGTGGGTTGAGTGTCTGCTGAGCATGATGGCAGCAAAGGTCATTCACTATATCCCCTCAAGGGGGAAGCAGCAGGATGAGAAAACACATCTGCTGTTCCACCTGGGGACAAATGACCTGGCGGGAAGTAGCCTGATGGAGGTGCAGACAAGATTCAGAGCTCTTGCTAGATACCGCACCAAGGGCAAGCACTGATAGGAAGATAAGGATTAAGGAGTTCAACAAGTGGCTGGTGGGGTGGGGCAAGCAAATGGGGTTTGAGTTAGTAGGGGACTGGGGATCAACATGGGGGGATGAGATTCTATTTGCACCAGACAAACTGCACCTGAATAGTGAGGGGACATCAGTACTGAAAAGCAAACTTGGAGAATTCATAGTGGACACCTACAATTAAACTAGGTTGGGGGTGGAGAAAAATTTGCTCCACAAGGAAGAAATTTTGGGAGGCTACCAGGCCCCCCCAGGATAGAGCTAATTTGTTGGGCATAAGGGTGATGGGCAAAGGGGGAGAACAAAGGGGAAGCCTGGTGGAAGGGCTTGGCAGCAAACACCAGGAGTTTAGAAAATAAAATGGTGGACCTGGAGGCTATAATGGGGATGAAGGGCTAGATATATTCGCAATAAGTGAGACCTGGTGGCGGACAGAGCATCACACCTGAGAAACGAACGTTCCAGGTTATAGACTGTTCAGAAGGGATAGGGAGGGTAAGAAGAGGGGGAGTTGCCTTGCACGTCAGGGACAGTATTAGTGTAACTGAAGGACTGGAGGAGGATGGGAAGACTGAGTTGCTGTGGGTGATGCTAGGTACGAGCACTGGTGAATCCTTGCAGCTGGGGTGGTATACAGGCTACCGGCACAAGCGGAGGACAATAGACAGCTAACTCAGACAATCACAAGGCTGGCCCAAAAAGGAGAACTGCTACTGGTGGGTGACCGGAACCTCCCAGATGTTGACTGGGAAATCCCAGATGCAGCATCTGCAAGGAGCAGAGAGATACTAGCTGCACTGCAGGGGGTATTCCTTCAACAGCTGGTCATGGAACCAATGAGGGGAAACAGCTTGTTGGACATGGTCCTGACAAACAGGGAGAGTGTAGAGGAGGTGCATTTGGGAGAAGCCCTGGGCACCAGCAACCACAGCACAGTAAGATTCAGGGTCAGGGCAGGGAGGGAGACAAGTAAAACCAGTACGACAGTCATGGACTTCAGAAGCACAGACTTTTGACAAGATGAGAAAGATAGGGAGAAAATGGAAGGTACGGTGAATATAGGGGTAGTGGAGGAATTATGGGATGCTATCAAGGGGGGTGTGGGAGGCAGTGGAAATGTGCATAAGAAAGGTCAAGAAGAGCAAGAGGTGGAGGTGATCACTCTGGTTCACAAGGGAGATGGCGGGGGCAGTCAGGGAAAGGAGGAGGGCTTTCAGAATATTCAAGAGAACACTCAGTGAGGAAGATAGGGAGGAGTATAGGGAGAAGAGGAGTTTGGCAGGGAGTGAGATCAGAATGGCAAAAGCAGCCACTGAGGAGAAAATAGCAAAAAAGGTCATGAGGGGGGATAAAACATTTTTCAGATATGTGAGGGAGAGGAGAAGGGCACGGCAGGAGATTTCTAGACTGAGGGGTGAAGGAGGGATAAACTTGGAAAGGGACTATGAAAAAGCAGAGGCATTAAACAAGTACTTTAGCTCAATCTTCACGGAGGAGGAGATAGGTAGGGGTCCTGTGCTAAAGCCAAAAGGAAAGGAAGGCAAATGGGTGGCTCAGAGCCCATTCACTGTGGATAGGCTCAGGGCTGAGCTAGATAGACTAAGGGTGGACAAGGCAATGGGGCCTGATGGGTTGCACCCCAGAGTGATGAGGAAGTTGAAGGAGGAGCTAGCCGCACCCTTGTCAACCTGTCCCTGGATACAGGGAGGGTGCCAGAGGATTGGAGGAAGGTGAACATGGTGCCCTTGCACAAGGGAGGTGGCAGGGAGATGAAGGAAACTACCGGCCAGTCAGCCTCACATCTGTGGTGGGAAAGGTAATGGAGGCATTAATCAAGTAGAGGGTGGTGGATTACCTGGAGGAGTGTGGCTTGCAGGACAGCATACAGCATGGCTTCACGAAGGGGAAGTCATGCCAGACCAACCTAAATGAGTTCTTTGATTGGGTGACTCAGGTAATCAACTGGGGGGGGTGGTGGACATGGCCTAGCTGGACTTCAGAAAGGCCTTTGACACCATCTCCCATAGTAGGCTGGTGAGCAAGATGGAAATCATGGGGTTGGGAGAGAAAATAGCAAGCTGGGTGGAGGCCTGGATAGCAGGGAGAACTCAGAGGGTGGTGCTAAACGGGGAGCGCTTTCACAATTTGTTGACTCTTACTAGAGAACTTTAGTCCCTAAGGTCAGAAGTTACCTAAGAGACACTAGCCACGTACTGTCTATTTTGAACAAAGTACAATGTAAACAAGAGTGGCTATTGGTTACAATGAACATTGAAGCATTATATACCAATATTCCACATGAAGAGTGTATCCAAGCTGTAGACTATCACCTCCTGAAACACATTAATTTGACACAAGAGAAAATCAATTCTCATCAAATCTCAGACTTAGTCATGAAAAATAACATTTTGGTTTTTGAAAACAAATTATTTAAACAGATCAGAGATACTGCTATGGGGCGACCCAAGCCCACAGTCTTGCAAATATGTACTTAGGGGAATGGGAGGACAGATTTGTGTTTGATCAGGATACAACCCCTTTTTTTTGATAAAACAGACTTGTACAAGCGTTTCATAGATGATTTGCTGATAATTTGGAAAGGCACAGAATTAGAATTGCAGGAATTTGTACATTACTTAGAAGCATCAAATTGAAACTTAAAATTTAAGTATGTAGCTGACAGGAGTGCTGTGTATTTTCTTGATTTAACAATTTACAGAGACTTGAATGGTTCATTGTGTACTGATTTGTATAAAAAGATTACTGACCGCAATAATATCTTACATGCCACAAGTTGCCACCCTGGTCATGTGACCCATAATTTACCAAAGGGTCAATATATAAGGATGAAATAAAACTGTGGCAATTCTGAATTATACAAGAAGAGAGCCCTTGAGCTCACAGAAATCCTGTTGGATAGGGGTTATGATGCCATTAGGTTGTAAGAAACTGAGGCCCAGGTTGATAGCATAATCAGAGAAGAGCTGTTTCACCCCAAAAGTAGAAGGATTAAGCCTGATACCTCTCTTTTGTTTATTAGCACCTTTGGTGGGGGTGCAAAAGAGTTAGTGAGTGTTGTAAAGCAGAATCTTACCATTTTTAGGGGGTACAACAATTAAGTCCATTCTTATCTACCCCATTACAAGTAGCCTATAGGAGAGGTAAAAGCCTCAAAGACAGCCTAGTCAATAGTTGCCAGAAGAAACAGATTGAACACCCAGTGAAAAAAAAAATCAGGAAGTAAAAAATGTGGGATGTGCAAAATGTGTTCTACAATGGCGACTTGCATGATTTTCTGAATCCCAGAACAGGTAAAAAAGAAACTATTTGGTCCAGCATCGACTGTGGAACTGAGGCAGTTGTATATCTTCTAAGATGCTCATGTGGAGCATTTTATGTGGGTCAGACTAAGAGTAAATGAAGACAAAGATTGAACAAGCATATCCAGGCTATTAAGAATAGGAAATTGGAGTATGCTATAGCTGCCCACGTTCATGAAGCACCTGTTGGTGATACACACAGAGTGCAAGCCCTGGGTCTAGAGGCAATAAGTAAAAATCCAAGGGGAGGAAATCTGGAGAATTTATTGAACCAGAAGGAGCAGGAATGGATTTTCCATTTGGGAGACCTGCAAAAACCAGGACTCAATGGAAAATTTAAAGTGAAACCATTTTTGATTAAAAAGTAAACTATTTTGATATACTGGCCTATTATAGTGTATAATTATTCATATATATATATATATATATATATATATATATATATATATATATACACACACTACACGTCAAAAGTTTTAGAACACCCCATTTTTCCAGTTTTATTGAAATTTAAGCAATTCAGGTCCAGTGAATAACCTGAAATGGTACAAAGGTAAGTGGTAAACTGCTAGAGGTTAAAAAAAAGTTTAGGGTAGCAAAACTGCTGTAGAAATTGCAAAGAAAGCCAAGGTGTCAGTGAGTACAGTTTTCTACACCACCATAAGGCACTTGGAAACTGGGGGGGAAACTCTGACAGGAAGAGGTCTAGCAGACCCAAAGCCACAACAGAATCAGAAGACAAGTTTCTGAGAGTCAACAGCTTGCGTGATAGGCGGCTCACAGGACAACAGCACAGAGTGACTGGCACCCTGAACCAAAAGGGCTACCACAGCATTTTGCAATGCCATGCAATACCCTCTGGTCTACACCTAGTTGGTCAGGGGGTTCATCCTACAGCAAGATAATGACCCAAAACATACCTCCAGGCTATGTCAGAACTACCTTCAAGGAAAAGAACAAGACGGTAGGCTTCAAATCATGGAATGGCCAGCACAGTCTCCAGACTTAAACCCCATCAAGCTGGTTTGGGATGAACTGGACAGAAGGGTGAAAGCAAAGCAACCTACAAGTGCAACACATTTGTGGGAACTTCTGCAACAGTGTTGGGAAGAACTTCCCGAACAATATTTGATGTCCATTGTAGGAAGAATGCCACGAATGTGTTCAGCGGTTACAGTATATCTGCAAAAGGTGGCTACTTTGATGAGTCAAAAATTTAGATTAAATGTTGTTAAACAAAATGATTCTATGATTTCTTTTTTATCTCCAATTGTTTATTTGTTCTATGCTTTAATTTCAGAGTACATTGAGACATTAACCTGCGTAAATTTCAATAAAAACTGGAAAAATGGGGGTGTTCTAAAACTTTGACCGCAGTGTATGTGTATATATATATATATATATATATATATATATATATATAGACTAGTCAAGCTGTTTTTATGTAAAGAGCATGGTGTGCCTGTTTGTGATACTCTTATTTTACACAGGTACAACCACACTGAATCCCCCCGCCCCCAGGGGCTATGTGGATTTCTTTTTTTCTGCAGATATAACAATAAGTGGGCTTAACTGCTTAAAGTAATAATTTTTAAAGTATTTATGAAATATGTCAAACCTTAGATTGGGTTTAACGGTATTCAGATGCTGATTCTTTATGCTCTGTCCTAGGAACCTTACTGGAGAAATGCAGGATGAATGTAAAAAAACAGAAGTATAAGTGCTGTGATCGAATTCATTAAGAATAATGTGCACTAGGACTTTAAATATGGTGTAAAGCACTGTTGGGTGTTCTAAAGTTTAATTGAAGAATGACTTGCATATGTTGTATTCGCACCATAGGTTAAAACTGGTTTAAAGCAGATTCCTTAACACAACATTCATCCTCTGATGAAGCCTCCTATTGGAGGAGGTGAAATGTAAGGTAACGGTCTTGTTACCATCTGACTACTGCATATTTACTGACATTGTGGTATTTGATTGCAAATAAAAGATGGTTTATCTTTGAACTTGGAGCCTCTTTGTCTCTTCATACGGAGGGTGAGTGCAGTTGTATTTATCTATACTTGGATTAAGCCTGCCAAGCCGCTCCACCCCCATGCTAACCACCATCTCCACACTGATGTTTAAGGGGGTAGCAGGTTTTCAGATACAAAAGCTACACTAGTCACTTTGGCATTCAGAAGTGGTAGAGTGGCCTGTACCAGTTCAGTCACAGGTGTAAGACATGCATATCGATTTATGTATTTAGATGCATAAGCCTCTGTGGGGTCTATAGCTATGCTGACTTAAGTACTGTTGCAATGTGGGTATCATGGTTTCAGCAGTGGGTCTAGAAATTGCTCAAGGTGCTAGCAGGTTTTCAGTTATGCAGCTGCATATAGAAAACCATGACGTAGAGGAGCATGTTGTCTTGTGAGGTACCTCGTACAGTGTGCATGAGTATATCTTTCTGCACAGCCTCATGCCCCATGGAGCCTTCTGTCTGCAGAACACGCTGTACAACATATACACACAGGTAGGGATGAAAAAGCACATGCCCCCGAGGGGCCTATTCTTCTGCAGCCAGAGCTACTGTAAAAATCCGTAAAGGTAGTAAATCATTGCAACTGCATTTGTGTCATCTGGAAACAGTTGTATGTTGTTTGGCTTACCTGATGATGGCTGTCTGTGGTTGGTTGTGTGGGTTTGTCCTTTTGCTGCTAGTGACGTGGGGAGTTAGGTTTGGAAACACTAACGCTACATTTCCCTACTTTTATTACTTTACATTGAACCCTAACTGGTGCATTAATGCATTTTTTTGCAATGAATTTCCTTTCTTTTTGAGATAGTGATATTGAATCCTCATTAACACAGGACCCTTCAGGGCCTGCGTGAACAGATCCATCTGGCTGTGGAGATGCAGGGCCCTCTGGACCCTGCAGTTCCATGCATCTACAAATACAGACATGCAGAGTCCTTTGAGCCCTGCGACAAATATGGAATCCATCAGGAAACAGAAGCACAGGACCATCTGGGCCTTGCTTTTACATGTGGCTTCAGATGCAGATGCACAGGGTACTCTAGGCCTTGCAACAAGTGAGGAGTCCATTTGGGCATGGAAGTGCAGGGCCCACATAGCAAGTGATGAGCCCATCTAGCAGTGGATGTACAGAGACATCCAGGCCCTGCCCTTCCATGGCAATACAGATGCAGATGAACAGGGCCTTCTGGGTACTGAGCCAAGTGAGTAGTCCATCTGGTTGTGAAGGGGCCCTGAGCTTCCATGCGGCTATAGATGCAGTCTTATGGGCAAGCATAGAAAAATTTCAATGCATGCTCATAACTCTGTTATTTTTCAATATTTTGATCAAAGTTTTCAATATAGCTGTGTTATTACTCCACCTCAAGAAACCGGTAGGTGAAAATCCTCAAATCCCAACCAAAATGTCATTTCGTGCCACAAGTGTGAAAACATATTTCAGCCAGGATTTAAAAAACTGACAGCTATCACATTTATGAGGTAGTGTGAAAAAATGACTATGTTGAAAATTTGTTGTCAAAATATTGAAAATGATCAAAGTTATGAGCATGTATTGAAAAGTTTCTATATATTGTCCCAACTTTTTTTAAATGTTTTTACCTCAAATTTTCAACATAGCCTTCTTATGACCCCCCTCATGAACAAAGACTGAGAAATATTTCAAATCCCACCTGAAAACTGATTTTGCACAGCGATAGTGAAATCACCTTTGAGATTGATTTTAATAATGTCACAACCCTTGTTCATGAAGTGGGGTCCCAAAAAGGCAACATTGACAAATTTATTTATAACAGTTCAGACCCGATTGAAATACATTAAACCACATTTGCTTTATATTCTCATATTACAGTTGCCGGTTCCAGCAGCAATACATTGTTGGGGGTGTCGAGCTAATGATTACACTGGAAATGAGGACATACACACCACAAAGCAAGGTTTATTAAACCAAACACATTGGCTGGGATATTCAAAGGGTTGGCACCTGGCGTAACAGAGTTACGCTGGCACATCACCGCATTGTGCCCTGGTGGGATACTGAAAAGGCTACCCGGCACAGAGCAACTCCTGATGCACCAGGGTGCAATGTAATCCTATGCAGTGCAGATGCGGGAGGTGTGCCCATGCATATGTGGCACATCCCGATATTCAACCCGGGATGTGCGGTGCATATGCTGGCACAACCCTGCATTGCGCCACATGGGGGGGCTCAAAGTTGAGCCTGTGAAATGTGAGAACAACTCCTGGCCACCCACAGGTGGGCTGCTGTAGTGCAGAGCAGAACAGAGCAGCCACCAGCTGTGGGTGGTCACTTGCACACCCAGCACACCATGCACAAGCATCCACATCCCCATGGCGGTCTAGTGATACCCCCCTCCCACCCCGTAAGCCCGATTGTGGGCATCAGTAATAAATGCATAATTCCTGGTGGTCTAGCAGTTGCCCTCTGCCCGATCATGGGCATCAGTATTAAAAACACATTCCCTGGTGGTCTAGCGGACCCCCGCTGCCCGATCGTGGGCATCTGTAATGACTATAGATATCCTGGTGGTCTAGTGGCCTCCCTCCTGTATGCTCAATTGTGGGTGGCCATCAGCTGAATATGAGTCCTATGCCTGAACGTGGGCTGTAGTGCAATGGAATAGAACCCTGGTGGTCTAGTGGACCCACCCCATAAGCCCGATCGTGAGCCGTAGTACTAACTGACGACTACCTGGTGATCCAGTGGTACCCCCTCCCACCCACCCACAGGGCCCATAGCCACCCAGCATCCCCCATCATCAGCGGGCAGCAGCACCCACACACATATACCACCTGGCCGCCTGCCAAATGACAGTGTACAGTATGAACTGTCGTCCATTGTGCCACAGTGTGGACCAATGGTGTGCAGACCATACTGTACAACAGGGTCCAGATCTGCGGAGTTCATTTCACAGATCTGGACCTGTGTAGCATCCAGTCTGCACGCCCATTGATCCACACTGTGGCTAATGGGTGTACAGTTCATGCATCGCTGTCATTCGGCGGTGGCTGGGCAGTATGTGTGGGATGCTGCCGCCACCAATGATGGGGGTACTGGGTGACTGAGGGACCCTGTGAGAGGGTGGGGAGTACCACTGACCACCAGGTAGTCATCGGTTAGTACTATGGCCCGCAATCGGGCTTACGGGGTGGGTCCACTAGACCACCAGAGTTCTATTCCATTGCACTACAGCCCACATTCGGGCATAGGTATTATGTTCAGCTGATGGCCACCTGTGATCGGGCATATGGGAGGGGGGCCACTAGACCACCAGAATATCTATAGTCATTACAGATGCCCGTGAGCAGGCAGCGGGGGGGTGACCGCTAGCCTACCTGGATTCATTAATTATGTACTACTGGCCACAATCGGACATACGGGAGGGGGGAGCTACACTAGCCCACCTGGGGGCCAGCCCCGTGAACTGTAGCCTGGCAGGGTGCCGGGCGCAATTTGCCATGGCACCCAGCACAATGCCTGCAAATGGGGCCATAATGACATGCAAATGGCCCTATTTGCACCTTACATAGATTATGGCCTCATTTGCATGCCCCTGGCTGAATATTGTGGGTGATGCACCTAGTGCAACTGCACTTGTGCTGGCTCATCCCCGTGCTCTCTCTCTCTCTCTCTGGCTTGCACTGGCACAGTGCCACTGTACCATGCACATTATGTGCACCGCCCATGCCATATTCAACGGTGCTGAGTCATGACGCATCACCCTTGAATATCGCCTGGTCCTGGCCCTGGTGCAGCCCAGTTGCGCTGTGCCCAGGCTTGCCCCACTGCCTGGTGCAGTCTGAATATCTGGTCCATTGACTGCATTAGCACCAATGACCCAGCTTTCAAGGTACAAGTAATGATCAATTACCTTCCCCTAGGAGGATGAACCAGATAGGTGCAGAGGCTTCAGCACTTCATTTTGAGATTTGTGGTTCCTCATACTCAACCTCTCAAAATCCATCTCCAGGGCATCATTTTTATGGGTTTTCAAATTTTTGGGGGGAGAGGGGGGGACAGAAAGAAGATGGCTACCATGCAAAATATTTTTTCATCATAAAAGAATTTTGGCTCACGAAAGAAAATTCTTCTGAAGATTCTTCTTTCATGAGCCGAAAAGTCTTGTTTTGTATCAAACATATAAATGAAAGACCTTACTGAGCATGCTCAGAAGTGAAATTTCACATCTTTATAAGTTGAAAACAGATTACCATTTTTTCACCAAACCAACAAAAAGCACTATTCTAGGGCAAGCCCCTTCTAGCCTGAAATTTTCAGAACACAATTCCAAACTATCCGGATTGTAGGTGAGAGAAAAAAAAAAAAAAACGACAGAAAAGAGAAAAAAATCCCACTTTTTGCCCTGTACAGATCTCAGATTCCAGACAGTCAATCATCACAAATCCTGGAAAGTCAAGAGACTTTGCCCCCCAGACCCTACATGTAAAGTGTTATATAATTCTGTTAAACAGGTATGAAGTTATTAAGGTGCAAAGTTAGGGGTTTAACATTAAACACGATAATCATAACCATAGGGGCTCTACTATGCCCCAACAATTTATATAGAAAAATGATGGGTAAGTGTGGTATACAAGGAATTAAACTTATTGAAGGGGCTAACCAGATTATAAAGCCACAAGCCCAAAGGGGAGTTGCTTTATGATCCGGCTAGCCCATTTAATGTGTTTATTTGCAAGTATAGTACACGTAACCATATTTTAAGAGCCACAACCGGTGCCATTGTCTGTACTCTGGGCTCTGCATGCTGCCATTGAAAGTAACATGTTAAGGGCAGCCAGACTGGGCCCTATCATGCTACTTGCTCTCTGTTTACCATAGGTGCCTCCAGGAGTAGAAGGGGTGCCACAGCCACAGCATGAGAATGAATAATTTACCTCAGTACTGTACACTTAAAAAGAAATAAGGCATTTTCTTTTGATTAGGGATCATCAGCTACAGCAGAAGAATGTAAGTGATGATTAATGTGAGGCTTGTTGAAAGGAGCAACATCAGGAGGTGGGGAGTGTTATTGGAGTAGGAGCTGCATGCAGACTCTGGGAGTGAACTCTGGTTGCGGTGAGAAAATCAAACTAGCACACTTTGTTAGTTATGTGTTTTCAGTAAAAAAAAAATTCCTCAGATTTGAGGGGATTCAGTTATTGGTGACTGTGGGGGAGAAGGGTGGATGGGGAGAAATCAAGATTGCAGGAACTAAGGCTTACAAAGCAAAATATGAGGAAAATATAATAATAAAAACACACGTTAATTATATTACTTATCATTTCTATTGTGTCAAATGCTGGAATTTCATTTAGAGGGGAATTGTGAGATCAACTTTTTTTTAATTAGGTTTTACATTATGGGAATACTGTTATTATATACAATACAAATATGGCTGCCACAATTAAGAAAAACATGTTTTTAACAAGCATTGATATCAGACGTACTGCATCCTGTTTGCTGAAGGAAGTCCAAAACCGTGAGTTTTCCTTTCTAAACTACATGCCTTTGGAATCTTTTGGACCAATCAGAATGCAGGAAATACTCTACCCATTTAATAATAAAAAACTACTAGGAGGCGAGGCATGGTTTAGACACCAAGGAAGATGGCTGCCTAAGTCTGGCACTCCGCTCCATTGTTGGACTAAATGTTCTTTTTTATATGGTGATCATTCATCTTTTTTATTTTCACAAATATCAGCAGGTCGATATGATGCCCTGTATATCATGGAGTGAAAATTGGAGTTTTAAGCTTTGATGGGAGACCGCAAACAATGGATAACAGGATGGCACTTAACCAAGAGGTCCTGAGCTTTTCACTGCACGTTATTCTAAGTGAGCAGCAAGGATTGGTCTGGGAGGGAAATGCCAAACTCGCCTAATTGCATATCGAAGTAGCCAACACTGCTGGGACTAACCAGCTGCATTAATGACAGGTATACACTCCTTAACATAAGGAGGCTGTACATAATTATTTACCAGAGAGAGCCCCAGTTGTCAACACAAAGCTGCTGACTGGTCGTGTGGCTGGACCCACCCGCTGCAGCGTAGCATCCCATGAGCCAGGGGCCTCGGCCAGCCTGGTCCCTGATTCCTGGGGGTACATAACACAAATGCTTGAAACACTTTTGTCCAATATGGCTAGGATCAAAACCTATCTAACAGAGACAATGGAGGATGTCAGGAATCTCCAAAATAGAATGAAAGTCACAGAACAACAAATGGATGAGGTGGAGAGACAACATTTTATTTTGAAAGAGTTGGAGGATCACGAGCAGCGCCTTCATAAACTATGGGACAGAGCTGAGGATCAAGAAAATAGGGGATGCTGTAACAATATACAGATTCTCAGTGTCCCCAGAGGTATGGAGAGATTGACCATGGACAGCTTCTTCAATGAAATTTTACTAAGGCTTTTGGGCCCACAATGGTGAGGGGCTGTCAATGTCGAGAGGGCTCACAGAACATAGGGTCCCCTGGCAGCTCCTGGATCTCCCCTCAGGCCAATTATTTCCTATATACTATGCTATTCTGTGCAGGAGAGACTTTTAAGAGTGGCCAGAAAGGTGGTGAGCTTAACTGGCAGGGGGCTAGAATTTCCTTTTACCGTGACTTTTCATGCAAGGTGGCAATGAAGTGGAAGGCCTTTGCTCGCCAGAAAAACACCCTCCAGGACACCAGCTTCAGGTATAGATTTAAGGAACTAACCAACTTGCTTTTGTTTAAAGATGGCAAGGAATCTGTTGCCTTTTCCCCCCAAGAGATCTCTAACTGGATCTATAAATAATGGCCCAACTCCAAAACAGGGATTACATCTCCTCGAAAGCTATGGGAGCCAGGTGATCACCACAAAACATACTGGAACAGGTCTGATGGTGGAAAGACATGGGGAATTCGAACAAGGTGACCCCTCTGATCGCAAAATGGCACCCACTACATCTAAGATGGCACAATCCACTCCTGACATGTGAGACCGCCTGCAGAATCACAAAGAGGGGCCTGACGTTGGAGGGCCCAGGGGCCATTAAAGTCACAGGAGCCCATGACCCCAGAGATTAAACTAGAGATCAAGAAGCTGAATGGACTGGGAGAGAAGATTGTTTCACTATCCCACCTCCCCACCAGCAAAGCTGTCCAGGGATGACTCATCTGGCAGTGATCGACAAAATGCTCGAAAGGAAGATGCCTGTGAGATCCACTCATTGGTGAATTCTCCAATTAATTGTTTTATTTATTTATTTAACAAATAGGAAAGAACTTTGAGCCAAGGGCTCTTTTACAGAGGTTCCACATCAAGTCACAAGAGTAGCAAATTACAATGGTTTCAGTTAGTAGTACAACATGAGGAAAGTAATTACATAAATAAAAGAACAATATGGCAAGATAAATATTGTGTCAAGTGCAGCCAGAGGCCTTGTCTGAAGAGGGGTGAAAGGGCTTACAAGGACAGAAAGTACAGAGGGTGAATTGGGGGGTGGAAGGAGCAAAAAAAGAGCAAGGAGGGAGATTCTACAATGAAGATTGAGCAGGAAAGACCCACGGGCAGGGGGTAGAGGAAGAACAAAGTGAGGAAACAGAGGAGAGAGGGGAGAAGTGGGAGTGGAGGGGTAAGGGAAGGGGATGAGGTAGGACAAAAAGAGGGCAGGAATGGGAAAGGGATAAGGGAGTAAGTGCTGTGAGTGGAATAGCACAGCAGCAGCTTAGGGCTAATTGGGCTGATGCAGCTGAAGACTTCAGATAGGAAGAAATGGATAGCACAGCTATATATGCTGCAGTACTAGGACCAGGTCCACTAACTTATGCTGAAGTGACAGCCTCAAACAAAGGCTTAAACCTCCAGACTTTTCTCTCATTTTACTTCCGCTTGCCTGATATGGGGTTACCAAAAGGTGGGAGTGAAGGACACTGTTTAGAGGTCCTTACTGGTATGTGCTCTTTTTCTTTATTTTTTCCTTCTAATTTTGATGGGTTATATGAGTAGGGGAAGGGACGAGAACCCTTGAGAATATTTTCTCTCGCTTGTGGAGGGGTTCCGATATGGGTGGGTGATTAGCCTTGCGGTGGGTGGGTAAAATTCTCCCATCCAGGAGTGTTAATTCCCCAACATCTTTTGTTCTTTGGGGAGTCCCATGAGAGTCTGTCTCCCCTCGCTCAAGCACTGCTACTGCTTTCCACATGGCATGCAGGCTGCATGAAAGGGCTCCGCTAGGGTGGAGAAACCCTGCTCAGGACAACAGAATAGGAGCAGATAGGTGTCAACTCCAGGGGTGGGGGGCATGCTGATGAATGTACCTACTACCTAGGGCCCTTCTCCATCCATCACCTATGAAGTAGACCTAGGTGTTAATAGCTAGGAGATACCTGTCCCTTCCCCCCCATCCAATGGGAACCTGGGTGGAGTGACAGCGCTGTCATATAGATGGTATAAAGGCTATACATGCGTGAATCCTTATTGGAGCCAGATATATACTGCACAACCTCTCCCGATGTGGGGCTGGGTGAAACACAACTATCCCCCGAAGGAGGGGAGGAGATGGGAGCAGGGGGACATCCATTATGGGAGCTTAAAGACTAAAGACTAAAAACATAAGGCAATTCTGGTGGGGGTAGGAAGAAGTATACTGTTAGTTAACTAGGATAAGCAGCTTATCCAATAGGTAGGGAAATGGACAGACTTGGTGGGCCAAGTGGTCCTTATCTGCCATCAGTCTATATTTCTATGTTAAGTCTAGACTTCACTGCAAGTAGGCAACTTGCCGGTGCACCTGGCATTTACCTCTCCCTATGCTTATCTAACGGTCCTCTCCCATGGGTGGGTTCCCTCCTCCCACAACCCTCAGTTGAGTAAGGAGTGCTGCTCTCATTACTGGTCCAAGACAAAGGCCCTCCCCTCTCCCACAACAACCGTCTGGTACAGTTGTAGCTCTATACGTCTGGAGGGCCACCACAAGCGGCACTTGGCATCCATCCCCCATGACGGGGACACTCCCGTGAATCTCCATTATGTCACTTTGGCATACAGAGGTGGCTGGGAAGCCGTGAAATGTGAACATCACCCAATTATCCTCCCAATATGTCCAGGGTGAATCAGGTATCCAACTCAGCACTCGCTAACCTCCCCATTTGGTACTATGGAGGCATAGCTAGGGTGGTTAATTTTGCACCTCCCTTTTTGCAATTCCCTTAGGTACTCTAGTGTGTTCACTAGCTATTGTCAGATTTTATTATAACATTTGAAGTACGTTGCATAAGGTGTTTAATATTACAAGTTGTAAGGGCACTAGCCACTGTTCTAAATAGTTTCTTTCTTTCTTACTGATTTCAATTCTTACAGTTGGTGTTTTTTTCGATAGTTTTACTTATTACTCAAAACTGCAGTGGAAAGTAATGCTCTGTCTTTGCTCATTCTCTTCCCCCAAGTATATCCAGTTCTAGGTGAAGGCGTATACTCACAAGGCAGGAAGCCCACCAGCTTCTCTCCTTGGGCCTTCTTCATTGGTGGACTGCAACCCAGTTGGTACAGGGGCACAGGTACTATCAGAAGTGCCAGAGGTAGGTGGAATACAGGTGTTGATAGTTGGACAGAATGGCCAACAACATAAATGTGGGGTGATGTGTATCTCCTGGAATGTGAACTGTTCTTAACCGTCCCGCTAAACGCACTAAGGTACTGCAACACCAAAACTCTGAAGGCAGACTTTGTTATTCTTCAGGAGACACAGCTCACAGCCAGGATGGTGAAATGGTTTGGAAAGCGGAAGGTAATCCATACCTCCACTACAGCTAAATCCAGAGGGGGTGGCTATATTACTACACAAATCCTGCCCATGGGCAGAGGAATGGGTTAAATCAGACAGACAAGGATGGTGAATAATCGCAAGGTTCTCCTAAACAGGCAGTAAAGTAGTTCTAGCTAACCTCTATGCGCTGAACCAGGACGACCGGGATTTCCTCCTCTAAATCAGTTAGGCCATTTCGGAAGCGAAAAAGGATGATGAAGCAGTTATCCTTATCCTGGGTGGGGATTTTAACATGGTTCCAGACATGTTCCTAGATAAATCATAGCCTACCCCAGACTCCCACCCAAGTGCCAGGGAGGCTCTGTCAGGTCTGATTGAGGAATGGGTGTTTACAGATCCATGGCACAGGGATAACCCTTCAGGTAGAGATTTCACCTTCTGCTCAGCAGCACATGACTCGCACAGCCATATTGATTTCTGGCTGTCAGATGGAACGGCTGCACAGGGAATTTACAATTCCATTATCAAGCCAATGATGATCTCTGATCATGCCTTGATAGGTTTGTCATTCTTCCCCCTGAAACGCAGCCCTTTTCTACAGGTTGGAGGTGAAACCCTTTGCTTTTGCAAGACCGGGAATTATGTACATGATTCCGAGCTGAGACACAAGCCTATTTCACATTCAGTTCCAAGCAGGAAGTAGAAGAGGATGGAGAGTATGGGAGGCCTTCAAGGCTTACCATAGGGGCGTATAATATCATATATGGCATCCCAGAACAGAAAAAGAAGGGTGGAGGTAGATAAGCTCAAACAAGAGCTCTTGACTCTGGAGGCCCAATTCAAGACTTCTCACCCCCAAACCTTGTCTCAATTACAGCATTAAAATATAGGATCAATGTCATTCTGCAGGGCAATGCAGAGTGAGAGCTGATCAAGGCAAAGCACAGATTCTGGGAATATGGGGATAAAGAGGCTAACATTTGGCCTGTCACTCAGAAAGCAAAGGCAAACTCCAAATACATGCCCTATGATCTCCTACTAGGTAACTAACGATAATTCCCTGAGGTAAACGTGGGAGTGCATTGATTCTTCCAGAGTCTATATGCATCCAAAGCTCCCCCCAAGGGCATATCAGCAGAATCCTTGATTATGACCTTCCTGGTGACCTCCCAATTACCCACTTAAGTCCCGAGGAAGCACAGGAGTTGGACAAACCCATTTCTAGGAAAGGGCTGTGAGCTGAGCTCAGTCAGCTCTCAAAGGGGAAAGCACCAGGAGCTGACGGCATGTTGGTGGAGTTATATCAACTCCTGACTGAGGAGATCACCCACCCACCCACTGCTGGAAGACTGCAGGAGGTGAAGGTTCATAGAAACATATAGAAACATAGTAGTTGAGGCAGATAAGAACCACAAGGCCCATCCAGTCTGCCCATTTTTCCTACCTCCTATGAATGTGCCATAGGCTTTACTCTGTCAATGGTCTATCTATTCATACTCATCTGTATTGCTCTGTTATGCCTATCCCATGCCTGTTTGAAGCCCTGCACTGTATTCATATCCACCATCTCCTGGGATAGGCTGTTCCATGCATCCACCACCCTTTCTGTGAAAAAGAACTTCCTCACATTACCCCTTAATCGACCTCCCTCTAATCTCATGCTGTGTCCTCTTGTCCTGCTATTTTTCATATATTGAAACATGTTAGACACTTTCTCCTTGTTAATGCCTTTAAGGTGTCTGAATGTTTCGATCATATCACCTCCCTGCCTCCTTTGCTCTAGGACATATTGAGCTCCATTAATCTGTCCTCATATGTTTTCTGGTGCCGTCCCTACACCATTTTGGCTGCCCTTCTCTGGACTGCCTCCATTTTGTTAATGTCCTTATGAAGTTGCGGCCTCCAGTACTGCACGCAGTACTCCAGATGGAGCCTAACCAGTGTCTTGTAAAGAGGGATTATTACCTCCCTCTTATGACTTGTGATACCCCTACTAATACACCCCGTCATCCCCCTAGCCTTACCAATTACTTTAGTGGTCTGCTTGGATGATTTCAGGTCATCTGTGATGATGCCCAAGTCTCTTTCTTCCCTTGTGATTGCCAGCAACTCCCTTCCCAACCTATAGGTGGCTTCAGAGTTTCTCTTCCTTATGTACATGATCTTGCACTTCTTTGCGTTAAACCGAATTTGCCACTCTTTCAACCATTTTGCCAGTTTATCCGGAATTCTTCTCATTCTGCCCACGCCATCTAGATCATCTACTCTGTTGCAGATCTTGGTGTCATATGTAAACAGACAAACCTTACCCTCCAGTCCATCTACAATGTCTCTGATGAAGATATTGAAGAGGACTGGCCCCAGGACTGATCCTTGAGGTACCCCACTTGTGACTTGCATCTCTTCTGACTGTATACCAACACTTTTGCAGCTTCAGGATGTGTCACGGCATGGCTTTAAAAAGGGTCTGTCATGCAATACCAACCTGATTGCTTTCTATGAGGTAGTAAGCTTAACCTGGATGAAGGCAACCCTTATGATGTTGTCATGTCGGACCTTGGTAAGGCTTTTTATAAAGTACCACACAACCTTTTGGTAAACAAATTACTAAGTATGGGTATAAACAATTACATCATTAGATAGAGTTATAATTGGCTTAACCATAGAACCCATTTGGTTAGAGTAAATGGAGTATTATCCGACACAGGAAGGGTGTCCAGTGGGGTGCCCCAGGGTTCAGTTCTGGGCCCAGTTTTATTTGGACTCTATGTCTCTGACATGGACGTAGGCATTGAAAGTAAATTAACAAAATTTGCTGATGACACCAAAATGGGGAGAACAGTAGACACTCAGGAGAGTAGTGAAATACTCCAAAAAGACTTAAATACAGTATCTAAATGGGCAGAAAATAAAAAAATTACTTTTTTTTTAGCTCCTTCCTTAGTCTTCTCAGTCCACCTCTCCTTCCGGCCAGCCATGGACCCCACCGACACCCTCGCTCCAACCCTCTCTACCTACTTCATATTGCAGCCATTCCAGGGGTAGCCCAGTGTATCCCTTCACCGGATGGGTCCCTCTCCTCTGAGGGGGAAGGCGCCAGGGAGGACAACCAGTACACTACCTGCCCTGGGAGCTGCTGAGGTGGCTTCGGAGCCTCAGGGCACTTGCAGAGGCAGGAGCTGGCAGCCATCATCCAGCCGGCCGAGAAGCAGTTTTTCCAGTTTGCTCCCCTGGGGATGTGGTGTGCCACAGATGTCAAGGCACATGCTGATGCCCACCACGTCCCGTGCATTCAGTGGGTCTCACTGAACTGTCACCCTCAGCCTCTGCCAGGAGGTGGCACACAGTGAGCCATCTCATCCCCCCCAGGAGAAGGTGAGCAGTCATTGGACACTCGAGCCTTCTCCTCCCGGTCGGCCCTCCAGTGACCTGGGTCCTTTCCCAAACTCAGGTCACCAGCGTCACAAGCAGAAAACCACTGCGCTAATGGGCCAGCTTAATAAAATGACATTTAATGCTGATAAATGTTCAGGTCTGCACTTTGGATGTAATAACAAAATGTTTCACTATTCACTGAATGGGACACTCTTAAAATCTGTTCATAAAGAGCGGGACCTAGGGATTATAGTCAGTACTTCACTTTCCCAAAATAACCACTGCTCAGAGGCTGCAAGTTAAGCTACACACATCATTCATGCAATCAGATGTTCATTCATAATGAGACAACCACTCTGCATTATTCAGGCATACAAAACATGTATGATCCCATATCTGGATTATGGCTCCCCATTCTGGTGTCCTTATTTGAAGAAGGACATGAAACTCATAGACAGACCAAAGACAACTCACCAAAATGATTTCAGGGCTATATAACATGAACTATACCTCAAGATTAACTAAACTGGAGCCGACCCATCAGCACACAGCAGTTGGAATTCCACTTGCATCACCGGCGACCGGGTTTGGGAGGCGGACTCGAGTCACTGGAGGACCAGCCAGGACAGAATGGCTGGAGTGTCCCCCATGACAGCTCACCTTCTCCAGGGGAGGGCTGATGCCCATAACTTGTCTGACCCAAGCTGATCCTTGAGGTACTGCAAGCCCTACAGGGAAAGGTGGCCAGACTATGCAGTGGATGTCGGTGCATTGTGCCATGACGTCCAGGGCTGACACTCGTGAGACAGGCAGGAAAAGTGGAAACCACCTGCCAGTGCCGGAAAGATGGGCTGCCCGGAGCATGACTCCGGGTGCCCCCACTAACCTAGTCACCTCCGGACCGACACCAAGATAGTAGCAGGTGTCATGCCCCACCTCGTCCTGGCTCAGGAGGCAATCTGAAGCTCCATGGGGCCTTGAGGTAGGTGTGGGTAGAGTGGTGGCAGGAGGATGGCTCCTTGGTAGCCCCGAAGGGTCGGGGCTGGCAGGACGGAGGGGAGGAATAAACTGCAATTTCAAAAAAATTATTAACTAAACTGGGGTTATTTAGTCTTCAGGAAAGAAGATGGAGAGGTGATCTTCTGTTTCTATTCCAAATTATTCAAAACAATGAGCTTATGGAAGACATGGAATTTTATTTTATCAACAGAAAACCCCAATTAAGATCACACAATAAGCAACTGTTGGTTTATAGGACAAAATTAACAAAAAGCAAATTTATTTATGATATGGGCTGTAAACAATGGAATTCAATATAGAATTCCTGGTAAATTCAAGGTCATTGGATTGTTTTAAACATAACCTTGATAACTATATTTTGGATTTAAGAACCAGAAATTAACCCACTTGCTGGTGGGAGGCAGTCTTGATGGGCTCTGGCCTTCTTTTGTCATTACAACCAAGAAACCAAGATCACTGCACCACACAGCCTTCCTAAAGATAGACATACTTAAATTACATTTCCTATTTACTGTAAATAGTAACTGACCACTTCAAGGTCGTATAGAGAACAGTGACTGGGATCTAAATGTAATCTCTCTGTCACATTTCAGTGGTCCAATCACTGGACCATACTTCCTTCCTAAACATAGATGTATTAAAATTTAATTCAATATTTATTTAAAACAATAAATGAATTAAAATATTTTACTGAAATGTTAACTTTTATTCATAATTCTTTATTTAAATATTACAACAAAAACAATTAGAATAGCCATGTATTAAGTAGGCATAGGCAAACCGGTTCATCCAAAATACAAACCGACCTGAACATGCCAAAGTGTTCATAAACAAATAGCTTCTGAACACTTTTGGCTGTTTGGACTGATTCGGATGGCCTCTTTATCATGGAAAAGCAGCATGAGAAGTGCTGGAGCAGGAGAAACCCACAGGAGGGACCAGAGACAAGACTCTGGTTTCTCATTGGATGGCTGAGATGTCCGTCTCTCTAAGCTGACACTACATGGTCCACCTTAGAACTATACAGGGGAATCAGGACAGAGAAGGAGCAGCAACTTCTGTAGGCTGCTCCATGCTGCATCGGATTTTGTGTGCTTGACTTGTGCTGCTTGTGGGGGGTTTTTTGCCCCTTGGGCAATAGAGGAAGAAGTCAACTCTAAAAAAATGAAAGTGTGTGTGTGTGTATATATATATATGTATAGATATATATATATATATATATATATATATATATATATACATATATATATATATATATATATATATATTTATGTATAGATAGATAGTACTAAACAAAAATAAAACAAGTGTGGGGAAGTTGGGGGAGTAGAGAACTGGGAGTTGGGGACTCGGGAGGGAATTGTGCCTAGGACTGGGTGTGAGTCAAGAATTGGGGTTGGGAGGGAGTAGTTATTTTGGGAGAGGAGACTCTGGGTGGAGGAGAAACTTGAATGAGATTGGTGGCAACATGCTGTGAGAAAGAACCTAAAGACAGAGTGCTGCAGCAAGAAAGAAAGAACAAGAGATTGAAGAGACTTCACTATTAAGTTGAACTGTGCCAGTGTGCTACCCAATACCACACCACCAATTAGCCTTTATGCTGTTTGTCCAGTTGCCCCCCACAACCGCGTCCAGCTCTCTCAGTTCTCCTGCCTGTGCTTAGTCACTTCAGTGGGTATTTCTTTTATTTTTTATAATATAGAATGTGTGTGTGTGTGTATGTAATAAAAATCTGCCAAGCCAGTCAGTCATCCCGTCCAGTTCACCAGTGCCACTTCTTGCATACTGTGTGACCCTCCTCAAGTAATCAGACATCTGTCATCTTCCTCCCTGTGCTCGCTCAGTGGGGTATAAGCTTTGGCTCAGTGGGCAGGGCATTCCATCATATCACGTGGAAAAAATAAAAAAAATCCTTGAAGGGGAAAAAGTACTGTGTCAAGAGAGGGCTAGGCCAGGCAGGATCCCTGAATCTGTTTGGGTAGCAGCAGTGTCTGCAGCATTACCCTTCGCATAGGTGGTGTGTGAAATAAATTCTGTGTGTATGAAATAAAATCTGCCAGCCAGTCATCAGTGCAGCAATGCCACTTCTTGCATACTGTGTGATCCCCTCCCTAAGAAGTCAGTCAGCTGTCATCTTCCTCCTGTTCTCCCTCAATGGGGCATAGCTTTGACTCAGTGTGCAGGTCATTCCATGACATCACGTGGAATAAATACAAAAAAAATCATTGAAGGGAAAAAGTCAATCAGTCAATCAATATCTTTATTTTGCCAGGTGGAACATCATTGAGACAGGCTCATTTACAAGATGGACCTGGGGCAGAACACTTGCCAACAGGGTTTAGACAATAACAAGTTGTAGTACATGTACAATAACAAATACAGATATCATAATAACATATGACAAGCTATATACACTAGAGCATAGCAATGGGCACAAAAGGAGGTAGTGCCACATAAATACAATTGCATGGATACAGATATAAAACCCAATGGGCCAAAGCTTATACAGTAGTCATCATAGGGAAGGCAATAGTGAGCAAGAATAGCAGATCCTCTAAAAGTCATAGTGCAATACAAATGAGGGTGGAAGAGTCCTTTGAGTAATTACCAAGGGCAACAACTGGCAATAGGGAAGGGAAAGGGAGGGGGGGTTATAATGGGTGGGGATGGTGAGGAAGGGGGTTAGTGGGTGGGAGGAGCAGAAATTGAAGGGGTTTGGATGTGATGGCCTATGGAGGAATGACTGTAAGATGGGAGGACAAATGATACCTCAGGCAATAATTAATGTTAGGACCCATATTTAAAGCAGTGACAGACCTTGATATTAGGACCTTGATTTGAAGCAATGACAGACCTCAGAGAAGGTCCTCAGGAACATAGATTTGAAAAGGAGTACGTGAAAGGGTAGTTCTGAGTCAGAAAGGGTTAGGCAAGGCAGGGTCCCTGAATCTGTGTTGGTAGCAGCAGTGCCTGCAGTATCACCTTAGCGAGGTGGCATGTGAAATAAATTCTGTGTGAGTGTAATAAAATCTGACAGCCAATTGTCAGTGCAGCAGTGCCACTTCTTGCACACTGTGTGACCCCTTCCCCAAGAAGTCAGTCATCTGTCATCTTCCTCCTTGTGCTTGCTCAGTGGGGTATAAACTTTGGCTCAGTGGGCAGGGCATTCCATCACATGACGTAGAATAAATAAAAAAAATCCTTGAAGGGAAAAAGTATTGTGTCAGAGAGGTTTAGGCCAGGCAGGTCCCTAAAGCTGTGTGGGTAGCAGCAGTGCCTGCAGCATCGCCTTTCGTGTAGGTGGTGTGTGAATAAAATAGTGTGTGTGTGTGTGTAATACAATTTGCCAGCCAGCCATCCATGCACCAGTGTCACTTCTTGCATACTGTGTGACCCCCCCCCTCCAAGCAGTCAGTCATCTGTCATATTCCTCCCTGTGCTTGCTCAGTGGGGCATAAGCTTTGGCTCAGTGGGCAGGGCATTCCGTCACATCACTTGGATTAAAAAAAAAAATAATCATTGAAGGGAAAGTAATGTGTCAGAGAGGGTAAGGTCCCTGAATCTCTGTGGGTAGCAGCAGTACCTGCAGTTTGCCCTTAGCATAAGTGGTGTGTGAAATATATTTTGTGTGTGTGAAATAAAATCTGTCAACCAGTCATCAGTGCACTAGTACCACTTCTTGCATACTGTCTATGTGACTCCCCTCTCCCACAAGAAGTCAGTCATCTGTCACCAGGTAAGTACAGTCATAGGTATTTCAAGTTTTCAGTGGCAATTGTTTGTGGAAGCTCAGTTCCATTCACTTTCTGGTGCTCTGAGAAGTACTGCCAGTGCCAAGGTCATGACTCATGTCACTTCATGAGACTCACGACGAATCACATTCTTCATGGTCATCACTAATTACACCACTTCAACTTTTTGATGCAACCCTGTTTTTTTTTTGTTTTTAAACTTCAGTTTCATCATGAATCAGGACACCCAGTTATCATGTCATGTCACTCACGAGCCTTGGTCCAGCATGATGCTTCTGTTAGTGTTCACGTTTTGCAGGATGCCCTACTAGCAGATGGACTCGAATCTTTGTCCTCACAAGCCAGCTGTATTTAATCCAATAGCTATAATCTCAGACTGAACATTGTAGCATTTATAGTATTATATGTGTGTTTCTGAGTCGGGCAGTTCTGGGAGGTACAGCCGTAGGTATTTCAAATTTTCAGTGGCAACTGTTTGTGGAAGTTCAGTTCCATCTAGTTTCTGGTTCTCTGAGAAGCGCTGCTAGTGCCAAATTCATTGCTCATGGCATGATGAATCATGTTCATGGCCATCATGAATCACACCACTTCATCTTTTTTCAGTGCAAACCATTTTTTTTTAATTGTCAGTTTCATCACGAATCAGGACACCCAGTTATCATGTCATGTCACTCACGAGCCATGGTCTTGGTATGATGCTTCTGTTAGTTTTTACGTTCTTCAGGATGCCCTTCCTGTTGTGTTCCATACTGAGAGCCATTGCTAAACATAATTGGTGATGTACATTACAAACAGACTGACCCCTACGAAAAGTCAGACTCAGGAGACTGGTTTAAAAAGAGAGATCTGGGACTTGCCTGCCTTTGGACCATATCATCATCATCATCATCATCATCCTGGGGGTGGGTGGAGGTACAGCCACTACATGACATGATTGTACTGGTAGCAGCTGTGGCAGACAACTCGTGATCTCACCCAGCTGCTTTCTCATCTTAAGGAAATCATTTAGCTAAATGCACCTTAAATGTAAAAATGTTGCTTAGCTCTGTTTTTCACCCTGATGGTAGTGGTAGTAGCAATACTGAAGTGGTGACTTTCAGACTGCCTGGTGCTCTGTCTTTTTTTGCCATGTTACTTCATGTCGTGTTCCATACTGAGAGCCATTGCTAAACAAAAGTGTTGCCAAACATATCCCCTTCTACAAAAAGTCAGACTCGGGACACTGGTTTAAAAAAAAAATAGAGATCTGGGACTTGCCTGCTTTTGGGCCTAATCATTGCCATCCTCCAGTAGGCACATTCACAGTCACATTATTCACGCCTCATCTCATTTCATTACTCATGCTATTTAGTACTACTAAACCGCAGTTTAATTGCTTTTTTCTATAGGTATGTTGCTTAAAAGCTGTTTAAAATAATTTTTTTCACATACAGGTAACATAAAACCATAAAGGTTATAAAAGGTTTGGATCAGGTTTGGATAAGTATCTGAATGTTTTTTTGCTTATCAGAACCTTTTAGAACCTCAGAATCTTTTGAGGTTCTCCCATCCCATGTATGTGACATGTACAGGACTATGTTGAAAATAAGGTTTTCCTTAACATAATATCGTGTATAAAAACAAACATTTTATCATCATCATCCCTAGTACCAAGGCTGAAATTCTTGCACAGAATTATATTATGATGACATTAATAAATCTCTTGAGCTTTGCTCTTGAACTTTATTGACTTCATGTCAATGTAGGTCCTTGTCTGACTTCATACCTGCCCTCAGTCCCAGTTTAAGCAGGGCAGTCCTGATTTCCATAGTTTTCTGGTTTGCTTTACAAAATTTTAAATTTACCACTGCCATTTTAACACTGTATACAGTACCAATTACCCATAGTATGCAAATCATGGACCCAATTGACAGAGTTGCAAAGGGCAATTATTAAGTGATCTAGCAACTACTAAACAGCAGTGTCAACATTGCCACCCCAGTGTTCCATGAACAATTAGATCACAGCCCTTCCCCATATGGCAACTAGACACATTGTAACCATGCAGGGAAGGGTCATGTCACAACAGAAAAAGCATGGCAACTCTATAAACCATGCTGCAGACAACTATAACAGACTACTACAGCAGGTGGCAGAAGCTGCAATAGGGCAGCAGGAGTATGGGGACTAAGATTTGTGTGGGGTAGGGACCATTGGCAGCTGGTGTCAGGGAATGGAGCTAGAAAGTGAAGTTTCCACTAGACACCAGGAAGTACTTATGGGCTGGAGAACAGGTTGAGGACAACTGGACTACCAGGAAAATTACTTGTGCCAAATGAAAGTTACCAGACTAGCAACCCAAAAGTGAGTTTTAAGATTAGGGATAAAAGGTAGCCCACCCTTGCAGTGGCTGCACTATCTCTTGAAACATTGCTGACTAACATTTGGGATAGAGCCTGGGCTGCTGGTGTGAAAAGGAGGTTTAAACATCCCTGTGGACACTCACCTGCTCTGGGGTGGGAACTTGCACATACTCAATGCACGTTGTCCTCTGTATATTCCTGGGGTGAGACATGACAGCACAACTAAGGAGAAGGAAGTGATGGTCAGCAAGCTCTAAATATACTCACTTCATGCACATTGTGGGGCACGTTGTGTCATTATCTTGAAATAGGGTTGCAGCTGAGAGAAGACCTCAGTTACCTGCAGGATTATATCTGTTGACTGAAGCCATTCGCTGCCAACTGTACTCTCCTCCATGTTGGAGTCAGTCATCAGTGGGCCTGTGGCATCCCAGTATGGTGTGGTACACATAAGGAGCAACGCCAAGTAATTGCAGCATAAAGAATAATTAAAAGATTAGGAGTTGTTGTGTGTGTGTGTGTGTGTGTGTGTGTGTGTGTGTGTGTGGTGGGCTCTGTGGCACCCCTGAGCCAAAGATGCAGCATGATATAGCACTATGTGACAAATATCCCATTATTGGTGGTTATATCACTCAACTGCAACACATCATAAGAAATGTCCCTACGTAGTGCACATCAGGGGCTCTTGGGAGGATGACTCCCAAATAGTCCAAGGGGGCCATCCCAGGTTCTGATTGTGTAATTCACTGGGTAACTCGTTCTCCTTGTGTGGTGTCTCCACCTGGAGTAATCCCTTGGATATACCATATGTCACTAAAGGTGTGCTCCCCAGGAAATACTATATAGACTGGCCCAATTAGAGCCACCCCACAGTACTGATGGATACTATCACCATGCAAAGGGCAAGCACACAATAGATATAAAATGCAAACTGAAAAAAATTATTAGAGGGTAAAAAGGAAAATGATGGAGGACAGGATTGCAGATGGTAACAGCAACAATAAATCTCAGAAGGCACACCATCCATCAGCAGTCCCAAACAATATGCTCCAACAGCTGGGGGTACCAGACTAAGCTCCCCAAAACCCTTTCATTGTGGGTCTGATGGTGTTGCAGGTTGACATAAGATGACTACCATGATGTGTGGTAGTGAAGCTTCTGTGCTGTTCATGCTGGCATCATGATTTCAAGGGCATCAACTGCACCAGTATTTCTGGATTGCTGCTGAGCTGATGGCTAGTACTGCCCTCCTTCTATCTGCCTCCAAGCATGTTCCCTGTGTCTGCAGTCTGAAAAGATCAGGTAAAGACAGACCATTGCTGGCCAGTGCAGTGCGGGACTCCATAGGGCTCAATAAGGACCCCCAATACATAGGGGGTCACCTCATTTTGCTACTCAGACTTGCTCAACCTGGACAATGTGCTGCTTACAGAGAGAAAATCAATATGCACACTGTGATCAGACATTAAAACATAAATTTATAAAATGTTTAAATTTGATGCTAGATCAAAAATCAACTTTGCACAAATTGCCAGTGTTCTTTGCTTGTATGTACTGTACATGATCTGATGTTAGGTACACCAGATCTTGAAAGCCGATGCTCCACATTTATTTATTGAAATTTAGCTCCAAAGCTCCTTGCACCACATCCATTTAAACACCCTTCTGAGTGGGTATCTTAAGTGCAGCAGTGTGTGGGCAATGGTGAGTGGAGACATCACTTTATTTTAGACTGAGATTCTTACATCCAGTATGGCCTCAATTCACAGCACCTGATGTGTAACACAAATTAAATCTCAGTGAGTCACAGCAGATCAGGTGCTTTATAAAGTGCTTGAATGGTAGTTGTTTTTGAGAATGTTCTCTCAAGAGAAAACCACAGCAATCATGTTTCAGTGAGTTTAAGTTAAAATGCCTACCAAATCGGAGAAAATACTTTTTAATACGGAGAAAACTTATACCCTGATATTCAGAAGGGCACTAGCAGGCATAGCACCATACTAAATGGATATAGTGAACAGAAAGGGGCCATATCAATGGTGCCCCCTGTTCCATGAACAATGGATACCACGATCACACTGAATACAATATTGCACCCATACAAATGAGGGAGTCCTCTTTTTTTTTTTCACTTCTTTTTTCCTTCGGTTGCTGGATCCTGAGGCATCCCTTGGGAGACACCTGCTTGTCCCGCTCTGACTGAGAGCCTCCCTCATCCCAGATCTGCTGGAATCCCAACCTGGCATCTCAAGTCCCCACTGGTAGACCACCTGACTTGTGCTCCTCAGGCCGGGGCCACCCTCCACCTACCTTGGGCACTTCTTCAATTTAGTCCGGTGGGCTTGGATGCAGGCTGATGGATATTGGGATTGGGAGAAGGCAGGGTCCAACAGTGGGCATGGGGTGGGCACTCCATCGTCTCCTCAGATGCTGGGGTTTTTCCTGTTTGTATGAGCGTGATTCCCTAGAGGCGCAGATGTACAATGATGTCCAGAGCGAGCTGAGTGCACTCCTGCACTCTTCTCTCAGACATCCGCCAACACCTCCACCCTTTGCATGCATGACCCCCTGGCTGATGTACTCCCAGTCTCCACTGGGAGTCGCTGCTGCCGGGAAGTCATCAGCCCACCCTCCCCAGGAGAGAAGAGCTGTCCTCCAGATGCTTGATCCTCTCCTTCCCAGCTGACCCCCGGCAATCCGAGCTTACTCCTGAGCCCGGGTCACCAGCGTGGTGCGAGGTGTGGCATCCACCACCTCAATCCTCAGTGCCACAGGGCTGGCCCCTAGGGATGCCTCTTGTATAAAAGTGCAGTTGTATATTCGTAGAGTATTGGGAGCACTGTCAGGCTGCTGAGGCAGTGCTAGTTAATGCTTCCAGAACTGTACTCTTATCAATGTGCACAGTGCTGTGCATCCCCCCCCCCAGCAGCACTGGTGCTGGTGACATCCACCTCTTCCTTCCTGATCCCTGAGTAAATATGTGCTTACATGCAGTTCTATCCCTAGTAGTCTAGTAGTATCCCCTTTTGGCTCAATTCCTAAGTAAATAAATGCTTACATGTGTGTCTCATCCCCGACAGTTCAGTGGTACTCCCCTCCCACCCAGTTCTAACCAAATGAGTGTTGACATGCACTTTTCATCCCTGGTAGTCTAGCTGTACCCCTCTCCTGCCTGACCCACAAGTAAATGAGTGTTTACTTTCACTTCTTTTCCCAAGCAGTCTAATGGTATACCCCTCCCATCCAATCCCCAAGTAAATATGTGCCTATGTGCACTTTTCATCCTTGGCAGTCTAGTGGCACCCCTGCCCTATCCCCATTGGAACATTTGTAACCCCACCATCTTACTCAGCACACACCATTCTCTATATGCCCCTGACTCACCATTCATACAAGTAATTGCCACTGGCAGATTGGCAGAGATGGCAACTAGCACAGATCCTTCGCTATCTGCTTTGGCCAGACACAATCTGACTGACAGGGTGGGAGCATGCATATAATTTGAAATGTCTTTTGAGTTTGGGAGCTTTAGGGTACTCCTTTAAACATTCTCCCTTTGATCACCTGTGAATTACCTTGGTGGAAGCACTTTACTTAAAAAGAACCAATTTAGGCCATACACTCTATATAAGCATAGCTACTGTAGGCATTTCATAGTTAGGACCAAACCATGGGCTTCCACCTTGGCATCTGGTGGTTTGGCTTGTTTACATTGGAATTCCAATCTGAAAACTGAAAGTTCTCCTTCTCCATGGATACAAAGATAGGAAAATAGCCAATTTATAAAGAAAAAAAGTTTTACTTCTCAGATTTACAGTTGGGGGGGGGGTTATGAACTGGACTCTGTTTGTTTGTTACGTGCCACAACACCAGTAGCACCACTCAGCAGAAATGTGATTTGAGGGAGTCACATGAAGCACCTGACTGGGTAGTAGCAGGAAGGATCAGATGCACAGATCACAAGCCAAAATGTACATTAATTCTTCTGATATACTACTACTTTTTTATTTTTTATCATAGCAGTATCCTATCCAAGAACTCCCATGGGTATGTGAACCAAATCACAGCTGCAGAGATGGATGTGGAAGCCAAGAACGTCAGGAAGCAAAGTGAGCCTTTCACTACCCACTGCCATTGCCAGAGCACCAGGAGAGGACTAAAGGCATACGCTTAGCAATACACCTCTCTCACACAACCCTCCCAACCAGGAAATCCCTTACCTTGGAGCACTTCCCCTGGGAGTTGGGAAGAGTGAAAGAAGTTATCCTAAATGTAGCCAGCAATGTCTGTTCATTTAAGCCAGCGTCAGAAGACCTTAAGAGGAAACTGGGAGACACCGAGGCCCATGTAAGCTCAGTTGAGGATCAGCAGGTCAGGCTGGAGCCAGAGTTCATAGTGCTTTGGAAAAGAGTGACCCGCCTGGAAGAGCACCCAGAGGAACAGGAAGGCCACAGCAAGTGCAATAACTTGGTGTTGGTTGGACTGCCAAGAAAGTTGAGGACACAACATGCTATTCTTTATCCAGAGGCTGTTACTGAAAATTGCAGGCCCTTTGCCACACGGTCCCATATATATCATCGAGCAGGCACACTGCTTTGTTGCATCCATCACCACAAGAAGGTGAGCAACTGCACCCAATTATCTTTAAGCTGTTGAATTTCCTCAAGAATATGCACATCATGGCAAAGGTGACAGAGGCAAAACAGCTGCGGTGGGAAGGACAGTGCATCTTTATTTTCCAAGACCTCGCACCACAGGTTGCATGAAAGCAAGCAGCCTACAAAGAAATCAAAAATAAGCTGTATGCAATGCATATAAAATTAAAAATCATGTACTCTGCATGACTCATGTTACAGACCAAGCAAGTGCAGAAGCAGTTCTCATTGGTGGACCAAGCCAAGCAGAAGCTCCAAATGATATACCTGGACCTATTTCCAGTTCCACAGAGAAGGGGTCCTGAAGAGGCTTTCATAAATAGAGGCATGAAAGTTTTTTACAACACTAAGGTGACTGCTGGAGAGATGAATGAGCTTCTGTTTCAGTATCAGGGTTTTGTTCATGGCAGACTCTGAGGTTCATAAATCTGGGAGTTGACCAAATGGTTTCATGGCAGGTGTGAGATGGGATGACAATGGAGAGTGAGCTGTGGGGAATGATTGCTTGGACTCCAACATGGGGGACTAGTGGGATTAAGACATGCTCCTTTTCCATCAGGGTGGCCCCAATGATACAGCAGTTCGAGGGTCAGAGTGAGCCCTTATTCTGTGTCATAATACATAAGTGCATCTTGGGAGATGAGGAAATATATCTGCTGAGGTACCCCGGACAGTGTACAATAATATGTACCTCTTGCTTGAGACGACCGAAAGGGACTGCCTCCCATCCACCAGAAGAATTAGGATGGTGGCAGTTGGAATGACTTACATGGAGGTGATTGCCAGTGTTGAACAAATTTACTTAAAGAGACAGCCATGTCAGTTGGTAAACTCAGCTGGCTGAGGGAGACTTTATGACTACTGCCTTGATGAAAGTGAGATTAATTAGATGCTGTCCCATAGCTCTATGGTTTCTGCTACCCAGAACCACAGTCACCAACATTGTCCAGATCATGCCCCAGCCTTGTTGATACCCATTTGGTTATATTTCACTAGTTGTAATTTTTGGTTCCATGTGATAATGGCAATCGTGTAATAGTGATTGCCGTTTGTGCGAGTCTACATCGACGAAAATGAATTTCGGCAATGTAGACTCATGGCTCACAGCAAAAGGGCTCCGGACACTTGGATTTTTCTTTTCATGCGGGGGGAGCTGTGCCCCCCCCACACTAAAGGATTCTCAACTCCAGGGGTTGCATGTCCGGGGTGTGCAAAATGACAGAAAAATACAATTTGCCAGACCCGCACAAAAAAATGAGCATGCCCAAAACCGAACCCAGCACCTTTCCAACACTAGCCTGCCACCAACCCACCATGCCACACAGCCAGCTCAGCAGCCCACTGCCGCACTATGCCCCACAAACTCTCCTTCCTTTCTGCCCATTGTATGGCGTCTCTCTCCCCATATGCGTGTACATATAGCAACATCCTGTAGCTATAATCACTGAACCCCTATCCTGTTGCCTTCCTGCCCGGTAGCCCTGTGTAAAAGAGACATGATTTAGTTGCCCTTTTGAATACGCTCAATCACGATCGCTGAATACATGGGCTACCGTAATTCTAGCCTTGCCAAGTGATGGTTATTGGGTTTTCAGTCCTTAAGTTCAGTGAACAAATATACCTTGATATAAGGATACTCAAAAGGTATAGTTGTGGATGGGGGGGGCTTGGGGGCAGAACCAGTGGGAGCCTTCTCCAAACTGGGAAGGTGGAACATTCAGGTAGTGAGGTCCCAGAAGAGATTTTGTCCCCACTGTGCTCCTGAATGCCCCTACCTTGGACTGCAGTAGATTGGGGGGGTTGTTCGCCTAGCTTACTCAATCAAATGTGCTCTCCCTAGTGCCAATCCCAAGCAGTTGCTGGTAAATCATGGACCAGAAGTGCTTGAAGGTGGTCCCAGGGTCTGAAGGAGTTTGTTGAGATCTCTGTTAACCATTCTATGTTTACAAATGTTACTGCTCACTTTGTTTAATGTTCAGGGAGGGGGTGAGGTGGGGTTACAGGTTCAATTAGGGTTCTGTTACATTTTGAGTAGAGTTAATCTAGGGACCACAGGACCTGCACTTACATAGATCAGGGATACTCATGGATAGTATGTTCCGATTTATTTTCTGGAACATTAAATAAGGACAATCAAAGGGAAAATGTTACTGTATCTTAAAACATCTTGAGAAACTGTGCACATCTGTAGTGCGTTTGCAGGAGATGCATCTGAACAGGGAACAAATTATAGCTTTCCAGAGGGACTGGGTTGGACAGGTCTTTGGCACTGGTCACAGTACAAAAAGAAAATGGGGTAATCATTTTGATACTGTAGCTCGTGCCTACCCCTTCAGCTGTTACAGGAGATCTGGGACCCTGAGGGTCGCTATATATCATTGTGCATGGCAGTTTGGGACAAACATAGCTGTGGGTTCTACTTATGGCTACAACACAGATACTCTGGCCTTTTTCCCTGTCTTGGCATCCCTCTTTGCACCTTATGCTAGAATACCAATTATATTGGGGGGATGATTGCAATATGGTCTTTCAGCCAGACCTGGATCAATCAGGTAGGTGGAGAGGTGATCCGTCCCCAGGAGAGTGAGCACTTCCTTAAGGATTTAATGAATGAGATGGGGCTCATATATCCATGGCACCTCTGCATCCAGGCTAGAGAGCCTTTTCATTCTACTCAGGCCCCATGATTCTTTTCCTACTGCTACCTGCTAGAACAGAAGGCCATCAGAGGCATGCAGAGCTGTAAGAAGAATGCCATGGTGATCTTGGACCATGTGCTGGTCTGCTTACAGTTGGATGCGGTGCATGGTTCCAAATCAGACCAAACATGGAAATTTAATGCCCAGCTCCTTCATGAAAAAGAGGCAGAGGACAAGATTAGAAAGGGTGCATCATCAACTTGTTTGCAGAGAACCAGGGCACAGTGGAGGCTGTAAACTGATTGTGGTGTGCAGCGAAGTGCTGTGTTAGGGGGGGAAATTATTAGGCTTACCACCATTAGAAAGAAAAAATGGAAAAAGCCATCTCTGATTTACTAGCTGAAATGCACTCTCTAGAGAAACTATTCAAACCTAGCACTCCTGAAAACATTTGGCTTCACTTGACTAGTCTCTGGGCCAAATATGCAGACTTTCTTAATGAGAGACTGAGTTGGCAATCTTCAAAACTAAAGTTAAGTATCTGGATCAGGGGTATAAAGTGGGGCACCTCATGACATTAAGGCTGAGGCACCATGAGGCCAAAGGGTCAAAAGGGCATCAAAGGATGGGGGCAGCACACTAACTACCAATTCCAGGCAGCTATCAGAGCATTTCAGACAATATTATCAGGAGCTGTACACCCCTGATCAAGGAACTGGGGATGTAAAAGAAGCGCTGTATGCCTTTTTGAGAGACATTTAATTAACTCACCTAGATGAGGCACAGCATGTTGTATTGGAGGGTCTTATAAGAGTAGATGAGAAGAGGCAGTTAAAGGCATACAGAAAGGTAAAGCCCTGATGGACTATCCTAAGAAATTTATACATTTTATATAGGAGAACTGGCAGTCCCACTAGTGAATATTTTTAATCAGCAGCTGTTTTAGAAGGGGATTTCTGATGCTACCCTGACAGAAGCCAGAATTTTGTTTATCCCAAAGCCCGGCAAAAATGACACCAAAGTGGGAAACTATAGGCCCAGTTCCCTTATTAACATTGATTTCAAAATTCTATCTGGGGTCCTAGCTACTAGGATGAATAGTGTGTGATCTTCCGTGATCGAACCAGAGCAGGTGGGTTTTATGATGAGAAGGATCTCCAGTGACCATTTGAGAAAGCTTTACCACCTGATCTTGGTGTCAGGAGAGATCAGACCACTTGTGTCCTCTATCGCCCCTACTTTTTAACCTTTAACTTGAACCGATCCTTCTTAAAATCAAGAGTGCAGAAAAAGTCAAAGGAATTCTAATTGGCATGAATGAGAACAAACTTTCCACATGTGTGGATGGTATTCTTTTGCATGTGATAGACCAGCAGGACTCTGTCTCAGAAGTTTTTTTCTGTTATATCAGAATTTAGTCAATTTGCAGCCTACAAATTAAACATAAGCAAAACACATCTGTTTCCTGTCAGTGCTCAGGTGGATAATTAGACCATGGTGGATATGGGCTTGCAGTGGGAACCAAAACAACAAAAACTAAACAAATAAATAAATAAATAAAAACAGTAGGCTTACTTAGGGGTTCATCTCCCAAGGCTCAGATACAGACTGAAAAGCTTGAACCTAGACCCACTCCTAAAGATGATAGAAAAAGACCTGAAAAGATGGATGTCCCTTCCCTTCTCACTGCGGAAGTCAACTAATATAGTAAAAATGAACATATTACCTAGACTGCTTTATCCATTGAAAACTCTCAATGTCCCTTTACTAGTATCCTGGTTTAAATCCCTGCAGTCCTTGTTAACAACATCTTATGACAAGGTAAGGTAGCCAGGAGAGCATACTTTAAGTCAGCTGACCTCAAGGAGTTGGGTGGCCTGCATCTCCTCAGTTTTCTTTTGTATTACTTTGCCTTTCATGGAAATAAATATTTAAGATGGAGTACCCCAGGCCAAGGGGAGCCTGGTCAGTACAAGCTGCAATGGCTGCAAATTGAAGAATACATGTTATAAGTTGGGTATAAAGCTGGAGTCCTTTTTATTTCTAACCTCATTCAAGTGCCAAAAAGCTTTAGAAATAGAGCAGCTATGTGGTCTATTAAAGCTCACAGACATGTGTCAAGCAATGAATATTAAGCTTGGCAAAGGCCTGTCACAACATACTGTTTGTGTAGTAATCCAAATTTTCAAACTGATGGTAGAATCCTGGATTCTCAGTTTTGGTCTGGCCTCCATTTGCCTTCAGTACAACATTTAGTACTGCAGATATGTTTTAACCCTTTTTTTCCTTTCAACAGCAGCATTAGGTGTCAGATAAAATCTGTTTTATTTATTTATTTTTTAATTAATTATTATCGCAGATTAATACCTTTGAGCTAAATGCTCATTTACAAAGGTTCCATGTTAGGAAACAATAGACAAAACATAATAACTGATAATAAGATGTGGAGCAGTTGTTACAACAAACAGTAGATATAGACATTACAGTCAGTCAGTGCCATATGCATAGCATCCGTCGAGTATGCAACAATGTGCAGTACAACAGCTACTAAAAAACTAACAAAATGTAAACATTTATCATCACAATATGTAAGTGCTATTAACAAAGCATCCATAGAGAGGTGAGGGAGCAGACATTGAGTGGCAGGGGAAGCAGAAGGGATAGAGGGATGGGAGGTGGAAAGGAGAAAGGTGGGTGGATCAGGGAAGAGTAGAAACATATAAAAGCACCAGTTTGTCAGTAGTTTGAGTACTTAACTAGTTATGGGTGGGGGGATTTAGGAGTAAAAAGGCTGGAGCAGCCCAAAGTGCCTTGTTGGAATGGGGGTGGAGAGAGGGAAGATGGAAGGGGAGGGTGATAACCCAAGGTGGAGAGAAGGGTCACCCACCACATGGGACAGTAGAACCAGAAGGAGGAAGGGGAAGAGGATGAGCTGTGATTGGCATCAGGGGACAAATGGGGGTGGAGGGATGGAGTATAGATGCACTAGAAGACTGATAATCCAGTATGGATGTAAATTCTGTGTGAACAGAGTAAATGTCGCAGTCGCAGAAGCTGGCAGTAGAGAGATAGGAAGGAAGTTTGGTTTTGATGGGACCAAGTTTGGGTTCAAGTTGGAGGTCAGAGTTGAGTGAGTGTAGCCATTTAGAGGCTTTGTATGTAAAGGATCATTGCCCTTGAGATGTTCGGTAGAAGGGGACCTGAAGTAAATTCCCACTTGTACCTCTGGTAGGCCTGTGGCTGGTGGAAGAACAGAGGAGGCCGTATATCCCTGGAGGGGTAAGGCCTAAGGTGGACTTCTTTGCAAGCAGGCAAATCTGATACTAGATCCTATTTTGCAGATTGAGTAAACCAGAGTGGGTGTAGAGCTCGCAGGTATGGGTTAGTCGGTGAGTGCCTAGTATGAGGCAACAGGTGTTATTTAAGGCCAATTTGATTCTCTTGCGAGCTGTCTCAACACCTGAACCATAGACTACCAAAACATAATCAATTATTGACAGGACTGAGCTTGTGTCTGTGGAGCTTAAGGGCATCTTCCATGAGTCAATGTCTGTGCCTATATGATGACCAATGCATGAGTTAGCTGCCTTAGCAACATGGTCTATATGCAGGGCGTGAGAGGGAGCAGTCAAGAGGACTCCAAGGTATTTGAAACTATTGACTATATCTGACACTGAACCACTATTGTTTGAGATCTTAGGTGATATGTCTTGTGTCTGTTATGTGGTGAAGCAAACAACATGACCTTGTAGTTTAGGAGAAGCTTAGAGCTGCAGAACCAGGCCTCTACTGTTGTGAAGTTTGTCTGCATTCTTTGTTTGAGACCTTCAGGGTTGGGATGACTTGAGAACAGCACTGCATCATCTGTGTACAATAGGTTATTGTAAGGACATGTCTTAGGGAAGTTGTTGAGGAATAGATTAAAAAGCTGTGTGCCCAAGATAGAACCTTGGGGTACCCCGGAGGTGACACTACATTGGTCTGAGAGAATGTCAAGTATTATTACTTGTTGCACTCATCCAGTGAGGTAGCTCCAGAACCACCCCAGTGACACTGAGTCTAAACCTGTATTGGTCAACTGACTGAGAAGAATCTCGTGGTTGACCATATCAAAGGCTTTGGTGAGGTCTACGAAGGGTGCCCTCACCAAGAGCCCTTGATCCAGCGCTTCATGTATGAAGCCGGTGAACTCCACTAAAGCTGTTGTAGTTCTGTGTTGTCTCCTGAAGCCATGTTGATACTGACATAGTAGCATGTTCTTATCGAGATAGTCTACAAGTTAGTCATAGACAATTCTCTCAAGGGCTTTTGAGACAGGAGGGAGGATAGAGATAGGCCGGTAACTGGATAGGCCAGTAACTGGAGTGTAGAGTTCTATCTATTTTAAGTTTCTACAACTTTAACACTGTTAGTGAAAGTCTCTGGGTCCCTTGCCATGGTCCAAGGAAGGTGGCTTGGCTTTAGCTAGATTATTTCCATTAGTACATTCACCTCACATGAATTCTCAGTTATATTCTGCTTTCAAAGAGCTACACTAAGGACCGATTTTAGAAAGGTGTATGCAAGGCTTGTGTCAAGCTCTGTGTCAACTGCAAAGTTTGCTGCAGCCTCGCCAAAGCCCTCAGATACAACACCACCTGATTTTAGAAGGGCTGGTGCAGTTGCCACAATTTACTCACTTTAAGACAGCTTGCGCAAAAGGTTTGGTGTAAACCCTGTAAAATGGCTGCCCCCATGGTGCAAATGTAGACCAGGGGGAGCTGGTCTAAGTCCTGCATTCGGGGAAGGGACTTGCAGCAGGGAGTTGCAACTGTTTTGCAAAATCGGACTTGCCGCATCGCTTGATGCAAGTCACCACTTGCATCAAACTCTCTGCTGCAAGTTCCTACTGGTGGTCTCAGTCCCTTTTAAAATAAGGCCCTAAGAGTTTACATAGCAAATGTCCATATTGGGAGACCACATTGGATCTGGACTTCAGTAAGGATGAATGGAAAAGGATTTGGTGTGACATATGAATACTTAAAGCAAGATAGGTTATGTTTGCAACAGTTCAAAATACTTCAAAATCTATACTTCACACCAGGCAAATTACATGAGATGGGTAAGCATAAATCAGGTGTGTGTACTAGATATGGGCAGTGGACACATTGTTACATATCTTATGGTAATGTTATCAGGTGCAACCTTTGGAAAGACATTCAGGAGCATCATGACACTTTCTTGGTTTGTAGGAGGTGTTCACACCTGAGATTTGTATATTGGGATTATGTCATGGGCAGAGCTTCAGGACCAGGAGAGGACACACAGCCCTGATAATTGCAATTGCCAAATTAGTCATTCTGCATCATTGAATAGTTGATGAGGTACTGACCAGGACCAAATGGCAAAGAGAAAGTTTATTTGCCCTGAAAGCAGAGAAAAGAATTGCAAATGGCACTTATCATTTTAAGTCGTACCATAGTAGGTGGGACTCTTTGCACACTCTATTGCTTATGATGTGAATATGGAGTGGTTGTATGTCTTACCGTGACTTTTAATGCCTACAATAGGGTATTACTCATTGAAGGGGAAGGGGGGGTTGCATGACTATGATTTATGTAGCTCAATGGCAATTGCTGGTAACTGTGTGGGTGTCTGTGAAATTCTGGGTGTCCCATTATTGCTTTGCTGGAACTGTAACTGCTCTGTAACTGGGAGTGGATAGTATATGTTGAGGATGCTCAGTGTGGTTCATAGTGTTTCTGTTATTGTTATGTATTGTGTTGTCTTGTTCCAGAAAAGCTAATTAAGCAATAATGCATGACAGGGTGTGTGTTGTGCTCGAATAACATCACGCCTCAGGTGGCTGGGCACAAGGTAGAAGGCCGAGTGCATCCAACACCCAAGAAGTGACATTGTGCCAGCACTACACACACACCCTGGAGTGCATTATTGCTGTTATACAATGGCTCACTTATAAAAATAGAAAAAAATATCAGAAAAATATTTTTTTCTTACATTTTCAATTGATTTGTGTATGTGGAGGTGTATTAATTAAAAAAGTTCACAACTTCATTGTGCCCAGAAGGTGGTGCTGTTGTTACATATTGGCTCCCCCCTCCCGAGATGTGGTTCCTCTTGTCTTGGTGTATTGCTGTCAGAACCCCCCCCCCATGGCCACCATGGATTTGTTGTGTTATTTGTGCCATTTTTTGTCTATCTGTGTGAGGATCAGAGTGTATCAGGAGGGAGGAATATGATGTGTTTTATGGTAAGTGCAGTGAACCACTGCAGTTTTGAAATATGAGGATGGAATGCAGGCAGACACTTCCAGTTCTTGGGTCAGGTGAGTTCTTGTTTCAGTGAATAACTGTTGGGGGAAGTAAATGGTGCAAACTTTTAAAGTATTTGTTTAAGGAAAGAAGCAGTTACTTAATATTAAACTTTGTTGTTGATGGATTCAGGAAGAAATGGCCAGCTAAGTCGAGTGTTTCACAACACCATTGTGAGAATGAAGAAGCAGTAGGCAGTGGCACTTTGAGGAACAAGCTGCATTTTGCTTGTGTGGTATGACAAAGAGAAGGGTGCAAACGTGGCGTTTCAGGGTTGGTGAGGTCCTGGCGTGGGGCGAACTCCTGGTGGTGTGGATGCTGGAGCTGAAGCGGTTACTTTGTGCTGGTGTCTGAAAGCTGCTAGTGAGAACAGGAATCACTGAAGCAGTCTGGCGACTGGGGATCACAGAAGCTGGCTGCGTGGAGTGATTTCCTTTACAGTTGATGCAGTCATCTATGTGCTGGGACTAGAACCGTCATGTTATACTAGTATAACAGCACGGGTTCAGTCCCTGGCTGCCCAATCAGAGGCAAGCATTCTTTCTTGCCATTGTATAATAAAGCTTATAAAATGGGTAAGAGAGAACCTGCGTCCTGATTGGCCAACAGGTACCAGTAGCTGTGTCCTTATCACCTGATATACATGGCAACTGGCACTTGTAATGCCAAGCAAGACACAGTGCAGCCAGAAATCCATGCATGACACTTCAGAAAAACACATTTTCTGCTGAAGTGCTGTACTCCCGTTCTACTCCTACCCTCCCTGACACAACACCAAAGTTCTTTCCCAAAATGACTACATGTTCCCGTTCAACTAAAATACAAAATTCATTTAAAAAACACCAACCTCCGCTGCACAAAATGGCTTCAGTGCACACAAGCTTTTTGGGAGCCACACAGCTGATTTCTCTCTTGTGCAGAAGCTTTCTCTCGCCCCTCGCAATGACTGCGAAATGGACCCCTGACTTTGGCACCCATAGCTCATCATAAAAAAAAAAAAAATTCCTAAAATGCATGATCGCTCCAAAACAAAGGTTTCACTCCCTCTCACATGCTAAAACAAATAAAAATACTCATAGAAAGAACTGCCAAAGGTCATTCCTTCACAAACACCGGCCCGAGAGTCACTAAGTGGCATAGTCGCACGGCTCGCAAGAAACGGCTGCCTCCATAAAACACAGTCGCGTAGTGGGTCAAAACTGACTAGGAAAAGCCAACAATCCCCAACTAATTCCTTCACGGTGTATACATGCTACTTTTCTTTACCAGGCAACACGACCTGCATGTATATGCGGTTATTTTGGTCACTGCAGTTAGCGAGATGTACTGTAAGGGAAGAAGCTCTGTACTGAGGCTATAGAGCGGCAGGAGCATTCCCCATAAAACCACAGTTGTTTTATTTTTAAACACACTGTCATAAACTGCTGAAATCTTTTATAGTGGCTTTCTTTTGAAAGCCACACTCATTTAGCTGGGAGATCCACTGTAAGGGATGATGCTCTGCACTGCCTTGGCTACTGACGGACATGAGTGCTCCCTGTAAAATAGGCTTTGTCATTTTTTTTAAATGCACAATCACAAACTGTGCAAGTGGGGGTGGTGATGACCTAATCAGAGCAGTGTAGGTGTCTCCCTCTACTGGCAACAAGAGCTAAATACAACACAGGACAGTACATAAGAGGGACTATTTTAGCCTTGTAACTAGAAAAATATTTTTTCATTTTGACAGCTTTTTCTTTTTAATTTTTATTTCTGCTTGGGGACCCATTTTATAAGTGGAATAAGACACTCGAGGTGTGGTTTATGGCCTGATAAGAGCACTTCCCAGGTGCTAAAGACACTCGGCGCAAGCGCCTCGTGCCTCATTACGCACCTGGGGCGTTCTCTTATCAGGCCATAAACCACACCTCATTGTGTCTTATTCCTTACATATCAGAACTAAAAAAAGAACTGTGATTTGAACTTTGTGAATAATGCAAAGGTTAGAGTGTGCTAATCTTGGAATGTACTTAGAATTCGGGAGCAGCGGGGTACTCTTTTTAGAATGCTCCCATTGATCACCTGTAAATTATCTAGGTGAAAGCACCTTACTTTAAAGCTGGTTTAGGCAATGCACTCTATATAAGAATAGCCACTGTAGTCATTTCATAGTTAGGACCAAACCATGGAGTTCCACCTTGGCATCTGTTGGTTTGACTTGTTCATATCGGAATTCCAACCTGAAAACTAAGAGAACTCCATTTCCCTTGAGAAAAAAGTAAGAAAATAGCCAGTTTAAGCAGAAAAATGTTTTGATTCTCAGATGTATCATGGGGGGGGGGTGTTGTATGCACTGCTCTCCATTCATGTAATATAGAAACAGCTGTTTCTACAGTAGCCACATTCATTCCCCATCTGCCAGATGGTGGATGGCCGAGGTGGTGACCGGGGGTCTGTGCTGTGACCACCTCTGCGACTCTGCTAGCAGCAATTACTTGTAGGGATGGTGACAAGGAAGTGGATGGAATGGGGATTGGGGGTTACAAATGTGTTAAAAGGATCAGACAGGGGTACCACTAGATTAAGTACCAAGGATTGTAAGTGCATGTCAACACCTTGTGGTTTGCCCTAGCAAATAAAAAGAATTAGTACAGACTGTACTTATCTGTTTTCTAAGTTAGGAAAGTAAATTGTCTACATAGAGAGGAAAATAAATTGAATGTATTATCATTATTAGTTCATATCTTAGGTAGCCTTTGTTGACAGGTACATTTTCCTATTTTTATTTTTCCCGGAAATAACCCATGTTTTGAGCGGACTTGATCTTAATGTCTTACAGACATAAAGGAAAATACTTTATCACAGATTATTATATATTGTTCTAAATTCAATATTTTACTTTGTTATGTAAGAATAATGTTTCTTTGTTTTCTGTAAATTAAAATGTTATGAATGAAAAGTTAAAAAGTGCATTATAGTACTCATTTATTTGGATCAGCCAGGAGGGGGTACCACCACACTGAACAAGGATGGCATATGGATTGTACTTGGGTATAGGGTGGGATGGCATATGGATTATACTTGGGTATTGGGTGGGAGGGGATACCTTTAAAATACCAGGGATGGAATATGGGTTGTACATGGGAATGGGTGGAAGGGGTACGCTACACTAACAGGGATGGAATATAGACTGTACTTGGGGATTGGGTGGGGTGATACCATTAGACTATGGGATGGAATATGAATTATACTTGGGATTGAGTGGAAGGGGGTATCGCTAGACTACCAGGATGAAATATGGATTGTACTTGGGACTGAGTAGGAGGGGGTTTACCCCTAGACTACCAGAGGTGAAATACAGATTGTACTCGGGGATTTGGCAGGGGGCCCACTAAACGACTAGGGAATGGAAATCAGCATAATGCACTTGTAGATCTCAGGGGGCCACTAGACTACCAAGGAATACTGAGATTGTCTTTCCTATCTGGCAGAATGTAGCTAGTTGTGAACGGAACATTCCTATTGCAGCTAGTGGAGTTCTGTTGTGGTGTTACACAGTACTTCATTCTGTTTTCCATGCTGTTTGCAGTGTATATTCTGTCACTGGGGAAGGTTATCCAGCAGTGCAGGGTGAGTTTTCATTGCTATGCAGATGACAGTCAACTGTACACGTCTTTTACTTCAGATGGGCAGAATGCAGTCACTGTGTTGGAGCATTGCCTCAGTGAAATTGCTGACTGGATGGCTCCAGCTGGTTGAGTGTCAATTCAACCAAGACAGAGCTGTTGCTGATGGATCCAGGTCCTGAGGGTTGGCTAGTAGATATGATGCTGCCAAAATTCCATCTCTTAATGGCACATTTCTGATGGCTGTGGATAGGATTAAGGATCTGGGAGTTATTGCTGACTCATGGCTGATACTAGAACATCAAATGTTGGCTGTGGTTTACAGAGGATTTTTCCAGTTTAGGAACATTTCATGGATCAGACCCTGTCTAGTGCAAGAGTAGCTGGCAACTCTAGTACATGCCTTTGTGACCTTGTGACTCGGTTACTATACTGCTCTGTAACTAGGGCTACATGATTTGGACCATGTCTATCTGAAAGACCTCTTGGCTTAGGGTTTACCCACTTCAGGGTGACAGCACAATGCCGAAGGCAATCACAGTACCAGACGTTGTTCTGCCCAACCCCAAGTGGGTAAAATGCAGTGGGACATGCCCCCCATAGCCCTCGAAACTTATGATAGTCGCCTCAATGGTGGAGGTGTATTGGGGGAAGGGGGGGCAACACCTGTTCAGTGCTCTTACTGTAGGGCACACCAACAACCAGTTTGCCACTGTGACAGATGAAATGGTTGCATCACCCTGATGCAGTCTCCCTGATGCCATTGCTCCATCAACGGGATACCTTGGCTTAGTATTCTCCCAACACCGTCTCTGTTCCATGGAGGAGTTATTTCTCGCAGTCCTAAGATCTCATTTCAGGCAATCTGGAGACAGATCTTTCTCAGTTCTGGCAGCTACAACTTGGATCTCTTCACCATACCATCTAAAGAATTCCCCGTCAGTGAAGGAATTTAAATGAGGCATGAAAAGCCATCTTTTTGAACTAGCATTCAGGCCTGATGATATTCATTGTGCCTCTGTATTTTAATGCTTCTGAATCTCACATTTTGTTTGCTATAGATTTTTATGTTTGTGTTAGGCACCCTGAGCCTTTGAAATAGGGCACTAAATAAATAAAATTGCCTTGCCTAGGGCTTGGGTGTGAGGTTGTGGGGGGCAATGGCTGAAGCTCTTCATAGTGCCTCCCACATTTGTGCATGATGGTATTGTGCAGAGTTCTAATGACCACATACTAACATGCAAATAGTCTATTAGTGCCTTGCATGCCATATGTGGTTATTAACATGTCTGTTGCTGAATATGACCCCAGGAGCAAAGGTACTATCCCATTTGGGATTAATTATCTCCCTTGCTCCTGGGAGTCTGTTGTTAGAAGGGGCCTGTGGTAGCACTGTGCATATATACTTTGCATGGTGCTAACACAGCCCAATATTCATACAGAGCACACACAAGACAGGACATGCTGCCCATATGAATGTTGCTCTCTGCTGACCACACACTATTTTTTTCATGGAGCTCTTTTTGCATGACACTAGAGATGTGTGAAGCTGGCAAACTTTGCTCTGTAAAATAGTTTGAGAAGTTTTCCAAATTCACAAAGTGAAAAGTACAAACTTCATGAAGTTTCGGGAGGGCGAAGTGGCAGTTTTTCAGGCAAAGCTAAGGTGATTTACAATAAAGTTGTAGCTTAGCCGTAACATTGCCTAATTTCACCTCACAAAGTGCCATTTCCCAAGGGAAACTCAATGCAAAGTAGCATAGTGGTGATGGGGCAATTTGCAAAGTTATTTGTGAAAGTGAATTTTGTAACTTACCAGAATCTCACTGGTGAAGTAAAACTTCATAAGATCTCACATGGCACAACTTGACGACAACTGAATATGGGACCCATAGACTATAACTGTGCTCAAAACTATGTGCACAGAGATGCCACCAAGCTTTCTTTTGTTCAGCTCTGAACCCGGGTCCCAGCAGGAAGTCTCTGTGGACAAAATGCTGTCCACCCTCTTATAGACCAATGTTATTCCTCATAATTAAAACACATTAAAGTATAATTTCAATACATATTGTGTTGGGCAGCATTCCCATTCTCTAATGTTTGCAGCTTCCTAGGGGTCCATTAACACTTTTTGTCAGGATTTTGGTAATCTGTTCCTAATTTCCTCAAGCTATGTCAGTGACTTGGCTGTCAGAGAGCTAAAGCATACCTCTCAACCTTTTTTCCCACAAATGTGGAACATTGCCTCTCAAAATGTGGAACAAATTAGCAAAATGTGGAACACTAAATCAAATCTTTACCTAAGAAGCTCAGAACACTGTTAAAATGTTTGCATTTATGTTCAGAAAGTCTGTTATTAATTGAATAATATATTTTTTGCATCATTTACTATAGATTTTTGCTTTAAAATGTTAACACTGAATGTGGGACAAGTCCTCACAATGTGGAACAGGGAGCTTTTATGAAGTAAAATGAGGAACGTTCCTCATAATGTGGTACAGCTGAGAGGTATGAGCTAAAGTTAGGGGGTGAGGTCTATTATAGCAAAGTGTATTGCAATTACATGGAACAGGGGTTGTAAACTTGGTAGTTTGATGCAAAACTGGAATTAATTATATTTTCTGGTGTACATATGGAAACCATTGTAGGTTATGCAAAACCCATTTTGATGGCATTTAGCAGTCTCTGGTCTCTATTTTGCTGGGGCTGAGCAAAACAGTAATTTGTATACTTGTGAAGTTTGCACCAGCTTATATTATATGACACTTTAAATGCTATATGTCATGAATTTTATCAATGAAGAACATCATTAGTGCACCTATAATACTTTTTCCAATCACATTTGTTATTACTTTATGAATAATTTTACCTCAGTAATCTTTCCTAATCTGCATTGTTATGGTGAGTAATGAGTTAAATAAACCATGCTGTGTGTATGTTTCTGAAGCAAAGCATGTGGTCTGACCTCCGAGATTTCTAAAGCTACGTGCATTACCTAGTAAAGAAAGCAAAAGAGGTCTGCCTCAGAGAATACATTGTTTGCATGGAAACAGCCTACTTATTTACCTCCCCTGAAAAGAAGAGCACAGTTGCCCACATTCTGCCTCCTTGGCTGCACACAATAAAACAGGAAGAGAATAACATTTTAATAGAGACAAAGAGGAAAATCAGCACATGCTTCTCTGGGGAATGGAGGAGAGGGGGCATGAATCTTTCATAGCCCTAACTATGATGGAAGGGAGAAAAAACCTGAAGTGAAGTCACACAAATTGCAATCCAAGCAGTGGGTTATTATGCGTGCAGCAAGGTTTTGTTGTAACACTTTAGTGGTTCAGTGCTAATGGGTTAGGGAAGTCCCATGATAGGGGGTGGTGAGATAACACATCTGCAGCAATTGTAGCAGTCTGCCACTAATTAGAATGAACATTTACACATGGAAGATGGAGTCCCCAACAAGTTTTCCACTTCTCCGCCATAATTTGGGGCGATTAAAAAATATCAATGCTAGTTCCTGTTACTTTATATGCTTGATTCTTTTTATAATGACTCTGGCAATAGCTGTCTCTCTGTCCATTTTTGAAATGTGAAGGGAATATTCAATTAGAAAACAATTCACTGTACTACGGATACCCTACCTGCTTCAGCTAATGACTTGCTCAATTTAATGTACTGATTGATTGAAACATTTTCCTAGGTTAGCATGATAAAACAAAACAAGAAATTAAAGGATCCAGAACACTTACACCTGTGAAGTAGAGCTGAAGGAATGGTGAATTTTGCTGGTAGAAATCCTAACACATTTTGGAATTTTGGGGTAATTCCACAGACTCATTATTGAAACAACAGACTATGATTTTGTGGTTTGTTTATCATGTTGCAATTGCACTATTTTTAACTGGTATAAAGTTATTCTATGGTTCAAGTGTCACTGCATTTTTGTATTGAAACTGGAGTAATATTCCATCTGCACCTTTACAAAGACATCACTTCATAGCACTGGAAGAGCATTCCAAGGTCTTAAAAGTATAAGCAATGTAAACCACAGAATATGAATTAATCTGTGGGTTCAGATTCTACAGTTTCAACAAATGTGCTTGCTTTTTAGTTTAACATTTTAACATGTGAGATTTGGACATGGGAAGAGAGACTGTGAGGTAGATGACATGTTAAACTTAAAAGTTAAATCAACCTTATGGAGATGGCTACTTGCAGTGCACCCCAGAAAAGGCCATGTGTGGATTACAAAGAAGTAGTAAAAGTAATTTCAGTCAGTACTTTAGCACAGACTGATCTCCCCAGAGTCTCTCAGTAATATGTTATTGCAGTTACACTGTCTAGTGGTTAAGAGCTCAGTCCCATGTGAGCCTCTGCTCACTTAAGCCTTGCAAATTTGGTATATTGCCTCACTCTCATCACTTTTATCAGTTACATAGAAATCCCAAATTAAGTACATTTGGGATGGAGGGTGCTGCTTCACTCTTGCCTGTACATAGGGACCACTGGACCAATGTCTCTACCTGTGCCCTTTGTACCCTCATGTACACCTGCATCCCCTCCTCCTATACCTCCCTTAGCACTGTCTTTTTTCTTTTCCCTTGCCTTGCCCTGCAACTTCCCATTTCCCTTGCTTTTACATCTAGTTTCATATAATGTTGGGCCAGCACCATTCCCCTCATCATTATCCTCCTCCACAATTGCCCTTGCTGTGTGAGAAAAACAAGTTACCTTCTGCATTTTGGACTACTTGCATGATACCCTTGCTCCCAATCTGGATCAATCAGTGGATCATCAACATCACTGCTGCCCTCATCAAACTCCATTTCCACCTCTTCTGCTTCGTCATCTGGTACTGCATGACAATGACTATCACTATCACCACTATGCACAACACCCACTACAGTCTTCTCATGTGACTCTTTCACTTTCAAGGCCTCCTCCTCCTCCTGAGAATATTCTCCTTCCATATCTTGCTGAGATTCTTCCATCTGTACTATCTTTCCTGTCTGTGCATCCTCCTCCTCTACTAACATACTAAAGTTCATACTAGGGTATCAAGGATGCAAGAAAACCAGATACCCACAGAAACCATCCCAAGATTCCTCAGATTAGAGCTAGCAGAATACACAATTCCACCTATGGGATGTGCACAAATGACTATTCTAATTCTGCAGAATTCAAATTCCATGGAATTTTGCAAAATTTAAAATTTCTGTTAGTTTAATATAACTTTGAAACTACGTATCCAGCAGTACCCTATAGCTTACATAAGTGTACCAAATGTACCAAATTTCTGCATTGTAGATTGAAAGGAGGCAGAGTTATGGGTGGGCAAACATTTAATCAAAACTTTATGTTCAGTTATTTTGATATCGAGAGTTAGAGAAGCACATAGAATGCATATATGCACCATGTTTTAAGTCTTAAGCTTTAATGGGAGCTGAGTTATAGGTAGCCAAATATTTTGCCAGGATTTGATTTCTGTAATTTTAGTGTAACTGGATAGTATTTATTGAAATATTACAAAATTGCCAGGTATACAGGTTATCTCTACATTTGTACATACACATAGTTTCAGATTTCTAGCTTTAAATGCGACTGCATTATAGCCTGCCAAACACGTTGCCACAATTTTAATTTCAGTTAGTTCCCTCTTATTTTAAAACTGCATATCCATATTTAACCACAGTTTAAACATTTAAACTACTATACCACATGGGCATTTCTGAAAAAAAGTTGATATTTTCAGCTTTAAATGGGATTGAATTAAAAGTAGTCAAATTTTCACAAAATTAAAAAATATATATTTTGCAAGAATGTAAACTACAAACGTATAAACCCCTGAAACTTTAAAACTAGAGAATGCTACACTTTCGGTCAATACCAATAGATATTTGTTTGTAGTGTATTGTAATGTATTTTTATTCGTAATCTCCTGGCCTCTCCAAATGTTGCGGTTTGGCCGGGCATTGGTATATCACTCTATAATGTGTGTGTGTCATATCAAATAATAAAAAATTGTTAAACAAAAAAAAGCTAGAGAATGCAATATCATTACATTTGGCAGGTTGTTAGAACCTTACAAGGACGCTGTGTGTGCCAATTTTAATAATTGCTTGCTCAGAGAAATTGCAAAAATAACATCTGTACTTAAAGTCAAATCCCATGAATCTTTGTGAAAATTGCAGAATTTCATGAAAAATTCCATAAAACTGGAATTTTCTAATTTCACTCAGCCTTATCTGGAGGGAGCTTCTAATTAAAGGATAGGGGTATAAGTGGCAGTTAGCACAGGGGTCACCAGGTTCTGGAGATAGATGCACAGTTTCACCAAGAACTGGACAGCTGAGCTGGGTAGCACAACAATGGTAGATCCCCAGGTTGGATCAAGAAAGCACAGAGTGTCAACAATTCCAACCTGAATGCAGGATTTTTAAGGCTCACATCCAGTAAATTTAAGATCCAGGGAGCCTGGAGTACATGCAAGTCTAGGACTTAGAGGCACTCAAAAAGATGTGGTGGGGAAGACAATGTTTTGGGTGGCAGGAAGAAAGAATTCTGGCTATTCCAACAGGGTAGGTCGACAGGAAAAGGAATTTTTATTTATTTTTTTATTTATTTTAACATCAGTTTAACAACCTTTGAGCCAGGGGCTCATTTACAAAGGTATCTCATCAAAAGAATGGACAACGAAAATACATACACGAGACAAGTTGCAGGTCAGCAGTACAGGAATAGGTGACTCATGTTTTAAGGGAGTTTGTCACTGTAAAGAACAAATAGGATATCAGTGGGATCAGTAATTCTACTGAGTCAATCTAGCTGTGCCAGAAGAGGAAGGGGGGAATAGTCACCCAGGGAGGAACAGCAGGACTGCAAAATGCTCAGCCCAGCTTATCAAATGTAGTAGTGATATGTGCATTGTTAATGTTAAATTTCACAAACAAAAATCTGGGTGCTTCATGTACAGAATATGTTATCATAAACATGTGAGAAAATGTTACTAATAATTTTTTCTTCTGCAAAATTAAAACTGCTTAACCAGTTTATCCAGTTGTGTTAAACACCAGGATACACAGACTATTGATATGCATGTCAAATGTTAACTCTATGCATACAAGAGCAGAGAAGTTACAAACATCGACATTTTTGATAGTTTTCACAAAGTTTAGCAAATATTTACATAGTAACATTTTGAATCCCTGTAACTTAAAAATCTCTTATTTAATTCTCTCCATATTTAGGGATTAGTGGGATTAGCACAGGATTAGCGCGGGTCTGCTATATTCAAAAGGTCAAATAGCACACGCAAACTGCATTAGCACCAGCAAAATCATTATTCAAGGGGAAAACTGAGAGAGCGTGTACATGAATACAGGCGCAATGCTATGTTCAGCGACTACCATTGCGCAAAGTGGTATTGCGCGACATAGCACTACACTTTTCGCAGTGCAAATTACCACCCAGGAAAAGGTAGTCTTAACCCTGGGCAATCCAGCTTTGCATGACATTGTGGATTTGCAGCATTTGTGTGGCTTTTGCGCAGCTTTGCATGACACTAACCAATAAGTATGACACATAGAAAAAGCCACGCATAGAGGAAACATGCTGCTCACTGATGAAAACACAATGATGCCATTATCTGCCACCAGTCCCAGCCATGCCAGGCAGTAAGTGGTGACCTGGCCCCCTGTGGACACCATGGCAGTGTGGCCATACAGCACACTCTGGCAGACCGCCCTTCTGTGGACACCAACAGATGTCAGCATACACATGCAGCACTGTGGGCATGGAGGATGTTGAGGGGAGGGTGTACGGGTGGCCAGGCTGCTCCACAGACTGGGTGTGGCCACAAGTCTGGGACACATCATGCAGTGCACATAGGCCAGTATTGGGAATACCCCAACACCAGTGTGCCTGTCTGATTATACATGCTTCCCCAGCCACATACCGCACAGCTGTACAAACACCACAGCACACACAGCTGGCCATGTATATGTCACTGTGAGCATTCCATGCCAGAGGTGCAGCACCTGTAGGTCACACAACAGCATAACAGTAATGTCCTCTGTCAGTAACCACCTGCAAGTTGGGCTTGTCACTGTGTACAGTGCAGTGGCCATCACTGCCCTACACACCATAGACATTGCTGTGTTCCTCACACTACTGGCCCCTTTGCTACTGTAGTGTCTGCTGTGCACTGTAGCCTGACCTACAGTGTGACAGTTGCATGCAGCACCACCACCACCTGCGCCTATGCTGTGTTGTCTCCTGGGGCACGATATGCTATGCTGTACTGTATACATGTAGCCTGCAGCTACCATCATGCACTGCCAGACTAACCTACAGGTGGAGCTACGGGAAGACCTGACCAGCCCCTGTACTTCCAAACTGACCTACAGGTGGAGCTGTGGGACCCTGCAGTAACGCTGGGCAAACTACATGCAAATCAGGGCATAATGAGATGCTAATCTGGATGTTCTCCCAGGCACTACCTAAGTAGGCTCATCTGCATGTCACTTTTGAATATGGAAGTTTAGCCCCAGGCAAGCGTGTCTGCACTGGGAAAATGAATAGCTCTAGGCTAAACCTGTACAAATGTGTTAGCGCCCGCACAAATGGTTTGGGGAATATTATACAGTTTTGCACACTGTACCTTCACATGCACTGCTGCCTTCAGCTGTACTGAGTCCATGCATTTGCTAGCACACATTGGCCACATAGTTCACCCTACTCTACCTTCACATTGCTGCGCAGACTTGGCTGCTGTTGTGGCATGCACTCTTGGTTGCTATATTCAGAGCTGTCTTATTCCCAGGCTTTGTTTGCACTGCACTCCCAGCCCAGATTGCCTGACTTCCTTAGCATGTTGTATTCAGCAGGGTTAGCACGGGGCTATCCTTTGAATATAGCAGGCTATTGGGTCTGGGCTAATTTAACACGCCGGCACTGCTAATTTAGCCCCGGCAAAGTTTTGAATATCTGACCCTTAGATCATTCTATAAGCATTACAAAAAGGTTATCCATACTAATTTACACATGTCTAGCTCAAAAAGTGCCTGAGTTATATGCAGATAAAATTTGTTGATGAAATTTCCTGAAAAAATAAATGACAGATGTTGAGCACATATAATTTTGAGACGATGCATTATATTGTCATGAAATCTGGTACATTGTTAGAACACCTATCATCAAGAAATCATGCCAAATTTAAGATCCCTGACCAAATAGATGGTTAAGGTAGATGCAGATAAAAAATGTTATGAAATTTCACACAAAGAATAAAATGACAACATATGAGCACCTATAATTTTGCAACTACCCTATCAAATTACATGATATTTGGCAGATCTGTGGCAATTTACACAAAGAGTAAATATTCCAAAACTCAGAGCTTTAGCTTAAATGGTTTTTGAGGTATAGCCAAATTACTAAATTTTAAAAATTCCATGAAACTCCGATGAAACTCTGCAAAATTTCACAGAATTTTGTGAAATTTCATAGAAATTCCATGGATTCAGAATTTTTCCATTCTGCACAGCTCTACCTCAGATCCATGTACCTCTAATTTATTTTTAAAGCAGTAAAAATTTATAGTCTCCACTAAGTCACTTTATAAGCTATTCCAGATGTCCACCTCTCTCTCTCTGGATAAAGAAGTACTTCCTATCCTACTGAGAGTCTTCCTCCATTGTTTCCTGTGACAGACTCAGTTGAATCACACAGGCATTCTACCATTAGTATTGCTGCTGCCTCAGCAACTGATTTTGCAACATGGAAAGTCTCACCATGGCTACTTGTCCCACTAGCGACCATTCTCCCAGTGTTCTGTGTCATCACCGGTACTACTGGTGGAGGAAGTAGCATCTGAAGCACAGAGGACTGTGCATCAGATACCTTAGGTAACCCAGGGTCACCGCTTCCTTTCCATTTTGAAGCAGTTTTGTTTTTCTATACAGCTTTACTGTCAGGGCCCGTGAATGCAAGCTGCAGTCCTCCTGCAGAGGATTTCAATCCGCCCTTTCAGGGCTTCACTGAACCTGCCCTGGTGCCCCATTCTCCATTTCTCCCCCATTATCCTGGGACACCAGAACACTGTTGTGCATGGGTGTGGAGCATGGCTCCTGTGATGTGCACCTTTCTCCTAACTGGCCTAGTGCCTGGCTTACCTTATTGGATTGGTGCTGCTACCTAGCCTCCACCAGGTGGCAGCCAAGAGCTGGTGAAGCCCACAACCCTCCCCAGGAGAGGACAGCTGCCTTGTAACAGCTCAATCCAGCTCCTTGGCCTCCCCTCCCAGCCAAGCCCCTGTGACTCAGGCTCATTCCCAAACCTGGGTTGCCGGCGTGGGAGGAGGCAAGGAGTCCAGCACCTCAGTTCTCTACACCATTGGGCCTGCTATTTGTAGCAGCTTTTGACAGCATATTACCATGTCTGTGGCCACATCCGAGGTCCAGACTGCACTTTTGCATTGTCTCTTGATATGCACCAACTAATGACAGTGGAGTAAAAAAAAGTCTTCTCTTGCTGCACTGAGGGGCAGTGTATACCCCAAATGTTTCTCACACTCACCATACTGAAAGAATTAAATATAAATGTTCCCAGAGCCTCAGCTACTTTGGGCTTATTTATCTTATGACAGGGTAGCTATAACTGTTCTGTGAACAAAATACCCTCACCCTCTCATCTCTGCAGTAAATGCTGCAGCTACCAAGCATCAAACCTGATCCATCACCACAACTGCAAAAATCATCAGAAATAAAATGCAGTGAAGTCCTTTTACAGCCTTCAGTATTGTGTGCCTTTCTCTGGCTGCTAGATGCTACTGGACTATACATGCCCCTGAACAGTTACTCTCCAGTACCACCCTGCCCTACACACTACGGCAACTACAGTCCACTATATCATACTAAATAGCATAACATCTTGCAATAAAAACACTCAGGATTTCTCTGGCACATTTCCTACAAGCCTGTAGTTAAAGTATGCCAGAATGATCATGTTTAGAACAAGATTTGGAGTCCATTTTCTGCAACAAAAAGTAGCAGCTTCAGAAATCCTTCCCACTTGAATTCCCCATGTGTTTTGCAAGACCGCTAGGTACCTGGGGCCACATGGTGTGCAGATTCTATCTAAAAGACAACTGTGTGGTGTCACTATCTGCAGAATTAATTTTCATGAAATAACCTGTTTCATGGAATATTCAACGCAGTCCCAGAACACAAAACCAGCAGAATACAGTTCCAAAGTTTACACTGCTGAGTCAATGTAAAGGGCAGAATTTCAGAACTGATAACAGGCCATCAAGACATCTTAATGGACCCTCAGGCAGGTGTATGTCATTCAGAAGCAAGTAGGTGCATTTCTTAGGAAATTCAACCCTTTGCTTCACAGAATTTGTATACAATGGCCGTAGAATGAATTCCATGAAAAAAACAAGGAACCACAGACTGGCATAATGTTATTTCCCAGCAGAATTCCACTGCTCTGCTTCAAACAGAATTCTGCAGAATTAATAGACATTTTTCAAAATTCTGCCAAATTCCATTCCATTGGAAGTAGAAAACCACACACAGCACTACTGCAAATGTAACACAGTGGACTGATTTTGAAAATTACTTGTTAGCTTGCCCGCATAATACCTTAAGAAAACAATAGCCAACAAGCTTTGAATGAATAACAAATCATTGGTGCTAATTTAATCAATCAGTGGTAAAATTTGCTTACACACGAGGACCTCTTCAAACCACAAGAGGTCCACATGCACAAAATTAAACATTTTTCAAAAAATGGTTTAGCATGTATTAATAATATATACATTTGATTACTTAAAATATTGATATCATGTATGTATTTATTTTGTTTCAAATTAGGTCAACAGAGGTAACCCTTGAGAGGCAGCATCTTGTTTCCATGGGGTCCAGGGAGGACAGTAACAGTCAACAGGTTAGCATAGTCCAGCAGGAGTAGTTGCATGCAGGCCAAAATATACACAATAAAAACAGACTGCAAAAAGAAAGCCATCCAAACAGTAATCAAAGCCAGCTAACAAAGTAGGGTCACAGCATAACAAAGAGCATGAGCGTTGTTATACGCCATGATCATGGACGGGGAGAGGGAGATTCTGGACCCAAAGAAATACAGAGAGTTCCAAGGTTGCTGGAAAGACTAGACTTGAACACTTGCAAGCCACTTTAGAAGCACTCCTCAGCTGGCAAGGGAGTCTGTTTGCGGTGTTTGGTGCTGTGAATGCAAAAGCCTTTCTACCAATGTCAGGCTTCATCCTGGGAACTGAGAAGATAAGAGATGTTTCTGAATGGAGGTAGTAGGCACTGTTTGACTGTCTGAGGTGGGCTGAGAGATAATCGGAGGGGGATTTTCCATGTGAAAAGTTGTGTGTACAACAATAAAAGCGTGATAGTCACATCTGATTGAGGAACTTAGCCAGTTAAACTGGTCATACAGCAGACAATGATGGGTAGCCATCTAGAGGCTAGGATAAACCTGCACAACTTCTTGTACAAACAATCCTGAGGCAACAGAGTGGTTTTGCTTCTGTTACTTTTAAAACAACTTACACATTGTAAACTATTAGGGTAAACAGCATACTAAGTCTCCACAATTAATGAAGGGGAGAAGGAAGTGTGGAAATATAGACATTGAGGCATCTGTACATTCTTCAATGTATCCTCCATTTTTATCCTTTACTTGCCAGAACCGCTCCCTTTGGTTCACAGCCCATTCACCCAAAAAGCGCAAAGGGTGGTACTCTTGGGGAGTGTAGAGATGATCATACTACTACTCACACTGAAGTGATGTATTTCACTGATCAAATGGGTTATAAGGGGAAATAAAAAAATTTATGATAAAAAATATGTGTTTTAAAAGTCAAATTGGTTTATTTTTGGCAATACTGTATCTCATTCTCTATTTGCATTGAGGGAATAAAGCATCCTAAAACTGGGAGTGGGGATGGGAAACATAGAAACATAGACTTTGACAGCAGATAAGAACTGCTTGGCCCACCTAGTCTGCCCATTTCCTACCTACAGGATAAGCTGCAGATCCTAGTTAACCAACAGCCTATTTCTTCTACCCCCCACAAGTATTACTTATGTCTGTCCAATGTATTCTTGAATTCTCCCACAGTTTTAGACTCACAGCCTCCTCAGAAAGGCTGTTCCATGTGTCCACCACCCTCTGTGAAAAATACTTCCTCACATTGCCCCTGAAACACCCACCCTCTATCTTTAAATTGTGTCCCTTTGTTCTTGCACATCTCTTTTTCTGAAAGATGCTACACTTTTGGACTTTGTTGATTCCACTGAGGTACTTAAAAGTTTCTATCATGTCCCCCCTTCCTCAATGGTATACATATTAAGTTCCTTTAGTCTCTCCTCATATGGCTCTCTTGCAGACCCTGCACCATTTTAGTTGCCCTCCTCTGGACTGCCTCTATCCTGTCTATGTCCTTGTGGAGATGGGGTCTCCAGAACTGGATGCAGTGCTCCAGATGGGGTCTCACCAGCTGTCTGTACAGAGGGATAACAACTTTCTGTTTTCTGCTGGTGATGCCTCTCCCTATACATCCCAGTATACCCCCAGCTCTCCCTACTGCCTTCTCACATTGCTTGCTAAGCTTAAGGTCATCTGATATGATACCAACAGGTCCCTTTCCATTTTTGTTGTTGTTACTACCCCCCCCTTTGTGTAATCTTCACCTGGGTTTTTGTTTCCCAGGTGCAATATTTTGCACTTCTTTGCATTGAAACCCAGCTGCCATACTTCTGACCATTCCTCCAACCTTGTCAAGTCCCTTCTCATCCTTTCCATGCCACCTTGTGTATCAACCCTGTTGCAGATCTTTGAGTCATCTGCAAAGAGGCATACTTTTCCTTCCAGTCCCTCTGCAATGTCACTTATAAAGACATTAAAAAGGACTGGACCCAGTACTGAACCCTGCGGTACCCCACTAGTAGCCCCTCTTTCTTCAGAATGGACTCCATTTACAATTACCTTGTGTGTCTTGTTGTCCAGCCAATGTTTTACCCAGGCTACCACCCTGGGACCCACTCCCAGGCTGGTTAATTTGACAATTAATCTTTTGTGTGGGACTGTGTCAAATGCCTTGCTGAAGTCTAGGTAGACCATGTCCACAGCCCCTGCCTGGTCTCCTACTTTGATCACCCAGTCAAAGAAATAAATTAGATTCATCTGACATAACCTTCCCACTGTGAACCCATGCTGCCTTGGGTTCTGTGCCCCACTGGCCTCTAGGTAGTCAACAATTCTTTACTTCAGAAGTGATTCCATCACTTTCTCTACCACAGTGGTCTAACTGACAGGTCTGTAGTTTTCTGCTTCTGTCTTGTCCCACTTTTGTGAAGGGAATCACATCCGCCTTCCTCCAGTCCTCAAGTACCACACCATCCTTCCATGATTTGTTAAAAAGGGTAGTCAGTGGTTTCAGTAGTTCTTCCCTTAATTCTTTTAGAGTTCTGGGGTGAATTCCATAAGGCCTCACTGCTTTGTCCATCTTCAGTTTTAGGAGTTCTTTCAGAACCCTTTCTTCTGTGAAAGGACTGGGATTGACCCCCCTATCAAGAGTGCTTCTGTTAATTGGAATAGGTACCTCCCCATCCTCCTCTTTTGTGAACACTGAGCAGAAATATTCGTTCAGTATCCCTGCTTTTTCACTGTCCCTCTTTGCCCACCCATGGTCCATTCTATTCAGCCTCACTATCCCTCCCTCCCTTTGTCTTTCTATGCTCCCTGATGTACCTATAAAAGGTTTTATTCCCCTTCTTAACCAAGTTGGCTATCTTTTCCTCAGTTTGGGCCTTTGCTATTCTGACTTCCCTCCCTGCTTCCTTCTGCCTTAACTGGTACAGCTCTCTCTGTCCTGCTCCTTCTGTGTTTCCTTATACTTCCTTTCTTTTTCTCCCTGACTCTCCCCTCCACCTCTTTTGAGAACCATAGTGGCTTTTTCTTTCATTTTGATTTGTTTATTTGCTTCACACAAAGGCTTGTTGCCTCTGTGATGGCAGTTTTGATGTTTTCCCATTTTACTCCACCCCTCCTTCTAGCCTCTTTGCTAGTGCTTTTCTAAGGCACTCTCCCATCTTGCCAAAGTCAGCCCTCCTGAAGTCCAGTACCCTCACTTTTGTATGGCTTGACTCTGAAGCTGAGTTTATCGTGAACCACACTGTTTGATAGTCACTTGTTCCCAGATGGCAACCCACTTCTAGATCTGAGATCCTCTCATTGTCCCCATTTGAGACTATGAGGTCTAAGATTGCTCCCTCATGAGTGGGTTCCGAAACTAGCTGTCTCAGGCATGCCACCTGTAGGGCATCGAAAATGGCCCTGCTCTTGGATGTGGCTGCAGCAAATGTGCTCCAGTTAATATCTGGCATAATCAGGTCTCCCATCAACAGTATCTCCTCTTTCTCTGCCACCCTAAGAATGCCTTCTATCATATCCTTGTCCATTCCTTCCCCCTGACATGGGGGTCTGTATACAACCCCTGTGCGGATTGTGGTGACATTTCCAGTCTCTAAGGTGACCCACAGTGCCTCCTCGCCTCCCTGTTTACTCTTTTGTTCAGTTGCTTTTATCCCTTCCTTTACATAGAGAGCTACTCCTTCCCCTCTTCTCCCCTCTCTGTCTCTCCTGTAGATTATGTACCCTGGTATGTTAATTTCCCAGTCATGGTTCTCTGTGTACCACGCTTCTGTGATCACATGATATCCAGGTATCCTCTTCCATCAAAGCCACCAGTTCAGGGAGCTTGTTGCCCAGACTGCGGGCATTGGTACTCTTTACCCTCCATTTCCTGATGGCCCTACTCCTTGTTGCCCCATCCCTGTAGTTATTACCTTTGTCACTTTCTCCATTTACCCCTGCCCTTCTCCCTATCGACATCTTTATCTTGGTGTTTACCTCACTTACTACCCTGACTTTTTTGGGAGGACTAGGATTTCTCTGTTCCTTTCCAGTGTCTCCCCCCCTTGGCTAGTTTAAATGCCTGCCAATGAAGCATTTAAACCTATTACCTAGGATCCTGGTTCCTCTTTTGGACAGATCCAGCCCATTATAAAATGGCTAAGAGAAACCAAGACCTGTGATCGGTCAGATGTAACCACATAACCATGCATCATCCCAGCGCAATGGCACATTCCAGAAATACTTAACTTTTGGAACTTCATTACTCCATTTTTAAAATAAAAATAATAGGAAAATGTTTTTAATTGTACCAAGGCTCTCTAGAGTGTGTGTGTAATTATGGGATAATGGCACTTTTGAGGTGCGTAAGGCACTCAATACTGCCCATGCCTCACTTCCTGAGGTATGCCATTACCAGCAATAATGGACACCATATCATGCCTGATCTATAACAAGTGCATAGTTGCTACTTGCCCAAGGGTGACTGTGGAATCTGTAGAGTGACTTCTAAATGCCGGTCTTGCACTTTTGTTGCTGTCAGTGGCATCCACAGCTGCAAGTGTGCACCAACTCTGTACTGATCACCAGCCACAAGACAATTTCCATGCAGGAACTGGTCAGGGTGGGCAAGAGGGTGAGGCAGACATCCACCTGATCCTCAGTGCTGTTAGGGCAGCATATGTGGCTGATAGAGACAGCAGACCCTACACAACCCTGTAGGCTGCTGTAGCATCCCTCCCTGCCTAGCCATTTTGGGACAACTGGGGCCAAATGGTCCTTGCACCATCAGTCCCCCAGCCCAAATGGCACAGTTATGGGTGGGGTAATTAGTTCCAGTCGATACCATTCAAAACCATTTGCCACTTGTTGGCAGAGTATATTGCAACCCGTGGAGTTGGTTTTACTATAGGAGGGCATCATCATCTTCACTCATACCTCAGTCCAAGGATGAGTGCAAGCTGCTCCACCTGTATATAAACTATTTGCAGACAGAAGCAGTTATAATTTGGTAGTGTGGATTTTCATCTGCAGCCAGAAGATTGTGTGTATGTCTTACAGTGTGCATGCTATATCTACAAATCCATGAAGGTAACACACTAATGCTGTTCCATTAGAGTCAGCAGGGAAATGTTGTATGCTGTTTGTTTTGCCTGGTGATGTCTGTTTGTGGTTGCTTGTGTGGTCTTGTCCTTTTTGTTGCTTGAGGGAGTGTTAGGACTGGGAACCCTAACACCATATTTCCCCACTTTTGTGATATTAAGTTGAACCCTAACTGGTGCATTTAGGCAGCTTTTTGCAATGAATATATGATGGAAGAAAAATACCAAAGGTCCATCTAGTTTACCCAGAGTTCCCTATCTGACTTGAATATATATTCCCTATATATAGGTACAGTATACAGATAGATGTATATATATGCCACACCAGTATAGTCAGGGTTGAACAGGAAAAATAAAAAAGAAAAATGCTTTTTTTGATGGTTTTGTTTTGACTGAAAAAAGTCTGGAATTGTGTTCTGAAATTTTCAAGTAGAAGCGGCTTGGCCCAGACTCATGCCTTTCAAAGAGTTTGTGAAAATAATATTATAAGGTTTAAAGATTTTTGCTTCCGAGCATGCTCAATAGCATTTTCAATAGGGCTTTCAGAATCTTATCATACAGGTGTGATAGTTCTTGTATAGTTAGGATTGAGCAGGCTGTATGATGTTAAACCCAAATATTTCCACTTTAATAATTTTGCTCTGTTTGATAAAATTGTATAGAAATTTTGCAAGCAGGTAGGAGTCAAGTTCTTCCTTAGTGCGTACTCTAGAGACAGATATGAAGAGTGTGGGCGAAATACATTATTGTGGGGTAGAATAAGTATTGTTAAATGAATATTTTTCCCAGGCTTTTCTACCCTTGTCCATGCTTAATATCTGGATTCCTCTGGCGTGGTTTAATAGAGTGCATAGGTTGATTAGGACTTCATTTGGAATTATAAGAAGGCAAGAATGTCCTACGCTAAACTTGTGGTGCCTAAAGAACAAGGGGGTTGAAATTACATTTGCTCTTTATTATTGGGCAGCTCACGTAAACAAATATGGTAGGTGGACACATTGGCAGACATCCTCTCTGCCCAAGGATTATGTACCAATGTAGGTTAACCTTGAGACGAGTCTAATTAAGAGTTTGGCCTTAACCGGAAACTTTGTATTATAGCACCCTAGTGTGCTCTCTTCCTAGGGATTCGCCTTATAGGTGTCTCTTTGAAGATACATAACCAGCTTTGTAAGTTCCTAAATATGAACATGTCAGGGATAGCTCTCAGCCAATTGCTGGCAACCCTCATTTATTAATTGGGCATCAAATTCTCAACCAGGGTTGGCTTATGAAACTAGGGGATTGCAAGATGCTAGATTTTTGGATGAGGATGGTAAACTCCTCTTATCTCCTCAAATTCTAAATAAGTTTAATCTGTCTGTAAAGGAGTGTTTCAGGGCCACCAGCCGCGCTCACTTACTTATGCAGAGAATAGGGCTAAGTGAGTTTCCTCGTCCTGTATCCCATTTTGGGACACTATACTTCCTTTGGTGGGTATCTTCCATGCCGTTTCGAAGTTGTATCAGGTGCTGCTCCAATGGGCTTTCACGGAACCCAGCCTCGTCTCGGGTATTGGTCTAGGGCATTTCCGGAGGTTAGACTGGATTGGTCACATATCTGGATCAACTGTCACAAATTTCTTAAATGGGATTGTCTCAGGCTGATTCAGTTCAAGATATTGCATAATATTATTATTCCCTTGAAGTTAAGCGGACTTGAAGCTCCTTCCAGTTCCCGTGTTCCAGATGTGGTGTAGAAACAGGTGATCTGTTCCACATGTTCTGGGATTGCTCAAAGTTGCACCTTTATGGAGGGAGATTAAAGATAAAATTAGCCCATTACTGGGGTTGAAGACATGTTTGTCCCGGAGGTGTGTCTGCTTGGTGTTATGTCTGACTTCCGTTAGACTAAGGAAATATCATATGTCTCGATTTCTATTACTGTGAAAAGACTTGTTCTTAAACACTGGAAGGATTCCATTGTCATTTCTTACTCAGAGTGGCTATCTGAGCTCTTAGCATCTCTGAGGGTGGAAAGATCGATTGCTATCCTTCATAACCAGTTGCCCCTTTATGAAGATATTTGGTCCCCATTAGTGATAGCTTATTCATAACCTAACAGGCGGCTCTTTCCATGTATGGTGGAGATCAACACAGTACCTTGCACGGGGGTTTGGGAGGGGTACAGAGACTGCAATTTATGGTGGTGTCTTTCGGTCTTGTTGTATTGCACGTACCAGCACACCTGGCTTTTCTACTTTGTTCTCATAGTCTCTGTATTAATTTGTTAAAATCAATAAAAAGTGAATGGCAAAAAAAAGAGTGCCAAGTTCTTGACACGTGACAAGTTTTGTGTTGGCTGCTTCTCCAGATTGGTAGATCCAGATAGTAAAAATTGCCTGCAAAAAATGCACCTCTTGGCCATTTTTCTGCTTGCTTCTAGAGCAAAAATGCTTAGGAATTTTGTTTCCAATTTGTAATGGTGGAAGTGGTTTAGTCCGTGGTATGCTTTTCAAAGTTTTCATGAAAAATATCAATCAGTTCTCAAGTTATAAGGTTTTAAAAGTTGTCTTCGGAGCAGGCTCAGTTGGCTTTTCAGGATAGTTGAAAAGAAAGAAATTATGTGCCTGAGCTGAATTTTATTTTGCAAGAAAATGTGTTATGTTTGCATAAAAAATGTTTAGGTTGGGAACTTTGAGCATTAATAACTTTGGCACCATATAACAAAATTGCATAAAATGTTGCATGCACCATCAGGGTGTTAAGTCTTATGATTTAGCAAGTTTCATGGCAGCCACTCATCCAGTGTCCAAGATCCATGGCATGTAGAAATAAGAAAAGAACACACTGTTTTGCCAGTTTTTTGTTCCTGAGTCTAGAGCAAATACTGTTTAGTATTTTGTTCTGAATTGTTCAGAGTAGAAGTGGCTTAGCACAAGGAGGTACCTTTTAAAGATTTGGTGAATATGTATCAGTACTTGAATCACAAGGTTGCTAGAATTTGGCTTCTGAGCATGGGTTGAGTAAGCACTTTACTGTTAAACCCCAATCTGTGCACCTCAATTGCAGGGAGTAGGCGGGATTATGTGGGGGAAGAGCTCCTCCCCACAGCCTATTTATCTGAAGCAGCTGACTCCCGCTCCACTTAGCGTGAGTCGCACTCATTGCGCTCGCTCCGTGTTGTGTGCTGGGGTTGGCTCCTGCCTCTGATCCCCCCCTCCTTCTCTCTCCCCTGCCTTCCATTGCCTCTGCCTCATTGTTTTCCCTACCTCCCTCTCCATTTGTTTTACCTTCCTTGGGAGCGGTCTCGTCTTGTCCTAGCTGCAGCATCACAGCCCGTGCCGCTTTTCTTCGTTTTCCTCCATGGACCTCATCTGATCCACCGTCTCCTTCTCTTTGGTACCTTGCAGACTGCGCACTTGATATGCCGGATCTGCTAACATGCACTGGACCTTCGCCACCTCAGCACCTTAGCTGCTTCCAAGTCCGTTCCTCAGCTGCTATTGTTCTGACTGCCACTGCGCTTTGTTCAGGGCATACCTACCTTGTTCGAGTTTGGACCTATGCGACCTGCCATGCAATTTCCGATGTTACTACCACTTCCATGGATCGTTCGCAATACCATTCACTATGCCTGTTTGCCACCCATTTGAAACACTGCCCCTCTGCCTACATTATTAGTGTGGCCCTCGGACATCTGCAATATAAGGGAAGCTTACTGCAACAGAGTGTGTACTTCTGGAGTGCTAGAGATCTACTGATACTTTCTAGCATTGAGACCTTATGCCTTAGCCCAGCTAAGCAAGCTATTACTATTCGCAGAGGTAGCTGCTTATGGCATCTGCCTTCCGGCCTGTCCACATAGAACTGAGGTAACTGATACAACAGAATGGCTCAACAGCATAAGCACTCACCAACGCTTATGCAGCTTTTTCATTTATTTGCATTAATTCAGATGCAGCATTTTAGATTTTACTATTGTTAAACTATCAAGTCACTTGTGCTACAGAGTTTGCTTTTAGGCATGGAGCGCTGTTAGATTGCAATACCATTTTCGGCCACCGAGTGGTCCTCTGAATTGCCTATTGATTAGTATTGCTCCCCTTGGGAATCAAAGCATAAACACACTCTGCTCCTTACTGATGATACCTTTCCCATCTACGACTCCTGCCAGTCTTTCGATGCCCACTGACTGTCATTCATACCTCTCGAACTCCTGCCTCATAACTCGGGGACAAGGCTTAACAAAATGCAACTCGTTTCATTTGCTCACATCCTTGACTCCTACAATGCTACTTCTGCCTTAGCCTTCATCAGCTATTACTTCCATGGATGTTGTGAACTGTGCTTGCCTGCAGTCCTTCTACGCTTTGATCTTCTGACCTCCGTTCAAGTTACATGCCTTTTAGTCCCTTTCTGCTCTCCACTGATGCCTTGCCTAATCCATTCCACCTCCACTTACCTACCAGCTGACAAGTGGGGCTGGCTGCACATGCAGCCTGCATAGGGCTTCCTATTCTCTACTTATCTTACAGCTGCCCTACGAAAAGTTTGGCTGTGCATGCTAGCTTACGTGGGTCTAGCTGTCACCTTGCTCACATTTACCGGCTGACTTTTGTGGGGTCCAGCTGCACCATATTTGCCTACTTCTATGACCTGCTTCGCCCTTCTGGCCAAAGATACACTATTTCTACTCCCGCCTCGTCAGCTCGGAGCCTACTGATTTGCTTATCCTACTATACGCCTACCTGCTGCTGCAGCAGCCAGCCAAGGAGCTCCTCACTATGGATTCACATTTTGATATTTCAGCATTCATTATCTATTCTTTGGATGCTTTGCACTGTTTCCCTGCTACTACATCTACATTCTGCAGCATGCTTCCTATTACAGCTTGTGCAGGTTCCCTTTCTTACCTTCCTTGCTCATATTACCTGCTTCACCCTCCCAGGACTTTGGGGTCCTCATGACTAACTTGCCATTAAATTCTACTGCACTCCTCCTGAACTGGCATAAATCTAACTCTGTTTACATATTTACTGTGACCTCTCCATGCCAGGACATGACCCTCTGCATTGCTTGCAGTTCGACATTTCCATTGCATTATGTACAACGGCTCTGCATCCTGCCTCACCCCGAAGGGCCGGAGGTTAGCCATCGCTTTCATCAGACCTGTGCCCCTACGGGTCCAGAGGTCCTTTGTTTCTATATTCTACTACATGTTAATTGCCTGCTTCTACGTCCTGCTTTGCCCATCGGGCTGAGAGGTTTGCCTACTACTTGCCTGCTTCTACGACCTGCCTTCGCCCATCAGGCTGAGAGGTTTGCCTACTAATTGCCTGCTTCTCGACTTGCCTTAGCCCGCCGGACGGGGAAGTTTACCAGCTTCTGCTCTACTTCTGCCTTGTCGGCTTGGGCCTGGAGATTCCTGCTTCTAATATAAAGCTACCTGCTGCCATGTCAGCCAGCCAAAGCTCTTTTATTATGTATTTGCATCTGGCCATTTCTTTGTTCCTCCTCTATTCTTGGATGTTGTGCCCTGCTGCTTCAGCTGTGTGGAATTGCTGCTGCTTCACCCTTTCCAGGACACTCAGTTGCGCCTCTCCTAAAGACCTTATCCTGATTGTGCTCTACCACTTTTTGGACCCTGGAACAACGCTAATCCAATTGATTCCGCTTATTCAGTTATCTCCATCCAGGACTCTACTGCTCGACTGTTCAGGTCTTGTCCCATTATTGCTGCCTCAAACATTGCCTACCTACAGTTTCGAATGCTATTCCTCATTAAGTTGCCATCTCTATGCCACGGTCTCGTCAATGTGATCACTGCCATCCTTGATCTTCTGGATATGTCATTCCTCAGCACCATTCCATTCTCTGCATCTGCCTTCCAAATGCAGTCCTACTCTGCTCTAAACTGACTCAAGACACGTCTCCTGGAGGCTGTATACCACGCACAATTCTTACTGGCTGACCTCTGTAGGTCTGGTTGCATTTCCTATTACCTGAAGCTAGTAACCTCTCTCCTTACCTCTCCAGTTGATGGAAAAGCTGCACTTCTCATAGAGGGACTAACTGCCATGCGCTATTCTACCAGCAGTCTTCCATGGGTCTGACTGTGCTTCCCATACCTGGAATCAGCCGCCTCTCTCTCCTACCTCTCCAGCTGTCGGTTAAGCTGCACTTTCTTCAGGGGCTGATTGCCACATCCTGTTCCTTCTCATCTGCCTTCGTGGGTGCAATCCCGTCTCCTATTACCTATCACTTTGGATTTGCAGTCCAACTCACTTGCTTCCTTTTTTGGCTCACCATGTTCTACTACTTGGATGCTTCATACCTCGCACCAGTGTCTCCGATTATCCTCTACAGCTTGCCATTATTCCAGTTCAGCTCTACAGCCATTGCTTTCATATCAATTCCTAAGACTATACTTCACTTATCAGAACTGGATTCATCAGTCAGTAGCCTGGGTACAAGCCTTCTCTCATTATACGTACTAGAAGAGCCCTCTATTAGAAATCAGGAAGTTGTACTATTCCTATTCATCCTGCCTCATTGACGTCAAGTTTGGATGCAACTATCTGCACCTGGTCTCCTGTATTGAATTCACCAGTCATCAACTTCATCTCCACCATCATACATTTCCTAGATTATGCCCTCTATCAATTGAAGTCCGGAAGAGGTTCTTCATATATCCACTCTCCATCATTTCGATTGTACATGGATTCTCGGACTCGGACTTTATTAAGAGGAAATTACTTCACTGGACATTTACAATTCTGTTCTTTCTTAAGCTCCATTTATCTGGATTGAATTCCACAAATTAGAATTCAGATTTGCCTGATTAATTTAGTTTAATTAGGCTCTCTCTCCTTTAGTATGCCCAGAAGAACGGGCAGGTCAGTAGCCATGGGTCCTCAGAGGTTCCCCCCCAAGGGGAGGTTTCCTCTCCTGAGTGCTACTGGTCACACTCTCCAGAGTTGAAGGAGGTGGTCGTCTATTCCTATCATTAGGTGTTGTCATGCACGACTTCTTCAGCATTCAGTTAAAGAACAATCGTTGCTATATTATTCTTTTTGGGGCTTTCATAATTCTAAACCAAGCTTCCTTCCTACAGGTGGGATACAGAGAAAGGCCAAAATCATCTAATATTGTCAAACAACTCAATTCAAGCATCCAAGTACCTAAGCACAAAACATCTTATACTACTATCTAATAAACAGTGTCCTGTTAATGCTGGCCTCTGTATCCGACAACCATCTACATCATTCCACTATATATGTTACATAAGCACTGAGCTATGAACTACACATAATTGCAGGGAGTAGCCGGGATTATGTGGGGGAAGAGCTCCTCCCCTAGAGCCTATTTATTTGAAGCAGCTGACTCCCGCCCGCTTAGAGTGAGTCGCAGTCACACACCATCCTCCCCGACACCTCCTTCTTCTACGGCACTCTTATCCCACCGGGGGGCTTTCATAATTCTAAACCAAGCTTCCTTCCTACAGATGGGATACAGAGAAAGGCCAAAACTATCAATATTATCAAACAACTCAATTCAAGCATCCAAGTACCTAAGCACAAAACATTCTATACTACTATCTAATAAACAGTGTCCTCTTAATGCTGGCCTCTGTATCCAACAACCATCTACATCATTCCATTGTATATATTACATAAGCACTGAGCTATGAACCACACATAATAACTTAGGTGCCATTGGAAAAAATTACACAAACTTTTACAAGCATGGTCAGGGTGCCTCATTCTTATAATTTTGTTTGTTTGGTGTTGGATACTCATTTGGATTCCAAGATACATTGGAGTTTAATAAATACTTTTTTCCCATGTGTGTGCTTGTATCGAGAGCAAATATGGGTTGGAAATTTGTTCTGAAATATTTAGAGTAGAAGTGGCATGGCCCAGTGAGGTGCCTCTGGAAGTTTTTATGAAAACATATTAATTGGTTCTTGAGTTATAAGGTTTTGAAAGTGTTGCTTCTGAGCATTCTCAGTAGGGTTTTCAGGACAGCTGTTTCTTATTACAGAGACGCAGTAGCACCTGTATACTGTGGTTAGGGCTGAGCAGGTTGTTTAATGTTAAACTGGAACAGGAGAAGTGTTCTATGTGGTAATAGAAGTCCAGTGCTGGGTGGGAGCTGCTGGCTCCCAGTAAGAGAGAAAACCGGAGATGCACTCATGGAGGTCAGTTATTAAGCTGGAATCAAACTTCACTGGAAACAAACTGCTGCTCAAAACATTTATTGTGAACAGAATAATAACTTGTACACTGAGAGCACTGGTAGGAAGCTCTTCAGCCACAACACACCTCCATGATTTGACCATAGTCTTTGTCAGTGGTTGGGTTTGTTAGGCTGACCCCCCCTTTATATCCCTGATCCTCAGCATGATGCCATCTAATGGGTGCACACTTTTCATTTCAGAGCTGCAGAATCAGTGGCTTTGGGGGATGATAGTCTGAGAGACAACACGTACAAACAAACAGTAAAAATATGACATACTGTATTAACACTGCATAAATATATATGTGTGTGTGTGTTTTTTAAAGGGTGAATGTGTGCACAAACAAAACTCTCAGATTATAGCAAGGTTACAACTGTGACATGACCACATTAACTACTCAAACTAGTATGTAGCATTATGAGCCTAGTGGCGTCAATAGTCTGTCACATTAAGGTAAACCAACAATATATGTTGGCAATTTAACTACACACTTCCAAAGTTAAAACTAAAACTTATCTACTTGGACTGTAGTGATAAGCCTGTTATGAAATAATAGAGAGTAGAAGTGCAACAACTCTCAGGAACTGTGATCTCCCTGATAAAAATTTTATCCCTTTATTGGAATGGGGATTTGCTTGTCCAGTAACTTATTGTTCCTATTTAGAAGCTAAAAGAGAGAAAGAGAGAAAACAAATTCAAATTAATATGCTCAAAATTCAATCTGCTACCATATCATATCAATGCAATGCTAATTAATATATACAGTACACATGAATTTTCAAGAGTACTTAAACATCACAGATCACAATTCATAAAAAGAGCTTTGGGTCCCAGTCTAGATTTAACCCTTGTGGTTGTAGAGATCCTAGGGAGTAGATCCAAAGACTCTCTTTTTGTAAGAGTTTAGTAAGCTGATATTCACCCATGGCCCCCTTTCTAATGTTTCAAGGACCGTGAACTGCACACCATTGGGGTTTTTGTGATTTTTCTTAGAACAATGTCTTCTTATGGGGGTATCAGAAAAACAGATTTGATACTGTAGATATATTCTTGAATATGTTGCTGCAAAGATCTGATAGGGCATCCAAGATGGTTCTATGTGATAATGGCAACTGCCTAAGAGCAATTGCCATTATATGAAATCAGAATACCAAAACATTTTGGCACTCTGACACCCTCAGTGCACAGGACAACAGCGTCAGGGACATATATTTCAATGCTTTCTGTCGGGGATCTGTGCCCCCCCTGCACCCCCTACTAAAGGATTCTCAACTCCGGGGGGGGGGGGTGCATGTCGAGGGGGTGGTGAAAGCATAAAAAATAAAGGTTTGGGCCAGGCACAATAAAATCACAACAGCGCCCGGACCCAAACCCGGTACCTCATCCACCCCAATCAAAGGCCAACCCCTGATGCCATGATGCAGCTCGGCAACCCACTGCAGTGTGACCCCCCTACAGCCCCTCTGCCCCTCCCAGCCAATGCTTGCCATGCTTGCTCCCCCCCGCACAAGTACATATAGCAACATCCTGTAATCCATTTCACCCACCCCCCATTCAGTTGCCCTACCCTCCCCATCACCATGAGGGATTTTGCCCAGAAGGAGTCACTGTTATGGACGGTGCCCTTCCCCTTGCACCCACCTCACATGATACCGCCAATATAAAGGAGGCGGTAACTGCACCAAATGGCACATACCATAAATTTACTACTGCAATTAATAAGGGTCCTGACCTCCACATCTCTATTGTACCCTTCAATGGGAAACATTTTACTCTCAAAGCAAAAATCACAGATGTTACATTGCCCACACCTCTCCAAGCTTTTAAGGGGGTGGCAGTAGCCAATTTCTGAAGGCTGGTGTCAAGCTAATGGGGTTAAATTTGGTACAGACTAGTTTGTCCCAGAGGTTTTCTGCTCGGACAAATGTTATCCTTTGTGTCTCATTGAATTCCTTGGCTAAATAATACACCAGAACATTTTAATAATGCCCTCAGTCTATCCAGAAGCTTGTGTAAACTCAGTCACAATATAGAAAGGTTCTTTGGTATTTGGCCATTTAGATTTGGGACTGAGTATCATGTTTTGTTCCTAATTCCAGGCCTTTGCTAGGGCTCTTTAAGAGGTTTTCACTATAATCCCCTAGACAGAAATCATTCCATCAATTCTGTCAACTGTTTCAAATTCTTCCCTCCAGGGCAATTCATGCGAATATGTACAAACTGCCCATATGGGATGGAGTTGATAAGGGAGTGAGGATGTGAACTGTCTGCTCTCAATAAGCTTTTAGTAGCCATAAGAGTCCTGTAACACTTAATGTGGACTCAGAGGGTTTGTGGATTCAGAAGTTGTTATCAACTTCTGAAGTTAAGTCAAGAAAGTTGAGACTTTTCTTGTTCATAATGGCAGTGAATTAAAGATTTAGAAGAACAGGACTCCAGCACAACCAACCTCAAACAGATGGAAAAAACTTGCTCAAGGAGTAGTCTGTTCCAATCATGCAACAAGACATATACCTGACAGATTGCAAGAAATCAATCAACTCACCCAGTACTTTTGCATGCTTTTTATTTTTTAATTTCTACACAACTTCAGATGAATTAAAAATGCCCACCAATGTTTCAGAGCCTCATTTTCTCCTTCTTCATCATATACTGGCTGTTGTCTACAAAATATATAAATTTAAATGTCTATTTTAGCATTACATTCTATTAATTTAATATGTTTGAAGTATAAGGATACAAAGGTATAAAACAGCACTAGTAAGTGAGTAAAATGTATTTAAAGCTCCTTATCACTGGGGCTCAGGGTGCTTTACAGGATACAAAAAGTGGAAGTTGAAAGTTAAAAACAATAACAAATATAAACAGAATAAACAGTTCCATTAAATAACATACGAAAGCAGCTAGGGAAGGTAAAACTGGGAGAAAAGCTTGGTTCCAAAGGCCTCCATAAATAGATGTGCCTCCAGACCTAGTTTAAAAGCTTCCAATGAAGGGGTCTATCTCAAGGGCCTTGGTAATGAATTCCACAAGGCTGGCCCTGCCACCTTACATGAGAAGTCTCCCAATCTTTTAAGCCAGGCACTGGGAATCACTAGGAGGCCCTCACAGGAGGAGTGACGAGAGTGCTGAGGGAGATGAGGAGTGAAAAGGTTGCTCAGATAGCCAGGACCCTGTCTGTATAGGGCTGTATAGGTGAGCAGACCCACATTGAAGGCAATTCTCCACCTCATTGGCAGCCAGTGCAGATCACACAGGACCAAAGCCACATGACAGGACCTTAGAAGTCCCATCAGCAACCTGACTGCTACATTCTGCACTAGCTGCAGGTAGCACAAGACCCCTCCACTTACCCCCAGGTAAAGAGCATTACAGTAGTCAAGCCTGGATATCACAAAAGCATGCACCAGTGAGGGCAGGCCATTCAGCGGATAAGGACTTTAATCTGGGTTATTTTCCTCAAGTTGTAGAAACCACTCTGGATGATAGGCAATACCTAAGCCTCCAATGTCAGTCTGTCAGATAATGCCCAGATTTTTCACTTTAGTAGAGGCACAACTGGGGTGGGGCCTAGCATCAAGTCAGTTCCCCCATGGCAGTGTCTGCATCTGCCAATGAGCAGGCTCTATCACCAGCACCTTCATTTTGTCTGGGTTAAGTCTCAGCCAGCTAGAGGACATCCAGTTCTGGATCTCAGCCAGACATGCATTTTGTGCTTCCACAGCATCATGGGTCCTGGCTGCAAATGACATGTACAGCTGGGTATCATCTGCATATCAGTGAAACCCCACACTGTAACATCTAATGATCTCTCCAAGGGGCAGCATGTACAGTGTGAACAACCTGGGTGAGAGGACTGAGCCTTTAGGTATTACACATTGTAGGGGCATTGGGTGGTAGGAGAAACTCCCCATCACCACCCTCTGTGTCCTACCTGTGAAACAGGACTCAAACCAATTGATGACAGTGCCAGTGAGTCCACAGACCTCCCTTAGACAATCCAACAACATACCATAGTCCACAGTGTCAAAAGCTGAAGAGAGTTCAAGGAGAACAAGAATTGACCATTCCCATCTTTCTCTGGCCTGGAGGAGATCATTATGTACCCTGATCTCCAGGCCAGTGGAATAGTGGAATGGTCAATTTGTTCTCCCATGAACTTCTCTTCAGCTTTATTGACTACTGAACTATATTTATGTTAGTTGAATCTAGAGAGATCTGTGAACTCACTGGCACTGTCATCAATGATTTGAAGTCCTGTTTCAGTACTGTGTCTAGACCTAAATCCTGACTGGAGGGGTTCATATGTCAAAGGCAGTGAGGTGGGCTTCAAGCTGCAGAGCCCATATTTTCTCAATAACCTTACCTAAAGGGGAAAGCTAGAGATAGGTCAATAATTTGCCAAGATGTCAGGGTTGAGAGATGATTTCTTCAAGGGGGCTTCACCAGCACCTCTTTCAAAGCACTAGAGAATAACCCTTCCAAATGCAAGCACTGGGTGATCTCGGTAAACACTGGGCCAACAGACCCACACATCCTACTAGGAGACATGTAGGGCCCAGGTCCAGTTCACAATATCTGAGCTGCAGCCTCGAAATTACCTAGCATACCTCTCCCACCTCCACTGGCCTAAACTCACTCCAGGCAAATGGAGTGCTTCTGGAGATGACCATCTGACTGCTGTCAGACTGTGACCACCATGTTAGAGAAATCCCAGATCTGATAGAGGACACTGTCAAAAAGAAGAGCAGAGTGAATTCTTCACATTTAGTGGCTGAAACTGCTCCTTTCAGGTACAGACAGACAGGCAGGATGAAGCAACCTATCTACAGTCTGAAAGAGTTGAGCTGGTCTCTTCTTCCCTGCAGCAATCTCCCTTGACAGGAATGCTGCCTTCTTATGGGAGATCACTCGTTGATCCTCACCATATTGACTTGTCAAAGCCAGTCTGTTGTCCTTGGATCCAGACTTCTGCCAGAAACACTCCAGCCTTTGACCTCTGGTCTTAATCTTCTTGAACACCTTGTCAAACCATGGGAATCTCAACTGAGAAGACCTTGATATATACAGACAAGTGCAACAAAGTTGGGCAATGAGGTAACAGCCCTATTATAGGCTGTCACCCCTCAACTGCACCTACCCCACAAGCAACACTCACTTCTGAGAGGTCCATTATCGCCAACAGTCCCTTTGGGGACAATCCCTTTAAATGGTGATAACAGACTATCTCCACAGAGAAAGAGCTACTGAGGGTGGCCCAGAACAAGAACCCTACTATACAATGATCCAACCAAATAACTGGATCAATCTTGAGATCAGTTATCTGAAGCCCCAGTAAGAATATTAAGTCCAAGGTGTGCCTGTGTCTGTGAATCACAGTAGCAAATGCTTGTGCAAGACCCAGTGAATTCATCATCTGGGATAAGTCTTGTCCAAACTGTGATAGTCCATTGAAGTTGCCCAGGACCAACCACCTGAGTGACTCCAACACCCTTTTGGCAATGAAGTCTATAACCTCCTGTAGAAATTCCCCCTTTTGTCCCGGAGGCCACTACATGAGAAGGATTCTGCAAATTGCACCTGGAACACCACTTATGGCCACACGTTGAATTGATGAAGTAGAACCCACTGGGTGCATAGAGAAGGTCAGGTCAGATCTAAAGCAGATTGCCAACCCCCCACCCATGCATTCCCTCTTTGTGCAGTGCATTATGGATAATCCAGCCAGGATAGATACCTCCGAAACTGATTGAGCCATCATCTCCTAGCCAGGTCTCTATACTACAGGTAAGATCAACCAAGGAAATCAAGTCAGCTATGGCTGCAGTCTTGTTCCTAATTGATCTGGCATTGCACAGAACCACCCAAAGGGGACAGGCAGAGGATGCTGGCCCCTAGACTATCTGCCCACTTGGTCCAATGGGAGCCCTGGGTATAGCAACCAAACATGATTAACCTCTCCCTAGGCCCCATTGCACCTCAGGGCTCCCCCTGGTCCTTACCACCCCAACATGGCTTTCCCTATCAGCCACCCTAGCACACCACCATCTATTGTCCTGCTTCCTCCAATACCAGCCTCCCTATAGCTTCTAAGTGCTGTCAATGGCAAAGGAGGTCAGTAAAGGGCAGATGGCCAAGTAGTAATAATGGAGCAATGATGATGAGTAGCTGAGCCTCTGTGGCCTGAAGCCTAGGCACATCTTCCCAGCTCATTGCCTGCACACTCCTTACTCCTTACAATAATATTTCTAAGTGCTTCTAAATGAAGTTGAAAACCAACTCATAATAATTGTCCAGTATAAATCTAAACCCTACTCATGCACTCAAATTCACTGTCTGCAATAAATTATTATATAAACACACTCAACCAAGCAACTACATACATCCATTAAAGTTCACAAACATTTCTGTAAATCCCTTAAATATGGCAATCAAAGAGATAACTCCCAGCCCCAGTTTGGTAATCCAAACTTCCAAGTGGGCGGAAGTATATTACAGTTAAGGAGACTACCTATAGACCCGCACACTAGGATAAGTGACCTGGTCACTCAAGAACCCAAGGACAGTCGAAGAAAGTAGAGGACCTCCTCAAACTCTTCCACTTACTGAGAAAACTCTCCTTCCTCCTTTTCAAATCAGACATATGTTAGTCATGTGGTTTGGACTTGGCCTATGGGATAAAAATCAAGTAAAAGTCCTCCAGGAGCTTTAACAGTTGGCCTGTGGCCCCATGCTGTGTCCCAAATTGTATCAGCCCACATGCTACACTTAACTCCAAGGCAGATAATCATTCCTCATATTGGCCCACTGTCTTCCCCACTGCTAACTTAGACTGGGGGAAAATTTGGCAGTGTGTATTTATATACTTCTAAAAGCAAACTGAGACTAATACAGTTTTATATTTTACACAATATTTATTTTACACTTGTCAAAATGTATGGGATGGGAAGACTACCAGAGCAAATCTGTTTTAGATGGGGGCAAGACCAAGGGACCATACTGCATGCCTTCTGGGAGTGCACTAAAGTGGCTCCTCTATGGACTGCTTTGCAGACCAAGGCAGACCCCCTCCTTGGTCTACAAAACCTATTTACACCATGCATTTGTTTTTTGGGTGATCTTTCCTCAGTTGAGGTGAGAGAAAGGTAGTATTATATTAATCTCATTTCCTTTCTGTGAAAAAACTAGTATTACAGCACTGGAAAGATCAGACTACTCTCTCTTATCAGAATGGATCAAATAATTTTTCCACAACCTTAAACTCAAAGAACAATAGCTAGTATTGGGGAAAATGTCCCAATGTCGGAAAAGGTGGGAGAAGCTTCATACGCTTTGGTCTATTGCTTCTGCCTTTTAGGGCAGTAAGGGCTGATCCTGGGTCGGGTGGCTCTATTACATGTGTAAAACCATTAGTTTACCTTTGGGCATTTGGAGTCAAATATTTGTGACTGTTATTCGAGTAATAACCCTTTTAAATTTAATGTTCCTAAGTTAAGACTTTAGCATCCTTTTTTTTCTCTCCCTTTTCCGAATACTCTCAAGGGGGCAAATTGTAAGGGTTGGGTTGAGGGGTTGGGGAGGGTTTATAGTGGTTAAATATGGGGGTAGGGTAGCTGGTGGGTATGGAGGAGTGGTTGAGGCATCATTGATTATCCTTTGCATTTATATATTGTATTGCACTATGTGGTTTTCCTTTGCATATGTACTGTACTAATGTGTGTTTAAAACTTAATAAAATATATTGCATTAAAAAAAAAACACTCAGCCAAGCAACTGCTAACCTAAAACAGCCCTTAACCCTCCTACTCACTTCCCAAACCCAATAATATAACATTTCAAATAAATAAGGTAATCAGTAACTCCAGGTCTGCATTTATGTGCCAGCCAATAGGAACTTTAATGGCATGATATAGAGCTGGTATTAGTTCAGACCTGTGGTCTGCATTCATCTAATGCAGTCACAGTTCAGGAAAGAAAGAAGGCACTCAGTGTCCCACCCCAGAAGCACTCTCACCACTGCTAGAGGGATTGTCCACTGGGTAAAATCAGCAAGAAAAAAACATACAGTCAGTACTCTCATCACCTATGTTTTCAAAGGCTGTAGCTAGAAATCTACAGGTACAGTCCAAGGTTGTAGTCCATCAAACCAATGGTGATGCACATGACAAGTATTCTCTCCCTCCAGAAACACTCCAGCTTGGTGTATCAGTTATCCTGTGGTAGCAAGAACTCTGGGAACCCAAAAGGCTTTCTCCATTGAGATGAGTCATTGCTCATCTCTTGTGCTTGGGCCACTAGCAACCAGGTATTTAACCACATGCCATTTGCATAAATCCTGTACTTGTACTGGTCTCAACTACTGCAACCTCTGGCATCCGAGAAATTCTTCCCCACTTCAGGTATGCAGGTATTCAGTGCAAGATATAAATTGTCCCAGGGCTTTTTACAGAAAAAATTCTTGTAGCTTAGAGACTGTAACCAAAACCCAGTGTAAAGCTCAAATTCAGACCTCGACTAAAAATAAAACAGCTAACTCCTATTGCTAACTTACTGTCTCACACTGTCTAAAACCTACTTCATCACTAGGCCTGCTCTCTATCTCAATGGGATTAACAGACAGTCGAAGTAGTGGACACTTACACACTTATTAACACAGCTTCTCACTAATGTTAAAATGCAACAACTGTTTAAAATGTCTTTAATTGTTGCTTTGCTTGCAAAATCAGACAAATAAAGGGGTTATTACCAATAATCTAAGTTCAAATCTAAATTATTGCATGGTTCTCAGAGAGACATTGGCCCAGCCTTGTGGCCATCTCCTCCCCCCCACCATGTTTGTAGGATGTTTGCAACAATTGTATTGCAGACAGTTATTTGACATAAGTATCCACCACCAGGTGCTTTCCTATATCAAATGGTTATAGTCATGTAGTAGTATTATTATTCATGCACTTTAATTCCCCATTAAAAAAATAATTTTTTAACAAATATTTTAAAGATTTTTATATATCTCAGGAATGTTTCTTCATTCCTTCTCTGTTATTTTTGTTGTTATGTCCCTATTTTATAAATCAGTACATCTGTATTCAGAATTGGTTATCACCACACACACACACACACACACACACACACATATATATATATATATATATATATATATATATATAATATATATATTATCCATTCTGGTCTAAATTAAAACATTTATATTATTTAAAATATTTAAAGCGTTGTGGGTAATTTCATATGAATGAAAAAATCCTATTGCATACACTGTTCCATGTGTAATGGTAACTTAAAGTGATTTCAGAGTTTTGTATAGAAGCCTCTTTGCTTACTTATTTGTTTTTTCCTAAAACATTTCTTCTGTATGTTTTAGGTTATATTCTGCCTGAGAAAGTATGATACACAGTCAGATTACTTAAAAAATGAAGACTTGTCACATTACATTTAGCTTAGGAATAGCATGCAAAAAAGATACACTTGTTTTAGTATCATGTACTGCTAGTATCTGTACATAGAGGGTAGCTAGGAGCAAACATATACATGACAATGATGGCCATAAAGATATTGCTGATCAGAATAAATTAATCAATGAGGTTGACCCCAGTGTGCCTAAAGGTTAGATAAAGACATCTGATAATTGAACATTACAACAGTAATATTAATGTTAGTCCAACTGTATTCAAGATAGTGAATGCACTATAGCATGAAAAGTGATATGTGGGGTATGCAGATAAACAGGTATTGGATGTTCAGAAATGATAGGAGGGATAAATCAGGGTAGGAGTAGCATTATTAGTAAGAAATGACATAAAGGAAGTGGGATTCTCCTCACCTGAAATGGACACAGAGCATGTATTGGTCCAATTAAGTCCACTGCAAGGGAAACATTATTGTTGGAATATACCATAGGCCCCCATCATTAACCAGTATGAAATCATTAGAATTAATTAGCTACATAGGAACACAGGACCCAGGCAAAAGATTTTTGGTCACCGGGGATTTTAATTTTCCAGGTATAAAATGGGACAGATGGATTTCATCTACACAGGTAGAAGCAACATTCCTAGAGGTACTAGACAACTTAAATCTTGATAACCATGTTGCAGAGGGTACAAGGGGAGAACTCACCCTTGACTTGGTTCTGAGCAATCTGGGAGAAGATCGAAAAGGATGTCAGGTGAGGGAGCCCTTGTCAACTAGTGACCATAACATGGTTGAATTCTATATAGATTCAAAAAAAGATGATCAAGTAAGTATGAGTATAATTTTTATTTATTTATTTATTTAGCTTTTGTTGACCGGGTAAGTGCACTAGACAAATCCTGCCTATTTTCAGGCACGACCCGGGGGAGGGGGATACAGATGAATGCCAACTGACCTTGAACCAGATTAAGCTGTTGGTGGTATTTTTAGTGAATGAGGGAAATTTGGCCAGGACACCGAAATTCCCACACTTTGATAAGTGCCATGGGATCTTTAACATCACCTGAACTACCACCAATCCAGGCAGATGGGACCTCGGTTTAATGTCTCATCCGAAAGATGGCACCTCAGAAGTGCAGCACCCCTCTCATGCTGCACTACAGTGTCAGTACTGGGATATTAACCCAAGTGCCAGATGTGGGAACTGAACCCACAGCCCTCTGATCTCCCGGCTTCAGAGGCGAGTGTGCTACCTACTGAGCCACTGACACTAACATAATTAAAAGATACAACCTTGCAGATTATAACCTGCTGAAATCTGCAGTTATATATGGGACTGGGAAAAAAAATTTAAGGGACTAAAAGTACAACAAATTTGGGAAGTTTTTAAAACGTTCCTACATGACATAGTTGCGAAATTTATACCAAACAAAATTAAATATAATAAAAATGGCAAGATCCCAGCATGGTTTAACTTCAAATTTCATAAACTTATCAAAATTGAACAGACACTGCATTGTAACTTAAAACTGTATGGAAGTTTTTGGTATAAAGACTTACTTAGATCAAAGCAAATGGAACTTAAGCAAGAAATAAAAAAAGCAAAGAAATCCATGGAACTTAAACTAGGAACCAAAGCAGGAAACAATAAAAAGACCTTCTACAATTATATTCGTAGCATGAAAAGTAGTAGTACCATGATAGATCCAATCATAAGGGATGATCAGATTATATCAAATTGTGATAGGATGGCCGAGGAATTCTATATTTATTTTCAAAGTGTGTACCTCCCTAGAGAAAGTTTCCCAACACAAACGAAGGGTAATTTGGAAAGTAATATGTCAATTACCACAAAGAGGATTAGTGAGAAACTACAAAAGTTAGACCCTATAAAAACAGCGGAACCTGATGACTTGCACCCCAGGCTATTAAAAGAGCTCTCAACAATACTCTGTGACTTCATACATGTGATTTTCCAGAAGTCCATTAGCACAGTAGAGATACAGAGGACTGGACCATAAAAGACATTGCCAATCCATAAAAGGGACAAAATCTTTGTGTTCTAATTACAGACCAATTAGTCTCACTACTATTATAGGGAACATTTTTGAGGGCTTTGTTAAGGATGAGACAGAACAGCAAATTTGTGATCAAGGCAAAATGACATTCATCAACATAGGGTTCCAAAAGGGAAGGTCATGTGTGACCAACTTGATTCAGGTTTTGATCCGTAAGTGAAGCACTGGATAATGATATCTCGGTGGATGTCTTATATACAGACTTTGAGAAGGCATTTGATAGTGTTTCTCATGGTGAGGTTCTAAATGTATTAAAAGAAATAAACCTAGATGGTGGTATAGTAACATTGATTTCTGCATGGTTAATGAATAGAAGGCACAGAGTGATTATAAAAGGGCATGTGTCTGATTATGTACCTGTGACCAGTGGAGTTCCCCAGGGATCTGTGCTGGGGCCTATACTGTTCAATATCCTGGTGTCATCATTAATCATCACAAAGGGAGCATGGATGGAAAAGTTTGCTGATGATATAAAAATGAGAGCATTGGTAACAAATAAAAACAATGCAGGAAAATTCAAGGAAAACATTGATCAACTGGTTATCTGTGGTTCAGAACTCAGTGCTTATGTTACATACTGTAGCTGGATGATGTAGGTAGTACTTGGATACAGAGGCCAGACCAGTAAGTAGAACAATGCTTGTAAGGTACTAGTAGTAGTATGTAATGATTAGTGCTTATGTACTTCAGCATAGGCATGAGCAGTCAATGATTATAGTATATGTAAGCTGGATAGTATGCAAGGGCTTAAATGCTTGAACTGATGAGTAGTTTATTATGACTTGATGTTTTAGCCTTTCTCTGTATCCCACCTGTAAGGAGGAAGCTTAATCCAGTATTATGAGACCCCCAAAAAGAATTATGATATCAACAATTATTCTGTATCTGACTGATGAAGGAGTTGAGTAGGAAGACACCCCCAAGAATATGAGTAACAGTATGATCACCTCCTCCAGCTCCGGAGAGTGTGACCAGTAGCATGCAGGAGAGGAAAACCCCCCTTGGGGGGAACCTCTGACGATCCATGGCTAGTGACCTGCCCGTCCTTCTGGGCATACTAAAGGAGAGTAATCCTAAATATTGCAATCGGCTAATCCGAACCCCAAGTTGCAGAACCCAATCCAGAGAAACAGAGAACTGAAGACGTATTGAATCGTAACATGTCAGGTGAATAAATCAAGCATCCATTCTACTAAACTCCAAGGTCGAGAATCCATGAGCAGGCCAGAATGAAGTAGAGAATCCATTGTTGATATGAATTTGAGCGATGATTTGCATCTGGTGAAGCGCTCCAGCAGGTGAGGATGACTGTACAGAGGAGATCCAGGAATCAAGGCTCAGCATCCATGTCCAAAAGGAGGATCGTTAGGTCAAGTTCCACATGGCAAGATTAGCAAATGAAGGCAGTGGTGATGAAGCATAAAAACTGGCATATGCTGCGTGATCAGAATGATGGAGCAGTAGGAACCTCCAATCTGGAGAGGGGAAGCAAGTATATGAAGTAGTTAGAGATCGTGGTGAATAAGTAGACATAGGTCAGACATAGTTCCAGCTCTTGGGGAGAGCAGATTGTAATGGCAAGTAAGTCGGGATGGCCTCTAGGCCCTGTGAGGGCGAAGAAGGCAGATATGAGCAAGTAATGGAAATGAGTGGACCTGTATGTAGGTCAGCTGTAGTAGTAGTAGTAGTAAGTAAAGCTGCATGATGCAGACGTAGAGCTGGGAAGTAGCAGTGCAAGATTACATACAGTAAGCTAGGGGTATGAAGAATGGTACTGGCAAGGGAATCAGAGAGTTTGTGTAGATCCAAATGGTTGTGTAACAATGATAACATCCACATCCAAAGCCATAATGGTACCTTAGCTAAAATTGACTCTGTAAGAATAGTCTGGCAAGTTGTAAATAGTCAAGCTTATGAGTCATAGATAATAAAAACTGAAGAGGAAGAGTCAAAGGAGGTAGCATAGTTACAGGGTCCAAGAAGCCTTAGAGCATATATCAATGTAGTGAAGATCCTTTGGATGAACTTAACTAAGTGTCCAGGCGTAAGTGTAGCAGTAGAAGTTCATATGATAGAAAGCAGGCAGAAGCCATCAAGGAATAGAGGATGAATGTCTAAACAATCCAGATGTTAGACACAGTAAAGGAGCTCCTAGGGCTGGCCAACATGGTGGCAGGTAGGCGTATAGTAGAATATGTGGATCTTCAGGCCCCAAGCTTGGCGAGGCATGCGTAGAGTAAGTAGTTAAACCTCGACCTGATGGGAAAAGCAGGTCATAGAAGGGCGATTATAAGTAGCACTATTATAGGAGCAAAGGACCTCCAGGCCCGTGAGAAGCAGGGTCTGGTGATGCGATGGCAAACCTCTGGGCCCGGGGGGGGGGAGAGGCAGGTTGCAGAGCAGTGGTAGATAATGTAATGGAAATGTTGATCTGCATGGAATGCAGAAATAGCGAAATAGTGAGGAATAAATTGTAAATGGTATTATAATGGCGGCATATCCTGAGTCAGTTTAGCGTGGAGTAGAACTGTAGTTGTAAGCCAGACTTATGAGGGCAGAACGGTGCTGTAGACGGTCATATCCTGAAGATCAAGGATGGGAAGGATTGCAGTGAAGACCTTAGCGGAAGAGTTGGCAGCTTAACGAGAGGTAATAAGCATCCTGAAATTGTAATTCAATGTTTGCGGTATCAGTTCAACCAAGGAAGACAGTATGGAATAAAGGTCAGCAGGGAGTCCTGGTGGAGATGATAGTATTAACTCTGGGAAGTTGAAGTAGTATGTCGAGGAGCATCCAAGAGAAATCAAGCAAATAACTTGATGTACTCCAGAATCCAAAGGAAGCGGAAGCTGTAGGGAGTATATTTGGAAAGGTAGATCTGAATGAAAAGCAGCTCTGTAGGAAGCATCCATGGGAATGAAGGGGAGCTAGCCCATTGAGATAAGGAAGCGGTTCAGGGAGGCTGGAGAGGAGTCAATGAAGTGGAGAAGGATGGGCCAGACGATGGATGAATGCTGGCAAGGATGAGAGGAGATCCGAAGGTGGAGTAAAAGTGGCAGCTGAACATGGGGATGCAGCAAGCTGAAGGCAGGCAGAAGAAACCCCAGAAAAGGTAAAAGAAAACAAACAGAGGTGCGGACAACAACAGGACAGGAGATGGGAAGAGAGGCAGATGAAGGCAAGGAACACAGGCAAAGCGGGGAGGGCAGAACAGGAGAAGCCAGCTCCAGCACGCAGCATGAAGTAGGCGCGTTGAGTGCGACTCGCTCGAAGCGAGCAGTGGTCTGACTACTGCTTAAGTAGGATGTGGGGAGGAGCTCTTCCCACATAACTATAAGCAAAACCCTTCAATAAAAATGGCAGATAAAAGAAACTTTGTTTTAATTTAGAGAAGTGTATGATTATGCAGTTGGGGAAAAAATCATAAATTTAGCTATAATATAAAAGGTTTTCAACTGAAGACTACAAGCTCACAGAGGGATCTGAGCATTCAGATAGCAAACACCCTAGATTACATGAAAAATTGTGTCATGGCAGCAAAGAAGAGATATGCCATTTTGGCTTGTATAAGAAAGAATATAAGAAGCAGGGATAGAGAGGTCATGATACCACTGTATACATCATTGGTGACCCGCATCTGGAGTGTTGTGGCCAGTTTTGGTCACCTTACTTGAACAAGGATGTGGCAAGACTGGAGGGGTTCAGAGGCCGGCTACGAGGATGGTGGTGGAAATGGATGGGCAGACATACAGGGAGAATTGTCAGCCTTGGGATGTATTCACTCCAGTATCACAGATATAGAGGTGACCTGTTTGGTATTCAGAGCATTTCAGGAAAGTGATTTGTGGGAATGTTTGGGGCTTCAGAGGAGAATAGCAGTACTATTAACAGAGGGCTCCAGTTCCAACTGGGTAGAGGACCCTTTAACAAAGGCCAAGACAGCACTGGTTCTCCCAGTGGTTGTAAGTGGAATGCCTTGCCACCTGAAATAATATCTAGCCACACCATGAGAAGGTTCAAAAATGCACTGGAAAATTACCATGAGATGAGGTGTTTCCAATACATTATTTAAAATGGTACTGGTCTTTTATGGCTAATACAAATTGACCAAGTAAGTCATCCTATGAATCCTATGTGGGTTAAGGTTTCCAGATACCTGTGTCTATGGCCCTGAGAACTGGGCCCCAGATTTTCAGGAATGTCTGGTTTTGGCCTTTGGTAGATAACTGAGCTTTCTCAATTCTCAGGCATGTTCCTCAATTCTGACAGAGTGAAATTGTAGGAGAGGCCTCTGATATTGACTGCTCAGCAATGGTTTTTCTTGCATTAATGAAAGCTATGTCCCACAGTATGGCCCTGGGTCCATTGTCGGAATGTGATGTGTCAACACCTAATAAGAGTTTTAGAGGCAAGTTTGAAAGTTACTTTTCCAAAACCTGCTTCATTATATTATGAACTAAATACCAAAAGGGAGTGATCATCAGGTAAGTCATGGGCATGTGTAAGAAGGACCCAGCTTGGAACTGACACTTGAGGCAGAGTGGTAATCTCGTGTGGAGCCTATGGTGGCTCTTGACCCAAGTTATAAAAGACTGATACAGATAGTTTGATTGTATTTTTCTCAGCTTACTGCTTCTGGAGTAAGTGGCTAGATGTTGTGCTGCTTCTTTCCAGATCTCTTGTGCGAGTGTAATGTCTAGGTCTGATTCCCATTTCCTCTGTATGATGTCTGTAGGTGGAGCATCACTCCCCTTTAAAAGAGTATAGTATACTGAAAGAGGGTTCTGCGCTGATTGAGGGGGATAGAGCTCTTCCTCAAATGGTGAGAGACGGGAAGACCAACGCCCAACATTATCTGGACCTGCCAGCATTAAAATGTTCAGCTGTTGTCTGATTCCAAGGTAGGTGAAAAAAAAATCCCACCAGAGGGAAATTGAAAGCTCTGCATAGGGAGAGAAAATCAGACAGGAGCCTGCCATTAAACAGTTGGGCAGTTGAGGTAATCACCAGTTTCTTCCATCACAGTCAGATTATTTATTATTATTACATACTCTCTCTATTTTGTAAACTATTCCATTTTTTGTTTTGCATACTGCTGTTTTGTAGAGTATTTAATTCTTTGTTCTGCAAGTACTAAAAACATGTAAATCTTACTGCATGTTTGATGAGGCACTAGTATATGCTGTGAAATAACAACTGCTGTGTGACAAACAAGCTCCAGATACAATATTTATTGCTACTGTGGTTTTGTTTTGTGACTGAATGAGTAGAGTGAGTAAATGGGATGGTTGCCTAGCAACCAGGAAAGGAACAGGAAGTGGTTGGAGGAATTCTAGTCTGCACTATACTACAATGGACTAAAGGAGAGTTTCAACAGCAGATTAATTATTAACAGGAGCTGATGGAACCTACCAGCAAATAAAATGAACTGCTACTTTATAAATCTGTATATAAAACTTTACTTTTGGGGGCACTTCATAACAGTGTGGTGATGTGACCTCGGAGAGCACATCCGGGTCACTACATACGAAGGACTGCTCAGAGTGAGTGGCGCTGATTTTGATGAGACACTGAGTGTATGCTGTGAGACAACAACTGCTGTGTGACAGACAAGCTCAGATACAATATGTATTGCTACTGTGGTTTTGTTTTGTGGCTGAATGAGGGGAGTGAGTAAATGGGATGGTTACCTAGCAACCAGGGAAAGGAACAGGAAGTGGTTGGGGGAATTGTAGTCTGCACTGTACTACAATAGACTACAGGAGAGTTTCAACAGCAGATTACATATTACTGGGAGCTGATAGGACCTATCAGCAAATAAAATGAACTGCTACTCTACAAATCTGTATATAAAACTTTAATTTTGGGGGCATTTCATAATAATGTGGTGACATGACCCCGGAGAGCACCTCTGGGTCATCACATACAAAGGACCACTTGGAGCGAGCACAGCGAGCTCGAGAGGGTGAGTGAGTTTTTTTTTTCCATGCAGAGACTCATATGTCAGCACAGGTCTTGTGAGTCCTAAGTGGAGTGGGGGACCAGGGCCAGGATACTATAACAAGTAAGCAAACCAAAATACACATACATAGCTACTAAAAGATAGTTTCTCCACATAGTACCAAAGTAACGTTTGTCTAAAGGTGACTAAAAGGTAATAGATAAAAGTTATCAGTAGCACTGAGCAATATCGTGACAAGTTAACCAAGGGGGCAATTATACAGGAGGAATACATAAGCAGAAAATAAACAACAATAGCGAAACCTATAACCCCTCAGAAGACTTTTGACCATTCTATGTAATGATGGGTCTATAGTCAAATGTCACATTTGTTTAATGTACACATCCAGAGAATACATGTTCAGCTGCCCAGCCTCTATTCATAGAAGTATCCCTCTATTCCCTGGATCATCTTTGTCACTCTCCTCTGTACACCCTCAATAATCTTATGTCCTTCTTCAGGAATGGCGCAGAACTGCATGCAGTATTCCAGGTGTAGCCTGACCAGTGACCTGTAGAGGGGCAGGATCACCTCCCTATTTCTGGAGGAGATTCCCCTCACTATGCTACCCAGCATCCTGTTGGCTTTTGCTGTCACCTTCCTGCACTGAGCTGAGTTGTTCATACTCCCCATAATAAGCACCACTAGATCCTTTTCCTCCTCACTGCATTCCAGCTGTACTCCCCCAGCTGATGGCTCCTCCCCTGGCTGTTAGCCTCAAAGTACAATACCTTGCACTTTTTGGCATTAAACCCCAAATGCCATGCATCCGACCCTCCTGTAGTTTGGTCAGGTCCTCCTGCAGCCCAATCCATCCTTGATGTCATCTACCACAGCACCCATCTTTGTGTCATCCACAAAGAGACTGATCTTACTCTGGACCCCACGGAGATATCAGCTATGAATATCCCAAACAACACCGGTCCCAATACTGATCCCTGCCGCACCCTGCTCGTCACATCCCTCATATCACCCATATCAGGTTTGTCTGTCAGGATCTTCCTGAGATGAATCCGTGCTGTTGATCATCCTGGAAACCATTGATCTCCAAAAAGGTCACCAGCCTCTCTTTTAGGATCATCTCCATAAGTTTTACCACAATCGATGTGATGCTTACTGGTCTGTAGTTGCCTGGCTCATCCTTAGGTCCACTTTTGTGAATTGGTGCCACATATGCCATCCTCCAGTCCTGTGGTATGCATCTAGTGTCCAGGAGTATTGAACAGGTCAGCCAGTGATCCTGCCAGGATCTCCGCTAGTTCTTAAGTATCCTAAGATGAATGCCGTCTGGACCCAGTGCCTTATCCCCCCTGAGCCCTTAATCCTTTCAGCACCCTATCCTCTGTAATCTTTATATCAGTCTCCTTCTCCCCTCTGCCCACTCCTCCTCTTCCAGGTGGTGTTTGCCCCTTTCTGCTTTGTGAACACAGAGCAGAAGTAATCATTCAGTGCTTCTGCCTGGTTCTCCCCATCTCCACCCAGCCCCATCCTTCCTAAGCCTCACAATCTGATCTTTGTTTTCTGTCTTTTGCTGATGTATCTGAAGAAGTCCTTTTCTCTGTTCTTAATGTCCTGTGCCAATCTCAGTTCCCTGGAAGCCTTGGCTGCTCTGACCAGCCTGGTAACCTCCCTGGACTTCTTCATATACACCTCCCGGTTATCCTCCTTCTCAGTTTCTTGAGTCACCAAAATGCCTTTTTTATGACCCTCATCCCTTCCATGATCTCCCGCATCTGCCAGCTGTTTTTTTTTTGCCCTACCCTTCTTACTCCTTGTTCTTGTACATGTCCCAGATGCCTCCACCAGCCCATTCTTAATAATATCCCATTTTTGGCTAGCATCCATGTTTGGATGAATTTCCACCAGATGCATACCCCAAATTTCCCCAATCCTTTTAATGTCTTCCCCCTTAAAATCAATCACCCTGGTACCCATACCTCCTACTTTCCTGTTCATGCTGAGCGTGAACCATTCTGTGTGGTGGTCCCTCCCAGCCAGACGGTCCTCCACCTCCAGATCCCTTACTGCCTCCCCATTTGATAGAACCAGGTCCAGAGTCTTATACAGTCTAGTTGGCTCATGAACCAACTGCACCAGGAAGCTGTCCTGAAATGCCTCTAATAAGACCTGCTCCCTTGCACTCATGGTGGTTGGGGTACTCCACTCTACCCCTGATAGGTTGAAGTCCCCCACCACCACAGTGTTCCCTTTCCTACAGACTCTTCTGACTTACTCTGCTAACTCCCTATCCTGATCATCCCCTTGGGCTGGCAGTCTGTACACCACCTCCATCCTCAATGTCCTACTTCTTGAGTCTTGAAGCTCCATCCATAGGGCCTCCGTTCTGCCTTCCTCCACCTGCTCCCTTATGCACCTTATTCCCTTCCATACATATATTGCCACACCCTCCCTTTTCCCTTAGCCCTAACCTTTCTGAATATCTTATACCCTGGGATCATTAAATCCATTCCTGGTACTGGGTGGCCCATGTTTCTGTGATGGCTGCAATGTCCACCCTCCCTATTGCCAAGAGAGCCTGTAATTCCACTGATTTGTTACCAAGGCTTCTTGCATTCAGTGAAACCACCCTCCATCCCATCCTTGACCCTCCCTCCTGAATTACCCCTCCCCCATGCCACTGCTCCAAGTTCTTTCCTGCTAGCCTAGTGGGGTAAGTTTTTTTGGCTCCTTCCTCTGTGATCCCTGCCTACCATCTGTCCAATTGCCACCCCCTACCTAGGTTAAATCCACCTTCGTAGCTATGTATTCCCCATACCTCATCTTTAATGTCCGCTCATCCTCCTCACTCAAATGTAACCTACCCCCTGCATAAAGTACATTGTTGTCCCAGATTCTGCTCCATCCCCATGCCAACCCGTATCCTCTGGATCTACACCATTCCCTCAGCCAGGTGTTGAACTCCCCAGTCCTTACTTTCCTCATCATACTAGCGCATGGTACTGGGAGCACCTCCAAGAAGGCCACCGATTCCCCTAGCTCCCCCCACACAGCCTGCCCAGTTACTCGAACTTCTCCATCAGTACTTCCACCGCCTCCCCACCATGTCATTGTACCCACATGCACCATGAGATGCAGTGTACTCCTACCCATCCTAGCACACTTTGAAATTGATCGCCTCACCCTGCCTGCAGTTAAACCAGGTATGGACTCCACCCAGATGTGACTATGCTGTTTCCCCTTGCTGCCCCATCTAATCCCTTTAAGATTGGAGTCCCCAGCACTAATACCACTCCCTTTCCAGTCCTCTTCTCCCCCCCCACCCTTCTACATTGTTATCTACTGCTACAGGGTGCTATGTGACAAGGGCGACTGAATGTCAGCGACTGGTCATAAGGGCAAATAACTACAAGGATGACTGAAAAACAGAATGTTATTTAATGCGAGGGGCTTCTCCTACCGCATCCCCCCCCATGGGGGGACACCCACCCACCACCCTTAATTAGGATTCCCTACTCCGGGGAGGGTGCAACTGAGAAAGAGGTGAAATCAAGGTCGCCCACATTGGCTGCGCCATTGTGCAGTCACCCTTATGACCAGTCACCTACATTCAATTGCCCACACCATAGGCTACCTCTGCCAGAGTCTGCTCCAGCTGCAACCCTGCTCTTCTCTCTCTATGATTCCCCTTCCACCCAGACCTATCCCCTCCCTCTCATTGTTACCTCACACTCCTTCCCATCCTTCGTGTCCACCCTGGTCTCCCCTTCCTCTCTACTGGAGTCCCTCCATTCTCATCTCTAGCATTGCTCCTCTCCATTACCCCGATCTCTTCGTCCATCCTTCCAGCTATCCCCTCTTCCCTTACCCCTACCACCATCCTGTGCTCGACTACTGACCCTTGTTCCATCCTCCGCTTCACCTTACCTAACTCCTCCCGAGATCCCTCACCTCCCCTCCTCCAGTTGTCACGAGCACCACAAACCTGTTACCTGACCTCTGCCATGCTGGTTGTGGGCTCCTTCCTCCTGCTCTAACTCCCTCCTGTGCCAGGCCACCTATTTGTATTGCTCCCGCCCCGTCCCACCCCATACCATTGTTGCACCAACGTAGTTTCTTCCTGTTGCCCTCTGTCCCAGTTCCCTCCCCCACCCTCTGCAACTCACTACCAAGGCACTTCACTTTGTCTTGAGTCTCCTCAGCCTGTGACAGATCAGACACCTCCTAGCTTCCACAACATGTTCATCCAGACTGCCACCCTACAATCATTGCAACACACTGTTCTACCCCGATGGTCTCTCTTGCATCCTATGCAATTAAATGAATAATTTGGAACATGGGAATGTTTTAAGGGCAACAGATTTAAGTAACAGAGTGCTTTATCAGCAGCCACATGTTGCTCCAGAAAAAAAAAAGATCCTTGGGTGATTGTGTAATGCATCTGAACACTATATAACAGGAAGGAGGAATGGCAACGTTTGACCAGTTTGGAGATTAAAGGAAATTACTCTTGTGGTCACTGTACACATTGTAACAATACATATAGGATCAAGAAAATAAAAACATTGCAAGGAATGAAAATATTAAGATTCTAGATTTTATTAGTTGCCAGACCACAGGGGTAATTTACCCATTGAAGTGCCCAAGTGACAAAATGTATGTGGGCAAAACATTTAGACCACTTATAGCAAGAATAGGGAAGCACAAGAGCTGATTCTGCAGCAGTGATCAAACTCACTACTTGTGAGACATTTTGTAGAACAGCAACATTTATTACCAACACATTGATTTTCTGGTTTGGAAACAGAAATTTGACAGGGAGTTATTAAGATAAAAAATGATTAATGTGGGAGGCAAGCTGTACTCTATGTATGTATGTATGCCTCTGGTATACTCTTTTAGCTGACTGTTAACCTATGTTGCAACCAATTGTTACATGTTCCTCTGTATACCTGATTAATTTGTTATTGTGATAACCTGCATGTTATCCTCCCCTTGTAACCCTTCCCCCCAGGTCGCACCAGGAGACAAGCATATTTTTGCTCAGTGTGCCTTTCCTGGTGAATCAATTCAATAAATAAATAAATAAAAATTTACATTGATGGGTTCTGTGCAACAGATCCTAAGTATGGACTGAATGCAAAATGGAGAGCAGTATATAATAATAAGTAATCTGATAGTGTATCATACTGTAATAGGCAGAACATAACACAAAAACATACAGTAGAAAAGTAAAAAAAAAGTAAGCAAAGAGATGTGTATATAAAACTTCAAAATCACTTTTGGTGGTGGTTACACATGAAGTGGTGTGTACAGTGGGGATTTTCTCATTCATCTGAAATTACATGCAATACTTTATAAATATTTATGAATGTTTAATTTATACGAGAATGGGCCATTATACATTTAATGCATTATATTTAAATAATAACTGGTCAGCAGTACTTCTCAATGTACTGACCAGGTTGATATTTTCCATAACAACCAGCTGGCTGTTATGACATTCATGAGCCATGCCAGTCAAACTATGCTGCTGCCTCATTGGCCAACGTTCTGTATGTGGGCAGGGCCAAACAGTCTCACAAAGTGCTGGAGAAAAATTGCTGGTCTGCTATTATAAAAAATAAAAGATGGGGAGGGTGTTTCATATGAGAATTTAATGCACACTCGAGTTGTGGGATGCTTTGATAAACCCTTCGGGCTTCGCCCTCGGGGTTTATGTAGCATCCCACAACTCGAGTGTGCATTAAATTCTCATATCAAACCCTTCCCCATCCATTATTCTCTATGTAATACTGTAAGACAGGGTATGATATATCATGGAATACTGTCATGCTCAGGGTGCATTGTGAGGAATGAGGCAAAGCTGAGTGTCTTGTGCACCCAAGAAGTGAATATCCCATGATATACCACACTCTGGAGTGCATTAATGCTATTATAAACTGGCTTTAAAGTCTTGTGAGTAAAATATATACAAAAAAACCTTTTAAAACCTTTCAAAATTAGTTTCTTGGGAAGTTGGAGGAGTATCTTTTAAAAAAAAATAGTTCATGGCAGCAGGTGGTGCTGCTGTAAGTGGAGTTCCTGGAGGAGGTTCAACGGTGAACTCTCACTCTCTCAGGACTAGTAAATGTGTTGTCCCTGCATGTGTTTTCCTTTCAGGTAAAATAGATAACCTATATTTTGATTCTTTTTTTTTTTTTTACTTTTTCTTTTGGTTTTGCCACTGCAGTTGTTTTTGCCAGTTTGTCTGCAGGGAGCTGTTGTGTTTCTGCCACTGGGGGATCTCAAAACAGGACACTAGTTGTTGAAAGTCGGGGGCAGAAAACAGGTACTTGGGTGATGCTGTTTGGCTTTCTGTGCAATTGTCACATTCAGTACCATTAATGAAATGGGTTTGGGTTTCCTTTTATCGAGGGAGAAAATCTGATTTGACTGTTGTTGCTGTCGTGAGACTGCCTCGCTGATCTTTGGCCATGAAGGGCCATTGTATTGTTCCAGTCAAGGGGTTCTCTGCTTTGTGACTTGTTTTTAGGGAGAGAAAAATCTGAATTGTCCATTGCGGCAACTCGTGCGCTACTACTGTCAAAACTGCTAGTGGGACCAAGTGAGGAGCTGCTGCTACGAGCACGATTTCAGCAAGGCTGTCTTGCTGCACATTGCCCTCAGATTGTTTTTTGTGAGGAGGCTGGTGGCTGGATGCTTTTTGAAGCCATTAGTATGTAATCTGATATCATCATGGCTTCAAAGACCTCTTGGCCAATCAGGTTCTTCCATCTTCAGCAGCCAGTTCATAAATGTGTAATAACATCTATGGACGTACTGATTATACAACTGGGATAGAAGAAGTAAACTGACACAGAAGGAATGAAGACAAATTCTGGAGGTATATAAAATCTTTAAATATTATTTATTTAAAAATGTGGACTATATTTAGGGAAAATAAATTGCTTAAGAGTTAAGGTGCAAGATTCCATGTTGGGCTTCATAGCCCATTACCCTGCCACAACAATACTCCTTCTGTGGCAAAATTATAAATTTTAATAATGTCCTGTAAGGGGGGGGGGAGAGATTGTAACTCTGACCAAATGGCTGCCAGCCAGTCCCTTTGACTTGCCAGTCCACTGACCATGCCCTTGTGCTCAGACATTTTGTGACATCCTACCAGGGAGAATGTGGGGGCACGGCCAATTGAGGAGATTTTCAGAACATTACTATGCAGCTTTAGGCTACCTTTGACATAAATGCCCTATTAGTTGAATGGTGGCTTTCATTTGTGTCAACAGTAGCTTAAAACTGCATAGCAATGTTTTGAAAATCTCCCACATGGGATTCAATGGGGCACCCCATGCACTCCCTGGTAGGATGTCAAAAGTCTAAGCTTGGAAGTGCGGTCAGTGGACTGGGCAGTGAAAGGATCAGCTGGACAGCAGTTCAGCCAGAGTTACAATATCTTCCCTCCTCCTCACAGAGGGACTATAACCATGGCAGGGAAAAGGGGCTATGACACCCAAAACTGAAATGAAAAAAGTCACATCTTTACTTTAAATAACCTCACAAAGGTGTTTGACACTGTTAGCCATGCTGTGCTTCTAGCCTCCCTGTCCCCATTGGAGCTCTCAGTTGAAACAATAACCTGGTTCAAAGGTTACCTCTCAGACAGATCCCAGCAAGAAAAAATCAACTCCACTCTATCTAACAGCCTCCCGGTCCATTCCGGAGTGCCCCAAGGCTCCATCTTGGGACCCCTCATCTTCAGCCTCTTCCTTAACTCCCTCCCCAACTCATGCTCTGGAAAAACTTTTCTCTACGCAAATGAGACGGTAATTTTCTGGAGCCACCTGAGCCCTGATTCTCTCTAGCGTGCCCTGCAGGATTTCTTCACTGAAGCTGAGGCATGGTTCAGTTCTCACTGCTTAGTTCTAAACTATAAGAAAACAAAATCTATGATCTTTGTCCACCGTCAGAGTCCTCATCATGACTTCCCACTGACCATCATCAATTCACTAGGATCCTCACTTGAGCAGGTTGAGTCTTTCAAATATTTAGGTGTCACCCTTGACATGTCCCTCACCTACCATGCCCATCTCCAACATCAGTCCACCGTTATCAATGCCAGGCTTGGGCTTCTGTACCACCACAAACACTGCCTCCCCCCGATGGCTATCCATCTAGCAGTGACCTCTTCTGTCCTCTTGCTGGTAGACTATGGCATTGTCATCTACGGCACTGCTGACCCCACTGCCTTGCGATGCATCAAAGTCACCCTCAACAAAGAGTACAGACTGGTCACTGGCTGCAACAGATGGATACACACCTGTGATCTGTACAAGTCTGCCAAATGGTTGCCCTTTGATGCTCATCTTAGGTACCATACATGCCTCCTGGCCAAGAAAATCCACCTTGGACAAGCTCTGCCCAGTCTGCACAGCCTCATCTGACCCGCCCTGCTGGTCAGAATCTCCTATAGTACTACTGGGACCTCCCTACTAGTCCCCCACTGTCAAACTTCTCTTGGTCAAAGAGACTTTTTATACAGAGCCCCCCCTTTGGCTCAACGGCTCCCCCGTCTCCCTGGAGCCTAGGATCAGCCCCTTCAAGGCTAGTCTCAAAGCTCTTTTGCTAGAAACATCAGCCTGCAACTGTTCCTAACCTTCTCTTTCCTCCTGCTCCCCCCATATGGCAGGGCTTTGTGGTATAACTCCACCTCATCAATGGTTATGAAATATTATGGACATAAATGTTTAACATGAGTTACCTAAATATTATGGATAATGCCGGGTCCTTCTCACCCTAAGACAATTGTTCTGTTCCCCATCTGTGTGGCTTTTTTGTATTTCTTTCTTTCTTCTGAACATTGTATTGCCTGATACTGTATGCATAATTCCATACCTTGTTTTCTCTAATGTGACCACTGCACTGCTTAATATTGTAAGTCCTTCATTGTTCTCTGATGTGGAGCCTTTGTAAAGGAGTCTATGACTCAAAGGGTTGTAATTCTGAATGTTGTTAAATAAATAAAAAATAATAATAAATGACTATAACCATTTACTATTGGAAAGCACCTTGTGGTGGATACTTATGTCAGATAACTGTCTGCAATACAATTGTTGAAGTGGCGTTGTTTTTATACCTTTATACCCTTATAGTTCTAAAATATAAATTTAATAGAATATAAAGATAAAATATAGAAATTTAAATTGATATAATGTAAGACCTAGCTCATTAATGTTGAGCTGCCCACATGGCCATACTACATAGCTGTAGGTAGTAAGAATAGTTAGGGTTCCACTATGCCACAGAATGTTCCCAACAGCCTTTACAATGATTCACTGCAGCAGCAGTCCCAGCTGTGCCATGTCCCAACACCAACTGGGAAACAGACTGATACTAACACTGAGTCAATGTGGGGGCTGTCCCCCTGCACCCTCCCACTAATGATTGCCAATGACAGTCACACAGGCAGTGGAGAAATGGCCAACCTACTGCCTACACACCAGTCACTGCAACATGTTGGCGGTGAGTACAGCTCGCAGCTAGTGCAGTCGTTGTTGGGGAATTGCTGTCAGGGAGTTGTTGTTACAGCATCGCTGTAACAATGGTATACCGAATAGTTAAAGTAGTTACTTTCCAGAATAAAATGCAGGGCTTCTAAAATTAATTAATTGGGAAAGAAACCCATTGAGGGTGACATTCCAGGAAATATGCACTAGCCTGTATCCCCAAATAGTGTTCTATACCAGTGTAGAGAAATTAAACATGTATAATGAGTCAAATGAATTCAGAATTCCATTCAAAATCACTTAATTTATCCCAGATATCCATCATGTCATGAAGGTTAGATCCCAGACAAATCACACAATCTTTAAAAAAAAGGCCAAAAAATTTACACAAATTATCTGTCCCCCTGACATGATTGGATATCCTTGTGGCTTCGGTAAGTCCTTATGAACTTTTGGGAGGGCATAAAACAAAGGAATGACTGGAGAGTCTACCAGTTTAAACCTGAATTCATCAGTAGAAATTAAGCATAATAACCTTCCTCATTCCTGAAGCTACAGTCATTTCTTTTTAAATGTTTCTGTTGGGTTACATAATAATGTCCTGTAATTGTACTGGTTATTCAGTAACTCAAGGACACACTTTCTATAACCATTTTCATACAAGAAAACTATTTTGTCACCCTTGTCTGCCAGTTTTATAACAATGTTTCATGTTCATGACCTCATTGAGAGTGGTGCACTCAGCTTTGCTAATAATGTTCCAGCAAACAAAGGGTGGCAGGTTGTCCAAAAGATTGTTCTGCCTTTATGTACACCATTTTCAAAAGTTCTTATCAAAAGATTCATGGTACTGGGAATATGCTGAGATTTGTGTTTGAAGGTAGCCCTTCTAATGTTTTGTAAATTTTGCCCAGAGATATAACATATGTTAGGGTTTCCAAATGAACCATTCTTGGCTGATGTTGTACCATTAAACAAGGATTCTAAAGCTGATAAATTAGCCAGATCCTGCTCTATCCATACCAATATTATTGATGTTATCATCCTGCAAAAGGGATGGGGTGGGGTGATGGTGAGTTGGGGTGTCATCAAATTCAAAATAACTTTAACTATGCCATCAGCTGATGAATTTAATACAGTATCAGAAACTCAAACTGTGCCCCTCACCACATTCTCATGGTTGTCCCATCCTAGCAATATCAAAATCTTTACTGGCAAAACATTTACACAGTCTAATTTTTGCAACAGTTTGTCATGTCTACTTTATACAACAAACTGCCAACTGACAGGTTTGCTGTTTATGTTCAAACCTTTTGATAAGAGTGAAACCTGAACTGCAGCAAGATTTGCCTTGGAAAGGTTAATTAATTATTTTGCTTTCCCTTTTGATTCCAGTTTAGTAACTGCCCTCTTCATGAGTGCCAGGTATCTCCTGTTCTGTTTAATGTTAAACCTACATTTGTGTTTGTTTAGATTTTTTTATGTTTCTAAGAAAAATGTTTAAGTCATAAGTGCTGCCATCTTGTTTTTTATTTGAACAAAAAAAAATTCCAGAGACCCATAACAAATTTGCTATTTCAAAAAACAAACACCTGAACCTAGCTTAATGAGATCTGTTTAGCTAGATTCTGGCATTTGATAAAAAAAAAAACAACCCAGAAATATGTTGTTCAGCACCCTGAAATTTTAGGCTTAGAAATGGTTGCCAATTCTTGCATTGCAAGCTGAGAACTTTTAGGTCACTTGAAAGTGCAAAGAAAGAATACCCGCTTGAGAATTTGGGACATAAATACAGAAAAATTGGACATGCATTGTAGTAAGATTGTACTGGTACTCATGTAATGCTGGACTACTGGATTTCTGTGGCTTATGTACATTCTCAAGATGCCTAACTTCCTTGTAATGGATTGTGTGGGGAACAAGTGCTCTACACAAATTGTGTATGTATGGAATGCCCATATGTACATTCAAGTAAAGTATGTAATGCTGTTGTATTATATTTGATTAGGGCCCTAAGGTCTCCACACAGTATGCATATCATGTCATGCATGAGTGGGGCTGTGCTTCTCCACCCAAAAGTAGTGTAGTAATTTGGGTATTATGGATTTCAACCTGCATCTGCAGAAGTGGCAGGGTATGTCTTGTAGAATGCATGTATCTCTGTGGCTGCATTTGCACTGCCCCACCGAGCCAGCAGTTCTGCAGCGGAAGAACTGTTGTGATTGCAGTTTGATAACTTTTTCAAAAGAAAGGACTTTTTGCAAAGAACTACTTAAATGTACCAATTAGGCCCCAGTTTAAGACCACAAAGTAGGAAGATGTGTGTGACTAGTGTCACTGACACTAACTCCTCACCCCCAAGCAGCAAAAGGACAAGGTCACACAAGCAATCATAGAATGCTTTAAACAGGTAAGACAAACAACATACTGTACAACTGTTTCCAGATGACAAAAGTACAGTAGCACTGATGGTATACCTTTGAAAAATGTATACAACACATGTACTTAAAAAATAACACACCCATTCCAGCAGTGCTGTTTAAGAAAGGCCAGTGTGACTGCAGAAGGGGTATATGCATTGCAGTGTACATATGTATCTGCGATTGCAGAGGTAGTGTTGTACTATGGGTATTTCATGTTTCTGTCTGTGACTGCAGAAGAGCAGGCCCTCTATGGCTGTACTTCTGCAACCAAGTGTGTGTACATCTTAAAAAGTACATGCGCTTCTGTGACTGTAAGCTCACTGGCCCCAGGGGCCTGTGCTTTGAACTTATAAATAATGTTGGAATTTGAGTATCATGGATTTTATCTGCAGCTGTGGAGGCACAGTCCTGCAGGGGCCACCATGTCTGCATTTGGAAGGTGGGGTGTATGTCTTGCACTGTGCATGTGTATCTGTGGCTACAGAGGGGTATGCATCCCTGATGTCAACATGTTGATAGCGGAGTCCCCTACAGCAACAACAGCACCACGTCACTGTAGGGGAACCTGCTGGCACCCAGCACTGTCTGTAGGGGTCACACCCCTGACTCAGCTCCTGACTTGGGTTGAGAATCATAGAGTGGGGGTGTGGGGCAAACCCCTGTGTGGTGGGTTCAGGCAAGCCTCAAAGAAGCACTTGTTGCTTCTACAACCAGCAGCTGACTGCAAATGCAGTCAACCTGCTGTTTGATGTCAGGTCATTCGACAAATATTTTGTCAATGACCCATCATGGATCTCTACAGAGGCACTGGCCCCACAGTGGGGTCTACATGTCTGCAGACAGAAGTATTGCTGTAATTTGAGTAATGTGGACTTGAGTCAGCATTCAAGTTTGTGTATGTTGCACTATCCATGGACATCTTCAGTTGTAGAAGAGCTGTCCCTAGAGGGGCCATGCTTCTGCAAATAGAAGTAGTGTTGTGATTTGAGTATTGTGGATTTCTATCTGTAGAAAGAAGTGGGTGTGTATGTCATGCAGTGTGCATGTGCATCCTTGGCTGTAGAAGCACTGGATCCTGATGATGAAGGTCTTTCATGTCATCTGGAAACAGTTATAAATTGCTTGTCTTACCAGATGGTGGCTATCTGTATTTGCTTGTGTGGTCTTGTCCTTTTGCTGCTTGAGGGGATGGGAAGTTAGGGTTTGAAACCTAATGAAAATGTTCCTTCTTTGTGCATAAAGCAGAACCTAACTGGTTCATTACCACAGATAATTGCAATGAAAAAAAAATATATATGTATATACAGTATATATATATATGTATTGGATACATGGGGCTGGATATTCAAACTGCGCCATTCTGAGGCGCAAGCCCTTGCGCTGCGCAAAATAGTTGCGCAGGGGTGTGGCCGGGGTGATATTCAAAGGAGATGCGCTATTGAGCAACCCTTGAATATCACCCCAGCCACAGTTACCGTGCATGGCACAGTGGAACCCAGCCACCGCAAGTTGTCAGAGGGAGCATTCAACCTATGTGTATGTAAGTACCATTGTGCCATCGCAAAATCACGATATTCAAAAGATGACATGCAAATGGGGCCATAATTCATGCAAGGCACGGGGCCATTTGCATCTGATTATATCCCCATTGCATGCCATTAGCATGTGGGTGCGCGTCCCGGACTTGCACCTGGCAACTGCCAGGCAGCAGCCGTCGGGGACCGGCGCCCTGCAGCCCGATCGCGGGCAGCAATGTGGCTCCCCACCTCCTCCTACATCTCTCTGGTGGTCCAGTGGACCGAAATGCCCGATCGCGGGTGGTATGTTTAAAAACTCCCCCCCTCCTGTTCACATCCCTGGTGGTCCAGTGGACCGAAATGCCTTATCGCGGGCATTAAGTAAATTGAAACCCCTCCCTTGTGCCCGATCGTGGGCAGAAAGTAAATTGAAACCCTTCCCTTGTGCCCGATCATGGGCAGAAAGTAAATTGAACCCTCCTGAACATGTCCCATGTGCCTGATACATTAGGCAGTAAGTAAGTGACCCCCACCCGAGACATCTCCCTTGTGGTCCAGTGGATGAAATGCCCTCGTGGGCAGAATGTAAATTGAACCCCCAAACATCTCCTGGTGGCTAGTGTCCCCACCCCACCCACCCTGAAGCCCACCACCCTCTCCCCCGGCGGCTGGTGGGCGGCAGCATCTACTGCCTGCCGCCCGCCCAGGCTGACTGCCTGGTAGGGCTGCGCCCTTGGTGCAGGCAGAGCAAATGAGCGTGCAGCCCACTCGTACCTATGACAGTCAGATTTGTGAATGAATCATTTCACAGTCTGAACTATCATGTGCGGTAAAACTACGCCCGATGGCTCTTACTCTGTCAATATGCGCTGTCTGGGCGATCGGTCGGTGGTGAGAGCGAGGTCAATTGGGTTGCTGCTTGCCCGCTGGCTGCGGGGGAGCGGGTGGTGGGGCTTCATGGGTGGGTGGTGTGGGGACACTAGCCACCAGGGAGATGTTTTGGGGGTTCAATTTACATTCTGCCTGCGATCGGGCATTTCGTCCACTGGACCAACAGGGAGATGTTTGGGGGTCACTTTACTCTGCCTGTGATCGGGCACAAGGAGGGTTTCAATTTACTTTCTGCCCACGATCGGGCACAAGGGAGGGTTTCAATTTACATTCTGCCCGTGATCGGCATTTTGGTCCACTGGACCACCAGGGATGTGAATGGGAGGGTGGCCACATTGATGCCTGCGATCGGGCTGGTGGGGGGTACACTATGCCCATGATCTGGCTGGGGGCACAGGGACTGAGTTGGGGCCAGCCACAGGTGGCAGCTGCTGTGTTGCACCCTGCAATACAGCAGCTCACCTGTGGGTGGCCTCACCTAAGCCTTTTTTTTTGGCTCAAGGTCCTGCAGGTTCAGGTTGGGGGTTGCGCCTGCACAACTCTGCACAGCCCGGCTGAATATCGGCTGTGCAGTTTATGCATGGTTCCTCCCTCCTGTTGAGCATGCATTCATTTGCATTGCGCTGTTGCTCAGCCTGTTTTCAGTGGCGCAACTGCCTCCTGCTGAATATCGCAGAATGGTGCAATTTAAGACTTGAGCATGCACAACCCTGTTGCGCATGGCGCAACCCTTTTGAATATCTGGCCCATGATGGGCAGGAGTGGGATATGGAAAATATTCTCGCACCTGCAGAGTGAGCTGTGTATTCTCATGAGTAACGATCATGTGAGTGATTTATACCACAGCAGTGAGAGCTTTAGGAAAAATCTTTCTGATTCTGTGTGTTTCCTGCTCATTCTGTGTTTGCTGTCAGTGTGTGTGTGTGTGTGTGTGTGTGTGTTCTGAATGGACTGGGAGTGAGAAACAGAGCTGACAGTGTTTTGCAAGCTAATTGGGTGAGTCAGAGGTTCACTGAGAAAGACAAATTGCTGCAGGTAGCACTGAGAAACAGAAACTGCTTTGTAAAAGCATTTCGTTTAGAATTCAGGTTATTTTGAAGCTGTGATCAGCACAGTAAAGGGCTAGGAAAGTTAGAAACATAATGAGACACAGGTGAGTCATTTGCAAAGCTAATTAAGTAAGTTGCAGCTTCAGTGGGAAAGAGATAAGAGAAAAATTAAAGAGGGTGTATAGCGCAGTGGTTTAAGGCTCTGAGCTGGATACCTGGGTTTGAATCCCACAGCCCCCCACTTGCATACTGTGTGATTCTGAGCAAATCATTTAACTTTCTTGTGCTCCCAGGTTGCACCTGTAAACAAGCTTTCAGTTTAGTGTGTCTCTCTCCTGGTAAAAACAAAGGTAAAAAATAAACTGTTTTCTGAAGCAGTTTCCTTTAGAGTGAAAGCTGCAGTGCAGTTATCCTCACTCTGGTGACATCAGCAGAGTATGGATAAATGTCGGTATCCTCACTCTGCTGTTGTCATCAGGATTTATCCTCACTGCAGTGGAAATAACACAGGATATCTGACTGAGAAAGCTCTCACCCCCATGGTATAAATATATATATTTATGTAATGCTTGTGAGGATAAATTCTGGAAAATATTTTGATTTTCAGAGGTAGGTCAGACCTATAGTGAGAATATTGCATTTATCCTCACTCTAGGTCCCCATGCTAGAATTTATCCACAGAGTACTGAAATTCAGAAATGGCAGGAGCCAGCAGCAAGAACAGCACACTTTTAATTAAAAAACCCTCAGTTGCTGACTCACACTGTTGACTCCAGTCAACCACTTTCATTTTCTACTTAATCTTAAAACAGCCATACACTGCACTCAAAAAATGCTTTTGTTTAAAAAAAAAATTAAACACAAGTAAAATCCACTGGCTCACAAACTCACTAAATAGCCCCAGTTATGTAGCTCTTTCTGCCACTCTTATTTCTTATGGCATTTACTCCTGATCCCACTTCTCCAAACCCTGACTGGACCACAGTTCGCTCCCAAGCAACACTAGTATAATCTCCCTGCAACAGCCTGGCCACACTGATTCCCATTCTTGGAGCCTGCACCACCCACTATATTATACTGAAAACTAGGCCTACATTCTAAATATATGCCGATGTGCCGATGCATGCAACAGTGTCATGTGCATCAGATGGCAGTCATTACCACTCAGACTTCTTGAAATGCCATTCAGCAATGCAAAACTGCTGAATTAAAATAAATAAAATTAATTAAGAGCACGGAGAGTACTAAAAACAATAAAACATAAAACATTGCATTAACTGAATATGCCATTACCTTATTAAAATATCACAATTATTGTCCCTCATGCTGTTTGACCTTTGCCATCATGAGGGGTAAAGCCACTTATGATGTCATAAGGCTAAACTGCACTCAGGGTCATGGCATTTGTAGTCATTGCAAAAAACTGCATTAATGCATCAGTTAGGGTCTAGCTTAAAACCACTAAAGTAGGAAAATGAGGCATAACTCCCCACTCCCAAGCAAAAAAAGGACAGGACCACACAAGTAATCACGGGCATCCATCATCACTTAAGACAAACAACATTCCACTGTTTCCAGATGACACAAATGCAGTAGCACTGATGTGCTACATTTGCAGATTTGTACCTGTGGCATGCAGGCTGCAAGATACACATACTCACTTCTGGCTGCAGATAGAAACCCACAATACTCAAATTACAATACTTCTTCTTTCTGCAGAATCATAGGCCCCTGCAGCCACAGATACAAATCCATGATACCAAGAGTTCTTTTGTCTGCAGAAGTGCTGGCCCTTCTGGGGCCATTGCTTCTTTTATCTATACAAACTGTAAGACATACCTACACATTTGACAGCAGAAGTGCAGGCCCCTGAGGGGCCTGAGCCTCAGCAGACTCTGATGTAAGACATACAGCATGCAATAACCTTTGGCGGTGGAAGTGCAGGCCCACAGAATTCATGATACAAAAATTGCAACACTACTTCTGTCTGAAAAGCACAGTTCCCTATGTGGCCAGAGCTTCTGTAGCCACAGGTACTCACACACACTGAAAGTCATACACACTGGCTTCTGCAGCCACAGGTATAAGACATACAGTTCACTGCTTAGAAGCAGCAGAAGTGCAGACCCGTGAGATCTGCACTTCTGCAGCCACTGATAGAAATTCATATTACATAAATTGCAACACTACTTCTGTATGCAGAAATGCAGGCATCTGAGGAGACTGCACCTCTTAGCTGTAGGTGTAAGACATACAACTGCAGCCATAAATATTTCAGATATTTCGAAATTCCTATTATATAGAAACATAGAAAGATAGAACTTGACAGCAGATCAGACTGCTTGGCCCACCCAGTCTGCCATTTTCCCTACATACTGTAACACCACACACCCTGTTTGATCTCCAGCTTTATCCCCCCTTCCCCTGCCACAAAGTTTCCTTATGCCTGTCCCATGGCTTCTTGAATCCCATTACAGTTTGTGCCCCTACTACCTCCACTGGGAGTCTGTTTCAGGTATCCACCATTCTGTGTGCGAAGAAGTACTTTCTTACATCTCTCCTAAGTCTACCCCTTCCAGCTTCATAGCATGGTCCCCAGTTCATGAACATCTTTTTCTCAGAAAAAAGGCTTTCTTCTTGAACCTTATTCATACCTGTGAGGTATTTGAAAGTCTCTATCATATCCCAGCTCTCTCCCCTTTTCTCCAGGGTGTACATATTGAGGTCCTTCAGTCTTCCCTCATAGGGCTTTTGATGCAGACCCTTAACTATTTTAGTTGCTCTCCTCTGGACCACCTATAATCTATGTCCTTCCTGAGATCTGGTCTCTATAATTGTATACACTACTCTAGGTGAGAGCGCACCAGTGATTTATTCAGTGGTATCACCAGGTCGCTCTTTCTGCTGGTGATTCCCTCCTATCCCCAGCATCCCACTGGCTGTCCTCACTGCCTTGTTATATTGTTTGTCCACCTTTAGGTCATCAGATATGATTACTCTAGGTCTCTTTCCTGTTTGGTGGTCTCCAGCACCTCCTCCCATTTTATACTCTATCTTTTGCTTCTGCACCCCAGTGCATGATTTTGCACTTTTTGCATTGAAATTCAGTTGCCATACTTTTGACCACTCATCAAGGTTTACCAGATCCCTCTTCATTTTTTCCACACACCCCAGGAGTGTCTACCCTATTACACATCTTAGTACCGTCTACAAAAGACATACCTTCCTTCTAATCCCTCTGCAATGTCACTAATTAAGACAATAAAGAGGACTGGTCCCAGATACTGATCCTTGTGGCAACCCAATGATTACCTCCCTCCTTCCTTGGAGTGAACTCCATTTATAACTACCTTCTCCTATTCCCCAACCAACTTTTTACCCAGCTTACCACTTTGGATTCACCCCTAGGCAGTTTATCTTATATACGAGTCTCCTATGAGGAATAGCCTTACTGAAATCTTGGTGGGCTACATCCACTGCTCCACCATGATCTACTTCCCTGGTCACCCAGTCAAAGAAATCTATCACATTTGTTTTACATGACCTCCCCCTTGTGAATCCATGCTGCTTTGGATCTTGTAAGCCACTGGAATCATGATATTCCACAATTCTTTCCTTCAGTGGTGATTCTCTGGAGAAATTCCCTGTCTGCCTGCAGTACCACCTTGGGCCACCAGAAAGAATAGCTTTAGATATATCACAAAATATCTGGAAATATCTGAATGTAGCTTGGCTGCAACTGTACACACTGTCTTCTACAGCTGCATATAGAAATTCAATATACCCAAATTACAACATTTCTTTTGCCTGTTAGAGTGCAGTCCTCAGTGGGTCCAGTGCGTCTATAGCCACAGATACTCATGCATGCTGTAATACATACAGTTGCAGCCAAAGACATGGCCAGATATTTCCTGAAATTTCAGTGATCTCTCTCTAGAGAAATTCTCTACCTGCCTGCAGAACCTTTGTGGGCCACCAGAGAGAATCTCTTTAGATATATTAAGAAATATCTGTAAACATGTATTTGTTTATATTGCTGCAACTGCACACACACAATTCTGGTTGCAGAAGCACAGATACAAATCCATCAAAGTAGCACATTAATACTACTGCATTTGTGTCATCTGGAAATAGTTGTTTGTTGTTTGCCTTACCTCAGGGTGACTGTCTGTGGTCATCTGTGCAGTCATGTCCTTTTGCTGCTTAGGGGGTGGGAAGTTAGGGTAGAAAACCCTAACACCACATTACCAACATTTGTGGTGTTAAGTTGAACCGTAACTTGTGCATAAACACAGTTGTTTTGCAATAAATGTCATTTTGAGACAATGGAATTGCATCTACATTTATGCAGGTCCTTCCAGACCCAGCATAAACAAATGCAGATGCTCAGGCCCCTCTGGCCCTGCACAAAGGACACATTCCTCTGCCTCCAGAAGTGTGGCAATGGATTAAAAAAATGATGGGACTGTCTGGTGGACTGCAGAAGTGCAAGGCCCCTCTGAGTGTGCATCCATGTGGCTACAGATATAGACATGCAGGGCAAAGATTCCATCTGTCAACTGAAGTGCTGGGCCCTCTGGCAGCCATGGGTATAAAGATGTGGAGCCCTATACCAAGAGAAGAGTTCTCTTCACTATATGGTATTCACTAGATGGTACTTTTGCCCATGTGGTGAACTCTGCACCTTCACTTCCCAGGCTGAGGATAGTGCCACATAGTGCATGGCAGCACCACCACCCCCCAGCCTCAGCCCATCCAGCTGAGTCTCTGGGGGAGTGTGGGAAGTTAGGGTTGGAAACCCTAATGCCACGTTTGCCTACTTTTGTGGTATTAAATTGAATTTTAACTAGTGCATTGATGCAGTTTTTGCAAAAAAAAAATGCCCTTTCTTTTTGAGATAGTGGAATCGTATTCTCATTCACAAAGGTCCCAAAGGGACCTGCATAAACAGATGCAGATGAGCAGGGCCTGGAAATGGATGAGTCCATCCATCTGCCTGCAAAAAGTGTGGCTACAGATGCAAAGACTTCACTTTCTGGTTGGCTGCTGAAGGGCTGTGTCCTCTACATGCATGTTGCTAAAGATGTAGATCCACAGTGCCAGGAATTCATCTCACTGTGGAAGTGCAGGGCCCTCTGGGTCCTCTGCTGGTGTACAGATATGGGTGCAGAGTTGCAATGCCCTCTGAACCCTATGCCAAGAGGAGACTTCTCTTCACTATATGGTTACTTATTGTCTATGCAGCAACCACTGTACCACCCTTCCCCAAGCTGGGGGTAGTGCCACTCAGCAGTGCCATCCCCCCAGCCTTCACCCAGGCATTTGTATAAATGAACTCACCATCAAATTCAAAATTCAGCTCACCAGCATGGGATCACAAAGCACTACCGAAAAGCTGGCCATTCACACCATTTCTTTCTAAGTTAGAGACCACATTTTCCACATACTGTATTTGTTTTATGACTCTCTTTATAAACATGGCATGTGGCACTTCTAAAATACTGGCTGAAACATCATTTGCACCACAAGTGTGAAAATGTGTTTTAGTGCAGATTGAAAATGACACCAGTCATGTTTCGTGAGGTGCTGAAAAAATGACTAAGTCAAAATCTGGAGTTCAAATATTGAAATTTATCAAAGTTATGAAAGAGCATACACAATTTTCAATGCACATTCATAACATTGTTTTTTCAATATTTTGACCCTAAATTTTGAACATACACCAATGTAGCTCGTGAATCCAGTAGGTGAATATTTTCAAATCCCACCTGAAAGATGACTTCACAGAGTGACTGCCACATCACCATTCATCCTAGATTTGAAGAATTTCACATGCCTTGTTCATGAAGTGGGGTCCAAACAAGGCCATGTTAACATTTTGGTGAACAGTATTAAAAATTCACACAGTTATGAGTGAACACTGAAATATTTCAATGTTCATTCATAACTGGGTCATTTTACCAAATTTTAGACCACATTTTCATCATAGTCTTTTTATGACTGTACCTCATGAACAAAGTAGGTGAAAATTTTCAAATCTGACTGAAAGGTGACTTCATCGAGTGCCTGAAAAATTCCCTTTCAGCACTGATTTGAAAAATGTCACCTACCTTGTTCATGAGGTGAGGTCCCAAAAAAGGCCATATTGAAAATTTGATGGAAAAATATCTAAAAACAACAAAGTTGTGAGTAAAAAAAGTTGACAATGCACTGAAATACAATAACTGAACCTACCTTATTTTCTCATATTGCTCATTGTTCCAGCAGGAGGACGTCTTTATGATCAGAGAGTGGATCTACAGCATGGGACCAAATTTTGGTGAGTGAGGGTGTGTAGAGGTCTGTGAGGTGGTGGGTGCTGAGTGGGGGATTGGGTTAGGTGGGACAGCAGAGATCGAGAAGAGACAATTTCCATCATTTCATGTTTAAAATAAAAAAGTAGCAAGACACATTGCATGGGATATGTGGTACGAGCATTTTTGAATTTGATTGAGCTGGATTTTCAAAGGGGTCTGATTGCCACAAGCCCCAGGTGTTCCAAAGATATGGCACACCAAGCTTGTGACAATTTAATGGGATTTTACATCCCATGTGGCAAGTGCTGCAAGTTAGACCAACTTTTTGTGATTTAGCTTGCGTTAGTTCCCGGGATCCTTTGGTGTATGTGCCAAATATTTGGCACAAGCTGCCATAAATCAGGTAAACTGTCATAACTGCATCCAACCTATTAAAATCAGATACAGTTGTGGCAGACCCATTTAGCGCACTGTCGGAAACTAAGTGTGGTGGTGCAGGTCTTGACACAAGCCCTGCCCCACCCTTTGAAAATCTGGCCCATTATATTTAGTGGAAATAAGCACTAACTCATTACTCTTTCAGCTGTCTGGGGGCACATTACACTTACTCAACCAGATATATTTTTTCAAGAACAGTCTATCATTTTCATGGCGCTGCTGGGCTGAAACTGGATGCTGATCCAGCACAAACAGCACAGTATCTAGAAAGAGGGGAGTTTGGGCTGAATGTAGGCTTTAGGAAACATAGACCATTTCCTGTAAACAATAAATTGTGCATTGGTAGTCTTGTACAAGCACTGCCTTGTTGCACCTGTTAGGTCACATTCTCAGGCATGCAGCAGGACTGGAACTGAGGCATAAAGATAAAGAAGATGATAGGGATAACAGGCAGATTCCAGTCATTAGAAACAGAGTGAATTAGAAGCATAGTTAACAAATATCTCAGAAAATGTGGGCATGACCCAGAAACTCAATTTCTTGTTGGCATGGAAAATGTGGGTGTCTCAGAATGTGTCCAATCCAAAACTCTTTTTCCTGCTGTGCGCATGTGAACGTATAACCCAAAAAATCAATTTCCCGTAAGCACAAAAAATTTGTCTGTCTCACTGTATCCAACAACAAAACTCAATTTCACATGCACATGGAAAGTGTTAGTGTCTCAGAATGTGTCAGACTGCAAAACTCTATTTCACATGAGCACAAGAAATTGCAACCTGAAAACTAAACTTCCCCATGTACATTGAAAATGTGGGTGTCTCAGAATGTGTCCGACCCCAAGATTTCATTTCCCATGTGCACTAGAAATCATAACCCACAAACTCAGTTTCCTATGTGCACAGAAAATGTGGATGCCTCACAAAGTGTCCAACCCCAAAACTCCACTTCCAGTGTGCATGGGAAATTGCAACCCAAAAACTCAATTTCCCATGCACACAGAAAAATTGGGAGTGACCCAAAAACTCAGTTTACCATGTGCATTGAAAATTTGGGTGTCCAGGAATGTGTCCAATCCCAAAACTAAATTTTCATTGTGCATGGGAAATTGCAACCCAAAAGTCAATTTCCTGTACACACAGAAAAACGTAGGTGTCTCAAAATCTGTCCAACCCCAAAACTCCATTTCCCATGTACATGGGAAACATTTAGAAACATAGAAACATAGACCATGATGGCAGAAAAAGACCAAAGGTCAATCCAGTCTGCCCAAATTCCCCATAATCCCTGGAACCTTCCCTGGAACCTATTGTTCCTCCAGGGTACTAACCCACCCCGTCCTATCCCCATTCTCCTCCCTGGTCTTGTCACCCCAGGGGACCACTATTCCCTTCATTCTGTCCCTTGTCTGTTTGAATCCCCTGACTGTGTTTTCACCCACTATCTCAGCCAACAGACTGTTCCAAGGTTTCACCACCCTTTCTATAAAGAAGTACTTCCTTGTGGCTCAGTGGCGCTGAGGGTTGAGGCACTGGATGCCACACCTCACGCCACACAGATGACCATAATTTGGGAGTGAGCTCAGGTGCCAGGGGTCTGCAGGGGAGGGATTGGATTGAGCACTTAATGGGCTGCTCTCTGATCCTGGGGGGAGGGCATTGGGGTTCCCAGTGCTCTAGGAGGCCCCTGAGTGGAATCGAGGTACACTTGAAACACTGGGCGGCATGTAACAGCATGCCCAATGCAGGCGGTGCTATGCACCAAGCATTGGGGGTGCGACGCAGGAGGGAGGGGTTGGGCAGAACAAAGAAACACCAGCTCATCGGGATAGGTGACAGCACCTATCCTCCATGCCCAGTGCTGGGTTCATCTCAGCTGGCCTCATCGTTCCTCTCTACCGGCCCCACCTGCACGCCAGAGTCTGCCTTGTCAAGGAGCCCAAGGTAAGGAGTCGGGCTACCCTTCCCAGATGGGTTACACCGGGGGTGCTGGCTGCGGGTGGAGGGGGAGAGAGAGGGCACAGGTCACAGCAATCCTCAGGCAGGGCAAGACAAGAATAAAGGCTGCCCGAGAGAGTTCCACTGAGCCATGACCGGAGAGAAGATAGTTGAAAAAAAAGTACTTCTCACATCCCTTCTGAACCTCCCTCCTCTTAATTTCTAATTCCCAACAGTTTATCTTGTTAATTTCTTTAAGAAACTTAAAGATGTCTATCATATTTCCCTCCTTCTGGTTTACAGGAGTATTATTTAGTGCCTTGAGGTGCTCCTCATAGCATCTGCCCTGTTGGCCCAGAATAATTTTTGTTACTCTGCACTTCACTGTTTCCAACCTTTTCTTGTCCTTTCTGAGGTGAGGACTCAGAACTGGATGCAGTTCTTCACATGAAGCTTCACCAAGGATCTGTACAGGAAGTATCACCTATTTTTTTCTGCTGTCAGTACCCTCTTGATACATCCCAGCATCCTGTTAGCCTTTCTATTGGCCTTATTGTAGTGACTCATTTGTTTGAAGGAGTTACTGATGATAACACCTAGATCTTGTTCCTCTTCTGTAGCACTAAGTTTCACCACACCCATCCAGTACTCAATCTTGGGGTACCTTTTCCCTAAGTGCGATAACATACACTTTTTGGCATTGAATTTTAACTGCCAGACTTTGACCACCCTCTAGTTTTTGTAGATCCCTCTGCATATCCCTTATTCCCTCATCATTATCCATCCTCCCACATAGTTTTGTGTTATCTGTGAAGAGAGACACAGACTGCCCTGGATTCCCTCACCAATGTCACTAATGGCCATGTTGAAGAGGACCAGACCCAGGACAGATCCCTGTGGAACCCCACTCATAACCTTCCTTTCCTCTGATTTAACCCCATTGACCACCACCTCTGCTGCCTCCTTCTAGCCAACTACACCACCCAGTTCATTACAGTTTTAGTCGCACCCAGGTCTTCCATATTTTTGAGCAACCTTTTCTGTGTTACTGAATCAAAATCCTTGCTGAAGTCAATTTACAGCAGATCCACAGCATGGCCTTTGTCTACTTCCTTGGTCACCCAGTCAAACAAAAATCAGGTTAGTTTGACAAGTCCTTCCCACCATGAAGCTGTGTTGTTTACTATCTTGAGCCCATTGCTCCTTAGGTAGTCCATGAGGTCCTCTTTGATTAGTGATGCCATCAGCTTCCCCATGATAAAGGTCAGGTTGATATGCCTGTAGTTTCCTGGTTGTACAATATCGCCCTCTTATGAATCGATACAATGTCTGCCATTCTCCAGTCCCTTGAACTTTCCTATACCTAAGTGAGCTGTTGAATAGCTCAGCCATTGGTTTATCCAGTTTTGCTGCTAATACCTAAAGTATCCTTGGTTGCAACCCATTCTGGTCCTGGGGCCTTATCTATCTGCCAGCCCTTTCAGGATCCTCTTGCTAGTAAGTATTGTCTGCCTCATTTCCTGGACTCCACTAGCAACTGCTTTGATGCTGCTTTCTGGCATTGACACGCAATCCTTATTAGTGACTACTGAGCAGAAGTAGTCACTCAGGACGGTGACATTTTATTGCTTATCCTCCTCTATCACCCATGCCACCTCGACTAGCCATGTGATGCCCCCCTTTTTTCCCTTTTTCACTAATATATTCAAAATACTGTTTTTCTCCCTTCTTGACCCCCTCCACAATACACAGTTCCATGTCTGCTTTCACCTCCCTGATGGCCCTGTTTGCCCCCCAATTTTTCTGCAGATAATCCTCCCTTTCTTTCTAACCCTGCTTTTCCTTGTATTTATAGAAGGCCTCCTTTTTGGCTCTAGCCTCTTCCCTGGCCCTAGCTGAGAACCATAGTGGTAGCTTAAACCTGTTTTTTTAGATATTGTTCTTATGCTTGCCTTTGATGCCTTGAGGATGGCTCCCTTTATTGCCCTTCATCTTTCCTCTACCTCGTTATGTCCTTCACCCCTACTAACTTATTCCTGACCTGTTCCCTCAACCTGGTGAAGACTGCCTTCTAAAGTCAAGGACTTCAGTTTTTGATTGTGGGTTGCTGGCCCCAAGGGCCAATTCAATTCAAAGAGAGTTGTGGTCACTGTTGCCTAGTGGTTCCCCTCTTCCCACAGCAACCACCATTTCTGAGTTGGTAAGACCCAGATCAAGTATTGCATTTGGCCTGCTAGGTTTCTTAACAAGCTGCACCTGTACACAGTATTGGAAGGCATCCAGTAAGGTATGAGTCCCATCACTCTTGGCAAATGGGACCTCCTAATTGACATCAGACAGGTTCAGGTCACCAACCACCACTACTTCCCCCTTTGCTGCGACCCTTTTAAGTTCCTCCTTGAGTTTTCTGTCCCTTTCTTCCCCTTGCCCTGGAGGCCTAGAGATCACCACTAAATGCACTTTCCTGCCTAAGGCTGCCATGAGTTGCACCCATACTGTCTTAGCCTCCCCACTGCTACCCCAAATACTTCATCTTCTGCCACTTCAATATCCTCCTTGACAAAAAAAGGTAACTTCTCTCCTCACCAGTTCTTCTATCCCTCCTAAATGGTAAATACCCAGGGATCATTATCTCCTAATCACTTTTGTCTGTGGCCCATGTTTCCTTGATGGCCACCAGGTCTACTTCAGCATCTGCCATCAGCACCTGGAGCTCACTGAGTTTGTTGCCTAGGCTCCTAGTGTTAAACATAGTTGCCTCCATTTGACCTCTGCTCTAACTCTGCTACTGTCCTTTTGCTTTTCACCTTTTCTTCCCTCCTTGTTTGTGCTTATACCTTTTACTTTTCTCCTCACTGTTATTCCTTCCCATGGTCTGGTAAACCCTACTGCATTCCCTGTACTCTCTTTGTAGTTACTGTCCCATGGATGTGGGGAGTTCTAGCTAGGATCCCCTTCTGCTCACCATTCACCATGGATCCCCTAGACCTGAACTCCCCCACAGTCAGTTTAAATGTCTGATGTAGATGTCAAACTTCTTCCCCAGTGCACTAGTCCCCTTACCCTTGAAGTGTCTCCTGTCCCAGAATCCCCCACAATCCCCAACAACACGGTACTCCATGTCCCGTCTCCTTCCCCTTAAGCCAACTGTTAAACTCCTCTATTTCATTACTCCTAATTCTGTCCTGACTCCCCTCCCTGCCCCACACAAGTAGGACCTCAGAAAAGATCAGGGAGGCTGAGTGTGCCACCAATCTGTGTCCCAGATCATTGGTACCCAGGTGTACCAGCAACCCCAGTTCCCCCACCATCCTTCCTATTCTGTATAAATCCTTGTTGGATGACACTACAGGTGGGCATCAAACCAACCCTCCCATCTGATCCCTCCACAGCACCCTATCATCCTATCTATCCCCTGACAATTGAGTCCTTACCAGATGGAACCTTTCTGCTAGCCTTGCTCCCTTGGGTGCCAATTGATGTCCTACCCTTTCCCTTGACTGACCCAGAACCTCGGTTGAGTCAGGAGCCTGAACCTCCTCAAGGAGTGTGAAGATATTCACCATCTGGATGGTACTGGGCCGGACAACCTTCTTATGCTTGCCCCTTCCACCCATTTCATGGCATCAAAATGAAAATCATTAGGTTTTTGGTCTCTGCAGTCTTGATGAATCATTTGCTGACATGAATCTGTGAACTGAAAAACTCAATTTCTCATGTACCTGGAAAATTGCGACCCAAAACTCAATTTCCCATGTACATGGACAATTTGATGTGTCAGAATGTGTCTGACCACAAAACTCCATTTCCAACTCAGTGAACTGTAAAAGATATAGATGGAAATAACTTCTATCCACTTCTATAGGGAAAATGTCCCGTATCTATCTATCTATCTATCTATCTATCTATCTATCTATCTATCTATCTATCTATCTATCTATCTATCTATCTATTTATCTATCTATCTATCTATCTATCTATCTATCTATCTATCTATCTATCTATCTATCTATTAATCCATCCATCCATGTAGCCATCCACATACACACATACATAATATATGGATGGAACTTTTTTCCCATAGAAGTGGTTAGCAGTTATTTTCCTATATACCTTTTCCTTATATGAAGTTGTAAAAAAAAAATAACAGTAATCATTCAAATGCATTATTTAAAATAAAAGATGGGTAAGTCTTCTATACATGGAAATAACCCTACCAATGGGCATAACCATTTCATATACTGTACCTATTCTTCTTCAGGCTTGTAGGTTTATGATCTGATTTGCAACCTTGATGGGTTTATTTCTTGTATACCACACTAACCCATCATTTATTCTGTATATGTATGTGCATAAATATTTATATTCTTTGCAGAAATCTTTGTTAATGCATCAGTTATGTAACAATGCCACAAAGCAGAAAATGTGGCATTGGGTTTCCAACCTAACCACCTATCCTACCTTTGAAGTAGCAAAAGAAAAAACATTATGGTTCTGGGTCTCTGGAGTCTTGATGAATCATTAGTGGGGTCTTCCTTGGTGTTGTCATCCCTAATGGTCACCTCTCCCCCAAGCCCATAGCCTCCTGTCCAAAGCACAGGTTAGAGCTCCAAGCCAGTGCCTCATAGCAATACAGTCTTCAAAGGTAGAGAAGTATGTCTCACCACATGTTGCCAACACAATTTGTTGTGGGCCCTGCATGAAGAAAGGACATCATGTGTGATGTTGTTTTCTCAGGTAACAGGGTGGGCATTAGAGTTCACAACCCCAAGGAAGAGCTCACCACTGATTCATCAAGATTCTAGAGTCCCAAAAGCTGAATGTTTTTTCCTTTTGCTGCTTGGGTGGGGGGGTGGTTAGTTAGAGTCAGAAACCCTAACAGCACATTTCCCTACTTTTGTGGCATTAAGTTACCCTAACTGGTGCATTGACAAAGTTTTTTGCAAATAATTTCCTTTCTTTTTGAGATAGTGGAATCATATCCTAATTCACACAGGTTCCTTTGGGACCTTGCATAAACAGATGTAGATGCCCCTTCAAAGGGAAATCTCCATCTGCCTATAGAAGTGCCAGGCTCTTGTTAGTCCTGCTCTTCCTTGCAGCAACTGATGTAAGCAATCCATGGGACCATCTGGTGATCTGCAGAAGTGCAGGGTCCTGCTGTCTCTGTGCTTCCATGTGGACACAAATACAGATGCAAAGGGCAAAGTGTGCATCTGTCAGACAATGCACCGGGCCCTCAGCTACCCACAGATGGAGAGGTACAGGGCTCTGTGTCAAGAGAACAGTTGTCTTCACTATATGGTACTCAAGCCAAATTGGATAACCCTGCACCTTTCATTCCCTGCCTGGTGGGGTGTCACATAAGAGCACCATCACCCCACCCTCACCCCCATCCAACCGGGTCACTGAACTCATCCACAAACTCAGCTTATTGGCATGGTATCACAAAGCATTTCCTTTGGGGTCAAGACGGGCACTACTTACAAAGTTTCTTAACAATTACATACTTTTTTAAATGTTGACCACAAATTTTCAAGATACTCATGGCCCGGTGGTGTTGAGGGTTGAGGCACTGGATACCACACCTCGCTCCACACTGGTGACCCAGGTTTTGGAACAGACTCAGGCCATCAGGGGTCAGCAGGGGAGGAGACAATTGAACATCTGAAGGAATGCTCTCTTCTCCTGGGAGGGCTGGGTATGTGCCTTCCACATTAGTGACCCTAATGGAGACTGGGGGAACAGCTGCTGGGGGGCCCTTGCAACAGGGATTGGGCAGCGGTGGGCATCCTGTGAGTGAGCACAGTAGTGTGCTCATAGCACGCTAGAAGCCATTGCACATCCACACCCTGGGGGTCTTCAAGTAGAAAACCCCTCACAACATGCAAGGATGATGCCTACAATGAGCAACCTGATCCCAGCCAAACAAAGCCTGCCATTAGTCAGGGTGCAGGGGCCAAGGGTAATGTGGTCTCTCTCTGCCTGGTCTGTCCTCCACAGGGGGAACCCCTCAATGGGGGGGTAAGCCACGGTCCTCCCCAATTCTGCATCCATGGCAGAGGCTGGCTTGTGGGGCAGTTGAGTGCCTGCACACAAGGCTGAATCTAGGGGTACAATAAGCTCCCGCCATCCTGAGGAGCAAAAGTAGAGTTAAAAAATAAATACATTTTCAAGATACTCGTTTTATGATTCACCTTACAAACATGAGATGTTCTATTTATAGTATATTGGCTAAAATGTCATTTTGCAGTAGACGTGGAAACATGTCTCATCCAGGATTTATAAAATGGCATGTGTCACATTTATGAGGTGGTGTGAAAAAATTGCTATGTTGAAAGTTTGAGTCAAAGTATTGAAAATTATTGAAGTTATAGCTGACGTTGAAATACTTCAATATTCACTCATAACCTGGCCATTTTATGGTATTTGTACACCAGTTTTTCAGGATAGCGTTCTTAGTACCCCACCTCATACACCTAGTAGCTGAAAAGTTTCAAATTCCTGCTGAAATGTTATTCTGTGCTACTGAAACATCAGTCCTCGACACAGGTGCAAAAACACATTTTGCCCAGGATTTGAAAATGACAGCTGTCCCATTCATGAGATGGTGTGAAAATGGCTATGTTGAAAATCTGAGGGTCAAAACATTTGAAATTACCAAAGTTATGAACTACCATAGAAAAATTCCAATGTGCATGCATAACTTTGCCATTTTTTACATTGTTTTACCCCAAATGTTCAACATAGCCTTATTATGACCCCACCTCATGAACAAGGCAGTGAAAATGTTCAAATCCCATGCAAAAGGTAATTTTGCCACGGGACCACAAAATCACCTTTTGGGCCTGATTTCCATAATTCACCCACCATTGGTCATGAGGTGGGATCCCAAAAGGACCATGTTGAAAATTTGGGGTCACAATATGCAAAAATGATAAAGTTATGCATCAAAGTTCAAAACCCTGTTGAACTACATTGAACCACAATTACCTTATTTTCTCATATTGCGGTCAGCAGTTCCAGCGACAAGATGTGTCTTCAGTCTGATACAGTGGGACATGTACAGGTGAGTGAGGGTGTGTGGGGGGTGGGGTGGTGGGTGCTGAGTGTGAAGTTAAGGTCAAATCAGCAAGGGACCATTTTCTTCACTGCCAAAAAAAAACAATGAGGGACAGTTTTCTTCCTTACAGGAGACCTAATGCAGACATTCCAACACTGGGGACTGGGCACCCAATGCTGGGCTACTGTTCAGTGGCAACAGTGTGGGCACCCTGGTGCCACCACCTACAATATGGGAACAGTGCAGATGACCCAGAGGATGGGGTTAAGACAAGCGGTACTAGGGGTGGGTACCTCAGCCCACTTAAACAGCTAAATTACTGCTGATAGATAGCTAGATAGATAGACAGACAGACAGAAAGACAAACAGACAGAGAGATAGATAGACAGACAGACAGACAGACAGACAGACAGACAGACAGACAGATAGATAGATAGATAGATAGATAGATAGAAAGATAGATAGACAGATAGATAGATGTGTAGACATACAGACAGATGGAGAAAGAGAGACAGAGAGAGACAGAGAGACAAACAGTGAGAACAAGAGATTGGTGGCTCCTGCTGTCACTATAGCCCACAGCAGGACTCCATCTACTGCTGAAAAACTCAAGAAAGTTCCACTGTTCTCATACAGAGGACATGAGTGAACAACTTCTCTCACACCTGGATTTTGGGGTGCCCAGAAATTGTCTTTCTGGCAACTTTAAAAAAAGGAACAGCATAACATAGCTAAAAGGATCCCTTAGTTAGGTTCAGGTGCTTGTTCTTTAAAAGAGATCAGTTTTATGTAGTTTCAGTGTTTGTGAGTTTGAAAGAAGAAACAAATGGCTGCCATCGCAATTGGTATTTTTTCAGTACGAGAGGTAAATCATGAAAATAAGCACTTGCAATAGTTTTTATCTGTCGAACTAGACAGTCAACTCAAAAATCATTATAACTCTAAAACAGTATTTAATATTTTTTTCACCAAACCTTCGAAAGGCACACACTTTGTACAGGCCCCTTCAAACCTCACAATTTCATGAAAATAATTCACACCGTCTAGGCTGTAGGTTAGAGCAGAAGACACACAATGCTAAGTACAGTTTTATTGTATTTGTTTTCTGGCAGTCCATATCTTGAAAACTGTACAAAATGCCATCATGAAACTTTTCACATCCTAAGACTCTGAAAACCTGACCAAGCACACCAAATTTTGTGCCATTCTGTCAAACAATGACAAAGTTATTAAGGTGCAAAAATTAAGGTTTAACATTGAACAGACTACTCAGCCCTAACTACAGGGGTGCTACCGCACCCCTACACTCTCTCTCTCTCTCTCTCTCTCTCTCTATATATATATATATATATATATATATATATATATATATATATGTGTAGATATATAGATATTGAGAAAGATATCAGTATTTATATAACACATGTGTGCTGATAAATAACAAGATAAAAAGTGATATCTTGACCAAGTCTACAAAGATATATGAAGTTGCTTGCTGAGCATGCTCAGAATATATCTTCACGTGTGAGATTCCTGATATCTTTTGGTTGCCATTGTCATTGCCATTGACTGTAAGCTTTGCATTCATCATTCCCTCTAATGCAGTAACATTGAGCAGAGGGGCACAGTTTACATTTTTAACTTGTCTTCTTTTTTTTTTACTTTTTACCATTTCTATCTCAAAACCACCCAAATATGTTGTATAAACAGAACATGATATGGTCTGACTGAAGATATCACATTTATCTTCACTTGAGGTTTCACAACTCATGAGATATTATGATATCTGAAAAAGGGACTGCATGGTCTCAGTGAGCCTCCCAGTTACCAAAATTCAAATAAATAAATAAATTATATCATTGGCCTCTCTTGAAGATAAATATGGTATGCCGATTGAACACTGGTACTTCTACCACGAATGACAGTACAGCGATCCAGAGATGGTCACTGTATGGCATTGCAGGACCCTGGCACTGCTTTCTTAGGTCTTGCATCTCCTCCTGAATCAACTCAGATTTGAGTTGATTGTATTAATTATGGGTGGTGCGGGGCAGTAAGTTATCGATGGATTTATGCCAACTGCAGTCGACATAAATCCATCACTGTAATGCCGGTTGACAAGATATTTATTGAACTGGTGTGGTAGAGCCAATAAATATGATATCTTCAGTTGGGCTATGTCATATCTCCTATATATCTATATCTATATATATATATATACACATATATATATATATATATATATATATAGAGAGAGAGAGAGCTGCTTTAATGGAACTGTTATGGTTCAAATTAACAACACCAAAGTGAAATAAATTTGAAAGTTTCCAACTCCCTTCCCCCAAACAGTCACACAAGTAACCACAGACAGCCATCATCAGGTAAGACAAACAACATGTAACTGTTTCTAGATAACGCAAAAGTAGTAGCACTGTAGTGCTACCTTCATGGATTATTTTTATTTGTAACCACAGAAGTGCAGGCCATCCAGGGTCCTGTGCTTCTACAGGCAGATGTTGGTGTTTATGACTTCTACCCACAGCTGCAGACATGCAGATTGCTCAGGGGTCTGCACTTCTGCAGCCAGAACCCACTCTGTATGTCATACAGTGTGCAATGGACCTGCACTTCTGCAGACAGAAATAGTGTTGCAATTTGAGTAACATGGATTTCATGGGGCCTGCACTTCTGCAGCCAGAGGTTGGTGTGTATGTTTTAAACCTCCAGCTGTAAAACACATGTCACTCAGGGGCCAGCACCTTGATAGCCAGAAGTGTGTGTGCACGTCTTACAGTGTGGGAGAGTTCCTGTGGCTACATAAGTGATGGCTCCATAAAGGCCTGTGCTTCTGTGGACAAAAGAACTCTTGTAATTTGGGTATCATTGATTTGCATCTGTTGCTGCAGGGTCCTGTGCTTCTGCAGACAGATTTAGTGTTACAATTTGAGAACCATTGCTTTCTACCTGTAGCCAGAAGTGAACATCCATGAAGGTAGCACATCTGTGCTAGTGCATTTGTATCATATAGAAAGAGACATATATTGTTTGTCTTACCTGATGATGGCTGTCTGTTGTTGTTTGAGTGGTCTTGTTCTTTGCTGCTTGGGTGTGAGTGGGTAGTGAGGATGTAATCCCTAATGCCACATTTCCTACTTGTGACATTAGGTTGAACCCTAACTGGTTCATTAACATTTTTTGTATTAGATCCCTGGTATGATCACCAAGCTCAAGCGGGATTAAAATATATCCTGCACAGATACTCAGGGTGACAACATGCTTACTTTTGAGGAGTGTCATTGGGAGTTTGTGTGGCTCCCAACAGACACTTTTGTATTTTCATATACAAAACTATATACAAACTCAACAAAAAACAAGCAGGCCCCAACTCCGCCGACGGTTGCCCCAACTCTAAAAAGACTTATTATAATCTTTAGCCCCAAGGAGTGATTACCTATATTTATCAAGTTCTAATAATGCATAAGGGAGACACAGCTACATATATTAAAACAAAATGGGAGGAGGAGGTGGGTTTCCATTTTGCAAAAATAAAATGAATGGCAAAGGATCTAGAGACTTGTTATTAAAACTTCTTCTTTCCTAGGTGGCAAGAATTGCATGGAAAATGAAAAGTTCACTATTTTATTACACCACACATTGAAGCTAAGTGGGTTGTGAAAGGAACCATGGGATGATGGTGAAACTGTACAAAAAGCCACATATATCCACATTTTCTACACATGTCAGATTCTATATGACTTTAAAACATGTGTCAAGACAGTTGCAGACCTGTTCCATATTACTACACCACTGCAGTTTTATCATTTAATTTGGGTTTTCCCTCCTTCTGCGGTGCGAGAGGCCATGGCAAGTTACCTTTGGTATATCTGCATTGCAGCGGTTAAGCAGGCCATAACTTGAGAATGGTTAAATCCCACCCTGCCCAAAATTTAAAGATTGGGAACAGATCATAAATGAAATACAAAAGATAGAAAGACTGACATACTTGACTCAGGACAGAACAGTTCAGTTTTATTTGGCAGGAAAGAGTCTATTGAGCAGGCTCATTTTCAAGGAGGTTCTGATACACTCTATCATGTTACAGTGTGAACACAAAGAAACGTTTGCAAAATATGTACAGATATTTACAGGTTATACAGCAGTTATAGAAATAAAGAGGTACAACATATATACTGGTAGATACATAAGCCAAGGATTTGTTGGCAACAATGGGCATTGATTAAGTGATTTGCAGAATGAGAGTGCCGTTCTGGAGTGGCTGTTAACTGAAAGGTTGGAAGGTGGGGGTGTGGAGTTCCCAGGTGAATTAGACTGCTGATAAAGGGAAGTATTGAGAGAATGGGTGGGAGAGGATGATAGAGGAGAAAGGCAGGATGGAGGACAGGCAGGTTGGAGATAAAGAGGGGTGTGTAGGGATGATGGATGGATGGCAGAGGTGGAGAATTGCTGAGAGTGAGGTTGATAGATTGAGGGAAAGGGTGAAATGGGTATGGATAAGTGAGGGTGAAAGGAGTAGGCAGGTTGGGGGTAAAGAAGGGGTGCATGGAAAGGGTAGCTGGTAATTTATTTTTATTTATTTTATTTAATTTATTTGTTCTAGGATTACAAATACCTTTGAGCTGAGGCTCTTTACAAAGGTTCCACATCATTGGTACAATTGAGACAATCATAAGCAAAGATAACAGTTTATGAAATAAAAACACATAGTCTTGTAGATGAATAAAGAACAATAAGGTGAAACTTTGGGGAGGAGAAAGGGAAAGGAGGAGGGTGAAATCAGGGAGACTAATTGGATGGGAGAAAAGGGGAGGTAGGTTGGGGGGGACAGAGAGAGAGGAGAGGTGGAAGGTAGATAAGAATAGAGGTAGTGCAGTCGGGAGGCATTTGTCATGTGCCAGCAGGGGAGGTGAAGATAGGAGGGGGGGTGCTGGCAATGTGCAGGAGTAGATGTGGATCCAAAAGGGCATCTTCAGCTATGGAACCAAAAGACATGTTTAGCCACAACAGTCACAGAGGTTGGAGGCAGTGAGTGTTAGGCAGAGACGAGTCTTAAAAGTGCTGAGCAATAGTGAGGATGAGATGTCCCTGGGAAGAGCATTGTACCAACTAGTGCCCAGGTAAGTAAAGGATCTTTGCTGTTGTGTTGTGTGTGTCTGAGTTGCAGAAGCTGAGGTTTCGGATCCCCTGGTATGTCTGGGTGTGGATTCTCGGTTGTATGAGGGCACAGACTGTGGGGCAAGGCCCAGCAAGATTTTCTAGTAGTAATACAAGTTTGATGTTTTATTCAATTGGCAAGATTCAACCATCCAGTTTGAGAATAGAGGTCACAAGTGTGAGTTAGGCGTTGGGAGCCAGTGACAAGTCAACAGGCCTTGTTGAGGGCGGTGGATACACGTTTGAGTGCGGTGGTTGTAGCAGAGCCATAAATGATAATGCCATAATCAGTGATGGATATGATGGAGCTCTGGACAGCGACAGCGAGGGCTTCAGGTGTCAGGTGTTTCCTATGATGGAATATCAGGCCTAGCCAGGAGTTAGCGGCTTTGGTGACATGGTCAATGTGGGCAATGTAGGAGAGGTGAGGGTCAAGGGCGATCCCGAGGTATTTAAAGTTTTTGACCTGTTCCAGTGCAGCACCTTGTCTGGTGATAATGGAGAGTTGGAAATGCTTATGTTTATTATGGGAGCTGCTGAAGTCATGGCCTGTGTTTTTTTTTTTCTGATTAAGGATCAGTTTGTGTTTTGTGAGCCAATTCTCAACCGAGGAGAAGCCGAGTTGGAGATTTTCTTGCAATTTCTGTGGGTCCTGGTGTGTGGCAAGAATTACTGCATCATCAGCATACTGGGTGATATGTTCAGTGCAGGAGTCCAGTAGGGTGTTAAGGAACAGGCTGAAGAGTAGGAGCCCCAGTATTGAACCCTGGGGGACTCCATAGAGGACAGGTTTGGAACAATTTTTACATGCTGGGAGCGGTTTTCAAGATAGCTTTTGAACCAAGAGATTGAATCATTGGAGAGACCAGCATTTTTTAGTTGGCTCGGCAAGAGGGAGTGGTGGACAGTATCAAAGACTTTGGTCAGGTCGATGAAAATAGCACCAGTTAGTTGTCCATTGTCGAGGGAGCTGTGAATGGAGCTGGTGAATTTGAGTAAGGCAGAGGATGTACTATGACCTTTTCTAAAGCCATGTTGCTGTTTACAGAGAATATTATAATTGTCCAGATGCTTGGTAAGTTGGTCCGCTACTATACGTTCCAGTGCCTTCGATAGGGGAGGCAGAATGAAGATAGGGCAGAAGTTTACATGGTTGGCCTTATCACCACTTTTGTGAATCAGGGTAACAGTGGCCATTTTCCATTTATCTGGGAATTGGCTAGAGGAAAGAGAGAGATTAAAGATCTTGGTGAGGGGCCCAAGTACCTCATCAAGTGTTAGGGCTAGTAGCTTGAGGTCAAGTGTGTCATTGCTTGTTCTAGATTTGCTGATGGCTTTGGCAATGTAGTTTCGGACTTGATGTTTCTTTAGTGCTTTAAAGTAGAAAGGTGGGTGACAGGCATGGGTGGAGGAGTTGGGGGGATGGGAGTTGACACATCTTGGAAGAAGTCATAGGGGAGAACACTGCTAAGTTCATAGCGGGAGGTAGCCAGGAGCAAGTGTGAGGAGGAGATGATAGAAGGTCTGAGTAGCTAGTAGAGTGGAGATGAGATAGGGATGAAGGTTGGTGGAAGGGTGGGGGTGGGATTGAATTGGGTCTCCTAGCAGGAGTCGTGGGTGACCTGTGATAGGTGAGAAGGGTGGGTAATTTGGGTGGCAGGTGTGGGTGGATGCAACATGGGGAGCCTGTGTGGGCCGTTGGTAGTCTGGGATACTCAAGGTGCATGGAAAGCGATTCTTAATGGCAGGTGGAGAGTTCGTTGAACTTGTTGGTGATCAATGTTTTGAAGTTGCTTAGAGGGATTAGATTGTATAATTTAAGGCTAGATTGGGCTTTGTTCCAAATGGATGGGAAAGCACGGCTTATGGCCACATCACTGAAATGGGAATGGACATTTGGAACATCCCAACATAATGTATGAGTTTCTATGCAAAGGGAATCTGCTGACCAATTGCTAAAAGAGATTTGATATGTAAGGGGAAGTTTCGACAGGAGAGCTTTATAGAGCCAGGTAAGGGAGTAGCTGAGACATCTACTGTGCAAGGAGGTCTATCCTATGGAGGTATAAAGGTCACAATGGTGAGTACTATGGTGGGCACTAGAAATGAATCGTAGTGCTCTATGGTAGAGTGTATCAAGTTGCTGTAGCAAGGCTCCTGAGCAGTGGCTATATAAAATGTTCACATAGTTGGGGAGTGGGATGAAAGCTGTCTGAACTAGGCAGAGTCTGGTATCAGTGGTAAAACGAGATTTGTTTTTGTAGAAAAAGCCAGTTCTTTGTCTCAGCTTCTTCGTTAGTGATGAGATTTGGGCAGTGAAATGTAGGTAATGGTCTAGAACACAGCTGAGGTATTTAAAAGTTTTTGACTACCTCAAGGTCGTCATCTAGGAGTGTTTTGATAAGTGGCAAGAAATGAAGTGCATTTGCAATGTTTTACAGGTGGTGGAGTAGACATATGTTACTTTTGTTTTCTTTGCATTTAGGAGTAATTTGGACTGGGCAAGGTTGTAATGAAGCAGATCAAACTCGGCTTGAAGTTCTGCATGGGCTTTGGCTAATGAGGGTCTGGACAGGTATATTACTGTGTCATCAGTGAAGAGGTGAAGTTTTGCCTTGCTGATATTATTACTGACTGAATTAATATAGAGCATGAAAAGGAGGGGTCCAAGGATGGAGCCTTGTGGAACTCCTCTCATGAGTGGAAGAAGTGGGGAAAGGGAGTCATCTGATTTTGCTTGTTGTAATCTGTTAGTTAGGTAACTGCTGAACCATATTAAAGTAGAGCCCAAGATGCTGTGCAAGTTCAATGTGTCAAGGAGCAAGTTGTGGTCAACTGCGTCGAAGGCTTTGCTTAGGTCCAAAAATACAGCTCCTGTGACTTTTTTTCTTGCCCATGGCAAGGAGACAGTCATTTGTGACGGAGGCTAAGGCAGTGGTAGTGCTATGGGCAGGTCTAAAGCCAGATTGTACATGGTTTATTAGGTTTGAGTGGGTGAGATAATGCCTTAGTTGGACATCTATTATTTTTGCAGAACAGATAAGTTTATTGAAAGAGGAACTAAATGGATAATGGGAAGTGGGTATTATTTTACCCACAGGGAGGAAGTGCTGTGTGATGGGACTATCACCGGGGGACTGGATGAGTCATAATACACTTCATGTCAGGGATTTTCTGTCCTCCTCTGCTGCTTTGGGGACCCAGGTAACTGCCACTGAAGGAAAGAGAGAAATTTCTTAAAAATGAAATAGGTTACTTGTCCATTGCTGTTATGTCGAAGTCAGTTTTTAATATTATCTGTTTTAGATGTTTTTTTGGTATTAAAACATTAAGGCTGATGTAAGTGATATGCTTTGGGTTACATTTTGATAAGTATAAACCTGTACCCTCTTATAGTTATCCATCTCTATATAGATGTTGTAAATATCGATTTAGGATACAGGTGGAAAAAAATTAACCTGTTTTTTCATGTGGCTCATTTGAACCATTATATTAGACTCAAATGATATCCTTCAGGCTTCATAGTTGAAAATATATACCAATATATTTGAAACATTTTCAATAAAGTAAATATAAAAAAATATTTTTTTCGACAAATTTCCTCTTTTTTTGAGATAATAGAATTGTATCTTCATAAACACAAGTACTTCAGGATTTGCATGTATAGATGAAGATGCCCAGGACCTAGAAAGGAAAGAATCCATTCAACTGGTTGCAGAAGTGCAGCTATTGATGCAAAGCATTTGTGGAACTGTCTGGGGGCTGTAGAAGTGCAGGGTCCTCTGGGTCTTGTGCATCCATGTGGCTAAAGATTAGAGATGTTGCAAAATGAAATTTTGATGGTGAAATTGCCATGAAATTGCCAATTTTGCCACATGAAACATTTTGTGCAATTCTGCCATTCTGTGAAATTTTTCACTTGGGCGTAAATTCTGTGATTTCTGCCTGTACAATGTAAAACTTTACAGTGAAATGCACAATTTTGTCAAATTTCACCCTAATATCACAACATTTCACCCAAATTTCACCATTTTGGGGGCAAAAGTTGGTGTTTTGTAAGCTAAATGTTGCATTTTGTGGACGAAATTTCGCATTTCGCACTCGCGAACTATTTCACGAAATGCGTAAATTTCACTAAATATTTTGCAGAATGAAATTTTCTGATTTCACACATCTCTACTAAAGATGCAAATGTGCAGGACCAATAATTCATCTATCTTTGGAAGCGCAGGGCCCTTTGGGCCCTGTGCTGCTGTACAGCCATGGGTTTAGAGGTACATACCCTCTAGGTCCTATGCCAAGAGAAGATTTCACTATATGTTTACTTGTTTTCTGCATAGCCAACACTGCACCACCCTTCCCCAGACTGGGGGTGGTGCTGCACAGCAGCCCCATCTCCCCAATCTCAGTCCATTCAGCTGGCTCAGTGAACTCACCACCAAACTTAGTCCATCCAGCTGGCTCAGTGAGCCCACCACCAGACTCAGCCCATCCAGCTGGCTCAGTGATCTCACAACCAGACTCAGTCCAGTTTTGCACAGGATCACAACCTACTGCCTGCTGGGCCAAATGACAGACATGTACACAACATTTATTTCTTCATATCTGTTTTGTTTGACATTTTGACCTCACGTTATAAACTTGGGTGGCTAGAATGTGTTAAATCCCAATCATAAAGTGCTTTCACAGAGCAACTGAAAAAAACATCACCTTTTCTCCTGTATTTTAAAATTTTCACCATGCTTATTCATGAGGTATAGTCAAGTAAAAATTATATTAAAAAATTGAGACTATAATATGATAAAACAGCCAAATTTTGAGTAAAGTATGGGAAATACAAAAAAAAATGTTATGCAGCACCAACTCCTAAACAAAAAACTATTACTTAACGCCAAGAAAATAAAAGCAATGCTCTTTTCTCCCTGTGCCCAAATGGTAAATTCAACCCTAACAGATCCTGTGCCACAGATTACTACAATTCCTGGCAAGAAGTTGGAATTTGTCCCTAAATTCAAATACGTGGAAGTATGACTGGACCATAGGCTCTCCTTTATAGAGCATGTTGAAGAATTATTCAAAAAAATATGACAGAGACTTGGCCTGTTCTTTAGGATAGCCCACTTCTTAACTAGAGATGCCAAACACCAACATAGAGGTGTCGATAGGGAGAAGGGCAGGGGTAAATGGAGAAAATGACAAAGGCAAGAAGGAAAGGGATGGGGCAAAAAGGAGTAAGGCCATCAGGAAATGGAGGATAATGAGTACCAATGCCCATAGTCTGGGCAACAAGCTCCCTGAGCTGGTGGCCTTGATGGAAGAGGGATGTCTGGATATCGTAGCAGTCACAGAAACATGGTACACAGAAAACCATGACTGGGATGCTAACATACCAGGTACATAACCTACAGGAGAGACAGGCAGGAGAAGAGGGGAGGAGACTTCTATGTAAAGGAAGGGATAAAACAACTGAACAAAAGAGTAAACAGGGAGGAGAGAGGAGGCACTGTGGGTCACCTTGGAGACTGGAAGGGCACCACAATCTGCACAGGGGTTGTGTACAGACCCCCATGTCAGGGGAGGGAATGGATAAGGATATGATAGAAGGCATTCTTAGAATGGCAAAGAAAGGGAAATACTGTTGATGGGAGACCTGAATATGCCAGATGTTAACTGGAGCACATTTGCTGCAGCCACATCCAAGAGCAGGGCCATTCTTGATTCCTACAGGTGGCAGGCCTCAGACTGCTGGTTTCAGAACCCACTCATGAGGGAGCAATCTTAGACCTTGTACTCAAACGGGGGCAGTGAGAGGATCTCAGATCTAGAAGTGGGTTGCCATCTGGGAACAAGTGACCATCAAACAGTATGGTTCACGTTAAACTCAGCTACAGAATCAAGCCATACAAAAGTGAGGGTACTGGACTTCAGAGTGCTGACTTTGGCAAGATGGGAGAGTGCCTCAGAAAAGCACTAGCAAACAGGCTAGGAGGAGGTGTGGAGCAACAATGGGAAATCATCAGAACTGCCATCACAGAGGCAACAAGCCTTTGTGTGAAGCAAATAAACAAATCAAAATGAAAGAAAAAGCCATTATCGTGCTCAAAGGAGGTGGCTGTGAAAGTCAGGAAGAAAAGATAGCATTCGAAGTATAAGGAAACACAGAAGGAGCAGGACAGAGAGCTGTACCAGTTAAGGCAGAAGGAAGCAGGAGGGAAGTCAGAATAGCAAAGGCCCAAACTGAGGAAAAGGTAGCCAACTCAGTTAAGAAGAGGATAAAACCTTTTATAGGTACATCAGCAAGTGTAGAAAGACAAAGGGAGGATAGTGAGGCTGAATAGAATGAACGGTGGGCAGAGGGGGACAGTGAAAAAGCAGGGATACTGAATGAATATTTCTGCTCATTATTAACAAAAGAGGAGGGGGAAGTGCCTAATCCAATTAACAGAAGCACTCTAGATAGGGGGGTCGATCCCAGTCCTTTCAGAGAAGAAAGGGTTCTGCAACAACTCCTAAAACTGAAGGTGGACAAAGCAATGCAGCCTGATGGAATTCACCCCAGAATTCTAAAAGAATTAAGGGCGGCACTAGTGAAACCACTGGCTACTCTTTTCAATAAATCATGGGAGGATGGTGTGGTACCTGAGGACTGGAGGAAGGCAGATGTGATTCCCCTTCACAAAAGTGGGACCAAGACAGAGGCAGGAAACTACAGACCTGTCAGTTTGACCTCAGTGGTAGGGAAAGTGACGGAGTCACTTCTGAAGGAAAGAATAGTTGAGTACCTAGAGGCCAGTGGGGCACAGAACCCAAGGCAGCATGGGTTCATGGCGGGAAGGTCATGTCAGATGAATCTAATTGATTTCTTTGACTGGGTGACCAAAGTAGTAGACCAGAGAGGAGCTGTGGACATGGCCTACCTAGACTTTAGCAAGGCATTTGACACAGTCCCACACAAAAGATTAATAGTCAAATTAACCAGCCTGGGAGTGGGTCCCAGGGTGGTAGCCTGGATAAAACATTGACTGGACAACAAGTCATAGAAGGTAATTGTAAATGGAGTCCACTCTGAAGAAAGAGGGGTTACTAGTGGGGTACTGCAGAGTTCAGTATTGGGTCCAGTCATTTTTAATGTCTTCATAAGTGACATTGCAGAGGGACAAGAAGTTAAAGTATGCCTCTTTGCAGATGACACAAAGATCTGCAACAGGGTTGATACACAAACAGGCATGGAAAGGATGAGAAGGGACTTGGCAAGGTTGGAGGAATGGTCAGAAGTATGGCAGCTAGGATTCAATGCAAAGAAGTGCAAAATAATGCACCTGGGAAACAAGAACCCAGAGGAAGAATACACAATGGGGGGGAGGCAGTAACAACAACAACAAGCATTTGTCAATGCCGAACGTTCGCTTGCAGGTATTTGCAGTGGTGTTTGGCACGTATGGTGCTTTACCCTAATGCCCTGTGCGATTGCTGGTATTTGCACAATAAATGTTCAGCATTACCTTTTTGTTACCCCCATTGTGTGCTACATAGGCGGAAACATGTTTTGGGCAGGATGTGAAAAATGACAGCTGTACTGCTCATGAGGAGGTGTGGTAAAATGGCAATGTTGAAAATCTGGAGTGCAAATATTGAAAATTCGCAAACGTACGAGCCTGCGTAGGAACTGCGCAATGCACGCTCATAGAACAGTCATTTTTTTGAATTTTTGCACCAGATTTTCAACATGGGGTTTTTGGGACCCCTTCTCATGAATGATTTCACTGTCATGGCATTATCCAGGCCCGAGGGGTGATTTTGCACAGTGACTGCGCAGTGACTGCGAAATCACCCTTTGGGTCCGAATAACACCATGACAGTGGCATCATTCATGAGAAGGGGTCCCAAAACCCCATGTTGAAAATTTGGCAAAATTCCAAAATGCCTGAGATATGCAATAAAGTTAAAAACCCTCTCTAGCCCATTATACAGCTTACTGGCATTTCCTTGCATCGGTCGGCTTTGAAGAGTGCAGATGTGTTCCCAGTCCATCGAAGATCATCGCGCCAAGCTCGGAGGTAAGTATGGGGTGAGGGGTGTGAGGAGGGCTGGAGTGCAGTGGGGTGAGTGCGGGTTGTGGGAGGGACTGGGAGAAGCGCCCGTGGGACCGGTTTTGCTTTACAGGTGAAAAAAAAAGACTACGTGGGATGTTTGCCATGCTGGGGTGGGCTCCCAGCATGGCAGAAGGATGGCTGGGGGGGCCAAGGAGCCGACGGGGGATTGGACACCCCCGTTGGCAGACGATGTGGGACATTTGGCATGTTAGGGTGGGCTTTCAGCGTGGCACCAAAGCTTTGGGGGGGTTGTGAGGCCTACCAGCGCTGTGTATGACAGCGGTGGTTTTCTTTGAAGCAAGGACCACCGCTGTCATACACAGCTCCCGCACCCATTGGTGCAGGACTGCCACACCTGCTTAATGAAGCAGTGGATTGAAAGGGAGAGGCACACCTCCAAAGTGTGCTACTCTCCCTAAATGTTCCTTTATGCATACTGCAAGCTAATGTAAAAAAGGAAAGGGACCTGGGGGTAATCATATCAGATGACTTTAAGGTTAGCAAGCAATGTGAGAAGGCAGTAGGGAGGGCTGGGGGTATATTGGGATGCATAGGGAGAGGTATCAGCAGCAGAAAACAGGAATTTGTTATCCCTCTGTACAGACAGTTGGTGAGACCCCATCTGGAGTACTCATGCCAGTTCTGGAGACCCCATCTCTGCAAGGACATTGACAGGATAGAGGCAGTCCAGAGGAGGGCAACTAAAATGCTGCAGGGTCTGCAAGAGAAGCAGTATGAGGAGAGACTAAAGGAGCTTAATATGCATACCCTTGAGGAAAGAAGGGAGGGGGGGACATGATAGAAACTTTTAAGTACCTCAGTGGAATCAACAAAGTCCAAGAGGGTAGCATCTTTCAGAAAAAGAGATGTGCAAGAACAAGGGAACACAATTTAAAGATGGAAGGGTGGTTCAGGGGCAAAGTGAGGAAGTATTATTTCACAGAGAGGGTAGTGGCTGCATGGAACAGGCTTCCTGAGGAGGTTGTGGGGTCTAAAACTGTGGGAGAATTCAAGAATGCATGGGACAGACATAAGGCAATTCTTGTGGGGGTAGGAAAAATAGGCTGTTGTTAATTAGGATCTGCGCCCATCCTGTAGGTTGGGAAATGGGCAGACTAGATGGGCCAAGTGGTCCTTATCTGCCATCAAAGTCTATGTTTCTATGTTTCTAAACTACAGCTGGTTCAATCAGCCTTTCATCCTTGATAGATTATGCTGACATCCTCTACAATCACTGTACCATTTCCTACCTCACCAAACTTGATGCATTATAACATAGAGCTTTGAGGTTCATCACAGGCCTGCTTATTCCAATCACCACTGCTCCTATATCAATCAGTGGGTGGAGTTCTCTTCAATTCAGGTGTGATAAAATGCAGCCTTATGGACCCTGAGAGCCATCTTAAAAAACTGCCCCAATACATTACAGACTGTCTTCCTATAAAACCAATAGGCAATTATGCCCTGAGAAGTTGCAGATTTATCCTTACTGATGGTTCCCAAGTTAAGTCTCACTTGGCAGGGCTGCTATAAGTTTTACACTGTCCTCCTTGTGGAATAAATTGCAAAAAAACTGAAACTGAGGTCACCCATCGGCATCTCTTCTTTCAAGCTCTTATATTCACGTCTCAGAAATGATCGGTGCAATTGTTTCCCATGACCATGAATTGCCATCATGCTAACCTGTACCATTTAACCATGAACAAATTACTTCTAGTGCTTGTCTCCTCCTTGGCCCTGGTCTGTCATCATGCTTTCATGTAATAGCTTGATGCCTCTGTCCTCCCTTTGATACTGGTCTATCTTCCTGCTTTCTCCAGCCTTCTTTTCACAACTCTATACTGCACTCATCCACAATCTACATACAATCATACTATAAAAGTCCTAACTCCCCTTTCCCCTCTCCCTGTAGACCCACACTGCCACATCAGTTCTACTGACCTATCCTTGGGACTTCACTCACAATGTTTATCCTTTGCTTACATGTTACATACCCTCCTAGTGCCCCATCTGCCATTAGCAGGTGATTCTCCAAACCATTTTCATGGCTAGTACTAGTGACTGCCCCTGAGAAATGAACTAACTGGTACTTCTATACAGAGAACATGGTTTATATACAGTTGTATGGTTCAGTGGTGGACCTGCCCTTGTATTTGAATCCTCCTCTGTTATGGCTTGCCTTGTCTTCCTTTATCATTTGACTCTCCTATTACTGCCCATTGTGTTTGTGTTTATATACTTATTTACATATATTTATATGTTTTATGATAGATGTTACTCAACCCTGTTCTAACCAGGTCCATGTTGTAAAAGAGCTCTGCTCAATGATGTTTGCCTGGATAAATAAAGATTTTGATTGATTGATTGATTGACTGATTTATAGTATTGCACTGTTGTGCTTAATATGAGACCAAATAATTTTAAATTGCACATAAAAATCCTCAACTGTCAAAAAATATATATTTTGCCCCAAAAATCTTGGGTCATGACAAATGAATTATGTTTCTTCACATCAAAATCTCCATCTGGCCTGAAGACTGTTTTTTTCTAGTTGGCATGAAGAATTCTTGAGTACCACTTAATGTATGATCAAAGAATTCTTCATCCGCACATCAATATCTATTTTTGCCCCAAAATGTTTGTTTGTTTTTTTTTAGTTCACGCACAAAATTCTTGGGTCACACTTAAATGTGTAGCCAAAGAAGTAATCCGGCAGAAAAACAAGTATTTTTGATGCAGACTAAAAAGTCTTGGCTTGCACTTAAATGTACAGCTAAAAAATTAATCCAGCAGAAAAATAAACATTTTTGGTACACAACAAATTCTTTAGTCTCACTTAATTGTTTGATCCAAGAACTCACAGCTTATGACACATAAGAATCGATGATAGCTGAAAGCTAAATCACTTTTTATTTTTTTTTTTTTATTTTTACCCCAAGTCATGAACTTGGTCACTAGAATGTGTTAAATCACACCCAAAATGTGGTTTAGGTAACTGTGAAATCACCTTTGACCTTACTTGAAAATTCCCACCATCCTTGTTCATGAGGTAATGTCATGTAAATAGCATATTCAAAATTAAGAAGTACAATATTTGAAAATGGCCAAGTTTTGAATAAAAGTATGTGGACAGGCTACACCTCAATAGGTAGGGCTCAAGAGTACTCAATGAAAAACTGGGGTACATTGGCTATACACTTAATTTAAACTACTAAGGGGATGGTGGACCTGCAGGCCCAAAGACTTGGAGCTCTGGAGGAAGGAGGTCAATAGACCTCTCCCATACTGGTAGAAGAAGTCTGAAGGTGGAGGTGAAGGGTAACAGATCAGCTAGTAACGGGTTGGGGGGAGCACACAAAGGGTAGAAATGAGAAAAAAAGAAGAGAGGGGAGGGAATGAGGCTTAAAGTGTTAGATTCTTTTTGGATGATTGTACCCCTGAATGTGCAAAGTCTTGAAAACAATAAGGACAACCTGCAAGTACTATTAGCAGAAGGGAAGGTGGACATAGCAGCAGTAACCAAGACCTGGGCCATACCACACCATGACCAGGTCTTCTTGATCACTGGATACAAACTATACAGGACAGACAGGACAGTAGGGAAAGGGGGTGGCAGTTTATACCATGGAGAGTATGACATGCACCATGGAGGAGAAGGAGGTGAGAAAGGCAGACGTATGGTGGGTTCAGTTATGGTGTAACAAAGGGAGAAAGGTAAGGTTGGGGGTGGTTTACAGACCACCCAATCAGGATAAGGAATGGGACAGGAAACTGAGCTCACAAATAATGGAAACTGCAGAGAAAGGAGAGGTGGTAATAGCGAGAACTTCAACATTCCCATTGTAGACTGGAGTGTATCAGCCACAATATGTGCCAGGAGTCAGGTGATCCTGGAGGTGCTGCACAGTGGGTTCCTCTTTTTTATAATAATCTCTTTATTAAAGATTTACAAATTTCAGACAATCAACACTCAATATAAACATACTCCGAGCAAATGTCAAAGCTTATTTATTTTGTATTTATTTATTGTAAAATTGGAATTATAACCTTTGAGCTAAAAGCTCATTTACAAAGAATCATCATCGAATAGAGGGTGGGGGAACAGCAAATACATGGACAGTGGATAAAAACAGAAGCAGCTAGAAGGCATTGTCAGTTACACATCATTAAAAAGGCTAAACAGCATTACAAATAGAAGGATGGGGAGAAACAGAATACATTGCAAAAGCACTTAATTACATAAGATAGAGGAAAATAGTTCCATAACAGATTAGGTGAATAAAGTGCATATTCCAACTATGTACAAAGTATGAGAATTCCCAGAATGCAACTATAGAGCTTAGATAGATTCCCTGAGGGAACAATTAAGTTGACCACTGAAAAGGGCAGTCATTAACGAATAGCAGGCTACAGGCTAGACAGGTGAGGGGAGAGCACAATAGGGGTGATAGCTTAGGGTTGGGGGCTAAGCAGGTTTGGAGGTGGGGGATGGAAGGTCAGGAGGGCTAAGTTGTTGAGGGCAGGGAATGGGGACCAAGGAGTGGTAGGTTAGGATTAGTGGGAGATCCTTAGGAGCAACAGATCACCACAGCCAAGCCATTATTGTGTCAGGGGCTAGAAATGGCTGGGGTGTTCTTTACAGCAACATTGTACTGAAGGGGAGATGGACTTCTGAATTTCAGATTTGAACTTGCCAAGACCAGTAAGGCTAGCAGTGGCCTGGGGGAGCTCATTTAGCCAGGTGGGGGCCCTTACTGCAAAGGCTCACCTCCCCAAGGCAGTTCTTCTGAAAGGTACTGCTAGAGCATGTCTTGTAACACTTCTCGTGGAGTGCTCAGCAGGGACTGGATGGAATAAGGCTTGAAAGGAAGGGGGTGCAAGACCTAGTAGGGCCTTCTTCCCTAGAAAGCAGGAGTGGAGTTTGATTTGGTCCATGAGTGGAAGCCATCGTGTCCCAGTATAGAAGTTGTATGTGTGTGTAAGGTGATCTGTGCCTAAAATAAAGTGGTATGCTTTGTTGAGGGTAGTATGGACCCTGTGCAGGCTGGTTTCAGAGACTGCGCCATATACCACATTACCGTAGTCCAGGATGGGGAGAACTGTCCCTCTTACTGCCTGGAACCCAGCCTCAGGTGTGATGCAGAACCAAAACTCTATATACCCCTAACTTCCTATTGGCAGCAGTGGTAGTATTTCGTACATGTTCATTGAAGAAGAGGGACTCATTGAGTGTAATCCCTAGGTACCAGAATGAGGGCACATGCTCAAGGATGGAGGGAGTTGCACTAAATTAAGAAGGGAGTGGTATACTCCTCTTTTGGCTTCTAGCCAAGAACATTGACTTGTTTTTTTTTTTGCTGTTAAGCACTAGCAGGCTATCCTTGAGCCAATCCGTGTAGGAGGTCAAAGTTGTACTGCTTGTCCTTAGTGAGTGCACCTTGGCAAGAGCCTTGAGAGAACACCACCGTGTCATCTGTATAGAGCAGTACTTTGCAGGAGAGGCATGCTTCTGGAAGGTTGTTCACAAAGAGGCTGAACAGGAGTGGGCCCAGGATGGACCCCTGCTGGACACCTACTTTAGGGGAGTAGACTTTGGTAGATGGGTGAGGTGCTAAGGAGACACTCCTACAAAGCTACAGGGTAGTTTTGACAGAGAAAAAAGGAAAACACAAATCAAGGTCAGCATACAACATCAGCAGAGTTAACAAAAAATGAGTAATGATATCTGTTCAACAACAGTATGAAATAACACATTTAACGATCCAGCACAATATATTATAGAAGACCGATCTCTACTCTTCTAAATGGAATAAACTGAAAAAGACTGGGCACAGATGTCCTCTCCAAGCCATCCTTTCCACCCCCATGAAAAAGGAAAAATGCCACACATCATCTAATAAGTCAGTTGGTATCCCACAGACTGATAATTATAAATATCAGATACAGAAACTAAACACACTTTAAATTTATCAGGGAAAGAATGGGGGGTCAATCTGAATCCTATATGTAATTCAACATTGCCAAATATCTTGAAAAATAGCATCATGGTTCAAGTAGCAATAAACACTTCTCTGAATGATAAATGACATCGATCAATTGTACCCAATGAAGAAATTCAGGTATATGGGGGAAGACAACGTTTAGTAATGAGCTTCTTAGCTGAAACTAAAAGAATTAGCAATAAGCAAAATTGTCTACCATAGATTAGTATGACCTCTACAAACATATTTAATAATACTAAAGAAGGGGGTAACGGTACATAGAGATTGGAAAAAAAGGTAATAATAGCCTGAGTGAGCTCTTCCCAATAAAAGCGAAGGAGTGCAGAGTGGGTTCCTGACTCAGGGCATCACATAAACCACTAGGAAGGGGGCAGTCCTTGATCTGGTGCTTCTGAATGGGGAGCACATTCTGGAAATAATAGTCAAGAAGCCCCTCAGTAGGAGTGACCATCATACAATTTGGGTCTGGTTGGATATAAGCAGACTGCCCAGTACTTATACAAAGAGCCCCAAACTGGAAAAATGTCACCGGCAGCTAGTATGGTTACACACCTTCTCTTCTGGTTATCCCACTCTAGGCCACAGATGACACTCTGGGTAAAACCAAGTCACAGAACAGAAGCTTTACAGAGAGCAGGGAAGGGCCCAGGGCAGTGAGAGTGCTTATTGCTCGACTTCTGGTGAAGATCCGTTTGTTTATTGCTGAAGGCAATGTGAGAGATTGTCAGCTGCTTTAACAATTATTTGGTTAATTTTCCACTGGAGGTGAGAGTTCCAATGGACCTACACACATTGTTTAAATAATCTATTGCGCTGGACTGCAAATGTGGACTCTGTCAGAGACTTTCAGCCTGTTTTTAGTATTTGTTGTATTTTGCTGTTTAGTGCTGCTATAGTCAGGTTTGTGGTTTGGGGGAGGGGGTTGTAATAAATGTGGTTTATTTTTGTTTTGGGGGCCTGATTTTTTTTAATTTTTTTTTATTTAGTCATATAGTTTGTAATGTGATAGTTTTTTGGGGAAGTGGTTTTATATTTATGGTTTTATTGTAGTATTGCTTTGTAATCTGTTATTTGTTATTTGAAATTTGGGGTGGATGGGCATTGATTGTGTGGGGGTGAATGGTTATTGAGTTGTTGGAGTGTTGGAAATATGTGCTGGGGATTTAGAGAGATGGTCAGGCAGTACTCCCCTCAAGACTTAGGGATCTCCATCTTTTTGAATTGCCTGCACTTACTGTGGAGGTTTATTATAGATGTCGAGTTCTTGGCATTTTGAGACAGAGTAGAAGGAGATGGGGATCCTCGAACTCTTGGATGAGATGGTAGAGGAGTGGGCAGATAGGGACAGTTAAAGCTAGGAGATGCCGTGGGGCAAAATGGGTACAGGAGCAAGGTTTTCCTTGCTTAGTTCCCATACACAAGGGCTCTGACTTTGTCAGGCAGGAAGTGAGGCCATCCTTGGACTCCCGTCCCTTTCAGGCGGTGTTAAGCAATGCTAGGTCAATTAGGAATAAGACTGCAGTGATTGTGGATCCTGTTTCCTCTGCCGACCTGGCTTGCATCACCGAGACCTGGCTGGATGGAAATACGGGTCCTGTTTTGGAATCTGTAGTTCTGGCTGGGTTCTCGGTGATTCACTGCCTGAGAGTGGACCGGAGGGGCGAGGGGGTTGCAGTCTGTTTTAAACAGGATCTGGATCTCAGGAGGTGCCAGTTGGAGACACTGACTCCTTTGAGTGTATAGTGGGTGCAGGTGCAGGCTACAGGACCTTTCTCATCCACCATCCACCAGGTGATGGGAGGGAGTTCCTGAAGGAGGTTGTGGGCTTCATCGCCGAGATGGCATTGGAGTCTCCCAGATGGCTAATTCTGGGGGACTACAATGCCTGGGTCGACAATGAACTCTCGCCATTAGGTCAAAACCTCCTCCAATTGACGGATTCATTGGGCCTGTCATGGGTTATTACCTCTGCAACCCAAAGGGGGGCACGCATTGGACTTGGTGTTCCATCTGGGATGGAGATCTCCAATGTGGAGGTGGAACCAACCAGTTGATCTGACCATCATGCCCTGAGGTTCAGATTTACAGCCCCCTGAAATAGGCCTGCCCCTAAAGAGATAGTACAGTTCCATCCTTTGAGAGGGGTTACCTCAGAAGGCCTAATGACAGAGCTGGACTTCTCAGGATTTCCAGTGGATAGCACTGACCCAGGGCCCCTGGTACAGGCCTGTAATAGGGCTGTGGTAGAGGCCCTGGATGTCACTAGTCCAATTCGTGTTCATCCCCACACTCTGTACCTGGGGGCTCCCTGGGTTTGACGGGGAGGTCCATGAGCTGAAGAGGCAGGGACAAAGATTGGAAAGACGCTGGTGGAAAACTCATCTGGAGATGGATAGGCTTGGATTGTTAGAACATTATAAGATCTACCAATCAGAAATTTCCCATAAGAAGGCAGAGTTCTGTCCAGGAAATTGCTACAGTGAAGAATAGACCAGCCCAGCTCTTCTGGACAGTGGACAGACTGTGCAACCCAGACTGTCTGCAAGCCGGTCGAGTGTTGTCATAAATACAGTGTGAGGAGTTTGCGAAATTCTTCACTGTCAAGGTATCAGCCATCAGGGATGAGATCAGCCAGCGTCTGGCCAATGGGCCTCGCACTGATAAATTGGGTGGTAGTAATGCTCAGTTGACTTGGTTCACCTTTAGCCAACTGGCAGTCATGGATATAGTGAGGATCATCCAGACTCTGTGACCTACCTACTGTAGTTTGGACCCGGGCCCTACTTGCCTGTTAGTGGGGTGTGTAGATATTATTGGCATGGTCCTAGCTGGGATAGTGGTGGTTTCATTAGAGAGAGGGATCTTCCCGGATCCCTTAAAGGAGGCGGTGCAATGCCCCCCTCTTGAAAAAAGTGTTTTGACCTTGACTGCCCAGCACATTACAGACCAGTCTCTAACTTTGTAGGGAAAGTTATTGAGAAGGTGGTCTCTCTGCAGCTGGAGGATCATTTGACCAGCCACAATATCTATGACCCTCTCCAGTCTGGCTTCAGAAAACGGCATAGAACGGAGACGGCTCTTGTTCATGTTCTAAGTGATCGCCTGATGGTGAGAGATCGGAGAATTCGTTCTGTCTTGGTTCTCTTGGATCTCTCAGCAGCATTTGACACCATGGATCATGGGGTGTTGCTCGACCACCTGTGGTTTTTCTGTGGACTGAAGGGGGCAGTCCACAGTTGGTTTCAATCCTTCCTTGGGGGCAGATCACAGAGAGTGGTGTTGGGGATTTATTCTTTGGCCCCTCATTGGCTGCCCTGTGGGGTACCACAGGGCTCGGTGCTGTCCCCCAGGTTATTTGTGGTGTATATGCTTCCATTGGGGGACATTATAAGATGGTATGGGTTGAGTTTTCATTGTTATGCTGATGACTCTCAGCTCTACCTGTCTTTTGCTCCTGAACAGGAGTCTGATTCCATCATAGTGTTTAATAACTGCCTGCTGGAGATACAGGATTGGATGAGTACTAATTGGCTTTAGTTGAATTCAGGAAAAACTGAGGTATTGGTGGTGGACCATGGTGTGAGGACAACAGGGGTTGGGGTGGGAAACCCTCAGGTTTATATCTTGAGGGGGCCTCGCTTATTACCTCTGGCTGCGCGAATCCTGGGCGTGGTATTTGATGAGGGCTCTGACCTGAGGGCACAGGTGTCAGCTGTGGTCAAGTCTGCCTTTTTCCATCTAAGGAACATAGCCCAGATGAAACACTTGGCTCTGCCAAAGATCTTCCTACCCTGGTCCATGCCTTTGTCACCAGTCATTTTGATACTGCAATGCCCTCTATCTAGGGCTGCCATGGGGAAATCTACTGCTTGCAACTTGTGGAGAACGCGATGACTAGATTATTGATGGGAATTTCTAGATCTAGCCATATAACACCTGTGCTGCATGAACTTCACTGGCTGCCTATACAGTGGTGGATCACCTTCAAGGTCGCATTGCTGACCTATAAGGCCCCACACGATTTGTGACCTCACTACCTGAAAGAACTCCTGGTGCCTTACTGCCCTCCCATTGACAAGGGATTGCTAGAGATACCCAGGGTATATTTAAAGACATCTGAGGAAGATCCTTTGCCTATATGGCACTACCCTGTGGAATTCTCTACCCTATCAGATACGAGATTGCCTGACCATGGAAGGCTTTAAAAAACAGTTAAAAATATTCCTGTTTAACAAGGCATTTTCAGGTACTTGATAAATGATCGTCATTTATGGTTACTATGTTTATTGATTTTATATGGTTCTGTATTTAAAGTGTATGAATTATTGTAAAGCGCCTGAGCTTGGGAAGGGCGCTAAACAAATACATTTTTACTTACTTACTTACCCCTCCCAAAATTTGTGTCCTGCTCCCCTCTGAAATATGGTGTCCTGCACTCCTCCCAAAATTTGTTCTGAACACCCCATAAGAAATCTGCAACCCACACCAATCCCAAAATGTGCACCCCTCCCTAAATGTGCTAGCTACATCCCCCCTGAGATTTACACCCCTTGCCCTTTTATAAATTGATACTCTGGATCCCTCCCAAAATGTATGCCTCATTACTGTTCTGAAATTCACACCCCTACTCTACTGATATTTCTCAACCACTCCCCTACTACCATTTGCACCCCATAACCCCAAAACTTACATTTCACATCACTCAATTAATTTGGACCTAGCGTGTCATCTCAAAATTTGCACCCCACTCCCTTCATAAGTTTCATGCCACACCTCTCCTGATATTTACCTCCACTATCGTCCAAGCATCTGCACTTGCTGTCATTCAGATATATATAAACCCTCTCAGAATTTTCACCCTACAGCTCCCCAAAATCTATATCCTGCATCACCACAAAATTTGCTCCTTTTCCCCTTCTGAAATTTACATCCCATACACTTCCAAAAATGTGAGTCTCTCTCAGAATCTCAGTCCCAAAAGGGACAATCAAGTGGTCAATCAGGTATTACTACAGGAGGATTCTTTGTTTATTCATTCGATTGTAGGACATCAGTGAGTGAAGGCATTTTTTCATGCTCCAGCACTGAATGGTTTTCTTTTTTATAGGTACCTGTACTGTACCATATGCATTTTGGGAAGGGGCAATGGGATGTTGGGTACTAGAGATAGAGGGTGGGTAGAGTATGGAGTAACTACACTTAATATGACTCTGGTCTGGGTGGGGGAAGAGATGTTTTTTCTTATAAGAACTTTGGTGGTACTGGGGAGGCAGGGTGGTAGGGTGGAGGTGATGTATTTCAATGGGTCTAAGTGGTAGGGGGTGGAAACTGTACATCTGTTGGTGGTGGAGTTCAGTGTTTTAAAAGACTGTTACAGTATAGGAGTATCAAAAAATAAACACGCACTTTTCATAGTTTTCTTCAGTAAAGTGCTACTTTACCTTGTGAAAACTATGTGTAACACCACTTTGCCTAAACTTTTGCAGTTAAAGTGCTACTACACCTAGTCTTCGTTGGGTGAAGGGGGGCATTTCACTATCTGACAACTACACAAAGTGCACCTATAGTGAACTAAAGTCAGTTCAAACACCATTTTTAAGAGGTGTATGAGCAACAGAATGGAAAATTCACGAGGAGGTGCAGTGTGCAAAATCTGGGAGGGTAGTGGAAATAAATTTTGGAAGAGGTACAGGAAGCAGTTTTAGGTAATAATTGCTAGGTGCCAAATTTGGGACAAGCACAGTATGCAGAATGGAGCAGGGTTACTGTATGTGGTACAAATTTTGGGAAGAACATTTAAGGAGGGCTGTGGGTTACCAGGGAGGGATCTGAGGTACCAAATTAGTTATTGGTGTGGAATCTGCAAGGAAGTAGGACCACATGGCACAACTTTCAGGAGTGGGACTACACGTTTTGGAAGGGGTGAAGGGTGAACATTTCTGAAAGGCAGGATACAAAATTCAGGACTGGGGAATTGAACAAATGTGATTAGCGGCAAAAAATTCTGTATGAGCCAGTATTTATATAATGCTGGCAAAGAGGACTGCACTGTAAGTTCCTTTGCTGACATCACGGGACAGCATTAAGCAGCCCTTCACTGAATATGGTAATTTCTTAACAGGTAGAGCAGTCAAGGCTATAGAAGGGCTTGAAATTACTTAAATGAAGTAACTTAGAAATCTGAATTTTTGTGAGTTGCTTACTGGAGATGTGTTAGTCCCATGTTTAAATTTACTGCTATTGTAAATGTCGGTTATATCCCTTTTTTAAGTAACTAAAAGTCTGTTCTATGTTTTAATTTACACTAATGTATATTTTATATAAAGGTGCAAACATTTCCTAACACCATGTAAAGGTCTGTTTATGTGTTAACACCATGTGCATGCTGTCACTAGAGGTGAACAAATGTACATTTCATCAGTATTGACTGTGTTCTCTTTTCCATGCAGTAACTTGATAGTGTGCATCTACATGGCATCTTCTACCAGTCTGAAACTACTGTTTTCTAAGATAAATAACTTACCTTGTAACTAGCTATTTTCAACAGAATTTCCTCTTTAGAGACACACTCACCCTCATTTTCTCCCCTGACAGAGTATGACTCTCATGCAATGTTTTATTCTTTAAAAATATAACACTGTATTAAACTTTCAGTATATTTGCTCTTATTTGGGCTTTTAGGCTAGCCTGAAGTTTATAGTAGCACTCCTCTGTATGCAACAGTGTGTTCTATACCTGCAAATGATGTGTCTCTCCAAAAAGTAGTAATGCTTGTCCTGTGCATTCTCGCTCTCTTGGCTAGTCACTGGATAGTGACCCTGCTTATATCTGTGTCTGTTCAATTATTTTTTTCATTCTGTTTATGTCCCCTTCCCCACTGGCACCAGGCCTCCCAATTGCCACATACCTTGGTTCTTACCTGGCTGAAACTGTGCCATGGAGGTGGGGTCATTATTAGGGGCACCCCAAACAGGATTTTTGTTCTCATGGCTCTCACAGGTAGAGATGCCGCAAAATTAAATTCCACTGGTGAAGTGAATGCAAAGTGGCCACTTCATGTTGTCACTCCACTACACAGAGTGGCCAATAGGAAAGGCTCACTTTGCCTTGTAATTATTACTTCGTGTTTGTCATTCCACCTTAACACAGTAAGGTGGAGTGACAACAATATTGACAGCCCCAGAGTGCCCCACACACACAGTCATCAGAATTAATGTGTATCCTCAAATGCTACTGTCTTGTGTCCAGAAAACTTCCTGGTGCTGATGAAGTGAAATGAGAGCACAACAAGAAATACAAAGTCTCCCAGAATTAATGGTGCAATCAGTCAAGCGCACAGTGGTCACAATCAGTCACCAGAATTAATTTTCATCCCCAAAATGCTACTGTCTTGTGTCCAGAAAATTCCCCAGTGCTGGCGAAGTGAAATGAGAGGGTAACACAAAATGCAAAGTCTCCCAGAATTAATGGTGCACTCCGTCATGCGAGCATTGGCCACACACAGTCACCAGAATTAATTTTCATCCCCAAAATGCTACTGCCTTTTGTCCAGAAAATTCCCTAGTGCTGACGAAGTGAAATGATAGCGTAACAAGAAATGCAAAGTCTCCCAGAATTAATGGCACACTCAGTCATGTGCGCATTGGTCACATACAGTCACCAGAATTAATTTTCATTCCCAAAATGCTACTGTCTTGTGTCCAGAAAATTCCCCAGTGCTGAAGTGAAATGAGAGCATAATAAGAAATGCAAAGTCTCCCAGAATTAATGGTGCACACAGTCATGCATGCAGTGGTCACACACAGTCATCAGAATTACTTTGCATCCCCAAAATGCTACTGTCTAGTGTCCAGAAAATTCCCAGTGCTGGCAAAGTGAAATGAGAGGTTAACAAAAATGCAAAGTCTCCCAGAATTAGGTGCACTCAGTATGTGAGCAGTGGCCACACACAGTCACCAGAATTAATTTGCATCCCAAAATGCTACTGTCTTGTGTCCAGAAAATTCCACAATGCTGATGAAGTGAAATGAGAGTGTAACAAGAAATGCAAAGTCTCCCAGAATTAATGGTGTACTGCAAATGCACAGATAGATTATGATTGCGCTTGGCACTCAAGAGATGCAGAGTCAGACACAAAGGCACAACAACACCCAACTAGTGCTCACAAGTCACAAATCCAAATCTGGAAAAGAATACCTTTTGCCGGTTTGGGGGGGGGGGTTGTGCACAGCAGTAACAGTCCACTACCAGTTAAGATACCACGGAGCAGTATAAAAAATTCATACAGGTGCAGTGGATAGCAGGTTCACACTGCTGCAATTACTCTGGCACAATAAAAGTTGTCTGGTTTAATGGTACGATTGTACACACACTCACACACACACTACAAGTATTATGTGAGCAAATTGAAAACCTTTAGCAATATAACCAAATGTTTTAAACAAACTGAAATTATACACTACTGCACCAGTACAATCAGAAAAATTTCAAGAATTACTGAAACTATTACTGTGTGTACATTAACACAGCTATACAAGAAAAATATAACCAAAACAGAAATACTGCCTTTTTCTCCCAGTTAATCTACCTACACAACAGATACGCCCTGCCCCAAAGCACACTTCATAGTACACAGACTGACTGTTGTAAATTAACATTCAAAATCCACACATAAACAATAAACACTCAATGATATGAGCACAGGAGGGTTTCCTACAATCGATGCACTAAATTTTGAGCAAAAAAATGGCTCAAAAAGGCAATTTAACAGCTTTTAGAGAATCTGAATTGCAGAGCTCTGAGGAAACTGTCTCCATCTTTCACTACACACACACACTACACAGAACTGAGGCTGTGCAGAACAATCTAGAGCCCATGTGACCTACAATCCCATGAAGCACAGTAAATTCGCCTTGGAGCTCAATAACAAGGCGAAGTGAAGTGGAGTACATTGATTTCAATGTACTTTGCCTTAAAATTGGTGGAGAAGTGGTTTAGGGAAAGTGGAATAATGCAAATTCATTGTTTTCAATGGACTTCGTGTTCCCTATTATAACATGACGTACTCTGCTCTGTGTTGTGGAGTGCTTCTTGGATTCGGTGTTACTCCGCAAATCACTCCATGGAGCAGATTTTGGTCACTTTTCCCACCTCTACTCACAAGACAATCAGGTCAAGGTTGGGGGTGGATATGCTGGTACTGATAGCTCCCAGTGCCATGGCCCATTTTTCCATTTTCTCCCCGTCCGAAGGCAGTGGGTGGACTGGTGTGATGTGCACACAGGAGCATTTCAGCCCATCCATGTCAACTTCTGCCTCCACTTAATTAATGGCTCTCCTGCTACACTGTCACATGTTGTCCCCCAATCACAGGTGGAAGTGTTATGGCAGAGGATGCCACCCTCCCTCCTTCCCAAAGGGAAGAGACAACATTCTCGCTGATGCTTGATCCTCCTCCCCAGGTTGGCCCCGATGACCCAAGATTGCTCTCTCATCCAGTGCTGCTAGAGTCATGAGCAGTAGCACTACCACTGTACCACCAGGCAGGCTATGAATTTAAACATTTTGTTCAGGATAGTTTGGATACTAACAGTATAGTAACATTACTGCTGTATATACAGTATCTGCTCTTTTGCAAAATTGTAATTACAGATCAGATAAAGAAGAACCAGTGTGGTCTGAGAATTATATACTGAACTGTGGAACTGGATATCACAGATATGAATTTCACCCTTAATTTTGATAGGCTGCATGACCTTGAGTCTTTTTTACAGCTGCATGGGCACAGCCATGCTGACCTATTGCTATGATGTAGGAGGGAGAAGTGACTCTGGAAGCAGGTGACTGGATACCTAGACTGTGTCCTTTCACTGAATGCTTTGAGTGGAACTGAGCTAAATCTCTCAGCCTCATCTCTGTTTATCACAGTGGTGTTCTTTGTCTGCTCCCCTCACCCCCGATGGCACTACATCACACTATGTCCTTTCTTCTGACTCAAAATAACAGACTGACTTGTCGTGGTAGTAATCCTGAACTGTTAAAACTTCTACTGTCAGTCTGGCCATGACACTTCCTGCAACAAGCACTGTCTGCTCAGTTTATACTTTTAACAATATAGAGTAAAATAGTAGAGTACATGCAGCAGATGAATGGCAATGGATGTAATGGCCATAAAATGTATTTTGCCTTTCAAAATAGCTGGCTGGACAGACTGGCTGCTCAAATATTTTCCAGAAGCAGAGTAAAAACATGGCTGAGAACCTTAGCACCACAGGCTTGTAATGATGCTATTGGGGCTGACAGTATAGCCTAGATGTTAGAGTAACAAGCTGTGAATGAGCTTGGAACACCCAGCAGACCTGGGCTTGATTCACAAAACCTCCACTTGCATGCTATTTGACTCTAAGCAAGTCACTTAACCTCCGGTGCTCCCAGGATGCCCCTGAAAACAGGCACTTGTGTCTAGTGGGCCTTACCCAGTTACCAAAACCTAAAATAACAAACTCTAGTCAGAGCTGATATAGCAGTGAAGAGCTTTTAGGAGCAGTAAGAACTTTGAGAAAGAATATGCGGTGCTCTCCTCACACCGGAGTCAGCCTGCCACCAACTGAAGGATGGGTTGTAGTATAGCTGAAGCAGCTACAGCAAGAGAATGTGGGGATGTGACTGATGTCTGTATAAGACACTCATGAGATCACACCTGGAATACTGCACCCAGATCTGGAGGCCCCATCTGAGAAAAAAAAACATAGACAAGGTGGAGGTGGTGCAGTGGAGAGCATCTACAATGGCGCAGGGCATATGGGATAATGCCTATGAGGAAAGACTGGCCAAATCAATATTTAAAATATTTATTTCATTTGGGTAAAGCCTTTAAACCATTTTACATACTGAATTTTTATAACTAGTTGAGATTTGATGTATGATATGTCGAATCTCAACTGGCATATCCTGTAAAATATCACTTACAGTATGGTCATGCTTCTTCTCATTATTTCTAATGAATTTGCACAATGCAGATCTGCAAAGAGGCAGTTTCAAAGCGGTCTTCCTTTTATACATTTTTACAATGGTTTTCCTAGATTACGCCTGCTGATTGCTATATACCGTATTTAGCCAGGATAGTTCACAGAAGACATGGCATCTTATTTTCAGTGTGGTTCTACATCTACACATTATGCTGCATTGTGTAAAATCAGAACACACTGAAAACAATATTTTACATCTGGACTAGGCTACCCTGAATAAATACATTATAGAAATGGTAAAGTTATCAAAACACTGAAAACAAGATATTGCATCTAATCTGGAACATCCTGAGAAAATACAGTGCAACAATGTGTAAAATGAAGATCCCTATGAGAATGAGATGTAGCATCTCCTGTGCTATCCAGGATACAAAACATAGGATGATAAATATTTAAAGAAATGTACTGCAAACTGAACTTCACTGTGTTCCACATAACCAAGACGGACATAAACAGTTTCTTTATTGTTTTATAACATATTAGATTGCAATATTTATGTTGAATGTTGTAACCATGAGAATGGTGTGTACAGTGTGTGTGTGTGTGTGTGTGTGTGTGAGTGTGTTTTCTGTGTATAATAAACTATGTCTGAGACAGTGTTTATCAGATAGTGTCTTAAGAGGTTACAAAAGCATTGACTCTCAAGTGGCATATCCTGTAAAATATCACTTACAGTGTTTTCATGCTTTTACCCATTATTTCTAATGAATTTGTACAATGTAGATCAGCTGTGAGGCAGTTTCAATGTGGTCTTCCTTTTACACATGTTTACAATGTGTTTTCCTAGAATATGCCTGCAGATTGCTATATACTGTATTTAGCCAGGATAGGTCACAGAAGGTGTGGCATCATATTTTCAGTGGGGTCCTACATCTACACAATATTATGCTACATTGCATAACATCAGAACATGCTGAAAGCAATATTTTAATTCTGGACTAGGCTACCCTGAATAAATGTATTATAAACATGGTAAAATCATGACCACACCAAAAACAAGATATTGTATCTAATCTGGGACATCCTGAGTAAATATGAACATACGAACATATGAAATTTGCCAGCAATAAAGGCCTAGAGGTCTATCTAGTCTGCTTGAATGTGCAGCTAACTCCCCTTATTCTGCAGCTGTCCCACCTTTCCACCCTTCCCCTCCATTGACCCTCCCCTTGTCCTGTCCCATCCCTTTGTGCAAAATGTGTAAAATGAAGATCCCTATGAGAATGAGATGTAGTACCTCCTCTGCAAAAGATGCAAAATATAGGATAAGAAATATTTAAAGGAAATGTACTGTAAACTAAATTTTATTGTGTTCCACATGGCTAAGACTGACATAAACAGTTTCTTTATTGTTTTATAACATATTAGATTGCAGTGTTTATTTTGAATGTTGTTACCATGAGGATCGTGTATAGTGTGTGTGTGTGTGTGTGTGTGTGTATGTGTGTGTGTGTGTTTGCTGTATATAATCAATTATGTCTGAGACAGTGCTTATCAGATAGTGTCTTAAGAGGTTAGAAAAACAGTGTAAATCTTTTTTCGGATATTCCTTGTTGAAAAAGGGTGACATTTATGAGGTGTTGATCTTTCTTGAAAGAGAATACCTGCCCAACTGAAGCTAATAGCAAGAAAATGTTTAAATGCTAAGTATTTAAATGTGCAAGTTGTTGCATTTCGAAGGGGGTAAACAAATCTCCAGTTTAATGGGCAACCAATATTTAACAAGCTGTTTCATTTTCCTAATGGCCATCTGATAAGCAGCTTGAAGTTATGTTTCCAACATTCTAAACAGAAAGAAGAGAGTATTTAACTGTAAAAAGGGTGACATTTATGAGGTATAGATCTTTCTTGAAAGAGAAAACCTGCCCAACTGAGGCTAGTAGCAAGAAAATATTTAAATGCCAAGTATTTAAATGTGCAAGTTGTTGCATTTCAAAGGGGGTAAACAAATTTCCAGTTTAGTAGGCAACCAATTTTTAACAAGCTGTTTCAGTTTCCTAACTGCTATCTGATAAGTAACTTTGAGTTCTGTTTACAACATTCTAAACAGAAGGAAGGAAATATTTAACTGTCATAGTGATTTACTGTTATGGAAGGATACACTGAAAAGCACTAAAAAAATGTATACAGTATGCCAGTTTTTCCTAGCTAATGCAAGATGACTGTAGGCTCTGCCCACAGCCATAAAAATGAACACTGACACAGCATATCTGCTATAGGAGTCTTCTGTGTGTGAGCTGTGAATGAGTAAAATTTACTAACTTAAAGCTTGCAAGTTATTGAGCCAGCACAGCGTGTGTGTCTGTGTGTGTGTGTGGGGGGGGGGGGGTACTTTGCCCTGCTCACACTTCCATTTGTGTGACTGTTTGCTGTTAAATTGTTTACAAAACAGTCACGTGCCACTCATGTCTCTACTTACTGCTGCAGGGAAGGGGGAGCCATACTGAGGAATGTCCACTGGAGTACTTTAGTAAGAATTTGTGACAGGCTGGGCTGCTCAATTTAAGGAGCCTGTCTTTCTCTTGCTCTCTCAGAGTATCACTGTCTCTTTTCTTCTGGCCTCAGCTATGCCCATGACTGCAGTTTGAGTTGTGCCTGGTGTCAAAACAGTACCCAGACAAAAAGTAGAAAGAAAATGATAGTTCTTTTTAACAACCACAGGCTTGTAACTCTGTTACTACATGTATACTGATTTGACACTAGGAGAACCATTGATTTTACAGTATTTACAAAGCAGGAATTGTAGCGCCAATGAAGAAGCCTCTCTGGTCTGGTACTTTAGTGTGAAGCCTAGCTGTTGCATTTCTCATTCCAAATCCTAATTAATGCTGCTACTGCATTTATTTCAGTGAATGAGGTACTGAATATCAATATCATTTTTATTTGAAAGAAATCAAATACAGACAAAAATCAAAGGTACTCTCAGCCTGCAGTTCTATGTTATAGTATTTCTTTCTCTCTACAATTTGAAATTTATAATCCTTAACAGTGGCTCATACTGCACAAAAAAATCTAATTGTCATCTGCTGACTGCAGTTCTAGTTAAGACTGACAGGATGGTAATAAAAAGCAAAGTGTTGTGCAGTGCTGTGTGCAGGTTTTCAAGCTTTATAAAGATAAAATGATCCATTCTAGTCCCTGTTAAGCATTAGCTTGAATTTATGATGTTTCATACCACCCCATCAACATACAACAACCACTCCCTTGAAGGCCAAGGAGTACACACAGTCTGTCCACCCATCATATTTTTATATGAAAATCTTGACTAAAATAAAAAACATGGTTGATGGTTGACATGCATGAACTGTATGGTATGGTGGCCAAGGTCTTGCCTGACAATGGAGGTGGACATTGTGTATTGGGATGGGAGTGGTTAATAAAATTAATTTCATTTTACAGTAGTAACTACTGTATGTCTGTTCTTTGTATCCATTGACTGTTTTATTTCAATGAAAACACTTAAACCAATAGTTACAAACATGAATTTGTTATGCATTTTCTTGCAAGCAAATACAAACCACCAATATTTGTCCTTGCTGCAAAATTTTGTTTGTATGTTGTTTATATGCCTCAGTGCACATGTATTTTTCTTATTTTCTCCCCAGATTATAATCCCTTCTTCCACATTTTGGTGTCTTCACAGCCACTGTTAACTATGTGCAGGGACAAGCACCCTGCAGTGACAGCTGGCTCCCAGAACATTAAAGAATGTACTAGGTTTGAGAAGGCACTCTTAGAACAACAGAATATGCTAGAACTATACATAGTGGCTTAGATATTCAAAGGAGATGCACTGTGCACAACTAGTTGTGCCAGTGGATCTAGAATGCCCCTCTGGGCCATATTCAAAGGAAAGGATGCACTGCATAATTCTGGATGCACTGCAGCACAAGGATATTGTATGTGGTGCATCAAGGCGGTGCATTCCCATGAATATCTGACATATATCTCTATTTAGCGAGATGTGCAGCACAGCTGCCCACACATCTCAGATATGTGCTGCACAAAGTTAGGTATGGAATAACCATGCCTAACTCCAGGCCACCCACAGGTGGGCTGTTGTATTGCACAGCACAACACAGCAGCTGCCAGCCCTGGAAAGCTAACTCCCCAATCCCCGATCATAGAAATAAAGACACCTAAACCCATTTCCCTGGTAGTCTAGTGGCCCCTTCCCTTTCCTGTACTTGATCAAAGTGAAATATAGTTTAAAACAAATTCTCTGGTAGTCTAGTGGCCCCCTCCCATCCCTGAATCCTCAATCATCGAAAGACATAAAGTTCAAAGTACCCTGGTAGTCTAATGGTACCCCCTCCCTTCCCCAATACTCGATCGTCCCTAAATATTCATAGGTACCTTCCCTGGTAGTGGCCCCTAGTCCCTAGTGGCCCCTCCCATCACTGAATCTGATCGAAGGATATTAATCTGTAGTTCCAATTATCCCTGGTAGTCTAGTGGTACCCCCCTCCCAGCCCCAAACCCCAAGCACAGCGTAGAATGTCAAAGAACATTTTTCCTGGTAGTCTAGTGAACCCCTTTCCCTCCACACTGTGAGGCACCCAACCCCACCCCACTCTCCCCATCCCAAGATGTCCAATTAGCTGGTGGGCAGCACAACCCACCTGAACACCTCCACAGCTGTCCACTGACTGAGCTGTCACAGAATGACAGCGTACACTACATACTACACTACCATTGGTCAACACTGTCTACCAATGGGATTGTAGTGTGTACTGTAAGCTTTCATTTACTAAATCTGGGATTTGGGATGTGAGGGGGGCCACTAGATGACCAGGGAATTTGTTTTAAACTGTATTACACTGTGATCAAGTATGGTAAAGTGAAGGGAACCATTAGACTACCAGGGAAACTGGTTTAGGTGTCTTTATTTCTATGACTGGGAATTGGGGTGGGGCTAGCCACCCAGAGGCTGGCAGCTGCTTTGTTGTGCTGTGCAGTACAGCAGCCTACCCGTGGGTGGCCTGAAGTTAGGCATAGTTCTTCCATGCCTAACTTTGTGTGGCACATCTCCGAGATGTGCAGGCAGTAGGGCTACCACCTTCGGATGAGGTAAAACTGGATCTGAAACCACACCCCAAACTCCGCTCTGCCTCCTCCCCCTTTTATGACTGGCAGTATATCACTCCTCTTCCAAAGCCATTTGTAATGTCGGTGATAGGAAATTATTTTTATACTGTTATTTATTTGATTTATTTATTCAGTTATTTATTTTTATTCTTTGGCAACCAGGTTACCTTCCATAGGCCACATAGCCCATTTTACAGGAGTGACCCAGGAGCACAGAAAGGCTAAGTGACTTGCTCAGGGGCACACAGTATTTAAGTGGAGGCTGTGGGAGTCAAACTAATGTCTGCTGGATGTGCCAAGCTCAGCCACAGCTTATTGTTCAGCCATCTGTTAAACACTCTCCCATTTTCCTTTCCATGTCAGCCATGTATTCTGATGCTTTGACCAATTTTTGATAACTTAATCATCAGTGCTTGTGGTACCCTTAATACTGCACTGTGTTCCCCTTTACCTCAGCAGCTACTGCTGTTTCTTTTCACATTTCTAAGACATTCCACAATTTCAGATACACCATTCCATGCTGTTTATCTGAATGACCTGTTAAAGTATAGCTAATATCATGGAATGTTCAGGTAATACAAAAAAATAGAGCAAATTTAGTGATAAAAGCAATAAAAGTTAGATTATTAATTTAACAAAAATGGGTGTAAAACTTACCATAATATAGAACAAACTAAAAGAAACACATGAGAGCACATAAAGGTGTAAAAACTGTTACCTGTCATAGCAGCAAAGACCATACTTAAAATTCAGAGTGGAAAAGAATAGGTTAATTTACTCTAATGATCTTAATGGCCATACTTCCACTCTCAGGCAGTCTGGTTTTACAAACAAAGGCATGTCTGAATGACTGTGACAGCAGAACTTCTTTGTAACCTGGACATGTAATACAGCCAAAACAGTGAATGATTTGATACATCAGTTTTAAGAGTATAAGAGCACTCAAAATGGCCCAAAACCAGACTGCATGTAACCAAAACCAGATGACCGGATAAGGACCCTAAAACCGGATTATCCGTCAAAACCAAATAGGTGGCAACTCCTAGCAGGCAGCTGCACTGCAGATCTGGGCTGAATATAGATATGTGCCAGATGTTTATGGGAACGCCCCTCCAGATGTGTCACATACATTATCTTTGCACTGTGGCACATCCAGAATTGCACGGTGCACCCCATCCTTTTGAATATGCCCCAGGGGGGCATTCTTGGGGATGCGCCTGCACAACCCAGTTGTGCCAGGTGCATCTCCTTTGAATATTTAGGCCACTGTATAAAAATTATAAATCATGTGAAAGACTGCTGTTATTAAAAAAAGGAACTTTAATTTAAAATCAAAATGTTTCACTTTGAAGAAAATAAGCAAACTCCTACAGGGGAAATGGACTATGCAAACAGAACACAGAACTTCAGAATTTTGAGACCCTTCTATGGTTATAAGAGTGTCTGGAATGTCCAGAAATAAAAATACTGATTGGCTAAAACTGAAGTCATGATTTATAATAACGGAAAAGCAGATTGGAGACATGAAGTCGGGGGATAAAATCTTGTTTTCATACTAATGGTTTGACGAATAAAGAATGAGGATGGTAAATAAAGAAAGTGGTTAAAATATAGGCAGTATAATGTTTAAGTATATTAAAATGGTTTCCTGGATGTTGGAGAAATCACTTCATGTTAGAACTTGCTTGTGTCTTGGGGCTCCTGTTGGACAGATTTGCCCTCCCCTAGTGCCTAAACTTGGCTCCCCCACTGCCTCTGTCTTCTGGTGTTTTGTATTTTTGGCTTATTCCCATGCCTTGCCTTGTGCATGAGTTATTCATGTTTTAAATTTAAAAATAATAAAATGTCCAAATATTTCCATCTGTTTTGTCTCCGTTACACCATGGTTCACAGATAGCATTTTATTATACAAACACAAAATGGCAAATGATGTGGCAAATCAGGATCATATCAAACAAGGTAACTACCATTGATCTTTAACAAAACACAGACGTACTGTATATCCCCTAATGTAGCAGATTACCATTGCAGTTAAAACAGTGTGGATTGCAAAAACTATATGTTGTGATGAATCTAAACCTAAGATCCTATGGGTGATTCTTATTCTTCTAAATAACTTATGATGCACAATGTACTGGACATGATTTTTGGTATACCACGGAAACTTGCTTGATATGGAAAATAAATGGGTTTTATTAAAGAGACATACTGTATGGGGGCATGTTCAGAATATTTAAGGAGAGCATTTTCTTATTGCAATAATGACACAAGTAAACTACAGCTAAGCCATAGTCCATATCCAGTTATCAGGCTAATGCATTAGCAACCATGCTAGCTCTGATCAAAGTTTGTTTTATTTGTCTTTGTGTCAGTCCTTCCATCTGTGATACTAGGTAGTATTAGGTCCCACTACACATGAAATTTTTTGCTTCACTTGTGCTATCTTGGGCAAATAAGTTACAAAATCCTGACTGTTTGGTGCAATTATTCACTCTTTAGCCACTGTTATTTCCAGATACTGTAACCATAACTCAGGTACAGAGGTGCCCAGTATTAGGTTCTATCATCACTAAAGATATCCTGAGACTGCTGTCATGATGTCCTCTTTCTCAACTAGTTATAATTCTAGGTGTCACTACTTTTAAAGGCTATAAATATGAGTTGTCATCTGCAGGGTTGTTAAAAAGTCAGCAGGTGACATTGTACAGAAATAGTGCTTCTCATGTACTATATGTGCCTTCACAAACCCTTTAACCTGCAGGCTCAAGGAGTCAGCTAGCAAATTGAAAGAAGACAGGTTAATGCAAGGTGAAGGCCTTGACTGTTCTCTACTGTTCATCACTCAAGATGTTTATTGACATGACTAGACATGGGAACCCAATGCTGGGCATCAGTATATGCACATTTTCAAGATTTTCTTATCTGCCACAAACAATAGCTTTATAAAAGGTATTTAATGTTTGGATAATGTTATCTAAACACCTCTGCCAATTGTGCTCCCAGGTCGCTCCTGTAAAAAGCTTTCAGCTTAGTGTGCTAGACATGGTTAAACAACTAAATAAAAAAAAATTAAAAAAAATTCTTGTTTTCTTGATAGAGTACTGCTTCCTGCACTAACTGACGAGAGTGATTGACTCAGTAGAGAAGAGTCTGATAGCTGGTTACAAGGTAAATAACCACACTGACAGACACACACACCATGAGAAATATAAGCAGTGAAATACCTCAACCTGCTCTTATTATATACTCCCTGTAATCATCAGCCAGTTGAGCTCAGCTAATGTAATACACAATAGCTGTCTTTTGGCCCTTGAAAAGGATTAGCGTTAAGATTTGTTCTCCTAAAGTTGTAAGTCAGTTACTGCATAAAGAGAGATGATCATAAAATGTGCATTGAAAGGGCTATTAAGACACACAGATTTTAACAAAGACAGATTATGCCATTGTGATTTCGAAGTTGCTAGAAATCTATGTGCATGTTATGTGCTACTGTATGCATCTTATTTTTAATAATGAGAGTAAAAGTCAACCTGATTCAGCTTTGTTTGTACAGTGTAATGAAAAATTGATTGACCATTTCCTCCCTGTATGCCTGTTCCTTGATTGGCTGGTTGCAGGTGGCCAAGCAACCAAGCTGAGCATCATGGGAGCCAGTAGCTGACTTTAGCAGATGAGAGAGCAGCAGGGGCTATGAAGCAAGAGGCTTGGGGATCAATTAAAATGCTAGGATTTTCCTTGCCATCTTCCAGTGCATCTGTGCATGATTCCACATAAATGTGAGGAATTAAGGATCCAGCATGAAAGTAAACATCTACGTGCTTGGTTTAACATTGAATTTTATGTGACTGGATGAAAACTGACATGTCCACTGGGTATTAGGCATAGTGCACTTACAATTTCTTTGCTTTTATGCAGAATTTTTCACTTTGTGACTGAGGGTTACTTGACATAGTCACTAACTGCGTTTCAATTCAGATGCATTTGCAAGGAAAGCAGCAAGATTTCAAACTTGATGCTATTTTTTTTATTTTATTTGTCTCTCATCTGTGCTGCCCACATACCTCACCTCACCTCATCTTTTAAGCTTCAGCAGCATAAAGAGATGAATAGAAGGAGGGAAAAGTTGTTTAGGAGCAAATTGTTCTGTTACAACTGGAAGGGGAAACTGACCATTTTGAATTTGGGCCAAACTTCTGCTTACCATTTATCAAAACTGTACATGTATGTTTAGTGTTTTGCAATGATTAGGGTAACCACAGACCCACTCATGTGCTAGAGTACATTTCTTCTGAAAAGTAAGGGTGTTTTTGTTGTTGTTGTTTATAAGCCTCAAGAAGACCTCGCCGTGACATATTTATATACATAAATGTATGCATATAATACACTGTCACACTGCCAGTGGCTCAATAGGCTGCATTCTCTCCTCATGGGTTGGAAGATCAGAAGGTTGTACTGTAGATTCTAGCCTTACACCAGGTGCTTGGTGTAATACACATAAATTACATTTTAGTGCAGTACCAGGGGACTGCTGCACTGTTGAGGTGCCATCCATCAAATGAGACATTTTATTTATTTAGTTAGATTTTGTTGACCAGGAAGGAGGACTTGACAATTTTTGCCTATTTTCAGCCTTGTACTTGGGGGGGGGGGGAATACAAATGGATGCCAACTGAAATCAAACCAGATTTTAAGCTGTTGGTGACATTTTTAGGGAAAGGGGGAAAATGTGGCCAGGACACTGGGGAAATTCACCCACTCTCTTCAAGAAGTGCCATGGGATCTTTAATGTCCTCCTGAACTACCACCAGAACAGGCAGATGGGACCTTGGTTTAACATCTCATCTGAAAGAAGGCACCTCAGGAGTGCAGCATCCCCCTCATGCTGTATTTCAGTGTCAATATTAGGATTTAATCCAAGTGCCTTCAGTGGGGAAAGAACCCACAGCCTTCTGATCTCTGGCCTCAGAGGTGAGTGTGCAACCTGATGAGCCACAGACACATTAAACAGAGGTCCCTTCTGGCCATCTGTGGTCACTTTCAGGTGAAAGATCTCATGTCACTTATCAAGGAAAAGCAGGAGAGTTTCACTGGTATTATGGTCAACATTCTCCCTTTCAATGAAACAGGTCCATGTACCCCGCCCCCAGCACACACCTGAAAACAAGCTATCACCACTTAGTGTGCCTTCCTGGTCAAATATTACAAAGAGATAACTGAATGTTTCTTCTTCAAATTATTTAGCCTTATTAACTAGACTTAGCTCCTCCTTTTGCTGCACTGCCATCTCTATTGCATAGTTTAACTTAATTTTAGACCTTATATTTTATTTCTGTTTTTCATTAACTAAGGTAGAAGAACATATATTCTCATTAAAGCATCTAAAAATAGTTGAACAACGTGTTCAAGAGGCAGCAAAACTGATGTGCTTTATTAGAGTTCCATTATCACATGCTGTTGGAACTGAACATTTTGAGTAAGGTTGTATTTAATTAGCAGCTATGTCATGTTTAACACTGTGAACATAATTTCCCTTTCTGCTTCCTTTTTTTCATGCTCTCTGAAGTATCAAGAGTAGTACAATAAAATGGAGCAGTACAAATTTTCACCTGGAGGAGGTGACAAAAAGTCATATCATTAAAATACAGGAAAAAAAGAAAGGCTTTTAGCAGGTTTAAGAATCATAGAGGTAGTGTTAACCACCCCACAATTGTTAGAGATTAGTCCTTTAAAAGTGAAACATGATTTGTGGGCTGGCCCAGTGGTGCAGTGGGCTGAGGCATTGAGTACCACAGGATCCATCACACCAGTGATCATAGTTTGAAACAGACCAGGATCACTGGGGTTGGCCAGGAGAAGGAGGATTGAGTACCCATGGACAGCTCTCCTCTTCCAGAAAGGGGACACAGTGAGCTGCTGCTTGTCTGCCACCAAGCAGAGCCTGAGTAGCACAGCATCAGCAGTTGCTTCCTAGAGGGTTGAGAGTAGGCGCTTAGGTATGTTTGTTGTCTTCACATCGTATGCTTATGCCATAGTATCCTTTCCTAAGCTCAGAAACAGGGGCATAAAACTATGGTGGAAAGCCCCTGAGTGCTAGGATGATGTATGACACCCTGTAGGCTCTGCTTCACCACCTGTAGCACCTACTCATCCATGGAGGTAAGTAAGTAGTAAGGTAAGTCCCAAGTTGATGAGATGGGGCTGGGGGTTGCCATCAGAAGGGGGGACCACTCAGGAGAATGAGGATAAACAAAGGATGCAAAAAATAGGACTATTGGCTGCTTATAACTCAGCCATCTTTATATCTACAGTAGCAATCTGATTTTTGGCATGCACACCTTTTGGACCAGGACTTGGGCAGCCTGCAAATACGGTCATGGTCAGAACTGGTCGAGTACTGTAAAGGCAAACTGTAGTTAACCTGTCTCATTTTCTGTAAAGGTTTTTAAAATACTGATTCCAATTCTGCCACTGTTCCATCTTTATTGGCCTTTTAGAAAACACAGTGAGTGTTTCCGATTTACACGATGCTGGTAAGGACCATTTTAGATCTCAGTGCTGTTGTTAATGTTCTTGCTCTGCATGTACTTCCATTGTTTGGTGCAATGAATCCATGTTTTTAGTTTAGAACTCCATAGCTGAAAGGGACATAAACTGCATCATGCTATTCTAAAATTTTACATTTTTTTTGTAAATGCTTTTTTCATCCTGGTCATGCTCCCAATAGGTGCCAGGGGCCACCCAGCCCCATTGCCTCCAACTGCATCCCTCACATTCTAACTCCCTTGCTTATCACTCAGGGGTGGGCCTGACTGAGCAGGCCTCCCCTCTCTGAAGCACCTAAGGGTAGTGAGGGGTATAGTACATCAGATTGCTCTGGGCCTGAGTGCACCAGACTTCATACTGTAGGTCAAAGAATGCAGTCCTCTTTTTGTCCCTCCCCTGGTGATGCCTACATACTGGCACCACAATTCATTTGCATACATGCAGCCTGTGTGTTTGCATGTGGAGCAGTCAGATATCCACCCTCCCCTTCCAGCTTCATCTGCACTTTCACCTGTGGTCACATAGGTGACAGTACTGTGGTAGAGTCTGGCTTCAACCCTCACCAGTGAAGCTGTGCACCCTCTGAGACATATGATCCTTTGATGATCCAGGCTAACGGCATGAATCTGCCAGCATCACAGGCGGCAGCCCTGCCACTAGGCTAGTGGTCCATCCTCTAAATGGTACTTACCACCGGGTGGAAATCAAAATATCCATAATGCTTACATGAAGATGGCTAAGAACAATAACAGGACTTTAATCAGTATTTTCAAAACTGCTTTTTACAGGAAAAATAAGTTACAGGCTTAGCATTGTTCTCTTTTAAAGTCAGGAGGTGAAACCGTAAAATTATCTTTTAAGATACTTTTGGGGAAGAAATTTTGCTTGCAGTTGGGGGGAGGGTTCCATTATTCCAATGGTGGCCCTAATACAGGTCCAGCCTTAGGGTATGTGGTATCCCTAGGTGAACATGCAGAATGGTGCATCACCAGAAAAGGTTTTTTTTTTTAAATCTTCACCCCCCCCCACACACACACACACAAAATGACATTCACAATATCAGTTAACATACAGTACCATGATACAAAAAACACAAATGTAATTGCATCTATTCCTCTCCATTTCCATTCTTTTAGTCTAAGTTCCTGTCTCTTTCTAGCAGGCAATGGCATACAACATTCCTGTTTAGTGCCGCTACACACATTGGGGTAAAACACTATTAACAGAGTTTTTCCATAGCTAGAAACCTACCCGCAACAAACTGGTGGGTGAGAAAAAGATGCAAGCAGCTACAATGTGGATTCACAAAGCCCTAGAATGACACAGAGACTGTGTCAAACATAAATGATGGAAGTGGCACCTTGCACCAAAAGGTGCGATTCCTCTTCACAAAAGTGGGAGCAGGACAGGGCAGGAAATTACAGACCAGTTAGTTTGACCTCAGTGGTAGAGAAAAAGATGGAATCACTTCTGAAGGAAAGAAATGTTGAATACCTAGAGGCCAGTGGGGCACAGGACCCAAGGCAGCATGGATTCACAATGGGAAGGTCATGTCAGACGAATATAATAGATTTCTTTGATGGGGTGACCAAAGTAGTAGACCAGGGAGGGGCTGTGGACATGGCCTACCTAAATTTTAGCAAGGCATTTGATACAGTCCCACACAAAAGATTAATACACAAGTTAGCCAGCCTTGGAGTGGGTCCCAAGGTGGTAGCCTGGATAAAAAATTGGCTAGACAACAGGACGCAAAGGGTAGTAGTAAATGGAGTCCACAGTGAAGAAAGGAGGGTTACTAGTGGGGTACCGCAGGGTTCAGTACTGGGACCGGTCCTTTTTAATGCCTTTATAAGTGACATTGCAGAGGAACTGGAAGGAAAAGTATGTCTCTTTGTAGACGACACAAAGATCTGCAACAGGGTTGATACGCAAGATGGAGTGAAAAGGATGAGAAGGGACTTGGCAAGGTTGGAGGAATGGTTAAATGTACGGCATCTCAGATTCAATGCAAAGAAGTGTAAGGTAATGCACCTGGGAAACAAAAACCAAGGGGAAGAGTACACAGTGGGGGGTGAGATACTGACAACAGTAAAAATGGAAAGGGACCTGTGGGGTAATTATATCAGATTACCTAAAGGTGGGCAAGCAATGTGAGAAGGCAGTAAGGAAGGCTGAGGGGATACTGGGATGCATAGGGAGAGGCATCAATATTAGAAAACAGGAAGTTGTTATCCCTCTATACAGACAGTTGGTGAGACCCCATCTGGAGTACTGTGTGCAGTTCTGGAGACCCAATCTCCACAAAGACAGACAGAGTGGAGGCTGTCCAGAGGAGGGCAACCAAAATGGTGCAAGATCTGCACCAGAAGACATACACTGAAAGACTAAAGGAGCTTAATATGTATACCCTTGAGGAAAGAAGGGAGAGAAGGGACATGATAGAAACTTTCAAGCACCTCAAGGGACTCAACAAAGTCCAAAAGGGTAGCATCTTTCAGAATAAGGGATGTGCAAGAACAAGGGGGCACAATTTGAAGATAGAGGGGGGACGGCTCAGAGGTAATGTGAGGAAGTATTTTTTCAAAGAGAGGGTTGTGGATGCATGGAACAGCCTCCCTGAGGAGATCATGGAGTCAAGAACAGTGGGGGAATTCAAGAATGCATGGGACAGACATGAGGCAGTCCTAGTGGGGGTAGGAGGAAGTAGCTGTTGATTAACTAGGATCTGCAGCTTATCTGTTAGGTAGAAAATGGGCAGACTAGGTGGGCCAAGCGGTCCTTATCTGCTGTCAAATTCTATGTTTCTATATAAGATGCACCAACAGCTGTTCAGAAAGGCAGCCTATGTCAGACACAGGCTGCATGTGCCAAAGGGTCTTGCATCACAAAATGGGCTGTGGCATGGTGCTGGGGGTTGTGGCGGGCGTGAGCTGTATCCCCATTTCGTATTCATAAAACCCTTCCAGAGGTAACATTCTAAGTACCCTTATACCAGCCAGGACTGGTCTAAGGGTACTTAGATGTGTTCTCTGGGAGGGTTTTGACATTTGCAGCAATGCTCCACAGTCCCCCACCCCAGCCCTGATCCTGTGTTTCAAAGTTATGAAAATCCCTAGTCTAGTGGACCCCCGCCCTGCAGGCTGTGCCCCACCACCCTGCCCCTGTCCCAAATCTAGAGCCAGCACCTGGCATAGCCTTCTACGCTCCACCATGGTCCGGTGCCAACTGAGCTGTCAGTTGGCAGACTGTATACAGTACACATGCGTACTGTATACAGTCCACTAACTGACAGCTCAGTTGGCACCAAGCCATGGTGGAGAGAAGAGGCTGTGCCAGGCACTGGCTCTGGAATGAGATGGGGAGCTAGGTAGTGGAGCACCTCCTGTGGGGAGGAGGGTGGGAGTCCACTAGACCACTAGGTTTAAAGTGTATAGGAACGGGCATTGGGGCTGGGGAGGCCTGCTGGACCACCAGGGATTTTTATTGATTAACTGGGATTGGTGCTGGGGGGAGCTCAGTAGCCACCAGGGACTGCTGTCCATGGTGCTATTACTGCACTGTCACCTGGCAGCTTGCGCCACACCTTCCTGATGCACCATCTGTTTGGTGCAGGGCCAGGGTTGATGCAATCCATGGGACTTTGCCACTGGCACCCTACCCAACAGTGAATTGGGAGCAAGGTCCATGGCACATCGGTGGTCGGTGAAAGCTTCCTTCAACACAGCTTGCACCAACCTTTGTGAATTGGGCCCATGGTGTATAGTGCAGTCCCTAATAAAACCTGTCAGATTTGTGTTAATTACACTTGGAAGAACCCCCTGCTATTGTGTGCACTATCATTTTTGCTATAATTTTGTAGTCCCAGATTGAGGAGGGCATTAAGATGATAACTAAAATATAGCTATCAAGATAACTATCTGTGGATTTAGGATCTTTATTTTCTTTGTGTATAAGAATTATAAGTGAACAGGGTGATGCTGGGTTACTGAAGATTGAAGGTTTGGCCAATTAGAACCGAGGATGAGTGGCCTGCCTGGTGAGTGCTAGGGTGGCAAAGACCTAGTTAGGAACTGGGGAGGGCAAGCTGGATCAAAAGGTGTTTTTTTCCTGTCCATGAACATCTATTCTATTCTTGTGTTTACAGCTGGGTACCATCTGCACAACAGGGAAACACCAACTGACATTGAAGAGCCATAAAGCTGTGAATGTAGCATTTGTAAAGTTTATACACTGGAATGGTTTCATCAGGCTGCAAAATCTAATATACAAGGTGGTCCGAGAGGAGCAATATAGCAGCAAGAACATTAGTAACAGTAAAGGATGCATCAATTCCAGTGCTAAGTTGCAGAATAGATGATTGTTGATGTTCTTATGTTAGCTACATTTCTTGATGCGCACAACTGATGAGTGTGTAATTTTCTAGGCTTTGGGTTTAATGTCTCACTGGCTGATGTACACTTAAAGAATAACATTATTTATTTATTTAGTTAAACATCAGTTTAGAAACCTTTGAGCCAGAGGCTCATTTACAAAGGTACCTCGTCACAAAGAGGACATCAGAACAGTAGTACAAGGGACACAGTACTTACAAACAAAAAAGTTACAGTTCAATTACAATTTTGTTTCAATAGAATACAATCTCAACGAAGCAAAAGATAACAAAAGGTGCAAAACTTATGGTCAGATGAGAGCTGGTGGTGAGAAGGGAGGGAGATAGGGAGGAGGAATTAGTAGGAAAGGAAGGGGGAGCCTCTCAGTGAGATTGTCAAACAGAGTATATATATATTTTTTACACTAGGCTAGCGGCGTTGCATTTAGAGAGCTAAGCAGGAAGTTTCTGAGCCTGGGCTAAAGCAAGCTAAGGTTAGTGAGTTTGAGACACTGGCAGGAGGGAGTTATACCAGTGGGGCACTGCAGTGGGGAATTCCCTCTGACCTTGAGAGGTCCTGGCTCTGGAATAACTAGGGTAGCTCTTGACTAGAGCTGCGTGTGATCAGGAGTCGGTGCAGTCAGGTGAATGGAGTTGGATAGGCCTTGGGGATAGGCCACGAGGCTTTAAAGGTGAGCTGGCATGTCTGGATACATGAGTCGCTCTTCCAGGTTGAGTAGGGTAGCCAGGGTGTATAGCTCACATGTGTGAGTGAGTCTGGGAGCACCAGTGATAAGTCTGCAGGCCTTATTAACTGTGAGGCGAACCTTGTTGAGGGCAGTCTGATCTGCTGAGCCATAGACCGGAAGGCCATAGTCAATGAGAGACATGACAGAGGAGGTGACAGCCAGGCGGAGGGCATCAGGAGGAGGCATTTCTTGTGCGGTAAAGAATGCCTAGCCGTGAGTTGGCGACAGAATTTAGGGCAGATATATGTCCATGGAATGAAAGTGCAGGGTCAAGGTTATACCAAGATATTTATAGGACTGCACCTGGTCAATGGCGAGATTGGGTGTGGAGTGGACAGCTAAGGGAAACTTGTTACTTATTTTGGGGTGGGAGAAGAGCATCGTTTTGTTTCTTAAGGTTGATAACAAGTCGAGCTCAGTGAACCAGGTAGCTGCAGAGTCAAAGACTAGTTGGGGAGTTCTGTAGCAGCATGGGGTCATTGTGGGAGGCAACGAGAACAGCATCATCAGCATAGAGAAGCATCTTACCATGACAACTGCTGGGTAGGGAGTTAAGAAAGAGTGAGAATAGTAGGGGTCCAAGAATTTAGCTCTCGCGGCACCCCAGAGCGAATGGGGCATGTTTCAGAGAGAGTACCGCTGACTCTCACATTGGGAGTGGGTGGAGAGATAGCTGGTGCACCAGGAACAGGTCCTGAGCAAAGCCTATTAGGTCGAGGGTGAGAGCAAGAGGATGCGAACGGTATCGAATGCTTTAGACAGGTCAATGAATATAGCACCAGCCAGAGCACCAGAGTCCAAGGAGGCATGGAGGAAGTTGGAAAATTCCAGGAGTGCTGTATTGGTACTATGACCTGCTCTGAACCCAGTTGTTCAGGGCAGAGAACATTGTACTTACAGAGGTAGTCAGAGACTTGGGGCCTACAATTTTCTCTAACGCCTTAGAGAGGGGAGAGGATTAGATGGGTCAGTAGTTACCTGGAAGAGTCCTGTCACCACCTTTATGGACAGGGTAACTGTGGCAATCTTCCAGGCAGAGGGAATGTCGAGACAGGTGATTTGTTGAAAATGCACGTAATAGGTAGAAGGACCTGATCCAGGACCTGACGTAAAAGGCAGGGATCAAGTGAGTCATTACCGATGGTGTTACCTTTTAGGGCTTTTAGCAAGTAAGGCCTAGCTTCTTGCATGGTGACACTATGCAGGTGGAAAGAGGGGCGGGCAATGGGTAGTAGCAGGTGTTTGGTTCGCAGAGAATTGTATTTAAATAAAGTATCTGAAAAATTGTATTTAAATAAAGTATCTGGAAAGCCCTATTGTACATTCAGACTCATAAAAAATAACATCAGGTCATAGATAATGTTACATTGTTACTTTACATTAGGACTGAGTCTCATAAGCAAAACATTTGCAAGTACATCTTCATCTTAATATATTCAAATTTAGAAGCCTCACATCCCTAACTTAATAATTAATTAAGGAATGGGTAAGTAGGAAATTGATTTTACACACTTTAGTGCCTTAAATGTAAATTGTATCCAAAAGCACTTTACAAGAGAGCCCAACTGTATCAATGACTTGCAAGCACTGGGAAGGTAAATGAGATGGGGAGACTAAGAGAAAGAGAAAGACAGAATGTTGCACTCTTGGGGCCCTATGTGCAAATCATGGACACCGCTGTTATGTGGCACATTTGCTCCTTCGTGACAGTTTGCCATGTAACTAGTAAATAAAGTAAAACAATGATAAAAAAAAATCCCACACAATTAAAGACATTCCCTGGTGTTTCAAATTCCTGTTAGGTATCAGCATGGCTCAATTGGTAGTACATCCACCTCTGGAGCAGAGGGTCATGGGTTCTCGTCCCGCACTGGTATTGGACTCGTACCTAAATGCTGACACCCGAGTGCAGTATTCAGCGGGTGCTGGGGTGTGCCATCCTTCGGATGAGATGTTAAACTGAGGCCCGTCTGCCCATCCTGGTGGGTGTCCAGGTGGAAGTAAAAGAACCCAAGGCATTTTTCACAAAGAGTAGGGGACATTCCTGGTGTCCTGGCCAATATTCCCCTTCCCATAAAACCAGTTCATGGAATTTTCCAGGCTGTGTGTGGGTGTTGATGTGCAATATGGCCACCACTACACATTCAGTCACTTCACTACCAGTCTAGTATTGCATGTAAATCATATTGTGATACATTGAGTATGAAAAGTGCTTTATAAACACCGATTCTTCTTCTATTTTTCTGATGCACTGGAAAAGATTTCAAGGCTATTTACTGGCACAAGTACATTATTAAGTATATGAAACATTGTTAGAATAATGATTTAGCCTATTTTATCAGGTCCAACAAAAAATATATACAGGTTGGCAACAAGGAAATTTGCTCCCACAATTGCAACCAGCAGCATCCATCAGGGTTCTTTACACACATGTCTGTCTGTCTGTCTTTGGTTACTCAAATTTTAATGTCCTTGTCATTTTGCATGTACTTTTGAATTGGTTGAGTAGTATTCTGGACACTTTTACTTGTTATTGGGATTTTTTACAATTTTTTTTGTCCTGAGCTGACCACTGCTGTATTTTTAAGGAACTCTCACTACTATCTTTTAAACAACCACCAGATTTAGCCAGCCTAATTATTAGGAGCAAACTTCACCAGAACAGAATGCCATGTCACACAATGGCACCTGACCCTGCAATCAACGCCCCTGTAAGACTTGAGAGCTCATTTCCACCTCAGACAGTGTGGTTACATTGCAAAACAGACAATTCCAGGTGCATGGGAGTTATAGATGCACATCTTGACATGTTGTTTATTTTATTCAGTAAGAGATGTCCACAAACAGGTTATGTTGAGAGACACGCCAACAGCTCCACACTAGGATGAACTCGACAGACATACTATTACAGCAAGAAGACTGAAAAACAGTGGGCACCACTTCTCCCAGCCTGACCACTCAATTTCAGATATGTCGGTAATGGTCTTAAAAGGAAATCTGAAAACACACAACAGAGATGAGCTTTTGAGATTAAACTTATTTTATATCTCAATACGGTAGCAGATGGGATGAACATTGATCTGGGTTTCATGGGACACTACAGAAACTGACAATCACAGACCTCTTCTTCTTCAGACTGGCATATTATAGGACTTCAACATGTGTGGGATGTGGGTGCGTGTGTGTATGTATGTGTGTGGGTATGTGTTGTGAGGTACGTGATATAACAGGTGTGGGGCTTGCTGTCACATTGAGGTAGGCCTCTGTTAGATACATGGGCCCAGATATTCAAAAGAGTTGAGCCATGCGCAATAGGGTTGCACCTGCGCAAGTCCAAAATGTGCCATTCTGCGATATTCTGCAGGAGGCAGTTGCGCCCCCAAATCATGCTGAGCAACAGTGCAATGCTAATGAAGGCATGCACAACTGAAGGGGGAGGAACCATGCATAAACTGCACAGCCCGATATTCAGCCGGGCAGTACAGAGTTATGCAGGCGCAACCCCCTACCTGCACCTGTACAACTTTACACCAAAAAAAGGATCAAGTTGAGGGCCACCCACAGGTGAGCTGCCGTATTGCAGGGTGCAACACAGCAGCTGCCACCTGTGGGTGGCCCTCCACTAGATTCCGGCACCACCCCCATGCCGCGATCACGGGCTGAAGTGTCCCCCCATTAGCCCGCGATCATGGGCAGAACGTTATTCCCCATTAGCCCGATCACGGGCAGAAATGGTGCCCCCCCAGGAGCCCGATCATGGCATCAGACTTCCTCCCCCAAAGTCCAATATGCCTGGTGATCTAGTGGCATCCACACCCACCACCCACCCACAATGCCCCACCACGCGCCCCCATCATCTGGCGGGTGGCAGCACCTCACTCCTGCCGTTACTTGACCGCTGATCGGATGGTCTCAGTAGGGTGCTGCATGCCCATTGTCTAGAGCAAGAGCCAATGGGCATGCAGCCTATACCGTAAGTAGTCCAGATATGTGAATGAATTCATTCATTCCCATATGTGGACTGCCTTAGAGATATGGGCGGCAGCCCATTGGCTCTGCTCTGAACCAATGGGCATGCAGCCTACTGAGCTGTCAATCAGCGGGCAGCAGGCAGGTGGGTGCTTCCCCCACTGACGGGGGTGGTGGGGCCCGTGGGTGGGTGGGTGAGATGGGGCCACTAGATTACCAGGGATATTGGACTTTGGGGAGGGGTTTGACTTTATACCCGTGATTGGGCTTCTCGCAGTCCACTGGACCACCAGGATATTGGACCTGGGGAGGGAAGTCTGATGCCCATGATCGGGCTGCTCGGGGACATAACGCCTGCCCACGATCGGGCTAATGGGGACAACGTTCTGCCCGCGATCGGGCTAATGGGAGGAATAACGTTCTGCCCATGATCAGGCTAATGGGGGACCATTATTAGGCCCGCGATTGGGCCGTTTTGCTGGTGCCCAAGGATCGGGCTGTGGGGATGAATTATGCCCACGATCGGGCTACGAGGTGGAGAATATCATCATGCCCGCGATCGGGCTGAAGGGGGCGTCGCTCTCCGATGGCTGCTGCCTGGCAGGGCACGAGGTGCAAGTCGTTGGGGATCAGTGCACCTACATGCTAATGGCATGCAAATGAGGCTGCAATTAGATGCAAATGGCCCCCGTGCGCCTTGCATAAATTATGGCCCCATTTGCATGTCACCTTTTGACTATCATAGGTTTGCACATGGCGCAATGGAACTCGTGCCACTGCATCTGAATGCTCCACTCTGACCACTTGCAGTGGTGCAGTTCCACTGCGCCATGCACAGTGGCTGTGGCCAGGGGGCGATATTCAAAGAAGTTGCTCAATAGCGCAACTTCGTTGAATATCGTCCTGGCCACACCCCTGCGCAACTTTTTTGAGCAGCACAAGGGCTTGCATCACAGAATGGCATAGTTTGAATATCTGGCCCATGGAGTTTCAGTGTGCTACTATTCTTACTTCACACACATAATGAATATTAATTCTTCCTTACTTTTTATCTTTGCCCAGTAGTGGGGTTGATTCCATTGCACCATATTCAGATTACCTAGCCTATTACTGTACATACATGAGTGTTATCATAGACTGTCACATTTTTTAACTCTGTACATATTGGTGTGTGAGATCTCATTTGCATGGGGTCCTGGATAGATCTTTTTACATTAGGCTAATATTGTGGTAATTTGTGGAAATGTAGGTATGTTAGACCAGTGGTCTTACACCCATACTTCATATTTAATTTAATATTTTAATTGGTGGAATGTAGGTATGTTAGACCTCTGGTCTTACACACATATTTTATATTTACTTCTAGTTACCTTATCCTGGGGAGGGTGGCAGTTTTGTTTCATTGTAGTTCTATGCAGAATCCTTGGAACTGTTACTACGCAGATAGTAGTATGGTTAAATAGTGTCACATTGTTGCTCTATATTTATTAGGATACATGAGCCCTTTACTTAGGATTTCATGACAAGCTGATTTCCTTGGGGATCAATTGCAGTAATTGATATGAATAAGGTTCACTAGAGAGAGAGAGTGTGTGTGTGTGTGTGTGTGTGTGTCTGAGAGAGAGGCATCTCCTTAAGTTAGTATCCCCCACATTATGGTGATGTGGGGTGGGTAGGTGTATTGTTTGTGTGAAGAGGAGGAGAGAAATTACATTTGTATCTCTTTTAGATTCCTAGACACTTCTGGTACATCAAGTTGTTACATTCTCAGTGTATATTGACATCAGTGCATATCAGGCTACGTAGCATTAATCACTGCCAGCTGAGGGCTCTACCGTGGATTAATGCCCGCTGGGGGTTCGGCACGAGGGCGCAGCCCGAGGGTGCCTCTCAGTGGGCATTAATCACCGTAGAAGCCCGGCTGAAGGTGATACGCGCTTGTACATAGGCTCGTGACCGCCGCCGCACAGCCTATGTTACCGCATCACCTCGGCGGGAGCCCCATTTCAGCGGTCGGGCACGGATTTCTCTGCTGCACTGGAAGCCCATAGACAAACCAGGCGGGACTCGGCTGTCAGCGGAGAGTTCTTTTATAATGTTACAAGCTCGCTCTACTGCCGGAAGTGCTGGGTTGCTCACAGCTGTGGTCTCCGAGCTGCAGGCCACCTTGATCACTCAGGAGGTGCGAGTCGATGGGTGGCAGCTGGTGCAGCGGTCGACTCCTTGCAAGTCACGCACAGCAGGACTCAATGATTTTGGCTGTCTGCCGTCGCACACAGGCGGACGCTCTGCGACGGGGGGCGTGGCGTGTACTGCAGGCTGGCGAGGACCGCCGCTGTATCTGGGGGGACTGAGGTGCTGTGAGATCTGCTGACTTGTTAGGGGCTCCAAGTGACAGGCGTACCGGGACAGCCTCTCTGGTTATCTGCGTTGGTTGATTGGGGGTGCTCGCTCCCGATGGCATCTCCGGCGTGTCTCCTGCTTGCTCAGTGCTGCACCCTCTGCCTCCTGGCCACTCTGGGTACTGCCCCAGTGGGCTGCTACCCTCGGGTGCCTCCATGGCCACAGCTGGTACTGACCGAGCGGGCGTTATGTGTGGCTTAATACCCGCTCGGTTTCAGTCAGCTGTGGCCATTCGGCCAATCGTCCTTCTCCGTCACCGACTGAGAGCCATGTTACAAATAGTCTTAATTCCTTGATGGTCCTCAACTAGAGTTTTTTGTTTGACACTAATACTGTCAATTTATATTTAAATTATCATTTATAAAGTCCTGTCACTACACTAGAGGTTTTTGAAGTTTATGGGGCATGATATCTAGCTGGAGAGTACAGCTGGGTGACAGGTCCAGCTAGGTTTTACACATCATACAGTGTGCACTGATGTTTTTAAGACAACTTTACTGGTAATTTCTTGTCTATAATGCATGCAATGAAACTTCTTGGAGTCCTAAGACAATCTTAGTATGTCTTTAATCTGGGTGGGGGTTGCTTTTCAGTAATCACAACCTTATACAAACTGTGACACTCATAGCTTGATTCCAGCCATGTTATCTCATGTCAGTTGAATTTATATGCAGTAGGATTCTTTGTATGTGTGTTCCACCAAGCGTGTGTGTGTGTGTGTGTGTGTGTGTGTCCCGGGGACCCTCCTGGCTGAAGGTAGTATGGTACTGTTAAACTTCTCTGACATCATCTTTAGTATTTTTTAAATTAGTATTTTAAACCAGTGGGATTTTTCTGTTTTTCTGCATGATCTAGCTGTTAAAAGTATTGTATTTCTAAACAACTGCCATTAGCTTCTGAAGAAGGACTGGTTGGTCCGAGCTAGAGTATCTTTTCTTGTTGTTACATCTATGTTGGTCCATTAAAGGTATGAATTCATTTGCTTCTGAACCACTGCTGAAACTGTAGCTTTGAAAGCAGATATAAGTAAAAGAAGTATGGCAACCTACCTTCCTTCCTTTCTTTCTTTCTTTCTTTCTTTCTTTCTTTCTTTCTTTCTTTCTTTCTTTCTTTCTTTCTTTCTTCCATCCTTCCTTCCTTCCTTCCTCCCTTTCTTTCACAACCACATTCTCCATCTATCAAAAAGTTTTATGAAAATGACATTGGATCAAAATTGTTTATCCATAAAATCATACAAATATTTCCCCTGTTTTGAGGGGCTGTTAGATTAGGAGGGTGTGATAGTATTGACAATGTACTCTTGATTTTTGCCCTTTGTTGAAAAAATGAGGCAAACATCATGAGAAATTATATGACTTTGTTTCACATTTTCTTTTACACTCATGTTGACATCTAAAACATTCATGGTAAAACTACATAAAACAATCTGAGTCTCACTATGTAACTTAAAAAAGAAGCATGGCAACACATGTTTTTTGTTGTTGATTTTAAATGTTCTGGTGACCACCATGCATTGGGCAAAACATTACGATTTGGACATGGAGCTGCGGAAATATCAAGGGATGCACTTAAGTAGGTAAAGAAAACTTAGCATTTTTGCCAAATTTGCCTCATCTGAAGGCAACAGAATAAACAGTTTGGGTTTGCTGTCATTTGTCTCATCTGCTCTGCTTTAGGAACATGTCAAGCTGCTAATTTGCATAGGGTTTAGTGAGATTGCTTCTGACATATTGCATGTTTTGCAAACAATAACAACATCTGAAGCAGCAGAAAGATAATAATAAAAATCAAATTGATTTTGTTTGCTTTGTAATAAAATAAAACTTGTCAGAATCAAGAACCATAAAATGAAAAGACAAGTAACAGAAGAAAACAAAACTGCTGCTTTCTGTGTTGTTTCTAAAAGTGGGAATTTTAGTTGCAGCAATAAGATCAAAATTCTTCAGAATCCTATCTGCCCAGCAGAAAAATGTAGAAACCAGAAAGTAGAGCATAGTGTTCAGTTGAAGTTCAGAGCAGAGCTCCTCAGAGACAATCAGCTTGTTCTTGTCAATATCTAGCATACGCTAGAGGCCTTTCTGTTTAAATGAACTGGCTTTGAAGTCCTCCAACGCAAGGTTTAGGTCAAACTGAAGATGGCTTTAATATTGCATCCATGATCAATATTAACAAGAAGCCTAAACTTGATTCTTAACTGTACGTCTCTTCAGAGATCCTCTATACATGGGTGCTGGAACATGGAAAAATGTGTGTGTGTGTGTGTGTGCGTGCATGCGTGTGTGTGTGTGTGTGTGTGTGTGTGAGGGAGGGGCCAAAGTTTAAAAGGGCACAGGGGTAAAAACGTGCTCTACAAGCCACTGTTTCATACACAGAAATACTGTATTTGCACATTTTGTAATACAAAACATGAGAGAACTACTGCATCACACTAACCACAGAAGCACATTTTAAAGCCATTGCAGGGGTCTTTGGCCCCACAATTTTACATGGAAACAAAGGGCCCATTTTTCAGAAGCTGACACAAGGCTTGCATCAAGCCCTGCATCAACTCTGATGTTTGGAGCAACTGCACCAAACTCCTTTGATGCAACTGTGCATGTTGGGTGTTGTTGCGACACTTTCCACAATTTACGGCAGCTTATGCCAACTGTTTGGCACAAGCCCCATACAAAGGTTCCCTAAATGGTGCAAAGTTAGACTGGGGGGAGCTGGTCTAACTTGTGGCATTTGGCACACCTGATAGAGAATCACGATCTGCACTGACATACTGCTGCAAGCCCCCTGCACCGTATGTTGGGTGCACCAGAGACATGAGGCATTGCAAGTGTTTGTAAAATGGACCAAAATAGTCAAGCTTTGCATTACTGCAAGGCAACTCCAGCAGCTGCATTGACATAGTGGTGAGCTTTATTATTTATTTCTATTGAATACACATGTCCAAAGACTCCTGAAATTATGGGCAGTTTTGCATGTCTTTAATGAAAGATGTATGAAAGCTATAATTCAGATATGCATATGTATTTTAAGATGAGACTTGATATTAGTACATAAAAAGTAGACAAGAATACAACTCTGTAAATTACTTTGTAACCTTAATTATAACAATCATTTGTCAAAGCCAAATGTTTGCTTGCTGGTATTGGCATTGGTAGTGCAGGAGTTAGAGAGATGCATAATAGAAATGGCAGTGAAGAATTAAACTAAAGTCAAGCCCAACCCCCACCCTGCAGAGACTGACAGGCATTTGGGAGTGTGCCTTTGGGTTGTCGGCCATTATGCTCATGCCAGTCCACCTCACTCCACCCTGCAGACACCAACAGTTGTTGCGGTGTGCCTTGGGTTCGTTGGCCCTTATGCTTACCCATTCCATAAGGAAATAAGCTGAAATGGGTGCAGTAGAGGAGAATGGGGTGAACATTAGGGCTGTAGACCTCAAGGCACACCTCAATGCCTGTCACTGGATGCAGGGTGGGTGGTGGTGGAATGGCATTAGCATTATGGCTGACGACCTCAAGTCACACCCCTGATGCCTGTCAGTCTCTACAGGGTGGGGCATTATGGTTGGAAACCTTAAGACCCTAGGCATTTGTTCATATTTTCACTCCAGATTTTCAACATGGGCTTTTTGGGACCCCACCTCATGAACAGTGTCACTATTATTGTGTTACTCAATCCTGAAAGGCTATTTCACCCAGCAACTGCACCATTTGGAGCCACAAGTGTGAAAATACATTTTGGGCAGGATATGAAAAATGACAGCTATACTATTAATGAGGAGGTGTGAAAAAAATGGCAGCGTTGAAAATCTGGGTGAAAATCTGCAAAATTGGTGAAATTACAAGCATATGTAGGAACTGTGCAATGAACACCTGTAACAAAATAATTTTTGAATTTGTTCACCAAATTTTCAACATGGCATTTTGGACCTCCGCTCATGAACAGTGTCTCAGTGATTTTGTTAATCTGTCCTGAAAGTTGATTTCCCACAGCAACTGTGCCATTCTGTGCTACAGTTGTGAAAACACATTTTGGGCAGTATGTGCAAAATGAAAGCTGTACTGTTCATAAGGAAGTGTGAAAAAATGGCAATGTTGAAAATCTGGAGTCAAAATATTCAAACTTAGTGAAGTTACGAGCGTGCCTAGAAACTGTGCAATGCATGCTCGTAAAGCAGTCTTTTTTGGAATTTTTTCACCAAATTTGCAACATGGGTTTTTTTGTGACCCCACCTCATGAACAGTGGCACTGTCATTTCATTAATCAGGTCACAAAAGGTGATTCCGCACAGGAACCGCAAAATCACCTTTCAGGACCAAGTAACCAAATGACAATGACAACGTTCATGAAGTGGAGTCCCAAAAACCCCATGTTGAAAATCTTGGGCCAAAATTCCTAAAAATGGCTGAGATAGCAACCTAAGTTGACCCCCCCATTGACTCCATTATACAGCTTACTGTCATTTCTTCAGTTTGCCAGTTGGCTTTGAAGAATACAGACATGTCCCAGTCCATAGAAGATCACTTCTCCTGACCTCCAGAGGTAAGTATGGGGTACTGAAGGGTGCAGGGAGGTGGGTCCACAGAACGAGGGTGGGGTGGTGGAGGGGGAATGGGGAGATGACGAGGGACCATTTTCATTTTTATGGGGTAAACAAAAGACTTGAAGGATGATTTTCTTTATTTTACAGGTTACCAAAATATTTAGGTACACTGGGGTGGGCTCCCAGTGTGCCACAGTAATGTGTGTGTGTGTGGGGGGCATGTCAACATGAGGTTGGGCTGATGTCAGCACTTGAAATATTCAGGTAGGTGGGGGTCATCTCACACCGGGAGTGGGAATCCCAGTGTCAGAAACATAAAGAAAAAATTATTTTGGCACACTGGGCTGGGCACCCAGTGTGTCACATTAATGGGGGGAGGGGGATACATGCCAACACTCGGATTGGGCACCCCGATGTTGGCTTTTTGGGGAGTGTTTGGCGGGCGGCAGGAGCTGCCAATGTGGAAAGCTGCACCATGGATCATTTATTTATTTATTGAAATGGTTCACCTGGAAAGGCACACCGAACAAACAAGGTGGTCAGTGGCAAGAGCCGACAAGAACCATAACTCTGGCCATGCGCATTGCTGTGCACTGTAATGTGTATGGCTGGAGTCTTGTCAGCTGTTGCAACAAAGAGAAGGTATGTCTGTGTGCCTGGTTGTGAGGGAGGGGGAAGGTCCCGCTGCAATGAGAAAACTGTCCCCCATTGTTGTGGCAGATTTCTTTCAAGTGTGGTCCTTTCTCTCAAACTGCTGTCATAGACAGTTTACCGATTCATTGGAGCCTGAGGATGAGCCCATAAAGCATCAACATAACCATCCCAGATTGGAGCGCACTTTTCTTTCACGTGAAGACTGCTTCTGTCAAACTACTGTCATAGACAGCTCACCGATTCATTGTGCATGAGGGACGAGTCCCATAAAGCATCAACTGCATTGGGCAGAAATTCAACACCTCTAAAATGTCATACTGTCCCAAGATGTTTCTTGTGCATGCACACAAGCAAACATAAAATGATACAAAAGGAATCTACTAACAAAGCATCAGATCTTCAGAGTCTACAAGATTGCCAGAGTTATTCAATCAAAAGGGCTAGGTATCCAACAGACAAGGCAAACAGAATATAATAAATTGCCTCTGGATTAACAGTGAAAACAGATTTGAACTGTTTATCATCCTACAAACTGGGGCAGTGTGGGAGTGGTTGCTTGGAAAGTTGAAGTTCTTTTTTTCTTTTTTGTATATTTAATTTTAGATATGGCAAGACAGTTTGATAACATATATTCTGGGAAATGCTCAGGAGATTCTACTGTGTAGAAAAATGACCCAATGTTCAAGTTTGGATATGCAGTAACAATCTGAGGAAATATATAGATTACTGAGTAAGAGGAGGACATGGCAGAAATTTTAGGAATAGAAATAAACATTTAATTTGTACACTACCAAATATTTTTAATGAGGTTTACTAATAACAAAAAGAAATAAACATTTTGCCAGATAATTGTTTGTCAGGTGGCTGTCAAGATTAATGGACAAAAATACAAAGAAACATTAACTTTTTATTCTGTTATTTGCAGCAAAGAAAAGTTATCACTAATAGGTTGTCAGAAATGTATTCTGAACAGGAGAAAAGGGGATGCATGTTGAATAAATTGTATCATATGGAGAAATTGACATTGTGAGATGCAGAAGTAATCTTTTAACAATAAATGGGCACTCTGAGTTGCATTTCTCATGCCAAGAATCAGCACTGTGCTGCCATGGCCCTCATTGCAACCTAATGCTCCCCATACCCTAATGTGGAGTTGTGGGGAACGGGGGAGCCGATGCTGGCCAGACCAGCTAAGCCTACACTTAGTGGGGTACATAGCCAATATGGCAGACTTCTGAGTGGCAGAGACTATGCACCTCTGAAGCTACTGAATGGGTGCATTGGCATCTTTTAAGAGTCTGTGTAGTGTGAGTTCTTACCACTTCCTGCTCCTCACAGTCAGGCCAATGGGTAACTATGCATGCCTGTACTGGACTGGGTGCAGAGGGAGCAACACACCAATTAATAAGAGCCGCAGAGGCCCCCGCTTTGTCACAGGAGGGCCTCCATGATACATGCAAGCCCTTCACACCCACATGGGGATTGGTACCAGGTCAATAAGTCAAAGGAATAACCGTGTGGAATAAACCACCCGGTTAAAACAGCTAAAGAAATAATAGCTACAGGGACAGCATAGCGAAGGTACAGTGGCGTCCCCCAGGATGAAACACAATTCTGCAGCATTTTGCAGCACTCTACAGAATGCTGCAGAAGACCTACTGAATAAAGCAATGTAATTTCAATGGTAATTAGTCCCCTTTGCCACTCAGGAAAATGTGACACTGCCAGGATGAATGCCACAGCTTCCTGCGTGACAAAAGGGACTAATTGCCATTGAAATTACATTGCTTTATTCAGTAGGTCTGCTGCAGCATAATGTAGAGTGCGTTAAAAGTGCGTTTCATCCTGGGAGACACCACTGTAAATTACCTCTCTCCCTTTAGCTATATTGCCATTGGGTAGAAATGAAAGGCTCTGGCTGGCGGTGTGCTGGCTGAGGAGCTGCTGTGGCTCAGTGGGTAGAGCCACAGGCAGTTAAGGGTGGTGGAGTGGTGACAGACTGGAGCTCGATTCCTGGTCTTGGGGAGATTTTATTTTTTTATGTTTGTTGTTCTCCCCGTGAGTTTCACCCTTTTCTCAAGTTTAGTCCCACCCCCCTGGAGTTAGATATTTAAAAATGGGGGTGTTCGGGGTCGCAAACATGTACATTATGTGTTTTTGTTTGTGGATGGTGGAGCTCTCTGTTTTGATGAGTGATAACTCTGTTTTTGTCAATATGTCTCACAGTTGTTTACCACACTGATCTTTTCTGCGGCATATTGATCCCGTGTCTGGAGGTGCACACGAGGTTTCATGGATTGGGCCCTTAGACTAACTTTATTGAATTGTTTTGAACTGTTTGCTGATGTGTGGAATTTTCTTGCAGTTTGCTGAGGCTGAGACTCCTAACTTCCAAATTTATTCCTACTTACATAGACAGCTAAAATAAAATATCAAATTAAAAAAAACACACACATTTGAATTTGGTCCCCCCCCCCCCCAAGTGAAAAAGCAGCACACACAAAACCGTAATATTAATTTAGTTCCTTGCTGGCCTGACTGAGGCCCCAGTGTCACTTATTTGACTCCTAATTGTAGGCATAATCCTGAATAAATTGCTTCCTTTATTTTCAACTCCCAACATGACATTAAAGGGTGATTTCTGAGGCAGTTTTGTCCTGTGAACTTAATCTTTATACTGTTTTAAAGCTGGGAATAGCAGTTTTAAAACAATAAAATGCTTATGTTAATAGGTTAAGAATTTTTTTGGACATCTGCCTTCACAGTAAAGTCAGGGATTAAAGAAATGATGCAATCTGCACACTATATTTGGCAGCCCAGTCAGGAGAGAAACACTTTCCATGCACCTCTGCTCCAAAAAAACACAATAGTTCTGAGTTAGCTGACTCACTTTTGAAGATGATGGCCCAGTGAAATCTTATACCATTGAAGAAAACTCAGTAGCCGAAGAGAACACAGACATTGCTGGTAATTCAATCTTACAGAGAACAGAAGAACATCTGGAAGCAAACCACATTCCTTATGGCTGGTGGGAAAGGTGCTATTGTTTCTCTGGGGCAGTCTTAAATACTTTTAGATGTCAGTGTGCCGGGACCTTCCATTTCAATTGTAAACTGACCTGATCACAAAAAAAGATAACAAAAAATAGAGGACAGGAAATGATTGCTTACCTCCTGACTTTGCATGCATTAAAAGGGCACTTTGAATACTCAAGGCAAAAGTGGGTTCTACAGCCCCTCATGGCCATAGGTTTCAGCACCTATGTCTCTATAGAATGTATATTCGAGAGTCATAAAAACCTAATATTCAGTTGGAATTTTTAGGGAACTAGATTAGTTTATTGAATTGTGTGTCCAATACAAGAAGTGTCAGCAGTTGTGTCTACAACTGGCAGTGACAGATTCAGTGCTTATTGTATATCTCAGGTGCCTCCTGCCTTGAGGAGAGTTAGTAGCTTGTGCAATTATGACTGAATGTGAGTGGCATCATATATCCAGTTTTGTGAAAGCAAGTGTCAGCAGATTGTGGAGTCTTGCCTTGGCCTGATCCCATCCCACATCTGACAGGCCAGAAAAGTCTCCCATCTCAGGCTATGTCCCATTGAAGTATGATAGAATATGAGGATGCAAGTAAGGCAGGTAAAATAGTGGCACCTAAATAGATTATACCACTGATCTCTCCCACCCATGGTACCTAAACATGGGGTCTCCCGTGCCCCTCAGGTTAGGAAGATTTCATATGCATCTGTTCCTGTACAGCTAGTGTAACTCAGAGGGCTATGTCTGGGACAGTATAAAAGGGTAGACGATGGGACCTGGAGGCCAGTGGGATATCTCTGATAGGTATACCCTTGAGCAAAGGAGGGAGAGAGGTGATATGATCAAGTCATTCAAACACCTTAAGGGCATTAACAAGGTGAAAGAGTCTAACATGTTTAAATATAAGAAAAATAGCAGGACAAGAGGACACAGCATGAGATTAGAGGGAGGCCGATTAAGAGGGAATGTGAGGAAATTCTTTTTCACAGAAAGGGTGGTGGATGCATGGAATGGCCTACCTCAGGAAGTGGTGGCTATGAATACAATGCAGGGCTTCAAACAGACATAGGATAGGCATAAGGGAGCAATACAGATGAGTATGAATAGATAGGCCACTGAAAGAGCAAAGGCCGATGGCACATTTATAAGGTAGAAAAAGAAATGAGCAGACTGGATGGGCCTTGCGGTCCTTAACTGCCATCATCTTCTATGTTTCTATGTTTCTATGTATTGGATCCAGAAGTTGCAGATAGACTGGAAGAGATCCTGGTCCCCTTGACTGGAAGGAAAGAAAACTGAACAACACTACTACTAAAAGAAACTAATGTCCAGTATGGGTTTGTGTAGCAAATGGCACTGTCCTGCTTGTTTCAATCTTCAGTCAGACCATCACCTGAGTTTACACTGATGATCTGATTACATAAAACTAATGTTTGTGAATTCATCCTTATGACCCATTATTTTACATTCAGTAACAAGCTATACTAACAAAAACTGGGCACTGCTGTGGGAACTGGGATGGCACAACATTGTGCTGATATATTCATGGCAAATCTAGGCCTCATTCCTACTTTCTGGATCCTCTCCCCTCCTCAAGCCATAGACAGCAACATAGCAGTTCAAGACTGGAAAGAATGCCAGATGCAACAACTCTGTCCACCACCTACCTCATAAGCAGAGAACAAGAAGTGCCCGCCCCTTGGCACAGTGATAGGGTTACCACCATAACACCAGCAACCCAGGTTTGGGAATGAACCTGGGTCACCAAGGGCTGACTGTGGGGTTGGAGGGACTGAATACCCCACCAGTTGCTCTTCTTCTCTGGGTGTGTGTCAGTCCAATCCCTATTTCATTAGCACCACCTGGAGTTGCCCAGTTGAGGTAAATCAATCAGGGATGGCAGAGAGATGGGAGACTTTGCAGTGCAACCGCCCATTGCATGATGTGTCACCCATTCATTGCCTAGCATTGCAAGGGAGTAAGTAAAACAAATGGGAGAAATACTCCCCCGGTGAACAGCAGAATGACCCTGGCATGCCTGAGTCTTGCATTGACTCATACCCAGCACTAGGAACCCCACTACCACTGAGTCTGATAGGTTCAACAGACTTGCTGCCCTCCTCTTTTGCCCTATGATAGGATGACACAGGCAGGTAAGTGGGGTTCTCCAGGATCTAAGGCATGAGACAGTGCTGGGCAGTAGCTAGGCTGATAGATACCAAACTGGGGGAAGGAAATGTAAGAACTGAAAAAGCAGGGACTTAAAGGTATGCTATTCAAATATATACATGTACTGGTTTATAGATTTCTACCACTACTATTCTGTGATTCTCTTGGTAGGCAGAAATGTGTTGAGGCTTGTCCCAAAGCTTGCATTTTCCTGATGTCTACTGTCTTTGTTGGTAGGCTGGTCAATAAATTCACCACCCCCTGGGAGCAGAAATGCTCCCTAATGTTACACCTGAATTTACCACCTTTCAGCTTCAGAACATGTCCTGGCATCCTGCTTAGCGTACCAAATCAAACAGTTCTGACTCTGGCAATAGCTTTCAGTATGCAGAAGATGGAGATCATATGGTAACCCATGATATGAGTGAAGCAAATTTAGTGACTCAATTTGTGTGCCTGCAGAAAGAACAATTGGAAAACCATAGTGAGTGGAGTGAATAGCAAGTTTTCAGGTATAGAATAGCAACTGAAGGGGGTAGCACATGGAAAGATAGTAGGATAAATCTACATATTGAGTGGATCACTGCAGAACTGGCTGCTTGGTGTGGTGGTTTCAGCACTGCTCCTGAAGCAAATCGTGCCAGGTTTGGGGTTGCATGTAGGTGTTTAATACTTTTGTACTGGTTGTGACTTTTTTTATTTTAAGTGTTAATGAATTCAAGTTCCCCCAAGTGTGATTCCCCCCACCCGCAGGTTGTTTCTTCTTCAACGGTTGCCCCTCCCATGTTTTCCTCCTTTCCCTAGAGTCCACCCCCCTCTGGAGTTGATTATTTTTAGTTGGGGTGTATGAGTGTGGGGGCTTGCAAAGGGGGGCAAAGCCCCCACATAAAAAAGGTGCATGTGGCTCCTCCATAAGGGAATAATGTTTTTGTCACCCTTAATGGGAGTCGGTGTAGTGCTGATAGCCAATTTTGTTTCAGCACTTAGCACTCGCTGTTATGTGCGTTGCAATTTAAATATCCCTCTTATCACATGGTACCAGGTCATATACTCCCTCAGTCCCCTTTTGCCCGAGGTGAACATGTTCAGGCAGTAACAAAAGAAGCTGCACACCAAGTTAACTGTTATTTAGTCATTGGTAGTAAATTCCCTTGCAGTTGTTTATGACCCCATATTATACTGCAAAATAGGGTGTGTTGTTAATACCACTGAAACTATTAGTTTATTGCAAGCTGAACTAGACAACCTAGAAATCTGGGCTAGTAATTATAGAATGAAATTCAATGAGCAGAAATGTAAAGTGATGCATTTGGGCTATAACAATTTAAAACATGAATATACTTTAAATAAAGTAAAAATACAAGTCACAGAAGATGAAAAAGATTTTGGGATTAATATAGATAATAAGTTAAAGTTTGAGAATAATACCACCTTTAAAGTAAAGAAATGTCAGAGAATTATGGGTTGTATCTGGAAAAATATTAAAAGCAGATTACCTCAGGTTATTCTCCCTTTGTATACTAGCCTGGTGAGATCTCACCTGGAATACTGTGCCCCATTCTATGCACCCTTAACAATTCGAAGTAGAAAACAATTGGAGGGAGTACAGAGAAGAATGACTAAAAAAATACAGGGTATGACTAATAAATCATATGGTGATAGATTGAGATCACTTGGTCTATTTTCTGTACAATATAGACAACTTAGAGGGGACCTTTGTTTACTCTATAAAGCTTTCATAGAAGAAGGACTTTTAGAAACTCTTGGTATTGAAAGAAAACCAGCTATACTGCATACTAGATCTCACTCCCTGAAACTAAAAGGTGTACACTGTAGAACCAAAAAAAGACATCATTGGTTCACTCAGAGAATAGTTAACTCTTGGAACACATTACCAGTTTCAATTGTAGAGAGCAAAAGTGTGGACACGTTTAAGAGTTCATTGGACAAATTCATGGGTAATAAAAAATTTGAATATATAGATGTTTAAAACCATCTTTGGATGGCAAATTCAATTATAGGCTATGCCTCCTGAATTTGTAAAACGCTATGAAACTATGAAACTATATTTTCATTATGTTTACTATTTAAACCCAGTTCTTTGCAAAGCTCTAGATCCTTTAGGAAACCATGCAACTGAAATACATCTCTTAAACTCCTTTGCTCTAAGGTAAACATGTTAAGGTTATCCAGTTTTTCCTTGTATTCCATTATTTCTCCTGCTAACAATACTTCTAGTTGCCCTTCTCTGGAATTTCTCTTGTCTATGTTCTTTTTATGATATGGGTTTCAGAACTGGCAGCAGTACTCAAATTGGAGCCTCATGATACCCCTTTGCAATGGTGCCATTACTTCCCCTATCCTTCTTACGTTTCCCTTGATGCATCCTAAAACTTGTGCTGCCTTTGTTGATGCTATCTCACACTGTGTGCCTTGTTTGTTGTCTATTGGTATTGTAATATCTAAATCCTTTTCTGAATTTGCCTCCTTTAATTCAGTGCTGTTTAAATAGTATTTAGCCCTATAGCCATTCTTTCCTAGGAGTAACAATGTGCATTTCCATAATTAAAGATCATGTTCCACCTCCCTTCCTAGTCCAATATCCTGTCCAAATCTATCTGCATTCCTCTAGTATCTTCCTGTGTGTCCTTGATCTACTCCTCCAATTTTGGTATCATCTACAAACTTACTAACCCAATTTCTGCTTCTCAAGACTCAAAGCTTATCTGATAGGGATTCTTGGAGGATTGGAGTGTTGGGGATTTGTTCCTTAGAACTCCCCCTCACATGGTTAGGTTCTTATTCATTTAGTACTGCTCTGTATTGATCATCAGGTATGCGCAACGTGAACTGCTCAACAGCTCAACATTGCTGTGTGGTGCAGAATCAGCTTTTATACTGCAAGGAGGAGAGCTACCAGAAATCTGAGCCCAGAAGAGCTTTGAAACATCAGTTGGGCTCCAAGATTTAGGACTGCTGTGTTTTCGTTGCTTGTTCTGTGACTCTGCCCCCAATTCTAGTGTCCTCCAATTGGGAAGAGGCTAGTTAGTGAAGGAGGGACTAGAACTCTACAGTGCAACTTTTAAAAGCTAGCCACATTCCATCGCAACCTATCGGGGGCAGGATCAACTGTTGTAATGCAGGGAAGAGAGCTACCTGAAATCTGAGCCCAAAGCAGCTGTGAAACATAAACTGGGCTCCAGAACTTACAAGTGCTGTGTTTGTGTTACCTGCTGTGTGACTCTGCCCCAATTTCTAGCATCCTCCAGTTGGGAGGAGGATAGGGAGATCCAATCAGAACTGTGAGACGTCCTACTGGGAGGATAAAAGGGAGCACTCTTAGAATGTGTTCACACTATAACACGGTAAGGAGAAACATTTCTTAAAATAAATTAAACATTACCGTGCTGTAGCACTCACACTGTCTGATCCATTTCTTAAAACGTTTCTTTGCAAGCGTGCTTCGCTGTTCACACTGGTGCAAATATTCCAGGTCTGTGTAGCACGGGCATTAGGGGTCATACCAGGGGTCAAGACAGAGGGCACTGGCAACGTGGATCCACCTAACCCGGATTAAGCAAAAAGACAGTTCACACTGTGAGTAAAAATGATTTGCTTATTCAAACGTTTTCATGAATCATGCTGTAGCCTAGGTCTGATCAGGGTTTTAGCATGGTTTTTAAAACATGTCCTAAAGTGGAACAGGTGTAGATGCAAAGGGTGCTGGCACAGATCTGAAATGATTTAACACCCCAGAACCATTTCAGACCATCTAGTGTGAACAGGGCCTTAATGTGTCCCACATGTTCACATCCCAGCGAGTGACTCAAACAACAAAGGAGTGGAACAGGTGCAAAATTGGTATCTTAAGCATCAGCAGGGGGAAGGGGAAATAAGGAAGTGGGGGACTATGCCAGTGATTATGGTAAGGTAATCAGTGAACCAACTCATGATAGGGCAATACTGGATCTGGTGCTTACTAACTGGGATGGTATTATGGATGACAAGACGGGAAACCAACTGTAGACCAGTGGTCATCGTACAGTGCGGTTTAACATAAGAGCAGCTGCGAACTCCAATCACACATGAGGAAAGTCCTGGAATTCAGAAGGACTGATTTTAAAAAGATGGGTCAATGCCTCAGAAAAGATCTGCCAGGAGGGGAGGACCTGAGATGGGAGTGGAGGAAAAATGGTCCAGATTAAAAGAGGGCATAACAAAGGCTACAAACTTCTGTGTCAAGCAGGTAAGCAAAAGTAAAGAAAGAGGAGGCTGCTTTGGTTCTTGAAAGATGTAGCTGAAAAGGTAAAAGCTTAAAAAGTAGAATTCAGGAGGTATAAGGAGACCCAAGGAGAGGATAGGGAAGTATATCTGGGAAAACAGAGGGAGGCAGGCAAAGCAGTAAGAGTGCAAAGGCACAAACTGAGGAAAGAATAGCTCAGGAAGTATGAAAAATAGAAAATACATTCTTTAGGTGCGTTAGTAAGAAAGGGAAGACAAACGGAGGGATCGTACAGTTAAAGAGGGAGGGGGAATGTATGAAATAGATCAAGAAAAGGCAAATATCTTCAACAAATACTTCTGCCAGTCTTCACAGTAGAAGTAGAAAGGGAGGGACCACGAAAAGTCACCAGGAGCCTTGAAGGGATGAAAATGGACAATAGTCTGTTTTCTGAGGAGGAGGTCCAGAAAGCACTTGCTAACCTGAAGGTGGACAAGGCTATGGGGCCAGATGGGGACATCCAAAGGTGTTGAGGGAGCTCAAGGAGGTACTGGCTGCACCTCTGACAGGTCTATTTAATAGATCACTGGAAAACAGCATGGTCCCTGGAGACTGGAGAAGGGCAGATTTTGTCCCACTTCACAGAAGTGGTAGTGAGAAAAGGCAGGCAATGGGAGGGCTTTAAGTCCAAGGTTCAATGGGCAGAGCAACTACGTCACTCCCCATCAGGCTTATAAGGTCACTCATCCTGGGCCTCTCCAGGATTTGTTTCTCGTTGATGCAGGAGGCTCTGTCAGCCACCCTTCTCCTTCTCTTGTTTGTTTTCATGACATTCATGTTACCTCATATGGCCTCTAGCTGCCCCCGCTCTTCCTCTCTGTTCCTGCTCGCTGTTGCACTTTTGTTCCATTCTACTGTTCTTTGCTTTTCCCCTCCTTGCCCATCTCATGTCACTGCTTCTGTTTATCCCTTCCCCCGCTCTTTGTTTGGTCCCCACTTCCATTTGTTTCTCCCCATCATTCTCCCATCTCGCTCCAGCTTGTTGAGGCTCAGCCATAGCTCTGGGTTCACCCGCTCCCTTTCCTACCATTGTTCCTTCCCTCCTGCAGTTCTGGGTATGCTGTTCCTCACTGTATCAGTGCTGCTGTCCCCATTTGAGATGTTCAACCGCTACCACGCATCATTCCCCATTCTTCTGTCTGTGCTCCCCGACTTCTGCCTCCTGCCCTGCTTGGCCTCCACTCCCTCCGCTGCTCCTTCTGTTGCCTGGTTCGGATGTTCACCTGGATATCTGCAGTGTGCTACTGCATTGGGCATTCCCTTCTCCTGCTGGACTGCTGACTCAGCTTACCGTCTTATCTCTTGCATATCCAGGTATGTTTCAGATCTCCTAATTCCTCTTATGTACTGTATTGGCTAGCTTGTCCCTGCCATCCTGGCAGTTCTATGGGGTGACGGGTGGAAGGGGGGATGACATTGTCCACACTCTGGTGCCTTAGAGGATTACCTTCCCATTCTGTGTGCACAGCGCTGTCCATTTAAGTGGAACCCGCATCTATCCCACCAGTTGCACAGTGCTGCATTCCATTATTCAGCCAACCTGTCTTTCGATGCATGAGTAATGTCCCTGTATGGTACATGTGGTCTGTTTCAGTCATCTGACTATGAATATGCTGTCCTTTTGTCACATATGTATTTCTTCACCTTGCAGCACTAAAAGATCATAGCACTGGTCTTTTAAATCATAACAAAGGCCAGAATGTGGAGCACTTTATCATTTTACTGAATGAACATATCTAAATAATGGACCCAAATGGTTTGTGCTGAGGAATGCTCTGTCATCTTAGTTCACTCATTTAATAGTTTGCATGTCCAGTATTAGCTCTAACATCATTAGGACCATCACTGAATCTCTGCAGAGCAAGGTTAACTTTGGGTGTGTATAATTGTAGCGCTATGCGACGTTCATAGCAGTTGGGAGGTGTGGTCATGTACCAATGATGCCTTTCCTTTTTCGCCCTTTGCCTTATACCTCCTCAATCCATTACTACCAGCCTGTATCTTTGCCTCCTATGCATGTTTCCTTACTCCTCGAGCTTCCTAAGGCTAATTTCTTCCATTTCACTCCTGCAGTGTGTTACTATAACCCTTCCTACCCATCTTTACTGGCAGCTTTGCTCCATCAACCTATTCACTGCTCCAGCACCTTCCATAATTTTCTCTAGTAGTTTTCAGCCTTCATCTGATGTGAGATGCCTGTTGCTCAAGGTGCTTGGTTTGGCCCCTCGGTCTTCCATGACTTGTCAACTAATGCCTTGCTTTGCCTTCCTGCATCTCGCTGCTGTTAGCCATGGGAGTGACCCAGTCCTGTACCTTCCTGCTCTGGATGTCATCTGGCTTCATCTGGCCCGTAGTCTTCCCCAGATTCTTTATTTAGTTCCCCAGGATCCACTTCGGACTTTCTTCTCATCTGGATGGCTGCCTCTCCTCTCCTCTTTGCCTTGCTGGCTTGGGGCTTCATGCTGGTTGCTGTGGCTGTCTTGGTCCTCGTACCCTATCTCAGCTCAGTGTTCCTACCTGGTCCCCTGCTCTTACATATGATCCACCCCCTACTTCTACTCCAACCATTCTAACACTATCCTTCCACTACTCATTGGATCATTAATTTACTACTATAGAGTAATACTACTGTCAGCAAAAGTTCCTTGGCAACCAAAAGCAAAAAATATATATATATTTCATCATCATACTTCCTCTCACACTTTCAAGCATCTAGTTCTGGGCAAAGGTCTACTCATTCACATCACATACTCAAGCATGCCTTTTTGGCCTCGGTCTACTTCCTCACACCGATCAATCAAGCATCCTTTTATCTTCTCCTTGGGTCTTCTGCTATCTCATCGAACCGTTGCACTCCTGCGGTGCTGCTCATCACCCTCAGTCTTCATCTTCCTCAGTCTTCTCCTGGCAGGCTGCCTCCATCTGGCCTGCAATTGATAATTTCTTTGGGAATCCCTATCATGAATCATATGCTACCTCATTGAACCGTGGCCCTCCTGCCGCATGTATCAAGTTCCTGACTCTAGTCATCATTCATTCATCCTTGCCTCATGGTTCATCTCTTTACATCGCTTACTGAAGCAATTCTATCCTCGAATCCTATGCTGCCTCATCGAACCACTGCTACCTCCATGGACCACTGCTCTACTGCAGTTATTCTCACCAACTGTCTTCTCACGCCCATCTGGTTACATACCATCTGGTTCCAAGCATACCTTATTGGCCTGAGAGTCTACTTCCTCACATTGATCAATTGAGCATTCCTTTCATTAGGTCTTATGCTACCTCATTGACCTGCTCCACTCCTGCGGTGATCATCATCATCAGTCTTCATCCTCCTCCTCAGTCTTCTCATAACAGCATCTGGATGCCCCTCACTCATCTAACCTCTACATGGGTTTACTCTTTCACATTGAACACTGAAGCATAACCTTCTGGTCCCTGCTACCTCAATTCAACTCTATCTCCACTAAGGCCATGGCTTCCTGTCCATTGCCTTTGCTAAGGGCTGGCTGCTCTCCATCATTCAAGTTTATTTTCCAGTTAATTTCCTGCCTCCTTTTCTTCAGTCTTCTCGTATTGCACTGCTGCTCTCCTGTGATGATGATCATCATCAGTCTGCATCATCCTCAGTCTGCTCTTGAGTGCATCAGGATACCCCTTGCTCCTCTGACTTCTACATGGATCTACTCCTTCCCATTGACTACTCAAGCAAACCCTTCTCTGGTCCCTGATGCCTCCTGTTCCTTCTTCAATCTGTGCTTTCTTTTTAGGGTTTTTTCCCTATCCTGTCATCATCTTCTCTATTTATATCCTTCTCTATAATGAATCCTTCTCTTTAACGACATATGTCCTTAAATCAAATGCCATCAGCCTGCAGGGAAGGTGACCTAGGCCTTGGATCCCTAGAGATTTTCTCCTCAAAGGGTTTTTTTTCTTCTCCTCTGTGCCAATGATCATAATATTAGTTAGAGTTAGTGCTTTCTTAGGTTAATTAGTTAGGTTATGCTGTTGGATGGAGGCAGATGGTGGCCCCGGCTTTTCCCTCTCTCTTTAGGAAGTCTGCCCTTATCATCTTCTCAGAATTCATTCATTCATCACCCTCACCTCTTCAGAGCTCAACATCTGATTGGGTATTCTTTTCAGGCTTCTTCCTAACCTACCTTTAGCCAATGCAGTCATTCACGTGGCACCTGTAGGGGGGAACCCTCCTCTATGGTTCATTGTGTCATACCCCTACAGAGTGGTATATCCCATGGACAGTGAGGTGGAAAGCCACAAAGTAAATCAAGTCATAAAAGCGTCATCTCATCTAGTTGCATAAGCACAATTGAATGGGATGGCTTTAAGCCTGAGGTTCAATGGGCGGAGTACTATGTCACTCCCCCATCAGGCTTATAAAGTGACTCATCCTGGGCCTCTCTAGGATTCATTTCTCATTGCCTACCATCAACTCCTCCTCCTCCAGCAGCTCATCTCTGTTACCTGTGGGCTTCTTCCAAACCTACCTCTAACTGACGCAGTCATTCCTGCGGCACCTGTAGGGGGAACCCTCCTCTAGGGTTCCTTGCATCATACCCCTGCAGGGTGGTATATCCCACGGACAGAGATGTGGAAAGCCACAAAGTAAATCAAGTCACACAAGCATCATCTCATCTAGTTGCATAAGCACAATTGAATTATAGGTCTGTCAGTTTGACATCAGTGGTGGGTGAGTTAATGAAAACATCACCAAAGGAAAGGATTGTGGAATATCTTGTATCCAACATATTACAGGATCTAAAGCAGCATGAGTTCACAGGGGGAAGGTCATGCTAAACAAATCAGATAGTTCTCTTTGACTGGGTGACCAAGGAGTTGGATCACGGGGGAGCAGTGGATATGGCCTACTTGGATTTCAACAAGGTGTTTGACACTATTTCACATAAGAGATAGGTAAGTAAGTTTGGGAATTTAAGGATGGGAAAGAAGGTGGTAACCTGGGTAAGAAACTGGCTTGTGGATGGAACACAGAGGGTAGAGGTAAATGGAGTTCACTCCAAGAAAAAGAGGGTGATCAGCGGGGCACCTCAGGGATCAGTGCTGGGACTGGTCCTCTTCAATGTCTTTATAAGCAACATAGTTGAGGAACTGGAAGGAAAGGTCTGCCTCTTTGCAGATAACACCAAGATCTGCAACAGAGTCGATATGCCAGGGAGTTGGTGGAAAGAATGGGTAGGGATCTGAAAAGACTGCAGGAGTGGACAAAGGTATGGCAGCTGGGTTTTAATGCAAAAAAGTGCAAAATAATACATTTGGACCAAAGAAACCCAGTAGCAAAGTACAAAATGGGTGGAGTGATACTTACAAAGACCCAGCAACAAAGAGACCAAGGGGTAATCATACTGGATGACCTAAAGGTGGCCAGGCAGTGTGAAAAGGCAGTCAAAAGGGCTAGTGTGATGCAGGGGTGCATAGGGAGGGGTATAGCCAGCAGGAAGAGGGAGGTGGTGCTGCCCCTGTACAGATCACTGGTAAGACCTCACCTTGAGTACTGTGTCCCATTCTAGAGACCACATCTCAGAAAATACATAGACAGAATGGAGGTGGTCCAGAGGAGGGCTACTAAAATGGTTCAGAGCCTGCATCAAAAGCCCAACGTGGAGAGGCTTAATGAGTTAAATATGTATGTAGGAAGGATATGAAAGAAACTTTAATACCTCACAGGGGTTAAAAGGTACAAGAAGGAGTATGTTTCAGAGAAAAAGGTGCTCTACAACAAGGGGTCTGCTATGAAGCTGAGGGCTAGTTCAGGAAATATGTGAGAAAGTACTTCTTCACATAAAGAGTGGCAGATGCATGGAACAGTCTTCCAGTGTGGATGAAAACAGTGGTGGGGTTCAAAAATGCCTGGGACAGGCACAAGAGAATCATAGGGATAAGGAAGGGTGGGGAAGAGATGGAGCCATAGATCAGATGGGTCTGCAGAAAAAAAATGAAAGGTAATAAAAATGGGCAAACTGGGTAGGCCTAGCAGCCCTTATCTTCCATCATAATCTATGTTTCTATGTATCTGTTCGCTCCTGCTGTTGCATTCACCACTAGTATGGGTGAAAGGTAAAGAGTAGACCAAAACAGGAAATAGGAACAATACCCTATCTAGGATAGATGATCAAGAGGGTTAATAAACAACAAAAGGGGAAAACTAGAAACAGCCTATTATGGTAAAGGTATGTAATGGATGGTGGAAGATAAAGAGTAGGTCAAAACAGGGAATGGGAACAATACCCTATCTAGGATTGGTACTCAAGGGGATGTAAATGGGTGATAAATTCCCCTGTCAGATTCCTGGTGGAACAGTACAAAAGGAAGAGACAACAGACAAGTGGTACTCATGTAATAAATGAAATTTATTACAGATAGATGACAGACTTACTACCAATACAGTGTAAACACTGGGAGAATACCAGTTTTCCTTATCTAGGCAATGTGAGAGTTTCTCTCTAAGAGCTTATGTGTTACAAGGGTCTTATACCTGATAATAACTATAGCAATGGCTAAGGAAGATACATAAAATGAATATAATTAGATAAAACAGGTGGTCTGAGTAACTGTCCTAACTAGTGTGAAAAGTTGCATAGCTTGCATAGATAACAGCAATAAGTTACTCTTCCCCAAGGTCAGTTGCAATGATGTACAAGTGCTGAAGATGGCACTGTTGCCTTACATATGAAAATATAATAAAAATAGGACAAAAAGCATTTTTTTATAGCTGAACACCAGTGAAGCATAATAGAACACAGATCCTGACACTTATGCTTATATGATAAGTGTCTTCACCCTAAGGTTAGTACATATACCGACATACAAGTTGATGTCCAGAAGGAGGGGGCACCATCGGGTGCTGGATCATGGATAATAGGGAATAACAAACAACAAAAGGGGAAAAAGTAGAAACACCATATTAGGGATAAATGTTAGGTTGGCAATATAGCCTAGAGGTTAGAGTAATGAGCTGTTAATGAGCTTGGTACATTCAGCAGATCTGGGTTTGATTCCCACAACCTCCACTTGCATACTGTGTGATTCTGAGCAAGTCACTTAACCACCCCAGTGCTCCTGGGTCACCCCTGAAAACAGAAACTTGTGCCTAGTGGGTTTTACCCAGTTACCACAAGAATTAAAATAAAAAAAATAAAAAAATAAAAGGTTCACAAGCAATGGATGGAAGGTTAATAGTAGGCCAAAATAGTATATAAGAGCAACAGCCTATCTAGGGTAGGTGCTCAAGGGGAATAACAAATAACAAAAGGAAGAACTAGAAAACCCTATCAAGGGTAAAGGTGCATAAGGGATGGGTGGAACGTAAAGGGTAGGCCAAATATGGTAATTGGTGTACAAGAGGCATAACAAACTATGAAAGGGAAAAAAATAGTAACACCCTATCATAGTTAAGGGTACATAAATATTTCCAAAGAACACATGGATGTATAGGAATTGAGAATGCTTGGAGTGGTAAAGTGCAGTGCCTATGGGGAAGCTGTTTTTAAAGAGATCTTCTGGGGACTGCAGTGCTGCCCCATCTGAACACACCCTTCTGGGTTGAGAGAGGAGGTTGCTAGACTCCAGGCTGAGTTGGCTAGGATGCAGGCAACCTCTTCCTCCACCCAGGGCCACCAAGTCTAAAACCATCACCTCAGAGGGTGCTTTGGAGGAGGAGGGGAGGTCTTAGGCAGGTAGCACATTCAGTGGCTTTTAACTCATGGTTAAAGGAATGGTGCAGAGAGGAAGGATTTTGCTACATTGGGGACTGGGATCCAACCTGGATGGATAAAGGCCTTAATGGGAGTGATGGCTTGCATCCATCTGGGAGGGAAACTGCAGTCCTCAGTGGCTGGTTTAAATGTTCCTTTGATGAACATTTAAACTAACCAAGGGGGGGGGGCAGAAGAAATAAGAGAGGCAGAAACTGTCTCCCACAAGCTATAGTAGGAAGCAGGGAGAACCTGAGGGGAACAGAAATACCTCATGGTGCAAATTAATAAAGGAAGTAGGATGGTGGAAATGAAGGGGAATGGAAATGGGAGCACTAAAAACATTGAGGGGGTTGGGAGGTCAAAAAGGGAAAAACAGTGGTAATAATCAGAGTGGTAACAAAATCTGGAAGGATACATGTGTGAATGCTAGAAGTCTAGAAAATAAGATTCTAGACCTACAGGCCATCATGGCAGAGACCGACCTGGATATTGTGGCCCTTTCCGAGTCATGGTACACTGAAAATCATGACTGCTACATGACCATAGCATGCTATTTTCTGTTCGGAAAGGACAGGGTGGGAAGAAAAATTGGGGGTGTGGCACTCTATGTAAGAGAAAGCATAAACATGATGAGATAGAGGGAATATGGGTGTAGAAGTACTGTGGTCACCCTGGAGAAGGGGAACAGTGCCACTACTCACACTGGTGTGATCTACAGACCTCCATTACAGGGGAAGGAGTTAGATATGGTACTGGTGGAAGCCATTGGCAAGATGGCAGAAAAGGGGGAGTTACTGCTAGTGGGGGATTTCAATCTGCTGGATGTACATTGGAGCCTGCCAGCTGCAGCTTCAACTAGAAGCAGGGACATCCTGGATTCCCTACATAGGGAGTTCCTCTGACAACTAGCCTATAAATGCACTCATGATGGGGCAATATTGGACCTGGTACTCACTAACAGGGACAGTGTTGCAGATGTCAGGGTGGGACCACCTGGGGACCACTGATCACTATATAGTGTGGTTCAATATAAGTATGTTTGCAGAATCAAGCAACATAAGGATGAGGATAAGGTTCTGGACTTCAGGAGGGCAGATTTTATAAAAATGGATGAATGCCTCAAGGATGACCTGGCAGGGGACGATGACCTGGGTGCAGTGGAGGAACTGTGGGTGAAGCTAAAATGGGGCATAGTGATGGCAACAAACCTCTGTGTCAAGTAAGTGAGTAACAGCAAATGGAAAAGAGACCACTATTGTTCTTGAAAGAGGTGGTTGAAACAGTAAAGGCTAAAAGGGCAGCATTCAAAAGATATAAGGATACACAGAGGGAGGAGGATAAGGTGCTTTATCAGGAGAAATATGGTGAAGCAGGGAAAGCAATAAGGAGCACAAAGGTGCAAATTGAAGAGAGAATAGCCTAAGTGGTGGTGAAAAGGGACAAGACACTTTTTAGATATGTAAGCAAAACGAGGAAGGCCAGCAGAGATATTATAAGGTTAGAAATGGAATGGGAGGGCTGTGCACAGGGGACCAGGAAAAGGCAGACGTCCTGGATGCAGTTGAAGGAGAAGGTGAGGGGCCACAAAAAGCAATAGGAGCTCTAGAAGAAGGAAGGTAGATACTTAGTCTATTTTCAGAGGAGAGTCCAAAGGGGCTCACTAATCTGAAAGTGGACAAAAAATGGAACCAGACAGGATATATCCTAGGGTATTGAGGGAGCTCAGGGTGGAACTGGCTGCACATCTGACAGTCCTGCTTAGCAGCTTACTGGAAAAAGGAGTGGTTCTGGAGGATTCGAGGAGGATAATGTAGTCCCACTTCCCAAAAGTGATAGGAGGAGGAGGATGGCAATGTTAAGCAAGTCAGCCTGACATCGGTGGTGGGAAAGTTAATGGAATCATTGCTGAAGGAGAGGATAGTGAAATATTTTGAATTCATTTGGCTGCAAGAGGAGAGACAACATGGATTCACAGGTTGAAAGGTTATGTCAAATGAATCTGTTAGGTTTCTTTGATTGAGTGACCAAGGAATTAGATCAGGGTGGAGCAGTGGATGTGATCTATCTAGATTTCAGTAATCCTTTCAACCCCATTCCACACAGCAGACTAGTAAGCAAGCTGGTTAGCTTAGAAGTGGGCTCAAAAGTGGTAAACCAGAAATTAGACGATAGGTGACATAGGGTGGTGGTAAATGGAGTTCACCTGGAGAAGAGGAAGGTGACCAACAGGGTGTCTCAGGGATCAGTGCTGGGACCAGTCCCCTTTAATGTCTTTATGAGTAACATTGCACAGGGGCTGGAGGGGAAGGTCTTCCTCTTTGTGGATGAAACCAAAATATGCAATCGGATGGAAATTTTAGGGTATGTGTGAAAAGGATAAGCAGAGACCTTGGAAAACTCAAAAAGTGGTCAAGTATATAGCAGTTGGGTTTCAATGTGAAAAAAGTGCAAAATAATGTACTTGGGGCACAGAAACCCAGGGGCAGAGTACAAAGTGCGGGGAGTGTTAATGATGACCAGCAAGCAGTAAAAGAGACCTGGAGGTAATTATCTCTAATGACCTAATGGTGGCCAGGCAGTGTGACAAGTCATTTGGGAGGGCTAATGGGCTGCTGGGCTGCATAGGGAGGTGGTGTTGCCTCTGTACAGATTACTTGTAAGATCTCACTGAAAATATTGTGTCAAGTTCTGGAGAACAAATCTTTGGAAGAACCAATGGAGGGCAATTAAAATGGTGAGGGTATGCATCAAAACCCTACAAGGAGCAACTAAAGGAACTTGATATGTACACTCTGGAAGAGAGGAATGAGAAAGGGATATGATAGAGACATTTAATACCTCACGGTAAACAAAGTACAGGGGCTGGTATTTTCAGGAAAAAGTTCTTAGAACAAGGGGACATGCTGTGAAGCTGGTGGTATGTAAGTTCAGGAGAGATGTGAGGAAGTACTTCTTCATAGAAAGAGTTGTGGATTCCTGGAACAGCCTACCAGCTGAGGTGGTGGGGGCAAAAACAGTGGTGGGGTTCAAGAAAGCATGGGATAGGCATTGTCACAGGCTGTGGGTAACGGATGGACTGACAGGCAATGAAACAGTGTAAGGCTGCAACAAAAATTAAAAATGTTATTCTTTACAGCAGAACAACATAAACATAATGTGAACTGAGGTGACAAAATAAAAAGGAGGATATCAAACAAAAAACACAAAACTCCATTATTCCAGAACTTCAGCATAAAAAATACATTAGCATAACAACTAGAAGGAGCTAGCTGTTCTAGCTGTTCTCCATCCAACACCTTAGTGTTCTGATCTGAACCTAGAACAAGCATTACTATATATAGGTAAGCAGATCATGTGATGAGCTTAGATTTGCCCATACTATCTCAAAACAAGAAAGAACGTTTATTTCAATGAATTACTTCAATCCATACATACATTCAGATGTGTCTAGATCGCATAAGAGTGTGCACCTCTCTAAGAGGTTTTTTTTATTGCTTTAATAAGGTTTTCAACCAGCAATGACCTCCAAAGCACCGCCCCTAACACAGATACATCATAAAAAGGTTAAGACAGTGGCTGGCCAGCGCTATAAATGTATTCTGCTGTGGGAGTGTAATGAGGGTGTCTTGCTGCTGTTTAAAAGATTTGTGAATTCTGCTATGTTTGAAAGTTGAAGGAGGTAAAATAAACCCATTTTGTAAAACAGAACATTTGCACTAGCATGCAGAACTTTGTTTCAGCTTAAATTGCAAAAAGAACCCTAGCTAAATGTTTGTTTGCAGATGAGTCTGAAGGACTGCATGATAATGTGCACAGCCATGGCAGAAGAGAACAGAGAACAGGGAACGCAGCCCGAGAAGCCACACCGCCAAATGGGAAAGCTTGAAACTGCAATCGCTTTCTCCGAGCGGCAGTTTCCTGCTGCTTCCTATACTACACTACACTTTTACTCAATTAAAAAGAATATTTATAAATTAGGAGGCTCTTGCTCTGTTTTGCTGCAGAAAAGAAATGACCTTTCTTATATACAGGGCTGTTCATAGAATCAGGGGAATAATTTATGTAGCGCTGTTTCTGACTTCTACTTTTTAACACAAAATCAAGGGTTCTGACATACTGTCCAGGGAGCTCATCCTGGCTTCGGGTTACCTCTGTATAGCACGATCCAGGTCCATTCTTTTTAACAAGGACCTTCTCATTTCTTTTTATAATGGTATAAAACAACCAAAGAACCACCCAACACTGCTGTCTTTTTATTAGGGGTCCAGCGGTCTTCTAGCTAGCTAGGCTTAACCTGGGCTGTGAAACACAGAACATATGGGAACAGACAGACAAACAATAAAGTGGGTGGCCAGTCCAACAAACTTAACAGACAACAGAAATAACAAGCTACAACATATAATTAACAGTACACTCACAGCCCAGGTAACACTTGGGTTACCACAGCAGTAGGAGCAACAACAAAAAAATTAGAAGGGGGGGTCATCCTCTCACAGGCATAAGGGAATCTTAGTGGAAAGGAATAGGTGGAGGGAGAAAAAGCCAGAGGTCAAGTACTGTAGTGTGTGCTGTGGTACTGTAGCTAGGGAAAAATGGGCAGACTCGGTGGACAAAGATGTCCTTATCTGGCAACAAATTCTATGTTTGTATGAATACTCCCCCTACCATCACCACTTTAACTGAAACTGTTTATGTTAATTGAGGGGACCTAATGTTACTCTGGACTCCGGTCAAATGAATCTGTTCTTTTTTTTTCACTGTTGTACATATTTGCGACGTATCATTTTATATTGTTTTCTTGGATGAAAACAACAAAAAGCTGATTAACTGCAAAAAAGTAAATCGTAAATAATTGTGGAGCAAACACAGTTTCCTGAGGCACCCCACTTGTTATGCCTCCTTCATTTGATTCCATGCCATTAGTTCTCACCCTTTGCTTTCTTCCTGATAACCAGCTATCAATCTAGTTGGCTAACTTCCTATTTACTCCCATGCTGTTATGCCTATAAAGCAGTTTCCCATGTGGTATCTTACTGAAGGCCATATAGAAGTCCAAATAAACAACATCTACTGAGAACCCCTTGTCTAAACTTTTTATAACTGGTTCTGAAAAAGAATAGATTTGTTAACTATCAGTGCCCACTAGTAAAACCGTGTTGGTTGTTTTCCCCCATCCCAACTCTTTCAGTTCTTCCATTATTTTCATCCACATCATGGACTGCATTATTTTGTATAGAATAGCAATTAGGCTAATTGGTCTATCATTTGACAGTTCTCCTCCATCAGCCTTCTTAAACAGTGGAATCACTTTAGCCTTTCTACAGTCATTTGGCACTCCCCCTATCTCAATTAAAACTGTATAAAATATATGCTAGTTAATGGTTTGGCTAATTCCCTTGTTAATTACTTTAAGACCATTTGGTGAATGTCATCTGGTATAGATGACTTATCCACCTTTATACTCAGTAGTTTATCGAGCACCTTCTTGTTACTGAATATCCTTCCTATTTTATCTGTTTCCCCCTCATTCCTCGTCCCTCTGACAATATTCTATGACCAGTCATCTTCCCATAAAATAAGGTCCTTGGAGAAGGATGCTTTTTTTATCTTTTTAATAATTTCCAGATCAATGTCCAGCTTACAATCTGGTGACCTGTAATATTTATATAGAATAAACAAAGGGGATGTGTAAGTTACAAGGTTATTATTCAGTCTCAGGATTTATGGAACATAATAATCCATGAGGATGAAGGCTGAGTGGATTGTGATGTTCCATAAACCCTTAGACTGAATTGTCACCTGTAACTCACACTTCCCCATTGTTTTATTTTTTATATAATTGGGATAATCTCACAGTTAAATAAATAAGTGTCACTTACTGCTTTTCTGCAGTTTTCTGTTGTTAAGCATAGAAGCAGGATATTATTGAAAACAAGTCCAGAAACATGCTCAATGGAACTTAACAGTCTAACAACTTGAACAGGAAAAATTTGAATTTTAAGAAGTTCTAGAAATAAAAAATTCTCAACGAAGTGGAGAATAACATCTTTTGGTCAGGTTTTCAATTATTGCCTGATGAGTAGTTGACAATAATTCTGAGCCTTTTTTTTTTGCTCGATTTTGGTTGTTTAAATATTGACAGAGATATTGTTTTGAAAGAAGCAATATAGCTCAAATAGGGTTTGGAAGCTGTTTCCTGGTTCAGGAACTAATACAGTTTCCTGTTTCGAGGCTGCTGGCAGTAAAATGAGATGGAGCAGGAACTGGATTTCCCTTTAGTAGGCTCTGTTACACATTGCAGGTAATTAAAATTCTGGGTTGAGTGGTATTATAAATGGAAGAAATATGCTGCTGTTTATTTATGCTTAGGACATTTCTGTGTCTTGATACTTTTGGGATGTCAGTTGTGGGAATATAAGCAGCTAGCTACAAGCATTTGAATGCTTATTTTTCATGTACTGTGGTTAGTGATTCATTTGGAATGTGGCAGTTCTGCACTGTTTTATATGTACCTTTATCTCCTGTTCTCCACGGCAGCCCCATCTGATCGAACCTCCTGCCCCGTCACCCAGCTCCTCCGGGACTTATCTTCACCATTGTTGTATTTTGCCACAGGACCATGGCTGTGCCCAGCAACCAGTGTGGAGCCTGCAGGAGTCAATCTTCAGCCCACCACCGATGGTATTTTACACCTGTTTTCTCCCTCTTTCCCTTCTGTTGCTGGGGTGTGACACATCAGTGTGTGCATGTGGAGGCGTATGCATGTTGTAAAGCCCCACAGCACCCTCCCTTTGTTAATGTCCCTGACCCATTCTGCACTCAGTCCTCCACCTGGGGGCAGTCCAGTCATTTGGTGAGACTACCAAGCCACCCTCTCCAGGAGAGGAGAGGAGAGGAGAGCAGTCCCCTGGACACTTGATCCTCTCACTCTCCAGCTGATCCCCAGCAACCCGCTTGCACCATGAACATGGGTCGCCGGTGTGGCAGGAAGTAAAGCACCAATGCCTCAGCCCTCCACACTGCTGGGCCAGCCTCAGTTCTGCACTTTTTCTTTTATCATCTGCAACATGCTTCTCAGTTTGTTCATGCTGATGTTCTTTGATTGGAACCACAGAGAGATGTAAGGGATGTAATTTACATATGGAGCCAAATAGAATGGAGAATTAGGTTATTTCATTTTGGAGGATCTGTTTCTCTTATGCAGCCTGTAAGCTGTAATCACATATCTTTCTGGGTATTCCAGATTTTCATAGATTTGAGGCCGCACTTGTCCAATATGCTTAGGATTTTCCCCACTTTGGGTTTCAGTTTGCCTCTCAGTATACAGTAGGACTTTAACTCCATGACTGTCTGTGTGCAGGGAAATGTCACTCCAGGTCAGGTCATATTGCTCTTGGGTGCGAATAGCAAAATGCAGTCAAAATGAAACAGAGAAAGTTTAAGAACTGTGTTGGGTTTTTCATCCCAGTAGTTTCTGAGTAATGCAGTAGTTCAGTGTCATATACAGTAAGATGTTGAACTTTTTGTGGTCGACTGCCCTTCTCCAATTTATTCAAGTACTTTTGTTTTGCTACAAGGGTTTTTTGTGTCAGCTAAGTCTGTCTCAAGCCCGTTAAATATTGAATAGGCACAGTTTTTACTGGAAATATGCCTAACACTCTATATAATTTCCCTTGTTGTGCCATTTTCTTATTCTTCTCCACTTCACTTTTTAACAGCATAGATAAAGTCAGCTAGGTGCTTGTCTAAAATGCTAACAGGAATTTCATGAATTGTCAGATATCTTACCTGCTCTAAATAAGCTGTGACTAACTTCAGATCACATAGTATATTTTAATAGTATTTGCAGTTTTTTGCTTTTCTATAAAGACTTGCCAGTCCTTGTGGTTTGGAAGAATGCAATGTGATGCCATTTTCACACAAAGTAAAAGCGAGAGTGACTGAGGTTTGACAAAGAAAGCATGGGTGAAACATGCCAAAGTCAGCTGTCAGGGCACAAGTGTATTTTTCTGTCAGTTCACTATAATTCATTGTTGGTGATTGACAGTTAGTGACAATTCACGCTTAGAAATGGATTATCATTACCTGTCAATCAAAAACCATGCATAATCACATTTAGAAAAGTGTTCCTGTACAAGGGTTATTTGGCTTAATTATACAGTATAATACACTCTGATTAAAAATTACCCTTCCAGATAATCATTTTGCCCTTACCCAAACTGATTCAGGTACTGTTACTTTCTTTGATGATGAGTTCTTCACTGGTTTTGATGTTGTCAGTAATATGAAGTTCAACACCACCCCCTTTGTTCTTCCTGTCTTTTCAATACACTGTAGCTTCTATTCCTAAATGTTTTTTTCACCACCAGTTGTCTTCCTCTGCCAGTCATGTTTCAGTAACTGCTCTGATATCAAGTTGTTCTCTTTTTAGAAAAAAACTTTATTTTCATAATTTACCTATACATATAGTAAACATTCTAACAGGGCATACAGTTCCATGACAGAAGTCCCTTAATCAAAAGGAATACATGCATTCATTATATTGTGCTACATCATCAGAAGGATACCTCATAATAATATTATTTAAGTAAATCTCAATTTGTGCTGCTGTGTGAGACCAAGAGCAACATGACTATTTCAAAAGTCTTAGAGCTACCCAGAAGTAAGAGTCCCCAAAAAAGAACATATTTCATTAGGGACTAATGGCACTGTGTTTAATAGCAAAAGTAAATCTTGAATCTGAAATACCTTCAAGCAGCAGAAAGGCAGTAAAACATAATGAACAGACCTTGCCTACATTCTTCCTGTAATCCCCAACTAAAGTTAACAATAAACCCAATATGTTTGAAACCCTCCCCCCCCTTGAGAAAACCTTACAACTAAGAACTTTAATATAATCAGTGACCTTAGAAACAGTGGAAAATATGACTGTGGTGACCTAACCCAAGAGACTCAACTCCAGACTAATCAACACTGTAATAAAAGCAACATATAATAAGTAACAGCATTCCAGAAACAGTAGCATCCTGACTGAGTAGAGGGAAAGCTAATCAGCTGAGAAAGCTATCAACAACCAAGCCGACTGCAAAAACTGTATGAGTAGCATTCTACTCTAACAAATCCACAGCATCACAGCTCTCCCATGGCCTTGGAGCCATCTCCTTCCTCTGTCTGGCCTTAGATTCATCCTCCCTCCTAGCCACCCACTTGCCAGCTTTTACAGTGTCCAAGAAGATGCAAACCTTAGCCAATCCAGAGATGGGCCAGGTAAATCATGGAATGAGGTACACCAGTGTTTCTCAATAAACATCGAACTCTGTCAAATATCTTTCGATGTTGTCATATGGCATAACTTATGTTGGGGAAGACATACACTTGCTGGACATCCTGCATGATAGGGCCAGCTTGTCATATGACATAACTTACGTTTGGGAAGACATACACTTGTTGGACATCCTGCATGATAGGGCCAGCTTGATGAGCATACTGCAGTATATGATCTCTGATACTGACTCCCGCTGTCACCAAAATCAAGGTCCGAGGTGCATCAAGAGTTCTGTGGTCGGCCTCTTGGAGTGATCCAGTGTACCTTCTGAATAGCTGTAATAGGCTCAACCCCCTCTGGTAGTAACTTCTCAGTGAGCCATTCCTGAATGAACATCACCAGGTGATCCCCTTCACAGCCCTCTGGTAAGCTGATGATCCTTATATTAGCAGATCTGGTTTGGTTCTCTAAGATTTCCAATCTTCCATGTAGGTGCTGGTTTTCTTTAACCATTATTGCTGTGGTACTCATGGATGCATCCACTTGCTTGTGGATCTTGCCCACCTTGCCTTTCAATCCATCCATGGTGGTCTCTAGAACCAGCACCCTGCTATTTACAACAACAAAATGCTGGGTTGTATTGCAAGGGGTATATCCTCAAGGAGGGAGGCGGTGATTCTGCCACTGTATAGGTCATTAGTTAGACCACACCTGGAGTACTGCGTGCAGTACTGGCACCCATATCTGAAGAGGGACATTAAGTTACTGGAGGGGGTGCAGCACAGGGTGACAAAGATGATCAAGGGGCTGGGAGACTTATCATACAAGAGGAGGTTGAAGGAGTTGAACATGTAGTCACTGGAGGAGAGGAGGGACAGGGGTGACATGATTGGAACCTTTAAATGCATGAAAGGAATAAACAAGATGGGTACAGAGGGGCTGTTCAAAGTAAGGGAGGGGAGGGCCACCAGGGGCCATGATATGAGACTGGAGGGAGGAAGGTTCAGGAGGAGATGAGGAGACACTTTTTTCCAGAGAGGGTGGTGGCTGGGTGGAATGCATTACCTGCAGAAGTGGTATCCAGTAGAACAGTGGACTGCTTCAAAAGGGGATGGGACAGGGCAAGGGGGAGGGTTAATGAAGGGGAAGGGTGGAAGGGAGGGGCAGCTGCAGAATAAGGGGTGCTAGCTGCACATTCGAGCAGACTTGATAGACCTCTAGGCCTTTATCTGCTGGTAAATTTCGTATGTTCATATGTTCGTATTAAAGCTGACCACTGTCTGGGTTAAATCCAAAACTGAGGAAGTCAGCTTTTTGAGCTTCACACCTAAAGACACCATTGTTTCACCAGCACCTTGCTCAGCCACAGTCTGTGCATCAACATCAGGCCACGAGGCATGAGCTTTGCCAAACCCCTTGCCTTTCTCTGCTTCACCTGCTGCTTTCTCTTTCCTGGAACTGCCCATTTCTTAGAAAGGTGATATCGCTTTTTCAACTGGTGCCCACAAAAATCAGTTTCAATGTACTTAAAAAGGAGGATTTTAATATATTGCTGTAGGTATCACAAGAGCTGCAAAATCTGCTGCTACTCATCTCTGGCTCCACAGCCTTCCCCCTCACAAGTTGTTCTCTTTTATACCAACTCCTTTAAATGTTCCATGTTATTGTTCTGACTTCTAGTATTGATCTGTATATAAATTACTGCTCCCTTTTAATGTTCATTGTGCGAATGCACAAGAAGCGTTCGTCAGCTTTCTCCACAAGCAGGTTGTGGAGGCATGGCACTGTTGTGCCCAATGCCCCCACAACCTGCAAAGCTTATTTCCATCCCTCAATGCCATGGCATTGCTGCTGACACTAGTTCAGCCAGCGTGCCCCAACTTTGAAAAAAATCAGCTACTGCAATCAGGGGCCGCCTCGTCATTGCAGTGTAAGCCATTTGCTGCAATGAGGGAGTGACCCGTCATTGCAGGGCAGGATGTGGGATCCCTGATATTGTTTGTGAACATGGCGGCGGGTTGCCACCGTGTTCACAAACAAAATACCCCCTCACCTCCACCATGTTTACTTGCCGACGGGGGAGCCCACTCCCCGTTGGCATTCTGTAACCCCCCCGTAGTTCCTGCTGATGGGGTGCCCAATCCCCATCGGCATAATAATTATCCCCCCATTTTGCTCCTGCCAATGGGGTGCCCAATCCCCTTTGGCATAATGATACTCCCCCTTCCATTGCTGTGGCTGAAGGGGTGCCCAATCCCCCTCAGCTCCTGCAGCTCCCCTCCTCCTTGCCTTGTTTGCTGGTGGGGGTGCCCAATCCCCCGTCGGCTAACCCACCCACACAGGTGGCATGCTGGGAGCCCAACCCAGCGTGCCAAAGCAGCTGTTAAATCAGAAAATGGTCCCCTGATGTCTTATTTTTGTTACACCCTGTAAAAAAAGTAAACAGTCCCTCGTAATCTCCCTGCCCCCCACAACCTGCACCTACCACTCGCATTCTGCCTCCCCACCCCCTACCCTCATAGTTATCTTTGGAGCTCAGCGTGACGATCTTAGCTGGACTGGGAACACGTCTGCACTCTTCAAAAGCCGACCCGCGAACTGAAGAAATGCCAGTAAGCTGTATAATGTAATAAATAGGGTTTTTCAACTTTAGTGCATATCTTGGGCATTTTGGGAATTTTTTCACCAAATTTTCAACATGGTTTTGGGATCCCTCCTCATGAATTCTTGAACTGTCATGGTGTTAATCGGCCCCAAAGGTGGTTTCGCGGTCACTGTGCAGAATTACCCTTGGGGCTGATTAACAAAATGACAGTGTCCAGTGTTCATGAGGCGGGCTCTCAAAAAGCCTATGTTGCAGATTTGGTGGAAAAAATCCAAAAAATGACTGTTTTACAAGCGTGCATGTGCGAGTTGCTACGTACGCTCATAACTTCATGAATTTACAATATTTTCATGCCAGATTTTCAACATTGGCATTTCGTCACACCTCCTTGTGAGCAGTATAGCTGTCATTGTTCACATCCTGGCCGAAATGTGTTTTCTCAGTTCCAGTGCAGAATGGCGCGGTCGCTGTGGGAAATCAGTGTTCAGGACAGATTAAGAAAATGACAGTGACACTGTTCATGAGTAGAGGTCCTAAAATGCCTATGTTGAAAATTTGGTAAAGATATTCCATAAAATGACTGTATTACGGCGTGGTTGTGCAGTTAGCACGCACGCTTTTGTAACTTCGCGAATTTATAAAATTTTCACTCCAGATTTTCAACATTGCCATTTTCCCACCTACTTATGAACAGTGCAGCTGTCATTTTTCCCATCCTGGCCGAAATGTGTTTTTGCACTTCCGGCACAGAATAGAGTGGTCGCTGTGGGAAATCACTGTCCGGGACAGATTAAGAAAATGACAATGATACTGTTCGTGAGCAGAGGTCCTAAAATCTCTATGTTGAAAATTTGGTGACGAAACTCCATAACATGACTGTTACAAGCATGCGTTGAACTGTTTCCATGCACCCTTGTAACTTTGCAAATTTGTAATACTGTCACGCCACATTTTAAACAGTGGCATTTTTTCACAACTCCTTATGAAAACTACAGCTGTCATTTTTCACATCCTGGCTAAAATATGTTTTTGCACTCTTGCCGGACAATAGCATGGTCACTCTGAAATCAGTATTTGGGACAGATTAAGATCGACTGAGTGAGAGGGTGGAGTGACCGAGCTCAACTGAGCTCTGTTGGGACTGCTGTGGATTTGTTTGTGGGCAGACAAAGTCCTCAACACAAGAGCCCAGTACAAAAGGACAGCCTGCAGCACTGGGAGAAATAGAATGAGAGAGCGAGTGAGGGAGGGGGAGTGAGCGAACTCACCAAAGTGCTGTCAGGACTGCTGCGGATTTCTTTGTGGGCAGAAAAAGGCGTCAATACAGGCAGGGGCCCAGTACTGCAGGCCAGCCTGCAGCAGTGGGAGAAACAGTATGAGTGAGTGAGACAAGGGGACTTAGTGAGCTCAACAGAGCTCTATCAGGACTGCTGGGATTTCTTTGTGGGCAGAAAAAGGTGCCAATGCAGGCAGGAGCCCCGTACAAAAGGGCAGCTTGCAGCGCCAGGACAGACAGAATGAGCGATGAGAGAGGGAGACTGCGTGACCTCAACAGAGCTCTGTCAGGACAGCTGCAGAGTTCTTTGTGGACAGACAAAGGTGCCAATGCAGCCAGGAGCCCCATACAAAAGTGCAGTCTGCGGCGCCAAGAGAAACAGAATGAACGAGTGACAGAGAGGTAGTGAGCGACCTCAACGGAGCTCTACTGTGACTGCTGCAGATTTCTTTGTGGGCAGAAAATGTGGCAATGCAGGCAGGAGCCCAGTACAAAAGGCAGCCTGCAGCGCCAGGAGACACAGAATGAGCAAGTGAGGGAGGGGGAGTCAGAGAGTTCAACGGGACTTTGTTGGGACTGCTGCAGATTTGTTTGTGGGCAGAAAAAGGCAGCAATGCATGCAGGGGCCCAGTACAAAAGGGCAGCCTGCAGTGGCAGGAAAACCAGAATGAGCAAGTGCGTGAGCTCAATAGAGCTGTATTGTAACTGCTGCAAATTTCTTTGTGGGCATAAGAAGGCAGCAATGCAGGCAGGAGCCCAGTAGAAAAGGGCAGCCTGCAGCGCTGGCAGAACAGAATGAGGGAGTGAGAGAAGGGGAATGAGCGAGCTCAATGAAGCTTTGTCAGGACAGCCATAAAAGGACTGTGTTACCAGCATGCATTTAACTGTTTCCACTCACCCTTGTAACTTCGCAAATTTGTAATACTGTCACGCCACATTTTCAACAGCGGCATTTTTCCACAACTCCTTATGAACACTACAGCTGTCATTTTTTACATCCTGGCTACAGTATGTTTTTGCACTCTTACCAGACAATAGCATGGTCCCTCTGGGAAATCAGTGTTTGGGACAGATTAAGATCAACCGAGTGAGAGGGGGAGTGATCAAGCTCAACTGAGCTCTTTCAGGACTGCTGCGGATTTGTTTGTGGGCAGACAAAGGCCCCAACACAAGAGCCCAGTACAAAAACACAGCCTGCAGCACTTGGAGAAACAGAACGAGAGAGCGAGTGAGGGAGGGTAAGTCAGCGAACTCACCGAAGCGCTGTCAGGACTGCTGCGGATTTCTTTGTGGGCAGAAAATGGCATCAATACAGGCAGGGGCCCAGTACTGCAGGCCAGCCTGCAGCAGTGGGAGAAACAGGATGAGCGAGTGAGACAAGGGGACTTAGTCAGCTCAGCTGAGCTCTATCAGGACTGCTGGGATTTCTTAGTGGGCAGAAAAAGGTGCCAATGCAGGCAGGAGCCTCATACAAAAGGGCAGCCTGCAGCACCAGGAAAACCAGAATGAGTGAGTGAGTGAGACAGGCGGAGTGAGCGACCTCAATGGAGCTCTGTCGGGACAGCTGTGGATTTCTTTGTCGGTGAAAAGCCACCAACACAGGGCAGGAGCCCAGTACAAAAGGGCAGCCTGCAGCGTCAGGAGAAACAGAATGAGCGAACAGAGGGGGAGGAGTCGCCTCAATGGAGCTCTGTCGGGACAGCTGCGTATTTCTTCCTTAGCAGAACAAGGTGCCAACGCAGGCAGCAGCCCACTACAAAAGAGCAGCCTTCAGCACTGGGACAAACAGACTTATCCAGTGACAGAGGGCCACTGAGCGAGCGCGACAGACCAATGCAATCAACATTCGGCATTGACAAATGCTTGTTACAGTATTGGTCTGGTTATTACTGATATTCCCAATTATGTCATTTTGATTTCTAGTTTTTATTGCACTGTTTCCAGGACTACATTGTTCACCCCTCTCTGTTTCTCCCACCTGTATGCCCCAGTGTTTCACACCAATCCACAAGTGCTTTTTTTAAGAGAGACTTGACACCCAGTAGTAAGTAGAGACTATTGCATAGATGACTGTGTTATGAATTTTTTACACTCCAATGGCATGCAAAAAAATACACCATTTGTGTGTAAAAAAAACCCACATCAACTTGATAAGCACATAGTTACTTATGTTTTATTTTGTATACCATCTGGTTCAAGCACAGAGGCTAATGAGTGAAGTTTCCATTTATTCAGCTATAGAAAGTGAAAGTGAAGCACTGGGGCTACAAACAGCAAAGGAAAAGTGAAGTGCAAGCACTACAAATGCCGTAATGACTGGGTATGATGATATTAAGATGTTTGTTCACACTGATAATCAGTGTGATAAAGGAGGTCACCAGTTGTTGTAATCTATTTATACCAAAATTTTAAAAAGCAGGGTCTTGATTTTCAAAGCCCTGAGACAGATGCACAGTGCTTGTGCCAAAAAGAACTGATGAAAGGGGGTCTCCCTGTGCCATATTGTGCTTCATTCCTGATTTTGAAAGTGTGCCTGCACCATCAGTGGGGTCGCTGTGCCAAATTGGCTTATGGCATGCCCATGCCAGCATGCCAGATGTGCAATAGTGGACAGGGGGCTTGTAGCAGACCCTGGCTGCAGCATCCCCTTATACAGGAATTTGAAAGCTCAGCTAAGGGTGCAGGTCACAGAGGTGCATAGATCATGCAGAGCTGCTCTAATATCCTGTGCACCACCACCCCACCCATAGAGTGTGTTGCTATCATGGTGTGTTGTGCCGGTGTGTTCCCAGTCATGAACCCCCCCCAACAAACATAACAATGTCAACACCAGGGCTGTCTGTATGAACAACAAAATACAGCTATGTACTGCAGGTAGTCAGGTGTGATGTCAGCATGGCTACAAAAGCTCCCGGAACTATCACCATGATTTCCTGGCACACAATGCCAGTGTTAGTTGTGTGCCATAGCTTGCCATCTGTACACCCTGCCTGAAATATCTGTTCGGGGGCATAGAAAGTCAGCACGTTGCAATGGGTGGCCTTTGATATGGAAGTTGGAAGCCTATGTCACTGGTGTGGGTGTGACATCACAGCACTGTTAGATTGCCACGGTCAGGTTGTGCAGGCAGACATGTTATGTTCATTGTTGTGCATAAAGCTACTGTTGCACAGAAGATCAAGGGCGGAGATGATGAAACAGTAGCAGTGTATAGGAATGAATCCATAGCACTAGAGCTACAACTGTTTAATGCTGAGAACGTGCTGGGGACCTGCATTTGGAAATCAACACAGGCTGCTGGGGGTCAGTTGGGGAGAGGGTGGAGGACTGCACACCCCAAGGACTGCTTTCCTCTCCCAGGGTGGGGTGGCCACCTGACTCGGCCTTTGACTGCCACCGGGTAGAGGCCCAGTGATAGTACAGGCAATGAGAGGCATGAAAGGAGAGGCTGAGGTTCTATAGGATGTGTGCATCTCCATGCACACATCCTGAAGTGTCACCACAACAGGGGATCATGGGAGAAAACAGAAAATAGGATCCGAAGGTGAGCTACTGCCCTACATTCCTCCCCAGACCTGTAACACTACCCGGATGCCTGGAGCAACTCTGGATGAGGACACAATGGTGGCGGATGGCCCTCACCCTCCATCCCTGCCACAGGAGGCAATCTGTTTGGGACTCACTCCAGATAGGTCCGGAGGAAGTGGGTGCCAGCTGGAGGGAGATGGAAACAGACAGGGGACTCATCTGTGGAGTAAAAAGCTGAATAACAAAAAAGACCTTCTTTGTGTTTTGCTTAACAAATTAAAAAATTCTGAAGTCACATACTATACCAAGCTGCATAAACATATCAGTTTTATTTATTGCACATTTATCTGTGGTGCCTCCATTCCAGACTGGCAAAATGAGATGTTTTTAACAATAAGCTAGTCAAACTAACACTCAGCTGCCCTTGTGACATGCACCATTGTAAGCGCTACAATGACTTAAACTGACTGTCCCTGGGTGACAGAAGAGAACTGGACTTCATCCTGTTCTCCCTGAAGTGTGTCAAAGACATTGTCTCATCTTATTTGCACTCAAGGCATATCTGTAGGTCCTGTCCTAGAACGTTGCACTCCACTGGGTCAGTCTAGTTGATGGTCCAGCATATAAATATGACTCTCAAGTCACTTGACTTTAGCCACAGATGCCTGACTGTTTGAAACTCCTTGCTAGAATCCCTATGCCTGATAAACCACCACTTGCTCTCAAGTAGGAAAGTCAAAGAATGGTTCTTTTCAGTATTCTCTTGGCGTGAACCTTGCTGACATCATCCTGGAGCCATAACACAGACATAGACAATGTTGGCAGAAAAAAAGCATTAGTTCATCCAGTCTGCCCAGATTTTCCCTTTTGTACCCTGTGACCTATTGTCTACATGGGGTTTGGCACTCCTCCTCCCCCTTGCTCCCTGCCTTACTGCTACCCCCATAAGTAACTATTAAGCTGTTTACTCTTTACCAGCCATGCTTGAACCCATAAATGTTTTTTTATACCCAACACCTCTGCCCATAGACACTTCTACTGCTCAACATATGTAACAACTGTGAGCTTTCATCCATACACCCCTGCACTGGGTCTTACTTTGCACTTGAAACTTTGTTATGCCTATGTAGACGTACAATGCTTTGTATGTTGTATACTGTATCTAGTACTAATTATGTCTGTAACATGTTTGTTTGTATTCAGAAGTTTCTCCTTAACAGGGCACCACTGTAAACAAGCTATGCACAATAAATTTTATCCTGAATAAACTTGCATTAAAATGAATCAAAAGAAAATTACAGGGCAAAATTTGCAACTGCCACATTTGTGGCTTTTAGTGGGGGAATTATGTAGCCATGTAATGCAGAGTGTGACCTGATGATGGCTATAGGTTACAGAATCAGCTATATTGCCTCTTCTATAAACCATCCTAGAACACTTTCTGATGCACTCCTTCAAGAACTTGTCCATTTGGAAGAGGTACCTATTCTTCTCTACAATTTACATGTTCTTGTTGGCTTGGACCGAGTACATAGTGACAAAGCTTAACCTCCTCTGTGCTCTAGCTCCCTATTGCAATGACTGCTGTTGACATCCTTATTGACTGTCCATATGAGGCTATCATGATTAATACTAACCACTTATGATCATGCTTTCTGAATGGCATCTCTGTAATAGCATCATGCTCTACATAAGGCCTTTAAAAGGTCTGATTGGGTTTGGAAATCTTTCCTGCTGCAGTTGCATCTAATGCATAAATATGGACTTTTTAGTATGTTTTTGAAGGTGCGGTAGGGATGACCAACCCCATTTTCAAAATTTTTAGTAATCTTAAGATGAAGAAAGGTAACAGAGTTTTTATCTACAGTGAATGTAAATTTCACATTGGAATTAGTCCTTTCCAGATTATTTTGAATCTCACACAGCTCCTTCCTAGAGCCCTGCCACACCATCAAAATATCATTGATATACCTCCACCACGTATCCTTCTTTTTAAAGAATAGCTGTAAGTCAGAGCTAACACATGGTTCCTCTCCCACATGCTGTGATAATTATTAGTATTATATGTTCCATAAATTGGTGTATAAGTTCCACCAAATTCCTGTCCAAGGTGCTGGATTCCAACAGTGCCCTTTTGAATGCCCAAAGTCCACCCTCATTAGGGATGTTTGTATGTATGGACTCCACATCCATGGTGGCTAAGTCATTTACTTTCTATCCTTAAGTCCCTTAGGATCTGTAACATGGAGCCCCTAACATATGAGGGGAGATTCTGGGCCTTACCCCTGATGTGGCCATCAAGATGCTGTGCCAATGGCTCCAAAAGGGAGCCAATTCTTGCCACTATAGATTGACTAAAGGGGTTATTCAATGATTTATGAATTTTTGGAAGGGGGTGGCACTCACTGGATTACCACCATCAAAAATGCAGAAATCATATTGTATGTGACTCCGTGTTGTAAAGCTGACATAATGTAGGTGTCTCTCACTTTTTCAAATATATCATAGGATCCCCACTGAGTTCCCTATAGTGGCTGGTGTAAGCAAATTGTCATCTCACTTCATTTTGTAAGACCAGGTATTCATGACGAGATTTATTGAGTAATTTATTTTTGTTAACTAAAAAAGGAAGACTAGAAAATACTGCCTATTTTTAGCCTCATCCCAATTGGGGGGGGGGGAGGAAGGATCAGATGTAAACCAACTAAAATTGCACCAGAGTAAGCTGTTGGTAGTATTTGTACTATAATAGACCAGCCTTGATCAGTTGCGCACTCCCATTGTAACAGATGAACCAAGCAGGTTTTCCTATAGCAGCATGTCTCCAGTTTTCTTTATCTAATGGCAGCTGGGCAAGGAAGACAGATGGTGGTCAGTGGCTACTTGCTGTAGCAAGGGATAATATTCACTTCACTAACAGGACCCCAAATGTCACTTTAAGTATTCTTTCAGTGGAGCAGAGAAGGGTAGTGGTGTGGCTGAGGGTGGTGAGGTGTGGGCAGTGTTTGTTTCATGGGGTTTAGTGGGGAAGTGGGTGGCAGGGTTGTAAGTTCTTAGTACAGCTACAGAACTGGGCATTGTATGGAGGGAAGAGTACAACTAGTACATGCAACTATGCCAGGTGTGGGTGAGTAGTGTGGTACGGGTGCTACAAGGGATGAAGGTGATGGGATTAATTTCTGTGGTTGTTGTTGGTGAGAGGTGGTGGGAGAACAGAGCTACCACTTTATCTTGTTTTAAAGAACCCTTTTTTCATGTCTTGTAAGTGGCCTTTTATTGACCATTTTGAGTCTACTTTAGCATTTTATTGACTTCTGAAGTAATAAAAGGAGCACTACATTTAATATCTGTTTCCCAAGGTTTATATTAATGCACTACCTAGAAACATAGCTATATGGAATGTTTCGGTATAAAGGACTGCTTGGCCCACCCAGTCTGCCCAGGTGGTCCCTGCCTATTCTGCCTCCACAGAACCTAACTGGTCTCTGGCAATCATCTCTCCTCTTTGCCTATTCACTAATATGCCCCTATGTTTATCCCAACCATGCTTGGAGCTCCGTATTATTTTTGCCTCCACCACTTGTGCTGGCAGTCTATTCTAGTCATCTAGCACTCTAAAAGTGATACAGTAGTTCCTCACATTCCTTTTTAACTCCCACCCCTCCAGCTTTATCACATCTAGTCCTGGTGCTTATCCTCCTTTGAAAGAGACTACTCTCCTGAACATTGTTCACCCCTGTGAGATACTTGTAGATCTCCATCATGTCCCCTCTTGCTCTTCTCTCTTCCAGGGTGTACATTTTGAGATCCCTCAGTCTCCCCTTGTATGGCTTTTGATGCAACATTGGTACCATTTAAGTTGCCTACCTCTGGACTGCCACCACTCTATCTTTTTTTTCTTTCTGAGGGGCAGCTTCCAGAACTGGACAAAATACCTCAGGTTGGGTCATACCAGTGAGCAATACAGTGGCAATGTCACCTCTCTCCTCCAGTTGGAGATACCTCTCCCAATACATCCCAGCATTGCACTTGCCCTACCCACTACTTTGTCGCACTGCCCTGCCGCTCTGAGGTCATTGGATATGATAACTTTAGGGTCTCTTTCCTGCTTGGTGACTGACAGTTCCTCCCCCATCCTGTACTCAGTAGCTGGATTCTAATGCCCCAAATGCATAATTTTGCACTTTCTATTGTTGAATCTCAACTGCCTTTATTAATCCTTTTCCAACAGTGAACCCATTGCTCTTCTGAAATGACACACTGCAGCTTTTGTTCCCACTGTTGTTTAGCCTTCAGGAAAGGGTCAGGATAAAGGGCATCCCTTTTGCCCTTATATATACACTGTATTACTGGCTCTGCCCTTGGTAACAGTGCCCTCTTTACACAGAGAGGGTGTATACACTAATAAAGGGCAGGAGGAGTGCTACTTATTGAACTTTAAGATTATGTCCCTAATCTGTAAGTATCTCCAAAAATTCCTTTGGGGAATATGGTACCTCTCTTGGAGGGAGGCAAAGGAATCAATAATAGGAGAGCCGAGTATCAGAAGATCTTGAACCAATCTAATGCCCTGCAGATCTCATTACTTCCAGTGGATTTTTGCCCACCCCGACAATTTTGTGCAGGGGTTATGCCACACAGAGGCATACTGCCAGGGATTTGAAGGTTCACCTAGGCTCTTATATACCTTCAACCAGTAAGGTTTTGAGACAAGCATTGGAGGAGAGATGCTGCATCAGTAGTAGTGCCCTGAGAAAAGAAGTATTGGTGGAGAAGCTCCCTGTATGATGCCAGTTTCAAGGCAGAGGCAAGCGAGGGACTGGACATTAAGTTGGAGGAACCCCCATGTAGTTTGAGCCATGATGAAGGCCACATGATAGCCATGGAACCAAGGCAACCCCCAGCTATTGTGCCTTCAGTGATGTCAGAGTTTTACACAGCTATATCTAGGGGGTTTGCCCTCCCAAAGAAACTGGCCTATAAGTGAGTTCACTTTCTGGAACCACCTAAAGGGAATTTGGATTGGGAGATGGGCGAGGAGATGGAAATATCTGGGGGCTATAGTGAGTTTAATGGCATCAATTTTCCCAGCTAAGGATAGGTGCAGTGATTTTCACCTTAACAGATCCAGCTCGGTGGTGGCAATCAATGGCTCAAGGTTAAGGGGGGCCAGTCTGTGGAGGTTGGGATGAAGCTTAACCCCCCAGGTTGGTGATGCCCTCTGGTGCCCATTTGATGCCCATGGATATGAAGGGGTCCATGGGACAAGTCTTGTTGAGTGGTAGGACCTCTGTCTTAGACTGAGTCTCAAGCCAGAGATGAGAAAAAAATTTTGTAGGAGAGAGAGGACCTGACACACCACCTGAGGGGCGTTATCTATGATAATGAGCAGATCATCAGCAAATAGAGAGGATTTAAAGGCATCTGGGCCCATGTTTAGTCCCGGGATGATTGTGTCCTCCCGAATGGCAATAGCCAAAGGCTCAATAGCAAGAACAAACAGGAGGTGGGAGAGAGGGGACAACCTTGATGGGTGCCTTTTTGCAGAGCAAAGGGTGAGGATTGGAGTCCATTCATAAGCAGTGAAGCAAGCAGAGATGCATATAGCAGGTGCACCCAGGTTCTTAAGGTAGGGCCTATGCCTATCTTCTCGGGGTTTCAAGGAGATAGGTCCATCGACAGAGTTGAAGGCCCTCTTGAAATCGACAGCAAGTACCATGACTGGAGCTAGGTAATTTTGAATTTGGTGGATAAGTGAGACCAATGCCCTTATGTGATCTGAACTGATCATATCCTTGACAAAATCCACCTGGGAAGGATGGATCAGATCAGGGAGTACAGACTTTAGTCTGGTTACCAACACCTTAGCCTGGATCTCAGCATCTGAATTTATAAGAGATATAGGGGAATATCTACCTGGGATGTTGGCTGCTTGCCTTTTTTTTGAGGTGGAAACTGTAATGACTGCTCCTCTCATTGTCTGAGACATGACTCCTTTTGCAAGGGAGTCCTGGAACACCCTAAGGAGGTAGACACCAACCTCCTTTTCAAGAGTTTGGTAAAAGTCAATGGGAAAGCCACTCCCACTGGGAGCACGGTGTGAGTTCATGGCTTTGATCACAGTGCAGACTTCCTCCAGGGAGACTGAGGCATCCGGGTGGCTGCCTATACTGGGTGGATGGTAAGGATGGGGAAGGTCAGTAAGAAGGCTCTAATGGCAGCAGATGTCATTGGGGAAGGACATGTATACAACTTCTCATAAAATGTTTCATGACCTTGTTTCTCTTCTTGTTTGGTTTTGGGGGAGTTAGTGAAGTCCTTTAGGTCAGCAATAGCTCTAGTGGTTTGATGGCACTTCAGTCTCTAGGTAAGCAATTTGCTAGATTTCTCCCATCCCTCCCAAAAGGAATGGTGAAGCCTCCACAGAGCTAACTCAGCTTTTCTAGAAATGAGATAATTTAGTTTGATGTGGGTGTTAATGAGTTGAGCCAGTAGGCCAGAAGACATCTATTCACTGGTGGTCTAGTGCACCCCCATTCCAGCATGTAGTGTCCCACCACCCCGCTCCCCCATCCCAAACCCAAGCTGGTGACCAGTACAGCCTTCCTCTCTCCACTACAGCTGGCCGCCAATTGAGCTGTCAATGAGTGCTACTGAATACAGTACGCATTCATTGACATTAATTGACAGCTCAGAGTGCGCTGTAATTCCAGGAGCATGTACTGCATACAGTACATGCTCATTGACATCTCAGTCAGCGGCCAGCTGTAGTGGAGAAAGGAAGGCTGTGATGGTCGCTGGCTTGAGTTCGATGGGGAATGGGTGGTGGGATGCTGCCTGATGGGGTGGGGGTGGGGGTGCACTAGATCACCAGGGAATAGATGTTACATTGAGTATTGGGGATTAGGATAGGCTGGGGGTTCACTAGATCACCAGGGAAATATGTATATTGATTATACGGGGGATTGAGATGGGGGGAGGGACTGTTACCCACCAGGAAAGTCATGTTTATATATGAGGTGGTAGATCAGGATGGGAGTGAGGGATCACTAGCCATCTGGGAATTTTACTTCTGTTTTGAGCTTTGTTTCAGGTGGGGGAAACCATTGGACACTAGAGAAATCTTTTAGTTTTGATATCTGGCCAGCGACCAGCAAGGAACGGGACTGCTAGACCAACAGGGAATGTATTTATTTAGATTGTGCCAGTGATCAATGAGGGGAGACCACTAGACTACCAGAGAATTAATTTATTTAGATTGGGTGGCAATCAGTGAGGGTGGGACTGCTAGACCACCAGGGAATGTCTTACTTTACATTGGGCAAGCGATCGTCAGTCAGTGACTGGCAAGGGGGGGCCTTTAGACCACCAGGGAGAAGTCTAATTAACTATACATGGGATCAGAGATAAGGAGAGGGTCCTCTAGACCACCATGGAAATGTTCCCATTTAATGTACAGGAAATCATAAATGGGGGGTGGGGTTACATTGGACAGGAGGGAAAACTTGATCCTAACTTGGGCAGGTGATCGGGAGGAGGGACCGCTATCCACTAGGGAGATCAATACTTAGGGTTGTTTCTCAGGCTGGTGATTGATAATGGGGAGGGGACCACTAGCACCAGGGTATTTGATTATTTTTGTACTTATCAGGCTGGAGATTGGCATATGGGGGGAACGCTAGCACCAAGGAATTTGATAATTTTTTACGTATCAGGCCAGCAATCGGCAGTGGAGGGGGGGTGGCTGCCACAGTACCTCTGCTAATCACTAGAGCCATGGGGGATTAAAGCAAGGTCTTGGTCAGTGGTATTTACTCTGTACAAACTTGCATGGAGCAAATATTTTGTGAATCAGACAGTGCTGATATTCTTGCCCCCTCCCCCTCATTTGCATTGTGGCCCATTCCACACTTTGCCCTGGTGAAAACCTGGTTTGAGGGCACAAACTGGGCTGTTGTGAATACCACCTTAGTGCAAAACCTGGTTTGCTCTGTGCAGACCCGGTTTGTGCTGTGCATACCCAGTTTGTGCTGCGCAAACTGGGTTTGCACAGGGGCAAGGTTTTGTGAATCTGGCCCCTGATCTTTTGCCTGCTTAGTGAACACGCGGTCTTTTTTACCATGAACAATGTTTTATTGGGTTTTTCATACAAACAACAGATACAGGTACAATCAAATATGGTCCGTCCATGAACTAACAGGTCTAGGAATATGAGCTATCAGATAAGATAACAACCAACAGGGAATATAACTTTTATAAATATCAATGCCACAGAGATTGCATATGTGTGAAACTGGAGTGGATACTGTTATAATCACTTCCTAGCACAGTGTAGTCAATGTAGTATAAATTACATAAAAGGTGCATCACATAAGGTAGGTACACGATGTGACTGGTCTTGGTGAGGCATAGGGATCAAACTATACTGTCTGGAAAGGAGTCATGAGATTTGAGAGGAACTGGGAGTAATAACTGTGCCTGAGAGGACATCTAGTCTTCTATAGGTACTAAGGGATGATATTCTAGGAGAAGGGGAGGGGGTGTAACCTCATCCCCTATTCTGTGAGGCTGGTGGAGAGTTGTCTTTATGAAGGGGTTGGCTGCTGGGGTTGTACTGACACTGACCCTAAATGCGACTGGAGGAAAGGGGCCCATTTGGTTTGAAAGATGTGGGATTTGCCCTGTGAGCTGTATGACAGCCTCTCAAATGTGGCTTCTCTTGCCAGTGCTGAATGCCAAGTAAGGAACAAAGCCAGGAGGGATTGCATCCATATCATGAGAATGGTACTTTTATCTTCCATAAGAGCAAGTAAGAGCCAGTCTTTGGTCAGTGAAGATTCTAGTGGGAGATGTGAGGTGTCTCCTAGGATTACTAGTGCTGGGTGAGTTGGGATTGCCCTGTGTAAGATTTTGGAGCATTCTTGTGACACCTCCTTCCAGTATTGCATGATAGAGGGGCACTCCCATAGCACGTGCAACAGCTCAGCCTGTGGAGCACCACATCTTCAGCAGTTTCAGTTGGACACTAGCTCTCTATGATGTTGTATGTTTGGTGTACAATACCAGTGGTGAACAATTTTAAACTCTATAAGCTGACTTTTGGTGTCAGTATAGGCTGAATATGCCTGATTAATGCACTCATCCCAGTCTGATGGGGGGATTGACAACTGAAACTCCCTTTCCCAGTCATTCTTACACTTAAGTAGTGGGTCAGGATGAGCATCACTTAGGATGGCATAAACCTGTCCTGCTATGCCCGTAGAAGCCCTGAGTTTGTGAGACTGTTGCAACCAGGCCCATTCACAGGAGTGTGTTACATTATACTTGCCATTCAGAATTGCTCCTCAGAGTTGAAGGAATTTCCAGAAGTCTTTCCTGGGAATGCCAAATTTGGACTACAACTGTTCCAAGGATAGGAGTGAGTCTGAGTCAGGAGCAAGATGTCTGCTATAGTCATTATCCCTACCCATTCCCAGTCTTTCCATATTGTAGGGGACCCTCTAATCTTGATATTGGGGTTGCGCCATAGGCTTATGTATTGTCTGGGAGGGAGTTGCACATCCTTAGGGTAGTGTGTGATGTTAAAGCACTTGGTCCAGGCAGTCTGAGTTTGCAAAATGATTGGGTTATCCCCCATGGGCCTTGGTCACCTACCACTTAGGAGCACTTTGAGCCAGGTCACATTAGCAAGGTGTTGCTCCAAAGAGACCCACTGTGGAGAGTTTTCCAATGGGAGAGGCAGCCACTTTGTGGCCTGTGCCATTCTATATGCCCATACATACCCCTGAAACCAGTGTAGCTCGGGGCTCCCCCTTTTGTGATGGGCCCTTAATTTAACTTTACTGACCCTTGGTTGTTTACCCTCCCATAGGAAGGAGGGCATGATCCAGTCAAGTTTGCGAATAATTTTATTCAGCACACAAAAGGATATTGAGGAAGAGGTAGGCTACTCTTGGTAGTGCTAACATTTTAATGGCTTTTATCTTACCTTTTAATGATAGATGCATCTGAAGCCAGTATGTGTTAAACTAGGTACTTTCTGGATTGAACCTCAATCCCTGGGATATTATTCATGGCTAGCAACATTCTTGTAGGAAGGTCCAGTGCTAATAGGAATGAAAGAGGTGAGAGAGGACACCCTTGGAGAATACCCCTACCCAGGACAAATGGTTGTGATCTGGTATTGTTTGTGAGGATTAATGCTGTAGGGGCATTGTATAAAGCTATAAGCCAGCTCCTAAAGTATGAATCCACTCTGTAGGCCTCCATCACAGTGTCAAGATAACCCCATTCTATGGAGTCAAATGCCTTGTGAAAATTTATGGTCATATTGGCCATAGGGGTACGAGAGTGCATGGCATGCCACTTAAGGTTTAGGAATGTGCATCTATTGTCTGCTCCTGTCTTACCCTTGTGGAATCTAGCTTGGGATGGGTGGATAAGGGAGGGAAACCTTTTTCAAGCCTGTTTGCCATTGCTTTACCTAATATTTTTGTGTCCAAGGTGATGAGGGAATCGGGTAGTAAATGGAGCAGTCAAGACAGTCATTGATTTCTTGTGTATTAGGGTGATTATGGCCTCTTTCATGGTGGGAGAGAATTATTTTCCCTGGCCTCATTTAGTTCCACCAGTAAGTGAAGAATGATTATATGGGGCATTATCTGATAGAGGTCAACCGTGAGACCATCTCTAGCTGGGGATTGTCCCTTGGTGAGTTGTTTCAAGGCAGTGAGTAACTCCTTTGTGAGAGGTAGATCCAGGTCCTCTCATAGTGTGCAGGATAGAGAGGGTAATGTGGCTGTACCCACAAAGTTTTGTAGGAACTGGGGGTGTGAGAAGGTGGGCATCCTGGAGGTGTAGAGCTTCTCATAGAACTCTTTCATGGCCTCATTGACTGCCTTGGGGCTGGTAACGATTTTCCCTTGGGCATTCTGCAGGGCAAGAACCTGAGAGTTGGCTTTTTGTTTGACAAGCCTGTAGGCTAGGACTTTCCCCCCTTCCCTGCCTGATTCCTAGTAACTGCGTTTAGCTCTTAGGGGGAGCCATTTGGTTTGGCATTGCAAAAGGGTATTCATTTTGTATTTTAGGCTGATAATAGTGGTCAGAAGATCAGGTGAGGTAACGGGGTGTTGCTTAAACTGTGCCTCTTTCACTTGTAGTTCTGCTTGCAAGGTACCACTTCTTGGGCCCTAGTTTTTTATGAGCTGATGTAAAGGCAGTTTTCCTCCCCCTCAAGAAGGCTTTAAATGCTTCCCATAAAGTTCCTGAGAAGACCTCCCCATTTTCATTCTCCTGGAAATAAAGTTCAGACTCAAACCTAATCCAGCTCTGAAATTCTGGATCTTGGAGTTTAAAGGGATTGCACCCTCACCTAAGTGAATTGCCATGTTCCCCAGGTGAGGTGAAGAAGATGCCAACTGGTGCATGATCAGATATGAGGATACTCTCTATTGTAGTATTAAGTACTGTCCCATCTACCACACTATTGGCTAGCCAAAAGTTGATACAGCTGTATGATCCATGGACAGAAGAGAGGAAGAAGTAGTCTCGTCCTGTTGGATGGTCTCACCAACAAACATCTACAAAGCCCCATTCAGGCATAAAGGTCAGTAGGGCACCCCGTGCTTTAGGGTAAGAGTCTGATGTGACTTTGGATTTGTCCAGTAATGCATCAGGGGGCAGGTTCAGGTCTCCCCCCATGAGAATAGGAAGCTCCTACTTCCCCTCTGTAATGTCTGATAGGGCCTGTCTAATTTGGGGTAGAAAGTCATTGTCGTCTGTATTGGGGCATAGATGCTGCACAGCACTAGCTCACCTCCAGGTGTGGAAAAAAGGGTGACCGTCCATCTGCTGTGTGTATCTCTGAATGTGCACACCTCTGTCCACTAGAGGGATTTGTGAACCAGTATGGCTACCCCTTTGGTTTTAGTCTGTGCAGAGTAGTTTATTATTTGGCCAACCCACACCTTCCTCAGCCACGGGACACATTTGACAGGGAGATGTGTCTCCTGAATAAGGACTATGTCCACCTTCAGTATTTTGAGATGTTGGAGGACCTTGACTTGCTTTATTGGATAGTTGAGTCCATTAGCATTCCACAACACAAATTTCACCTCTTTGTCCTGACAGCTGCAGGCTTATATGAACATTTTATTTGCCTAGCATGCACACACTCTGGTACCTTTCTGACAGCTGAGCAGTGGATAGGGGGCCAAAATTTAATTTATGGAGTCTTAATGGGTACTATACAAAATATTGTACCACTAACAGGGAGGGAGTCACTGGGGGCACTCAAAGCTAAGACTTCAAGATAGCTGTCATTCCTCTTCTAGAAAGGCAGAAGTTCAAAAATGTTATATCTCCACCAGAATGATAGTTAGGTGGGTGCTATGTGATGGAAAAGGGGGAGAATTTATTTGGAGTCGATCCCCAAACCTCACCTCCCATGAAGGTGGAATGGAGGAAATTGTCCACAGTAGGGGTGGACTGGAGATCTCACCAAAGTAAGTACAGTACCTGTACATTTACAGTATCACCTGAAATAATGATATAACAGCAATACATAAAATGATCTTAACAGATAAAATGATTGAAATGAATCACAGTAGGGCACCTATCTACAACTCTCACAGTGTAAGCAGATGAGTAGGTCACCCCTATTCAACTCTGCCACCATAGAGCGCTACTGAGGGAGTAGGTTTGAGTCTGTCCAAAGGAGAGACCCATCCTAGCTCTCAGTGGAAAGAGTGGAGTCACCAACTGAGTGACCCGGGGGACAGCCAAACACTGCCACCGAGAGTCGGAGGTGCTCAGCGAGGATGGCCAGAGTAGTCATGTGGTCTGACCTGAGTTCTCCTGTGGGGGGGTGCCTTCCACATTAGGTGCTGGTACCCTAGGTACCAGTCTAGAACTGGGGAAGGCATTAGACCCCAGGATCACTATTCACACCATAAGCAATCACCTGACATAACAGTAATAACAAACATCATGAAGTGTAAAGAGAGAGAAGAAAAATGAACATGAGAAACTGAGCAAAGCCCAAACCTAAATAGAACAGGCTAACACTTTTGCTAGAAGGCATGGAAGGGCAACAGCAAGTGTGTGAGGATGACAGTCAGGTCCACTCCCACTTGGTCAGAGAATTCAGTGTGGGTAGTGGCTTTGGTTGGTGGGGAGGTATTAAAAAGAATAGATTATTGGAGCAGTAGCTTTTAAAGAAGTCTATCTACTGTTTAGCCTACACCTTGCCTCATAGTGTGAGGGAAATGTGTGCATCCTGTACCTCTTATGGTGCTCCCCACAATCATTGCCTCTAGTGGAGCCCCATCTAAATAGCTGGGTTATGACAAAAGTTAACCACTGCAGCACTCCAAAGTTAAGGCTGGGAGGAAATGGCTGCCTTCCCTATACAGAAACATCCACAAGAACATGGAAGGGGTCATAAGTGTGGTTTTCATGTGCAAGCGGCTTCAGTTCACCAGAACTGATTTGCCTGGGGGGGGGAGCCAGAGACCCAGTCTCATTTTTTGGGGAGGGAAGCCTTCCATGGGGATAAGGGGAGGACATATATATACATCCTGGCAATATCCTAGTTACCAAACAGGACCTTCACAGATTGGAGTGAGGGGGAGGCAACAGGTATTCCCAGCGGGAGCCAGCCAGGGTGGGGACAGTCTTACTGCATGCGTTAAGAGAGAGGACATAAGGAGTGAGTTATGTGATCTCTTGACCATGCCTCAGTGGCAAACCCATCTTTTATCATGCCCCCCCCCACCGGGTTCATTTTTAGGCATAAAAAAATTAGTGGAAGAATGTTCAGGTGTTTGTGGGATGGGGCATCCTGTGGCTGTTAAAATCAAAGCCATCTACCCAATCAACATAAGTACAGGTACTCTAGAGAGAAAAAGTGATTATATGCAATTGTTGTTACCCCTGTTAGCTTGTAGTGGTTACCACCTCAAAACAGTGAATAGTAGAACACAGGGCACAGCTATTTTAAAGGATACTGAATGTGCAGGAGATCAGTCATAGCCGAGCCATCCAGGGTACAAGTCTGAGGAACAGTCCATATTGCTGAGCGTTCAGGTCCCTGCTGCAGCTGCTGCTACTTCAGCAAAGGATCTCAAACCTGGGATTACACGAGGTGGTTCAGGATCCACTACATACATCCACTGTACCATCCATCAATTCGATCTAGGATTGCAAGTGCAGGGGTGTGCTGCTTCTAAGTGCTGCATCAGGGGGAATTCTTGCCCTTGTACTGTGGTGATGGTGGCAATTCCCTTTCTGCCTTGGCAGGGGGATAAGAGAGGTGTAGGCACCCTGTCTAGGCATCATGGTTGTGGGCTGCATGATCTGTACCTTGCTCTGCTGACTTGTGGTAGGTTTGAGTCGTCCTGCTCCTTCCATGGTTGTGCATGACTTTCTTGGTGGGGAGATTTTGTTGGCAATGTGTCTCTAGTTAGAAGGGGTGCCTGGGCACAACTCCGAGTAAACTCATCTGCTGCATTATCCTGCTGCTTCCTGCCATTTTCTGTGTGTTTTGTGGTACATTGTGTCCTTGAGTGCTCATCCCAGAGTCATCTACGGGTCAGGGGCTCATGTCTGACATCTGGCTAGTGTTGTTTGATCCAGCCCACTACCTTATTTGATGATTTCTCATTGAATCCTTGCCCAGTCCTGTTCACACAAAAGTTTGTCAGGCCCTTGAAGCAATGAACAATCCCAGCCTCACAAAGAGCTGCCTTCAGAGAATTGTATGATTTATGGGTTTGTACAACTTCTTGTGAGAAGTCCTAGTAAATCAATATGCGGGATCCCATCCAGAACCGGTCCCCTTCTCCATGGTTGCCCACAGTAATCTTTCTTTTGTGGAGTACCTCAACAGATAGGTGATGATCAGTCTTGGCTGAGATCCAGCTGCAGTGGGGGAACCCCTGGTATAAGGATCCCTTCCCACTTCTATGGGCTCTTGCCAGTGAGAGCCAAGGAGCTAGAGTAGAAGCTCAGCCCGAAATCTCTCCATGTGTGCCCCTTCAACTTTTATGGGAACCCCAAGGCTCCTAATATTATTTCTTATGCTTCTGTTCTGATCCTCAGCAGATCCCATAGCATGCCCAGTCTATATTCATGCTCATCCAGCCATTGCAGAATTGTGTGCTGGAAAATCTTAAAATCCAGAGCCTGCTGTTCAACTACATTAATTCTGTCATACAGTGCCCTCACTTCCTCTGAAACAGCTGCACAGGTCACTTTCAAATTTGTCATGTCTGCCACGAGGGATTCTAGGAGTTGTGTCATGTATGCCAGGGAGGTGCCATGATCCACATCACACCCAGTGTTCTCTTGTGCTGCCATCCTGGGAACAGAGATTGGTGATGCCTTGTCATGTGACAGGGCATGTAGCAGGGCCCGGAGCTTGGTCTGTTAAATTCCTGTTCAGTGACCTCAGTCAATTAACAGCATGCTGGTGGAAAATTTAGATTTCTGATTATCAATTGCTGTATCCACTGTCGGTAACAGTACTCTGAACCCCTGGGGTGTCCAGTTGCATGGTGAAAACTTATTTTATAAGCAGAAACAAGATGGGGCAATGAGATCAAGCTGCCATGCTGCACAGCATCCATGCATGCACCCCCAGTGAGCACACATTCAGTGTGAAACTTAGCCTCAGTTAAGGGAATTGCAGTTCCTGAGGTGTAGATGTTAGGTCACAACCTACAAAAGAGGTGAATGGGCATCTAATTCCAGCGGGCGATTTACCTTCACAAATTGTCATTTTAGCAATATATACTTCCCATATAATTAACTATTCCAGTCCACACCACCACGAATCACCACAAGAGTTTCCATCTTACAAAAGAATTAGAAAAAAAAAAGTTGAATTCCTTGCCAGGATTTGAACTGCTGATCCTTTGCCTGCTAAGTAAACACACATTAAGTATGAAACTGAGCTGCAGGTAATGCAGTTGCAGCTGCTGTAGTGTGGAGGTATGTCACAACCTGCAAAATAGGCAGTAGGGAATCTAATCACAGCAGGTGATATACCTTCACAAATTGTTGTTCTTAGATAAATGTACTTCTCATGTAATTTAATATTCCAACTCCACACAACCATGAATCACCATGCCAGTGAGTTTCCATCTAAAAAAATGAAACAAATGTTTAAGTCCCTGCCAGAATTTAAACTGCTGATTCTTTGCCTACTAAACAAACATGCAGTTAGTGTGCCACTGACCTGAAGGTAAAAATTTTGCAGTTCCTATCATATATAAGTTATATCAGAACCTGCAAAACAGGCAACTAGGGATGTAATCTCAGCCAGAGATTTACCATCACACATTGTTTTTCTTTACTAACTTTACTTGTCATATAATTTACTATTCTAACTTCCCCCCACCATGAATCATCGTTCAAGTGAGTTTCCATCTGACAAAAAATAAATAAATAAATCCCTGCATGGATTTTAACTGTGCCTACTTGTTTTTGAACTACTGATTCTTTGCCTGCTAGGCAAAGACATTCAGTTTGCCACTGAGCTACAGGTGAGTTGCAGCTCCTATGGTGTGGAATTTATATCAAATCCTGCAAAATAGGGGACTGGGGATCTAATCCCAGCAGGAAATATGCCTTCACAAATTGTTGATCCTAGCTAAATTTACTGCTCATATAATTTACTATACCAACTCCACACCACCATGAATTGCAACGCAAGTGAGCTTCCATCTTACAAATGAATTCTTAAGTCCCAATTCAGATTTGAACCACTGCTCCTTTCGCTGCTAAGCAAACACACATTCAGTGTGCCACTGAGCTGCAGGTAAGCAGCTTGTAGTTCCTGCAGTGCAGAAGTGATGTCACAACCTGCAAAATGGAGGACTAGGGACCTAATCTAAGTAGACAATTTACCTTCACAAAGTGTTGTTCTTAGCTACATTTACTTCTCATATAATTTACTATTCCAACTCCATACCACCATGAATCACCACTCACGTGAGCTTCCATATTACAAAACTAAAATGGAAAACATAAGCAAATATACATTCAACGTGCCACTGTACTGCAAGTAAGTGAACTGCAGTTCTTGTGATATAGAGGTTATGTCACACTGGTAAATTAGGTGATTGGGGATCTAATCCCAGCAGGCAATTTACCATCATAAATTGTTCTTAGCTAAATTTATTTCTCTTATAATTATACTATTCCACTTCATGCCACCATGATTTGCTACTTAATTGAGTTTCCATCCTACAAAAAGTGTTTAAGTCCCTGCCAGGATTCAAACGATATCTTCCTGAATTTAAACCACTGATTCTTTGCCTGTTAAGTGAACACTCAGTGTGCCATTGAGCTCCAAGTAAGTAAGTTGCATTACCTATGGTGTAGATGTTATGTCACAACCTGCAGAACAGGTGATTAGGAATCTAATCCCAACAGGTGATTTACCTTCAGAAATTGTTGTTCTTAACTAAATTTACTTCTTATATAATGTATTATTCCAACTCCACACCACAATGAATCACCACTCATGTGAGTTTCCACCTTTCAAAAGAAATGTTTATGTTCCTGCCAGGATTGAAACCACTGATCCCTTGCCTGCTAAGCAAACACAAATTCAGTATGCCACTGAGCTTCTGGTAAGGAAGGTTCAATTCATATGATGTAAAGTTTATGTCACAACCTGCAGAACAGGTGCCAGAGGATTTAATCCCAGTAGGCAATTTACCTTTACAAGTTGTTGTTCATAGCTGAATGCACTTCTATAATTTATTATTTGAACTCCACACTACCATAAATTGCCACTCAAGTGAGTTTTCACCTTAGGAAAAAAGTTGAATAAAATGTTTAAGACGCTTCCAGGATTCAGACAATGTTTACCTGAATTTAAATCACTTATCTTCTGCTGCTATGTGAGTACATATTCAGACTGCCACTGAGCTGCAGGTAAGGAAGGTGCATTTCCTATAGAGTAGAGGTTATGTCACAACCTGCAAAACAGATGACTGGGGACATAATCACAGCAGGTGATTTGCTTTCATAAATTGTTATTCTTAGTTAAATTTACTTCTCATATAATTTACTATTACAACGCCACACCACCATGAATCACCATTCAGTGAGTTTCCATATTACAAAGAAAATGTTTCTGGGGCAGCCCGGTGGCCCTGAGAGTTGAGACACTGGACACTACACATTGCCCTACACTGGTGACCCTGGTTTGGAAACAGACTCAGATCGCTCGGGGGTCAGCAAGGGTGAAGAAGGATCAAGCATCCAGTGGCAGTTCTTCTTCCTCGGGGAGGGGGTACTAGTGCTGTCTGCTGTAGAGTGACACCCAGAAGTGGCTCAGTGTCAGCACAGGTGCATGGCCACACATGGGGAGGGCCCACATTCAGGGTACTAGGCTGCCTCTGCAGAGGTGGGGACAGCCACTCTGCCCTTTGCAAGGACATGGGCTCAGGGCAAAAAAAGGAGGAAAATGGACAGGAGCTGACAGGATCTATGATGATCCAGTGTGTCTCTCTGTGATTCCACCCCCGACTTCTGGATTTGTGCTCTGGTGGGAAGGGAATAGGCTGACGCTCCTTACCCTGGCCCTGCCATGAGAGGAGCAATCCATGGGGCAATCACTGGGGTCAGCAGAGTGGAAGATGACCAGAGGTGGAGGAAGGAGTCCTCTGAAGGAGGGCTGGAACCACCTGTTGGTTCTGCAGAGGAGCTGAAAACTGTAAACTAAAAAGAAAAAAGAAAACATTTCCATCCCAGCTAGGATTTTGAACCAGTGTTCCTTTGCTTGCTAATCAAACACACATTTAAACAAATGCTTAAGTCCCTGCTAGGATCTGCCCCAGATAGGCTTCACCTAGTAGAGACAGAAAGGAAATGATCAAGAGGAAAATAGAGAAGTTATTTAATACACACTTTCATTTAAACTAAACTGGGGGGAGCTGCTAGTGACATCTGACAGTGCTCATGACAAGGGGGACAGTTGCCCCCCACAGAAAATGTAACAGCCACTGGAGGCTGGAAATGACACAACTTGTAAGACAAGGTTCTGCAAGGCATGGAGAGGGGGCAGGGAAACCACATACTGGAAGGCCATGTACACTAACACCAGGAGCCTGCGTAACAAGCTCCCAGACCTGGCAGCAGTCATGGCAGAGGAGGATTTAGATTTAGTGGGAATTACAGAAACATGGTTTCACGATGGTCAGGACTGGGACTTGAACATACCGGGGTATATGCTATTCAGAAAGGACAGGAGAGGAGGAGGTGTAACACTATACATGAGGGAGGGGATCCCAGCATCAGTAATGCAGGGTAGTGGGGGGGAAGCAGAGGCACTTTGGGTCTCACTGACCACAGAGAAAGGAGAGGTAGTGTGTACTGAAGTGGTATACAGACCATCTGGGCAATCAGAAGGGGTGGACAACCAGATGGTCGAGGAGATTCTTTGGATGGTGGCTAAGGGGGAGGTGCTGTTGATGGGAGATCTCAACTTGCCAGATATGGAATGGGTGTCTATGACTGCAGCCTCATCCAGAAGCAGAGCAATCATTGATTCTCTCCAGATTGCCTATCTCAGGCAGCTGGTCAAGGAGTCAACCAGGGAAGGCGTGGTGCTAGACGTGGTGTTCACAAATGGAGACAGGGTGGGGGAGGTGTCAGTGGGGGATCACCTAGGCACTAGTGACCATGGCACAGTGTGGTTCATGGTGCACACATTGGCCTTGCGCCACCAGACCAAAATGAAGGTTTTGGATTTCAGGCATGCAAATGTTGCCAAAATGAGAGAACATGCTTGCCAGGCAATTGAAGGAATGGGGGAGCACAGAGGGATGAAAACTTATGGGCTGCAATAAAAAGAGCCATAGTGGGGCCACTGAGCACTGTTCAAAGAGGGTATGCAAAAGCAGGAAGAAAAGGAGGCCACTGTGGTTCAGCAGGGAAGTGGGGGTCAGCATCAGAGCAAAGAGGAGAGCCTTCAGACTATACAAAATAACACAGAGTGAACTAGACCAGGTGGAATACCAGGAAAATCAGAGGGAGGCAGGGAGGGTGGTTAGATGGGCAAAGGCAAGGATGGAAGAGAATACAGCCAAGACAGCAAATAAGGGGGACAAGACCTTCTTCAGGTGTATTAATGAGTGGAGAAAAGGATAAAAGGGGATACCTAGCTTGTTAGCAATGTCTGGGGAGAGGGTGGAAGGGGATTGGGAGAAGGCTGAAATGCTAAACAGTCACTTCAGCGCAGTATTCATGAGGGAGGAGGTATGGGATGAGGGAAGCACCAGGCCAGCCAAAAAGGAGGGGGGAATGGGTGGTCCCTCCGGGAAGAGGAGATCTTAAGGGAGCTCAAGGGCCTGAAGGTGGACAAGGCCATGGGGCCAGATGGGTCCACCCAAGAGTGTTAAGGAAGTTGAGAGAAGAGTTAGTGGCTCCCTTGACCATTCCGTTCAACAAATCCTTACACTCGGGGGAAATCCCAAAAGACTGGAAGAGCGTAGATGTACTGATCCTGCACAAGGGAGGGGGGAGGCATGATATGAGCAATTACAGGCCAATAAGTCTGCTTCTGTGGTTAGCAAGCTCATGGAAAGACTGCTCAAAGATAGAATCACCAACTACCTGGAGGCAAATGGCCTCCTTGATCCCAGGTAGCATGGCTTTACCAAGGGCAGGTCTTGCCAGACAAATCTGGTCATGTTTTTCCACTGGGTCACTAGAGTAGTGGATCGGGGGAGTCAATGGACATAGCTTACCTTGATTTCAGGAAGGCATTTGATGTGCTGCCACACAGAAGGCTGTTGTACAAAATGGAGTGCCTGTGTCTGGGGGTGAGTGGTTACAAGGTGGGTGTGCAACTCATTGGAGGGCAGGAAGTAGAGGGTGCTAGTCAACAGGTTGCCCTCGGGAGTATCATAGGTCACTAGCGGTGTTCCCCAGGGGTCAGTGCTGGGACCCCTGCTGCTCAACATCTTTATAGGGGAGCTAGTTGAAGGGCTGTGTGGTAGAATGATCCTGTTTGCAGATGATGATAAGATTTGCAATAGAGTGGACTTGCAGAAGAGGATGCAGAGGGACCTTAGGATAATAGAGGAATGGGCCAGGAAGTGGAAGTTATCAATCAACATGGCTAAATGCAAAATCATGCACCTAGACAAAATAAATGAGATAGCAGAATACAGTCTGGGGCAAAGCCACTGGTAGTGACCAAGGATCAGAGAGACCTGGCCATTATCATCCCACAGGACTTGAAGGTGGCTGGGCAGTGTGGGAGGGCAGTGGCAACAGCCAGCAAACTGTTGGGTTGTATTGGGAGGGGGATCACCAGCAGGAGCAAAGAGGTCCTAATACCCTTGTACACCCAACTGGTCAGGCCGCATCTGGAATATAGGGTCCAGTTCTGGAGGCCATACTTAAAAAAGGATGTGGAGAGGGTGGAGCGGGAACAAAGGAGGGCAATAAAGATGGTGATGGGGCTTAACCACTTCCAGTATGAGGAGAGACTGGGTGCCCTTGACATGTACTCCCTGGAACAAAGGAGGGAGTGGGGAAACATGATAGAGACTTTTAAGTACCTAAAAGGGATCAACAAAGTGCCTACAGAGAACCTATTCCAACTGAAGGGGTGCCCCAGGAAGAGGGGTCATGATCTCCAACTAGAGGGGGTGGAAGTTTAGGGATAACATCAGGAAATACTTATTTACTGAGAGGGTGGTGGATGCCTGGAATGGGCTGCCAAAGGAAGTGATGTGTGAGAATGCAGCGGGAGGGAGTTCAAGAGGCCTGGGACAGGCATAAAGGGTTGTTGAAGGGAGGGTGAGCCACAGCAAGTCTAGAGGTTGCTGGACAAATGGGCAGACTAGTTGGGCCTGGTGGTCCCCTTCTGCCTCTTTCCTATGTTCCAATGTTCCTATGATTTAAATAGCTGATTTTTGTCTACAAAGTGAACACACATTCTGTGTGCCACTGAGCTACAGGTAAGTAAATTGCATTTCCTATGATGGAGAGGTTATGCCACAACCTGTACAATAGGTGACTAAGACTGTATTCAAAAATAGAGATGCCTCAGCTCAGAATGATTTAAACTGACTACAGCATGCTGTAGAAAAAAGTTAAAATATCTGAAAGTCTGCTATTTAGCTCTGCTAAAACCTTTCACTATGTCAGCAATGACATTTGACAATTCCTGTCTTACAAAAGTGGTAATGAGAAAGAAACAAACTCTAGCTAGAGCCGATAAAGCTGTGGCAAGCTTCTGAAGCTCCAGTGAGCTAGCACCGCCAGTGCTACAGAATGCCATCTGCAAGATGATGGCAGTGACACAACAGTGCATGCATGGCATTCACACATGCACAGTTGTGATGAATGGCAATATGCCATTGGCAAGATGGCGGCACCAGAAGAACTGCATATGCATGTGAGGTGCGCATGCACAGTTCTTGTCCCAGAATGAAGAAGTAACAGCCAAAATAATGTGGCTGTTCCTCCATAGTGGCCGATCATGGTGGAGTGTTGCAATCTCTGTTGGACTTTTGGAAAGATACTTCCAAAAGTCCAATGGAAGGTGCCACCAGTGGCCATTTTAAAGGCACTGAAAGCAAAATGGCTATAGGCTCTGCCCACAGCCATAAAAAAAGTGCAATACAGGAGACGAACTGCAGGCTTATGTAGGTCTGAAACCCTATGCCTACATTAGATCTAAAAGCCTTATCACTGACATAATCAATGACATAATGAAGCCAAATCACTTACACTGAATGTAACCTTAAACTAGACTAAAATGCACAAAAGACCACAAAAAGTGCTAACATCTATGATGTTGGCACCAAAATAGAATACAAAAGCAGACTAAAATGGTGAATAAAGGCCATCATACTAAACAGGAGGACAGCAGTACTCTAAAATAGAATACAATGGTATAGGTCAGAATTTTAGAGCAGCGTGCACTGTTGCATTAAAATGAGTTATGACACTTTAAAAGACAACTGTGCTGAACAAGTATGTTACTTTTTTATGACACAGTTTTTTAAATACTTGTTCCAGTTCTGTTATTTTTTTGCCTGTACTAGTAAACTCAGTGGGTGTCCTTGAGTTACACACTGATGGCAAGTGCAATTTAAAACTATGTGATTTAAGAGGGCAGGATGGCTGCCAAGATGCAGTGGCCTGTGTTTGCTCTTTGAATGGACCTCTCTCTCTCTCTCTCTCTCTCTCTCTCTCTCTCTTCATAGACAATGAAGAAATCTGCCATTCCTTCTCAACAAAAACAAAAATGAAAAAATAGAAGCAGGTGGAATAAACAAAAGACAAATGTATGGAACAGACTCCTTCTGATGAGCGGTGTAGCCCTTTAGATTATTTTCTAACTCATGAGTGCCCTGATCCAAAGAAAGGGAAAAGCATGATGGCCGCAGCACTGGCAGCTTCCTCTCTCCCAGCGTTTATTGATCCAACCCTACAACCCCAGCACAGATCAGTACTCAGAATGACTCCAATACAAATGTTTCTTGAATTGGTGAAGCCATTAAGAAATTATATGACTTATGATGACGTACTGATGCCAAATGTGCTAAAATTGTTACCAGGACAAATGCACTCCACAGAGTTTTAGAGCAAGAAAAACAATCTATAACTCAGATTAAACAAACTGTAAAGCAGCTTTTAAATATATTGTCTACAAATAAAGTGCTGACTCTAAGCAACACAAAAGGCTATGGCAGGATTTTCAAAGTGTGGTACAGGACTTACGTCCAGCCCTGTGCCAAGGCACTTAGATTCTAGTAGTGCACCAAACCCATCACCATAATTGCACCCAATTTTACAATCTCAGGTGCAGTTGTGACAGTTTCCATGAATTACAGCACTTTGCACCAAATATCTGGTGCAAGCTCTGTAAAAATGTCCCCAGGATTGTCACAAGTTAGACCAGAAAAAGTTGGTCTAACTTGCAGCAATTTCTGCATGGGACTGAAAATCCCATTAGATTGCAGCAAGCCTCATGCAACGTATCTTTGGTGCACTAGGGCTTGGGGCAATCTAAGGCTTTTGAAAATCCTGCCCTGTGTCGCAATCGACAGAAAAAAAGAAATGCTCAAAAATGCTATAAGATACAAACAAACAAAAAACTTAGATTTGTGGACTTACCAATATACTTAGATGACCAGTTTACTTCAACCAAATACTTACAGTACTTGTTTGTAAATGTGCTTTCCATACCTCTGGACAATTTACCTTTCATTACAAAAACCTTTAGGATCATGATGGAAGAACCAAGCAATACAGAGGACCTGACTTAACAATTAATACCCTCATTGGAAAGAGTTGGATAAGAATAAAACAGAACCAAGCTATCCTGAATACATTACCATTATGTGTGTTCTTGCATTCAGTTCAGGTTCAGATAGTGATTCAGGTTCAGATAACACTATTTATTGAGGATTGTGAGGGTGAGAATTTAAATTTTTTCCAGACATACTGTATGCTTTGCATCCCTGAAATCTGCAAAGGGAGGTTCTTTAGGAAATCTTGGAACTGGAGGGTTCTTTTGGTATACTTGAGCCCACACAATTAAGGATAAAATAACTGATAAAAAACACTCTTTTTATAGAGCAGTTGGCATCCTTTTTGAAAAATCCCCAGTCACAGGCTTCCTCTACTCAGTCCAATTTGCAATGGTTGGAAAAACTAGGAGCCTAACCAACAAACCTCCCAAACTCACAGCCATCTTGGAAACAGAAAGGTTGGACTAGGTGGCTGTAACAGAAACGTGGTTCACGGAAAACCACAGATGGGATATGGCCATTCCTGGTTACAACCTGTTCAGGGAAGATAGGCAGGGCAAAGAAAGGGTTGGGGGGAGCATAGCCATCTACATTTGGGAGGAAATAAAAGCCACAGAGTTAAAAGGGCAAACTGGGGACTTCGAGTCACTGTGGCTAACAGTAGACACGGGCAAGGGAAAACCCTTCAGAATGGGCATTGTGTACAGGCCCCCAAAAAAGGAGATAAAGAAGACAAAGACCTAATAGAAGAAATCCACAAAATGTCTGATAAAAGTGAAGTAATACTGGTGGGGGACTTCAACCTACCAGATATAAAATGGAGCACACTAACAGCAGCAACAACAGGAAGTAGGGACTTCTTATTGTCACTACAAGGTGCAGGACTGTGCCAACTTGTTAAAACCCCAACAAGGGGAGATGCCATTCTCAATCTAGTCCTCACAAACTTGGAAAGGATCAAGGACATTGAAGTGGGATGCCATATGGGCAACAGCAACCACTGCATGGTAAGCTTTAAGGTAAACATAACACAGGACTCAAAGATAAAGGTGCTAGACTTCAGAAAGGCAGACTTTCAAAAAATAAGGAACAACATAAGTAGTCAGTTAATGGACATAGAGGCTGAGAAGATGATGGTCATGTGGGGGAGACTCAAGAGAGCAATAAAGACTGCCACAGATCAATGTGCCAGATGTGTCAGCAAAGTAAAAAGAAAAATAAATCCTCTATTGTTTTCCAAGGAAGTGGCCACCACAGTCAAAGAAAAAAGAAGGAGTACAGCATATACCAGGAAACCAAAACTGAGAAAGACTGGGAGTTGTACAAGGAAAACATGAGAGAGTCTAACCAACAAATTAGAAAGGCAAAAGCCCAGACAAAGGAAAAGATAACAGAAGGGGCAGAGAGAGGAGACAAATCATTTTTTTTTAGATACATTAGGGAACATAGGAAGGCAAAAGGGGGGATAGTAAAGATTGCTACTGAAGAAGGGAAATGCACCAAACATGACTCAGAGAAAGCCAAAATCCTCTACAAATACTTCTGCTCAGTGTTTACCAAAGAGGACCCAAAGGATGGCCCAACCCTGAGAAAACACAATACCCAAGACCAGGGGTAGACACTAGTCCCTTTACAGAAGCAGAAGTATGGGAGTCGCTAAGCAAACTAAAAGCAGACAAAGCCATGGGACCAGACAAGATGCATCCCAGAATCCTTAAGGAACTGGGGGAAGAATTAGCAGCCCCTTTTGCACTTCTTTTCACAAAATCCTTTGAAGAGCATTGTGGTACCCAAAGACTGGAAAAAGTCAATAGTGGTTCCACTTCACAAATCAGGCAGTTGCGAAGAAGTTAGTAATTACAGACTGGTGAGCCTCATGTCCATGGTAGGGAAACTAATGGAGACACTGCTCAAACAGAGGATCACAGCATTCCTCAAAACAAGCAACCAACCAGTTCCTAAACAGCATGGTTTCACAGCAGGTAGGTCATGCCAGACAAATCTGCTCGAGTTTTTTGACTATGCTACAAAAATAGTGGATGACGGTGTGGCAGTAGATGCAGTCTACCTAGACTTTAGTAAGGCATCCAATTCAGTTCCACACAGAAGGCTAGTAAAGAAGCTTGACCACACAGAGGTTGTTCCAAAAGTAGACAGATGGGTACAAAACTGGTTACAAGATAGAATATAGAGGGGACAGGTTAATGGAACACAATCAACGGAAGGCAGGGTGACCAGCAGGGTGCCCCAGGACTCAGTACTGGGGCCTCTGCTCTTCAATGTTTCTATAGCAGACATCGCTGCCAGACTGGAAAGGAAGGTGAGTCTGTTCACAGATGACACCAAGATATGTAACAGGATGGACACTTCAGAAGGAGTGAGCAAGATGGAAGCTGACCTCAAAAAACTGGAAGAATGGTCTGGAGTGTGGCAGCTGAGATTTAATGCCAAAAAGTGCAAGGTCATGCACATAAGAAAGAAAAACCCAGGAAAGGAGTATTACCTAGGAAGTGAAAGACTGGCAGCCTCAAACCAGGAATGAGATCTGGGAATCATAATCTCAGATGACTTGAAGGTTTGTAAGCAGTATGAGAAGGCAACATTGAAAGCCAACAGAATGCTGGCTGCATTGGCCGGGGAATCACGAGCAGGAGGAGGGAGGTGGTACTACCACTGTATAGATTGCTGATCAGGCCTCAGCTGGAATACAGAGTCCAGTTCTGGAGGCCTCATCTCAGGAAGGACATTGACTGGGTGGAAATAGTAGAGAGAAAGACGACAAAAATGATTCAGGATCTGCAGTACATGCCCTATGAGGAAAGACATAGGGAACTGAATATGTACTCCTTGGAGTAGAGAAGAGAGAGAAGGGACATGATTGAAACATTCAAGTACATAAAAGGCATTAACAAGGTACAGGCACAGGAACTTTTTCACTTCAAGAAGGACTCCAGGACCAGGGAGCATGACCTCAGGCTGCAAGGAGGGAGGTCCTCTACCAACACCAGAAAGTTTTTCTTCACAGAAAGAGTGGTGGATGCCTGGAACAGCCTGCCCCAAGAGGTTGTGGGGGGTCAGCACTGTGGGGGGATTCAAGAATGCATGGGATAGACACAAGGGAGCCCTGACTACAAAGGGCAACTACAGTGTCAAAATAGGTTTAAAATAAATGGACAGACTAGATGGACCTAGCAGTCTCCTTCTACCGTCAACTTCTATGTTTCTATGTTTCTAATATTCTTTCTCCACGGAGTGGAATAATAGCAGTGGGCTCTAAGGAGTTTTCTGATTCATCTACTGTGTGTTCTACAGTATCAGAAATAGAGCTACCAGCTGAAACATTGAATGGCAGCTCATTAAATCTTGAAAATCCTAATGAACCCAGAAATTAGACTGAACATGTCAGACTATTTAAAAATGTGTGCTTGGATTGTATGGAACAATGTTTTTTTCTTATAATAGCTTATTGTATGCAGTTCTTAATAAGCATAATTTTCCACTAAGAAAACATGATGCCTTACTTATTAGGGGAAAATCTGATTATACTGCTATAGTATGCCGCTTGGTTTAATAGTCAAAGTGGGCCTCTCTAACTGAAAATACATTCTAAAGCATTAGGTGGTGTATCTCAGCAATGGGAGTACTGTTAGGTTACATGGATGGGCATTTGCAATTATTTATGGCAGGTATAGAAGGCAGAATACATTTGTACTAATACTACAGTGCCACAAACTCTTTTTGTGGAAGGCCTAGTCATAGTGGATCCAACTGATTTCTCTTTTGAAAAAAAATTATATAAGCATTTTTTCTGGTGCATCATATCACCCTTCTAATTTTGTACTCATTTTCTAACCATACTCTTTTAAAATTGTATAATGAACTATGTAAGTACTGCTTTCTTTACATTTAATGAGGAAAACACTGAAATAATGTTTCATATTTTAGGTTCATGTTAATGAAGAGTCTTTTAGCCAGTTTAGACTCCCACATTCAGAGCTGGCCATCTGTGCGGTGCACCCATTAGTAGCATGTGTGAGACAGAGCACAGCTGGCTTGGGGTAATATTCAGTTAGTGTGCTCCAACCAGAGTGCACCAACTGTATAAAAATGAAGTTCTGCCACCACAGTGCACAGTGACTACACACAGCACTCTCAAATCTCTTATCAGAAAATGGTCAACAGGAGGGAATGAAGATAGCCTGTCCTAAATGGGATATCACCCTGCTTCTGTGAACCATATTCAACCATGGTATTCCAATAAGCCCTTAGGGCATGCACGATGCTAAGGGATCATTTGCCTGCCCATTATAGGCTTATTAACATACTGCACAATGTTTCTGCACACAACTGAACAGAGGCTTTGCATAGAGCTGTGCTGGCTGCATCAGCACCCCTGATTACCAATCTGATGCCAGAATAATGCTGTATGAAAACATCCCAGGCACTAGTGATCCCTCACTCCTGATCACCAAGCTGATGCCCCAGTATCGCTACATAAAAACATCCCTGGCTCTAGTAGTCCCAGTCCAGTAACTGCAACAATGCCTGCAATTAACATTGATAACCATTCCTGGCATCTAGTGGCCCCACTCACCCTCAGTCATACATTAAAATACCCATTCCCATCGTGCCCATGAAGGCCCCTCAACCTTCTGTTGACAATCTAACTACACCAGCGGGCAGTGTCCACCATGTCCACCTGGAGATGGCAACTAACATAGTCCCTTTGCTCACCACTTTGGCTAGCCTCCATCTGATTAACAGAGTGAACGCACACACTGTAGGTGGCTGCTTGCTTCCTGTCAATCAGGCAGCTGCTAGATGAGGTGGTGAGTGGAGGGGAAGTGCCAGTCACTGTCAGCAGGTGGGTTGGATGCTGCTTGCTGGTGTAGGTAGAGGGTCACCAGGGAAGGGATGATGGGATGGAGAGGGGGTTGTCATGTACGATTGGGTTGGCACTACAGCCAGGAATACAGAACTACTGGGCATCAGATCAGTGATCGGGGGAGCACTATAGTCAGGAATGTTTTCAGATAATACTACTGTGGCATCAAATATGTGATGGGGAGGTGGGGGTCCACTAGAGCCAGGGATGTTTTCATATAGTACTACTGGGGCAACCAATCAGGGGGTGGTGGGCCCACTGGATGCAAGGAGTAGATTGAAGTTACTATTTTGTGGCATATGTATGGCAATTGGGGAAGGAGGGGGACACTTGCAAAGACTGACAGCTCTTGGTGTTCATTTGCTGCCTGGCACTTGGCAAAGGAAGCTGTTTGTGCACCAGTGTGCACAGTGATAAAAGTAGGGCTTTGAAAGCATTAAACAGTGTCACAGTGGAGGCTGTTTAGTGCTTTCAAAACCTACGAATAGACCGCTGCACTTTGTATGCAAGTGAAATCCCTAATTTTTATGGGAGGGCTCAGCCTGTGGTTCAGTGCGGGGAGAATAACTCCACCCCCTAACTATACTTAATTCTGTCCCTACCTTACAGCAGCGCTTAGTTCATTTTTCAATGGCTGAGCCAATGCATGATCCCTGTGGCTGTGTACTTTCTCTGCTCACTGGTTCTACCTTCCTTCAGCTCTTTGTCCCATATTCGTGCTTGTTCTCCTGGTTGTGTCAGCATTGTTTTGTGGCTTTTCCTGTCTCATTGCTATTTTCCCCAGCTCCTTGTTCTGTTGTTTGCCCCCATCTGCTCTACTCCCCCACTGAACTTGCCTTTGCTTTGTCCTACTGCTCAGCTCTGTGTCTCTTTCTTCCCTCTCTCCCTCATGTCCTGTGCTTTCTCTGTTTTGGTTTGTCTGCATCTCTGCCCCCCCTTCATTCCCTGTTGTTCTCGCTCCTTACCTTGTTACTCGTTCATCTGGTGCTGTGTTTTGTCTGTATTTGTGCCTTCCTTGTGTTCTCTTTTTGTTTGCCTATTTCTGGATGTATTTCACCTTCACCACTCTCCGTTCTCTTCCTGGTTTTCCTTCTTCTGGGTGTTTGACATCTTCTTAAATCTGTACCACATTCTCTACTTTGCTATGCTCAAACTCCTCTAGTACTTCTGCTCTGCCTGTAACGCTGATATTATGTTGCTCAATCTATTGGAATCCTCTTCTCTGCTAGCCCTCACCTGCAGTTTTTGCACTGTCTCCTACCTCTCACCAAGCGACTGAATGTAGGCAGGGTCAACTAATAGTCCACCAGAGGCAACAGTTCTTAGGTTTACTGCCTAGTTAAAGCTTGTAGTCCATCAGTGCAGGAAGATTTAATCAGCACATACAAAAAATATTTTAACCTGCATCTCTCTTTGCTGCAATGGATTCAGCAGCTTCTAGCTGTTCCTATGACCCAGAAGAAGGCTTCTCCAGCCTCCAGCGTAAAAGATTTACTAAACAAACTCCTTGCAAACATAGAAACACAGAAACATAGAATGTGTTGGCAGCCCACCCAGTCTGCCCCAAATTTTGCTACTTATCAGCTAGCCCCAAAACTCTAGCTTCTGCATTAACACTCTCTCCTTTTATGTCAGTTATTCCCTTATGCCTATCCCAAGCTGCTCTGAATCCTGTCACTGTCCCCACCCCCCACCCCTCCAGGAGTCTGTTCCAACTGTGCACTGCCCTCTCCGAGAAAAATAATTTTCTAGTATTTCCTCTGAACATACCCCCCCCCACTAACTGCATAACATGACCCCTAGTCTTTGAGTGTACCTTCAATTGGAAAATGTCGTTTGCTGTTACTCTGTTTATATCCCTGAGGTACATGAAGGTCTCAACCATGTCTCCTCTTTCCCTTCTCCGCTCCAGAGACTACATGTTAGGGGCTTCAGCCTTCCTTCATAGGTCAGGTGACTAAGACCCTGCACCATTTTTGTTGCCCTCTTCTGGACACTCTCCACCCTGTCAACATCCTTCCTGAGGTATGGTCTCCAAAACTGGACCCCATACTCAAGTTGTGGCCTCACCAGCTGCTTGTGCAAGGGCATCATCACCTCTTTCCTTCTGCTTGTAATCCCCCTACCAATGCACGTCCTAGCATTCTGCTTGCTCTTGCCACTGCCCTCTTGCATTGCTTTGCCACTTTGAGGTCCCAGGATATGATTATGCCCAAGGTCTCTCTCTTGCTCTATTGCCTCTAGTATCTGCCCCCATCCTGTACTCCGCTCCTAATTTTTCTTCCCTAAGTGTATGATCCTGCGCATTTCTTGTGTTAAAGCACGATTGCCACTTTCTTGACCACTCCTCCAGATTGCACAAATCTCTGCATATTTTCTCAATCCCTCTGGAGTATCTACTCTATTGCAGATCTTAGTGTCATCTCTGCAATAGACACACCTTCCTCCAACCCTTCCGCTATATCCCTATAAAATGTTAAACAAGCATTGGCCCCAGTACTGATCCCTGTGGCACCCCACTGGTAACCAAACCTTTTCCAAAATGCACCCCATTTACGACCACCCTCTGCCTTCTTCCCCCAGCCAATTCCCCATCCACCTTTCTACTACTTAGACCTAGCTCTAGGCATCTCATTTTAGGCAGGAGTGTTCGATGCGCATAGTGTCAAATGCCTTGCATAAAATCAAGGCACTCAATGTCTACAGCCCCTCCCTGATCTACTACCCTGGTGACCCAATCAAAGAACTCAATCCAGTTCGTTTGACACAACCACCCTCCATGAACCCATGTTAGCGATGGTCCTGCAGGCCATTGGCTTCCAGGTAGGTAATGATTCTCTTCTTTAATAGCTTGTCCATTAGCTTACCCACCACCAAAGTTAAGCTCACTGGTCTGTAGTTGCTAACCTCCTCTTTATCCCCACCCTTGTGGAGAGGGACCACATCCGCCTTCCTCCAGTCATCTGCAACCTCCCTAGTCACCAGGGAACTATTGAAGAGGCTAGTCAGGGGCTCTGCTGATACTTTACTGAGCTCCCACAATATCCTGGGGTGCACCGCATCTGGCCACATGGCTTTGTCCACCTTCAGCCGCTCTAGTTCCTTGAGGGCTTCCTCCTCCTAGAACGGACTGGTGTCCACCCTTCCCTCCACCTCCCCTCTTTTCTTTGTCCAACTTCCCTCCCCTTCCCCCTCAATCATGAACACCGAGCAGAAATAACTGTTTAGTAAGTCTGCCTTCTCCTGGTCATGTTCAACCAATCCCGCTCCTTTGTCACTTAGCCTGACTATCCCTCCCTTCAACCTCCTCCTCTTGCTCACATATTGGAAAAAGTTTATCCCTTCCTTAACTGAGCTCGCTATTTTCTCTTCTGTCCTCGGTTTTGCCTCCTGACCTCTAGTCCTGCTTCCATCTGTTTTTCTTGGTATATTATCCTATCTTCTTCCCTCTGCATCTGTTTGTATCTCCTAACACACACAGCTTGGCCCTAACCTTTTCTGCTACTGTCCTGCTGTACCATGACGGCTTCTTTTTTCCTGTTTTTACTAACTTGTTTGACACAGAGGTTAGTAACTCAAACTAAGGCCCCTTTAATTGCTGTCCATTTTTGCTCCACCCCTGTCAGTTTTCCCACCCCTTCCAGTATTTTTTGAAGGCATTCTCCCATCCTCTTGAAGTCTGCTTGCCAAAAGTCTAGTACCTTTACCTTGATCTGTTGACTTTCAGATTCGGCTTCCACCATGAACCAAATGGTACTGTGGTTGCTTGAGCCAAGAGTTTCCACCACTGTAATCCCTCCCACCCTATATCCGTTTGTAAAAATCAGGTCTAGGACTGCCCCTTTCCGAGTTGGTTCCCTGACTAGCTGTCTCATGAGTGCCCCTTGGAGGGATTCGATGATCTCCCTGTTCCTGGTAGATGCTGCTGATGGGGTGTTTCACTTTGCATCCGGGCATTTTGAAATCCCCCCCTCAGCAGCACCTCCCCCATGTTTGCCATCCACAGAATTTCCTCCAGCATAGCCCTGTCCATCTGCCCTTCCTGAGCTGGTGGTCTGTACAACAGCCCGACGTGCATGACTGTCCCTTTATCTATTTCCAGTGAGACCCACATGGCTTCAGCCCTCCTCCACTTGCCCTGAACTTCTGTGATATTTATGTGTTCTCTTACATACAGTGCCACCTCGCCCCCTTTTCTGCCCTATCTATTCAAAATAGCACATAAACTGGTACTGACATGTCCCAGCCCTGACCATTGTGGCCCCATGTCTCCTTTCATGCCTCAATGTCCAGGTCTGCTTCTGCCATGACTGCAGCCAGGTTGGGAGCTTGTTCCCTAGGCTCCTGGCATTGGTGCACATGGCTCTCCATACTCCAGGTTTACCCTTCTGCCCCCTTCCATTAGTGCCCCTCCTCTCCCCTTGTCATGATTCATTATTTCCCTCTCTTTTTTCAGTTATCCCTTCATGTCCTGCTGCCCTCATCTCTATCTGTGGGTTCCTGCCCTCTGGGTAACTGTCTATGTCCCCCATTAATGTTGCAGGTGTTTCCACCCCACAGATTCTGGCTTTTGCTTCCAGTCATCCTATACTGTTGATGTAAACATCAAACTTTTGTGCTAGTGCACTAACCCCCTATTTCATTAAGTGGGGACTGTCCCCCTTAAATAATCTCCTTCCCAGAATTTGCCCCAGTTGCCAATGAAGTGGAACCCCTAGACTGACACACTACAACTACATCCAACAGTTTAGTTCCATAATCTCAGTCTGCCTAACTTTGCCACCCTCCTTCCCTTTTCCCACAGAGGCAGTACCTCCAAAAAGGCCAAAGAGCCTGCCCTGCCCTCAAGACTTTCAGCTAGCTTTTCCAGACTGCCTTTAACCTCCTCCACCGTTTGCCATGCTATATCATTCATGCCTAGGTGGATAAAGACCCCAAGACCCTCAGCATTGTTTTTAAGCAGATCACTAATCCATTCCCTATCCTTCTTGGCTGATGCACCTATCAAACATCTGACTATCACCTCCATTTCACTACCACCACCAGTTCCATGTCCACCCCTGACCATTGAGTTGCCCTACCACCAGTATTTTCCTTTTATTCCTGTGTCTGTCCCATTTCCCATGTTGTTTCTTTTCATTGGTCCCTGCTATCTCCCCTTCTTGTTTTAGGTTATCTCATTTTGTGTGGGTCAGATTTTTCCCAGCAAGGGGAGCAAACGGTTTTGCAACGGGTGCTCGCTACTGGAACCATGCTACTGTTACCCACCTTGTTTTCCTTCCCCCCTTCTTTCCCACCACATTCCATTTCCCTGGCCCTGTGGGGCCCAGAGGGGGTGGCAGAGGAGAGTGAGAACTCCAGTTCAGCATGTGCCACAGCCTGAAGCTTTCCCCCAAGCTGCCTCCAGTTGCCCCCTAAGATTTTCCATGTTCCGACAAATTGGACAGTATCCCATACTCCAGAGGGTCTCCCTGGAGATGAGAGTGCCACATTGTTACATTGCACAAATGATTTTCTTTTGTGCCCTTGTTATATTATCCCCTTTTTTTCACTGTATTTATTTTCCCCTCTTTCTATGTTGTACTATGATGAAGCTATCTGCATGATGCCTGCTATGAGTTTCCTTTCACATTTAGTGGTCCTAGTTTAAGATGTTCTGTTGGAATACACACAGCTCTAAGCTTACAGGGTTACCTGTTACAACACAACAGCTCTAAGCTTACAATGAATTTCTTTTGTTAGTAAGTTTTCCTCCTGCCTGAGTATCGTGATTGGGCAAAGCCTAACTCCATCTCCCTGCCTTCCTGTGAGTATTTAATATGGATCGGGGTGGGGTAGGTTGGGGGGACAAAACAAACCACTGCAACAGTTGGAGCCCAAAGCTGAGCCGGCAGCACAAGTCCTAAACAGCTTCTGCTGGTTAGAAGAAAAAAAAAGAAAGAAAAAAGGCAAAATTCCCCTTTTTTCTCCTGTGGTCCTGCTGTAATTTGCAGCGCTTGACTCCCGATCCCTGATGGGACCCTCCTTCCCCTTGTGGCTCACTTTATGAGACAGTCGCTTGGCTGGAGATTTAAAGGCAGCCTGATTTTCAAAAGTGGAGCCTTTCTCTTGGCTGTCACGCAACTGACTTGTCCAAACCACTGCAACAGTTGGAGTCCAAAGTTGAGCCAGCAGCACAAGTTCCAAACAGCTCCTGCTGGTCAGAAGAAAAAAAAAGAAAGAAAAAGGCAAGATTTTCCCTTTTTTCTCCTATGGTTCTGCTGTCATTTGCACTGCTTGACTCCCGATTCCTGATGGGACCCTCCTTCCCCTGGCAGCTCACTTGATGACACAGTCAATTGGCTGGAGATTTAAAGGCAGTTCGATTTCCAAAAGTGGCACATTTCTCTTAGCTGTTACACAATTGGCTTGTCAAAATGACGGCAACAGTCCTACCAAATCTAAATTTTCCTTGAAAGATTGGACGGTCCAGCACCTCATTACCAAACTCCAAAAACTTGGACTGTCTTATTCAGCATTGGCCGGGAAGAAAGAACTATTTAAACTGTTTGTAACAGCTAAATCCTGACAGGAAGAAACAATAACTCCCAATGAGCCTGCCCCTTGCCTTCTTCTGATACTAATACAGAACTTAAAGACCTCATATTGCAATTTACATCTTCAGTATCAGATATACAATCTCACCTTGCAGCTCTTGAAGCATATCTTCCTCCTTGATTTGATTCCTCACTCATTACAGCTACAGTTCCTTCTTCCTCAACTACTGCCCAGAAAGAAGATGCTCAACCTTGTGTTCCACCTCCAGCTGGCATTTCTCCTGTCTCCTCAGTACCATCTCTTCCAGTTCCAGGTACATCTAAATCAACTTCTTCTTTACCTACTGTACCCCCTGTACATGTCATTCCTGGTCACCTTCACAATGACATCATAGAGTGAAAGGATGTTAATTTAATTTCGCTCCTAATTTCTTCTCATGACATCATTGAGAATCAAGTAGTTACTTGTGTTGATGTTTCAGTCATGCTGAATTGTAAAGAACCAAGGCTCCTGAAGAAACTAACTATTCATGAGTTTGTGTTTGCTTTTAGTCTATATAGAGACATAGTTTGCTCTGTCTTTCTATCTAGGCACAAGGCATTGGACTCCTACCTATACTTGGTAGTCAGTCTTGGAGCTCATTATGAAGGCACTTAATTCTATGATTATTATCAATCTTTTTTAGTAAAAGCAGTGGCTACTTTAACTCATTTTAACTCCAGACTCAATTGAGCTATCCTTGACAATTAATTATTTTGTCCTCATTTCACTGATCAACAGACCCTTTCCTCTCAAATACTGTATGTGGCTGTAGCTCACATTTTGCTTCTCTTTGTCCTAGGAATAAATCAAAATGACCTATTGCATTTCAAAGGACCTCTACATCAGGATCTATATCCACATCAAGCATAATTCACACTATTTCTAATCCTGGAGCTTTTTCTCACCCTGCTTTGGATAGACTAGGCCATCCTATAAAGTATTTTCATAATTAGCCTATACGTACTACTTTCAATGCTAGAGAATGCCCAATCTGTAACCTCCTTCATGTCTGCAGTTTCTTTGGGGATGCTCATTCTCATGCTATATGTCCCAAAATGCCCCACCCTAAGCAATGACAATTACTGCATCCTTCTGTCAGTGTGAACATTCTGGCCCTAGCTACTACCTTGTCTTTGTATGCACATTGAGCCCATGTGAACTTTCTCATAACTGGTTTCACTACATGTTTTCATACTGAAGTCTCTGTCATTCCTTCAGAATCCTTCATCTGCAAAAATTTACAATCTGCTATGCAGAAACTTTCCGTAATCCAGCAACTGCTGCAAAAGGAACTTCTCATAGGCCCTTTTGGGTACTCACCTTTTCCTCCCTTTAGGATCAGTCCAATTGGGGTTTCCACTAGAAGGTCTTCCAGAAAGAAAAGGTTGATCATTGCTCTATCAGCCTCTCATTCAAAGCCTACACCTAGTATCAATTATTTGATTCCTATGGAGGACTGTTCCCTATCCTATGCCCAGATAGAGGATGCCATCACCATCATCTATCAAGAAAGAACCAAAATGACAACCAATGAATGGACACATATTCCAGCAATAAATGGACATACTCTGTTCAAAACCTTTTTAATCTGCAGTCAATGTCATGCTATCATCAGCTGTCTGCCTGGCCTTTTATGGTTTTCTTCATCCTGGTTCCTGTTAGTTGCTAACCTTAAGAAGCAAGCAGATCACTACATTCTTCATTTACTGAAATCAAAGACTGATAGGCTACACAAAGGAGTTCAAATTATTTGCTATCTTACTTACAATACTTGTGTCCCATTCAGGTTCTTGACAACTAATCCATTATCACTCCAAATCAAAACCATCAGGACTTTTCTTATTTTATACTGAATGGACCCTCTGATTACTAACAATTCATGAATCTTGTGAGGACTTTACTTCAAAGACTGGGAATAAATCCATTCTCATTTTCAGGTCATTCCTTCCAATCGACAAAGCTGCCTCGGCATCTTCAAACAATATCCCAGCTCTATATCATCAAGAAACATGGAAGATGGACCTTATCATGTTTCAAAACTTACATTCTCAACCCAGAGCAAGAAATCAGACAAGATTTTAAAGAGCCACTGACACAAAAGTGCTACATTACAGAATCCAAATAAGCATACCTAGTAAATCTCATACCAAAAGTAGATTTCTACGTTACTTCATTTAAAGTTATGAGCTATTTTGTAACCCTGATTTCACTACCTGTTCAAAACAGTCTGTATCAGTGAAGAGCTGCTGCTGATATCATCTCAGGACCTCACAGTCTAGTATTCACTGCCAGCAAGCATATTGGACCTGTTACTCAAAGTTTTAAAGATCATGTGCAATAGTTGTCTAAAGTAAAACAGGCAGCACCATTCAAAAACATTGCTATAAAAACTATATGCATTTCAGGTTTTGTAATAAATTTGACAAAATTATATTTTATAATGCCTTTTGTGTGGTCTATTTCTCAAGGGTTGCTGGATGCTGAGTCAGCATGCCTCCATGCTGCTTAAGCCATTTGGAATTTATTTTATTTAAATTCTTTGGATACAACCTTTAAGCATGGTGCTCTTTTACAAAGGTTCCACGTCAAGGAAGCAAGACATAATATAGTACATAGAAAATATATAAGAAGATATCAAAAAATCAGAGGATACCCGAAACAAGTGCAAAGGGACAATATAACAACAAGTATGCAACTAGTTCATTCAATTGGTCAAAATAAGGGACTGTGGATTATTGCAGTGCAGCCCAGGAAGAGGGTCTTGTCAAATAGAATACTAGTGAAGAAGGGGAAGACAGAGAGGAGAGGGAGGAAATAGGAAGGCAAAAGTAAGGTTCAGTGACTGAGATTGTAACTGGTAGTAGTAGGGAAAGACTGAGTGAACAAAAACAGCAAGATATGTACAGCAGAAGAGTCAGGGAGAGTAGAGGGCAGGATGGAGGTGTAGAAAAGGGTGCAGGGGCAGAGGAGTTTCAGTGAGGACAGGAGGGGGAATGAGTGCATGATAGGACTGATAGATTCCAGAGAGGGGAAGGGGATCAGGTAGGGGTATACATTCATGGATATGCTAAGTGAGGGAGGGAAGAGTATAAAAGAGGGAGTATAGGAACAGGTATTACCAAGAATGAGCAAAGGGAAGGTAGAGGAGTACTAGGGTGAGGAGTAGGGTACATTATGAGCAAGATCATGCACCATTAGAGATGAGGTGCTGTTTAAGTTCAGTCTTGAAAGCTCGGATATTAGCAATACCAACAGTAGCAGGAGGAACCTCGTTCAACCAAAGAGGGGCCCTATATGCAAAGAAGCATTGGCCAAGTGCAGTTCTCAGAAAGGGAATGCTGAGTGCATTCTGAGCTTTGCCTCTAGTGTCATAATGAGGATGAGCTGATATGAGAAGTTCGGAGATGCTGGGTGTGTTAGTCCAAGCATGAATTTTTCCCCAAGGAAGCAGGTTTGAAACTTTATCCTGTTGTTCAGGGTTAGTCAGTTTGTGCTACTCTACTGTACCTGTTAGGAAGTTATATTGCTGCTAGTATTGTGATGTTGATAATGTCACTGCTGTTTGTCAGAGTCTGCTTTACAATATGTTTTAATAGGGCCTTATGTGTGTTAATTCGCACTGGGACGGAAGTGTTGGCTCTGGTAAATGATCATTTTAATTTAAAGTATAACATAGATGTGCCTGAATGCAGGTCAAAAACAACCTGACAGGGAGAACACATTGTGCTGGCTAAATTAGAAACTCCTAGTAGGTTTTCAAAATAGCATTACCTCTCCCACCTCCAATGACAAGGAGATGGAATAATTGTTTTAAAGTGCCATTCTTAGAAATCACCTCAATTGAATGATAGGTGTGAATGATCTCAGCCTTTCACCACATCAGCAACTTATTCAATGTGCAAACTCACAACAGTGTGTTATGACCCAACATCCAGTAACCCAGGAAAAAGGACCACAACAAAAGGCGGATAAACAAAATATTGTCAGCTTTGTTACAAAACCTGAAACACACACAGTTTTAGTAAAGCAATGTTTACTGACTGGTGCTGCCTGCTAACTTGTGAAGACCATTCCACATGATCTTTACAACTTGGAGAATCAAGTCCTATAAACTTGCTGACAGGAATACTAGACTGTGCGGTCCTGAGATGACATCATGAGCAGCTCTTCATTGAATCTGGCTTTTTTTGAACAGGCGGTGAAATCAGGGTTACAAATTAGCTCATAACTTTAAAATGAAGTAATGTAGAAATCTAGTTTTTGGTATGAGATTTACTGGCGGTATGCTGATTCTAATTCTGCAATGTTGCACTTTTGGCCAGATGGCATCAGTTGCTCTTTAAGATGATCTTTCCTAGTATGCTCAGAGGAATGACGGTTAGCAGCCGTAGCTCCTCAGAGGTTTCCCAAACAGGTTTTTTTGTCTCCAGAGTGCTGCTACCATACTCTTCATGAGTTGAAGGAGGTTATTACATCACTCCATTTTGGACCTCTTCATTCCACAATCCGCTGGCCCTCTACAGAGGGTGGAAATGAGAAGGGCCAAAATAAAACAATCATTCACAAGTAAGTCACACAAGCCCTACATTTATTCCCCACACATTGATTGGAGGGCTCAGCCTGTGGTTCAGTGTGGGGGGGATAACTCCACCCCTTAACTATACTTAATCCTGCTCCTACCTTATCCCAGCACTTAGTTCATTTTTCAACCCTCCATCCTCCCCACCTTCTCCTTCTCTGGCAATCTTCTCACCCTCCTACTGGGCCTTCTCATTCCATAATTTGATGGCCCTTTACTAAGGGTGGAATGAGAAGGCCAAAATAAAACAATCATTCACAAGTAAGTCACACAAGCACTACATTTATTCCCCACGCATTGATTGGGTACACAAGAATATTCCACATGTTCGCACTACTGGACTAGTACAATGCACTGAGGACCTCTGAATATGGCACCCTCCCCATCCAATCATGCTAGTCCCACTTAGAATGGCACTAACCTTGTGAATATGGAGGACTTAGTTCTTTCTGCTATGTGATGATAATTGTTTTTTTCACATACTTATGCACTGTATATTCTTTAAAAGAGCTCTAAAATAAAAAAAATTTCACCTCTAAAATTGTGTGTAGAGGTGGGTGAAGTGACCAAAATCTGCTACGTGGAGCAATTCATGTATTAAGGTGGAATCCACAGAGTAATCCGCAACGCGAAGTGGAGTACTTCACCTTCTAATTATGATTGCGAAGTCCATTGAAAGCACTGACTTCATGTTACTCTGCCTTCCCCATCCACTTCTACACCAATTTTAATGTGAAGTACATTAATTTCAATGTACTTTGCATTACTTCACCATGTTTGTGAGCTCTAACATGAATTTTGCAGTGATTCATGGGATTGCAGGTGACATAGGCTCTAGACTGTTCTGCACAGCTACAGTTCTGTGTAGTGTGTGTAGTGGTAGCTGGAGACAGTTTGCTCTCAGAGTTCTGAGACTCAAACCCTCTAAAAAACATTCAAAAACCCTTTTTGAGCCATTTTTTTGCTCAGAATTTAGTACATCGATTGTAGAAAACCCTCCTGTACTCATATCATGGAGTGCTTATTGTTTTTGTGTGGATTTTGAATGTTAATTTAGAACATTCAGTCTGTGTACTGACAGACATTGTTGAAGTGTGCTTGGGGGAGGGGCGTATCTGTGGTGGAGATAGATTAACTGGGAGAAAGGCAGTCTTTCTAAGGCCCCGTCCACACTGCACTGCTTAGACCCCATAATGGATAGAAACGTTACAACGGGGAAGCGGTGCAAATTATCCACACTTCGCGTTGTCCGTTCAGGACCGGCACCACCAGTCCACACTTCGGGGCGGATGACCATTACCATGGCACCGATCCACAATGCAGCTTGCGCTGCGGCTAGAGGGACCAGTGCCATGCGTCCACACTCGCCCGTTAAGATTACCAAAGGCGTAACGGTTTCATAACCGTTGTTGAAACCACCTCATATCAGGTTTCAACAACGGATACAATACTTTCAACGTTATAGAACGCCAAACCCGCCATGCAACGGTTTGTGCACTCTGTAACGCTACAGAGGGTAGTAGTGTGGACAGGGCCTAACTGTTTTGTTATATTTTTGTTGTATAACTGTGTTCATTTACACACAGTAATATTTTCAGTAATTTTATACATTTTTTTGCTGATTGTTGTGGTGCAGTGCATAATTTCAGTTTGTTCAAAAGATTTGGTAATATTACTGAAGTTTTAAATTTGCTGCCCATTACCTGTAATGTGTGTGTGAGAGTGTGTGTGCGACACATGACATCAAGTCAGACACATTTTATTGTGCCACATAGTAATTACAGCATGGTGAACTTGTTATCCATCTGTGTTATTTTGTACTGCTTTATGGTATCTTGGTAGTGGACTGATACTGCAGTGCATTGCCCCCCCCCAACCAGCAAAAGGTATTTTTTTCCACTTTTGGATTTGTGAGCACTAGTTAAGGTGTTGTTGTGCCTTTGCATCTGCACCTCTCGAGTGTGCAGCACAGTCTTAATCTGTCTGTGCGTTTGCAGCTGTTAAGAGCCCAGTCTCCATCTGCAAGCCACAGTTCTTGTTTTTTGGCTTCCCATCCACCCCAAACTGAAAGTTCATAAATCTAAATTTGCTTTCATTTTTCTTGATGATCCCCAAAAATGCCTGTAAAGAGAAGTGCAAGTGAAGCTGTTTCTGGCCATGGCACTGCTGCCAGTGGCAAGATTGGCCATTGTCATGGTAGTATGCAGAAGTGCATAGCTGATGTCAGTAAAGGGATTTCTCTGTCAATGTGTTTTACAGCACAATATGTTGCTTCACTGATAGTTGGAGGAGATGATGTCCCCGCTGGTGGTATTGGTGCAGTTGCTGCTGGCTTGAGTATTGCTGCCCCAAGTTCCACTTCTGACCAGCTAACCATTTTAGAGGAGCCTCCTAATGAAGGCCTAACCACCGAAAGCGCAGGGGTCATTTGTGTACCTTGTTTTGCCATCAATAAATCTGCACTAGCAGTGAACATTTTGTCTTGCCATTTATTCATCTGGAGTGCTAGCTTTCTGGTTTTGTTAACTAGGAATATAATGAGGGCAAGGACACCACTTTTGTACTTTATTTCCACTGTTTTTGGATGTGGTTCTTACCATTTTTGGGAGGTAAACAAGGTTATGCGAAAGAAGGACAGAACACACACTTAGCATTATACACATAACAGTGCACAATGGGGGGGGGGAGAGACTAACAACAACAGAAATGGACAGTGACCTGTGTTAGATGACCTAAAGGTATATAAGAAATGTGAGAAGGCAGTGATGAGGGCTGGGGCTATACTGGGATGCACTGGGAGTCATCACATTAAAAGGAAGTCCAAAAAATGGTTGTTCTTATTCCTATGTACATATATTTGGTAAGACCTCATCTTAAGTACAGCGTGCAGTGATGAGAGCATATCTCTACAAGGATTTGCACAGGATGGAGGCTGTACAAAGGAGGGCAACTAGAATATTGAAGGGTATGCACCAGAATGAAGCAAAGAGACATTAAAGGACATTACATATAAATGCAAGGAAAGGGGGGCCATGATAGAAACCATCAAGTACCAAAAGTGAATCAACAACATTCAAGAGGGTAGCATCATCCAGAAGAAGAGATGCGCACGAGGAAGGACCCAAAATTTGAAGATAGAGGTGGGGATGGATCAGGAGCAACATCAGGAACTATTTTTTCACACCGAGGGTGGTGGGTGCAAGCACAAACTAAAACTATTGATCAGTGTTCTGATGGGGCAGCAGCAGTTGAAGCATCCCCATCATTTGTAGCTGTTGCCCCTCAAATCGCTGCAACTGCTGTTCAACATTGTCAAGACGGTGGTTAACAGCTTCCAACTCACTTCACATCAGGCTCACATTGGCTTGTGTGGCAGGTAGTTGGACATGGTTGCCACCGTCACCTGCTGCAGGTTATGGTGGTGGAGCAGCCGGTTGAGCCATGGCCCTCCCCCACTTCACACCACCACATGCAGGTGAATGCCATGCTACCCCCTCTTCCCCAGCAGGGCCAGCAGGTGCATTACTGCCCTGTTCTGCAACCTTGGCCTGCCACTGTACACAGTGGTGGTTGTACAGGTGGGTGCGCTGACCACCTGTGCCAAGGTGAGTTCCTTTGGGGCTTTGGCACACGTCCACACCACACAGATTACATTTCAGTACACTGCTGTCCCCAGGCAGTGTAGTAAAGAACTCCCACATTAATGAGGTAAGGGAGGTCCAGGCACAGGCGGGGGGGGGGGCCTGGGTGTTGTTGGAACCAGGGGCTGCTGCTGCACAATTGGGGCTGGGGGTGACCTAGATTGTGTAAGCCATGGGATGTGTGTGGACCGCCTGTAAATTCTCACTCCACCTTTAAAGTGAAGTAAGGCGGAGTGAGCAACGTGAAGTCATTATCACCACTGTTACAAGGTGAAGTGGCAGTTTTTAATTTGCATAGCCTGAAAATAACATGAAGTGGGCTACTTGGCTTCTACTTTGCAAGTGGAATTTAACTTCGCTGCATCTCTAATTGTGTGATAGCTATTCATTTACATGCCTTTTAGACCCTGTTCTGTAGTAGATAAGAAATCCTCATATCTTTGCTAGCCAGTCAGAACACATACAGTACTTTGACAGCCCACGATGCACACTTTTATTGCCAAGAGTGCCTCATGCGCTGCTCCAACTCAGCTGTTTGTACCCATGGCAACCAGTCGTGCTGTAGCAGATCAGCAATGGCAAAGTAAGTGAATTATTGCTTTTTGTGGTAACTTTGGAGAGGATTTTGTATAACAAAACTGACTAGGCAGTTCTCTTATATGGTAATACATGGTCTTTCAACACTCTTGGTAATGTAAGTATATTTTAATTTGCATTCTTAGAGTGAAAGTGTGACTCAGCTTCACTTTATTGTTCAGTTACTCTAAGAATGTGCGTGAAAACTCTCTTATTTCACCAAGCCTGTTTCCAGCCCAGGTATTAACACACAACATGAATATATTGTGGCAACAATGGAATAGTTTACCTTAAGAAATATAGCATACCCAAGTGTATATAATAACACTGTGACATGGAGTGTTTTCATAGCTTTATCAAACCATGAGAAGGACTCTAGAGTTGTTTTGTCACCAGACACCCAAGATGTCATTGCAGCCTTAATTGTACACTTAAGGTGGGATATTCAAAGGGGTTGCGCATGGCGCAACTCACTGATGCACCCCCGCATGATATTCAAAGAGGGATGTTGTGCTGCACAAATCCTGATGCGCCAGGGCACACCAGTAATGTATGTGGCATAAGTGCAGAGGGCTTGTCCATACATATACGGCACATACCTATATTCAGCCCAGGATGTGCGGTGCATATGCTGGCACATACCCACCTTGCACCACTCAGGGGGGGTGCAAGGTTGTGTCTGGCGAAATCAGGAGCAAGTTCTGGCCACCCACAGGTGAGCTGCCATGTTGCAAGGCACAAGACGGCAGCCACCTGCTGTGGGTGGTCACCCGACCTCCAGAGACACAGGCCGGGTGCTGTGCCCCCCCACACCCGATCGTGGGCATAAAATGTATGGAAATAGCCTGGTGGTCCAGTGGACCCTACTCCGTCACCCGATTGTGGGCTGTTGTATAAAATAATTTCCCTGGTGGTCCAGTGGACCCGATCTCCAGCCTGATCGCGGGCAATTTACCTGGTGGTCCAGTGGACCCAATTCCCAGCCTGATCATGGGCTTCAGTTGTAAAGAAATGCCCAGGTGGGCCGGCGGTACTCCCTTCCCCACCCAACCACTCAGACCCGCCACCCGGCCCCCTTCAGTCAGTGGCGGGTGGCAGCTCCCCCCACAAGCCACCTGGCTGCCCGTCAACTGACAGCGTACAGTACGGCTGTATGCCCATTGGTCCACTGCATGGGCCATAGTGTGCAGACGCGATGCCACTGTACCCAAACCCGAAATGTGAATGGTTCATTCACATTCGGGATTCTATGTCTGATACAGTCTGCATGCCCAATGGCCATGCATGGACCAATGGGCACAGCCATACTGTATGCTGTCAGTCAGTCGGCGGCAGGGTAGCTGCCCCTGCCGCTGACTGGGGGCAGGGCAGGGTGGCGGATCTGAGTGCGGTGGGGAGGGGGTACGCGGCCCACCTGGGCATTTCTTTACAATTGAAGCCCACGATTGGGCTGGGGATCAGGTCCACCAGACCACCAGGAAAATTAATTTATTCATTTGCCCATGATCGGGCTGGGGATCAGGTCCACTGGACCACCAGGAAAATATATTAATCATTGCCAATGATCAGGCCAAGGATCGGATCTACTGGACCACCTGGGAATTAATTTCTTTATTTGCCCGCGATCGGGCAGGGGTGCAGGTCCACTGGACCACCAGGGAAATAATTTCATTATGCCCACAATCGTGCGATGGGGTAGGGTCCACTGGACCACCAGGGATGTAGATCTATTACACCCATGATCCAGCGATGGGGCACATTGCCTGCCGAGGGGCAGAGGGCATCGGTCCCCGATGGCTGCAGCCTGGCAGAGTGCCAGGTGCAAGTCACCGGGAATTGGTGCACCTGCATGCAAATGGAGCCATAATGACATGCAAATGGCCCCATTTGTGCCTTGCATGCATAATGGCCTCATTTGCATGCCCAGTGCTGAATATCACTGTTGATGTGCCTAGCTCACCTGCACTTGCGCTGGCACATCCCCCTGCTCCTCACTTGCCACTTGCACTGGAGCAGTGTCATTACACCATGCACAGTGGGGGCGGCCCCAGTGCCATATTCAACGGTGCTGAGCCATGGCGCAGCACCGTTGAATATCACCCGGGCCATGCCCTGGCTCATCCCAGTTGCTCTGCACCCAGGCTTGTGCCCCTGCCTGGCCGCAGTCTGAATATCCCTCCCTAAGGGTGTATTTTATGTGTCAGAATATTTGCTTTTAGTTGTCATCTCCCTGTTCCTGTCCTGATGCCAGTTTACTTTCACTTTTGGTACCCAAGCTGCCAGTAGCATAGGAACTATCTATTTACAACTATATTATAGTGTAGGGTAAGGGTTTGTTGTGTATGAAACTTGTGGTTTTCAAAATATTGTTGTAGCACAGTTCACATGGTCATGGAATGTGATTGTACCACACTGTGGTGCAACAACATTTCAAAACCCTCTAGAGGTTCCATGTGCTCAGCTCATTTTACAAGTGGATCAAACACAGAAACACACTCAGGGCAGTGGCGTTGGCACGATCACCCGAACCAACAACTCTAACAGGGCTCATAGAAAAAATTCAGGATCAACCAGATATTTTCAACTATAAAAAAAAACTGCAGGAGCAACCAGATATTTAAAACTACTCAAATTAACAAAAAATACTCCTCTCACTCATGGTCCTCTCACCTAGCAAGAGATATGGCCGTCATTTTTTTTTCTGGAAACCCTTCCCAAAGGTAACTGACAGCTAATGGCAGACCATGCTACAGATGTAAGGACATTTGTTCCCTAACAACCACAGCACTGACCCTTGCAACCAAACTGTAATACTAGACTAAGTCACATCAGAAAGAATCTATTTAACTCTTAACAACAAAATGTTTACTTAAATTATTTTAGGGGCACCATACACTATAAAAAATAGTGGATGGGCAACTCTATATCAAACCAGTGTGTTACGCCACCGAGGGGTTGATTCCCATAGACCTCTCAAGCTTTGCTCTCAAGGTCACAGGGAATCAGGACCCCTCGGTGGCACATCACACGAGCTGTGCATAGTTGTCCATCCACTATTCTCTATATTGCTGAGTTCCTATGTTAAACCCGCTGATAATATCAATAATACAAAATGTTGCTGACAATGCTTGGAGTTTATACAGACATTAGCATTAAAAGTGAACAGGATATAAAGTACATCTCTGCAGTTTAAAAATGAGGCTTACACCCTGTGTAATATAACAACCACTAATTTAACTAAAAGGTCAACAATGACAGAACAACAACAGAACTAGAATCAGTTTTAGAAATATAGCTTCTACAGGAAAAATGACAAACAAATTCAGTGCACTTTATTAGCATCAGCAGAACTCTATCATATAATGTTCCCTCACAATTTGAGTTTAAGGGACATCCATTTTTTTATTACTGAAGGTTTTTTTTATTAAAGCAGGATGTCTTTCTCTTAGTCTTCATCTGTTCACATTGCTAATTCTTGCCAAAAAGTCTTAATCCTCTGCATAGGATATCACAATCCATTGCTACAGAACTGATTTGACACAAGCAGAGGATTATGACTTGAGGGCAGGAGAAGCATCAGGAAACAAGGAATTCTTTGGGGAAATACTACTTTTCTGCAAATTTCTTCAGTAATACAGAATGGCAAATCCTGAGATTTAGATTTAATTGAACTTTGTTAAGATTTAAGTCCTGCCAATCAAAACTGTAATATTTTATTAAAAACTGAAAAAAAAACACTTAAAAATGTATTGAAACAGTTAAGCGTCAAGCTGCCCAATGGAGGTGGGCAATGCTTGATATAATACTGCCTTCTGCATCAGAAGCTATTAGTGGCATTCTACAAAAAAAAATAAAAATAAAATCTTTCTTGTAGTTCAGTAAGGACACCAGTGGTATTCTACAAAAGACATCTACATCCTTTGGAGAGAAATGAATATTAAGAACCCTATTTCTTAGAGTTTTGCTGCATGTTTCCCACTGTTCAGTGCCCCAAAGACCTCCTACTGTAAAGCAGTGGTACTGTATGTACCTCTGATGCACAAAAAGTGCTTCCATACCATTCAGCATGTCAACATGGATGATATGAAACTATGTGAAGGCAAGGGGTCAGCCTGGACCATGTGGGTGTGTGGGCCAAAGAGTCCTTACAAAGTGACAGGGAAAAAGGCTCACACATCACATTAGTTGGTCACAGAATATCTGTCCCAATTAAACTGAATAAATGTAAACACTTTTATTCACATTTACACACTCATTCATTACAGCACCGCTCATTTATACCTCAGTTGGCGCCAACCGTGGTGGTGACAGGAGGACTGAGTCAGTCGCCGGCTCCATTTGGGGATGATTTGGGGAGCAGTGGTTGGCACTGCCAGGGGTGGGGGTGGGGCACTAGACTACCAGGAAACTACTTGATTTGGGGTCAAGGATCATGCTGGGGGGGGTGGGAACCACTAGACTACCAGGGATTTCCAGATATATAAAACAGAATAGGAGTTGGGGATCGTGCTGGGGGTGGGCCACTAGACTACCAGGGACTGTAACACACACACACATAGGAACAAAGACCTTGACAGCAGAAAAGGACTGCTTGGCCCACCCAAACTGTCCAGTTCTCTACATAATGGATATGTTGCAGATCCTAGTTAGCCTACAGCCTACATTCTCCGGGCCCCCCCCAACCAGTGTTGCCTTATGCCTGTCCCATGCATTCTTGAATCACCCCACTGTTATTGCACCCTCAACTGCTGTGGAGTGCCTTTGTTGGTGTTTGGGGCCTGGGGAGGAGCTGTCTTCAGGGAATTAATGCTATATATATATATATATATATATATATATATACAGTGGCGAGAAAAAGTATTTGCCCCCTTCCTGATTTTCTCTATTATTGCATATTTGTCACACTGGATGTTTTCAGGTCTTTAGACAAAATATAATATTAGATAAAGGGAACCTGAGTGAACAAATAACACTTTTTTTTTCACTTATTTCATTTATTTAATGAAAAAAGTTAACCAACACCAACTGGCACTGTGTGAAAAAGTAATTGCCCCCTAGTTAAATCAACCCAATTAAAGGGATAATTAGAGTCAGCTGATTGAACACAGCCAGGCTTGATTACAGCCAGTCCTGCTCAATATAAACCTCACTTATTTTGGCCCTTACCATCAAAGTCACGTTGCCAGCACAAAGATTCAACAAGCACATTATGCCATGATCAAAGGAAGTTCCTGAAAAGATCAGAAAAAAATTTGTTGCCCTCTATTAGTCTGGAAAGGGTTACAAAGCTATTTCTAAGGCTCTGGGACTCCATCAAACCACAGTGAGAGCCATAATCTCCTAAATGGAGAACACTTGGAACAGTAGAAGAACCTTCCCAGAGTGGGCGGCCTGCCAAAATACTCCACAGGCACAGTGTAAAATCATCCAAGAAGTCTCAAAGGATCCTAAAACAACATCCAAAGAACTGCAGGCTTCTCTTGCCTCAGCCAAGGTCAGTGTTCATGACTCCACAATCAGAAAGAGACTGGGCAAAATGGGCTTCATGTGAGAGCAGCGGGGCGGAAACCACTGCTAACCAAGAAGAACATAAATGCTTGTCTCTCATTTGCCAAAAGCACCTGGATGATCCACAAGCCTTTTGGGAAAATGTTCTATGGACAGATGAGTCCAAGTGGAACTTTTGGACAACATGGATCCCATAATGTCTCTAGTCAAAGCAAACACAGCATTCCCAGTAAGAACACCATACCAACAGTCAAACATGGTGGTGGTAGTGATGGTGGGGATGCTTGCTGCCTAGGACCTGGATGACTTGCCATAATTAAAGGAACCATGAATTCTGCTCTGTGCCAGAAAATTCTTAAGGAGAATGTCAGTCATCCTTTAGTCAAGCTGAAGCTGAAGAAGTATAGGTCATGCAGCAAGACAATGATCCAAAACACAAAAGCAAGTCCACATCAGAATGGCTAAAAGAAGTAAAATTAAAGTTTTGAGTGGCCTAGTCAAAGTCCAGACTTAAACCCAATAGAGATGCTGTGGCAGGGACCTGAAACTGAGCAGTTCATGCTCGAAAACCTACCAAATGTTACTGAATTAAAGCAGTTCTGCGAGGAAGAGTGGGTTAAATTCTCCAAGCGATGTGAAAGAATGATATTGAATTATAGGAAGTGTTTGGTTGCAGTCATTGCAGCTAAATGTAGCATAACCAGTTATTAAGTGTAAAGGGGGCAATTACTTTCACACACAGTGCAGTTGGTGTTGGTTAACTTTTTTTCATTAAATAAGTGAAATTAAAATTAAAAACAAGTGTTATTTGTTCACTCAGGTTCCCTTTATCTAATATTACATTTTCTCTAAAGACCTGAAAACATCCAGTGTGACAAATATGCAATAATAGAGAAAATCAGGAAGGGGGCAAATACTTTTTCACGCCACTGTATATACTGTATATATATATGTATATGTGTATATATATATATATATATATATATATATATATATACTGATTGTAGAGATGCATGGGTGAATTGTATTCACTGCTCGTGCCTGCCTTCACCCATATCCTGCAGCATCCAGCCTGTAGTTCGTTTCGGACCAAAAGGTGGAGCTGTGTGCTCCATGCAGTAGCACCAGGGAAACTACACAGACAGCACATAATGAGATGCAAATGTGGCTGTTTGCACACAGATTACCTAACTAGACTCATTAGCATATGACCATCTGACTTGCTCCACCTCTGCGTCCATTGGGCTGCAGTTGCATTTTGCACTTCCCTGTTGCTATATTCAGAGCTGTCTTATTTCCCAGGCTATTTTAGCACTGCACTCCCAGCCCAGTTTGCCTGGCTTTCTTAGCACACTATTTCAGCAGGTTTAGCACCAGGGCTATTCCTTTTGAATATAGTGGGCTATTTGTTCTGGGCTAATTTAGCATGCCAGGCAGTGCTAATTTAGCTCCAGGGCAAAGTTTTAAATATCTGGCCCCAGAGCATCAAAATACAGATATATTTTGTATCATGAAAGGAAGACTCAGGTGCAACACTCCTGTACAAGATTTGCACTCTAAACTTGACCAGCTAACCAATAAAACTGGAAAAGCACCACTGCAGAGGTACAAAATCAGTGCAGGATCATACAGACAATACAGCAACTCATGGTGTTAAACTTTAGTTAGATTTATCAGGACCTAATTCCTCAGTGCAGTCCTTCTTTTAAGTATCTGTCTTGCAACACTTGGACTAACAACCAAACTAAAAATTATCAGAATTCTAGACAAATATATTAGTTTACAACTCAGCAAGGGTTAAAGTAACAGTGCAACCAGATTGGGCAAAAAATAGGACCCTACCTTTTTCACTACAAAACAATTCTAGGCATCTTCTAGTTTTGTTAAGAGGTAAAAGTTTCTAGCTCTGTCAAAATGTGAGTATTTTAAAGAAATGTTTTATTTTTTCAAGAAACAAAGATGGCCACCACATTTGACTCAGAACTAGTCAATTAATCAATCAATCAGTCAAAGTTTATTTATCTAGCACTTTTCCAGATGATCAAAGCACTTTACATACTAATACATGATAAAATACATAATACAAACATGAGCAATAAATAAAATCACAATTACTAAACTTGTCCTTATTAAATATTAAATCTCAACACTGTGCGCTTAATTTAAAATTCCTCAGGACATGCTTGACTAAAAATATACATTTTTAGTTCAGCTTTAAAGCTGTTGCTGGTCTGGCACTCCCTAATCCAATGAGGCAAAGAGTTCCACACGGTCGGAGCCTCAAAAGCAAACGTGCGGCCACAGATGTTTTTAAGCAGATCCTGGGAACCTCTAGCAATCACTCCTCCGTGGAGTAGAGTGAGAGGAGGGGACAGTAGGGAAAAAGAAGATCTTGCAGGTAGCTAGGTTCCTGTCCATATAGGGCCTTCTAGGTCAGCAAATCGACCTTCAAGGTGATCTGCCAATTTACCGGCAGCCAGTGCAGATAGCAGAGCACAGGTGTGATGTGGCAAGATCTTGGTAAGCCAGTCAACAGCCTGGCAGCCATGTTCTGTACTACTGTAATTGCAATTGGTGAAGATCAATCCCTGGTAGCCCTAGGTATAGGGTGTTGCAGTAATCAAGGCACGAGGTTATGAAGGCATGAACCAGAGTTAGCATGTCGCCAGGTGGAATCAGGTGCTTGATCCAGGCAATGTTCCTCAGATGATAAAACAAGGTCCTGACAACAGCTAACACCTGAGATTTTAGCATCAGGTCACTCTCAAGCACAATGCCAGGATTTTGCACTGGATTTGAAGTAAACAGCTGGACATGTCCGAGCCAAAGTCCAGAGATCAGACCATCTTGCAACCTTATGCCTTGGCAAACTGATTCTACTACCAACACCTCAGTTTTGCCGGGATTTAATCTCAGCCAGTTGGCACTCAACCAGCTCCAGATCTCAGCTAAGCAGTTGTTAAAGATCAAGATTGACCCACTTTGCTTGGGCGTGAAAGACATGTAGAGCTGATTGTGATCTGCATAGTAGTGAAAACTCAGCCCATACCTCCTAATAATGTCCCCCAGTGGCAGCATGTACACTGTGAACAACATGGGGGATAAGATTAAGCCCTGCGGAACCCCACATGACAGGGCACAGGTGCCGAGGAGTAAATCCCAACACTACTCTCTGCATCCTGCTGGTGAGGAATGATTTAAATCAACTGACAACTGTACCTGACAGTTCACAGAAGAACTGCAGGTGCTGATCAACACACCATGGTCGACAGTGTCAAATGCTACTGAGAGATCAAGGAGAACTAAGATGGAATGATTTCCTTGATTTCTCACCATCAGGATATCATTCAGTACCCGAACAAGGATGGTCTCATACTGTGCCACTTCCTGAAACCAGACAGGAGAGTAGTGTAGACATAGTGCATTGTTAAATGGTCATCCAGTTGTGTGGCCACCACCTTCTCAATAACCTTGCCAGCAAAGAGCAGGTTAGAGACAGGTCTGTAGTTTGCCAGTTTACCAGGCAGTCCGGATATAGAGAAGGTTTTATCAGGAGTGGTACAACTACCGCCTCCTTCAGGGGTTCTGGATAAAAAACCCTGTATACAGCGAACACCAGACTATCCTAGCGAGAAGCAGGCTGATCATTTCAACAGACTCCACTAGGAGGCGTGTTTGGCCTGAGTCCAAACTACAGTAAGCTGGACTCAGTCCCTGGATGACCTGCATGATGTCCACACTAGCCGGCGAGCTGAAGTCAGACCAGACAGGCTAAGCGTTTGCAACCTCAAGCCCACCACCACAAGGCCCATTTGAGGGTGTTGAATGGATTTCCAATCTGATAGTGGCAATCTTATTGGCAAAGAACTGAGCAAACTCATTACATCTAACTTGTGAAAAAGCTACCCATGCTTGAAGGCAGGTTGACTTGTGCAACCTGTCGACAGTACGGAAGAGTTGAGCTGCTCTGTTCTTTGTTGCAGCAATCTCCTTGGACAGGAACTCTTCCTTCTTACAGGAGATTGCCTATTGATAGTCTTTGTAATAGGCTATCAATCTAAGTTTGCCATCTGTCAGACCGCATTTCCTCCAATGCCACTCCTACCTTCGACCCACTCGTCTGATCTCCTTCAGAGTCCCATCAAACCATGGGGACTTCTGGTGAAGGAAGAGGGGGCAAACACGGACAGGTGCTATGGAGTCAAGGGCCTCAGTCACTAATATGTAACAGCCACAGAATTACAACTTGGCCGTAACAAGGCCCTTTGGGTCTCACTTGACCTTGCCTCCAGAGGGGGCTGGCCTGAGTTCACTAATTTGCATGCTTCACTGGAGTAGAGTTACGCAGTGCCTCCACCTGGGGTAGTGGAACAGAGTACCTGGCAGATAAAACACATGGTTACCATCCCCCAGGAATAAGTATTAGTTTCTACCCACACACAGTGATTCTTTCCCCACACAGTAGTAATACACTTCCAAGCAGTAACCATGTACACAGTGCTAAAATAAAATAAACTCAGATTTATTACAGTGACAGGGTACAGGGGAAGAAACACAACAGGCAACAGTTTTCTTCACAGTTGTACCCCCCCAACAGTCCCCAAACCTCTCCCATGGGGGCACCAGTCTCCCCCCTCCATGGCCATATGGTGAAACAGTCTGTTGCAGTGGGTATCTCAGTGAGTTTCTAGTGGTCAATCAGAGGGCGCAGAGATGGTGCACAGTGGGTGCTGAAATATAGCGATAACAATTTTCAACTTAAAACTGCAAAACTTTGCAAGGGGCCCCTACAGGATTCAAAACAACACAGCTGATCTTTTGGTTTTTAATTTTCTGCCTGGGTTTACCCTACAGATTACAAAGTCCTACCCAGGACTTCACCCCCTTTATTATCTATCTAACTTACAAGACTACAGAAGAACTCCTCAGGACTGCAGCCCAGAGGTACTTACAGTTGCTGATGGCTTCAGGGCATGTTAAGAAAACACAGAATAATGCTACCACTCTGGTATTAGCAGACGGTCTTTCTAGGCAATACATCAGCTGCTGGGGATGAGCAGCAAGCTGGGCAGTCATCTGACAGGCTTTTCATCTTTTTTCCCCCATTGGGGCTTTCATCTTCTTCATCCCTCATGCCTTTTATCATCTTCACCCCTTGTGCCTTTTGTTGTCTTTGCCCCTCAGGCCTTTCATTGGACCAGAGTAGACTGGTAGGCTTGTAGTTGCCCTGGATGTCTAGCTGGACTCAAACACAGTTGGGCTTGTAAACAGTCTCAGATTCAGCCCTGATGTTCCTCTTCCAGACTGGGAGAACCATTCAAACAGTCTCAATATGTTTACAAGCTGCAAACTACAGAACAGCAGTGCTGGTTCAATTCCCCCCAGGAATACGGATCAGCAGTCCAGCTTCTTCCCTGCTTGCTAACTGACTCATAGGCATTCTACCTAACTGTCTTGGAGGGCTCAGCAGGGCCTTTGTGCATCCAGGCTTACCTTCAGGCTGGTGCAGCCCTTCCCACAGTCTCTCTCTCTCCAATTTCCCCAAGGAATCTCTCCTCTTTCCAAAAGGCCACCTTTGTATAGACGTCTTAGTCCCCCATCTCAATTGGCCAGTTAGTTCCCTGTCTCTGAAGGTGCCCTTTCCCCTTTTCCAATGGCTCCTGAGGCAGGGAGAACTAAAGGAGGCTGCCATTATTTTTCACATTTTGCTGCATTACCTGTGCAGTCAACATTGTTACAATCTCCCAATACTGCACCTGGAGTTATTTACCACCTGCATCCTGGCTTCTCTGCCTAACCTGGAACATCCTTAAACTGTGGCCACATGCCCAAAAACACTTCAGGGGAGCCGCAGTTCCTTTAAGGCTTTAGCCATGCATGCACAGATACTGCATGTGCAGACATCATTGTTTACATACTGGTTTGGCCTTAGAGCTGCCTACTTAACCAAGAATGAATCCCCAAGACCTCCAGATGCATAGACAATACAATGTACCTTGGCCCCGCTCCCCTTATGGGGCCAAGAAACAAATAACTTTGTCGACCGTGAAGATCAGGGAGGGAACCTTGGCACAGATCCCACCATGGCTCCTGAATAAAGCCCCTGGTCCCGATTCAGCAGTCTAAGGGACTGGAGGCAGAAACAATGACAGTGGGGCAATGGGGCCAGAAACCAAACAGGTAAGCCCTAGATCAGGAAGAGGGCTTACAAATAAAACTCATGGTGCACAGTATAGGAGGTATGTAGAAAAGTGGGTATGACGGGTATTCTAACATTTTTATTAACTGTAGTTGAAACTAGCTTTTTGGGAAACATTTGTTGTTGCACTGCTGCATTAAAAGCACATATTCTCAGTCACAGGCTACAAACCATGGAAGAGCGTGGGCACAGTTCAAACTTCACACATTCTCCTAGTGAAGATAAAGTACATACAGTATTTATCAAAAAAAAAAAAAAAACAGTAACCAAATCTGAATTAAACCATTGTGGGGATTAACTCTTGATAAAGCTTACGAAAACAAAACAAAAATCACAAAATCTAAGGGAGAAAGAAATAACGTGACCAACTGGGAATTGAACGCAGGTCCTGGAATAGCATCCCAGTGATCCAACCGCTGAGTTGTAAGATCACATGGTTGATCCTGATGCTCCCAGACACACTTCCCTTCTCTGATATTGCACATCCTGCAGCTAAGGACAATCAAGATGAGAACCAGACTTATTTTTATTTTTTTGGGTGCAGCATTAGCCACTACCAACCAATTTAAATCACAAATTGTAGTGAGAAAGAAATAATGTGACCTAATAATGTGCCTGGGTTCATTTCCCAGTTGGTCACATTATTTCTTTCTTGCTACGATTTGTGATTTTTATTGCTTGGCAGTGGCTAATGCTGCACCAAAAAAAGAAATCTGGTTCTCATCTTGATTGTTCCTAGCTGAGGATGTGCAATATCAGAGAAGGGAAGTGTGTCTGGGACCTCATGTTCAACCAAGTGAGCCTGTAGTTCAGTGGTTTGAGCACTGGGACAGTATTCCAGGGGCCTCGGTTTAATTCCCAGTAGACCACATTATTTCTTCCTCACTGTGATTTAAATTGCTTGGGTAGTAACTAATGCTGCACAAAAAAAAAAAATCTGTAATCGGATTTTCAATCCCCCAGAAATCAGCACAGGTATGGGGAAAAAACTGCTTAAGTGGGGCTTCACTTGTAGAGCATTAGTTTTTCCCTGCAGGCACTGTATTTTTAAAGCTAGGGCCAGTTTATGACCGGCTCCATGATTTATGGCAACTTGCTGCTGTTTTTTGGCACAGCTGTGCCAAAATATTATGTTGGGTTGGACCAGTCATAACATCCCCCCACAACTGTGCCTGTCACCCATGTTGAGCATGGGTTAAAGATACAAATGTCTGCAGGTGTGGAGAAGTTGTAGTGCAGCAGTGGCTGTGGCATGGGACTTCGTCCCAGAACAGCCAAAAATTGGGCCCTGATTGTCAAAGTGAAATGTAAGCTGCTGCATTACCTGTGTGATCCTGCCCTGATTTACACCTCAATGAAAGTACTTTTCTTTTTTTTTTTATTTTATTTTCGTCTTTATCCTCCTTTCCTACCCCCGGTGCCCCCTTCTTCCATCCGCTCATGTCCCCCGCAACCTACCTTAGGGATCTGCCCCTAGAGTGCCCCTCCTCCTCTCCCTGGCACATTGGGGTCTGTCCTGTAGGTGGTCCGGGTAGACTTAGGGCGGACTTCATCTAGGGCAGCCGGAGGGTTTTTTCCGGTTTTCTCCCTTTACGCCCGTCCCCTGGGGCGTCTTGCGCTGGGGCGTACATCCCGAGGTGGCGGCGTGCTGGCCTGCGCCAGCCCTCATGTGCCGCGGTCCCCTCCCTGGCTCCGACGAGCGAAAGCCGCCCATCCCTTCCTACTGCCAGTGCTTCCACCGGCTATGGAAGGGATGCAGAACGAGAGCTTCTTGGTCACCACCCCTGAGGAGGAGAGCATCCGTTGGGGACGCCGGCCCTCCTCCCCTGCCGACTTCGGGCAGCCTCGAGTCCGCTCTGAACCCGGTCGCCGCGAGCACGCAGGTGTGGCGTCCAGCACCTCAACCCTCAGCGCCACTGGGCCGGCGAAAGTACTTTTCTAATTAAATTATTTGAAAAGCCATTTGAAGAGTGCAAGCCTCCTAGAGGAGTGTTGTGTCCACATTCTTCCTTTTCTGCTTGATGTAATAGCTCATGGAGCACCACTAGGCTCTGGATGTGACCCTCCCATCCTTGCACAAATATATTTTATACAATTTACCAGAATATATTTGCACTCCCTTTCCAGCAACAACTATATGTGATCTGCAGGTATTGGACTGCCAGTAGTGTGCTTAGGAAACAACATCATTCATGTGCAGTTATTGCAAACTGAACATTCTGCAGATTCTGTGACATACACAGTCATGTGCCAACTGATTTATATATCTTGAGGTGAGCAGTGGAAATTTCCTGGTGGAGGGCAAGGATTCTGAAATTTGAGGATTCAGAAACCCGCAGTTCCATCCAGTAATAACCCAGACCCAACACTGACACAGCAGTGCAGTGTTAGAGGAGTGTTGTTATGTCTGAGGCGCCAGCCTTCAGATAGACTATTAATCTGAGGTATTGCCTGTTTCTGGAGGTTTTCTAGTTGAATTTCAATGAGCTTCTGGCACTTTTAAACAATTGTAAGGGATTATCCCAGGGACCTGCCACCATCACTCTCTCCATAAAGCAGGTCCTCATGCAATTGCACCTGATTACCTGAGGGATGGTACTCAGCATATAATGTAATAGATGCTATGTTTGTCTGCACATAGCCACTGCACTATCAGTCTTTAACTGATTGGTCTCTAAAGTGCTTTCAGAATCCACATATATAAAAGACACTATATAAAAACGTGTTCTGTTTTCTGGAATTTCAGAGCTCCAGGTTCTAATGCTAGTGTCATGATCTTTCTGAATAACAAACTTTCAAAACAAGATGACATTAAGCAAGATATAAAAGTGATGAGTGTGCATGGAAAATGTAGCAATTTATCTTTAAGAGCTGACAGACCATGGAGCAATGCATGGTTTACCTTGGGCTGTTATTTTCAAATAAACCTCAGTAATGAGATTTAAGATCTATTGCCTGAAATGTTGATAATAAATCTCTCTGGATCTGACTTCAAGCCATTAAGCAGTCCAGCCCCTGCCATCTCGGTTGTTAATTTGATGGGACTGTGCCACATTAAGCCGAACAAACATGTTTTCACCCACTCAACCATCCAGAACGGACATGGCTGTTACTCTAACAACTGGATATTGATTGGACTTTATTCACCCTTTCTGACTCACTGCTACTAGCAAATAAAAAAAGCCTAGGCAGAAAAAACCCTATGTTTATTTGTATGTGTGTGTGTGATTGAGCCTATGTGCATGTGGCAGGTGAAGGTAATCTACAAACATTCATGGACCCATTTCTGAGCTGCATAAATAGCTGTCAACTTAGTATTCCAATCCTTAATATATGCAGCACAGGTCCCAGATGCTATTCACACTTCATGTTTCATTAATTATTTTCTTATGTTTTCCCCTTCTCTGAGGCCCATCTACTTTCTACAGTTTTTTTGTAGCATGCCTCATGACGTTGTTTTTGGTTTCCCTAATTTTAATAGTCCACATCTGGTCATCAGTGACACTGTACAGCATGCAATAGGAAATATGATACAAACTCTTGCTTATTTACTGCCAGTAAGAACTAAATTGTTTAATTTATTATGCAGAGAGTAATACCAATTATATATTTTTTTATATTTTTTTAAACAATGAACATATACAGTAGTACAAACATATAGTTAATTGCCCACTATCTACTGTAGATAAGCATACTATAGATAATTTCCCACTATTCCACTATAGATAAGCAAACAGTCAGGCAGACAAATATATCTCTTTATAATTCCTGCATGCTGTCCAAGCTGTGAGACTGCAAGATGGCTCATCATACCATGAATACTATACCTTCTACACCATTCTGACCCTGTCCTGACAATAACTAAGCCTTACAAACCACCAAACTAATAAAGGGGGGGTTACTAGTGGGGTACTGCAGGGTTCAGTATTGGGTCCAGTCCTTTTTAATGTCTTCATCAGTGTCATTGCAGAGGGACTGGAAGGAAAAGTATGCCTTTTTGCAGATGACACAAAAATCTGCAACAGGGTTGATACACAAGGAGGTGTGGAAAGGATGAAAAGGGACTTGGCAAGGTTGGAGGAATGGTCAGAAGTATGGCAGCTAGGATTCAATGCAAAGAAGTGCAAAATAATGCACCTGGGAAACAAGAACCCAGGGGAAGAATACACAATGGGTGGGGAGGTAGTAACAACAACAAAAAAGGAAAGGGACCTGGGGGTAATCATATCAGATGACCTTAAGGTTAGCAAGCAATGTGAGAAGGCAGTAGGGAGGGCTGGGGTATACTGGGATGTATAGGGAGAGGCATCAGCAGCAGAAAACAGGAAGTTGTTATCCCTCTGTACAGACAGTTGGTGAGACCCCATCTGGAGTACTGTGTCCAGTTCTGGAGACCCCATCTCTGCAAGGACATAGACAGGATAGAGGCAGTCCAGAGGAGGGCAACTAAAATGGTGCAGGGTCTGCAAGAGAAGTCGTATGAGGAGAGACTAAAAGAGCTTAATATGTATACCCTTGAGGAAAGAAGGGAGAGGGGGACATGATAGAAACTTTTAAGTACCTCAGTGGAATCAACAAAGTCCAAGAGGGTAGCATTTTTCAGAAAAAGAGACTTGCAAGAACAAGGGGACACAATTTAAAGATAGAAGGAGGCGGTTCAGGGGCAATGTGAGGAAGTATTATTTCACACAGAGGGTAGTGGATGCATGGAACAGCCTTCCTGAGGAGGTTGTGGGGTCTAAAACTGTGGGAGAATTCAAGAATGCATGGGACAGACATAAGGCAATTCTTGCGGGGGGTAGGAAGAAATAGGCTGTTGGTTAACTAGGATCTGCGGCCTATCCTGTAGGTAGGGAAATGGGCAGACTAGATGGGCCTAGCGGTCCTTATTTGCCGTCAAAGTCTATGTTTTTATGTTTCTATGTTTCTAACATGGCTTGGAAAATTAAAGATATATGATTGGTCAATGACATCCCATTGCTGTGCAATTACTTTAGCATGGGAAATTACAGTATGAAAATTAAATACACAACTCTTGACCTAATCACTTGCTCATTATCCATACACCATTCTGACCCTGTCCTGACAATAACTAAGCCAGACAAACCACAAAAATAAATGCATAAATGTTTCCTCCTATGTTTCAATCTCTACCAAACTGATTTTTGGGTTTGTTTGGTTTTTTTGCTGGGTACAGGACACATATGCTGGACCACTGCCTAGAAAAACATATTTAATAGATTTCATTAAATGCATGTTAGCCGACAAATGTAATGCCACTAGAACCTTGGATCAAAACGTATCAAAGATTGGAGAAGTTAACGTGTTTAAGAGTTCCAATAATGGTAGTATACCATACTGAGGCCGCTGATAGGGCGCTCAATCTGCCCCCGGCTTCACTCCTTCAGCCGCCACTGGTCACTTGGTCACTCCAGCTGCTACTGCTGCCAAGCTCCATTGAGGATCCTCAGCTACTGAGGCCCCTGATAGGGTGCTTAATATGAGTGCAGCTCCACTCTTTCAGCTGTCACTAGCCACTCCTACTACTACTGCCGCCAAGCACCACTGAGGATCCCAGATACTGAGGCCCCTGATAGGGCACTCAATCTGTCTGAGGCTCCATTCTTTCATCCACCACCGGACACGCCAGCTACTACTGCCGCCAAGCTTCATTGAGGATCTCCAGATATTGAGGACCCTGATAAGGCACTTAATCTGCCTGTGGCTCCACTCTTTCAGCAGCCACTGGCCGCTCCAGCTACTACTGCCGCCAAGCTCTGTTGAGGATCCCTGGCTACGGTCCTCTAGCTAAACCAGATGGCTTTCCTGGACTCTGTGGCAGTTGTAATTTTCAGGCTTTGTGGCGCTCACCTCTGCTGCACTACCAATTAACCATATGTTTCTTTTCTTTCAGTTTCCTGCTGATTGGCCAGCTAGTGCTCTCCTTGGCTGAACTTTGAAGGATTTATTTAATCATGCTTCATTAGGGCTCTCGGGCTGCATGAAACTTTTGCTGCTAGGGTTTTATTTGTACTAATAGTATTTGTAATTGTGAGCTATTTCATGTTTTAGCCTTTTTTTTTACTACAACCTAGGTTTGTCTTAATACATTGTTATTCAGTACCAGGGCTTAGGATTGTAGTAAGTGAATATGTTAGCTATTACTTAGTTACAACTTGAACCTATGTTTTATTGGAATTGGTTTGTTTAATCCTTTATTTCCCTCTCCTTCCTCCTCCTGATTTTTAAATTCTCCCCTGCTGGGACTCTGGGACAGTATTTTCCCTGTCCCTGGTGCCACTCTGTCTGATTGCTCTTTTCTGTATCTCCCCCCCCAGCACCATTAACTCCCCACACTATAACACCTTACTAAACTTGACAAATTAACTCTCTTTTGTGCCCATAACCTCCTTCGCTGTCACTCTGTCCATCTTCTCCTATCCTATTTTCCTGTTATCCCACCCCCACCTGCCTTCCTCCTTAAATTGTGTGTTCTCCATCTGCTCCCTTACAGATACTGAGGACCCCTGATAGGATGCTCAATCTGCCTGTGGGTCCACTCTTTCAGCTGTCACTGGCCGCTCCAGCTATTACTGCCACCAAGCTCTGTTGAGGATCCCCAAGTATGGTTCCCTAGCTGAACCAGCTGGCTTTCCTGGACTCTGTGGCAGTTGAAATTTTCAAGCACTGTGGTGCTCTCCTCTGCTGCACTACCGATTGGCCATATTTTTCTTTTCTATCAGCTTTCTTCTGATTGGCCAGCTAGTGCTCTCCTTGGCTGAACTTGGCAGGATTTATTTAAGCATACTTTATTAGGGCTCTCGGGCTGAGTGAAACTTTTGCTGCTAGGGTTTTATTTGTACCAATAGTATTTGTAATTGTGAGCTATTTCATATTTTAGCCTTTTTTTACTACAACCTTGGTTTGTATTAATATATTGTTATTCAGTACCAGGGCTTAGGATTGTAGTAAATTAATAAGTTAGCTATTACTTAGTTACAGCTTGAACCTATGTTGTATTGAAATTGTTCTGTTTAATCCTTTCTTTCCCTCTCCTTCCTCCTGATTTTTAACTTCTCCACTGCTGGGACTCTGGGACAGTGTTTCCCTGTCCCTGGTGCCACTCTGACTACTCTTTTCTGTACCACCCCCTCGTGCCATCAACTCCCCACATTATAACACCTTACTAAATCTGACCCATTGACTCTTTTGTGCCCATAACCTCCCCCGTTTTGACTCGGTCAATCTTCTCCTATCCTATTTTCCTGTAATCCTTCCCCCGTATGCCTACCTCCTTAAAGTGTGTGTTCTGTCTCTGCTCCCTTACAAATACTGAGGCCCTTGATAGGGCGTTCAATCTGCCCATGGCTTCACTCTTTCAGCTGCCACCAGCTGCTCCAGCTACTACTGCCACCAGGCTTCATTAAGGATCCCCAGGTACAGACCCCTAGCTAAACCAGATGGCTTTTCTGAACTCTGACAGTTGTCATTTTCAAGCTCGGTGGTGCTCTCCTATGCTGAACTACTAATTGGCAATATTCTTCTTTTCTTTCAGCTTTCTGCTGATTGACCAGCTAGTGCTCTCCTCGGCGGAATGTCTGAGGATTTATTTAAGCATGCTTTACTAGGGCTCTCAGACTGAGTGAAACTTTTGCTGCTAGGGTTTTATTTGTACAAATAGTACCCCTATGCTCCTCCTGAGATTCCTAATATACTATACCACATTTACCTCTAATACACACTTAATGCACCAAATAACTCCACTACACCATTTCTTTTATTGCAGGCCCTGGTACCAGCTGCTACTTACTCTACTACTGTCAGGAGATATTGAAATGAGCCCTGGCCCTATGACACAACCTATGCATACCAATGTTGGCTGGACTACTATAAAAGTCATGCGAAGTATGCACCTCAACATCAGAAGCCTTCTCAAAAACTTCTGTGAACTGAAGGCCTTTTTGGCTCTCTATCATCCTGTTGTTCTCTTCCTAGCTGAGACCTGGCTCAAGCCTTCAACTACTGATGCTGTATGCACCCTAACAAACTGCAATCTTGTTAGGTGTGACAGGCCATCCTCTAAGTGGGAGGGGGTGTTGCGATTTATTTCAAGACCCATCTAAATCTTTTCCTGGCAACTACCCCCCGCACAATCATGTGAATCTCTCCATGCTGTCCTCCTCCTAGGGACAAAAAAACTGCACATAGTATGTGCTTACAATCCCCCTTGTAGTGGCTCCTCAGGCCTTACTGATCTGCTCGGGCACCCTGTCTCCTCTGTTGGGAAAAATGAACTACTAATTCTGGGTGAGATGGACTTGAACTGGTTAGGTTAAGCCCATAACACCCTCCTCTCCTTAGTCCAAGGCTGCAACCTGCACCAAGTAATGGCTGATCCGACTAGGATAACATCCACCTCCACATCCAGTACTCTTCTTGACTGGATAGTATCAAATCGCATATACAGGGTCGTGGCTGCCGGTATACTGCCAGACACTATTAGTGACCACTCTCTAGTTTTCTGCATTTTGAATCCCTCTGCTGTCCCTTCCCCTCCCCTCCACCACAGAAGATCACTTTTTGCAACTATGCTAAGCTTGATTCTGCTATCTTTCTCAGTGAGGTTTCGTCTATTGACTGGTCCTACCTCTGTCAGACCCATGATGCCCAGGCTGCTCTGGATTTCTTTAATGACAGGTTTGTGACCCTTTAAAACAGACACACTCCCCTCACCACGTGGCATGTTCAGGCGACTCAAACTAGCTGGCTACATAAAGACCTTCTGGCCTCCCTCCAGGCTAGGGACAAAAGTTGGGAGCATTTAAAAAAGTCAGGCCTCCCATTAGATTATAACTCCTAAAGAGCTCTATGGAATACCTGCAAAAGACAAATCAGACTAGCCAAAAGCACCTACTGTAAAGGACTTCTATTACATGCGGCTGGGGACTCAAGAAAATTCTGCACACATGTAAAAACCTTTCTGGGCTCCAAACAATCTTGCACACAAAAAATGACATGATCCTTAATGGTGTCCATTGCAATAATCCCACGACTATTGCCAACACTTTTAATGTACAGTTCTTAGATCTTACTAAGTACGCTTCAACTTTCCCTACCTCACCCCCATTGTCAAACCCAGCAACTGCGAACAACATGCCTGAGCACCTCGCTTTCTACTTTAAAGCCATATCCAGAATCAATGTACTCAAGCACTTAAATGTTATATTGGATAGCACTGGCATAGGTGGTGATGGACTTGAGCCAATGCTTCTCAAACTGGCTGCTCCCTTCATTGCAATACCCTTAACCAGAATCTTCAACCTGTCCCTATGCCATGGTCATGTTCCAAGCATATGTAAAATAGCTAGAGTCACTCCAATATTCAAAAAGTGACAAAAAAGACATCGCCAACTACCATCCTATAGCAATCCTATCAGTACCATGTAAAATCCTGGAAAAGCTGGCCTCTCCAATCTCTGATTTCCTCTCCAAGCGCAATCTCCTATCACCTTATCAGAATGGCTTCCGTAAAGGGTACAGCACCTCCACAGCCCTACTCCAGTTCACAAATGACACCCTTTGCACCATGGACTCTGGCCTTCTAACTGGGGCCATATTTATTGACCTCACAAAGGTTTTCAATCTGGTGGATGACCCTTTTCTGCTGCACAACCTTGCAGCCATTGGTTTCTCACAAAAGTCCATCTCCTGGATGGAAAGCTACCTATCTAATTGATTTCAAGTGGTGAAATTTAACTCTGCAACATTAGGTCTAACTTCTGTGAAAGTCAGCATTCCCCAGGGCTCTATCTGGGGCCCACTCCTCTTCTCTGTTTTCATTAACCAGATTGCACTGAACAATCCCTCCTGCTCATCCATACTCTATGCGGATGATCTTGTACTGTATTCCAGCTCAAAGCATGTACAGAAAATTAATCTTAAGCTATCCTTAGCCTTTCTTCAGATCCCGTCCTGGCTCACAAGTAATAAGCTTCTTCTCAATGTGTCCAAAACACAGGCAATGCTCTTTGGATCGGCAGCCAAACTGAAAATCTGCCGTGGTCAGTTTAAGATACCTAGCCCTGCTAGCTCTTTCCTGGAAACTGTGAGTACCTTCAAATATATGGGGGTCCTACTTGATGAATCACTGTTTTTTGACCAGCATATCCAAGCTACCTGCAAATTGGTGAATACCAAAATTGGCATTGCCTACAAAACAAGTCACATGCTCCCTCTGCTAGACTGCCCATTGCCCGAGACACTTTATTGCCATCACTTGCCTATAGTGCCGTCACCTACATTAATGCTTCCAATGCCACGCTTCATAAATGGGATACTACCTACAACAATATCTGCCACTACACCTCTCCATCACTGCAGCATAACACCACTGCCTGCTCTATGCTGATCTCAACTGGCCTTCCCCCATGACCCACTGGCTCCTCTCCCTCTGCTTCCTCACAGACAATATAATCAGGTCTAACACTCCTTCAGCACTTAGCACACTTTTAACTCTTCTGACCTCCTCCCATGGCCTTTGCTCAGCAGACAGATCCCTACTGCATGTGCCTAGGTGCAAAACCTCCATGGGTTCTAGTGCCTTCTACCATGTGGCTGCTAAACTTTGGAACTCCCTACCCCTAGCAGTTTATCAAGCACCCAGTCATGCCACATTCAAAATTAAGCTCTGAACTTACCTTGTAAACCCTGCACCTTGCACCTGTTTCAATCCTCCTTTGTATACTTGCCTCCATGACAATGCAATCTCTGACCTATATTGCCCTCTCTGTCACCTTCTGTCTACCCTACCTCCCTCAATTACCTCCCTCTCACTTTCTGTCCAGACATCACTCCCACTGCATATCATCCACTTGGACTAAACTGTATACTTAGACATTTTTCAGTCTTGCTGCCTTATCTCTGAGACAAGTCCCTGCTTAACCTGATGCCCTGCCCCCTCGTGACTGAGCTTCTGCTGTACACTTGTCCCTAATAACTCGATCCCCCTCCCACCCCTGTGCCTGAGTGCTATTATATCCACAGTGTCTCTTTAACTAGGTGCTTTACAAGATGAATATCTAAAAATTGTAAAAATGGTAAAAATTTGTAAAAACTGGAAAATTGTAAACAGCACTTACATTTTAAATCCTGCCTGCTGCAATTTTATTATTCAGAATATGTAACTTTGCTTTGTACTGCTTGTTTTTCCCTACAATATTAGCTGTATTGTTTCTATTGCTATGCCAAGCTGATATCTGTAATCTTTTCCTTCTACAAAATGCTGTACAATTGTCACTGTTTTCTTGTTGCCGCTTTGTAACCTTCCGGGTCATTTCTGAAAATAGTCATTTTTGTGTCTAGTACACCTACTAAATAGAATGGTGAGGGGTATAATAGGTTCTACATAACACATTAAAATATATTTTTTTGCAGTTTGGTAGACAAAATCCTACTCCTTGTATAGTCAGTAATCCTTCGCCATTCCAGATCTGAGATAGTAATAATATTTGCATTTTTTCTGCAGTTTAGCTTTCAAATCTGGAAAGTTATGGGTGTGGTTAGATGCTAATAATGCATACATCCTTGAAAGAAACTTAAACCTAATGGTTCCAGAAAATATCTCTTCAAGGTGATTTTGTTACGGACCTATTGAGGTACCCATGTTTCTAATTATATTGTTTCTTATTTGGAGATACCTGAAAGAGTCTGTACTAGGGAGTGAGTAAATATTTTTCAGTGTTTGAAAATCTCATAGTCCCTTATTGTTCAATTTCTACCAGACCTTTAGTATGCCAAGTCTTGAAATGTTGGTCAGCTGTAGAGGGGCCAAAATGACCATTCAGATATATCATTGAAAAAAATATATATTTTCTGTGACTGTCTAGTAAGTTGCAATATTTTCTTCCAGGCTCAACGTGCTGTGATGGTACTCTGACAGAGTGAGTGAATATGTTTTCTGTATGAGCCAACATACAAAACATGTTTTATTTCATTGTAAGGACAGAATGTGACTTCTATTTGACATGGGGAACATTGGCTATCATGGTGAAACCAAGAATGCAAGGGGGCTACATTAGTGGCTAGATAGTACCAAAGAAAATTTGGTAAGGATAAGCCACCCAGTTGTTTTGAAATGTATACAGTACATTTTCTAGTTTCATTCTTGGCTTTCTACATTTCCACACAATCTGTCTCATCAGTTTTTCTATTTGTGAAAAAATGTATCCTCTATAATGATAGGCAAAGTCTGAAACAAAAACAAAAATCTAGGTAGGATGTTCATCTTGATAACATTTGCCTGTCCTATTACTGTAAGGGGCAGGGTTTGCCAATGTTTCAATTCTTTCTTAACCTTGCTTATTAATGGATCAAAATTTATCTTGTATAGCCTTGACCTATCCTGGTCAATATAAATAATATTAGTAGTAAAACTTTCATTCATCAGAAATGAATTGGAAGACTCATCTGAGACAAGCTCATTTCAAGTGAGGTCCTTAGTACAAAAAATGTTCCAGTTGCATATCAAATAACAATTATTAACATTTGACATAGACAATACAATAAATAATACATATATGGCCCGGATATTCAGACTGCACCTGGCAGGGGCACAAGCCTGGGTGTAGTGCAACTGGGATGCACTGGGGCCAGGACCAGGTGATATTCAGTGATGATGCACCATGGTGCAACACCATTGAATATGGCACAGACTGTGCATGGTACAGTGGCACTGCACTGGTGCAAGCCATGGACAGGGAGCAAGGGGATGCACCAGTGCAACTGCAGTTGTGGAAGGTGTATCACCTGTGATATTCAGCGAAGGGCATGTAAATGAGGCCAAAATATATGCAAGGTGCAAATGGGGCCATTTGCATGTCATTATGGCCCCATTTGCATGCCTTGACCAGGGCAGCCCGGTGACTTGTTCCTGGTGCCCTGCACAGCATGACGTGTGTGGTGGGGATCCTGGGACATCCCCCACCCATAGCAGTGAACACGGAAATGTATGAGGAATGATCCCTAGTAGTCTAGTAGCCCCCCTCCCAATCCCGGATGCCCCAATGAATGTAAAGGTAGAATTGCTCTGGTAGTCTAGTGGCCCCCCTACCTCCCTCTCATGTCCCTGATTGCTGGAATAAGACCTTCATGTAATTCCCTGGTAGTCTAGTGGTACCCCCTTCCAATTGCTGTGATCATGGTACAGCACCATATCATATTACCCTGGTGATCCAGTGGCAACACCCACCCCTCCCACCCATACAGCACCCCTTGCACACCCCGCTCCCCTCTGTCATCAGTGGGTGGCTGCAACCTGCCCACATACCATCCAGCCACCCGCTGAATGACAGGTACAGTATGGGCTATAAGCCCATTGGTCCACAGTGTGGACAAATGTGTTTACAGCCCATACTGTACCTATCATTTGGTGGGTGACTGGACAGTATGCGGGTGAGTTGCAGCTGCCTTCCAATGATGGGGGGAGCAGGGTGGGCAAAGGGGTGCTGTGTTGGTAGGAGGGTTGGGGGTGCCACTGGAACATCAGGGAAATATGATATGGCACTGTACCACGATAGCGGCAAAGGGCAGGGGTGTACCACTAGACTATCAGGGAATTACATGAAGGTCTTATTCTGGCAATTGGGGACATGGGAGGGAGGCAGAGCCACTAAACTACCAGGGGAAAGTCTATGATTACAGTTATCGGGGCATCAGGGACATGGGAGGGGGGTCCACTGGACTAGTAGGGATATGTGCATGCTTGTGGATGCTGTTCTGGGTGGGTGGGTGGCCACCCACAGCTAGCAGCTGCTGTGTTGCACCCTGTGATACAGCAGCCCACCTATGGGTGGCTGGGAGTTGTTCCCACTCCTCACAGGCTCAATTCTGAGCCTCCCTATGTGGCTCACTGCAGGTTTGTGCCAGCATATGCACCGCACATCCCGGGCTGAATATCAGGATGTGCTGCATATGCATGGGCATGCCCCCTGGATCTATGCCGCATACATTTACATTGCATATTGGGTTTTGTGCTGCACCTGGCAGCCCATTCAATATCCCGCTGGGGCGCATAATACATAATGAATAACTGGCCCATATTACATAAAATTGGACAATACCCCCTACTCACATATGGACATTGATAAACACTATATCAAAATCTTACACAATCTTATACACAAGATGAATCAAGATATTATATCACATTCATTTCATTAATCATTCAGGGTGGGTCTGCAGCTAATTTCTTAATATCCCCAGAAATGAACCTGTGTTCAATCTCAATAATTTGTGTTTTAGTATCAGCTGACCTAAAGGAAAGTGACAAAGTATTCCAAATGTGTGGTCCCATGTAAAAACAAACTCTGGCCAGAGCCAATAGGGCTGCAGGTGGGGAATGTGGGTTACAAATATTGATTTTTTGTTTTATATATTTTTACACCAAATGTGCAACATAGCCTTGTTATGACCCTGCCCCATGAAGAATGCAGGACACATGTACTGAAAGTATAACTTTCCAGAATCTGGTGCTAATTAAAAAGAGAAAACTTTCAAACAAAAAATCTAGTTTGGATCTTGTTTTCTTTTCAGAATTCCATAAGAGCCCTAATATATTTCCAGTAGTATTGCATGAGGGCAGCCATCCCTACAGGTATGCCAGAGTCAATGCCCTCTGCAAAGCCTACAGTGAGCCATGTGATGCAGCAGTGGTATAAATATGTGGGTCTTTATTAATTGCTATGCAGATCATAACCTTTGAAAATTAATTCCATTCCAAATGTATGTATACTGTAAAATGCATGGGTTTAAAATGGAGCTAACATTGTTTGTTTCCATTACAAGTGCTTTTTTAGTACAGTACATTTAAACACAGATTGTTGCATGAATGTAAACCTGGACACAGTATTTAACAACCTCATGGCTAAACTTGTGTAGATAGCAAATATGAGGAACCAGTTGCTTTGTGTATCAATAAGCTGTATTTGTATCTGTGTCACATACTGTAGGCTTATGAAATAAGTATCAACTGCAAGAATTAATCAGCAGTGCAAAATACATTGCGGGTCTGTCTGATGGGAAATGCTAACTCCCAACTAACAGAATATTAAGTTAGGCAATAAATTACAAAACATATTTGCTTCGCTGCCCCTTGCAGGATATCATCCTAAATGAGATGTGATTGGATTTCCATATACCTTAGCAGTAATGCAGTTAAAAATGACTAATCAATTAGAGGCTTTCATTTGTATTTTGATTGCAAGGAAATCTTGACAGACAGAACAAACCAATAGGAAACTTCAAGGAACTCAGAAAGCAAAATCAACTAATCACAGAACACAGAAAAGATGTCATCCTTTCTTCAGGGAAGAAGAAAAAAATGTGTTTATTGCTATAGTACTTGCAGTAGCTCAATTTGTTCAATGTATGTCCGTGTAGCACTTCAGTCTGCAAGGAGCTGGTATACCACATAAGCAATAATACCCAACAGGGTGGGTGGTATTGGGAAATACTGGACCACCCAGGGGTGTAATGAGGCCCGATGACTCAGGTGGAGGGCCTTATAGCCCCTGAAAGATCCGGTATTTCTCAATATTGCCCACCCTGGATGGTATTATTGTGCTTAGAAAATAAGCTACATGTAAAAGTTTTTTTTATATCTAAGAATAATAAGAAAATTATAAAAAAAAGATTAAAAGCTAACTTAAAGTTGCTTTTTAGTAAAGTAGTCCCTCTACTGGTATCCTTACCATTACATACCAGTAGAGAGCAGTGCAGTATTTAACAGTTGTATTGTTTCCTATTGGTGTGTGTAGTGTGTACCTCCTTGGTTCCCAAACTATTACCTTGCTCTCCCACCCCCACCCCACAGTATACTTGCATTTTTTGTTTGTTAATGAGATGGCAGTTTAAAATGTGCAGTCAGGGAAACTGGCATGCGATCGGGTGATCTGGAAGACTGTGTGTATGAAATTTAGCAAGACTTCATTTTTTTGACAGAATAGTAATTAAAAAAAGGCAAACAGATCTGGTACAGTACTGTTTTGAGGAGCGGGAGTTCAACTAGGGTGACATGGAGTTACGGGAGTGGAGCCAAGGTGACATGGAGGTATGGGAGTGAAGCCGGGGTGAGACAGGGACATCCAGCATGATGTTTGGGGGAGAGACTGAGCAAAGCAGCAACACAATAAAAAGAATGCAGGTACAAAAAAGAAGTTTTACTATTTTGTGTTTGGCAAGCGGGAAGAGAACGACCCTTACCTGTCACTCTTCACTGCGAGAGCACAATCTTCAGAGCAATTTGTGGAGCTACTGTCACTGTAGTGATGGTATCATGGGCAAAGAAAGTATTTATAATCTTTAATTGAAACAGTAGTGGCTTTGTGATGATTTACAGGGTCTTTAGGGGATTTCTCTGGGGGGCTGCCTTGCTTGGTCTCCCGTTAGTGAGGCAGAAAACATGGTGGCTACACTGTTTAAAAATTTGGGGTGCCCAAGAACATCAGAAGTAATGGGGTACCCTGAAAGGGAACTTGTTTTAAGCGGGCGTCTATTGAGAAATACCTGCCCGCTAAGATCGGTGTCTTAGCCAATTGGGAACCTAGAATTTGCTAACCCATTTTCTAACAGCAAACAATATTAACACTTAAGTAGGTAACAAACTGAGAGCCATAAACAAAAGATTCCTTAGAATGGTGACTGACAGGAATAAAAGAAAAAAGCTGCACACTTTTCCTTATCATAGAAATAACTCAGTTTCAGAACATGCAAGTTTATAAAAACTAAATAGATTTAAGTAAACCATTTGTGTCATGACAGAATATAATAGTTTGCTCATTTATTGATTTATTAAAGCATTTAACCAGGAAAAAACATACTAAGCTCAAAATAGCTTGTTTCCAGATGTGTCCAGGGGGAGGGGAAATTTGGGATACAATTATATAAACAGAAGCATAAAATTGTACAAATGAGAAAACAATAAAATAGGAGGCATAATACAGATTGTCAGCAGAGAAATAGAAAATAGATATACTATATATGTTATATATAATGTTATAGGATAAATCTCATAGCCACAAAAAAACAAAGCAGCCAGGTCACAGCTCACGGTTCCTTACTTCTCCTGGTCCTGTACCATGGAAGCAGTAATGTTCCCCTTCCAGTCCTCCCTGGCTCTCTGGAGTTGGTAACAGTGGCTCGGTGTGTGTGCGCAAGTTGGGATCTGTAGCATTTCACTAGTACCTGCAGACGTGGCTTGTACTATGCTCCCCTGGTATCTGCAGATTCAGCTTGGTAGCATGGGATTACAGCTCACCCTTCCTCACTTCTCCCAGTCCTGTACCACTGTGGCAGTAATGGGCCCCTTCTGGTCCTCCTTGGCTCTCCAGAGTTGGTAACAGTGGGTCGGTACTCAGCTCCCTTAGTGTCAGCAACTGTTCAGTTCAATACTTGCTCCCATACAAAGCTATACAGATGCATGTACATGTATTTTAGGGAAATTGTTACATAAACCTCTATTGCTTATACAAGAAAACAGAAACCTTCTGGTTGCTTCAGTTATGAACTAATTTGCAAGAAAGTACTGCTTTATGCTTCCAAATGGGTCTATTGGGTCCAGACTAGGTCTTAGATGGATAGGAAACCAGTTTAATATTAAGATCCCCTGACTTTTGCTTGTGAATGTGTGACTCACGATCTGAAGAACATGTGGGCTAATGTAGGGTCTGTTCTTTTTAAAATCTTTTTTTTTCAATTTTTTGTGTTATCCATCATTGCCATTTGCCACGCAAATAAGGTATTTCATCAGGACAGAACTCCTAAACCTTTTACCAGGTGCCTTTTATATCTGTTAAATGCAGTCCCATACATTTCTACAGAACTGTCTAGCTACATTTCTGCCCAGAACAAGAAAATAGCAAAAGTTGATCAACAGGTTATTGGAATGGAAATGTGCAAAGACCTCTGAATAAACCAGCCAGTTTTTCAACTCTTTCTGTGGGGTTGCTGGTGTAAGATTTGGGCTCCATCCCATACAAAGCTATACAGATGCATGTACATGTATTTTAGGGAAGTTGTTACATAAACTTCTATTTCTTATACAAGAAAACAGAAACATTCAGGTTGTTTCAATTATGAAGCAATTTGCAACAAAATACTGTAGCTGTTTTTTTAAATGAACCTAAAAAATATTTGGCATCATCAAAATGCCCATGTTACTAAAAAGTCTTCTTATTTCCGGGGAGTGTGTCCACAAATCCCTACTGAAAATGCACATTATCAAGGGACAAAGAAGAAAACATGTTCATGGAGCTAGCAACCATTACCTTTTGTATCCTCCCAGTGTTCCCAACTTCACTTTCTCTGCCTCTGCCTGTGTGGGTCTGTGTGACCGCCTGACCTCAACATCACAGAAAAAGCCCCACCTGCTTTGGTTTCTGCTGAGACATCATTGAGTTTGTTCACAATGAAAATAAAAATAAAATAGTGTGAGCATTTGAGCACAATTCTTTTGAGAGTGATAGATAAACACAGAATGCCAGACAAGTCAGGGGGGACTGGAGTCCTGACCCTCCAGCCTCCATCTCCCTTCAGTGTTATTGTTCTTAAAGTTAGTTCATGCTGGGGGGAAAAATAGTGTGAGCCTGTGAGCTCGGAGGGTTCCAATGTCCAGAGGCATGGAGGCAACTTTTATCACCTCATTATGTTGGTTCGCAAGGAATGCGGGAATGTTTTTCTACTAGTCTTAGCAAAAGGACTAAACAGATTGAGAGGGAGGCCCTTACAGTTACAGTAAAATACCAGCAGAAAAACTGCTTTAGTAATTAGATTCTGAAAACTACAGTAACTGCAAAAAACAGCCTTAGCATGAAGACCCTCCCAACTACAGTAACATATCAGCAAAAAAAAAGAAACAAGAAAGGATTAGTAGAGAAACCATCAAACTGATATAAAAAAGACAAACAAAAAAACAAAACAAAAAAAAAAACCAACATAAATTGATTTAGCAGGAAGAGCTTCAGAACTATAATAAGGCCATTGATGTAAAAACTGCAAAAAATGGCAATTACATTTCACAAAATCTTAAAATCCATTTTTCTGTTTTGTTCCATAAACTGGGTACAAATTAGCACAATTTGCACTACTTAATGTGATTCAAAATGGCAGTTTTACACAAATCTGGTGATAAGTGTAGTTGCAAATGTGGTAACAATTTCCTTTATATGAAAAACTTACTTTAAGTGGAGCTTGAAAATAGCAGCTTCCATTTTTAATCCCATTTTCCCATTTCTATGGTAAAATGTAGCCCTACTGCAATAAAAATAACAGTAGAAACAACTTTAGCAGGGAGACCCTCAAAGTACAGTAAAATAACAGCAGAAATAGCTCTAGAAGTGAAACCTTCCAACTACAATAAAGAAGCTGAAGAAACTGGATTAGCAGTGAGACTTTCACAACTTCAGTGAAACACAAAAAGAAATACCTTTGGTGGGGGACCCTCAAACTGCAGCAACAAAATAACCACAGAAAATAGGTTTTGCAGGTAGACCCTCTAAACTACAATACAATAATGTACATCTATCAATGCTTAACATTCTTCTTTCTAAAATTAGCAAAGAGATTCATGCTATAAAAGAAATGCTATGAGCAGAGGGAAAAAAGGAATCAGAAGGAGAAAAAACTTCAATAAAAATAATACAAGAAAACATATTTTGCTGGCAGATCCCCAAAATTGCAACAAAAATGACAACAGAAATCAAGTTTATCACTTAGACCTTCAAACCTACAATTAATTACCAGCAGAAGACAGATGTAGTGGGAGGACCTTCAAAACTACAATACAAACACCATCAGAGAAAGGTTTGTTGGGAGGACACTCGACTCTATAACAACAGAAGAAAACAGGTTTAGCAGAGAGACCATCAAAGGTTCATACTGAGGTTCATACCAAGGTAGGCTGTGAAGCAAGTGGGCCATAACCCGTAAGTGCTTCTTCCTTACAAGAAATACCTTAATGGACCTCCTGCCAAGATATGTTTGTCTAATCTTTGTTTAAAACAAACTTTGTTTTTAGCTATGATTACATCAAACAGCAGTTCATTCCACAGTTTTACTATCCTATTAGTGTAAAAATGCTTTCTATTATCAGATTAAAACCTTCTTCCCTTTATCTGAAGGGGGTGACCTCTGGTCCCAATGGCTGTGTCCTTAAACTCAATACCCAGGTCACACATCAACTCTGGGTCCTTTATAATATCATACATTAGTAACAAGTCCCCATGCATATTGTATGTTTCTAAGGACGTAAGGCTCAAAGATCATGGCCTCTCTTCAAATTTTTTGTTCATTAGATCAGGTATCATCTTAGTAAATCTGCACTGTACTTGTTCTAATCTGAAACTCTGACCCTTTTTATAGGGATTTCAAATCTGGGAGGAGTGCTCCAAATGGGGACGTGCATGTGATCTGTACAGGGATAACAAAACCTTACTCGACCTGGATACTATATTTCATTTGATAGAATAAACAACCTTGTTTTCTCTTTTAATTACATCTGAAGCCTGCTCTTTACTCTCCATATCCTGTCTGATATTAATTCTCAAGTCCCTCTCACACAGTTTTTTCCTAACCTATGTCCATCCATCTCATACTCATATTCCAAGTTCCGTCTCCAAAGATGCATTACCTTGCATTTTTTTTAATTTAGTGTCATGTCCCATCTGTTTGTCAAGGCTACAATCTTATCCAGATCATTCTTTAGTTTAACACAACCATCTGTACTGACACAAGGTCAACCGACCTTTGTAACATCTGCATATTTTATACTCCATGAGAATATATCAGAGGTCATATTGGAAATAAAAATGTGGAACAGGACAAGGCCAAGAACCAACCCCTGTGGGACACCACTGAAAACACTTCTAACAGAAGAGTCATGGCCATTAACCACCATGCTCTGTTTTGTGTCCCTCAACTACTCAGCAATCCAGAGTTTGAAAGAACTATCAATATTATGAAATCGTAATTTTTCTAAAATAACCCAGTGAGCTACAATACAAATCCTAGAAGGAAACAGGTTTATCAGTGAGACAGTCAAATGTACAATAAAATACCAGCAGAAAACAGGTTTAATAAGGAGACGCACAAAACTACAACAAAAGAAAACGGGTTTAACAGAGATCTTCACTTCTACAAATTACAAATACCAGAAGAAAACAAGTTTATCAGTGGAACACTCAAACCTACAATAAAATACCAGCAGAAAACAGGTTTAGTAGACAGACATTCAAAAGTAACATAACAAAAGAAAACGGGTTTAGCAGTGCTACCCTCAACCTACAGTAAACCTTACTGAAGAGACCCTACAAACTATAATAAAACATACCAGTATAAAAAACAGTTTTGTCCATGAGACCCTGAAAACTATAAGAAAAATAACATAAAACAAGTTTAGCAGAGAGATCCTCAAAGCTACAATAAAAATAACAATAGAAAACAGGATTGGCAGGGAGAACCTCAAAACTACTACAAAAATAACAATATAAAACAGATTTAGCAGAGAGATCCTCAACATTACAATGAAAAATCAAGCTTATCAGTGATACCTTCAAATCTAAAATAAAATACCAGTAGAAAATAGGTTTAGTGGAGAGATCCAATAAATAAAAATACCAGAAAAAAAACAGTTTTATCAGGGCAACCCTTCAAAACTACAATAAAAATAACATAAAATAGATTTACAGGGAGACCCTCAAACCTTCAATGAAAATAACAGCAGAATACTGGTTTGGCAGAGAGACCCCAAAAACTGCAATAAAAAAAAACAGAAAACAGGTTTAGCAGCAAGACCCTTAAAACTACAATAAAAAAACTAATTGCAGAAAGAGCTTTAGCAGGGAGACCATTGAAACTACAAAAAAATAGAAACAAGTTTAGCAGTGATCGGCAACTTAAATAAAGTAAAAAAAAATGGTGTGTCTGTTTTTTTAAAGGACCAATCACGCTGACTCCAAATGTCATATGTTATATCTATACTCTAACAAATTATCAGTATATAATTTTTATGTTTTCTTAACTTTCATTCTTACTATTGATATAGTACGTGGACAAAACAACCGGATTTAATACAATGCTTAAATCCATTTTGAAAATTTTACATAGCAATATGCAGAAATTGAAGCCATATGAGATAAACGAACGTATCAACTTAGCTAACTCTATAACTGATTCCTGACATCCATACAGTCAAAAATACTGTTACCTGCTTCTTCATTTTGCGATCTGTCTTTGAAGAGTAAAGACGTGTCTGCAGTCCAGAGAGGATTAAGGCGTTGGACCCCCCGATGAGTAAGTAAGGGCTTGGGGTTGTGGGGGTGCTCAGTGGAAGGGTCGGTGGGGGGGGTAAGAAATGGCACAAAAGATATCAATGGACAGTTTTCTTGTTACAGGTTAAAACTAAATATTATACAAAAATAACCAAGATGCTTATCATGACACTGGGGGATTGGACACCCCCAGTGTCACTGTTAGGTTTCTGAGGGGGTGCTAAGAAGGAGGGTTGGATGGGGAGAGGAAATAAAAGAAAGTAAACATAAAAAATATTAACAAATAACTACACATGCACAATACTGTGGTGGGATGGGGGTGGGGGATAAGGATTTCTGCACTGGAGGATTGGGGACCCCCAGTGCCACTGTTACCTACAATAAAATACCAGCAGAAAATATTTTTAGTAGGGGAGACATTCAAAAATAAAATAACAAAGAAAACAGGCATAGCAGTGAGACCTCAAACCAACAGTAAACCTTACTGGAGAGACCCTATGAACTATAATAAAGCATACCAGTATAAACAAGCATTTGTCAATGCCGAATGTTGTCTCGCTGGCATTGGCATTGGTAGTGCCAGAGTTAGAGTTGCATAATAGGAATGGCAGTGAAGTATTAAAATGATGCCAACCCCATCCCCACCCTGTAGAGACTGACAGGCATTGGAGTGTGCCTTTGGCTCGTCAGCTATAATGCCCATGCCATTTCACCTCACCCTACCCTATAGACACTGACAAGTGTCATGGTGTGCTTTGAGGTCTTTGGGCATTATACTTACCCAATTCCATAAGGAAATAAGCTGAGGTGGGTGCAGTATAGAAGAATGGGGTGAACTTTATGGCCAAACAGTGCAAGGCACACCACGATGTCTGTCGCTGGCTGCAGGTTGGGAGTGGAGGTGGAATGGCATGAACATTACAGCCGATGATCCCAAGTCACACCCCTGAAGCCTGTTAGTCTCTACAGGGTGGGGTGCTACAGTTGGAAACCCTAACACTGTAGGCGTGTGTTGGTATTTTCACTCCAAATTTTCAACATGGGCTTTTTGAGAGCCCACTTCATGAAAAGCGGCAGTATCAGTTTGTTAGCTGAAAGGTGGTTTTGCACAGCAGCTATGCCATTTGGTGACACAGGGACGAAAACACATGTAGGGCAGTATGTGGAAAATGACAACTGCATTGTTCATGAGGAGATGTAAAAAAATGGCAACATTGAAAATCTGGAGTAAAAATATGAAAAATTGGTGAAGTTATGAGAATGCATAGAAACTGTGCAACACACGGCCATAACCCAATTATTTTGGGGATTTGTTTAACCACATCTTTAACATAGGCATTTTGGGACCTTCCCTCATGAACAGTGGCAGTGTGATTCTGTTAATGTGTCCGAAATATTGATTTCGCACAGTAACCACATCATTGTGCACCACAGGTGTGAAAACGCATTTAGGGCAGGATGTGAAAAATGACAGCTGTACTGTTCATAAGGAGGTGCAAAAAAAAAATGCCAATGTTGAAAATCTGGCATGAAAATATTGCAAATTTGCGAAGTTACAAGCGTGCGTGGAAACTGCACAACACACGCTTGTAACGCAGTCATTTTATGGAATTTTGTCACCAAATTTTCAACATAAGCATTTTAGGACTTCTGCTTATGAACAGTGTCACTGTCATTTCCTGAAACTGTCCCAAAAACTGATTTCGCTCAGTGATCGCGCTATTCTGCGTCGGATGTGCGAAAACACATTTCGGCCACAATATGTAAAATGACAGCTGTACTGTTCATAAGGAGGTGTGAAAAAAATGCCAATTTTGAAAATCTGGAGTGAAAATATTACAAATTCACGAAGTCACAAGCGTGCATGGGAACTGCACAACACATGCTCATAAAACAGCTATTTTTGGGATTTATTCCACCAAATTTGCAACATAGGCTTTTTGAAAGCCCCCCCCCCCCATTGAACAGCGGCCCTGTTGTTTTGTTAATTGGTCCCAAAAGGTGATTCCACGCAGTGACCGCAAAATCACCTTTCGGGACTGAAATAACACCATGACAGTGACAGAATTCATGAGGAGGGGTCCCAATAACCCCATGTTGAAAATTTGGTGGCAAAATTCACAAAAATGCCCGAGATATGCACCAAAGTTGAAAAAACCCTATTTATGCCATTATACTGCTTACCGGCATTTCTTCAGTTCACAGTCAGCTTTGAAGAGTGCAGACGTGTTCCCGGTCCACCGAAGATCGTTGTGCCAGACTCTGGAGGTAAGTATAGGGTGAGGGGGTGGGGAGGCAGGGTGCACAGAGGGTGGGCACGGGTTTCAGGAAGGGGCAGGGAAATCACGAGGGACTGTTTTCTTTGTTACAGGTTTAAAAAAAACATTGCAGGACTTTTTTTTTTAACAGGGTATTTGGCATGCTGGGGTGGGCTCCCAGTATGCCACCTAACTGTTTTTTTTGGGGGGGATGCTGTAGCCACGGGGATTGGGCACCGTCAGCAAATTCCAAAGGGGGGACATGAGCCGAGGAGGATTGTGCACCCCTCTTGGCACACAACAAAAGCGGGGGGAGGAGACATTATGCCAATGGGGATTGGGCCCCCCATCAGCAAAGAAAAACTGTTGGGGGGTACATGATGCAGAGGCAAATTGGGCACCCCTTGGCATATATTGTAAATGGGAGGGGGGTCATTATGCCAACAGGGAGTGGGTTCCCCATCAGTATTCTGACAGGAGACGGCTGCAGTGTTGCATGCAAATCGGGAGGAGTGTTAAGGTCACGCTGCATGAGAGCTCTGCTCTCATTGCAGCAGACCTTTTGTTAGATCTGGTGGCCACATTCCTAATTGCTGATTTGGCATCTGCATGCTGCCTGATTGGGGAATGAGGGACGCACCTACTGATGTGTACCTGCATTTGCCCAACAGTGACCGCGCCTCCAAATCTGCTACTACCGCAATATGTTGGCTGCGTGTGCGCGAGCCGACATAAAAACAGTTTTGTCCATGAGACCCTCAGAACTATATGAACTATAACATAAAACAAGTTTTGCACAGATATCCTCAAAGCTACAATAAAACCAAGTGATCAGAAATGACACAAGTCGCTTTAGCATCCTCTGATACTTTTTTTTATTTTTACTTTTGTGCCAGAGGAGTTATTGACATAAACAACAGAAATATTGTTCAAGCCATTTTTTGTTTTCCCCCTCAATGTTGACAAAGTGTGCATAGTGTCTGACCAACCACGGTCCTGCCCCCACCCTGAAAATAACACATCAATGCAACATTACTTGTACCCACACTCACTGTATACTTCTCTAATAGTGACTCTTATGTTGCAGTTAGCAAGTGGGCAAGTGGAGTAAAACACCATAGAACATCAGCAGAGATGTGTTATCTGTCCAGGGCCACCAAGTGACATAAAATAACTAATAAACATAATGCAGGCTGCATGATCTGCTGTATGGGTGGTAAGATATAAACTTTGAGCCTCTAACAGAAATAACTCAGTTTGAGAACATGCAAGTTTACAAGAACTAAATAGAATTAGGTAAACTATTAGTGTCATGACAGAATGTAATAGTTTGCTCATAGCCATGAACAAACAAACCAGTTGGGTCACAGCTCACCATTCCTCACTTCTTCTGGTCCTGTACAATGGCGGCAGTATTGGGCCCCTTCTGGTCCTTCCTGGCTCTCTGGAGTTGGTAATGGTGGCTTGTTGTGTGTGTGCAACTTGGGCTCTTTGGAGTTCCCCTAGTACCTGCAGGCTCAGCTTGTACTGTGCTCCCTGGTATCTGCAGATTTAGCTCAGTACTGTAAGGACACAGCTCACCCTTCCTCACTTCTCCTGGTCCTGTTCCATAGCAGTAGTAATCGGCACCTTCTGGTTCTCCCTGGCTCTCAGACATCGGTAACTGTGGCTTGGGGTGTGTGCAAATTGAGCATTGTAGAGTTCTTCTAGTACCTGCAGGGCTTGGATAGTACTGCGCTCCTCTGGTATCTGCAGATTTGGCTTGGTACTGCAGGGTCACAGCTCACCCTTCTTCACTTCTCTAGGTCCTGTACAGTGGCAGTAGTAATGGGCCCCTTCCTGTCCTCTCTGGTCTACAGGAAAATGGAAACATTCAGGTTGCTCCAATTATGAAGCAATTGCAAAAAAATACAGCAGCTATTTTTTTTTAAATAACCCTTGGAAATATTTGTCATCATCAAAATGCCCATTTGATGGAAAAGTCTTCTTTTTTCCAGGAGTGTGTCCACAAATCACTGCAGAAAGTAAACATTACCCAGGGAAAAAGAAGAAAGTATGTTTGTGGAGAAGGCATCCATTACTTTTTGTATCCTCCCAGTGTTCCCAACTTCACCTCATCTGCCTCCTTCTGTGTGGGTCTGTATGACCACCTGACCCCAATGTCACAGAAAAAGCCCTGCATGTTTCTGTTTCTGTGGGGGCATCCATGAGTTAATTCATACTGAAAATTTAAAAAAAAGACAGTGATAGAAGGATAAATTCTGAATGCTGCACAAGTCAGGAGTGCCTGGAGTCCTGACCCTCCAACACCCATCTCTCTTCAGTGCTGCTTCTCCTAAAGTTAGTTCATGCTGGGGAGGGGAGTAGTATAAGCCTGTGAGCATGGAGGGTTCTAATGTCCAGAAACACAGAGGTCACTTTTCTCACCTCATCATGTTGTTGGTTAGCAAGGAATGAGGGAGTGCTTTTCTACTAGTCCTAGCAAGAGGACTGCAGGGCTCTGCCCATGCATCCCAAAAAATTAGATCTGCCCAATTCAGATCTATATCACAGCAATAGAAATTCTAGTGCTTCAGCCAATCTTAAACCATTTTTTATTATCCTAATTTGCAGTCTATCTGTTATATAGCCTGGGACCTCACACCTGAAGTACCTAGCCATATATAATACATGTAAGGATCTTCCATCATAAAGGTACAACCAATCTAGTGATTTGTAAAGTTCATATCTATGTGTTCTTTTAGGAACTTTAAGAATGAACTGGGCCAATGTATTATAAATACCCAAGTATTTCAATTGATTGACTTCTTTATGTTACAAGATGCCGGATTCTGATCCATACACCATACTGACCGTGTTCTGACAATAACAAAGCTATACAAACTACCAAAATAATGCATACATCTTTCCTCCTATGTTCAACTCTCTATCAAACTGTTTTTTTACAGTGGGATTACTTGATTTACTTACTTGATCATCAGTATTGTCAAATTAAATCTTTCACTCTTGATAAAACTGAATCATCTACTACACAAGCTGCTGTATCTATTTTTATGGCTGCATAGCATCAGAGCTATTCTGACATATTGCTATCAGAAGAAGGGATCTGATTGGAATTCCTAATGCACCACAGCCATGTGGTTAATGACGGAGTGGAGTCAAAGCACAACTTCTTGAAAATCTGTCTGCATCCTCCCCATTCACTAAAATGTAGTTCCTTCTTCTCCCCCACTACACTATTTTCTTGCTCCAAACAGTAATTTTTCTAGTGTTTTGCTCCCAACAGAGGCATACACTTGTGTGCCTACTCCCACACCATCCTTTACAGCATATTGCATTTCTGATCTAACTGGAAGCAGAAAAAAAACAGGTTGTTCCAGTGAATGTCTCAGTTCCCTGTAAAGCACAGTAGGCATAGTGCAGCCCTCAATAAAGCAAGAGTCATATGCTACTGTACAGCATATCCTTCAAGACCCCCAGCATGGTGTGCAGTACAGATACTTGAAATCACTGTGACAGCCATTTCCTATCTCAGTATGTTCGATCTGTCTTTAAACCAAGAGCAGTAAGATGTCAGTGGTACTCTAACATTTATTGTGTTTCAAGTATTGACATAATGAAGTTTCCTGAGTCTTAAATAGTGTACAGGAGACTACTTGTAATCACTGTGAGAGCAAAGTAGTTCTGAAAACTTTAATATAAAACTTTGGCTTTGTGTCTGCTATTTTGGTTTTGATTTGACCAGGTTTTGCCTTGGACCCATGTGTGATAGGAGAGAAGACCATATTTGACTAACTTTGCTAATTGCTATTTGAAGTCTTAGGTAAGCTGGCAGCAGCAGCAGCCACAGTCCTCTGTGATGGGATTGGGGAAGTTGGAGGGCTATCTGTAGATGAGTCAGAAACCCAACACACTGAAAACTATGGCATTATTGGTAGCTGGACATGGCTTGCTATAGCTTTCTGCTTTTGGCATCCCCAGGTCAAAGTATGATACCAATCACTGCTCAGCTATGATACCAAATGCTAACCAGGGTATTAAACAGTGGTGGTTAAGAGATCTGCCTTCCAACTAGTGTGGGCAAAGTGTCTAAAATTTGCTATGCATAGTATTTTGCATAGAACCTGAATTTCTCTTACTGCTCCGCAAAGTGAATCAAAAAACTATGCATCTCGAAGTAACGCGAAGTTTCCATTGTTCTTTATGGACTTTGCATTACTTTGCCTTGTTTTCTATTGACTTCTTGTTACTTTGCCTTGTTTTTGTGCTCTTTAAGGCAAATTTTGCAGTGAATCATGGGATGTAAGGTCACATGGACTCTACATTGTCTTACACAGCCTCAGTTCATCATAGTGTGTGTAGTGGAAAGCTGGAGACAGTTTGCTGTCAGAGCTCTGAGATTCAGACCCTCTAAAAACCATTAAAAATGCCTTTTTGCCACAGAATTGTTTGGCAAAATGTAGTAGATCAATTGTAGTAAACCCTGATGTGGTTATATCATTGAGTATTTATTGATGTTTTGTGAATATTGAATGTTAATTTAGTTGATTCAGTCTCTGTACTGAGAGACACTGTAGAAGTGTGCTTCAGGGGAGGGGCTGCTCTGTGGTGTAGAAGGGAGAGTAGTGAGAAAGGCATTTTTTCCAGCCTTTGTTGGCTATTGTTTTATTATTTTTTGTTTTCAGATAGACACAGTACAACTTCATTGAATTGTTTATAAATATTTTCTGTTTGCTGATCAGTTTTCAGTCTTTTTTCAGGACAGTCTGAGTTGTACTGTACTGAATAGTTAAAGTTTCTGTGCCTGGCCTTTAATCTGTGCATGCTGTCATTTGATATGTATTTCACTGCAGCACCACAATAGCAGTACTCTGAATTTTTAAGCCTGTCTGCAATTTATTTCCCTGCTTCTGTGCAGCTAAGTACTGCATTTCTCTCTCCCCCCTTCCCATCAAAAGAAGGTATTCTTTTTGACTCTCAGCTTTTTGAAGATTGGTTAAGGATTCAAGGACATGTACTGTGTTGTGCCCATGAGGCTGCATATAGTGTTTTGTTTTCCAACCACTCAAAAGTGCCGAAATATCAAGTTATTGTAAATTGTCTGTGTCATCTGAAAATTGCCCATGAAGAGATGGTCAGGCAAAGCAGTTTCTGGCCGTGGTGCTGCTGCCAAGAAGACTATTAGCAGTGGAAGTTGTTGTGAAGATGAATCAGGTTCATCAGGGGCTACCAATGGTGGCAGTGTTAAGAGTGGTTGTGGTCGTGGTAGTACGCAGCAGAAGGGAAAGGTAGTAGTTGGTGCAAGTAAAGGGATTTGTTCGACTATGGTTTCACAGTGAAATCAATTGCTTCAATGCTGGTTGGACCTGGTGTTGTCCCTGCTGTTAGTAAAGTTAGTGATGGCATGGTTAATAACAACATGAGTAATGCTACAAGTTCAACCCTATTAAATTTATCATGTGGGAAAATGTTGCTGAATTTGCAGACTTGAGTGCAGTTGATATCCCACTACCTACAGTACTTGAACATGATTCTGATCATGATAATGACTCTCAGTCTCATGTTTCCACTGATGTTGAGGATAAGCCATCCAAACATTCAGACATTGATGAAGAAAGTGTGGCTGATAATACTGAGGCTGCTGTTGAACTTCGAATATCTCCACAGGAGTACAGCGTCCAAAGTGAATTAGTGGAACATGATTTTGATGATGATGCTAGTGACCTCATTTGGGAACCAGAAAAAAAAGAAAGTGAAGGAGGCTGTTTGTAAACAATCAGTTAGTCAATTGCTCCCTCCATGAAGTTCTGCTGTAGCTGTGTCTGTCGATGATGACCCTGAATTATTAGTCATAGATTGTGATGTTCAAAGTCCAGTTGTGCACAATAGCCAAAATCATGCATTACACCCTCCATTTCATCACCACCGAAAGTGCAGTTACATATGGAGCAACAGCACCAGCAGTGACATGTGAAGAGTAGGGCATCCAGATCCCTAGTTTGGGATTTTTTTGTACATGATGGCAACAATGAAACAGTGGCAATCTGCCAGCTTTGCCAAGTGCATGTGAAGCGTGGTAAAAAGTGTAGCCATTTGGGCACTGGGGACCAGGATACTCATCTAAAGAGCAGGCACAAGGCACTGTGGACGTGGCACAAGAGGGGAGCTAATGTTGTAGCTGGGCATTCACATTCAGACACCTTAGTAAGCATGGTGTCCCCTTCCATCAGTGTAAGTAGCCATGTCGATAAAAGTGGTGAAATAACACCAGAAGATTACTACAGGCATGAGGATAATGATGATTTAGACTGTTCAAGCAGTGGTCAGAGTAGTAGTGGTGGTCCTTCTAGTAATTCTACTACCTCAATCCCTGTGCTTAAAACATGGGAAATAACTGCATGTATTGGCTTGTCACCTGTGCACCCACCATCACACATCCGAGGTACCCCATCCATATCAATTAGTAGAGTAGAGCCATTTGGTACGCCACATGTAAAGCAATGAACAATGCAGCCCACATTGCACAGCCTTTTTGCATGCAACACTAAATACCCACCCAATCATGCAAATGCACGTGAACTCAATGTGCCGTAGCGGAAATGCTGGTAACTGGCCTTTTGCCATTTTCCTTTGTGAAGAATGTGGGCTTCTGGTGCTTTGTGGCATGTGCATGTCCTAAATGGAAGGTCCTGTCCTGGACATACTTTTCCACCCATGCTGTCCCTGAGTTATATCAGATGGTGACAGAGTCTGTAAGACATGCCCTTCAACATTCCACATCACCTTACTTTCACTTAAGCATGGAAATGTGGACAAGTGGCAAAATGGTGGGTTGTTCACTTTTGTGTATTACTGCACTTTGGGGGAAGCTACCTGGGGTTGTCTGTGATGGTGGGATGGGAAAGCAGTGTAATAAGTCGGACTGTGGTGGTGGTAGCAACCTTCATGGCATTAGACAGCATGCCACGCTTGCAATGCATAGTGTAGCAGGGTCGCATACAGGTGAACACATGCTAAACTTGCTACTGACAGAAACTGATGAGTGGCTGCACCCCCGTCCCTAAAAGCTGGCTTCATAACTAGTGATAATGGATCAAATGTTGTGAAATATATCAACAATGGTGGCTTTATGTGGGTTCCCTGTATGGCCCACTGTTTAAATCTGGCGGTACAGGAGTTTCTGCAGTACCCTGAAATAAAGCAAATGCTGCCTGTTGCATGCTGCATCTGTGCCCACTTTGCACTTTGAACACTGACTTCCTGCCTGTTTAACTGTCTCCCTGAATCATGTGACTTGCAGACCTGCAGAGACAGTCAGGCATGTGATTAGTGGCCTGTTTTTTAAAGGCTTCACCTTATCAAACTGTAACTTCAAGTGAACTATAAGTGAACAATGCAAAGTTAGGTGAATTTCAGGTTTTTAATGGACAATTTGCGTAGTGCTAAGCAAATTCAAACTGGACCACTCTGGGTTCACTTCGCCTGTGAATTAAAACTTCACTGCATCTCTACTTCCAACTGTGGGATAACTAACATATAGCATATATGTGCTTCTTTATCATTTTTGTTGCGGTAGTTTGTTAAAACAATATAACTTCCTAAAATGTATATGCCACGGGCCCATGCATTTCCCTCATAGTTTTTATGTTTGGCTCGCACTTGCATGCCAGCCAACATACTGCAGTAGTAGCAGATTTGGAGTTGAGGTCACTGTGGGTGAATGCAGGGCACACATCAGTAGGTGCATCCCTCATTCCCCAATAAGCTAGCATGCAGGCGATACGTAAAGTGGCCACCCGATCTAACAAAAGTGCAGCTGCAATGAGAGGCAAGCTTGTCATGCAGTGGCACAATAACATGCCTCCCAATGTGTCGTTCCTGGTGAAGCATTCCATTAAATATGGGGCCCCACAGTTCATGTGCCGGTGGGGGAGCCCACTACCCATCAGCATAATGGCCACCCCTCCCATTTCTATTGTGTGCAGAGGGGTGCCCAATCCCCCTTGGCATCATGCAGCCCCTCCACAGTCTTTCTTTGCCGATGGGGGCACAGTCCACGTCGGCTTCAATCCCTGTTCAATCTGCCGATGGGGGATCCTACTCCCCATCAGCATAATATTCTCCCCATTGGTTGTGTGCTGAGGGGATGCCCAATCCCCCTTGGCTCTTGCACCCTCCCCCAACTCGGTATGTGCCAAAGGGGTGCCAATCCCCCCATCAGCTACAGTCCCCCAAAACACTGAGGTGGCATGCTGGGAGCCCACCTCAGCATGTCAAATTCCCCTGTAAAAAAAGAAAAACGTCCTGTGATGTTTTCCTTTTTTTTTTTTTTAAACCTGTAAACCAGAAAACAGTCCCTTGTTGAGTTCGGTGGCCCTCTCCCAAACCCATGCCCACCCTCTGTGAACCCTGCCTCCCCACACACCCTGTCACCTCATACTTACCTCTGGAGCATGGTGTGACGATCTTCAGTGGACCGGGAACACATCTGCACTCTTCAAAGCCGACCACGAACTGAAGAAATGCCGGTAAGCTGTATAATGGCATAAATAGGTTTTTTTCAACTTTGTTGCATATCTCGGGCATTTTGGGGAATTTTGGCACCAAATATTCAGAATTGGGTTATTGGAAACCCTCCTCATGAATTCAGTCACTGTCACGGCATTGTTCGGTTCCAAAAGGTGATTTTCATAGTCACTGTACAGAATCACCTTTTGGGACTGATTAATGAAATGACAGTGCCACTGGTCATGAGGAGGGCTCTCAAAAAGCTTGTGTTGCAAATTTGGTGGAAAAAATCTGAAAAATAACTGTTTTACGAGCGTACATTGTGCAGTTTCCATGCACGCTCATAACTTCAGAGTAAAAAGCAAACCCAAAAGGAAAAGATGGGGAACACACTCAGGGGTGAAGAAAGTTTTGTGACCTGCTTAAACTTAACCCATGACCAAGGAACTGTATGAACTCACAATGGCTTCACTGGATGTGAATAGTATAAAATTGGATAACAAGAGAAAAGCAACATTCGCATTCTTTAAACAGAGACACTTTGATATTGTATCTCTGCAGAATACTCGGCTGCTTACAGAAAGAGAAATACAATTAGCTGAGACACCTTGGTTTTGGGGGAATCGTATTGGTCAATAGGAGAGGAGACATGCAGTGGTCTAGGGATGTGTATTAATAGTCCTTCTGTTAAAATTATACATTTAGTAGGGATCATTACAGGTAGAGCTCTCCTATTAGCTATCACAGTGGAAAGTGGGGAATTTAGACTAATTCACTTATACGCACCCCAGTCAAAAGCAAACAGAACAGAGATCCTGCAATGAATACAACCTTATTTATTTACAGTGAAACAAATAACATTTGGTGGAGATTTTATTTTATTTATTTATTTTTTTTGGTTAATAATTTTGATTACTTTTTTTAAATATAGCATCAGACAGAACCAGGTACATACAGTACAATGCAACATTATGAATGTACATCGCTTGGCAGGAGTGCAACTAGACAATGAGCAAAGCTCCAACATACAGCAGGTTTATGTGTAAATAAATATTTAAATGTTGACAGTCTCCTCAGTGGGAGAGATTCCAAGGAAAAGGAAGGGGATTATGAATGTCCATGGATGCCAGCCACATAGAAGGTAATTAAGGAGGTAAATGCATACAAGAAGTAGCAGAAGGAATGTCCTGGTACCTGGGTAGAACCTAAAGTAACAAATGCAGTATCAGAAGATATATAACACAGTAACAAACACATAGGTCCAGATCACATATCTTATCAGAGGAAAAAAAAAAGGATAGCAGTCAGTAATTACCTTTAGGGGAAGAAGAGGGGTTCAAAACCCTATGTATACAGGTAAGCCATCATGTACTCAATCCAGACCACTCTGTTGGGGGATTCAGCCAATCCCAGTATGCGGGGAAAGGAAAGCCAGGTAAGGGTCCCAGGTAAGATGGTATTGTGGGAGAGTATTGGTGACCAAGTGAGATAGACGGTCTAATCAGCTACCTTGGAAAGGGTATTATACTCTTCGGAAATAGTGGGTACCACCGTGGTTCTCCATCGACAGAGAATAAGCCTTTTAGCTTGGAGACTGAGGAGTGCCAGCCACCTGTGCTGCTGGTGGGTGAGTATCCTTGATGCAGAAGGTAGGCCCAAGAGCCAGACCAGAGGGTCAAGAGTCAAGCCAAGACCTAAGGCCTGTTGTGCCAGGCCTAAAATGGCTGTCCAAATGGGGACAGAAGTGGACAAAGCCAGAGTATGTGCATGAGGTCTCCTACTCTGGAAAGACATCGCCAGCATCAATTGTTGTCCATTAGGTGCAGTCTATGGAGGACTGCAGGAGTACAATACCAATGAGACAGAATTTTGTTTTGTATAAGCCTACTTCTTGCATCTGAGTACATGGAGTGGGCATATTTCCAGCAGAACTTCCACTGAGTCTCTGAAAGGGGTCGTTGGAGAGCTTGTTCCCACTTAGATTTAGCCTGAGTTGAGTGTGAGGGGAGATGGTTCCTAAGGTTGGCATAAATTAAACTGGCTTTACCTCCTTTATGGGTCAGCCATTTAGTCAGCAAGGAAGGCTCTGCCCTGTCCGCTGTGGGGTAATGCTTAAGATAAGCTAAGACTGAACTCTGAAGCTGCAGATATTGCCAGAAAGCCGACTTACCTAGCTGGAATTCCTGGTCTAATGCTTGAAACGATTTTACAGTAAGGCCATCTTCCACTATTAAGTCTTCCAGTGTAGAGATGCCCTTACCCTGCCATAAGAGCCAATGCAGGGGTTTGCCATCCACCTTTAAGGACATGTTTCCCCAGATAGGGGTGGCCAGTAGCGGGCATGGGTCAGAATCCAATTTCTTATGCACCAAGTGCCAAAGCTGCACAGAGCTTGCAATCATGGGGCACAAGTGAAGATGTTTGGGAAGGGGGTTATAGAGTAGGACTGCAAGTGACTGGGTCTGGGCTATGGATGCTTCCACATGCACCCACTGTGGTGACTCCAGAGCCTGTGGAAGGAACCAGGTTAAGGTTTGGGCAGTGGTAAAAGCCCACTTGTATCCTTCTAGCCAAGGAAGACCCCAGCCCACCTGTGACTAGTGTGATCTGAGTTTACTCCTACTGTAGCGGGGCTTAGTACCTTCCCAGATGAAATTGGAGAAGGCCTGGTCTATTGCTTTAACCCATAAAGAAGGCAGTGCAAGAGGTAGGTGCAAAATGACATATGAGTTTGGGGGCTGCCACCATTTTAATCGCAGAGATTTTGCCTGCCACTCTAAGGTGAAGGCCTCGCCTGTGAGCAAACTCTGTTTTCATTTCTTCAAGGAGGGGTTTAAGGTTCAGATCCCAAAGTTTGGTGAGGTCCGAGGTAAGACATATCCCAAGATACACAAGGGAGTGTGGAGCCCATTGAAGGCCAAGATGGGCTAACTGGGCAGAGGTACACAAGCTGCTAAGAGATGAGACTTCCATTCTATACCTGTTAATTTTCAGGCCGGAGTAGCTTGTAAACACTGCAAGAAGAAAGAGCAAAGCTGGGAGGGAGGTGGGTACATCCACTAGTGGGACTAGCAGGTCATCCACTTACATAAACATGGAGAAAGTGCTGTCACCAATAGGGAATCCTGCAATACCTAGTGAGTGACATGTGGCTGTTGCAAGTGGCTCCACTGCCAATGTAAAAAGTAGGAAAGAGAGAGGGAAGCCCTGCCTTGTGCCCCGCCTGAAGGGGAAGGGAGCGGACAGGGTAGAATTAGTAAGGACCCAAGCCATAGGGCAAAAGTATAGGGCTGCTATGCAGCGCCTAAAGTTGCGACCAATATCCATGACCTCTAGTACCTGCTGTAGATAGTGCCATTCAAGAGAATCAAAAGCCTTCTAGAAATCTATGGCCACTGCAGCAGAAGGCCTGGGGCATTTGCCAGTCCAATAAATAATATTGATCAATGAGCAAATGTGGCCTCTACTAAAATGACCAGGGACAAACCAAACCTGAGATGGGTGAATAAGAAGGGGAAGCAGGGGGTTTAACCTGGAGGAGAGGATATTTGCAAAGATTTTACTATCTGAGTTAATGTGTGAAATTGGACGGTAGCTGGACGGTAAGGTGGCATCGTTCCCCTTTTTTGGAAATACAGTAATGATCACTTCCCTAAATGAAGGGGAGGAGATCCAGTAGTGAGGGCCAAGTTAAAGATATCACTGAGCAAAGGGGCCATCAGTGGAGCAACTAGGCTCCACAGTTCAGGGGTAAAACCATCCCTGCCAGGAGCTTTCCTATGATATAAAGTTTGCAGTGCCTCTGACACCTCTTGGGGGTAATGGGAATTTCCAGAGTGGCAACTTGCTGAGGGGTCAGATGACGGATGGGGAGAGACGTCAAAAAGGTGCATACCTGTGAGGTGTCAGTGGTACCGGACGAGGTATATAACTCCTTGTAGAAGTCTGTCATACTGTCATTTTTATGCTTCAACTGTACTTGCACGGGGCCCCCCTGTCTCCTAAGTCCCAGAATATGACACTCAGCCCTCTGTTTTCAGAGTCGGAAAGCCAGCACTTTACCTCCCTTCTCTCCACCCTCCCAGTACTTATGCTTTAACCTTAGAATGGCCAATTCAGCTTTCCTGGAAAGGAGGTTATTTATTTGAAGACAAATCTGAGTAATCTCCAGGCCTAACTGAGAGTGAAGGGTGATATGAGGTGTGCTCTTAAATTTAACCTCAAGATCGGTCAAACGGGATTCTAGGGACTTGAGCCGGTGTTCTCTCTGGCGCCTGCGATGGGCAGAGTACCCCATGATGGCTCCTCGTATGGTGGCCTTTAAAGCCCCCAGACCATTGTTAGGGGCACCGAGGCAGTGGTGTGGTCCTGTAGGAAGTTGGCTACCTGCACCCGAAGCCAGTGAGGGAAGTCAGGGTCCCTCAATAATAACGGGTCCAGATGCCAACTCGGGGAGTGAGGGGCTGGCGGGCCGTAGAGTATGTGAAATTAAACCAGTGTGTGATCAGATAATATTATTGGAAGGATCACAGCATCATTGGATCTATTCATAATTGACGGGGATACTAACCAATAACCCAACCGGCTATGCAAGTTATGCACCAGGGAGAAGAAGGTATAGTCCTCATCCCTCAGATGAAAAATACCCCAGTGGTCCTGAAGCCCCATATCTGAGATCAGCTGACTGAGAAAGAGAGATGGGATTTCTGATAGTGGTCCGGGCTAGAGGAAGTGCGGTCTAAGGAGGGGTCCAAGGAGAGATTGAAGTCTCCTGCCAAGATTAGAGGGGCATGAGGGAGGCTAGAGAGCTTAAGGCCTGTGCCAGTGTATGGAACACCTCAGACTGATCTTCATTTGGGCCGTAAACATTGGCTACCACCAGGTGGCCGATCAGGGTATCAAAAAGTACTGCCACCCACCTGCCTTCGCCGTCTCATTGCACTTTTATTTGTGTACACTGAAGGGATTTGTGCAGTAGGATGGCAACCCCCCGCTTATGAGAGGAAGCTGAAGAGGAGATAAGTTGTCCCACCCAAGAACATTTCAATCGGTCGTGATCCAGTTTCTTCAGCTTAGTTTCTTGTAGTAGAGCTACCTTCGTTCTCAGTCTCCTAAGACGGTTCAGCACCAGGGATTGCTTCACTGTGGTGTTAAGGCCCCACATGTTCTAGGTGACAAGATGAGTTTCAGCCATGATCCAGAAGTAGTAGTTCTGGTCCAAAAGGATAAAAGCTATAGACAAAAATGGAGACTGAGAATGAAGGCAGCCCCATGCCATGCTGACCAGTGGGTCTGCATACTCTGTGGTGATCACAACCAGCAGAGCACCCCAAATACATGGTTACCCCCCCATCCCACTAAACATATGATAATCATGATCTGGACACAACAATAAACTATAACAACTTGTTCAAAACATTGTTGAATTACAGTAACATTTATCCAGCTATATGCAAAATCTGACCCACCTGCGGCCACTAGGAGGACCAGAGGTATTTTGTCAGCAGCAGGAGCTGCAAGTCGTCCTCTGTCATCCGTGGGGATATGGCCTGAGGTCAGCTTAAGAGCTTCCAGAGCGTCAAGCCCATACTAACGGGGAACAGAAGTGGGACTGGACATCCCCTTAGAAGTTGACATGGTCAAAAATCACGCCTGGAGTGCAGAGTGCCCCTGATATATTAGCGATGGGACATCTACCAGCACATGGCTCATTTGAGGGGTTGATGGTGCACAGTATGCGCCCACAAGGTTAAGTGAGGGACAGAAGGGAGACAAGAATGAAGCCCCTCGGCTATGGAGGTAAGGTGTGCTGGGGGAAACATAGAAACATAGAATTTGATGGCAAATAAAGACCACTTGGCCCACCCAGTCTGCCCATTTCCCTACCTAATGGATAAGCTGCAGATCATAGTTAACCAACAGCCTACTTCTTCCTACCCCCACCCCCTAGAATTGAATTATGACTGTTCCATGCATTCTTGAAATCCACCACTGTTTTTGACTCCAAAACCTCCACAGGAAGGCTGTTCCATGCATCCACAACCCTCTCCATGAAAAAATACTTCCTCACATTACCTCTGAGCTGTTCCCCCTCAGTCTTCAAATTGTGCCCCCTTGTTCTTGCATACTTTTTTTCCTGAAAGATGCTACCCTCTTGGACTTTGTTGATTCCCTTGAGGTACTTGAAAGTTTCTATCATGTTTCCCCTCTCTCTCTCCTTTCCTCGAGGCTATATATATTAAGCTCCGTAAGTCTCTCTTCATATCTTCTGGTGCAGACCCTACACCATTTTAGTTGCACTCCTCTGGACTGCCTCCATCCTGTCTATGTCTTTGCGGAGATTGGGTCTCCAGAATTGCACGCAGTACTCCAGATGGGGTCTGACCAGCTGTCTCTACAGAGGGATAACAACTTCCTGTTACTACTGGTGATGCCTCTCCCTATGCATCCCAGTATCCCTCCAGCCCTTCTTACTGCCTTCTCACATTGCTTGCCCACCTTTAGGTCATCTGATATGACTATCCCCAGGTCCCTTTCCATTTCTGTTGTTGTTGTTAGTATCTCACCCCTCATTGTGTACTCTTCCCCTAAGTTTTTATTTGCCAGGTGCATTACTTTGCACTCCTAAGCACTGAATCTAAGCTGGGAAACATTTGACCATTCCTCCAGCCTTGTCAAGTCCCTTCTCATCCTTTCCACCCCACTTTGTGTATCAACTCTGTTGCAGATCTTTGCGTCATCTGCAAAGAGACATACTTTTTCTTCCAATCCCTCTGCAATGTCGCTTATAAAGACATTAAAGAGGACTGGTCCTAGTACTGAACCCTGCAGTACCCCACTAGTAACCCCCCTTTCTTCAGAGTGGACTCTCTTTACTATTACCCTCTGTGTCCTATTCTCCAGCCAATTCTTTACCCAGGCTACCATCTTGGAACCCACTCTCAGGCTATCTAGCTTGTATATTAATCTTTTGTGTGGGACTGTGTCAAATGCCTTGCTAAAGTCTAGGTAGGCCATGTCCACAGCCCCTCCTTGATCTATTACTTTGGTCACCCAGTCAAAGAAATCTATTACATTCATCTGACATGACCTTCTGGCTGTGAATCCATGTTGCCCTGGGTCCTGTGCCCCTCTGGCCTCTAGGTACTCAACAATTTTTTCCTTCAGAAGTGATTCCATCATTTTCCCAATCACTGAGGTTAAACTAACAGGTCTATAATTTCCTGCTTTTGCCCTGCTCCCACTTTTGTGAAGTGGAATAACATCTGCCCTCCTCCAGTCCTCAGGTACCACCCCATCCTCCCATGATTTATTAAAGAGGGTAGTCAGTGGTGTCACTAGTTCTGTCCTTAGTTCTTTTAGAATTCTGGGATGAATCCCATCAGACCCCATTGCTTTGTCCACCTTCAGTTTTAAGAGCTCTTTCAGAACCCTTTCTTCTGTGAATGGGCTGGTATCAACCCCCATATCTAGAATGTTTCTATTGTTTGGTTTCAGTACTTCCCCCTCTTCATTTGTGAATACTGAGCAAAAATATTTGTTTAGTATCTCTGCCTTTTCACAGTCACCCTCTGTCCACCCCTCCTTCCCCTTTATTAAGCCTCACTATCCCTCCCTTGGTCTTCCTTCACTCCCTGATTTACCTATAAAACGTTTTATTCCCCTTCTTAACTGAGTTGGCTATCTTTTCCTCAGTTTGGACCTTTGCTGTTCTGACTGCCTTCCCTGCTTCCTTTTGCTTTAATTGATACAATTCTCTGTCCTGCTCCTTCTGTGATTCCTTGTACTTACTGAATGGTTTCTTTTTCTCCCTAACCTTCCCTGCCACCTCCTTTGAGAACCATAGTGGTTTCTTACATCGTTTTGTTTTGTTTATTTGTGTCACACAAAGGCTTGCTGCCTCTGTGATGGCAGTTTTTATTATTCCCCATTGTTCTTCCACCCCTTCTTCCTGCCCATTTGCTAGTGCATTCCTCAGGTACTCACCCATTCTGGAAAAGTCAGCCCTCCTGAAGTCCTGTACCTTTGCCTTTGTAAGGCTTGACTCTACTGCTGTGTTTATCGTGAACCATACTGATTGATGGTTGCTAGTTCCCAGATGGCTACCCATTTCTAAATATGTGATCCTATCAATATCTCCATTTGAGAGTACCAGGTCTAAGATTGCTCTCTCTTGAGTGGGTCCCAATACTAGTTGTCTAAGGCATGACTTCTGTGGGGCATCTAGAATGATCCCACTCTTAGAAGTGGCTGCTGCTAATGCACTCCAGTTAACATCTGGCATATTCAGATCACCCATCAGCAATATCTCCCCTTTCTCTGCCATTCTAAGGATACTTTCTATCATTTCCTTGTCCATGTCCTCCTCCTGAGAGGGGAGTCTGTATACAACCCCTGTGTGGACTGTGGTGCCATTGTCTGTCTCCAAATTGACCCACAGTGCTTCCTCTCCTCCCTGTTTACCCTTTTGTTCTGTTGCTTTGATTACTTCCCTTATGTACAGAGCTACTCCACCTCCTCTTTTACCCTCCCTGTCCCTCTTGTAGATAGTGTATCCTGGTATGTTTATGTCCCAGTCATGGTTCTGTGTGTACCATGTTTCTGTGACTGCCACAATATCCAGATGTTCCACCTCCATCAAGGCCACTAATTCAGGAAGCTTGTTACCCAGACTACGGGCATTAGTACTCATTGCTCTCCATTTTTTGATGGCTTTACCTCTTGTAGCATCATCCCTGTCCTTTTTGACTTTGCTTTCTTCATTCACCCTTGTCCTGCTCCCTACTGACCTTTCTGCCTTGGTCTTTACCTCGTTTAGTACCCTGTTTTGTAGGGGGAGGTTGGGAATTCCCTGCTGCTTATCAGTGCCTTCCCCCTTGGATAGTTTAAAAGCTTGCCAATGAAGCATTTAAACTGACCACCCAGAAGACTTGTTCCTTTCCTGGACAGATGCAGACCATCCTGCCAGTATAGGCTGGTGTCCCTCCAGGTGGAACCCCAGTCCCCAGTGAAGCCAAAAGTACAAGGGTTCATATAGATCTAGGGGGAGAAATGAGCCCAGACCCTGACCATTCCTCCCCCTTCCCACAGCACAACAAGGAGATCCCAACTTAGCTGAAACATAGTCATCCTGAGAATGCAGTCAGTCCGGGGGGTCCGACCCGGGTCTAAGATTGCTTGTTACAGTATCCACAGATTCACCTTGTAGAGCCACAGTACGTTGATTAGTCATAGAGCTCAGGCCATTGGCAGCTATGTCAGCTCAGGATTTACTGTGAGCCATAGAAAGAGTAGGCCCTGAAGCCATAGTCATAGATGGATCCGTCTCGGCCCCATCCAGTACGTCTTGTGAATCAGGCTGTAGAACTGTGTATGGTTTGGGGTGAAAAAGGCCTTCAAATCCATGGAGTCTTGCTGGTCTGAGAGCTGAGAGATGATTCAAGTGCTCTGCCACCTGTAGGCTCAGGTATCTGACCCTGTCAGTGGGATGTTGTGGCCGGGCATGTTGATGGGAGGGTTGCCGCTTCTTTGATCTCAGAGGTAGAGAGACATCAAAGACCCACATGCCAGGATCTTGTACAGCTTGCTTAGGGGCCGGTGGAGTGTCTGCTGCTATCTGAGAGGGAGAGCAATGTGGTGGCTCAGCCGATAAGTCTCACCTCCTAAATTTTGTGGGATGTCTGGCTCACAGAAAGTCTGTTAAATTCTCAGGGGTCTCAAACAAGAGGAGAGACCCATTGTACATGACCTGCATGACTGCCGGGTAGTGCAGCGAGTAGGACTAATTCAGTTTTTGCAGAAGTCTCCATGCCGGAGTACATTCCTTACGGCGATCTGATAATTCTCTAGAATAGTCCTGATAAACTTGAACTTGATGCCCTTGCCATACAATTTTCCCTGCAGATCTTGCTGCTGCCATGGTAGACTCTTTTTGTTGGAAGTCCAAGAATCTAGCAAGAAGGGGTCTAGGCCATTCTCCAGGCCTCAGCACTAGAGCAAGCGAGTGATGGGCCTGCTCTATCTGAGGGTGAGAGTCTTTTGGCAAATTAAGCAATTTCGGGAGGGTGTTCTGTAAAAATTCAGTAGCACTTTTCTGTTCCACACCTTCCAGAAAACCAACAAACTGCAGATTGTTGCGGCAGCCGCGGTTTTCAAGGTCATCAACTTTGTTTTGCAGGAAATAAATGGTTTTAGTCTGTTCCCTCAGAGTGGCTATTAGTTATTGGAGGGCCGCATTGGTGGAAGAGATTCATCGCTCATTATGGAATATCTGGACCTCAATCCTTTGTAAAGTCTCAGTCGTGGTATTGACTGCCATTGTAAGCTGTGCCATCTGGGCCATTAGCTGGCTGAACATCATTGTGGTTCTCGATGTGTCCCCAGAGGTCTGTATGGTAAAGACTATATTGCAAATCTGCCCTCCGAGGAAATGAAGCGGCAGGTCCAGGGGTGAAAAGCACTTGCGATAAATGTCTCATGGTACCCAGGGGAGTCCTCTCTGCTATGGAGTAGGTTTCATGCAGATATAGAAGGTCCTAATGATGGAGAATGCCAGATTTGTCCTCATGTTTCAGGAGCTAGCGCATTAGGCATCTGTACTAGTTCAGGGTTAGGCCACACCCCCTTGGTGGAGATTTTAACTGTGGGAGACTCAGATCAGATATTGGTCTCAAGACTAACAAAACATTTTGTGACACAATATTCTTTTTTTTTTTAACTTAGTATATTTTATTCAAATATCATAGCAGGAGCACAAAATTATGAACCAAGAAAGCACACAAAACAATCAGTGGATAAAGACAGCCCAGTACTACTAGAATAAAAAAGAAAGCAACAGACTGACATTACAGTCATGAATAAGGTCATGCATATACAATCAGTAATAGGCTTTGGAGTAAGATAGCATATAATGGATCCTATTAGAAAAAGAAAAGAAAAAAAACAAACTATACAGGATAGTAATAACCATGGTATTTATGCAGCTGTCGAAACATACAGTATGACATGTAACAATGAAATTGTCAAAGAGAAATAAAATTAAAATGATCCACTTAAATATCAGTTACCAGGACTCCTAAAGACTAACGTTAATATAAAAATCTTCAGCATAATTGTAAAAGAGTGTGGACCGTTCCCATCTCCGAGAATACCCCAGTAAGTTACATCTAAGGCTGACAAAAGTTTTCTCCATTTTAAGGATAGTGAACATTTCTTTGTGCCACTCTCTAAACAGGAGAGGCTGGTTATCCATCCAATGCCTAACAATAAGTAACTTGGCCACAGCTGAAATTAAAGTCATGTGGAATCTCTGAGGGCCCAACAGTTGGGAAATGCCGAATCCTAACAGGCTACTCTAAGGGGAAAATGCATCCTGTAGGCCTAAGAGTGGGTCGAGATGGGATTGAATTTGGGACCAAAAGATTTGTACCTCGGGACAGTCCCACAAAAGATGTCTGAAGGTCCCTTCATAGGGACTGCACCTTTCACACAATGGGTTGGACAACTTACCAATCTTAAACAGTAAATGCGGGGTATAGTATAGTGGCACAATATTCTTAAACCAACTCATTAAACAAACAAAGTTGATTGACAGTTTTGTTAAAATGGAAAAGACCCACACCCACGAGTATCATAGAGGACATCTATCAACTAGAATAGACTATATTCAAGTATCTCCTAACTTAACTATTGCACAGGTGCAAGTCCAGGCAATAGCTACATCAGACCATGAATTAGTTGGCTCAAGATAGTCAATTTCAAAGATGGAGAACCAGGCAAGGGTTATTGGAGGCTAAACACTGATCTACTAAATAACATGAAAATATCACAATGGCTGGAAAACATCATAGCAGCCAGGAAACCACTATATTTTCTATATGATTTCCCATTAGATTGATGGATTGACAGTAAAAAAGATTTTATGGATTTCCTAAAATTGACAGGTAAACTGAATGGGACACAAAACAATAGGAAGTATTTTGAATTAAGAAAAACCTTTTGATATCTAATATCATTACAGAATTCCACCTCACATAACTATTCAGAACAAATATTAGTTACAAAACAAGAAATTACACAGTGTCAATATAATAGAATGCACCCTCTGGAGAGGAATCAAAGATCAGGAACCCAGGGACCCCAGTTTCAGAACAACCCCTTTTTACAGCTGCAAAGCAAAGAAGAAAAAAACAAACATAAAGGGCTTATAAAACATTAAAAAGCAGTTGAAGTGCCTCCGCCAATCAGAGGACAGAATTCCCGTACCTCGTAGTGAGTGTACAGTTGCTGCCTCACGCTCCTGTGCACAGTTGATTCCCACCGTGGTGACTCTCACTTATTACAGGTTCTTGTCAGAATCGCTGCAGTTGAATCAGCTGTGAGAGAAATTCCAATTCAAACAAGTCAGAGTTTTTACCCACAAAACTTCCCGATGAACAGTCAGTGGCAGCACACTCAATTTAACAAAAAAACTTAACGGGGAATTCTCACCACATTCTATTAAAGGAACACTTGGGTCTTGACTCTTCGCTAGCTAATTTACAATGCAATGCCAATAACGGTTCACAGCAAGGGTTAAAACATGTTTGTTAAAAAAATAAATGAAAACATTTTACAGTCTACCTTGCATTTCAATTTTTTCACATACTGTAAAAAAACACTGCTCCATTAATGGTACTAGGAAACCTCCAAAATGTTGGCAAAACCTTAAAAAAATGAAAAACTTTTATCCTTAGTTACCCCCTGCCACCACCATTCACGTGATACTCCATTTCCAAATACAGAATCAAAAATATACTGCCAAAATTATTGTGCAAAATTGAAAACATAGTGGCAAAAGGTTTAAATAAATAAAAACCTTTTATCGCCAGTAAGTCAAGCAGCGTACGAGCATAATGACCATTGATGGAATGTACCACTATAATAGGAAATAGTGGGTTAGACCAGCAAAAATGGTACAGATAAAACAAACAATCTCAGCAAAATATGTGGTGTTTTGGGCTGGAGACAATTTGACTGCTTCACAATATATTAATACGTATACTTACAGTTGTCTCAGCATCGCTTCATAGTCCTCTTGTCCAAACCAGCACAAGATAACCTTATCTCGTAAGAGACAACTGTAAGTATATATATTAATATATAACACAGGTCTCATACTGTAGTAACAAGCAAATTGGGAGTTTTAACAGAAGCTGAGACACATTTGGAAATTCCCATCAGGAATCCATAGTGGCTACAAAATGTATATAAAAGGGGACTCTTCCCTGACTACCAAAGGAGATAGCCACTACCTTAACACAGCCATAAAGGTCCCACAGGAACCCTATCCCTCCATATAGTACAAGCCAGCAGACAGCTCCACAAGCTGGGGACAGCAAGGACTGCTGAGCCTTAAAGGTAATCAGTCCTTCCTTTCTGCCACAACTCTGGTAGGGGTGTTAGCCTGTCGAAGCTTCGCATTGACTGCCCCACCCACATCAGCCACCCTCCCACCCATGGGCATCCCTTAATTTAAGGACCACCCATGGGTCACATGACCTGACCTGCTTGAATCTTTACTAAGCGCCCACTTCTCCTTTGCAGGTTATTACTAGCCACCATTAGGTGGCAGTATTACACTTCTTTGTCTACTCCTTTCTGCACTTACTGACCCTCTCCACTCACTCTCCTCTCCTCCCTGCCTTTACCACCACCCCCCTGTTTTGTGGTCTCTCCTCTTCTGCACTGCTTTTTCCATTCCTGACCACTAGGAGTTGCTACCGTTCACTTCCCCACTACCTTTCTCCCATCACCCCTTAACCTGCACCCTTCCCCCACTGTCACCACCCCACCCCAACCCCCCACTTGTACCTCTGTCCCTCCTACTTGCCCTTACCCCTGACTCCCCCTGCCCTCCTTTTTTCCTGGTGTTTCCTACTTTGCACTCTCTACCCATTCCTGTCTGCCCTCATGGATGCTCCTGTGTTTTGCCCACTGCCTGTCCCCACCACAGGCTCCACTTGGCACTCCTCAGAATAATATCCCTCCACCTCCTCTTGATGTCTGGCAACATCTACCCCAACTCAGACCCCCCTCCTACCCACCCTGCACCACCCCTTCGCCCAGGATTCTTATTGCTACTATGAACATCTGCAGTCTCCTAAAAAAGTTTGCAGGGCTCCATAGCTGGAGCGCCCAATACCAATCCAATATCCTGGCCATTGTTGAGACCTGGCTCTTAAAAACCACCCCTGATTTCTTCATCACCCACCCTGGGTATACTCTCTTCTGAGAAGACAAGGTTGGGAAGTGGAGTGGTGGCTGTGCCTTCTACATTAGTGACTCCCTCTGAGCTCATGCCTTCTCTACCCCACAACTTGGCCAAGGTGCCCTGGCACTCACAATCAAAGTCCTACCTGACCCCTTCAGGGCACCCTTATTTATCACTGCAGCCTACTTTCCCCCATGCAATCAAAAACTAGCTCTCAAATCCCTACTTGACCACCTCTCCCAGCTCCCACCTAAAGCAGAGCAAATCACACTGGGGGACCTGAACATAAATAGGCTCTCTAATTCAGTTGATCAGTCCAAAGACACTATCGCAGCCCTAGGTCTCATGCAACTGGGCCCTCATCCCACCTGGGTAAACCCAGCCAAAGGCTCCTCCTCACTTCTGGACATTGTTCTATCCAATTGTCCACACAAAATTGCTGACACCACAGTCCTACCAAATACCCTTAATGACCACTCCCCTATACTCTTCTTCTGGTCCAGCAAAGTTCAAAAACCACCCCCCCAAACCTACCTTCTGGCTCTGCCTCAGACCGAGTAGACTGGAACAACTAAAAACCCACCTATCTCACTGGGACTGGTCACCAATTATTCAGGCACCTGACATTGATGCAGCCCTATCGTACTTCATCTGCTCCTTCAATACAGCCTGTGACTTATTCGCTCCTCTCACCAAACATGTTGTCAAAAACTCTAATACTCCTTGGGTCACTCAAGCCATACTTACCTAAATGCACCATCATGACAACCTTTGACAAAAAGCCCTCGACTCTGGCAAGACCTCTGATAGACAACTCTACTGTTGAGGCCCATAACAAATGTACTGGGGCCATCCGCAAAGCAAAAGCTATCCATTACAAATCAATCCTGGCCTCCTCCTGAGGTTCCGCTTGAAAATTCTGGGACAACATTAAAGAACTCAATGGAAAATCCCTATCTCCACACCATCCCAGATCAACAACAATGGCACCATCTCCTCAGACCCAAAATGTATTGCTCATACCCTCAATCTACCTTCTCCAACCTAAGATTGGCCTACCCCCCAAACTTCTTTGACCCCATTCCCCAACCCCCTCCTACCCCCCTCTTGTGCCTCCGTCCTTCTATTTCCATGCTGTCATGGAGCAGGAGGCAAAACCCTACCTCCTAAAAGTCCTTAAACACCACTACCACAGTAACGACTTGCTGGATCTCAGTCTGCTACATCAGATTCTTGACATCATGCTTACCCCACTCACTAACCTTCTGAACTGCTCCCTCTGTCTTGACCAATTCTACTCCACTTGGAATGTGGCAGTCATTACCCCCATACACAAGAGTGGTGACCTCAGCTCCCCAGGGAATTATCGCCCAATCTCTATCCCCCCCCAAGGCCCTGGAAAAAATCATCATGGATCAGCTCTCTGAATATATATCTCTGTCCACAACCTCCTTTGTGAGGAACAGCATGGCTTCTTCCAGGGCCATAGCACTACCAGAACCTTCCTGGGATTTTTCAGCTTTCTTCACTCTGCCCTCGATAATGGGCACCTGGCTGGGAAGTCTACTTAGATCTGTCCAAGGCATTTGACACAGTAAGCCACATACTCCTTCTATCTATCCTTGCCCAGCAAAGGCTTCTCCCAGGGGTCACCACCTGGCTTACCAACTACACCATCTCTAGCTGCTGCTGAGTTCTTTCTGGAATACCCCAGGCTCAATTTTGGGTCCTCTGCTTTTCAGTCTCTACCTCAATACCCTCCCCATCTCCTGCTCTGAAAGCATCCTCCTTTATGCCAATGATGCAGTACTCTTCTACTCTCACCCTGACCCCCTTTCCCTACAAGCCATCCTTCAGAAATCCTTCAGCCAGGCTGAATCATGTTTCATTGACCACAAACTCATTCTGAACCATAAAAAGACAAAGTCGATGCTATTCTCCCATAACCAGAGTAGACACCGTGGTTTCCCCCTGCAACCTATGACTAACAATCTCCTCCCAATAGAACAGGTTCTCAGCTTTAAATATATTGGTATAACCTTAGACCTGGCACTATCTTTCTATGAGCACATCAATCTCCTTTGCTTCAATGTCAGTACCCATAGTGGCCTGCTATACCGCAATGGGGACTGCCTCCCCCCTGAAGCCCTAAGGCTTGCTCTCACCTCCTCAGTCCTCTCACTCATTGAATATGGGCTCCTGGTCTATGGGGTTGCTGCCAACTCAGCCCTCCATAGAGTCAGAATCTCCCTAAACAAAGCTTGCTGCCTTCACACAGGCTGTGTCAAACTCACCCACACATGCACCCTTACACACTAGCCAATCTACTCAACTTTGAGGAGTGCCTTCAGTACCTGTTCTGCCTCTTCACCAAAAAGATTATTGTTGGTCTGGCCCTGACTAGGTACTCCTCATTACTTCAACCTGCCCCCTAGCTCCCAACACATGCAGCACCGATAAGACTATTTTCCATGTGTCCAGAGTTAATACTGCCCTGGCACAGAGGTCCTTCATCTATAGAGCCCCAACCTGGATAAACTCCCTCCTTGCTGCTATCTCCAATGAAAGCAGACTCAGGATTTTCAAATCACCACTCCAGAGTCATCTTTTTTCCACCCACAGCTGTAATTGCCCATAGCCTATTGCTACCAGATCATCCTCAACTACCTACCCTCACTCACCTTTGGCAATGGACCAATGTCCTGCCTACTGATGTTCTAGGCTTATGCCCATAAGGTATATATGCTCCTGTCTACAATGTACATATTCTGCACTGTGTGTTGTATAGTTCTTTTGTACATTTGCTTCACACTGTATTGTACACTTATTCATGCTTTGTATTTACCACATTGTATTTTCATTTATTTTGCATTGTATTGTACGTGAATTGCACTGTTTGTATTTACCACTTTGTATCTTCATGTCTCTGTTATACAACTTTGTACTCCATATATCACTTTGTCTATAGTACCTGTCCTCTACCACAATGTGGAGCCTTTGTAAAGGAGTCTATGACTCAAAGGTTTGAAATTCCAGTACTTTTAATGAATAAATATAGTGGGCCTAAATAAGAATAAGGCCTTCAACTCAGTAGCATATAACTATTTATGCAGTGTATGAGCATTTATGGTATCCCAGAACAAGTCACTTCCTGGGTGAAGGTATGCTATAAAATGGCCATGGTTTTACCTTACATTAATGGCTGGTTAGGGAAACAATGTCAAATTTTAAAGAGCATTAAGCAAGGCTGCCCAGTGAACTCTTTGTTATATATCCTGACATTACATCCCTTAATTCATCACATTAATAACACACCAAAAATTACAGGGCTCTCAGTTTCCAGTCAGGACTTGGAAATTAAAACATTGGCATATGCTGATGATTTGGTGTTAATCTTCCTTACCATTCATCAGGGCACTGGCATTACAGTGCCCGGTCATTATGGTGCAATTGTCAGATTTTCCGCCTCATCCTTGAGTTCCATCCCCCCAGAGTTAGTATATTTAGAAAGGGGAGGGTGTGGGGTTGCGTGGGGCACAGCCCCTCACAAAAAGAGAGGACGGTGACTTTCTGACTTTGCGCCCTGATGATCAGGTCACTACTGCTGCTGTTCTGAGGTGGTGGAACCGCTATTCTTAGCTGACCAACAATCAGCCAAACAAGTAAAGACAGAATTGCAAAATTATTCAAACATCTTAGGATCTTTCAAAATTTTTCAAAAAGTGGATGCATCCCCATAGGGATGGCCCAACCCAGACATAAAAGAAATATTGGTAATACCCATTATCTTAACATGGCGTAAAATTCTAGACATAATGTTTGGAGCTGGGAATCTAGCCATATTAAACTTAGAGCAGATTTTGAAAATAGCCACAGAAAGAGTAATGCTGTGGAACAAATGGTTAATGGGAAAAAAAGAAAAGAGCATGTATGGCCAAAGCATATTTAATACCTATGCTCCTGTATTTAAGTCATGTATAACCCCCCACAAAAAAACTTTAGAATGTAAACTCTTTAGCTATTTCTTCCAGTATATATGGGGGAGTCGACTCAACCCAATAAAAAAATGGTGCCACATACCTAAAAATATCTAAGGAAGGATTGAGTATCATCAACCCACTAAATTTATTTTACCCTACTAAAAATACCTACATTATGGATACCATGGGTACAGGATCAAATACTTCCACTTTTACAAGATTGGGATTTATGTTCAAGTGTTCCCAAGCAAAAAAGAATCAGTGATTTACCCAATTATCTTCAATATTGTTTTGGAAAGCTAAAGCAATGGAACATAACCAAATGATCCATACTCCACAACACAAGGAAGAATTTTTATGAGCAACTATCAGTACACTAAATTTCAAGAGATCCCACAAATATTCCAGAGACCTCATCAAGACATAGAATACGTAAGTCAGAGGTTAACAGACCCTAGGACACCTGAGAGGGTGTGGAATATTTTATGGATAAGTGCCCACAGAAAACTCAATGTTAAAAATAATTTAAAGCATAAGGATATCTCAGAAAGACGTTGTCTAAGAGAAACATGCTCAGAAAACTTAGAAACCATGAATCATTTATTTTACAAATTCCCATACATACTAGAGTTTTGGGAAATAATTAAAGTAAAATGAGGTCCAACCTCCTTCTACACCATCCCTCCAAACACCATTTTTCTACGGATTTTCACAAAAAGTGGAAGAAGTATGATCACAGTAGTGCCAGACTAGTACTGACTTGCATGACGTACTAGATTTGGCAGGTCAGATGTCATTACTCTTTACAGCAGATTTTGTTAACACCGATGTAATTGTGTCAACAAATTGTAAACAGTATTCTTGAACTCATGGATAGTGAACAAAAGACATATGACAGGATGAAGTATTTAAACAGATGGAATGCATTTAATGATATGCTGGGAAAGTGAGATAATGAAGAAATGTATTTTTATAGAATGAAAAGCCAATATTGCATAATATAATATTTTTTTCCAGCAGAGATTAAGAAACTACTATGGAACTCTGAATATTATCAGAAAGTGGTAAAAAGAAAGTGTGATGCCAAGGAATAGGTGAATCAGGTAGATTACATCTGTATTAGAAAGGTTTTAGATAGGATTAAGCCTTTGTCCTTGTCTCTCCTTTCCTTTTTTGTTTTCCTTCTCTCCTCATGTTTTCTCTCTCTTTTTCATTTTCCTTCCTTTGTTTCACTTTTATGTTATTCACATAAGAAAGAGAGTTGGGTTATCTTAAATTAACACTTGGATATTAAGGAACATAAGCACACCGAATGCAGGATTGATTTGTATATACATTTTCATATTTTGAGTTTATTACTACATTTTTTGTTATATTTGCATGTTTATACATTAATAAAAATACCTCTACTTTTATTGAGAAAAAACATGGGATCATTAACATCCACCTAGACATCCACCAGCACAGGCAGATGGGACCTCAGTTTAATGTCTCGTCTGAAATACAACACTTCAGAAGTGCAACATCTCTTTCTTGATGCACTACAGTGTCAGTATTTTCCATTTATCCCACATTCCCAGTGTGGGGCTAGAACCCACCACCTTCGGATCTTCCAGCCTTGTTTTTATATAGAGCTTAATATTTACAATGTAAAATATTATAAATTCCATTATGAAGCCACATAAGATTTATATTCATTATAGAAATAATAGGTCACTCATACTGTGATTTGCCTTTGTTACATTTCCTGAAGTCAATGGTATGTGGTTCTTCTGATAGCACAAAGACAAGAGCTGAACTGACAGATTGGCTGCCACAGTCCATGTGAAATCCTAAGCCAGGTTCACAACCAGTCTGTGAGTAAACAAAGTGACAGGTATGTTAGTATTGACAACTGAAGATAGTAAAGTTCTATGGCAAATGTTTATAAATCCTACTGAACTGGGCTCAAGGGAAGAGGGGGCTTTGGGGAGGGGGTGATGAATTTGGTTCAGAGTTCAGAGGCCAAACTTATACAAACACTGGAGAGACTTTTTTAGTTCAGAGTGGCCTTATTTTATTTTTAAAAATGGTGCCAATTGAGAGTGTCTGTTGAGTCCCACAAAGATTCTAGCTCCCAGACTAAAAGTCCAAAAGGCTTCTTATTGCAAGACAAGATTGTCAGAGTCCCCTTTCCTGGGGTTTGGGCTGACTTTATCAATGGACCTAAAGTGAACTGTGTGCTTCTCTGGATTCCTATGGCATGACAGTGCTCACTTACCCTTACCTTGAACTGTCTGACTGTCTGTCATACACAGAAAGCTCTGCAGGAGCCCTGACAGGAGTACATGGCAATGTGCTGTAGATACCACTCTTTTTGTCTTAAGTGATGAACTGCCTGATATCAAACTCCCAACCTGCGTGTGGGTTGCTGAAACCTTTACCCAGTGACATTACCATTCCAGATGGAGTACATTTTGCACTGGTAACAACCTTTGCTGTTATCTAATCATGTGTTTGGTTTAGGGTATGTGTATCTTCTATGGACTAACAAACCTTTCAAATGAGCAACCATTCTGTATGTCATTCTTGGAGGTTCCTTGGCAAAGTCTTGCAGTGCCTTGTCCCCTAGCAGTACATACCAGTGGGACCTGATAATGTTTTCACGTATATGGTATGTGTGGAACATGTTGTAAAAAAATTAAAGTGCCTGGTCCCAGTCTCTTCCTTTCTCTCTTGTCTATTTCTGAAGCCAGCAAATTTATGGGCTTGTATGATAGTACTGTGGACATACCATCTTTCTAAAATCTCTCTTTGAGATCCTTGGCTCCTTCTACAAAATCTATTTCTGAGCTGCAGTTCCCCCTAAGTCTGAGGAGCTGATACTTTGGGATATTTGTTAAAGCATACCGTGGTGACAGCCAGATGACATTAACAATGTGTTCTGGTCAGTATCTTTGAGAAACATATTCATTGATAGTGATCCCCCCTTGTGTATTTTCTAATCTAGGAAGTGTATGCTGCTTTTGCCTGCAACATATATAAAAGGAAGAGATCACAAGTATAGAAGCATGAAGACCTGTATGTTTTTGCACAAGAAACTGACAAATGGTCTGGTGATTAACAAAAGAAGAAGTAGAAGAGGAAAGAAAAAGAGATAACCCTGACTGGCGCAACCTGCCCTCCTCCATGTCCAGCCACTGTCTATCAGTGTTTGTTTGTGCTTAAAATATAATATAATGCCCTGACAGACTCTTCTCCCATCCCTCAGCTCTGATCTTTAACAGAATGAAGGCAAGCACATCCAACCTCCTCCATAGCCGGCCGCCTTCTCCTGAACAGCACTCCAGTATTTTCGATCTGACTGTAATAGTAAAAGGTTCTACTATTACAGTCAGATCAAGCAACTGCAGGAGACATTTCATACAGGAGAAGGTGGCTAGCTGTGGAGGAGGGCGGGTTGTGCTGGCCACCTTCTTTCTCCTAAAGATAGGTGCTGGGGCGGGCAGGACTGGATTAACCATTTGGTAGAAAGGGCAGTTGCCCAGAGCCCTAACTTTGATTGAGTAAACAGTTAGCTGAGCAAAGCCCAAAGATCACTATGATCACCTCATCAACCCAGACTGACTTTAAAAAATGTGTTGCTTTATGCATAGTTCCACCATTAAGTTCATACCTAAGTCATCAAAAAGTACAAAAAAAAGTGTACTCATCTATGTAGTAATCAAACAAAAAGGAAAAAAAAAGCCTATGAGGCGAAGCTGTACTCCCCAGTGTTGAGTGGCTCCCTGCGTGTTGTCAAGATGGAGAACTACTGTAGTTTACAACAGTTGACATTGTTATTCACTTATTAGTAACAGCATTATAAGAAATGTTTCAAATATGGGGGATATAGGGAGTCCTTAGAAAATGATTATACGTAAATTATGTCACTCTGGATGCATTGTAAATCAGTTGATTTGGCAAATTATTCTTCTAGTTCAGTAGTTTGTTTTCTGATAAGATAAGCAGCTACTGAGAATGGTACTGTACCTGCAAATATGAATGTGGAGGGATACAGAGCAGAATATCATGGGTTTTGTTTTGTGATGGACAATGCTAACCTAAATTCAGAATGTACATTATTTTAAAATGTTTAAAGAGCAATCACATTTTAAAAGCATATGTTCAGTTTTCACTGAAAAATATGAACACATCACTGACAGAGAATGGGCTCCCTTGCAACCTTTTTCATTTCCATAGGTTTTGAAGCATCTGTCATTCCTATGACAGATTTGAATGAGGGTAATAAATACAAAACAAACAGAACTGACAGTAATGAGCAAGGCCCCATTTTCTAACAAGAATTGTTCATATATAGATTCCACTTAGAAAATGGGCAAGAGAATCATAGAATGCTGATTGGCTAGGACACCGACCTAAGCAGGCAGGCATTTTTCAATGGAGCCCGCTACAAATCAAGACCCAATTTGGGGTGCCCCATTAGTTAGGGTATCCATGGGCACCCTGAATTTCAAAGTGGAGCATCTGCCATTTTTTCACTCACTAAGCCAGGCTAAAATATTAGCCTATTTCCACGTCTCCCTGTGGCAAGATTAACAGTCAGAATGGGGAAACCCAAACAAAAAACAACAGTGTTGGCAAAAAAAATAAATGTTGCCTGTGTGAGCTGAAATTTACTCCACTTAACAGGCTGAGTCATAGAGCGCTACAGCTTCTATCATAGACACTAGCAGTACCGGAGGTGGCACTCTCTGTTTCTCTGTCTCTCTCTTTCCCTCAGCTATCCTACAATTAATGAGCCCCTGCATATCCCCCTGCAGAAATAAAAAAAATAAACAGCCTTGCCAAGAAAATAAATGTCGCCTGTGTGAGCTAAACTGTACTCTACCAAAACAGGCTGAGTCACGGAGCATTACTGCCCCTATCACACACTGGTGCTAATGTAGGTGGCACATTCTGTCTCTCTCCCACCCTCACCTAACCTTCAATGAAATGAGCCCCTGCATATCCGTGCTGCAGAAATAAATGAAAAAAAAATCAAAGTACCTTTTTGATGGCTCCCTGATGAGCTTAGCCCTCCCTCCATAGCACTAGAAAAGTCTCCCTATCCTACCACCGAGCTTGTGGTCACAGTCAGAGTACAAAAAAAGACACTGGTTGGGGAAACAATGTTGAATACATAATTAAGTAAAACTAAACAAAAAAAAAAAGGCAAAACAAACTTGTTATCCATGTGTGCCTGTGGAGAACAGGGGTAACGGTAACAACCACTCCCACACAGAAAACTACAGGGGCTCAAGTTGGACAAATGTTCTTCCCTCTAAAAAAAGGCAATACTGTAATACAGGTGGAGGAACTATTTTGCCATAAAAATGAATGAAACATATAACAGAGTTAACATGTTAACATAAACATATTTTTTTTACAAACATATGTAACACAGTGGCCCATTTTCTAAGCACAATAATACCCTCTAGGGTGGGTGGTATTGGGAAATATAGGACCTTCCAGGGGATATGAGTCCCTCCACCTGTGACTTCAGGCCTTATTACACCCTGAGAGGTCCGGTATTTCTCAATACTGCCCACCCTGTTGGGAATTATTGCTTATGTATACTGTGTAACAGGTAACTATATTATACACTGGTTTGTTTACTTGGTAATTAGATACAGATTCCAAGAATACATTGTAAACAAACAGTAAAAGATGGCTTACTTTTCCTTAATCACAACATATTTTAAATATGTATGATCTTTGCAGAAAAGTTTCTCATATGTTATATTTATTGTCTCAATTAAACATAAAACTAATTGCAAATTTTGAATGGATAGTGGTGGAGTAACAAAAGCATATGCATTCCATGTTTTTTCAATAAATACTCTAATTGGTAAAAAATAATTCCCAAGTTTTCACATCTTCACTAAGGTTTCTGCCTCATCCATGTAAGTTTTTACCAATGTTTAATACATGGGTTGCAGAATAAGCTGAGAAAATTGTTTAGTTATGTATGCAATGCATTATTTTGCAGATGTCTGCTTAATAGCACCAACACTATCAAATATGTCTTATTTTATTTGCAATTTGATCCCACAGAAGGGTGAGTGGTGAACTGTAGGCACCGCAGAAAGGGGAGAAGCACAATCGAAGCAACATCTCACAGAATGCCAAACTGATAAGCACCAGAGACATGGCATCTCACGCTGTCAGATCTATCTACAGAGCTCAATGTATTGTACAGGGAAATGTATTTCCTGGAAGTCCAACATTTCTCCAGTGCTTATCAGTTTGGCATCCTGTGACATGTTGCTCTGATCATACTTCCCCCTTTTCTGTGGTGCCTATCAGCTCACCATTCTGTGGGATCTTGGAAGCCATCAGGCAAGACTTCTTTACTTTGAGGTGTATGGTATCTATAAAAACAATCCCCTTCTTTGGTTATCACCCTGCAAGACTGGAGTGATACTGTAAAAGTAAATATTTCCATAATAATAATAATTTGTATCATCAAAAACAAAATCTTTTGCAGCTGTATTGGCTCTGACCAGAGTTTGTTTTAATCCATCCTCTGACTCCACTGACCCCCATCCTTTATCACCTCCACCACAGTAGATTTTATTTGATCCAATGTTCAGTTTCATAAGATAGCTGCCAAGGGGGCCAAACCCGATTGTTTCTCTAACTGGGCTTTCTCCATGGGGAATACGTGACCATGAAATGCAATTATTTTGCAAACAGGTTTCCTATAACTCAGCCCATCTGATTGCAGCATGCCCCATACTTCTGCTTAGAGATGTGTAAAATTCACAGACTTTTACTTTGCAAAATAATTCATGAAGTAAGGCAACTTTGGGAAGTCAGTTTGCATAGTGAAGTGTTACTTCATATAGTTGCAAATTGACACAGTTCATTGCAAAGTTCATGAACACAAACACTGGATTGAGATGAACAGGATACTTTATGACTATGCCTAGTCAGGTCACATGGTACAGTGAAGTACTCATTGTGTCTGTGTTCAGTGCAGTCCTTAGAGTCAGTGTAAGAGTGAGGTCTGTGCTCTGATAGTCCCTGTGAATAACATTGATATATCTAAAAATAAATGCATTTCAGCAGAGTTGCTTACAGTAGATATTCTTTCTAGATAGAAAGCTCTATGGAGTTCTTATTTGTTTAGACTTGCCTCAGTGTTGGAGGTTTTTGAACTTAGTCAGTCAGTCATTTAGTCTCCCACACTACTGCTGTGAGAGCTTGAGAAGCCCATAGGGGAATTTTCTCCGGCATTGCTGCAGGGGTTTTCCTACACAGCATTTTGCTTTCAGTATTTGCTTTCATAATTAACTTGTATGTGTTTAGACAGTACTTTTCTATATTTTGTTACTTTTTTGATTGATTGCAGAAAGTAAGATTACAGGTATTTTTTGATATGCAGCTTTTCACAGTGTTATTATGTTTGGATGCACAGCTTATTTAAGTATTTCCCAAAACAATCAATGGTCAAGGTAAAGGTGTTGATTCTGGCTATGGGTGTTGTGAGAAAGGGAGTGGTCAAGGTGAGGCAGGGCAGTGGGGCAAAGTGGATACAGAAGCCAAGGTGAGAGGTACTGTCACTGCAATAAACAATCATTGTCAATGCCAAATGTTCACCACTGGTATTGCTGTTGTACTGGACCTTGCTTGTACACATTTATATATATATATATATATATATATATATATATATATATATATATTAGAGGCAAAAAACTCCATTTAATGCATTAGTTAGGGTTGTTCCACAGTGACAAAAGCGAGGAAGTTCGCTGTTAGGGTTGAAAACCCTAACTCCGAATTCATCCCCCCCAGCACCACACACACACAGACACACACACACACATGCAAGTATGGGAGAGGACCAAGTCAACACAACCAATGACAGACATCCAGCAGCAGGTGACAGAAATAACAAACAATTGTCTAAATGTACTACGAGACATCCCCACCCACCTGACCAGGTACTGCATGCTCAGTGGAGATCAACAGCAAAACTGAGGCCATGTACACCAAACATACACATCCCTGATTGCAGCTGCACAACATACCACACTTAGTAGTTGCATGGCCTTTCCTACCGATGCCCCACACCACACCACAACTGGTACTGTGCCGTTAGTCAATATAAATGCTGAAGGTGCATGATGACAGTTGTAGAAAGGTTTTAACACTAGTGAGTATACATTAATTTGAGAAGTACATAAATTAACTACAAGACACTAGCATGCTCAAGATAAAAGTAGTGTTACATTTAGTATGTGATTTACATAGTAGTACATTTACTGCAACAGTTTACTCAAGATAGAGAGGCTGATGCAAATGTATGGAAAAGCATTGCCTGTTCAACGCTATGAAATTCGTACTGCCAGTATCAGATGCATTCTTACTGATGAAGGTGTACTGCTGATGTACATACATAGACCTTCAGTGTGTTTCAATACTAAAGATGCAGTAAGTATTCTTTGTAAGAAACAGTGTAATTGAATGGAACAGGCCAGGCAACTTCTAAATATCATAGCACTACTGAGCCAACAATCGGTAGGTAAGGCCATTTGTTATTTCTGTCACCTGGTGCTGGATGTCTGTCATTGGTTGTGTTGACTTGGTCCTCCCCCATACTTGCATGTGTGTGTGTCTGTGTGTGTGTGTGGTGCTGGGGGTGAATTCGGAGTTAGGGTTTTCAACCCTAACAGCGAATTTCCTCACTTTTGTTGCTGTGGAACAACCCTAACTAATGCATTAAACGGAGTTTCTTGCCTCTAATTTCCCATCTTTTTGAGAATGATAATGAGAAATAGTAAATGTAATGCAGCAGAGGGCCCCACGCTCCCACCACGTGATGTCTTGTGGCATAGCAACAGGAACAGCAATACAAACAGAAGCGCTAACAGTGGCGCACATGGTAACGCAAATGCGAATAAGAACAGAAAGGGTAACGCACATGGTGGCGTAGATGGGAATGGTCTACCATGTGATGTGTTGTCACATAGTAACATGGTGCCTGCAAATGGAAATGTCAATGGGCATGGTGACGCAAAGTGAAACAGAAAGAGAAACAGTACTGTAGACACATATGGCAAAAAATAACAGAAACGCAAGCGCAAATGAAAACGCAAAGGATAACGCACATGGTGGCAGACGTCAACGGTAAGTGAACCGGGCACGGAACCGCAAGCAGAAAGGGCAACGGTAACAGTAATGTAAGCACACAGGCTGGTTTTCCCCAAAAGCTGAATAGAGAAAGACAGTGAGTACAAAGAATGTATGCATAATAATGGGTATCGGAGCAGAAAATGAGGACTTGGAATACTAAATAGGTTATATCTCAGGAACCGTAAGGCGTGAAAAAAATTTAAAATTCATATGATTTATGACTGTCCTGGCTGTTTGCATAGCCCCATTGAGGGGCTAAGAGTTTTCTGATGAAAGTCCGTATCTTGCACCGTTTCCGAGATACGGCCCCGAAAGGCGCGACAAACGCCGTAATGTTATCCTATGGGAAAAAAGAGAAGTTTGGAGCACCATAACCACTGAAAGGCACATATGTGGGCTGTTGGCTGTCTTCCCTCCAAATTTCAGGAAAAAAGACCAAACTGTTATTTTGCAGCAGGGTGCCAAAGGATTTCTGTAATGCATCGGGCGCCGTAATGTTATCCTATGGAAAAAACTGTCAACTTTGGAGTGCTGTAACTTTGCCGCCATGTAATATTTTTTTAATACAATACTGAAAGGCACATCTGTGAGATGTCGGCCCGCTCCCTCCAAATTTCAGCCCAAAACTCCCAACGGTTCTTTGCAGCGCAGTGCCAAAGAATCGCTGTCACTGTCCCACAGATGGAAAACTACTGTCAATTTGCGAAAGCTTTCGCAAAAAAGTTCGACACTTTCGTGAGCATGAAAGTAATTTGTGAAAGTACTTTTTCCAGAAATTTGAAAAACATATTTCTGGGGTGTTTTGCCACAAAATAAAGGCATGGCAAGCATCCTCAGGGCTCGACTAGGTGAATACAAAAAGAATTAGGTTTCTAGAGGGTCTCAAATTTAAATGCCAACCATTTTTCTGATCACCAACTGAAAACAAAATGGCCGATTTTCAAAAGTAACAGGCCCATTTGCGAAAGTAAAAATGCATTCGCGACACTGTCGAACTTTTTGTTAACTTTTCCCATTGACTTATAATGGGAAACTGTTTTTTGAATAACTTTGAACTGCTTAATATTTTTTCACCAAATCTTCAAAAGGCACATCGGGGACCTCAGCCACAATGTTCCTGAAGATTTTGGGTCCAGTCACAAAACCGCATTTACCTGTAGGCACGACTACAATTCCAGAAAAGCGTAAAAGCGCACACAGAGATCACATAATAACTCAAGAGCTGTATATCCGACCAGTACAAAACTTGTAAATCCCAAGGCCTATGGTTCTTGATTATGTATTCTAAATTTCAGGCAAATCCATTAAACAGTTGCAAACTTATTAAGGTGCAAGGTTTTGGGGTTTAACCATACCGTGCTACCATAATATATATTATAGTGGTGCGGTTATGCCACTCTATTTAGGGTTGATAGGGTTGAGATGTCATTTCTATGTTAAAGTCAAAATTTTGCGTGTTAATAACTTTGGACCCGTTCAACAGATTTGCCTGAAATTTGGTATGTGCAGTGGGCTTGGTAGATCTCTTGATTTGCCAAATTTTGTTTTGGTCAGACTTACAGTCTTTATGCACCAAAATGCTGAAAAATGCAAAATTATCAGTTTTTGGAGGCAGCTTTTGGGATTTTGTACGTGGCCCTGCACAGCCATCCTGTAGCATGCCACTCTGTGAGATGACTCATTTGAAAGAGCTTTGGTGGCCAAACATGCCACTTTTCATTTGGTGAAAAAATATTAAGGCATTCAAACATTATGCCACTTTTAAATTCCTATTATAAGTCAATGGGAAAATTTATATGTATGTTTTGCAGACAAAGAATGGGGTTCTGGCCATCTCGTCTCATCTGGTGGTAAAGGAATTTGCAGCCTCATGGTTCAAGAATCTTTGTCCCCAAGAATTCTTTGATCATGAGGTCCACCACCTTGTTTTAGATTTCCAATCATAAAAACACAAATATCTCGGCTCAGGGGACACTCCTGAAGTAAAACTTGGATGGGTTTTACTCAGGGAGCTCCGATCTGTTGAGCCATGCCTTTGGTTTCATCTAAAATGGTCAAAAAATAGAGTTATAAGCTTTTAAATTCTTTGATCGCAGCTCACTAATGATCTTTGTTCACGAGCCTACAAATTCTTTGATCGTGAGATTCTTTGATCGCGATCATTGATCGTGAGATAGGGACAAGATGGCCCAATTTTATAATGTATATGATAGGCCAATTTTACTAATCTTTAACATTATGTATCTCTGAAACAGTTTGGTCTTTTTACTTGAAATTTGGAGGGTGTTTATGGCATGCCCTGTAGATGTTAAGTACTGTGTTTATGTGTCAGACAATATATTTTCTGTGGCGATGTTGAGTGGTGCACTTTACACTTTGCGGACAGTGTTTTGCATTGTCGTGGTGGCTTGAAATTGATAGGGTACCTAGTCTTAGTGTCATGGATGTACTTTTCAGTCATTGTGTCTGTAAAATGTCAACAGGTGCAGAATTGTGCAACTCCAATGAATGAAAAGCTAATATTTTAACATGTTATGTCTTGGAAACAGTTCAGTCTTTTTACTTGAAATTTGGAGGGTGTTCTTGGCATGCCCTATAGATGTGAATTACAGTGTTTACATGTCAGGGAAAACATTTTTTGTGGAGATATTGCATGATGCAATTTATGTGTTGCGGACAGTGTTTTGCATTGTGCTGGTGGCTTGAAATTGATAGGTTACCTAGCCTTAGTGCCATGGATGTAGTTTTCAGTAATTGTACCTGTTAAATGTTAACAAGTGCACAATTCTGCATCTCTGATGAATGAAAATCTCAAACTTTTACGTTATATATCGCACACAGTTTGGTATTTTATATTGAAATTTGGAGGGTGTTGATGGTACACACATGTTTACAAGTTGGTTGGCATGCAGGGACCTAAGGGTCTGTGCTCCCACCAAGTTCCATGGGTTGGTCAGGCCCGCATTCCCACCAACTTGCACAAGTATTTAGTTTTGTATTCTTTCTCAAAAAGTAAGGAAATTCTATGTAAAAAACTGCATTAATGCATCATTTAAGGTTAAAACAAAAAAAGGCAGGAAATAAAAAAATCTTTAGGGTTGCCCTTCCCCCACCAGCCAATCATCCCCAGATTGTCAGATGACGGGGTGAGTCATTGGGGTTTTCAGGCCTAAATGTCACCCCATTCCATGTGTAATCATATTGAGAAGGAACAGCGAAAAAGAATGGAAAAATTCAGCAAAAACGTAGCCAGGAAAATCATGAATCATGTGATTTTTTTTTTCCTACGTCATACTGTTACTGAGATATGAGCAATTTAGTATTCCAAAACCTCATTTTCAGCTCCAAGAACCATTATTATGCATACATTGTTTGTACACACTGTGTTTCTCTATGCAGTTGTTGGGAAAAAACAGGGTATGAGCGTCTGCTAATGTTACAGTTACTGTTTCCACTTGCATTTACATTCCTGTTTGCATTACCGTTCCCGTCTATGCCACCGTGTGCGTTACCGTTTGAGTTCTCATTTGTGCTTGCCTTTGTGTTACTGTTACCATTTGCATTTCCACTACTGTTTGTGTTTGTGTTTCAGTTCGCGTCACCATGCGCATTGCCATTTGCATTTATGGCAGACCTTTCATTTGCATTTGTCTTTTGTTTTGTGTCTTCATTGCTGTAACTATTACCATTTGTGTTTACTATTGCGTTACTATGCCATGCGCATTATGGCTTGCATTTCCATATGTGCTTGCATTTCCTTTTGCATTTCTGTTTCCTTTGACATTATTGTTGCTGTCACCATTAACATTTGTGTTTACAACTGTGGTAACATGACCGTGTGTGTTATGGTTTGCGTTTACGTATGTGTTCGTCGTCGCATTTACATTTCTGTTTCCTTTGGCATTATTGTTCATGTTGACTTTACCATTTGCATTTACAATTGTGGCAGTGTGCTCATGCATGTTATGGTTCATGTTTACATGTGCGCTTCCATTCGCGTTTTCCGTTTCTGTTCTGTTTGGTGTTCTTGTTGCTGTAACCCTTAACATTTGCATTTACAATAGTGGGTGCCATCACTGTGTGCATTACTAGTTGTGTTTTCATACCCACTTGCATGTCTGTTTGTGTCACTGTTCACTTCGGCATCACTTTAAGGCTTGCATTTCTATTAACGTTTGCTTTACCATTTATGTTTGCTTTACCATGTGAGCAACCATTGCCGCTTGTGTTTACATTGCATTTCCTGTTACTATGTAACAAGACATCATGTGGTTGAAGCGTGAGTCCTGAAGGGCCCCACACTTCTATCACCACATTCCATGCACTATTTATCATCCTCATTCTCAAAAAGAAGGGAAATTAGAGGCAAAAAACTCTGTTTAATGCATCACTTAGGGTTGCTCCACAGTGACAAAAAGTGAAGAAATTTGGTGTTAGTTGAAACCCCTTGGACCCCCAGCCCACCCTCAACCGGCATCAGAATGCGATTGGGGTCATGGTCCTAACTCTCACCCCATTCTCCAATACCTCTGCTTCTTTACACATGTAGCATACTACTTAGGACAGTTAGGAGTTCCATGTTTTCAGCCAGGCAATGCTCCCCCCCCAACAGGTACTGCATCCTGAGTGGAGACTCACAGGAAGAGGAAGCCCATGGATGTCAATGGTACAGCACCGTGATTGCAGGAACACAGAAGTTGAGACACTTTGGGGTTGCATGTTGTCAGCTAGGGAATGACCCCTCTCCTTGGAGCAGGTACTGCATCCTGAGTGGAGACTCACAGGAAAAAATAAAACTATTGATATAAATGATACAGGTCTATGATTGTAGTAACACAGTAGTTGGGATAGTTTGGAGTTGTACAGCATCAGCCAGGCAATGCCCTCTCCCCTCAGAGCAGGCACTGCATCCTGAGTGGAGACTCACAGGAAAACAAAACCTATGGATATAAATGGTATAATTCTATGATTCCAGTAAAATACTACTTAGGACAGTTATGAGTTCCATGGCATCAGCCACGGAATGCCCCCCCTCAGAGCAGGTACTGCATCCTAAGTGGAGACTCACAGGAAAAGAACGTCCATGGGATCAATGGTACAGTAGCATGATTGCAGGAACACACAAGTTGGGACACTTTGCAGTTGTGTTTTGTCAGCCAGGGTATGCCCCCCCAGAGCAGGTGCTGCATCCTGAGTGGAGACTCACAGGGGAAAAAAAGGCAATGGATATAAATGGTACAGCTCCATGATTGCAATAACACACTAGTTGGGACAGTTAGGAGTTGTACAGCATCAGCCAGGCAATGCTTCCCTCCCCCAGAGCAGGTGCTGCATCCTGAGTGTAGACTGACAGGAAAACAAACCCATGGACATCAATGGTACACCACTGTGAATGCAGTAACACACTAGTTGGGACAGTTAGGAGTTGCATAGCATCAGCCAGGCAATGCTCCCGGACCCCAGAGCAGGTGCTGCATCCTGAGTGGAGACTCACAGGAAAAAATAGGGTATGGATATAGATGGTACAGCTCCATGATTGCAGTAACACACTAGTTGTGACAGGAGTTACACGGTGTCAACTAGGCAATGCCCCCCCCTTAGTCCAGGTAGTGCATCCTGAGTGGGGAGGCACAGGAAAAGAAAGTAGACTGACATCAATGGTGCACCTCTGTGGTTGTAGGGACATACAAGTTAAGACAGTTAAGAGTTGCATGGTGTCAGCCAGCCAATGCCCCCCTCCCACCACACAGAGCTGGTACTGCATCCTAGGTGGAGACTCACAGGAAAAAAAAGCCAAGTAAATGTATGGCACAGCTCCATGATTACAGTAACATAGTAGATGGGATAGTTAAGAGTTGCACGGCATCAGCCAGGCAATGCCCCCTCCCCCCAGAGCAGGTACTGCATCCTGAGTGGAGACTCACAGGAAAATAAAGGCTATGGATATAAATGGTACAGCTGCAGGATTGCAGTAACATAGTAGTTAGGACACTTAGGAGTTGCACGGCATCAGCGAGTCAATGTCCCCCTAGAGCATGTACTGCATCCTGAGTGGAGACTCACAGAAAAAGGAAGGCCATGGACATCAACGGCACACCACCATGATAGCAGTAGCACACAGGTTGGGACACTTAGAAATTGCACGATGTCAGACAGGCAATTACAGTATACCATTACTACTGCCTCATCCCTCTCCCCATTAACCATTCAGTACTGCGTCATGAGTGGAGACCCACAGCAAGACTGAGTCCATTGACACCACTGGTACACCTCTCTGATTGTGGGTATACACAAGTTAGACAGTTAGGAGTTGTATGTTGTTAGTCAGGGAATGACTGCACTGTGTATAATCGCAAAAGTGAATGAATTCACAGTCATGGTACACCTGTGTTACTGCACGTGCAGTTGAGCCAGTACAGTTAGGACTTGGGTTTACTCAGCCAGTAAGTGCTGGCTACTCCCCCGCCCCACCCTTTCACTCAGAACAGGATATCATTTTTTCAACCTTTAGGGACGGAAGAAGAAACACTAATATTTTTGTTTAGAAAAATATTTATGTAAGTACATTTTTTGTTGAATGATTTTTCTTCATACAAAATAGTAGCAACATAATTTGACTTTTTGAAAGCATTATTTTTTCATACAAAATTGTTAAAGAATTGTATTATTATCAATAATTAAACAGATTTAAATTTACAAAAAACATTGAGAGGTTTGCTGTGTTGATGGAGTTGGCCCAGTACAGGAAGTTGGATGTTTGTGGAGGCACAGCAGAAGTGGAAGCTGCTGCAACATTTGACAGGTACCGGATGTCTGTGGAGACACTCAGAGTTGTCCAGTGAGACTGCTTGTCTGCTCTTCAGGTCTGGCACTGGTTGCATCGGCAGTGCTGTCTGCATGTGTATGAACCAGCTCCAGAAGAAGGCTGACTATCCCGTGTTGTGCCTTCAACAGGGACAACATTTGTTGCTGTACCCATTTCATTTGTTGTTGCCCCTGTTTCAGGCCAAGCACTTCAGAAGTTAGGTTGTCAATCTTCTGTTCAAGTTGGTTCACACACCTGCAGTGTGCTGAGCATGATGGAGTTTCACTTAGATCTGTGAACAGAGGATTAAACGTATTAACATGTAACAGTGGCAACTATTATCAACTGGTTCAATTCCTGATGTGATTATATCAGTTTTAAGACCATATTTTGGTAACAGTTTGAGAAATGTCTTCATTATGTAGCTAAATATTAGAATCAAATTGGTGAAGTTAATTAAGCATGTTACATTATTATCTTGCTAGGCAATGACCCTGTCCACCACCACTGGAACAGGAACTGCATGCTGAGTGTAGAACCATAACAGAACTTAGGGCATATACAGCTATGGCTTGACTCCTTGATTGCGTTGTGCAGAAGTTTGTACAGTTGGTAGTTGCATGGTGTCAGACAGGTGATGTCTGAACCCCAGAGTAGGTACTGCATCCTTAGTGGCAATACACAGCTATTTTGAGGACATATTGATCGATGGTATACCTGTGTGGTTGCAGATGTACACAAGCTAGGACATTTAGGAGTTGCATGGCCTGAACTGTACAATACCCTGTAACCCACCCCATTCTGTATACCAGGTGCAGCTTTCTGACTATGGAGCCACACCAAACAAAATACAATGAACATCTATGGTATATTCAGTTTCTTGGAGGCATACACAAGTCAGGACAGTTAGGAGTGCATGGTGTTAGATGCACAACAGTGTCTTGGCCCAGATAAGGCACTGCATGCTGAGTATGGACCCACAGGAAACGAAAGGAGATGAGCATAAATGGTGCTGCTACGCGGTAGCAGGAACATACAAGTTAGGACAGTTAGGAGTTGATGCCATGAGCCAGGCAATACCCCCCACCGTACCATGGATACTGCAGGTATTATGTCCTAAGTGGACATCCACAGGGAAATAAAGATATGAATATTAACGGTGTACTTCCCAGATTGTAGGATCAGACAAGTTAGGACACTTGGGAGTTGTATGGGATTAGACAGACAGTGCTCCCAACCCAGACACAGAGAACAGGCACTGCATTCTTAGTGGGGAGTACAGCAAAAGAAAGGTGCTGGATATTTTGGTAGAACTTTATTATTGCAGTAACACTCTAGTTGGGACAGATAGTAGTTTAATGGTGTCAGCTAGGTAAGGGCCTATGTGAGGTAATGCATCCTAAGTGGAGAGTGACAGATAAATGAAGCCCATGGACATTTATGGCACAGCACCATGAGTGCAGAAACTCACAAGTTGTTACACTTTGGACTTGCTTGTTGTCAGCCAGGGAATAACTCTCATCCCGACACATGAGGTACTGCATGCTGAGTGGGCACTCCTAGGAAAAGAAAGGTTATGTATCTAAAAGGCACAGTTTCATAATTGTAGTTATACACTCGTTGGTATAGATAGTAGTTGTACGCTGTTAGCTAGGCAATGCGCTCTCCCCTCCCCTCCCCTCCCCTGCCCTTCTCAAACCAGGTAGTGCATCATGAGTGGGGTGTCAGAGAAAAACAAAGATTATGGACATATCCAGTACACCTTTATTATTGCAGTAACAGATAAGTTTACACAGGAATTGCATGGGATCACCGGGGTTATGTTAATGGTCTGTTAATCATCCTTTAGGGGTGTAATGTGGCACAAGACATGGCCAAGTGCTACATACCCCAGAGGGTGATCATCTGAAAATTAACATAACCCCTGGGAGTACCTATTTGCTATTATAATAAAAATGTTTTTAAAATTATGTTACACCTTGTTCAGCACATGATCAGGGTGTACATGTATGTTAATCAAGGATTAACATAGGGCTGATAGAATGTTTACAACCAATCAGAAAGCTGTTTTTCTTAGACCCTTTTTATAATATTGAGTGACTAGTGACAGGAAAAGAACGTTCATGGATATGAATGGTGCATGTCCCTTGTTGCATTGGCACACAAGCTAGGACAGTTAGGAGCTGCACCATGTCAAGCAAGGCAATGATACCTATTCCAAAAACATATATACAGCATGCTGACTGGTGAGGCATACCTACAGTGAGGGTATGGCAATCAACAGTCAATCTGCATGATTGTAGGCACACACAAGTTAGCATAGTTTGGAGTGGGATGCAGTAAGCCAGCCAATGCTTACTTATTAAACCACAACCAAACAAGCTACTTTATAGTGATACTGAAGTCATGTACATCAATGTCACAAATCCCTGATTGGAGGCATAGACAAGGTACCACAGGTAGGAGTTTATTGTTTCTAGCTAGTCAAACACCCTCCACCTCAGACCAGGAAATGGACATTGAGTGAAGAGTCACAGGTAAACTAAGGGCATGTACATCAACAGCATATCACTGTGGTTGAAGATACATTCAAATTAGGACATTTAGGTGTTGTGTGGACTCGGTGATGGAATGCACCCATCCCTCCCCCACCTCCCCCCTGAGTAGTTCATTGTGAGTCTGTAGGTACAGTGACTCTGGTGGTATGGAGATGTATGGTACACCTCCATGATTTGTTGATTATGGAGTATGTGTCAGAGTGTTTCAATGGTCTATCTAGTAATGTTAAAATACTTATGTTCAGCACTGGTGCCAGGCTCCTGTTTGATCTGAGTTTGGCACTTTTTTTTTTTGCAGTCTCACTGGCCACTGTAGAAGAGAGAAATAGATTCTATAAAGCACATCATGACAATCTGTTCATTTACAGCAAGGCTATTATTCTCTTCCATGTTTGTGTATATATTATTATTCTAGGATGCTACTATCTGCTACACTTAAGGGTGGCCCTGCTGATTACTGATACATTTGAGATGAAATATATGGTAACACAAACAATTGACTGTATACTGAGTACTAAACTACTGCTGAAATATGACGCTGGCTATTCATGATATACGTCTTGAATATCAGCTGTGCACAAGATAGGACACTAAGTTAGAGTGCAGTCTCAAACAGTTTATGTAGCAACTACCCTTCCTGATCTGATACTAGACCATCAGTGACAGTCAGACTCTAAATACAGAACTAGACATTTATATTATGCAGTACTGCTAATAGCTGAATGGTATTTATTACAATGAGGAGTTGTATAGACTAAGCTATGGTATGGTCCTTTACCCATTTTATTGTAGCACATCAGATGCACTGTTTGATGACTGAAGAGCACAGCACAAGAAAAGTAGTGAATAGCATCAGCTTTTTTTACGGTATCAGGTAAATACAGCTTTTTACTGTGAGTACTTACTCACTTAAAGACAGACACACATATAGAGAAATAGACCATTAAGTGCATCCAGAATTTTGATGTACAGGAAAAGTGGAATCATGAAGATCAATGGTACAGCTGCAGTTTTACAGATGTTATCTGCACACTTGGACATTGGCTAACATCAGTCAAGTTATAACCATCCATCCTCACACCCTTTGAGAGGAAAAATAATGCATGTAGGCTATAGAGCTTTTGCTACAGTACAGTAATGCAGATCAATGGAATAGGTTGCTGATTGCAGTATACACCTGCTAGCACAGTTAGGATTGGCACAGCCTCAATCACATCATCTGCGTTCCTGCAATGAAGACATGATGAGCAGTATCATAACAGTGATCACAGATTGAAAGTATACATATATACATGTCTTACATTCAGAATGTAGAACACTGAGTACATGCACATGCAACTGATTGTAGTACTTCAGTGACTACCCAGAACAGGCATTTGTTTTATTTCAGTTGCATTGTCTTACCTTCTGACCCAACAAAGATAATGCTGTTGGTGTCAGAGTTTTGTGCTCCACAGACTCTGACTCTGGTATTACTACATTTGCAACAGGAGGATTATGCCTCTGATGTCCTGTGAAAGTTAAATGATAGTGATTTTGTGAGTGTTCTATGTATCACTACTTTGATTTACCACAGTTTTGGTTCAACATTGCTTGCTTTTAAAACTGTTTAGCAATTTTCTTCAACAGTTTGCTGTCACTGTGTCTATGCATCTGTAACACCATCTGCTTTCAGAAATTATTACTAAAACGTCTCTTCAGGTACAGAATATTCAATAGTACATAACAAATGGTAATCATTAAGGGAATAATGCATGACATGGTGTGTGTTGTGCTGGGATAATGCCACTCCTGGGGGGGTTGGCATGAGACCACTGGCCAAGTGCGTCCAATGCCCCAGGCATTGTGTGATACCAAACAACACACACCATGGGGTGTATTATTCCTATAATACAATGGCTTGTTGTTATGTATACAATAAAAAAATAATTTTAAATAATGTTTTGTTAGTGTGGAAAAATACTTTTTTGTTTCTTAAGAGGAGATGCAAAAAAAAAAAAAGAACAGCCATAGCAGACATAATGATGGCAGCAGACCTGTGGTGTTGTCCTAGGATAACGCCATGGGTCCAGCCCCAAACTGACCAATAACAGCCCAAGATTCTTTCTTGCAATTGTATAATATGCAATAATACAATCTACTAATAGTAGTGCTTTATATCTATTTTTTACAGTCATGTGCAGTCCTATTTCTATTTGCAAGATTTTGTTGCTATTTTGTTCTTATAGGTAGTCAGAATAGCTTATTGTACATACTTTGATTACTAAGAAATTTATTTAGTACAGAGATGCTGTATTCTGTGGCCCAGATATTCAAACTGCACCCGGCTGTGGCGCAAGCTTGAGCGCAGTTCAGCTTGGCTGCTCAGGGGTGTGGACTAAGCAATATTCAAAGGAGCTGCACCATAGATCAGCAGCTTTGAATATTGCACCCTGGCCACCCCCAGTGTGCATGGCACAGTGGCACTGCGGCAGCGCAAGTGGCCAGAGTGGAGACTGGAGATGTGCTTGCACGAGTACCATTGCGCCATGCATAGCAACCGCAATATTCAAAACTTGACATACAAATGGGGCCATAATGTATGCAAGGCACACATGGGGCCATTTGCATGTCATTAAGACCCCATTTTCATGCAGGTGCACTGATCCCCGACGACTTGCACCTGGTGCCCTTGCAGGCAGCAGCCATCGGGGACCGATGCCCCCTGCAGCCTGATCATGGGCATTTGTTTAAAAAAACTTCCCCATCCTATATCCCTGGTGGTCCAGTGGACCTCTCTCTGCCCAATCTCGAGCATCTATTAAAAAAAAAACTTCCCCATCCAATATCCCTAGTGGTTCAGTGGACCGCTCTCTGCCTGATTGCGGGCATCTGTAAAACAAAGGTTGTATATCCCTGGTGGTCTAGGGTACCCCCACCCATCCACTGAGCCTCACCACCCAGCTACCCCCAGTCAGCTGGTGGGTGGCAGCACCCTACACGCCTGCCACCCTGCCACCCACTGACTGACACCTCGGTAGGGCTGCATGCCCATTGGTTCACAGCATGAGCCAATGGGAATGCAGCCCCTACGGTACTACACATTCCAAATGTGTGAATGATTCATTCACATATCTGGAATGTGTTTTATGATAGGGGCTGCATGCCCATTGGCTCATGTTGTGAACCAATGGGCATGCAGCCACCGAGGTGTCAGTTGGTGGCGGCGGGTCAGCGGGGTTGCAGGCAGGTGGGATGCTGCCACCCGCCAGCTGACTTGGGGAGCAGGGCAGTGAGGTTCAGTGGGTGGGTGGGGAGGGTACTCTAGACCACCAGGGATATACAATGTTTGTTTTATAGATGCCCATGATCGGGCAGAGAGCAGTCCACTGGACCACCAGAGATATTGGATGGTGAAGTTTTTTATAACTGATGCCCGAGACTGAGTAGAGAGCGGTCCACTGGACCACCAGGGATATATGATGGGGAAGTTTTTTATAACAGATGCCCGAGATCGGGCAGAGAGCAGTCCACTGGACCACCAGGGATATAGGACGGGGAATTTTTTTTTAACAGAGGGGCTGACCAGAAGCCCTCTCCTCCAGATGAGGGGAGTAGCCTTCACGCCCAAGGGGGGAAGGGGGTAAACAGATTGGGGATGGAGGTTTCAGGAGGAGCAGAGGGAGGATGGAAGTATAAGGAATTTGGGTGGGGTTCGACAAAGAGAATCAGGGATAAGTGGTGGGGGTTGGTGTTAGTAAATGCCAGGAGCTTGGGAAACAAGTTGCCAGAGTTCCAGGCCATGCTGTTTGGGGGTGGATGTGGCGGATCACGGAGCGATGGGCCAACAAAAACCATGACTGGGACCTAAACGTACGGGGGTACACTATGCTCAGGAAGGATAGAAAGGAGGGCAGAGGGGGTGGAGTGGCTATGTTCATTAGAGATGACATAGAAATTGCTAGGGTAGAAGAGGCAGAGGGAAACGTGGAGGCCTTATGGGTCACTTTACGATCCTCAGCAGGAAATAAGGTCAAGCTGGATGTAGCATATAGGCCCCCAGGGATGAGTGAGGTTCTAGAGGATGGTTTGCTGGACAACATCATTGCCCAGTGTGGACCAAAAGGGGAAGGAGTGGTGTTGATGGGGGACCTTAATATGCCAGGTACAAACTGGGGAACCATGTCCTCTAAGGTGGCCAAGGAGCAGAGGCTGCTGGATGGCTTCCAGGATGTTTTCTTAACACAGCATGTGATGGAGCCCACAAGGGAGGGGCATGTCCTGGATGTGGTTCTGGCAGATGGGGATCTGGTAAGGGACATGGTTGTACAAGACCCCTAACTGGGAGCGACCACAATACTGTCTGGTTTCAACTAAGCATGGGAGGAGGGGTGAGATCTAGGACACTGGCAGTGGACTTCCAGGGGGCAGACTTCATGGGCATGGAAATATTCTCAGGATCACTTGATGGGATTACCTCAATGACAAGTGTGGAAAGGAGATGGGAGGTTATAAAACGGGACTTCATGAGGCAGTCAGGATCTGCACTAAGTTGAAATGTAAGAGCAAGGTCACATAAACCATGCTGGTGGTCCAGTGAGGTACAGGTAGCAGTCAGAGAAAAGAAGGCGGCCTACAAAAATATAAAACAACAAGAGGATAGGATAAGGAAATGTACCAGCTTGCATCTAGAAAAGTCACCCGTATGGTGAGGGCAAAGTCCAGTAAAGAGCAGCAGCTGGCACAGGGATACATGGAGGAGAAAGGGTTCTTCGGTACATTGGGGAGTGGAGAAAACTAAGGGCCATCTCAGCAGATTGAGATCAGAAGGAGGTGGGTGGAAGAGGCGAGGGACCAGGCAGAGGTATTTAACAAGTACTTTGCCTCTGTGTTCACTAGGAAGGGGGGTGGGATATCTACAAAGCAAGGCATGAAGGGGATAGAAACATCAGTAAGTGGGATCAGGGGAGCAACAAAAATGGAGCAAGAGGGAGAGAGAGGTACCCCAGGGGTGTCGCATCTGGGTAAAGATAAAAAGGCCAGTAAGGTGGAGGGGATGGATGATGCTATCTCTGCCAAAAAGGTGTGGTTAGCCCTCAAGGCCCTAAAGAAAGACAAATCTCATGGGCAGGATGGCATTCATCCGAGAGTACTATGGGAATTGGCGGATATACTGGCTGCACCCCTGGCGGAGCTTTTCAGCAGGTCACTTGAGACAGGGAGGGTACCTAGGGATTGGTGAGAGGCACATGTGGTACCAATCCATAAAGGGGGGTTGAGGGAAGTACCAGGTAACTATAGACCCATCAGTTTGACACTCGGTGGTGGGAAAATTAATGGAGAGTATACTAAAGGAACGATTGGGGTGTACTTGGAGGAGGTGGGAGGTCTGGATAGTGGCAACATGGGTCTGTGCCAGGTAGATCATGTCAAACCAACCTTGTGGAGTTCCATGAATGGGTAACATCAGAACTGGACAGGGGTAAGCCTGTGGATGTATTATTCTTGGACTTCAGCAGGCGTTTGACTCTGTCCCCCACAATGGTCTGGTGGAGAAACTGATGGGGTTAGGAGTAGGCCCTTTGATGGTCAGATGGATTGAAAACTGGCTAGCTGGACACACTCAGAGAGTAGTGGTCTGTGGGGAGCTCTCTAACCCTAGAGAGGTTGGTAGTAGGGTACCGCAGGGCTCGGTCCTGGGTCTGATCCTGTTTAATGCATACATATCGGACATCAGGGAGGGTATAGGGTGTGAAATGAGTCTCTTCGTGGATGACTCCAAGATGGGAGCAGTAGTTGAGGGAGAAGAGGGAGGTTGGCCCTGCAAGGGACCTGGACACCCTGGAAAGCTGGGCTCACACATGGAAATTAAATTTCAATATCACCAAGTGCAAGGTGTTGCATCTTGGTCGGGAAACCCTAAACACAGGTACACCTGGGAGGAGGCGCTGGAGGCCTCAATAGGAAAAAGACCTAGGGGTCATGGTGGATGCATGTATGAATAACTCTGAGCAGTGCAGGAGAGCAGCTAGCAAAGGCAAACTGGATGTTGGGATGCATCGTGGGGGATCACCTCTAGGAGCAAGAGTGATTCTGCCGCTGCACAATGGACTGGTTAGACCACACCTTGAGTACTGTGTCACAGTACTGCAGACCACACTTAAAGAGGGACATACAGCTCCCAGAGAGGGTACAGAGGAGGGCAACAAAGATGATACGAGGGCTAGGGGATTTGACGTATGAGGACAGACTTAAGGAGCTCTGCCTGTTTTCACTGGAGGAGAGGAGAGACAGGGGGGACATGATTGAGGTCTTCAAGTACCTCAAGGGAATACATAGGGTAAACATGGAGGGGATCTTTAGACTAAAGCAGGGAGGCATCACCAGAGGGCATGGTTTGAAGTTGGAAGGTGGAAGGGTAAGGGGAAAAGAGGAGGATGTTTTTCACTGAGCGGGTGGTGGACCCTTGGAATGCACTGCCTGGTGAGCTAGTTCAGAGATCCACAGTGGAGGGCTTCAAGAGAGGATGGGACAGACACAGAAAGTGGATGTATCAGATGATGTCCTGTCCCAGGGGGGTGGGGATGGATGATACGGGTTTCTGGAGCACAAGGGATGGGAGGGTCTCGGCACCCAACTAAGGATCTAAAGTTCGAGCAGACTCGATAGACCGTAATGCCTAATCTGCTGGCAAATAGTATGTTAGTATGTTAGTATGTTAGATGCCCATGATCGGGCATGGGGGGGTGCTGCCAGGTGCAGCTTGAACTCAGGAGGCCACCCACAGGTGGAAGCTGCCGTGTTGCACCCTGCAATGCGGCAGCTCACCTCTGGGTGGCCATCAGTTGTTCCTTTTTTGGGGGCATAACTTTGTGCTGGCACAGGTAGGGGTTGCACATGCATGGCTCTGCACATCCTGGGCTGAATATCAGGCTGTGCAGGTTATGCATGGGCACGCCCCCCCCACCTGTGCCTGCATACATTTCTGATGCGCTCTGGTGCATCGGGATTTGTGCCGCATACTTTTCCCTTTTGAATATCACAACAGGGTGCATCAGTGGGTTGCACATGGCACAACACTGTTGCACCATGTCCAACCCTTTTGAATATCTGGGCCTGTGTGTCTATCTGTTATATTATGTTAATACAATGGAATAAGTCATAGTTACTAAGTCTGACTTCACATCATTGTTATAGCTATGATATTAATAGTACTGGATAAGAAATGCATTGTGTACTCAAGGTGTTGTAGGCGCTCCCCTGCAATGGGCTTGCCGGCAGCTTCCCACATTTTATAAGCAATGTAATACCATCCAGAGTCATTTTCCAGTACTGATCTTCATTTTTTAACACATAAAAACACTGTCGCAGCAGCTTCCACTTCTTCTTGCACATAGCTGCATTTTTATTGCGCACTTTGTAGCAGCACTGCATGTGGTCTCTTATGTGCCTCCACATATTATCCAACTTCCGGTTCCTACTCCGCATCAGAATTCTTGTGATTCCTTTTGACTGGGCTGACTCCACCAAACAGCAAACCTCCCTTAAGCTCCAGAGTCTCATTCTTTTTACAACTTGTCAGGTCTGCAATGAATATAGACAGAGAGAGCAGTAGGTTAATCTCATATGTCATGCTTTCTGCATGGATCTGTTCTGTGCAACTTTTAGACTAACAATGTTCAGGCAGTATGGTGATGGCAATTGTACAGTACTGATTAGGACTAATGATGTATGACAACAGTTGTTTTTACATTACATGACATAGAGGGCACATTACTATGTGCAGTATGTCATGCAGCATGTGTGGTGAATGGGTATAGTTACAGCACATGTCTAGACATTTCTATTCAATTTTAGTGATGCGCTACCAGCACTACAATTCTACCCCCACCCACAACTACCTTAGCAACCCTCCTCCCCAAAGACCAGGTAGTGCATCCTGAATGGACAGTCACTGGAAAAGGAAGCCCATGGGTATCAACAGAACACTTCCTGGTTGCAGGAAAGCACAAATGATGGTTGTTTGTATTTGGATGTTGTTATCCATGCAATGTGCACACATTTCCCCCACCCACCCCAAGCGAGCAATTCCATCATGAGTAAAGATGCACAGGAAAACAAAGGTAGTACATACTGAGTGAAGAGTCACAGTTAGAATGAGGCAATGGACACCTATGCTACACCTCTCTAATTGCATATGTAGACAAGTTAGGATACTTAGGATTTGCACAGACTCAGTTCAATAATCCCCCCCCCCATAACAGGTACTGCATCAAGTGTGGTGTGGTACTGTGAAAAAGAGATTACATTCTTTCTGTGATGTTTATTATGTATGTAGATTTTCTATATTTTGACCAAGGTTTTGTAGCTCTTAAAATAACATTTTTTTTAAAAGCTACACAGTTTAACAGTCTAATTTCTTTAGAGGGCTGTGAGGATTCCATCTTGAAGGCCTCCCAGCAACAGGCAATTGCCAGCATGAGAGAACTGCACACCATCTGGTAGATATAGCCAAATATTAGAATACTTAATTTCAGGGTGATGTATTGTGTGCATTCCAGACATGTGCAGATATCCAGATATCTGTATGTTAACCTTTCTGCATGCTCTGTCAAGCAGGTAAATGTGCTGTTCTGCTTGCCAGATCCTGCATTCTGTAATATCAGAAAATATTATCTTACAGGCAGGTAACATACGCATGATAGAAGCAAGGTCTAATTTTACTTCTGACACCAAATCTACCCATTGTTTTGTGCCCAGATCATTGCCTCTGAGATGAATCAGCACCATGTCTGGCTGAGCAAGAGTACTCTGAAGTCTATGCATTGTTGGCATGATATGCTCCAACCTCATGCCTACCCTGCTAAACCACTTCACAGAGCAATTTGGAAGCTGCAGGTCTTTGCCAACATCACTCCTCTGAGCATACACAGAAGCTCGCCTAACAATACTGCTGCTGATTACCCACATAATCCTTTTGCTGTTTTCTACCATTCTGAGTTTTGAAGCTAAGAAGTGGACAGAGAGCTACCAAAAGAATCAGTGTTTCTCCTGCAGTGTCTACACACAACTGACTATGAAACTGCAGTTTCCCTCTCTTCTACAACATTGCTTCAGTGGGTTGTCCCAAAAGACACTGATTTTCAAGGTCATTGGTTACTCATTTATCATAGCTAACCAATACAGAGCATGCACTGACTATGATTGCACTGAATGGCTGCAGCTTCTGTCTACCAGAAATGTTGAAAGATTTCTAGGTGGGAAAACACTACATTTCCATAGGCTCATTCACACAATCACAACTATTGGAAGCTCTATCATTGGTTGCCTATTCTGTTATGATACACATACTGCTTGCTTTCTGCCTCCATTTGCACCTCTATCTGTGCTAGTAACTACTGATTGACACTCTGACTTTAAACACTAATTACTTCTTTTTACAACAAGACAGGTTACTTAGACTGACATAGTCAAATACAGCATTAAAAACATTTTGTTTTATGCTATTTTTATGCTGCTAACAGTTTTTAAAATGCTATAAAAATAGTTTGGAAAACTGTGATGTACTTACACAATGTGAAGCAGGGTGTCTTATTTTTCCTTAAGATGGCTGCTATGTCCTTCTTCTCTACTCTGTAGCACTTGTGATTGGTTCTTTCACATGGGCTGATTAATTAAGCACCTGATAGGTGCCCGCATCTATCATGCACATACGAAGAAGTCTGTGATTGGCTTAGCCTTAAATGGGGGTTTGTTTTCATATGATTATTCGACACTTTCATGCTCACAACACTACTTTGAGACACTTTCGTGCTCACAACACTGTTTTGCAACACTACATATGACAGTGTTGCTCTCAGGACACTGTCATTTGTGAAAGTGAAATTCTCACGACATCATATTTTGTGACACTGTCGTACATTCAACACTACTTTTCAAAAATTTTTAAATTCCACTTTTTAAACAAAAGAAATCATCTGCATGCTTTAAGTTGTCACTGAACTTTGTTTTTTGCATGTCTATCTATTTATTTTCATTATATTACTGAACTTGTAATCTGTGACACTTGCAGATATTGTTTATTGGTTTATCTGGTGCCTAGCTCTGGCAGTTATTACCTGTGGGATGTGTTATTAGCAGTACAATATATGTTTGGTACATGAGATATTTAAACTGTGTGTAAGTATGTAATGTTATGACACAATAAAAAAAAATCTCAAACTAAATATCTCTTTTTCTCTGCTTCTTATGCAGGTGTCCGATACTTATGTGACATTGTCCTACACCACTGCGAATTCTCAGAGACAAAAGATGCCATTTAAACAGAGATGGACTTCCATGCAGAGGTGAAAAAGGTATAACAGTAGTTCACTGTTGCTTAAGAGTGGTATGAATGTCACAGACAGTACTTCAAGACATGCAGTGAATCAGCATTCTACTCAAGTTGTGGATTCACAAGTTGCACCATCCACAGAAAAAGAACGTACTTGCTCAACAGTGAGGAAATAATGTGAATTCCCAACAACAGTTGCATAAATCTTTGAAATGGAACAGCAATGTTGCTAAGGCAAGACTAAAGAAGCATACTAAGCAGTGATGTAAAGCCGTGGGTGCTGATAGACATCTGAGGAAGCAAAAGTTTTTTCGATCTCTAGCTTATGAAGCTAAGATTGACAGACTTATTGCTGCTGTGATGAGAAGTGAGTGCAAAAGCCTAAAGAGTCATATCTCTTTAATGAAATTGGATCTCAGAGTATGCACATTTGTAAATAGAGCAGTGTTTGTTCTTCAACTGTTGTGGAGTAAGATGGCACATGTTCTTGAGCAGTTCAGAAAAGTTGTCTACGAGATAAAGATGAGCTTACAACAATATTCTGTCTCAAAGCTAGACAATTTTTGTGATGTCTCCCCAGGTTGCTGGCTGCATACACAGCACTCAGAGGTGTATTTATGGGAGAAGTCATATTATTCACAAAAAAAAGAACAGCAACTTGTGCATTGATGAGTCTGGTCAAGTGTGTAATGTACTCAGTGTGTGTGATGACACTACAATGGAGTCAGACAATGAATGTGAGGGAAGTACTCAGCCCCGTAAATGTCACTGTCTCTCTCATGGAAATGTGATGAGACTTGCAACAGGAGGAAATCATCATTTGACAAAGTTGAGCACTTTATCAACCTGTTTGTCATTACTGATAATAAAGACAGACATAAACTGTTTGAGACTATAGACCTTTGTGAGATCCATCCACATACTGGACTTATGGGTCACTCGCTTGCATGCCTAGATAGTGGTGTTTGTGACAGTGTTTTTCACCACATGTATATTCTGGAAGTGCATCAATCAGGCATGCAAAACTTTGTGCACAGGATCTATGACGTTCATTGAGTTATCGCTCAGTATACTCGTCTGAATGACTTACTGCAGTCTGGTGGCATGCATGGTGCCATTGCATTTCTGAAACAGCTGCAGCGTGTCAGCAGTGTGACAGATACTGTGATTAATCAGTCATCAATTGCTGATGGAAATTGTGTGTCTGTCTTAGAAACTGATATTCTCAAGCAGTCTGGGAAATCAATTGCCAATTCTGAGTTGCAAACACAGAGAAATTTGACTGTGTATGTGTGTCATGCGATCGACTCTGTTACAAAAAACAAATGGTCACAGTGAACCTGGAAACCTTGTCACCATGCAATGACATGTGGTTTCAACTGTCAGCATTTCTAGTGTTAAAGTATGACTTTCAGTTAGACCCAATCATTGTGATGTGCAAGCACTGTTTTTCCAAAGTGAAGTCTAACATTCTGCCACCAAGGTCAGTCTTGAACAACATGAAGGCACATGTTACTCCAACTGAGATTGAATATGTTTGAACAGATTCTAATTCAGACAATGAAACCATTTCAAACCATTCTACAGCTAAATACAAAGACATGGAACATTCCACTAAAATAACTCATTAGATCTCTTAAGGGTTCCGTAATGTATATTCCACTTCCTCTGCAGGAAAATATTGAGGCGATCTCTACTGAGAATACTTTGGTGATTCTTGTGAATGGTGTTCCAACAAAGTCAAAGGTCATTTGGAAGGATATTGTCAATGTGGAGAAGGTGGAGCTTGCTCTTACTTATTTAAAGAGCAACAGTCTCTTTTATGCAGACCTTGATATTGATTGCATGACCACTGTGTCTGTTGATCATGATCTGTTGGAAGGCACTAAACCAATGATTGAGAAGGTCAATGTGGAGACAAACGATAATGTATATGAACAGTACACAATTTACCCACTACATGGGAGAGATCCACTAGGGGACAATATTGATCTCTATCAAATGAAACAGGTAGAAGGTGAGCCTGTCAGCATTTGTGAGGCAACATTGGAAGCACACTGTTTCCCAGACGTATTCCCAAGAGGGTCAGGTGGATGCCTGGATGAAAGAGACGTGCATGTACAGGGTGATGAGTATCATACTAATCATGTGCTCAGTAAGGATGGCAAATTCAGACGTAATGTACAGTACCTGTTTCATCTCCTGTGGGAGAGTGAGCTTAGCATACTGTCTGCATCTATTGCTCACACTATTCACCTCACAACTCCACTTGATTGAATTACAGCTGTGCAGTTCCTGCAGAAACTGAAGCAGAACGATGAAAATGTGCAAGTGAATTTGTCTTCTATTCTGTCAAGTCTACGTGGCACCAAAGAATGCTGGTATTGCAGACACTCTGAGGTGATGACCATGCTGCAAGAGTATGGTCCAGCCACATGGTTTGTCACACTCAGTTGTGCCAAGTATGCCTGGGATGAGGTTATAGAACTGCTGAAGTGGGCACATTGTAACATAGAGGGCATTTCATCAATGTCTCTCAGAGAAATGTGCTCACTCGACCTTGAATCTGTGACAAGGCATTTCCACAAGCAATTCTATGACATTCGACTTAATATGACAGAATTATTTCTTAAAAAGACAGGAAATTCATGGCAAAAAAACTCTGTTTAATGCATCATTTAGGGTTGTTCCACAGCGACAGAAGCGAGGAAATTCGTTGTTAGGGTTGAAAATCCTAACTCTGCATTCCCCCCCACCCCCAGCTCCACACACACACACACACACACACACATACATACACACACACACACACATATGCAAGTAGGGGGCAGGACCAAGGCAACACAACCAATCACAGACAACCAGCAGCAGGTGACAGAAATAACATACAACTGTCTAAACATACTACAAGAGACGTCCATCATCATAGGACAACAACTGTTACATTTCAGCAGTCATGGGTGTACAGAGTGTTGTGCACATCTTCATATGGTCATGTGTCACAACAATACTGTTATACATAGAATTTTCATTGTATAGATTGTTCATGCTGTGATTATATTATGAGGTATCAACATACAAGAAACTATCTATGACATTGTACGTTATGTAATTTGGACAGAAACAGAAAAAAATACAGAATGAGACCCCTTAAGTAACATGTATTGTTAAATAGATAGTGGCTTAAATCAAGACATCCTTGTTCACATTGAGACACACATGTTGCATGAATGGTAATTTCTTCTTGCATATCTATTGAAACATACAGTGGTCAGTACTTGTATGACAGTTGTGTTATTAGTGATGCAAAAAATATGCAAAATAAATACTTTGTGATTTTAGTGCCTCATGCACAGCCACTGGCAAAACTAATACTGCTATAGATGGCTCATGATTTTGCCAACCCTATGATAATAGACATATGACTGTGAATATGTGAAAATGCATTGCATGATAATTTGCACCAATGGGCCATTATGATAGTTCACATTTTGTTACATACAGTTTCACATTGCTGTTGATGTGTTTAGGATTACATAGCAGTGAGCAGCATACCGTTGATTATTGCATTAAAATAATTTTTTTGCTACTGTTAGGGTAATATTAGGAGCCATTAGAGACATGAAACCCTGTTATTAAGCCTTTCTAATATCATTAATTCATAGGTACAAATGTGGAAAAATGTTTTGCTTGAACAACACTAATACCACATAGGTAGTAATATGTATACAAACATTTACATGCACTAACAGCTACAGAGTCACAGCAAGGTAAAAAGACTGAACTAGTGACATAGAATGCTTTGGGTAAGACAGTGTCAAATTGAACTGTAATGGTTCAAATTATAGTGGAGAATGACTTAGTAGATAATACTGTACTGCTGCAATTTTTTTTCTTATAGGACGGTAATATCAGTGCATTGTTAGACACACTAATGTGTCTTCAACTGATTTCTGCAACTATGTGCTCATGAAGATGTACATCTAAACATTAATGGCTTGAATACCATGGTAGCAGCACTATATCAAATAGTGAAGTCACACAATTTTCTGTTTAAAATGACAAAGTTTTAACAACTAAGCTATTGTATAATGTTACCATGTGAGATATCAGGTCTGAGATTTCCACAGTGATGTTATATTCTACAATATAAGATGATTGTACAGTACTGCTGTGCAAAGAATATTAGACTGACTCAGGATTGTCTTATTTCGAGGCAACAACAGGAGGCATTAACAGTCAGTGAAGGGCTATAACACTTGAGCCAGATATTAGCAAGTTATTACAGTGATGATTATCAACACACTGTCATTGAGAAGATATACAAAATCTATTAGACATAAATAATTTATGTTGTTATACAGTAACAGCTAATGGGCAACATGCACACAGAGGATAAACTCCCTTGGATGCCAGCAGAACTTGCACACTTGTTGGCCCATGATGATGGACGTGTCTTGAAGTATGTTTAGACAGTTGTGTGTTATTCTGCTCATTGATGGATCTGCCAGTGGGGTGGGTATTTCTTGATCCTTTGTTGGGAAGCCCGATGTCTGCAGAGCTATTGAATTCAAGGGCCATGGTGTGCTAGGCATGTGGTCTGTCCTAATGCCTCACAGGTATTTTCTTAGAGGCCCATGTTAGAAGCACCACATGGGGCTGCTCATATTGAAAAGGAAAAAAACAAGAAAGCAAGTAAAATGTTGGTTGCCTTGAGTCCAATGGCAAAGTTTTATTCCCATAGCATGTCTATGCGGGGGGGGGTTACCAAATTCCCACAATGGCGGGAATATCCTTGGCACTCCGGAGGAGGGACACAGTGTTTCAGTGCTCCATGGGTGTACCCCCTCACCCACAGCCAAGGGTATGTAGAGTCATTTCTTGGTAGTAGTGAGCTGTTCAGAACATGGGCTTGGCTGGCAGGTGGGAGCAGGCCCACTACTGGTGTGTCTTGGTGACTTGGGCTGAGCAGCAATGGCAAGTGCCACAGACTTGAGGTTCAATTTTTTTTTATTTAGTTGTTTAACCAGGTATAGCACAATTTTCCAGCACGGATTGAGAAGGAAACAGCTGTGGACATACTGGGGTGCAATGGCCACATCCCTTGGCATGGGAATAGGCAGTACCATAGGCTGGAAACTCCGGTTTCAGCCAGGTGTCCATGGTAGCCACAGGTTATCCTGGAGTATGGCATGGATCAATAATAAGATCAGTGCCTATGTTTCCTGTCCTTCTACTGGGATAGCTGTGCTATCTGGGAGTATACACAAATGGTAATGGCTGGCATGGCAGCTATACCCAGATGTCAGCATGGAGATCTTGCCTGGGCAGTGATTCCCACACGAGCTGGAGTGGCCATGGGCAAGCAGCAGAGTAGGGGACTCACAAGCTGCAGTGGAATGGAGATGCTCAGCAGGCACATGGGCCAGTGGTGCTGAGTACATCTCTCATTCCTAGTAGCAGGGAATAGGCTAGGTGGCAGCACACTGGCGCCCTATGGGGCAGCAGGCTCGGTGCATTAAAATGTAATCACCGAGGGGATTGTACTCATTGATGCCCATGAGATGACAATATTTAATATATAAAGTAAAAAGTACCAAAAAGGCAGATTAAAAAATAAATAAATGTAAATAAATAAAAACAGGGAAATACAGATTATGGGCAAGACGCATTATGGGATTCTAGCAGGATATTGGAAGTTGTGCACTTTCTGGGTCTGGAGTTACTGTCCATAGTGGGGGCAGCATCTATCATCATTCTGGCCCACAGGAGCAACAGGAGTCCATCTCCCAAGTCCCCACAGGTGAGTGAATTGGGTTCACCAGGCAGGTGATCCATGATCAACATATGCTGCTATAAGCTCGGGGACAGTAGACGCCCCATGCTTACATGACATATGCAGATGAAGGGATTAGTCTCCCAGCCTGTCTGTGCACTCAGAGTGGGTCTGTAGGCATGTACTGGACAGAAGCATATCATATGGCTAGCCAGAGTGCCACGCACTAAGGGTCTGTCGTCAGTAAGGGATGATCAGCCCACCACACAAGCAGCAGGGGGCACAGGCAGGAAATTGTTGAGGAACTGTGCAACTGGGGTCATGACAGACTGTACAACGGAGCACCTAGGATAAGGTCAGCATGACATGCAGCAAGGGCATAGCATATCAAGATTCCTCACTAGGTTAGGGGATGAGGGTTAGTGGTTCAGACCCATCCTCATGGGCTGATGTACAAAGGAATACCAAAAATTCGAAATCCAATCTACCCCTCCCTTTTCTTTTCCATAATCCTCAGTACAAACTCTTCCACAGCTTGCCATACTCTTGAGAATGATATAAGCAGTAAAAAAATATTACCTTAATGGTCCCCATCGGGGTGCTGTTAGAGAATGAGACACCTGCAAGATAGGTTCCATTATCATATTCATTTCCTTCAATGATGGCTGACAGAATTCCCATGCATAGTGGCTTCAAACTAATAATATATTTAGGCATTTAAGCAGCTTCTCTATGGGGACTATTAATTGGACCACTGGGGTGAGGAGATCCAATGGGCTCAGGGCCCCATCTTGGGTGGCCTCTGGGCAGTTGGGGCAATTGCAATGGGGACTAAGGCATGGGCTGCATTAGTCAGGATTCAAGGGAAGCCAGATGAAGTGACTACTGGGGCTGACCTGAAAAAAACAGAAAAGGTGGTACCCTTCTTTCCTTATTGGAGTTCCTACACTGGTTAAGGTGGGTTACTGCTATCAAGGATGGTGTTGTGCCAGAGTCCATAAGGAACTATTAGGCTGCAGCCCCCCCCCCGCAAGGAAACGTGGATAAGGTAGAGTACATACAACCAGGTGCTTATTTTGCAGTACCTATACCCTGTTGTAGCAATTTTCTGGACCACAGTGTGCAAGGAGATCTGCTTAGCTCAAGGCCCTTCCCTCCCCATTTTTTCGCGTGCCTCCAGCTTAGGGCATGGTGGGGTCAGCAACCTCGCTCCCCACCTTTTTTGGTATGGCAGGGGGGGCACTCCATTTGGCCTATGGAGGACAAACAATAAATGAAAAGCATAATAAGAGCCAACAGACAATCAAATACACCTATGGGAGGTGGCCACAGCAAACATGAACTGGGTCTCCTACAGAAGCCTGTGCACCTCCACCTTGGTTTCATTGGTCCAGTAGCTACTGGACTTCAGAAGTGGGGGGTCCAGAAAACATGGGCAGGTCCATCACTGTAGGCATCAACTAGGGAGTGCCCTATGAAGAGGCATTCAGGGGACCAGGTAATATCAATCCCCCCCAACAAGGAGCCTAGACTGGGCAACAGCAGAATTCAGATACAGGTTCACTGGTATAACGAGGTATGGTAAGGAGTGAGAGTACAGTCAGGGTTCCAGAAACTGGAGAAACTAGACAGGGATGGCTAGGGTGGCCCTGTCAGGTCCAGGACCCAACTGTTGGGAGCCTACTGCTGGTGCGGTGGCAGGGCAAGCACCCAGGCTATGGTGATCCTTATGCCATTGGTAGTGGGGTTCCTTCCAGAACAAGAGGGGTTTAGCTTCATGAGAAGGGCTCCAACTGTGTTGGTGTGGCTGCAGGCAGACACTGGGGGGCAGACCGATAGGCCCCCACTATGGGGGCTTTCAGAGATGGGGGCCAAGTGGCCAACCCTCAGGCACAGCACAAGGCATCATGAAGACAGCTGGTAGGTTTGTGACAATGATCTGGTTAGCAGGAGCCCAGCTGGGATCCAGAAGGATGGGTTCTGCCAGCCACTGAAGGCATTTCAATCACATAGGATTAGCCAATTATTCAAGAAACTAGCGAGATTGGTTAGTTGGAAAGGGTGAGTTTCACGCCCCTTCATGATACACTAAAAGGGGGTCTCCCTCCTCAACAGCCAGAGAGTTCTGGGGGAAAGAAGTCTCCAAGGCCCCCTAGGTAAGTCTGGTTTGGCCAGTCACATAGGGGGCAGCGGGCACCATGATCTGAGGAGAATGTGTAGTAGTAGTAAAAATATTTATTAACCAAATAAAAAGGGGAGGGTTATGAATTACAATTAAAACTTGAATTGAGTCACAGACTCAATTACAACTAGGTCCATATGTACACCAAAGATTATAAATTAATGAGCATTACCTCAGGGGTATGGAACAGTGCAGGGTGGGCCAACTGGCACAACAGAAGGTCCCGGAAGGGTTTCTTCCAGCCTAAGGACACTAGAGTGGAATAGCAGACAGGTTGGGGGTGGGCTTCATGGCACCCCAACAGGTAGGTGGTATCCCAGCAAGGGGACAGGGTGCATTAGGAGAGGCAGGCAGTTATGCACTGCAACAGCAGCATTGACATTGACTTTTTTGTTGTCTCTTACATGTTCCAAGAAGGTACTAAGAACAGAGAATATGGGATGTACGGACATGCAGGGCAGTAGCAGGGGAGGCCAACTGGACTAAGGAATGTGCCCCAATGGTACTACCAGAACAGCACAACTTCTCAATGCACAGTCCAGCACAGGACAGCACTCAAGCATGTTGATTCCTCCTCTGGAAAGGTTCTCAATTTGTCACACCCAGTGCAGCGAGTAAGCCAGCCAGGTTGGGTCACTGGTGGCAAGCTGCAGGCAGAGGAAGCTTAGTAAGTCAGGAACCTAAGGCTGGGGGACTGGGGAGAGCCTTCTCACAGCACTTCAGAAGGTGAGAATGGGCAAGAGCAGAATAGATAGTAGGAGTTAACTTGGTAGGTGGTCCTTGGAGGCTAATTGGAGCAGCAGCTTGGGGGGTCAGACTGTGTCCATCATGTGGTGGCTCAGGAGGATCGAAGACTGAGGGTACAAGGGGAAGAAAGAGGAGATGAGTTGAATTCTCCTGAACACCTCATCACTTCTGGTCAGCATGAGGTTGGGGACTGCAAGACTGGACCCAGATGGGGGGGGTCATGGTCCAACCTCATCAGGATTTTTCCTCCAGCACAGTGGCACCAGATATGGGTGGTCACAAGGGTCATATGACCTTACCCACTCCTGTCAGAATGATTTTGACTTAGGAGGTACATCAGTCATCAGGCCCACATTAGGGTGGCTCCAAGAATTGGGGTCAAGAGTGTGGGAGGCCTGCATGAAGGCTGCGTATCCTCCTCGCAACAAATGCTGCTCCTAAAAAGGTGGTGATTTATTTCAATAAATGCATAGCTGTGGCCATTTCCTCCAAGACCTGTGTAGTGCAGTTATTTCAGGGGAAGGAAAAAGTAGAGGGCTACCAGACAATAAGATATGAGCAGCATCCTGACAAAAAAACAAAACAGGAAATAAACTTTTTTTTACTAAGAATTACAGGTTTTCTGTCCTTCCAAGCTGAGTCACTGATTACACCATATTATGGTCTAGTCAGGCAGATTAAAAAAATGCTCACCATCACACCAAAACAAGAGCAGCCCACATTGCCTAACATTAGTACTCCATGACAAATATACCACAAACCATCTGGTAGCTCAGGAGCTGAATGCTTCAGTTGTAGAGATGCTGGCCATAGACATGCTGCCATAATCCTTTGTCATAAGTGTTTCAGAAGCTGATAACTAGGGCATGCACCAAATGGAAGGTGCCTAACAGAATGCATTTTTTTTGGGATGTGCTGTACCCAAACTATAGGAAACTGTTTCAAGTGCATTACAGCATGCTTTGCAGGATACTGCTGTGCTTACAATATATATATATATATATATATATATATATATATTTGAATGCTGAAATGTGGACTAGTTGATAGACAGAGCAGAGCTCATTTATTCATATTGCAGCAAATTACACTCAAGTGCATGGGTGATTTGTGACTGAAACAGTAAGTGTGGGGAATAAAACTATCCTGCAAGCATCAGACCTGGGATCAGCCAACATGGCACACAAACAATGAAAAAATAACAGGTACACATAGTGCATAGAAAATTCTAACAGTAGTTTTGGAGGGGACTGGTCACTGGTTACATGTACAGTCACTGAAAGCGGGATTCATTGCAAGTGATAAGAGCCATAATATGATAAAGTGTGTAAATGCTGGGGGGGATTTTCAGGGTGTCATGCTTGGCACATTGTCTTGATCTTGTCTTACAAGATATTCTAAATCAAGAAGACATTAAGGCACTTCTAAATGTTTCCACCATAGATGTGCCCAGTTTGCTAGATCTGAGGAGGCTATGATCATCTCAGATAGTTGAAAATCCAGAACAGGCTGCCTGGCTGCAGGTATCAGTGTGGCTCAGTTGGTAGCACATCTGCCTCTGGACCAGAAGGTTGTGGGTTCTTGTCCCACACTGGGATTGGACTTGCACCTAAAAATCGCTGGCATATGAGTGCAGTATTGGGGGTACTATACTGTTGGGATGTGCCATCCTTCAGATGAGACATTAAACCGAGGTCCCTTCTGCCCATCCTGGTGTTGTCCTGGTGGGTGTCCAGGTGGAAGTAAAAGAACCCAGGGCACTCCTCACAAAGAGCAGGGAACATTCCCAGTGTCCTGGCCAACATTCCCCTTCCCATAAACTGGTTCATGCAATTATCCAGGCTGTGTGTGGGTGATGATGTGCGAAATGGCTGCCACCACACATTCAGTCACTTCACTACCAGTCTAGCTTTGTTTGTAAAGCGCTTTGGGATACTGAGTATGAAAAGCGCTATATAAATGCAGATTCTTCTTCTTCTTCTTCTAAAGGCTGAAGTCACCAACAGATGGAACTTCACCATCTATATGATAGGGCATTTGTGTGAGCAGTCCAAAGCTCTGTCTGAATACATGTTGGTATGCTGTAGCCAGGACAGTGGTAGAGCATCAATGCTTCTTACTAAAGAGCAGTGGTGAATGGAGGATGACCTGATAAGGATTCTCAAGTTATTTGAACATGCAACATAGGCAGTGAGTGGGGACACTTCCTGTATTAGTCAGGCCATCCTCCATCTTTAAGTGTTAAGGAAGGCCCTACAGAAAGTCTAGCAGCAGCAGTTTGAAGCAACTGTTGAATCTATCTGTTGTGCCCTCATGGAGTACATGCTGCAGGTGCTTAATCATAATAGTCACATTTCTGGCATCTTACAGTAAGCAGAATTTGGGATCATCACTATGCTGGACCCCAGATTCAAAAGGGGTATGCCATCCTTTATTGAGGGCAGTCATGACAAAGTTAATATCTTGACTGGTTTCCTTCTTCGGGGTACCTACAGCATAAGTACTTAAAATGCAGCTTTCTGAACACATTCCACTTCAAGCTGCTGTTGGTGCTGGCATCAAAGGCAAATCATCTGAGGTGTCAACCTCATGGCTGAGATACCTAAATCACAAGCCAGTATCAGTTCTCTGTGGCCAGTGTTATCACAGGTGGGCTAGAGGAATATCATGAGAAGGAGGAGAGAGCAGATGAAGATTTTGTGTTGTGCACTGGGGAATGTATAGTTGACGTATACAGTACCTTTCAGGTACCAAGCACCACAGTATCATTGATGAGTCCATGCTGTGCTGGAGCTGTAGAGTTTTGGATTGGCTATCACTCATATCTATTGTCATTAAGTAACTGACCTGCCGTCCCTACAGTGTTAGTGTGGAGTGGGTGTTCAGTGTAGTAGGGGTAGTCATTACTGACTGGCAAACCAACATCACAATGGAATGTCAGTGTGCTTACCTTTATTAAAATTAATTTTCATCTCATTACAAAAAATAGAGCAGCTGCAACATTTCAGCCAACGGACGGTGATGAATTGTGGAACATTTGCTAGGGAGGTTGGTAATTTGATCATGGAGCAAGAATTTCCATCTGTAGACAATTTTTCACTGTAAGATGGGGGAGGTTGGCTTCTTCACCCAAGATGATTTGGCTCAACTGATAAAACAAATGAAACCATACGTGCACCCTTCACATACTGGCTGCATATTGTGACAGCAACATACACAATAATTGTTTGTTGTGTTCTATATATGTATAATTTTGTGCACTCTTTTCATGTTTTTTTAAGTGCTGTTCCACAAATAAAATAAACAGTTGTGCCAGTTTTCTTTGTCTTGTTCAACTTAAGCTATACACTGATAATGATGATTATACAATGGCAAGAAAAAATCAAAGATGCTGATTGGCTATTGAGTCCTAGACACAGTGATGTTATTAAACAATAACATCACTGTATCAAGGACGGGCAGCAAAACAGCCGCATAGCCAAACATGAATCACTGCCCGCTTAATGTCCACACGACGAAACATGACCCTTCACAGCTTTACCGCCCCACAAACACCAATTCACCGTAATGCGTGCCTCCCCAAACTCACACAGACACACTTACTCCATCCGTCATTCATACAGTTCATCTTCCTCATGTTAAGCCATCGCTGTACAACTACATAAAGAACCCACATTTGTTTTAATTTTTCAGAAAAAAAAAAAGTTTTCTCGAGCACGGTAGTCTATGGCTCCCACTGCACGTAAAGCTGTTCACTGTGCGCACTTGCCTGCTCATCCGTAACCAAAAAGAAACTGCCACCAAACTACAAATATATTTCCCCTGGCTCAACGTTTTAAACAATAAATTTTACCTCTGCCAACTTTTCGCCAGCTCCGTGGTTCCATATCTCACTAGACGGATGCTGCAGATCAACCACCCGCCACTCATTAAGCACCATTCCTACTTAAGCGAAAAAACATGCAAACTATAAAAAAAACAACAGTGCTAAAATAAATCAGCTTTTCATTATCACTTTTCTGCCAACACTCCGTACACGGGAGACAACAAAGATCACACAAGGCAAGGCACAGCACAGGTACAACTGGACATTTAGATAATTCAGTCTGCAGCACCACCTACTGATGGATAATATTCTGGACTTTTTTTAAATGATATACTTCACACACAAAATCAAGTGTAAAATGCTTAAAATATATATATTTTCATTTTCTTTTATTAATAAATGAGCCATTGTATAATAGCAATAAGGCACTCCAGGAGTGTGTATAGTGTAATAACGTCCTCCTGGGGTGGTGAAGCACTTCATTATAATTGGCTAACCCACCCAAGTTATTATGTCGTGCCTGTAATAATCTGGTAATTTTAGTTTCTCAATTTGAAAAATTACATCAGCAGCATATTGTTGATGTGCTGTTTGTGTATCTCATTTGGTATGATGTGACATGTATGCATACAAACAATAGCATCTACTGTTGAGCTGGAACATGCTGCATCTTTGCCATGGATTTTCTCTATGCATAACATATTCTCACACCTGGGTTTGTCATTCTCAGCCTCCTTCTTTCATTCGAGGATTATAGCTGTGAGGATGGGGTCAGGATGGGGATGGATGGCAGTGCTCATAGTTGACTTTTATGAACTTACTGACTGGCTTTTATGCTGTGTTAAGAAATTTCTGTGCTGCCATCTGCAGTCCATATATTGTTAAAAACAGTTGCAATAGGTAATGTGTGTTCTCATTCATGTTTGACAAACATCTAACATTTATATTGCTTTTTTCTCTCTGTGATACATGCTCATCCTCTCTCTCTCCCTTCATTGTGTAATAATGGTACAAAGCGACTATGAGGCAACCTGTCCAGTAAGTGCTCTGCTGCCTCATAAACATAGAATTTAATGACTTACAAATAGCAAACTTCCGCTTTCCAAAATGACTGCTGTTATCATCACAGTCAAGAAAATATCTAACATAATGAAGCAATCTGCATAGAAGATGCACTGTGTATTATAGCCAGTCAGCCACATACTGTAAATAGAATCAGTTAATTATCATTGTGGACTGATGTCTATTCCCAATGCCTAAGTGAATGGCACATGTCACATAAGTTTGTTTGGCTGCAGAGAAACTGTGCAGAATTCTTTCTCAAAACAAAGTGTGCTTCACTGTTGAAACTGTATATTTTTTAATGTGTCTGAACATTTATTCTGTGTTATCTCTCAAGTTTCACACATCTTATATTTACAATATATTGCATTGTTTTATCTCTGTAGTACTACACATCCTCTCACTCTATTCATTGTTAAATAGTAACACAAAGTGTATATGAGGCAAATTGACATATCACTGTTCTTGTGAATGCCTCATTCCTGATAGAAGAGAGAAAAGGCATGATGCAATTTCCAATAATCATTAAGTTATTTACTCAAAAAGTCATACTGTAGAAATGTTTCTGATTACATACCACATACTATTCATGTTATAATTTAATCTGTCACATCCATCAGTATCAGTGATATAATGTTGCTGTCAGTATTTATTGGTAGTAATAATCAATAAGTTAGTGTGCTGCATATATTCCCCCAAGTGCCTGCTGTGCCATTGTCCACATATTGTACCCTGTAACATTATGTATAAGTGATAATATCCACCTGAACACAAGAAGCAAAAATAAAGTCTTCATAATACCTGGTGTGTGTTTTTTCCCATAGAAGGAGCAGGTAATAATTCGCTGTTATAACCCATGGTTTATAACCCATGGTTTATAATGGCAAACATGCACCACCTGCTCCTTCTCCTGCCTCGCGCCACACCCCAGCACACAAAAAAACAGTGTAGCAGCAAAAATCAGCTCAAAAACCTCCATTGTGGATTGAGTAAAGAATGGCTGTAAAACAAAGAAAGCGTTCTCATTAACCTTAGCAAACATATTAAAAAAATATATTCTAAAAAGCGCTTCAATGCTTCCCTTCTCTGCACAATACACAGGGACTGTAGCTCTCCAACACTCTCTTTCCTTTCTCCATAAAATGGCAAGGCTGTCTGATGTCATCAGCCTCATTAGCATATCTTCCAGGTGATTGCTCAAGAAAATCCTGAAGAGAATCTTGACTACAATGTTTGAAAAAAATTACAGAAAAAGACTTATTCTACAGACTGTTTAGCACAGAAGTGAAAGTTTCTTTTAGAGTTCATTAAGTTTAATTGTGTTTTCTAAAAAAATGTTTCCTATTTCAATGATGTTAAATTGTGCCATACTTACACTAAACAGCCATGCTGTAATTTAAAAAAAGTAAAACCTTTTGAAGAAATGTATTTACCAGCTGCATTCTACTGCCTTAATTCTAACAAAGTTTGTTTGGCCTAGTTACAGTTCATAAATTGGACCAATAATCCCAAGTTCAGTAAAATCAACTTCTTTACATCATCTCGGTGTTACACTCCCTTTTTTTCTATGAGGTGAAAAAACACAAACCAGCAATTACATTCAACAATGCATGGGGGAAGTGCATTCATGAGAATTTAATGCCCACCTTCTGTGTGGGATGCTTTAATAAACCCCTCGGGTTTATCTACAGTAACATCCACCTCTGGTGAGCATTAAATTCTCATCTATATTAATGCACAATGCATATTCTTCACGTTTGCCAGCAGCAGCTGTATGCCACCCTTCTCACCATCACTGCTGGTGTGTACCCCACCACATCAAAGACTGTCTTGAATGTGTAAAAGTACTGCAATACACTAACCAAAAAACTAAAAGACATACAAAATCCTTACATCAAGAAGACGTTATTTGGAGATGAAAAAATAAATCATGAGTCTGAAAGACATACTCATCAAGAAATCTATCCATCAGACAAGATAAATGATAATACAGAAGATGATCCACATACCTCTAGCAATACAAGTATAGCTCCTGCTGAATGATGCCTCCATCTCCTCGTCAGACCATATCTTATGGTGCCCTGCTGAAGGTGTCTGTGGATCAGTGGGCACTGTTATGGGCTTTAGGACATGTCAGACTGATAAAGGTAATTATTCTTTCAACATTTTCTTTTAACAAGTACATTGACTGGACTCAAGCATGGTTACAGAGATACAGTACATGTGTCTTATGTTATCTGCCTCTTTTTTCACAAGTGTTTTTCCCATACCTTCATCAACCATTAATGCTGCCAACTCTGTCCTACTCCTCCTATGCTTCACTGCTGAACTGATGGGCTCCTTGTCCCAGCCAGGGGCACTGTCATGCCTTTGGGCCTTAGGACACGGCCATCATGCTGATGAAGATAAGCATTCAGTGAACATTTTTCTTTTCACAGGTCCATTGATTGGACTTGACTACAGTGATAGGGATACATGTTTCTTATGTTATTTGACTCTCTTTTCACAGATCTTAAACTCAACTATATCAATAGGATGTATCCTACTCAACTCAGTTAGTAGTGCTACCTTTATGATGCCTTCTCCTTTTGCAATGTCTCCATCCTGATGCCTCCTCCTCAGATGTCTTATTTTTTGCTGCTGCTTTTATCTTCTACTGCTGTATCTACTGGGGAGGCAGTACAGCATAGTAGTTAAGAGCACTGAGCTGCAAACCTGGAGAACTGAGTTTGAATCCCACAGCCACCACTTACAAACTGTGTGACCAGGAGCAAGTCATTTCCATTGCTGCTGCCTCTTCTCAGGTCCCTCCATACCCACTGAGTGCTCTTTTATCCTAACAGATTGCATAACCTTCCTCAATGTTGTTGTTCACTAAGATATTTTCTATGTGTCCCATGCTGATACTGCCTCCTTTTATGCAGAGGACACCTTAGTCCAAAAGATGTTGCATTTTGCTCAGAACTTCTGCTGCTTGCTCATCTTCAGTGACGCCTCCTCTTCCTCAACTGCTACATCTTATGACATCATGTTACATGCCAACAACCTTGTCTTCACATGGAACTCCTGCAACCTCAGGTATTGCATTGTCATCACCTACTGTCTCCAGTCATTCTCAGATGTTGCCACATCAAACCTTTCAGTGATTAGACTCACATTAATTGCACGTTGAAACTATGTCTTCTTCACCAGCTGCAACCTGCCACTAGCTCCCAAGAATACAGTAGAATTGAGATTTATGTGGTGCTTTTTATTTACACTGTAGCTTAAAGTGCTTTATAAGAGAAATAGTTGTGCAGTTGGAGCACAGGGAGTGACTGCACAGAAATTTAACATATAGTAAAGGAGAACTGAGATTTATATAGTGCCTTTCATGTACACTGTATCCTAAAGTGCTTTACAAGACAATCAGTTGTGTAGTGGGAGTGTAGAAAGGAACTGTGAAGAAAGCCAGCTTAAAGGAGGACTGAGACTTATTTGTGTCTTTCATAAACACTGTATTTTAAAATGCTTTATGAGACAAACAGTTATGAAGTAGGAGACTGAGAGTTCTGAGAATGTGCAGAAATGAGGGAAACTGAGAAAAATGGTGATTTATAGAGAGCTTTTTATACACACTGTATCACAAAATGTTTTATAACAAAACAGTTCAATGTTTGTGGAATAGCAATGGGGTATTTAGTGCTGGTGTAACCTGTAATTCTTTTTGTGGCTTTACTCTGTTCCCACCCTTGAGTAGTAGGTAGGTAGGTAGGAATTTGTAGGGAATAGAAGGCCCATGAACAACGGTGAGAAGAGTGCCAGAGAAGAACGAGGAGGGGATAGTGGTGGATGAAAAACACTCCCTAAACAAGGGAGGTAGGCTAGTGGAGAGCTTAAGCAGAGATTGTGGGAGGAGCTATTTCCCACACTGAACCTCAGGCTAAGCCCTCCCATTCAATGTTTGTGGAATGGCAATGGGGTATATAGTGTTTGTGTAACTTGTAATTCTTTTTGTGGCTTTACTCTGTTCCCACCCTTGAGTAGTAGGTATGTAGGTAGGAATTTGTAGGGAATAGAAGGCCCAGGAACAAGGATGAGAAGAGCACCAGAGAAGGAGGAGGAGGAGGAGGGGATGGTGGTGTATGAAAAACACTCCCTAAACAAGAGAGGTGTGTTAGTGGAGGGCTTAAGTAGAGGTTGTGGGAGTAGCTATTCCTCACCCTGAACCTTGGGCTAAGCCCTCCCATTCAATGTTTGCGGAATGGCAATGGGGTGTATAGTGCTTGTGTAACTTGTAGTTCATTTTGTGGCTTTACTCTGTTCCCCTCCCTTGAGTAGTATGTATGTAGTTTGGAATTTGTAGGGAAAAGAAGGCCCATAAAGATACCTCCTCCAACTCACAGACAGTACGACCCCTGGCACTCAGGAGAGGGGAAAAAAAACCCAGGTGGAGGAAACCTCTGAAGACCCATGGTCATAGGTCTGCCCGTCCTCTGGACATACTAAGAGGAGAAGGACCTAGGTTCTAGTAACCATATCTAATTTGAGGAAGGTGAGCTTCTTGGAGAGATGGTGGCCATCTTCAATCTCTGGATGATGCAGATTGTTGATGATCCTGAAGTTGAAGAGCAGGTCTTTTTCTGAAGGAGCTGTAGAATCCTAAGTGTGAAGCAGATCCAGTTGAAGAAGTGCAAATGAAGTCCAGGTATCAAAAGTAATGAAGGATACTTCTCCCAAGGGAGTGCATGGGTGTAATGAGCAGAGAGAGCAAGAATTGATCGATAACTTACTAGACAGTGAACGGTGGACATGCTATGATATGAGAAGTCATGGGTGAATAGTCCAGCTTGTGTAAGGTTTGACTTTCGAGGTAAAGTCTGGAGGCAAGGAATTTAGTAGTGAATGATGAGTTGCTAAGCAAGCATCCATGAGGTAGAAAATGAATAGAAGAGAGACTTTGAGTGCCTGATGGGAGTAGTACCATAAGTGACTAGTAAGCGAATGGAGGAAGATTTGCAGATGCAGGCTTGATAGTGACTGAACATATAGAGAGAATGATTATTAGTTCAGTATAAGGAATTGGATGGCTTATTTGGGAATGATATTGCAACTATATTTGTAAATACTCTGCTGGTATGCTAGCTGGAGTAACTGCGAGTATTTCTGTGGCAGGATTGGCGAGGAGATGCACTGTGGTGGCTTATAGTTGGTTAGCTTTACCGGTTATCTGATGCAGAAATACTTGAGAGCAACTCGGAGGCAGATATATGGAAGAGTCTGTAGGCTTAGTTGTGAAGTCAAGTAGTGTGGGTGCCAGAGGATCTTAGTACTATGGTTGATTAAGACCAGTTGGCAGGTAAGACTGGATAGTTTTTTTTTTTTCTTTCTTACATTTCTGGACTTCAGGGCCATGTTAGGCAGTGGTAGCACCAAGATTAGAGATGTAATCATTGGTAAACAGGGCCCAAAACAGCAATTTAATGTCTGGGTGTGGGGGGGGCACCACACCACATCATGACTTTGACCATATTTCTGTCTCAGCTTTATGTACCATTTCCTCTAACATTTCTGAACATGTACAGCCTGTTCTGCACTCACAGAAACAAGATTCACCATGAAATCAATGTAAACAGTGGACCAATGACCATGTTTTGCTTCGGGTGGTAGCCTGGGCACCATTTAACAGCATGACTGAGACCAGATTTCAGTTTTAATTTACTATAACATTTTTTGTGAAACATTTCTGGACTTCTGGGCCATGTTAGACAGTGACACTACCAAGATTAGGCCTGAAACAATTAGTAAACAGTGGGCCAAACACCATGTTTTGGTCCGGGTGGAAGGCATGCAACATTTAGCAGCATGACTGAGACATTGGAGATGGCTGAGGTGAGAAGATGGTGATGTGAGGCAGCCAGGCATAGGTAAAATAATGAGGGCATACAGAGCGTAGAAGTTCCGTTCCTGGGGGGAAGCGGCAACCCGCATAATGTATTGGATGCAAAAGGGGAAATAGGCGAATGCCGAGTCAGGCTCCCAGCCATGGGGGGCAGTGTGATAGGACCATAAATTGAGGCTACAGACCAGGTAGGATGTAGAAGGCAAGCCGGGCAAAATCATGTTCCTGAAGGGAAGCAGCGTCCAGGTATCAGGCAGAGAATGCGTAAAGTTGAAGCTGTGGAATGGAGCTCAGACACCCATCAGTGATGGCTGAGATGGGATGATCCTGACTTGAAGCATCTAGTCATAGGTAAGATGAGGAGGGACATGGTGAAGAAGTTCCATTCCCAAAGGGAAGTGGCAACTGGCATGAGGTAGAGCAGCATGCTATGACTCAGTAGCTTGTGGACATGACTCCCTTCCCTGGTAGTTGGGGTGAGCTAATCTTCTGCTGGACAAGCACAGTTAGGGACAGAGGATATTAAGTTGGTAAGTACTATGAGGTGGTAAGTGTAACGGAATCCCATCCCTGGTAGACAGGAGAAGCTTACCTTCTCTCAACACCTCAGAAGGCACGAGTTAGGGATGGAGTCCAGAATACTGCTGATATGGTCTGGCTAAAGTGCAACCGCTGCTGTAGAGAGAGAGAGAGAGAGAGAGAGTAGAATTAGGAAATGTAAACAGGGATAGGATGATGAAGCAGTAGTTGACAATAAGATATTGGTAGAGTGGTAGGTATGATAACACAAAATAGGGATGACATATAAGGAAAGTGCCTTAGGGCACACTTAGAAGACGAAAACTTGCTGAACACAGGCAGGAACAAGAGGGCTGATAATGGGGACATGGAGGATGTACGATGCAAGGGGAAGTAAAAGGAGAAGGTAATGAAGCTTAATCACTGGGATACGTCCTTCTCTTCATCCTGAGGGATTGCACCAATGTCCCAATAGTGATGGGCATCAGGAGCAGCCAGTATAGGGACTGACTTAAGTAATGTGAGTAGAGGCTTAGGGCAGTATGAGGTTGGCAGCATGCATATGAACTCTACTAAAGTAGGCCTGACATTCACCCCCAGACCTCCCCCATTGTCTAATATAGTAAGCATGCAAACTACATTTCCTCCCATGGTGGCTGAGATGAAATGCGGCTGCTGTAGATTGCGTCAGGTAACTGAAAGAATCTGGAAGCATACCTGTGGAGTTATGAGAAGGTATAATGAACAGTTATGATGGTCTCATGTGAGAATGAATTACACAGTTTGGGGAACGCAGTATGGTAATGGCCCCAATAAATAGGTGGTGAGAAACGTATGAGTCAGAAACAACATACGCTAGCAGCTAATGTAGGTTTGTTAAAGACTTATAGTGGTGAGATGCCAGAAAGTGTAGCTGGAGTCCTTTCATCCAGGTAGAGGAGTAGGCAGGGTGGATCAGGGATGAATGGCGTGGCCAATCCGTGAGGTCTAGTAAGATGATGAAGTCATGGGAGTAGCTGGAAGGAAAGAATGCATGCAGGGAGGACAGGAAGAGGGAGCTCAGATGGAAGGAAAAGAGGACAGGCCATGAAGGGTGGAGTGGGAACACTTGTAACATTCTGTTGCCAGGTAGATAGGCTGGGAGACATGCTCAAAAACGCTGGTGGTGGGGAATCAGGTGGAATGGGATGATTGGAAAAAGCAGTTTGCGGTAAGGTGAAAAAGCCCAAAAGAAGGGAAGGAAGTGAACCCCAGGGCACCCGGGAAGGAAAGATTGAGAATGGGAAAAAGTAGGTAGCCGTAGCAGCTACGGAGGCCAAGGAAAAGAAATGGGACAGAAGGTAGAAGCAAACAGGAACGGAGATGGGAGTGGAGACACAAAAACCAAAAAAAAACAGACAAAAAACAAAACAAAAGGAGATCAGCAAGGGAGGCACAAATCAGAGCAGCAGCACAATGCAGCAAGGCCATATGAGGCATGCAGGGAGCTCAGGGAAAAACACTCCCTAAGCAAGGGAGGTGCATTAGTGGAGGGCTTAAGTAGAGGCTGTGGGAGGCACTATTCCTCACATTGAACTTCGGGCTAAGCCCTCCCATTGTGTAGTGAGAGACTGAGAGTACAGGAACTGCACTGAAATTAGGAGAATTGAGATTATATAATGATTTTCATATGCATTGTATCCCAGAGTGTTTTACAACGAAAACTGTTTGTAGTGGGACACTAAGCATGCAGGGACTACACAGAAATGAGAAGAATAGAAGCTAATTAAGATTATTATAACGATTTTCATAAACACTGTATCTTGAAGTGTTTTAAAATGAAAACACTTTTGTAGTGGGAAACTATGAGTGCAAAGAGACAGTACAGAAATAAGAATTAGGATTTCTATAGTGCTTTTCATACCCACTATATCCCTAAGTGCTTTAGAAAGCATACCTGGAGGCAGGGAGCTGGTGACAGAATTACAGTAAGAAGAGAGGAGCTGCCTGAGCTATGGCAGAAGAGGGACCCGAAAGTAGAAGGACAACAGCAAAAGTGGCTTCAGGACAGAGGGCACACCACACAGCGTGGACAGTCCAGGCAGGATGGTATGCCTGCTGGCCAGTGATGGCTCCATTTTCTTCTCCATTGTTGCAACTAGGCAGGTCAGCTTGTGTATCCCTTCCCCTCAAGGTATGCCATAGTTGAAGACATAATCCACACTGTGAGGATTTCCCCACCTGCATCTGATCCTTCAGGCTTCTCTGCACCTTGAGTCTTATTACAGCCCATTGGATTCCCCTCTTTCTCCTTTAAATGCAGTGTTTCCGTTGGAATTTCCCCTCTATGTACACTATCACCTCAGTGGGAGGAGTGGAATCAGCAACATGGGCTGAACCCTCCTCAGCTGTCACCTTCCTGTTGGCTTCCCATTCATCAGCATGTTTAATTCTTAGGTGGGTATGGTGCCGACTGGTCCCCAGATGAGTGCCTTTCCTTCCATGGCTAATATGCAACAGGATCTGTGTGATAATTTTGTATTTATTCAAGAGCTGTTTGACTTCAGGTAAACTCAAGAGGAGTGTAAGCCATGAGTGATGTGTCTGAGGTCAAACAGCTTGAGAGTAGATAAAAAATGTATCAAACAAGGTATCCACTGCATATTCCATTCATGCAATAGGTTAAGACCCAGTCTGTCAATTGTTCTTTTTTAACTTTCGTTTTTTTTTAATTTATAGCAGTTGTGTGTTTTGTTTTTTTTGGTTCTGTAACTTTCTGTTTTGGTTGCTATAGGCATTGCTATGGACACGCTGTTAGGATGATGCATCAGTGCTTAGATATAGCTGTTGATTGGTGGAATGAGCAGCTTTTGGAAATTTCCTGAAACAAGAGGGTAGCTGTGGTTAGCTAGGGTCATCATGGTCTTAATAAGCATCATATTCTCTGGAGAAATGAGAAGTATTCCTGGAACTGGACTGGTGGGGGAAAGGATTTTGGTTTGCTGCTGGCATGGGCAGAAATTCCTTTTTATCAATTCCATTGTACTGTTTTATCAAGGTTTGCAGTGTGTGGATGGGGATGTCTCTACCAGTATTGGAGTTCTTGATTTCAATCATACTGGAGCAGGAAAGAACAGGCATCATCACTGAATACTGTGTGGAGTAGAAGGCTTGACTAGTGGTCTGTACTAGCTTTGGTATGCATAACAAATTAAGTATTTCTTTACTTACTGAGTGAAAGTATCTGTGTGGAGAGTACAGCAGGGGCCAGATATTCAAAAGTTTGCCTGGGCACTAAGTGGTGTTTGCCCATGCTAACTGGATTTGCACCCAGTTCATGGCTAGGGTATATTCATAGCCCCTCACAGTGCAAGCAAAACCTGTTAGTGGCTGAGCACTAACTTACTGCTGTGCCTATGCAAAATGAAGGGGTCTACCTCTGCATATGGGTGCAGCCACACATTCAAACATTTTCACAGGTGGAAACTGTCACCTAAACATGTGCAAGTTGCTGCCTTTGCAACCCCCAACATTAATGGGGTGCAAGGCCAAGGTGGCAGGCAGCATTTCTGCAGTCACACATCCCCCACCCCTGAACCACTGCCCATTGAATCAATGGATGCCCTGGTGTCTAGTAGCACCATTCACCCTCTGATCACCCATCCCCATACTATGTAATTTGTCCTTGGTGTCTAGTGGCACCTCTGCTCACTGATCTTCCATCCCTATAAAACTGTTGTTTTCCCTTGAGTCCAGTGGTACCCTCCAGCCTTCAGTTCCCGTTCTGTAATATTGTTTTGCCTGGTATCCACTGGCACTCCCTTCCCTCTGATCCATGTCACATAATAATAATGGTTTCCCTTGTGTCTAGTGGCATCCACTGACCTTCAATTGCCCATCACTACACAAATGTTGTTTTCATGGTGTCCATTGGCACCCCCCACACTTTGATCGCCATCCCCATAAGAATGATGTTTTCCCTGGTGTCTAGTGGCATGTCCCCACCATTTGGTCTCCTTCCACAAAATAATGTTTTCCCTGGTGTCTAGTAGCACCCGCTGCCCTTTGATCCCAGTCCCACTAATAATGAAGTTTTCCCTGGTGTCCAGTAGCACCCCCATCCTTCAATCCCCACTCCTGTAATAATTATGTTTTCCCTAGTGTCTAATGACACAGCCTCCCTCTGATCACCCTTCCCCTTGAAAGTGTTGTTTTCCCTGGCATCTAGAGGCATCTCCCCCTCTCCAATCCCCATCTCTGTAATAATGAGCTTTCCTGGTGTCTAGTGGCACCCTCCATACTTCTATCCCTGGCCTGACATGTTGACTGACTCCCTGGTGTCTGGTGGAACCCACCACACCTGCCAAGTGCCTGTCCTAGTGTCACCCTGACATCCTGGAGGAGAGAGGAGGGCTGTACCAGTCACCATATTGAACCATCCATGCAGCTCTATCTACATAAATGCAGAGGTTGGCTGAGGGTGCTTAGTGTGGGTGGTTTGGGGCTCTGCTAGCCTCCAAGATATCAGATTGGCACTGGGACAGGTGCTCAGCAGGTCAGGGGTACCATTAGATACCAGGTAGTCACTTAGCATGTCAGACAAGGGCATAAGAGTGCAGGGGTACCACTAGATACCAGGAAAAAACTCATTATTACAGGGACAGGGATCAGAGAGTGAGGTTACCACTAGACACGAGGGAAAACATCATTATTACAGGTATGGGGATCAAAGGGTGGGGATGCAACTAGAAACCAAGGAAACATCATTATTATGGGGACAGGGATCAAAGGTCAAGGGTGCCACTAGACACCAAGGAAACAACACTTTTATGGGCCTAGTGACTGGGAGCAGTGGTGCCACAAGCCACCAGGGTATACTCTAAGTAGACAGGAACAGGTGATCAGAGGGCAGGGGGTGCCACTGGACACCAGGGAAATGGGAAAATTATAGGGACAGGTGATCCAGAGGCTGGGGGTGCTACTGGACACAAAGGAGGACATTTGAATTAGCCTCCAAGTTGGTCCTATATTATCAGGACATTACTAAAAGGTACAGTGGGATTTGTAGCCAGGGACTTATATGCTCTTTTTTATGTGTCTGGGGAAGTGTTCTATGGTTTAAGCTTTAAAACAGAAACCTCCATAGAGAGGTTCTGGCAGAAATATGAGCACCTTCAGAATACATCTTTGTGGGAGCCCTTTTTAGTAATTCCACTGATAAAACCAACTATTATGGATGTCTTAGACATACCTGTTCCTATCCTTGATGCAGATTGTGTTTGGATCGGGCAGTGGAAGGTCATGCTGCAGCTGAAACAGATTACTACTGGTCTTTTGCACATACCAGGCAGTTTCTACATTGGTCATGACCAAGTTTTATGTTTCTGCCCTGGACAACCCTGGACTTGTCACAGGTGTGAGGCTAGGACCTCACTCAGTTACAGCTGTGATACATCTAACTGTAATCTATGTACGGAATTCAGTCACATTCCTGAGAAATGCCCAAATCCTTTGAGATGTAACTTGTGTGATGAGACATGCATACAGACGGTATCCTTGAGCAGCTCATAACAAACTAGATAAGGCCATCCATGATCAAGCAGAAATCATCACAGCGAGTCAGGCCAAAGTATATGAAATGCAGAGTCTTTCAACAGATCCAACACCTGGATCATTTTTTATTTATTTATTTATGACTTTGATTACCAGGTTAGTGCACTGATCCAAGGGACTGGTTTCAGGCACGACCCAGGCCACAGGAGTAGCACAGAAAAAATGGTATACATACATACCTTTATACACATGTGATAATTGTTTATGCACAATTGTAATAATAACAATACAAGAAAAGTACTGACTGAAGTAATAAGAGCAAACTATACAATACAGATACAGAAATCAAAATTAACTTCAATAGGCAATCAGTTAAGGATGTTGTGAATGGATACCCTCAACAGATCTGCAGCTTATCCATCAGGTAGGGAAATGGGCAGACTGGGTGGGCCAAGTGGTCCTTATCTGCCATCAAATTCTATGTTTCTATGTAACCTGGAGAGCAATCTGTACACTGCACATAGGATAATACAGAACAAGAATCACACACTGACCAGGTCGAAGTGCATACCCTAGTTCCAGCTCCTGAGCAGCTCTATTTGAGTCTTCAAGCTCAATTACATAAGTTAATTTCACAAGCCCAAGATGAGAATAGGGGTTTTGGTACCATATTGAAAATATCAGCGAGGCCCTCTACATGCTTGGATGGTACTGTTCTTCTGTGTTATTACATCCGATCCAGAGCTCAGCTTCCTTTGCCATTTTACAGTTGGCAAACAGCAAGGTGAGTGTATCACTATTTCTTATCAAATGTACTTTTTTGGGGTAGAAAAAAAATTGATGAGCAGTGATTTTATAAAATAAATCATGTGTAGTTACTCAAACTTAATACACCCTCGGGTGTGTGATACTTGATAAACCCCTTGAGCTTTGCTCTTGGGGTTTATGTAGCATCACACACTTTGGCTGTGTATTAAATTCTTATAATAACTGGGTTCCCCTTTTTCCTGTAAGGAACCCGTGGCAGAATTTGTCATTATAAAGGAGCGTTTATAATGGCAAATACACACACACAGTTTCCCTCATGCTACGCATGCGCCTGCCACAGTTCACCACTTCCTGACCTCTCTGCTTGCCCCCGACAAAAAGTCAACTGCCTTCTTCCAAAGTTACTCGGTGGTAAGTTATATGTACTTTTAAATTCTAGTAACATTCCACATTTACGGTGCTAAATAGCGTTTTTAAATATTTTAAAACCACGGGCACTGTGTCACCGAACAAAAACGTAATGTGGCCCCGTCTGCCACAACCCAGAGCCAGAACCTCAACTATTTTATATAATTGCTGTGGTGAAAAAGGAAAACCCAGCAATTATATAAAATAAATTATGGGGTGGTGTGTAAACTCAAAGTTTACACACACCCTTGGGTTTAGATGCTTTGCACAAACCCCTCTTGCTTCGCTCTCGAGGTTTATATAGCATCCGACCTCTTGGGTGTGTATAAATTCTCGTTAAACACACCACCCCATACTTTATTCTCTATGTAATGTACACCATCTCATATATTGTTCCATACACACATACACACACACACACACACACCATTATATATCTATATCTATCTATCTATCTATATATATATAGTATGTGTATATATATATATATGTGTGTGTGTGTGTGTATATATATATATATATTCATTGCAACAAAACTATGTAAATGCAGACATTAGGGTATGCTCTTATCCTAGGGTAGTAATTAATACCTCCTTAACTTGGCTTCCTATTGTTTAGTGACCTATCCACAGCTCCTTGTGGTTTCTCCTGGGTCCCCAGTCCTTGATCATGTCACAAGCTGCTTCCCTTTGGCCTGCCTAGAAGGCTGAACCATATCTTGATTAGAATCTTTCAGAAGATGATCAAAATAGCTGTGCTTGTGGTTTGGGGAATATCTGGAGCTACACATCTACCATTCAGGTCATGAAGGCTGTGGGGCTGGTTGTTCACCATCCCCCATCATCTGAATCTTTAGACTTAAAAGAAAAGAAAAAAATAGTACTAAGACTTAAATCTCTCACTAATTGGAGCCAGAAAACTTACCTGTTAGATGCTGTGATTTTCCCCACATTTTTGTACCACACAGCACTTTGACCTGGTTAGTTGGTCAATTGCCAAGGCTAGTCAATTGATATGGGCCTAAACCTGGGCTGCTTGAAGTAGTAGACATCCAACAAGTCAGTCTGGCTCTGGTTTTGAGAGTCATTGGAGCTGTACACCTGCCATTGGAGTCATGAGGGCTGTGGTGCTGCTGCCCACTCTCCGCAATCACATGGACCATTAAAGACTTAAAAGGAACCTCAGAGCCTTAAAACACAATAAATAAATAAACCAGGACCTTTAAATCCTCCACCATCTGGAGCTAGGGAATTCACCTACAGGTTAATCTAACCACTTCCTTTGCATGCCCAAGTTTGAACACAATTTCACTGGTTTATATACAGTACTAGCTTTATTCTGTCTTGCAGGTTTATCTTGCTACCTAATCTTACTAGATTAGGCCTGAATGCAATATTGCTTGTATTAACTGCTGTGGGAAAGGAGGAAACACCCTATCTAGGGTAGGGATACAAAAAGGAGTAAATGTATAGTTGAAAGGGGAAAATTGGAAGCACCTATGGTGTGGAAAAAGAGGCAACACCCTATCTAGGGTCATTATACACAGAGGTCAAGTAAAACAAAAGAGATGAGAATTAGGAACACCCTATCTGAGGTAAGGGTACAAAGCAGATTCCAGTAAGCGTAGTGAGTGAAGGATTGGGAATCTTGGGAGTGATACAGTACAGTAGTTGTGGAGTGACAGTTTTCAGAGAGACCTTCTGGAGAATGAGGTGCTGCTGCATCTGTATGTACCTCTCTGGGCTTTGGGATGAGGTCTCTGGACTCCAGGCCAGGTTAGATAGATTTTGGGGGACCTCTTTCCCCACCCATGGGCCACTGAGTCCACCACCAGTGCCTTTAATGATGCCTATGATGGGGCCCGCTGGTCTGTGGTAGGCTCCTGAAGGGTGGTGATGGTGGGTTACTGGCCTGTGTCACTTCAAAACTTTTTCACCACTCTGGCAGGATGGAATTGCAAGCAGGAGGCACTCATGGTAGCGACTAGGGAGAATGTCGGGGTCCTCCAAAGGGGATGCCCCAAGGTGGGAGGTAGAGGACCCCAGCAGAGGAGGAATCAACTTCTGGTGGGGGACTTAGTTGTTAGGGTGTAGATTTTGGAACAGGAAAGGAGGGAAAGATGGACATGAGGAACCTACATGGTGCCTCAGCTTTGAGATGGAAATTAGATCCTAAGCATTGCAAGTGTGGCAGGGCAGCAGGAGGAGCTGGATGACATTGTCCACCTGGGAACTTATGAGCTGGCCGGGGATCGAATTATTCAAGGAGATGTTAGGGAGATGGGTAGGGGCCTTAGGCAGGTAGTGCACTCAGTGGCATTTGCTGAGGTGCTGCCTGTCTATGATTGCGTATGCCAATGTAACAGTGACATTTCGATAGTGAAGTACATTACAGCACCAATTCAATGTTGCCGCTGTAATGTACCTATGGACCATGGAACTGCTTCTCCATGTCTTGCACACCCTACATGAATTAACTCTGATTTGGAGTTGAATATATTAAAATATGGGGGGTGCAGGTGGCAGAGCTCCTGCATGGGGGTTTGGCATGCAAAACCCCCGCGAAAAAAACAAACAGTTTACTTCATGGCTTTATGTGAACTGCAATTTCAGTCTACATAAATCCATGGCTGTAATGACAGTCAACAACATTTTTGTCAAACCAGCATCATAGACCCCTATGATTGGGGGAAGATAGGGGTTTCTACTCCGGAAGCGACAACTCTTGGTTGAAGGAGTGGTGAAGAAAGGAGGGGTTTAGCTACATTGGGGACTGGGGAACAACCTGGAGTGATAAGGATCTATACTGGGGTGATGGCCTGCATCTGTCTGGGAGGGGAACCACAGTCCTCAGTGGGCAGTTTAAATGTTACCTTGATGAACATTTAAACTAGCTGAGGGTGTAGCAGAAGGAATCATGGAGGCACAAACTGCCCTCCTCCTCCTCACAGACTGAAGCAGAGGGATGGGGGGACTCGAGGGGAGGAAAAAAGTGTGGTAGAAGACAAAGGGGGACAGGAATAAGAGCTGTAAAAATAGAGGGGAAAAGAAGGCCGGGCAACAAGGCCAAAAGGGGGTAGCAGGCAGTCTGGGAACTAAGTGTTTAAGGCCATGTTTGCAAAAGGAAGAAATCTAGAAAATAAAATTCTGGACCATGAGGCCATCATGGTGGAAGCAGACCTGGATATCATGGCTATTACTGAGTTCTGGTGCACAGGAAACAACAATGGGACATAGCCATATGAGGCTGTACCCAGTTCAGGAAGGATAGTGTGGGAAGCAGCCATGAGTGATGAGCCCAAGGACAAACAGTTCAAGCGGAAATAAAAAAAATCACTATACAAGGTCCCTGTTGCATTTTTTTATTTATGCAATAGGGATCCTTTAGGGCAGTGCAGGGAGATCTGCTTTAAAGTATTTATTTTTTCATGTAAATTTGAATGGAGTTTTTGGTGATTTCCCAGTGTAGCTCTGCTTAGCATTGTCACTGCTACATGGTTTCTAGGGATGCTGCAATGTCCTGATGCACTCAACATCCTTGTGTTCAACTGATCCTTTTTGTGTCTTATTTGGTGTCAGGTTGTGATTAACATAATTTCAACAAAAGAATGGGTGTCTGTTAGGAAGCAGGCCAGTGAGTTACTAGTATAATGATAGTTGGTCTTATTGTGACTTGATGTGTGGCCAGGGACATATCAGTGGCATTATTTTTTGTTTAAGATTTTTTTTTAAGTTCTTGTGAGCCACAAGATTGACAGGCATTAGCAAGTACTGAGAGCAAGTGGGAGGAAGGTGTCCTTCAGGATCAGCTTTGGGGGCCATGGAACAGGAAATAAATATGGTGTGACACAGATTCATTGTGGAGAGGCATTGCTATTTTTACTGTTGATATTGACAGTGCATGATGCGTAGGGCCAGGAGCGGCACTGAAGATGTGAAGAGAGCAGGTTGGTGAGCAAGTGACCAAGTTGGGGGGCAAGTATTGTTAATGAGTAGTTTGTGCTTTGAGCTTCAGTCTAAAGAAAAAAAAAACAGGAAAGGACAAAAGAGGATGAGTTTTCTTTTACAGAGAATGTGTTCTACTTTATAGGCTAGTGAGCTTGTTGTCATGGGGAAAAACGTGAGTGAGTGAGTGAATGGAAAGTTTAGTATGTTGATTATTATTTTGTATAGCAGACTGAAATGTAGACTAATAAGTAGTGCCAATGGGCTGAGACTTAGGTGATGGGCAGGGCCATACAGTAACATGTGTACTATGCATTTAAAAGCATAGTGACATTTCTTTTTTTTTTATAAATATACTTTACTGAAAAACATTAAACAATAGACAAACAGAACTGAACATAGAAACATAGAAACATACAAGTTGACGGCAGATAAGGACCGCAAGGCCCATCCAGTCTGCCCATTTCTTTTTCTACCTTATAAATGTGCCATCGGCCTTTGCTCTGTCAGTGGCCTATCTATTCATACTCATTTGTATTGCTCCCTTATGCCTATACAATGCCTGTTTCAAGCTCTGCACTGTATTCATAGCCACCACTTCTCGAGGTAGGCCATTCCATGCATCCACCACCCTTTCTGTGAAAAAGAATTTCCTCACATTCCCCCTTAATCGCCCCTCTAATCTCATGCTGTGTCCTCTTGTCCTGCTATTTTTCTTATATTTAAACATGTTAGACTCTTTCACCTTGTCAATGCCCTTAAGGTGTTTGAATGCCTCGATCATATCACCTCTCTCCCTCCTTTGCTCAAGGGTATACATATTGAGCTCTGTTAATCTGTCCTCATATGTCTTCTGATGCAGTCCCTGCACCATTTTGGTTGCCCTTCTCTGGACTGCCTCAATTTGGTTAATGTCCTTGTAAGGTGTGGCCTCCAATACTGCATGCAGTACTCCAGATGGGGCCTAACCAGTGTCTTGTAAAGAGGATTATTACCTCCCTCTGACGACTTGCGATACCCTACTAATACACCCTAACACCCCTAGTCTTGCCTACTGCTTTAGAGGTCTGCTTGGATGATTTCAGGTCATCAGTGATGATGATGCCCAAGTCTCTTTCTTCCTTTGTGACTGCTAGCAACTCTCCTCCCAACCTATAGGTGGCTTCAGGGTTTCTCTTCCCTATGTGCATGATTTTGCACTTCTTTGCATTAAATCCCAGTTGCCACTCTTCTGACCATTTTGCTAGTTTATCCAGATCTCTTCTCATTCTGCCCACCCCATATGGATCATCTACTCTGTTGCAGATCTTGGTGTCATCTGCAAACAGACAAGCCTTACCCTCTAGTCCATCTGCAAGGTCTCTAATGAAGATGTTGAAGAGGACTGGGCCCAGGACTGATCCCTGAGATACCCCACTTGTGATTTGAATCTCTTCTGACTGTATACCATTTACCACCACTCTCTGTTTTCTGCCCGTCAACCAGTTTGCCACCCAGTTGACCAACTTCTGACCCACCCCCAGCCTACTTAGCTTATTTATCAATCTTCTATGTGAAACAGTGTCAAAAGCTTTGCTGAAGTCAAGGTAGGTGACATCAACTGCTCCCCTGGTCCACCACTCTGGTTACCCAGTCAAAGAAATCTATGAGATTAGTTTGACAGGACCTTCCTTTGTAAACCCATGCTGTCTTGGATCCCTGTCCCTATGGATTCCAGGTGTTGCACTATCCTTTCCTTAAGGAGTGCCTCCATAATCTTGCCCACTACTGAGGTAAGACTGACTGGTCTGTAGTTCCCTGCCTCCTCCCTGCTACCACTCTTGTGGAGCGGGGTCACATGAGCCCTTCTTCAGTCTTCTGGGACCTTTCCTGTGCTCAGAGACTCACTAAACAGTTCTGCTAATGGCTCTGCTAGTTCCACCTTTAGCTCCTTAAGTACCCTGGGATGTATGCCATCAGATCCCATTGCTTTATCCACCTTGAGCTTAGCAAGCTCTTGTAGGACCCTTTCTTTTGTGAAGGGAGTAGTGCTCACCTCCTTCCCCCCTGTGTCCATGGTGCTGAGCTGTGGGCCCTGCCCCACCTTCGCTTCAGTAAATACTGAGCAAAAGTATCTATTTAGGATAGATGCTTTACATGGTCCTCCTCCTCACATGCTCCTTTTCTCCATTAAGCTTAGCAATACCCCTGGACTTTCTCCTTTCACTAATGTATCTATAGAAAGTCTTGTCACCTTTCTTTACTGTTCGTGCTAGTGTTTCCTCAGTTTGGGACTTTGCCTGCCTTACTGCCTTCCCTGCTTCCCTTAGGGCAGTTTGGTATGCCTCCCTATCTTCATCCCGCTGTGTTCCTTATATTTCCTGAAGGCCAGCCTTTGGCTCTGACCTTTTCTGCTACTGTATTTGAGAACCAAAGTGGTTTCCTTCTTCTTTTGCACTTCCTTTTCTGTCTAACACAATGGGATGTTGCTTCGAGTATTGCATCCTTAATGCTTGCTCACTTTGCCTGTACCCCCTCACCTGTGTATTTTACCAGGGCTAGCTTAACTCTGTTGGCCATCTTATCAAAGTCAGATCCTCTGAAGTCCCATATTTTTGCCTTGGAATGGACTGATTTAGATGTAGTAGCCAAATTGATCCGTACCATGTGATGGTCACTGGCCCCCAGGTGACCTTCTACCTGGAGATCTGTGATCCCTTCCCTTTTAGTCAGTACTAGATCTAGGATAGCCCTGTCTCTTGTGGGTTGTTGTACCAGTTGTTTGAGGCCCTCCCCCTGCAGGGAATCCACTATGTGTCTAGTTCTGGCAGATGTTCATGCTGGTATTGACCAATCTGTATCCAGCATGTTGAAGTCTCCCATTATCAGAACCTCCCCTTTAGCTGTCATGTTTTGTATATCTTCTAACAGTAATGCATCTATGTCCTCCCCCTGGTCTGGGGGCCTGTAGACAACCCCAGTTCTTATGGCCATCTCATTTCCTGTTTCCAGGGTGACCCACAGTTCTTCTGGCTCCTTATGTGTTTTCTGAATTTCTGTAGCTTTGATATTTTCATTGACATACAGGCCTCCCCCCCTTTTTGCACCTCGTTCTCTTCTGAACAATACATTGCCAGGTACTGAAGTCTCCCAAGTGTGGTTACTGGTAAACCACGTCTCACTAATTGCTACTATGTCCAGTTTAGCCTCTGACATTATTGCCTGCAGGTCTGGGATCTTATTTCCCAGGCTGTGACCATTTGTGTACATGATTTTCCATTAGCCAGATTTCAGTGTGTTAGTTGTTGGGTGAGGTTTGGCATTACTCCTGTGCATCGTATGAGGAGACAAACTTTTTTTCTTACCTGGTGATGCAAATGAACTGCAAACATGCTGAATCACTGTTTGGCCACTAGCTGAGGGGGGAAGGGTGTTCTTCCCATTCCACGTATGGGGTGCTGCACCCATCTCCCCATTTGCTAGTTTAAATATTCTGCAAAGACATCAAACTTCTGCCAATGCACTGACTCCTCCTTAGTCAGATGCAGTCCATCAAATTTAAAGAACTTTCACCCCAGAACTGTTGCCAGTTCCCTACAAATCTGTGTCCTTTTTCCTGGCACCAGCCCTTGAGCCACGTGTTTAGCTCCCCTATCTCCCCTTCTCTGACCTTCCGTCCATCTGCCCCCTCTCCCAGACTGGCAGGATCTCAGAGAAGGAGATGCCGGATGAAATGAATGATAGTTTGTCACCCAGCCTGGTCAGGTGTTCCTTGGTCTCCACAACTGACCGGCTGGCGAGATCATTAGTCCCTATGTGTACTAGGACATCAATGTTTTCTCCTGCTTTGTGAACAACAACAACAAAATTAATATACAGCTACTATAGTAACAAGCCAACCAACTAAACCTCTCCAAAGAAAAAAAAGAAAGAGGATTCCCATCCCCTCATACGAAACCATTCCCATAGAGTATGACATTGATGATACCTCTTACTAGCAATAAATAGAAAACATATACAAAGAAAAAAGAGGAGCTTGGTATCCTGAAGAAAAAAATTATCAACAGCTAATAATGCATATAAGTGTCCCCATCTGTCACAAAATGTTGATAAGCTATTACAGAGGGAAGCAATGTGTTTTTCTATCGATAATGCAAACATGATTTTGTGATACCAATCCCTCCATGTGGGAGTATCTGTATCAAGCCAATGATATAAAATGACAACTATAGCCACAAGGGTAATTACAGTGACATAACCCTTCAATGGCCAAATATTTGTGAGGAGTAAAAACCAACTAGTCATGTTAATGGATTAAAACAATTCTCCAAACCCAGGAGAGCATCTAAACAATGTTTAATATCACTCCAGAAGGGAACCACCTTAATACAATCCCACAACATATGTTTCAGGGTACCTTCTCCTACACCACATTTAGTACATACAGGTGACACTCATTTGCCCACCTTGTAAAGCTTATGTGAGGTAAAATATAAATTGTGAAGTATATTATGCTGTATTAAGTGATACTTGTCCTGTTTTATATATCTGTGTAAAGTTCGCCACACAGAGTGCCATGTTTGTGATGTCCATTGCAAATCCAAGACCTATTGCCAATAAAAACAAATGCCCAAGGGAGTATGAGGATCTATAGTTTGAAGGGTATGGTTCAATCCTGAAACAGGGTGAGGTTGATAGGCAACCACAATAAGGGAGTCTAAACACTCACCAGCAGATACTGTCCATAGGGGAGGGCCTAGGTAAGCAGCAACTGCATGAGTCAACTAAAAATATTTAAAAGGGGAGGAGGCTGCTCATCTCCAGGCTGAGTTGGCCAGGATTCAGGGGACCTCCTTTCCCACCCAGAGACCACCAGGGCCACCACTGCTGCCTCAGAGGTTGCCAAGAAAGAGGAGCGGTTGGACCACAGTGGGCTCAAGGAGGGTGAGGGTGGTCGATCAGAGGCACATCCCTCCAGTTGTACCTCTCCACAATTCATATGCCATTCTGGCAGAGTGTGGTTCCTCTATGGAGGCACCCAAAGTAGAGACCAAGGAGGATGCTGGGAACCTCTACAAAGGAGATACACAGGAGGGTGGCATGGGACCCCACAGGGGAAGGAAACAACTCCTGATGGGGGACTCCATTGTTAGCAAGGCAGAACTGGGGGAGGGAGGTGAGAGGGCAGTAAGGTGCCTGCCTGGCGCCATGGCTTGGAGGGACAGAGAGCAAATCCTCAGGATTGCAGGAGCAGCTGCATGAGGGAGGGAGATGGATGTCATTGTCCACTTAGGGACAAATGACCTGGCTGGAAAAGGGATCAGAACTGTGCAGGAGAAGTTTATGGAGTTTGGGAGGGGTCTTAGACAAGTAGCACACACAGTAACCTTCTTGGAGGTGCTGCCTGTCTATGGTATGGGTGAGACTAGGCTGCTCTGTACCATGGAATTCAATCAGTGGTTGAAAAACTGGTGCAGAACTCAAGGTTTTGGCTTCATTGGGGGACTGGGGGTCCACCTGGAGGGATGCAGGCCTATACTGGCATGATGGTCTGCATCTGTCCAGGAGAGAAACCAAGATCGTAGGTAACAGCTATAAATGCTTCATTGGCAAGCATTTAAAGTAGCTAAGGGGGAGGCACTGAAAAAGAGAAGGGAAATCTTCACTCCCTCAAAAAAACAGGGTACTTAGTGAGGTAAACGCAAAGATAGATAAGTCGATAGGGAGAAGGGCAGGGGTAAATGGAGAAAAAGATAAAGGCAATAAGGACAGGGATGGGGCAAAAAGGGGTAAGGCTATCAAAAAATGGAGGGTAATCAGTACCAATGCCTGTAGTCTAGGTAACAAGCTCACTGAACTGGTGGCCTTGATGGAAGAGGGATGCCTGGATATCATGGCAGTCACAGAAACATGGTACTCAGAGAACCATGACTGGGATGACAACATACCAGGGTACACAGTCTACAGGAGGGACAGGGAGGGTAGAAGAGGAGGAGGAGGAGTAGCTCTACATAAGGGAAGGGATCAACGCAACAGAACTAAAGGGCAAACAGGGAGGAGAGGAGGCAATGTTGGTCACCCTGGGGACTGGAAATGACACAACAATCCACACTGGGGTTGTACACACACCCCTATCTCAGGGAAAGAAAATCATAGAAGGCATCCTTAGGATGGCAGAGAAAGGGGATATATTGCTGATGGGGGACCTGGATATGCCAGATGTTAACTGGAGCACCTTTGCTGCAGCCACATTAAAGAGCAGGGCCATTCTCAGTGCCCTACAGGGGGCATGCCCCAGACAGCTAGTGTTGGAACCCACTCAGGAGGGAGCAATCTAAGACCTAGTGCTGTAAAATTGGGATGGAGAGAGGATCTGAGATCTAGAAGTGGGTAGCCATCTGGGAACAAGTGACCACCAAACAGTGTGGTTCACAATAACTCAGCTGTAGAGTCAAGCCATACAAAAATGAAGGTACTGAATTTTAGGAGGGCTGATTTTGTCAAAACAGGAGTGCCTCAGAAAAGCACTAGCAAACAGGAAGGAGCAACAATGGGGAAACATCAAAACTGCCATCACATAGGAAACAAGCCTTTATGTGATGCAAATGAAGAAATCAAAATGAAAGAAAAAAACTCTATGGTTCTCAAAAGAGGTGGTGGGGAAGGTTAGGGAGAAAAAGATAGCATTTGGGAAGTATAAGGAAACACAGAAGGAGCAGGACAGAGAACTATACCAGTTGAAGCAGAAGGAGGCGGGGAAGGCAGTCAGAATAGCAAAGTCCAAAACTGAGGAAAAGATACCCAACTCATAAAAAAGGGGATAAAATATTTTATAGGTACATTAATGTGTGAAGAAAGACAAAGGGAGGGATACTGAGGCTGAATAAAGAGCAGGGTGGGTGGGCAGAGAGGGACAGTGAAAAAGCAGAGACACCGAAGGAATACTTCTGCTCAGTATTCACAAAAGAAGAGGAGAGGAGAGGAGAGGAAGGTACCTAATCCAATCAATAGAAGCACTCTGGATAGCGAGGTTGATATCAGTCCTTTCACAGAAGAAAGGGTTCTGAAGGAACTCCTAAAACTGAAGGTGGGCAAAGCTATGGGGCCTGATGGGATTCACCCCAGAATTCTAAAACAACTAAGGGGAGAACTAGTAACACCATTGACTACCCTTTTTAATGAATCATGGGAGGATGGTGTGGTACCTGAAGACTGGAAGAGAGTGGATATGATTGCCCTTCACAAAAGTGGGAGCAAGACAGAGGCAAGAAACTACCAACCTGTCAGTTTGACCTCAGTGGTAGGGAAAATGATGGAATCACTTTTGAAGGAAAAAATTGTTGAGTACCTAGAGGCCAGTGGGGCACAGAACCCAAGGCAACATGGAGACACAGTGGGAAAGTCATGTCAGATCAAATCAAATCATCTTTATTTATAAAGCGTCTTTCAAAACCAAGGCGCTGTACAATGATTCACATAAGTACATAAATTAAAATAATAAAATTAATAGCCATAACTAGGATAAGCTAAACCAAATAAATAGGTCTTTAACTCATTTTTAAATTTCTCGATGGTTGGACAATCTCTCAACCAGATGAATCTAATCAATTTCTTTGACTGGGTGACCAAAGTAGTAGACCAGGGAAGGACTGTGTACATGGCCTACCTAGACTTTACGAAGGCATTTGACACAGTCCCACACAAAATATTAATATACAAATTAGCCAGCCTAGGAGTGGGTCCCAGGGTGGGTAGCCTGAATAAAGCATTGACTAGACAACAGGACACAGAGGGTAATAGTAAACAGAGTCCACAGTGAAGAAAGGGGTGTCACTAGTGGGATACCACAGGGTTCAGTAATGGGTCTGGTCCTTTTTAATGTTTTTATAAGTGACATTGCAGAGGGACTGGAAGGAAAAGTATGTCTCTTTGCAGATGATACAAAGATCTACAACAGAGTTAATACACAAGGTGGGGTGGAAAGGATGAGAAGGGACTTGGCAAGGTTGGAGGAATGGTCAAAGGTATAGCAGCTTAGATTCAATGCAAAGAAGTACAAAGTAATGCACCTGGGAAACAAACACCCAGAGGAAGAGTACACAATGGGTGTGAGATACTGACAACAACAGAAATGGAAAGGGACCTATGGTAGTTATATTAGATGACCTAAAGGTGGGCAAGCAATGTGAGAAGGCAGTATGAAGGGTGGGAGGATACTGGGATACACAGGGAGAGGAATCACCAGTAGAAAACAAAAAGTTGTTATCCCTCTGTTCAGACAGTTGGTGAGACCCCATCTGGAGTACTACATGTAGTTCTGAAGATCCCATCTCTGCAAAGACATAGACAGGATAGAGGCTGTCCAAAGGAAGGCAATCAAAATGGTGCAGTGTCTGCTCCAGAAGACATATGAAGAGAGAGACAAAAAGGGGCTTAATATGTATACCCTCAAGGAAAGAAGGGAGAGGGGGGACATAATAGAAACTTTCAAGTACTTCAAGGGAATCAACAAAGTCCAAGAGGGTAGCATCTCTCAGAAAAAGAGATGTACGAGAACAAGGGGGTACAATTTGAAGATAGAGGGAGGATGGCTCAGAAGTAATGTGAGGAAGTATTTTTTCATGGAGAGGGTTGTGGATGCATGGAGCAGCCTTCCTGAGAAGGTAATGGGTCAAAAACAGTGGAGAAATTCAAGACTGCATGGGACAGACATAAAGCAATTCTAGTCGGGTAGGAGGAAGTAGGCTGTTGGTTAACTAGGATCTGCAACTTATCCATTAGGTAGGGAAATGGGCAGACTAGGTGGGCCAACCTGTTCTTATCTGCCATCAAATTCTTTGATTTCATGTTTCTGTGTTAAAAATGGAGGAGTTGGATAAACCAAATTGTTATTGTAAAACAGCAAAAGACAAGAAATGATCACCTTCCAAAACAGAGACAACAGAAGTCAGTGGAAGTCACGGCCATAATGTGGAAATAATACGGAGGCAAGCAATTTGGAAATTTAAATTCTGCAAAAGAGGTTGGGAAATATCCTTGTGCCAGTGAAGACCCAAGGATATACCCAGCTGGTAATGAGCCCTGTGAGATCAATGAATCAAGGTCAGTTGAAGGGAGGCTGGTAACTACGAAGATTTAATGTAAAGCAAACTATTAGTTTGAATATAAATATGAAAAAGAGTACTCCGACAATTGGACCCCTGTGAATGGATTGTTACTTGATAAGGTGGAAATGGCTACTGAATTAAATAGATATTTCATTAGTGTTTTGGACCTAAATATTCTATTCCAGTTATTTCTACTGAGAACACCAACGGTGTGAAACTATTTAATACAAAAGAGGTTCTCAATGCTATTAGTTCCTTTAAATCTAATAGTTCCGCAGGCCCAGATGGGATCTCACCTAAATTTATTAAGGAAGTGGCACAACAAATATTAGGACCATTGACTACTTTGTTTAATGCCTCACTTAATGAAGGTACAACTCTTCCAGTATGGAATGAGGCCACAGTTATTCCACTACACAAAAGTGGTAGCAAAAACAGTGTAACAAATTAAAGACCCATAAGTTTAACATAAGTAATCTGTATATTAATGGAAAAATTACTAAAAGTAAGAATAACGGCACATCTAGTGAATTAGGGCATGCTGATATAACACAACATGGGTTTGTCCAGGGCCAATCATGTTTAACAAACCTTAATTTTTTCGAGCCGGTGAGCGAAGCATTGGATAATGGGTTATCAGTAGATGTTATCTTTCTCGACTTTTCAAAAGCTTTTGACCCAGTTTCACATAGATTATTAATTGAACAGATGATACAGTTATATATCCATCCCCTGATCATAAGTTGGGTCAAATTGTGACTTTCAGAATGAAAACAAAAGGTCTCATTAAAGGGTCACTTATCTCCTTGAGGTTTGGTTACAAGTGGAGTTCCCCATGGCTCTGTCCTGGGTCCCTCTCTTTTCAACATATTAATATCCTCTATGCTTCTTCTTAATAAAAATTGATAGATGGAAAAATATGTAAACAATTGCAAACTGGATCGTACTATAACTAATCATACACCAGCTTTAGAAATTTAAAATAACCTTACTCATATTGAGAGCTTGGCTGCTTTACCACGCCGGTTTGACATCTCTAATGTTGAATGGCATTACAGTGACAGGAATCATGTCAACTGCAAATTGCAGTTGGCATGCTTTCTTGCAGACTCCCGGCCCTGTTTTTCTAGTGGGGGGCTTTGCCCCCAAACCCCCCATGTGGGAGGCTCTGCCCCCACACCCCCCCACTAAAGGATTGGTAACTCCAGTCAAAGTTAACTCGAGGCAGGGGTGCAGGATCAGGAGACAGCATGCCTATGTCTTGGGAACACCAACACAGTGACCTGTCAGCAAAGTGTTGATTTTGATGACAGGAGCTTAGTTCGCTGTGTTGGTGTTGCCATATTGGGGGCATACTGAATTGAGCAAGGTACAACAAACTATCCTTTAATGAATTAAAATGTAAGATGATGCATTTGGGAAAAAACAATCCATGTTACAGTTATAAACTAAATAACGTCATCTTACAAATCACTGAAAATGAAAAAGACCTTGGGGTCACTTTTTCACACAACTTTAGATTTGATATGCATATCCAATTTATTGTAAAAAGGGAGACTCAAATGTTAAGCTGTATCCTAAAAATATTAAAAGTAGAAGCCCGGAGGTCCTGGTCCCCCCTTTATTCTAGTCTTGTAAGACCACGTCTAGAATTTTGTTCACCCTTGTGTTCTCCGGAAATAGTCAGAAAGAAACAATTAATAGGGAGGATACAACAAAATCTACTAAAATAATTTTTACTGTGAGTAGGTTGGACTATGGTACAAGATTAAAAAAATTGCGCCTCTACTCTATGCAATATAGGAGAGTAAGGGAAGATTTATGCTTAACATATAAAGCAATAAAATATGAGTCAATTCTGGAAACCATTGGTTTAATTAAAAATAACTTGAACAAAATTACCAGAATACATGATATGAAATTAAAAGGAGGCCATAATAAAACCAATAAAAGAAGCCAATGGTACTCCCAAAAAATTACAACAACATGGAATGCTTTACCAAAAGCTGTAGTGGCAAGTGAAACAATTAATATTTAAAAAAAAAATGATTGGACTCACATATGGGTGTTAAAAAAATTTGATTTCCACCATTAATAATGGTGGCGAGTTCACAAAAGGCAATCCTGCCTACCGAGTTCATACTCTTCCCATGATCTTCTGAATACCCACTGCGTTACATTAATTTCTCTCAATTCTAAGCCATAAAGGGACATAACCCTCCTCCAATTTGGCATCATTTGATCATCCTCATTGCAAGTATTTACTGCTGTTAAGGGCACAACAGTACAGAAAAAAGTTGGGTAGTTTGAGGCTCTCTACATATTGGGGTGCTGTAACTTTAAGATAGACCCTTTGCATAGTCTTAACCCTCCAGAAAAAATCCTTGTGAAGGTTTTGCAGTCAGGAGAACCATTTTTTTGTGAAAAAAGATGTTCAACATACCTAGGGGGTACAGACGTCTCAGCAAGAGTTTCATCTTTATAACATTTATACATTCCCATAAGGTCAAAGGAAGAGATGGCCAACGTTGTGAGTCAAGTCGGATGGTATGTAGAAGTGGTTCTAGATTAAATTAAGATCAGTGAGGTGTCTGGAAATTTTTATATCTAAATAAGTAATAGTGTGTTGTTCCCAAGATAACACAATATCTAATATAGATTATTTAATAGTCAAGAGGTTTAAGGCCAAACCTTGCATCTTACTTAAATTAATCTTACAATTGAAAACCTCTTCTACATGTCCTCATAAGCTGAAATGTTATATCAAGTACCCCCCACTAAGATGCCCTTAATAGCTGGGTTACCCTGCAAGCAACGTATGAGAGGTTCTATGTAAAGATTGAAAAGCAGTGGGGATACCAGGCAACCCTGTTGGTTCCCCACCTTTTGCACCATATCCAGGTCATAGGATGCATATAAAGGACCCAAACTCACTGTATACATTCTATTGGGATTCCAAATTGTGCCAAAATTATGAACAAATAGGACCAAGAAACCTTGTCAAAACTTTTTGCAGGGAGACCAAGGCTGCAGGGGCATTGCCCCCAGGATGAGAAATTAAATTATGCAGTTTCTGCAAATGGTCACTGGACACCCTGCCCCTCATAAACCCAACTTGCTCACCACCAATAAAACTATCCCACACCCTAAGTAACCTATTGGCCACCATTTTAGCCAAAAGTTTAATATCAGAATTTAACAGTGAAATAGGGTTGTAATTTTTAACTAGCTGATCATTTCTGTTGGGCTTGTGGATCAGGGTGATCCATGATTCAGTTACAGAAAAATCAGAGAAACCTTCTGTATATTGGTGATAAACAAATCTACCAGAAAAGAAATGAGTTCTGTAGACTAGGCCTTTTAAAAAATTATTCATAAAGCCATCAGGCTCTGGAGCTTTATCCAATAGTAATTGTTTAATGGCTTGCTCTACCTCATATATGGTGATAGCCACTTTGAGCAAGTCTTTCTGATTGTCCAAAAGGGAAGGAAGGTCAATTGAACTTATATATGCAGGCATTTTTCTGGCAGGGTAGAATCTCCTTCAGCCACAGACTATAGGGAAGCAAAATAAGCCTCACATATAGTGGCACTAGCTCTAGAACTGGAAATGACCTTGCCACCTGGGCCAGATTCAATGCTAGTTATGAGCTTGGACACTACTTGTTGGTGAAGCTGTAAAGTCAGCAGCTTTCTGGCTTTCTCTTCCACTTCCAAGTATCTGACTTTCATATGAAAGATAGCCAGTTCCACTCACTCAGAAAGTGTTTTTACATACTGAGCCTGTAGGGTATTCAGCTGGGACCATACCTTGACTGGGGTATTTGAGCTGAGTGCACTATTTGCTGAATATCTAGCAAGAGCTGATTTGCCTTAGCTGTCTGCTGCTTATTTTGTTTTATGGTCAGACAAAAACATTCCTCCCTAATAGAACACTTGACCACTCCCCAGACACAGTGATTTGTCTGCTGTGTACATAAATGCTGATGACAAGTTTGCTGTACATAAACTTAATTTATTAATCCATTCCAGTTTTACAAGTATTTGTCATTTCAGTTCTGAGCATGCACGGTAGGGTCTTTTGCATAGCTCATGGATACAAAAGAAGAATTTGACCATATGGAAGAAAATGTCTGTTTTGTGAGGTGTAATCCACTTTCATGAGTGAAAATGTTTATTTTGTATGGTGGCCATCTTGTTTCTGTTTTTTTTTTTATGTTTCAAAACCCATACAAATGATATCCTGCAGAGGCACTGACACCTGTATCTTGCTAAACAGGTCACCATTACCTGAATCCTGCAGTTAGTTTTTGGAAAAAGGATGTTTTTAAACATTTTAAAAATCCTATTTCATAAGATGATTTTCTTCTCTCATATGGTACAGGAAAGAGGAATAGGGACATAAAAAGAAGATTAGATTTATATGAAAGATGAATTTGGACTTTGTTCTTTTTTACTACTTCCCTATTCATATGAACCAATCCTCTTTAATGAGCTCAGGGAAATCTCATTAAAGAGGGTTGGTTCATATAAAAGAAAAAGTTAGGCTTAGTCTTTCTTTCACAATCCTCTTTCATATGAACCAATCCTCTAATATGAACTCACAAAATTCCCATGAAAGAGAATTGATTCATACAAAAGAAGATGTTGGACTTAGTTTTAATCACATTTGAACTTTAACAAGCTATAAGTCTGTCAGTATTTCGAGTTATGGGAAATCTATATACCAAATGAAAGTTCTCAATGAGTACTACAAGACTAACACTTAATACCCACCCACAAATTCATGGGCTGCACCCACTACCCCAAAATTATCTCCCAAGTGCCCATAGGATAACACTGCATGTTTAGCAAGCCATAACTATGTCACCCGTTGAAGTTAAGGGGCAGTCTATATATAAAAAGAAAGGTCTCAATGAGTACTACAAGAGTAATGCATAATACCCCCTCACAAATTCATGGGGTATGTATAGCAGCCCAAAATTTCCTCCCAAGTTGCTGTTTTTTTTCACGCTCTTCTTTGATGAGGTCAGAAAAATGGTTCCTGTGAAAGAAAAATTTGGACTTAGTGTTTTCACATTATTCTTTCATATGAACATATGAACATATGAAACTGCTGGCAGAAAAAGGCCCACAGGTCTATCAGGTTTGCCCAATTGTGCAGCTCTTAGCTTCATACTACTACAGCTGCCCTGGCCCCACCCAAACCCTCTCCTTCCTTCCCTTTCCTGGTCTTTTCCCTTGTGTTCTTGTCTGTACTAATCCTGCCCTTGACTCTATCCCAACCCCACTTAAAGCTATCCACTGTCCTCAGTTTGATTAACTCCTCTAGCAGTGTGTTCCATCTCACCACCATTCTCTCTGTAAAGTAGTGCCTCCTCATCTCCATCCTGAACCTTCCCCCTTCCATCTTCAGACTGTGCCCCCTAGTGACCCTCCCCCCACTTTAAGTGGAACAATCCTCCCTATCTGACTTTGTTTTTGCCTTTCAAGTACTTAAAGGTCTCTATCATGTCCCCTCTTTCCCTTCTTTTTTCCAGTGAAAACATGTTGAGCTTCCTCAATCTTTTCTCATATGGCAACCCCCAGTCCCATGATCATTTCTGTAGCCCTGCACTGTACCCCCTCCAGTAATCTCACATCCTTTTTGAGATATGGGCACCAGTACTGCACACAGTACTCCAAGTGTGGCATCACCAGTGGGCTATACAAGGGCAGGATGACCTCCTCCTTTCTAGTGGTGATCCCTCTGGCAATGCACCATGGCATCCTATTTGTCTTTGCTGCTACCCTCCTACACTGTGCTGATACCTTCATGTCCCCTGTGACCATTACCCCAAGGTCTCTTTCCTCTTCTGAAGCTGTTACCTGCACTCCCCCCAGCCAGTAGCAGGTCCTGGGATTTTTTGCTCTGGGGTGCATGACCTTGCACTTCTTAGCATTAAACTCCAACTGCCAATCCTTCGTCCGTTGTTCAAGTTTAGCTAGAGCCTCTCTGAGTGCCTGCATATGAACTAATATGCTTTCATGAGATCATAAAAACCTCATGAAAGAGGATTGATTCATATGAAACAAGAAGCTGGACTTAGTGTTTCATCACATTCTTGTTTCATATGAACCAATCCTGTTTTGTGAGATCATGAAAATTTCATAAAAGAGGATTGTTTTATATGAAAGAAGAGTTGGACTTAAAGATTGGTTCATATGAAAGAAGAAGTTGGAGTTGGTATTTTTTTTCACATTCCTCTTTCATATGAACCAAGCCTGTTTCATGAGATCATGAAAATCTCACAAAAGAGGATTGGTTCATATGAAAAAAAGAAGTTGTATTTATTGTTTTTTCACAGTCTTCTTTTATATGAACCAATCCTCTTTCACGAGCTCAAGAAAATATCATCAAAGAGGACTGGTTCATTTGAAAGAAGAGTTAGACTTAATGTTTTCACATTCTTTTTTCATATGAAACAATTCTCTTTTGAAAGATCATGAAAATCTCACAAAACTCCATAGGATCATATGAAAGATGTTGGACTTTTCCTTTTTTGCACATTTGACCTTTAACAAGCCATATCTCTGTCATTATTTGGAGTTAAAGGGTAATCTATATATAAAAAGAAAGGTCTCAATGAGTACTACATGGCAAATGCATAATACCAACAAAAACATTTAGGAGCATATAAAAAAACATTACAATTAAAAAATTAAAATTCCTATAGGATAACATTGCAATTTTAACAAAGTGTAACTCTGTCAATCTTTTGAGTTAAGGAATATGCTCTATACCAAAAGAAATGTCTCAATTAGTAATATAAAATTATGTCAATAGCACATACCGATTGAAAATAAACATACAAAGCATAAAAATTAACAAAATGAAAATTCCCATAGGATAACATTGCAACTTTAACAAACCATATCTCCGATGGTAGTTGGAGTTAAGGGACAATTTATATATGAGAACATAGGTCTCACTGTGAACTATGACACTAACACATAATGCCACCCAAAATTGAGGGGCCATATAAAAATTTAAAAATGAAAAAATGAAAATTCCCCTAGGATAACATTGCAACTTCAACAAGCTGTAACTCTGACAATCTTTGGAGCTAAGGGACAGTCTATATATCAAAATAAAAGTCTCACTGAGTACTACAATGCTAAGTCCATAAGAAATAGTAATTTAAAATAAACACAAAAAAAAATTCAAAAATGAAAATCCCCATGGGATAAAAATGCAACTGTAACAAGCCATAACTGTATCTATATTTGGAGTTAAGGGTCAATCTATATCTCAAAAAATTTCTAAATGACTAGAACAAGACTAACACATAATACCCCTCAAAATTTCATGGGGTATGCACTGCACCCCACAATAACCTCCAAACTTCAATATGGTGCCAACTGCACAATGAAAGTATGATCATTATAAACAATACATCAAAGGTGCATCTTATCTTGGACTATAGCATAGCAACTTTCAGACCAAAGCAACAAAAATGTAGTGACTTACTGGTTAAAAAAAAATACATTTTTGCTCATATACACATGACCACCAAGAGTTAAGAGGCACGCTTAATGATTTTTTTTCTTTGAAACAAGGCCCACAAAAAAAACAGTTGGAATGAAACAGATAAATTGCTTTCCTGGAAGCAGCCAGATGGATGTGTTTGGGGCCTGCATGAATGAGGATACACTTGTACTATCTCAAATACAAAGGAAAGTCTTTGAAAAAACAAACTGCATTAATGCAAAAGTTAGGATTCAGATTAAAGCAACAACAGTAGGGAAATGTGGTGTTAGGGTTTCTAATCCTACCTCCATACCCCCACCCGCCAAGCAGAAAAAGGGAAAACACATTACAGTTTTGGCTGCCCTGAGCCTTAGCAAATCAGGGGGGGGGTCTTCCTTGGGGTTCTCAGCCCTAATGCTCATCCCATTCTCATACAGTCTTCTAACATATGCAACTGTGTTACCCCACATGTTGCCAACAACCTGTGGACCCTGCCTGAAGAAAAGTGATCATGTCTCAACTTATGTGCTTGAGAATGTGGTGAGCATTAAAGGTTCAACACCCAAAGGAAGACCCCACCCCTGGTTCAAGACTCATGGTAGCCAAAACCATAATTTTATTTTCTTTTGATGCTTGGAATGGTGGTGTGGAAAGTTAGGGTTGGAAACCCTAACACCACATTTCCTTACTTTTGTCACTTTAATTTAAACCCTAACGGATGCATTAATGCAGTTTTTTGCAAAGACTAGATAGATAGATAGAGCTATAGATATAGATATAGATACACGCACACACATACAGATAGACAGACAGATGGCTGGATGAACAGACAGACACATGCCACCCCCACGCAACCATGTTAAAAAAAAACACCCTACTGGTTCCATCCCCAGTTTCCCCACATGCATGATAAATAAACCCCAACTCTCATCCACCCTCTAGCATCCATGCCATCCTCCTCCTCACCCAAGGTCATCCCAGTACCGTATACAAAAATGTAAGCTTAGCATGCTCGGTGGCATAGACTTGACTTATTTTTTTTCCCTGTCTCATGCATAACTTTAACATTTGTTTTAACTTTTTAAGCCCAAATTTCTGGAATAGGCTACTTTCCCTCATCTCACAACCACCTAAGCAGCATTGTTATCACTTATCCAGTGGCTCTTTCCATTGATGTAAGGCCCACAAGGCCCTGCATGAGACATCTTATAAGTTCAGGCCTGTGCCCAAGTCTCCTACTTTGTGTATGGCCCACAGTGCCTTGTGTGAACCCAGCTACAAGTCCAGTGTGATAAGAGATAGATTTAATGATTCCATTCCCTAACAGATCTGCTAGTTTGCATGCAGATGACAGGGCACTGCATGAAACATGTTATAGGTCCAGTGCTGTACCTGATTGGTCTGCTGCTTCATGGAGGGCCTATAGTGCTCTGTGTGGAGCAAGCTATAGGTCTGGTGCCATAATCAATGGGTATGACTCAACTGCTGCTTTGCACAGGGGCCTTGTGACTCAACTAATACTTCAGGTAGCCAACACAGGGTACAGAATGAAACACAGTACAACTCACCTACTACTTTGTGCAGTGCCCTACTCAAAGCGAGTTATATGTCTGGCATAATACTTTCTAAAAAAGTAAGGAAAAGCAATGCTAATACATATGTAAGGGTTACAAAGCCATAACAGGAAGGACATATGGCATTAGGATGTTCAGATCATGCCATACACACCCCTCCCAATTCCCTGCCCTCATGACCCAAGGCCAAACCTCATGTCCAGGGCCATGCCCCACAGGTCTGCTGCTTCAAGCTACTGGTCTGAGATCATACTACCTACATATTTTATTTGGTGTAGGTTGGTATGTATGGATATATTTATGAGTATAGCAAACTTACCCGTCATTTCCATTTTTGTGTTTTTGAACCCATGACTTAGCATTGTATTGTGGCTTTTTGGTATGGCCAGTCTTTTCACCCTTGTGGTTTTACACAGTGTTGGGTCCCCTTGTATAAGGTGGTGTGTCTGCAGCAGACCATCCTTTACTTCATGTTTAGTGTCATGATGTGCGGCTGGAGTTGGCAGCCTGGGGTGGCATTTGTAGTCAGGAGCAGTGTCTGTGGTTGAACACAGCATGTTTTGTTGATTGACAGTAGCATATGTCAATGGGAGCTGACACAGTTGATGACTGAGCTTGGGAGTTGCGTGGAGGAACTGCTGTCAAATGACATGCCTGCTGAAATGTGGAGGGCCTGGCATTGGAAAGGGGAAAGGGGAAATTGTTTAACCAGGGAAGGCATACTAAGTTGAAGCTTGTTTCCAGGTGCAACCTGGGAGCACAAGGAAGTTAAATGACTTGCTCAGAGTCACACAGAATGCAAATAGGGGCTGTAGGATTCAAACCTAGGTTTTCAGGTTTACAGCTCAGTGCTCTCAACCACTACGCAATACTGCCTTTTACTGTTCCACTGAGGAACATGTCTGCAGGAGCATGAACGGCCTGGTGTCTGAGAAGAAAGTTGGGATGTTGACAGACATGGCTTTTTAGCAAGCTACAGGGATTTCTGTGAGGCTGCAGAAAATCTTGTTTTTTGTTGTAGATGGGGTTTGTTGTTGAGACGGGGTTTTTGTGAGGCTGTAGTAACTGTTTTTTTGTCTGTGGATAGTGATTTTTTTGTGGTTGCGGGAGGGTTTTAAGTAAGAGTCATGCAGGAAATGTGTTAATTGGCATGGGAATTTTGTAATTGCTTTGGACAGTTTGTTAATTGATGTGTTAATTGGCTTAACTGGACATTACTTGAGTTTGTTCTGATCTTTGTAATGTATCTCTATGGGCAGTTTTTTTTTCTCAGTGATACACAGCATTAATTGATGAGGTATACAGCTTTGATATGTTAGGTATACAGGGAAATACACAATAATGAATCCTACTGGAGAAAATTCTCATTCATTTATTATGTAAAGAATAAATGATAGACAACTGTGAATTACAAGGCTATAATTACATAGAGGGGATCTGGTGACATCATAAACCTCAAGAGTGAAGCTAGTGTGGTATGTAAATGTCACCAGAATGAAGATATATAATTATAAGCCTTGTAATTCACAGTTGGGCTATTTTTTCTATCTTGCGTAATATAGGGTCAAACATTGTTAATGGGGTTTTGAACTATCATATACTGTATGAATGAAGCTGATTTCATGCCAGTAGAATGTGATCAAAATGGTATTGTTTATTTTAAAATGTTATAAACTTTAATTTGGAGAGTAATTAGGTGCTCTACTACCTATCAGCAGTGGACTAAATATTTTAATTAGACCAGAACAGTGTGTGTGTGTGTGTGTGTGGGGGCTTGGATTCTATCAAGTGAGAAGCGGAGGATAATTCACAGTTCTGACATTAAAGCCTGAATTACTGGATTTCTGATGTCACAGCTGTTAATTAAAACAACAAAATGTATGGGCTATCCATGAATTACAAGGGCTGACATAGATAGATAGATAGATAGATAGATAGATAGATAGATAGATAGATTGCTATCTGTAAATAGATAGATAGACAGACAGACAGACAGACAGAGAGATAGACAAACAGATAGTCATTTATGTTAATAGTCTGATATTCAGTGCTGTTATTTTCATTTTAATCAGTACTATAGTAACATTTTTGTACACAAATGTATCACTCAATAATAATTAAATCAGGACAACATGCTGTTAGTCTTTTAGACTCCTAAGAGATGAAAACAGCACACTAACAGTCCTGGAAGCACCTTACTGCAGCCTGACCTTCTTTTATGTCGCAGCTTGTGCCCCCCATAATAAATCTCAAAAACATGGTCTCATACTTTTCACTGTGGAGATTGCCAGGATTCAGCTGAGTGGGTGTGCTGATGAAAAGTGAGTTTGGCACTGCTGAGCCAGAATGAAATTAAGGATTCATGAGAGCTCTGCAGAGGAAGGCTGGCACGGAAACCAGACTGAATGCAAAATTAGTCACAAGGGAGGCATAATACCTGATGTGAATCCAAGATAAGCAAGGAATTGCTTTATGATTTTTCTGAGCTATAAATATCTATGGCATAGGAAAAAAAAATCTGAATCTCATTTATAACAAGACTAAAAAGAAAATGGACCAGACCAGTGATGCTGTTACAGTCTTTGCATTATCATATGAGAAATCCTGCCTATTAGTGCAGCAATAGCCATTGCATTATCATATGAGAACTCTAGCCCAATGGTGCAGCAGCTATTATATTATCATACAGTATGAGAAATCCATAACAGTGGTGCAGCAGCAGCTGTTACTTTGTTGTATAAGAAATCCAGTCCAATGGTGCAGGAGAAGCATGTACGTTATGTAGAAAATCCAGCCCTATGTTGTTGTAGTGGCAGCCTTTGCCTTACCATATTGGAATTCCAGCCCAGTAATGCAGCAGAAGCCTTTACAATATCATATGGAAAATCTAGTCCAAGGCTGATGCAGTGGCAGCCTTTGCATTATCATATTTTTGAGGTGGAAATGAAAGGAATTCGGGGGTGGTTTTTACCACAGACCTGAAATCCATGAGGCATTGCAATAAAGCTACCTGTGTCTCTTTGCATATCCATATGTATGTGGATGACACTGTCATTTACACCTCTGGCCTATTGGCCTCAGCAGTGGAAGGTCCCCCAGCATGACTTATTTATTTATTTATGTATGTATGTTTATGGTTACCAGGTAAGTGCACTGATACAGAGGACCATTTTCAGTCACGACCTGGGCCACCAAATTCTGGACCATTTCCAAGACAACCAACTCAGGGTCAATACCAAGAAGATTGTGCCTATGACCTTGGGCTCCAGCCAGAAATTGACCAGGCTGTCACTCCCACCTGTTTTCTCTACTCTGGAAAGCACCCCTTTGGAGGTGGTCCCTGCCTTCATGTACCTTGCCATGTGGCTTGATTGTACAGTAAGCTTGACTTCTCTGTCCACATTGATGCTATTCATGCCAAACTTCACCCTAAGCTCAGTGTCCTGTACTATAACAATGACTGCCTTTCCTTCCAGGTCTGCTGGGAGCTTGCCAACAATATGGTTCTCCTAGTCTTGACAGTCTGGATGTGGTCTATGGCACCACCCCTTTCTCTTCCCTTTCCAGACTGGATACCCTCTGCAATGCCTTCTATCACTTCTCTACCAACTCACCCCTCCCTACTCATCACTGTTCCCTTTACTTTTTCCTCTCTATCCTCCCACTACCCTCATGTTGCCAGCCCTGTTGTGCCTCCTTCATTGTTAAATACTGGTTTGGTTCCCTTCCTTCTTATGTCTCCTCACACCTCTCCCCTGTCCCTTCCTCTTCTTATTCTCTCCACTCCAGGGATTCCTGCGCTTTCCCCACTCCCCACCCTCATGCCTCTGCTAGGCAAACTGTCTTCTTATACCACCTTCCTACTCTCTGGAACTTGCTCCCTTCTTCTCCACCGCTGTCCTTCACTTCCAGCCCTCAGAATCCACGAAAGCACCTTCCTGCCCCCTTGTCTTTATTAACCTCCCTTTTAACTTACTTCCTTTTCCTTCCTGACCCTTCTCCTGTTTAGGACCCACCAATAGTCTTAGGCCATTACGTTTATGCTCTGTCTAATTCTGCACTCTTTTAACACTTCCACCTTCCCCAATCGGGCACTTGTACACATACTTGTACACTGTGGTCTTCTTGTACTTTTTCCAGCATGTTAACTACATATGAACCATTCTGTTGTTTACCTACTAGCTGTTGCTATGATTGTTCTTTTAGGGTGGTGGCATCTAGAATTCAAAACCCCTCCTTGAACCACATGTTACCTTCTTGTCAAATAGATGGCACCTCAAATAGAGCAATACACCCTAGTAAAGAGTAAGGGAAGTTAGCACTTGGGAAATTCCGTTTGGCTTGAATTTGGTCTCTGATCTTGGTTTAGCTTTGATACTTATTTAAATGGGTTCATGGGCTCCTATGAGTAATGCTTTTGGAATGCAGGGAAGGATTGGTAAGGTATAGTAAGACTGGAATTATGGTGGGAGGAGATGACAGTTTGGGAGGCACTGAGGTAGTTAGGAAGAGAAGCAGTATGTAGAATGCTCATGTAACATGATTGTAACTTTGGTGCATACTCTCTTTGGCCCTGCTGCAGGGTCTGCCATCCTTTCAAGATGCCAGGAAGGTGCAGGAATACTCTTGAGGAATGTTATATCCCAGAGATACTATCCCTTTATACCAAAGGTACATTAGGAAAGAAGGTCCAACCCTGAAGAAAGAGTGGCACTATCAGAGGAGGTGGGTGGATGGTAGCAGCAAAGAAACGGGTATCCAAATGATGCTTAAGCATATGAAGTTTAAGCATCACTTGCTTGGGGGCGGTGATTGTTGCCCACTGCCCCATGGAACCAAGGGCTAAAGTACTTTCATTACAAGCTGGCCCCATAACCAAATGGTTTCTGATTTCAGGTGGGCCACTTAGTTTAAAATATTTGCTAACTCATTGCTTCCTCCTGCTGCAGAGTGCCTGCTTCTTTTTGCAACAGCTCTAATATAGAATGAAAAGAGCATGCATTCAATTAGATGGGAGGGGCAGAATGGCAGCATCATTGATGATGCTAGATTGATGGATTGATGGGCTACCTTGTGTCATCATCAGTGATGCAGACTGCTCCCCCCCTTCCACTTGTGCACTTGCTGACTCCATTTGATAGTATTTTTGGAAAATTGAGCAGGCCGAATGTAGGAAAGGAGGTGACTGAGTTAGCCAATATTTAAGCAATAAGGCATGACAGGAGGTTCGTTATGGTGGGATAATGGTCCACCTCCTAAGAAGAGCTGTTAGCCCACCATAACACACCCCCTGGAGTGCCTTAATTTGATTATTAAATGGGTCCATTTTAGTAAATGTTATGCATTTTTTTAACACATTACTTTCAACTGGGCCATTGTGCTGAGATAACAGCCCAGCTGAAGGCATCACTCAGCCAATCAGAAATCAGCATTCCTTACACCCATTTCATAATTTAAATTAAATGCCTTGTCTCATAAAAGAAATCAGTTAGTAGGCAACAGCTTTATAATGGTTTGAGGAACGGGGGAGTCAGTTGCAGGAGGGGGTTAAGTTAAAAGACTCTTACCATTCCTGGCACAGTGCAAGTTGCTGGCAATATCTTTTTACAGAAAAATAAATAAATATCAGTCTGAGGCATGGGGAAAGGGACAAGGCTGGGAAGTGACTCGAATGAGGGAGATGGTGGTCACAAGACTAGCCCTGGCTATCTGAAAGGGCTAGTTTATATTGTGTTAAATAATTTGACTAACTGGAAGGATTAAGGTGTCAAAAGGAAGATAGCAAACTTCAGAAATCCCTTGCATGAGCCAAAAGTGTTTGTTTTGATGGGTTTTCCCAAGACCAACTTTGGCAATGGCTCAGCCTCACCAACTAATACTGCACTGTAGTATTAGCATTACATAGTGGATCCAGCTGTAGTTAGAGTTGGTGAAAACTTTAAAAGGCTTAATAGTGATCAGTTCATTGCTAAACAGCAGTCCCCCAAGTTCATGAGACTAGATTCTGATGTGTTTAACTATATTTGTTTTAAAAAAAATAACTCTATGCAAAGTGAAACTATCGTAAATGTGGCAATGTTTGAGAACAACAACCCTTGGTAAGACTTGAAAATGTCTATAACATAGGTACACAGGTAGACTGAGGTGAAGTAAAGTCATTGATCCACAGAGATTTTCTTCCTGGTAGTCTAACAATGGTAATCTGCTTTAGTGTTAACATCTCTGTATTTTTCTTAAATCTAATTAAAATTCTGGCAGTTGAATTTTCAGGTATTTATTAGTACAGCACTCACTTGCTTCATTGTATTACTGTAAGATGGCAAACTCACTACTGTTCACTTGGTAAAAAGGCAGGGAACAAACTAAATCAGAATAAAAAAGGATCAGAATAAGTTGTGGTTTTCATTTCCTTCACAGAATGAAGCACTAATAAAATGAAGTTCTATGTGTTGAGTTTTTATTATTAGATATTTAGGGGGTTAAGCTCCAAAGTCCCTTGCCACTGAAATGTAAAGCAGCAGAGGTCATTTACACTCTCCCAAAATTAGAGGTGTGCAAAGTCACCAAAATTTGCCCTGCAAAATATTTCGTGGATTTTGGCTTATCCACAAAATTTTTCACCTGGCGAAATCCAAATTTCACATTTAGCAGTGATTTTGTGAAATTGCGAGATTGAAAACTTTACTTATATTGTGCCACTATCAGGGATAGTTACTGTTCCACAAAATGTCAATTTCACTGGCAAAATGACCTCTTGATGCAAAATCTGCACTGCAGAATGGGATAGGATGCCATATGATGCTCCATGGGGGTAACATGTTGCTGAAGAGCCTATAGGAAGCTAAGTAGGTCATGTCAGAGTGCAGTGTTGTTGAAAGTCTCTCAGAGAGCACATTGTGTTAATCTGACTGAGCATTAAATACCTGTTAAAACATTAAGAAAACGTTCACTTTGAATTACATTTCGATCCAAATTTGTTTGTGAGTGCCTTGTGCATACACAGCATTGTTTTTTTTGTTTTTTTATTCACTCACAGATAGTGTAAAGCACATGTTTCAGTTTCTGCATTTAGGCAGAGGTTTCTGTGTATTGTGTGAGGGAGTGGAGCAGCAGTATTAAAGGAGTCTAGGTTTAAGATCTGTGTTTTTTTTCCTGTTTTTATTAGTTAAGCAGTGGATTTTCTATTACATGTTGTTTCTGTTTCTTTCCTTGCCATATTTTCCACTGCTAAAATGAATCCCTGTGCATTTGGCATGTAAAATACTGACTGAGTGCTCTGTTTCACTTGCCAGATATCACTCTGGTAGAAAAAAAATCCTGCTCTTTTGACAGATATGATATGTACTGTGTATTGTTTCACTTGCCAGATATCACTCATCTTAAAAAAAGCCCTGTGATTTTGGTGTATAAAAATACTGATTGAGTGTTCTATTTCACTTGCCAGATGACAGCAGTGAAGAGGAAGGTACTGGCAGCACCCTCAGTAGTAGGAGCAAAAGTGAGGTGGGAGAAGCAGTATTGGACAGGGAGTTTCCATCTGGTTACAGCTCTAGTCTGGAGGACTGTGAGGGCTGTTTCTTTGCAGATGTTGATTAAAATAAGGCAGGAATTTTCACTCACTGTCCCTCTGCAGTATAATTATTTTAAGTATGACTTAATTACTCTGTTCAGTTTATTTTCATTCATGTCTTCATAATTTCTTTACTTTAATTAATGTCAGAACACTCCCCATGCAAAATGTTCCACTGACTTCCCTGCTGCCAGATTCAGTGTCTATCTCCACCACCGTTGACATTTCTTGCTGCTCCACATGGCAAGATACAGCACTTATTCTTCTTCTTCCTCCTCCTCCAGTGGACTGTGTTGTTCATAGCCGGTGACAAACATCATTGTCCAATACACAATGATGCAACATTACAATGGCTCCTCACCACCAGTCTCCATCCTTCCATAACTGTGGTGCTGTTTCTATGACTGCTCCTGATGGAGTACTGTCCACTACCTCCTGAATGTGATATCTGCATAATATACCTGCTCCACACAGAGGGACATATCACTATTTCATCCTCCTCCTCCTCCTCTGCTGTGGCCTACTTATGTTGCTCCTCCAGATCAGGCACAAACATAATAGTTTGACCGCTGCATCCACTCTGATGCAACCTAGAAATGCAATTTCAAGAATCACAATAAAAAACAGTTGTGTTGCTGCTGTTGCAACTAATGGAGTGAAATCATCAAACACCACCATGAAGTGTTCTATCTCCAGCCAGAATGACAACATCACATACAGACAGAGAGACATACCTTTCATCAGGCCTTTCCTTGTTAGCTGTGAGGGTAAGACACTTTCAGTGTTTACTACAGTTTGTATTACAAATACTGGTGTTGTGACCAGTAGATATCACTCCACTGAATGGTCTGGCTGGTAGTACCGGATGGCAAAGTACCTCAAAAGGACTAAAGGCCTTCAAGTTGCTCAGAACCACATTCACATGTTTTTCCTTCTATCCTTGTGTCACCCCACAGGTTTGCAAAGCTCCAGCTGTTCAGACAGCAACACGCAAGGATGACTTACAATATCAAAGCCAGCATCACTATTATTCATGTAATGGTAAGTATTTTTTTTCTGCTATCATGTTCTTGAATGTATTTTAATAATATTTTCTTGCATTTACAGGTCAACGTGGTTGTGCTTCTGATTCATCATGATCATTTTTATCTGCATTTGACACATCATCTTCTTCTTCTTCTAGCCAGACAACCTGACACAGAAACGTCTCGGAAAGTACCTGAAATAAAAACAACAGAAACACAAAACATGTATTGTGAGTACTTTAAGTCTAACATAGGCAACACTTTTCATATTTCAACCAACTATACAACCACCCCACCCCCCAAAAAAATACTTACCTTTATGTGATTGTTGCTGAATTCACATAGCTACAGGATGCAGAGTGGCACATGCCATCACAATCATACCTGGACATGGAAAACAGTAAAAAGACATGATTACTACAACAAAAACCAATAGAACCACCCCCTCCCCCCTCCAGTCATAAACACAGAAATAATCCATACTTACCATACCATGGTAGTGAGATGTGGTTAATACCAAATTCCTCTGGGGTACAAAGATGGAGAACATAGTCTGGACAATTACGTCATCATCATTCATGAACAATACCTGAAAAAGGAAAATATTAGTAAGATATGGATATGGGTGCAAATAACAGCCACCCACCCCATGCAAATAAATAACCATTTCTTACCTTCCTATGGTTTGACAATGTTCTGACATCAAACTTTCACAGCAGCACTCAGCACCAGAGGTAGCTGCACAGCAACTTAACATTTGGTCATCAGTTTCCCACAATAGAACTTTTGGTGGCACCTTCATGCAGACAAAAATCCCAATTTTGATTCAGGAAATTATTTTTGTACTCAGGCAAATACTTGGCTAATGTGGCTAGCAGTGGGAATATTGCAGAAAAATTGCCAAAATTGATTTCAGTTATTAAGACATTTTCTCATGTGGGACTTCTCAACTTCTCTGGACAGTTGCACAACACAGCAACAGTAGGCATGCAGCAGCAGGAAATTATTTTTTGTACTTGGCAAGCACTTGACTAATGTGACTAGCAGGGGAAATCTTGCAGGAAAATTGCCAAAATTGATTTCAGCTATTATGACATTTTCTCATGTGGGGCTTCCCTACTTCTCTGGACAGTTGCACAACACAGCAGCAGTAGGCATGCAGCAGCAGGAAATTATTTTTTATATACTTGGCAAGCACTTGACTAATGTGACTAGCAGGCAAAATCTTGCAGGAAAATTGCCAACATTTATTTTCAGTTATTAACAGATCCAGAAGCAAATGATTTGATACCTTTTATTGGACCAACATAGATGTAACAAAAAGAACAAAGTGCTTTAGCTTTCTCACCAACAAGTCCTTCGTCGGAAACGTAAAATGATTCAAATCATTTGCTTCTGGATCTGTTCTTGCATGGACCAATACTGCAAATATGAATTTATTTATTTTATTTATTTTGGCCTAGGATTACAAACACCTTTGAGCCAAGGCTCTTTTACAAAGGTTCCATGTCAATCACAGTACAACACAGAAAGAGAGAAAAAAAAGAAAGAATATCATGATAACATATTACAACTAGGATAAATACAATGCTGTGGTTAGGATAAGCTGTACTATAGAGGGAAGAACATAGGGGAAGACAGAGTGGAAACGGACACATAGGGGAGGGTGGAGACAGTGGGAGGAGAGGGCAGCTGGAGACATTGTCAAACATCACAGTGTGGGTGTAGTAGGTGACATATACATAACAGAATGGGGAGGAGTGCTAGTGTGGTGAAGGGGTGAGGGAGAAAAGAAAGGATGAGGGAAAGGGAAATGGGAAAGATGGGGATAGAGTATGTGTGCATGGAGAGAAGTAGGTTGGCAATAGGCATGAGTCCCAGTGGGATGAGTGCATAGTGTGGATTGGTAGAAGATTTGAAGGGCTGGTTATATGTAGCAGTCACAGGCACTGGCAGCAATGAGATGAAGGCGAAGCTTGGATTTGTATGGGCTAAGGTTTGTCATTGAGGTGATGTCAGGACTGAGACTGTTTAGCCAGCTAGGCCCCCATAGGCAAAGGATCTTTGTCCCTGGGAGCTGCGTCAATGGGGAACCTGGAGGAGTTGTGTTTTGGATCGCCTGGTGTTACAAGTATTCAGGCATGGCCGCAGTAGGGCTTGGACACCGGGAGGCATGAGGCCCATAATAACTTTTTTCAGCCATAGTGCAGGTTAGATACCTTATGCGGTTGGAGAGTTGTAGCCATCCAGTTTGTACATAAAGGTCACATGTATGAGTCAGATCGTGGGCACCAGAAATGAGCCAACAAGTCTTGTTGAGAGATGTCGATATTCGTCTGAGTGTAGTGGCTGACACAGAACCATAGATGATTAGGCTGTAATCTATGATGGAGACCACCATGCTCTGGACAGCAATCCTCAAGGCTTCAGGAGTAAGATGTTGTCTATGGCGGTATAGCAGGCCTAGTCATGTATCTGCAGCTTTGGCAACACAGTCAATGTGGGAGCCATATGATAGGCTTGGGTCCAAAGATATCCCAAGATATTTAAATGACTGCACTTGCTCAAGGGTGTTTCCAAGGCTAGTTGTAATGGTGAGGGGGGTGATGCCTGTACTGGTTGTGAGGGCTGTTGAAAAGCATAACCTTGTTTTTTTTATGGTTTAGGACCAGCTTGTGCCTACTAAACCAGCTTTCTACAGTGGCAAAACCTTGCGGAAGATTGTGTTGAAGTGGTTCTTGGCCCTTGTGAGAGGTGAAAATTACTGCATCGTCAGCATATAGAATGACTTGCTCAGAACAGAATTTGGGAAGGGCATTTAGGAAGAGGCAGAATAGTAGGAGGCCCAGTGTAGACCCCTGGGGGACTCCAGAACAAACTGGTCTGGCATCAGAGAGAACCCCACAGGTTTTTACTCTTTGTGATCAATTTTCTAGGTAGCTATTGAACCAGTCCGTAGTGTCAGAGAAGAGTCCAGAAGTCCGGAGTTGTTCAATCAGCAGACGATGATGGACAGTGTCAAACGCTTCTGTCAGATCGACAAAAACAATGATGACCTTTATCAGTGGGGTGTGTAGCTCTCCAGTGAATTCCAGTAAGGCTGATGATGTACTGTGGCCTTTTCTAAAACCATGTTATTGAGTACATAGGATGTTGTATTTTCCCAGGAAATCTGCAAGTTGGTCAGCTACTATGCATTCCAAAGCCTTCAAAAGAGGAGAGAGTATAGAGATCAGGCAATAGTTTCCATGGTTGGTCTTATCCCCGTTTTTTGTGGACTGGCGTAACCGTAGCAGCTTTCCTTATGTCTGGGAATTGGCTGAGACTAAGGGAGAGGTTGAAAATACTAAATTTGGATTTCAGTTATTAAGACATTCTCTCATGTGGTTCTTCTCAACTTCTCTGGACAGTTGCACAGTACAGCACATGGAGGCATATTGTATGCATTGTGTGTGCAGTTTGTGACCGACTTGGGCCAGCAATTTACATTAATATATTAGCAGAAATTTTCATGACTGGAAGTGAAAACTAAAATATTTTTTAGGTAAGGGCTTCTTAAACACTACACACTATTGGTAGTTGGTATTTCCTGTTACACACTGTCAACCATTGGGACAGCATGCAGCATGATAGGGCGGCATGCCTAGTTTAGATAAGCTAGGACTTTTTTTGTTTTTTTTCATTGTGGGATGGGTTACAGCAGCAAGGACTTAAACAAATGTTGTGAACATGTTTACCTATAATTTGTTATTCTCTTTTAAATTCTCACTTATCTACTAACTTGAGTCGTGTGATACCATTCTTTCCACAATTTAAGTCAGCTTTAGTCCTTGTTTCCACATCTAAAATCAAAAAAAGGAGTGCTCCTTTTATTATGGCTAGGAACAGGTTTTCAGCAGTTCTCATAGCTGTTTTTGGAAATGAATTGTTGAAAATCACTTCTGCAGTGACTGAAATGAACCACTACGCAGCAGAAACTGCTCAATGACATTAAGGGACAGTGCATGTTCAAAAACTGCTATGAATATTGATGAAAACCAGGTGCAAACCATATTGAAAGGAGTCTTTTATTATTTCAAATATGAAGCAACAATAGAAAGCAGACTCATAAAAGAGAAATAATGGCATCATACAACAAGTCAGTAGATAAGGGGAAATATAAAATTGCATAAAAAAATGTAGGCCAAATGTTTAACAACATTCATGTACTAATGCTTAATATTTTTTTTGTGAAGGGGCAACTACAACACTCAACAACAGTAGAAAAAAAGGAGACTTCAGAAGGATAAGGAAGATAGAATAGGAAGTAATTCAGTGTTGAAAAGAAGTTTGAGAACTAAACACGTGTATGACAAATTTTTTTTTTCATTGATATTATTTTTTTTGTGGTATTGGGACGGGAGAGGAGGGAAGGGAAGTGAAAAGAAAACATAATAATGTACAACTACACCAAAAACTATCAAAATAACATTATATGACACATATTAACAAACTACAGACAAACTATAGGCAATCATGGATGTCTCTCAGGAGACTTATTATTGTCTCCTGGTTCTCCAGAACACATTGGGTGTCTCTACATTCTTGAGTGACCTCCTTGCAGAGGTCCTCTACCTCAGCCCAAAGAATGGCAAGGTCAGCTTGAGTGACAGATCCTCCTGGTGTGAAGGAGAATCAGGAAGATGAGGTGGATGAAGCAGATGGTGATGCAGATTAGTCTACCTTCTCACTTGTAGGTCTGATCTTAGTTCTCCTCCGCTTCCTGGCATGTTTTTCCTACCTGGCACTGTTGTGTTCTGCTCCAGCCACTGCTGTAGGAACAGGCATTCTTGTTCCCCTTCTGCAGCCTGGCCTCCCACTCTGCACAGTGATGACAAATAAGGTGGCTTCTCTGCCCACTAATGCCAAAGTGGTTTCCCTCGCCGGACATGATTCTCACAAATATTGCATTGCATGACACCTGGATCCTTCCCCAGGTATCTTGAACAATTCCCACTCTATAGAGCTCCATGCTGGACCAGGAAGTGAGGAGTACCAGGTGTGATGGGCTGATTTGCAGGTGGGGCCTGGGTGCTAGCTATGGTGGCAGAACAAACAGGAGGAGGGGCAGGCACAACATGCTGCTGCTGTTCTGGCTGCTATGGCTGCTGGGACTGTTCAGGAACTGCCTCAGCAGTGGTGCCACTAACAAAGGTGGAATCTACTGCTGCTGCTACTGCTGTAGCAGCATCTACTGCTACTACTGGTGCTGCTGCCACTTCAGGTGCATGACCAGCCAAAAAAGGATGGCAGTCGAGCCTTATGGCTTTCCCACCCTGTGTCCTTGGGACTCATTGCCCACAGCTTTCACCACTCTCACCTCTGTTGCCATACGTTGGAACTGAAATTTAACTATAAAGGAAAGAAAAGCAAAAGTCAGACAAAAAAAGTGTAATTACAGTTACAAATTGAACAAGAGGGAATCAAAAACAAAATAAACCTTGCAAAGAAATGAGGTTGTCAATATATAGTTTACTGGAGTACAGAAAGATTAGAGTTAAAGGTAAAGAAAGTAAGATTAGAAAATATATAAGGAAACATTTTATTTTTTTTTAGATTCCCTCAGACAATCACAAAGACACACACAATGCTTCCTCTGCTGCTGTGAAACTGAAATTGAGTCACTCACTTCCTGTCTCACTCAATTACTTCCTGCTCATCATGTGACCTAATGAAAGGCAGACATGTGATAAGACCTTATTTTGCTGTACTTCCCCACTTCCCCTTTGAATGGAGTGCTTCCCCCAACACTTAACAGTAGTACAATATGATAACTGTTCAGACAATAATTATACCAAAATACCAGGAAACTAAATTTTATTGCAGCACCAGCCCCTGCAAGAGAAATGGGTTAGAGTAGATACACTTCATTGCCTTTAAGCCTATTAGGTTCCCTTATAGGTTGGGTTCAACTAAATGGTAAGCTGCTGATTACGCAGACCCTTCTCAAGTAAGCAGTGGCAAAAATTAGCAGCACCTGCAGTTAACAAGGCCCAACAAAGCACAGCTCTGCATTGTACCAACACTGACAATACACAACCCCCTGCTATAACCTCCTATGCTGAAGGCTGCTACCCACTCCAGCCCTGTTCCAGCATATGGCATGTGACACAAAGGGAGCTCCCATATGGTAGTCCCTAGGTACCCAGTGTTTAAATGCTGCAGGCCCATAGATGTCGCAAGGGGTTAACTGACATTATTGTGCTTAAATGGTAACCACACCAGTTTAGGGTCCTCAAACCCCATAAACCTTGCAATTGCTTAAATGGCTGTCCATCTTGAAAGGCAAGGTATTTGTATTGTAAACTTTATTCCCAACTAGTAAATCCAATATGAGAAACACACACTTCATAGAATGTAGGCCAATTCCCACTGTTACTCGTGGTAACAAGGGACAGCTTTCATAGGCTGCATTTCACAATTTGCTTTCTGAAGACAGATCCTGGACCTTGAAATTCAACTCCCAACAGGTCTGGCATCTGTAATTTCTGAAGTGTTTAAGGATGTCCGAGTCTGTAGCTCCCTTCTGATGGCTATAAACTGATCTGCAGTTGTCACTGTTGGTTGGTAACTGCAGTCCTTACTGGATGGTTTAAATGTTACTTTGATGAGCATTTCAGCTAGTCAAGTGGGGTGGCAGAAGGAGTTGGGGAGTCAGAAACTGCGCCCCCCCCCATCCCCACAGGCTGAAGTTTTAGAGTAAGGAGGGCCTGAAGGGGGAGGAATCCCTCAGTGTGCAAATTTATAAAGGGAGTAGGGTGGTAGAGATAAGGGGGAAAGGAATGGGAGCATTAAAAAGAGAGGTGGGAAGGAAGGAGGGATGAAAAGAAAAAAGGGGGCAACCAGCAGAGTGGAAACAAAATCTCGAAGACCATGTGTGTGAATGCTAGAAGTCTAGGAAATAAGATTCTGGACTTAGAGGCCATCATGGTAGAGGATATTGTGGCCATTACTGAGTCATGGTGCACTAAAAACCATGACTGGTACATGGCCATACCAGGCTATACTCTGTTCAGGAAGGACCAGGTGGGAAGCAAAGGAGGAGGTGTGGTGCTTTATGTCAAGGAAAGCATAAAAGCCATGGATTCACAGAAAATACATGGGGAGGTAGAGGTACTTTGGGTCAACATGGAGCTGGGGAATGGAGCCACTATTCTCACTGGAGTGATCTACAGACCTCCAGCACAGGGGGAGGAATTAGATATATAGTGTATGGTCGATCGTTTTCGAAACCTTGTAGTCACACACCAGTGACGTTCGCAGTACAACAGAATGATGTTTTCTACTGTACTGCGAATGTCACACTGTGTCCTCACGCAGCATTTGACAGTTAGGGCTCACTCCATAGACAGGACACATGGCGAAAGCAGTAATTTCGGGGGCAGTATTAATGGTTAGTGTGAAAAGGTTCAGAATGTAAATTCTTTTTTCCTTCTGGTAACTGTTTTTTTTCCCCCCCAAAAAAACATGTTCTACCATACACTATAAAGAAAAGTGCATGGGGAACAGTTGACAACAGGGCATCTTTCACTCGTTGGCACTATGTGACAACGGATTACCTCTCGAGCCGCGCTCTCGAGGTAATCCGTCATCATAGTGCCAACTTGGTGAAAGAATAGCCCTGTTGTCAACCGTTCCCTTGCACTATCCTATATGTTACTGGTGGAAGCCACTGGTGTGATGGCAGAAAAGGGAAATGTGCTGCCGGTGGAGGACTTCAACCTGCCAGATGTAGATTCGAGCCTCCCAGCATCAGCTTCAGCTCAAGTGGGGCCATCCAGTACTCTTTGCAGGGGGCATTCCTCAGCAACTAGTCAGTGAAGCCACTCATGATGGGTAAATATTGGACCTGGTACTCACTAACCGGGACAGTGTTGCAGACGTCAAGGTGGGAGGCCACTTGGGAACCAGTAATAACCATAGGGTTTTGTTCAATATAAGGATGGTTGCGGAATCGAACCTCACAAAGGTGAGGGTTTTGGACTTCAGGAGGGCAGATTTTAAAAAGATGGGTGAATGCCTCAGGCATGACCTAGCTAGGGGTAACCTGGGTGGGGTGGAGGAACACTGGACAAAGATAAAAGGGAGCGTAGTAAAGGTAACAAGCAAGAAAAGAGACCTGAGGGTAATCATATCAGATGACCTAAAGATGTCCAGACAGTACAAGGCAGTAGAGAGGGTGAGTGGCATGCTGGGGTGCATAAGGAGGGTATAACCAGCAGAAAGAGGGAGGTAGTGCTGCCTTTGCATAGATCACTGGTAAGACCCCACCTAGAGTATTGTGTCTGGTTCTGGAGACCGCATCTCTGGAAGAACATAGACACAGTGAAAGTGGGCCAGAGGAGGGCAATTAAAATGGTGCAGGGTCTGCATCAAAAGCCTTGTGAGGAGAGACTAAAGACCTCAATATGTACACCCTGGAACAGAGGAAGGAGAAGGCGATATGGGGGTAAGTAAGGTACAGAAGGGGAGTATTATTGAGACAAAAAGGTGCTCAAGAACAAGGGGACATGCTATAAAGCTGGGGAAAGGGAGTAGATTCATTAAAGATGTGAGGAAGTGCTTCTTCACAACGAGAGTGGTGGATTCCTGGATCAACCTCCCAGTGGAGGTGGTGGGGGTGAAAACAGTGGTGGAGTTCAAGAATGCATGGGATAAGCACAAGGGAATCATAGTAGAAAGGAAGAAGGGAGGGAGGAAGAGCTGTAGATTGAGCATGGTCTGCAGTAATAGTGTAGGTCAGGAGAAATGGGCAGGCTGGATGGGCCAAGCAGTGCTTATGTACTATCAAATTCTATGTATTTATGTATATGCACAGGCTGGCACACATATCCTGCTTGAACATGGTTCATTCAGACACAAGGCCTGGGGCTGACACACTTAGCTCACCAACGTCCCACTCGTCCATTTGCTTCTGGATCCCAAACAGATATGCTCTCTTCAGAGCCAGTCCTTCTTTTAAATGGATCTTTGATCCACAGTCCTAATTGGCCATGTCGCTACTCACTCAACCTCTTTGCCACCTGATAGGAATTCTGCTGGTGCCAAACGTATCGCCAAGACAGATCCAGCAGTCCAGTAGGTCCTGAGCCTCAGAAAGTTACAGACTGACTGTCTTACATATTAAAGGTCACACGATAGCAGTCTCCCTACAGTCCAAGCAGTCTGCTCCCTTAACTGGCATATTAGCAACTATTTTCTCCCTGCCACCCCCCAAACCCTGCAACTGCAAACCAGGAATGCTGACTGAATCAAATTCCCCAAAAAATTGAGAATAAAAATTATCAAAAGTGATTACAATCACATATTCAATGACTGCAATGAGCTTGAGTGGGAGTTGAACACCTCCATTACTCCACTGGCCTGCTGCTCCTGCAAAGATTTGTTGGGGGAAGAGGGAGGAACTGTGTTCTCTCTAGATGGTATCTTTTATTTTCAAGATGGGAGACATACTCCCCTCCTGTACCTTGCTTGGTCAGACCACTACACTGTGAGGTTCAGTTTTTGCACCCCCCCTGAGAAGGCCTACCCCTGTGGAGATGGTTAGGTACCGTCCTTTACGGGATATTACTCCTCTAGGTCTTGCACCGGTCCTTGACCTCTCGTCCCCCGCATTGGCAAGCAGTAGTCCAGAGATTCTAGTGTTGGCCTATAATATGGTTGTTATGGTGGCTCTGGATTCTATTACTCCTGTTAGGTATCGCCTTGTCCCTTCCGCCCCAAGTCCCCTTGGTTTGATGGGAGATTGAGGAGATGCAGAGACAGAGGCGAGAGGTTAGAGCATTGCTGGCATAAATATGTCCTTGATGCCGACCACCTTAGATTGATGGACCATTATTCCGTCTATCAATCTATAATTACCCGTAAGAAGGCAGAGTTCCTGTCCAGGGAGATTGCAGTTGCTAGGAACTGACTGGCTCAGCTTTTTTGAATGGTAGACAGACTGTGCAACCCAGCCTGTCTGCAGGTTCAGAAAGCCTTTTCACAATTAGAGTGCGAGGAGCTTGCTCGTTTCTTCTCAAATAAGGTCACTGACATCAGGGCAGTTCTGCATCCGGCAAACTCTAAGGGGGATGCTGTTGAACAATGTGAGTTCACAGTACCTCAATTTACTTGGAGTTCCTTCAGTTGACCTGACTTTGTGGATGTCATGAGGATCATCCATGGTGTACATCCTACAAGCTGTAGTTTGGATCCTGGACCAACCTCTCTATTGTTGAGTTGCAGTGATATCATCGGTCCAATCCTTGTTCGAATAGTCTGGTGCTCCTTGGAGATGGGTGAGTTTCCTAGCTCCCTGAAAGAGGTGGTGGTGACACCTCTCTTGAAGAAAGCTACTTTGGACCTGGACTGTTTCACAAACTACAGACCTATCTCAAACCTACCCTTTATTGGGAAGGTGATTGAGAAGGCAGTAGTGGCCCAGTTGGAGAACCATTTAACCATCCATGACTTCTACTAATCCTTCCAACCTGGTTTTCGTAAAAGACATAGCACCGAGACTGCGCTGGTTCGGGTGCTTAATGATCTTCTCAGGGTGAGAGATCAGAAGAGACATTCTGTTCTAGTTCTTCTTGATCTCTCATGAGCCTTTGACACCGTGGATCACTTGGTGTTTATAGCATGCCTGAGGCAGATCTGTGGAATATCAGGAATCGTCCTCTGATGGTTCACCTCATTCCTCACCAGGAGATCACAAAGAGTTGTGTCTGGGGTTTTTTCTTCATGCCCAACTGCTTTGTTGTGTGGGGTGCCTCAGGGTTCAGTGCTGTCTCCCATGTTATTTGCGGTGTATATGCTGCCCCTCGGAGACATTATAAGACGGTATGAGTTGAGGTTTCACTGTTATGCAGATGATACCCAGCTATATCTGTCTTTTCCCCCTGACCAGGATGGAGCTCTCTCGGTGTTTATCAAGTGTCTGAAAGAAATCCAGGACTGAATGTCCTCTAGTTCACTGAAGTTGAACTCAGAAAAGACAGAAGTTTTGGTTGTGGATCCTGGTCATCAGATAGATCGGTCGTCTGTTGGCACACCCTCAGGAATTTTCCTTGGCAGCATTTCACTCCCAACTTCTGAACGGGTGCGTAATCTGGGGGTTATCTTGGATGACAAGCTGACACTGCAATCATAAGTTTCATCAGTCATCAAGACTTCCTTTTTCCATCTCAGGAATATTGCCAGAGTTAGGCACCTTGTTCCATCTGACTCATTACCAACATTGGTCCACGCCTTTGTGTCCTCACGTTTGGACTACTGCAACTCCCTGTACTTTGGGCTTTCTGGGTCTTGAAATCCACTGCCTACAGCTAGTGCAGAATGCAGCAGCCTAAGTTTTGACTGGACAAGTAGGTCCTGTCATATTACCCCCGTGCTGCGCGAACTGCACTGGCTACCGATACGATGGCGGATTGCCTTTAAAGTCAGTTTACTGACTTTCAAAGCCCTACATGATCAGGATCCAGCCTATCTGAAAGAACTTTTGGTTTCTAACTGCCCCGGCTGATCACTTTGCTCGGTCAATGAGGGGTTGCTAGAGATTCCAAGAGTGAGTCTTAAATCATCAGGTTGTAGAGCTTTTTCTTACGCTGCACCCACTCTTTGGAATTCTCTACCACGCCAGTCATGGGAGTGCACCTCTGTGGAGGAATTTAAGAGCGGCTTAAAAGCCCATTTTTATAAAATAGTCTATTTGGAAAACTGATTTTATTTGAAATTGCTGATTATATTGTGATTGTATTGTGTTTTATAATGAATTTTATTATGTGTGTGGTTCTATTTTGTATAGCACCTTGATAATCAGAAAGGCACTTTATAAATAAATGTATTATTATTATTATTCCTATGTGTTCAAGTACACTATAGTACACTGCAAAAAGTTGTGTGTGCACATCAGTATCAGGTACTTACTTGAGATGGGATGACAAATCACCATCAGTGTCCATGCAGACCCTGTACCATCAGCGCCCAAGGGTCGTGGTAGCAGGGAAAGGCAGCATTCCAGCTGACCCCTAGGACTTGATTCTCAAGAGGCAGTGCAAGCTGCACCAATGGCAGCTTGTATCAATTTCCAGTGCACCAGGGACCCTGCACCTGATTCTGTATCATGCAGGGCCCAGGTGGCAAATCCCCACAGCTTGTGGCAACTGTGGCAATGCGCCAAACAGGTGGCGCATCTGAAAGGTTTGCCGCAAGCTGTGGGCACAGTCAGGCGGCACTCTTGAAAGGGAAGAAATAGGCTGACATAAAGCTTTCCCTGCTGGCTAGCAACCCCCAGCCCCTTCCCAGACTCCAATCCCTTTTTTATTAAAAGTAAGCACATCCCTGGTGATATAGCAGACCCTCTCCCTATCACCAATCTCCCCATCCCTGATCTGCCCATATAATAATATAACTCTCCCTGGTGGTCTAATGGACCCTTCACCCCCCAACTCAGCAGGCAGAGCCCCATCATCCCAAATCCCAAGCCTGTGACTGGCACAGCCCTCTGGTCTTCACCACAGCCAGACATGAACTGAGCTGTGAATGAGAGCATAATGTACAATTAGCTGTTACAGTATGCACTCATTGACAGCTCAGTAGGTGGCTGGCTGTGGTGGAGAGTGGAAGGCTGTGCCAGTCGCCAGCTTGGAGATGGGATGGGGGCAAGGCGGGATGGGGCACTGCATGCCAAGGTGTGTGGGGGGTCCACTAGACTACCAGGGAAAGTTATGGTATATCATATTGGCAGATCAGGGATAGGGAGGGGGAGTCCACTAGACTATCAGATAAAGATATATGTTTTATTTCAATGGGAGATCAGGAATTGTGAGGGTGAAACTGCTGCACATGTTCTCTGCAGCCCAGGGTGGATTCCAGGAGTGGTGCAAGTTCTCAAAATCCTCCTAGAGGGCACACATCTAATGGCGATTGTGAAAAGAGTCAGACCAGCCAGATTGCGTAGCGTAAAATGCTACAGGAATCGCAAGCCGCCTTCCGCTGAAAACGTAGGTGCAGCGTCACGCCTATATAGGAAACATGCGTGCCAAGTGCCCCAGCCATCGGGAATACGTGAACTCGGCTTAATATCATAAAACACAAATACCTTAATAAATAATCATGAAAAAGAGTAATAAAAAGCAAACACACACAACTGTAGACTTAATCAATGAACGTAAGCTTTCATCAGGGGGCTGTACCCCCCACACCCCCCCTTCGAGCTCTGTCCATCCTTACATCCTTCACATAACAAATTAATGTCATATTTACGCAATGTGACATATGATCTGTGTCAGTTACACATTAATCGAGTTATGCAGTAAGCGTAGCTCCTCGGCTGGTCTGATTCTCTTCACAGTCACCCATCTAAGTACCCATTGACCAGCCATAGCTGGTCTAATGGTACTAAGGAGTGTGCCCTCTGGGATGGTTTTGAGAATCCCAAATTATGGGATATGGCAGCTTGTGTCTGCCGCAAGCCCCCTAGTGCCATGCTGCAGCCTATTTTGTCTGAAAGGATGGCGCAAACCCCATTTGGTGCACACAACCTGCATTTGATGCAGGCTGCTTTTGAGAATTGTGTCAGTCGAGAAGTTTTGAGAATCGAGCCCCTGGTGTCCATCTAGAAAAACACCATTCCTCTGCTGTCACAAAAGAACAGTAATTACAGGAACTCAAAACCCTGGAATAATTTATAATAGAACAAGTGCCATGTCCACATCCCAACAGGATTCGTGGGGCTAGATTTACAAAAAATCACAAAGGCAATGCAAAATTTTTGCATTGTGCTTTGTGATTGCCCATGTGTTCAAAAGTGCTATTCACAGTTGAATAGCACACCACACTTTAAGACTGTGAATAGGGCTAGTCTGATGCAATAGTATCCCCAGAACCACCAGCACTACCCCATTAGCACCCCCAACATGCAGCCAGAAGCATGGTCATGCAATGAATAGCACAGGGGTGCTGTTTACAATTCACAAAGGCTGCCATGCAAATTTGCCATCCCCAACATGGAAATGAATCAATGAAAATCTTCCCTGGTGTCCAGTGGTTCTTCTCCTGCTAATCGCTGGTCCAAGTTGTCCCAAATGTATTCCCTGTTGGTAGTGCCCCCCCCAGTGATCGCTGATTGCTGGACCAATGCAAACAAATATCCCTCTTAATATTGGTTCTTACCCCCCACTGACTGCTGATCGCTGACATAAGTAAAATGACAGAAGTCACCCTGGAGGCTAGTGGTTCCTCGCCCCACCGACTGTCATCCCCAACACAGAAATAAATCTAAGTATTGATCTCCCTGGTGACTTGCGGTCCCTCCCCCACTCGACCCCCTGCACAATCTATAAAAAAAGTTTCCCTGGTGGATAGCGATACCTCTCCCCACCCCATCACCCACACAAGATATAAAAAAAGCATCCCATGTGTCCAGTGGTCCCTTCCCCCACCTGACCACCCACTCAATATATGAATAAGTCTTCCCTGGTATTCAGTGTAACCTTTTCCCTGGTGGTCTAGTGGACTCCCACTCCCCCACTCTGACAGGTAGTGTCCCACCATCCTGCACCCCCCCATCCTGAACCTGAGCCGGCGACTGGCACAGCCCTCCTCTCTTCAACATAGCTGGCCTCTGACTGAGCCATCAGTGAGTGTGTACTGTATACAGTACATGCCCATTGACTGATAGCTCAGAACCGTCAATCAATGGGTACATACTGTATACAGTATGTGCTCAATAACAGCTCAGTCAGTGGCTGGCTATGGTGGAGAAGGGCTGTGCCAGTCACCGGCTTGGTTTTGGGATGGGGTGTGGAGTGGTGGGACACTACCTGCCAGGGTGTGAGGTGCACTACACCACCAGGGAAAGGGTTACATTCACTATATAGGGGTTCAGGAATAGGAAGGGCAGTCCACTAGATCACCAGGGAACTGTTGTATTTTACTATACAGGGGATCAGATGGGGGGGTTACACTGGATATCAGTGAAAACTTGTTCATATATTGGATGGGTGATCAGCTGGGGTAAGGGACCACTGGACACCAGGGACACTTTTACATATCTTGTGCTGGTGATCAGGTGAGGGAGGGACTGCCAGCCATCAGGGAAACATTTTTATATATTGTGTGAGTGATTGGGTAGGGGAGGCATTGTTACAAACCAGGGGAACATTTTTAATATCTTGTGTGGGTGATCAGGTGGGGGAGGGACCACTAGCCACCATGGAAATGATTTTTATATATTGTGCAGGTGATCGGATGGGGGTAGGGATTGTTAGGCACCAGGAATACTTTTGTATATATATATCAGGTGAGGGGTCAGGTGGGAGGAGAGACTACTAGCCACCAGGGAGATCAATACTTAGATTTGTTTCTTTGTTTGGGATGGCGATCGAAGGGTGATGGACCACTAGTCACCACGGAAAATGATTATTATTACTCGGTCTGTTGATCGGCAGGGGAAGGGACCACTGGACACCAGGGAAGATTTCCATTGATTTATTTCCATGTTAGGGACAGTGATCACTAGGGGGAGGAACCACTAGCCATCAGGGAGAATAATTATTATTACTCAGGCCAGTGATCAGTGGGGGGACTACTTCCACCACCAGGGATATTAATTTGTATGTATCAGCCTGATGATTGGTGATCATGGGGAAGGGGCCACTGCCACCAGTGAATATACACTGAACACTTCAGGCCAGTGACTGGCAGGGGAGGGCACCACAGTACCACTGCCAACCATTAGGATTGCAGAGGATTAAAGCAAGGTCTCGGTTGGTGGTATTTGTTCCACACAAGGAAGCCCTTCAAAAGGCCCTTGCATGGAGCAAATACTTTGTGAACCAGACAGTGCCAATATTCATGTCCTCTTGCCCTCATTTGCATTGCGGCCCCCTCCACAATTTGCCAAGCACAAACCTGATTTTATGGTACAAACTGGGCTTTTGTGAATACCGATTTGGCACAAAACCTGGGTAACGCCACACAAACTGGGTTTGTGTCATGTCAAAATTTTGTGAATCTAGCCAATAATGTTGTTCATAAACTACTCATTTCAAGATATCACTGTTATTTGTACAAAATCTGTATTTTGTTACATGTCTGGATGTATGTTACTGTGGCAATACCTGTTGCCTTGCCACTATATTATACTTTATTGTTCTTTACTGTAAGTATTTGCCTTTTGATACCCTAGCATACTGTACTTTATACAGTAGCTAAAACATGGCTATTGCCCTAGCCTTCTTATGCTTGTAGAACAAATAAATACACATGCAAAATCATTTCATATTACTTTAATTTAAAAGAAAATACTTCCAAATCAAATTTTCTATCATTTCAATATTTATTGTAGCATTGATATATTAAAAAAGCTTTTGTTATTTTAGCCTGAAGCAGTTTGCTTCCTTTTGAGGTTTAACAAATTACTGGGAATGTGAATACCACTGCCACACAATGCTGTTTTTACTACAATTGATTTAATTAATGTTTATGAGTCATTAGCTCTGACTTTCCATTATTTTCAGTTAGGACTATTTTTCAAGCTCTTGCCCTGCAGTTGATCAATTTGAACCACCCACCCCACCCCCACCCCCACTCCGCAGGGATGCAGCTTATTGGTTGACTCACTGGAAGACATTTCTGCATTAATCAATTTTTTTTTTCATTTCAAGAGTTTTACCAGGAGAGACATACAGAGCTGATTACAACTCCTTTCCAAATGCATCCAATCAAAGCACAACCAGCTATATTACATTAACAGCCACCATTGCATCTAAACAAAAATGAAATAGTGACACTGATACTTTTTGGACATTTATTTGAACCATCGATCTATTTTAGGAGATTTGGATTCTTTTTATGTCAGAGTTGCTGGAAATAAAAAATTAGACCATTACTTAATTACTTAATCCATGAATAATTTTGTGAAAGGGGGTTATTGTACACATTGTCGTTTTCTGGATAATAATTAATAATGTTACACATTTTAAAATGTTCATTTGGTGGCAGGAATTTGAAAAGAATAGTTGTTCTTGGATCATATGGTTCTTTACAGCTTTATCCTAAATGATCTCACTCCCCATGTAACCTTTTTTTTTTAGTTATTAAGTTTTTCTGTAATTGGTATTTATTTTTGTTTAGTTAAAGTAGTTACAAACATATGGGCATGAAGGACTTCTTTGCAGGATATTTCTGAAGTAACACTGAGGCTTGTAGTTGTGGTGGCTGTCTGGCAGGCAACCACATTTTACAGAATGGCATACTAATGTTTTTTTGAACAGTACAGTGACTGTTTCATGGCACTGTATAGTAGTTAACTAGCCGTAGTTTAAATATAAGTGAATAAAATATTGCCTTTCATTGCTCTGATCAATGGCACAAGGTTACTTCTGCTTTGCTGCATGAATATACAACTGCAATGTCACTCAGCAACATCATTTTTTTTATTACTCAGAGTGGATTCCAACCTGTTCAAGGTCAACCACAAGATCTGGCCCCTGGACCCTAGAAGCATCCTGGAACCAAGTCTCAGTCTGGTCCCACAACTCAAGTTCTTTTTAAATTTGAAACTAAGGACTGAAACAGAATTGTCCCGTGCTTGTGTTAGTTCCTAATGGTTATTCTTTATATGTATGCCCCTGCTATTATTGGCTGATTATGTGACACATGACTATGTTGGTGTTGTTTTCCTGTTATCTTGTACAAAGTTGAGAGATAATCCAAACTGGCTTTCACTTGAAAATTGAACTTTTGCTCTAATGTGTAGTACATCGTGTAAAGATTGTATCCTCATCATTAAGTAATACTTTTTTTTCTGGCAAGCATACTGTACATTGTGAATGCAGTGGCATGGGGCTTCTGACTATCTAATGATAGTGGCATTGTTCATGTTATAGGGGGAAACAGAGCTTTCCAGTTAGGTAAGAAACATTCTATTTCAGCCAGTTTCCATGCAATTGCTTCTTTTCTGGTTTATAGTAACGTCTAGTGTTGTAGCAAGCTGCCTTAAGTGAACAACTGGCTATGACTATCAATTGCCAGACTGGCTAGCTGATTGGCAACTTGCATACTTGTCAATAATGGCATGCAACACCTCCCCTTGCACAATCCTTATTTATTTATTTGGTTTTTGGTAACCAGGTAGGTATACTAGGCAACTTAATGCCTATTTTTAGGAACGGCCCAGGAGAGTATAATGCTCAAACCATTTATCCTTAGCCTCTCCCTCTTTTCTTTTCCTATAGTTTTTTCAGTCTCTTCCACTGATCGTTTTATAGTCTAGGAAGTTTCTCAAAAGATTGGTTCTGATATTCTGTGCAGTACGTATAACAAAGAAGCAGCTCCCTGTAGTAGAAAGGGATTCTGTTTTGTGCTGGTCAGCAGGCTTACTGCTTTTATGGTTTGCTTCCTACTGCTGAGCCGCAGGTGCAAGCATCAGGGTTGCAAAACAAATATGAACCATTATTAGTTTATTTCCAATAAATTCAAGTAATAGAATAGGCCTGAAACTTCATAAAGAATAAATCCCATGTAAGATTTGAAATATGATCCTTGCATGCACATAAACCATCAGTTTGGAATTTGCAGAAAAAGGGAGCATTGATGGTTGATAAAGCTGCAAGGACTTGATTCACTATTTCATTAAATGCTCTGGTTGTTGCTAATAGATGAACCAGAAACACAGTTCATTATGGCTCACCATTCAAGGACATTGTATGTTCATTGCTTATGTTCCTGTAAGGACCCAAGCTACTATTGAATGTAAGGTTCTTTCTTCACTTTATTAGTCATTCTGTTATCTGGAGTTTTGAATGAATCACAGAAAATTATATTTCTTTCTAAACTGTATTGTGTGCACCTGTGGCCTTGAAGCAAATGATAAAGTATAAAGCAAGGACACCTACTACTACATTTTTATTGTATTTTTAATGCATTTAACTGGGACAATCACCCACCTATAGACACAGTATCATTCTAGTGGTGTAACAAGGCCAGGAGACGTAATAGTACTAGCAGTGAGAGAAGAAGGTCTTTGGAAAATATTTTTAGGGCTCAGTTCAGTGTCCTTTTCTTTAGCTTGAATTTGAGAATTCAGGTATAACTTTGTTTCCCAAAGTAGTAGTTGGAATGACGGTACAGAAGACAATGAATGGGGGTGTCTAATAAGCCTTGATGTCAGCAATGAGGCATTTATTACTCTAACTTCCTTGTAGCAGGTGATGTTGGTGTAGCAGTGTTGGATGTGCCCAGCTGGAAGTTGCCTGCCTACAGATTCTTAATGCACACAGACAGTACAATATATCACTGATTGGATTCGAAAGCACAGATCAAAATTTGGTTTGTAAATAAGAAGGAAGATGGACTGCTATCAGTCGCTCACAGTCAGTAATCAGCCAAAGAAAAATTAACTCAGAGCTGCAAAAGTACCTCCTGCCCCACACTGCTAACCATGTCAGGTGCTAAGCAGCAACTGACTGGTGCATAGAAGGGCCAAGAATAGCAAAAGGCTCAGAACCAAACACAGTTTGGGACTTTAGGATGTGTACTTGGTGCCAATTTTTATTTATTTATTTTGCTATTTAAATACCCGTGGTAGCCTAGCTGAGATGCAGCACCTTGTTTACAGTGGAGTCATACTTCTACTCATTTCTGCAACTGGGTAGACTGGAGCATTTGGAGTTTAAAGTGGCTTGTCCAAGGTCACACAGAGAGTAGTTGGTTCTGGTGGGGACTGAACCTGCAATCTCTCTGTTCTCAAGCCAGTGCTCTAACCACTAAATCACACTGCTCCCTTGGGGGTAGCATGAGGAAACAATCTAGTACAAAATACAAAAAGGGAAGGCACACTGTTATAATCAGTATTATACAAGGGCAAGAACATTTCCTAGACTCTGATTGGTCAGTCTTGGGCTGGACAAATGTTGTTATCCCAGCACAACATCATGGGTCTAGTCTCAGCCTCACTGTGAACCTGGAAATGATGGTTTACTTGATTTGCTTTGCTTGACTGTTTCCATTGTCTCTTAAAAAATAAAAATATCTTTCCACACAAAAACATCTTTAAAAGTATTTTTTTTCTTCTGTATAACAACAAGCCATTGTATAATAGCAATAATGCCCTCCAGGGTGTGTGTCATTTGGAATAACGTCACGCCTCAGTTATTGGATGCACTCAGCCTGTGGCCTCATGCCCAACCACCTGAGGCATGACATTATCCCAGCATGAGACACACCCTGTCAGGTATTATTGCTTAATTATAAATGGGTAAAAGAAATTAAGGCATGTGATTGGTAAAATGTGATATCATGATTGTGTGTTGCTTGAGCACAACAGTCTAGGTTAGAAGCACTTAACTTTCTGGACCTCATTACTTAGTTTTAAAACTAGAAATTAGAGGAGCTGTATTATAATCACAATAAAGAACTCCAATGTGTGTGTAATTGTGTTATAATAACTGTTGAGTGTTTATTCCATAAGGAAACCCCAGTTATAATTTGCCATTATAACCAGCTGGTTATAACAGCAAACACAAGACAGGTTTCTCCTGCTCTGGCCATGCACCAACCTCTAGTCTCCCCTTATTTAGCCACCAGCCATTGCAACTTACCGCCGGACACTGTCACTTCACTGCAACTCACACTTGGTGGTGAATTAAATAAAATTAAAAGAAAAGAGAAAAAGGAGGTATGAGAGGGAACGGGGACACGGAACACAAGCCATGGGTCATGGACAGGTAGCAACACTTAACAGAGAAGCTGACAGACAGCTAAATGGGAGCTGCTGAAATGGAAAGGAATGGAAGAGAAAATGAGCAATAAGTACAGAGGGGGAGGAAAAAATATACTGGGAGCTGTGGGCTGAACTTCTGTGTCTGAATTAAAAATCTGAAAACAAAAGGGAACGTTTCCAAAAGCTTCTGACCTCCTACCACCCTTCTTCTGCATTGGACGGCAGCTGACAACAGATGTACATTTATTTTATATAATTGCTGTGGTGAAAAAATGCTCCCAGCAATTATATAAAATAAAGGCTGGGTAGGTGTGTAAAACCTTAGTGTGGGATGCTTCAACAAAACCCCTTCGCTATCGGGGTTTATTTGGCATCCCACACCTCAGGGCGGTGTGAAATATACAATAATGGATAGGGAAGTGTACTTAATGAGAATTTAATGGTTGTCCAGGTTGTGGGATGCTATATAAACCCCTAGGGTGAAGACCGAGGGGTTTATTAAAGCATCCCACACCAAGGTCAACCATTAAATTTGAATTTAAGCACACTTCCTTATCTTTTATTTGTTATAATTGCTGGTCAGCAATTTTTTTACCACCCTGGCTTTACTGGGGTACACACACACACACGCACACACATATACACACTCACACACACACACACACACACACACACACACTCTTTCTCTCTCTCTCTCTCTCTCTCTGTCTTTCTGAGACAGTTTTTCTATTTTACAGTTTTATGTCCGTGTTGTTTTACTTTTTGTAGTCTTTAAATTTAGATTGTGATTGTGATCTTACCTCAGTGAGCAAGAGTCGGAGACGTTCTCTGATGCAGTTCTCCGCAGCAGTTTTCAAATGGTAGGATCAACCAGATAGGTTTATTTTATTTTTGCTAAGCATTTTATTTTTAAAAAGAAAAGAAAAGTGATGAGGATTCTAGGTCTGGCAGCTCCTCGCTATGTGAGTGAGGAGCCTCCATGTTTACAAAACCATTTAGCCCACCCAGAAGGAAGTGACTAGCCAATCAGGGAGCGGCTGTGTTCAAGTGACTTAGCACAAGTTTGCCATTACAACCCATGGGTTATAATGGCAAATTATAACTCGGTCTGCCTAAGGAAAAAAATTGCTGACCAGTTATTATGTTCTCATTATAACCTACTACCCAGCCATTATTCTCTATATAATGGAATTTTTCAGATTCATAAGGTCCTCAGTTTCACCTCATGCCTCACTTCAAAAGGTGTGTTTGTTATCCTAGTATATTACTTTTGATACTGTCAATTAACATTGAAAGCTGGGATTCTGGACCATAGAAGGGCAGACTTCAGTAAGATGGGAGATTTGAGCAGGGACAAGCTTGTGGGGGAAGGTGAATGTGGCAGGTGTCAAGGATAATTGAAGTAAAATAAAAAGGGTCATTAACAGAGGTGATGGACTCATGCATGAGGAAAGTTACTAAGATGAGTAAGCACAGGAAGCCAATTTGGTTGGATAGACTAAAAGAGCTTAATATGTATACCCTTGAGGAAAGGAGGGAGAGGGTGGGACATGATAGAAATGTTCGGCCAGCCCACCATCGCAGAGGTTGGATTTTCGCTTGCAACACCAGTAACCCAGGTTCGGAGCAGACCTGGGAAGCTGGAGGGCCACACAGTGGAGAAGGATGGGGTGCCCTCTGGGCTGCTCTGCTTCTCTGGGGGGAGGGTTTGGGGAATGTCTGCTGTGCGAGAACTCCTGGCAGAAGCCAGTAGGAATCGCAAGCACCAACGTCAGACAGTTAAAAGGGTGGGGTGGACGCAGGACATCATTGTACATCCCCGCCCCTGGGGATCTAAGAAAAATCCTTCCTCTTATCTGCCATGGATGATGCCCAACCCCTGGTCTGATTAGCTTCCAGGCCAGCTCCTGACTCAGTCCCACAATTGTGGTACTGGGGCCAGGTACTGCAACCCCACCCCGAGGGGGAAAGCTGGGGGTGTAGTGAATCATCATGGCCAATAAGGAAATGGGGGTCCAGGGGTCTGTGACTGGTGGATGTGCTGGTAGACAAGGGGAGCAGAAAAAAGAGAAGTTAAATAAAAAAATGATAGAAACTTTAAAGTACCTCAAGGGAATCAACAAAGTCTAAGACAGTAGCATCTTTCAGAGAAAGAGATATACAAGAACAAGGGGGCACAATTTGAAGATAGAAGGAGGGATGGCTCAGGGAAAACTGAAGAAGTATTTTTTCATGGAGATGGTGGTGGACATGTGGAATGGCCTTCCTGAGGAGGTTGTGGGGTCAAAAACAGTGGGGGAATTCAAGAATGCATGAGACAGACATAAGGCAATTATAGTGGGGGGCAGGAAGAAGTAGGCTGTTGGTTAACTAGGATCTGCAGCTTATCAACTAGGTAGGGAAATGGGCAGACTAGGTGGGCCAAGTGATCCTTATCTGCCATCAAAACCTATGTTTCTATGTTTTTTTCAGGTAGTGGGAGAGACAACAGGGCCAAGAGAAGGGTCTTCAAGAGGTACAAGAAAAAGTGGAAGGAGGAGGAGTGGGACGAATATAAGGGAAGTTAAAAGATATAAAGAGATTGGTCCAGAAGGCAAAAGTGGCTATGGGACTATGAAACACAGAAACATAGAATCTGTCAAGAGAAAGGACCACTTGGCCCACCCAGTCTGCCCAAATTTTCCCTGCCTAATATGTCTCCACAGACCCTAACTAGCCTCTGGTGGAAGGAGGATTCAGGAAGAAACTGAAGGATATTGGGATTGGAGAAAAGTTTATAATGTGTTTTTGGAACTGATTAGGGGTAAGGAAATAGTGGGTGGTAATAAACAGAATTAAATCAGAAGATAGGGAAGTCACAAGCAAGGTGTCATAGGCATTGGTCCTCAGTCTTGCCCTGTTCATTAGTGACACTGAAGAAAGGATTCAGGGCAGAATGCCTACCTCTTCCCTGTGCATAGCACAAGGAGTAAAGTGTGTATGTGTGTGTGTGTGTGTGTGTGTGTGTGTGTGTGTGGTGGGGGAGGCAGGGAGATTTTTAGATATGTCAGGGAAAATAAAATAAAAAAGGGAGGAATGTTAGGCCCTGTTCACACTGCAGCAGGTTTGTTTAAAATGTTTTCAAAAATGGATTAATCCTTACTGTGCTTTTGTATCCGGACTACTGAAAGTGTGCTTTGAAATGTTTTGAAAATCATTTTACAGCATTCACACTGTGTTTTCCTTCCATGCTCGATTGCATCATGTTTGACTGGTCTTTTCTGAAACTGCTTACCATCATGCATTGCAGTGGCACTTTGCATCTCATAATTCAACACTGACTGCCAAGGCATCATTTAGAAATGGTGCATCCCAGAGAGTCTGATCGTCTGTCAATCATTGCTGCCTATTTCCTGACAGAAAAAAGGGTCATCATTCCAGTTAGCAGCACTATCACTCATTGTAGAACAGCCTGACACCACATTTATAATTACACAGCTCACACACTTCAAAATATATAGACAGAAGTTCAGCAGAGCACCTCAGTCACCACAGTACACAGATGCAGTCACAATAGCCTGCTGGAATACATAGCGCTGCATTATGGGATCATGGCTGAACGAAACACAGAATGTAGGACAAAAGCCCGTTCACACTACTGGTAAGAACGTTTCACACAATGAACTGATTTTAAAACCATATTTAAGTCTAGGTCACATCAGAGTTTAAACATGATTTAGAAAAATGGTTCTGATTCCATGTTAGGTGTGAACGCAAACCAAGTTAGTGGGGTCATAAAATGGATTAAAGCCATTACAATGTATTAAGAGCCCTAATGTAAACAAGGCTTTAGGTTATCTGAGGGGTGGAGGTTAGTAGAGGATGGTGGTCATGACGGTCAAAAGACAGATGTATTAAACAACTTAGTTTGCTTGGCAGTCATGGAGGATGTTGGCCTGCTATCACATAATAATGCAAAAGTTTATCCTAGAGGGTTGAGAGGAGAACATATCTATCATGGATGAGAGGGTAAGGAGAGGGCTAGCAGCTCTAAGGGTGGACAAGGTACTGTGACCTGATAGTTTGCATCTAAGGGTGCTTAAGGAAATTGAACCAAAACTGGCAGCACCCTTGGCAAACCTGATTAGATGCTCTCTGGAAACAGAAGTACCAAGGGACTGGAGGTCTGTGGTTGTGGTTCTGCTGCACAAGAGTGGGGACAGAGAAGACTACAGGCTAGTCAGTATTACCTCAATTTTTGGTAAGCTGATGGAAACCATGTGAAGGTAGAAAACAGTGGAATACCTGGAGGCTGACAGGTTGCAGGACAATAAGCTGCATGGACTCATGGTTGGAAGATCATGCAAAGCTAGCTTCTTAGTATTCTTTTTTTTAATCACACTTTTTTAGTCTCCCACCTCCCCAAGCTCTGCTTCATTGGGAGCACCTGTGGAGACTGCCCCCACCTCTGCCACCTGCCTGAGATTTTCCTGCTCACCCCATGGAGCCACGGTCCTCCCCCCCCGGATGGGGATGAGGTAGGGTAACTACACCCCGACAATCCAGGCTGCATCGGGAGCTGTAAGGCTAGGCAGGTGAGAGGCCATGAGGGGTCTGCTCCAGTGCTCCATCTTCCCAGAGCCTGGAGAGCATTTTCCCTGTACTGGCAGAGTGGCATGCACCCTGGCATAATGGTGTCACTGCCGACGTCACCACTCCCCAGCCCCTTGCTGGATGCTTGTGCTTGCCATGCCTCTCTCTGCCAGAGGCCAGTCATGTGCCGAGCATGGACCCCCTCCTTCTTGGGAGAGGACAGCTGTCCTCCAGATGCCAGTGCAAGAAAACATACTCCAAGGCAACTAGAATGCTGGGGTGCATAAGGAGATGATTTGATAGTAGAAGGACAGAGGAGACATTGTCCCTTTACAAGTCCCTGGTGATGCCCCACCTGGAACAATGTGCCTAGTTCTGGAGTCCACACCCGAGGAAGCCCAGGGATAGGCAGAAGACTGTGCAAAGAAGGGTCACCAAGATGATACAAAGCCAGCAAGGCAGGTCATCAGAGGAAAAGATGGCATGCCTAAACATGCACACACTGAAAGTCAGGAAAGAGAGAGGGGAGTTATGATAGAAACATACAAGTTTCTCAAGGAGATAAACCAAGTGGATAGTGAGGACCTGTTCACAAGCAATGGAAAGACACTGACAAGGGGGCTTAAGTGGGGCCTTATCATTGGGAAATTTAAGAGTAGGAAATTATTCACCAAAGGTGGCTGAACAATGAAACAGATTGCTGGGAGAAGTGGTGGGGTGGGGTCTATTAATGTGTTCAAGAGTAGAAGGTACAATTTTAGGGTCATGTAGCACCAAAAGGAGGGATTGAGAAAGGGTGCTGAAAGGGGTGGGGGCTCAGCTTGGGAAAGAGAGGAGACGACCCTGAGGAAAAAACTCTCTTTGTCACTAGGTCAAGGGGAAGAAGTAGGAAAACTAAGCAGACTGAATGGACGTTGTGTCTATTTCTGACATCATTTTCTACATTTCTGCAATACACACACTGTTATGCCTTATTGCTTTCTTGGCATATATAGCCTTTATTGGAAGGCACCAGTAACAGAAATCAAACCCCTATTCTCAGACAGCAAAGTATTGTCAGTCACCAGTATTAATTGTGTTTATTCTTTTTTTAATGTTTAAATGCAAGTGCAACACCCCTGCACTAAATATTTGCTTAGCATTGGTCTGTTTCCTTTACAAAGTGTCCAATGACACCCTGAACTTGACTGGGGCAAATACCTCTGTTGTCTTAATGATAATTCTGCCATCAGCAGCACATACAGTAATACAAATACAGTGCAGTCCACTTAGAAGAACACTAAATATAAGAACATCCATTTATAAGAAAATTTTTTGATGTCATAATTTTTGTCCATTACTTTCACTGGCAATAAAACCCATTTATAAAAACAGTCAGCCAGTTTATAAGATCAGTATTTTATGGCTGCAGTGGGCAGAGCCCTGCAGACATCTTGCATCAAAAGAGATTCAGCATTACTTCAAAGCATTCCTTCCCACTGAAGAACATAGTGTTTCCTTTGCAGCTGCAACACCTCTCCTACTTTGCCAGAGTCATATCTCACTCATTAGTCCAGAATTCCTTTATATAACATCACCGTACTGTCTGTAGGCATTAAAAGAAAACTCCATGTTAAAATCAGAAAAAGATATGTAGTAGTCTTTTTTTGGAGTTCTGACCAGTTCCCAGTGTTTTCTTTTCCTCTGGTTGTGAGAGATGTTTTTTCTAACTTTCCCTAACTGTTTTATTGCCCTTGGAGGATGCCATTCTGATTTCTTTTATGGCCTGTAGTCTTCCCAGAGTGCCCTTTGGTGTGATGTCTAATTGCCCCTGCAGGAAGCCAGTGTCTTGTTACAGGGTCTGTCACAGCTCAGCCGCAGAGAAAATACTTCTTCCAGAGAAGACACACTGCTAGATTTTGGGTGAGTGTAATCATTATTATTTTTTGACATCAGTACCTTGTCCTGCTATGTTCTGCTCTGTGAGTGTGTTTGTGTGTGTGTGTGTGTGTGTGTGTTTGGATCATGTCACTGTTTACTCTATTCCTCTCAGTCACTTTCAGTTTTTGCACCAGTACTAAGTAGCAATAAGCATTTGTCAATGCCGAATGTTGTCTTGCTGCCATTGGCAGTGCAGGAGTTAGAGAGATGCAGCATAGGAGTAGGAGTCAAGTATTGAACTGATGCCAACCCACCCCACCCTACAGAGAGTGAGAGGCATTATGGTGTCCCTGTGGGTGTTTGGTAGTGCAGTGTGGGAAAACATGCTGGGCAGGATGTGAAAAATGACAGCTGCACAGTTTATAAGGAGGTGTAATTAAATGGCAGTGCTGAAAATGTGGCATACAATTATATGAAAGTTGCGGAGTTGCAAGGGTGCATGGCAAATATGCAAGGCACGCTTGCAGCACTGGCAGTTTGTGGGCGTTCGGCACCAAATTTTCAACATAGGCATTTTAGCACCTCTGCTCATGTACAGTGTCACTGTCATTTCCTCATAGTGTCCCAAGAAGTGATTCCGTACAGCGAGCACGCTATTCTGCGCCAGAAGTGTGGAAACACATTTTGGGCAGGATATGTGAAGTGACAGCTGTACTGTTCATCAAGAGGTGTGTAAAAATGGCAATGGTGAAAATCCAGAGTGAAAATATCACAAATGCATGACGGTATGAGCATGCCTGAAATCTGCCAATGCGCACTCGTAACACAGTCATTTTATGGAGTATCAGCTCCAAATTTTCAATATAGGCATTCTAGAAGCTCTGCTCATGAACTGTGTCACTATCATTTTCATAATCTGGCCCAAACACTGATTTCCCAGAGCAACTGAGCAATTGTGCGCCGGAAGTGCGGAAACACATTTCGGGCAGGATGTGGGAAATGACAGCTATACTGTTCACAAGGAGATGCAGAAAAATGGCAATGCTGAAAATACGGCATTAAAATATTGCGAATGCGCGAAGTTATGAGCCTGTGTAGCAACTGCGCAATGCATGCTCGTAAAACAGCCATTTCTTGGATTTTTTCCACCAAATTTGGAACATAGGCTTTTTGAGAGGCCACCTCATGAACACTGACACTGTCATTTCATTAATGGGTCCCGACAGGTGATTTCGTGCAGTGACTGCGAAATCACCTTCCGAGGCCAATTAACGCCATGACAGTGACAGAATTCATGAGAAGGGGCCCCAAAAACCCCATGTTGAAAATTTGGTGCCAAAATTTCAAGAAATGCCTGAGATATGCAACAAAGTTGAAAAAACCCTATTCATTGCATTATACAGCTTACCGGCATTTCCTCAGTTCGCGGTCGGCTTTGAAGAGTGCAGACGTGTTCCTGGTCCACGGAAGATTGTCATGCCGGAGTCTGGAGGTAAGTATGGGGTGAGGGGGTGAGGGGAGGCAGGGTGCACAGTGGGTGGGTGCAGGTGGGGGGGCATGTAGACTACAAGAGACGGTTTTCATTTTCCAGGTGTAAAAAAAAAAGCGAAACCGTCACGGGACAGTTTTTGTATTACAGGGCATTTGGCACGCTGGGGTGGGCTCCCAGCATGCCACCTACATGGGTTTTGTGGGGGGGTGTCAGTAGCTGACGGGGGATTGGGCACCCCCGCCAGCAAACAAAGAAAGGGAGGGAGCGTGAACCGAGGGGGATTGAGCACCCCCCTCAGCATTCAACAGTTGGGGGGGTGATGCGAACAGGGAGTGGGCTCCCCCGTCGGTGGCAAAGAAAGCAGGAGGGGTGCGAGCTGAGGGGGATTGGGCACCCCCCTCGGCATTCCACATTTGCAGAGGGAGGGGATGCCGACAGGGAGTGGGCTTCCCTGTCAGCACACAAACATGGGGGGTTGCCGACAGGGGGATTGGGCACCCCGATGTCAGAAACCGTGAGCTGGCCACCCGCTCGCCGACCCGATCATAATGGCGGTGAGCATGGCAAGCAAAGGACCGCTGCGTATGATGATTGCAGGGACCTTTGCTTTGATGTGCTCACACCATTATGAATTCATGGTGTGGCAGTGGCATGCAGGCTGATTGGGGGATGAGGGACACACCTACTGATGCATGCCCTGCATTTGCCCAAGAGCAGCCATGCCCCCAAGACCCACACTGTCTCAAGATGTTTCTTGTGCATGCGCACAAGACAACATAAAACTTGAACATCACCTTATAGGTTGTAACATAGCAGGACAAGGTACTAATATCAAAAAATAATAATGATTACACTCACCCAAAATCTAGCAGTATGACTTCTCTGAAAGAAGTATTATCTTTGTGGCTGAGCTGTGACAGACCCTGCTAAATCTAAGGGCATGGCTACATCAGTGTCACATGAGCCAGGGTGCATCGTAGGAGAAAGAAAGCCAATAAACCTATTTGTGATGGAGAGCCCCAGGGATCGTAAAACTACCATACAGCTAGCAGGCTAATTTAGAAAAAACTCTTAATAGCAGACAGAGGGAAGGACAAAATAGGGCCTAACATACATATCAAAACAGTCTACATAACATATGTTTTTGCACATTCTGGGTGGACTTCTCCTTTAAGGGTTAACGGTGCTGTGCTCAATCAATCAGTGCCATTTTGTTTCCTCCTAGGTTTTTAATTTCACACACACACACACACACACACACACACACACACACACACACCACTGTGTTTTATCCTTGCTTTGCACCATGGACTGACATAGTCCAGCATTCCTGTACATTTCAGTTATGTCTGCCTGTTGTCCTAGTGGTATTATAAAGCAATTAGATTTTTGTCATGTGATTGATGTACACATTCCAACATCTTTTTTCCTGTTCTGTATACAATATATATTTTGCTTTTGCATCATAACCTCAATACATGCCATATATATATATATATATATATATATATATATATATATATATATTTAGGATTTGATTCTCATGCATGTCACTAATCTTATTTCTTTACCAAACTGTAATTTTTTTTGTTTTTGTACAATCTTTTTCTCCATCGTCACTACAGGGAACTCTCTTGGGCATCTACCACTCCAGTGAGCTCTATCTTCTACCTGAAATTCTACTCCAACCTGCACCTGCCTGGCAGACCCCCCAGCTCTGCACCCCCGAAGTGGGGCCTGACCTCTCTGCCCAGGCCACTCTACTTATAATCCAGTGTACCAGCTAGGCAGTCAGCCTGGTGGAGAGAGATGGAGTGTGGCTCAGCAGGGCTAGGTGCCATTGACTAGCCCCAAGGAGGGGGATTTTTCTTGGTTTTCTCCCCTGGGATTGTGGCATACAATGACACCTGTGCATGGCTACCCTTCTGGTGTCTGCTGCACTCCACCCCTTTTGTTGGTTGGTGTTCCTGCAATGCCCCAGATCTCCATCAGGGGCCACCAGGATACCAAGCAACCCTGGATCCCTCCCCAGGGAGAGGAGAGCTGTCCTCTAGATGCTCCATCCTCTCCCTCCCCTGCCAACCCCCGGCTTCCCAAGTTCTTTACTGAACCCGGGTCACCAGCATGGTTTAAGGTGTGGCATCCAGTGCCTCAACCCTTAGTAACACCAGGCTGGCTTACTGAACTGTAATTTAATTACAACAACAATCAATAGCACATAAGCAATTGCAATGGACAATATACATTGGGCAGTGAATATAATTAATCATGTTTTGCTTTTTACATTTATCACTCTCTCTGACCTGTACCATTGCAGCTTATACTGCTGTGTGTTAATTTGAGCTGCAGACTCACAACCTCACAGTCTACTCACACTGGGAGGTTACAGAGGTCAGAGGGGGACTGATAAGCTCATATATTTTAGAAAACAAAATTCACTTGATAGAATTACCATCCAGCAATTTATGTAACCACAACTATACTATACAGTTTATATATGTACTGATATTAATCACAAAATGAGGTATTTACAAAAGTAGTCTGAGAAAAAAACTATAGTATATTGTGTGGCGATCTAGCCAACTGCCACTCAATAGTTGCAATATATATGTCTGTTATATATTATCGGATTTCTGTGTATGCCCATGCCAGTGTTAATTAAAGGCATATGGAAAGACTAGATTTTTTTAAGGAGTTTGACCTTTTGACTTGATGGCCACCTGCTTGCCAGGAAGTGAGATTTTCATTTCCTGGTTCTTTTAACAGAGTTGTGCCAAAAGCCATTTACCTGCCATAAACATACTCTGCAGAAGCAGATTGCCTGTGATCTCAGTAACTGTTATGGTGTATCACATGTTATGAGGGAACAGGATATATTAGCCAGGAAAGACCATTCTAGCAGTACTGTGTGAAATTCACTTCCAGAATGTTATTGCCAGAACCTGAGACTTCAAAGAGGTTAATTCTGAACTTTCATAAAACATGCTGTGGGTCACTGGTGAGAAAATAAACTGGTTTCTTTATATCTGAAAAATTGATGACACTGCATTTTTCAGAAGATTAGTTAAACTCTCAGCACAGTCACTCAGTGTCATTCTGTTTAGATTTTCTTCTCCTGAACACAACAGGACACAGCACCCAGCTGCTAACGAAAGGACTGAGACTTTGCAAGCAGTGATTTCTTTTGACTTTAACAGGTAGAGACTTAGTTAAACCGTTTTAAGGTGTTTATACTGCATACTTTCCAAATTTATTTCCATACTGTAACCTAAATTAATATAAGCTCTATTTTAGTTGTACTGCATGTATTTAACTATTTTTTAGTAAAACTGTTGTTTCCTAAAGAAATTCTGCCTGTACAAGAGCTGTTATATTGTATGTGTGAATGTATAAGATTTATTAATAATCTGTGAGAACTGTTACTTGCTTAGAAGAGTCACTGATAGCAACCAAATTAAAAGGGTCTGTGGAGACAATCCAGATGGATTTTGGGAGAATGCCAGAGTCTCATACAAGTCTGCCAGGGATGTGAACTGGGCTATTGCATGTCCTGTAGGGCAAGGACCAAATCAGATGGTGTGCTGCTACCCTGAAGACAGTGTAACTGAGACTTGGGACTTCCTCCTGTGTGTAATAGCCTTGAAAAAGGGTTTATATTTGGCCACAAGATTTGGGACTGGTATTGTTCCCTGAATCAAAGTATAGAGGGATACTTTGGGACCTGGTGGCAAGTGTTCAGTTGTAAACCCAGTGAGCACTCAGGAAGGACATGAGGAGGGTTTCCCTGTTTTTACCCTCCCTGTCACATGATTGCACTTGGGGTGGGCACTGTGAGCTCAGTGATCTGACCCTCATGAGTGGGTTTGTGACAGATCTGGTGCACAGTGGTGGGACCTGACAGATTTGGTTGCATTGTTATTCAAGAGATTGGTGTCCACAGGTATAACAGTTGGGCTTGATTCCAAGTCCAGTGTATCAGTTTGTTAAACTGAAACCAGTCCACACACAATCAAGGCAGAGATTTTAAAAGTATATACATCATTCGGTTATATTATCAAGTTCCCTGCCTGTTTTTTTTTTCTGGTACAAGCTAGTGTAGCAGTAGTTACAGAAGAAGATGACTTCTATCTACAGTAAATACACTGCAGAAAACCTGAAGCAGTTGTTCCAGGAGAGAGGAGTCCAGTATGAGGGGTGAGCCAAAGAGCACCTCATGGGAGCTCTCATGGCAGCCGATAAGCTAGCAGCAGCCCAGAACCTAAAGCTATGGCCAGTGACTGAAAAGGAACAGAGCCTGGGCATTGGGGTGCCAAGGTCCATCGCAGAGTCTAGTCCGAGGGAGGCAGACAGCGAGACCAGAAGGAACCCAAAGCCACAACAGATGGGGAAGCATCACCACCATGATGGAGCCAGAAGGGATCAGGTTGCAGCTGGAGTTGAGGAGATTGGCACTGGAATTCGAGCAGGAAAGGTTTGAAGCACAGCAGCAAAGGCAATACGAGCAGAGGAGGTTTGAGTTGGAGATGCAGGAAAAAGAAAACCAGCATCAGAGAGAGGCCAAGGAAAGAGAAAAACAGCACCTAAGTGAATTTGAGCTGCAGAAGCTAAAACTCCAACGACCAGCACCAGAGGAAGTAAGTGGCAGAGGTGAACCGAAACTCCAGGACTGGAGTACACATTAAATTCCAAATTAATAGCTGAATTCAAAGAGGGGGAGGATATGGATGCATTTCTGAATTCATTTAAAAAGGTCTGTATTCAGGCAAAAATACCCAGGGAGTCCTGGAGCTTTCAGCTATCCCCACTACTTACTGGTTAGAGGTCATGAAGTGTAGGTCAAATGGACAATCAGGACAGTAGTGATTATGAGAAACTTAAAGCTGCATTGTTTAAAAAGTATGAGTTAACTCCTGAAGCATACAGTATTATGTTCCGTAAGCTCCAAAGAAGCCATGACATGAGCTGCGAGGAACTCACCACAAAGCAATGTCAGTTTTTGAAACATTGGTGGGAGGGAGTGGAAGCAAACTCTGTAGAGAAAATTGAGAAGGTTGTACTTTTGAACCAATTCTTTTGGGCTTGCCCAGCACAGTTGAAAACCTGGTTAGAGAACTGAGAATCCAAAACAGTGCAGCAGGCTGCTGAGCTCTTGGATCACTATGCCAGGAACAGGCCTGCTCTGAAACAAAGTAGGTCAAGCGTGGCAGTGCAGAAGAAAAAAAGTGCACATTTAGGGCAGCTAAAACCCTCACTTCCTCCACAGAAAGGGGGAAGTCCCAGATTACAAAAAAAGGGATTTCTCAGATAAAAGAAATGATGACTATTGGTTTTGCAGACAGTCAGGGCATCTCGCAAAACAGTGTCCTAAAAAGGCACAGAGTGGGCAAAGTGGTGCTTGAACAGAGTTGGGCACACTGTGTATCCCTGAAAGCATGCCTACAAACATGAGGGAGCACATACACCTGGTTACTGTAAATAGAGTGCACACCCATAGATTAAGGACATTGGGTCATCTCTTACTTTAGTAAAAGGGGATTTGGTTGAGTCTGAACAGCTTATACCTAATCGGTTCATAACAGTAAAGAGATTCACTGGGGAGGAGAAAACTCTGCCACTTGCTAGCATTCTCTTGGACTGGGGTGAGACAGGAGAAATGGTGCAAAAAGTGGCAGAGGCAGACAATCTCACCCTGGATGTGATAATAGGGAACAATCTCCAGAAGGGGGTGGTATGTGTGGTTATGCACAGTCAGACGGCAAAGGTCAACTGTAGTTCCCTGGACCCCATAGAAGCCCCTGTGAAAAACACTGGGAGGCTGGTTCCCCAGCCTGTGTCTCCTGACATGGAGACTAGTGAAAAGGGGGTAGGACTTCCTCATGTAGCAGTTCACAAAACAGCTACAGAAGGTCATTCTAAGGAGGGAGGGGTAACCAATGGTCAAATGGTTAGGGATGGCAGTGACCTTGAATGCCCTGATGCTAGAGCTATGGACCCTAGTTTAGAAACTGAAAGGGTCATGTCCCATGCCTTGGGAAAATGTACAGATTTTGCAGCTGCTCAGAGGACTGACCCTAGTTTAAAGAGGCTGAGCATTTGTGCAGAATCTGATGGGGCACAGGGAGGTGACATGAGACATAGGGTATTTTGGGACAATGGACTGTTGTATACGCAGGACATAAGGACCGAGGGAGGGGTGGTGGGCAGGCAGCTTGTCATTCTCCAGGGGTTCCATAAGCAGTTGCTCCAGATTTTTTATGATATCCCCATGTCTGGATATCTGGGAATTGTGTGCACTATGCAGTGATTGGTCCAGAGTTTCTACTGGCCCAACTTCATCCAGCAGGTGAAGGAATATTGCAGGTCTTGTCACCGGTGCCAACAAATAGGAAAGGTGGGTAGTAAAACCCAAGCCACCCTAATTCCCTTGCCCATTGTGGAGTAGCCATTCCATAGGGTAGCAATTGATATTGTGGGACCCTAGAATACCCCCAGGTCTGCCTGGAAGAGGTTTATCCTGACGGTGGTAGATTATGTCACCAGATACCCAGAGGCAGTTGCCCTCTCCTTGCTTAGGACAGGCAAAGTGGCAGACTCCTTGTTAGGGATTTTCCTCTGTGTCAGGTTTCTACAGGAAGTTATCACTGATTGAGAGGGTTACTTCATGTCAGACCTGATGAAGTGTTTGTAGGAGAAGTGTGGGGTAGTGCAGAGGCATATAATACTTTATCACCTGCAAGCCAATGGGCTTGTGGAAAGTTTTAATGGTACCCTAAAATCAATGCTCCAAGTGTTTGTTGAACAGCATGGGAGGGACTGTAGAAATACTTTCCCCACCTCTTGTTCACATACAGGGAGGTGCCCCAAGAGTCAACAGGGTTTTCCCCTTTTGAACTCTTATATGGACGTAGGGTGCGTGGGTCCTGAGACTTGGTCCGGGAAGATTGGGAAGGCAAGCAAGCCACCCAGGGAACTCCCATTGTGGAAAATGTCCTAAAGTTTAGGGAGAGGCTGAAGGAGCTTATGGAAGCAGCCCAGAGCAACCTCTCAGCCACCTATCAGAAGCAAAAACTGACTCTATGTCTTTCGGCACTAGACAGCACCTATTGAAACTCACCCACCCTCTTATCTTCCAAAGCCTACATAACACCATCCTCGATGAAGTGCCCTCCTTCAGGTATCTAGGGGTTTGGTTTGATCGCCACTTCTCCTTTTCCACACACGTGGATGCCATCATTCCAAAACTGCGCCCAAAACTTGGTGCCCTCTATAGAAACCGCACTAGTCTCCCGCTACATGTCAGATGTGAATTAGTCCAGAAAATGATTCTTCCCTCCTTCGACGACTGTGATGTCATTTACAGCTCCGCCTCTAAGACCACCCTAGCCAGACTTGACCCCCTCTTTAATGCTTTCTGCCGCATTGCCCTTGATGCTACCCCACTCACATGACTGTGAGCTTTACTGTTCACTGGCACTGCCATCCCTGAGTAACCGGCGCCTGATTCATAGCATTAAATTCACTTGCAACTTCTGGCTTGGCTCTCTCCCGCCCTACATCGTATCCTCCCTATCTTCCCCACCTATCCCCACCCATGCCCTCAGGTCTATTGACACTAGGCTATTAGTCATCCCTCACTGAAGGACCACCACCGGCCAATCGGCCTTCTCTTACCTCTTCCCTAAACTCTGGAATGGCCTGCCGGCCCCGATCCACCTTTCTTCATCCAAACACTCTCTATTCTCTGCCCTCACTAACTTCCTTTCACCAAATTGCAACTGCCCCTGACCTCCCCCCGATAGCTTCTCTTCCCTCGTCCCCCCTTAGCGCCTGACCAGTGGCACGGCCTTCACCTAATTATCTAGCTTATACACTGCCCTATGCACTTACACTCTCACTCTCACTCTTATTCACTCCTAATATCTCCCCTCCCTCCCCTCCTGCCTACATAACTTACGCTGTTCAGCCTTACTCACAGCTACTAACTCCCCTCTCCTTCCCCCACCTCACCTAAACCACCCCCCAACACCTAATGTTTACTAGTCCACTCCTCCCCTACCCTCTATCTTCACTCTCCAACTCCTACTGTCAACTTGGTGCATCTCGCTCAGCTCAAGTTCTGTTACTGGCACTCAAGTTCTTTTACTGGCACTTATGTAATCATGTATTGCACTTGATGTGTACCCATGAAATGTATACCTTGTCTTTGAAGATCATGTACTGTACTGTTCTCCCTATGTAACAAGTTCAAATGTAATCCCACCCAACTATGTACATTATCTGTATTGTTCTACTTCTAAATTCAACTGTTGTATGTATACCTGCCTCCTCTGTAACCCTTCCCCCCAGGTCGCACCATGAGGCGAGCATCTTTTTGCTCAGTGTGCCTTTCCTGGTGAAACATTTTCAATAAATAAACAATAAAAAAATAAATAAAAGGTCTGGTGTGAACACAGAGCCACAGCTTGCTCGTACAGTGTAGGTCAGGAAGTCATGGTCCTAATCCTGGCCTGGAAGGATAAGCTGTGGGTTGAGTGGGCAGGACCATACAAAGTAGTCAGACAAGTGAATAATGTAAACTTCATTCTTGAAGTGCCTGAATGGAGACATACCCATAGAATATACCATGTCAACATGACAAAGCCATATGCAAATAGGGCTGACATGGTATTTGCAGTGTGTAGTCCTGGGAAGGGGATGGATGAAGCAGACCCCCTACTGGACTTGCTGGAGGAAAGCAAGCAGGAGTTCTCTGTGGAGGCAATCAAACTGTCACACCAGTTGACCCTGGAATGGTCCCAGGATGTGAGGGAGGTTTTAGAGGACTTTGCCCCTTTGTTTATGGCCAAGCCAGGACGTACCCTCTTAGCGACACATGATATAGACACAGAAATGCAAGCACCCATCTGACTGACAGCCTGCTGGGTGTCCAAGACTGATCTAAAGGACATTAGGAGGAAGGTGGAGAAAATGCTGGATTTAGGGGTAATCCAGAAATCCCACAGTCTCTGAGCCTCAACCGTAGTCCTTGTTCCCAAGCTGGATGGCTCTACTCATGTCTGTGTCAACTATCAGGGACTCAATGCAGTCACAAAGTCTGACTCCCTACCAATACCACAGACAGATGAACTACTGGACAAGTTTGGAGGGGCAACATATTTCACAACCATTGACCTGACAAAATGGTATTGGTAGGTGGAATTAACTGACAGAGCCAGGGAGAGGTCGGCCTTCATCACTCCAATAGGATTATTCTAGTTCAAGGTAATGCCTTTTGGAATGAAGAATGCCCCTGCCACCTTCCAAATGTTGATGATCCAGGTGTTACATGGTACTGAAGAGTATCCTGTAGCGTACCTGGATGATATTGCCATTTTTAAGTGCCAGCTGGAAGGAATACCTGTCCCCCCCGAGGGAACTGTTGAGCAGGATATAGAGGGCAGGGCTCACTGTTAAGGCTGAAAAGTGGCAGGTGGCCATGGCGGAGGTAGCATACCTAGGACATGTAGTAGGGCGGGTCAGTTTCACCCTAATCAAGCCAAGGTTGAGGTGATAGAGGCATGGACCAGGCCAGAAACCCAGAAGCAGGTTCAGAGTTTCCTAGGTACCACGGGGTACTATCGTAAGTTTGTACAAAATTACAGTACTCTGGCAGCTCCCCTAGCTGGCCTGCTAAAAAGGTAAAATGGGAACCAGCCTGTGAATGAGCCTTTACTCGGCTAAAGGAGGCACTGTGCAGTACTCCTGTGTTGGTCAGTCTAGACTACAGTAAGTGATTTGTAGTCCAGACAGGTGCCTAAGATGTGGGGACTGGAGCAGTCCTTGGTCAGATCTCTAGCCCAGGGAAAGATCACCCAATAGTATACCTTAGCAAATTGTTGCTTCTTCAGGAGCAGGCCTATTCCACAGTTGAGAAGGAGTGCCTTGCACTGGTATGGGCCCTGAAGAAATTAGAGCCATACCTCTATTGGAGGCACTTTGAAGTATAGACCAGTCATGACCCCCTGATGTGGCTGATGCAGATGGATAAAATGAATGGTCATCTTTTGAGATGGAGCATTGCCTTACAAGGCTACGGTATGACCATTACCCACAAGGCTGGCTCGTGAATGCCAATACAGATGATCTATCTCACCAGTTACAGCAATGAACACAATTTATGAAACTTATATCATGCTAGGGATGGATTCCCACAAATAAATTCTAGGAGGAAGGGGTGTTGCAATCTAGCCAACTGCCAGTCATTATTTGAAATATATATTTCTGTTATATATTGTTTTATGGGATTTCTGTGTATGCCCATGGCACTGTTAATTCAAGGCATAGGGAAAGACAAGATTTTTTAAGAGGTTTGACCTTTTGACTTGAAGGCCACCAGCTTGCCAGAAAGTGAGATTTTTTCCCCCCATTTTATGAGGGAACGGGATATATTAGCCAGGAAAACTATTCTAGCAGTACTGTGTGAAATTCACTTATAGAATGTTATTGTCAGAACCTAAGACATCAAAGAGGTTAATTCTGAACTTTCATAAACCATGCTGTGGGTCACAGGTGGGAAAATATACTGGTTTCCTTATATCTGAAAAACATGATGCTGCATTTTTCAGATGGATAGCTAAACTCTCAGCACAGCCACTCAGTGTCATTCTGTTTGGATTTTCTTCTCCTGAACACAACTGAACACAGCACCCAGCTGCTAACACACAGACTGATATTTTGCAAGTAGTAATTTCTTTAGACTTTAACAGGTAGAGACTTAGTTAAATAGTTTTAAGGTGTTTATACTGTATACTTTCCAAATTTATTTCCATACTGTAACCTAAATATTTTAGTTGTACTGCATTTAACTATTTTTAATAAAACTTTTGTTTCTTAAGGAAATTTTGCCTGCATGAGAGTTTTTATATTGTATGTGTTACTGTAGAATATTTATTAATAATTTGTGACAACTGTTACTTGCTTAGAAGGGTCAGGGATAGCAAGTAAATTAAAAGGCTCATTAGAGACAATCTGAACAGATTTTAGGAGAATACCAGAGTCTCATATGAATCTACCAGGGGTGTGAACTGGGCTATTGCATGTCCTGTAGGACGAAGACCAAATCAGGTGGTGCACTGCTACCCTGAAGAGAGTGTAACACTTGGGCTTTCCCCCTGTATGTAATAGCCATGAAAAAGGGTTCATATTTGGCCACAAGACTCGAGACTGGTACTGTTCCCTCATCTAGAGTATAGAGGAATACTCTGGGACCTGGTGGTGAGTGTTCAGTTGTAAACCCAGTGAGCACTCAGGAAGGACATGAGGAGGTTATCCCTGTTTTCACCCTCCCTGTCATGGATTGCACTTAGGGGTGGGCACTGTGAGCTCAGTCATCTGACCCTCAAGAGTTGGTTCATGACATATTGCACATTTCCATTCTGTGACATACATTTACACTCACCCCATGACAAAATGTTCTATAATTGTTTAAAAACTGTTTTCTAAATCCATTTAGTAAACACTAAGGGGCAAGGTGACAGCATTGGCAACAATTAATGAATGAAGAGCACAAAAGTTTTCCTTCCAGAACTGCACTAACAGGGACACTGTCCACACATGTCAGTACCTTCTTTTTTAAACTATTTTTACAAAACCACAGTACCAAATATATATTTGTAATTTTACTCCATATCCCTGTTGCATTATTCCACCCCCCCCCTTTTTTTATTTGGTTCTGTGGACACTGTTAGTTCAGTTCTTAAAGGACAACTTTTGCAGTCTTACTAGTTTACAGTAGCCAATGCAGTCACCTTGCCCCTTAGTGAAGTTCACTGAAATGGATTTAGAAAATATTTTTGAAAGAATTATAGAACATTCTGTCATGGGACAAGTGTACATGCATGGCATGGAATCGAAATGTGTGATATAGTTGTTTCTTGTGCTACTTTTGCAAATATCTCACTTGGTGGTTAATATTGGTACAGATATAATTTGTACTGTGTAACTGGGGTTGCTTAAATTCCAGGATGATAATTCTATCAAGTTTTTTTTCTAAAACACATGACCTCCATGAACTCCCACTGTGAGGTTATGAATAATTCAGCTCAAATTAACACACAGCCTTATAAATACATGATTAATTATATTCACTGCCCAACCTATCTAGTCCACTGCAATTGCTGATGTGCTCATAATTATTGATGTAATTAACTTACAGTTCGGTAAAAAAATAATTTTAGTAGCTGGCCCAGTGGTGTACAGGACTGAGGCACTGGACACTTTACCTCTTGTCACTCTAGTAACCCTGGTTCAGAAATGAGCCGGTGATGCTGGGGGTTGGCCATGGAGGGAAAGGATGGAGCATCCACTGCACTGCTCTCCTTTCCCAGGGAGGAAGGACTACTTCTCCCACTGAATGACTGCTACCAGGTGGAGGTGTGGTGATAATGCAGGTCTGAGGATGGCAGGGGAAAAAAAAGAACTGCAGGATTCCATGAGAGTGCATAAGCCTCCATGTATGCACATGCAGCTTGCATGCCCAAGTGCAGGGATGGGGACAGAAAATGGAAAACTGAAAGCAGAAGCAGACCCCATGACGGGTTTACCATGCTTCCATACTGAGGTGTTCTCCGGTCCTGAGCCAGTCTTGATTGTTGCATCTGGGGGGAAGATGACCCTCCATTCTGTGTCATTGGGGTTGTGAGGCCTAAATGTCACCCCATTCCATCTGAAATTACATTCACAAGCCACAGTAAATAAGAATGGGGTGACATTTAGTCCTCACAGCCCCAATGACACACCCCGTCAGCTGTCAATCTTGGGATGAGGGGCGGGCCAGGGGGTAGGGGCAACCCTAAAGATTTTTCATTTCCTGACTTTTTGTGTACTAACCCTAAATGATGCATTAACGCAGTTTTTTGAATAGAATTTCCTTACTTTTTGAGAAAGAATAAAAACCTAAAAACTTGCACAAGTTGGTGGAAGCGTGAGCCCTTCGGGCCCTGCACTCCCACCAAATTGCAGAACTTGGTGAATTGATCCTCAGCCAGAAAGACTGTGGTGCCATGCAGTGAAGTGGGACAGACAGAGACTCAGTCTCACTCAAGAGAAAAAAAATAATGAAATACAGCTCAGTTTTGATGTAAAGGAAAGCGACTGAGTCTCAGCTTCTTTCTGACCACACAGGCATGCACTGGCAGCCTGAACTCACTTGCTCCTCTCCTCCAGTCCTCCTCAGTTCACATCAGCTCAGCTCACAAGTCCCTGCCTGTCTTGCAGCCACTAGCCACTCTGACTTCAACTCAGAATCATGCTAGGTTACCTCACTGCTCTGAAGGACAACAACAGTGGTGCTCTGTCTGCTCTGCACCATTGGTATGGTGATCTTTCTCCACCGGGATGAAGATGCCACTGTAGGATTTGGTAGACAATTCTCCTCGGTCTCTCTCTGTCTCCCACAGTTCCACGCAAGTACAAGGCTCTTCCAATTAGGCTCCAAAGTGAAAAAAACACAGTGCCTTGTTTGTTGAACTGGGGGCATTTAAACAAGCCGCCTCTCACTAGTCACTCTTCCTACCTGAAACGGTAGCCAATCACAGACATACTGTACACGGCCACTACTCCCATGGACCTGATTGAAACATGCAGTTACAAGGTCCGTGGAGCACACACACACCCCCCCACCGAAAGCTTGAATTGGATGTAAGCAATAACCCGCGACAGGGTGTATGTTTATAGGGGAGAGATCAACACCCCGGGTGCATTGTGGGGCATGAAGCTGCAGGCCGAGTGTCCTCACAGCACCCGGGGTGTTGATTAATCCTCAATAAACACTCTCTCTCTGGAGTGGGTTATTGCACTTATAACATGGGCCAATTTTGGGGACAAATGGACAAAATCTGTTGGTATAACACTGTAAACATGTGGGAAGTACTTAGTGTTCTTCCACTATTATTGGCCATGGAACCACAGTTTTCTGTGTTCTGCCACCGTTAAAATAGTTTAACAGATAGAAGTTTGTGGTGAACAGGTCACAGATTATTGAATCAAGCAGCACATGGAACTGGTTATTATGCTGTGAAAACTATGCAAGGTGATTTGAATCACGCAACACCTGCAACTTGTTATTCTGTTGTGAACACTATGCTGTCTTTCTATATTACTATTCTGTGCTAACACTGCATATGTTCTTTTTTTGTCTTACTGCGCTCTGTGATTTCACATACATGCCCCCCCAACAACAATACTGAAGTTTCAAACTCCACACTGCACCCAGATCATGGCATAATTAGCACAGACAAGCATTATTTACTATGATTTCACTACAGGACTTCAGACACTATACTGCCTGATGCGACTTTGGCACTTACATGTGGCACATCAGACACCCGCACCCCCTCCACGGCTACACTAACCTTTGAAAATCCCCAGTGCACCCACATCACGGCATTAGTAACACACACAGGCATTACTTAGTATCATTTCACAACAGCACTTCACTCATTATGCTGCTGCTGCTGCATGATGGAAATTCACCACCTACATGTGGCACACAGACGATTGTGATCGCTGGTCTCATACAATGCATCTCAGACATTGCTTGCAGTGCAGGACTGCCTCCATAGCGCTATTATGCTGTTACTGTACTATTTCAGAATTACTGCTGCTCTCCTCCTCTCTGCTCACTTCTATGCCACCTACTATCAAGTTTCACTTCTGATCTCTCCATGTATGGGTGCGGAGTTTAACTGGCTATCTGCATGTGGACAACCTGCTATGCATCACGTCCCTTTCAAAGAACTGTACTGTTGCATTTCAACAGTTAGGATTCAGACACAGGAAGGAGTATTTCTCTCTGTCATGGTGTTTCAACACCAACATGCTAGGACCTTCGAGGTCCACTGGGTGGGTGGTGGGCACTGTTGTTTAGGTAATTAACTGCATTGCATGACCATGATCGAGGGGATCCCCAGGAGAAATAAAGTAAGCAATATGCACTTCTGATGAAAATGCCAATGGGTTCTGTCTCTCTGATATGGGTACAAGCTTTTATGTGAATAATGCACTTCTGTGGCCCAACTATGTGGGTTGCTCACTTAGCAACATAATTTAATGGCTGCCACTCAGAAATGTGAATCCTAACAAATAAGAAGTGCAGCTCTAAGTCAACCTAACTAGCAATTGGCAGATGGACTTTTCATTATGCAAGTCCAAAAGCCTGGAACGCCATCCCTGCAGTCCAAGACCAACAAATACACAAGTAAAGCTAAACAGAATAAAAAGATGGTCAATTAAACTGGGGAAAAAAATTATCTTGTTGTGTTAGCTTGGTGTAGGTTATAGCTTTTAACCTGATTGTCCCCCATTATTAAGAGTTATTAAACTGAATGTTTCTAAGCCTCGTTTATTTGATGTTAATGTGTACATAAGTTGTACATAATTAAGCAATAATAAACAACGGGGGTTATGTTAATGTTCTAGTTAATCACCCTGGAAATTGTGTAATGTATACGAGCACAATAAGTCTACTATTTACAGAATAGTGATTAATTTGAACATTATAACTTTCCGGAGTTCATTATTGCTATTATTATAATTGGGTGTCATAAAAAAAAAAGCTGTTTCTGTTTTATGAAACTAGTTACAATTTTTGCTGACTTTACAATAAAAAGTCCTTCCACAGCAGTTTGTGAGTGGGAGCCTTGTCATGAGATATAGCTGTAGTTAGAGTTGCCATGACGACCGTCTCAAACATGGTACAAAATCTATATAAACAGTATTAAAATGAATTTAATGGGACCCTGTGGATCTCTCGGTGTGGTTTTTACAAATTTTCTCTGCTGAGCAGGATCATTTGACCTGATAGCCAGAAGTCAGTCTGTCAGCATTAAACAGTTCTACCCGCACCCCTCCCACACACACAAAGACATCTGTCCAACTTGCTTAACTGATTTTTATCTTACTCTTTTTGTCCCAATGATGTTTGCTGGTGCCTGAGGGCAGGTACTGTAAATGCTAGAACAAAAGCACAGTGGTCAGCATCTTAGCATGACCGCATCTCTCTCTCATTCACTCGCTCTCCGTGCATTTTATCAAACATTCTCTGCCAGTCACTCAATTTTTGACCTAACAGCCAAGTCAGCTACCATCAAACAGTGCCCCCCAACACACTTATTCAGCTGTGCAGATTGTTTTCTTTTAATTCTTACTCTTCAGTTTTATGAATTAATGGTCCCTTACAAAACAGCCTGCAGAGTGCCTTTTCCATGACAATCATTCTCACTCTGTCTTTGATACAGTGGCATGCTACTGGTGAAACTCTTGAGCTGCTAGAAAACAATACTTATAAATTAAAAACCAAAAACACCATCAAACCCTCTGCTGCCCTGTTTGCTCATTACATTATTTAAAGCCTCTGACATTCCATTTGCCAACACTGAAGACACTGGCAACATTCAGCCATATTTATTTTACGTAACTCGGGAGTCAGAGAGATTCCATTTGCCAGTGTTGAAGACAGCCATGGGTGTCTTAAATATATCAGGAGTCAGAAACTGTTGTGGAGATATTTGCTGTAGACTATCCTTGACACACCAGTCAAAGAGTTTTCTTTAATTCTGTTGCGATTTGGATGGCAGCAGTGTTGGGGCATGGTGTATCTAGGTAGTTTTTTTTTTATTTTTAATTCTACAATTTCACTATCGACTGTATGTGCTTCACTACTACAACACATGATTTCTAATGATGTATGCAGAGTAGTACATTACAAAAAAAACCCCACAGAAATTAAGAGATATGAAAATGAGATAGATGGATGATTTCCAAACTTTTCAGTGTTAGGTTTATTATATGCTACCATTTACACTGGCCAGCACATCTATTAGGGGACATAATGGCGACTGTACATTCTAACAATGGAACTTAAAAAAACAACTACACCTACCCAAATTAATACTCTTGTAATTAGGCTGGACAAGTACATTAATAAGGTGATTAACATAAGGCTCTCAAAATGCTGACAACCAATCAGATTGCAGCATTCATGAGACCCTTATAATAATTAAGCAATAATGTATGACTATAGGTTAGATTAACAGTCTGTTAATCACCCCCTTGTGGTGTAATATGGCATGAGGCACAGCCGAGTCCTATATTGCCACAAAGGGGGTGATTAATTTGACTGTTAATCAAACCTATGGTCATACCTTATTGCTATTATTACAAGGTCATTGGGTATAGAATTAATTGAAAGGTGTTTTTAAATGTTTAATTTTATAATCTACCTTGTTTCAAGATTAAATAGTCCTTCTGCACTGTCCAAATTGGAATGCATCAGTGTGTCTCTATGGTGACGTAGCAACAACCTTCTGCTGCACAACATGTGATGGCTATACTTTGTAGTATGGCGGTCCATTTTAGAATTACTGTGTTTTGGGGCCTCAAGATGGGCAGTCATACATTTGTTAAAAATCATTATACAATGGCAAGAAAAAAAATGTCTTCTCTCATTGGTCAGCGTGTGCCTCGGACAGTGATGATATTAACCTATAACATCACTGTATTAAGTTCAGGCACACAACTGACCTGACAACACTGAAAAAAAACATCCATGCCCACACAAGCCACCGGCAAGCCAACAATCCCTCAAGCCGTCATAGCTTACATCAGCTTACCCCCCCCAACAACAAACACACATTTTCTGCATCACTACCACACTCCTTCCATGAATTAAAGCAAAGCAACAACATAAAAAAAAAAAATGCGGCTCCCTATCTTTGACTGAACGCTAGCTGCCTGTGAATATGAAACCCACGTGCTCAGATGTTTCAAAAAATACAAGCAGTGCCAATGCCATTTGAAACCCTCACCAGCTTCCCATTAAACCCAAAAACTTTTGCCGTTTGACAAAAAGCACTTTTTCCAACATAAAAACGACCTGTAACTTACAGGTTCTGCTGATGTCCAGTTATGAAGTGCAGCAGGAAAGCTGAAGTAAACACTCTGCCTCGATGTTTTTTTTCCACTGTCCATTCCTTTCTCTCACCGCTAACAAAATAAAAAAATACCCCTTCAACTGCTTCCAAAACAAGCAGCGGGAGCACACTAATTAAATTCAAAAGATGCCACATGACGAGTGTGTTGGAGGGGAGGTTCTATCTACAAGAAAGGCATATATTAGCAGCAACCCCACCTAGTGGGCTACTTTTTCTCTTATTGCTGAAATAGACCTCTCATACAAAAAATATTACAAATTTTTTTTTTTTTTAACTTTTTAATATTATTTGAAAATGAGCCATTGTATAATAGCAATAAGGCACTCCAGTGAGTGTGTTATTGTGTAATAATGTCACTCCTGGGGTGGCAGAAGCACTCAGCTTCACCTCATGCTTCGACCCACCCCAGGAGTGACGTTATTACACAATAACACACACCCTGTCGTGCCTTACTGCTTAATTCTGAAATTGATATTTTTGAATGCATTGCCAGTTTTGCAGGGAGCTGCTAGGTTTGATTGTGACATGTCAGCAAGATTCTGCATTTCGTAATGTGCTGCTGTACAACGTTTTGTGAGAAATTTCAAAATGAGTAATATCAAAGTCTAGCTCAGTGGTGACCCTTCTTAGACTAATTGGGCTTTTGTGCCTCAGGTTGTGTAGTCACACCTTGTATTTAATAATTATTTAAGTAGAATTTAACTTTTTTTAAATGGCAATCTTTGTATCCTGAGCATGTGCAGTACTGCTTCTCTGGTGTGACAGGCTGTCTTGCCTGCAGGGTTTTTTTTTTCAAAATGTGGATCTTATTTGAAATATTTGCTGACTGAGCACTGTTTGCAGCACTAATATTTTCTTTCACAAACAGTCACTTATCAATGTTTTTTCACTGCAATCCCCCCATTGCCTAACTATCAGCAGGAGCCGTGCTGTGATTTTTTTACTCATAAATTGTGCAACTTCTTTTAGTAGTTGAGAAATCAGTCTGTGAATACTAACTGCATTACTGAGCATGCTTTACATGAGTCGGGGGCATGTTTATAAATACAAATACAAGATCTAATTACCTTTTCACAGTTCATTATTATTGTGCTTAATGTGGACAGCCATTTTCTTAAAGAAAATCCCAACTCCCTAACAACTGACTGGCTTTTTTTTAAAATTATTAAAAATACCACACAGTGATCAGGCTGTACATGGTAGATTAACATGGGTTAATATAACCCTCTCAGAACCATGACAGCCAATCAGATTCCTTTTATTTTCTCTGCCTTATAATAATATAACCATAGACACAGAACAGCTGTAAATCAAAAATTAGTAGGAATTCTGGGAAACCACCACCATGATTCGACAGAACGAAGCCCTCTGAGAAAAACCCACCCTCATTTGTCTTCCTAGATGACTACTGGGCTGAGAAATTAGATCTTTTAATTCAGCCATCTCATCCCTTGCTCGCAATGCATGATTGCGATCAAAGAATGTCATGATCAAAGAATTTGCAGGCTCGTGATCAAAGAATAATAAATGCTATAAATCAAAAACTTTAAGGAATTATGGTAAACCACCACCATGGTTCAACAGAATGAAGATCCCTGAGCAAAACCCACCCTCATTTGACTTCCTAGAATACCCCTGGGCTGAGAAAATACATTTTTTAATCTGCCTATCTCATCCCTCACTGGCAATGCATGACCATGATCAAAGAATCTCATGATCAAAGAATTTGCAGGCTCATGATCAAAGAAATTGCATGCTCATGACCAAAGAATTAGAAATGGTGAAATGCAATTTATTGAGCGATTTAAACAAAACCAACACCATGAACAAAGCTCCCTGAGCAAAACCCACCCTCATTTGCATCCCTAGCCCACCCCTGGGCTGAGATAATTGTGTTTTTAGCTCACGATGCAAGATCATGATCAAAGAATCTCTCGATCAAAGAATTTGCAGGCTTGCGATCAAAGATCGTTAGCGAGCCATGATCAAAGATTTTAAAACCTTATAACTCTTTTTTTGACCAATTTGGATGAAACCAAAGGTATGGCTCAATAGATCAGAGCCCCCTGAGTAAAATCCATCCACATTTTACTTCAGGAGTGACCCATGAGCTGAGATATTTGTGTTTTTACGATCAGAAATTAAAAAACAAGATGGCGAGATCTCACGATCAAAGAATTCTCAGGGACAAAGATTCTTGAACTGTGAGGCTGAAAATTCTTTGACCGCCAGGTGGGACAAGATGGCCAAAACCCCATTCTTTGTTCACAAAACATACCTATAAATTTTCCCATTGACTTATAATGGGAACTTAAAAGTGGCATAACTTTTGAATGCCTTAAATATTTTTTTTACCAAACAAATAGCGGCATGTTCAGTCACCAAAGCTCTTTCAAGTGAGCCATCTTGCAGAGTGGCATGCCACACAATGGCTGCACAGGGCCACATCCAAACTCCCAAATGTTGCCTCTAAAAACAGATACTTTTGCATTTTTCAGAGTTTTCATGTGCAAAGACCATAAGTCTAACCAAAACAAAATTTGGTAGATCAAGAGATCTATTCCCCACCATGCATACAAAATTTCAGGCAAATCCATTGAACAGGTCGAAAGTTATTAATGTGCCAAATTTTGACTTTAACATAGAAATGACATCTCAACCCTAAATATAGTGGCACAACCTCACCACTATAATATATATATATATATATATATATATATATATATACACACACACACACACACACATATATGCAGTATATCCTGGCAGGTAGTGCCAGTATAGTTAGGGATGGGTAGGCACTTTAATGTTAAAACCCACATTTTGCATGTTAATAACTTTGCAACCGTTCCACAGATTTGCACAAAGTTTGGAATGCACAGTCTTGTATGGTAGGTGTCTTGATTTTCCCAGTTGTATTTTGGTCAGACTAAATGTTTTTGTGCAGAGAAGTGCTAAAAGTGAATTTTTTGCCACTTTTCACATGTTTTTTTCCCCATCAGGCTGCAACCACGCCGTTTGGTGTTTTAGTCTGAAATCTGGAATGTGGAAAGAGTTTGGGTCAAAGACAATTCAGCACTGGTTTGGTTAAAAAAGATGAATCCATTCCAAAGTTATTTAATTGTTAATTTTTGGGTTCTGAGCATGCTCAGGTCACTCCAAGATTTATTTTTTGCAAAAGGGGATTGGGCTTATTGTCAAGGATTTTGTCAGCTCACGAAATGGGATTTAAAAAAATCCCAGTCTGTGAGGAAAAATTCCCCTTTCACGAGCCATCTTGTTTTCATTTTTTCCCCCAAACAAAATGTCATAACTTCCTCCACAGGTGACTTCTTGTTGCAATATGGCATGGATTTTATTCAGGATGATTCCCTCTACAAACCTATACCTTTAGTTTTCCTCATTTTGTCCAAAAAAAGGTCTGTTTCAGATTTTGAAATTCTTCTTTCATAACTTTCCTCTGAGCCCCTTTCGCTGGCAGACAAAATCCCAGTCCATGAGCTGATCCCCTTTTGCAACGTAATAAAATCCTTGATCATCACTTAGGGACCAGATGGTCATTCTCATGGATGAGGACTGACTTACAATCAAGGATTTTGCTGCCTCATGAAAGGGGATTGGCTCATGGACTGGAATTTTGTCAGCTTACGAAAGGGGATTGGGTTTTTGAATCCCTATTTGTGAGCTGACAAAATCCCAGCCTGTGAGCAATCCCCTTTTGTGAGGTGGCAAAATCCTTGACTATCACTTAGGGACCAGATGGACAAAACCTGATGGTCAAGGATTTCTTGCGGATGACGATTTTGACAGTTCACAAACTGGGACTGACCTTGCAGTCAGAGATTTTGCTAAGAATTTTTAAACTTTTAAAAACTTTCCCACTGCATTGTAAATTAATGCTTTGGTCTTTTGACTTGAATTTGCAGGATATAAAGGGGATGCCACAGAGATGTAAACTAAGCTATTTAGGTGTTGAAAAGTTAAACAGTTCCATAGATATGCCATCACGAACTTTAGATTTTTTTCCATAGGATAACATTATGGCACCCATAGCGGCTTCTGGTGCCAATATCTCGAAAACGAAGCGAGACACAGATTTTTCTCTACTCACAGGTTAAATTACCTTTAGGGGATCTAAATTGCAAAAACAAATTTGGAAATCATAGATTACACCTGCAGTGGAATTTTTTTCCTAGGTTGTACTGTTACTGAGATGTTGGCAAATTAGTGTTACAAGGGTTCCTTTTTAGGCCTATTGGACAACTGTATGGCTCTGTAGTTATGTGTGAGCGCAAGCACAGGACTCAGAGGTTCTGCACTCCCACAGACACATATCATTATGCATTAATGGTCAGTTTGGTGGGAGTGCAGGCTTCCACCAACACATGCCAGTTACCAGGTACATTACACTGTAAATTAACAGTTTTATCTTTTGGCTTGAAATTTTCAGGGTACAAAGGGGATGTCTCAGAGATGTGACTTATGCCATTTAGGTGTAAAAGATGTTATCGGTTCCATAGATATGCCATTAAGAAGTTGAGATTTTTCCCATAGGATAATATTGCAGCACCCACAGTGTTTTTCAGTGCCTGTATCTCAGAAATTATGCATCCTTCTGTAGAAGACTTGCTGTCATGATTACAATGACATTTGAATTGTTTTCATAGCTGCAACGGTTGCTGAGATATTGGCAAATTAGTGTTACAAGTGTTCCTTGCCATATAGGGCTGCTGTATGGCTATGTTGTTATGTGTAAGAGGGAGTGCAGGGCTCAGAAGTCCCATGCTCCCACAAATGCATATTGTTATGCACAAATTGGCAGCATGAAGGGCCCCACGCTCCCACCAACACATGCTATTTACTAGTTACATTACATTTTTCAAAAAGTAAGGAAATTCATTGCAAAAAACTTTGTTAATGCATCAGTTAGGGTTAAAGCAACAAAGGTGAGGAAATGAGACATTAGTGTTGAGCCCCTAACCCTCAACAATCTACCCCACCTCGTCCACAGACTGACAGGTGCCAGGGTGTGCCACAGGGTCGTGCTGCCTAACTTTCACCCCCCCACCCAGAATAGGTTCTGCTTGCTGAATGAACAGCTAGAGACTAACTAAAGATTTGTATGTGAACCTCTGAACATGGGTGCGATAGTTTCCTGATAGCAGTTGCACACAATTAATGACACTGAGCAGTTGGCAAGCAATTGCCCCATCTTGTGACAGTAGGCATGGAAGCCTGAGTGCAGAGTCACACAGTAAATAAAGCTGTAATTATTGGCAGTGCACTCTGTGGTATCAGCTGCACACATTCTAGGACTGTATGGAGTTGAACTGTATCATGCTAGCAGTGCCTGTAACCAATCACCTACTCTCTCCAAAACACATATTACATACTAAGTATGCAGCCATAGGCTAACTAAAGATGTGTACATGAATGGTATATACCCGTGATAGGAGCTGCAGACAAGGTACGTATCTGAGTAGTCTAAAAGGCTCACAGAGATAATGGCCCCCCACCCCCCACTTGGATAAGATAGTGGATATTTAGTGCAAAGTTAAAGCCAACTAAAGACATAAACAGTAATGACATAGCTTCCTGATATGAGCTCTACACAACCTAGATAATTGAGAACTTACATGTGTCATACCAGGTAATGATTCAACCTCTGCACATCAGGCACTGGATGGTCACCACAGAGTCATACAGTAAGTAGAGCTGCAGATATTGACTGTACAGCCACCATAATATAAGCTGTGCACATGTGAGGATGGTGAGAAGTTGCACTGCTTCAAGGAGGCAATGCCCCCATCCCAAAACAAGTATTATATCCTGAGTGCAGAGTCGTAGGCTGACTAAAGATGTGTAGACCAATGCTATGTGTCTCTGATACCAGGTGTGCACAAGCTGAGCTACTAATTAGTTTGTACCAGTCAGCCATACAATGCCCCCCCACCCTTGCATCACGTACCATGTGCTCAATCCAGCTTTACAGACCAACGAAAGCTGTGACTATGAATGCTGCACCTTCCTTATAACAACTCCACACAAGTAACAACACTGATGACTTGCATGCTGTCACCTTCCAATGGCGTCACATCCCTAGAACAGCTACTAGATCCGGAGTGCACAGCCAGAGACTAAGTAAAACTGTGCATATTGATGGCATACCTCTATGGCATCAGCTGTAGACATATTAGGTAACTCAGAAGTTTTACTGTCTCAGTCAGGCAATGTGGCCCTTCCCCCCTCCCCAGACCAGTTCATTGATGTTCAATATAGTGAAGAGTTGCATAGTGTGAGCCAGGCAATACACCCCTGTCTGACCAAAAATGTACTGTTACTGCATACCTACAGCTCACTTTAAACTGTGGATTGGTTCAGTTGACAGTGGCTTCTAGACCATCAAGATTGGGAATAACATCCAGAGTACAGACCCACATCAAAAATAAAACTCTTAACATGAACGTAATATCTGAGCGACATGAGGTGCCACAAGTTAGAAGATTGACTAGCTGTACCCTCTGCATCATGCAATAATCACAGCATGGAACAGTACATACTGGAGGTTCACTTAAAAGAGAGATGCCAGTATATCATTGTAGCTCACCAACAGAATCGAGTACAAGCTGCTGCTCAACCGGAGCTCCTCGGTCCACACCTTCCGGGAGTGGTGCCAGCTGTTCTCATTGGGAGGAAACAGGGGCAGTTGATGTACTGGGTGAGTGAGAAAAAAATAAATACTCAATGTTGTATTTATGTTTGTATTGTGTACAATATCATCTTAGTACTACTTGAAGCTGTGATGGACTATATGCAAGCAATAACTAACGATCAGGTGTGGTTTATCACCTGATAAGAGCACACCTAGGGTGTACTAAGGCATGAGGCACCTGCACTGAGTGCCTTATGCCGCTGGGTGTGCTCTTATCAGGCGATAAACCGCACCTCGGAGTGTGTTATTGTGCTTATAAAATGGGATGTTTGGTAAAGTAATTAATTAAAAAAATGGAGGTAGAAATTGTATATAAAAAAAGAGGAAAAAAATATGCTTAGCAGAAAACTAGAAAAAGTAGTGCTTGTCATTGAGTTTAAATGGAGGTGTTTGATTAAGGAATTAAAGGAAGTTGGTGTGTGCCTTTGTTTCCCTGGTAATGGTGAGAAAATAAAGAACTTTTGGAATTGGGATATTGCAGTTTTTTATTTATTTTTTGCCTTGGGAACTTTTTTTTGATGAGATCTGCATGTAGTTGAAGCAAGCGTATCCCTTGATGCATGCTGTACATGAGGATTTCCTGGTTTGCCCTTTTCAAACCGGAACGCTCGTGCTGTGAAAATGAAGTTTTGGTATCGGGGTAATTAAAATGAGCTCTTTCTATTTAATCTGTATTGTACAGCATGGACTGGACTTTGGTTTTTGAAATGAAAGGGGAAATTCCCGAATTGTGTACAGAGATCGAAAGGCATGTGTAATGTGCAGGGGCTTGAGGAACGAGACTGCTGGAGCTGCAGCTATTGGGAAGAGATGGACTGGGAGAAAATAAAAATGAAGTTAAACACTATGAGTACTAGTTTGGTGTCACACTTGTGCAGGAAGGGGGCTGTGGAAGTATTTTTTTAATATTGTTATTTTTTTTGTTGGTGCCTCAGTGCTAGTGAAGAAGTGCTGTTTGGTGTTGTGAGCTGTGCCAGCTTGTGTTTCAGCTGGCACAGCTCAGTGATTCCATGATGTTGTGGGGCTGAGGAGTGAAGGGTAGTGCCAGTTGGCTATTATATCATCTGATAAGGACATGGCTCAGATGATGTAGTAGCCAATCAGATAGTAGGATTTATTTAGCCCATTTTATAATACTATCTGTAACATGTCAATGTCACACTTGTACTACAAAGACACGGGTTTACTTATATAACCAATAATACCTGACATGGTAGACAGCATTGGGTTATATCGCAGAGCCCAGACTTGTAATGAGGCCTGACAACACAGATGGAGGACCTCATAGCCACTGTAATGAACTGCATAGCCCAATACCACCCACCCTGCAGGGTGCTATTTCACTTACAAAATGGGCACTGTGACAAAAAAAATCAATTTAAACATTGTTAAGGAACATTTTGTTCAATATCAGTTTCCTAATAAAATAGTTCCTCCATCTGCATGAGCTATTCAGCTCAGTAGTACTAGTGACTGCCTAGCCTAAACTGTTTTTAAAAAAAATAACAGATCAAATGCAGTAACACCACTCAATGGCACACTATTTTGTTTTTTTTCTAACAGCAATAAATCAGTATATCAACCACTTTCTGCTAACAATGAATATGATGTGTAACAAGACACTTGACGATGTGGATGACACAAAGATGTAGGCATACTTGTTGTGTTCATGGAACCTCCGGTGTAGACTGGTGCCAAAGAACACATCAGGCATGGCTAAATCTTAGGATCAGACAGACCCTTTTTGAGGCATACTAGCTGTTTCTATGTTTTGGCAATCAATGTAATAGACCAAAAAATCACCATTAACAAATCGTTTGACAACGTTTCAAAATGTGTAAGTAAAAAATGGCTCAATATATGGTATTTAGAGATTGCTAGAGTCAATAATAGTACCATTATGTTTAAATGTCATAACGTCATTATCTTGTCAGGCAACAATCTCTGTTCTTTCTGCTCATTCCATACTGAATTGCATAATAATAACAGCATACTAATCTTGCAGTGTGTGAAATATGACATCACCTAATAAGATTGTGACAAAAACTTACCAACATACTGAGATCGTTAGTGGATTTATTCAACTGCTGTAATGGATATTTGTTGTACAAGAACCTGCGTGAGGGGTAGTGTGGTGATTGTGGGGGGACTTCAACATGCCAGAAGTGGACTGGAATACCCCAACAACCAGCGATAGAAGGGAACAGGTACTGCTGGATGCCTTCCAGGACAGCTTCCTGATGCAAATGGTCAATGAATCAACTAGATTAGGAAATATCCTTGACCTTGTGCTGGCAAATGGGGGAGTTTGTGAAGGAACTTTGTGTGGAAGAACTACTGTCAGGGAATGATCACCACTCAGTATGACTCACATTGGATATGGGCAAGGAAGGAGTGGAATGTGGCACAAGGGTGCTGGACTTCAGGAAGGCCAACTTTGGGAGGATGGGGGAAGTGGTAAAAGGGTATCTGGCCAAAATTCAACCTAGTATGGACACTAACCAGAGGTGAAAGCTCATAAAGCTGGGGATAGAGAAGGCAACCAGAACCTGCAGCAAGACCCAGAGCAAGAAGGCTAGGGCTAAGAAACCAAGCTGGGTGAGCAAGGAGGTAATGGAAAAGGTAAGGCCAAAAAAGAGCTGTCTTTAGGAGGAACAACAAAACAGGGAGGAGGGAGGACAGGGAGGAGTACCTCAAGGAATCTAAGGAGGTGACACAGGCAGTAATGGGAGCCAAGGTGTCTACAGTGCTCAGACTGGCACAAGGTATTAAGAAGGGTGAGAAGGACATCTTTAGGTACATCAGGGAGAAAAGGAACTGTAAGGACCACATAGTAAGGATTAGGAAGGAGGGAGGCTGGATGGAAGCAGAGGGAGATAAGGCAGAAACACTAAATGATTACTTCTGCTTGGTATTTACTAAGGAGAAGAGGGGGGTGACACCCAAGGGGGAGGAATGGCAGAAATGGGAGGAAGGGGGTGACAGACAAGGAAATCATAGAGGGCAGAGTTCTGGAGGGTTTGAGGGCACTGAGGGTGGACAAGGCACCAGGCCTGGATGGCATCCACCCCAGGTTATTGAAGGAGCTGGCAGATGTCCTTGCAGGACCTTTGGCAGACCTATTTAATGCCTCACTACACTTGGAGTGTGTACCTCAGGATTGGAGGATGGCTCATGTGGTGCCCCTCCACAAGAGTGGCCCCAAGCATGAACTGGGTAACTACAGACCAGTGAGCCTCCTATCCATCGTGGGTAAGCTGATGGAGACTATCCTGAAGCAGAGGCTGGTGGCCCTCCTGGAGGCCAAAGGACTACAGAACAGCAGACAGCATGGCTTCATACATCGCAGATCCTGCCAAATCAACCTGGTGGAGTTCTATGACTGGGTAACTAGGTAGTTGGACAGGGGCCATGCAGTGGATGTCCTGTATCTGGACTTCAGTAAGGCATTCAACTCTGTGCCACATGGGAGGCTGGAAAGTAAGTTTGATGACACAGGAACAGGTGGAAAGCTGGTGAGATGTGTACAGAACTGGCTTCAGGAAGGCAACAGAGTATGGCGGTGGGTGGTGGGGCTCTCTCATCCCCAAGGGTAGTGATGAGCAGTGTTCCACAGGGCTCAGTGTTGGGAACAGTGTTGTTTGGGATATTCATTGCAGATATATTATTGGACATCAAGAGCAAAATCAGTCTGTTTGCTGACCACACCAAGATACGAGTGGTGGTGGACCACCTAGGGGGATGGCAGGGGTTGCAGGATGATATGAAAAAGCTGGAAACCTGGTCAGACACCTGGCAACTTGGATCTAATGCCAAAAAGTACAAGGTGCTGCATTTTGGGGTGAAGAACCCAAGGAGGAGTTACCAGCTGAGGGAGTGCAGCTAGCCCAGACAGAGAAGGAGAAGGATCTTGGGGTGCTCATTACAGGGTGAATGAACAACTCTGCACAATGTAGGAAGGCAGCTGCAAAGGCCAACAAAATGCTGGGTTGCATTGCAAAGGGTATCTCTTAGAGGAGGGTGAGGTGATTCTGCCACTGTATAGGTCATTAGTTAGACCGCAGAGTACTGCGTGCAGTACTGGTGCCCATATCTGAAGAGAGACATTAAGTTACTGGAGGGACGTCCATACCTGTAAACAGGATCTTATCTCTTCTGGGTTGAGATGGGCCCCAAAATCCATTAAATACCTGCGGATCCACTTCTCAACTGACTCCTTCTTGCTGAAGAAACTTAACTTGGATAATATCAAAACTCTCGTCCAACAGGACCTACAGCGCTGGGCTACCCTCCCCATCTCTCTCTGGGGCCGTATAAATATAATTAAAATGAATATTCTTCCCAGGATTTTTATCCCTAAATTTACTAAACCTATGGTTGCCCGCCTCTTATCTTCAGCAATTCCACACTATGTTCTCTAACTTTATCTGGCGGGAAAAGGGTGTCAGACGTTCTACGTTAAGCTATCGCAACCTAAAGAAAGGTGGGCTCAAGGCTTCCTAACCTTCTACTCTACCACTGGGCAGCCCATCTCTCAAATTAGAGTGGCTCTTGGTTGACTCCGATTTACCGTGCCCGACTTGGCTCCAGATTGAGCGTTCACTCCTTTCTCGAACTAAGCTTGATTCCTATGCGATTTTCTTTGCTCCGCTGCCAACAGTTGAGCAGAGGTTGGCAAATAATACGATTTTGACTTCTCTTAAGTCGTTGGCCCAATGTCTAGTATCTCTTAATATTTCCGTAGGCTCAGATCTGGGACAGCAGGTGCTCCTTAATCCCAATATTAAGCTGGATAACTCATGGCTTACCCTGAGTGGCTCCCTCAGCTACGGAGACCAGATTAGAGCACTTTTATAATCAGACTTCCTTCTCTCGTCTGCTGAAATAATGAACAAGTTTGATATTGCTGGGAAACAAGTCTTTAAAGTATTTCAAATACGACATCTTATTGCTGTGAGATATGGCCTCTCCTTTACTGAATCCAAAGCCTACCCCTTTCTCTCTCGGATTATTGATCTAGCTTCCCAACCTCATTCCATTTCACTAATTTACTCTTTCCTTCTAAACTATAAATCCCTGAGAGAGTTGAGGTTCTACTGTCTGGACACATTTGCTGCCTGCAGCTACTCTAAATTGGCCCGTATTTGGAAAGACCTTTATAAATATCACACACAGGATAGACTAAAGCTAACTCAGTACTATATTATAAATAATTTGTATTACACCCCCCTAAAACTTTTAAACTTAAAAATTCTCCCATCCTACTTGCTCCAGATGTAACCAAGCAGAGGGAATCTCCTTCATGTTTTTTGGGCCTGTAACAAAGTTGCTCCCCTTGTGACCCTTATCCAGGACAATCTAGACCCCTTCTGGGCCTGTCAAATTACTTTATTCCTGAGATCTGTGTCCTAGGTGACTACTCCCTTATAGATAGTGGGAGCATCGTTACCACATTGCCCTGGTATCTATGGCAGCAAAGAAGCTGGTCCTAAGGCACTGGACCGATCAACTGCCCCTGACCTATGCAGAATGGCTGACTGAGCTCTCAGCCCTTCTTCAATCGGAGAACTTAATTGCCAGCCTGCATCTTCGGGCAGATTTATTCCAAAAGAGATGGGGTAAATTGCAGGCACTTTGTTTGTACCAATAACTCTGTGACCTGATCTCTGTAGTTTGCTCTGAAAGAACTGTTTGATTATTTGACCTACCTAGCTACTTTAAAGAATAGTAACCTTGTTTATTTTGATGAACCATGGACTACCCAATCCACCGACTTTCTCTTATAAACAATAGGCACACCAGTAGGTGGGGGTGAGGTGGGAGGGGGGATGGGTCGGATGGGTCGGATGGGGGTTGGGGGTAGGGGGATGTTGGGGGAGGGGGGTTGTTTATACCGATACATATTTGTTTTCTCGCCTAGTTTTTCACTGTTTGATTTGTTTTGTATGTTTTGTTATCTGAAACTTAATAAAATTTAAATTTCAAAAAAAAAAGTTACTGGAGGGAGTGCAGTGCAGGGTGACAAGGATAATCAAGGGGCTGGGGGACTTTCCATACAAGAGGAGGCTCAGAGAGATGAACATGTACTCACTAGAGGAGAGAGATGGGGGGACATAATTGAAACATTTAAGTATATGAAAGGAATAAACAAGACAGGTACAGAGGGGCTGTTCAAAGTAAGGGAGGGGAGGGACTCTCGGGCCATGATATGAGACTGGAGGGAGGAAGGTTCAGGAGGGAAATGAGGAGACACTTTTTTACAGAGAGGGTGGTAGCTGGTTGGAATGCATTACCATCAGAAGTGGTATCCAGTAGAACAGTGGACTGCTTCAAAAGGGTCTGGGACAGGACGAGGAGGAGGGTCAATGGAGGGGGTGGGAGGGAGGAGCAACTAAAAAATAAGGGGTGCTAGCTGCACATTCGAGCAGACTTGTTAGACTCTAGGCCTTTATCTGCTTGCAAATTTCGTAAGTTGGCATGTCTGTACGTATAACATTTGAAATATCAAAAGCAAAACTGCACCCTCATGTCTTCTAAATGTTATTTGTTTCCATAGCAGTACACAACTGTTTTCATGTAGCTTGTAAGGATGTATGCAAATCTTTAAGTCTGTTTTTCAGTTCATACTAGGCCCTGTGACTACCCTGGCAGTCTCCATTTAATGGCTGATGAAACTGCATTGTTCCTGAGAGCTGCATTAGCATATAAGAACCCCCAGAGTAAATCACAGGGCCTAGCATGAACTGTAAAATCAGACTAAAATATTTGCATACATCATTAACAGCTACATGAAAAGAGTTGTCTAGTGACATGGGAACAAATAACATTTAGAAGATATGAGGGTGTGGTTTTCCTTTAAGACCATTAATATGATATACTTACCACCGTGATGGCACTCTCCAAAGTCAGGTTTCCCTGCCTCCTCCCAGATAGCATAAGATATGTCGTACAACTCCCAGACGCTCCTGCGTTTATCACCCACCATGGTCTTTGCCTTGAAGAAGGTCTGGCTGGTGATCTTCCATTTCCTCCTACACTGATCAGCAGATCTAGTTATGCTGTCTCTCCCCAAGACACAGCTAACCTGCATAAAAACATAGAGAAGAAAGTACAGTGAATAATTTTGCAATAGTTAAATATGTAGATTAAGTAATATACAACTACACCAGTTAATAACACAATATGCTATTATGTGCTTGAGATGTGCAGATCTGAAAATATATACACACAAGGTTTGCCTACAGGTCAGTTTTTAGATATCTATTAACTCTGCTCGTATGTGCAGCCAGGAGGAGTATTCTGCTGCAACACGTCACTTATATGCTTCTGTTTTGTTGACCCTAACTGTTGCCCTGTGCAGTCCCGTTTTTGAGCCAGTTTACAGTCCTAGTGGATACCACTTCTGCAGTTAATGCATGACACTGACCTAGTATCAAGTTTGATTCATTTAATTTTCCTTATGTATATGTTCAATCATACCATAGTCAGTGCCACTCCATAGAACCTAGTGCCCCTTCACCTCATAGCACATCTGTAGCTGTATTCTTAGATGCCGTGAAGAGAGAAACTGCCACACAATCACCCTTGTAAAAATAAAGTTTGCAGTGAACACCGGTGATCAGAATTGTCATGCGCAATAGCTACTAAGTGACAGCAAATCTGTGCCGTACTAGCAACAGCCTTCACTGGTCAAAGAGAAACATGTGGCTGTGGCTTTTCATGACTCTTAAAAATAAGAATTTTGTTCTATATTATACATTAATAAAACATTTAACTGCTGTATAACTCCTTCTCTTTCAATCTCTTAACATTATGAGATCTACTACCAGTGTCCTATATGTTAATAAACTGTACTGCTATGCCATAGTTCCACAGATATCGTTATTGTGCCATGCTTAATACTTAAAAGAAATAGTATTCTGTTAATTTAATTCATGACCTACCTTACCCCAGGTGTGTATGAGGCTGAGGTTAGTTGTCCTCATGACAAACCTGGGGTTTGCATGCTCCTCACAGCCTGAACAAGGGCCAGCACCTCCCTATCGCTCCAGGACTTAGGCATATTGCAGATCTGTGGAAAAAAAAAGGATTTTTTTGTTTAGAAACATTTAATATAAGATTTATTGTGGTTTGAGTATTTGTGCACAACTCAGTAATGACACGTATGTAGTGCAAGTGACATGCATTGGGACATTTGTGAAATGTGTGTGCAGCAGTATAGGTCAGTCTCTCATGTGCCACTGCAAAGCTAATGTGCCACTGTATTTTGTAAGCAATAAAATGGGTTGCCATAAGAGGCATTGTTGCAGGCCAGCTGATCCAGAAAAGAGACCAGAATAGCAGCAGAGGTGGGGTGGGGGGATGGGTAAGGGTAAGGGTGGGAGCCTGGGAAGGAAAGGGAAGGCATAGGAAAGAGGAAGTGAGGTCTGGGGGGAGGTCCCTCGTGAGGTCACAATAGCATCATGAGAAGGAGCGGGGGAAAGGACCAATGGGGGAAAGAAAGGCTAGTGTGGGGCGGACCAAATAGAAGTTTAAGAAGGGCAGCACGGAAGGGATCTGCCACTTTCTACTAGGTTCTTGGGTAAGTGATTTCAAGAAAAGAACCTAGCACATCAGTTGGGAGTTCCTAGGAATAAGGTAAGAAAAGAGGATCCAACAATGAAGGAAAATCCTATGAAGGCTATGGGGATGTTGATGCAATGGAATTTTGATATACTGATAAGTTAGTAGGTTTAAATAGAAAGGTTTCAGCCAGTTTAGCTAGAATTTTAAATGTACAATGTAATTCTGTGGTTAATTCATGAATAGATAAAACACAAGTTGAGAATTGAGAGAGCCACCAATTAACCAAATTCGGAGGAGGTTACAGAGAATTGGTGTAACGCTTTAGGCAGGGAAGGGAGTCTTTAAAATGGAGAATAGCTAGACAGGAAGAGCGGGGGAATCTAATCACAGCCATAGGGCTTAGATAGCAAAACCCAGCGTGATTGAGTGGCATGTTTGACTAAAAGGTTTTAGAAAAAAAAAGAGAGAGGGGAGTTGAGGATAAAGCATGCAGCCGATGGGGGAGATAGTGTGAGAAAGCAGCGTGGGGTGGCATTTCAGAGCAGGGAGTAGAGAGATCACCCAGGTAAAGCAGAAATAGGAACAAAAGGGTGTGCAACGAGCACATGGCGAGTAACGCTACAACACACTGAAAAAGTGGGCACAAAGGGGGATGGTGACCCCAGTATAGCAGAAGGAAGGCCTAGGAGATAGAGCTGGGGGGTAGCGAGCAAGCATCTGCTGCAGATGCAGGAGGTGGTAAGAACAAGCTTCACAAAGAAAAAACAGGTCTCAAGTAGGTCTGCTGTGTAGTCAGTTGGGTAGTTGTTTCCCATATATGGCGAGCCCAGCTTGGCCCAGGTAAGCACATGGTCCTAGCAAACCGTGTGGTGAGTAACACTGAACAACACAGAGGAAAGGTGGCATTAGTGGAAGGGTGTCCCCAGTGGTATTAGACGAGCGGGACAGGGACCCGGCAAGCCACAGGGCAAGTACCTCCCAACAGAGCCAACATTAGTGTGGCATGCAGTCAAGGGCCCAGAGGCAACTGCAACTCGGAGGGGGGTATGGGACAAGGAGAGAGGGTTAGCTAGTGGGGGGAAAATAAGTTAAATAAGTTAAAGTTAAATTGCAGGGTGAACGGCAGACAAATCAGATGCTGAGATGGGAGTTAGGCCAGTGGTGAAGTGACCATGTGGGACCGCTAAAGAAAGGGAACAAAGGGCTGGGGGGAAGACAGCATGAGTGGGTGTGGAATTGGATGGAGGGATTGATGGTGAAGGGAAGGATGATTGCTTTTGGCCTAATTCTTTGGGGATGAGTGGGGACAGACGAATTGTGGGGGTGGTTGGCCTGCGGGGGTTGGAGCGAAGTGGACATGTTTTGGCATTAAGTCAAGGAAATGGAACGCGCCTTTTCTGAGCCCAAGAGTCTGGCAGCTGGAGACTTGAAGTCAGAGGGCAGCGTGCTGGGCCAGAGGACTCCTCAGTGACCAGCCACAGTGGAGAGTCACATGGTTTGGCTGATGTGTTTCGCTCTGAGCTCAGTGGATGTTTCAGGCTAAGATCGAATAGAGTATATAGCTGGTCTGAGATATGTATCCTGGTTAAGGGAGAATACCGTCTCTGCTGAAAACTTTTTAGAAGGCCTAACTAAACTGTACAAAAAATGTTTCAGTGGCAGTAAACAAAGGTATTATATAAATACTATACAAAGAAGGAAAAGAGTAGTAAACTTTAATAATGCCATTATGATGGTGTATCATTATTGAGCAAAGTATGGGTTTTTTGCTTGTTTTGTATAAAAAAAATGAAGCAGGCGAACCCCACCAGGGCGGCCATCTTGGGAACATGGCTGTCTGTTTCTCTATACAGCATTGGGGAGGGGTTTACAAGGTTTCTTCCTAAAAGGCAACCAGACATACAGGATAGGCATTAAGAAGGGGGAACATCGGCCGACAAAGAATAAAGAGGGCATACGTATTTGACAGGCGAATGGATACACAGGGAAAAGACCCAACAAGCTAACTAACAATATAATTTTTGTGTGAGAAGGGAAAAGAGACAGAATGAACACCCATGGATCCAGTTCAATGAAAGCAGACGCTATGAAAATGATTATGGATCTCATGGACAGGGCCCACAAAGTCCTGGACACAGTGGGAGACACAGAGACGGGAGAAGTACCAGCACAAAAGGAGAGGGTCAGAAAGAAGGGGCAGAGTGGGGCAGGAGAAAAAGGGAAGGGAGCTGGGGCATCATTGCCAAAATGCCCTAGAGCAAGTTCTCCAGGGCAGCAACCAACAACCCAAGTCATCCCCGACCCAATACCTGCACCTAGTCCGGAGGGGCCGAAGCCTGAACTGGAACTCAGCCCAAGGGAGGAGGTTAGGCCTCACCCGGGACTGGGACTCAACATTCCTGCATCTGAACCTAGCTAGCTGGAGATACCACAGCCAGGTGGAGGGATGACTGAACCAGTGACTGGTAGTAACCACTAGGCCCCAACTACCGGACCATGAGAGGGAATGGAACCAAGAGACAAGGCAACAATTGGACCAGCAAAGGACTCCATGGAGAATCAGGTACAGTGTTGATGTTAGAAAGTACCATGAAGGAGTATGTGGAGCAATTATTATTGGGTATGGGGGGAGATGGTGTTAAGAAGTTGCAAAAGGTGCTAGGGGATTTAGAAGGAAAGGAGAAGGAAGAAAAACAGGGAGATGGGGGAAAAGGAAGGATAGAGCAGAGAAAGGGGGTGGAAGAATATGGATAGGGGACCATGTGCCAATGGCAATGAAAGAAAAAATCTGGAAAGGAGAATTTGTTGATATCTTTGCCTTGATAGACAAGAAAACAGCTGAGCTATATGAGGAATAAGAGAGTTTCAGCAAAAAAGAATTAGCTGACAGCAGTAATTCTGGTCAGGAAGGGAGAGGAGCAGAAAGGGCCCACATATAAAGGGAAAACATGGGAGGCTTGGACCATGGGTTTCACATATTACAGTGCTATAGCGCAAGAGAAAAAGAGGGAATTGGGCATTCTTTTGTTAGCTTACTTGTTGATCATAAGAAATGTGTATAAGATGATGGGAGGTACTAATTGGTTACAGTATGATGAAAAGTTCAGGACCTGTATGTCCAATTATGGAGAGGATTGTCAATGGGATTCTAGACACAATGACCTATGGTGAGAAACCATGACGGTAGCAGGGGATGCTGAAGGCAAGTGGCAGAAGAGAGGTCTGCGATATCAAAAATGTTGTTGGTTTTACAACAGGGCACACTGCTCCTTCCCATTCTGCAGGTTCAGGCATGCCTGTTACAAATGAAGGGGAACCCACCCAGCCTTTCGATGCAGATCCTACAGCGAAGCCAACTCTGGAGGAGGACAAGGAAGTGGTTCCTTTAGGAAGGGCCACAGAGGATGCAGGGAGATAATACAGGAAGAGGGAGGGGGTATATGGGCGGGAGAGGGTATCACCAAGGAGGAAAATAAAAAAGGTAAATTCCGGCTAGCGAAAACACCAATCAGAGGCAAATTAATAGAACAATGGATGAAGGATTATCTGAATAAAAGGGTTGGGCTGGAGTTAATAGAGGGTTTTCAAAAGGGCTTTAGTTTACATTACCAGGGAAGGAGGTTTGGGACATGGGCAAAGAATCTAACTTCAATAAAAGGCAAGGAGGCATTACTAAAAAAGAAGATTGATATCGAAAAAGAAGCAGGCAGGATAGAAGGTCCCTTCAAAGACCCCCCTTTACAGCACCTGCGAGTATCACCATTGGGCCTAGTCCCTAAAAAACAAGCAGGGGAATATCGGGTAATTCACCACCTATCCTATCCTGAAAAAGAATCAGTCAATGATCACATTTTCAGAAGAGGATAGTAGGGTGTCCTATGGGACTTTAGAGGATGCGGTGGAGATCATCAGGGCAAGGCTCACCCCATAGTTGGCAAAGATGGACATCAAGTCTCCGTTCTGGTAACTGCTGGTCCGCAGGGAGGATTGGGAGTTGTTAGGTTTTCAGGTCAAAGGGGAGTATTATTTGGACAAGGCCATGCCGATGGCATGTTCAGTGGCATGCTCCACCTTTAAAAAATTCAGCACATGGCTGCAGTGGGTATTCAACGTCTGGTACTGGCATGACATGGTAGTCCATTACTTGGATGATTTTCTGTTCATAGGGAAGGGTGAAACAGGGGTACGGACGATGTTGGAGGACTTCCAAGAGCTGTGCAAGAAGCTCAGAGTGCCATTGGCTACTGAAAAAACAGAAGGCCCCAGCAGGTGCTTAGAATTCCTAGGTATAGAGGTGGACGCGGAATGGGGTTTATTCTGCCTGCCAAGTCAAAAGGTAATTAAGCTAAGGAGAATGTTGGTAGATATAGGAAAGAAAAAATGGGTGCCCCTAATTAACAGCCAGCAACTAATGGGTCACTTGGATTTTGCATGTAGGGCAATCGGGCCAGGATGCACGTTTACACATCTAGCAGGGGCCATGGTGGGGGGTTCAAAGCCATATCACTGGGTCAGTATAGGGAAGGAGACCATGGAAGACCTAAAAATTTGGGAGCAATTCATAGAAACTCACAAAGGGATAGCCATTTGGCAGGAGGAATGGCTATACAACACGGATCTGGAACTTTACACGGATGCTTCAGGGAGTATGGCGTGGGGGCCTACTTCCGGGGAAAATGGATAGCAGAACACTGTCCAAAAAGGTAGAATGAAGGGGGGTTTGACAAAGGATATCACTTTTTTGGAGATTTTCCCAATCTGGGCGGTGACAAAAATGTGGGGAGCATGGTTACAGAACCAGCTGGTCACATTTTGGTGTGACAACAGGGCAGTCATTGACATGCTAAACAGAGGGTCAAGGTCAGCTTTGGTACTCTGCATCTTGCATCAGCTAGTATTGCAGGGGCTGAGGCTCAACATGAGTTTTAGGGCTAGTCACATTGCAGGGATAAACAACTCTATCGCTGACAGCCTCTCCCGATTACAGATGGAAAAGTTTCGGGTACTAGCTCCCAACGCAGATCCAATGGGAGAAAGGATACCAGAGGAGCTATGAGAGATTGGCTGGAGGGAGCAGCGTACCTCTTTTGAAGCACATGGGCAGACAACACCTTAAAAGCTTACAAAAGCTCATGGAGAGTTTTCCAGGTTTTCAGAGCTCACCACACATGGATGTAAGTGAGGCAGTCACAGAAGAATAGGTAGAGAGGTTTGTAGTGTCAAGCTGGGAAGAAGAAGCGGCTTGCACCACTGTGAGAGTCCATCTGGCATCAATAGGTTGGGTTTGCTGAATGAAAGGTTGGGGAGAGCCTTGCAGTGGTATTTTAGTAAGAAGAATGATAATGGATAGGCAGAGGATAAAAGGGAAGGAGAGGGATATGAGAGAATCAAACTCTGAACACTTACTAGGAAAGATACTAGGAAAATTGATGGAAATCTGCTACAACCCATATGAAGTAACACTATTCAAAGCATTGTTTATGGTGCTACACAAAGGAGCATTCAGAGTGTTAGAAATTGTAGGACCCACTACACCCTCCCCAGAAAAGGTCTGCAATTGGGTGCTATACAATGGCAAAGGAAAGGGCTCACCCTCAAAATTTCAAGGTCAAAAACGGACCAGACAGGAAAAGGTTACAGAGTAAGGATTGAGCCCAAAGAGGACCCAGACCTGTGCCCATGCCAACTTATGCAAAATTACCACAGTATTAGGCCAAAATGGGGGGGGGCTGTTTTTTGTACATGAGAACGGAAAAGAGGTAAAAGGGAGTCAAGTGTCGGGGGTATTGAAGCGGAACGTAAAAGAACTAGGGTAAAACACAGACAGGTTCTCATCTCATTATTTTCTGATCGGGACAGCCTCAGAGGCAGAGGCACAGGGAAAAGGGGGAAAGGGCATAAAAGCCATAGGGCGATGGTCGTCAGAGTGCTATAAAAAATACATTAGAAATAGTCCGCTACAGGAAAGAATGGAAGGTGGGGGGAATACAAAAAAAAAATGCACTTATGGATGTTTTTCTGTCCTCACTGTTTCTAATTGTTTGTTATAAATATACGGGAAAGGAAGGACATATGGATGGTGGGACACTCACACATTTATTGGGTGGAAAGGGAGGCAGTGCAGAAGAAAGGTGGAAAACAACTGGGTTTTGACCACAAAAGAATAAGGATCCTGTGGAAAGGAATACGGGGAATGCAATGGGGTAGTTCCTTCCTTTACTGCTATAGATGAGAAAGAACAACAAGGACCCAGACCTCCTTATAATACACCTGGGTGTGTACGACTTGGGTCATGGCCCCTGGTTAGAAATTTTTTACAGTATACAGAGGGATGTTAAGGTCATGAGGACATGGTGGCCAGAAATAACAATTATGTGGTCCGAAATGATTCCCCGTAGGGTGTGGAGACAAGCCAGACAGCACAAGGCTATAGAGACGGTGAGGACGTGGAGGATGATGAATAGTAGGGTGGGGAGGTTTATGATAGATAATGGAGGAGCTGCCATCAGGCATGATGAAATAGAAGAGAGGCTACATGGGCTTTATAGGATGAATGGGGTGCACTTATCCCAGATGGGAAATCACATATTCATCAGTTAGGTGGAGGTATAGATCAGTGGTTGAAGTTTGGTTCTAATAGGGGGAAGCTTAACATCCAACGCAAGCTGGAGGCAAGCTAGTGGAAGGTAGGAAGTAAAGATCTGATAAGAAAAAGGGGGGAAATGGGTATGGGGTTAGGAGAAAAACAAAAGGGGGGAATGAAAAACTGGAAGAAGGAAAAGGGTGTGGACACCCTTGTAAATGGACAAGAAAAGGGGAGCAGGAATTGGAGCTGCCCAAGAAAGAATGAAATTATAAGGCTAGCTCTGGTTTATACCCTGGAAAAGGAGTGGAACAGGACCCCTCGGGTTTCGATGCCCGGGAGAAAACAAAAGAAACCAAAACTTAAAAGGAAAGAGGATTGGAATAAAATGTGACAGAAGAAAGAAACAAAAGGAACTCAATATTGTATAAAGTGTATATAGTTATGTTTTATATGGAAATAAAAGGTTTTGCCGACTGAGCAGCCAAATCTACAATATTGAGTGTGATGTCTCTTTTGTGGGGATGGTATCTGGAACAAGACATTGCTGAGTATTGATAGTACTGAGATACATTCAAATACATAAGCATATGTATGCACAGGAATGCAGGTAGGGTGCCTTTAGCCTCTGGGTGACAGGGAATCTCAGTACTAGCAACACCCACACATGTTATTATTTATATTAAATTTGCCCATTCTCAACCCTCAAAAAAAAATTAATTTTAAAAGTTTTCAAAGTCACAAAAAAAAAACTGTTAAATGTTGCTAGATAATGTCAAATAGTCCCTCGACGGATGTTTTGTATCTGACATCCATCTGTCTTTCTTTACACTCAATACACTATGTAATTGCCAACCATATAATTGACTAATTCAAACCTCTGTATTATTCAACCAATGGAATGCCACCCCTTCCCCTGACTGGCATACACAGAATAGTAACATGGAAGACACAAACATTTTTTATATATATATATGTAAAGGCTGTATCCATGTTTGTGACATGCTAGGAAATCAATGAATTAAGTATTTAGTGAGTTGCCCTGGCTGACAAGGACTTGTTTTAGGTAGTGGTGATGCTCTCTAAATGCAATGTGTACAACCAAGTCTCATCGTATCAGGGCACAGGGATTTCTCTGTCCACCTTATAAAGATGTACCAGTCAATGCCACAAGTGGTGAGTGATTTATCTATAGCGGTAGTGAAGAGGATGTCATATTGATACCTGGGGCAGTGCAATTCTAAAAGCAAGTAAAAGGTCTATTACTAATGTAGTGGGTATGTGCTTCCAAAAGATAAGTGCAGTGCATCTAGAGTTATCTAGGTGGTGTGCCACAACATGCAACCCCAGTGTGCACAGCAGAATGACAGCATGCATTGTCTTCAAGTCCATGAAGCATCACCAGACAGGCAACAGCACTATACTGGCTGCCACTCACTGTGGAACCATGTGATTATGTGCTTTTGCTTTCTTCATATCTGCCTTGACCACAAGACACAGTTGTACAAACGTGTGTTGTAATACTGGTTGTTTATGTTGCCTGTTGCACCAACAGCCACTAAACTATTTCAAATATTAGTATTTTAATAGAATTGCATCACCGCCCCCTCACATTGTTGTCTCTAGTGGAGACAGCACTACCTAGGAAAAAAACAGAGTGACAAATATACAATTGTAATAGTACTTAAATCATCGTTCAATGAAGCATCATTGTGTGCTGAGCTGCTGACTATGTAATCAACAATAAAAACCTGATTACTTACTTTTGAGTTGTTTGAAGATAAATTACAACTAACTTTTTTGTAATGTTTGCCAATCTGTTGAAACAGAGATTAACTGTTAGGAAACTGTCAAGAGCCAAATACAGCCATCAGCATCTATAGCACACCTCACTGATATAAACTGCACACATGTTAGGACACTAATGAGTTGCATAGCATCAGCCAGGTAATCCCCCCCAACAGAAGAGTTACTGGATTTTGAATTCAAACTCAGAGCCTTGAGTGAAGTCTTGGACATCAGCAGTATACCTCCATGATGGCAACTGCACAAATCTTAGAACACTGAGTACTTGCGTAATATCAGCCACACTATAGCTCCCTCCCCTAGAACAGGTAATAGATCCCAACTGTAGAACCACACCTCAATTACAGTAATGTAGAAATACAGTACACCTACCTCATACCAGTTAATTTAGAACACTGAGCAGTTCCACAGCTTCAAACAGGCAATGCCCCACCTCCACCCCCAGACTAGGCACAAGATCCTCAGTACAGAGCCACACCACAACCATAGCTGTGGATATCAATGGTATACCTCCTTGAAAGCAGCTGCACACATACTGCAACACTCAGTACTTGCACAGCAGTATCCACAAATACCCCCACCAAAAAAAAAAACATGTACTACATCCTGAGTGCAGAGCCAGAGTCCAACTAAAGCCATGGACATTAATGGTATATCTCCCTTATATCAGCTGCACACAAGTTAGAACACTGAAGAGTTGCCTGGCCTCACTCAGGCAATGCCACCACCACCCCGCCGAACAGATACTGAATCCAAAGTGCAGAGCCACAGCCCAACTAAAGCCATGGCATCAATGGTATACCTATGTGATAGCAACTACAGGCTAGTTATGACACTCATGAGCTGCATGGCGCCAGCCAGGTAATGCCCCCTTCCCATCTCTGAAACAGCTACTAGAGCATGAGTGCAGAGCACAGACTAACTAAGGCCATGAACATCAGTTTTATAGCTGTTTTTTTTGAAATTCTAATTTTTATTTGATTTCAAGAAAACAATAACAATAACAACAACCATACAGAGAACAGGAAATGGAACAAAAACAGTAACAATGTCCAAGGCATAGCTCAAGACATGGAAAAACATGGGATAAAACAAAAACAAACCCCCCCAAGACCCACCACCCCCTCCCCCCCAAGAGGGTGTCACCACTGAGAAAAGAGAAGGGAGACCTAGAAGGTAAAAAGGTGAGGGAATGAGAAACTTACAAGCCTGAGAGAGAGGACTAGAGTTCAATCTGAGCTACTAGTCCAAAGAGAAGAAAGAACGGCAACAACAACCAATGATTCATGGATGGGAAAGGGGTACATCAGGAAGATCATAAAGAAAAAGATCCCAGACTACAAAAAGCATCAGTAGACCTAAAGCTACCAATCAGTGTAGGTATAGGGCATAAAGTTTACCCATTTTTCTGGAAGGATGAAGGAGAGCATCTGAACTGGCAGTCAGTTCTCAATTTTAAAACACAGGGACATTTCTTCAAGCCAGTCCATGTACGAGATTTCGGTTATCCGACCAGTGACGGAGCACTAATCGCTAACCGCCATGGAGATAAGAGCAATATGATATCTCCTCTCTGACGGAGATTCCAGAATAGATGCCCAGAATACAAATCTCTAATGTAATAAATCCTGTATGCCTAAGATGGGGTCTAGTTATCTCGAATAGCTTTCCAAGAGGGGTTACTTTGGAGCAATACCAGAAAATGTGAGGGATATCACCTGGGTCTACACCACATCTAAGGCAGTTAGGAGAGCTAGAGTGAGCGAATTTCACTTTTTTAACAGGTGTGATATACATGTTATTGACTATAAAGTATTGGATAAGCCTATTCTTGTCCAGTGTATTGTATTGTGCAAGTCCTGCCAAACCTGGTTCCACATGAACGAGGGGTCAGAGGAGAGGGTCCAGGATTGAAGCCAGCCAAGGGGTCAGGGAAATGGCCTTCAGAAGGTGCAGGTATAGTTTAGATACTCCATGAGGTCTGGCTGCAAGTTCTTTAACCACCCTTAGAAGGCTGAACAACCGACACAGACAAGTGTTGCCAAACCCTTGTAGACAAGGTGGTGCAAACTGATACAGTTTAAAAATCATGCAGGAGGGATCTTTAAGACTAAAAGGAGGTCATCGATAAGCCCGGGCCTCCTTGCACATATAGGTCTTGCACTGAGAGTCCCTGGATTTGGGGCAGCCACTGCAAAGGTAACACTTTAGTACCTATTTTAATATTGGGGTTTAGAAGTAGCAGTTGCCCGGGATCCTTTGTATGTCTGATTCTGGCAGTAGCATAAAATTGGTTCAGCACCTTCACGGAAACACCCACTGCCGAATCCTGAAGAGGACGGGGAAGAGAAGAAAAATGGCAGTAAAACAGGCTCAAGGGGTCTATATTGCATTGCTTGATGAGGTCTAAATCTAAGCTTAACCATAAAGGTAAGGAATCGTCCTCCCAACTCCCCAACCACTTACCAGCTTTAACTAGGTGACTGGCCCAATGGTAATATTCAAAATTGGGGAGACGGAGGCCACCCATATCTTTGGGAAGGCAAAGTTTATGAAAGGCACGTCTGGGAGATTTGTTATTCCAGATAAAACGAGTCAAAATTGCATGGACCCTCTTAAAGAAAGTTTTGGGTAGCCAAATGTCCAAGAGACTTAGGGGGTAAAACAAACGAGGCAAAATATTCATTTTAATAATACTGATTTGGGCCCCAAATGAAAATGGAAGCTTGCCCCATCTCTGCAGATCAGAGTGAATTTTGTCTATAAGATCATCTAGGTTTAATTTCCGGATCTGGTTTGGGTCCCGGGCCAAGTAAATACACAGGTATTTGAGATGGGATGATGTCCACTTCATACCGAAGTGGGACATACTGGATTGGGAGGTATGGACATTAAGGGGGAAAATTTCTGATTTGGCCAGGTTAAGTTTGTAGTTGGAAACAACACTGAATTGCTCTAGTAAATCTAGGGCTACTCGTGTAGAGAATTGGCCGGGTAAGCCAATTGTAATAAAATGTCATCTGCAAAAACAGATATAGTGGAGGTCTGTCGGGAGACTGGACAGCCGTGGAGCCTGGGGGCGGCCTTGAGATTGAGGAGTAGGGGTTCCAGGTAAAGGTTGAAAAGATAAGGGGAGAGAGGGCAGCCCTGACGTGTACCAGAAAAAAGCCGAATACAGGATGAAAAAACACCATTACAGTAAATTTTAGCCGAGGGAACTTTGTACAAAACCTTTATCCACTGAACAAACTTTTCCGGGAACCCAAATCTGGTCAGAACGTTCCAAAGGAAGTCCCAGTTTACCCTGTCAAATGCCTTCTCGGCATCTAAAGCCACCAGTGCCATGGGAACCTGAGAGGTCTGGGCCGTTTGGAAAACATAGGAGAGGACTCTCATGTGGTCAGCGGCTGACTTACCTTGCACAAAGCCTACTTGCTCTCTGCTCAGAAGTGATTGCCAGACCTGTCTAATACGCAAGGCCAAAATTTTGGACAAGATTTTAATGTCACAATTGAGCAGTGAAATGGGTCTGAATTTAGACGGATCCAAGGAGGGTTTCTCCATTTTGGGAATCAGAATTATGATGGCTTCCAACAGGGATGGGTCGATTGGGCCCGAGGCAAGAAGGTAGTTATAAAAGTCCAGAAGTGTCGGAGCCAATTCTTTGCAAAAGGCCTTGTAAAAGTTGGAGGGTAAGCCGTCAGGACCGGGGGCTTTATCAGATGGAAGGTTGTGTGTGACATCCTCAATCTCATTCAGGGATAGGGGAGCCGAAAGAGAGGATACCTGATCCTCGGAGAGGCTGAGTAGGGAAATTGGGTTAAAGAGGGCCTCAATAGCGAAGAGAGAAGGAGGGACTGGGCTAGCCCCGTAAAGATTTTGATAGAATAATCTAAAGACCTCAACGATGTCTCTAGGCCCCATCTTGATGGAGCCATCCTGTGCCATGATAGCAGGGACCAACCTTGAGTTTTCTACTTCCCTAAGTTTTAGGGCCAAAAGCCTGCTTGGCTTCTCCCTTGATCTAGGTAATTGGTTTTAGATTTCAGTAATGCAAATTCGGTCTTTTCCCCAATTAGCCCTTCAGATTCATTCTTAAATTTCTGTAGGTGTTCCAACCCGATAGGGACCTAGAGGAAGCAAGAGAGTCCTCTGCCGCCTTAATCTGACCAGCTAGGAGAAGAAACTTTTGAGTCCTAAGTCTCTTCATCCTGGTGGAGATTTTAATGAGTTCCCCTCTCAAGAAACATTTTAGAGAACACCAAAGGATGTCGACCCGGGCCACTGACCCCTGGTTAATGTCCAGGTATTCTTTGATTAAGGATTTAATCTGAGTGTGAAGGTGCTTGTCCTTCAAAATCTGAGTATTTAGTTTCCATATTGTGTCCCGCTGCACCGAAGAGGAGGGATTGAGCTGAAGCCATATTAAGGCATGGTCAGAAATTACAATAGGTTCAATGCCTACCTGGGTGATATGCGCCATAAGGGAGGTGCTTAACAAAAAGTAATCCAACCTGGACCAGGAACTGTGAAGCGGGGAAAAAAAAGTGTAACTCCTATTAAGAGGAAACAAAGTCCTCCAGGGATCCACCAGACCTAACATTCCGCCTAGATCACGCAGGGCAAGCTGCGAGGGTTGGGGCCTCAACGGTCTGTAGGTTTTATCTAGATCTTGTGATGGGGCAATATTCCAGTCCCCACCCAAAATGAGGGTATTGGCAATACCCATTTAATTTAGCTATTAGATGCATAATAAAACCAGCATCTCCTCCCACCGGCCATAGACTGAACCGAGAATTATGGGGAACTAGAAAGAGAGCCCTGTATTAAAATGTATCGACCGGGTCTTGGTGACTTTCAATCGAATAAAAGGTATATTTTTCTTAATCATAATTGCAACCCCCCGAGCGTCGGAGGATGCACCAGCAACAAAGACTTGTGAAAAACCCTTAACCTGTAGCATTTTAATATCCGCAACTGTAATGTGCATCTCCTGGAGGAACAAGATATCAACCCCCAATAGGGAACAGTTAAGCAGTATACGGGATCTTTTCTTGGATTCCCTGATGCCCCTTACATTCCAGCTAGCAAGTTTAACATAATTTGAGGCCATCTACAAAAACAGTGAAATAATAGAACAGAACTGCCTGAAAGACCCCAACTTGAACCCATCAGTGGTGACACCTCTCAGACCCCCACCCCGGCCGCCCACATAACCACCCTGTAGCACCAACAGAAAACAGTTACCCACCAAACAACATGGAAACACCACAACATTGTGAATTGGAAAAAAGAGGCACAATAGCCCAGCACATCAGAAAGAAATGATTATGGCGGTCTCCCACCCCAAACCATAACCTTCCACAACCCCTCAGCAACGAGAAATAGGTATCCTGCTAATCTTAACCTCCTAACAACCAACCCGATTCATAAAGCCAAACCAACAAAAGGAAAAGCATTAACAATCCCCCACCCCCCACCCCACGGTACCACACATAAGAACCCTGAAAACAAAAGTGACCATGGAACATAGCAACCAATAGATCAAAACATGGAATGAACGTGATCTGATGCAGGAAAAGGGCCCAACTAAGTGAGCCACTACGGGTACCCACGAACTCCCAAACAGGTCGCAAGGCAGGGCTCCGAGGCAACTAACCCATGCGGGCCTGGGGAAGCAGACATAACAGTACCTGGAGGTCGCAAATCTGGTCCTCGGAGGAAAGAAAGAAGATCCCTGAGAGAAATCATGGCAAGGGAGAGTCCTCTATCCGTCACTCGAGCTGCTCAGGACCCATCCGGAAATGCAGGAGGAAGAAGACGTAGGGGAGCCCGCTGACGGACCCAACGGTCCGACCATGGGGTGCCGCCCCCAGAAACAGCGCCTGCACAGCGGTACCCAAGAAAAACAGGAGGAGGACCAGACGCCGACGACGAACGACGGCAGGAAAGAAAGGCCTAGCGGCCTACTACCCCCAGAGGCCTATTCCAGCACGGATCCCCGGACAGGAGACCTCGCAAGGAGAAAGACCACCAGGTAACTGATTAAATTTTTAAAAAGAAAAAAAAAGGGGAGAGCACAGTAACGAGAACCAGATAAGGGACAACAGCCACACAAATTAGGTGGATTCAAGTATAAACTAAGCTTAAATAGAGGGCCTGTCAGAAGAAAGACCCGACAGCCCCCTAAACCATAAAAGTCATTTAAATAAGTCCGGCAGCAAGGTCTTAAGGCCATTTAAAGCTTCCTCCGGTTTCTCGTAGGCGCGCCAGGTGCCTTCCACCTGAACCAGCAACTGCAGGGTACAGCATCCTGAAGGGTCTCCCGGCATGATGAGCTTTTTGACAACTTGGTGGAACGCTGCACGTCTCTGGCGGACTCGTAGGGAAGATCCTGAGTGATTCTAAGCCGATTATTCCCCAGAGAACAGAGTCCAGTTTCTTTACTTCTCTAGGATGTTGACATTCCAGGTAGCTCAAAAGCTTCACGATGATGGCCTAGGGGAACCTGGAGGCGGTTTCGGTTTAAGGGATCGGTGGGCTCGTTCAATATGGTATTTTTGATGGATAGGTGAGGGGCCCACTATTTTATTGAAGAGCTGCTGGACGAACAGTAGGGTATCACCCCCCTCCTCAGACTCCGGAAGGCCTAAAATAAGCACATTATTTCACCGGCTCCTCCCTTCCAGGTCTTCAGTCTTAGCCTGGAGTTTTTGAAGCTGCTGTCTTAATTTAACAACCTCAGGATCCATCTTCTGCTCCCACTGCTCGATTGAGACTATTCTGGCCTCTGAATCGCTGATTCTCCACGAGAGATCGGCGAAGTCCACCCTTAATGATCTGATCTCTTTCGAGATTTCCTGGAGGGCTTCTTTAAATGGAGATATCTCTTCTAGAAAACGTTCTTCAGTTAAAACTGTGCCCTGTGTAGAACTTGCAGCCCCACCGGAATGCTGTCTAGGTGCAGAGCTGGCTGGAGTACTTGTGTTTCTTGCCTTTTTTGAGGCCTTCTCAGGTGTGGTTGGGGGAGTGTGTTTAACTCCCGCGGCCTTCATATCCGTGTCGGACATCGCGATTAGCGTTAAAAACACTGTCGGGTCACCGATCGCGATCTTCTAGGGGTCCTACAGTAGTAGAGAGACTTCTCAGCCCACCTTCAGGTAAGTAAAGTGGAATTGAAGGCAAAAGAAAAGCTTATTTAAGAGGGGAAGAGCGGGAGCTCCAAAGAAAGCTGCTGTTCAGCTCCACTGCATCACGTGACCTCCAGTTTTATAGCTGTGTCATGGCAGCTGCACACCTGTTAGAACATCGAGGAGTTAGATGGTGCAAGCCAGGCAATACTACCCCCCAAAACCAGGTTCTGGATCTTGAGTGCAGAGCCACAACTGACCTAAACACATGGACATTAATAGTATACTTCTCTTATACTAGCTACATACAAGTTAGAACACTAAGGACTTGCACAGCTTCAAGCAGGCAATGCCTTACCCCCCAGACCAGGCAGTATATGCTGAGTGCAGACCCACACTCTCAGTAAAGCTGTAGATATTAATGGTATACATCCCTGAAAGCAGCTGAACACATACTACAACACTGAGGAGTTGTATGGTAGCATCCAGGCAATTCCCCCCAAAACACATACTACATCCTCAGTGCAGAGCCAGATGCCAACTAAATCCATAGACATCAATGGTACACCTCTCTGATACAAGCTGCAAACAAGTCACAACACTAAGGAGTTGCACAACTTCATCCAGGCAATGATCCCACCCCCTGAGACCAGGTACTGGATGCTGAGTTCAGACCTACAGCCTGACTAAACCCATAGACATCAACAGTATACATCCTTGATAACAACTGCAGACATCTTAGAACACTGAGGAGTTGAACAACATGAGCCAGGCAATACCACCCCACCTCTCAAAAAAGAACAGGTGCTAGATCCAGAGTGCAGAGCCACAGTCAAACTAAAGCCATGGATATATACGGTATACCTCTGTCATACCAGCTGCACATAATTTAGAATAGTGAGTAGTTGCACAGCCTCAGCCAGGGAATACCTCCCTCCCCAGATCAGGTACTAGATCCTGACTGTAGAGCTACACCTCAGCTAAACTTATGGACATTAATAGTATACCTCCCTCATACCAGCTGCATACAAGTTATAACACTGAGGAGTTGCACAGCTTCAAGCAGCCAATACCCCCCCAAACCAGGCACTGGATGCTGAGTGCAGTGCCACAGCACAATTAAAGCCATGGACATCAATGCTATACCTCCCTGAAAGCAGCTGCACACATACTACAACACTGAGGAGTTGCACGGTAACATCCAGGCAATGCCCCCTCCCAAACATGTACTAGATCCTGAGTGAAGACCGGAGTCTAACTAAAGCCATGGACATTAATGGTATAACTGCATCATACCAGCTGTATAAGAGTTACAACACTGAGGAGTTGCATGGCCTTAGCCAAGGAACGGCACCCCCCCAATCAACACGTACTGGATCCTGAGTGGAGACTCACTGCCCATCTAAAGCCATGAACATTAACAGTATACCTGTCTGAGACCAGCTGAACACATGTTAGAAAACTGAGCAGTTGCACAGCCACCGCCAACCAATGCCTCCCCCCAGAATAGGTATTAGATCCTGAGTGCAGACCCACACCCCAAGCAACCCATTGGCATCAATGGCACACCTTTCCAATACCAGGTGGACACATGTTAGAACACTGATGAGTTGCTAAAACTCACAGCTAATGCCACCTCCCATCCAACCAGGTAGTGGATCCTGACTGCTGACTAACAGTGCAACTAAAGCCGTACATATCAATGTTATAACCTCCTGTTTGCAGCAATGCCCTGATGCTTACTTAGACGAGCTACTGGGTTTTCAGTCTGGAGGCAGAGCTGAACTACACCGTAAATGTCTAAGGTTTACTGCCCTGATAGTAAGTGCAGATATGTTACAACACTGACAAGTTGCATGGGTTCAGTGAGTAAATGCTCCCACTACCTTGTTACCTGTGCTTGAGAGATGCACACTATCTTTTAGATATAGCAAATGTTTGTGATATATAATTTGGGGGTGACATATGGTGTGCATTCCCACAGCACGGAGGAATCCAGATATTTGTATGTTCACCTTTCTAAGGGACCTTTCAAGTGCAGGACAGTAATCCTCACCTTTCCAGATCATTCGCTGTGTAATATCTGAATACAGAATTTTACAAGCAGGTAACATACAGATAAGATGCTGCAAGCCAGACTGTGCAGCTTCAATTAAATCAAAAGCCATTTTGTTCCCCAAATCATTACCTCTGAGATGGATAAGGAATATGTCTGGTACTGGGTGTGTCTCCAGCAAGTGGTACATGGTTGACATCAGCTGTTCCCATCTCATGCCACCCTTCCCAAACCAAGACACTGAGCAGTTAGGTAGGTGCAAGTCATTGCCAAAATGACTAGCGCTACTGAACACTGCTGCCCTCCTCACCAGGCTTGATCCCACAATCCATACACTAAGTCTGAATCTTTCTGCCATACTGAGTATAAACCTCTAACAACTCAGATGAAGAATTGTCAGATAGATTGGCTAATACAGGCAAAAAAAAAGTTATTGTTATGTCTGTAAAGGCTGTTTCTATTGGTGTTTTGTTTATTAAACATTCTTTTTGTTTTGGTTGGAGAATACACCCTGGTCATTGGCCACACTTAATTACTTGCCAACAATAGCCATTTCCATTGGATGAAATTAGTAGTCATTTTGGTCAGTGAAGCTCTGCTCCCTCTCTTTCACAGCTAGCAGCTTGAGTGTTGAGTGCAAGCACAGCTATCTATCTCACTGACATAGTTATCAGAAGTTAAAATATTCAGCATTTTTTTATGTTCTGTTACTGTACTATAGTTACAGCTGCAATTATTCACTGGTCAGTATGCACTTTCTGAGAGTTACTGATTTATTATGTTTGTGGCACTACTTGGTTTATAACTGTCTGTGATTGCAGCCACACAGTTAATAATTTAGCATTGATTATCATTTCTTTAGTAAAAAATCTTTGTATAGTAAGCAAAGAATGTAACCCCTAGTTAACATTGTAATTAGAGTAAAATAAGTAGTTTTTTTTAATTGTGGTGGCTTAACATAACAATTAACCTAGTGGAACTAGGGGTGGCAGACATATAATGCACAAGATCTGCTGTTTGTGCAAGAAGGCTTAAAACTTGGCAGATGTCTTATTTCAATGTAAAAGTCTTGCAAGCAATATTTTATTTGGGGCAGTATGTTCTTGGTGAGATGGTCATTTGTGTTGGAACACTGTGCATATAACTAGCAAAAACAGACACATAGAATAACTATAAAAAGTAAAAAACAATGGGCTGGATTTTCAAAGGCCTGAGATTGATGCAAGGCGCTTGTGTCAAACAGGTCTGACGCAAGGGCACCTTGCGCCAAGGGCTGCACCAAGTGGGAATTTGAAAGGCAGCCTGCATCACCCAGCAGGCTGCCTGCCCCAAAGTATGCTAGCACCATCCTTGTGCCATGAAGGTGGCTGTGGCATGGCACTGGGGGCTTGTGGCAGACCCTGACTGCCACAGCCCTCAGATCCAGGATTTGAAAGAACCCCCCAGGAACCAAGTGCCTAGTACCCTTAGACCAGCAAGGGGCAGGTCTACAGGGACTTAGACAGCTCCTGGTGGGTTGTCCTGTATGTGCCACCTTGTTGCCCACCCCATCCATCCCTAGTGGGGCAATCCCTGGTAGTCCAGTGGTCCCCTCAACCCCCATCATGGTCCCAACATCCACATCCATGCATCCTGCCAACCCTCCACCTATTCAGCAGCCACCCCTCCTGTATCTCTCGATTAGTATTAGCATACCACATGCCACTGAGCGGCAGGCCGCCAAATGAGCCATTGGTGGCTATACTGTACAGTATACAGTACATACATGGACTGCCCATTTGGCAGTTGGCCGGGGTGGCATGTAGAGGGCTGTGCTGGTTGCTTGAGTACAGAAGGGGAGTGGGGGGTGCTGAGATGGGTAGGGGGGCAGTAGCCCACCAGGGTACCGGGGAGTGTTGCAGCACTGGTGCCATTAACACGGTGGTGTTGGGGAGCAGTGCCCAGCTGCCAGACCCTGTCCATGGGTGCTGCAGACTCCCCACTGCCATTGTGGCATTCTGGGTGGGTGTGCCATACATCAGGTGCAGCACCCCCTTTGCCGCAAGCCACTGTACTTAAGTGCCGGGACCCTGAGAAATAGAAATTTGGGAGCAGGGTCCTGAGCACACCGCACTCAGCGCAAGCTGCCATTGTCGCAGCTTGCGCCAGGGCTTTGAAAATCTGGCCCTAAGTTTACAGGCATGCTAATTTTCTCACCTAGCTTATTAGTTAATTATTACTGTTTTCAGATAATAGATAGTTGTCTACTTACAGTTATGTCCTGGAGCCACAACTGTTTGTCTCTAAGTCTTAAAATGGCAGCTGAACTGTTATTATTTTATTGCATTGGTTTACAGAAGCCACATGGTGAAGTTAGCTATTTCTTTGTTCACTAGACTGCAAAATCTTTAATCACAACTTGCATTGATCACGAGGATCATCTGCGAGCATGCAAATTCTTTAATCATGAGAATAATGCGAGATTTCAATAGTGTAAGCTGTGCAGTTCAAAAAAATCACATTATTCTCATAGTTTTTAACAGAGTGAGCAGCCATGTGTCTTTCTATTGCTTATCAGACATGAATATTACAATAATAATCATTTTGAAAAAGTTTTGTTACATTTAACAATATTTTAGTGATCTATGATCGCAAGCATGCAAATTCTTTGACTGTGAGAATAACGTGAGATTTGAATTGTGGAAGATGAGTAGTTTAAAATATATATTTTTTTAATAGTTTTAATGCACTATGTTGCCATATGTGTTTTATTACTTAGAACACATGGATGTTACAGTGGTAATTATTTTTGAATGTTTTTTAAAATTTAATTGTAGTTTTCAATCTTTGATCATGAGCAAGCAAATTCTTTGATCGCGACTCAGGTTTGATTGCGAGGATCATTCGTGAGATTGCAAATTCTTTGATCACAAGAATAACGCGAGATTTGAACTGTGGAAGATGACTACTTCAAAACAAATACATGTTTTTTCACCAGTTTTCAACACAGCATGTAGCGATATGTGTTTGTGTTGCTAAGAAGGCATGGATGTCACAGTGATAATTAGTTTTTAGCATTTTCTAACATATTATTGTATTTTTTCAATCTTTGATCGTGGGCATGCAAATTCTTTGATAGCAACTCAGTTTGATAGTGAGGATCATTCAAGAGCCAGCAAATTCTTTAATCATGAGAAAAATGTGAGGTTTGGCATGTAGAAGTCGTGTAGCTTTGGGAAAGTTGAGTTTTTTACTCAGTTCAACATGTCCTTTATGGTCATATGTGGTTACATTGGGCATGAGAACTCTATTGAACAAAAATATTGGTCCTTGGAAAATGAAGTTTCAAAAATAAAAAATGTCATTGGAAGGAAGGGGTACATTAACTTACAGAGAGAGCCAAATAAGTTAAAAGTCCCAGCCATGCCAACCATATCAGACTTAACACTATTATCATTGTGACCACCCTGCATGATAATTTGCTAAAGCACTTGGCACCCAATTTAAAAAAAAACACCATTTATTTCTCTCAATTAGTGAGAGATCTTAGCCCCTCCAATACTACCAAATCATTCCTGCCGAGTCACTGTCACACCTCGGGGGGAGGGGAGGCAGCAGGACATTGAACACCAAAAAAACAAAAGAACTATTTAACGATAAAAATACTGAAACCTCAGTCTGACTATATTTACTTCATTTATTTCTGTTTTATTTAATCCTATATAAGAATGTCACAGTTACCCATATTCTAAGCACAATAATACCCTGCAGGGTGGGCTCCGTGGACAATACCATGCCTCCAGAGGCTACAAAGCCTTTCAGCTGCAGCATCAGGCATCATTACGCCCCTGTGCGTTACATTAATTGCCCAATACTGCCCACCCTGTCAGGTATAATTACTTGCTTGGATATCTTATTTTGTGATATTTTGTAAACAGTCAGCTTGCAAGTTGCATACTATGTTCAGATGACAGCGTAGTACTCGAAATTATTGTAAGTGCTTAAACATTGTCGTTGACATCATTTGATTTCAAAACATGACATTTGATTGTATTCCGCGCTGTTAATGACTTATGTAGTATGGACTTGTTATGGACCTAGGCCACATTAGTCTTATATATGGCTTCTCATTCATTAGCACTAGTACTCTTTTTTTCTTCTCTGTTTCTTAGGAGACTGCTACAGACAACAAATTGAACACATGATTGAGAGTTTCCATCATGACCATTTCTTGTAAAGTTAAGGAACACATAAGAAGTAATAGGTGTTCTGGTGGTTCACTGTCATACCATGTAAAGACAAAAGGTGTAAAATGTCAGCAGAAGAAAAAGACAATTTCTTCTGTTACATGTAGACATATCACAAGGCATGCACATGTGAACAGACAACACCTCTCCTAGTAATGTAAAAATCAGTAGACTTTGTAAAGGTACTGTGTGCAAACAACATCCAGCACTGTTAACAACGAGCCGTATGTCTGTGACACGAAAAAAATTGCTGGATGTGTGACTTCTGCTACTGCACAACACAGCAAGGCAAGTTTCTTCAGAAAACTTGTCCATCGAGCTACAGTTGATCATCTCATCTCTAATATAATGAGATGCAAAGGCAAAAAACTGTGCAGTAAACTAGCATTAATGAAATTACTATTGAGAGTAAGACGATTTGTTAATGTGGCTGTTGCAATTCATTCTTAGTTTTGGGCTGCAATGATGTCAGCTATTGATAAATTAGGTACAAAGATTGAGGAGATGAGAAATAAAAGCTTGTTTTTTTGAACACTTGAACACAGAAAATACATTTCTGGTGTTTCAAGGAGATTGGTTGCACTCTGAATATTCAGAAGCATTCTTCTGGGAAGAAGCATACCATGACAATACTAATGTTACTTTGACAATAGGTGCACATGGTAAAGTTCAGAATATTTTAGTTGTCTCACATAAGAATCTTGACTTTGATGATGCAACTGAAATTGAACAGGTTGTAAGCACCCAAAAGTCATCTGCTAAGAAGTGGCCATGTGATACTTCATGCAATGCATGTCACTTGAAAGTTTCCTGTCGGCATTCACTAGCACAAAGAGGTCTATGCAACATAGGTTGATTGACACCATTGACAAGTGTGAGATTCTACTTCACACAGGCCTAATGGATCATTCTCTTGCATGCTTGCAGAGCAGCAACTTTGGCAGTGTGTTTCATCACTTCCACATGGTAGTAGGCATCACTCTGGCATACGCAGATTTGTACAAAGATTATATCAGGTGAGATCTGTTGTCCGAGACTATACCCACTTTCAAGCATTGCTGGATGATGGACATGTAGAAGCACTTGTGGAGTTTATCAAACAGTTGCAAACAACCCATAGGTTGAGGTCTAATGTTCCTGTTGATGAACATGCAAATATGATGCACACATGAGTACTGCAGGAAGCTCAGCTTCTCAGGAATTTTGGCAGTGAGTTTGCTAAATTTAAAATTAGCAAGACACAAAAATTCAATGTCATTTGTGTATCATGTGAGCACTGCTTCTATAAAGAGCAGTGTGTCAAGATAAACCTACAGAACATTTCATACTGGAATGTTATGTGTGGGCGTCTTTGTGCACATCTTCTTTTAAAGACAGATTTTGCTGAAGTTGTAACTGTGTCACTGTGTACTTAATGTTGTAACTGTGTAGTCACTGTGTGAAATCACCCTTTGGCCAGAATAATGCCATGACAGTGACATCATTCATGAGAAGGGGTCCCAAAAAACCCATGTTGAAAATTTGGTGCAAAAATTCCAAAAAATGACTGTTTTACGAGAGTGCGTTGTGCAGTTCCTACGCAGGCTTGTAAGTTTGTAAATTTTCAATATTTTAACTCCAGATTTTCAACATTGCCATTTTACCACACCTCCTTATGAGTAGTACAGCTGTCATTTTTCACATCTCACCCAAACGAGTCACTTCATGTAGCGCATAAATGGCGCAGTGGGCAAAAGTAAATCAATGTATGGGATGCATTAAGAAAATCACAGTGACATTGTTCATTAGCAGAGGTCTTAAATGGCTATGTTGAAAATTTGGTGAAAAATTCCTAAAATGACTGTTTTACGAGCATGCGTTGCACAGTTCCTATGCACGCTTGTACGTTTGCGAATTTTCAATATTTGCACTCCAGATTTTCAACATTGCCATTTTACCAAACCTCCTCATGAGCAGTACAGCTGTCATTTTTCACATCCTGCCCAAAACATGTTTCTGCCCATGTAGCACACAGTGGCGCAGTCGGTGTGCAAACTCAATGCATGGGACACATTAAGAAAATCACAGTGACACTGATCATGAGCAGAGGTCTTAAAATGGCTGTGTTGAAAATTTGGTGAAAAAATTCCTAAAAATGACTGTTTTATGAGTCTGCGTTGTGCAGTTCCTACGCACACTCATAAGTTTGCGAATTTTCAATATTTTCACTCCAGATTTTCAACATTGCCATTTTACCACACCTCCTTTTGAGCAGTATAGCTGTCATTTTCACATCCTGCCTAAAACATGTTTCCGCCATGTAGTGCATAATGGCACGTCGGTGTGCAAAATCAATGTATGGCACACAGTAAGACAATTACAGTGACACTGTTCATTAGCAGAGGTTTTAAATGCCAATGTTGACAATTTGGTGAAAAAATTCCTAACAATGACTGTTTTATGAGCGGCATTGCACAAGTTCCCACGCACGCTCGTAGGTTTGCGAATTTTCAATATTTCCACTCCAGATTTTCAACATTGCCATTTTACCACACTTCCTTATGAGCAGTACAGCTGTCATTTTTCACATCCTGCTCAAAATGTGTTTCCGCCTATGTAGCACACAATGGGGGTAACAAAAAGGTCATGCTGAAAATTTATTGTGCAAATACCAGCAATCGCACAGGGCATTAGTGTAAAGCACCATACATGCCAAACACCACTGCAAATACCTGCAAGCGAATGTTCAGCATTGACAACTGCTTGTTTACATTTTGTTTGCTAAATTTGCTGCAACCCACTATGCCTAATCTGAAACTTCTTCTGAATTCTCTATGATGCACCTTCATTTCATCTATGTCTGCATTCCCTTCTCAGATTTTTAAGTCTTCTCTTGAATTATTTTCTGCCATTTGTTCTAAGATGAAACTCTGCAGTCACTGACAGTTTCTTTCCAAATGCTGCCACCTTGGTATTATTCCTAAAGATTTCTGTTTGAAATTCCATCCTTGTTCATTTGGGTCTGAGATACATGTTTCCTCCACTAATAAACTTTTGAAAACTTTCTCTAGGAAACTTATCACAAACACTTTTCTCTCCATTAAAACACAGCTGATCTCTGTGGACAACCCCATTCAAAGGCAGAAGGATTTCCTGCAGCAAATGGCTCCACATAACCTTCCTTTAATTAAGCACTGCATCCATAACCTTAACTCTACTCTCTTTCAGTTCCTCAAGGACACCAAATCTGCAAAACTCCAGTCTCTCACCCAGCAGATCAACAACCAACATGAGCCCTCGAGTCAGACACAATCTAACAATTTGGTATTTTGTATTCCTCCAGTCCTTCCTCTAACACAAGATGAGCAATCTCTCCGTAGCAAAGGTCTCTCTTTTGTGCCTACACCCAGATATCTTGATGCATCCCAGGTTCAAGTTGATCTTCAGTGCTTCTATTGAAGAGTACACCTTACAGCTCATTTTTCTAATGAGACTCTTTTTCCTACAGATGATGACAGTGTCACCAGAACAGTCAACAATATCAATCCCCAGCGAAGTGCATGGACACCCCCTCCAGGGCATTTTGCTGCTGTTGATTATTTTGCTAACCAATGCATGGAAAACACCACTAACTTCAATCTTCATTGCAGGCACAACCGTTCCAACTTGACACCTGATGAGCTTGCAGCCCTCAAATCTCTGCAATGTAGAAATGACATTATTGTCAAACCAGCTGATAAGGGAAGTGCTGTTGTGGTCTGGCAAAAGGAGCTCTTCATCACTGAAGCCACACAGCAACTCTCTGACACCAGGTTTTATTCTTCTCTTCCACAGGACCCCACTGCTGACTATCAGACTGAGGTCACCACCACCATCACCTCTGCTTTTGAAAACAAAGAGCTCCCTGCTTCTGCTAAGAGACTCATAGTTCAGCATCCCCAGACATTCAGGTTTTATCTCCTTCCCAAATCCACAAAACAGGTAATCCTGGTCATCCTATTGTGTCTGCCTGCTCCTGCCCCACATCCCACATCTCTGCATTTTTGGACAGCCTCATGAGACTCCTTGTTGAGTCCCTGCCCTCCTGTGTTAAAGACACTAACCACACTGTCCAGTTATTTGACAAGTTCAGATTCAGCTTCTCTCATCAGCTCATCTTCACCATGGACATCAAATCTCTTTACACAGTGATCCCCCCATGATGATGGTCAGACAGCTTTGCACATTTCTTGAATAAACGGGAAGTCCAGCAGCCACTGACACACACTAGCTTGTTGGCAGAAATTGTTCTAACACTCAATGCATTTTCTTTTAATAACAGTTTTTTTCAGCAGGTCAGTGGAGTTGCCATAGGTACCAAGATGGGTCCCAGCTTTGCTAATCTGTTTGTGGGTAGGGTGGAGGAACTTTTTTTCCTCTCATTCACAGGGACTGTGCCTGAACTCTACAAACACTACATAGATGACTGTGTGTGGGTCACTTCCTGCTCCAGGGAGACCCTCCAAGTCTTCCTTGACAAGTTTGCCAAGACCCACCCTTCCTTTCACTACACTGTCAAAGTATCCTCCTCTACACTGCCTTTCCTGGATATCCAACTATCAGTACAGAACACTGGTCTGAAGACATCTGTTTATTACAAACCCACTGACTCTCACAGTTTCCTACTCCACAGCTCCTTCCATCCTAAACATGTCAAGAATGGCCTGCTTTATTCACAGTTTCTTAGACTTCACAGGCTATGCAGTGAAGAGGATGGTTTTGCTGAGCAGACCCAAATAATGCACAGTTTTTTTTATCAACAGAGGATACCCTAAAAGCACAGTGGACAGAGCACTCTCCCAGGTCAGTAACATACATCGTAACCTTTGCCCCCTCAGGAAAGATACTGTCATGCTAGAGCAATGGCAAATTCCTCTAGTGCTTCCTTTCCATCAGAGCACAACTTTTCTTCATAGGACCATCACCAGTAACTTTCCCATTTTGCAAACTGACCCTAACATTGGTGCTTCCATTACAGAACCACCTATTGCCTCCTACTACTGTCCAGCCTATCTGCAGAATCTCCTGGTTAAAAGCAGCCTGCCTACTCATAGCATTTCCTCCCTACCAGGTACCAAACCTTGCAACAGGACTCACTGCTGCACTTGCAAATGAATTTCTAGTGTGACTGAAATTTGGGGGCCTGCAGGTGTTTTTCACATCACCAAGGAGTTCTCATGTACCTCCACTAATGTGGTGTATTGTATTCTTTGCAGGAAGTGTACAGTTATTTACATCAGAGACTGGTAGGCGCTTTGCTGATTGTTTCAGGGAACATTACAGAGCAGTCAGGAATGGTGACACTGCCAAACCCATTGTATCCCATTTTATCTCCAGGGACCATAGTGTCAACGACCTTTCTGTTTGTGTCCTCCAGCAGGGCTTCTGGGATTCTGACCATAGAAAAAACATGGAAGCCAAGCTGATCATCTGCCTTGGCTCCCAGCAGCCCTCTGGTTTAAATGATAGACTTATTTTCCACTAACATATTTCAGCCACCCGTTATTTTCCCTTACGTCTGTTTGTATCTATACACATTTGATTTCTTTTTCATTTTCACCATAAGTCTCCACCTCTGTCTCCTTCCCCCCACATTTGTCACCTTCAGCCTTCTTACTAGGCCCTGTTAATTAGTCCCCACCTGGGGACTTCTCTAACTCTTTCACTCCTATTATGCTTTATCTTTCCCATAATCACCTTTTTGTTTCACAGATTCTGTTTTAATCTTGCCATTTCTCACTTCTTCTCCTTGAGCTCCTTTTTCTTTTCACTAATAATATCTCATTTTCTCTTCTGTACACTAATCTTATTTTTTTTTTCTTTAGATATTTCCTGAAGAAGAAAATATCTAAAAGAGAAAAAACAAAGTTAGTGTACAGGGGAGGTAAAATGAGGGATATTTATATGTTGGGAAAGAAAAAAGGCAACATGGTTTGTGACACTGAGTAGTGCTGAATACTATTGGGATGATCTGCTTGATCTTCTCAGAAGGGCAAACTCTGATGTTGAGAACATACAAAGTATGACTCTCAGTGAAATATGCTCACTCGATCCAGTATCCATTTCACATTACTTTGACCACCAGTTCCAGGCTCTTTTGAAGTTCATACTGTCTAAGATGAATCCTCCTCTTGGGGTTGTTGAACACTACTCCTGGAGGGTTGAGTACCAAGTTCGGGGAGTTCCACACATACACATGTTGCTGTGGATAAAAGATGCCCCACCTATTGGTGACAGTGAGACAAGTGAAATTCTAAACTTCGTATTGAAGTATATCACATGTCAGATTCCAGACAAGCATGACAGTGCAACACTTTGGGAGTTGGTTCAGAAATTCCAATGACACCTGTGCAGTAGGTACTGTCATAGGAAAGTGAAGAACAAGGGACAGTGGTACACTAGGTGCCATTTTGGTTTCCTAAGACAAGCTTGCATGGATGCTTGCTTGAATTATGTCTTTTCTGCCACTTGACACCACTTGAAGGCAAAATCAATAAAGCAAGTGTATGAACTGCCTCGCAGGGAATCAGAAGTCTATATCAATGACCATAGCCCTTCTCGTCTGTTGATGTGGCAGGCAAACATCGATGTTCAGTTTGTCGCTGATAATTCAGTGGCTTTGGTGAGGTATGTGACATCATACATCACTAAGCATGAGGCAGACATGCCTGCAAGAAATGTGGGAAGAGCTATCTAAGTGTGATAGGTCACTTGGGCTTAGAACTCTGTTACACCATGAGTGTGGTGTCTATGAAGCAAGTGACCACCTTACAGGTGTATGTCTATATGGGAAGACAGAGTCCATTCGTTATCTGAATGTGAAATACAAGCAGAAAAGGCACCATGTGCTTAAGAGCCATGAAGAGAATGAGGATCTGGCTGCTACAAGACCAACATCCACTAATATTCTGAAGAACAACTTAACTAACAACTACTATCCACAGTGCCACAGTGCTATGGATGATCTGTGTCTCTTTGAAGTTGCTTAATGGTATGATTATAAGTGGGGTGTTTCTTCTGTCCCAGAGAAGGGCATACATAAAGTTACTGGGTTTGAAGGTTCACTTGTGAAAAAGTGAAAGCCATGTCTAATTGACCACTGCAAACTCAGCTTGAATACAACAGAAAGCACAGAGCATTACTATTTTGCTCTATTATTCCTGTTCAAGCCTTGGAGATCAAAGTCTGAATTGAAAGGATCATCTGACACATATGAACAAGAGTTCATGGTAAATTATGATACCTTTAAGAGTCATGTGTCTGACACTTACCTTGAGAGACCTGAAATGGAAAAAAATCAGCTGGATGAAAACAAAGCAGGTTTTGGATTATGATATTCCAGTAAAATCACAAGATATGGTTGATGTTGAGAAGAAGGGGCTCTTGGTGCTCCTCTTGCTCCTAATGACCCAGTTGTGCTGATGTCAAAGTTAGAGGGTGCAATGCAACAAAACATGCAGTTGTCAGAGTCAGCTACAAACATTGTTGATGACTTGAATTAGCATCAGAAAGTTGTGTATCACTGTGTGATACATGGTGTTCAACATACTATTCAGCACAGTAGCAGAGGCTGTGTCTGTGGCAAGCACACACCAGTGAGGATGTTTGTCAGTGGTGCTGCTGTAAATGGAAAACGTTTTTAATTGAGGCTATAAGCAGAGGTGTGCGTGACCTTACTAACTCTCCAACATTTGTTATTGTGGCTGCTCATACAGGCTTGGCAGCTTATAACATAGGTGGTGTCACACTTCATAGGCTGTTCATGTTGTCAGTTGAGCATGGCAAGAGCGGTGATTACAGAAAACTGTCGTTTAAGGTTGACTCTGAACTGAGGTCAATGTTTGACAAGATGCAGTTGCTGACAATAGATGAGATCAGCATGGTTTCAAATGTTCTCCTGACATATGTTCTCCTACATCTACAGGAGATACTTGGTACTCATGATCAGAGCAGTGCAAGAAGCATTTGTGGAGATGGGGAGGGGCCTTAGACAAATAGCACACATGGTAACCTTCTCAGAGGTGCTGCCTGTCTATGGCACAGGTGAGGCTAGGGTGTTCCACACCATGGGATTCAATCAGTGGTTGAAAAACTGGTGCAGAGCTCAGAGATTTGGTTTCATTGGGGACTGGGGGTCCACCTGGAGGGATGCAGGCCTATACTGGCATGAGCTTTTGACACCGTCTCCCACCCCTTGTTGCTGGCTAAACTTGCTCTAGCCAGACTGTTGGCTACTGCAAATAACTGGTTCCACTCATACCTGTCAAACAGGTCCCAAACTGTCCGCATTGGCTTGGCCACATCCACCCTACTCCCAGTCACCAGTGGAGTCCCCCAAGGGTCGGTTCTTGGACCACTACTGTTTCCTATATTTCTCAATGACCTGCCAGCAGCCTGCCCAAATACGGCCATCCACATGTACGCTGACGATACAGTGTTGTTCACCTCTGGCCCATCCTCTAGTGCTGTGACAGCCTGCCTACAGAAGGACTTTGACTCCATCCAATGCTGGCTTATCTCTAACCAACTAGTCCTAAGCTCAAAAAACCGTCTCCCTCACCTTTAGCTCCCGACCCAAACTCACACGGCTTACTGCGCCACCTAAGTTCTACAGTCTGGACAGCTCCCCACTGGAGGCCTGCACCTCCTATCATTATCTAGGTGTCTGGCTAGATCAACATCTTAACTTCTCTGCACACATTGATGCTATACACAAAAAATTGAACCCTATGTTGGGAGCCCTCTACTGAAATAAAAATTGCATACCCCTGCCAACCGGGCAAGAAATAGTCAAAAAAATTATCCTCCCTATATTTGACTATGGTGATATTGTCTACTGTGTGGCCCCTCAAACCTCCCTAGCAAGGCTAGACCCCCTATTTAACTCCTTCTGCCACTTTTCGGACCGCCTCCCAGCACCCACCACTGTGTCCTCTACCAATCCTTGAACCTCACCTCTTTACACAACAGAAGATCACGTCACTGTGCTAGAACCTCGGCAAAGTTCTGGTCACAATCACTCCCATCCTACCTATCAGCCTCCCTAACTGCCCTTCCCGCCATCCTACATGCTCCGTAACATCGACGCTAGGTTCCTGCATAGCCCACATAGATCCACCCGGTCCAGACAGGCTGCCTTCAGCTTTAGGTTACCCAAACTATGGAATTCCTTGGCAGCCAATATTATACACTCCACAAGTACTCCCCAACTAAATGACCTTCTCAATTGCGCACTTCTCTACCACCTGCTCCTGTAACCCCCCTAACTCCCCCCTCACTCCTGTACCAGCCCAGCATAAGAATCAAGTCTGATCTCTCCACTGTTTTGACCTGCTTCATTGTAAAACACTATATACTGTACAATAATCTGCCTACCCTCAATTTGTTCCATTCGCATTATGTATGTTACCCACTGCTGTTCTATTACTCCTTATGTATGTTGTTTTCTGACTATACCATGTTCCACTATATGTGTTGTTCAGATTGTATCATGTTCCCACTGTAACCCCAAAACCCCAGGGCGCATCTGGAATTGAGCGGTACTCTGCTCAGCATGCCTTCCTGGTAAATCTCTTAAATAAATAAATAAATAAATGGTCTGTATCTGTCCAGGAGGGGAACCAGGATCCTAGGTGATAGGTTTAAATACTTCACTGGCAAGCATTTAAACTAGCCAAGTGGGGAGGCACAGGAAAGGAGCAGGAAAATCCTAGCCCCCAAAAATCAGGGTACTAAGTGAGGTAGACACCAACATGCAGATGTCCATAGGGAGAAGCGCAGGGGTAAATGGAGAAAGTGACATACGCAATAAGGACAGAGATGGGGAAAAAAGGGGTAAGGCCATCAAGAAATGGAGGGTAATGAGTACCAATGCCCATAGTCTGGGCAACAAGCTCCCTGAATTGGTAGTCTTGATGGAAGAGGGATGCCTGGATATTGTAGCAGTCACAGAAACATGGTACACAGAGAACCATGACTGGGATGTTAACATACCAGGGTACACAACCTACAGGAGAGACAGGGAGGGCAGAAGAGGGGGAGGGGAGTAGCTCTCTATATAAGGGAAGGGATAAAAGCAACTGAACAAAATAGTAAATGGAGGAGAGGAGGCACTGTGTGTCACCTTAGAGACTGGAAATGGCACCACAATCTGCACAAGGGTTGTATACAGACCCCCATGTCAGGGAGAGGGGATGGACAAGGATATGATAGAAGGCATACTTAGGATGGCAGAGAAAGGTGAGATACTGTTGATGGGGGACCTTAATATGCCAGATGTTAACTGGAGCACCTTTGCTGTAGCCACATCCAAAAACAGGGTCATTCTTGATGCCCTTCAGGTGGCATGCCTCAGACAGCTAGTTCTGGAACCTACTTGTGAGGGAGCAATTTAGACCTCATACTCTCAAATGGGGACAGTGAGAGGATCTCAGATCTAGAAGTGGGTAGCCATTTGGGAACAAGTGACCACCAAACAGTGTGGTTCATGATAAACTCAGCTACAGAGTCAAGCTATACAAAAATGAGGGTTCTGAACTTCAGAAGGGCTGACTTTGGCAAGATGGGAGAGTGCCTTAGAAAAGCACTAGCAAACAGGCTAGAAGGATGGGTGGAGCAACAATGGAGAAATATCAAAACTGCCATCACAGAGGCAACAAGCAATTGTATGAAGCAAATAAACAAATCAAAATGAAAGAAAAAAGCCACTATGTTTCTCAAAAGAGGTGGCAGTGAAGGTTAGGGAGAAAATGATAGCATTTAGGAAGTATAAGGACACACAGAAGAAGCAGGACAGAGAACTGCACCAGTTAAGGCAGAAGGAAGCAGGGAGGGTAGTCAGAATAGAAAAGGCACAAACTGAGGAAAAGATAGCAAACTCGGTTAAGAAGGGGATAAAACCTTTTATAGGTATATCAGGGAGCATAGAAAGACAAAGGTAGGGATAGTGAGGCAGAATAGAATGGATGGTGGGTGGGCACAGAGTGGCAGTGAAAAAGCAGGGATACTGAATGAATACTTCTGTTCAGAATTCACAAAAGAGGAAGTGGGGGAGGTGCCTAATCCAATTAACAGAAGCACTCTGGAGAGGGGGTCGATCCCAGTCCTTTCACAGAAAAAGGGTTCTGAAAGAACTCCTAAAACCGAAGGTGGACAAAGCAATGGGGCCAGATAGAATTCACCCCAGAATTCTAAAAGAATTAATCAGAGAACTAATGACACCACTGACAACCCTTTTTAACAAATCATGGGAGGATGATGTGGCACCTGAGGACTGGAAGAAGGCTGATGTGATTCCTCTTCACAAAAGTGGGACCAAGACAGAGGCAGGAAACTACAGATGTGTCAGTTTGACCTCTGTGGTAGGAAAAGTGATGGAATCACTTCTGAAGGAAAGAATCGTTGACTACCTAGAGGCCAGTGGGGCACAGGACCCAAGGCAGCATGGGCTCACAGTGGGAAGGTCATGTCAGATGGATCTAATTGATTTCTTTGACTGAGTGACCAAAGTAGTAGACCAGGGAGTGACTATGAACATGGCCTATCTAGACTTTAGCAAGGCATTTGACACAGATCCATACAAAAGATTAGTAGTCAAATTAACTAGGCTGGGAGCAGGTCCCAGGGTGGTAGCCTTGGGAAAACATTGGCTGAACAACAGGACACAGAAGGTAATTGTAAATGAAGTCCACTCTGAAGAAAGAGTGGTTACTAGTGGGGTACCGCAGGGTTCAGTACTGGGTCCAGTCCTTTTTAATGTCTTTATAAGTGACATTGTAGAGGGACGGGGAGGAAATGTATGCCTCTTTGCAGATGACACAAAGATCTGCAACAGTGTTGATACACAAGAAGGCATGGAAAAGATGAGAAGGGACTTGGCAAGGTTGGAGGAATGGTCAGAAGTATGGCAGCTTGGATTCAATGCAAAGAAGTGCAAAGTAATGCACCCGTTAAACAAAAACACTGATGAAGATTACATAATGGGGGGGGAGGTAGTAACAACAACAAAAATGGAAAGGGATCTGAGGGTAATCATATCAGATGACCTTATGGTTGGCAAGCTATGTGAGAAGGTGGTAGGGAGGGCTGGGGGGATACTGGGATGTATAGCGAGAGGTATCACCAGCAGAAAACAGGAAGTTGTTATCCCCCTGTACAGACAGTTGGTGAGACCCCATCTGGAGTACTGCATCCAGTTCTAGAGACCCCATCTCCACAAGGACATAGACAGGATGGAGGCAGTTCAGAGGAGGGCAACTAAAATGGTGCAGGGTCTGCAAGAGAAGCCATACGAGGAGAGAGCTAAAGGAACTTAATGTGTACACCCTTGAGGAAAGGAGGGAGGACATGATAGAAATGTTTAAATATCTCAGTGGAATCAACAAAGTCCAAGAGGGTAGCATCTTTTAGAAAAAGAGATGTGCAAGAACAAGGGGGCACAATTTAAAGATGGGGGATGGCTCAGGGGCAATGTGAGGAAGTATTTTTTCACAGGAGAGGGTGGTGGATGCATGGAACAGCCTTCCTGAGGAGGTTGTGGGGTCTAAAACTGTGGGAGAATTCAAGAATTCATGGGACAGACATAAGGCAATTTTTGTGGGGGGGTAGGAAGAAATAGACTGTTGGTTAAATAGGATCTGCAGCTTATCCTCTGGGTAGGAAAATGGGCAGACTAGGTGGGCCAAGTGGTCCTTATGTGCCATCAAAGTCTATGTTTCTATGAGGCTCAAATTGGTGTATTGTTACTCATTCATGTTGAAATGCTAAGACAGCGCATGATCATTAGAAATAATGTTCCTATTCAGGATGCTTGTGATATCTTTGCACATGTGCAGAAATCTGGGGTACATGTTGTATGTCTATTCCCAAGACTTAAGCAGTGTGCAGAGTTCAATGAGATCATGATGCAGAGAGAACAGGAATCTATTGTGACTTTCACATCCATAGATACCATAGATGGTGTAAGTCTAACACACACAATTGTATCAAAAATGGAAGACCATCTCAGAGAGCTCACAAGTGATGTGTCACGTACCACTGGTTTGGAAGCTGTGCTGCACTGTGTAGGAATGCATGGGTCACGCTTCACAAAACATTGACATTGACCGAGGTCTTGTGAATGGAGCCATGCGGTACATCCATGAGTGCCAGTATAATGTGCAGAAGACTGTGGAGTTTGAGGTTCTAAACTTTGACAACTGTGAAACTCCTCTACCAATAGACAGTGTGACAGTCAGGTTTGAGCTTGTCAAAGACATATATGTGACAAGGAAACAATTTCCATTGTGTGCTGCTTATGCAGTGTCTATACACAAGTCACAAGGGCTTAGCCTTGATAGTGCCATTGTAGATATAGGCACTGGTATATTCAAGGATGGTATGTTTTATGTTGCTTTGTCTCATGTGAGGTGGTTGTCTGGACTACACATAGTGAATCTTGCAGAAATGAAGATACATGCTGATAGTAAATGCATTGTTTAGTACAACAGATTACGTATATTGTACTAACCAAATGCTCCTTTGTTGCCATTTCCCAGATATGCATCAGGAACAGATGTCCCAATGGATGCAGGGCACAAATTGAAGAGGAAGTACACTAAGATTCCACAATCGTCACCTCACCATTCTATTGGTAAGCAGTCTCGACATCAACAAATCATGTCTCCACCTGTGAAGAGATGCATTGGGGTTCAGACACTGCCAATATTTGACAGCAGCACAGGAGTAAACTGCTATGCCAACGTTACAATGCAGGCACTTCTCCATATCCTTGAGTATGCTGATGTCTTGAACTCAAGTCAGTTGACACCCTCTGTCTGAAGCATTAAAGAGAGGTATTAGAGGTAGTCAAGAGGAGTTGCCCAGTTTACAAAGCTTGACTCATCTATGACTAACTCTTGCAAAGTATGCAGGACAAGCAATGTTTGCTGACAATGCACAACAAGATGCCACAGTGTTCATCATGAGAATGATATACAGTTTGACAGATGATGGTATTGATCTGCGCCAACACTTTCAGGTTGATTATGTGTGCAAGTACACTTTTGTCATGTGTGTACACAAAGAATCACAAGCAACTCATGACATGCTGTGGTTGTCTGTCTATGTCCCTGAACAGAGATCCGTGAAGTTTTGTAAGTCATTTGCAAATGCAGAAACTGGTTGGCTGTGCTGAAGATGTGGCCATTCTTGTGTTTGTTCTCTGAGTTACATTTTCCAGTTCATACATTATGATTGTATTGCAATGTTTTAACTCTCAAGGCATGAAAATCACAACAATTTCTGACTTCATTGCTGGAAGAACTATGTTCTCAGGAAGTCAGTTTGACACACATGCAATTATCTTCCATCATGGCCTATCTATTCACTCTGGGCACTATGTCACATGGCGAAGGTTCAGAAAGGGATGAGTGGAGTGCAATGATACAGCATGCACTGTGCAAGAAAGATTACCAAGGAATCTGAAAGATGCATACGTCATCATTCTCTGTTTCACCAATGTTGTACAATGTGTAGAGGAGTGATGCTATCTGATCACAGCAGCTTACTTAACCAGTATATTTGCAACAATACCGTTCTGACTGTATATTGTGGTTAGAGGTCTTTTTTCTCCATTTGTTTACATATTTATTTTCATTTGATAGAACAGCTAACACCTTTCATGTGAAACAACCACTGTGCAATATCAGTGATGGTGATCTAGGTGTTTTAGGCCTTATACAGTATTAATATAGCCTGTGTGAATTACTCTGATTTTCCTGCCATTGCAGAAGAGAACCACAACACTACACCTATGTAACAAACTGTAGCAGGCAATGACTTGTTGATCTCAGTGTCATACTGATATGCTGGATGCAAAACACAATTGTTTTCATCATTTATTGCAATCCAATTTCTAGAAATATTTGTATTGTAATATTAAGAATTTGCAACTTTGATGTACTAGCTACAAAGCCTGCCGTGTTACTGCTCAAGTAGACTTGAGGGCATTGAGCTGTAATTATTAGACAGTGAGTCATATCTTTTTGCAGGTGTCTAAGTTAATATTGTATGTTTTGCACATGTCACTGTGTATTCAGTAGTTTCACAGTGCCATTTTACATGATAATGACAGAATCAGTAATATTTTTACATGCTTATCAGAGTTTTAAGCACTCTTCTCTACATATTGTGTGAGGAGCCATACTTATGTGAACATTACACATCAGGCTAAGTTGTGACTCCTTTTCCTGTTGTTGTCTACATTGTTGACCTTGACTATGATACTTACTGAATTGACTTCCACCAAATCCAAGCAGAATTGAGGGCGTTGGATATTACACACGTCAGTCAGTGAGTTATGTCTTGGCAGATGTAGTTCTTTGACTCACATTCACAGCAGGACTTTCTACATGATAATGTCACCTGTTAGCATTAGCAGTGCACTGCATTTGTAGAAGTGTATCTGACAGGATAATCTGTCACTATTCTTGGAGTATGCTGTCAACACTGGATATGACAAAATCTACCAATACAATGCGACTCAGATTTGTACATAGGTATACAGTGCTGAACTGCAGATAGAACTTATGTTGCTTACATAGATTCTTAGCTATTTTTGTTTGTTGACAAAATAAATTGCATACATCGCTACATTAACTGTCCTGAAACTGTTTTATTCATGCATTTAATGTTATTGCATTGCATTAAGTGCTACTGTTGATGTTGTTGATAACTGAACATAGAGATGTATACATGTGGTTATCTGCCCTATTTTCAGTGTATGTACTGTATGCATTTCTCTATATCTGTGCAGATGTCTGCAACTCATTATTTGATAGATAATGTAAATAATGATTGTGTACTTCTGCTCCACAATGCAAACTATTGGTATGCAACTGCTTTTATAGGATCGTTCATATTTTGGAAGTCACATGAGGAATTTTTCCCAGTTCCACAAATGTAAAACAGTTAAAAAAATGCATCAATTTAGAGATGAACCAACCTTTTCAGCATGAGTGAGAAAATGGCTGTGTTATGTAATATCTTCACCACAGCATGCTATCAGCAAGGATTTTTCAAATTATTTAGCTAACTTACTGATCTAGTAACAATACACCAATGGCTATATACTGTATGTGCATGCCATTGTATGTTGTAACATTAACTTGCTCTTTCTTTTATAGTGTATATATATATATATATATATATATATATATATATATATATATATATATATATATGTATATATGTTATATATATATATATATATATATATATATATATATATTGTTAATGTTATGGGTGTCTGTTCTCATTTTAAGACCAGAAGAACACATTGATGCGTATCATACAATCTTTCTGCCACAGACATACAGTAATGTGTTACTTATTTCTCTTAGTTTTTCTGTTTTTGACTTCTTGATATTGGTTGGTCCACTTTCAAATAAATAACCACTGATAAAGTAGAAAAAGTCTTAAAAGATGTCACCAGAATTCATAAAAAGTACAATCATTTCTAAATAGGATATTTAACAAATTCTTCTAAACTATGTATGCAGAATTAATATATAAAGACAAATTAAACTTTCTAATGTTTCTATTGCGTGAAAGTAAACTTTACTAATCATATGGACAACACTGATACTTATTTTAACACTGTTGACATTGTCTATACATGTGTTTTTTCTTTAAAACAATATCTTTATGTGTTCATGAGAACCACTAAATGTTTCTTACTGTCTCGTGTGTATGCAGTGAAGAACTAAATGTTATAAAATTGTTCAGTCAAATTCCATTTTTGTTCTAATGACTTGGCTTAAATAGGTGTCAAATAGTGATATTCACAGGTACAATCATTTATTGTTAGTGATGATTATCTAAATGTCTAACTGCGTAGTCTATTGCATTCATGTAATAGTGTCAATGGACACATTATTAATACTACTTAGCAATAGATGTAAGTGAAATTAGAAGTTGTTCAATACATCTTCTGTTACATAAACTCACATATGTTATTACTTAGTCATTCTATATAAATACTAACTTGAACACGTAATAAGCAGAAAAATGTGACAGTGTAGATTTAGTATGTGAAATGCCAAAAATTATAAAAGACAAGAAATAATTAAGAATATCTATGAAGAACTGTTTTTTTTTTTGCCCATCCCAGGAGCAACCAAACAATTCAGCCCAAAGATATTTAAACAGTTAAATAATAAAGCTAATCTTAAACCTTATTCTATGTCTCTTGAGTATTATTTAAATACAGCTTATGTGAGAGAGGTATACTATTGATCTCCATGACTTTCATTGGGCTGTGGCTGTGCACTAAGAATCCATTACCTGTTTGAGGTGGTGGCACAGGCATTGCCTGCCTCAGACCATGCAACCCTTCACTTTCATAACTAGTGCATAGTTGGTATATGGAGGTATACCATTGAAGATCATGCCCTCACTTGGGCTGTGGATCTGCACTCAGGATCCAGTGCCTGGTCCGGGGGGGGGGATTGGTTGGCTGAGGCTGTGCAACTCCTCAGTGTTCTAACTTATATGCAGCTGGTATGAAGTAGGTATACTGTTCATGTCCATGCCTTTAGTTGGGCTGTGTGCCTACACTCAGGACTAGTACCTCATCTGGAGGGGTGTGGATATTACCTGGCTGGTGCCATTCAACTCCTCACTGTTCTAACTTATGTGCAGCTGGTATGAAGTAGGTATACCATTCATGTCCATGCCTTTACTTGGTCTGTGCATCTGCACTCAGAATCCAATTCCTAGTCTGGGGGGGTGGGGCCATTGCCTGGCTGAAGCCATACAACTCATGAGTCTAGTAACTAGTCTGTACTTGGTATCACAGAGGTATACCATTTATGTTAATGACCTTAGTTGGGCTGTAGCTTTGCACTCAGCATTCCAGTACCTCTTCCAGGCATGGGTGCATTGCCTGGCTGAGGCTGTGCAACTGCTCACTGTTCTAACTGGGGTACAGCTGGTATGAGGGAGGTATACCATTTATGTCCATTTATTTATTTGGACTGTGAGTCTGCACTCAGCATCCAATTCCTGGTCTGGAGGGTGGGGGCATTGCCTGGCTGGGTATGTACAACTCATGAGTGTAGTAACTAGTCTGCAGTTGGTATCACAGAGGTATACTGTTCATGTTAATGACCTTACTTGGGCTGTAGCTCTAAACTCATCATCCAGTACCTCTTTGGGGGGAGGAGATTGTGTGGCTGAGGCCATGCAACTCCTCAGTGTTCTAACTTGTGTGCAGCTGGTATGAGAGAAGTATACCATTTGTGTCCATGTCTTTATTTGGGCTGTGGCTCTGCACTCACCATCCAATTCCTGGTCTGGGGCGGATGGGGACATTGCCTGGCTGAGGCCGTGCAACTCATGAGGGTAGTAAGTACTATGCAGTTGGTATCTCAGTGGTATACCATTGATGTTAATAACCTTAGTTGGGCTGTAGCTCTGCACTCAGCATCCACTACCTCTTGGGTGGGGGAATTGTCTGGCTGAGGCCATGCAACTGCTCACTGTTCTAACTTGTGTGCAGCTGGTATGAGGGAGGTATACCATTTATGTCCATGGCTTTATTTGGGCTGTAGCTCTGCATTCAGCATCCAATTCCTAGGCTGGGGGGTGGGGGCATTGCCTGACTGAATACGTGCAACTCATGAGTGTAGCAACTAGTCTGCAGATGATATGACACAGGTATACCATTGATGTCATAGACTTAGTTGGGCTGTGGCTCTGCACTCAGCACCCAGTATCTCTTCAGGGCAGAGGGGAGGGGGGCATTGCCTGGCTGAGCCTGTGCAACTCCTCACTGTTCTAACTTGTGTGCAGGTCATAAGAGGGAGGTATACCATTTATGTCCATGGCTTTATTTGGGCTGTGGCTCTGCACTCAGCATCCAATTCTTGGTCTGGTTGGGTGGGGTCATTGCCTAGCTGAGGTTGTACAACTCATGCATATCATAACTAGTATGCAGTTGGTGTCACTGAGATATACTGTTCATGTTAATGACCATACTTGAGCTGTAGCTCTGCACTCAGCATCCAGTACCTCTTTGGTGGAGGGGGGATTGCATGGCTGAGGATGTGCAACTCCTCAGTGTTCTAACTTGTGTGCAGCCTGTATGAGAGAGGCTACCATTTATGTCCATATCTTTATTTTGGCTGTGGCTCTGCACTCAGCATCCAATCCCCAGTCTAGGGAGGTGGGGGCATTGCCTAATTGAGGCCGTGCAACTCATGAGTGTAGTAACTGCTATACAGTTGGTATCACAAAGGTATACCATTTATGACAATAACCTTAGTTGGGCTGTAGCTCTGCACTCAGCATCCACTACCTCTTGAGTGGGGGGGACATTGCCTGGTTGAGGCCCTGCAACTGCTCACTGTTCTAACTTGTGTGCAGCTTGTATGAGAGAGGTATACCATTTATGTCCATGTCTTTATTTGGGCTGTGGGTCTGAATCTGGTGAGATTTAGGTCTCACAACCCCAAGGACACACTCCGCCAGCTGTCAATCTCAGTATGATGGGCAGGTCCATGGGGGAGGGGCAACCCTAAACCTTTCATGTCCTTACTTTCTGTGTTTTAACCCTAAATGATGCTTTAACAAAGTTTTTTGCATAGAATTTCCTTATTTTTTCAGAAAGAATATAAAAGTAAAAAGTCACGGAAGTTGGTGGGAGTACAGGCCCTTTGGGACCCGCACTCCCACCAACTTGCAAATTTCTGCAGAATTCCCCTCCTGTTTACATTTTAGGCACCTAACAACTGAAAAGTACATCCATGAAAGTAACAATAGCTACCATATAAATTTCAATCCAGTACCATAAATGGAAAACGCTGTCAACAAAATGTAAACTGCACCATGCAATATTTCCACAAAAAATATATTGTCCAACACATAAACACCGTAACTGGCATCTACAAGACATCCCGTTAACACCCTCCAAATTTCAGGTAAAAAGACCAGTTTCCAAGATATTTAATTTTAAAAATTGTCAAAATTGAGCTATCTGGTCCCTCCAAATCTGGCCATTTAGTCCCTCCCTCACCATCAAAGCTCATGGTCAAAGAATCTTGTGGTCAAAGAATTTGCAAGCTCATGATCAAAGAATAAAAAATGGCAAAACTCAATTTTTAGGCACAAATACATGAAACCACAGCCATGCCTCAATAGAATGAAGCCCCCGGAGCAAAACTCACCCTCATTTGCCTTAATACCCACCCCTGAGCTGAGAAAATTGATTTTTTTCAAAGGGTCATCTAGTCGCACCCTCGAAATCAAAGATCGCTCTCAACGAATCTTGCAATCAAAGAATTTGCAGGCTAGCAATCAAAGAATTTGCAGGCCCATAGTCAAAGAATAAAAAATGCTGAAACTCGAGTTTTAGCCAGAAATAAATGAATCCACAGCCATGCCTCGATAAAATGAAGCCCCTAAGCAAAACTCACCCTCATTTGTGTTGATAAGCCACCCATGAGCTGAGAAAATTATGTTTTTACATTGGGCCATCTAGTCACATCCTTGTGATCAAAGATCGCAGTCAAAGAATCTCACGGTCAAAGAATTTGCAGGCTTGAGATCAAAGATCATTAGTGAGCCGCAATCAAATAAATAAAAATGTCATAACTCTATTTTCTGACCACTTTAGAAGAAACCACAGCCATGGGTCTATAGAATGAAGCCCCCTGAGTAAAACACATCCAAGTTTTACTTCAGAAGTGACCCATGAGCTGAGATATTTGAGTTTTTCTGACAGCAATTTCAAAACAAGATGGCGGCCATCATGATCAAAGAATTCTTGAGGTCAAAGATTCTTTGACAGCGAGGCTGCAAATTCTTTGATCGTGAGGATGGACGAGATGGCCCAGACCCCATTCTTTGTTCACAAAACAACCATATAAATGTTCCCATTGACTTATAATGGGAGATTAAAAATGCAATAACTTTTGAATGGATTAGTATTTTTGCACCAAATGAAAAGCAGCATGTTCAGCCACTGAAGCTCTTTCAGATGAGCCATCTCACAGAGCAGCATGACACATTATGGCCATGCAGCACCACAGGCAAATTCCCAAAACTGCCCACATAACTGGTGAAAAGTGCATTGTTTGGCATTTTGGTGTGCAAAGACCATAAGTCCGACCAAAACAAAATTTGGCAAATCAAGAGATCTGCCATGCCCCACCGTGTGTACCAAATGTCATGCAAATCTGTTGAATGGGTCCAAAGTTATTAACGCACAAAACTCTGAGTTTAACATAGAAGTGGCTTCATAACCCTAACTATAGGGGTGCGCCCTAGTATATGTATGTATATGTACTGTATATATAAATTCTATGCAAAAAAACTTAATTAATCCATCATTTAGGGTTAAAACACAAAAAGTCAGGAAATGAAAAATCTTTAGAGTTACCCCATCCCCCGGACACACCCATCATCCCAAGATTGACAGCTGATGGGGTGTGTCATTAGAGTTGTGAGGCTTAAATGTCACCCCATTCGATCTGAAATTACAGTCACAAACCACAATAAATAAGAATGGGGTGACATTTAGGCCTCACAACCCCAATGACACTCCCTGTCAGCTGTCAATCTTGGGATGATGGGCTGGTCCGGGGGGGGCAACCCTAAAGATTTTTCGTTTCCTGATGTTTTGTGTTTTAACCCTAAATTATGCATTAACACAGTTTTTAGCATTGAATTTCCTTACTTTTGAGAAAGAATAAAAAAAATAAAAACTTGCACAAGTTGGTGGGAGGGCGGGTCCTTCGGGCCCTGTGCACCCACCAGCTTGTAAACATGTGTGTACCATCAACACCCTTCAAATTTCAATATAAAACACAAACCGTGTCCGAGATGTAACATATTAAATTTTGAGATTTGCAGTTGTCAGAGATGCAGAATTCCACACCTGTTAATATTTTATAGGCACAAAGACTTAAAACTACATCCATGACACTAAGGCTATGTAACCTATCAATGTCAAGCCACCACCACAATGCAAAACACTGTCCGCAACACATAAATTGCATCATGCAATATTTCCACAAAAAAAATTTTCTCAAACATACAAACACTGTAATTCACATCTACTGGACATGCCGAGACACCCTCCAAATTTCAATGCAAAAGACCAAACCATGTCCAAGATATAATATGTTAAAGTTTGACATTTTCATTTGTCAGAGTTGCAGAATTCCTCACCTGTTAGCATTTTACAGGCACAATGACTGAAAACTACATCCATGACACTAAGCCTAGGTACCCTATTAATTTCAAGCCACCAGCTCAATGCAAAACACTGTCCGCAACACGTAAATTACGTCACGCAATATCTCCACAGAATTTTCTCCTATGTGTAAACACTGTAATTCACATCTGCAGAACATGCCGAGAACACCCTCCATATTTCAAGTAAAAATATCAAACTGTTTCCAAGATATTTAAACTTAAAGATTGGTGAAATTGCCCTATCTTATGCATTATAAAATCTGGCCATCTTGTCCCTCTCTCACGATCAAAGATAGCGATCAAAGAATCTCACGATCAAAGAATTTGCAGGCTTGTGATCAAAGAATTTGAAGGCTCATGATCAAAGAATAGAAAATGCTGTAAAGCAAAAATTAGAAGAAATTTTGGGAAATCACCACCATGGTTCGACAGAACTAAGCCCCCTGAGCAAAACCCACCCTCAGTTGATTTCTTAGGACACCCCTGGGCTGAGAAATTTGATTTTTTAATTTGGGACATCTTGTCCCTCCCCAATATTGATGCACAGTCATGATCAAAGAATCTCACTATCAAAAAATTTGCAGGCTCATGATCAAAGAAATTGCATGCTCACAATCAAAGAATCAAAAATGGCGAATCTGACAAGAAAGTAGAGTGCTGTGTTGTGTTAGGTATCCTCAATCTGTATTTTAGTTTTGCCTATAGTGCTATTATGATTTATTTTCCAATACTGTGCAAACTTACTCTACAGTCAGCTACATTCTAATGCATTTACCATCTTGTGACATATCTGAGTGACACAAGTATTTTAAACATCAACAGCAGCCACTCACTCTTCTTCCCAATTCTGTTTTTAACTGGAAGTTTAATTTCATGTAATCTAATCTGTTTCCATGGAAGAAATGTGGCTTGTCATCACCATGACAGCTATGCAACAAAACACTTTTTCATTCATCTGGCAGTTATGTAGCTTATGTGTCTATAAGACAAAGAACCTCTGTGCATAAACACTGAGGCAAGGGTTCTATGTATTTTGTGAAGTAAGCCCCTGACAGTATCTGCATGAGTCTGCTGAATTTGCTTCCATATGCATTCTTCATGCTAGTAAGGATTATTTTTTTTATTAATGAGTGTCTGTTTCTGACATTACATGTCAGTTTTCCCCATTGATGTTCCTGCTGTTCGAAACAGCTGTTGAAATGAAAGACTGTTGACATCATAGGTAGTTCAATGCCCGTCATTCTTACAGCACTGCAGAGTCGCAGCAAGAATGCTATCAGTTACCATTACTTTTGTGTCTTCTCTTTGTTGCTCACTGTTTGCTGGTTTGCCAATATCGGGACTATAAGCTAATACATTAAGACAGTTAAACTAGAAGGAAACAGAAATTAATGCCACATCAAGTATTTACTGAGTGATTTAAAACTGATAACTGGGAAGGGACCTTGAGCAGAGAATCGTTCCAAGATTCTACCATGGAAGTAACAAAAATTCGTTATGTAAATTAGCAGTGTCAACTTACTTATGAATACTAAAAATGTAAGCTGTATCACCCTAGCATGTTACAAGCCCAACTATCTGCCTGAGTTTTATTTTGTTTGAGTGTTTAAGGGGGTTCACAAATAACACTTACAAAGTTGACAGCTCTGTCTTTGTTCTTTCCTTGCTGCACTGAATTATGCTAGCAGAAAAATGGTCACACAAAACACTAAAAACAAATTGCAATGTTTTAGGTAATTGTGACTTCTAAATACATTTGTGGTACCAAGCTACATTCAGCAGTCTGTCAGCATTAGCACTAGTGGGTTCATCTTGGTCAGCATCTGCTTCTTCCCTATTATGCTCCTCACTTGTGTCTCTGAGGACAGGCTCGCATTAATATTCCAAAATCAAAGGGAGGCTGGCAGCAAGCCCTTCAGGTTCATTGTGGTCATTTATCCAAACAAATTAATAACCCCCATGAGCACTGCCAGTGTTGTCACTGTAAGTGCTTTGATATACATTTATTATACTGGCTCAGGTGTACTGAAACTGAACAGCATGGCTTTAGACTGACTACAAATTATGTGTTTGCTGAAGTCACCTTCATTAGACAGATTCAGACAGAGTTTTGGCAGGGACCTGTGACAGGCTGAAAAGTCATGTAAAAAAACCGACCATTTTTTAATAGAAATGATCATGCCCGCTATTAATGCATGATTGAGACTTATTAACAGTTTACAGAAAAAGGGTGCCAGAAAATGATGACAGGGGCTTTTTAACACCTTTGAAGTCAGCACGAGTGTGTTATAAAGATGGGAAATTTCATTGAGTGTTTCTTTGAAATGGTTCATCTCTAATGCTCGGTGGTGTTATAAATTTGCTTTGGGACGACCTTTGTTTTTTATCTTGTAATTCACTAATTAAGTTAACCACAGCAAAGTTCTAAAATCATCAGTAGGTTACACACTACCTCAAAAATACTCAGCGCTTCACTACTGCAACCACAGCATTGAATGAAGAGTATTGAGAAAGGGGTAGGTGGGTGAGGGGGTTGGTGATTGCGATGTAAGAATGGTTATAATCAAGATTTAACCACCACCTAAAAAATGCAATTAAGAACAACAGATTCAACTGGATATTTACATTAAAAGAGTGTCTGAATAAAACAACCCACAGATCTTGCATCAAAAGACAGTCTCATCAGACTGACAGCAATGTTAAGCTCACTGACTGATGCCCTAGGTGCTCACGCAGCAAGCGACATGCTGCTAATGACATCAGATCTCAAACAATAACATCCCTCCTTTAGTATCCATTCTCCCCCACTATAAACAAAATGACTTTGTTTTCTCAAATCTTCTTGTGGTGCCTGCCTTACGTTGTGATCCTTCCCCGTTACTCCCGAATAAGACATGGGTCCACCTGGTCACCTATGCTCACAACCTCAGCTTCTAACAAGCTCATGCCTTGTCAGTTTTCTCTCACCGTAAGCTCTGGTACCTCCTCTTGCTAGCTGTTCTGCTATCTGGAGATATATAATCAAATTCAGAGCCTATTACTCCAGTAGCTGCCTCTATTCCAGATGTCAAAGGTCTCCTCTTTACACACCATAACAATAGGAGTATTGTGCGAAACTTCGCTGAACTAAAATCGTGGACCACCCTCTATAAGCCAGATGTAATATACCTCATTGAAACCTGGCTTAAGCCATCGACCCCTGACTCTTTATACTCACTTCATTCATATAATCTCCTGACAAAAGACAGGCCCTCTTCAAAACGGGGTGGTGGAACAGCTTTATATTACAAGTCTCACCTCTAGCTCTCCCTAATTAACTCATCTCCCTTGCATCACTGCGAGGCCCTTCATGCCCTCCTCACCCTTGGCACAAAGAAGCTACATATTGTCTGTGCCTATAATCCCCCTACACATAGCCTAAAAGGACTCGATGAGCTGCTTGATCAAATCGCCTCTTTCTCTCTCTGGAAATAGTGACGTTCTTTTGCCAGGGGATATTAACATTAATTGGCTGGGAGGCTCACAGGTGATGGCCCTGTCTAAACTTCAAAGTTTCAGCCTCCACTAGCTTATTTCCTCACCTACTAGAACTGCTCTTCAATCTAAAACCAGCACCCCACTGGACTGGTGTAACCCCCCTGTTACCTGGGGTTACAAGAATCCCAGTAAGACTTAGTGGTAGGCAGGGAAGGCAGCTTGTGAAACTCCACTTAAATGGATTTCACACTGTCTCACTCTGTTCTCAATCTCAGTTGAGACTGAGGGATGACGTCACCATAGAACTTGCACAGCTGCATAAGCCACATTGGAATCTGCAGTTGGGAGTTAGGTTAGAATGTTGGGAGTTTTTGAACAGTAAGCAGCAGCAGTTGTGTGTTAGCAGTCTTGAAGAGAGGAGCACAGCAGTCTGTGCACAGGCTGTTGGAGCCTAAAGCTCTGATATAGAGCTACTTTTAGAGAGAGGTGTGTGTTTCCACCAAAAGAGGAACCCAGTAAACTGTTCGTGAAGTGGTACTGGTCTCTGTGCTCCATCCCTGAGGGGATGGGGGTAAAAGGTTTGCCTGTTATTCCAGGGCAACCTCCTGGTTCCGGCTAGGGAAGAAGCTGCCTTATTTTTCTAAGTTGTGCTGCGGCACCAGAAGCTGTCAAGAATCACCCTGTAGGGCACCTGCAGGCAAAGGGTGAGTTCTGCTCTTACATGGGGCCTATGTTTCACCTGAACTGTTGTAAAGTGGGGATTGGAATGCTTAATCAGTGGGAGGCCTAGAGGAATAGGCTAAGCCAAAGTAAAAGTATGTTCAAGTCCAGCACAAGGGGAAAGCCAAGACATGTAGAGGAAATGTGCTATGCATTTCCCCTTTAATCTACACTGCCAAGCTTTTCAGAAAGAGATGTTTAAGTATGTTCGAGTCTAGTCCAAGGGAAAAGTCAAGACATGTAGAGGAAATGTGCCTAGCATTTACCCTTTAATCTACACTGGCAACATTTTTAGAAAGAGTTGTTTAATGTCCAGAGAAATGGCCGGGTATGGATTGTGGAAGCTAGAGGTGGGAGACCCCCCCATCTTTAGTAACCAGGTTCACCTCTACGGATTTGCTCTGTGGCTCTTTTACTTTGCCTCAGGCACTTGGCCAGTGCTGAGGGAAGTACCCAGACATGGGATTGAAAGGAAATTTCCCTTATGGAGACAAAGGCTCTAAGGTGGTTTAGGGAGCCACCAGGAAAATGTGTCCATGTCATATGGATGAGGTTCGAGTGGCCGGCAGGGGAGCTGGGCCAGGGAAAACCCAAATAGTGTACAAGTCAGGCTGTGTACCCAAAGCAGCATGCAAGTCCAGGCTGTGTGCCTGGTGGGTCCAGAGCCTGAGGGCTGAAATGTTGAGGAAATGTTCTGTTTCTCTTATCTGCATTACCAGGAATGTAGCCCCGTGGGGGTCCGTCTATGTTTTGTTTGTTCAGTTTGGATGTGAATAAAAGCCACACTTTAGAATCCCATTCCTGGTATTGGACATTCCAGTTATTGCTTCCTGTGTTCAGATTTACTTTGGTGCCCCTGTGCAGAGTAGCCAAACCTAGCCCTTGTGCTGAGTAACCAAGTCCTCCCCGAACCCAGTCCCCACCTGGTACTGCTGTCAGCTTCAACAGCATACCACCTGTAGTTTGCAAAAAGGCAGGGGTGAGGGGCTTACAAAATGGAGGCACCACTTTGGATTTTAAATTAGGGAGGAAAGGTGCTTGGGCAAGGGGCTAGCGTTTTGGTTATCTGGCAGTGGGTATCTCAAAAAGATAAAGCAAGTTTAACTAGTGTGTCCCTGTGTGCTGTGGTTCATATGCTGCTGTTAAAAGGCCAACTGTTTACCAAGGAGCAGTAAAGCTGAAAGAGTATGCCCTTGTCCTGCATCAAATATTTACAGCGTTTTTGCCAGCTTTAAAAAAAAAAACTGTGTGTGATAAAGAAAAGTGTGGAAAACTAGGGGTAGCAACAGGAAAATTGTGCCCTGGACATTGGAAATGCTTTCTAAAGAACTGTGGTGATAAAGAAATGTGTGGAAGACTAGGGGTAGCAACAGGAAAAGTGTGTCCTGGATGTTGGAAATGCTTTTAAGTAAACTGAGAGACTTGCTGTGTTAGTGGCCATGCTAAATGGTTGAAATAGGCTCCTGCCGTGGAGTCAGTTAGAGAAAAAAAAAGTGTTTTGCAGTTTAAATTTGCCTGCTTGATGATTGCCGTGAAGAGAAGAGCACTCGCGAGGGAAAGAGGCTCATTTGCATGGCGTTGTGTGATTGGTGAGGCTGCAATCAGTCCCGCCCCCAAGCCAGCTCTACAGTGACTGCCTAGCAATGGAGAGGGAGTGTGAGTGGAGTGCGTGTACTGGCTTAGTGGAGGAGTGTTGTGGTGATTAAAAAGCACTGTGAAAGTATTAAAAATAGACTTTTCTATTTAAAATCCGGTTCAACCTGCATCTCGAGCTACTGGATTGTGAGTGTGGTGATCGGAGGGACGATCGGCAGGATTGCCAACTCACTTCCTTTCTGAGGCCTCCAAGACTGGCTGCAGGCCATTTTTCCATTGCAGCAAACAGCTACTGATAACAGTGAGTACTAACAGTAATAATTGCTCAGACAGTGATTTTCTGCCAAAAGCCAGCTGAATATGTGTGCAGTAGTGTAGTCGCTTTGCAAATAAAGACTGTCAAGTTTTACCAGCAAGAGCAAGTCTGTTAAGCCATTGACTGTGAGCATAGTTATGGGTTCAGCATCAGTTTAAAGTTTCAAAGCCAGAAGAGAGACTGTGAGTTGTAGCAAAATGTGCAGCACTAGTTACAGGCAATCCTGTGCTTGAAATCCTGAGGCTTTAAGGGACTGTGAGTTAAAGCAATGATTTCTGCAAGTGAAAAGTCCGTGGAAAATCATATAAATGTGCTAGGAAAAAGAACAGTGCAAGTTTGTGCAGTTTGAGCAAAGTTATCAGTAGTGTGTGTAAATCGGATGCGCAGTGGCTTGACCCAATTTCTGAATGTTAATACACAGGAGTGCTGCCGCCACCATTACAGGGTGGGGTAGTAAAGTAAACACAGCAGCAGAGGAGCTATTTTCAAAGTAAAAAAAGAGTGTTCCGTGATGTAGGACTTTCAGTAACAGTGAGCATTTGTTTGTTTTTCCCTGCAGTCATGGCCTCAGGACCAGCCCGCTACCCGGATCATGCCCGGGCTATGGTAGCAGCAGAAGTAAATAAGTTAAGGGATATTGAAAGGTGTTACTATGGAGGACAACTGCCTTCTCATGTGGCAGTTCCTAGATATCCAGTGCAAGTGTGTTTAATATGCTTAAATTCTGGAAGGGACGTCTTCACGGTACCTCACTGTTCAAGGTGCTTAGAGAAATATGGCTTGTTTAAAGCACCCAAGATTCGTTTGGCTCCCACATGGACAAAAGTTCAGGACTTTGTAGTTGGCAGCACACAGCACCAGGAGGAGCCTGTTGGAGAAGGCCCCTTGGGGGAGTGTGGCACAAAGCTAGAGGGTGCAGATTTGCAGACAGAACCATATGCTGATGTTTCGGATGCTGGATCACAGATAGATAATTCAGACAGAGCATCAGTAGACCACTGGGGGGGAGCCTAGCCCAAGTCTCATAGGAGAAGATGAGACGAGGGAGGCCTTTGAATGGAGGTATCAACCTCAGTACCCAGTGAAGAATGGATAGTCTCAGGAGTGAGGATTACTGCTCACTCCTGGGCACAGATTCTCAGTGAGGAAGAAGAAGGGGGGGGAACATATGTGGCCTTGTGAAAAAGGAACGGGTACACAGCCTCAAGCTCTTGCCTCAGAAGAATTCTTGGAAGAGAGTGGTGATGCCACTGCCCTGGCTGTGCAAGAAGAAGAAGTCAGGGAGCCATTTTTCATCTTGTTGAGAATGCGTAGCTGGCAGATCCAGGACTGGCTGCCCCCAAGCCAGGCCAGCGGTCTCAGGTTGACCAAAGCTAGTAAAGAGGAGAGACTGGTTCGCAGGAAGGTGAATGAAATCTATGGAATGTCCTTTCCTACCTTTCGTCGGAGAGTCTGGGAGGAGATTGAGAACAGCAGGAAATCCTCGATCTGGGCCAAAGCAATGAAATGTGTGCATCCTGGTGCAAACAAGCATGTCAGGAACAGAATGTTTCAAGAAAAATATAGGCAGTGGAAAAGAGGCAGGACACTGTTTATGTACACTCTTCGAATAGTGGATGGAGAGGGACATGAAATCTTTCACAATGTGAATTATGTGCACCCAGATGGGGTAATAATTCAAGCTTCTGACCCACTGTACTACTGGCCTCAATGCAAAGACCTCCCTGCAAATGTGCCGGTGCCTACCAGATGGAAAGCAGAGCAGTGGTAGTCAATACTGCCACATCAGCCACTGCAGTGTCTTTGCTGTTCCGCCAGTATGAACATCCAGGACTCAGGTGCCCCACATTCATCAGTTCTACAGTGTACTGACTTTCCGGAATCCATTGACTGGCCCACCAGATGACTTCAGATCCAGAGAGGACGCCAGCCCAGCCGTATCCTGATCCATCGCCTGGTAATCGGATGACATCAGACCAGCTGTTTTCTTTTTTGTTCCTGTTCCAAGGTTCCATCTCCAGAGATGACATCAACCCAGCAGTTTCCAGATGTGCACTCTTGTAGTTCCCAGAAGATGTCCTCCCAGCTGTATCGGAAGAATGCTGTTAGGGATAGTCTCCAGCAGAGAAGCAGGTTGGTGCCGTTTGTTCGTTCTACAAGGGGGTAAGTCCAAACTTTTCTGTCCTTATGACATTGCAGTAGACACCCTACACTAGCAGACTCCAGAATGTGTGAACTCCTTTCAAAGACTGTCCCCTTCAGGACTTTGGCCTGCTAGAACTGTGCTTCACCGGGCTCTGGCCCAGGAGAGACTCTTTAATGGACTAGGCTTCGGGCACTGTGGTCACTAGATGGGACTTTTAGGGCACTCCATCCCCCAAATGTGTATTGTAAATAATGTAATTGTTTTTCTACTGTTTTCTAGTGTATAAACTGTTTTTCTACCTTTTCTAAAAAAAAATCTTCTTGGGATTCTCCAGTGTTTTGATGGTAGGGGTTTAGATAGACTGTGTATGCAGATTAGGAGTGCGTGTTGTCTTTCTTTTTCTTGCAGGTGTTCCTGAAGAAGATAGAAGAGAAGACAAGAAGAGGAAGAGGGGCTCATCAGAGTTCCTCACTAGTACTTTAGTGTGTAGTATTTAAAGTACTGCTGTTGTTGTTGTTGTTGTTGCTGTGTAGTAACCCTTTCCTTCCACAGGTGTGGTTGTGGGGGTATGAGGGAGTAATGTAATAGATGGTATTAGTTCCTGTTGTGTGGTTGCATGGTGCCTAAGGTCGGGGAGGTCCCCTGTTTGTTTTGTTTTGGGATTTGAGTTAGAGGCAGACAGATTTTCCCTAGAGGGCTGGGGGGATAGACAGGCTGTGGTCCTGAACGGCCGTAGGGACTGTAGTGCTGAGCTATTAGGGCAATGCTCTGGGCAGTTCTTCCAGATCCATTAGGCACCCATAGTTAGTGGGTAGAGTAGAGGCTGATATGTCAGCCAAAGGCCTCTAGGCTGTTAGTGTTGCCTGCCTGTGCTAGCACATGGTAGGAGGGGGCCTGATCACCCCCCTCAGCAGGTAGCACATAGGGTGAGATGGCCTAAGCTGGGTAAATAATGACTGTGGACAGTCATTTTCCTGGCCCAGGATGAGTGTAACCCCCCTGTTACCCAGAGTTACTAGAATCCCAATAAGACTTAGTGGTAGGCAGGGAAAGCAGCTTGTGAAACTCCAGTTAAATGGATTTCACACTGTCTCACTCTGTTCTCAGTCTCAGCTGAGACTGAGGGATGACATCACCATAGAACTTGCACAGCTGCATAAGCCACATTGGAATCTGCAGTTGGGAGTTAGGTTAGAATGTTGGGAATTTTTGAACAGTGAGCAGCAGCAGTTGTGTGTGAGCAGTCTTGAAGAGAGGAGCACAGCAGTCTGTGCACAGGCTGTTGGAGCCTAAAGCTCTGATATAGAGCTACTTTTAGGGAAAAGTGTGTGTTTCTGCCAAAAGAGGAACACAGTAAACTGTTCGTGTAGTGGTGGAGACTGCTGTTACTGGTCTCTGTGCCCCATCCCTGAGGGGATGGGGTAAAAGGTGTGCCTGTTGTTCCTGGGGCAACCTCCTGGTTACATAGATACATAGACAGTGTCAGCAGATAAGGGCCTATGGCCCACCCAGTCTGCCCATTTGAGCTTGTAAGTTCAGTTTATGTTTTCCTAGAAGTCTGCTGCCCCTTACCCCTGACCTCCAGAATTCCTTTATGTCTATCCCATGCATTCTTAAATCCTGTGATTGTTTCAGCCCCCACCACTTCCTCTGGCAGGATGTTCCACTTGTCCACCACCCGTTCTGTGAAGAAATTCTTCCACACGTTTCCTCTGAATCATCCTCCCTCCAACTTCATCCCATGCCCTCTAGTTCTGGAACATCTTTTTTGCTTAAAAATAGTGTATTACTGCACCCTGTTCCTCCTTGTAAGATACTTGTATGTCTCTATCACATCCCCTCTCTCCCTCCTCTCCTCCAGGGAGCACATATTCAGTTTCTTCAACCTGTCCTCATAGGACTTGTGATGCAATCCATGTACCATCTTTGTTGCCCTCCTCTGAACCTTCTCTACCCTGTCTATGTCCTTATGTAGGTAAGGTCTCCAGAACTGTACACTGTACTCCAGGTGGGACCTCACTAATGTCTTGTATAGTGGAATTATGACCTCCCTTTTCCTGCTGGTGATGCCCCTGCCTATGCATCCCAGCATCCTATTTGATTTACTTGCTGCCTTGTCACACTGTTTCACTACCTTGAGGTCATCAGAGATGATAACCCCAAGATCCCTTTCCTGCTTGGTGCATGCTATATCCTCATCCCCCAACTGCTATATTGTGCCAGGGTTTTTGTGCCCCATATGCATTATCTTGCACTTCTTTGCATTGAATTTCAACTGCCAAACCCCTGACCATTCTTCAAGTTTCTGCAGGTCCCTTCTCATTCTGTCTACACCCTCTCGTGTGTCTACTCTGTTACAGAGCTTTGTGTCATCAGCGAGCAGTGAAATTCTGCCTTCTAGGTCCTGCGCAATGTCACTGATGAAGATGTTGAATAGGACCGGTCCAAGCACTGATCCCTGTGGTACCTCATTGGTCACTCTTCCCTTTGTGGAGTGACAGCCATTTACCACCACCCTCTGTGTCCTGTCGCCCAGCCAGTTACCTACCCTCCACACTACTGTCCTGCACACACCCATATTCCCCAGTTTGTGTAATAGTCTTCTATGTGACACAGTGTCAAAGGCCTTGCTGAAGTCCAGATAGGCCATGTCCACTGCACTCCCCTGATCCAGCTCCCTAGTCACCCAGTCAAAAAATTCATCGAGGTTGGTCTGACATGATCTCCTCCTGGTGAAACCATGCTGCCTTGGGTTCTGTAGTCCATTGACAACCAGATGTTCCACCAATCTCTCCTTCAGTAGTGCTTCCATGATCTTCCCCACTATCGAGGTGAGGCTAACTGGCCTGTAGTTCCCCGCTTCCTCTTTGTTCCCACTTTTGTATAAGGGGACTAGATCTGCTATCCTACAGTCTTTGGGTACCTCCCCCATTTCCAGTGATTGGCTAAATAAGATAGCCAGATGTTCAGCCACCACCTCTCTTAGTTCTTTAAGGACCCTGGGGTGCACCCCATCTGGTCCCATTGCTTTCTCAACTCTTATTACTTCCAGTTCCTTTAGGACCCTTTCTCATGTAAAGGGACTTGTGTCCATTTCTGCACCATTCTCACCCCTTGTACTCCCTTCAGACCCATTACCCTCCCCTTCCTCAGTAAAGACTGAGCAAAAATACCTGTTCAATATGTCAGCTTTACTGTTGTCATCCACCACGCGGCCCCCATCCTCCCCCTTCAGTCTCACTATCCCTCCCTTTGCCTTTCTTTTTTCACTTATGTACCTATAAAAGGTTTTGTCCCCTCTACCCACTGATTTTGCAATGTGTTCCGGCTAGGGAAGAAGCTGCCTTATTTTTCTAAGTTGTGCTGCGGCACTAGAAGCCGTCAAGAATTGCCTGTGGGGCACCTGCAACCAAAGGGTGAGTTCTGCTATTACATGGGGCCTATGTTTCACCTGAACTGTTGTAAAGTGGGGACTGGAATGCTTAATCAGTGGGAGGCCTAGAGGAATAGGCTAAGCCAAAGTAAAAGTATGTTCAAGTCCAACACAAGCAGAAAGCCAAGACATGTAGGGGAAATGTGCTATGCATTTACCCTTTAATCTACACTGCCAAGCTTTTCAGAAAGAGATGTTTAAGTATGTTCGAGTCTAGTACAAGGGGAAAGTCAAGACATGTAGAGGAAATGTGCCTAGCATGTATCCTTTAATCTATACTGCCAAGATCTTTAGAAAGAGTTGTTTAATGTCCAGAGAAATGGCCGGGTATGGACTGTGGAAGCTAAAGGTGGGAGACCCCCCATCTTTAGTAACCAGGTTCACCTCTACGGATTTACTCTGTGGCTCTCTTACTTTGCCTCAGGCACTTGGCCAGTGCTGAGGGAAGCACCCAGACATGGGATTGAAAGGAAATTTCCCTTATGGAGTAAAAGGCTCTAAGGTGGTTTAGGGAGCCACCAGGAAAATGTGTCCATGTCATATGGACCGGGTTCGAGTGGCCGGCAGGGGAGCCGGGCCAGGGAAAGCCCAAATAGTGTACAAGTTGGGCTGTGTACCCAAAGCAGCATGCAAGTCCAGGCTGTGTGCCTGGTGGGTGCAGGGCCTGAGGGCTGAAGTGTTGAGGAAATGTTCTGTTTCTCTTATCTGCATTACCAGGAATGTAGCCCCCGTGGGGGTTCGTCTATGCTTTGTTTGTTCAGTTTGGATGTGAATAAAGCCACACTTTAGAATCCCATTCCTGGTATTGGACATTCCAGTTTTTGTTTCCTGTGTTCAGATTTACTTTGGTGCCCCTGTGTAGAGTAGCCAAACCTAGCCCTTGTGCCGAGTAACCTAGTCCTCCCTGAACCCACTTCCCCACCTGGTACTGCTGTCAGCTTAAACAGCATACCACCTGTCGTTTGCAAAAAGGCAGGGGTGAGGGTCTTACACTGGATTGTGATGAACTGCCCTACTAACATCGTGGATGTAGGCGTCCTTCCTGATGCCATCTCTGATCACTCCCCCACTTTCTGCATTTGGGGCAAAGGTAGGCCTGAACTCACGAAGCCCCATTTCATTACCTTCCGAAGTATGTGAATTTTGACCCCCCAGGCCTTCCTGACTGATGTTGCTAGCAATGACTGGACTGCTCTCTATAGCTCCTCAGATGCACAGTCTGCCCTAGATATCTTCCTGTCCACCTTCTTGACACTACAAGAAACCCACAGTCATCTAGTGACCAGAAGAGTCAGAAAAAGACAGACCCGCTTGCTGACATCTGATCTTCTCTCTAAATTACGTCTGAGGGACAAAAGTTGGTTTCAGTTTAAGAAATCTGGTCTACCAGAAGATTTACTTACCTATAGGGAACTTAGAAATGCCTGTAAAAAAGACATTAAGCAAGCAAAGAGCTCCTACTGTAAGGCTCTGCTAACTGACTCCCAGGGTGACTCAAAAAAATTCTGGGTCCATATTAAGCAATTTCTAGGCTCAAGTCAGTCCACTATGCCTAATAACATGACTCTAAATGGCATCCACTGTAACAATCCCCTCACTTTTGCAAACTTCTTTAACATGCAATTTGCTGACCTCACTCAATACACTTCCACTTTCCCCCCACTCTCAGATCTGGTCCCTCAAGCAAACCTTGCTAGGCCCACTTTCCACTTCAAATCAGTACACAGACAAGAGGTTCTCAGACTTCTTAGAAACATCTCTGAGTACGCAGCTGTGGGGTCTGATAACTTGGAGCCAAAGCTCCTAAAATTAGCTGCCCCATACATAGCAGCCCACCTTGCAATGATTTTTACTCTCTCTTTGTGTCAGGGCTCCATCCCTGACATCTGGAAAATAGCCAGAGTTACTCCTGTACTCAAAAAGGGTGATCTGCTTAACCCCGCTAACTACAGACCTATTGCCATACTATCCTCACTCAGCAAAATTCTAGAGAAACTGGTTGCCCTCCAAACTATTGACTTTCTTCTGAAAAATGACCTTCTAACTGATGCACAACATGGCTTCCAGAAGGGACACAATACTACTACTGCCCTGCTCAAACTCACGTCTGCCTCCCTAGCTGCCATGGATTCTGGCTGGCTCACGGGTGCCATTTTCATAGACATGACCAAGGTATTTGATCTCGTAGACCACTCCATTCTCATTGCCACTCTCATCTCTCTAGGTTTCTCATCAAATTTTGTGAACTGGTTTAATTGCTACCTGATGAATAGGTCTCAATATGTGAAATTCAACTCCGTCCTCTCTGTCAAGGTCACCATCAATATCAGTGTACCTCAAGGGTCCATCTTGGGTCCACTACTTTTCTCAATTTTTATAAACAATATCACCTTCAATCTCCTAAAGACCTCCTCTCTACTGTATGCAGATGACGTTGTACTGTATACCAGTTCACACAGTATAGAGGACATAAACTCTTGAATCTCCACTGATTTTCAGCTTATCCAACAGTGGCTTGCTAATCACAAGCTTATCCTAAATAACACCAAGACCCAAGCTATGCTATTTTGGTCCAAGGTCAAACTCAAACACTCCCAAGATCACTTCAACGTCTCCTCTTTGGATGGCTCTTCAGTTGGGGTGGTTAAATTCTTCAAGTATTTGGGGGTCACTCTTGACCCGTCACTGAGTTTTGACCTCCATATTCAATCTACCTGTAAGCTGGTCAACTCTAAACTAGGCATTGCCTACCGTACAAGCTATGCACTCACCCCCTCAGCCAGGCTGGCTATTGCCCATGGGATATTACTCCCCTCACTTATCTATGGGGTTACCACTTACGTCTCTGCCTGCAACTCAAATCTACAAAAGAGGGATGTGACCTATAATAATATCTGTTGCTTTGCCTCCTTCTCCCCCTGGCTGAAACATCATTGTCTCCTCTTCTCAGATCTGAGATGGCTCCTCCCCCAATAGCTTAGGTACTATGCTCTCTGATCCATTACTGATAACATCACCAGATCCTATACACCTAAACCCCTTGCTAGCCTCTTTCTACACCAGAAAACCAACTATGCCTTGCACTCTGCTGACCAGTCCCCTGTTCTAATCCCTAGACACCGCACTTCCAAAGGTGGTCACGCCTTTGCCTGCCATGATCCCCATTTCTGGAACACACTCCATTAACCCTACATCAATCTGCTTCCCATATCTCCTTCAAAAGAGAACTACACCACTATCTCTTCTCCTCCTTCTCCTCCTGTATCTGCTCCTGCTTTAAACCACCCTAGCCCTCACTTTCCCTCTTCCGGCCCCTCTCCTCTGTTTGTCCTGTGACCCTGGGTTCCACTCTAACATGGAGCACTTTTTCCTTTCTTCCTCTGCCCACTATCAATCTGTCTCCTACTTTATTACTACCAGCACTCTTTGTGCTCTATTCCTCATCCCTTGTACACTGCTCAGCCACTCTAAAAATTGACCTGATTGTATTTTTGATACATGCTTAGCCTAAATAATACATTGTTAGTTCACTCAAACACTTACTTGTCATTTGTAGTATTGTACTAAATGTTTTACAGTAAGTTTGTCTCTGTACCCTCCTGGGTCGTGCCTGAAAATAGTCTTGTTGGCTAGTGCACCTACCCAATTAACAAAAACTAAATAAAAATAAAATAAAATGTTCAGTGGCACGATCAGAAAATCAGCATTCAAAAGAGAAACGAAATCATGGAGGACCCAAGAACCACCATTTTATTTTTATACCATTAAAAATAAATAATCAAGCACTTTTTATGCTGTAAATCAAAAACTGGAAGGAATTGCGATAAACCACCACCATGCTTTGTGAGAACAAAGCACTCTGAGCAAAACCCACCCTCATTTGACTTCCTAGGGCACCCCATGGCTGAGAAAATAGATTATTTAATTCGGCCATCTCGTCCCTCACTCACAATGCATGATCGCGATCAAAGAATCTTGCGATCAAAGAATTTGCAGGCTCATGATCAAATAATTAAAAATGCTGTAATTCAAAAATTACAAAGAATTGCAGTAAACCACCACCATGGTTAGACAGAACAAAGTCTCCTGAGCAAAGCCCACACTCATTTGACTTCCTAGGGCACCCCTGGGCTCAGAACATTGATTTTTTAATCCAGCCATCTCGTCCCTCACTTGTGATGCACGATCGCGATCAAAGAATCTCGTGATCAAAGAATTTTCAGGCTCGCGATCAAAGATCGTTAGTGAGCCACTATCAAAGATTTTAAAACCTTATAACGCTATATTTTGACCATTTTGGATGAAACCAAAGGCATGGCTCGATAGATTGTAGCCCCCTGGGTAAAACCCATCCAAGTTTTACTTCAGGAGTGACCCCTGAGCTGAGATATTTGTGTTTTTATGATTGAAAATCTAAAAACAAGATGGCGTACCTCACGATCAAAGAATTTCCAGGGAGAAAGATTCTTGAACCGCAAGGCTGCAAATTCTTTGACTGCCAGGTGGGATGAGATGGCTAGAACCCCATTCTTTGTTTGCAAAACATACATATAAATTTTCTGATTGACATAATGGGAACCTAAAATTGGCATAACTTTTGAATGCCTTAGTATTTTTTCACCAAATAAAAAGTGACATGTTCATCCAGCAAGGCTCTTTCAAACAAGTCATCTTGCAGAGTGGCACACCACATGATGGCTGCACAGGGCCACGTACAAAATCCCAAAAGCTGCCTCCAAAAATGGATAATTTTTGCATTTTTCAGCATTTTAGTGCACAAAGACCGTAACTCTAACTAAAACAAAATTTGGGATATCAAGAGATCTACCATGCCCCATTGGGCATACTAAATTTCAGGTAAATCCGTTGAATGTGTCCAAAGTTATTAATGTACAAAATTTTACTTTAACATAGAAGTGACATCTCAACCCAAAATATAGTGGTGCAACCGTGCCACTATAATATGTGTGTATGTGTATATGTATATGTATATATACGCATACTATGTTATCCCTAAACTCGGTATGTCAATGATCAGCATTCCGAGTTAATTGGCCCAAAATTCAGAGCCCCAAATGGATTGTACGCCCAACACAACAATTTCAGGCATTAAGACTGAAACTAAGTGTAAGATGTGAGGGCTTCGCACCCTGCACCCCCATGAGGTGGGGTCCACCCCCACACACTCTGTAACTAAAATAACTAACTCAGAGGTGGAATGGATCCTGTAGTAAAAAAATATTAGTTACGGGGGTGAGTTCCTTATACGGATGTGACCTGGACCAGAACCCAGGTCTGAGGGAGTGCGCTGGCAGAGCTGCTGCTGGTTTAGCCCTTTACATTACCAGAGCAGCTTGGCTGACTCCCTAGAACAACTATGGCTTGATGTGCACCAGCAAGGGTAAGCTAACAACTCATCACATACTCTACCTTACCCCTGTCAAAATCCATCAGAAACTTCTTCATTGGGATGCTCACCATTAGGACACTACACCTATCAGACAATAGTGCCTGGGCAGGTGTGTGTCGGGATAGTGAGCCACAGGAATTCATAAGGGTACCATATATGTGTGTGTGTGTGTGTGTGTGTATATATATATATATATGTATGGATATACACACACATATATATATATATATGTGTGTGTGTGTGTGTGTGTGTGTGTTGAAAAAACTGCATTAATGTTCTAGTTAGCAATAAAGCCACAAAAGTAGAGAAATGTGGTGTTAGGGTTTTCAAAGCGAACACCCCACACCCACCCTGCACACACAAACAGGAGTTGGGGGTGTGCCTTGAGGTTATCTGCCCTAATGCTCAACCCATTCCATAAGTAAATATGCTAAGATAGGTACAATATAGGAGACTGAGGTGCGTGTTAGGACCAACGACCCCAAGGCATACCCCCAATGCTTGTTGGTGTGTCCGGGGTGGGAGTGGGGTGGTCGCTTTGAAAACCCTAATGCCACATTTCCTGACTTTTGTGGCTTTATCCCTAACTAAAGCATAATGCAGTTTTTTTTTGCAAATTATGTCCTTACTTTTTCAGACAGTATACCAGTATCTTTATTTTACTTTGGGAATAGAGGATCCTTTGGACCCTGTGCTCCCATCCTTCTGTGCATATATGTATGTATGTAGCTGTGGAAGCACAGGGCCCTTTGGGCACTGCAGTTCCATTTATAGGACAACAGTGACCAAATTGTCATCACAATCACCTTATTACCACATTTCATTTACTCGGTACAGACAATTTTTGAATCCTTGTCAAAATGTAATTCTGTGCAACTGCAATGCCATTCTGCGCCACAGGTATGAAAACACATTTTGGGCAAGATTTGAAAAAGGACAGCTGTAACATACATGAGGTGGGGTAATAAGAAGGTTATGTCATAAATCCTGGGTAAAAATATTTAACATTTCCAAACTTTTTTAAATCCATGCAAAAATGCCATTCAATGCCACAGGTGTGAAAACACATTTTGGACTGGATGTGAAAAATGGCAGCTGTACTGTTCATGAGGCGGTGTGAAAAAATAGCTATGTTGAAAATTTGGAGTCAAAATAATTAAAATTACCAAAGTTTTGTGCATGTATAGAAAAATGTTAACAAATGTGCATATCTCAGCCATTGTTTGGAATTTTTTCTCCAAATTTTCAACATAGGGTTTTTTTGGATCTCACCTCATTAACACTGGTTGTGAAATTTCATTATTCAGTCCTGAAACGTGATTTCACACAGTGACTGAGAAATCACCTGCTGGGCCCAATTAATGAAACAACAGTGACAGTGCTCATGTGGTGGTGTCCCAAAAAGGCTATGTTGAAGCTTTGGTGAAAAAATTCCAAAAAATGGCAAAGTTATGAACATAAGTTCAAACCACCATTGAAATAGATTATACGGCACTTACCTTTATTCCTCAGTTCATGGTTCAGCTTTGAAGATTTCAGACATGTCCTGGTCCACAGAAGATGACAGCGGATGACCACCAGAGGTAAATGTATGGTAAGGGAGTGGGGTGGTGGGTGCTCAGTTGGAGGGTTTGGATGGGGAGGGGGACAGTGGAGGTGATGAGGGACTATTTTCTTTTTTTCAGAAAAAGATGTTGGGGATGGTTTCCTTCTTTACAGCTAAAACAAACAAAAAGAAATTTGGGACACTGGGAGTGGGCTCCCCAGTGTCCCACTCTGCTGGGGGGGCTTTCATTGCTGACATGAGGATTGGGCCTCCTGATGGGAAAAAACAAATAAGACAAGGGACTGCAGGGGGGGTCAGGGACATCTGATGTAGAGAGAGGGCATCCCGGTGCCAGATTATATTAATAAAACAAAAAATAATGACAATCAGAGGGTGGAGGTGCCAATAGACACCAGGGCAAGATAAGGGGGGGTGCCACTAGACCCCAGGGATGGGGACATTGATCAGCAGGTGGGGTGTGCCACTAGACACCAGGGAAAATGGCAGCTTACAGAATCACCTGCAGCCAGCAAGCATGAGTTCTAGCTATGGCTGCAGAAGTCACAAAAATCACACTGTTCTCATACAGAGAATGCAGGGAAGCACTCCTCTTGCTAAGATGGGCACCCAAGATTTTGGCATCTATGGATCTCAGGCTGGCACAAGGCATTAAGAAGGGGAGAAGAACTTCTTTAGGTACATCAGGGAGAAAAGGAGCTGTAAGGACCACATACAGTAGCAAGGATTAGGAAGGATGGAGGTTGGGTGGAAGCAGGGTGCAATAAGGCAGAAGCACTAAATAATTACTTCTGCTCAGTATTTACTAAGGAGAAGAGGGGGTGACACCCAAGGGGGGAGGAATGGCAGAAACAGGGGGAAGGGGTGACAGATGGGGAAATCATGGAGAGCAGAGTTCAGGAGGGTTTGAAGGCTCTGAGTGTGGACAAGGCACCAGGCCCAGATGACATCCACCCCAGAGTACTGAAGGAGCTGGCAGAGGTCCTTGCGGGACCCTTGGCAGACCTATTTAATGCCTCACTACACTCGGGGTGTGTACCTCATGACTGGAGGATGGCTCATGTGGTGCCCCTCCACAAGAGTCACCCCAAGGATGAACTGAGGAACTACAGACCAGTGAGCCTCACATCCATCATGAGTAAGTTAATAGAGACTATCCTGAAAGAGAGGCTGGTGGCCCTCCTAGAGGTCAAAGGACTACAGGACAATAAACAGCATGGCTTCATAAGTGGCAGATCCTGCCAAACCAACCTGGTGGAGTTCTATGACTGGGTAACTAGGCAACCGGACAGGGGACATGCAGTGGATGTCCTGTATCTGGACTTCAGTAAGGCATTCGACTCGGTGCCCCATAGGAAGGCTGGAAAGTAAGTTAGAAGTCACTGGGGTGGGTGCAAAGCTGGTGAGATGGGTAGGGAACTAGCTTCAGGGAAGGCAGCAGAGGGTGGTGGTGGGTGGAGAGTGCTCACACCCAAGGGTAGTGATGAGCGGTGTTCCACAGGGCTCGGTGTTGTTTGGGATATTCATTACAGGCATTTCATTGGACATCAAGAGCAAGATCAGTTTGTTTGCTGATGATACCAAGGTAAGAGCGGTGGTGGACAACCTAAGGGGATGGCAGGGGTTGCAGGATGAGCTGGCAAAGCTTGAAACCTGGTCAGACACCTGGCAACTGGGGTTTAATGCCAAAAGGTGCAAGGTGCTGTATTTTGGGATGAAGAACCCAAAGAGGAGTTACCAGCTGGGGGGAGTTCATCTAGCCAAGACAGAGGAGGAGAAGGATCTGGGGTGCTCATTACAGGGTCAATGAACAACTCAGCACAATGTAGGAAGGCAGCTGAAGAGGCCAACAAAATGCTGGGTTACATTGCAAGGGGTATATCCTTGAGGAGGGAGGAGGTGATTCTGCCACTGTATAGGTCATTAGTTAGACTGCACCTGGAGTACCGCGTGCAGTACTGGCACCCGTATCTGGAGGGGGGTGGAGCGCAGGGTGACAAAAATGATCAAGAGGCTGGGGGACTTATCATATGAGAGGAAGCTGAGGGAATTGAACATGTACTTACTGGAGGAGAGGAGGGACGGGGGGACATGACTGAAACCTTTAAGTACATGAAAGGAATAAACAAGGTGGGTACAGAGGGGCTGTTCAAAGTAAGGGAGAGAGAGAGACACCAGGGGCCATGATATGAGACTGGAGGGAGGAAGGTTTAGGAGTGAGATGAAGAGACACCTTTGTACAGAGAGGGTGGTAGCTGGGTGGAATGCGTTACCAGCAGAAGTGGTATCCAGTAGAACAGTGGACTGCTTCAATAGGGGATGGGACAGGACAAGGGGGAGGGTCAATGGAGGGCAAGGTTTGAAGGGAAGGGCAGCTGCAGAATAAGTTGTGCTAGCTGCACGTTCAAGCAGACTTGATAGACCTCTAGGCCTTTATCTGCTGACAAATTTCATATGTTCGTAGGTTTAACATTAAACAGGCTACTCAACCCTAACTATAGGGGTGCTATCACACCTGTATAATACATATGTGTGTTTGTGTATATATATATATATATATATACACATATAAATATATGTATATATATACATATGCATATTATACTGGCATGGTAGCACCAGTATAGTTAGAGTTAATGAGAATGTTTAATATTTAAGGCAAATCTTTGCACTTTAGCAACACTGCAATGGTTCAATGGATTTGCAAGTAATTTTGCATTCATAATGTCCTGAGATAGATCTGTTGATGTGGCAAATTGTGTTTGAATCATCCCTTGTGTGGTTTTTTTTTTTGAAAACAGTAAACTATTGATATTTTCCACTATTCTACAAAACTACAGTAGACATTTAACAGTTTCAGTTAGAAGTTCTCACATCTCAGAAGAAGGTCAAGCATTATATTCCATCAACATTCAGGGATGAATTGGTTTGGACATAAAGAAATACATTTATTGACAGCCATCCTGTTGCAGTCCTGTGTGGGGCAGATATAGTAGATATACATTGTGTTTTTATGCACCCCTTCACAGGATCATCTGTGCATAGCTCAGATCAGTACTCTGCTTTGAGGCAGGATCTGTTCTTGATTGTAGCAGGAGAGCATTTAACCAGATCCTCTGCTAAGGTACTGTTTAGGGTTGTTTCTCATGTAACAGATCATCTTCTCTGTTCTTTGTGCCTCCAGAATGGCATTACGCCATTCATCATAGGTTGGCACGTGATCATCCAACCAATGTTTTAGGATCAGCTTCTTCACCATTGCTGAAATGAATGTAATGTGGAATCTCCTGTTGCCCATTAGCTCGTCTAAGCCTACGCCCAAGAAGCAGACCCTGAAGGTGAAGGCTTCATCCAGGCCCAATAAGGGATCTAGGTTTGATTTCACCTTTGCCCAATGAGGTTTTGCCCTTGGGCAGTCCAATAAGATAAGTTTTAGTGTGCTTGTGTCTGCCTGGCATCTTGAACATTTGTCAGAGTTTAGCTTCCCCATCTTGTAGAGTTTGACTGGGGTTAAGTACAGATTGTGTTTGATGTTGAATTGCATAAGTCTTAGCCCATCGAATTTAAGGTATTTGTATGTCCCTCTCCAGACAGCAGCTGTGATCGTGGGTAATTCAAGTTCTGGAAATTCTGACTACCAGTATATGCATGTTGTGCTTCTCTGGTCCATGCTGGTGTATAGGAGTTCTTTATACATGGCAGAGACTGCATGTCTTTGGGTTGATAATGTTAGTAGGTGATCCCATTTGGTGAAGATACTTGTGTTCCATGATTTCGGTCCAAGCAATGTGTGGACCATGTGTTGTAACTTGTAAATAGGGAAGGGCTGGGATTCGAGTTGGTTTCATTTTTTTGTTGGAAGGCAAGATGGGAGAGGGCAGTGTCATTTTCCAATAATTCACTGAGTGAGTTCAATTCTTAACTGCCCATAAAGTTGGATGGTAGGGGTGCCCTGTTTATTTTAAAATTAAGATTTGCGGTTATTGGTTGGGTTGGTTCCAATTTGGGGTTAGAACCCAGGAGGTTGTGTAGTTGTTTGGAGACCAGGTTCGAGATGCCAATGGGTGTGTTCTTCAGTTGGTTGGGTAAGGCCTTCTGTGGTAGATAGGATGAAAGCAATAATACCTGACAGGGTGGGCGGTATTGGGCAATACCATACCGCCCAGGGGCATAATGAGGCCCGACGCCGCAGGCAGAGGGCCTTATAGCCCCTGGAAGACTGGTGTTGCCCAATACCTCCCACCCAGGAGGGTATTATTGCACTTAGAAAATGGGCAACTATGTTATAGATATTTGAAAAAATAATTTCATGTTAATAGTTTAAAAGTCTTAAGTGTTTTATTCATTTTTATAAAAAAAATAGTTCCTCCACCTGCATTACAAGGCTCTTGATCCCACTTGGAGCAACTGAATGTTTGGAGTTGGTTGTCATGATTACTCCCTAACCCCCTCCAACACACACACACACACACACACACATAATAAACTGGGGTACTCAATAGAATCCTATTTTGAAACTTCAGCAATGGGTCCGAGGAGTGGTGGCAGCAAATTTCAGGAGCTGAGCAGGATAGTCTTTCCCTCCTGCATTTGTTACTTTTTTTGTTCTTGCAGCACACTCCGATGAGCTCTCTGCTTGGGGTACATAATGGGGATCAGGCAGAGGAGTGGTGGCAGCTGTTTCAGGAGCCGAGCGGGATACTCTTTCATTCCTTGCATTTACTTTTTTCTTGCCCGCACTCTGATGAGTAGCTTCTCTCTGTTGCACATCGTGACCACAAAGCAAGACGTTTCGGTTCACTCCTGAAGGAGGTGGCAGAGACTGGGGTGACTAGTTTAATTTTGGCTATTTAGGGAGTATTCCTTTTACTAAGAAGAGGCTCAAGCTGGGGATTCGAGGGACAGAATGTCGGTCTAATGAAGCGCTGTGCCAGTGGTGAGTGCAAGGATGCCAGGAAATGGTGAGACACTTAATGGAAGTTGACGGGCTTTACTTTATTAGCTCAGAGTCTGTTGAGAGCTGCGTCATTTTAAAAAGCAGATATGACGGCTTTGACAGTTGGTAAAATCAGTTTTTAAGTTACAAACAATATAAAGATGGCATTTAGCATAGTTAGCAAGTGGGGACTCTTAGTGTAGTACTGGACTGCGGTTGGGAGAGAAGTGTGTGCGTGCAGTGAGAGACCGGGAACTGACACAAACACGCTGTTGGAGATAGAAACAGGGAGAGTTGATGGACCATCAGGAACGAGCAAACAACGGTAACGGCTACTGGACAATGGTTGGGAGGGTTGTGTGACTGTAGTGGACAGGGAGAATCTGAAGCAGCTTCATTTTTGGGAGCAAGGGGCCGGTTGGGAGCAAAGGGGCGGCTGGCTCATGTAGCTAAAGCGCAGTGTGCTCTGTGACAGTTATCTGCCACACTCGCTCAAGGAAAAAAAAAAAAAAATCGGCTACTGGTACATGAGGTGGCACGCTGTGTGGTTCAGCGCTCAAGAGCTCTGCTGGGACAGTTGGAGGTGGGAGGTATGTGTGTATATGTAGTTATTTTCTTTCTTTTTTTTACAGCTCTCATCTCGGGAGGGAGGTGTCACCATTACGGTAGAAAATACTCAAGTCATGTCTGTTTCCTTTTGGTTTAAGTGTATTTTTGTGTGGACAGCCATTGCGTTTTCTTTATTTTATACCTTTTGCTATGTTTTTTTTCACTTTGTGGTGGGTCAGCTGCTCAGTTAGTCGCCTGTTAACCACACATACAAATGGCTGACACTTGAATTCAGCTAAGGGCGGCCAATTAGAGAGCATGCTGGGCACAAACATACTGGTGATGGGGCAGACTATGCTGGCACTTTTAATAGGTGGGCGTCTGTTGCCTGATAGATGCTCAGCTAGAAAAGTGACTGAGCCAATCAGACGATTAAAATCACTTTACACATTTTCTGAAGTGCTTTTGTGTTAATATCTATGGATTGGCATAAGTCTGTCTCCATTACCTTCCACAGTGGGATGTATGTGTTGCTGTGCTGTTCCCTGTTGGCCTGCCATTATAGGAGTTGACAGGCATGACTTGCTACATAGTAGAGTTGGAAATCAGGGAGTTGCAGGCCTCCTAGCTCCTTCCTGTGGGTTACTTTGTGGAACACTCTATGGGGAGGTTTACTGTTCCACAAAAAGGTGATTAGTGTGGTTTGGAGTATTCGGAACCAGGTGATTAGGAGAAAGCAGCACATCATTGTAATGGGATAAAGTAATCTGGGTAAAACATTAATTTTGATAATGTTGACTTGAGTCCATAGGGTTAACAGGTGGGCAGACCAGCGTACCAGGTCTCGTTTGATATGTGTTCATTTGGTGTCTAAATTGTTTTTCCAAATTGACCCCCTGTCAAGAGATACTGCTATTCCCAAGTAGTTCATGGTGGTTGGGCACCAGATGCCCCCCCTCCCGTGTTGCATGTGCTTTGTGTGTATGATGATTAAGGGGCATGATGTTAGTTTTAGAAATGTTCAATTTGTATCCCCTATCATTTCAATTTCCCAAAGTATGTTAAGGGTGGGTGGGATGGATAGCTCTGGTTTATCTAGATGCAGGAGGATGTCATCTGCAAATGCAGAAAGTTTGTATCTGTGTTTCCCTATGTGGATGCCTTGTATGGTGTCTTCCTTGTTTATTCTCTTAATTAGTGGTTCTAGGTATAGGTTAAACAGGTAGGGAGATAGAGGACAGCCCTTTTGAGTTCCTCTTCTCAGCTCCAGGGACTGGTAGAGAACTTTATTGCACAGGACTCTTGCTGTGGATTTTGAGTATAGGAGTTGGATCCGTTCAGTGAAAAGGGGGGCTAGGCCATAGTGGTTAAAGGTTTCAAATAAAAATGGCCAGGATACCCTGTTGAATGCTTTTTCAGCATCGATTGAGATGGGTACTGCTGGTGACTTCTCATCCCTGGCTGCTGCTATGATGTGATTCAATTTCCTCATCTAGTCTGTGGGCTGCCTTTCCTTCATGAAACCCACCTGTTCAGGGCCTTTGAGTTTGTCCCAGACTTTGCTCAGCCTGGATGCAAGTATCTTGGAAAGTATTTTGAAATCGGTGTTGAGGAGGGATATTGGTCTGTAGTTCCCCATTAGTGATGGATCTTTGAGTGGTTTGGGAATTAAAGTAATGTGGGCTTCCTGCAGAAGTGGGTCCAGGTCAGAATTGAGTTTTGCTTCATTGTATAGAGATGGGATTGTAGGCATCTGAAAGTTTGAGAAAAGAGCAACTACTGGAGATTGACATTCAGTTGTTGTGAAATGAGAAAGAGACTGTTGTGCACTGTTCTGGTAAAGGTGATCAGAAGAACTTTGTATGTTGAGAGAGATGAATGAGAAAGTTTGAGACAGGATAAGAGACAGGTGTTGCAAATTAATATTTTGTTAAGTAAAGCTAATGATCAAATGCGAGAGGACTTGGATGAACTCCAAGGTGACTTGAAACAGGTACATGATGAGTTGGATAGGGAACATAGGGACAACTGCGAGTTGAGTGCCGCATATAGAGTGTTACAGAAAGAAGTTGCAAAAGGTGTAGAGCAGAACATTGCAAAAATTAGTCATGATGATTGTAAAGACAAGATGATGAAACTGTGCTGTCAATGAGAGGTTTCACTGTTCACATTAAGGCAATGGGTGGTTATGCACCCCTTGACCTCACGTCATCTGGAGATGATCCGTCTGATGACAACATCTCCCATTACAATGCCCAGTCATGCCCTTACTATGGTCCAGTAACCCCACCCCACCATTCACAAAATGGCGGGTCCCCATGCTGCGACAACACATCCTTACATCATCAATGCGATGACAATTATCATGTGCGATGCCAAGATGGCGACCCCCATGATGGGGTGGAGGCTTAGGCCTACCACCGCCTTCTCTAGGCCTACCAACAGCTGCTCTGATCACTGCTCTGACAGGGAGTGACATAGAGGAGATTGAGAAAATGATTGAAAGCACCTTGTGTGATTTAGATTTGCCTGAGAAAAGCAAAAGAGCTTTCAAAGCACAGATGAAAAAAATGCTGAAAAAGACTGCTACTCAGAATTCGATGGTCTGAACTGTGGGCGACGCCGCAGTGGAGGCAGCCATCCACAACACATGAGATACCCTTACCCCAATTGAATTCCCAGTAATCCCCTACAGATGGCCCACTCTTTCCAGCAGATCACCGACAGCATAGGCCACATGGGCCCCACTGACAATCTTAGCTGTCATTTGGAGAAAGTGCTTTCCAAATGTGAGATGCTCAGCTTAGCGGATGACTGCCAAGCAAGGATCCTCCAACTGGCTATCGATCCCGGCCTGTGGGTGAAACTCCCAGATGTAGCACACCGGGACACCCGAACAGCTTTCAATCACATTGGTGCTGAACATATTGTCTCACACAGCCCAGGTGTGGTAGGAGTAATGTTAGCTCACCCTGTAAAAGAAAATGCAAAAGAAAACCCAGTGACATTCCATCAGAGATTGTGGATGGCCTACCTTGCAGACAAACACCTTGCTGGGGAGAATGCAGATGCCAACCTCATAGAATACAAAAATGTGTTCATCCAGAAAATGATCTCGGCCATGCTTGAAAAGATGTAACCAACCATTTTCCCCACTAATGACAATTTTGCAGATTCCCTTCAGAAAACGAAGTGGGTTTACCAGCTCTATATCCGAGACCTTGGCTCCAGTTCAAAAAAGGTTGCCGTGGTACAGTCTACCGATGAGTCCATAACCCACTATACTGTGGAGGGAAAGACCCAAGAGAAGAAGCCTACATCTTTGGACAACTGACAGCATCACCAGTCCAGAGGTGGGAACCAGAACCACAACAAAAACAAGTGCAACTGAAATTCTGATTCTAATTGGGGCAATCCACACAATCGATCAGACCCCTCATATAGAGAGATTACAGAGGAGAACAAAAATCTCCAGAACCTCCTCAGTCAGGTCCACTCTGTAGCAGATGCAGTTCTGGCATGAGTCCTCATAGCGATAGGCCCAGGACAGCAGGCCTCAACAGGCCACGGGGATTCTGGAACTGCAGGGCAGCAGGCCACAACAGGCCTGAACTCTGACACCACTCCCTACGTAGCAGCCATCCAGCATGGGGATGAGGCCCGAAAAGAACAGGCCCAGAGGCTCTTCCAGGAGCACCCTGCTGCTGCTACTATGGATTGACAATTACAGGCCCCAGTCTATATTGTGAACAAGCTGACATTGGACACAAAAGGAAGGCCTTGCACCAAGGTTGTGGTCAGGGGCAGGCAATTGACAATGCTATTAGATACAGGTGAGGCTGTGTCTGTATTACATGATGAAGATCCAGCTAACTCTTCTTGGTCCACCAGATGGCAGACTGATATTTCAGGTGTGGTTGGCACAGAGCTATCCACATATCTCTCAATAGTGCTCTCAGTAACTATAGACAACCTAAAGGCACACCATACCTTCCAGCTTATGGCGTTGTGTAATCATTGCAGCACCATGAGGATTGATTTTCTTGCATCATACAGCTGTGTGGTGGATCTGGCCAATATGCTATTAATCCAAATCAGAGGACAATGCCATACTGTCATGATTTCTGGTTCACACATGGCTGCAGCTATAATCAACAATGACAAAGAATATGACATCATAGCTTTATTCCAAAACCATGAGTTTTTCAAAAGACTCCTCCCCATCCTGCAGAAACATTGTATGTATTCGCCACAAACAAACAGGACTGTGGTAGGATGCAAACTGTCATTGAAATCCCAGACCCAGCACATGAAAGGCAAAGGCAATATCCATTTCCTGCTGAGGCCCTACCATCACTCAGAGAAAACATTAAGTCAATCCTGAAACAAGGAGTGATCAGGACTTGTGCCACTACTGCTATTTCACCTATTTGGCCTGTGAAGAAACCCATGGGAACTTGGGGACTCAAAATTGATTACAGGACACTTAACCAAGTCACGCCTAGCTGCTCACCTACAGTAGCATCAGCACCTGTAGTGCTCAAATTGTTGACTCCTGACCACAAGTGATTCAGCACTCTTGACATCTCCAATGGTTTCAGGTTACTGCCACTGGCCCTAAAAAGCCAATACAAATTTGCCTTCACCTTTGGAGGTAGGCAGTACACATGGACCTGTTTACCCCAGGGGTTCCACACTAGCCCCTCCCTCTTCAATCTACACATGATGTATGCCCTGGAGGGGTTCTCTGCCCCACAGTGTATTCTGCAGTATGTGGAAAACCTATTGTTGGCAACTACCACCAAAAAACACCACTTTGATCTGTTGAATGAACTACTGACCCTCCTGTGAGGGCAGGCCTCAAATGAAACCCTGCAAAAGCACAACTCTGCCAGACAGAAGTCATTTTCCTTAACCTGTGCACAACAGATAAAGGCAGAAACCCAGACTGGAAGAAGATCCAAGGCCTACAAGATTTGTCACTATCCACCAAGGTGGCAGGACTCAGGACTCAGAATGGTCAATTACTCCAGGGACTTCTTTTGTGACTTTGCACAGAAGGCCACCCCTCTGTATGAGGTTATGAAAAAGGATGTCCCTTGGACTTGGGGTCCCACACACACTCAGGCTGTGACATCACTGAAACAGGCCTAGGTCTAAGCTCCAGTCATAGTGAACACAAATCCAGCATTGCCCTTCCATCTGGAATCAGCCACCTCAGCCACCTACTACTATGTCTGCAGTCCTTGCTCAGAAAGTTAGTGGCACTTTGAGACCTGTTGGTATGCATCCCAAATTTTGTCACCAGTGGAACAGAAATACAGCATTTGGAAAAGAAAACTTCTGTGTACCTACTGGGCTGTCAAACATTTCTTGTATATCATTGGGTACTCCCCTATCATTATAAACACCAATACTCCCCTATCATTATAAACACCAATCACCCCCCCACACACACAACCTTCTTGCTATCAGACAGAGTGAAGAATGGATCAGTATCCAACACCAGACTGACTCACTTGTCTCTTCTTCTCCAGGACTGTGACATCCAGGTCCACACTGCCAAAATGCCTTCCATTCTGGCCCATGGGCTCCTTTAACAAAGAGAGCCACATGATTGTGCACTACAGCCCCCTGACTTGCCTGACCCAGTCCCATTTCTTCTCACTACTCCAAAGCTCCTTGCAGACACTTCCTTGTGTCATGTCTTTACAGATGGCTCAGCCTCCTATCACCAAGGAGAACAGGTAGCTGGATTTGATGTGCTCATCATGTATCCCAATGGCAACACTGTTGGAATTTCCAAGCATTGCAGTATTGCATCATCAAAGTATGCAGAAGTGGCAGCTGTGGCCTGCACCCTCGAGTTCATACAATATGGCACCGAGGACACCATCATTTTTGTAGACTCCAGTTGTGTCTGCTGCTCCCTCACTGAATTCTTACCATTCTGGCAAAAGAACTCCTTTGCATCTTCCGATGTCACCCCAGTGAAATATAAAACACTTGTGATTTATATTCCTGAACTGGCCCAACACTTTAAACACAAGCTTTTCATCCACAAGGTTAAAGCTCATTCTAAAACAGACCTCTTTCATTCCTTCAACGACCAAACAGATACTCTTGCAAAAAGGGTGCTCGGGGTGGGGGGAGGGGCACATGGATGATGGATCATCCTGATACTCTAGCAGTTGTCCAAATAGCAGCTGTCAAAAAGAAACCAGACCCATTTGAGCCAATGGACTTGTCCATAGCACAACATGCATATCCCCAACTGAAAGATGTGTTCCGGCTCCTTGACAAAGGAACCGGACAAGATTTACCTACCCACATTCCATACAAGAGATATACAAGTAGGTTACATTTGTCACAAGATGGCAAACTGATCTGGTATCAACCAGAGGACTTGCCCTACAAACTGTGGGTGATCCCTCAAGTATTGAGATATGAAGTTCTCCACCAGGTGCATGACACCCTCACTGGTGGACATCAGGGAGTTGAAAATACATTCCAAAGGCTCAAAACTGTTGGTTGATGGCCTGGAATCACCAAAAATGTCTTGCACTATACTGACAATTATCTGATCTGTGCATAAAACAACCCCAGTACCAACCAAACATAACATCAAGTTACTACCACAGAGACATTCTGGTCCTTGGCATGCCATACAAATTGACTTAATTGGTCCCTCGACCAATACCAGCAGAAACAACAAGCATGCACTTGTAGTTACTGACCTCTTCTCTAAGTGGGTTGAAGTTTTTCCCACTAAGACTTGCACTGAGAAAGCGACTGAAAAAACTCTGGTGGAACAGATTTTCTACAGGTGGGGCCTACCTCTGAAGGTAAACTCTGACAAAAGAACCAGCTTTACAGGTGAGTTGATGAAAGAAGCATTTGAACTTATAGGGGTACACCAGAAGTTCCACATACCCTACCACCCTCAATCTTCAGGTCAAATAGAAAGAGCCAACAGACATATTAAGCAAATGCTTTCCAAGTTTATTAAGGAAAATCCCAAGTATTGGGATTTCCTGTTGCCTTTACTCCTTATGGCAATTAAGGGTACTCCTTCATCCACCACCCAGCTGACACCCTTCAAGGTGATGACTGGTAGAACCATGAGATTACTTGAACATCTGTTGTTTGACCTGAACACTACCACTGCAGACAGAGTGTTTGTCACAAGTATATGGCCAAACTCAAAGAAGACATTGTTAAGACCCATCTGCATGCTACACATTGCATGGGAAAGGTCCAGCAACAGTCCAAAATCCAGTTTGACAAACACACACACAACAAGTGGATTGGCAAGTTGGAGATCCGGTCATGGTACTCAGATTTGCACACCCTCAAAACTCCTTCTCCAGTAAGTGGGAAGGACCCTACTCCATTGTCAACAAACTCAGTCCCACAGTCTACCAAGTTAGATTTGTCCAAAACAAGAAACATGCTGACAAATGATTGCATTCTAACCAACTGAAACTATACAAAGAGTATAATTAATTTTCCTAACCCTATTGGGGGGAATTGTACTGACTGACCTCTTCTTTTTCCTTACAGATATTCCTGCAAGATGGCTATCTTGCACCTGCGACTCCTCATCTTAGGAGCTTTCCCCTGCATCCAAGCCATGGTAGATCTCATCCTTCCCACATCTAGACCACCCTCCTGCTGCCACCCCAGAAGGAGTTTCAAATACAGTCCCAAACAAATTGATTACAGTCCAGGAAGGTAAAGACGCCTACCTCACTGCCTAAGTTATAACCCCTGATAAATCTATCCTACAAATCGAATGGAAAACAAATTTCAAAGGACAAGCTCTCCCTGTGGCACACCTGTCCAAAGGAACCTTCCATGGTTGGCCAAACACCAAAATTGCCCCAAATGGTACTCTATCTATTCAACATACCAGTCATTGACATTCAGGTTTATATAATCTTACTGCTGTAATTGACCTTACCTGTTGCAAGAGGTTCTTCAAAGACTCCGCAAAAGAATAGTGCACTCAGTTCTATGACCTCAGCTGCCATGTTTTTGTCTGTTATTCTTCCAACAGAAGCAGAACTCCATGAATGTTCCCCACAAGAATGTGGCCTAATTGCAACTTCAGTACCAGGTGCTCTTATCAACAATTTGCAATATATGCATGTCCCTGTACTTTTCAATCTCACACATTGGAATATGGCAAAATTTGGTATGTGTCTCACTACTAACACATCAAACTTTTTCAATACTATGTTATTAGGTAGTCTGGCAGAATACCAGACATGTACACAGGACCCAGTGGCTTGTGTCTGCTCTGCAGAACATTTAGGTTTATTTAGATCTAGACCAAATTCTTTGAAAAAGAAATCCCAATCTTCCAAGAAGAAGTGTGATGCAGCTGATGTCACTGGTGCAACAGGCACCCTAACCAGACTCCTTGGTAACACTATGTCCATCTGGAACAGGGCAGACATTGCTATCAGCAAAGATCACTCACAAAAATTCCAACAGGGCATGATTAATCAGATAATACCCCCCATTGTTACGTGGTGTGGATGGACTTAGTCAGGAAGAGAGATACACTGTTTACAGCATGAAAGAAATTGCTAAAAGTTTTTCTGACACCAAGGATAGGTTAAATCAGCTCATTGCACAAAATAATATTGAGGCAGACAGGCAATATATTGCAAGGGAACTCCTGTGCTTTGCTTATGACTCTTACATCATAACCACCATCAATAACCTCTTCCATGATATGGAATCTAGGCGTATTCCAGATATCATTCACAAGAAGAATTTCAAAATGGTATTGCCCATATTGTAAATCCACTACATGTATTACAATGTGTATGTCTCAGTCTATTTCCATACCAGTATCTACTGCTAGCAACTTAGGTTTTGTAACCAAGCATCCTAATAAACTACCCTGTTTCACAAATAAACAATGTACTATTCTAGACACTGTTTGTGACCTTTACTGTCTCATTACCATGCTTTGATCGAAATACAGCTTTATTTGATAAACTAGCTACAGTTCACTCCATTGGGCACCTTGATGAGGATATCTACAGAGAACGCATCAAATTGCCACCTTTTCTTGTCTTTCATCCAACCCTGGATGCATAGGTTTCATCTCACACGGATTGCTGGGCAAAAAGGGCTATTATTACTTGTGTCATTGTGACATTTTCAACATCATCAAACCAGTCTTTGGCTTGTCACCTGACAGCATTGATTGGTCCTTTACATTGGACCAGCACATTACTTCTAATGACACAGATACCTCTGGAGCATGATCAGCACCACCACTGTTGGTGAACAATGGACAGCTCTACCAGGCATATACTGAAGAGGTTCATCAGCTAACTACAAGACCATTGAATCAATCTTACACCTGCCCAGTACAACTACAACAATGGAGGTTTCCAACTGTTAAAATAACTTATAATTCTGACGGACAGTACCGTATTGTCACTAACTATAAAACTTTCTCCTATGGCCAAAAAGTTTGTGAAATACCACATCTTAACTTTGGTTTTGTTCCTCACCAGACCACTGTTATAGGACACACAGTGATTACTCCTGTTCCCATTGTGGGTCCTGATGTTATTGACAGTAACCTGAATATTTGCTTGCTCTTTCTTAACATTTACCCATCTTTAACATTCACATAGACCTATTGACACTGACATTGAAAACCCTTTTAGAGAGGAAAGATACACACCTCATCCACATCAGTAACATCTCTAAAGCTAGAGATGCCCTCTATGCCCTTATTAATAATGGTGATTTGAATAATGCACTTTCTAAAACTTGGTTAGAAATGATTTTTAAAGGTTTTGTTATCACACAGGCATTTTTGATTTTCTTTTTAATACTGACACTTTGCTGCCTAAGGCATACACTCAGACAACATCGAGAGCAGCTCAAATTCCTTTACAAGGCTCTTGTGTCGGGTCTGTAAATGACAGTTTGTTCTCACCACTTTCCCATAGTGTTGTTGCCTTTTCAGTAAGGCAACGGGGGGGGGCGGTATTGTACGAGGTCCCTACAACCTAATTGGCATCCCATTGTACACCTTAGATAAACCATTATGTTACACATAATATGCTATACTAACATATAGGGCACAGACACCTATCATACAAGAGTAAGTGTCAGGATATATAATGATTGTAATTCACTTTACTTTCTCTATGCATGGGAAACTGTACATAGTAAGCCAAGATATTCGTGTCTTTGTCATCTTCTGATATTATGTAGTCTGCACTGCTATATTTGGATTTATGTATAATCACACCACACCACATTCTGTATTTTTCATGTACAATGAATACTCTCATTGTTCTAAGATATAGCTGACTTAGCGAATATTATATAGGACTAGATAACACCGTGGAGCCACCTAATGTTTGTCCAATAGGGCTTACTACATGTGTCTAATAATGTTTCAAACTAAGGGTAAGCATAGTGATCATCATAAGATATAATATAATGTATTATGTATTCCCTTCGGAGACCTTCTTCACTCTTTGGGGTATGGGGAACACTAGGCTTGGCTCCTAGCATCCTACGGTAAGAACTGTTAGGGCAACTGTGATTTCCTTTTTGGAGTAACAAACAAGTTTATTACTGATATGCAACTTGTCTGTGACTCATTTGCATCTCTAATTATCACCAAGAACCTGATCAGGGCTAGACACCTTAAAAAGTAGTTTGGGTCTGCCTCTGCCTATATAACTGTGTTTTGCCACCATTTCTCTTTGATAATAAAGTAATCTTGCCTACTTTCTTCTTCCTGTTTTTTTCTCTGTGTTTCCCCACATTTAAGATATGGAATTTTATTATGGAATGTTCACCATGGAATATAGGGATTCAAAAAACTCTGTTCTACTGGTGGAATTTTCCCCTCCTAAAATACTGTACTGACACAGGCACATAACCTGTAGAATAATGGATAGGGAACTGTGTACAACGAGGCTGTGTTTCCATTGAGGGGTTTGATGACATCATAGACCTCAAGAGCGAAGCTCGAGAGGTCCCTATGATGTCATCAACCCCTAGATGAAAACACAGCCTTGATGTGCACAGTTCCCTATCTGTTATTTTATGTAGTATATGGTTCCCCCAAAACTGTGCCAGTTTAATTTCACAAGGATTTGTCACAGTTTATGTACCTTGTCCTGACACTGCCTTTTTCTCCTGGTCCTCGCTGCAGTCCTGCTCCACTGCCAACCCTGAATGTAGCATTTCTCGCTGTTGTCCAGCTTAGCTTTGTTCCCCAGGACCACTGATTTATTTAAAAAAAAGACTTTGGAAAAACTAATAGTTTGGAAACACGGTGCCGACTATTGCAGTCCATGTCCAAACTATCTGAGAAGCTTATGCCCAACCGCTCGCTTACCAGTGCCGCCATGTTGTACAGTATTTTTTGTGTTGCCAAATGTTTCAACCAATCAGGAAACAGTTGGAGGTTAAGAAGTTGTTGTACTATCGTTGTGACATCAGAAGGATAGTACAACAACTTTTTTGACCATTGAACTGTCCTACAACAGAATTTGGAAAACCATAATTTTCCATCCACAATAAGCCCTAACCATATACTATAAAGGCTTCTTCTACAGCCACAGATTTAATTACCCCATCCCCTTTCATTTTATAGCTACTTCTCTTCAATTCCACTATGTTTTATTTTTATTAATGTCATTCCTCTCACTGAAATTATGTGTTATGTGGAATAACTCCCATTGTTATTTTTTTTTACTAAAATTATTAACTGTGCAGATGCATTTGTAAAAAAAGAATTATAATAGTGAGACTTTTTGAAATGTTATTTGACTTACCATGCTCATGCCTGTCTACCCACTTACTCAGCTTCCTACTTGTTTCTGTCCTTGTACTAACTACTTCCTGTTGCTTCATATCAAGGGGCTGTTGATTTTCATATTATGTGTGCCTGGGGTTGAGCAGCAATAAAAGATAAACTATGCAATGCCCTCAATAACACACCTACCACTGTTTACTTTTATCTAACACCCATTTCTTAGGATTTGTACGGTAAGATCTTCCTTCAGAAAAACAGCTTGTAATGAAATGTGTAAGATTTACATTGACATTTGGGTATATGCACTTTTATATAATACCAATTATGTGTGTGTGTGTGTGTGTGTGTGTGATTATATAACAATCTCTAAAAAAACAATTAAACACTTCAAATATCTTTGTAAATGTGTCTCAACATTGTATTTATCTTCCACCTTGTTACAACATATAGTTGTCTCAGCAGTGTTTGCAGTTAATGTATAGTACCTTCATGTATATGATGGCTTGGTTGAGTTGATTGCTGTAACAGTGCATAGAATAAAATGTAAAACATACAGTGTTGGTAACTGTAATACAGACGGTGGCATTATTATATTATCTGCCCTTTCTCAATGTACCATACTTTGATTCAGTTAATGTATCCAATGGCAATTCATGTATATGTTTAAGCCCATGAAATACCTTACTGAGTTAATGCATTTGTAGCCATAATGGCTCTGCCAGTACTTGTTTAATATTACAATAGAATTTGTGCTTTGTAACAGTTTTCAAGTTCTAAAATATTCTTGTTTCACTAAGATTTCTGTATTTTGTGGTGCTTTTCAATTATTAAAATATCCATGTTTCACAATGGTTTTTGTGTTTTGTAACAGTTTTTAATATTTATTACTTAAATGTTAAGGATATTATGAAGAGGTTTACATACAAACACAATGGGCCCTATGCATCACCACCATCCCCATGTGATACAATGGGCCTGTACTAACATGTGAAAGTGCACGCCATGCACTGTCTACCAGCTGGATAAGCCAGGTTTATATTCATTATCTGTGGTTGGACTGATGAGTGGTTCTCTACTTCTGAACAATGTGCTGTGCCACCTGGAGAGGCCCAACCTCTACTGAACTACTGGCTTTCAGTTCAAAGGACCAGATGTTCTAATGGCTATAGCAGCAGGGGATTATGGTACGCAACACTCCATGGAAGACTGTTTTCCCTTTAGTAGAAGTTTTTGCTTTTCATAGGCCAGAGAGGGTTCTGTGAAAAGTATGTTGTGAGTTACCGCCTGCTTTGCTTAGAATTGTAAAAGGTCATGAATAAATGAACTTATTACACAAATTTCTTAAAATGTAAGGACATCTATGGTGAAAAAAAACTATGTTAATGATCATAAGGGTTGCTAATACACAAAGGCTGGAAATAAATTATTAGGGCTGCAAACACAATGCCCATAAAATTTGGAAGTGTGTTATTAGGGTTCTTGTGTCTAACTCTTACTCACACTAGCAGTCCTCTACCCTCCTGATCCAAGGATAATCTACAGGTGCAGGGCCATACATCATTGGCATAGTACCTTACACAGGGTCAACATATTAAACTTTATATATAGCAACCTTAATCCCCACCCCCTCCATCTCCCTTACCCTCATGACCAATGTGCAAAGTACATGTCTGGAGTCAATTGTGGGAGCCCTGCTGTTGCTGCTAAATGTACGTGACCTTACCCTCCATATTAAGTACTATCATATAAAACTATGCTGATAAGACTGCTTTGGTGTCAAGAGCAAAATCAAAAACATTAATGAAGCTAAACCTGTAATTGGACTTTTATCAAGTACAAAAGTGTGTTTCAGCCTCAAAATTGGTATTCAGCTCCAAGAAGACACGATTGAGGCTGTTCAGCAAAACAAGAAGGAAAACTAGGGACTCAGAGCAGCTGGAAACCAAGCAACATGACAGAAACCACCTTTCTGCAACAACCAATTTATACATATCTGGGGGTTACAGTTGAAAACCTGCTACATTTTGACAAACACATAAATAAGATAGTTAAAAAAGGTCACGCCAAGGATAGGGGTACTCAGATGCAAGGCATTCTCAATTTCATACTCTGTTAGAGGAATCATTGCCACCCAGCTCATACTCCCAGTACTGTAGTATGGTAAAATTATGTACCATTTCATCAGTGGGGCTTTACTGACCAAACTGGACACTGCATACAATAAACTGGCACACTTTGTACTACTCCGCCCCTATGATATTCATTACTGCAAAATGTACATCAAATCGATTTCCCCTGTGCTAAGTGATCACCATACTTGGCTTGCACAGTCCAAGATTAGCTTAACATATGCCCTATATAAGGGCATATAACCTCTGCCCTTCTACTTAAAAAGTTTCTTCTAACTGATCTTAACACATAGTTGTCCTTGGTAGTTAACTTACTACAGTGATCCTTAGATGTGAAATTATTTATAGTTATCCACAAATCCTGCTCATACATCACTTCTTTACTAGGCATACTGCCCAACACATACGTATATTTTGCTTCTTGTTTTCCCGTATGCAGCTGCATGACTTGGCACACAATACTGTAAACCTACTACAGAGCAGCTGAATTGTTACAAATTTGAAACTACTATACACATTGCACAGTTGTGAGATGTTTTCTGTAAGACACATACTGTACTGTACTTAGAAATAGTCAAAGCAAGTTATATGTTTGAGACATGTATGCTATTTTATGTAGGGTCTTGTTGTAGCTGAATAAACAACCCCCTAGCACAGCCATGTAGGACAGTACTAGACCTGTAGCTTGGCTTTGTGTCACCACCATGAGGGGAGAAATGATCTCAATACCTGGTGATCGGTTTGGTTAGTAAGTTTCAACATGGATTAGCCGATTCAATATTTTTAGTGGCCATCATTTTCTAGGGCTCAGCAATCACTTCATGGGCAGGTACCCAGTTGGTTACTAAGTATCAAAATGTGGTAGCAAAACCAACTGTTTTATTTGCCATTGGCCTCCTGGCAAACTGATTTGTCCCACTTTGATCTTGAGTGTATGAGAGGGGTGTGTGGCTTAGGGCAGCTATATACCAATTTTAATATGTTGACCCTCTATGAGGTACCATATCTTTTATGTCTGGCCATGTACCTGTAGACTGGCCTTGAGGCATAATGGTAGAAACATGGTAGGATGGGTAGGAGTTGAACATAAGAAAACATAAGAACCCTAATAGTACAATTCTAAACTTTGTGTGCATCATGTTTGCAATCCCAATAGTTTATTTTCAAACTTTGTGCAGTTTACCATTTGTGCAGTAGCAACCCTAATGAGGAGTAACATATTTTTTTATCGTGTGTGTGTATATATATATATATATATATATACACATACACACACACACACTATGCAAAAAACTTCATTTAATACATAATTTAGGGTTAAAACACAAAAAGTCAGGAAATGAAACCGTTAGAGTTGCCCCAACCCCCTCGTGTACCATCCCATCCTCCCTGAGATTGACAGATGCCGGGGTGTATCACTGGGGTTGTGAGGCCAGATTTTAAAATGTTTTTTTCTCAGCCCAGGGGTGCCCTAGACACTTAAATAAGGATGGGTTTTGCTCAACGGGCTTTGTTCAGCCCCATCTGAATAAAATAAATCATGTTTTACATATCTCTGGTAGTCTAGTGACCCCCCTCATGATAGGATATATAATGATCTCTAGTGCCTCCCCAATGTTCATAAATATTGTTTTTTTTATATCCCTGGTAGTCTAGTGGCTTCCCTGATGTGTCTAAAATAATAATTGTAATTCATATCACTGGTAGTCTAGCACACCCCCCATCAAACTAAAATATATAACCATCTGCAATTTCTGGTAGTCTAGTGGCTCCCAATGTGTATTTTATAAATATTGTTTTTAGATTCCTGGTAGTCTAGTGGTCCTCCCGACCTGTATTAAATTATAATTATTGTTCTTATACCTGGTAGTCTAGAGCCCCTCCATCATAATAAAATAGATAAGGATTTCAATTTCATGGTAGTCTAGTGGCCCCCCACCAGCCGTGCCAGCCCACCCAGCACCTCCCACCCTTCCCCAGCTGGTGACTGGCACAGCCTACCTCTCACCTCCATGGCCAGCTGCTGACTGTGTGCATTACAATCACTAATGCAAAGAGGCAGTCAGAAATAATTTCAGAGCGCCACTTTGCATTAGCGCTAGTACACACAGTCGGCTGCTGGCTATGGAGGTGAGAGATGAGTTGTGCCAGTCACCGCTGGGGAAGGTGTGTGCTGGGTGGCTGGCATGGCTGGGTGGGGGTGGAGGCCATAGACTACCAGGAAATTGAAATCATTACCTGTTTTATTATGATGAAGGGGGGGCCGTTAGACTACCAGGGATAAGAACAATAATATAATTAAATACAGATCTGGGGGGCCACTAGACTACCAGAAAGTTGCAGATGGTTATATATTTTATTATGACGGGGGTGCTAGACTACTAGGGATAGGAATTACAATCATTATTTTATACACATCAGGGGGGCCACTAGACTACCAGGGATATAAAGAAAATAATATGTATGAGCATTGGGGGTCCACTAGAGATTGTTATCTAGTTTTTCATAGTGGGGGGCACTAGGCTACCAGGGATATTTAAAATGTGATTATTTTTCATTTAGATGGGGCAGAACGATGTCCTCTGAGCAAAACCCAGCCTCATTTAACTTTGTAGGGCACCCCTGGGCTGAGAAAATACATTTTTAAATCTGGCTATCTCGTTCCTCGCTCTTTGTTCAAGAGTGAGCAATTTCTTTGATCATGACCCTGCAACTTCTTTGATCATGAGATTCTTTGATCACGATCGTGCATCGTGAGTGAGGGACGAGATGGCTAGAATAAAAAATCTATTTTCTCATCCCAGGGGTGTCATAGGAAGACAAACGAGGGTGGGTTGTACTCAGAGGGCTTTGTTCTGATGAACCATGGTGGTGGTTTATTACAATTCTTTGATTTTTTTTAAATTAGAAAAGTTTTTATTCTTTGGTCATGACCCTGCAAATTCTTTGATCGCGAGCCTGCGAATTCTTTGATCACTAGATTCTTTGATCACGATTGTGCATCGCAAGTGAGGGACAAGATGGCCAGATAAAAAAATCAATTTTCTCAGCTTAGGGGTGTCCTAGGAAGACAAATGAGGGTGGATTTTACTCAGGGGTCTGGCTTTGTTCTGACGAACCATGGTGGTGGTTTAACGCAATTCTTTGAATTGTTTTTAATTAGAAGAGTTTTTATTCTTTGGTCATGACCCTGCAAATTCTTTGATCATGAGCCTGCAAATTCTTTGATCGTGAGATTCTTTGATCGCCATATTTGATCGCGAAAGAGGGACAAGATGGCCAGATTTTTTATAATGGAATAGATAGGGAAAGTTTGCCAATCTTTAAGATTGAATATCTCGGCAATGGTTTGGTCTTTTTACTTGAAATTTGGAGGGTGTTTATGGCATGTGCTGTAGATGTGAAATATGGTGCTTATGTGTTGGACATTTTTTTTTTGCAGAGATATTGCGTGATGCACTTTATGTGTTGTGGACAGTGTTTTGAATTGTGCTAGTGGCTTGAAATTGATAGAGTGCCTATCCTTAGTGTCATGGATGTAGTTTTCAGTTATTGTGTTTGTTAAATGTCAACAGGTGTGGAATTGTGCCACTCTGATGAATGAAAATTTCAAATTTTGACATGCTATATCTCGGACATGGGTTGCTCTTTTTACTTAAAATTTGGAGGGTGTTGATGACATGTCCTGTAGATGTCAATAGATGTGTTTATGTGTCAAACAATATATTTTTTGTGGAGGTATTGTGCGGTGCAGTTTACATTTTCTGGACAGCATTTTCTATCGCTCTACTAGATTAACATTTGTTTGGTGGCTGGCCTTGGTGTTGTCAATATACTTTTTAGTCATTGGGTGTGTAATGTGGCCTGACACTTACAAGTTGGTAGGAGTGCGCAGCACTCCCACCAAATTGCACAACTTTCTACTTTTTTATTCTTCCTTAAAAAGTAAGGACATTCTATGCAAAAAACTTTGTTAATGCATCTGTTAGGGCTCTTCTACAGTGAAAAAAGTGAGCTATTTAGGGTTCTCACTCTTGCACTCTCACCTCCAGCCCGCCCCCACCAACAGGCATCGGTGTACAAGGGGTCATCGACCCTAATTCTCACCCCATTCTCTGCACCATGTGAGCTTGTTTACACATGGGATGGGGTGAGAGTTAGGGCTGATGACCCCATCACACACCCCAATGCCTGTTGGTGGAGGTGGGCTGGGGGTAGGGTGCAAGAGATGAGAACCCTAAAATCAAATTTCCTCACTTTTTCACGTGAAGAACTAACGATGCATTAATACAGTTTTTTTGCATAGAATATATATATATATATATATATATATATATATATATATATATATATATATATATATTCTATGCAAAAACTGTGTTAATGCATCATTTAGGTTAATATATACATATATATATATATTAGAGGCAAAAACTTCAGTTTAGTGCATTAGTTAGTTAAATTTCATTAGCACAAAGTGAGGAAATTAGTGTTGTTGAAAGCTCCCCTTGATGGCCTTATCATTCCTCACCTTCTACCGGCATCGGGTAAGAAGGCCAGCCCCAACTCTCACCCCATCAGATGTGCAAAGAAGCAGAGGTACAGGAGAATGGTGTGAGAGTTAGGACTGACAACCCCAATGCGCACTCCGATGCTGGTTGGGGTGTGACGGAGGGCAAGGGGGCTTTCAACCCTAACACCAAATTTCCTCACTTTTGTTGCTGTGGAACAACCCTAAGTAATGCATTAAATGGAGTTTTTTGCCTCTAATTTCCCTTCTTTTTGAAAATGATAACAAGAAATAGTGAATGTAATGCAGCGGGAGGGCTCTGCGCTCCCACCACGTGATGTCTTGTCACATAGTAACATGGTTCCTGCAAACGCAAATGGTAATGCGCATGGTGACACAAAGTGAAACAGAAAGATAAACAGTACTGTAGACACAAATGGTTAAAATAATGCAAACACTAGTGCAAATGAAAATGCAAAAGGTAACACACATGGTGCCGTAGACGGGAACGGTAAGTGAAACGGGTATGGAACCACAAGCAGAAGTGGTAAGGGTAACAGTAATGTAAGCGCACAGGCTGGTCTTCCCCAAAAGCTGCATAGAGAAAGACAGTGAGTACAAAGAATGCATGCATAATAATGGGTCTCGGAGCAGAAAATGAAGAGCTGGAATACTAAATTGCTTATATCTCAGGAACCGTACAACATAAAAAAAATGTTAAAGTCATATGCTGTATAACTTTCCTGGCTAGTTCTGTGCTTAGCCCCCAGTGGGGGGGGCTAAGCATTTTTCTGATGAAAAGTCCTTATCTCGCACCGTTTCCAAGATACGGACCCTGAAAGGCGCGGTGAATGCCGTAATGTTATCCTATGGGGAGAAAAGAGAAGTTTGGAGTGTGATAACTTTAGCTCCCTATAATATTTTTTCACAAAACCACTGAAAGGTACATCTGTGTGATGTTGGATTTCTTCCCTCCAAATTTCAGCCCAAAAGACCAAACCGTTATTTTGCAGCAGGACTGCAAAGGATTCCTGTAATGTGGTGGACGCCGTAATGTTATCCTGTGGGAAAAAGCATCAACTTTGCAGTGCTGTAACTTTACCGCCCTGTAATATTTTTTCACCAAAACACTGAAAGGCACATTTGTGAGATGTTGACTGTGTTCCCTCAACATTTCAGCCCAAAAGATGAAACTGTTCTTTTGCAGCAGGGTGGCAAAGAATTGCTGTCATTTTGCCATAGCCTGGAAAAGTAGTGTCGCAATTTGCGAAAGCTTTCACAAAAATTTGTGACACTTTCATGAGTGCAACATTACTTTGCAAAAGTACTTTTTCCAGAAATTTGAAAACCATATTTCTAGGGTGTTTAACCTCAAAATAAAGACATGCCTAGCATCCTCAGGGTCCAACTAGGTAAACACAAAAATAATTGTGTTGCTAGAGGGTCCCAAATTTAAATGCCAAGCATTTTTCTGATCACCAACTGAAAACAAAATGGTGGATTTGCAAAAGTAAAAGGGCCATTTGCAAAAGTAAAAACTGCATTTGCAAAAGTGTCAAACTTTTTGTTAACTTTTCCCATTGACTTATAATGGGAAACTGTTTTTTGAATAACTTTTCAACCGTTTAATATTTTTTCACAAAATCTTCAAAAGGCATATCGGGGACCCCGACTACACGTTCCCTGAAGATTTTGGACCAGTCGTGCAAACTGTGCGACCTATAGAGATGACCAAAGAATTGCAAAAAAGTGTAAATGCATGCAGATCATGCTTAATAACTCCATAGCCGTATATCCAAACAGTACGAAACCTGGCAGATCCCAAGATGTATGGCTCTTGATTGTGTATTCCAAATTTCAGGCAAATCCATTGAACAGTTGCAAAGTTATTAAGGTGCAATGTTTTAGATTTAACATGTAAATGGCTCCTATGCCATAATATATACAGTATATATATATATATTTATGAAGCTGTGGAAGCACAGGACCCTCCGGGCCCTGCATTTCCATTTATAGCACAGCAGTGACCAAATTGTCAGCATAACTTTCTTACTACCCTACCTCATGTACCTGTTAGAGACAATTTTAGAATCCCCACCAAAACGTAATTCTGCACAACTGCAAAGCCATTCTATGCCACAGGTGCAAAAGCACATTTTGGGCAGGAGTTGAAAAATTACAGCTGTGACATACATGAGGAGGGGTAATAAGAAGGCTATGTTGAAAATCTGGGGTCAAAATATTTAAAATTTCAAAAGTTATGAGCGGGCTTCAGGGTTTTAAATAATTGATAAGCAGTTTTTTTCTTGGAACAATACTAACTGTACAGAAGGCATTTATACAGTATATGTTTTCTAGAAGTGTTATGTTTGTTAAACACAGTGATGCAAGTGCTATGCATTTTCACAATGTTTTAGAACTTTTATGAGCAAAACGCTAATCAATTTTTGGAGTTAAATAAAACCCCGGGCTTAGTGAAATTGCAAAGGATGTTCATAACTGTCATTTTTCCATATTTTGACCCCACATTTTCAACATATTCTTATGACTCTACCTCATAAACCCTGTGGATGGAAATTTCAAATCCATGCCAATACACCATTCCACAACACAGGTGTGAAAACACATTTCAGACAGGATATGAAAAATGGCAGCTGTATTGTTCATGAGGTGTTGTGAAATAATGGCTATGTTGAAAATTTGTACTCAAAATATTGACAATTACCAGTTATGCACCTGCATATAAAAATCCCAATGAATGTTCACAACTCGACCATTTTTAGGAATGTTTTCACCAAATTTTCAATATGGCCTTTTTGGTACCCCACCTCATGAACACTGGTGATGACATTTTCATTATTCAAAAGGTGATTTCTTGCAGCATCCACGAAATCACCTTCCAGGCCCAATTAATGAAATTACAGTGCAAGTGTTTATGAGGTGTGGTCCCAAAAAGGCTATGTTGAAAATTTGGTGAAACAATTCCAAAAAATGGCAAAGTTATGAGTATAGGTTCAAAACACCTTTGAAATACATTATACTGCACTTACCATAATTCCTCAATTTATGGTTCAGATTTGAAGTGTGCAACGTAACTCAATCCACAGAAGATGGCAGACTATGGCCTCCGGTGGTAAGTGTAGGTTAAGGGGGAGTGTGGGGTGGTAGATTGTCAGTTGGAGGGTCAAGCTGGGGGAGGGTGATGATGGGGTAGACGAGGGACCATTTTCTATTTTTCAGGTTAAAAAAAAGATGGGGGACTGTTTTCTTTCTGCAGGAGTTCATTAATAAAATATTTTAGGACACTGGGAGTGGGCTCCCCACTGTCCCACACTGCTGGGGGGATGGAGGCTCTGAATGCAGACACAGAGATTGGGCACTCCAATGTCAGCCAATAAATAAAACAATGGGCAGTGGGGGTGCTCTATAGAGTACACACTCATTCAGAGTTCAGTCTGCAGCCAGCCAAGGTAGTGAAAAGAGGGCTTTGCTGGTCACCAGCTGGGGATCGGATTGGGGGAGTGGGATGGTGGGTTAGTACCAGACAAAGTGGGGGGATGTGGGGTTCACTAGATCATGAGGGTTATCTTTTTTTTTTGCTATTTAAGGGGACAGGGATCAGGGACAGGGAGGGACCACTGGACTACCAGGGAAGTTTATTAAACAAACAATACCAGGAGGGTGATGGGGGATTGGGGAGGGGGTGGGACCACTAGACTACCAGGGAATATTTGTAGAAATAACAGGAAAGTGATTGGACATTGAGAAGAGGGGTGGGACCACTAGACTACCAAGGAATATTTTAAGAAATAACACGTTGACGATCAGATATTGGGAGAGGGGGATGGGATCACTAGACTGCCAGGTAATATTTCTACAATAAGAGGAGGGTGATTGGACATTGGGGGAGGGACTACTAGGCTTCCAAAGATTTGACAAAGTAAGGTAAATGCAGTTCAATGTATTTCAATGGGGTTTTCAAGTCTGGTGCAAAACTTTGTCATTTTGAAAGATTTTGACATCAAATTTTCTACATACCCTTTTTGAGATCCCTCCTCATGTACAACAGTGGTATTATTTCCCAAATCCTGCCTGAAAAGTGCTTTTGCAGTCAGTTGGTGAAATCATCTTTCTGGCAAGATTTAAACATTTTCACCATACTTGTTTATGAGGTGGGGTCATAAGAAGTGTATGTTGAAAATTTGGTTCAAAATGTGTACCAAAATGGCAAAGTTGTGTGCATCTGTTGACATTTTGCTACGCTCCCTCCTAACTTTGGTAATTTTCAGTATTTTCACCCAAATTTTCAACATAACCATTTCTTTACATCACCTGGTGAACATGATATCTGTGAGTTTTAAATTCCTGGCCAAAATGTGTTTTGTCACCTGTGGTCTGAAATGACATTGCGGTGGCACGATATGATGTTTTGGTGGACATTTGAAAATTCTCAGCCCAGTGTTCATGAGGTGGGGTAACAACATGGTTATGCTGGCAATTTGGTTGCTCTTTTGGCTGAAAGGCTTGCATGGCAACATACATGAATGCATCAGCCACCTCATGCTAACTGCTCCCCCAGAATTCCATTTCTTCAACATACTGTAGCCCATATACTAGCCTGCTGGAATCAACTGCAGAAGCATACAGTAGTTCCGGCTGGTTTCATGTGGCACTGCTTGTCTATGCCAGCTCCCCTCCTCAACCACCCTCTGAACCAAGGATGTTTCTTTTTATCATCATCCCCACTTGTTTAGAACCAATCAGCCCATTTGTGTCCCCATCTGTTTCCCTGCAGTTGCTCTACTCTGCCCCCATCCTGCCTCCTTTTGGTACTGCCCTCTGTCTTGCTGTCTCTTTCATTGCCTTCAATTCAGCCAAAATATTCAATACCACACCTGTCGTCTCTCCTACTGTTTGCTCTTTGAGGGCTCGGTCTTAAGTGAAGTAATTTATTTGTCAGTGCTCTCTCTCTAACAAAGAGGTAATCTTTGGATATAAAGTGTACCAGCTATGCAGATAGTCTTATTACTAGCATGGGATTTGTAATCATTTCTACGCTGCACCTCTGCTGGGGGCTGGGTTAAAACATTTTTCCCTGTTCCACCTGCCTGTGTGGCTTATACATCCCAATCTAAGAGTACTTCTGTAGTCTCCTTATTATGCTGGTGCGTTTCAGCAGCCAACATCTTGCGGTAGTGCAGATTTGGAGGTGCAGTCACTGTTGGGCAAATGCAGGACATGCATCAGTAGGTGCATCCCTCATTCCCCAATCAGCCTGCATGCCGGTGCCACACCACCCGGGTGAGCACATCTAAGGAAAGGTTCACTGTAATCTGAACAAAGCTTGTCACACACAGCTGACCTCCCAACGTGCTTACCCAGAAATGCAAACATGGCGGCACACAGCCTGCCAAGCTGCCAACTTCGGGAGTGCCAATTCCCCCTGTCAGCTTACCCTGCCCTTAATGTATATGCTGATGGGGGAGCCCACTCCCTGTTGGCATAAAGAACCCCCCATTTGTTATATGCTGAGGGGGGTGCCAATCTCCCTCAGCTGTTGCCCCCACCCCCCACTGTCCTTGTGTTGCCAACGGGGTGACCAATCCCCGTTAGCATAAAGTACCCCTCTTTAGTTGTGTGCTAACAGGGGTGCCCAATCCCTCATTGGCTACAGCTGCTCCCCCAAAATACCAGGCTCTGTTGGCACACTGGGAGCCCACCCCAGCTTGCCACATGCCCCTGTAAACAGAAAAATGGTCCCGCAATGTTTTTTTTTCTGTGGAAAAGTGAATGGTCCCTTGGCAGTCTCCCTGCCCCCTCCCACAACCAGCACCCACTCACTGTGCACCCTGCCTCCCCACACCCCCCTCACCCCATATTTACCTGCAGAGTCCGAGCATGATGATCTTCGGTGGACCAGGAACATATCTGCACTCTTTAAAGCCAACCGCGAACTGAGGAAATGCCAGTAAGCTGTATAATGGAATAAATAAGGTTTTTTTAAACCTTGATGCATATCTCAAGCATTTTTTGGAATTTTGGCATCACATTTTCAACATGGGGTTTTGGGACCCCTCCTCATGAATTCTGGCACTGTCATGGCATTATTCGGTCCTGAAAGGTGATTGCGCAGTCACTCCATGGAATCACCTTTCAGGACTGAGTAATGAAATGACAGTGCCACTGTTCATGAGGGGGGCTCTCAAAAGGTCTATGTTGCAAATTTGGTGATAAAACTCCCAGAAATGTCTGTTTTACGAGTGCGCATTGTGCTGTTTCTACGCATACTTGTAACATCATGAATTTGTAATATTTTCACTCCAGATGTTCAAAATTGGCCTTTTTTCACACCTCCTGATGAACAATACAGCTGTCATTTTACATGTCTTGCCTGAAATGCGTTTTCGCACGTCCAGCGCAGAATAGCGTGGTAGCTGTGCGAAATCACTTTTCGGAACAGTTTGAGGAAATGATGGTGACACTGTTCATGAGCAGAGGTCCTAAAATGCCTATGTTGAAAATTTGGTGCTGAAAGTTCATAAAATGACTGTGTTGCAAGCGTGCATTCGCAGTTTCCAAGCACCCTTGTAACTTTGCAGATTTGCAATATTTCCATGCCAGATTTTCAACACTGCCATTTTTTCACACCTCCTTATGAACAGTACAGCTGTCATTTTTCACATCCTGCCCAAAATGTGTTTCCATACCTGTGGCACACAATGGCGTGGTTGCTGTGGGAAATCAACTTTTGGGACAGAGTAACAACATCGCAGTGGCACTGTTCATAAGGGGAGGTCCCAAAATGCCTATGTTACAAATGTGGCTACCAAACTCCCAAAAATAATTGGGTTACAGACGTGTGTTGCACAGTTTGTATGCATGCTCATTGCTTCACCAATATTTCCTATTGTCACTCCAGATTTTCAACGTTGCCATTTTTTTACACCTCCTCATGAACAATACAGTTGTCATTCTCCACATCCTGCCCAAAAATTTGTTTTCGCCCCTCAGTCTCCAAATGACACAGCCACTGTGCAAAACCACCTTTCAGCTAAAAAAGTGATTGTGCCTCTTTTCATGAGGTGGCCTGACAAGCAGCCCATGTTGAAAATGTGGAGTGAAACTACCACCACATGCCTACAGTGTTAGGGTTTCCAACTGTATTACCCCACCCGGTACAGACTGACAGCCATCAGGGGTGTGACTTGGGATCATCGGATGTAATGCTTATGCCATTCCACCCCCCACCCCCACCCTACAGCCACTGACAGGCATTGTGGTGTGCCTTGCACTGTTTGGCTACAAAGTTCACCCCATGCTCCTATACTGCACCCACATTAGTGTATTTCCTTATGGAATGGGGTAAGTATAACACCCAAAGACCTCAAAGTACACCACGACACTTGTCAGTGTCTACAGGGTAGGGTGAGGTACAATGACATGAGCGTTATACCTGATAACCCAAAGGCACACCCCAATGCCTGTCGCTCTCTACAGGGTGGGGGTGGGGTTGGTGTCACTTCAATACTTCACTGCCATTCCTATTATGCGTCTCTAGCTCCGGCACTGCCAATGCCAATGCCAGTGTGACAACATTCGGCATTGACAAATGCTTGTAAGGGATAATATTTTCTCTCTTACACTAACTCCAAATCTGCTGTTTGATGATCCCTACCTCAGTTTTTAACCCCTATTTACTCCCTTAACTGGATCCACTATCTCTACAAAACCTACCCTAGAAATACCCCCTAGGCTGTCTGTCTCTTAACCAGTCTGAAACCCTTTGTACTACACTTGAACTTAATCTATCCCATATCTGTTTTGCTCAGCCTTGCTTCTGTTGGTGGTCAAAATCTAATGCACTTTTACACTATTGTCCTGCCCTTAGCTTCTGTTTTCTACAATTACTGTAACTGCCTTTATTGTACTACAGTCTTAACCTTGTCATTCCTGATTACCTGTTGCACGGTTATTGTTTTTGTACTATTGTTTCAATCTCTGCCTGTACTTATCCTATATATCAAAACTGCATGTATAAACCAAAGCTATACCTCTGTCAACCTGCCTACTGTAATTGCTGTAGCTACTCTACTGCACTTAATCCCTTACTTTGTAATTCCCTGATGATTACAAAATACTGTTTACTGTAATGTTCTTGTTGCCTGTAATGTACTTTCCTTGGTTGTGCCTGAAAATAGTGAGGTTTTTATCTAGTGCACTTACCCAGTTAACAAAACCAAATAAATAAAATCTATAAAGGCATTGGAGTGCAGGGCTCGGTGCCCCCACAAGATAAGAAGGGTACAATCATACTTTCTCAAAAAGTAAGGACAGCCTTGGTAAAAAAAACTCCATTAATGCATCAGTTAGGGTTCCAGCAACAAATGTTTGGAAATGTGCTGTTAGAGTTTCAGCCCTAACACCCCACCACTACTATGCAGGAGGCAACAGGCATGGGGGTGACTTGGGGTTGCCAACCCTAATGTTCACCCCATTATCCTATACTGTAACCATCTCACCTTACTTACATGTGGAATGGAGTGAGCATTAGGGTTGACAACCCCAAGGCATACCCCCATGCCTGTTCCTACCTTCACGGTGGGGATGGGGTGTTAGGGTTGGAAATACTAACTGCACATTTCCAGACTTGTGTTGCTGGAACCCTAACTGATGCAATAACAACATTTTGTTTTGCTAAGAATATAGATGATAGATAGATAGATAGATAGATAGATAGATAGATAGATAGATAGATAGATAGATAGATAGATAGATAGATAGATAGATAGATAGATATTATACAGACATGGCAGCACCTGAATAGTTAGGGTTGAGCAGGCTGTTTAATGTTAACGCCAAATGTTTGTACCATAATATTTTTATAACTTTACAGTCATTTGAAGAAATTGCATGAAATTTTGCATGTGTGGTCTGGGTGGAAAGTTTTTAAGACATGGCAAGCTTCATGATGGCTCCTCATCTGAATTCCAAGATCTGAAAATTTAAACATATGAATTGATTCTTAACTTATAGGGTTTTAAAATTTGGCTTCTAAGTATGCTCAGTAGCATTTTCATGGTAACTGTCTGGTACAATCATAGATAAATAGATGCATTGACACTATTGGCAGATAAGGGCCTATGGCCCTCCTAGTCTGCCCATTTGAGCTTGTAAGTTCACTTTATGTTTTTCTTGAAGTCTGTTGCCCCATACCCTTGACCTCCAGAATTCCCTTATATCTATCCCATGAATTCTTAAATCCAGTGATTGTTTCAGCCTCTACCACTGCCTATGGCAGGGTGTTCCACTTGTCCAGCACCCTTTCTGTGAAGAAATTATTTATTATGTTTCCTCTGAATCACCCTCCCTCCAACTTCATCCCATGCCCTCTAGTCCTGAAACATATTTTGTACTGGAAAATAGTGTATTTATTTCACTAGAAAATATTTTTTTTTGTTCACAAGAAAAAATGTTATGGTCATGAATTTTAGTCTTAATAACCTTAGCAAGGTTTGACAAAATTGCATTTAAATTTATATGCAGGGTCAGGGTACCAATTTCTTATGATTTAGAGAGTTTTGTGATGGCCTTATATCAGGATTCAGAGATCCAGGGAGAGTAAAATGAAAAAAAAATGCTCTTTTTTGGCCATTTTGTGCTTGCATCTAGAGCAAAATATATCTTAAGTTTTGTTCGAACATTTTCAGGGTAGAAGCAGCTTAACCTAAGGAGATACCTTTCAAATATGTTATGAAGAAATACTAATTAGTTCTCAAGTTAAGGTTTTAAAAATGTGGCTTCTGAGCATGGATTGAGTAGGCACTTTAATGTTAAACTCTAATTGTTGCACCTTAATAACTTTGGTACATGAAATTTTGCATGCACAGTTAGGATGCCATATTTATAGCACTTGAGCAGTTTTGTGATGGCTTCTTGTTCATATTCTGAGATCCAGGGAGTTTAACAACACTTTCAGTGTTTTTTTGTTGTTGTTGTTGTTGCTTGCATCTTGACAAAAAAAAAATGTGAATTATGATCCAAATTTTTCAGAATACAAGGGATGTGGCACAATAGTAGGCCTTGTAAAGGCGTTGTGAAAAAAATATTGATCAGTTCTTGAGTTATAAGGTTTTAAATATGGCTTCTGGGCATGCTCAGTAGGGTTTTCAGGATAACTCTCTGGTATGAACAACCAATTTATTTTTGCTTGCCATTTTTGTTTCACGAGAACATATTTTTTATGCTTGTGAGAAAAAATTTTTGTGTCATGAGTGCTACTATCTTGATTTTTCTTTTGGGCAAACATTTTTTTTCTAGAAACACATACATGTAGAATGATGCTTTCTAAAACCAAACACCTGTACTTAGGTAAACAGAAACTATTTAGCTAGATTCTGGGTTGATTTGATGAAAAATTAACCAGAAATGTATTTTCTGGGTACCCCAAAAGTCTTGAGATCACCAGCTTAGTGAGAGGTGTGAGAAAGTGGGAACAAAGAGTCTGCAAAATAAAAAAAAAAGAGAACAAAGAATTTGTTGTTCAGAACTTAAAACATTTGAACTTTGTACTCCAAATTAACTGTTACTCATAACTCAGTTGTTTAACATTGTTTCACCACATTTTTAGCAAGCTTATGTTTTTTTAAAGCCCTTACATGAACTCAAATCCAAAAGTGGATGTCCTGCGCTCAGTCAACAGTAGGTTCACTTGCAAAAAGCTGCTAGCTTATGATAAGCCCCCTTGAAGGCTTGGAGCTGAGGTGCTAGGGGCTAGCACTGTGAACTGTGAAGATAAATCAGCAATTTAGTTGAAAATTGTTTGTGCTTTGGTTTTCTGAAGGATCGCTGCATCTTTTGAATGAACTTATATGAACTCAGTGGGTGACAAATGTCACTTCCACCTCAAAATGTAAAAGTGTGAAGAAAGAATTCTTTGTTCACAACATAAAAAAGTATGAACAAAGAATTCTATTTTTTCAACAAAGAAAAGTGCAAAGAATTCTTTGTTCACAACATAAAAATTTAGACGTTTCACTTGGAATCAACTGTTACATATAACTCCATTTCTTACCATTTTTTAACCAATTTTTTTAAGGCCCTTTGATGAACAAAGTGGGTGATAATTGTCACTTCCACTACAAAAAGTGTTTTTTTTTTTTGTAATGCCATAAAAAACATTTTATGGTTTGGTTGCTAGTCCTTAACCTCTTTTTATGTCATGCAGGTTTAAAATATAAGCTCTGAGAATTTGGGACATAAATATTGAAAAATGGGATGTGTTACAGTACAATTCTGCTGGTAGACATGTAATGCTGTGGTACAGGATTTGCATGGATACCAAACGTGCCATATTAATTGTGTATACATGGAATTTCTCATACATACATTAAGCTAATGTACATAAGATTATTTTATGGTACTTTCATGGGGGACCCTATGTAATTCCCACACCTACATAACGCATAATGGGGGCTATGCTTCTGTACCCAGAAATGGATTGTACTTTGCAGTTCTCACAAGGGTCTGCACTTCTGCAGCCAGACATGGTTGTGTATGTCTTGCAGTGTGCATGTGTATATGTGGCTTCTGCAGCCAGCAGTGCTTTTATAATTTAAGCTTCTTAACTTTCTCAAAAAGAAAGAAAATTCCTTGCAAAAAAACTGCATTAATGCACCCATTGGTGTTCAACTTAATGCCACAAAAGTAGGGAAATGTGGCATTAGGGTTTCTAATCCTAACTCCCAACCCCCAAGAGCAGCAAAAGGATAAAACCACACAAGCAACCACAGACAGCTTTTTATCATGTAAGACAAATAACTTACAGTTTCCAGATGACACAAATGGCATCCATCATCAGGGTCCGGAACATCTGGGGCCAAAGATGAACCTGCCCACTGCAAGATATACACATCCACCTCTGACTGCAAACAGAAATCCTCAATAGACAAATCACAACACTATTTCTATCTGCAGAAGTGCAGGATCCTGCAAGGCTAGAGCTTCTACAGCCACAGATGCACATGCACAATGCAAGACATGCACACCCACTTCTGGCTGCAAATGCACTGGATCCTGTGGAACCTGTGCTTCTTCAGTCACAGATACAAATCTGCAGTCTCTGAATTATAAACCTTCTTCTGTCTGCAGAAAAACAGGCCCCTGCATCCATGCACAGTGTAAGACACACAAGTCCATGTCTGGCTACAGAGGCACAGGCCCCTCTCTTGTGGATGTTACTTAGCCTAATAAGGATTAGGCACCAAAGGCACAGCGAGGGCATTTATTTCCAAAGGGCCTTAATACTATTATGAATCAAATCTAGAATTATGATAACATTTTTAAATGTACAGTTTTTTTCTCTTTTGTTTGGAGGAGTTGTAGTATAGACTGTCATGTGGAATTAGAGGAGGTGCTGTGTACTTCTGCATTTTAAATAAACATGACTGAGAGTGAGACTTGGAGATATGTCTGTGACTGGGAAAGAGCATGTACACTTCATACTGATGATCAGGAACTGTAGTCCATTTCAGGATTGTCACTGGCATATAGATTTTACCTTACGATGCTCAGAGCACTGGCAGTATGGCACGGGCAATAAGGACACCAAATACAGGATTTTCCACCCCCTCCTTGAGGTTATCCCCCCAGTGTAGGAATCCTTCAGTGGGGGGAGTCCTCCACAAAAAAGTGATTGGCGACATTGCCGATTGGTACCCTAATTGCCCAGCACCAGAACACTGGCTGGGTCCGATGGCAGAACCGCAGATTTCAATAGCTCAGCTGTTCATTTTAGCAGTGCCACTTTGAAGTAAAAATTACAATTTGATTCAGAGTGCAGTGATATTGATTTGTGTAATATAGCTTTGTTTACACCAGTGGTCCACTGTTTTTGAGTAATGGATTACCAGTAAGCTACAGTAGTTAGCCAGTAAGTAAATAGCTGTTTCCCTGCCTATAGTATACATTGTTTCAAATTAAAGTTATTAAGGATCTAATACTTGAAAGTTTTAGATTTCAAATCTTTACAGTTTTCTCAGAAATAAAATAACAGTAACATATGGAATAGTATACAGGTGATCGTACAAAAGAAGTCTGTGTTTCCATCTGGGAAGTGATGACATCATAGATACCTTGAGAGCAAAGCTCCTCGTAATCAAAACTTGTGACTTCACCAGTTATTATGTATGACACTTTGTTTGCCATTTCTGCCTTTTTATGAATTCACAATACAGCTGCTTTGGAAAACCCTATCATGTCTTTTAGTACAGTCTTACTCCGTTTACCCAAACTGCTTGGAGGACATCCGATAAGTTTGGGTAAACGAGAGGTAACAGATGAACAAGAATGCATATGGTGATGAGCATCAGACAGCCAGGTTGGACTTAGTGATGTTTGTTTCTGCCAAGGATATTTCACGATTTTTGTTCCCTGAAACCCCCAACACAAACACTTTCAACAACCATCTGGAAACAGCAGTTCCCTTTCAAAGTCAAAAAACAATTCTGCAGTACAACAACCTGAGCACACATGAAACAGCCACCATGAGCAGAGTTCTATAATGTTGTTTGTGCCTGAAGCAGTGTGCAGCAAAGCTGAAGAACAAGTCTCTAGTCACTGAACAAGCAATGACAGGAGCTTGCCAGGAGATGCCAAAAGAAATGGGACATTAACGGTTGCATACTCAAATCTGCCCATACGTTTAATCCACTATGCAACACCTTCCAGCACAAGAATTTACAATTGTCACCCAGGAGCAGAGTTCTAAAATCTGAAAGATCCAAAGCAGGGCACAGTTCAGCTGAAGACTGCAGCTGTATTGTACTCAGAGGTGTAAAAACATTGTGTGCAGTGAAACAAGCAACTGAAAGAGCAAGGATGGAAGCTGTAATTAATGGCTGTTTTCCCATGCAGCAGTTGTGAATTCAATTAAGCATACAGGTACTTGTAGTTAAGCAGAATAACTTATAAATGGTAGTTTTAACAGTGGCTGTTGAGGGAAACAATGGATAATGCTTACTTATGCAAGTGTAAACACATGTCAGCACTACAGCTGGGGAAACATCAACAGTTCCATTAGATAGGAGGTTTGGATTTTTGGGGGTCAGATAAATGGGGTTGGAATGTATTTCTTTCAACACCAAAAGCATTGTGTGTGGAACCACACACTACACAAACCAATGTATGGATGACCATAGGAAGGAAGTCCGTGTTTCCATCTCAGGAGGTGATTACATCATAGAGACCTTGCAGAGTATGCAAATCACGCAGAAAGACATGGATCTTGGGAGGGGCATAGTCAGAAGTGACCTAGGTGGCCCATGGCAGGGTGATGCTGATCACCAAACTAATGTCCACCCTCTAAACACAGGTGACAGTGGATATCCACTCTGTCCCTGGCTGCTCACACCACACCAATGGCCTGCGGCCCCATCACAGGAACAGTACAATGAGGCACATGCCACCACACGCAATGTCATAGAGCGGGTGTTCGGGATGCTGAAGGCACATTTCCATTGCCTGGACACATCTGGCGGTGCCCTACAGTACAGCCCCTCGAAGGCCTGCTGGCTATTCCTGGCCTGCTGCCTCCTGCAGAACATGGCCAACAACTGTGGGATAGCTGTAGAGGTTGAAGAGGGGGACAGCGATGGGGACGATGAGGACACTGGTGTAGACGGTGATGGGCAGCCCCCCCTTGGTTGAAGGGACCCCCGACTGATCCGGATGTCACAGCTGCACTGGGACACCATCACAGAGGAGCACTTCAACCAACCCAGGTAAGTCATAGGGCCATGTGCAACCACCAATGGCAAGTGCACAACCCACAAACACACATGGACAAACCCCAGGGGCACATGTCATAAAGATAATTGGCTGAGCATGGAACCACACACGCCATCAGGGATGGGCAAGGCCTAACACGGTACATGGTCACACACACACACACACACACACACATATCCCCCACAAGACATGCACAAAGGGTAGGAGGCACACCGACCCCAACCGCCACCCCTAGCCACACACACGTCCACAGACCACCATGCCCAGTGACAGCGTCCATGGATGCCAGCATGCTGAGACTCGGACTGGTGCCAGATCTGTCACTGATGATGATGATGGAGCTCACATCATGGACAGTGATATGTGTGGGCAACAGGATGGCCACACAGCAGATTACAGCATGGGCATAGCCGTGGGTGGTGCAGCTGTGGAGGCCTGCATAACATCACAGTCCCAGCCTGTGCCTGTCTGCACCAGTGGGACACCGATATGGGGACCTCCAGAGGAGGGACCTGAACAGGCTTGCCCACATGCGGGCACATGCCAGGTGAGGTGCAGTGCCACAACCAGGCAGGTGCACCATCCATACACTGGTTCTATCCATATGGGTATCGCGGTGGGCATGTGTCCACCACATGGGGGTGGGCCGTCCAGTGTGGGCAGTGGTGGTGGTGGTGGTGGAGATGGTGTTGGGGGGGTTGCAGCATGGCTGGGCTGTGCGGGATCGCACACACCCGGGGGTGGGTGGCCTTTGATACTGGATTGTACTGATATTCCCTCTCCATGTTTGCACCCTAGGCCCTGAAGAGCGGTGCTGAGCCCGCAAAGACCGACACCAAGGCGTGGGTAGGGGTGCTGGGCAACAGCCATGGGCAGCCAGTCCCAACGTAGAACAGTGCCCGGATCAGGCCGATGAGGGTGAGTGCCTTTCTTCCAGGATATTCTGTGCATGCTCTGTTGCAGGGCAGGTGGTGGGGCATGGCCACCATCCATTGACACCACTGCCGTGCACACCACATGGTACAGTCAGCACTGTCCAGTGGCACTGCATGTGTTGGTGTGCATCGCTGGTGGTCCATGCATGCACCGGGTACATGGCCGTGCCACTGCCTTTGCACCACATAGCCATGTCACTGTATAGCCATGGTGATGCTATGTGGGACTTGGGCTGTGGGTGTGTGCAGTGGTCTGCATGGCTGTGTGCACCTCAGTGGGCAGGTCATGTGGACATGACCACTGTGGGTGGTCGCACACCAGCACAGGGGCATGTCCAATGGCTGTATGCCATGCACAATAGGTGGGCTGCAGGGGATGGGCATTCACACCTATTGACCCTGCTCCCTTGTCCTAGGTGGACAGAGAATGCTGCGGATGGAGAGGGCCATGCAGGAGCTGCTACAGGTTGCATGGGTGTCTTTGGAGATCCTGCAATGGTTGGACTAGCATGGTGTCCGGAGGTGTTGTGGCAGGAGGTGCCACAGGAGTGGGGAGCGGGGTGCCCACTGAGACATCCGTGCCCCAAGTTCAACCCTACCCTCCTGGACCCACCCTCACACCCCTCCTTCCCTCTCCCATTTGTTCACCCCTGCCCTTTACCCACCCCCACCTGGTTTATGACCCTCACCCCCAATTAATGTGCATATATTTGTATGTAGTTGTATTCTACCTTATAATATACATTTGTTTTGTTATGCCTACTGTGGTGGTCTCAGATTTGCAGTGGGCTACAGGTGCTCAGCTGCAGTGGTGTGCATGGTGTCAGGGGTGGTGCAGTCATGGGCGTATATGTGTGTGTCTATAGGGGAAGTGACTATGGTGTGGGCGTAGCTATCAGTCACTGTCTGTGGTTTGTGTTTTGTTCCCTGTGCACTAGATGACTGTGTGCAGTGGTCCACGATGCATGCATTGTGTCTATGGTGCCCCTGTCATATTGTCCATGGCCTGTGCAGCTGACACCCTTGCATGTCTGTTATCTGCACGGTCCGCTGGCATGTCAGTGGTGGCTGTCCATGCTGTACAGCCACTGTACCCAGCACAATGCCGGGTTGCCTCCTGTCACTGGTGTGGTGCACATCTGCCTCGGGTGGTACTGTGGCCTCTGCTGTTGTTGTCCCACCTCCACACTGTCGCTTGTGTCTGTTGCAGGGGATGTGCTCCACTGTCTGTCACTTGTGCTCCAGGCACATGCTGGTGGTGTATAGCTTCATGGTGCCTGCACAGGGTGGCTGGAACACCTGTGCCATGGAGGGGTGTTGGCCATGTGTACGTGGTTTCCTGTGGCCACATGCCAGTGGCTTGGTTGACCCACTACTGTGTCCCTGTGTTGGTGTGCTCTTGGGTATGGGTGGGTGTTTGTCCATGCACTGTGTTGCATCCTGTGTGGTGCATGCTTCCATGCACCACTGTGGGTGTCTGTGCTGGCTGTTGTAGCCAGTACTGGGATGGGGTGTGTCCTTGGGAGGGTGTGCAGGGTGCTGTACCACTGGTGGTGGGGTCTGGGGCATGCCCTGTCACATATGGGGTACCTCGTGTGCTGACACATGGTCGGTCTCTCAGCTGTACCTTGGGGGGGGACTGCATGGTGGCACTGTGTATGCAGTCGCTGCATCGCTGTCTGCTGCCACCCACTGAAGGGTGCTCGTGGTGGGGCTTCCTTGCATGGTTCTGTGGTGCACAGGGTTGCATTGTCACAGTGGGGGTGGTGGCATGCATGGGGTGTCCTGCACTGGTGGGCGCTGCTCCTGGGCATGGTGTCTGGGGATCGCGGTGCAGGGTGTGCTCTGCATTGGTGGGATGGTGTGGCACGGGGTGGATGAACCTCCTTGTGTGCCGATCACAGCTTGCCAGGGGTGTGCTGGGGCACCATGCCTCAGCTGTGGGTTTGTTGCTGGTGTCCATGGGCCAGTGGTTATTTCAGCTCTCTTCTGGTTGTGTAGTGAATGGGGTGTGGGGGGCAATGTCTGTTCTGCTGTGTGCTCCTCTGCCTATCTCTACCATGGTTGGTGGGCCCCTGCATCCTGTCCCTACGCATCCCTGGTTGTCCTGTTGCACTGCTACCCTGCTCCACTGAGCATCCCTGGTTGTGCTATCGCACATCTGACCTGCGCCACTGCACATCCCTGGTTGCACAATGGTGTAGTTGGCTAGATATTCAGTCACAGTCAAAGGCGATCTTGAACTGGCGAGTGTTTGAATATCGACATGTTGTGCATGCACAGTGGGCTTGCATTGCTCTTGCTGTTGCACACTTTTGTGGTGCAGTTTGAATATCTGGGCCAGTGGCTAAAGCCACTGCCATTTGAGCTGGCAGACCCAGGTTTGGGTCTGCATGTGGGATAGATTTTTTGTCTCTTTTATTTTTCATCTTGCCTCTAAGTCAGCTCCCCCTGGAGTTCAGAATAAATTTATTGGGGGGGGTGCAGGTGGCTTCCCCCCACAAAGGTGGGGTGCAGCACCCAACATAAAAAACGTTTTATTTTCTTTTTTTGACTTAAGCGCAACCCACTCATGCGCCTGGTGTGATATCTCAAACAGGAATTGTGCCTGGCACAATCCCGATGCGCCGGAGCGCATCAGTAATGTATGCAGCACAGGTAGGGGGGGCATGCCCATGCATACTCCGCATATATCCCGATATTCAGCCCGGGATGTGCTTAGTCCATGCATGTGCAACCCCTACTTGTGCTGTACACAGGTGAGCCAAAAAAAAAAGCAACAACGGCTGGCCACCCACAGGTGAGCAGCCATATTTCAGGGCACAACACGGCAGCTGCCACCTGTGGGTGACCACCCAAGCTCCGGCTGCACCTCCATGGCGGTGGCCCCCATGCCCGATCGTGGGCATCTGTTGAAATAAATAATGTCCTATATCCCTGGTGGTCCAGTGGACCGCTGTCAGCCCGATCATGGGCTTGGGTATAAAACAATTCATGTCCTATATCCCTGGTGGTCCAGTGGACCACTCGCAGCCCTAAATCGAGGCATTTGTATTAAAAATTAAGTCCTATATCCCTGGTGATCCAGTGGACCCTTGCAGCCAGTTAGGGCATTTTATTAAAAATATTAGACCAATATCCCTGGTGGTCCAGGGTACCCCGTCTCCCCACCGCCACAGGCCCACCGCCCCTCCCGGGTCAGTGGCGGGTGGCAGCACCCACCCGCCTGCCCGTCCCGCCTGCTGACTGACACCATAGGTAGGGGCTGTACACCCATTGGTCACAGCATGAGCCAATGGGCGTGCAGCTGCCATACCTACAGTCCAGATATGTGAATGGATCCATTCACATATCTGGAATGTGTAGTACGGTACTCGTAATCTCGTGACCATGAGTTGGTACTCAGGCTAAATAATTCCCCACAGTTCAATTTATTAATTCTTTTGAGGAATTTGAGGCACTCCTCATAGGATTTACCCAGCTGACCCCTAATCATTTGGTCACTCTGTGTTGCACTGTCTCTGACCTATCCTTCTCTTTTCTGAGATAGAGACTCCATAACTGGGCATAGTACTCCAGGTGACACCTCACCAGGGATCTGTAGAGGGGTAGTATTACCTCTTTTCTCCTACTATCAGTCCCCCTCCCAATACATCCCAGCATCAACTTGGCCTTACTATAGGGGATTGCTAGTGGTAACTCCTCCTGTAGATCTCGTTCCTCATTTGTAGTGTTAAGTCTCTTCCCTACCATCCAGTACTCCATCATGGGGTTCTTTTCCCTAAGAGCATTACCTTGCACTTTTTTGCATTGAATTTTAACAGTAATAACTTTGACCACCCCTCTAACTTCAGCAGGTCCTTCTACATATTCTTTATTCCTTCCTCACTATACACCATCCTACATAATTTTATGTCATCGGCAAAGAGACACAGCTTGCCCTGGATTTCTTTACCAATGTCACTAATGAGCATGTTGAAAAGGACCGGAACCAGGACCAATCCCTGTGGAACCCCACTCTTTACCTCCCTCACTTCTGATTTAACCCCGTTGACTACCACCCTGTGTCATCTTACTGCTAGTCAGTTACCTACCCAGCTCACTAGAGTTTTAGCTGCACCCAGGTCTTCCATTTTCTTATACAATATTTTGTGTGGTACCAAATAAAAGGTCTTACTAAAGTCAAAGTACAAAAAGTCCACCACGTGGCTCTTGTCTGTTTCCTTTGTCACCTAGTCAAAGAAGAATATCAGGTTGGTCTGACAAGACCTTCCTGTGACAAAACTGTGTTGTTTATCATCCTGTTGTCCTTTACTCTCCAGGTATTCCATGCGGTCCTTTTTAATCAGAGATTTCATCAGCTTCTCCACAATGGAGGTCAGACTTACAGGCCTATAATTCCCTGGTAGCTGCCTGTCCCCCCCATGTAGCAGCTACATGTTTGCTAACTTAAAATCCCTTGGGACTTCCTCAGTCCTGATTGAGATGTTGAACAGAGCAGTCTGTTGATCAGACAGTTTTGTTACTAATGCCCTCAGTATCCTCGGGTGCCACTCATCTGGACCCAGAGCCTTATCAATCTTGAGGGCTGCCAACCCCTTCAGGACTCTTCCCCCAGTAAACAGTGGCAGACTTATTTCTGGAATTACCTTTAAAGGCTGCCTTGATGCTGCTCTCAGGCAGGGGTCTGCCTTTCTCCTTGGTGAAGACTGAGTAAAAATAGTAATTTAAAATGTTGGCTTTTTGCCCATCTTCTTCTATCACCCCCCCACCCACAGCCATGTGATTCCCCCTTTTATGTTTTTCACTAATATATCTAAAAAACTGTTTTCTCAATTCTTCACTCCCTCTTCACGATGCACAGTTCTCTCTGTTTTGGTTCTCTTTGCTTCCCTGATTTTCTGAAGATATTCCTCCCATTCTTCCTCTCCTTGCTTACTCTTTATTTATTAAAGGCCCTCTTTTTGGCCCTGACCACTTACCTGACTCTAGGTGAGAACTGTATGGTTTCTTTGTCATATTTTCCTTTGTCACTACTTTTATGCATGTCTCTGATGCCTCAAGGATAGCTCGCTTGATTTCCTTCCATTTCTCCTCCACCCTGCCTGTACCTTCCACCCCTACTAATTTCTTCTTGATCAGTTCCCTCATCTTGTTGAAGTCTACCCTTCTAAAATCTAGGACTTTGGGTCTCTAGTGCAGCTCACCAGCCCCCAGGGCCAGTTCAAACCACATAGAGCTGTGGTTGCTATTCTGCAGTGGTTCCCCCACTCTCACAGCACCCACTAACTCTGTGTTAGTGAGTACCACATCGAGGACTGTGGACTGCCTGGTGAAATTCTTAACTAGTTGTACCAGCAGACAGTCCTGAAAGGCATCCAGTAGTGACTGACTCCAGCTTCACTTGGCCACTGGGACATCCCAGTCAGTATCTGACAAGTTTAGGTGCCCCAACACTACCATCTTCCTCTTTGCCAGCCCTCTTTTAATTGCCTTCCCATTTTCTCTGTCCCTTTCCTCCCCTTGACCCGAGGGCCTATAGACTACTCTTAATCTTATCTTTCTGCCTGAGGCCACAGTGAATTGCACCAACATAGACTTGATTTCCCCATAATTACCTCTAATGCCCCCATCTTCAATCACTTCACTGCCCTCCCTGATATAGAAGGTAATTCCCTCCCCTCTACCACTTTAAGCCCTCCTGAATAAAGTATATACATGGACTGCCATCTACTAGTCATTATTTTCTGTGGACCATGCTTCTGTGATAGCCTCAAGGTCCACCTCAGTGTGTGCCATCATTGTGTGGAGCTCAATAAAATTGTTCTTCTGGCTCCTAGCATTGATGCATACCACCTTCTATTGGACTTCTGCGCTGACTCTGCTACTGTCCATCTGCCTGCTGTGTTTTCTCCCCACTCCCTTAGAGTGTTTGCTTGCAGTTTTTCCTTTCACAACTGTCCCTCCTCATAGTCTTGTAACCCCTCCAGTGTTCCCTGTACCCTGTATTCTGCTGCTGTCCCTTGGGTGTGGGGGAGTGCTATCTTGGATCCCCTTCTGCTCACCCTCCATTGTGGATCCCTTAGACCTAGACTCACTCACAATCAGTTTAAATACCTGATATAGACATCAAACTCCTGCCCCAGTGCACTGGTCCCCTCTCTTGCCAGGTGAAGCCCGTTACCTTTGAAGAGTTGTCTGTCCCAGAAATCTCCTCAATCTCCTACAAAGTGGTACCCCCTGTCCTGACACCACCAACTATTGAATTCCACCATCTCAATATCCCTAATCATGTCCTGCCTTCCCACCTGGCAACACATAGGGAAGACTTCAGAGAAGACCAGAGAATCCAAGTGTGCTGCCAACCTATGCCCCAGTCTACAGAAGCTTTTCTTCACTGCCTCTGCAAACTGGTTGGCCAGATATTTGGTACTGTACCTAGGTGCACCAGCAACTCCGCCCCCCCATTCCTCACCAGCCTCCATGTTTTAGCTACTTGCCGGTTGGCTGATGTTCCAGGCAGGCATTGGACCAACCCCCTTCTCCCTCTGCCCCCCCAGCACCTTCTCTGAACCTCTAACCATTGATTCCCTGTTCACAAGGATCTTCCTTACAGTCTTACCTTTTCTTCCTGGGTACCAATGTGCTGTATGGCCTGTCACTCGAGTCTGACTCAGAGTTCCCTCTTGTGGAGTAAGGAGTTTGAGCCTCCTCCTGGGGTGCAAAGCGATTCACAGTCTGGATGTAACTGGGCTGGACAACTTCTTTAAAGTTGCCCCCTTTTCTCACTCCCATGCCCCTCCACCATCCACCATCCTGGATCATTGGGTCTCTGGAACAGTGGGGGTGAGGGGGTAGGCTCCTGCTGAGCTGAGTGTGCAACTGGATAATTTCTATCCCAGCTGCTACCATCTGAGCAGGGACCTCTGCTATGGTCCTGCAGAAGGGGCAGTGCCCCCAGCTCCAGAGCACTTCCCTGGAGAAGAGTGCCCCACAGTCCCCACAACTGAGTGCCTCACCCCTAAAACACATACTACAAAGAATTGTATTGGTGAGAGAGAAATTAAAGTAGTATCAACTAAGATTAGAACGCACTTCCCACCCAGGGGGAGAATCTATTAACACTGTCTATTCCAGCTGTACGGTGACAGTTATTATACAATGTGCAAATATGTCCAGGAGTTGTTAGGTGCTCAGGTTAAACCACAGCTACAGACAAGAGGCCATCAACCCTGCAGAATCCCTTTACACCAAGAATCAGCCTCCCAAACAGCAAAGGGGCATATTTCAAGCACCACAATAACTGTAAGATTTTGTCCATCCTACAGAACAAACATTGAAAACAACCACTGAACCACAGAAATGTCCCCACTAGACGTAAGTAGAATGCTTGTAGCAATCCTCTTCACTATGCAATCTTGCAGCACCATAACAGTTAGCTCTTACCTCAATGTGCCCCCCCCAGGTCAACTAACAACCACCATGCAACCTATAGTCAACGGTTTACAACAGCTTCCCACTACAATACATCCCCCTCGCACTGTAAATATACCTGGGATCAAGCAGTAAGGGTTTACATGGGCTGACTCTGGTGGGCAGACTCCATTGTCTTTTTCACATTAATCCTTCACCCAGGGGACTGCAGCTCGGGGGAGCAGCTTGATCGCCTAGTCCTTATTTAGGCCTCTGCTACTTCCTTGATTCACTGACAGGTCATCTGATTGGCTGCTGAACAGGAAGGGAGGCATGGCCAAGTTTTGATTGACTCCTCCGCCCAACCCTTTAAGCTCTGCTCCCTTGATTGTACCACAGCATTCTGAGGAGTCTCCTGGCTACTGGAGGGGCTGATCCTTGCTCTGTCCCAGCAAACAACTCTGTGGCAAAGACCTTATAATTATCTGAAGTAGAATAAACACCTATAAGCAATATTTCCAACTTATTGGGAAATGCATGTGGATGACAAGTTAGCAGATGATGTTTTTGATCCATCGACCTGTGGGTCATGGGCCCAACACTCTTCCTCCATGCGACTCTGCTTAGTGGGAGTTATTTCAAGATATTCCATGCTGGTTTAGAAACAATGGTCCTTATGTAGAGTGGACTTGGAATTGTTTGTTACACAGACTGAAAAAGAAGAATGTGCCAAACAGATGTTCCTAAAAGAACTGTAGCACATACTATATGAGGAAATATACAACTCAAAGGCTATCCTACATAGATGAACAAAATAGCAAGCAGGGGCTAGACTGAAACCCTAGTCACACATTTAAAATAAACCATATTACATATGGGCATACAAGAAACGTAAACAGATGTAAAACTAGTACAAATAAATATAGCATCTGAAGAGACAAGCTTGTAAAGAATGTTAGGGCAAAAAATAATTCTAGCAAGTCCCTTCTATGTTAATATTTGAGTGTTTAAAATCATTCAACATACTGTGCTTTCTTAGGGAACATTTCACCGTTAAAAGGCTTACAAAATTTTCAAATATTTGCTTTCATTTCTCTGATATACACGGTGGTTAGTATAAAGCTTATGATTGGATCATAGTTACAAAATACATACTGTAGTATTAGGTTAAATGTATGCAGTATTTTGGTAAGGGTTGTTTTAGAAATCAAAATGTTCCTTTCAGTTATGACTGGATTACAATATGCCTCATTGTTTTGTGCAATTGCAATATTTCATCTGAACCAGGAACTGTAATGACTGCATCAATTATTTAGACCTTCAGCCTTTAGCTGGTATCAGCCCTGGAAAACTACCTATTTCATGGCAAATCTGAAGGGAATCTGGTGGGCACAGGTGGAGGCCAGTGTTTCATGAAGCCCCGGGCTAAGCTAACAGGCTCTAGGGACAGTGTACATGAGATGAAAACTGGCACTTTTCAATCTAATGAAGGCTTAACAATCTGTAGACGGGGGCCCTCTTGCACTGGTGTACAAGTCCCCTGTGGTGCATGGTGAATTGAAGCTTCTCATTGAGTGCTGCAGACAGCGAACAGGCAGGCATTTCTGTGAAAGCTCTCTCCTGTTTTTGCTTTCCTTTGTCTGCAAGAGTGGCAGCAGACCCGAGTTTACTAAGACTACCATCATGGCTGATGCAAAACCTAGGTGGACGAGTCTACTTTGCCAAATAAGTCAGCATTAAAGTGCACACTGCTGATATTAACCTGAAAGGGAAACCATTTCTTAATGCAGGTGATTTAAAAATAAACTCATGATCGGCCAACAACTAATTAATCCATTTACACACAATGTGTCGCAGAGTCAAAAGGTACTGATTAGATTCACTGACCAAACTTAATTCTGAATGAGAATATTTTTCTCTGTATGGTAAGTTAGTGCATATTGATTTCTGACACTTCAAGAAGGAATATAAAGATGAATAATTCACTAGCTTCTGAAGGCTCACTGCCAGCTAGGATGATTTGTTACAGTCTGATGTGTGGCATCATTAATATTGATTTTTCTGTTGCAGAATGAAGAATTGTTGTTAGGTATTATATATTTCATAAGCTCCCAACTTTTCTTTTCTTATCACTGTTTGTATCCCCATCCCAGCAATACGTATATCATCAGTGCATACTAATAATGATAGGCAAATAAGTAGCTCTGTTGACTTCTTGTGTGTCGGTGTGGCTCATTTATCAGCACTCTTGCTTTTTGGCCAAAATGTCATGGCTTTACAGTGCATATCACACTTGGCTCTAAGGCTCATGCTGCACCTAATTCTGGCACTGCAATTTATTTAGTTATTTAATTATTTATTGAAACAGTTTTACCAGGAAGGGGTTACTGAACTGTTGCAGCTTATTTCCAGAGGTGTCCTGAAGAGGAGTACATAGCTATTTAACAGCAGACAGGAATTTACATACAGTGAGTAATCAGCAGTTTATAAAAATAAATTATATTGTAAGGCAGGCAGCTTGAATGCAACATAATAATTTACTGCCTATGCAATAAATAGCAGCATGTTATAAATACAGGCATTAGGAATGATGCAGATAGTAGTATAAATAATATGGGTATGGTGAGATAAGTGAGAGCTGAAATTAAAAGCAGTATATGGGGAAGGGGTTGCTAAATATTTGGTTGCTAGCTTTCAGATGAGATGTTAGACTGGTCTCCTTTCTTCCCTCAGATAGTGGTTGTCCAATAAATAATTAAAGATTCTAGGACATTTTTGTATGAGTTGAGGATATCCCTGGTGTCCTGACCAATATTTCCCTCAGTGAAACAAGTTTTAATGGGATTAGCATTACAGTGTGTGCATGTCAAATACATAATGACTGCACATGGCTTCACACTGGCCCAGCACTACCAATATCTATCTCATTGGATCACCAGCCTCCCCACTGAAATGTGAGGGTGCTATTAAAGAAAAACACTGCACTGACTTACAGTAACATCCTCCTCAGTCAATTTATTTATTTAAAAGTTTTACCAGGAAGGCATACTGAGCAGACAACTGCTCGATTCCAGATGCATCCTGTGGGGAAGGGGGGGCATGGGACACAGTACAATAGAATATGCAGTAACAAGAAAGGAAAAGGCACACTAGAAACAATAGAATATATGGCAACAAGAAAGGAACAGCACACTTTGAACAGAGATACAAGAGACAGTATGATACAATGCAGTAGCAAAGTTACATTATGACATAATACAATCATGTGGCATCAGCGAATCCAAAGTAGTACAGCCAGTAGATTCAACTTGACAGCATGAATTGGCACCCTTACCAGACAGGGTTTTGTAAGTGCTCAGGCCTAAGTTAGGAACAGTGAGGATTAGGTGCAGGTGCATGAGGAGCAAAAATGGGCTTTGAGGAGGAGCTGAGGTGGTGTCTGGAGGAGGCATGATGAATGTCAGAGGGGAGCAAATTCCACAGTTTAGGCATGCAGTATGAGAAGGCTGCTTGACCTGTGGTGGTGGACTTGCATGGACAGCAAGAACAGGTGTCATAATGCCTGAGGAAGGTGGGGAGGTGAGTATAGGGCTGAGGAGAGGTATGGGGGCAGGACCTGGGACCAGTACTTGGACATAAGCATAGTGCAATGTGACAGCCTCCTATCCTGGAAAGAGGGAAGGCACAGGGATTTTTAGAGGATGCAGTGGTGGATTCTGGGAGGGCAGTCAAGGGTGAAGTGGCAGAAAGAGTGGAAGAGGGTGTCCAGTTTGGACAAGGAAGTTTGGGGGGGGTGGCACTGTAGACTACATCACCATAGTCAAATATGGGGAGAATCATTTTCTGCACATTTGTACTGCAAGCTGGCAATAAGATACATCAATAGTTGTGATACAGGGCACTCACTTTGGGATGCAACTTCATATGGATGGACTCAATATGTACTGAAAACTCAAGGTGCTGGTCAAGCTAGACCCCAAGGTATCTAAAGGAGGTGCAATCCTCCAGCTTTGTTCCATTCAGGGTGTAGAAAGAAGGGATGAAGGAGAGCTGAGATAGTCTCTGCCTTGTGCCAGAGCACATGGAGACAGTTTTCTTGGCATTTAGGAAGAGCCGATTTGAGCAGAACCAAAGCTGGACATCATTGAAGTTGCACTGAAGTCTAGATGCCACATCAGAGGTAAGGGGCCAGATGCATACAGGACAGTGTCATCCATGTACAAGAGAATGAATGTGTGAGGGCAAGTTGTGGGCAGAGCATTGAAGAAGATGGAGAACAGTAGCTGGCCAGGGACCGAGCCTTGAGATACACCATTTAAGATGGGGAGGGAGGTAGAAATGGAGCTTCCAATCCTGACAGACTGGGTCTTGCTTACAAGGTAGGAGTGGAAACAACTGGTGGCATCCCTAGAGAGTCCAGTAAGGGAAAGCTTGGAAAGGAGGAGATGGTGAGATACAGTGTTGAAAGCCTTTGCAAGGTTGACAAAGATGGTGGATGTGATGTGGCCATGATCCATACTGGTGAGAATGGAATCAGTGAGCCTCAGGAGGGACATGGTAGTGGAGTGGGACTTCCTAAGCCCAGACTGGTAAGGTGTAAAGAAGGAAGTGCAGTCAAGGAAGGAGAAGAGCTGGGAGAGGACTAGGTGTTCTTGGAGGATGGGTAGGAGGGAGATAAGGTGGTACTTTCCCGGGGATGAGGGGTCGCTGCCTTTCAGCAGGGGCATAACTGTGGTATGTTTCCACTTGGTTGGGATAGAAGCGAGGGAGAAGGAAAGGTTGAAAAATGAAGCCAGGGTGAGGTGATGGCAGGGGCAGCCAGGAAAAGCAATTTAGAGTCCAGCCTGGTAGGGTATTTACCCTTGGTAGGGTTTGGAGCAAGTAAAGCTTTGTAAACATCATCCGGAGTCACATGGAGGAAGGAGAAAGGAGGCGTGGAGGCTTTGGCAGGACATGGAGTGGTAGGAGGTGCTGCTGAGGTGGATGTGAGAGAGGATATGAGCAATGAAGTGCAATTTGCAAAGAATGAATTAAACTCTGTGGTCACTGTGAGCGGTTCTGTTACTGTGGAGCTGCCTGTATTTAAGATAGGGGTAGATGACTTGGCCGGGGGGAGAAGAGTGATTGAACTACCTTCCAGAATCTAGAGGGGTGTTTAATGGTGGTGAGGAAGGAAGATTTGAAGTAGTTTGCTTTTGCCTGTTGTATTTATATTATGCTGATATTGTTGTCTTCGCCCAAACTCAAGAAGACGAAATTGTGAGGGCGCTTTTATCACACACAAATCCACAGACAATCTTCTTTTCTATGTTTTCAAACTTCTGTTTATTATTTTTAAAATGTGGCAATCCTCAACGTTTCACCAAGTGTCTTAGCTTTATCAAGAGATGCCTTCATTGACTTTGTTAAACCCTTCAATATTATTCATACCATTTGCATGAAATTCTGATCCTGTTAAGTCTCAATTATTGCTTTAACCATAGAGAAGGTCCTTTCATATAATATCAAATGTTTGTATCTTTATACTCTTTTCCAACACATCTCATGCTCTCATTCTTCTCTAATTGCGATAAAATGAACATTTTCTTCTCCGTACATCTTAATGCCCTCACTCAGCACTCCGAAGTTATTTTGAAAAGTTTATATTGAATACGGACATTCATCCATTACCTGTGGCACTGTTTTGCTTGTTTGTACAGTATTTGTATTATGCAAACATTGCAAAGGGTGCAGTACTTCTGGTAAGCTGAGGTGGAGCCAGTAACTTTGTGGGACTTTCAAGCCTGGTCCCTGGCCCTGAGGCTGACCAGGATATCTGCGGTGATCCAGGGCAGGTGAGAACCCCGCACATGGGTCCATCTGAGTGGGGCATATGTGTCCCAAGCCAATAGGACTTTGGACTTGAAATAGTCCAGGACAGAATTGATGGAGGTGGCCTGAGGGACGAAAGACCCATCAGTGCTAGCCAGGTCATGTAACAGTGAAATAAAGATCCAGGGATTTGAAGGATCGAACCAGTAGTATTTTGGGAGGGAGAGCTTTGGGTCTATGAATTATTCTCACCGATTAGATTAGATGATGGTTGCTTAGGGAGTTGGGTAAGAGACCTGCTGCTATTATTTGTTGTGGGTGGGAGGTGAGTCACCAGTCTAGTAGTGAGTGATTATGTTTTTTTTAATTTAGGCGGGTGGGTTCCATAATCAGTTGTGACAGATTTAGTGCAGCTATATCATTTCAAATTTTAGAGCTAGAGGGGGAGAGCCAGTTTACACTGAAATCTCTGAGGATATGGAGCTCCCGGCCCGACGTGTTAGAATTTAGGGCAGCTAGGAGGTCTATGATAGTGGGCATAGGGGAGTCAGAGGGACAGTAGGAACCAGCTATAAACATGGTGATGGAGTGGGGAAGGGTGATTTTTACCAACAAGGAATCAATATTCTGCATGGGTGGCAGTATTAGCTATATGGGGGGTGAATCGAAGGGAGTAGCCAATGTACATGGCGATGTATCGCCACCTCTTTTATTTTGGGCTGATCTTGCCAGATGACTGTGTAGCCTGGGACTTAGATGCAAGCATCTTGGGTGTGTGGTTTTAGCCAGGAATCTGTAATGATTAGTACGTCCAGTTTTAGGGATAGAACAATTGGCTGGAGCAGTTTGATTTTTGGGAGGAGGCTCCTGATATTTAGGTGTGCTAGCTTTAGGCTCCATGTGAGTTGAAGAAAAGGGGGTGGTTGGACTGAGGTTGGGCTCAGTGTCCCCAGCCATCAGTTGCAAGATTGTTACCAGGGTCCTGGATAGGGCTAACATAGACTTACAGTGGGAAGAAGGAGTCTTGTGTGGCAATGCAGGGGTTGCCAGTGGGGTGAACTGTAGGGCAAGCAGACCAGCATGGAAACTGGGGGGGGAATGGAGGGACCAGAAGTCCAGGTGTTTGGGTGTGCAAGAGGGGGCAGGTCGAGGAAGGAGGTAGCTGAGGTGGAGGAGGAGGGCAGCATAGGGTGGTTTAGTAAATAGCAGAGCAGTGGCTTAGGGTAGAATATTGGGGGAGGGACACTAAGAGCACAAAGAGCGTGAGAGGGTGAGTGAAATGAGGAGCATGATGGGGAGGTGTGGGTATATCAGTGCACTAGCAGTTGGAGAGAAGGAGGTGTTGGACCTGAGTAAAGGTCTATGGCGAGGAGAGATGGATTTCTGCACTGCTTTTTAGAGATAACAGAGTGGCATCTAGTGGTGAGCTGTGATAAGCTTCAGATTGGAAAGTAGGCTGTTAGAATATTGTCTGTCAGGAGGTGTGGGGTGGGTGGCACCATTAGTATATAACAAGTAGCTCACCAAGGGTGGTGGTGGGGGCAGTGGGTAGTGGGTAGCCGACACGAAGTGTCGGTGGGGCACAAGCTCTCTGCCACCGAATGCATCTCAGAGCAACAGCAGTGGGTCTTACCTGCAGTCAGTGTTGCAGCAGCTCAGGAGAGGGCAAGAATTAATTGTTGGTGCCCTCTCAACCTCACCAGGCAGCTGCAGCCGGTGTTGCAGCAGCTCGAGGGAGGCAGGAATTAATTGTAGGTGTCTCTCAACATCACCAGGCAGCTGTGGAGAAAGGGAAAGGGTCAGCAGTAAATCCACACATAAATAGGTAAGATGGGGGGAAGAACATTCAAAGGGAATGAGGAGAAAAGGATTCAGGTAACTGGGGGGGAAGCTCACTAGAAATAACTTAACTGATTTATTTATTTATTTACCTTTTTTTTTTAATTGATTTGGATCAGCTCCACTACCTACCCCACTACCCATAGACTGGAACAGAGTTTCGGTGTAGCATATTAGAGATTCCCTCACACAGCTTAAATTAACAGGCTTTGAAGTTCCCTCGCAATGAAGAAAAGCACGGCTTAAATTGATAGGCTTAGGGTAAAAGATACTTAGTTTCCCTCACAGTGAATTACAGCACAGCACAGCATAAATTTAATAGGCTTCTGTGGAATGCAGATTAAATTTAACAGGCTTAGGGAAAATATGATGGGACTCACTTCTTTGTGGATTATCCTCACCCCTTAAAGGTAAAAGCACTCAGATGCACAGTTTACAGATTGAGTCAGAGATTGTGAACAAATGCTGAGACTTTCTTACTTGTAGGCTGTCCTCACCCTTCAGCTTCTTAAATATGAGTACTTTAAGTTAATTCAGAGTACCCTCACTACCCACAGAACAGACAACTGTAAATTAAGACACAGCTCAATAATGAGCAAAATCGAAGAAAATCCAAAATTAAGCAGGATACAAAAACTATCAGTACTCCTCTGACGAGTAAAAATAAGCAGAGTGTATCACAATTAAAGTCTCATGTTTGAATTTGAAATAATAGACTTGGCACAAAAAAAATTTAAATCTCTCTGCTACCTGATGTGCCTCGGAGCAATGGCCATGGGTCGTACCTGCAGTCTGTGTTGCAGCAGCTTGGGGGAGGGCAGGAATTAATTGTAGATGCCCTCTTGACCTCACCAGGCAGCTGCAGTCAGTGTTGCAGCAGCTCGGGGAAGGGCAGGAATTAATTGTCAATAGATGAGCCCTTGACAAGGGTTTTTCCACATACTTGATTTTTTTTTTTACTATCTTGCCATATAACTTCAGACTTAAAGATGTGCCCATGGCTATCTTATGTTCAACAGCCAATTTCTGTACTGTTTAATTAGCGCTGCCAACCACTGGCAGAGGTGGACAGTGCTAATTAGCAAAAAGAAAGCATGAGAAGCTGACTGGTGTGCAGGAGCTGGCCATTGGTGCTTCTTTAAATCAAAAGTTGCCATGCATGTGGCTTATGGTTTTAAAACAATATGACAGCGTAGTAAAAAAAGTTTGATTATGTGACAAAACCCTAGTTAGTGGCATATCTATTGCCAGGAAAGGTGCTAGGTTTGTTTGGAGTTTTCTGTTGACTGATCTGCATTTTGAATTACTTTATAATAGGAATCCATATAAATGTGTACTGTATATGATGGAAACAGACTTCTTCTAGCCTAAAATTGCAATATTACTTAGCATAAAATTCACCATATGAAACCAAATTGTGTTCGATTTTATTCTACCTGTGTCTGTCAATATGTTGTAAATGATGAATCCAGATTTCTGCAGAATATTATCAGTACAAAGTTACCCAGAAATATTCTTATTGGTTTTCCTTCCTCAGAGGAGTGTCTACATTAAAGAATGGCTTGCTTGGAACATTCATTTATGGCAACACACATTCACCACATGTGCAGTTCTTATCCTGACTGGGTAGAAGGTCATTTATGTAAACTATTGAGCAATATGCTGTACTTTATGAAATACTGAATGACAACCAGTCTAGCAATTCATGAAGGAGAGTAGAACAGATACTAATGTACCAGGTAAATATCTGCATCAGGGAATTTCTTGCTTGGAACATTCATTTTTGGCAACTCACAGTCACCACATGTGCTATATTCTTATCCTGACTGATAGCAGTAAGTCATTCACCACTTTATTCTCTAAAGCTAGAAGGTCAGCCATATAAACTGTCAAAACAATGTGTTATATTTTATAAAGTGATGAATGACAGTCAGTGTAGCAGTTCATGAAGGAGACTAGAACAGCTACCAATGTGCATGTGTGACATTCAGAAAGAAGCAGTGGAGGATGAAAATAAAAACATCAATGATCTCAGAACTCTAAACACATGCCCCAGAAGGGCAATTACTAAGTCTGATGTCACCAGTGGTTTATTTTTAAATGTCAAAGTGCATTGCTTCTGAATACTCTATTTATATCACACGTACTATACATGTTTGTGTACTGTAATTATAGTGAACCATGGCAACCTGGTAACTTGCTATTTCTTACGTTGTTCATCTCTACCCATAATATGTCACATTCTATAAAATGGTTCCTGCTTCCTGATTGGTGAGAACTCGTGTCCTTATGGGACCACAACCCTATGACTGGCACTTTTAATGCAAAGCAGGATGCAGCACAGCCCACGTATCCATTTCTGCCAGAAACTTCTGAAACAAAATGTTCTGGCAGCCATGCTAGGGAAAAACCTATGACTTACCCTAACCCATAATCAGTATTTTCAGCAATCACCCTGTACTGAATGTCCATCCCCACTACTCAAGTAAGTAGCAAAAGCCTCTTAAAAAAATTAACAGACATGACTGGCTAACCTTTTGTTACAATTTCTGGGCATTTTGTTCTCTTTAGGCCTCTAATCTATGGACCTGAGTTGCTGACATAATGTAGTATGTCCCAAGGCCATCCACATTGCTGCCCACCCCACCCATGTTGCCAATGCTACCACTTCAGAATCCCTTTCCTCCTGAGAGGTTCTTCTATTTCTGTTCTCCAGGTGCTCATCCGGTTGCTGTCTAGATGTATTTTTTTAATTAAAAAAAAAAGCACCGTGAAACATAAGCACCGATCACAGCCACTGAAAGTGAAAGTAGAGGTTTTAATGATGCTCAATCAGAGCTGTGAATACCCCCAAATCTTTTTGGTTTTTTTTACTGGACAGCAATTGAGCTAAATAGGCATGTGTATTAAAGCTGTTATTCACAGTCTGTGAAACAAGCAGTATGCTACTGTTTCAGATGTGCTCAAATTTAATTAAAAAATGAAGTGCTTAGCACACTGCCTCCCTTACTAAGTTGACTGAGGCAACATACAAATGATGATGGTGATAGTGTTGGTGGGGCAGGAAGTATCCACATAAGAACTTTGACAAATTGGCAAACCAAACAAAGTGCCAGTGCCCTCTAGTGGCACTCATATCTACACTACATTTCTACTGCTGGACACTATATTATATAGGAATGACTTTATCTGAAATGTCACTAAAACTGCTAAAATGTCTTTTTTGAATTTATTTCAAAATAAATATAATTTCCTATTGTTTTGCTCCTTGGACCCATTTTATAATGGCAATAAGACACTCCAGGGGTGTGGGTCATTGTCCAATAACTGTATTTCCCAGGTGTTTAAGGCACTTGACAAAAGTACGTCATGCCTCACCATGCACCTGGGGTGTGCTCTTATCAGACAACAGCTCACACTCCTTTCTGTCTTATTGCTTGCTTAATGGCCTTCTAAAGAATTTCATTCATTCGTATACTGAGCATTTGCTGCTATTCCAAACACAGAGCCTTGTTGTCTCCACATATAAATGGATCAAATTAACAGGGTTTATATACAGCCCCTTGAATTATTTGTTTTCTCCTAACATCCTTTAGAGGGAGAATGTCAAATTCAAATTAACTATCAAATACCTCAAATACCAGGTATATCTGATGAATAACCCAAAACTATGGTGTAGTCATGGGCCCAGATATTCAAAAGGGTTGCACCATGCGCAATAGGGTTGTTCCTGCGCAAGTCCGAAACTGCGCCATTCTGTGATATTCAGCGGGAGGCAGATGCACCCCCCAATTCAAGCTGAGCAAGAGTGCAATGATAATGAATGTATGCACAACTGAAGGGGGAGAATCTATGCATAAATGGTGCAGTGCGACATTCAACAACATGCGCCCTGCGCAATAGGGGAGCAAGCGGAAGTTGCGCGATATTGGAAATGAGCCAAAATAAAAAGGAACAAGGGAGTGGCACAAGAACGCTACAGGGAAGGCACATGTGGCTGAACTCTAGCCAGACAAACAGGGCAGGAGGGACACACAGGGCAGGACAGGGAAAGGGCACCCTGAACCCACAGGCACAGGGAAGGTGTGGGGAGCCACAGCTACAGCCAGTGCAGAAGGGGGAAGTGCCACACAGCACTGAGGCCACCACAAGAAGGTGTTCCTGGTGCAGGTGAAGTAGCAGCCAGGACAGTGGGTGGAACACAGAAACAGCTGTCTGGGGGGACACAAGCCAGGGACATGTTCAGTGCCACCATCCAGATGGAGGCAGTAATGAGGGGCCGAGAAGGCAGGCAGCTGGAGGGCACAACCATGAAAGGGCCCTTCGGTGGTATGCCCCCAACAGGTAGTACTGAGCCTGCACCAGCTTCGAGCTGTACAGCAATATTGAGACGGGGGGCTGGTACCACCTGAATAGGGCAATTCTGAGGCAGCTCTGTGAGCTGTGCAGTGATGTGATGCAGGCACCCACACGACAGAGCCATGCTCTGTCAGTGGAGACCAAAGTGACAGCTTGCTTGTGCTTGTTCACCACGGGTACCTTCCAGAGACCAACAGGGGACACCACAGGCATAACCCAGTCAGCTGCGTCACAGCATCTCACCCAATTCCTCAGCACACTGCTACCACATGCTGCGGAGTACATCCATTTTCCCAGCACACCGGCAGAGCGCACAGCAAACATACAGGAGTTCCACAGGGTAGCACGTATGCCTGGTGTGCTAGGGGCAATAGACTGCACCCATGTGGCCATCCACACACCACCTGGCCCCAATGGGGCTGCACATATCAATCGGAAGGACTATGCAAGCATCAACTGCCAGGTGGTGTGCGATGCCAAGGGGTGCATAATCAATGTCTGTGCCATGCACCCTGGTGGAGCACATGATGCCTTCATCTGGCACCAGTCAGCACTGTGCCACAGATTCGAGAGTGGGAACATCCCCACTGGCCACTTAGTGGGTGAGTATGCAAACCACACAGACAAACATAGAGCTTGGGAGGGGCATGATCAGATGTGACATGGGTAGTGGCCTACATGGCCCAAGGCAGGGTGATGCTGATCACCAAACTAACCTCCACCCTCTACACACAGGTGACAGTGGATACCCACTCCGTCCCTGGCTGCTCACACCATACCGGTGGCCCGCAACCCCATCGCAGCAATGCTACGATGAGGCACATGCCACCACACGCAGTGTCATTGAGTGGGTGTTCGGGAAACTGAAGGCATGTTTCCATTGCCTGGACACCTCCGGCGGTGCCCTACAGTACAGCCTCTCAAAGGCCTGTGGGCTTTTCCTAACCTGTTGCATCCTGCACAACATGGACAACTACTATGGTATAGCCGTACAAGTCAAAGAGGGGGACAGCGATGGGGACGATGAAGACGCCAGTGATGATGGTGATGGGCGGCCCCCCCCTTGGGCGACGAGACCCCAGACTGATCCGGATGGTACAGCTGCACCGGGACACCATCACAGAGGAGCACTTCAGCAAATCCAGGTAAGTTATGGGGCCATGTGCAACCACCAGTGGCAAAGGCACAACCCACAAACATGCATGGACACACACCAGGGGTGCATGCCATCAAGGGAAGTGGCCATGCATGGAACCGCACATACTGCCAGGGATGGGTGAGGTCTAACATGGCACGCAGTCATACACACACATACACGCACACACACACACACCTCGCAAGACATGCACAAAGGGTAGGATGCACGCCGACCCAGACCGCCACCCCTAGCCACACACATGTCCACAGACCACCATGCCCACTGACTGTCATTGTGCGTGTGTCAGATGCTGGACACCATTGCACACTGGTGAACAGTGCAACGCAGGCATCATCATGCACACACAATAGCAGACAGCAGCTGGGAGGGTGTCCAGATGGAACATGTGTGTGCATGCAGGGCTGGGTACCCCACCTGTGCATTGACCGCTGAATGACACAATGCACACAGGGCAGCATCAGACAGTAGCCATGCTGGGAGACATGTCAGTCACATGCCACAGTGCCACGGCCACCACGGATGACAGGCTGGCCACTGGCCTCATGGGATGGCACCGACGGTCCCCCAGGGGTTACACTGTGTGAATGCGACTGTGCTCACGCAGGGGTCTGCAGCACACCGAACATGCCTGCGACAGGCATGCCCTGATGCTCATCACCCATTGAGGGTGGGCGCTGCACACCAGGGCCAGGCCTGGGCATGTCCACAGATGGTGCACTGACGCCTCCCCCTGACACTGTATCCCCATGGCCATTGGCCAACTGCTGATGCTGCTTCTCCAGCTGATGCTCTCCAGGGCTCAATGGTGCCACTGCAGTGGCCACAACAGTTCCACTGTCCTGGACACACACAAGTGCTGCCCCACTGGTGCAAACAGACACAGGCTGGGACTGTGATGACACGCAGGCCTCCACGGTGGTGGCACCACCCATAGCCATGGCTGCGATGTCACCTGCTGTGTGGCCATCCTGTGGCACACACATGTCGCTGCCCACTACATTAGCTCCATCAGCATTGGTGATGGATCATCCGGCACCAGCCCGAGTCTCAGCATACTGGCATCCATGTATGCTGGGACACGGGCAGGGCCTTCTCTGCATCTGCTCCACCAACATCAGTCCGGATGTCCAGGCGGGCCCACTGTTGCCCTGGCCCCCGTATTCCTGTGGAAGTGGACTGGGCCCTCCTCCATCTCCATGTTACTGGCCTCAGTGGAGAAGCCCACCACCGCTGACCCATGCAGATGCTCAGGAGCAGTAAGGGAAAAAAAGTAGCATTACTGCATGTGACCTACCCTGTCCCTCTCCAATAGACAGACCATGACCTACCATGCAGTGATGGGCTACCACCCATCTGGAATCCACCACCCAGAACACCCTCAATGGTGCAACACTGCATGCTGCCAGCAACTGGCTCTTCCTGTAGGGTCAGGCGTTGCACCTCCAGAAGTCCCCAACCGGTCGCAGACAGTGCTGCCCTGATGGCAGCCTCCTTCTCTTTAATCCTCTGCCTGTCCATGCCCATCTTCTTTTTGCACTGCTGCACGGATGTTGGTGGCTGCCATGCAGGTTGACAGCACGCACTACCTCCTCCCATGCAGCAGCACGGGCCTGTGGTGTTCCCTGGCATCTGCTGAGAAGCAGCTCCTGGTCGAGGTAGGCCTCAAACAGGGCACCTGTCTCAGTCTTAGTAAAGTTTGGCCTCCTCTTCCTCCCACGAATCTGTCCTCTTCCTCCAGCACATGATCGGTCATGATTCATCCTGTTAGAATGACAGGTGTTACCTGTGACTATGCAGTCCCATGCATATCCCACACACCACAGTCCATACTCCCAAACAGCATGCAACTCACTGCAATAGACTGCAGTAACCAGCTATGGCCAGTGCCGCCCAATGTCGCATTTTTGTAGCGCAACCTATGCAAATGAGGCGAGGTGCATCTTTAATTGGATGCAAATGCAGTGACTGTGCCATTGAATGGCTGATTAGATGATTTGCATATGCAGGCTGAATATCGCGCTGTTGCACTTTGCGCAATTTTGTTGAATGTGCTGAGCCAAGGGCGCAGTTCTGTGACATGTGCAGTACACACCTAACTGCGCATGCCCGGGTTGATGACACAGGCGCCTGCCATGCTGCTGATGTGCTGTGTGTGGGAGGCAATGAAGGGCATGGCCACCATTGTGCCAGTGGTGCTGCAGCGCTGTTCACCTATATGGCGTTGTGGCACTGGGGCATCATAGGCGCACTGGGGCAACAGCACCATAAGCCGCTACAGGAGGTGGCACACAGGCACCCAATCACGCTAAGTGCATTGGGTTCCAATCGTGCTGTGGCTGTCCATGTGCCAGAGATCCTTGACCCTGTGCCCGACCTTTGCCCCCTAGGCGCCATGCATCAGGCATGATGCACCACTATTGCGCTGTTCAGTGACAGCACGATAGGGAATGGCAGCGCTGTACCGTGCAGCATCTGCACGTGGCAGGACCATGCTGCAGAGCGCCATTTTTCTTGAACCAGGCAGCAGAGATGGCGTGGAGGCGTGCTGTGGTTTGGAGCCAGGTAGAGCTCGTCAACCTGGTGGCGATAGCTGAGCCCCATGCTGGGGCTTTGTTTGAAGAGACACCTCTGGACAGGGCCAGGAGTATGATCTGGCAGGAAGTGGCCGACGCCCTGGAGGAGGCCACCAGTATGGGGCGGACGGTGTAGCAGTGCTGCCACCGTTATGGGGACCTGAGGTGCAGGGACCCGGACCTGCTTGCCCACTTGTGGGCATGTGCCAGGAGGGGCACAGTGCCATGGCCAGGTAGGTGCAACATCCATACACTTTTATTGTCCATAGGGGTATCATGGTTGCATGTGTCCGGCACATGGGGGGGGCCATCCGGTTTTGCCAGTGGTGGTGGTATCGGGGTGTGGGGTGGATGGGTATGGCTGTGTGAGATTGCACACACATGGGGGCGGGGGCCTTTGCTACCAGATGGTACTGATGTTCCTCTCTCCATGTTTGCACCCTAGGGCCAGAAGAATGGCGGTGCAACAGGGACAGGAGGCACTGCATGGAGGAACAGCAGGACAGGATGGGCGATGGTGGTCTGCGGCACGTGGACCAGCCTGATGATGGTGAGTGCCTTACATCCATGATTACTATTGCATGCTGTATAACTGGGTGGGCAGTGGGGCATGGCCACCATCCGTTGACACCACTGCCATGCATGCAACTTGTTACAGTCAGCACTGTCCAGTGGCACTGCATGTTTGGGAGTGTGTCAATGGTGGTCCATGTGTGCACTGGGCACATGGCTGTGGCACCGTCTTCACACTGCATAGCCAAGTCACTGTACGGCCATGGTGGTGCTGTGCAGGACATGGGCGGTGGGTGTGTGCAGTGGTCCACATGGCTGTGGCTGCCTGGGTGGGCAGGTCTTGTGGACATGGTCACTATGGGTGGTCGCACACCATCACAGGGGTGTGGCACATGGCTGTATGCCATGCACAATGGGTGGGCTGCAGGGGGATGGACAGTCACACCTATTGACTCAGCTCCCTCATCCTAGGTGGCCGGTGACTCCTGCAAATACAGTAGGGTATTAACAAGCTGCTCCAGGTGGTGAGGGAGACATTGCAGCTCCTTCAGCACATACATTGCCATGGGGTCAGGAGGAGACGAAGGAGCACACATCGGCACCAGGAAGAGGAGGACCGGGGTGGCCATTGATGTTCCCATGCCCCGACTATTACCTTCCCTTCTTTAACCCACCCTCACACCCCTTCTTCCCTCTCCCATATGTTCACCCCTGCCCCTTACCCACCCCCACCTGTTCTGTGGCTCTTCCCCCCTCTTGTAAATAATTGTACATAGTTTTTATTTACATCTTTTAAATATATGCATTTTGTTACGACAACTGTGGTGGTCTCTGATTTGCAGTGGGCTACAGGTGCTCAGCTGCAGTAGTGTGCATGGTGTCAGGGGTGGTGCACGCATGGGCGTGTGTGTGTGTGTGTGTGTGTGTGCAGAGGTGAACTGCCTATGGTGTGGGCAGAGGGATCAGTCACTGCCTGTGGTTTGTGTGTTGCACTCTGTGCACTGGATGCCTGTGTGCAGTGGTCCATGGGGCCTGCACTGTGTGCATGGCACCCCTGTCAGACCATCCATGGCCTGTGCAGCTGACACCCTTGCATGTCTGTGATATGCACGGTCTGCTGGCATGTCAGTGGTGGCTGTCCATGCTGAATAACAACTGTACCAGGTACAATGCCAGGTTGCCTGCCATCACCAGTATGGTGCATGTCTGCCTCTGGTGGCACTGTGGCCTCCGCTGTTGTTGTCCTCCCTTTATGCTGTCACTTGTGTCTGTTGCAGGGGATGTGCTCCAGTGTCTGTCACTTGTGCTCTGGCAGCATGCTGGCGGCATACAGCTTCATGGTGCCTGCGCAGGGTGGCTGGCACACCTGTGCAATGTAGGGGTGCTGGCCATGTGTACACATCAGCAGTGGCCACATGCCAGTGGCTTGATTGACCCATTGCTGTGTCCCTGTGTTGGTGTGCCCTTAGGTGTGGGTGGGTGTTTGTCCATGCACTGTGTTACATCCTGTGTGGTGCATGCCTCTATGCTACACTGTGCCTGTCTGTGCTGGCTGTTGTGGCCAGTGCTAGGATGGGATGTGTCCTTGGGAAGCTGTGCAGGGTGCTGTACCACTCGAGGCGGGGTCCGCGGCAGGCCTGTCGCATGTGGGGTACCTCATGTGCTGACACATGGTCTGTCTCACAGCTGTACCTTGGGGGGACGTGCAGGGCGGCACAGTGTATCCATCTGTTGCATCGCTGTCTGCTGCTGCCCACTGCAGGATGCTCATGGTGGAGCTGCCTTGCATGGCTCTATGGTACACAGGGTTGCATTGTCACAGTGGGGGTGGTGGCATGCATGGGGTGTCCTGCACTGTTGGGCACTACTCCTGGGCAGGGTGTATGGGGATCATGGTGCAGGGTGTGCTCTGCATTGGTGGGATGGTGTGGTATGGGGTGGTCGGCCCTCCTTGTGTGCCGGTCTCAGCTTGCCAGGGGGTGTGCTGGGGCACCATGGCCCAGCAGTGGGTTGGTTGCTGGTATCCATGGGCCAGTGGTTATTCCAGCTCTCCCCGGTTGTGCAATGCATGGGGTGTGGGGGGATGATGTCTGTTCTGCTGTGTGTTCCTCTACCCATCTGTGGCATGGGTGGTGGGCCCCTACATCCCTGGTTGTGCTGTTGCATTGCTGCCTTGCTGCAGGGGGCATCCCTGGTTGCGCTTTGGCGCATTTGGACTGCTCAGCTGAACATCTCTTGTTGCGCTATGGTGCATCAGATATGCTCAGCTTCACATCCCTCATTGTGCTATGGCACAGGTAGTGTGATATTCAGTTGTCGGCCATAGGCGCATCTTGGCCTGGGCAGTTTTTGAATATCATGCTTCTTGCGCATTGGCACAGTGGACTTGCGTTTGCTCCTGCTGTTGCACACTTTTTGGGCGCAGTTTGAATATCTGGGCCATGGTATTTAACAGACAGCATTTAACACAAAGTTTAGTTCTTGTGCCATCTTTTCAGTTAAGTACCCAGGCTGCTCAGAGAGCTTTCCAGAGTTTAACCATGCAACCTGCCAGCAATGAGTGCAGGTCCACAGAGATACACTTGAGCTAAGAATTGTACTTTGCTACTGCTCTTAATTCCTCCAAAGCAGTCCAGGATGCCCTCTTTCTTTTAAAAAGAAAAAAAAAGAACCTTAGATCTTGAGAAAACCCCTGCCAACTCTATCAAAACCAACACAGTATAAACATGGGGGTCACACCACTAATCCACATGATAACGTATCTTCTTCTTCATTATGTCCTCACACAAAAGCAATACAGTGGGGCAAAGTTGCATGGCCAATATGCCACTTCATGGGGCTCTACAGTTCTGTGCTCAGTCTCTGTTTATCTGTAATTCCTTATGTTATTTACAGTATGTGGCATCATTCAGTTCCTTAGGGAAATAATAACCTTGTATTGTCAGAGCACGCTGTCCCTACTACACAGATAACTTCTCAGTTGTGCATCAGTGCTGGTTGTGAAAAATGGCATAGCTCTCCATCAGGCTCCCTCACTTACTAAGAGTGTAGTAGAGATGGTGCACTGTAGCAATACACATTTTTCATATCCCCAAAGAACTAAATGACTGAGCACAGAATTGTAGGGCCTGACAAATAGAGAGGTGTGAATTTAGCCAACTTTGCTTTATGGAGAAATTCACGAATTTGCCCAAATTGATGAATTTAATCCACCCTCTGAATTTTTAATTTGCAGTACAGTGCTAATTCATGAACGGCAGAGCTGATAACTTTGCCTGAAAAGTGAGCCCCACAAACAACATTTGCAATATCCCATGGTATTGGAGGTCACATGGTCCTGAAATGAGCTGTATGCCATGTGTACTGTAGGCTGACTTCAGTCCAGTCTTAAGAAGAGACAGCTGGAGTTAAGCCTGTCTCCAAATTTCTGAATCCAAAAACCTTTTAGAAACACTTTAAATGCATAGTATTTTGAACAAAATCACTCCTGAACGTGTCTAGTGCCTTGTGCAGCTAGATTCTCAATATTTTTGTAGGTTTTTTTTCAGATTTATTTGCTTTAAAGTAGTGGTTTTATTTTCTGTAGCAAAGCAGTGCTGTGTGAGGGAGGGGAGCGATTTTAGCTAGAAAGCAAACAAGGCAGCCCTGTCTGTGTGCACGAGTGTTGTTTTCCTCAGTGTTTCTTCTTAATTATTTTTTCTGTGGTCAGTGGTTTTATTTCTGTGGAACAGTTTTGTGTGGTTTAGTGAATTATTTCTGCTAGTCTTGTGTTACTATATTGATTGTAATTATGTTTCTTAGTTGATGAAGTTACTGTTTTACTGTAATACTTACAGTCCCAGATATTCAAAAGGGTTGCGCCATGCACAACAGGGATGCACCAGCGCAAGTCCAAAAATGCGCCATTCTGCAATATTCAGTGGGAGGCAGATGCCCCCCCCCCAATCACAATGCACAAGAGCGCAATGATAATGAATGCATGTGCAACTGAAGGAGGAGGAACCATGTATAAATGGTGAAGTGCGATATTCAACAACATGCGCCATGCGCAATAGGGGAGCAAACAGAAGTTGCACAATAGTGGAAATTATCCAGAATAAATAGGAACAAGAGAGAGGTGCAAAAATGCTACTGGGAAGCCACATGTTGGTGAACTGCAGGCAGCCACACAGGCACACAGAAACTGGAAGCAGGACAGGGCAGAAGCAGGACAGAGCACCTGGAACCACCAAGAACAGAGAAGGTGTAGGGTGCCTGTGCCACAGTGCAGGACAAAAGGGGGAAGTGCCACAGAGCACTGAGGGCACAGATAGTGGGCAGTATGGCCACTACAGGGAGGTGTTCCCAGTGCAGTGGGAGTAGCAGCAAGGACAGCGGGGAAACAGTGAAACAGCTGCCAGGTAGGGTTACACAAGCCAGGGACATGTCCAGTACCACCATCCAGATGGAGGCAGTTATGAAGGGGGTGTGAAGGCAGGCAGCAGGGGGGTGAGGCCGTGGAAGGGCCTGTCGGTGGTATGCCCCTAACAGGCAGTACCGAGCCCACACCAGCTTCGAGCTGTACACTGATACTGAGATCGTGTGCCGGTAACGCCTGAACTGAGCAATCCTGAGGCGGCTCTGTGAGCTGTGCAGTGATGTGATGCAGGCACGCACATGATGGAGCCATGCTATGTCAATGGAGACCAAAGTGACAGCTGTCATATGCCTGCTCACCACAGGTACCTTCCAGAGACCAACAGGGGTCATGACAGGCATAACCCAGTCAGCCACATCATGTCTCCTCACCCAATTCCTCAGTGCACTGCTGCCACATGCTGCAGAGTACATCCATTTCCCGAGCACACCGGCGGAGCACACAGCAAACATACAGGAGTTCCACAGGGTAGCACGTATGCCTGGCATGCTCGGGGCAATAGACTGCACCCATGTGGCCATCTGCATGCCATCTGGCCCCAAAGGGGCCACATACATGAATCAGGAGGGGTATGCAAGCATCAACTGCCAGGTGGTGTGCAATGCCAGGGGCGCATAATCAATGTCTGTGCCATGCACCCTTTGGGAGCACATGATGCCTTCATCTGGCACCAGTCCACACTGTGCCACAGGTTCAAGAGTTGGGACATCCCCACTGGCCACCTAGTGGGTGAGTATGCAAATCACGCAGAAAGACATGGAGCTTGGGAGGGGCATAGTCAGAGGTGACATGGGTATTGGCCTAGATGGCCCATGGCAAGGCGACGCTGATCACCAAACTAATGTCCACCCTCTATACACAGGTGACAGTGGATACCCACTCCATCCCTGGCTGCTCACACCATACCAGCGGCCCACGATCCCATCGCAGCAACGCTACGATGAGGCACATGCCACCACACGCAATGTCATTGAGCGGGTGTTCGGGATGCTGAAGGCACATTTCTGTTGCCTGGACACGTCTGGCAGTGCCCCACAGTACAGCCCCTCAAAGGCCTGTGGGCGATTCCTGGCCTGTTGCATCCTGCACAACATGGCCAATGACTGTGGGGTAACCGTACAGGTCGAAGAGGGGGACAGCAATGGGGACGATGAGGATGCTGGTGAAGATGGTGATGGGCAGCCCCTTGGTCAAAGGGACCCCAACTGATCCAGATGGCACAGCTGTGCTGGGACACCATCACAGAGGAGCACTTCAACCAACCCAGATAAGTCATGGGGCCATGTGCAACCACCAGTGGCAAGGGCACAACCCAAAAACACGCATGGACAAACCCCAGGGGTGCATGTCATTAAGGGAATTGGCCGAGCATGGAACCGCACACGCCGTCAGGGATGGGCAAGGTCTAACACAGCATGCAGTCACATACACACATACACACCCCACAAGACATGCACAAAGGGTAGGAGGCACGTCAACTCTCAACCGCCACCCTAGCCACACACACGTCCACAGACCACCATGCCCAGTGCCTGTCATTGCGCGAGTGTCAGACGCTGGGCACCATTGCACAGTGGGGGACAGCACAACGCATGCATCATCATGCACACGCCACAGCAGACAGCAGCTGGGAGGGTGTGTAGATGGATTGTGTCTGTGTGTGCAGGGCCAGGTACCCCACCTGTGCATTGCACGTTGAACAACACAATGCATACAGGGCAGCATCAGACAGTAGCCATGGTGGAAGACAGGTCAGTCACACGCCACAGTGCCACAGCTGCCACGGATGTGTCAGTGGCCCTGCCAAGACCCGCCAGCAGTGACAGGCTGACCAATGACCTCATGGGGTGGCACCGATGGTCCCTCAGGGGTTCCGCTGCATCAACGCGACCATGCTCATGCAGGGGTCTGCAGCACACCGAACATACCTGCACCAGGCATACTCAGGATGCCCACAGCTGAACCCGGTGTTGACAAGGAGGGTGTCGCACGATGCCAGGAACAGGGGGTGGACATTGCACTGCACGGTGTCTGCGACGCATGGGCAAATAACTGTGTGCCCACTGTGGCCATGGCAGCTATGATTGTCTGTGTCAGCCTGTCAATGGCAACGGTCACATCCTCCCACATCCGGTCCATACCTGCCAGGAGCAGAGCAGTGTCCCTGCTGCACTGCTCCTCTGACTGGTGCAGAGCCACACTGAGTGCATTCACCGCTGTCACAAGCCGCAACTGCTGATCGACTGATTCTTTGGAGTATGCGGTTGTGCTCTTCTAAGAGGTCATCTGCCTGATCAGCATGCTGTCCCTCATGGTGTTCACGGCCCTGATGGGCAGCACCCCTTAAGGGTGGGCGCTGTACACCAGGGCCAGGTCTGGGCATGTCCACAGGTGGTGCACTGACGCCGCCCCCTGACACTGTACCCCCATGGCCATTGGCCAACTGCTGACACTGCCCCCCGGCTGCCACTCTCCAGGGCTCAATGGTGCTGCTGCAGTGGCTGCAACAGCTACACTGTCCTGGACACACACTAGTGCTGCCACAGTGGTGCAGACAGGCACAGGCTGGGACTGTGATGTCACGCAGGCCTCCACGGTGGCACCACCCAAGGCCATGCCCCTGATGTCACCTGCTGTGTGGCCGTCCTGCGGCCCACACGTATCACTGTCCATGAAGTGAGCTCCATCATCATCAGTGACGGATCTGGCACCAGCCCGAGTCTCAGCATGCTGGCATCCATGGATGCTGGCATGCTGGGACATGGGCAGGGCCTCCTTCTGCACCTGCTCCACCAACATCAGTCTGGACAGCCAGGCAGTCCCACTGTTGTCCTGACCCTTGGATGCCAGTGAAGGTGGATGGGCCCTCCTCCATGTCCATGGTATCGCCCTCAGTGGACAAGCCCACCACCGCTGACCCATGTAGATGTTCAGGAGCTGTAAGGGAACACAGTAACATTAATGTATCTGCCCTACCCTTTCTCCCTCCAATTGACAGACCAGGACCTACCATGCAGTGAAGGGCTACCAACCATCTGGAATCCACCACCTGGAACACCCTCGATGGCACAACGCCGCATGCTGCCAGCAACCTGTTCTTCTCATGGGGTCAGACATTGAATGGCCCGGCTGTCCCACACCGGTCGGAGCCCATGCTGCCCTGATGGCAGCCACCTTGTCCTTAATCCTCCGCCTGTCCGTGCCCATTTTCTTTTTGCACTCCTGCATGAACCGCTGGTGGCTGCCATGCAGGTTGATGGCATGCACCACCTCTTCCCATGCAGCAGCACGGGCCTGTGGTGTTCCCCGCTATCTGCTGAGCAGCGGCTCCTGGTAGAAGTAGGCCTCAAACAGGGCATCTGTTTCTACCTTTTAGAAGTTAGGCCTCTTGTTCCTCCCACATCTCTGTTCCTCTTCCTCCACCTCACGATCCCTTATTCTTCATCCTGTGAGAATGACAGGTGTTACCTGTGACTGTGCAGTCCAATGTATGTCCCACACACACACCACAGTCCACACTCCCAAACAGCAAGCAACTCACCACAATAGACTGCAATAACAGACTATGGCCACTGCAACCCAATGTCACATTTTTATAGCACAATGCATGCAAATGAGGTGAGGCGCAATTATAAGTGGATGCAAATGCAGTATCTGCATCATTGAATGGCTGATTAGCTGATCTGCATATGCCAGCTGAATATTGCGCTGTTGCACTTTGTGCAATTGTGTTGAACGTGATCAGGCAAGGGCGCATTTCTGTGACATGCACAGTGGGCACCAAATGGTACATGCCCAGGGTGATGATGCTGATGCCTGCCATGCTGCTGATGTGCTGTGTGCGGGAGGCAATGCAGGGCACGGCCACCATTGTGCCAGTGGCTCTACTGCACTGTTCATATGTATGGCACTCTGGCACTGGGGTGCCATAGACGCATTGGGGCCACAGCGCAGTAGGCCACTACAGGAAGTGACACACAGGTGCCCTACTGTGCTACATGCAGTGAGTACCAATCGCGCTGTGGCCGTCCATGCACAAGAGACCCCTGACCCTGTGCTGAACTTTGCCCCCCAGGTGCCATGCGTTTGCATGGGTGCACTTCTATCATGCTGTTTGGTGACAGCACGATGGAGAATGACAGCACAGTACTGCACAGTATCCACACTTGGTGAATGTGTGCTACAGAGCGCCATTTTGATACCAAAACTGTACAGGATGGCAAGGAGAAGGGCACCCATCTGGAGCCAAATTGAACTGGCCAGTCTGGTCCAGTTGGTGGAGCCCCATGCTGCTGCCCTATTTGGGGAGGCACCCCTGGACAGGGCCAGGATTGTGGTGTGGGAGGAGGTGGCAGTGGCCCTGGAGGAGCCACAGGCATGGAGAGGATGGCAGAGAAGTGCAGGCACTGCTATGGTGACCTGCAATGGCGGGACCCAGACAGGCTTGCCTACCTGTGGGCACATGCCAGGAGGGGCACGGTGCCACAGCCAGGTAGGTGCCCCATCCATACACTGTTAACATCCATACGGGTATCACAGTGGCATGTGTCCAGCACATGGGGGGCTGTCCTGTGTTGGCCATGGTGGTGGTATCTGGGTGGGGGGAGGATGGGTATGGCTGTGTGGGACTGCACACACAAGGGGTTGGGGGGACTTTGCTACCGTATTGTACTGATGTTCCTTTCTCCATGTTTGCACCCTAGGCCCAGAGGAGTGCCAGCGGGCGAGGGAGAGGAGGCTGCACCAAGATGAACAGCAGGCCAGGAGGGCTGCCAGACAAGACAGGCACCAGCCTGATGATGGTGAGTGCCTTACATCCATGATTACTATTGCATGCTGTGTAACGGGGGGGCACAGGACCATGACCACCATCCATTGACACCACTGCCATGCACGCAACTTGTTACAGTCAGCACTGTCCAGTGGTACTGCACGTCTGGGAGTGCATCAGTGGTGGTCCATGCATGCATCGGGTACATGGCTGTGCCACTGCCTTTGCACTGCATAGCCATGTCACTGAACAGCCATGGTGGTGCTGTGCAGGACTTGGCTGGTGGGTGGGTGCAGCAGTCTGCATGGCTGTTTGCATCTGGGTGGGCAGGTCTTGTGGACGGAATCACTGTGGATGGTCACATACCATCACAGAGGCATGTCCCATGGCCGTATGCCATGCACAGTGGGTGGGCTGCATGGGGCTATGCATTCACACCTATTGACTCTGCTCCCTTGTCCTAGGTGGACAGCAGCTGCAGGAGATCAGGGTGGTGCTGCGGGAGATTCTCCAGGTAGCCAGGGCAGCACTGGAGATACTTTAACAGTTGGACAGGCTCGGTGTCCGAAGACGTCATGGCGGCAGGAGAAGCCAGAGTGGGGAGCGGGGCTCCTACTGAGCTTGGAAATGCCCCTGATTTCCCCTACCCCCTGGACACACCCTCATACCCCTCCTTCCCTCTACCGTTTGTTCACCCCTGCCCCTTACCCAACCCCACCTTGTTTGTGTCCCTCCCCAAACCTTTTAAATACTTGTACATAGTTTTGTTTGCTGTTTTTAAATACATTTCCTTTGATATGCCTACTGTGGTGGTCTTTGACTTGCAGTGGGCTATAGGTGCTCAGCTGCAGTGGTGTGCATGGCATCAGGGGTGGTGCAGTCATGTTCGTGTGTGTGTGTCTCTGTGGGGAAGTGAGTATGGTGTGGGAGTGGCTATCAGTCACTGTCTGTGGTGTGTGTATTGTTCCCTGTACACTGGATGACTGTGTGCAGTGGTCCACGGTGCATGCTCTATGTCCATGGCACACCTGTCAGACCATCCATGACCTGTGCAGCTGACACCCTTGCAGATCTGTGACATGCACAGTCTGCTGGCATGTCAGTGGCATGCAGGACAGCCACTGTACCCGGTACAATGCCAGGTTGCCTTCTGTCACTGGTGTGGTGCATGGCTGCCTCGGGTGACACTGTGGCCTCCGCTGTTGTTGTCCCACCTCCATGCTGTTGCGTGTGTGTGTTGCAGGGGATGCGCACCACTGTCTATCACTTGTGCTCTGGGCCAATGCTGATTGCATACAGCTCCATGGTGCCTATACAGGGTGGCTGGCACTCCTTTGCCATGGAGGGGTGCTGGCCATGTGTGCACAGTTTCCATGGCCACACGCTGGGGGCTTGGTTGCCACGCTACTGTGTTCCTGTGTTGGTGTGCCCATGGGTATGGGTGGGCGTTTGTCCATGCATTGTGTTGCATCCTCTGTGGTGCATGCTTCCATGCACCACTGTGGGTGTCTGCGCTGGCTGTTGTGGCCAGTGCTGGGTTGAGGTGTGTCCTTGGGAGGGTGTGCAGGGTGCTGTACCACTGGTGGTGGGGTCCAGAGCATTCCCTGTCATGTATGGGGTACCTCGTGTGCCGACGCATGGTCGGTCTCTCAGCTGTACCTCAGGAGAGGGACATGCGTGGTGGTACTGTGTATGCAGTCGTTGCATCACTGTGTGCTGCCACCCACTGATGGGTGCTCATGGTGGGGCTGCCTTGCATGGTTCTGTGGTGCACAGGGTTGCATTGTCACAGTGGGGGTGGTGGCATGCATGGGGTATCCTACACTGGTGGATGCTGCTCCTGGGAAGGGTGTCTGGGGGTCATGGTGCAGGGTGTGCTCTGCATTGGTGGGATGGTGTGGCATGGGGTGGTCAGCCCTCCTTGTGTGCCGGTCTCAGCTTGCCAGGGGGTGTGCTGGGGCACCATGCCCCAGCTGTGGGTTGATTGCTGGTATCCATGGCCCGGTGGTTATTTGGCTCTCCACCAGTAATGCAGTGCATGGGGTGTGGGGGCAATGTCTGTTCTGCTGTGTGCTCCTCTGCCCATCTGTGGCATGGGTGGTGGGCCCCTACATCCTGTCCCTGTGCATCCCTGGTTGTGCTGTTGCACTGCTGTCCTGCTCCACGGGGCATCCCTGGTTGCGCTATGGCACATCTGGACTGCTCCACTGAGCATCCCTCATTGCGCTATGGTGCATCTGAACTGTGCAACTGTACATCCCTGGTTGTGCTATGGTGCAGGTGGCATGATATTCAGTTGTGTGCTGCAGGCACATCTTGATCTGTGCAGTTTTTGAATATCGCTCTTCTTGCACATGGGCGCAGTGGACTTGCACTTGCACCTGCTGTTGTGCACTTTTTGGGCACAGTTTGAATATCTGGGCCACAGTACCTTCTTTAAAATTACCCCAGTCTTGAGTATCTTCTTAATCATCATCATGGTATCATTCATGTTAAAAAATTGTTTTAAAATCTTATTTTTGTGTTGTTTTTACTGTAGTCACTTTTAGCTCAGTAAATATTGTGTTGTCATTTAACTAGAACTACTCTGGTGAGGTGTTGTAGTGTCTCTGCTGCTGCTGGCATTAGCTTATCTGCAGTGTTCAATTATATAAATATCAAAATGCCCAGAATGAGATGCTTGAGTAAAGTTCAAGTTGCCAGTGATGTTGCCAAGAAGAGGGTTGATTCTGTGGTTCAGAAGGGTGTTGTACCTAAAAAAAAAAGCTACTTCTGCCACAAGTTCATCAAGGGGGCCAGCAGCACTAGTAGTAAAGGAATAGATGGCTTAAGTAGTGGTGGCATTATCGTGGCTAAATGTTTCTCTGCCACATCAGTGGCATCAGTGCTGGTGGGTGCTAGTACTGCTGGGGGGGGGAGCAGTAACAAGATGATCAGTTTAAGAAGTAGAAAAATGTCTTGTTCTGGAAATGTGGTAGAGGACAAGTAGGTGGTTTCTGTTGTCCCCATGACTGTGATTAGTGATGGTGGTGAGCCTGGTCTGGATGATAGGTTCCCATTTCCTAACAAGGGTGTGGATGAGCTTCACCATAACTCACAGTCAGAGGATGGAGATCTGAATGTTTCTTGCAAGGATTATGAGATGGAAAGAGATGGTGGAGAAATTCAAAGGGAGGAGGAGGACTGATCTCAGGAGGTGATTATCAGCATGGGTGGGGATGAGGATAATGATTTGGACCCCCCTATGGAAATCTGAAAATAACAAAAAGGTAAGAATCATGCTGCTGAACTTGTGGTGCTGTGTACACCACAGTTATTAAAGCTACCCCCAATCCTCCAGCTGCTGTTCCTGTTAGCACTGTTGAGCCAATAACACAGCATGAGTTACCAACTGTTACAGTTTAGAAATTATCCTCAAAAACACCCATTGCCACACCTCCAATGTCACAGTACCAGGTCCACCATCATGTAAAAACAAGGGATACAAAATCTCTAGTTTGGGATTTTTACATACTGGACCCAGCTGACATAACAGTGGCTATCTGTCAGCTGTGATGAGGATGTATTAGCTGTGGGAAAAGGTATCTTCTTCCTCATCATCTTCATTTGGAAAGTCATTATGAAGTTAATCGAGTAGACCCACTGAGACATAGTTGTCCCTTTTGGTATGGATACAGTCCAGGTAGAGACAGAGCTGATCATGGAGAACTGCTACAGAGATGAAGAGGCATCTGTGGGACTGCCTAGGAGTGGCCATAGTATCAGTGATGGGTTGAGTACTTGGATAATAACAAAATGGTGACACATCTCTGGAAACACAGAAGGGGTGCAGATAAGAGCAGCTAACTACATTCTTTTCCTTCCATACTATTGGAAGACATTTATATGGATTTATACTGGATCCACGTAACTGGCTTTCTCCCAAACCTCAGGGTTTTCACAAATATGGAAGCTGTGATATTTGCAGATATGGTACAGAAGGAACAGAACATATACATCCAAATAATCAATGTACTCTTAAAATATGTCAAATCATCTCCTGTGTCACCACTTTCATGATATATATTGCCCAGTGCCCCTGCTTGAAACATTATGATGGACAAACTGTATGTCCTTTAAAGACCTGGATTCAAGAGTATGTACAGGAAATTATTAATGATACTGATTGCAGTGCCCTTGGCACACATTATGCCACATGCCATAACACAAACCATATTAGCCTCAAATTTACAGCACTGGAACATGTACCTCTTTTGAGAAGGTGGGGGCAGAGTTAGTAAATTATTAGAATAAGAATCTTGCTGGATAGTCTTCATTAACATTGGAATCCCTCAGGGCCATAATGAAGAAATAGCTTATAAACCATTCCTCAAAAAATGAAGTTTTTCCTTCCCCAAAGATGATACCGGTTAATGTATTATGCTTGGTACCTGTGTGGCACCTGTGTTACTGTATTTAATGTATGTTTGCCTGCTTTGGGTTTTATGTGATAATGGCTGGTCTGAAACACCGCTGATCACAAAAAATGAATCAAAAAGACCCCGAAATCAAAAGGGTGATGGATATTCAACAACCGTAGCAAATAATCAGCTTCACAGGGGGTGCAGACCAAGGGGAAAGTTGCTGTTTTTAAAAATGAAATAATTTTTTCCCCTGGAACCAGACCTGAACTTGGGTCTATTGGTATGGTAAGCGGTGGCTTACACCACTGTGCTAAATGGCCAACTCAGCAGTGCTGGGACAAACAACATCCTATATCCTGTTGTAGTGATTGTAGCTGCCTGCTACACTCACTCTACAGGATATATCAATGTTTTTTACCACTCGCTCTCAGTGCGAGTGATATTATTGAGTCGCTCATATTGAGCCGCTCAATAATACCCACTCATATAACATGATACTTCTGCAGTGCTATGAAATATAAAATTTGGGCTGTATCCAATCAGCCAATAATTGTTGGTGTATTCAATTTCCTCTTACTTAGCAACCCCTCATAAATTGTTTAAATTGTTAAATATATAACTTGTCTAATTCTTTCAACAAATCTTTGGTTGGATGTCAGCCCATAAAATCTCTGTACTTCCATGTATATGCTTGCTGCTCCCTTCTCCATACCTATCTTTCTGCCCCCCCATTTATTTATACTCCTTCATTTTCTTTCCATTTGCACACACTTCGATGGTATTGATCTTTACATGCGCTTCGTAGTACAGTAGTCATTTCATGAATAATTGAGGTAATGTGCTTCATATATTTGGAAATATTTCTCAAATGTGAAATTGGACCACTGTGCGTTTAGCAGCCAGGAGTTAAATTTCCAGCTAGAACAGGTAGAGGTTGAAGCGCTAAGGGCAAGTGAGTCCTCATCAGCTGGAGCACTCAAATAAATCTTTGATATATAAGGGATATGCGGGGAGCCAGTGTGGGATAATCAAATGATGTTGTTCAGTTGCATGTGACCTTGAGTAACCTCACAAGTGGCAAATCCATGAATGACGTTCACAAGAGGTCACAGGCAACTGAACACATTGCCCCCCCCTGCATATTAGATTTATGCAACAGGCAGAGACCTTGTGGGTTGTGCTGATCTAATAACATTTTTTTTTTGTTTGTTTAAAATAACAGGAATCTTTTGGTTTACTTTTTGTATAAGTGTTATTGCACCTCAGGTGCTGCCAGTGGTTGCTAAGCACACTGGTGTTGTCATCTTCACTGATTTGCCCATTTCCACTGAGTTTTGAAAGGACAATATGGTGGCAGGCTTTTGCAAGTGGGATCGTGAAGATAAGGATGTGTGCAGGCATCACAGAGCTTTGGTTTACAGTTTCTTTTTTTATGTATTTAAAACCTTTTTTTTTATTTAAAAATTATAGAGTCATTCTGCTACAGTATTCAGTGGTGGTGTGATAGTGGGCAGTTGGAGCTGCACAACAAGGAGTGAGAGGTGCTGAAATCGATTGATGCAGTGAGATGCTTTTGAAGAATGAGATGCTTTTAATCTGCAAAGAAATAACAGGTAGATTTTTTAAGTGGCAAAGCGGATGTTTGCATTTCGGTCCTTACATATAACACTGTACAGTAGTTGAGAAACCACTAGTATGTAGGGAGGTATGGAGCCAGGTGCTGTGGGGGGAGGGGGAGCATGAGCAAAGGCATTCCAGTGAGCCAGGAGTTTTGGTATAAAAAGTGAAAAAAAAGTTTAGGTTTACTTGATCAGTAGTTTGGAGACTACTTGGAAATAAGGGGAGGAATGGTAGTGTTTCAGTCTGTCTGCTTCTGTGGGGAGTTAGTAGTAGCTGCTGTTTAGTAGTGTAGCAGTAATGCTGGCTGGCCAGATGGGGGGGGCAGTTGGTGACATAGTCACTGTGTGGCTAGATGGGGGATGATGTAATCACTGTGGTAATAAATTTCATTATTACCATAGTGATTACATCATACCCTATTTATCCAGACAGTGACTCAGATAAATTGATTTATCTGCCAGTTTTTATCCTGACAACTATTGCATAAATACAGTTATGGTCCCTGTATTTATTGAGAAGTACCTGTGTGCAGATTATTTGGTTTCTGGATTGAACACTAGCAGCCAGAGTCACTCAAGCACATCAATCCCAGTCCATAAAACACCAAAAAAGATGTCATTCATTTGTGCGGTATCTGTGACCCACTTGAGTGAAATGCTGCCCCACCAGCCATGCTGCCACACAGAGTACAGCTGTTTGGTATCCCAACACAGTGAAAGGTGCAGCCTACACTGCATAGCATGTTTGAGCATCATACAAAATATCTACCCAATCATGCAATTGCATGGGAACTTAATGCAACAACTGCTGCAATGCTTGCACTTGATCTATTGCCATTCTCTTTTGTAGAGAACATGGGTTTCTGAAGGCTGATGGTGCATGCTTGTCTCAAATGGCAGATTCTGCTGCAAACCTATTTCTCCACCTGTGCCATGTCTGCTTGTGTCCTCCACATCCACCAACAACATAACCCTCCACTACCACCATCCAAATGCACTCATTCAAGAATGAACAACACGGTCTCTTAAGCCAGCATAAGTACTATTCTTGCCAGCCATGCGGATCATTCATCCACCAGAAATCAAGGCACCAGCACCGCCTTCTCATCCTCATTCTCATCTGGCCTTTTTTTTTTCCCTCCATATTAACCAACAACATGGGTCACCTCTGCATACACCTCCTGCATCCTGATTGAGAAACACAGATGTTAAGCCAGTGTAAATGCCATTGCCAAGCAGATCTCCACCTGGCCAGCCAGTAAGTCAGCCCTCAAGTTAAGCCTCTATCCAGCCACCCCATCAAAGCAGCAAGACCAGAAATCTAGCAAAGGCCAATTTTGTCTGCTGTTGGCAGAGTCTATTATCACACAGGAGGGGCTTTCACCTTGCTTACAAGACATTCAAATGTATTTTTGTCTTTCCTTTTGTCTCCCTCTCACTTTAGATAGTCCACCACAAGCCACAGACTAAAGCTGACTTTTCCTCTACCACACCACTCTGTGGTAACGCTGTGCTAGTACATGGCCTGGCCTCACTAATTTGATGGTAAGTATCATGACATATATATATTTTTTTATTTGAAGTTTTAATATTAAGTTTTCCTTTCACAGGTGAACAGTGACACTGTGACCATGCCAAGTCAGGCTAAATAATTTCTCTTTTTTTCTTCACAGGTGACAGGCATTGGAAGAGTGGGATTGGACCCAGGATAGACCAGCTGAAAGTTAATATCAAATTTCCAGTAGGCAAATTTCCAACAGTCATTTTATGACCTGACATTAATAACAATAAAGTTATGAGTAAACACTGGAACAATTCAATGCCAAAATATTGGAAATTACCAAAGATACAAGTGCATGTTGAAAAATGTAAATGTGTTCCCATAACATTGTTTTTTTTAATATTGCTACCTTAAATGTTCAACATAGCCTTCTTATGGCTGCTGATCATGAAAAGGGGTGGAGAAAATGTTCAAAGCTAGCCAAAAGGTGATTTATATGCCACAAATGCAAAACACAGTTTGTCTAGGACTTGAAAAATGACAGCTGTCACATTTATGAGGTGGTGTGAAAAAATGTCTATGTTGAAAATGTGGGGTTAGAATATTGAAAAGTTACCAAATTTACAAGTGTGCATTGAAAAATGTCAATGTACACTCATGATTTTGTTGCTTTTTAGGTATTTTTACTCCAAATTTTCAATGTAGGCTTTTTATGACTCATATGGCTTTCTTATATCTCCGCCTCATGAACAAGGTTGGAGAACATTTTCAAATCCTGCCTGAAAGGTGATTTTGCACCACAGGCATGACAATATATTTTGGCAAGAATTTGAAAAATGACCACTGTCATATTCAAGAGGTGGTATGAAAAAATGTCTATGTTGAAAATTTGGGGTCAAAATATTACAAATTTCCAAAGTTATGAGTGTGCATTGAAAATGTACAATGTAAGCTCATAACTTTGTTGTTTTCATGTTTTTGTTTAAATATTTTTACCACACATTTTCAACATAGCCTTCTTATGACCCCATATTATGAACAAGGATGGAGAAAATATTCTAATCCTGCCCCAAAGATGACCTGGTAATTTTGTCTCATTTGTATTCCAGATGAAAAAGCCGGGGCCCAGAGAAGGAGCTGGGTTGACATGAGGGTGAGGGGAGCAGCATAAATTATGATTAATCCCTGTTTTCTTTGATAATCCCACAGGCCCCATAGGAAGGATGGAAGTATGGATTTGCGGCCACTTGTTCATATATTGAGTGGAGCAAAGAGTGGCTGGAAGAGCTGGGGTGTGACAGCTATACCTGGAATGGAACACCTTTCAAGTGCATTAGAAAGGCATAAGAGGCATTGGATGGCCACAATTTTACTGCTTTTGGAGGACTTGAGGGGAACACGACCAGAGCCACACATGTTAATCTTGCATTTGGGGGGAGTGATCTGGGCTCAATGCTGTGGTTGGACATTGTGTGGCAAATAAAGGATGAGATTGCCCAGGTAAAGGAATGTTGGTCTAGATTAGTAGTGGCATGGTCAGACATGCCTCCTAGGCATGTATGGCGGCAAGCCAGAGACCACAAAGCATTGGAAAATTAAGAAAAAGAATGAACAAAAAGGTGGGGGCCTACATAAAAACAATTGGGGGTGTGGTGATAAAACATGAAGCCATATTGGAAAATTGCCAAGGGCTGCTCAGGGACGATGGGGTACACCTCTCGTACATAGGGATAGATACATTTACTATAGACCTGAGGGAGGCAATAGAACAGGGTAGATTATGGAAAAGGCCATAAGCTGGATGGAGGGGGGGAAGCCTGCCTTCCAATGCAACCTGTAGGCAGGGCTGGTGGAGAAAAGAAATGAAAGGGGGAAGAGATGGCATGGGCGGACCCTGGCCTGGATGATCATCCACACTGGGGGCAGAGACACCTCTTGGGTGTACATCCAACGGGCACTAGAAGTGGGGTATGGGTGCACACATGTACCCAGCACAAGAGAGGAGTAACAAGAAGAAGAAGAAAGAGACCCAGATGTACATCTGGGGAACAAAGCAGTCAGACAAAGAGAAAATAAGATGAGGAAGTGGGTGATAAAATATGGTGATTATAAGGAAATAAGAAATAAAATGGATATGGTGATGAAAGATGAAGATGAAATGTAATGAATAAAAATAAGTTGATGTGATAATTATTGAATAAAACTTTTGCCAACTGAGCACCCTAAAGAGCTTAAGTGCACATCTTTTCTTTAAAGGGAAGGGGATAGAGGGACAAGGGGGTTTGTCTAATTAAGAAGGCAGGCCTGTTCAGCCTTGGTCACATGACCAGGGGGATGGGGCTCCGTCAGGTGGGGGATTAGGAGTGGTGGGAGAAGGGAAAGGAGGGGGCCAGAAATGAAAGGGAGGAGCTAAGTGATTGGCACCACAAGGGGAGGGGCCAGAAAAGGGCAAGCAAAAAGGTGATTGGTGGGTTAAAAAAGAGAGACAGTGGGGAACAGGAATATAAAAAGGTCTGCTAGGAATAGCACACTCAGTTGTTTGCTAGCTATCAATTTTCCCACCACCCACCCCAAAAGCAGACAGAAAGGAGGGTTAAAAGAAGGCCACAGTGGGGGCTGCCTAAAGTGGATGGCAACAAGTGGCAGGAGAAGAAGTGGTGTAAGAGAAAAAGAAAGAAAGGGGAGGGGAGAAAAAAAATGAAAGGGAGGAGGGACAGCATGGGGGGGACCTGGGCCTGGATGTACATCCATGCTGGGGGGAGAGGCACCTCTTGGGTATACACTGAAGGGACACTGGAAGTGGGGTATGAGTGTACCCACATACCCAACATGAGAGAGAAGTAACAAGAAGAAGAAAGAGACCCAGATGTACATCCAGGGGACAAGGCAGTCAGATAAAGAGAAAATGAGATGAGGAAGTAGGTGATAAAATATGGTGATTATAAGGAAATAAGAAATAAAATGGATATGGTGATGAAAGATGAAGATGAAATGTAATGGATAAAAAGAAGCTGATGTGATAATTATGGAATAAAACATTTGCCAGCTGAGCACCCAAAAGAGCTTAAGTGTACATGTTTTCTTTAAAGGGAAGGAAATCCAGGGACAAGATGGGGATTGTGTCTGTTTAATAAGATGTAAATTGTAGACAATCAGATGTTAAGATGGAGTTAGTGCCTTGCATGTTGAGCAAGGGTATTAGGATGTATTGCACCAATATAGCATTTTGACACAGCAATGAAGAAGGGGTTAGTGTTTCTCAAATAGCCCAGCTTACTCATAGAAACATAGAAACATAGACTTTGACAGCAGATAAGGACCGCTTGGCCCACCTAGTCTGCCCATTTCCCTCACAGTATGATCCATATCATCTGGTTTGTGAGCATGGTCATCAGTGTGTTTTGCATTTGATTTCAGGTTTGTGTTTTGTGCTGCACTTACAGGGGTAAATTGGACTCCAGTTTGCACTGTAAACCCTTACAGTGCCCCTGGTTTAATAAACATGGTATTGATCATGCTAGCACATCAGAGAGTGTAAAAATGACCTTTGTGCCTGGGTTTGTGCCATTTTCCAGTATGCTGTGCAAAGAGAACCATGCATTTAATAATGCAGAACACGCCCTTCTTATGTAGAACAATGTCTCCCAATTATCTAATCAAGTTTACTTTTTTTCTATAGATGCATAATGATGAATGCACTTAATGCTGGCATGTTAATCACTTTTCAATTATCTTTTAAAAGCAAGCAGTTAAGAGATAGAATACTGAAATATTTTTGTTCTATGGTAATATGATAATGCCAGCATCCAGAGATTTAGAAACCATTGCTTATTGTGCTCATGCTACAACCCTTGATAGCTACCATATCATTTTATTGAACCACCCCAGGATATAAGGACAGCGGGAGGCTGCTTGTAATCTCATTCACAGAAGATTATGCGGATCCTTCAAAGATAAATTTGCTGTCTATTCCTTCTGTGTAATCAGATCCAAGCTGCCCATAGTGCTTGTTTGAAGTGCCCTGCAATATATTTATGTCATAACACTTTGATGCTTAAGATAGAGAAGCAAAACAGGGTGCCCTTAAAGGCATAGAATATCCTTATGCTGCTTCATCTAAGAGTTATAGTTAACAAGTAAATACAATTATTTGAAATGGGATGATAATGTTCAAGAGGCAGTTGACTCTAAAGGATAGTGACATTTGCAGTTAGTCTAGATACTCAAGATACTTATCTCATATGAAATAAGCTATTCACTACTATCTGTTTGCCCTGATAGTTTGAATCACATCATACATTATCTATCTGATCCAATGAATCACTAATGCATTTGGTCTGAAGATTTTTTAAAGCAGAATAAATACAGGACAGGTGTTAACTTGAGTGTTTCTAACCATGTCACCATGGATGTTGCAGTTGCTACTCCTGCTTTGTGGGCTCAAACAAGGTTGAGGGGCTTAGGCTATTAAACTCCTGTTTGGGGGGGTTGTATCAAAACTTTAAATTAGTTCATGAACTGATTGAGTTGAGTGACCACAGAGTGGTGCAGATAGAGGTCCCTTTGGAAGTCAACAAGGGGAGCAGCAAAGCTAAGGTGTAGGACAGAATAAAAGCATATTTAAACTGGAAGTGGGAAATGTTAGGGGTTGGTATGAGGGAATAGCAGGGACTGAGGGAGTGGAAGGGAAATGGAAAGCATTTAAGACAGGTGTTGCAGAAGCAGCGGTCTGTGGTATTGGTAGGGAAAGCACGGGGAAAAAGGTCATTGTGGTTTAAATCAGAGGTATAGGAAGCCATGAGAGGGAAAATCAGGGCATTTAGAAAACATAAGGGAGCCAAAAGGAGGAGGACAGAGATTCATACCTAATGGCAACTAGGGAGACCAGTACAATGGTCAGAAATGGAAACAGTAGTGTAGGGTTTAGAATAGTAAGACATTATTTCAGTACATTCAGGAGTAATGCAAAGTGAAGGAGAGGATTCCATGTGATAATGGTGATTGCAATACAGCACTGAACATAACAGTGATGCAACAATAGTGAATGACAATACAGCGAGCAGCACTATAGTGAGCTGCAAATTCAACTATTTTTACAATATATATTCTAGAAAAAAATCTACACTTTTTGTTTCTGCAATGGGCTCCAGCCCCCGCACCACCAAACTTTAAAAAACAAACTCCGGGGGGGATGAAACACTGGGACAGGGGAAAACTCAGTTGGGAGGGAAAAATAGGGAAGGGGTAGAACACTGGAGGAGGCAGTGGCGAAGGGGGCAAAGTTGGGAGAGAAGACAGAACAGTGGAAATGAAACATTCCCACTTAAAACACACACAAAACAAACCACTCAACAGAATGAAAAATAAAAAAACTCTACAGACCCAGTACTGAACCCAGCCTGCCAGGCTCATAGGTGGTGACTCTTTCCTCTACACTAGGTGGCCAGCTCAGAAACAGTCTGACACACAAATCCCTACATCCTTTCCAAACCATGATCCTCAATACCAACTCGCTTATACAGACACTCGCTGTACATTCACAGGAGCTATTTTCACGGTCGCTCTAAAATCATGGGAGCGCTTTTACCATTCTCACGTTTACCTTCAACCACATTAACTCGCTAATATTGACTCACTCAAATCACGGGATACCAAGGAGAGTATAGTAATGGTGAGAAAGGGGAAGGGATGGAAGGAATAGGCTAGAGGAAAAGATGACATATTGAATTAATATTTTTGTTCACTGTTCACCAAAGAGAAGGAAGGACCATTTCTGAATTGTGGTGTGGGAACTAAAAGGGGAAAAAGATGGCACTAGCAGTTACCTCCACATTACAGAAGAAAGGGTGTGGAAGAAGCTGAGGGTGTTGACAGTTGAGGAGTCAATAGGGCTGGATTAGATGGATTTAAGGATGCTTGAAGAAACAGATGTGTTAACAGCGTCACTGGCCAAAATTTTCAACTGCTTGCTAAACATGGTGGTGGAGGACTGCTGATGTGGTTCCTCTGCACAAAAGTGGTTGGAAGGACAAGTCTAGTAACTATAGGCCAGTCATCTTGACATCAATAGTAGGAAAGAGTCTATACGGCATACTGAAAGAAAGGCTGGTAGATTTTCTCAAGGTAAAACAATCACAGGACACCAAGCAGCATGGATTCACAAGGGGAAGGGTATGCCAGATGAACAAGATTGAATTCTTTGATTGGCTAACTAGGGAGACTGAAACAGTGCTGGAAACTGACATACTGCACTGTAACTAAACTTCATTAAGGCCTTTAATTAAGTCCTGCACCAGAGACTGGTAAAGAAACTGAGTGGCATGGGGTGGAAAAAATCGTAGCAACATGGTGGGTGGAAAGCTGACTGACAGGGGGATGCAGAGAATGGTGTTGAATGGGGAGCTCTAATTTTTAAGAAATAACAAGCTTGGTACTGCAGGGCTCATCCTATATGACATTTTCACCTGTGATATAGAGGTGGGTGTTCAGGGCAATGTCAACGTCTTTGCAGATGATATTAGGATCAATGGAATGGTAGACAACAAGGATGGGATCAGGGCACTCAGAGAGGACAAATGTTCCAAGATTTGGAAGATGATTTTAATGCAAAAAATGCAAGGTAATGCACCTGAGGAACTAGAACCCTTAAACGCAATACTTGATGGAGGGAGTCATGTTAGAAAGCACAGAAGAGGAAAAGGCTCTCAGAGTGATAATATTGGACAGTCCAGAATCCATGGTTCAGTGCAATACCTGCACAAGGCTGTGGGGAAGGCAAACAGGATGCTTTGTCACATGCAAAGTAGAATCAGCAGTAAAAGCAGGGAGGTGTTCCTTCTGCTGTACAGATTCCAGCTGCACTGACATCTGGAGTACTGTGCAAGGTTCTGAAGCTGGTACCTACAGAAGAAATGTGAGAGTCTGAAGACTGTACAGAGAAGAGAAACCAAAATGAATTAGGTATGGGGGAAAGCATAAGAGGAGAGACCTCACCATGTGCACCCTGGAGGCTAGAAGAGAGAGAGAGGGGACATGGCTGAGACTTATAAATGCACTACATGCATTGAATAAATAGGTTGTCATGCAAGAAACTGTTTATCTTAAACACAAACACAAGCACACAGGTAAATTCACTTAAACTGACTGAGGGGAAATTCAGGAATCAGGAAGTAGGTCTGAATGCATATTTGCACAGTAAGGGTTGTGGACTGGCTTCATTGCTCCATCTAGAGATTTATCTTGTTCTCTTGCTTCTTGACCTCCACATGTCTTTACTGACCAATATGTCATGGCTTTCAATCCCTCTGGACAGTTGCTGCCCGACACCTGGCTTTGATGCCTGTTAACCGGCCCCACAGCAGTTGTGCTACAGCTCTTCCTCTTCCTCTTCTTCTTCTCTCTCTCTCTCTGTCACCCTGCTATGTACTAGACCTTTAGAGTCATTTTCTGTGATGACTAGCATGTGAATGCTACACTTTTCCTCACCAGGAAATAAAGGCTTTACTCACTGTTCATCTATGACAGATGTGTAGTATGTCAGAACACAACTTCTACAGCAGGTCTGCTCCCTACACCGGTCACATGTAGACTGACTCAGTCCTTGAACAGCCCATGCTGTTCACTGGGGAATGTCAGCTTGCAACTGGTCCTTGCAGCTATCAATCGTCCTGACCCAGGCCATGAAGAGGCAGTACTATAGATTTAATAGCTTTAAACTACTTGCACTTGGCTATAATTATTTTATTTATTTAGCTTTTGTTGACCGGGTAAGTGCACTAGACAATTCCTGACTATTTTCAGGCACGACCCGGGAGGGGAATACAGATGAATGCCAACTGACCTTGAACCAGATTAAGCTGTTGGTGGTATTTTTAGTGAATGAGGGAAATTTGGCCAGGACACTGGGGGAAATTCCCCATCTCTTTTCGAGAAGTGCCATGGGATCTTTAACATCCACCTGAACTACCACCAATCCAGGCAGATGAGACCTCGGTTTAACGTCTCATCCGAAAGACGGCACCTCAACAGTGCAGCACCCCTCTCATGCTGCACTGCAGTGTCAGTACTGGGATATTAACCCAAGTGCCAGATGTGGGAACTGAACCCACAGCCCTCTGATCTCCTGGCCTCGGAGGCGAGTGTGCTACCTACTGAGCCACTGACACTGTCATATCACAATTAATATTGGATTTTAGCTACTATGAAGATTTTCTTGTTTCTTTGTTTTCTTGACTGTAACTGCTGTATCGTTCTGCATCAGTTTTCCACATCAAAATCTATTAAATCATTCTGTATTATTTCTTGTAGTTATGCAATATTCTTAAAGGTGGAATAGAATATTGATCTATTTCTGTATAAAATGCTGTATTCTTTATGAATGCATTGTTATGTATTCAACAGAGATATGGGAAAAGCAAACAGTTTTAAACAAAAAAAGTTTACTTATCTTTCAGTCAATAATTGTTTTTTTTTCATAGAATTAATGTGGTCTTTATAGCTATCAGGCCAGTATGCATGATTCACATGCAGCAGACCCATGCTGTTCTGTACCCTGATCTACTAGGATGAGAAAAGCTCATCACACAACTTAGTGTATGCAGCAAGCAGTTAAAGCCTCATGGGTGGGCAGGCAGGCCCAGGACACTGAGACCACTTATATAGTGGTGTTAGCCAAACACTCCACTTGGGAGCTGACCATTTGTGTGCAGGGCAGCACCCAACACTAAATGATCACCAATGAAGCAACATAACAAACTCCATAGGAACAGGCCACAAGAAGTTGAGCAAACAGAACAAAAGACAGCCCATAAGGTGGCATCCCAGAGCATGCTACAGGAACAAGCACTGTGGTGATGTGTGGGACCCAAGGCTCCAGGACCACCCATAGGGCAGAGTGACATAATGCTCCATTAGGGAGCTGAAGTTAAGGGGCAGAGATATTTAAATAAGAAAAGAATATTTTTTTAGGGCATCGTTCATAATGTCTGCCAGAATTTGAAGTGCCCATACCTGTTTTAAGACTACTTAGTGAACTGTGTACTGGAAAGACTGTCTATTGCTCTGGTGGCTCATCTGATAGGACTGTCTAATTATGTGGTGCCTTGCAAAGAAAACCTATCATGCTGGTAACCCTCTAACTGAACTGCCTAATTGTGTGGTGCCCTCCAAAGGCTGTCTATCATAATGGTGTCCTGCACAGACTGTATTGTCATCCACTTGCCATATCATTAGATGGCCTAGCTTTTAGTACCTATGCAGGACTGCCAATTACTTTATTGACTAATGTAAAACTATCTATTCAGTGCCCCTGTAATGCCAACCAGACTGTCTCTCTATCCTGAAAGACTGGTTGTCTGTCTCATAACAGCTCCCCAGACGACCCTTACAATTACAATACCCATCTATTGGCAGCAACTGAATAATTCACAACAGACTTTGCCCGAAGAGACTGGACTTTTCAAAACATTGTACAAGATTCCTGGAGTGTGTAAAATACAATGACCTAAAGCAATAGTGTGCATAATAAAGAAACCACACCTGCCTTGTAGAAAGGTTTTACTCAAGCAGCTACTCCAACCAGCATCCATCTGAGTGTGAACCTGTCATCAGCAGTCTAATGGTAGTCATCCAGCTAGATTAGGGTGTGAGTCAAGGTAGGTCTCATTGATCATGATTTAACCTCCATCCCAACCCTGTTAGTTAAGGTAGGAAGTAGAGGAGCTGCCCAGGCTTATTAGTTAAAACTTCTGATGTACACCATGGTTGGGGTTTAGCTTTCCTTCTGGGGTCAACTTCCTCACAGACCAACATTCTTCAAGATCAGTGTTATTCCTGTATCCTCTACCACAGATTCTGTCTTGGTGATCCATTTGTGGTCCACTCAGTTGATGCCACAAGGATCCCATTGTTCTTTTTGCCTTTGGATCTACAGGAGCTTCTCAACCATTGACCTATTTTAGGTCCAAGTAGCCAATGCTATGAGGATCCTATTGTTCTTCTCACCTATGGATCTAGAGCAGCTTCTATCTCAGTGAGCCATCTGAGGTCCAAGCAGTTGACACCATGAGGATCTTGTTGATCATCTTGTCTTTGGATCTACAGCAGCTTCTGTACCAGTGGGTCTAAGTAGCCAATGCCATGAGGATCATATTGTTCTTCTCACTTGTGGATCTACAGCAACTTCTGTCCCAGTGACACATCTCATGTCCAAGCAGCCAATGCCATGAGTATTCTCTGTTGTCCTTCCTGTTCTATCTAGTCTATAGTCTCATCTGTTCTGTCAAACCCTCTGGGGTGTTCAAACAGTTGATGTCTGATGATGCTATGATTTGCTACCCTTTTGACAAAACCCCTTTTGAAGTAAACCCCCTTTTGATGAAGCCCCTTGACAGACTTCTCCTCCTAAACTCTAGCTGGTTGCTATAAAGCCACAATAGTGATTTATAGAGCTTAAGATTGCCAAAAAGTTGACTCAGTTGTTTCACAGACTTTAAAGTAAGTAAGTAAAGTAGTTTATTGATCGGTCAAAAGACTCCACATATAAATCATACAAAACACATACATTTTTTTAAATTTCATTTGATTATGTTATTTCTCCACACAGTTAGTCATTTACAAGCTGACAGGTATTTTTGAGAAAGTGTAAGTTGACAATAAATTTACTAAACTTTATTGTTTCTGAAATGGCTACAACAGTTTGAACATCAAAGAAAAATGTCAAATTTCATAATTTAACCTGGCATTAATCCTAACATGGGTGTAAACCCTGCAGTCAAGCTCATCACTTTATGGGAACTCCCATTCAGTATAATTCTTATACACTTTCATCAGTTTACAATACAATCCAAAGAACAATTCCCTGGTACTAATCATACTCAATATTTCATATGAATTTTATATATAGCCACTAAGTAAGCAACAACACTTTTTATAATTAAGTCATTGTTAGTAGTAAAAAAGATGTTCAATAATAATAAATCACTATTACTTGATTGTATTGTTTCTAACAATGGGTATACCCATTTTGATTTTGGTATAGTATACCACTTGCAATCAAAGATGACATGTTTTAGATTTTCCACCTCAGATCTGTTACATTTACAGCAACTAACCAGTGAATATTTCACCTTGCTATATCTAGCTGCTAAGACATTACTTGAAAATAATTCCATTCTATATTTTGTATATCATGTCCTTTGTTTATTGTCCGTCAGTAGATTCACATAATAGCTGTATTAATGATGTACATCATTCTGCACTAACCACTCTGAAATGTGTAGATTGTCAATGTGCCTCAGATCTTTAGTATTATAATTCCCTGCTATTTTCTGGGTTACATATCTTTGATATTTTAAGCTGACAGTAATCCCTTGTTCAACAAGTCTTTCTAGATATTCTAATTCATTTTCTTTTAAAATTCTTGACACTTTTTTTAACCATCCTGATTGGGTCAATCCATAATGTTTCCAATCATATTTTTTCTTTAAACATAGGTATGGGAAGGCAATGTATTTCTAGCTGCAGAAGCTTGATCCAATAGCTTATTTTTCTTGAGCAAACTGATTTAGCAATACTCGTTAAACTTAGTTCTGCTCTAATTATTGAGGCTGGTACAGATTGCACCAAACCAAGGCTAGATCTTAGTATTCTTAAAAATGGGGTCTCCAACGATTAACATTTTTTGGAGTCTCAAATGTCTACTTTATAAGGAACTTGAGTATTATATTTAGCCTTTGAAGTAAATTGTAATTTATAGTGATAGGCAAAGTTAGAGAACTTCGCTACACGGAGAAATTCACAAATTTGCCAAAAATCATACATTAATCCACAAGGCAAATATAACTTTGCCTTAAAGCTAGAACTTTTCAAGTGACTACTTTGGTAACTTTTCCTGCGGACTGTGCCCCTCAGGTGAAGTTTGCAATGATCCATGGGAAAAGAGGTCACAGGGTGCTGGAACGCAGTGTATTGCCATGCATAGGCTGAATTCAGTGAAGTGTTATGAAGAGAAAATTGGTGTTGAATCTGTTCTAAATCTCTGTGCCCAAAAATCTTTGCAAAGCATTTAAAATATGCAGGTTTTTTTTCAACCAAATCACTCCATTAAGAGTCTAGTGTGCCTCTTGCCTCTAGATTACCAGTTGTTTGTGGTATTTTTTTCCTGATTTAGTTACTTTAAAGTTGTCTCATTTTCTGTATTATGTGTAGTAAGGCAGAGCTGTGGGAAGGGAGCAAAGTTGTTTAGTAGCCAGCAGCAGCAATGAAAAGGCATCCTTTTCTGTCTGAGCAGTATTAGTGCTGTTGTAGTCAGTGTTGTGTGTGAATTATTTTCCTGTTTTCTGTGTTCCGTAATTTTAGTTCTGTAACAGGTGTGTTATATGGAATTATTCTTGTCAGTGTGGTTTGATTATATTGATTTCATTTTTGTTTATCAATGGAAGTTAAGAGTTTTTTCATGTACACAGTAACTTTGTTATAATTACCTGAGTTGTTACCTCTTGCACATGTCCCTTTATTCCCTAAATAACTGTAGTGTATTATTTGTATAATAAAAAGGAAAAAAAAATATTTGTGGTTGTGGTGTTGTTTACTATCTGTATATCTCAGTAAAGTTATGTGGATTTCCTAAATCCACACATATAGCAAAATGCCTGTAAAGAGATGCTTCTGTAATAAAGTAGGAGTTGCTCACAGCAGCATTGCTGCCAGGAATAGTGTGGTTTCTGTGGTTCGTATGGGTACTGTAACCACTTCTGACACAGGTTCATCAGGGGCCAGTACTGCTGGTAGTACTTGAACAGGTGTAGTTGATAGAAGTAGGGGCATTAGTGTGGCCAAATATTTCTCAGCAACATCTGTGGCATCAATGCTGGTGGGTGCTGGTGCTGGAAGTCCTGGTGGTGGAGGCAGGGACAACAGCAGCGATCCAAGAACCCCAAAAATGTCTTGCTCTGGAAATGTGGTTGAGGACAATGAGGTGGTTGATGTCCCCAAAACTTTTGTTGATGAGCCGGAGCATAACTCACAGTCTGATGTAGCTGATCAGACTGTTTCATCGTGCAGGGAATCAGGTGCTGAGAGGGAAATACAGGGTGGAGAAAGTGAGGATGAGGAGGACAGATCTCAGGAGGTTATCAGCCTAGGTGGGGATGGGGATGATGATCTGGACCCTCTATTAGAACCTGAGAAAAAGAAAAGTAAGGGACAGGGAATTACTAAATTACTCAGTTCTCCAGCTGTTGGAATCATTGAGCCAATAATAATATATGTATTTATTTTGTTTTGTTTTTGTAACTGGCTGAGTGCACTAGACATTAAATATGCCTATTTTCAGGCACAACCTGGGAAAGTACAAGTCATAAAAACAATCATGACACATAAAAGAGAGAAACAATTGAAGTGAACAATGTGAAAGGTAAACTACTAACAGAATACAAAAGCAGCTGGATGAGTAAATGCTAAGTAACAAGGAAAGGTCATATATAATAATGAAACATGGTGCAGTATAGTAAAAAGTACAAAGTAGGGGGTTAAGTAATTGCAGCTACATAATAGTATGAAAAGCGATACAGTGTAACAGGGAGAAAAATCAGTACAAGAACAGCAAACCCAGACATGAACAAAAACAAAGTGGCTAAAACAGTCATGAGGCAGCATACATAAGTGCAACAGGTTAGGCAGCAGGGACGAGCAGTAGTCAGGTAGCATAGGTAGGGTGATCAAGGAGAATGGAAGCAGGTACCGGGGTCCGAGACTAAGAGGTAGTGGTGTAGTTCCTTTATGAAGCAGGCATGGGAAGGAGAATCATATGGACACAGGCAGGAATTCCAAAAGTTATGGGCAAAGTAGGAGAAAGCCTTGGATCCCATGATTGTTCTGCACCTAGGAACAGTTAGTAGGGACTGATCTCCAGAGCAAATGGGGTGGTGGAGGCTTGGAGGAGTCCGCAATAAGGCTATGGAGGAGGAAACACCATTTATAATAATTTTATCAGTTAAGGTGCCAAGAGTGCAGAAGCCACTAGCCTCAGGGGATAGCCAGTTTAGATCACTGTAAAGCTGACAGCAGAGGGTAAGATGATGGGATACCAGACGGAGATGTGAAATATTGTTGTAGGAGGTGTCTCTATAATGGAGATTAACTATGGCAGCACTTACGAAGGTGACAGAGCCATAGGTGAAGGTAGAAAGAAGGACACCCTGTGGAATGGCAATTCTGGCAGAGGGTGTAAGAGCATAACTAGTTTTAAAGGCCAGGCCAAGCCTGGAGTTTACAGGTGTTTGAGTTGTATTGGGGAAAGTCAAGAGAGGGGTCAAGTGTAATTCCAAGGTATTTACATTTCTAAGATAGAGCCATCGCAGATGTAATACAGATGTAATAATGGACATAAGTCACCTATCATAGCAGTGCAGAAATCATGCCCCAAAACACCCATTTTTAGCCCTTCAATATCCCAGTATCAGTCCACCACCATGTAAAAACAAAGGCTACAAAATACCCTGTACTGTACTGGAGGATAATTGAAATGATACGGTACTTTATCTGTGGATAATATAGATGTTGATATACACATACTATACTGTATGGGTGGATAATTTATATATTTATATATTGATATACATATACCATACTATACTGTACCTGTGAATAATGTAACTATTGATATACATATACTGTACTGTATTGGTAGATAATGTTGATACTGATACAAACTGTACCGTATTGGTGGATAATGTATATATTGATATAAATACTGTATGCTGTACTATATTGGTGGATAATGTAAATATTGATATACGCATTCAGTATTGTATCAGTGACTAATCTAGATATTGATAAACATATGCTCTACTGTATCTGTAGATAATGGAGATATTGTTAAAACATGCTGTACTATCAGTGGATTATGTAGATACTGATATACACATGCTGTACTGTATTGGTGGATAATGCAGATATTCATATACACATACTGTACTGTGTCGGTGCATAATGAAGATACTGATACATATGGTACTGTATTCATGGATATTGTAGATATTGATATACACCTACAATAGAGCCATCATGATGCAATGCATTAACTCATATGGCACAGGAGCAGCACCAGCCATCATCAGCAGCAGCAGCAAAACATATAAGATTTCTGGTCGGACGTCTCATTTCTGGGCATCATGACAATTTCCTAAGACAATAGCATTCAGTTTTGAATTTGGGGCACAAATTGCATCTTCTTGATAGTTGCTGGTACTCGCATGGTGCAGCAGGAGCACCAGCTGGCAACAGCAGCAAAGCATATTTCTGGAGCACATCTCAATTCTGGGCGTCATGTGAATTTTCCAAGACAAGACAATTAACTTTTATTTTTGGGGCACTGATGTGCATCTTATGGACAGTTGTTGACACTCTCATGGCACAGAAAAAGTACAAGCTAGCAGCAGCATATGACAGTTCTGTGACCACATGTCATTTCTGAGCATTGCAGATATTCACAGCAGTGATGCATTTAGCATAATGGACTACTATTCTTCAAAGTAAAGATTAACTATTAACATGTTGTTGAGCAACTAAAGTAGAGTAAAGGAAACAAAAAGATTAAGAAATAACTGATAACAGCATTACGTCTGAAATATGTGTTTGTTTTCTGGATCAGCACAGTGGGGGTAATTCAACTCTTTCTGACTAAAAATGATAAACTGAAAGCAAGTCAGGCAGTCACTGTACAGAAAATGTGCCATCTAACCTGCAGAAGCTCTTCCATGTGACCACACACTTCATTTTAGCTAGCAGCAAGTCCTGTTTTTAAGGCACTACAGGTGAATTCTGGTACTGGAATTCACAGATGTAATGTGAATCATGATAAATGTACAATTAACACAAACTGCATTACACCAACAGTCTTTGGTCCACTTACACACGGTATGAATTATGGTCTGGCAGCATGTAGCAGACTACCCAATTTATTTTTACCACACTCAAGAACAATTCAGGGAGAAGAGAATGTACGTAAAGTGTGATTTGCACACATTTCACAGTAACTGAGTAGCACAGCAGCAGTGATGAGGTACTACAAACACACAGTATAGTATCATGTGGTGGTACCTGTAGCAGACTGTGACATATTTATTCTGGTAGTTAAGAAAAATTGAGGAAAGAGACAGGCAGAGGCATTGAAGTCATCAAGACAATATAGGTAGGAATTTAGGAAATGCAACTATTTTTGTGTTTCTTTTTTTAAAGACAGTAGCAACAGTACAGAATGAAACAGATATAAAAACAAGGAACAATCATACCTCTGAACTGCTATGAATTTTGTGTATTGCTATGATCCTTACACTGAAATGTACCCTTGCTCCACAAATGTGTACAAATGTTCCTAATGATAGAGCTATTTCTGTACATATAAACTATTAAATCATTGAACTAACTTGATATAAACATTCCTTAACATTAAATATATAAAGCCCACTATTTGCAGGCATATTGGGCTCGATTCACAAAATGGCCAAAAGTCCCACAGCTGCAGGACAAACTGAGCAGAAGTGGGTTGCCACTTACAGATCCACTGGTTGCCGCAGTTAACCCATAGCTGCAGGTATTCCATGAAGGCAGAGCTGGATTATGACCAGCTCCATGATAAATGGCAGCTTGTGGGTGGTGTTACCAGTGAAATCCCACAGCTGTGGAAAACTGTTATGGCTAGTGGGACCAGTCGTAACATCTGCCACAAGTGCTATGCTGTGAATCTAGAGTGCCACAGCTGTGGGGATTTCGGTCCACAACTGGAGTTGTGTTGTGGGACTTAGTCCCAATCAGTTTTGTGAATTGACCCCATTATTCTTTAAAAAAGGAAAGTGCTACATGTTTTGGCCATTTGCTCTGAATTTTGAAGGCCAGTGCTATGAATGTTAATGCCAAGAGGTTGAGAGATATGGGAACAATAAGTGAAGCACCATAGTTAGATAATGAACATAGACTGAATTTCATCTATTTTTAAACTTTTTTAATTTTTTCTTGGGATGAGTGGAGACTTGGAAGTAAAGAATAGAAAAAGGGTATGAAATAGTTAAAGTGGCACAGGTAGAAGATATAATAGGTTAATGAAGAGCTCACTGTATGCCAAGCCCACTACAACCCAGACCACGACAGTGGAGCTCTGCCATACCTACCAGCATCTTCTCCTGGTAATAATAATTTTAAAATATTTTGCCACATAAGTAAGCCACTAATAGAGGTCCCCCACTTCCTCCCTTAGGGTGGTGCACTCAACTGCTGGTGGTGGTGCTGGTGGCAGTGCAGGTGCAGTTAGTGATGTGGTTTCAGAAGGAAGAGCCTTGACTTTAACAGAGGGCACTACCACTTCCATTGGGTGTGCCTGCTGCCCCACCATGGCATGGAAACTTCCTTACACCCTCCACAATCCTCTGCCAGATGGGACAGGCCACCATCTCCACCACCCCTGCTTGCAGCTTCCCTCTGCTTTTACTCACACTCAGTCTGGTGATTTGACATTAGATGGGTCCTCTCACTCCCAGTATCCAGGTGGGTTCTTTGCTTGCCCTGATGGATATGTTTGCTGCATATGTTGCAAATGAACATGTTATGGTCACTTAGGTCACAAGTGGAAAAAAAATCCACACAAGATAGGACTTACAGTATGGGCAGTGTGGGCAGTGGGGTGCTGCTACTGGACCTGAATGTATAGAGGGCTCCTCTGCAAGGGAAGGGGGAGATGGTGCCAGTGGTGGTGGAACCATTGGGGGCACAGGGGGTTCTTGCCACTCAATTTCTTCCTGGTGCTGCAGCTGCAACTGTTGCTCCTGACAGTCCAGGACCAGGACAACACATAAACTGTCCTGGTTGCCAAAAGTTTAAATAAAATAAATAGCATCTACATTTAGTTTGGGCAGGATTGAGGGACTCTAGCTGATAAGTTTTTGACTGTGTGTTTGTAAATGGCTGGGTCTGAACCTTAAGTGTAGGCATTACAGGGATTAGTGTAGTCTGAATTTGAAGACTTTTCTTAACTGCCATTTCAGTGTGCTTCTCCATTTAATTTGGGCAGGATTGAGGGATTCTAGCTGGTAAGTTTGTGACTGTGTGTTTGTAATTTGATGTGTTTGATTCTTAAGTGCAGGCATCTTATTAAAGGGATTAGTCTAGTTTGAATTTGAAGTCTTTTGTTGACTGCCATTTCAGTGTGCTTCTCCATTTAGTTTGGGCAGGATTGAGGGATTCTAGCTGGTAAGATTGTGATTGTGTGTTTGTAATTGGCTGTGTCTGGACCTCAGTGAGTGTAGTGAGGAGCCACTGCCAGAGGACTCCTTGGCTGATTGTTTTTGACACAGCCTGCGTTGTAAGCCAACCTCCCCACCCTGTAACCCACCCATCCCAGGGCTTGCCCTACAGTTATAGAGTAGGTCTCATAGGGCCTTGTAACATTCTACATGCATACAGGAAGCAGCAAAAACAGAAAAAAGTTTAAAAAACCTTTGAAGATAACAAATAGGCATCTTAAGCAGGCAGAAGATTGAGGAGGTAAACAGACATAATTGGAGTGGTGCAATGATGTGGTTGCTTAGCAGCAGTCTTCAGGGAGATGCTCTGGATATTGCGATGCTGCCCCATCTGCAGGCACCTCTCTGGGCTAAGGGAGGAGGTTAACAGTCTCAGAGCAGAGTTAGCCAGGCTACAGGTGGCATCCACCTCCACCCATAGACCAGTGGGTCCACAGCCTGAACTTCAAAGGATGCCTGGGAAGAAGAGTGATTGGATCACAGTGGACTTGGGGAGGGTAACAGGAGGTGGCCAAAAGCACATCCCCTAACCGGTCCTGCTTAGTAATCCCCACATTGTTTTGGAGGAATGGGAAAACCCTACTGAGGAACCTGAGGCTGGGACCAGGGAGGATGGGCAGGTCCCCCAGGATGCAGTCCCAGGAAGGGAGTCAGGGAAACCCAGAGTAGGGGAAGCTTCTTCTAGTGGGGGACTCTATTGCCTGGGGAGTGGAATTAGGGACATGTAGCAGGGGAGAGAGGAAGGTCAAGTGCATCCCAGGAAGTGCTGCATTGAGTGACAGGGAACGGATCCATAGGATCACTAGGGCAATAGCTGGGAGGGAGCAGCTGAATATCACTGTCCACCTGGGGATCAGTGACATGGCAGGGAGAAGGGTGGAGTTAGCCAGAGTCCAGGAGGATCTCAGGAAGCTGGAGGGAAACTTGAAACAGATAGCATGCTCCATTTCATTCTCAGAGGTGCTACCTGTCCAGGGCACAGGGGAGGATATAGCACTCCACATCCATATCTTCAACTCCTGGTTGAAGGATTGGTGTGGAAAGGAGGGTTTTGGCTTCATAGGGGACTTGGAGGCCTGACCTGGACAGATGCGAGCTTATATAAGGAGGATGGCCTGCATCTGACCGAGAAGGGTACCTTGGTCCTTAATGAGAAGTTGAAATGCTTCAGCTGTGAGCATTTAAACTGGCCAAGGGGGCAGAGCCTGAAGGGGCAGGAGGTTTAGGAACACCCCCCCCATGGGAACATGCAGAAACATGAGTTGATAACAGCTACAGCTGAAGTAGGCAGGAAGGGTCAGGTAGGCAAAGACTGTATAACAAGTGATACATGGGGAGCACATAGGAAAGGCATCTGGGGTGAAGGGAAGATGCTGGGGAGGGAGGACAGGAGCAGAAGGAGGGAAGACTGTAAAACATGGGTGGTCATCTTAACAAATGCCCATAGCTTAGGAAATAAGGTCCCCGATCTGGAAGCCTTGTTGGCAGATGCAGAACTTGACACAGTAGCAATAACAGAGATGTGGTACTCTGCTAATCACGGCTAGGAAGTCAATGTACCAGGCTATACAATGTTCAGGAAGGACAGGGAGGGTAAAAATGGGGGGGCCCTGTACATCAGATGTGGCATAAAGGCAACAGAAGTTCAGGGAAGATAGGGGGAGGCTGAGGCAATGTGGGTCACCCTGGAGCCAGGTAATGGAACAGCAGTATGCACAGGGGTGATATACAGACCTCCAACACAGAGGGAGAAAGTTGACAGGGAACTAGTGGAGGACATACACAACATGGCAGCTAAAGGTGAAATCCTGCTACAAAGGGGTCTCAATATGCCAGACATGGATTGGGTCACCCAGGTGGCTGCTTCAGCCAGAAGCACAGCCATCCTAGAATCCCTGCAGGGGGTTGGACTCAGGCAGCTGGTGCATGAACCAACCATGGAAAAGTCAGTTCTGGACCTGGTATGGACCAATGGGAGCAGAGTCAAAGAAATATAGGTTGAAGGGCAGCTGGAGTCCAGTGACCACCCTCATGGTGTGGTTCAGCATGGCAACATGGACTCAAGTATGCCACACAAAGGCAAAAGTATCAGATTTTAGGAGAGCGGATTTCACTGAAATGGGTAGATGTATACAAGCTGTCCTGGGGAAGGGAGAGGTAATAGAGAGGGTGGAGGAGCCATAGTGGAGATAATAAACCAATGCATTAGGATAGTGGACAAAAGAAAAAGAAGAAGAAACCACTATGGTTCTCAAAGGAGGTGGGGGGACAAAGTCAGGGCTAAAAGACTGAGTTTTGGGAAATATAAGGGTACCCAAAGGAAGGAGGACAGGGAGGTGTACCTTGAATGTCTAATAGAAGCAAGGAAGGCTGTTTGGAGAGCTAAGGCACATACAGAGGAGGGTTTAGTATGGTCTGTGAAAAAAGGGGACAAAGCATTGTATAGGCACATCAGTGAAAGAAGAAAAACCGGGGGGGGCTGAACTCAGAAAAGACGGAGGTGTTGGTAGTGGATCCGGCTTGCTGGATAGGGGGGCTGGTTCACCCTCCAGACTTTGCCTCAAGGGTGTCTCACTCCTGACCTCTGAACAGGTGCATAACCTGGGGTAATATTTGATGAGGGATTGACTCTGCATTCACAGGTGTCTGCCGACATCAACTCCTAATTTTACCATCTGAAGAATATCTCCAGGATTAGGTGCCTTGTTCCATCTGGCGATCTTCTTATGCTGGTCCATGCCTTTGGGTCCTTTCATCTGGACTATTTCAACTCCCTTTATCTAAGGCTTCCAGGGTTGAAACCACACTTGCAGTTGGTGCAACGTGAGTAGGTCTGCTTCTGACCGCACCCCTCTCTGTCCAGCCATATTTCGGCCAGTCCTGCGTGTGACTACACTGCTGCCAGTACAGTGGCAGATCACCTTTAAAGTTGGTCTTCTGACTTTTAAAGCCCTACATGGACTTGGCCTGGACTACCTGAGAGAGCTCCTGGTTCCTTACTGCCCTGGGCGATCACTCCACTCAGCTGGTGAGGGGTTGCTAGAGATCCTGAGGGTGTCTTTGAAATCTTTTGGGGCTTGTACATTTATGTATGTGGCCTCTACCCTCTGGAATTCTCTACCCCATCAGTTACGGGAGTGTGTGACCATGCAGGGATTTAAAAAGGCCTTGAAAATGCATCTGTGGACCCAAGTATTTGGAGTCTGATTGTTTTTACTGTATTTGTTTATTTGTGCTACTTGTTTTAATATAAGACTTGAAATGTTTAATCTGTTTTATTCTGTAAGGCACCTTGGTTTTATGAAAAGCACCATAAAAATTAAGTTTTATTATTATTATTATTATTTTGAGGCTCACAGGGGAGGAGGGAGAGTGTAAGGAGGAGGATCTGAACAAGGCAGAAATACTGAACAAATACTTCTGCTCAGTATTCTCTAGGGAGGGGGATGGTCAAGAACCACAGATGGGTAGCAGAGGCAATGGTTGGGGGGAGTGGACACCAGTCCATTCACAGTGGAGAGAGTTCTGGAAGAATTCACAAAGCTGAAGGTAGATAAGGTCATGGGGCCAGATGGCATCCACCTGAGGATTTGAAGGGAACTGCAAAGGAAACTGGCAGCACCTCTGGCAGCCCTGTTCATGGAGTCACTCAACATGGATGTGGTTCCAGAGGACTGGACAAGGGCACATGTGGTCCCACTGCACAAAAGCGGCAGTAGGGGGGAGACAGGGAACTACAGGCCAGTCAGCCTCACCTTAGTAGTGAGAAAGATCATTGAGACACTGCTGAAAGAAAGGACAGTGACACACCTGGAATCCAAGGGTGCCCAGGATCTGAGGCAACATGGATTCACAGCAGGAAGGTCATGTCAAATGAATCTGATAGATTTTTTTGATTAGATGACTAGGGAAGTGAATCAGGGAGGGGCAGTAGACGTTGCCTACCTACATTTCAGCAAAGCCTTCAACACCATCCCACATTGAAGGCCAGTTAACAAGATGGGTAGTCTGGGCATGGGAGACAATGTGGTGAAATGGGTTAGTAACTGGGTAACAGACAGGAGACAGAGGGTGATGGTAAATGGGGCACAATCTGGAGAGGGGGGTGACCAGTGGGGTACACAGGGATCAGTACTAGGACCAGTCCTGTTCAATGTCTTCATTAGTGACATTGCAGAAGGGCTGGAAGGAAAGGTCCGCTTGTTTGCAGATGACACCAAGATCTGCAACAGGGTGGTTACTCCAGAAGGGGTGCAGAAAATGAAGATGGACCTGAAGAAGCTTGAAAGATGGACAGAGATGTGGCAACTGAGATTCAATTAAAAAAAGTGCAAAATATTGCACTTGGGTAGAGGGAACCCTGGGGCAAGCTACTGGTGGGGAGGGGGAGCTAACTGTCACCAAGGAGGAAAGCAACCTAGGGGTTATCATCTCTGATGACCTTAAGGTATCAAAGCAGTATGCAAAGGTGGTGGGGAGGGCCAGTGGCATGCTGGGGTGCATAGGCAGGGGTATCACTAGCAGGAGGTGGGAGGTGGTGATGTCATTGTATAAAACATTGGTAAGGCCTCACCTGGAGTACTGCAAGCAGTTCTGGAGGCCACACCTGTGCAAGGACATGAACAAGGTGGAGACTATCCAGAAAGGGCAACAAAGTTGGTGCAGGGCTTGCACCACAAACATATGAGGAGAGACTAAGGGACCTCAATATGTACTCACTGGAGGAGAGAGCTGGGGGACATGATTGAAACTTTCAAGTACCTCAAGAGCATAAACAAGGTGCAGGTGGGGGACCTCTTCCACTGTAAACAAAGTACTAGAACAAGGGGGCACAATACGAAATTGAAGAGGGGCAGATTAAGAAGCAATGTGAGGATGTTTTTCTACACAGAAAGGGTAGTTGATGCTTGGAATAGTCTGCCACAGAAGGTAGTGGGGACAGCACAGTGGAGAGGTTTAAGCATGCCTGGGACAGGCACAATGGAATCTTGAGAGGGGAGGGAGTGATAAAAAGCCTTTGATTACATAGGGTCAGTGGCCACATACATTGTATAGGGCCTATGGGCAGACTGGATGGGCCTGGTGGTCCTTATCTGCTGACAGTTTCTATGTTTCCTCCTACTGCTGTGGGTGTGGCCCAGTTGGAGGATCAGGTGGTGGGGCTGCCGCTGCCACTACCACTGCTGCTGCTGCATTGGGAGGAGGTGTAGGTAAGGTGGTACTGGGGGGCACTTCCCAAAGAACGGAGGCCGATAAAGCTGGATGCACCACCATGGGTGCAAATACCATGATGACCATGCTGTATCACTGATTAAAGTTTTATAAACTAGAAACCAACCTAGGAGAGAGAGAGAGAGAGAGAGAGAAATACAGGCAGCAACAGTAAAGACTATAAGAAAAATTAAAGTATCAAAAAGATATAAAAAACTTATTCAAAATAAAGAATAACTATTATAAAACTGTTGAGTGACTCAAGTAAAGGAAACATAAAAAGATTAAGAAATAGCTGATAACAGCATTTGAAATATGAGTTTATTTTATCTATCAGCACAGTCTCCTGCCACTTACTCTGACTAGAAATGAGAAACTGAAAGCAAGTCAGGCAGTCACTGTACAGAGAATGTATCATGTGACTTGCAGAAGCTCTTCCATGTGACCAAAAGACTAATTTTAACTGAACTTCATCTTGGCAATACCAAAGGTGAAGTTACAAGGAAAAGCTACAGTACAAGGTGAAGTTGACCAGTACAAATCCCTTCCTTCATTTATTTTTTCCTTTTTCCCTTTACTCAATTTCAGTTTACGTAATGAAGTCTATTAGTCCACCCTCCATTCAGCAATATTCTGCTGGTTGACAGAACTTTGTAATGAGAAAGATGAATATGGACTCAATGCCCGACTGTTAGGCAGAATCTTTTTCACTCTGAACAGTTTAGTATCACCCATTGGACAGTTTCTTTGCCTACCTACAGTAAACTGTTGTTCTAGCCTGTAAAACAGTTCAATGGGACACCACCAAATATGACCTTAAGCTTTGAAGTTATCTTCTGTCATGTGCAAAGTTGAAATGTATGCTAAATTTTAAGGTCTGGTTACCATTGCTTCTGTATTGCTGCTACCAATTCTCTCTATAACTGTGTTTTAGAACTCTGCCTTTGTTTACTACCTTTTAATAAAACTCATATTTAAAAAATGAAAATTCCAATAGGATAACATTGTGACTTTAATAAGTCATAACTCAGTCAATCTTTGCAGTTGAGGAACAATCTAAAACCCAAAACAAGGTCTATCCCAAAAAAGGTCTCAATGAGTACAATGAGTACTACAAGACCAAATCCCTAAAAAATATCAACTGAAAATGGACAAAAAACATGAAAATTAAAAAGTGAAAATTCTCATAGGATAACACTGAACCACAACGCCATCAGTTTTTAGAATTAAGGAACAATCTATATATCCAAAACAAATCATAGAATCCTGCCAGCAGAAAAGGACCCTTCGGCCCATCCCGTCTGCCCGAAAGAGATAGCCCACTCCCTTCTGCCTTTTTACCTCCCACTCCTCTTCCATCTTTCACCTCCCCCGCCTAGTCTGATGTAGTTATCTGATGCGCTTTTGAATTTCTCCACCGTATCCCCCTCCAGTACACATTCTGGCAACCTGTTCCATGGACCTACAACCCTTTCTTTTTTTTTCAAATTTATTGTTTATTTTTACATATCAAAATAAAATATACACACACATATACATAAAACAAAACGCAACTACTATAGATTTAATTCATATTCTATTTATTGAATGGTGTGAAGGATACAATAAATATTATAGATATACTGAAATTATTCAGAAATCATAATAATTAATATAATTAAACTCTATTATTTCTAATTTTTATCATTGCTATCTATTTCAATAGAATCTCTTACTATCCCTCACTTCTTATTCTGATCAAAGTCTTTTATGCTCTCTGATTTCCCCCTCCTCTCCCTCTCAAAGGACAGAATCTATGATATTATATATACATATACTTCCCATTTAATTAATATATAGAAGTTATAGGTGGAATATAAGCTTCAATCTCTTTCCATGTGGTTCCAAATGAATTCTCCAAATTAGGTTCGAATTCATTTGTTAACTGTTCCATCATAAGCGTTTCCTTTAATATTGCCCACCATTTATATAAATGTATTTCTCCCAAGTCTTTTTCCTTACATTTTTCCAAAATTATTCTTTTCATAGCCATGGAAGCTAATGCCAATTTTTTTTTGTTGAATAACATCCAAATCTAAGTATTTAAAGCAATTAAATATATAAATCTCCATATTACATGGAATATCAACTTAAAACCAGTGTGAGAGAGTTACATTAATTTTTTTCCACAAAGATAGAATTTGAGGACATGACCACAGACAATGGGTTAAATGTGCCTTTTGTTTACATCCATGCCAACATAAAATAGGATATTGTTTATTAATTTTATTAATCTATACTGGTGTGTAATATGCTCGATCATTCATATTATGTTGAATCAACTTACTATTTGCCGAAACATATATTTTATTCCCAACTTGTCTAATTTCATCCCAATGTTTGTGTTCTAATGTTAGCCCTGCTTCCATTTTCCATTTATTATTTATTTTATTATTTATTCCAATCTTAGGTTTAACCAGTTTTAAATAAAACAAAAATTAGTAGTTTCTTATCTTTATTTGACATCAAATGACCTTGTTCTTTTATAATAAAAGTTAAATTTATGTTACTTTGGCCAGATCTTTTCCAAGTTTTCTGGAAAATTTTTTAATGGAATGATAATATATTTTTAGTAATTTTAATATTTGTTGATAGGAAAGAATTTCATTGTGGTCTAAAAAATCTCTTAAAAATGTAAACCCACTATTTTTTAATGGTTGATCCCAAGGAATATTTAAGTCCTTAATTTTAAGAAATAATGATGGCAATTCCAAATTTATTGGGTTTTTAAGGTATTCTTTAATTGTTTGGAACCAATTAAGAAACTTTTTAGAGATGATTTTCAATAGTTCTAAGTTCTACTATAAATTTTTTATATTTTTTTTGTCTATCTATATTTTTTTAATATTTAACATTTCTTTAATTATTTCTGAGTCATGAATCTCCAGAAAGGTCATCTGATATAAAAAGGCCAGTGCATTAGCTTGTGCATACTTTAATGGATCTGGACAACCAAGTCCACCAAATTGTCTAGGTATTTGAATTAGTTCCCAAATAATATGGGGTTTTCTTCCCCTCCATAAGAATTTTTTAAATATCCCTTTTATATCTTGAAACCAAGAAATAGAAGGCATTCCCAGTAGATTTTGTGTCATAAAGATTACATGGCATAACCATCATTTTACTTGTATCAATACGACCCCATAAGGATAATGTTAACAGTTTCCAGTTTTCCAATAGGTTTATTATTTTTTCTTTAGCTTCATTAAAGTTTTTTTTTATATTGATATCTAGATCTGGTGATAAAAATATCCCTAGATATTTAATATTATCTTGTAATTTGAATTCTTGTAACAAGCCTTCTAATTGTTCCTTATTATATTTAGATATCTTCATAATAGCTGATTTACTTTTATTTATTTCATATCCTGCTACCTGAGAGTATTCATGGATTGTCTTTAACAATGCTTTCATTGATTCATTAATATTTTTTTTTATTATTATTATTATTTATTTTTCTGCTCTTCCAGTCAGCTGCCCCATTCCGACAGACCCCCCCCCAGCCCCATCTACCGGAATATCCGGTGCCTACCTTATGCCCAGAATGGGAGCAGAGCCTGCTGGGAGTCAGTCATCATCCTGCTGCCGCCAGCATTTTCTGCCTCCAGTTATCGCCCAGGAGCCCCAGGAGTAGGAGTGCATGCATGTGGAGGCATGCATGTGCCCTACAGCCCTGGTTAAGGCTCCTTTCCCCCACCCCATGGCCTAGCGCCCGGCCCCATCTAAGCCCATGCCACTCCTAGCCTCCACTAGGGGACACCATCGGCCGAGGGGTGCCACATTCCCTCCCCAGAGAGGAGAGCCTGCCTGCTGGCAGCTCAATCCAGCTCCGCCCTCCCCCCCGCTGCCGACCTCTGATGACCTGGGCTCATTCTCAAACCCGGGTCACCAGCGTGCCATGAGGTAAGGCTTCCAGTGCTTCAACCCTCAGCATCACTGGGCTGGCCCTTCATTAATATTTTTTAATATTAAAAGAATATCATCTGCAGATACACTTAGTTTGATTTCTTCTGTACCTGTCAATTCTTTCTATTTCCTGGTTTATCCTTATAATATTTAACAAAGGTTCAAATGTGAGTATAAATAAAGTAGGAGAAAGCAGGAATCCCTGACGTACCCCATTCTCCATAATAAATTCTTCAGAAATATAATTATTTACTTGAACTTTTACTTTAGTATTATAATACAATCTTGATATTAGCTTCAATATATCTCTAGGGATTCCTCAATATTGTAGAGTCTGAAACATAAACTTCGTGTTAATTAAATTGAAAGCTTTGGTTGCATCAATTGCAACTGTATAAAATGTATCTTGTTCTGGCCTGGTGGCGCTGAGGGTTGAGGCACTGGTCACTACACCTCGCGCCACGCCGGCGACCCGTATTCAGGAATGAGCACGGGTTGTTGGGGGTCAGTGGGGAGGAGATGGATCGAGCGTCCGGAGGACTGCTCTCCATCTCCGGGGTGGGGGGATTCGGGTGGCTGGTGCTTGCCTGACCCCTAGCAGAGGCTGGGGATTGACAACACGCAGCTGCAGAGACAGGGGGGAGGCGGGACATGGCAGATGCTTGACTAGTGCACGCACAGGAGCGTGCATGTACAAAGTCGCTGGCGTCATTGCACACCACACTCGCCGGGAGAAAATCAGGGAAAAATGGAGCCTGCAGCATGACGTCGTTCCCTGTCGCTGTTCCCGGAGGACGCCTCCCTGGCATGGACCCGTTCTGGTGGGTTGAGTCGCTCCCACCACTCTGCCATGAAGGCTAAGTCATGGGGTGCAGAAGGAGGGGGTCTCATGTCCGGGGAGGATGCTGCGGAACGGCGGAGTGCGGGGGGGAGGCTCCTGAGAAATAACATCAAAAAAAAAATGTATCTTGTTTATATTGAATACTGTTATTTATTATTGGTATAATAGCTTGAATTTTATGATTAGCTTGAGTAATTTTACATCCTGGAATAAATCCATATTGATTATAATGAGTATAGGATTGAATATGAGTTTGTAATCTGTTATTTATTATTTTTGCTATCAACTTATAGTCGGTATTTAAAAGTGCAATTGGGTGATAACTACCTGGACACTCATTTGGTTTATCAAATTTTTTAATTAATACAACCTTTGCCTGCTGCATTGAAAAAGGAATTTTTAAGTTATCTTCAGTTAACACTTCTATTATCATTTTTTCTATCCATTCAACAATCTGATCTATAAATATTATATAGAATTCATTAGTAAATCCATCTAAACCAGGAGCGTTATTATTTGGAAGTGTCTTAATTATTGTTTTATTTTCTGTTGATTTATATTATAAAATTCAAAGTTAAATGGTTTAATTCCTGATGTCAAAATAAATTGATTTATACTATCTATATCAGATTGTAAGTTTTTTGATAAATTTTCTTGTACTAATCTACAAATACTTCAACAATATCTAGATCACTTACTTTTATTTGTCCTTCTGTATCTTTAATTTGAACAATGATATTCTTTTGTTTTTATTTCCTTAATAATGATGCTAAATAGTTGCCTGATTTGTCTACATGATACTATTTAATTTTCTTTTGTCCCCTTGTAATTCTCAGTTTCTTCATTAATAATTTGCCATTTTTTATTCTGAATTCCTCCCATTCTTTATAGTAATTATCATAATTATTTATTATTAATTTATTTAATTGTTTCAATCTGTCTTCAATTTCCTTACTTCTTTTCTTAAACTCTCTTTTTCTCCTGATGTCAAACAATATAATATGGCCTCTTATAGTTGCTTTGAATGCATCCCATATTTGAGCAACTAAACATCCTTCATAATAAACATGTTCATAATTATCTTTCCAATATTCTTCAATTTTTTGTTTTATATATTGCACAAAGTCAAGGTCCTTTAAAAGGCAATTATTAAATGACCAATTCCATGACTTATACCTTAACTGTTTAATCATTTTTATTTCTATACTTATTAAAGCATGATCTGAAATACAAATTGAATCTATCTTTGCCCCATTCAAACAATTAACTAGATTACTAGAAATTAGGATATAATCTATTCTCGAAAAATATCTAGTTTTTTTTACCAAAATGAGTATATTCTTTAATATTTCCATTAACAATTCTCCATGCATCAGCTAATGATTCTGTAATCATAAAAATCAACCAATTTATTAGCAATATTTATATTCTTTAATATAGGTGGTGTTGATTTGTCTATTTGTGGTTTTATAAGTGCATTAAGGTCTCCTGTCAATATTATATCATTGTCTTGAAGTTTTTGCAAGCCTTCTCCTAATTTAGCAAGAAAATTAGCATAATTGGTGAATGGTGCATAAGCAGATCCAATGGTACAACATTGTTGGTCTATTTGTACTTTTATTAAAGATATCATTCCTTCCTTATCTTTATAGGAATTAATAACCTTTATTCGTGAACCAGTTCTTATTAATATTTATTTATTTATTTATTTAAGAGATTTACCAGATAAGCATTCTGAGCGGGGACCGCTCGTTTCCAAATGCGACCTGGGGTTACATAGGTCAAAGAATAGATACAGTAAAATCACAGTACATCAGTGTTACATAGGTCTAGAGTAGCTAACAGTAGTCACAGTACACAGTGTGGGTAGACAGCAGACAGCAAGTACAAAGGCATTATTATATATGTCAGCTAAATCTGTGGGTGGCAGTTACATACATCTGAGTAGTGGGACCTCAGGCGTGGTTTGAGAGCCCAGTGGGGGTCTGAGAGCCTGATGTCTGCAGGTAGCTCATTCCATAGTTTTGGCAGTCGATGCATGAAGGCCATTTGGCCCTTAGAGGTGCACATGAAAGGTACATGGAGTTGTTTTGGATCAGAAGCTCTGAAGGGGAATATAGTTACCCCCTGCTCTTCTTAGTACCCACACTAAAGTAGCATTGATTACACCATTTAGTTTTTAATTTTTTACTTTCTTTTTCATCCAAATGTGTTTCTTGTGAACAAATATTTGCAAAAGATTTTTTTTTATATATGTTAATATTCAATTTCTTCTTATAGGTGTATTTAACCCATTTACATCCAAGGATGCTATTTTAATTCATGTCTCCATCCTTAGATCATATAAATATTCCAACAGAAGACTTTTCCATTTGTTTTATTTTACATAATTTTTTCTTTAATTCTGTCCTGAGTGAATCCTCCTCCCCAAACAAGAAACAAACAAAATCAGAAGAAACATGAAACAAAAAAATAAAATGACAAATAAGAAAGAAAATAGATCATTTAGGGAGGTAACCATGGCAGATCTTATCCTAAACCATGCATGGTTACCTTCCAACAGACAGTTGTTTAGTTTTTTGAGAGGCAAACCCTTAACTGGTGTCTTTGCAATGTCCTCACCCCAACACACTGACTCTTCCAAAAAAAAAAACAAAAAAAAACAAAGCATAAGATGGTCCCATTAGCTAAAGATTTCTGGTATTAGTTCTCTCAGTTGTTGGTTAGCTTCCTGTACATTATCAAATACATATCTTTATTATTTACAACCAGTTTCATTTTTGCAGGTAGTATTATTGTCACTTTATACCCTTTATTCCAAAGTCTAGATCTTAAATCATTTAACCGATTTCTTTGCTGTACAATTTCATAAGGCAAATCATTGTAAATAGCTATTTGGGCCCCATCTACCACAATTCTTTTTTTTTGTAAACTGCATTCATTAGTTTTTCTTTATCAGCAGTTCTCACTAAGTTTAAAATTACTGGTCTAGGTGGTTCTAAATCGGTAGGTCACTGTCTCAGGCTTCTATGGACATGGTCGGTGTCCATTGAAATATTCTCCACATTTGTTTCTAGGTATGCAGCTGCTATTAGTTTAAAAGTTTCTCTCAAAGTTTTAGAGTTATCCCATTGTTCCAGTATTCCCAAAAGCCTGATATTTTTTCTTCTGGCACGTATTTCAAAATCCATAAGTTTTTCTTTTAAACTATCAGATTCTTTTTGTAATTTCGTCACCACCAACGGTAAAGGACTTAAATCTTCCTGTATTTTTATGGTTACTTGTTTCAAGTCCGCAAGGCTATTTTTTAGTTTCATATTTTTTTTTTTACCAAACTCTGCATCAATTCAAAGTATGTTTCCAGTTTTGTCTGAGCAGCCATTATTTTCTCCATTTTAGATGAAATAAGAGATACTTTTTTTTTATAGCCCCTCTTCTCTGCCGTGGTGGAACTTCTTCAGGGAATCCCTAGACTGTGCTCCCCTAATCCCTCGCCAGGTACCTACCGTGGTGTCGTTCGGACCTACCTCCATGCTGCCTCGGCCTACCACCCGGGCGGGGAGGAGGGGGGAGACCCATTTAACCCCCTCCAGTCCATCAGTGTGCATCAGGAGGTCCATCTGCGGCATCCAACGGTAGCCCGGTTATGTGTTATCTGGGGCAGTCGGATCCTGTCTCCGTCTTCCACGACAGGTTCCTTTTTCCATTTTTATGTCCCCTCCCACAGGACGTGAGCACACTAGGGAAACTTAGGGGTGGTGCACATCGAGACGTGCGAGAGCTCCGGTCTCAGGCCCACGTCCTCCCTCCTTTCTGTATGCAGTCCCGCTGCACCTCCACCTGTGGTCACCCAGGTGGTGTTAGAGCTCCGGGACATGCATCCCCTCCCTCCCTCCCCAGAGGAGGAGAGCAGCTGCTGGGTGCTCAATCTTCCTCCCCCGGCCAACCCTCCAGCCGCCTGAGTCCATTCCCGAACCCGGGTTGCTGGTGCTGTGAGCGGTAACCCTACCGCTGTGCCGGTGGGCCAGCCAATAGACACCTTTTGAATTAAAGACTTCACCCAGGTAGGAAGTTCTTCACTATTAAAACTCTCATTTTCAGATTCCCAGTCTGATTCTAAATTATTTTCCAACATTTGTTCAGCATTTGGTTTTGACTGTAATTCCTGAAATGTACTTGGCCCATTTTGAATTTCTTTAGGAGTTACAGTTTGGGATACAACAGTATTAGGTTGTGTAACATTTTTTTCTCTTACCGGGACCCCCCCATTGTCTCTTCCGCTTGATTCTGTATTCGTTCTGCTCATTCAGAGAAATCTCTCTTACGACAACTGTAGGCCCTTCCGTAGGATCTTCTGAAGCAGGGTGCCTTGTGAGTGTCTCCTGGGTCTGCAATTGTTGCACCATTCCATCCGGGCATTCATTCTGGAAATTCTGAGGTACACCAGCACGCTGCTTCAGTGTTTTTAACTGGACCACTTCATTTGACCGCAAGTTCTCATTCATTAATGTGTCAGGTAATTTCTCTTTTAACATCTGTTGTCCAAACACAGGGAACGTCATAGGTTCTGCGTGGATACTTGAAGTTTGGTCTTTAAATTCAGTCATTTTCATAACTTTTAGTGCCTCCATTTTACTCGACACACCAACCGCCAGCTTTTTTCCAGTCGCAGCTTGGGTTCTTGTTTTTGCTTTTACTAGCTTTGGCGATATATACTGTCTGTGACTTGACATTATTCCAAAGGTTTTAAATAATTTGATATTTTTCTTCTCTTCTAGCTGCTCATACAAAAGCTCACAATACAGGCTGTTGCATACAGGTATCGATCTGAGAGTCGTGCATTTCCTGGAGGGGGAGAGTTGTTCATTGCTCAGCTCTGCTGGTGTCTTGAAACTGGTGCCATGCTGCTCTCTACACACCTACTGGGTGGAACCTCCTCCTGACCAGAACCTACAACCCTTTCTGAGAAGTAACTCCCCCTTACATTCCGCCTGAAATCTGCCCCTTCCAGCTTGAATGCATGACCTCTGGTGTTTTTGTTTTTGCTCAGTCTTAAGATGCTATCCCCCTTTACTTTATTTATTCTCTTCATGTATTTGAAGGTTTCCACCATGTCTCTCCTTTCTTTTCTCATCTCCAGTGTATACAGACCAAGTTCCTCCAGCATATTTCCATATGGCCTCCCTTGCATTCCCTGGATCATCCTGGTCACCCTTCTCTGGACCCTTTCCAGCCTATCCTTGTCTCCCTGCAAATGGGGCCTCCAGAACTGAACACCATACTGCAGGTGTGGTCTGATCAGGGTCTTGTATAGTGGCATGATCACCTCCATTCTCCTACTTGTGACGCCCCTCCCAATGCATGCCAACATTCCTGTTGCTATACCTGCCACTCATTCGCACTGGTTCCTAACCTTTAGCATGTCAGTGATCCAAATTCCCAGGTTCTGTTCTTGCTCTGTGACCTGCATGGTCTTCCCCACAAGGCAGTAATTAGCTCTAGGATTATTTCTTACTATGTGCAATATTTTGCACTTCTTTGCTTTGAATTGCAGTTGCCACTTTTCCGCCCACTCCTCCAGCCTGGCTAGATCCTGCCTCATTTTCTCCACCCCACCTGGAGTGTCCACTCTGTTGTAGACTTTTGTGTCATCCACTAACAGACATGCCTTATCATTTAGACCCTCTACTAAATCTCCCACGTAGACATTGAACAAGATGGGACCCAACACCAGTCTTTGTGGTACCCCACTCGTCACCCTATCTCCCTTGAGTGCTTCCCATTGACCACAACTCTCTGTGTCCTCCCTCCCAACCAATCCTCCACCCAATTTGTGAGCTTATCTCCCACCCCTAAACTGCTTAACTTGCTTACCAACCTTCTATGGAGGATGGAGTCAAACACCTTTTTGAAATCCAGATAAGCTACATCTAGTGCTCCCCGCTGATCATACACCTCCAGTACACCCTCAAAGAATTCAATCAGGTTGGTCTGACACAACCTACCACCTATGAACCCATGTTGGTTGTTATCAAGTATTCCTTCTTCCTCTAGGTGCCGCACTAGCCTCTCCTTTATGACAGTTTCCATTACCTTGCCTACCACAGAGGTGAGACTGACTGGGCAGTAGTTGCCAAGCTCATTCTTTCTCCCTCCCTTGTATAGCAGTACCTCCTCCACCTGCTTCTAATCACCTGGGACCCTCTCAGATTCTAGGGATAGATTAAACAGCTTGGCAAGAGGCCCCACCAGTACCTCCCTTAACTCCCTGAGTACCCTTGTATGTACTTAATCTGGTCCCATAGCCTTGTCAGTTTTTATTCCTCCAAGGTCCTCCAACACCCTTTTCAACATGAAGGGGCTTGTGCCCACCTCATTTCCCCCTCCACCTTCTACTTAATGCAGGCCCTCTACTCTCTTTCTCAGCCATGAATACTGATGTAAAGTATTTATTGAGTAGGGCTGCCTTTTCCTCATCCCCTTCAACTATCTCACCCCCTCCCTTGAAGCTTGGAATCCCTTGCCTTCTTTTCCACCAGTCACTCACATATCTTTCAGATGAGATGTTAAACTGAGGTCCCATCTGCCTGTTCTGGTGGTAGTTCAAGTGGATGTTAAAGATCCCATGGCACTTCTCGAAAAGAGCAGGGGAATTTCCCCGGTGCAATGGAAAAATTTCCTCCATTCACGAAAAATATCACCAACAGCTTCATCTGGTTCAAGGTCAGTTGGCAGTCATCTGTATCCCCCTCCTTCATGTCATGCCTGAAAATAGGCAGGATTTACCTAGTCAACAAAAACTAAATAAAAATAAAAATAAATATCTAAAGAATTTTTTGTCACCCCTTTTCATCTCTCTAGCTATTTTCTCCTCTGTACATGCTTTTTCCTTTCTAATTGTATTTCCCACTTCCCTAAGCTTTTCCTTGTAGACCACCCTTTCCTCTAACCCTTGTGACCTTCTGTAGGCTTTGAACACCTTTTTTTCTCCCTGATGGCCTCCCTAACCCCTGCCATGAACCACATGGGTTTCCTCCCCCTTTTGCATTTGCTAATTTTGTGGCTGCATCGCTCTGTGGCCTTCAGGATTCCACCCTTTTATTGCCCCCCCACAGCTGCTCCACCTCCTCTAAGTGTTGAATCCCTTCAAGTTCCCTCCGTAAGGTGTCCTTCATTCTCACAAAATTTGCCCTCCTGAAGTCGAGCACCTTTGTGGTTGCCCTGCCTGATTCTGACCCTGCCCAGATCAAGAACCTGACCATCCAGTGGTCACTGTCTCCCAAATTGTCCCCCATGCTGTCCCCATTAGTCAAAACAACATCCAGTGTTCTCTACCCCCAGTAGGTTTGTTTACTAGCTGGTTCAGGAATTCATCCTGCATGGATTCTATCGAGTCCCTGCTTTTCTCGTATGTGGCCAATGGGATTTGCAAGTCCATGTCGGGTAGGTTCAGGTCCCCAACTACTAGGATCTCCCCATTACTGGCCTTCTCCTGTCTGTCCCTAGCCATTTCCCTGTCCACCTCCTCACCCTGGTGTGGTGGTCTGTAGACCACCCCTATCCTTAGTGTCCCCCTCCTTTCTGTCCAAGGTAACCCAAAGGATCTCGGTAGATCCCTCCTCCACTTTACCCTCCACCGCTCTTATCCCATCCCATCCCTCACATACAGGGCTACTCCCCACCCTTTTTTCCCCTTGTCTATCCCTCCTAAAAAGACTGTACCCTTGTAACTCCACTTCCCAGCTATGGCAGTCTGTCCACCGTGTTTCTGTTGTGATAAGGTCAGGGTCATCCACTCCCACCACCAACTCTAACTGCATCATTTTATTCCCTAAGCTCCTGGTGTTGGCCAGCATTCCCTTCCATCCCCCCTACCCTTATGATCCCTTCCTCCTGCTGTCCCTTGTCTCTTTCATTGGTAGAGTGCAAGCTAGGTTATCTCCCCTATGCTGAGAGTCTCCTTCCCCTAGTGCTGCACTCTCCCCTGTCTAATTTAAATTTAAGTTGACCTCCAGTCTCTCACCTATATACCCCCGCAACTTTGTTCTTAGTAATCTAGCCCCTGCATTACTTATATGTAACCTGTCCCTTTTGTACAGGTGTTCATCCACCCACACATCCCCCCCAGTCCCCCAGACATGTGTAGCCTTCCCTCCTGCCCAACTGCCTTAGCCAGAGATTAAATTCCTTTACTCTGAGTTGTCTGGCTGTGTTAGCACAATGCACTGGTAGGACATCTGAGAAGGCCAGAGAACTGACCAGTCCTCTACATCCCTCTGCAAGCTCCCTGAACCTCCTTTGAACTACATCCACCTCCTCCCCAGCTAAGTCATTTGTACTCAGATGCAATACTAGGTGCAGCTTACCTCCCACTAAATTGATGCAGTCTTTTATCCTAGGGAGCACCCTTTTGGCCTCCATTCCTGGGTTACAAAAAACTGATCTCCCCTTAAAAGCTGCTTTCCTCTTTTGCTGCTGGATCACCTTTATGATCCATACACTATGACTGCCCATGCATTTTCTATCCCTGAGAGTGCCTCATCTCTACTGTCCTGGTATTTCTTGTGCCCTCCCCCGGTGCAGATGCATTCCTCTGCTCCCCATCCTCCTCTACTTGTCCTCCCCTTGCCCCCTTTTACTCATCCCTTCTTTGCTTGCTACAGGCTGTCCTCCCTTTCCCCTTTTGACCATCTACCCTTGCCTGAGTGCCTGCTCCAGATCCTGGATCCTGCCTCCCCCCACCAATGCCCTACCTTTTCCATGCCCTCCTCTCTGCACTTTCCACATGTGGTATATCCAACTCCACCCTCCTTGACCGCTCCTCCTTTTTGTGTACTTCCCTGACTTGTCCACCCTTATGCCCTCCCTACATGTCCCTCACATGCACCACCCTCTTTTTCCCTTCTATGGCTTAGCCCTCTGGGACATTCTGCCCTTTTTCCCTAAACACCCTTCTTGTCCTTTAACCCAGCCAGGGTCCAGTACCTATTTGACTCTACTGTATAACCCCTGTTGAGTATGCTTTCCCCATTGCCATTCTGTCCCTTGCCTGCACTGGCCCATAAATCCCCCTCTCCCCATATTGTTCCCTCCTCTGCCCATTCCATTATCCTCCCTGCCCCCTCCATCCTCCCTTCCATGCCCCTCGTTTCACTCCTTGCAGACTTGCTCTTTAACCATTCCAGTTTGAACTCTATCCTCCTTAGTTTTTGACAGAGAGAGCATTCCCCTAGCTTCCAAAGAGTGCTCATGAGAACAGCAGTTCCACAACCATTACAGCCAACAATACCCTCTCCAGCAGATCCCTTGCTACCTCTAGTTTCCTGGTAATTTATTCTCCTCCCCCAACAAGGCTGCTCTAACTGCTGTCACCCCTTACCCTTCCAGCTCCATCTGCTATGATTTCTCCTCTGGGTCCAATCCAGTCCCTCCCTAGCTCTCCATATTTTTCTTTTTGGCCTGCCCTCCTACTTAATTAATACACGGTTTGCAAAGAGCACTTTCAGACAAAGCAAAATCTGCAGTTTTAGTACAGATTCAGTACAGTAACAGGCAACCATAAAATGTCCAGCCCCTTGCCAGTGCCCAACAGTCTAGAGCAAGCCTACCCAGGGTATACCTTCCCAGCAGCTCACAGCTTTCCCTACTGTCTTTTTCCCTAATTGGCCAGTATGCCAGATTAAATTAAATCAGTCTCACCAGTGTACTCAGTCTATGTTTTGCTTTAAGTTATCAACCATTTTTCAGTCAAGTACAATGATCTTTAAGGCCAATCAATAAATGAGGTCTTTCCTGGTGTTGGCTCCCCTTTCCTTGGGCATTTAATAGAAGTTGGGGCCAGGGTGGGTGAAGCATTCTGTATCTTCCAGGACCTGCTAGTCAACCAACATGCACCCTTAAGGAAAATCAAATCCAGGAAACGCGCACCTGTTTGGTTTAGTCCACTATTTAAGAGGGTCTTATGGTATAAAAACACCCTTTGGAAAAGTGCTAGGAAGTTGCAGTCTGACTCAGACTGACTCTCCTTCTGGGTAGCCAGAAATGCCTACACCAAACTGGTAAGGTTGAAAAAACAATGGTTATTCCAGTCAGCCCTGGAGGCAAACAAAAACTGTTCCACCAAGTTTTGGCAGATACTGAGAGAGGTTGAGGGACACTCCCCTGCCACCCTGCTACCAGCCCAAATTGTGGCAAATAACACCTCCTACACAGATAGGTCTCAGAACCTCGATCAGCTCAATAACCACTTCGCCACTGCAGGCAACGCATTCAACATGTCACCTGTTAGTAAACTGAGCACCACAATCACCACCAGCATAGCTATTAGACCAACTATAGCCCCCCCACTGACTGCCCCCTCTTCAAGTTCCAGCCAGTTTCCTACAAATAGGTGGAGTACATGCTCCTCTCACTGGACTCCGAAAAGAGTGCTGGTGCTGATTCACTTGAAGCCTAATTCTTAAAAGCAGGTTCTTATTATCTGGCAGCTCCAATTGCCCATCTCTTTAACAGCTCATTATCCCAAGGGGAATTGCCACCTAGTTGGAAAACTGCGCACATTATCCCCCATTCAAGTCAGGAGTCCCCACTGACTTGAACAACTATAGTCCTATTTCGTTGCTTCCTGTTTTATCCAAGCTACTTGAAAAAATTGTAAACTCTCAATTAAGGGAATACTTGGATCATGAGAAAATCCTCAATCCAGATCAATCAGGTTACAGACCCAAGCACAGTACCATGTCTGCTCTTGCCAAAGTGTCAAATGACTGGCTAAAAGCCCTGGACAGTAAACAGCACATCTATGCACTCTTCCTTGACCTCAGCAAAGCATTTGATATGGTTGATCATTACATACTTCTTGATTTCCAGAGTAGCATCAGTCTAACTTCTGCTGCAGTAAAGTGGTTCTGCTGCTACATCACAAATCATAAACAGCAAATTAAAGCCCAAGGGGAATTCTCACCACTAAAATTATTGCCCCAAGGCATTCCACAAAGTTCCATTTTGAGACCTATCCTCGTCACCCTTTCCATCAACTGCATTGACTCTGGCCTGGTTGCTGGAAATGTTCATCTCTTCACAGATGACACAGTCCCCTACACAACCAACCCCTCTTTGGACACTGCATACAAGGAGCTACAGCAAGATTTTATCATCCTCCAGCACAACCTGCTGAATCTAAAGCTCTTGTTAAGTGCAAAAAAAACAAAAGCAATGATTCTCTCTCCATCCCACAACATGGGGATACCTGGGAACCCACAGATTATTACCCTCCTTAATTAATCACTAGAGCTAGTGGATACATTTAAATATCTGGGAGTCTGGTGGATAACAAACACCTTCGGTGTACATCTAAGCTCGTTAACAAAAAAGCTAAGGCAGTGCCTCAGTATTTTCTACCACATAAGACACCTACTCACCCTGGAAGCTAGAAAGAGGCTGGTTCAAACAGCCTTTCTTCCCCTGACTGACTATGCCGACTTCCTATACAGCCATTGCCCCCAGTATGCACCCCAAAAATTGGATACACTTTATCATTGCGCATTGAGATTTTTTCTTGATTTGCCTTGCAGACTCATCACTGCTCATTGTACCAAGCATTAGATTGACCGTCTCTCTCCATGAGGAGGCAAATAAATGCCCTCATGTAGCTATTCAGGGCTTTGTCCAACAAACTACCATCCTATATCTGTGACATGTTTGAACGTTCAAAGAGTGCCTATGGACTAAGCAACTCCTCCTTTGTCCTACTTAAGCTACCATGAACAAGGATATGTCTTGACTCAACTGCCATTAGCTCCTTTTTTCCAGTGCTTTGGAATAACATGCAAAAATTACTTAAAATCTCCCTGCTGCCCAGAAATTTTATATTTAGGGGGCTGCTCTATAAAGGCCTGAAAATGGCATGTGATTGTTTCAGGTAAAGCCTTACCCTGCTCAACTGAGTCCCTTAACCTCTGTAATCCTGGGCCGCCTATTTCCCATGTCAGCCATCATCCCTTTAGGGCAACTATCTCCCCCTCCTACCTCCCCCTCTCATCAATTAGCTTTGCAGGGGGCCTCATTATATTAGGCTGCCCTATTTTCCATCTCGACTATGTGTCTGATATACTTTCTTCCCACTGCCCTTTTCTATGTACCTCCTTCCACTCCTCACTTGTACTCTATAGGCTACAACCTGTATATGCTGCTCTTTAAATGCCTATATTTGCACTTGCTTTGCATGCCTGATTTATCCAAGTACTGATTTTGCATATTGTAACTGCGTGTACTGATGTCTACTTTTGTATGAAGTGTTGTCTACCATAAGCAAAAGTGACCTCTCTGTCCAGGACCATCTTGAAAATGAGCTTGCTCAATGATGTAACTGACTGACTAAATAAAGTTTGATTGACTGATTGATTTAATAGAGTTGGGGCCAGGGAGGAGGGTGGGAAAACTGTTTTTAATTTAGTTCAGTCCGCTCCTCCAGTGGGCTCTGATGAACCAGTTAAGTCCCCTGATATCTTCAAATGTGCTCCAATGAAATTTCTTGTGATCACAAGGTTTTTCCAGCCTTTATATGGGCTGGGAGAATTTCAGACTTGGCCCCCTTTATTTAAAAATAAGCCAAGGGGAACTCCATGGATCTGGTTCCTCAGTTGGATGCAGGGACTCAAACGAACAGGAGCTCCGGTTAGCAAAAAAATCAGAAAATTTAAATTTAGTTCAGTTCACTCCTCTGGTGGCCATACTCAGATGTGCCCCAAAGAGCTTTTTTGTGAGTGCAAGGTTTGTCCAGCCTTTATATGAGTTGGGAGAATTTCAGACTTGATGCCCTTCATTTAAATAAGCTGAAGGAAACTCAGTGGGTCTGGTTCCTTAGCTGGTGCAGGGACTTGAACAAAGAGAAGCTCTGATGAACAGAAAAATCAGAAAATTTTAATTTAGTTCAGTCTGCTACTCTGGTGGGAACTGATGAGCCAATTAAGTCCCCCGCCATCCTCACATGTACTCCGGTGAGCTTTCTTGTGAGTGCAAGGTTTTTCCAGCCTTTATATGGGCTGGGAGAATTTCAGACTTGGCTCTTTTTTTTCAAAAATAAGCAGAGGGGAACTCCGTGGATCTGGTTCCTCGGCTGGTGCAGGGACTCAAATGAAGAGAAGCTCCGGTGAACAGAAAAATCAGAAAATTGAAACTTAATTCACTTCGCTCCTCCAGTGGGCTACGATGAACCAATTAAGTCCCCGCTGTCCTCAGATGTGCTCCAATGAGCTTTCTTGTGAGCGCAAGGTTTTTCCAGCCTTTATATTGGCTGGGAGAATTTCAGATTTGTGCCTTTTTTTTTAAATAAGCCAAGTGGAACTCCGTGGATCTAATTCCTCAGCTGGTGCAGGGACTTGAGCAAACAGGAGCTCCGCTGAGCAGAAAAATCAGAACATTTAAATTTAGTTCAGTCTGCTCCTCTGGTGGGCTCCAATGAGCCAATTAAGTCCCCACCATCCTCACATGTGCTCTGATGTCTTAGAGACTACTACAAAGTCTTTAATAAACAACTGAATACAGATATATAAAAATATATGAATTTGAAAAATGGAAGAATTCCCATAGGATAACATGGAAACTTCAATAAGCCATAACTCAATCAGTCTTTGGAGTTAAGGGACAATCTATGTATCAAAGGTCTCAATAAGTAGTACAAGACTAAGTCCCTAAGAAATGCCAACTGAAAATTGGCATCTAAAAACCATAAAAATAAAAAAAATGAAAATTCTAATTGGATGACATTGCAACTTTAAGAAGTCATACCTCTGTCAGCTTTTGGAGTTAAATGACAATCTATATATCAAAAGAAGGTCTCAATGAGTACTACAAGACTAACACATAATACTCTTGGACAAATTAATGGGGTACGAACAGCCATCCCCAAATTACCTCCCAACATTACCATGGTGCCAAATCTACAGTTTAAGTCCGATAATCATCAAAAATGCACCAAATGTATATCTCAGGGGTCAACCTTAACCTTTTTTGCACTAACCATTGGGACAAGTTATTTCAAAATTGCACTAGCCTACAGATGGCTGCAGTAGCCTACAATAATAACAGAACATTTTGATCATTTACACAGGAAAAAAACTCAAGACAGTAAATACTCTGATTATTGTAAATTTATTCTGCACCACATTGCTTCAAACCCCGGGCCCTACAATACTCTTATCGATCACACTGATAATATCTGGGTGAGTCATTCTGGCCTTTGTATTACCCATCTGAATGTCTGTAGTCTTTCTTCTAAGTTTCCTGAGCTTGAGGCATGGGTATTCCTTTACAAACCACAAGTGCTAGGTCTCTCCGAGACCTGGTTGAACTCATACCACACTGATGACACACATCAACTACATGGTTATTCCTTCCTATGCCAGGACAGGACAGGCAGAAAGAGGGGTGGGGTGTAGCACTGTACATCCATGATCACATCTCTGCCACTTCCATCTGCTGTTCGAACCCCTCCATTACGTGTGAGTGGCTCCTTGTGGAACTAACCCTGGGAGTGGCTAAAACAATCTATATTGGGTATTGTTATAACCCCCCTACAGGAGGCATAGAGCGCCCATCAAACTTCCTAGATGGGCTAGGCAACCTCACACCTCCAAGAGATACCATTATACTCTCTGGCCCAGATATTCAAACTGCGCCATTCTGAGGCACAAGCCCCTGCGCTGCTCAAAATAGTTGTGCAGGGGTGTGGCCAGGGCGATATTCAAAGGAGTTGCGCTATTGAGCAACTCCTTTGAATATCACCCACCAGCCACAGCCACTGCATGGCGCAGTGGAACTTGCACCACCGCAAGTTGCCAGAGTTGAGCATAAACTTGCGGTGGCGCCAAGTACCATGCGCCATCGCGCCAAATTTCCGATATTCAAAGGTGACATGCAAATGGGGCCATAATTTATGCAAAGGCGCAGGGGCCATTTGCATCTATTTATGCCCCATTTGCATGCCATTGGCATGTAGGTGCGCTGATCCCGAGGACTTGCGCCTGGCCGCCCTGCCGAGCAGCGGCGATGGGACTAAGCACCTGCAGCCCGATCCGACGGCATCAGTGTATACATCCCCCACATACAGCTCCGAAGCGATCGCGGGCATACAGTAACATGCCCCCACACATATCTCCGAAGCCCGATCGTGGGCACAACCTATATCAACCCCCACGTCTCCCGAAGCCCGATCGTAGGCAAACTATATCAACCCCCATCTCCTGAAGCCCGATGCGTAGGCGCCAACATAGCAGAACCCCCGCAGTGCCCGATTGCGGGCAGAATGTAAAAAGCCCCCAACCTGAATATCTCCTGGTGGTCCAGTGGACTGTAATGCCCGATCACGGGCAGAATGTCAAATTACAACCCCCAAACATCTCCCTGGTGTGACCCACACCCACCAGACCCCTCACCCCGCTCCCCTCCGGCGGCGGAGGCGGCAGCATCCACCCGCCTGCCGCCCGCTGCCTGCCGACTGACTGTCGGTGAGGCTGCCGCCCATTGGTGCAGAGCTACAGCCAATGGGAGTGCAGCCCACCGTACATGACAGTCAGATTTGTGAATGACATCATTCACAAATCCCGGACTGTCATCTGATACGAGCTACGCAGCTGGCTGTAGCTCAGCATAAACATGTCAGTACCCGGTTTGGACAACGGAAGGGCGGCAGGTAGGTGGGATGCTGCCGCCACCAGCTGCCGGGGAGCAGGTGGAGGGCCGGTAGTGGGGTGGGGGACACTAGACACCAGGGAGATGTTTGGGGGGTTGTACTTGACATTCTGCCCGCGATCGGGCATCCACGGTCCACTGGACCACCAGGGAGATATTCGGGTTGGGGGCTTTTACATTCTGCCCACGATCGGGCACTGGTGGGGGTCTATACAGGTTATGCCCACGATCGGGCCTTCAGGGAGATGGGGTTGATACACCTTATGCCCGCGATCGGGCTTCGGGAGATATGTGTGGGGGCATGTTACTGTATGCCCTGATCGGGCTTTGGGAGATGTGTGGGAGGGGCATGTTACTGTATGCCCGCGATCGGGCTTGGGAGATGTGTGGGTGGGGGCCATGTTACTGTATGCCCGCAATTGGGCTTTGGGAGATGTATGGAGGTTGTTTTACGTTCTGCCCAAGTGATCGGCCTGGTGAGGGGGCACAGGGACCAAGTTGGGGCCAGCTAGGTGGCAGCTGCTTTGCGCCCTGCAATACAGCAGCTCACCTGTGGGTGGCCCTCAACTTGATCCTTTTTTTTTTGGCTCAAGGTTGTGCAGGCACAGGTTGGGGTTTGCGGATGCACAACTGTGCACAACCCGACTGAATATCGGGTTGCGCAGGTTATGCATGGTTCCTCCCCCCCCTCCTGTTGAGCATGCATTCATTTGCATTGCTCTTTTGAGCAACCTGTTGTCAGTGGCATAACTGCCTCCTGCTGAATATCACAGAATGGCGATTTTTGGACTTGTGCATGCACAACCCTGTTGCTCATGGCTCAACCCTTTTGAATATCTGGGCCTGTGACTTTAATCTCCACCGGTCAAGTGCCTTTCAGCTGGAATACACAAGTTTACTAAAAATGCATCACCTGGAACAGGTCATCGCCTCCCCTACCATGCATAACCCCCACTCATATAACCACACCATCCTTAACTGGATTGCCACAAGCCGGGCAGATTTGGTCCTCCAGGCTGGCACTATGTCTGACTCAATTAGTGACCATACCCCTACATACATAGTTTTGACTACTAAATCTACTCATCCCCCATCCAAACTTCTTTCCTTCAGAAAATTCAGCTGCCTGGATTATGAAGATATTCTCAGAGAGGCTAGGGCTATAAATTGGACTGACCTATACCACCACAGCAACATCTCATATTCTGTTGCTTTGTTCACTACTGTCCTGCAAAAGCTATATGACAAGCACTTCCCACTTACAATCAGGAGGGTTAGAGGGAGCTGCACCCACTGGCTGTCTAAGGAACTCTTAGCACAAATGAAGGAGAGGGACAGCAAATGGTAGGCCTACAAGGCAACACCTTCCCCCCAACTCTGGGATTCCTATAGGCAGATGCACAATTCCTGTAAGCAGGTGGCCAAATCACTCAAATGCAAATACTACTTAACCCAACAAAACAATAATCTCGGCAGCCCTCACAATTTTTTGGGACTCTATAGGGTCCCTCCTCAGCCCCAAGTCCAACAAATAAATTACTCTGCTCTCATCCCCTTCGGGCATATCTCAGATCCCATTGGGATTACAAACACCTTCAACACTAAGTTCACCGACTTGTCCCCCTACATCAGGCAACTCCCCCCTCAACCTCCTCAGGCCTGAAGTACCAGCCAAATTGCCCCCCTTCCACCACAAATGATGTCCCACCACTGCCTTTATACTTTAGGATTATTGGAAAAAATGTTACTGCCTAACTCTTAAAGACCCTACCAGCCAAGGGAAGCCCTGGCAGCAACAGACTCTATCCCACCTTTCTAATAATTATTGTCCCAGCTATTATTAAACCACTTACATTCATTTTCAATCTTACCCTCTCATCCTCCACTGTGCCTGACTCCTGGAAAGTTACACATGTTGTACCAATCTTTAAAGCAGATGATCCTCTCTCCCCTGAAAATTACAGACCCATCTCCCTCCTCCCTCATCTAAGTAAGCTACTAGAAAAATTGTACACCGTCAGCTATCAGAACACCTTGATAATTATAACCTCCTTTGTCCCCTACAACATGGTTTCTGTAAACATCATAGCACCTCCTCTGCTCTGGCCCTCTTTTCTGACCACATCCTTGGGAATATGAATAAGGGCAAGGCCACAGGCACGGTGTTCAAGGACCTATCTAAGACTTTCGACCTAGTCAGCCACCACCTTCTCCACTCCACTCCACTCCACTCCACCCTACTTCACTTTGGATGCTCCCTAGAAACTGCTGCATGGTTCCATAGCTACATCTTTGGCAGCTCTCAATCTGTCTTAATAGGCAAAGACTCCTCTTCCATTCTACCTATTCATACAGGGGTACACCAGGGTTCCATACTTGGCCCACTACTCTTTTCCTTGTTTTTCAATTCTCTTCCAGCAGATAGCCTCAACTGTGATATCCTCCTTTACGCAGATGACCTCATCCTGTACCATAGCAACAAGTCACTCAAATAAATCTCAGCCACCCTCACACTAAATTATGTCTCTGCACACCAATAATTCCTCACCAACAAACTCCTTGTTAATGTAAAAAAGATGAAAGGCATGCACTTTGCCTCCAGACCATTCCTAGCCAAGGTTGCCAAATCCACCTTTTCCCTCCTGATACTCACCCCATTGGAAGACCCCTGGAACATGTTCTTACCTTCAAATATCTAAATGTCACTCTTGCTCCCCCTTACTTTTGCTGAACATATAAATAACACTGTACTGAAAATTCACCAAAAGTTAGGCACTGCCTACCATAGCAGACAACTCTTGACCCCTGAAGCTCACCTTGTTATTGTGCAAGGGAACCTACTAACCCTCCTCGATTACCGCTCCCCTGTCTTCTCCTCTTTGCCCGCTACCCTACGCTCTCAACTAAATACAACTTGCAACTCTATCTGTCACTTTGTTCTCCTGGTCCCCCATTCCACCCACCACTGTGTACTCTACCAATCCCTTGGGTGGCTTCCACTACGAGGTCATTTTGATTATGCCTTGGGATGCCTAGTGGACAATGCACTCAGGAGCAAACAGCTATCAACCTACACTTCACTGTTAACAGATAGGGTGGCTTCTAGGAGCCTCAGGGCCTCTTCCATCCATCCACTTATAGTCCCATGTACTACCACTGCTATGAGAAGTAAGGCCTTTTCTGTCTCTGCTCCATCCCTATGGAACAGGCTACTGTTGTTTGTTCACTTGTCCCCCTCCCACTTCTCCTTTTAATCTTACCTAAGATCTTGGCTCATGACCGAATCCACTTGCAACTGTTTCCCTGCACAGTCATAAGGTCAAAATATGTCCATGCCTTGCTTATCTCTGCACTTCTATGTCTCCTTGCTCCCTAGTAATGCTGCTGCCTTGTCCTGCCCTGCTCTCTTATCAGTCCCTGATGCTGTCTCTCTGACACTGTCTCTCGACCTCTGTTAGGCATGTTAGCTTGTTTTAGTTGTATTTTTTGCTACATTTAACATGTATCTGCAGGTGGCTATTTGTGTAATGACCTTGAATCCTCCTGTTTAGTGCTGGAAGCACCTGTGTTCCGATTGACTGCACTGTCCCATACCTTCCAAGGAGCTGCAGGCGGGTGTCCTGGTCTCGGTCGGTGGCTGGCTGGGTGCCGACCGACCATGGGGGAGCTGAAGCAGCCCTGTTCAAGGGCAGACAGCTTCCAAGGAGCTGCAGGCATGCGTCCTGGTATTGGTCAGTGGCTGGCTGGGTGTCGGCCGACCGTGGGGGAGCTGAAGCAGCCCCGTTCAAGGGCAGACAGCTTCCAAGGAGCTGCAGGTGGGCATCCTGGTCTTGGTTGATGGCTGGCTGGGTGCCGGCTGACTGTGGGGGAGCTGAAGCAGCCCCGTTCAAGGGCAGGCAGCTTCCAAGGAGCTGCAGGTGGGCATCCTGGTCTCGGTTGATGGCTGGCTGGGTGCCGGCCGACTGTGGGGGAGCTGAAGCAGCCCCATTCAAGGGCAGGCAGCTTCCAAGGAGCTGCAGGCAGGTGTCCTGGTCTCAGTTGGTGGCTGGCTGGGTGCCAGCCAACCATGGGGGAGCTGAAGCAGCCCCATTCAAGGGCAGGCAGCTTTGTACAGGAAACAGGAGAAAACAGGAGAACAGGAGAAAACAGGAGAAAACATCAACGTCCTGGTACACATAGAGACTAGCGATCTCACCAGCTGGTCAGTTGTGGAGACCAAGGAACACCTGACTAGGCTGTCTGACAAACTATCATCCATTTTGTCTGGCACCTCCTTCTCTGAGATCCTGCCAGTCCGGGAGAGGGGGGAAGATGGACAGAAGGTCAGAGAAGGGGAGCTAGGGGAGCTAAACATGTGGCTGAAGGGCTGGTGCCAGGAAAAAGGACACAAATTTGTAGGTAAATGGCAACAGTTTTGGGAATGAAGGTTCATTAAATTTGATGGACTGCATCTGACTAAGGAGGGAGTCAGTTCATTGGGGCAGAAGTTTGATGTCTTTGCAGAATATTTAAACTAGCAAATGGGGAGAGGGGTGCAGCACCCGATACGTCGAATGGGAAGAACACCCCTCTCCCTCAGCTAGTGATCAAACAGGAGTTCAGCATGTTTGCAGTTCATTTGCATCACCAGGTAAGGAAAAAGGTCCAGCTCCCCCATACGATGCACGAAGGAAATGCCAGACCTCGCCCAACAACCAACACACCAAAATCTGGCCAGTGGAAAATCATGTACACAAATACTCACAGTCTGGGAAACAAGATCCCAGACCTGCAGGCAATAATGACAGAGGCTAAACTGGACAGAATATACATTAGCAAGACATGGTTCACCAGTAACCACACTTGGGAGACTTCGGTACCCGGCTAGGTACTGTTCAGAAGAGACTGAGGTGCAAAAAGTGGGGTGGAGTGGCCCTTTATATCAATGAAAATATCAAAGCTACAGAAATTCAGAATACACATAAGGAGCCAGAAGAACTGTGGGTCACCCTGGAAACAGAAAATGGGACATCCATAGGAACTGGGGTTGTCTTCAGGCCTCCAGAACAGGGGGAGGACATAGACACATTACTGTTAGAAGATATACAAAACTTGACAGCTAAGGGGGAGGTTCTGATAATGGGAGACTTCAACATGCCAGATACAGATTGGTCAATACCAGCAGGAACATCTGCCAGAACTAGACACATAGTGGATTCCCCACATGGTGATGGCTTCAAACAACTGGTACAATAACCCACAAGAGACAGGGCTATCCTAGATCTAGTACTGACTAACAGGGAAATGATCACATATCTCCAGGTAGAAAGTCACCTTGGGGCCAATGACCATCACATGATATGGTTCAATTTGGCCACTAGAACTAAATCATCCCATTCCAAGGCAAACATATGGGATTTCAGAGGAGCTGACTTTGATAAGATGGCCAACAGAATTAAGCTAGTTCTGGCAAGAAGAAATATAGGTGAGGGGGTACAGGTGAAGTGGGCAAGTATTAAGGATGTGATACCTGAAGCAACATTCCACTGGGTTAGAGAGAAAAGGAAGTGCAAAAGTAGAAGGAAACCACTTTGGTTCTCAAAACAGTAGCAGAAAAAGTCAGAGCCAAAAGGCTGGCCTTCAGGAAGTATAAGGGAATGCAGAGAGATGAAGATAGGGAGGCATACTAAACTTCCCTAAGGGAAGCAGGGAAGGCAGAAAGACAGGCAAAGGCCCAAACTGAGGAAACATTAGTATGAACAGTAAAAGAATGTGACAAGACTTTCTATAGATACATTAGTGAAAGAAGAAAGTCCAGAGGGAGTATTGCTAAGATCAAAGGGGATAAAGGGGCATGTGAGGAGGAGGACCATGTAAAAGCATCTTTCCTAAATAGATACTTCTGCTCGGTATTTACTGAGGAGAAGGTAGGGCAGGGCCCACAGCTCAGCACCATGGCCACAGAGGGGAGGGAGGTGTGCACTATTCCCTTCACAAAAAAAGGGTCCTACAAGAGCTCGATAAGCTCAGGGTGGACAAGGCAATGGGACCTAATGGCATGCATCCCAGAGTACTAAGGGAGCTAAGGATGGAACTAGCAGAGCCATTATCAGAACTGTTTAGTGAGTCTCTGAGAGCAGGAGAGGTCCCAGAAGACTGGAGAAGGGCTCATGTGATCCTGCTCCACAAGCGTGGTAGCAGGGAGGAGGCAGGGAACTATAGACCAGTCAGTCTTACCTCAGTAGTGGCAAGATTATGGAGGCACTCCTTAAGGAAAGGATAGTGCAACACCTGGAATCCATAGGAGTACAGGATCCAAGACAGCATGGGTTTACAACAGGAAGGTCCTGTCAACCTTATCTCATAGATTTCTTTGACTGGGTAACCAGAGTGGTGGACCAAAGGGGAGCAGTTGATGTCGCCTACCTTGACTTCAGCAAAGTGTTTGATACTGTTCCACATAGAAGATTGATTAATAAGCTGGGTAGGCTCAGGGTGGGTCAGAAGTTGGTCAAGTGGGTGGCAAACTGGTTGATGGGCAGAAAACAGAGAGTAGTGGTAAATGGTATACAGCCAGAAGAGATGCAAGTCACAAGTTGGGTACCTCAGGGATCAGTCCTAGGGCCAGTCCTCTTCAATATCTTCATCAGTGACATTGCAGATGGACTGGAGGGTAAGGTTTGTCTGTTTGCAGATGACACCAAGATCTGCAACAGATTAGATGATGCAGATGGGGTGGGCAGAATGAGAAGAGATCTGGATAAATTGGCAAAATGGTCAGTAGAGTGGCAACTGGGGTTTAACGCAAAGATGTGCAAGATCATGCACATAGGGAAGAGAAACCCTGAAGCCACTTATAGGTTGGGAGGAGAGTTGCTGGCAGTCACAAAGGAAGAAAGAGACTTGGGCATCATCATCACAGAGGACCTGAAATCATCCAAGCAGACCACTAAAACAGTTGGTAAGGCTAGAGGGATGTTGGGGTGTATTAGTAGGGGTATCACAAGTCATAAGAGGGAGGTAATAATCCCTCTTTACAAGACACTGGTTAGGCCCCATCTGGAGTACTGTGTGCAGTACTGGAGGCCACACCTTCACAAGGGCAGTAACCAAATTGAGCCAGTCCAGAGAAGGGCAACCAAAATGGTTCAGGGATTGAATCAGAAAACATATGAGGACAGATTAATGGAACTCAATATGTATACCCTGGAGCAAAGGCGGGAGAGAGGTGATATGATTGAAACATTCAAACACGTTAAAGGCATTAACAAGGTGAAAGAGTCTAACATGTTTCAATATAAGAAAAATAGCAGAACAAGAGGGAACAGCATGAGATTAGAGGGAGGCCGTTTAATGGGTAATGTTAGGAAATTCTTTTTCACAGAAAGGGTGGTGGATGCATGGAATGGCCTACCTCAGGAAGTGGTGGATATGAATAGATTGCAGGGCTTCAAACAGGCATGGGATAGGCATAAGGGATGAAATACAGATAAGTATGTATAAATAGGCCATAAACAGAGCAAATGCCAATGGCACATTCAAAAGGTAGAAAAAGAAATGGGCAGACTGGATGGGCCTTGCGGTCCTTATCTGTCATCAACTTCTATGTTTTTATGTTTCTATGTAACTATCATATTTAATAAATCTTTACATGAATCAACGTCCCTTCTGATTGGCTTACAGCAATTGTTACACCTATCTTCAAAAAGAGTAACCACTCAAAAATGGAAGACTACCGCTCCATCAGTCTCACATCAATCCCATGTAAACTCATGGAGATAATTGTTAAAACCTTGATCAAAACAGAAATGGAATCCTTGAATATTCTTGACCTCTCCCAACATGGTTTTAGGCAGGGCCACTCATGCACAACCAACCTCCTCTCCTTTTATAACTATATTAGTATAGGGTTGGATTACAATATCCCAATGGACATCATTTTATTAGACCACAGAAAGGCCTTTGATAAAGTTTCACATACCAAATTATTACATAAACTATCTCATTTGCGGTTCTCTGCCAATGTGGTTAAATGGGTTGACAGATGGTTTAAGGGAAGAAATCAGAGAGTTAAAAAAAATGGAATTTTTTCAGATGTTGAGGAGGTCACCAGCGGTGTCCCTCAGGACTCTGTCCTGGTACCCACACTCTTCAACATTTTTATAGGTGATATGAAAATCAGTTCCAGAAGCATACAGTGGTAGTATTATCCATATTTGCAGATGACACCAAACTGGGTGGAAAAGTCAACTGTTCCTCTAACATGAGTGCATTAACAAATGATCTTGCCACTATTGACCACTGGGCTCATGAAAATGAGATACAATTTAATATCCAAAAATGCACCATTTTACATCTGAGGAAAAATAACCCAAATCAGACATATACCCTAAATAACATGATCTTAAAAGTCTCTGTTTGTGAGAAAGACTTGGGTATTTCAATAAACAATAGGCTGTATTCCACCGATCACTGTAATAAGGTATCAAATCTTTCTAATGCACTCCTCAGATGGATTAACCATACATTCATTTCAAAAACTGAAGAATGTATTATGTCCCTATACACATCCCACATTAGACCATACTAAGTCTATGGGTCACCATTTTGGAGCCCATACTTGGCCAAAGACATCGCCAAGATTGAGCAAATACAGCAGAGGGCAACTAGGATGATCCCTCATTTAACCCACATCAACTATGATGAAAGACTAGAAAGAACAGGACTTCATTCATTAAAAACAAGAAGAAGCAGAGAAGACCTCCGGCTACTGTATAAAATCCTTCAATCACCCACATTGATGCAACAATGTGGCATAACCTTTGCACAAAGAAAAATAGTACCAAGGTTTCATAATAGGCAATTCGATGTTGGTAAAGCAAAGACCAACAAGAGACAACATTTTTATACCATCAGGGCCCCAAAATTGTGGAATAGGCTTCCCCAAGAATTAGTCAACTGTAATAACTTTAACATATATAAGAGGTAACTAGATACCTGTGGCCAGATTTTTAAAGGGCCCTTAGATCCATGCAAGCTGCGTCAAACAACCAGCTTGAATGAGATCTTGGTTCGCCAAATACTGTGTGCCATATTTTGCAAGAAAAGTGGCCTGTGTGACAAAATCCCGCAAACTGATGCAAGAGGTCCACTGCATCAACACAATGGTGTAAGGGATGGGAAGGACGCAGCTGCACCAAAATAAATGGTGCAAGTTGAATCAAAAATGGTACATGTTAAGTCAGAAAAATGACTCAAGGAACAAAAAATGACACAAACTGAGTACAGAAATGGTGAAAACTGATTCAAAATTACACAAACAGTGAAAAAATGGTGCAAACTGAGTACAAAAATGGTGCAAACTTAATAAAAATTGTGCAAACTGAGTAACAATGGTGCAAACTGAGTACAAAAATGGTGCAAACTAAGTAAAAATGGTGCAAACTGATTACAAGCTGAGTCAAACAAAAGACGCAAAGGACGAGAATGATGCAAGCTAAGTAAACAAAACAGCAGATGAAATGGCCAAAATTAAGTCCCCAAAATGTTCTAAACTAGTCATGCAGGAGAATACTGCCCCTAATATTAGCATAGTCAGGTCTGACCACCTGCTTTTGGTCTCTTTATATGCTCTAGTGTCCCTTGGACCAGCTCTGACTGGTCTAGCAGCTAACGGTACTTTGACTTGTTTGGTGTCAGTGGTGCAGCTTTGAAATTCCCACAGGTATGGTCTTTCACTGTTTCTGTAGTGCAAGACAGCTTGTGTCATGGCACTGCTGTTTGTATTGTGCAAGGCTGATGCAACCACCTATGACACAGAACAGACTGCCTTTGACGCAGTGCTCCTTTGAAAATTGGGTCTGGCGCAATGTTTGACACTAGACTCCCTTGCACCACTATTGTTTGGCACATGTCCCTTGCATCATACTGGGGGCTTTGAAAATCCTGCCCCCGGTTTCCACTTAACCTTGTTTAGGATCAATGACCCACAACCATGGGGGATAATCCCAATGGGGGTATGGCCTACTTTTGTCCAATCTTACCAAGTTACCAAGATATACTACTACAAAAAGGTTTGAAAGGTTAAGTCTAGATAAAACAGAGTGACTGAATAATACTAAAATCAAGAACAATCACAAATCAGGAGCAAGTAATGATAAAACAAAAATTAAGATTATATCTTGGAAGATCAAAGGAACATACGGGGCCTAATTCCAAGACATTATGCCTGGTACAGGGTGATTTATGCCAAACCCAATGGTGCAAATCACACCTTATGCCAGGGATAACGCAAGTTGCAATTCCAGAAGGTGCCTTGCACCATGCTGTATGCAGGTTGCACCAAAGGTGGGTTACACCACCCACTACGCCTGAAACCCACTGTGACATGGTGCAAGGGTGGGTTATGGCAGCACCTGCACCCTATTCCAGAGGGATAGCTGCCATAACCCACTTACACCATTCCAGAATAGGTACTGGTGAAGTGGGGTTAGACCCAGTAGGAGGTGGTCTCAGGGGCATCCATCCTGGCACAGCAATGAATGCCTCCCTGCAGTGCCACAGAAACAACATGGATGTGCTCCCCATGCCCCCCCACTATGACATGCCCCCACCCCACTGAACTTTGGGGACCCCTGGGGTCTGTTTTTGGTGCTGCCCCAAGTGCATTTGCCAATCATCCAGCCCCCCAATGCCCCCAGGTGCTTGCCATTGCATTTCAGGGTGGGGGGACTCCAGGGAGACAGTAGATTGCATGCTGTGACTTGTGGCACCCAGGTCTGGTGTGCCATTCCATTGGTGCTAGCCTGTAGCTGCTGCAAGTCATGGGTGTAGGTGCTGGGGACCCTGCTTGTCCTGGAATACAGTGCATGGTCCCTGGCATAGCGCCACATGGTGCAACTTGCATATGCCCATGGGCTGCACCATGCATTCTGGAATTGGGCCCACAGTATTTAAAAATAGCTGATCCAGAGGTTACAGGTTTCTTAGAAAAATTTGACCTAATTTGTCTTCAGGAGACCTGATTCATGTCAGATGAAGCTCCAAAGATACCTGGTTATACAAACATCTCAAAATCTACCAAAAAAAGGAAAAAATATGGCAGAAATAAAGGTGGTATAGCAATATACTTGACACAAAATTAAATTTTAAAATCAGTAAACATTATGATATGCCAGAGGATATCTTAATGTTGAAGATAGAGAATGAAAATGGAGATATCAAGGTAATAATAACTAAATATCTATTTTCCACCATCATCTATAACCACAGACAATATGACATCTAAACTTGCCTTGGCATTCGAACAAATCTTAGACCTAGAATCTAATGTTCATATGATACTAATGGGAGATTTTAATGCTCGGATACCTAAGAAATGTTGAAAATCCAGATTTCGTAGATTTTGTACTGGAACATAGCCACAGAATAGAGAAGACTAGAGTAACTATGGATTCTAAAAATAACAGTAGAGGGAAGCTGGTTAATATATTTCTGATAAATAAAAATATGCTTCTACTCAATGGAAGGCTCCCAAGAGATAAGAAAGGAAAATGTGTGCATATGGGCCCACAAGGCTCCTAAGTTATAGACTTAACATGGTGTAATTATGAAGCTATTAAATTGATACACAATCTGGAGGTTATAGAAAGAACAGAATCTACACATAACCCAGTACAGTTAACTCTATGTATCGAGCAAGATCAGAAAAATAATACTCCATGTACAAAAGAAAATATGGAAATAATAAACCAGAAGCTGATTCGATGGACTTTGAGTTCTTTTAGATTGTTCAATAATTTGTTCAAGGATTACTTAGAAGAGATGCGTATATCCATTATAGAGGAAACAAATTTTAATAGTATCTTTGATATTTGGATGAATATGAATAACCTGATTAGACCTCAGTGTGTAATTAATAGAATTGGAATTAACAAACAACAGGAGAAGACATGGTTTAATTCTAGGTGTAGGAAAGTAAAAAAAAAAGAATTAAGCAAAAAAATTAGAATACATAGGTTGCAAAAACTACAAACTCAGAACTGCAATAGTAAGAAAGATCATATTAATGTAAATAAAGAAACGGAAAAATACAAAAAAATTCCTGGAACAAGAAAAACAAGCTTGCTCCAAAATATTATGGGAGATATTAAGAAAGGCAATTATGTGTAAAGATGGTAGGAAATTTTGGAAATTAGCAAGTCAAGGATATAATAAATACACTACTAATGTAGAAGCCTATATTTTGCCAGATATCTGGGTTGCATATTTTTCAGAACTATATTTCTCTTTGGAAGAAGAATAAATCTCACACAATGGACAAAATAATAAGAAACAAATATACTTTTCAATACCCATGAGAATAACTAAAGAGGAAATATTTGCAGCAATTACTCAACCTAAATCAAATAAAGCACCTGGTCCAGATAAAATTATTGGAGATAATTATAAATATTTTACCGGCTGGTGGGTTCCAGTACTATAAAGATTATTTAATATTTTTATACTAGGTCATGACTTTCCTGCTAGTTGGCATGGAAGTATTATTAACCCGATTTATAAAAAAAGATGATCCTAGTGAATCAAAAATGTATAGACCCATCAGTCTGTTAGATATATCTCAAACATATTCACCAGAATAATTTTAGAAAGTTTAACAAAATGGCTCGATGAAAATCTCATAATCCATGAAGCTCAAAATGGATGTAGGAAAAATAGATCAACTACAGTATTCAACACTGTTATGTATTGAACCGTTTAATATGGAAGCAAATAAAGGTCAAGAAAGGCAAATTGTATTGTTGCTTTATTGACTTCTTCTCTGCATTTAACAGCATTAGTAGAGTAATTATGTGGGGAAAATTGCAACAATTAGGTGTATGTTAGGAACCTTTAGATATATTAATAAGATTGCACAAACACACATGGGCTATGGTGCAATATAATCAATATGGCCACATAACCACAACTTTTTACACCAACATGGGGTGCACCAGGGATGTTTACTGGCCTCTACTCTTTCAATATTTACATAAATGAGATTTTACTGGATATACAAAACACTAAATGTCATGCACCAAAGATAGGTACAACTAGGGTAGATTGTTTAGCATATGCTGACAACTTAGTTTTGATCTCAACCTTAAGGTTGGGTCTTCAAAGAAAGTTAGGACATTTTTCAAAATCCTGTAATGAACATAAGTTAAAAATAATTTGTCTAAAACCAAACTGATAATATTTGGAAACAAAAGCAAAAATAATCCTTCAGTTTGGATTAATAAAGAGACGGTTGAGACAGTACAGTACTATGATTATTTGGGAGTAAGATTTAGTCAGAATCTCAGTTGGAAAAACCATATAGATTATATCTGTAATAAATCCAAAATGGCATTTAATGTCTTTAAAGTATTTAATGCAAAACTGGAACACACATCAGTTAAAGGAGTACTTAGAGCAGTGGATGCAAAGATTAAATCCGGTTTATTATATGCAGCAGAAATTTGGGGTTCCTCAGATTTTGAAAAACTGAAAACAGCCTGTAATAAAATAAACAGATACATTCTTATGGTACCACAGCATGTACCTGCAGTAATCTTAAGCATAGGATTGGGCCAATACTTCCTAGATAATCTGGTAAGAGACAGATAATTTCAAAATTAAAACAGTTCCTTTTAAAAGAAGAAAGACTCCCTAGACAATGTTTGGAGGAGAAGGAGATAAAATATTTGGAGATAGCTTTTTTGTTCCCTACCCTAGAGGCAGTCAGAAAATGTCTGTTTCCATATGGCCTTGGTCACACTCTATGTGAAATGTATACATACTCATGAGAAGAAATAGCCTATTCAGTTAAAACTAGACTTAGAGATAGAGATAAAAATAATACGCAATCTAGACTGAAATATTATTAATTATTCAGATGTTATAAACAATTAACACTGACACATGGATTGGAACCATATTTATTGAAACTCACAGATTACAATCAAAGAAGAATTATTACTAAATTTAGATTGGAAATATACACAACAAATTATACTTATTATAAAAAAAAGACAAATATATAGACTCTCCTTTTTGCAAGTGTAATAGATCCATGGAGGACGAATTAAAATGTATATTATTAATATGTCCGCTATATGAGAAGCAACATTCTAAGTAGTTGGGTGACATTGTGGCAGGATTCGACCACTGTCCTGAAGAAATACTAAATTATTTGGTAAACTCAAATGAAATAATAATTCTAGAAAAAGTAGCGCATTTTCTGCAGACTACGCATTTTTAATACTGTAAAGGATTTACTTCTCTTTTTTAAGAGATGCACTGTTTGCACTTTATTGTATGTTGTGTGGATAATATTTTAGATATTTTGACTGTGTATCACTAATAGTTTTAATGTATTGTCATGTTAATATTGTAATGGTATGTTACCGATCAATAAAAATCTTTGAACTTTGAACATATCTCAGCTCATAGTTGTTGTATAAAGCTGTATTTGGTGTCTAAATGATGGTTTTGAGGGTCAAGGAATTAATTTCTTATAATAAAAAATGTTCTTTCTTGAAGCTAAATTGATATGCAGTATATCTATATCTATCTATCTATATACAGTAGATATATATATATAGTCACTTTTGTCTTCACCACACTCTTTTTCACATATATACACAGTTCTTTCATTCATATATATTTATATATATATATATATATATATATATATATATATATATATATATATATATATATATATATATATATATATATATATATACACACATTTATGAATGAAAGAACTATGTATATTATGTGATAAAGAATGTGATGAAGACAAATGTGACTATCAAATTGATTCGTGGAACAAACCAAAGAGTCTAGCACTGGAATGGAAGAGTTTGGATAAGTATGGAAGTGTTTTTGAAAAAGTAAACAGGAATGATGGTCCAACTGGCATGTTTTCTCAAAAATTTTGTAAGATTGGATTCACGAGTAAAAGGAAGCTTCAGATTGCTGAGGTAGTCTGGAGTTCATTGAGGAGTGGGGTCTTCCCGGTGTCCTTGAAAGAGGCTTTGGTTAGGCCCCTTTTAAAGAAGCTCTCTTTGGACCCAGGCTACCTCAGCAACTACAGACTGGTCTCAAATCTCACATTTTTAGGGAAGATTATAGAAAAAGTGGTGGCCGTTCAGCTTGAGAGACATCTCACATCTTCTACCTATGAGCCTTTCCAGTCTGGGTTTCCAGGTGGAGCATAGTACAGAGATTGCCCTGGTAAGGGTACTTAATGATCTCCTGATGGTGAGGGACAGGAGAACTCATACCATCTTGGTTCTCCTGGACCTCTCTGCAGCATTTGACACTGTGGATCAAGAGGTGCTGCTTGACCGACTGTGGTTCTGGTGTGGCCTGTCTGGCAATGTCATCAGTCTGGTTCAGGTCATACTTGATGGATAGAGTACAGGGGGTGAAAATGTGACTTGTCTTATCTAGGCTGAATCCTCTGAGCTCTGGGGTGCTGCAGGGGTTGGTCTTGTTGCCCTTATTGTTCATGGTGTACATGCTGCCATTGGAGGACATTATCAGGTGGCACAGGTTGGGTTTTCACTGCTATGCAGATGACACCCAACTGTACATGTCCTGTGCACCTGATGTCCAGGTGTCAGACTCTGTATTTAACATCTGCTTTGAGTAAATCCAAGCATGGATAACTCAAAACTGTCTTAGTCTCAACCCAGACAAGAGACTCAACCCAGACAAGACTGAAGTGCTGGTGGTGGAGCCAGAACATTGTGGAGGAGGAAGGGGGAAGGGGATGCCCCCTAATCTAGTGTTGGGGTGTGTTCCTCTAGTCCCTTTTAGACAGGATTTGGGTGTGATCCTAGATGATAGCCTGACACTTGATTCCCAGGTGTCAGCCGTGGTCAAAAGTTTTTGTTATCACTTTAGGAATATCACCCAAATCCAAGTGCTGATCCCTCCTGAGAACCTGCCCACACTGGTGCATGCTTTTGTAACTTCCAGGCTGGATTACTGTAATGCCCTGTACCTTGGGTTATCTGGAAGCAACCCCTGCAGACTGCAGCTGGTGCAGAATACAGCAGCAAGACTTTTGACTGGGATAAGGAGGTGTGAACATATTACCCCAGTCCTCCATGGACTGCACTGGTTACCAGCCAGGTGGATGATTGTCTTCAAGTTAAGGCTCCTTACCTATAAGACCCTGCATGATGGGGGTCCTGCCTATCTGCAAGATCTCCTTGACCCTTACCATTTGGTCTGGATGCTCCATTCCACCAAGAGGAGCCTCCTTGGGGTTCCCTGGGTTAGGTTGTGGCATTCAGGAGATATAGCACTTGCGGTGGCCGCCCCAACCCTGTGGAACTCCTTACCTGATTATTTAAGGGGGGGGCCTCAGTGGAAGCCTTTAAAAGGGGATTAAAAACTCATTTGTTCCAGCTGACTTTTCTTTTTATAACAAGAGGTTATTTCAGAATAGATAGATGGGAATCTGTATTCAAATTGCATTTATATTGATTTTATGATATGTGTGATTTTGTTGTTTTTAAAAAATAGTATTTTGTATTATGATTTTAGTGTACACTGCCCAGAGTCTCAGGAATTGGGTGCTTGATAAATAAAATTATCTGTCTATCTATCTGCCTAAACCAAAACTAGGAAAGAGAAACAGCAGATGCAAGAAATCCTTGTTTCCCAATCTTAGCATGACAGTTACCCTGAAAATGCTCCTGGCTCTTCTGCTAGACTTTCACAGAGTGGTCCTTTATAGAACAAGGCTCTCTGTGTCTGTTGCATGATGCCAGAAGACAAAAAACATCCTGGCCAAGAGAAGTGGTGTCTTCTCCAACAAATGGATGCATGGCACATGTTCAAGGCTCACACAGTGTACCTAAAAGATACTACAATGCTTGACAGTATCCTAGCTGTAATTGATTGTACAACAGATCCTTTTGCCACTGAGATTCAGTATCACTCCTATTGGAAAAAATATGTCTCTCCAATATACCATCTAGACAAAACTATTAATTTAGAGCTCTGCTTGCAATAGGTTTGTCTTGCATAGGTTTGAGAAATGTACTTCAAACATGTATGGGCAGTTGTATTGGATATGAATGAGCCAAGAACATTACAAGGACTACTGATGGACTACAATAACCTGTTGAGAAAATTTGATTATCATACAAGTACAACAAAATCAAGCAAAATTAAGCAGATGATTCAAATGGAGTTTGAAAACAGGATCAGATTTCATGATTGTTTCCACAAAAAGGAGAGTACCATAGTGTATGACACATCTGCAGGTGGAAGTTATGTGGCACCAGCAGCAATCTACTCATGGGAAATGAGCAATTAATTGTTACTGAATACAATTGCCAGGTGCTTGAAAGATAAGTTATCGTGTGATACAGGCACGAGCTGGCCTCCACTCATTGATGAGCTTGAGAACACTGAAGAACCTAATCCTGAGTTATGAAAATTTCTCACCTGGCTAAATAACCCTGCTTCTAGTGACTTCAGTGATGCCTGCCAGGATCCAGAGATTGTAGCCTTGTTATCACTGTTATTTTCATTCATCACAGAGAAACACATTTCCTTGAAGATCAAGTTATAAATGATGATTCATGACCTGACTAGAAGTCGTGAAATTATAGACATGATGAAGAAATTGTCACTTGGAATAAGATAACAGGATGTTCTTAATCTGTATGCTACATGGGCTAAGTTTGAGCTTGAGAAGAATGACAGCTGTCCTGAAGAGCTTGCCAATGATTTTCCTGTAACTGCCATTCTAGACAATGATGACTTTCAGGACAACACATTGACTGCAGCAGATAAATCTCACCACACAAATGTGATGTTTGTTCAATCAGAGGATGTTGCTACTAAAGTTTCAACTGAAAATCATCCTAAACTGGTCATGGCAAAGCCTCTTGAGATGAAAATTATCAGTGTAGAACAACACAGAGTTCAACCTTACAAGATGGTCAAACATGGCCCACCATCAGTTCAAGCTGAAGTTGATATCTCACCACAAAGTACTCAGACCAAAAGAAAGATTTGAGAAATGATCTATTATTTGGCTTGCCTTGGTAGCAATGGGAAACAGATTCAAGCAGAAAGCCAGAAGACTGGAGTATTTGCTGGATTTCAAGCCAATATCCAGAAGTTGGCTACAAAGAGAAAGGCATACTACTACCTCACTTTGCCCAAACCACCCCACAAGTCAGTAGTACATGAGGTGATGTGTCACATAGTCGCTATAGTGAAAATGAAACTGATACCTTTCATTCAACTGGTTGGAGACCAACCTGTCTATGCTTTGATTGTTCAGTTGACAAATAAGACTCATACTCAGTTTGAACTCATCCTTCCATTCCTAGGTGCATTCCATATGCAGTGCTCTTTCATATCAGCAATCAGCAAGTGATTCAAAGGATCTTGTTTATCTAACATTCTTGTTGCAGCTAGTGTGATTACAGATGGTTCAGCTGACAAAGCACTGCATGGAAAACATTGTAAGAGAAGCAACAGATGTCTTCAACTGATGTCCGAGGTACTTGCTTGCAGAATAATACTAAAATGACTTATTGATGTCTACACTTGTCTCCAGATCTACAAAAATAGCTGGAAAAACTAAGGCACCCCTCCACAAACACATAAGAAGAGCTCAATATGATATGTGATGAACCTGAGGCTGATCAAGAATTATCTTCATTCATTGTGAAAACATTCAAAATGGTTGAAAATTCTGATAGTTCGATGTCAAAGTATTGGCTCAGTTTCATGAACATGACTGAAATACTGATGATGAATATCCACGCATTAAGAACTCAGGATCAGGAGGCTTTCAATGCATCACTAAGATTGATGTTGCCATGGCTGCAAGTATCTGACAATGACAAGTATGGAAGATGGCTCGTTGAGATCTGACTAGAGAATAGCTTTCTGCCTGAGGAGAAAGTCAAGTACATGCTTGATGGTTTATTTGCACATTCAATGATGGCAACCCCTTCTCTTGCTTGCCACTGGATTTATAGATAGAAAAGACAATGAACAATGGCTCAAATATGAAAGCTGGTTAGATGAATATTTTGAAGAATGTGAAAATGCTGTTAACTCACACTTGAAATGCAAACTTTATAAATAGAGTAAGAGTCTTTCTGCATGCCATCACAAACATGAAGAGAACCTCTCAATGCCACAGACAGAATTCAACCTCCCAACTCAGAGCAGATGGACAGGCAGTACAGGATCTTAATAGTTGCATCACAGAATTTGACTGTGATCCTTTTGACCTTACAAAGTCTATTCTGAGGACTCTCCAATCTGGAATGACTGCATCAGAAAAACTTGTCCAGGACTTTGAAACAGCACATGAGGATGGAGAATCACTAGTCAACTAATTCTTTCAGAAGAAAATGTTTTCAATTAAGAAATCATTTGATGCAACAGTTTAAAGAAATGCATAGTACAACTTCAGTAGGCAACCTATTCTCAGAGATGGGACAAAAAACATTCTAACGAGGACTAGTGCATTGGAAAACCATGCCATGGCAAAAGTAATATCTCTTGCTCAAAAATGCAATGAGAAATGTTACCTGTCACAAGTAATGGAACATTGTGTAACAGAGGAATGTCTCTCAATATGCATTCCTAATGGAACTATGGTCAAAGTGCAAAACTCAAAGTTAGTTAAAAAGTTAAACCTGGTTCCACTATACCCCATCAGTAGCTACATTGCCCTGGTAGCCATTGGATTCATATGGAGGCTTGCCACTCCATCTGCAGAGGATGGAGAAAAGCAAGATGAGACTGGCTTCACATGGGCAGATTAGGCTCATAAGGTATTTGCACTTGTCCTGGCTCGATACCCCAAAGCTTCTGAAATCATCTTTGTGAATAATCCATATGACTTGGAGATTAGCATTAAAGACAGAGAGCATGAGTGTAGGACAACATGCACATCATACAAAGGAGGGACACTGAATATATACTGTATAGCAAGAGAGAAGAAAAGCTGCCTGCTTCAAATGAGTTCCACAGCATGCTCAAAAACCCAAGCAATAATATATGTATCCAGCAATTCCTGAAGGGTGAATTCAGGGTGTTTGCACATCAACATCCAGCCATCCGATTTCTATATTCTTTGAGGAGCAACTGTTCAGATCTGCAAATCAAAGAGTTCCAGTGTCACCACATAGAAGCAGACATGGTACTTCTGCATATATACTCACAACTGAGGAAGAATGGTGTAAAGGATGTTGTTGTATTTGATGCAGAAGACACTGACATAGTAGTCCAGGCTGCATATGAAGCACACCAGGTTGACGGTGTTCTTGGCTTGAAGAGGAAGAACATATTTGACTGCAAGACACTATGTTCAAGAGAAGTTGCTCAAGTCATTGTACCTGTTCACATATATACAAGAGCAGATGCAGTCTCAGAATTCTTTGGACATGGAAAGAAGTCAATATTTCAAAGTACACTGAAATCTGAAGCAGCACATAGGTTGTTGTCAGGTGTTGGAAAGAGTCTCCCAGTGACATCAAATATTCTGGACAACATGGCTAAGTTCACTATCTGGTTTGTCTACTGAGATATTACCAGCAAGATGCTAGTTGAAGCTCAGACACTGAAGTGGGACAAAATGAAGAGAAAGTCAACCCAGAGAATACCTCCTGATGATGATTCACATGATTTGAAGCTGAAGTGAGTTAACTACCAGGTGTACATCTTGTTCAACTATGGCAAGCCTGATGCTCCACCATCACCACTGGACCTTGGCTGGACTCTGATTGAAGTGAAATGTCAACCTCTATGATACACAAAGGCACCTCTTTCAAAGAGCCTCAGGGATATTGCAGCACAAGAGAACATTTTAAGAGCTGGAAAAGATAATGCAAAATCTGATTCAGAATCTGGTACTGACTATGATTTTGATAATGACTCAGAGAATAACATGGACGAAGAAAATGAGTAGGAGATTTGGGGCATGCTCAAATGAAAACAGTACTTCAAACTTTAATTGGAGAATGTCACGACAGCAATAAGGCTTCAAACATTATGGATATTAGATACTTAAACAATCCCACTGATGTTACCAACCTAGAACTTTTCAATTAAAAACGTTACTAACTGTGCAAAACTAGATTTTGTAACAATAAAAGTTGTCTATTTTTCTGCCATTGAAAAATGACATGCATGATATACTTGAGTTTAGAAACACAAAGTTCAAGTTTTGGGGGTGGGGGAACTTGGAATTAATCAGCCATTATTGTGGAAATTTGAGAACATGTTCTCATGTTGTCTTTGGCTTCACGAAATAACATTTTGTTATAAGAAATGAATTCCTCAACCCTCAAAACACCCATTTTGACACCAAATACAGCTTTATATGACAACTATAAGCTGAGATATGCCATTTTAGAGATTTTTGGAGGCCATCTTGAATTTGGCCACCTAGTGACAATTGCCCACATTTTTGAGGTGGTCCCCCAAGCCCATCTTTTTTAGCACATTTATTCATATAAAAAACACCTTCAAACCTTTGTCCCCATAAATTGGCCACTGATTCCTATTATTTTTAATTTACTATCTGCCTTTGCACCACAATATACTGTTGGCTTTGTCATGTGCCTTGGTGCATTGGCAGTGGTCTTAATGCTGTCACTTATAAACAACCTAAGATATCTTTCCTCTGAGTTCTTTGATTTTCTGATACACACACCCATCCAGCATTGTGTTTTTAGATTCTTCATTCCAATGTGCATGACCTTGCACTTTCTTGCAATAGATTTGAGATCAAAAAGCAGAAATGATGGATGACTCAACCAGTGAGCATTCAATGTAAGATTTATTTAAGAAAATGTGACATAGTTATCAGAGCTGTGGCCACTTCAAATACTCAACTTTTTGTTGACCTCTACTGCTAACTTTCTCAAGGGAAAATTGTTCAGTGTTACTGTGATGAATTTTCCATTGACCAAAAGAAAGTTAAGACTGAGGATTTATGAACACAAGTCAATGATTCAATGAAAAGACCATGGGCAAGAGTTTCAAAAGGTTGGATGCAGCACTCATGTATAGAGAAGGGTGATGTCCACAAATTTCACAAAATGTTTGCATTTTGTGAAATATTCCGTGGGTGCAAAGTGCGAAATTCCACCAGCAGAATGAGAAATTGTGCCTGTTCGTGGGTGAAATTCCGCCATTTGAAGGCAAAATTCCACCATTTGCAGGCAAAATTCTGCATTTCGCACCAGCGGAATATTTCACAAAATGCACAAATTTCATGAAATATTCTGTGGGGCAAATTTCCCGACTTCACTGTAACTTTGCCAGCGGATTAAACTTCACTGCATCTCTACTTGTGTACATATTATGGACATGTACTTGACTTATCTACAAATATACTAACGCATTTGCTACATTTGACAATTTTTCTGGCATAAAAAATTAAGTAAGTGTCTAATTTAGACACATGCATCATTTTTCAGATGCAAGTTGCGGCCATCATGCCTGGAAACTAGACCACATTGTACACATTGTAGGTGATCTAGTTTGGTGGATCTTGGGTGGCTGTTCTATAAAATAGATGCAGCCATCTGAAAATCCTGCCCCATGCCTCTAGCTTTGCCGGGTATTTTTTTCTTGAAAACCATCAGGTTTTTTCATTAAGATTTTTGGGGATTGAGAAAGTGGATAAATCTGATAGAAGAGAGGCTTGGGAATGGAAATCATTGACCATGAAGCATACTGGATTGAGAGGTTTGGCACACTGAATAGTGCCATAAGCATAAATGAGGAAATATATGGGATTCCTCTGCTATGATGACCTGTTTATATGGTCATAAAGATAATTAGTTGTCTGTTTGTTTAACAAATGTTTATGTGCAGGTTTGTGAGACTCCCTCTCCACCTGAACATATTTAGCTGTAGTGTCGTACACATATCAGGTGCCAATCTTGCATACACACACACACACACACACACACACAGAGTGTACAGTAAGGGAATTCTAATGATCCATATTTTCACTTTTGCACCACACTTTAGTATGAACTCTTTCTGTTTCCTTATATTCACAGCCTTGCTTTTATTTATATTGTTTTCAGAGATACACACTCTATGCCTTTTATTTCCCGCTTTCTAGTCTGTTCCATCCCCAATACTTTTTTACAGATGCACTCACCTTCCCTCCCTCCCTGACACATCACCCGATGCTATGTGGGTCAGCATTCATTTTTTTAGCTATATTATACTACTTAGTTTTAATACAATGATTGCTGACTGAACCTTGGCACAATCCTAAGACAGAAAAGTGAACACTGGGATGTTTAGACTGTAGATATTGCAGACATATTTGTAGTGAGGTTCATAAAATGGAACTACACTTACTGTACCTTATTTTTGAGAGAGGAATCATTCTGTTCAACTGATTTCAATTTGCTTATTTAAATGTATTATGTTGTGTATATGACTATTTATGTAAAGATGCATTTATCACACTGTTTGAAATTTTCATTTGTTAAATGATTTTAAGTTACAAATTGTTAAGGTCAGTCCATGCTATCATTTGTGTGCAGAGTGACTCATTCAAGTAATCTGTGCTGGTTTTAACAGGTGACACAGGTGCATGTTTCTGGTCTGACCTTCCACCCCCACCATACAGTGATGAGTTCAGGCAATGTTGAACTAAATCCAGGTCCCCCAACTCAAATCACTTCTCTGTCGGAGTTTGCAACTGCTCCTGGGATGAAACTGATGATGGCAATATTCTAAGCCTGCTCAAAAAACTTGATCATCTTCAAGTTTAGGCAGCCCACACTGACCCAGATCTGATTATAATTACTGAGTCATGGCTAGAAAAGACCAACACTGATCCGCAAACTACTATACCGGGCTTCAAGCTCTTTAGGGCTGATAGGGATTCGGGGGAGTGGTTGTATACGCCAAATCAAAATTTGATGTTAGCAGCATGTCCTGTAAAACTAAGCCCAAGGAATATGAGATTGTCTCGCTTAAACTTCACCTTCCATCCTCAGAGTGCATCACAATCATTGGTGGCTATAGACCCCCATCAGGAGGCACAGAAATTGTTAACATGTTGAAATCCATAACTTTGGCTGCTAACACGGAAACAATAATCTTAGGGGACTTCAATATGAATTGGCTCACTGCTATATCCCACTCCCTAAAAGCCATCTGTGATGAGCTGGGTCTTACACAGATAGTAACTGAACCCACAAGAATCAATGCTTCTAACTCTGCCAAAAGCTCACTCTTAGATGTCATCTTAACTTCGCATCCCCATAAAATCTCACATTCCGCAGTTTTCCATAACGACATGAGTGACCACAGTATCGTTGTATGCACAAGATTCCAATCTAAAACCCAGCAGCACCCTAAATTCAGAATCAAATGCTAATTCCATAAATTCAACTCAGTAAACTTCCTAACCGATCTAGCTACAATCAGGTGGCAAGACCTATATCTTGCCAAATCTGCTGATGCCACCGTATCTCTCCTAAATGACAACCTCACCACTCTAATTAACAAGCATGCTTCTCTTATTAAAATGATGGTGTGGAAAATCTGGCATCCGTGGTTCACCCAAGAGCTCAAATCTGCATTTACCAATAGAGATAAGCTATGGGCTAGGGCCAGGCACACAAAGGACCTGGCAGACTGGCAGGCATTTAGAACTGCCAGAAATGCCTGTGTTAAAAGTGTACGTACTACTAAAGCAAACTTCTACATCTCCACTCTGGAGCAGGCCAAAGGGAACTCCCAAAAAATCTGGAAGACACTGAGATCCATTGAAGGCCATCCTGCTGCTTCCTTCCTTCTGACCAAGATTCTGGCCAAGGACAGGATGGTTGAAAATAAACTGCGAATCCTCAAAGAACTTAACCTTCACTTTGCCACTGCCTGGTTGGCATTCGACTCATCCCATATGCTAGCCGAGTGAATAGCAACACTAGCCCAGATACTACACATGCTACTCCACCTCATCCCTTCCAGTTGTGCCTGTTTGGCTACAAAGAAGTCAAAGACATAATTCTTAGCCTTGACACCAAGAAAAGTGCAGGGGATGATGGCCTTGAATCATTTTTCTTGCGGTTAGGCTAAGCCCAGCTCACAGCCCCCATCCTTCACATCTTCAACCTCTCTATTACCACAGCCACTGTTCCATCCTGCTGGAAATCTGCCCATATTCTTCCTCTCTTCAAATCAGGAGAGCCTTGTGACTTAAACTACTACCGTCCTATCTCTATCTTGCCCATTCTTTCTAAAGTGCTGGAAAAACTTATATACAACCAACTAAAAAATCACCTTTAAGCGCACTCACTCCTAAACCCGGCCCAATCTGGCTTCAGGTCAAAGCACAGTACCATCTCAGCCATGGATAAAGTCTCTAATGACTGGATCCATGCTATGGACACCAAGAAGGTTACTGGTGCAGTCTTTCTAGACCTCAGTAAGGCCTTCAACACTGTAGACCATCACCTCCTAATCACCTGTCTTGCCTAATAGGTGCCACTCCACTTACCTTACAGTGGTTTAACAGTTATCTCACAAGAAGGGTACAAAAAGTCAAAGCTGATGGCCTACTATCTGCACCCCTTCCAATTGCCAGAGGAGTCCCTCAAGGCTCCATCCTAGGACCAATCCTTTTTTCCCTGTACATCAACAACCTTGACTCCCACATAAAGAACTCTAGCATACATTTCTTTGCGGATGATACGGTTTTGTACGCATCAGGCTCGTTCTTAACTGAAGTCAGAAAAGCACTCCAAACTGACTTTATCCAGTTAGAAAGCAACCTTATCAATGCCTAGCTTCTCTTAAATGCAAAAAAAAACCAAGACAATGATTTTCTTGAGACTTGCCTTGTCTGGTGTCCTACCTACCCCACCTAAAAACTTCATAGTTACCTCCCTAGGTGAACTCTTGGAAGTCGTACCTAAATTTAAATATCTAGGTATGTGGATAGACAGCAAGCTCTCCTTCAATGATCACATCGAGGATCTATCAAGGAGGCTTAAAGCACGCTTGGGTTTCTTCTTTAGAAATAGGACCCTCTTTTCTCTAGCGACCCACAAAAGACATGTCCAAGCAACATTCCTTCCCTTGCTTGACTACTGAGACATTATCTTTATCTCCTCCCCAACCTTGAGCCTATCTAAACTGGACATACTCTATCACCATGCTTTTCACTTCATTACTAACTCTGCGTACAGGACCCATCACTGTGATCTTTATGCAGCAGTTGGGTGGACCTCTCTTGCCACCAGACACCTCCTGCATGCTGGCATTTGGACCCTCAAATTATTACTCCACAAACTGCCTGTCTATTTAACGTCTTTCATACACATCTCACATAGTGCCTACTCCCTAAGGAAATCTGATCTTATCCTACTAGATGTTCCCAGGACACGTACCACAGCTGGCCAAAGAGCTGTCTCATACACCCTCCCAAACATTTGGAACCAACTACAAGCCATGCTGAAGCTAACCAGCATCGTATCAATTAACTCCTACAAAACACTAGCTATCTCTAAATTAAAAGACATATGTAGGTGCTACTAGGCCCCCAATGCCAAGTCAACTTCCTAGGTACCAACTGGCCCTCTACTTATTAAGCTGAAATGTTTTGCATAATTTAGGGCAAGGTTAAAGCCGGAATGTACTGCATATATAGCATAAGGACTTCTATTGTGTATACCTCTTCTATTATATATATATTTTTTTCTTGTTGTTCTACATTTTATATCTCCTGTCTACATGTAATTGCGAACTGTATGTGTATGTGCCTCAGGATCTCCTTGTGAATAAGCTTGCTCAACAGAGTCTTTCCTGCAATAAACTTGAACCTGAACTTGATTTAATGTACAATGGCAAGGTGCCCTTTATAGGTAAACTGACATTGCCAACTGGGTATTTTATTTTTATTTTCTTACTGACACATGTACTGTATCAGTCACTACATACAGTGCTAATGGTAGGTTGCTGTCCCCTAGGGGATGCCCACTGTCATTTCTGCACCCATGCAAGTGCATTGTAGGCCAGGGATGACACCAGCCATTTTGAAATGTGTGTCTGATGTCATCACACTGGATATAGCAACAGGACTGAAAAGACATGAGGGACGAAACACTCAGATCAGCACAGCAAGGTGGCATCTTGCTTGAGCTTACAAGAGACAAGACACTGTCAGATCAGCACAGCAAGGTGTCGTCTTGTTTGAGCTCACACAGTCGTATGCTGCTCCTGTGATATAAGGAAAATTGAACTTCACTGAGAACATCCAAACACTTTCTGAACCTGATAAGTGTGAAGCATTTACTTTATACTGTTGCTGTGTGAAAAGTTCTTTTGAAATGTAGGGACAAGGAAAACTATAATGGTGCTAGTTTTCTTGTCACCAGATGCTTATGAAATTTATTTTTAATTCACCGGATAAATTTCCCTTGGGAAAGCTGGCAGAGATCAGCGAAAGATTGGATATTTGAAGTAGACACAGCTCTTTGAGGACTATATGAAATTTTCCTGAATAAATCTTACATAGAATGATGCAGGCTGATTCATCCATCATTTCTGTTTTTTGAATTGACTGCCTAATTTGGATGCATATCGTTGGACTAATTAACTAGAGTTTGGTTGAGAGACTGCCCTGGGTACTCCTTTCTTTCAAGATCAATTACAAGCTGTCAGCTGTTCAACCACTTTTCTAATTTCTCTGGCTCTTTTTTTCATATCCCTAATCTCTTTCCAAGCTGTTCACCCTACCACATATTTTAGTGCTATCCACAAAGAGACACATTTTGCCCTGGATCCCTACTCTAATGTCATAAATAAACAGGGGTCCTAACAAAGGGACTTGAGTTCACAAAGTGCAAGGACACTGTTTTTGCTGCCTCAGCACTCATTATGGCTACAAATCTTCAATCTTGCCTTTGTTGCTACAGTGTGACTTAATTTGAAGACATCACTGGATACTGTGTAAGTGATGTACACTTCTTTCAATAAATGAAAGTTAAAGTATATGCAATACAACCAGCAATGTGGATTTCTTTTGAATATGCCTCAACGGTTGGTTTTACAGGAAACCCTACACTGCTGCCTTCTTGTTCAGATATGCTAGAATTGTTCTTTGTTCTCTTCATACATTTAACATGTGATTTTTGTTCTGCATTTGCCTCTCATTCATTAAAGCAACATCCTCTCCTACCTCCTCATCCAACTACCAGTCTCATATTCTCCACCATTAGAATCAGAAGAATTAGAAAAGTCATTATATGGGGCATATCATGGGCTATCCCTGTCCGTGGCCCCACTCCTCCTGCATGCAGCCATGCATTGTTAGATCAGGGCAGTGCAAGGGGCATAGTGTGAGACCCAGGCAGGCATTCAATTGGAATCCTGCCCTGGGTCCCAGAGTGGATTTCCTATGCTCCCACATGCATACCAAGCACCCAGCCAACACGGCTGCATGTGTAGGGTACATGCCTATAACGAGTATGTTCTATTCCAGTAGAGCATTGATTGCATCTCTATGTATGTTAGATAAAAACACGTGTCAAGTGATCCACCCCATCCCTGATTCCCATGTATAGTACTAGTTATCCTTCCTTTACGTGAGGATCGGGGATGGGGGAACACTTGGGTGCCTGTGAGAATGTCCCTGTACAGAACATTCCTAGTGAGTGGGTGATTGGGTGCTCAAGGATTGGTTGCATAACCCAGTTATAGCAGAGTCCCCCCACCTTAACTCATGCACCTCAGTGCACAGTGCCTCACGAATATGCACCTCTGTGAATCACACAGAATGCAGGCATGCCACTGACACACACATGCTGCATAGCTACCCACATGACCAGGGGAATCAGTGCGCATCTGGCTGGTGCGCACATTAGTGAATGCTGCTGGGGATATGTGGGACCCTCACTGTGTGGCATTTCATGTGTAGTGTTGCCTACACACTCAAGATATGCAGCTTATATACATAGTGATTAGGGCCTATTGTATTTGTCACACTTGAACATCCCATTTGAAGGGGGGTGGAAGCCAATTACTCTTTGTGGCTTGTGATGTACTGCTGTACTGACTATGTACTAAAAATCCTTCGAATTCACACCCCTCTTGAAGGATATTTTGGTTTCTATACCAACCACATTTGCAAGTACTGAATCATTTCTTAGTATAGGTCAGTACTGATGGGCAACAGTTCCAAACATTTCACTCAAGCTGTTAAATTCTGTTACAAAACAGATAGACTAGTTATCCAAATCTCCATTTTTTTGCTACCAGTAATGTGCCCTTGTCTGTTTTGCTTTAGTAAGTGCTGATTCCACAAGGTTCCGGTTATAGCCCCTTTGAATAAACTGATTCTTAAGGTCTTCTGTGATAAGTTCAAATCTTTAATGTCTGATTAACTCCTACTAAGTCTACGAAATTGGATGTTCAGTATTGAGGAAATTAGACTTCTTGGATGGCTACTTTCAGATCTAAGCAGGGTACTTCCTGCTGTAGGGTTATGAAAATTTTTCGATTTTGTTGTGTTGTGACCATCTTCTAGAGTAACTTACAAAAAGTCAGAAATTATTTTACCAATTGGCTTATGAATTTTAAGTAGAATTCATTAGTGTTCAACCGTTGCACATGACTGGTGGCATCTTCCTCGGACCATCCCACGCACAGACTACATCATCAATAAAATGGAGCCAGTGTTTGATGTGGTCTGTGTGTGAGTTGTTGTCTCAGTCAAGTATTAAGATTTCTTCCTAGTAACCCAGGAAAACATTTGTGAAAGAGGGACCATAAAGTCCCCCATAGTCGTTCCACATATCTGAAGAAAGAATTCTTGACTGAATTCAAAAAAAGTCATGTGTCAGAATAAAGTATAGTGCCTCAAGAATAAATTCAGCTGGCATCTCATCTCTCACTGCACTTTTCCTGAGGAAATCTTCACATCCCCTTATACCTGGAATATTTTCAATAGTGATATAAAGGGATTTGATGTCTATACCTAAATACAGGTATGTGATTATTTCTGTTTTTTTTGAATAAATGCATAGTGTCTTGTATATGTGATGGTAACCATGCTACACATGGTTTCGGAAAAATATATGCAAATTTACTCTAGTTATCCCCCAGGGAGCCCAAGCCTGACACCATGGGTCTTCCTGGTGGATTCTGGACAGATTTGTGAATTTTGAGGAGTATGTGCAGTGCGGGAACAATGAGATTATCTTTCCATATGAAACAGAACTCTTCTTCAGTAATATGTTCCAGACTCCTAGCTGTATCTAACAACCCTGTCATTGAGGCAGAGGTCAGGAAGCATAGGAAGACCAGGAACAGGTATAAAATTTGCAAGTAGCATTTTATTTTTTTCCAATATCAGTAAAATTAAAAATAAAATTGTTCAGTATAACTATTTACAAAGACAGTACAAACAGAGAAAACAAAGTCCGTCTTCTGAGTGTTTCTTCTCAATTTCAAATCTCAGTCGCTCCAGCAAACACATTGCTGCTCTTTTTATAACAAGCCTTTGTCTAGGAACTCATTAAGAAGACATCCTGTTTTTTCAGAAAATTTTCCTGTCACATTCCTTCCTATCAGGTGCAAGAAAACAGTTCATGATGTCCCAGAACTGACTTCTTGTTCACAGCTCTGCAAAGAGTTTGCAAACCAGCATCTCAGGTTAACCCCTTGAGGTCCAAATAGCTTTTTGCAATCATTTCAACAATATAACCATATACATTTTCAAATCAAGGGATCCCACTCTCACATAAAGAGTCACACATATTATATAACTTTAGATACACAAGGGGGAAGAAAAAATAGAAACAGCAAGTGAATGCAAAGAGATAGCGGGGGGGGGATAGTGAGACTGTTGGAGTGGCCACTTCCTAGGTCTCACAAGAAAATTTGACTGCACAGACAGACAAGAAACAGAATGGAAGAGGATAAAACAGATCCTTGCTTTTAACTCTTTCTACATAACAAATGAGAAAGGGTCTTATTCAACCCTGTTACAAACCCTATGAGTTCCATTTGGAATTCTGCAGTGAGATTACCCCTTAGTTTTCTGTACTTACTTTCTGCAGACAGTAATTCCATGACCTGGTTCTGGTAGAATTCGTGTATCATGAACAGTGTGTTACCTCTTTTGACTGCAGCCTTAATTATTACATTTTCCATTTCAGTGAGTTCTGTTAATGCCAAAGGCTCTGATTTTGTTGAATTCCTGCTGACAAAAGTGGGCCTCACTGCCATGAGTTTCTCAGCTTTCTCTATTACCACATTCTCAAAAACAACCTGTGTTTTTCAATTAGAAGAATCCGGTTAGAAGCCCACCATCTAACGAAGACCCCTGGTTGAAACTCTGGGACATCTAACCTGTAGTGTAGGTGTTTTGTTTTGTCTACTCATGATGTTGTGTTGGCAGTAAATTAACTTATTTGCAGTTAAAATAGCCTGCATTTGGTAATCCTTTGAGTGTGCGGTTGCTCATCCTTATTGTAAACTGTTGGAAAGCATTCCCCCCTCAGCTGTTGCTCAGACTGTTTCAAGGGAGCACAACCATTTATATGGTTTAGATTATGTCCAGCAGTGCCTGATTCCTGGTTCTCATAGCCACTGGGGTATCCCAGTGTATGACTGGGAGCTTCAGGTTCTGGTTCAGGTTCCCCACTAACACTAGGTCCCATTTTGCTACCCCCTTCTGATTTCCTCCCACAATACCTTATGCCCCTTTTCTTTTTGCATTGGAGGTCTATAGATTACCCCAGTCTAATCTTTTTTTCCACCAGCCTTAGTTAGCAGTACCCTGATTAGCTCCACTCCCCTCCCCTTCCTTCTTGATTGCCACATCCTCTATAGTCTCTGTTCCCTCTCTAATAAAGAGGACAATCTCCCCCTTTATCATTGCATCCATCCCTCCCATATAAGGTGCACCCTGGAACTGCCAGATCCCAGTCATTGTTCCTAGTGGCCCACACCTCTGTGAAGGCTATCAAGTTTAACTTGGCTTCTGCCACCATTATCTGTATTTCACTGATCTTTTACTGTATTTCATTGATTACTAGTGGCCTCCATTTAAAAGTCACCCTCAAATAGTAGCTGCATTGATTTTAAAAACTATTGAATACAAGCTGCCTTCACATACTAGTTGCAACTACTAATTGCAGCTTGTGAAAGTAAGTACCATGTGGTTTTAGCATTGTAATGATACCATATGTGGGCTAATGTTGGACTTCAGGATTTCAGTTTATTTGGTATGTGAACAGTTAGTAGGAAAAAATATTTGTATCTATGAGTCTATGGTACTAGCTGTTAAAAACAGTTAACATAGTTAAGTTCATCAGTGGAGTCCCTCTCATTCTCTGAATCTGCGCATTGTCAGTCAATTTATTGTTTGGTCCCACTCTTTGCACCCACCTCAATCTAGCCAATCATGCTTTTTCTTATTGCCATTATGCCTTGATTCATTCAGGTAAGCTACCAAGGGTTTATATACCATTATAAAATGGGCTAAAAAAATCCAGAATGCTGATTGGCTAAAACCTAGTTTTAGCAGTGTCCTTATCAGCATGTATTGTGCCAACTGGCACTAATTCTGCCAAGCTGAGCCACACCACACAAAAATATCATTGACCCCAGCACCATCCTTTCTGAAAAAACTAACTGCAGCTCCATGCCACGCTAAACATACGTGCAACCACTATGCACAGCCCCACCTCAGACCAATACACAGGCTCTCGTCTCCCAAAAGCAGTAATAAGCCAGTAAACCTAAAGAAATCATCAACCTAAGCTATTAAAGAAATGGGCACACACCATGCCACTCCAGCATGAAAGCAAACACCGCTGTTTCTCCTCTATGTGAGTGACAAATTGGGCACAAGTCCTGTCATGGAAACATATATCCCAAACACAGCCACCCAAGCAAAATTCCATATACTTAAGCTACTGACAGTCTCACCTTTGCTTCAACTTCTGTTCACCAAAGTCCAGGACCAAAATGCAGACACCCCATGGATTTTTCACTGCAGCCCCTTGCCTTAGCTCCCCGCTGCCTTCTTCATGTCTTCCATCCATACTGCACTTCTCCACGGCATCCCGCTCCTGTCCCCCTCTCTTACTAACCTGAAGTCTGCTACCTGACCTAAAAAATAAAAACAGAACCACGATATTGTTAGCCCCAAAGAAAAAATCTTTCATTTATACACCGTAACCATTCCATTTTGAAAACCGCAATCAAGAAACGAACGAGTATGGCGGCCGCTGAGGGACACACTTGCTCTCAGTTGAGATAGCCATGTAGAACAAAAACTTTAAAAAAACTCAAAGTACACACACAAATGTTTACTATTTTTTAAAAGAACATAATACTGTATGGCACAGCCTCGCTTCCCCATTGATGCTATAAATTAAACTGCATCAGGACATACATGCTCCCCCCTTACTCTAACCAAGACTAGGTAGTTAAATAGATAAACACATAAATTACAAAAGAGAAAAAAACACAATCTTTGACAGTTTTTAACTTTGTTGATGACTGGATACTAATGACACCCACAGACACAAACCTTCTGTATTAACTTTTAATAAAACAGCCCCATTCAAACACATTCAGAAGGACTACTTTTTCTCTTTTTTTCTACTAATAATTAATTTTTTGTCTTTTTTATATAGTTTCTATGTTCATTTTTAAATTAACTTCTTTATGGGGGGGGGCCCATTTTATAAGCACAATAAGACACTCCGAGGTGTGGGTTATGTGCTGATAAATGCATGCCCAGGGGCATAAGGAACTTGGCGCAAGCACCTCATGCCTTAGTACACCCCTGAGCATGCTCTTATCAGCACATAACACACATCTCATCATGTCTTATTGCTTGCATAGTGGCCATCAACTGAGAAAGCTGAGGGAGTGGTTCTATAATTGAAGCCACCCTCAGTTAGTAGCCATGGCAGAAAATGAAATAGTTGAATAGAAGCTGTGGCTAGTAATAGATGAAATATTTCATGTTTCTTGCATTTAGTCACACCACTCTCCATGTTTCTATCTTATTCACTCTCCCCTTATCTGTTCCCTAGTTACTGCCCACCACACCCATCTTACTCCACCCATTTCTCCTCCTACTAGCTGGTTCATCATGACCCCCAACCTCCCATTCCTTTCCTGCATTTTTCTGTTCCATGTCCTTGCCACCACTAGCACCCCCTTGTCCCTTTCCATTTACAGAGAGTTCCTGCTAGGTTATCCCTTTCCCCCACTAGAGAATTCCCAGCATCTGCCCCCTCATTAAATTTAAATGGCAATTCACTTAGACATCAAACTGCTGCCCAAGTGCACTAGTATTCTCCTGAGATGAAGGCCATCTCCCTTAAGAAGCCTTCTTTCCTAGAAGTTCCCCCAGGCTCCTACAGATCTATACCTCTCTTCCTGAAATCATCCTTCTCACCAGGAAGTGAATTTCTCAGTTTCTTCCTGCCTCACCCTTTTCTCTACTATCTATCTTCAGGGACACTGGTTTACCATGATTGTGAAAGGGCAAATTCCGTTTTGCACATAGTAAAAACCAGTATTGCCACTGGTGTCTGCCAAGCCAAAAGCCGTTTTTACAGGTGTTTTGTTTTGTGCACTTTATTTAACAATTTTTAACTGTGTTAACATGTATTTTAGCAATTTTTACCTCCACTATTAATACATCAATCCATCCTTGTACCAATTAAAGTTATTGTAGGTACAAGATGTGATGGCAGCAGCAGCAGCACTATGACCCACATCCTTCAGGTTCAGTAGTAGCAACAACACTATGGCTCCCACCTCCCTCCGGTGTGACAGAAGCAGCAGCACTGCAGTCTCCCATCCTGCAGGTGTGACAGCAACAGTACTACATTCCCCATCCCTTAGGTGTGATGGCAGTGAATCAGCACTATGGTCCCCTTCCATCAGGGGTGATGGTGGCAGCACCACCAATACTTCCAGCTCCATCCAACACAGTGAATATAGTCAGCCTGGAAAACAAACAAACACTGAAAGTATGCCACCACACCTAAATAAATCCTGGCTGAATGTACCATTATTTTGTACTGTGTGTCAATACTACATTATGGAAAGGAGCATAGGGCATTGCCAATGCTGGCTCTGTATGCCTTTTCATGACACCAGGTACTTAAATGAAAAGAGACAAGCTAAATTAAATAAAATTTAGTTTATAAATGTGCAGAAAGTGGTGCAAAGTAGAAACAGTCCAAAAGCATATACATTAAAATGTGCAAAATTTATAATCAGCAAAAAATTAAATATGATAAGGATAAACCAAATACTGTAAGAAATAACATTTAAAATGTATATAAAAATAGTAAAAGTGCAGAAACAGTGGAGAAAACTAACATTTTGGACTAAAATCCACAAACATTAAAATGTGCAAAACGTGAAACAAAGTAAACTGTGCAAAAGAATCAGTTAATCAAGCCCTTACAATTTAATTGAACATTTTGTTAACTAACAAAAACAGCTAAGCAGTGGCAACCAATACATAAAGTACCCTATTTATTGAACATTAACATTGAAAACAGTCGCAAATTGTCTACCCGAGGTTTCCTCCTTGATCCGAATGGATCTCGACCATATATAGAAAATGACCTTTCAACATCAGCACTGGACACTGGGACCCAAATTGCCTGCTGGGCAGCTCTAGCCAGCACTGGTAGCTGAGGCTCCACAGACTTCCAGTACTGACCCAGATCAAAGTCCAACTTTCCTGGCAAGTCACTGAGGTCTTGTGTTATGTAGAGATCCCAACTTTTCAAAGCTGCAGACAGAAGTCCAAACATTGGAATGTCCTCTGCATATTGATTGTAGTCCTTGTTCAGTTTAGGCAGATTGAATATGTCTAGTATGCGACATGCCTTGAAAAACTGTAGCGAAGGATTTGACCCCATATGCTTGCCGAGTTTGTTTAGTGCTACAGTGAAAGCTTTTTGAAATACCAAAACTTGATCCTGCTTGGCCCAGCCTCTAAGCTAATTAAGCTACTCATCAGTTTTCTCTCCAAAGCCATCGGTCTTTAACACACCAGCCTCAAATCTGTTCTTGATTGCCATTAGTGTATCGTAGATAGACACAGCCAGTGGTTTATCTTTCAAATGCACAGTCTCAAACCATGTGTTCCAACGTGTCAGTACTGGGACAGGAGGCAAAGTGTTATTCTCCACCCCCAACTCTGTGAGGAATGCCAGGTACTCCCTTTTTTGTTTTGGGGACTGCTGGAACAAATATTTAATCTGCGTGACCAGTTTGTTCACTAACTCAAAATGTTCGATCCATGTGTCACCTACAAGTCACAGGACATGTGCCCAGCAACCGACATGGATGACATGGTCCCCAATAACTCCCTGTAATGCATCATTGAAACATTTAATCATTTATCTGGCATTGTCAGTGACAAATCCTCAACTTGTTCCATCTCCACCTCATATTTCTGCAGAGTTTTTAAAACGGCTTGCACAACAATTGAATGGTTCACTGCGACCAACTCCATGGTATTTGCAATGTAAGATTTACCACCATCGATAACAAAAACAATGTTCAGTACACACTGAGCATCTGAATCTGTGGATTCATCACACATTACTGTTATGCTCTTTCCTTTCACTTGTTGGTGAATTGACTCCTCCATCTCATTCTGCAGTTTTGGCAGGTAGTTCTGATGGAGAGTGTCTGCCTTTGGAAGTGCACCTATGCTCTTAATATACTTTCTCATCCAGTCTCTGAGGCAGGGTTGATCAAGTTTCTCAATTGGAATATTGGCCCCACACCAAGCCCTCAATGTGTCGAGAACTGTTTCCTCCCTTGAAGCAGCAGCAGAAGTGGTGGCGTTGAAACTCGTTTGTAATGTTACCTGTCTGTTCTCACTTTTCTCTTTCTGGCTCATGTTTTTTAAATGCTTCTTGCTGTTGCAGTGGTCTACAACAGTATCCTTCCGGATGTGGTCCACTGGATGGGCACAAAACCGGCAGAACATTTTCCCTCCATCTTCATACATTCTCATTGCCTTGAACTGTAGTGCACGGTCTTTCACAGTAATGCTGGAGATTTTGGTCATCTTTCGTGGTGGTGGTGTTGCCATCTTGATGGTGTAGTGATGCAATATTTCCAAAGAACTAAAAGTGACAAAGCAGCAGATCACTAACACCACTTTCACAGATTGACCTACAAAAAAAAAAAAACACGTAGTAAGGAATAGTTCTGCAACACCAACAAAGCATTCACAATTTTAGCATGGAAGACCCACTAGTGGGCAAAAAGAAAGCAAACTGTACTTTTACGGTGGTCTTGAATACACTTGCAGCAGATCACGTCCAACAGCACTTCAAGGCCTGAAATCATAATTGAAATGTTTACATGTGACCCACAGAAAAATGTACACATAACTGTTAAAAAGATCATCATCCACATCCTCATCCTCATCAATGCATTCTCCAATCACAGCTTGCCACCAACACCCACACATACTTACTTGAAGAGTGGCGCAAAGGAATAAGCATGACTGCATGAGGTGCTGGTAGCAGTGTTGGCAGGTGGTTCAACATCAGCATGAATTTTCAGCAGTGCACAGGCATGGTGTTTATGAAGACTTCACAGACTCCCAGCAAGATGGAAACAGCAGTCTTTTGACGATTCTTCAGGTTAGACAGCAGCAGCACTGCAGCCCCCACCCCTCAGGTGTGACGGCAGCAAGTGCAGCCCCCACCCTTCAGGCGTGACGGCAGCAGGTACAGCCCCCACCCCTCAGGCATGATGGCAGCAGGTGCAGCCCCAACCCCTCAGGCATGACGGCAGCAGGTGCAGCCCCACCCTCAGGCGTGATGGCAGCAAGTGCAGCCCCCACCCTCAGGTGTGACGGCAGCAGAGGCAGAATGATGGTACTCACCCAATGCCATGTACCAAAGCTTGACAGAGCTCAGACGTGACTAGCTGAACCACCGACACCAAGGTGGACTCCGTCAGTTCAGTCCTAACATCTAGCTGCCTGGATTGGTTTATTATATATAAACAAGTGCATCCAATTAAAACAAATCCAAAACTGATTAGTGAGGATTGAGGATGCTAATGGAGAGATCAACAATCTGTACCAGACAATAAACCAACCAGGAATTGCACCCACAGTAAATTGGGCACTTTCTAACTTGTCCTCATGAAAATGGAGCTCTTAGTTTTCTGTCGGAGCTCAAACTCAGGAAAGGTGTTCCACCAGCAGAGGTACAGCCGCCAAGGCCATAACCACTGTGTAGTTCATGGCTTCATCTCCCCTATCCCCCTGCAGTCAACAGAAATAAATTGATCTTTGCACCCAATCACCAGTTTGAGTGATCACCAGGTGCAAAGATTATTTTTTAATATAGTGCCTGCAGGGGGGACCAGAGAGGTGAAGCCCCAATCCGTACAGTGGTCAGGGCTTCACCTCTGCTGGTGGTTCACCTTTAAGAACTTATCAATTCTCTGTAGTTCCCCAACACTTCCAAAAATATTCCATTAGACATTCCTGCAAAAGTCCAACTTAAGCGGTAAGATTATTACATGCAGTTATACAGTTTATCAACTTGTCTTTGTTTACCCCCTAGGTAATCCGATGCCTACATCTTCCACAATTGATCAAGGAAACCAAGAAGGAAAATCTGCAGTTGACAGTTTTGAAGGGCACAGATTAGACATGGAATGGTTTATTAAATTATTTAGTTTGATGTGGCTTAATAAAGTTATTTTGTTTGACTGTGTCTATTATTCTACATACACACACACACACGCATGCACAGATATGCACAGACATGCACGAACATGCACAGACACAGACATGCATACACAGACATGTGCAGGCACAGACACACACACACACGCACACACACGCATGCACACACACGCACACACACGCACACAGACACACACAGATGACACATTTTATACACATTTTGTACTGTATTTCTTTCATGGAGAGTACAACCAACAAAATATAAAACACCAGAGCATGGCATGGACCCGGCAGCCTGGCATGCATGCTGGAAAAAAATGGTTCTGCGCCAGTATGCCTGTTCACCCCTCCCTCCCAGGCCAGAACCATTTTTCCCAGCATGTGACCAGTCCGCCCAGCCCGTCTGCCTGCCGACCATCAAACCACCAACCACCAGAGCATGGCATGGACCCAGCAGCCTGGCATGCATGCTGGAAAAAAATGGTTCTGCACCAGTATGCCTGTTCACCCTCTCCCAGGCCAGAACCATTTTTCCCAGCATGTGACCAGTCCGCCCAGCCCGTCAACCTGCCGACCATCAAACCACCAACCACCAGAGTGTGGCACAGACCCGGCAGCCTGGCATGCATGCTGTAAAAAATGGTTCTGTGCCAGTATGCCTGTTCACCCTTCCCTCCCAGGCCAGAGCCATTTTTCTCCAGCATGTGATCAGTCCACCCAGCCCGTCCGCCTGCCGACCATCAAACCACCAACCACCAGAGCGTGGCACGGACCCGGCAGCCTGGCATGCATGCTGGAAAAAATGGTTCTGCGCCAGTATGCCTCTTCACCCCTCCCTCCCAGGCCAGAACCATTTTTCCCCAGCATGTGACCAGTCCACCCAGCGGATCAATCTACTGGCATTACTTTTGGTACACAATGATCATCATCATCATCAAAAGTGTATTGTTTGGCATAATAAGCCATTACAATATTCTAAAAAGTAAAACTAGAACACAAATACATACGTAGCATACAGCAGCACAGTTAGAGCTTCAATATTAGATTCACGAAATTACCTTTGTGTTGCAGGCTTATATCAAAATGCACTCACTGTGTCTCCACTCCATTCACTCCTGTGTCACTCCTATACTGCTCCTGATAATTCCTTGTCAAAATAACTAGTGCTCAACCTACTAAAATTAGTGAATCTAAGAGTTAAGAGACACAGCACAGAGGTTTTTATTTGCATTGACTGTGTTACTGTCGCTTTAATGGACGTTCAGGTTACATCCAGGTTGGCACCCCATGTGTAGTTCAATTCAGGCAGTTCAGGTTAGCCTGGGCCATAGATTAGCCTAGATTCACTAATTTTAGTAGATTGAGCAGCTATTTTGAAGACCTCCTGTCCCATCCCACTCCTCAATCCTCCTCCTAACACACCAGTGTTCTGTCCTGTCCTCCTGTCCTGCTGTGACTGTCCCCATCCCCACAGTGCCCCCCATCTATCCCGGAGACCCCAGTGTGTGCCTCCCTGTCCCCGAACACAAGAAAGCGCTGTCTGCACTGCAGTGGGCACTAGTACTCACAGACAGTCAGTCACAACAACACCGATGGTCCTTCTCGGTGGAAATAGGCGCGTCAGCTGCTCGTTCCCAATCCTCACTGAGACTTCGTTCGTTCGTCGGGTGGGCAGATCAGTGGCTTTCCCAGAGACCTGCTGGATGATCAGTGGTGGATGGAAGGGTCAGCGCCGTCAGCGGGGCTAGTAGGGCTACTACGGGCACGTTCTTCCTACAAATGGCTAGTAGGGCACAGTCACCACAGTGGCACACAGTGTACAAATAGTCTCTGTATTTTATCTATTTTTTTTTCTGTCTCACTAATTTATGTGCTATTAGCAGGACTGTGTGCTACTAGTGCTATTTTTCAGTTAGAGACAAAGTGGGGACTTTAGTAACGGCTTTCACTATTGAGTAATGCTGTTTGGTTGATGTCTCCGATTTTACCTGAGTTCTGAACTGCATCGCCGATCTAATTCTGCAGCATGCAGTTCAGAACTCAGGTAAAATCGGAGACATCAACCAAATGGCATTACTCAATAGCGAAAGCCGTTACTAAAGTCCTCACTTTGTCTCTAACTGAAAAATAGCACTAGTAGCACACAGTCCTGCTAATAATAGCACATAAATTAGTGAGACAGAAAAAATAGATAAAATACGGAGACTATTTTGGTTTAATCTTGCTGCCCCCCCTCCACACAACAAAAAACAGTGCAGTATCATTGCAGCGCCCTTTCTTACAACCCACATTTCAGAAAACAGGCTAGAACATAACAGAATATTGGTATTTTGCACTTACTACACAGCACTCCAGCCAAATGCTCACGTCAGCATAGAGGGACAACAGCAACAATTCTAGAGCAGCAGCAGAACCAGCAAGAAGGCAGACTGCATGCTTTGCTTCTCCTTTTAAAGCCCAAGATCACGGCAACTCCATGAACAAACGCTAGTTCTGTTTTGGCGCCGAAAATCCACGGGCCAATGAGGAATCCGCATTTTTTCCTGTTCCTCCGTGAAAACGGCAAACCAGTGTCCCTGTCTATCTTCTGTCCTGTACTGATAGCATCTCTGAGAAGCCAAGTGAGACTACCTTGCCCTTTTGCTCCCTCTAGCCAACAGAAGTTTGATTTTTCTTCCTCCAGACTTCCCTGCCATTTAGCACTACCTTTTGTGGTTGTTTTTTCCATCTAACCAAATTTCCACCCACCTTGTTATGTCTCCCCCCACTTATTATCTTCACTGTTTGTATATGTGGCACTAAATTAAGGGTAGCACTGAAGTCCAAATACAAGCCATTCAGCACTAGACCCCCATTCCATTGCCTGAGACACCTTGTCAAAGAATTTTATTAAGTTCATCTGGCAGGACCACCCCTTCATGAATGCATGTTGCCAGCAGTCCTGGAGATGTATTTCTTTAGGAAGTCTACAACTGATCTTTAATAATATAATTAAGCAACTGCTCCACTATTGAAACATAGAAACATAGACGTTGATGGCAGATAAGGACCATTTGGCCCACCCAGTCTGCTCATTCCCCTACCTACCTACTGGATAAGCTGCAGATTCTAGTTAACCAACAGCCAACTTCCTGCCACCCCCCCACTACAACTGTCTTGTGTCTGTCCCATGCATGTTTGAATTCCCCCACTGTTTTAGCCCCAACAACCTCCCCAGGAAGGCAGTTCCACGCATCTACCACTCTCTCCATGAAAAGAGATTCCCTCACATTACTCCTGAGCCATCCCCCCTCTATCTTTAAATTGTGTCCCCTTGTTCTTACACATCTCTTTTTCTGAAAGATGATTGATGTCAGGCTAACTGGTCTGTAGTTGCCCAAAAGCTCACCTGTCCCCAATCTCATTGAGAGGTACAACATCAGACATCCTCGAGTCCACAGGCACCACTTCCATTGCTGGCAAGCAGTTGAACAGGTCTGCCAAGGGTGCTACCAGAGCTTGTTCCACCTCCCTCAGACCTTGAGAATGCATCCAATATGATCCTGGTGACATATCAACCTTCAACACCCTCTATCCCTTAACCACACTTTCCTCAGTGATGGTTCCCAACATCATCTATAGTGCCATACCAGCTTTAATGCTTCATTTCAGCAGTGGCCTACCATTTTCACCCGTGGATTCTGAGCAGAAGTCATTTAATACATGTAATTTCTTCATTTGTGATGTAGGTTATATTTGTAATTTTGTGATTGTTTATTGTGCGTGTCTGTAGAGTGTGGTAGAGATGTGCTCGGAAGGTGTAATGACAGGCAGGCATTATTTCCCCTCCAGACTTAGGGACCTCCATTCTTTTTCTTGTCCTTCATTAGCCCTAGATGTTTATAGATGGTGCTGGGCTCTGGGGATTGTTAGGAGGAGGAGGAGGATAGGGGCTGAGCCTGGAGGGGGAACAGAAAGGAGAGGGCGGATTGGGATAGTGGAGACAAGGAAATGCCCTGGGTTGAAATGGGTCCAGGAAAGGTGTTTCCCCTGTCTGGTCCCCATACCCAAGGGCTCTGCTTGTAGCAGGCAGGTAACATGGTCTTCCTCGGTTAATCATCCTACTCGGGTGGTGTTATGCAATGCTAGGTCCATTAATAACAAGACCGCTATAATAGCGGATCTTGTTGGATCATCTGACCTGGCTTGCATCACCGAGACTTGGCTGGATGAAAATGCTGGTCCAATTTTGGTGTCAGCCATTCCAACCGTATACTCAGTGATGCACCACACGAGGATGGATCGTAGGTGTGGGGGAGTTGCCACAAGCTTTAGACTGAAACTGAACCTGGAGAAGGTACCAGTGAGGACCACCACCTCCTTTGAACGTATCATGGATGAGGGTGTCGGGTGCAGGATTCTTCTCATCTACTGTCCACCAGGAGATGAGAATGTTTTCTTGAGGGAAGTCACAGACTTCATTGTCCACCTGTCATTGGGATCCCCCAGATGGCTGATCCTGGGGGATTTCAATGCCTGGGTTGATGATGAACTCTTGCAATTTGCCCAAGACTTCCTCTAGCTAATGAATTTTCTGGGCTTCACACAGGTTATTTCCTCCTCAACCCATATTAGTGGTCATTCATTGGAGCTGGTGTTTCTCCTGGGGATGGAGATATCCAACTTGGTGTTGGAAACAGTTGGTTGGTCTGACCATCATACCACTGGGTTCAGTTTCTTGGCCCCCCCATGTAGGCCGGCCCCTATGGAGATTGTCCAGTACCGCCCTTTAAGGGATCTTTTTCCCAGATGGCCTGATGGCGGTGCTGGACCTATCAGGGTCACTGACTGAATGCAAGGATCCAGGGGACCTGATACTTGCCTATAATAAGGTGGTGATAGTGGCCCTGGATTCCATTGCTCCAGCTCATATTCATCCCCTCACTCTTCACCCCAGCTCTTCCTGGTTTGATGACACCTTGAGGGAGTTGAAGAGAGTGGTACAAAGGCTAGAAAGGTGTTGGCAGAAGTCAGGCCTGGCGTGTGACAGACTTAGATTGATAGACTACTATGGGATCTATCAATCAGCAATTACATATAAGAAGGCAGAATTTCTGTCCAGAAAAATTGCTGCTGTGCAAAATTGACCTGCCCAGCTCTTCCAGACTGTGGACAGATTGTGCAAACCAATATGTCTCCAGCCTGGAAGTGCTTTTTCATGAGAGCAGTGTGAGCTGTTTGCTGGATTCTTCACAGATAAGGTTGCCACAATCAGGTCTGGCATCCGCTCAACCCTCTCTAATGGGAATTGTGGTGGTTGACAGGAGATGTCGGATGCTCAGTTTGTGTGGTTTGACTTCTGCCTGCCCACAATCAATGGCATTGTGATGGTCATCCAGTTGTTGTGACCAACCAACTGTAATTTGGACCCGGGCCCCACATGCCTCTTAGTAGGCTGTGTTGATAAAATTGGCCCTGTCCTTGCTGAGATAGTCTGGATGTCTTTGGAGAGGGGGATCTCCTGGATCCCATGAAGAAGGCCATGGTTCAGACTCTCCTTAAAAAGCCCTCCTTGCACCCGGGCTGTCTGGCAAACTACAAGCCTATCTCCAACTTACCCTTTGTGGGTAAGGTTATTAAGAAGGTGGTTGCATCGCAGCTGGATGATCATTTGACCAGCTACAATGTCTATGATTCTCTCCAGTCTGGATTTAGGAAGAGACATAGTACCAAGACAACCCTTGTCTGGGTACTAAATGACCTCCTAATAGCAAGAGATCGAAAGACCCATTCTATCTTGGTTCTTCTAGATCTCTGCCGCATTTGACATTGTAGACCATGGTGTGCTGCTGGAGCACCTACGGTTCATCTGTGGACTGTCTGGTACTGTCCTCAGATGATTTCGATCATTCCTTAGGGGTAAGACTCAGAGTGTAGTGTCAGGGTCTTTTTCCTCAGCACCACTCCCCCTATCCTGCAGGGTGCCGCAGGGCTCCATCTTGGCACCCATGTTGTTTGCGGTGTACATGCTGCTGTTAGGAGTGATTATTAGGTAGTACAGCTTGAGTTTTCACTGCTATGCAGAGGATACTCAGCTGTACATGTCCTTGTGCCTGGTCAGGATGATGCCGTTTCAGTCTTTAACAAATGTCTCACCAAGATCCAGGACTGGATGAGCATGAGCTGGCTGTAGTTAAACCCGGAAAAAACAGAGGTGTTGGTTGTGAACCTAGATCATCGTGAGGTGGGTTTGTTGGCAGGATTACCCTCGGGACTATGGCTTGGAGGAGTTCAGCTAACTACTTCAGTCAGGGTGCGGAACTGGGGCATTATGTTTGATGGCTGCCTGACCCTTAAATCTCAGGTGTCGGCAGTTGTCAAAACCTCTTTTTACCATCTGAGGAATATCACCCAGGCAAAGCACCTGGTTCCTCCAGATGATCTTCCAACTTTAGTCCATGACTTTGTTACCTTCTGCCTTGACTACGGCAATGCCCTTTACCTAGGACTACTGAGGGTTGATATCTGCCACTTGCAATTAGTGCAGAATGCTGCAGCCAGGCTATTGACTGGTACCTCCAGGACCAGTCATATAATGCCTGTGCTCCAAGGACTGCACTGGCTGCCAGTACAGTGGTGGATCACCTTCAAGGTCGGTTTGCTGATCTATAAGGCACTACATGACCAGGGACCTAGTTACCTGCAAGCTCTCCTTCACCCCTACTGTCCCCCCGCCCTCTCTGATCCACCAACGAGGGATTGCTAGAGAATCCCAGGGTCTGTTAAAGACATCTGAGGCTAGGTCATTTAGTTTCATGGCCCCAACCCTGTGGAATTCTCTACCTCATTGGGTGTGAGATTGCCTTACTGTCCAAAGTTTTAAAACTGCTCTTAAAACCTTCTTATTTAGCCTAACGTATCCTGAATTTTAATGCCGCTGCTGTGTTTATTGGTTTTACTCACTGTATTTATTATCTATTGATGTATTGTATTTATTTATTGTGTTGTACAAGTGCCTTGGTTTTTAGAAATGCACTTTTTATAGCTAAAGATTGCTTTGCTTTGTTTACCTACACTACCCATATCCCCTTCCTCTTCTGTCTTTCATTTTCAGTCCTATGTTTTCCTCTTCTCCCTGACATACAGAACCTATAGAAGACCATGTAATTTTCCTTCACTCCTTCTACTTTTTTGAGCTCTGATTCTGCCTTAGCCCTACTTACCACGTAAACTGGTCTCCTTTAGTTTGTTAAGGTAGAGTTCCCTATTTGCCTCCATCAGCTCAGTCTTGTATTCTTTGAAGACAATGTATTGACACAGACCACCTCCTTCACCTCCCAGGAAGTCCAAATGGGTTTCTTTTATCTTCCAAACCTGCCTCAGACATGCATTAGATATCTCCTAGATTCCCTGTTTAGTGGTTTCCTATTTGTTTTCTGCTCCTTTAGTTGGCTTGTCCCCTTAGGTCTCTCCCTGAGCTCTTCTGCCATCTTTCTGAAGTCTGCTCTTCTCAAGTCAAGGATAAGTGGGACTTACAGTACACTGTACCAGTAGGCCTTGAGAGCAATGTTTAGCCACACTGAAATGTGATCACTTAATCCAATAGGATCCTCCACTGTTACTTATTCAGTGTTATCCTAATTCAACAGAACTATGTCCAGTATGGCACAACCCCATATCTACTCTTCTACATGCTGTGTTATGAAACAGACCAGAAATGCATCCACAAGAGACTGGCTCCTAGTACGTTTTGACCCAGGAATGCTTCAGTCTGCATTTGGCACCTAAAAATCTCCTGTCAGCACAATTTCCCCCACAGCAGCTGCCTCCCTTGTCTCCCCTACAAGTGCCCTGTTCACCTTTGCCTCTGGCTTTGGTGAATTGTATGCCACCCAGAATCATAGGTTCTTCCCCCTCTCCACCATTAGCTGAAACCACCAAAACTCCTCCCATACTGCACCCTCTAGTTTCTTATCCTCCACTGCTCTAATACCCTTCCTGGTGTACAATGCTACTCCTCTCCACATTCCTTCTCTCTATCCTGCCACAATGGGTCTTAGCCAGGGATGCATGGTTGCATGTCCACCTAATCACAGGGTTGCAGATCTGAATCAACTGGAAACATTTGAGTGCCAAAGATCCCAGAAAAAAAAAATATTCATAGTAGTTTTTTTTTTCTCATGAAGCAGTGAAAACCCCTAGGCAGGAAAGGAATGTGGGTATCACCAGCTCAAATGGAAAACTTCAGAGGAGTAACTACAATGTAGGGGCTTATTCTGAACTTGGGAAAGTATGTTGAGTGACCAGATTTTTGTTGAAATGTGGCCCTAGTTCTGATTGGAAAGGATGGGACTTAAAATGTATTTTCCTTCTAGCCAGTAACTATAAGCTGGTGGTAAGGGAAATGAGCATGAAGAGCAGATGACTGATGTGTACATGATAGGTGGAGGGCTAGAATCTGCATTAAGATTCAGGAGTAGTCTAGAACTTCTTGTGAAAATGTGTGATCCCCAAAGGGAAATGTCCTTACATGTGGTGTGAGTGAAGATTGTACGTGTATCCGCCTAGTGTGAAAGGACACATTGTTGCTCACTGAGAACTTTATTTCACTCAGTTGAGCACTGTGGTTGGGAGGGCACATCACCAGTGCCATCAAGAAGTAGTGCCATTGTCAGCAGGAGGCTCTAACAGTTGTGAAGGTACAATTTTCCCTCACTGATGTACTGTAGGTGAAAAGTGTGCAGGGTTTCCTCTAAAATAATCTTTGATTGGATCTTTGAGTGGAATCCCAGTTGCTGATGTGGTACGTGTCCTGTGTGAATTGTATGTAAGGACAAAGCAGACTACAGGGCAGAGAGCAAGACATTCATCATGTACATTGGCCCCTAGGTGTGAGTATTGTACGAGTTGAATCCCTGGTATTCATGGGGTCTATCTCAGTGAGTCATGACATGGAGAATGGCCCTTGGTGCCCCTGAATGGCCCATAACTGAAAGCTGAGCCATGGTTTGTATTGCTGATTTACTCTGAACTGCAACTGATGTAGTATAAACAACTGACAAGCCCAAAAGTAAGCATCTTGCCACTGTAAAATGGATCCTGGGAGGAAAGGTGAGATTTATGCTAAATCTGAAGGGGGGCAGGAACTATGACACTGTTCTTCTCATCTCCTCCTGAGAAACCCAGAAACCACCCCTGAGCGAGGGAGAGGATTGACATGAAGCTGCCAGGTAGTGTCTTGTATCCAAAGTAGCCAGTGCAGGAGGAGTTGCAGGATGCTTGTTCTTCCCACTATGCCACCTACAGTGGGCAGAGCAACATGACTGTCGGACTCACCTCAGGGATGCATCTGGTTCCCAAGGGTAACTGTAAAGAAAAGCTGAGCCAGTGAAGCCAGTTCCAAGGAACATCTTGCAGGGTGATTAGGGCTGGGTGAAATTCATCTTCTTCCAGTGGAATTCTGACAAAATGATGTTTTTGCTTATGTGAAATTCCACGAACATGTCATAATATTTTGCCAAAATTATGATTTTGTTTATTTCTATTCAATTTTAAAAATATTTGTCCATATTTCACTACAGTTGGTGTGGTGACTTTGACAATGCCCATACAGATGTATACTGCGTTTCAGAGCTCTCTTATTAAAGATGGCTAAGTTAAAAGTCTCCAAACATTTGAGAAATGTTTTAAGTTAACATTAACAACTATGTAAACTAGAAGAGCTTGTTTCAATTGTTCATCATTTGGCATGGTGGCTTTGCAAATGCCGATACATATGTGTGTCAAGTTTCAGATCTCTAGCTTTAAAGGTGACTGAGTTATAAGCCTCCAAACTTTCAGAAATTCTAAAATTATATTTTGCAATTTTCTTTTTTGTTAGTTGTTTAATCAGGACTAGCACACTAAGCTGAAAGCTTTTTTACAAATGCAACCTGGGAGCACAGGGAAGTTAAGTGACTTGCTCAGGGTCATACAGTCTGCAAGTGGAAGCTGTGGGATTCAAACCCATATCTGGTCTGCTGGATGTCATCAGATTTGTAGCTCAGAGCCTTAAACCACTGCACTATACTGCTACCCGAATGTTCCAGTTATGGGAACTGCTGAATCTTTAGCTCCTATAAGTTTAAAGCCAGAGAATGGAACATCACCAATGCTGTTAGGTTCATTGACCCTAAATATTATGCTTTAAGGCAACCCCCATGGCCCAGCTTCAGAGCGTCATGCTGCCATGCTGATGACCTGGGTTCAGAAGCGAGCCCAATAATTCGTGTTGGGAGACAGACGATGGCTAAAACTTACAATTTATCTAACCATTATTTATCTGTTTAGGAGTTTTTATGACTCTTTCAAGAAAATGTGCATTTAAGTTTTCAATTATCAAGTTTCAAAGGTGACTAAGTTGTAAGCATAGAAACATTTTCTGAAATTTTCACATGAATATTAAATTGCCTGACTTTGAGCCCCTATACCTTCTCCACCTTTCATCCAAATGTTATGAAACACGGCATGCCTTTAGGGCTCTTTCCATACCATATGCATACCAGCATTCTACCACTATCTGCAAAAGGAACTCAGTTATAGCTAATTAAATAACTTCAGAAAACTAAAGAAAAAATGTGTGAAAGCGCATGAAAATTTTTCAGATTTGAAATTTGTAATTTTGCTCAGCTCTAGGAGTTATTACCCTACTCTGAAGAGTCAGCCTTAGGATTTTGTTGGGGATGTGTCCATGCCCTCCACAAAGTCCAGCTGCACAAACTCTTCTCCCAGTGTCAATGACAGTAATGTCAATGTGCCTACTGGCCACAAGAACTTGAAGGACTGGCTGCCTCTCATCAGAGAACAGCCACCTTGTTGAAGCTAAGCCAGAGGGACAAAAAATTCACTCATCCAATGAGAGAGAGAGAGCGAGAGAGAGAGAGAGAGATGGGACTACACTTTTCTACAGATGCCAGTGAGGTTGTGGCACAGGATAGAGAACATAAGTGATGACTGGTTTTGCGAGGAGGCCACCAAAAAGCTCCAGTACAACAATACTTCAATCAAACATGAGTTCAAGGATTCTGGGATGCTAGAATGTGGGCTGGAGTGTCTGCATGCATAAGGCACTACACAAAAATTCATCTGGGGAGCTGTCATGGAAACGGGTGAAACTACAGTATGGGATGGGACTGAGCTGATTTGAAACAATTACCATTAGTTGAACTGTTCTTGCTTCTTGAGGGCACGGAAAATAGTGTGTCCCTCTTATTTTCTGAATATCAAAACACAGTGTTACAGTACTGATCTCTGCTATTTACTTTCCACAATTGGCCCATTGGGAAATTTACAATAACAAAAACTTTATTGAATACTGTTGGAACATTTAGTCAAATGTTGATGTGCTCAACACCCATGAAAATGATACTATGAATAGCAAACTTGGTCTGAAATGCACTAGTAATGTTGTTGCACACAGTGAATGGTATGCGCATGCCCCAGGTATTAGCCAGAAATGATCACAGGGCAGTGAAGCAGAATGATATCTCCACAGACCACTGAACTGGGGAGCAGCATCGGTAAAAACACACCTAAAGTGCTAGACAATGGGGATATGCCCTGATTCTCTAAAACTAAGAGATTTTGTAAACATATTCTGTGCTATTGCTATATCAAAATAAGTATTCCTGTTTAAATACCTGAATGACTATAAGAATTTATGGGTTTTTTTCTGTAAATTAAGAAAACTGTCCCCTGACTTCTTTTCTTCTTTTTGCCTGTAAAAAGGAAAACTGTCCATTGGCATCACCCCCATCCCCCATCCCCACCCTCTCACTGAGCACTCACCTCCATGCATGCCCCCTAACCCCATACTTACCTCCGGAGGTCAGTGCTTTCATCTTCTCTGGAACTGAACACATCTGCACTCTTCAAAGACAAACCGCAAACTGAAGAATCAAAGGTAAACATGGTAAAATGGCAGTCAATGGGGTTTTCAACTTATGTTGATATAGCAGCCATATTTAGGAATTTGGCCCCAAATTGACAGAGGGCAGGACAGGGGTAAATGGAAAGATGGACAAGGGCAATAAGAGCAGGGATGGGGTAAAAAAGGATAAAGCCAACATTAAATGGAGGGCAATGAGTACCAGTGCCCATAGTCTTGGAAACAAGCTTCCAGAGCTAGTAGCCCTGATGGAAGAAAAGTACTTGGATAGTGTGGCAGTCACAGAAACATGGTACACAGAGAACCATGACTGGGATGTCAACATACCAGGGTACACAATCTACAGAAGGGACAGGGAGGGTAAAAGAGGAGGTGGAGTAGCTCTCTACATAAGGGAAGGGATCAAAGCTACAGAACTAAAAAGTAAAGGGGGAGGACAAGAGGAACTCTGGGTCACCTTGGAGACAGGGAATGGCATCACAATCTGCACAGGGGTTGTATCAAGGGGAGGAAATGGACAAGAAAATGATAGAGGGCATTCTCAAAATGGCTGAAAAAGGGGAGATACTGTTGATGGGGGACCTGAATATGCCAGATGTTAACTGGTTGACATGGACTGCAGCCTACATCCAAGAGCAGGGTCATTCTCGATGCCCTACAGGGAGCATGCCTTAGACAGCTAGTGGTGGAACCCACTCAGGAGGGAGCAATAGTAGACCTGGTGCTCTCAATTGGAGAGAGGATAACAAACTTAGAAGTCAGTAGACATCTGGGAACAAGTGACCACTGCACAGTGTGCTTCACAATAAACACAACCATATAGACAAGCCATACAAAGACAAGGATACTGGACTTTAGAAGGGCTGACTTTGGCATAATGGGTGCATACCTGAGGAATGCATTAGCAAATGGCCAGAAAGGAGGGGTGGAAGAACAATGGAGAAAAATAAAAACTGACATCATGGAGGCAACAAGCCTTTGTGTGAAACAAATAAAGAAAACAAAGCGGAATAAAAAAACAGTATGACTCTCAAAAGAGGTGTCAGGGAAGGTTAAGGAGAAAAAGGCTGTATTCAAAAAGTATAAGGAATCACAGACAGAGTAACGACAGGGAATTGTATCAATTAAAGCAGAAAGAAGGGGAAGGCAGTCAGAATAGCAAAGGCCCAAACTGAGGAAAAGATAGCCAACTCAGTTAAGAAGGGGAATAAAACCTTTTATAGGTATGTTAGGGAGCATAGAAAGGTTAAGGGAGGGATAGTGAGGATTAATAAAGGAGAGGGGAGGTGGGCAGAGGGAGACAGTGAAAAGGCAGAGATACTGAATGAATACTTTTGCTCAGTATTCATAAAAGAGAAAGAGGAGGAGTTACCTAAACCAAACAGTAGAAGCAATCTGGATAGTGGGGTTGACACCAGTCCATTTACAGAAGAAAGAGTACTGAAAAACTCCTAAAACTCAAGGTGGACAAAGTAATGGGGCCTGACGGGATTCACCCTAGAATCCTAAAAGAGCTAAGGGAGGACCTAGTGACACCACTAACCACACTTTTTAACAAATCATGGGAAGATGGGGTGGTACCTGAGGACCGGAGGAGGGCAGATGTGATTCCCCTTCACAAAAGTAGGAGCAGGGCAGAAGCAGGAAGCTACAGACTGGTTAGTTTAACCTCAGTGGTGGGGAAAATGATGGAATCACTTCTGAAAGAAAGAATTGTTGAGTACCTAGAGGCCAGTGGGGCACATGACCCAAAGCAGCATGGATTCACAGCAGGAAGGTCATGTCAGACGAATCTAATTGATTTCTTTGACTGGGTGACCAAAGTAATAGACCAGGGATGGGCTATGGATATGGCCTACCTAGACTTTAGCAAGGCATTTGACACAGTCCCGCACAAAAGATTAATAATCAAGTTAGCCAGCCTGGGAGTGGGTCTCAGGGAGGTAGCCTGGGGTAGCAAACTGGCTGCACGACAGGACACAGAAGGTAATAGTGAATGGAATACACTCTGAAGAAAGGGGGGTTACTAGTGGAGGACCTCAGGGCTCAGTACTGGGTCCAGTCCTCTTTAACGTCTTTATAGGTGACATTGCAGAGGGTCTGAAAGGAAAGGTATGCCTCTTTGCAGATGACACAAAGATCTGTAACAGAGTTGATACACAAGGGGGGGGGTAGAAAGGATGAAATGGGACTTGGCAAGGTTGGAGGAATGGTCAGACATATGGCAACTTAGATTCAATGCAAAGTGCATAGTAAAGCACCTGGGAAATAAAAATCCAGGAGAAGAGTACACAATAGCAGGGGAGGTACTAACGACAACAATAATGGAAAGGGATCTGGGTGTAGTCATATCAGATGACCTAAAGGTGGGTAAGCAATGTGAGAAGGCAGTAAGGAGAGCCAGGGGGATACCGGGATGCATAGGGAGGGGCATCACAAGTAGAAAAAGGGAAGTGGTTATCCCTCTATACAGACAGTTGGTGAGACCCTATCTGGAATACTGCGTGCAGTTTTGGAGACCTCATCTATGCAAGGACATAGACAGGATGGAAGCAGTCCAGAGGAGGGCAACTAAAATGGTGCAGGGTCTACATCAGAAACTATATGAAGAGAGACTGAGAGAGCTTAATATGTATACCCTTAATGTAAGGAGGGACAGGGGGGACATGACAGAAACTTTTAAGTACCTCAAGGGAATCAACAAAGTCCAGGAGGGTAGCATCTTTCAGAAAAAGAGATGTGCAAGAAAGAGGGGGCACAATTTAAAGATAGAGGGGGGACGGCTCAGGGGTAGTGTGAGGAAATTATTTTTCACGAAGAGAGTGGTGGACGCATGGAACCACCTTCCTGGAGAGGTTGTGGGGTCTAAAACAGTGGGGGAATTCAAACATGCATGGGACAGACATAAGGCAATTATAGTGGGGGGTTGCAGGAAGTAGGCTGTTGGTTAACTAGAATCTGCAGCTTATCCAATAGGTAGAGAAATGGGCAGACTGGGTGGGCCAAGTGGTCCTTATCTGCAGTCAAAGTCTATGTTTCTATGTAAATTTTCAACATGTTCTTGGGACCCCACCTCATGAACACTGTCACTGCCATTTTGTTACTCAGTCTAGAAAGGTAATTTTGCGATCACTATGCAGAATCACCTTCTGGGACATCTCCTCTACACCTTCTCAACAGTATATCTATATCATTCAGATTCTTCTCAAATAATCACAATGTGCCCTCTTGAAGTCTGTGGTGTCTGTTTTTGTTTTAACTTAAATACTGATCCATATTATTTCATGTGTTGCCATATTAGAGTTTCTGGACTCCAGATGCTCACCCCACCATGACAGATGCAACCTAACTGGGTCCATTACTAAGAACTAGATATAATATAGTTACTACTCTAGCTCCCTCTTTCACATATTGTGGTGTAAAGCAGTTCCAAGCTGTATTTGAGCATTCCTTTCCTATCTGCCAGTTGGCAGTATAAGTAAACCACTTTCCCCAAGTACAATATGTGATCCAGTCCTTTTTATGGCTGCAGTGAGTAGCCCTGCAGATGTCTTGCTAAAACAGTGGAGAAAGGGAGCTTTCCAGATACCTAACAAACTAGATAATATTGAAGGTTTGCGTAATCACTCTGCTAATTGAAAAAGTCTGCTGTATTCCTTCAGCAGAGTAGTGTTGCACTAGACTATTTTATGGTTACTAGCTTGAATCGTGTTACTATTCTTTTTCAAGAAACATTCATAGCTCATAAACATGTCAACTTAGTCACCCTTTCCCAGCAACGAATCTTATAAAAAAGATTTACACTGTTTTTTAAGCTCTTAACACACTATCTGATTAGCACTGTCTCAGACATAGTTTCATATAGCAGAAGACATTCTTTAACCTCTAAGACAAGTTTAGAACTCTTATCGTTTGTTACTACTTTTACTATGCTTTTTGGAAAAAAAAAATTATATTGGGCTATAGCTGGCAAACCCATTATAAAACCCATTATAAAACTTTTAGCCCTGAAAACAGTCACCTTTTCTGTTTTTAAATCTAAGGACATATTACAGCCTCAAGAACTATGTCCAGCATAGTTTACTATATCAGAAGGCAGCTGTTTCTTTAACCCCATTCACTCAAACACACACATACACACCAGCCTCATGGCCACAACATTGAAATAAATACTACAGCCTACTGTGTTATAAAACAATAAAGAAACTTTGTTTATGTCAGTCTTGGTTATATGGAACACAGTGAAGTTCAGTTTACAATGTGGAATTTGCTGCCATGGTAAAAGTAACTATATATTTACATTCTGCTGTTGAATGATTACAATAACATATTCATCAATTCATGTCACTTTCCATCAGACATCCCAAGGGCAATGGTCCTTTGAGTACCATGTACCCTACTGGCTAAATATGCTCAGTGGAAACCTTCTGTTGGAAACTAAACTAGGTCCATTTAAATTAAAGTTTCATGCCCATCTCACCTCACACAGTAGTTGTGACTGTAACTCCTAACCATGTTCTACCTTTGCACTTAATGTTTCACACTTTACTCCTCCCCCACCTACCAACTAGAAATTCACCCCCCTCAAACTCAACATCTACCCCTCACCTCACTGCCGCCTGCAGACTTCCCTTCCTCACTTCACTCCACCTCCCAAGGACCATACCAGCACATGGTCCCATTCCCCCCATCAACTTCAATACATAGCCATTGAAACTGCAACCAGCTTCTCATCTCTATCCATCCGAATGTCCTCTGTCCTATCCTTGTAATCCTCCTAGCCACACCGGGCTAATCCATCTCTTCATCTGTAAATGTCCACTCTGCTCACCCAACAGCCATAACTACACCTGGACTGCACGTACTGTGCTTAGACAAAAACTGTTTTCAAACATGTTTGCTAAACCTCTTCGAAACAATGTAACTAAGACTTCCTAGATACTGTATGTATGATTATGTCTTGTATTGTATTTCTGTTTTTTCTCATTAGATGTGGAACCTTTGTAAATGAGCTTCTAGCTCAAAGGTATGTAAATCCAAGATTAAATAAATAAAATAAATAAACTTAGCCTCTTCCCCACTTCCACAACATCTCGACTATAATATTTACATAATGATAGTATAGAAAGAATTATAGATTTCTTTTAAATATTTCCTATCCTATATTTTGCATCCTGGATAGCGATGCTATATCTTATTGTCATACAGATCTTTATTTTGCACATTTTTTACATTGTATTTAGTCAGAATGTCCCAGATTAGATGCAATATCTTGTTTTCAGAGGGGTCATGATTTTATCCATTTTTTTCAATGTATTTATTACTTAATTAATTAATTTATTTATTCATGTGTTAACCAGGTTGGTGCACTTATCCAAAGGCATTTTTCAGGCACAGCCCGGGCCAGGAACAGGCAAAATACAAGGTATAAATATACAGTCAGTACAAATAGCAATCATCAGACATAGTCAAAACATGAATTATAACAGGAATAGCAACAGTTAGGCATAATCATACAGTAGAGGGAAAGATACAATTGACAGCATCGAGCACATCTAATTATGTGAACCTTGAAAAACAAGTCATTACAAACACAGAACAGGGAAAATGTAACAAACTTTGGTAGTAAAAACAATGTCTGATGGCAAAACTCATGTTGGCCACAGAGTCCAAGCAGGACTGTGTACTGCTACGTACTCAACTGCAAGTCAGAGGGGAAAGGAAGTTTGTAGGGTCCATACTAAGTGCGATGAGAGGGAACAAGGTAAGGAGGAGGGGGGGTGGCATGGGAGGAGCAGCTGGGGTTGCTGCCAGAGGACATACACAGGCTGAGGAGGACAGGAAATGAGCATGTATCAGGACATTTAGGTTTAGAGAGGGGTCAGGGGAATGGAGGGGAGGGCATTCCAGAGTGAGGGGCCAGCCACCAAAAAAGCTCTTTGTCCCATATCAGTGGTAATGTTAGGGTGTTCAAGGTGGATGAGGGATGATTGACTTAGGTTACATCTGAAGGTTGTGGGTTTGATCAGAGTGGATAATGGTAAGTAGGAGGAATGATGTAAGGTATCCCAACTGTGGGGGTCAGGAGGTAGGAAGACGGTGCTTGAGGGGGGAGTCAGTTTAGGGACTGATAGAGTGAGTAGTAGTGGGTAGCAAGAGAAGCATGGAGGGCAAAGTGACATATTTGATTATAGGTAGTGTTAAGCTGGAGTAGGCTGGCAACCAAGGTAAGGGAGTAGACTGGACACTCATAGTCTATGAGAGGGAATAGGTTGTCTCGGGCAATGGCTAAGCAGGCTTTGGGAGAGAGGTGGTCAATGAGGCAACAGCAAAGTCACATTTTCTTGTTTATGCACTTGATTAGAGAGGCTATGTGTTCAGTGCAAGTAAGGGAAGAGTCCAGGATGACCCCCAGATATTTAAAGACTAGAACAGTGTTGAGTGGGGACCATCTGGGTAAGGGCAGAAACAGAGCAGCCAGAGAAGGCAAGGGCAGAGAGTTTAGGCTTAGAGCCAAACAGCATGGCCTTTGTTTTTATAGCATTGACTAAGAGATCGTTGTTCGAGAACCAACTATAGGTATGTGCCTTACAGAAGTTAGTGGTGAGGGAGTTGGATAGAGAGATGAGGGATGTGCCACTCTAGAATAGTATTAGATCATACACATAAAGAAGTGACTTACAGGAGAGCCCCTCTAATGGGAGAGAATTAATGAAGAGGGAAAAGAGGAGGGGGCCAAGGACAGAACCCTGGGGACACCCATTGCGACAGGCAAAAGGGGAGGAGGAGGAGGCATCACCAAGACAAACCATTTGAGTTCTACCATAGAGGTAGCTTGAGAGCCAGGCTGTGGAGGCATGGGAGATACCAAGGGCAGCAGGTTTTGCAATCAGCATATTGTGATTAACAAGGTCAAAAGCCTTGGATAGATCAACCAACACTGCACAGTTTAGCTTCCCATCATCCTTCTGCCTTACGACGTGATCAGTGAGGATGGCAAGTGCAGTGGTAGTGTTATGCCCATTCCTAAACACATGTTGCTGTTTACAAAGCAGATTATATTTTGAGATATGCTCAAAGATTTGAAGGTTAAATCCACAATGCCACGGTGCACAAGAAGAATGGGATGTGCGTGTCAAAATGAAAGGCTGAAGAATTAACACTGTAGGTTGCACTCACTGCCTGTAGTAAAAATAAATACAAATTAAACAACTTGGCACATAAAAGATTTATTTCCTACAGCCCAGGTGAGCCAAAATCCTCAGCTCTTTGCTTCTAAATGTGAGGTTTCATCAAGAGGAAGGGGTTTGGAGGTTAACCACCTTCTCAAGGAATTTTCTAAGGTGAGGCAGTATCGGGATGGGATGGTAGTTGTCCAAGAGGCTAGGATCACCTAATTCATGGATGAGGATGATTTTGGCCTGCTTCCAGGCAGTGGGGACAGAGGCCATAGTGAGTGAAAGGTTAAAAATGAAGGTAAGTAGGAAGGTAATATCCTGGACCACAAGTTTTAGGAAACAGGGGGGATAATCCATCGCTCCCAGCACTCCCTCTGCATGGAAGACTCAGGAGGAGCTTGAGGGTACCAGGATGAGATATATCAAGGGGTAGCCTAGCCCAAATGTAAAATATTGTTTTCAGACTTTTCTGATTTTACACAGTGTAGCATAATAATGTGTAAATGTTGAACCCCACTGAAAATAAGATGTCACATCTTCTGTGAACTATCCAGGCTAAATATTTAGCAATCAGCAGGCATATTCTTGGAAAACACATTGTAAAAATGTGTAAAAGGAAGACCACATTGAAATTGCCCCTCGGCAGAACTGCATTGTGTAAATACAATAGAAAAATAGGTAAAATCATGATCACACTGTAAATGACATACCAAATCTCAAATGGCATATCCTGTAACAATTCAATATTTTAAAATGGGTTAAACGCTTTACCCAAATGAAATAAATACTGTATTTTAAATATCAGCTTGGCTAGTCTTTCCTCATAGATCTTATCCCACAGGCACTGCATCATTTTAGTTGCTCTCCACTACACTGCCTCCATCTTGTCTATGTTCTTCCTCAGATGGGGCCCCCAGAACTGGATGCAGTATTTCAGGTGAGGTCTCATAAGTGTCTTATACAGGAGCAAGATGACCTCCCTCTTTATACTCCTGATACCCCTCCCTATGCATCCAAGCATCTGACTAGCCTTTCCAACCTCCTTATTGCACTGCCTAGTTTCTCTTAGATCCTCCAAGATGATAACTCCCAGGTCCCTTTCCTGCTTTGTGACTGTTAGTACCTCCCCACCTAGTTCCTTCTTTGCTACTGGGTTTTTGTGCCTAATGTGCATGATCCTGAACTTCTTTGCATTGAATCCCAGCTACCATTCTTCAGACCATTTATCCAGTTTTTTAAAGCCTTCCCTCATTCTTTCAATCCCCCCTTGCATGTCCACCCTATTGTATACCTTTGTATCATCTGCGAAGAGGCATACCTTTCCCTCCAGTCCCTCTGCAATGTCCCCAATAAAGACATTGAGGAGGACAGGCCCCAAAACTGACCCCTGTGGCACCCTGCTCATCACTTTTCCCTCTCCAGAGTACTCCCTATTTACTACAATACTCTGACACTTGCTATTCAGCCAGTTCTTTACTCATTGAACTATTTTAGGATCCACCCCTAGGCTGTGCAATTTGTTAATCAGCCTCCTATGGAGGACAGTGTCGAGGGCCTTTCTGAAGTCCAGATAGGCCACATCCACCGCACCTCCCTGGTCCTCTACCTTAGTTTCCTAGTCATGCTGTAGATTAGTACAATGAGTTTGTGTAAAACACAATGCTTATCCTAAATACAGTAAAAGTTAGGGTTAGATGTATAAGTAAATAAATGCCACATAAGGCAGTGTATGTGTGTTACTGTGTGTGTCACAGTGCTCTGTGTGTATAGACAGTGCACTGCTATGATATACTGGAATATGTATGCATATATGTGTATCCGTATTAGTCAGTGTGTGTGTGTGTATCACAACAATTAGAAAGTGCAGTTAGGTGGCTTATCTGGTTAGTGGCAAAATTGTTAGTCTACATTCCCCAACTATTTAGATCAGTTTTAGCCTTATGCATTCCATTTTTGATTTAAATGAGGTGTCTGGTGGCAACCCTCCTCCCCACCCTCCAATATCGCACTAAGACTTAAAAGAAGAAAATGGTCCCTCGATGTCTTTTTTTATCTGTAAAAATGTGTGTAGACAGTGTACTGCTAAGTTATACTGGAATATATACATATTAGTCAGTGTGTGTGTACCACAACAATTAGAAAGTGCAGTTAGGTGGCTCAGTGGTTAGTGTAAAAATGTCTAGTCTACATTCCCCCACTATCTAGATTGATTTTAGCTTTATGCATTCCATTCCTATTTTAAATGAAGTATCTGATGGCAACCCCCACCCTCCGATGTCCCTGGGAGCCTTAAAGGAGAAAATGGTCCATCTATGTCTTTCTTTTTTAATCTCTTAAAATGCATGTAGACAGTGCACTGCTATGTTATACTGGAATATTTATGCATATATGTGTATATGTATTAGTCAGAGTGTGTGTGTATCACAACAATTAGATAGTGCAGTTAGGTGACTCAGTGGTTAGTGCAAAAATTCCCCCAGCTACTCTAGATCAGTTTCAGCCTTATGCATGTAATTGCAGATTTAAATGAGGTGTCTAGTGTAACCCCTCACCCCCAATGTCCCTCAGAGCCTGAAAAGAAGAAAATGGTCCTTCGATGTCTTTCTTTTTTAATCTGTAAACATGTATAGACAGTGCACTGCTATGTTATACTGGAATATATACATGCATATATGTGTATATGTATTAGTCAGCGTCTATGTATCACAACAGTTAGAAAGTGCAGTTAGGTGGCTCAGTGGTTACTGCAAACATTGCTAGTCTACACTCCCCCAGTATCTAGACCAATTTCAGTCTTATACATGTCATTGCTGATTTAAATGAGGTGACTAATGGCAACCCCCACCCATGTCCCTCAGAGGCTGAAAAGCAGAACACAGTCCCTTGATGTATTTTTTAATCTGTAAAAAAGGTCCATTGCTGATGCACCCTTGCACCCACAGCCTGACCTCTCACTGAGCACCCGCCACCTCACACCACCCAGACCTCCACACATACCCTCACTTTTCTGAGCAGATCATAGTGTGAAGATCCACTGTCCTATGAAAGACACATTTTGCTGCTGGATCTGGTGACTGCTATATGAGAAATAAGGTAATTGCAGTTGAAAATCCATTAAAATACCTTGAACTGCACTTGCCTTATTTCTCATTTAGCAGTCACCAGTTCCAGCAGCTAAACATGTCTTTGTTGGGATTGTGGATCTTCACACTGGGACCTGTTGAAGTGAGTGACGGTGTGTGTGTGTGTGTGTGTATGGGGAGTGGGTCACGGGGTGAGGGTGGTAGGTTCTCAGTGGGAGGTCAGGCTAGAGGGTGGGAGTCACATCACAACCCATTCTGCCCTTTTATTCCCTATGTAGTGTGAGAACCCATGCCCAAATTGAACTCTGGAGCCCCCCTTTGCCACCAGTATACCCTTGTGTCTTTCCTACTCCTTAGATTCTGTGACCATTTTAGCCCCTACTGCCCCCTCTGGTAGGCTATTTTAGGCATCCACTACCCTCTCTGTTAAAAAATATTTTCTCACATTTCCCCTAAGCCTTCCCTCCTCTAACTTCATTTTGTGCCCCCTTGACTTGGAGTATCTCTTACTTTGGAAGAGGCTTCCTTCCTGTACTCTGTTTATACAGGTGACATATTTGTATGTCTCAGCCATGCCCCCCCTTCCACAAGGGAATACATATTTATCGCCTTCAGACTTTTCTCATAGGTCTTATCCCACAGGCCCTGCACCACTTTAGTTGCCCTACACTGCACCAACTCCACCCTGTCTATGTTTTTTCTTAGATGAAGCTTCCAGAACTGGACACAGTATTCCAGGTGCAGTCTCTCATGAGTGTCAAATATGGGGGCAAGATGACTTCCCTATTTCTGCTTATAATATCCCTCCCTATGCATCCAAGCATCTGATTAGTCTTTCCAGCCACCTTATCGCACAGCCTAGTTTCTCTTAGGTCCTTTGAGATGATAACTCCCAGGTCCTTTTCTACTTTGTGACTGCCAGTACCTCCCCACCTAGTTTGTACTTTGCCTCTGGGTTCTTATGCTCTATGTGCATGATCCTGCACTTCTCTGCATTGAATCCCAGATGCCATTCTTCAGACCATTACCCCAGTTTTTTAAGGTCTTCCTTCATTCTTTCAACACCCTATGGCATGCCCATTCTATTGCATAGCATACCTTTGTATTGTCTGCATAGACACATACCTTCCCCTCTAGTCCCTCCACATTGTCCCCAATAAAGACATTGAAGAGGGCCAGCCCCAACACCAAATCCTGCGGCACAATGCCCATCACCTCTCCCTCTCCAGAGTACTCCCTGTTTACCCGAACCCTCTGACTCCTGTCATTCAGCCAGTTCTCCACCCACAGAACAATTTTATGATCCATGCCTAGTTTGCACAGTTTGTTAATCAGCTTTCTATGGGGGAAGGTGTCAAAGGTCTTTCTGAAGTCCAGATAGGCCACATCCACTGCACCTCCCTGGTCCACTACCTTAGTTTCCCAGTCATGCCATAGATTAATACAATGAATTAGTGCAAAACACAATGTGTATCCTAAATATGGTAAATGTTAGGGTTAGAGGTATAAGTAAATAAATGTCATATACTGTAAGGCAGTGTATGGTGTCAATGTGTATGTATGTGTGTGTGGCAATGTTCTGTGTGAGTAGACAGTGCATTGCTATGCTACACTGGAATATATATGCATATATGTATATATGTATTAGTCAGTGTGTGTGTATATATCACAACAATCAGAACGTGCAGTTAAGTGGCTCAGTGTTTAGTGCAAAATTTGCTAGTTTACACATTTCTCACTGCCCACAATACCATCATTTTGCAGCCATGTTGGCACTTGCTAGATTTTGTTGTACTCTGTTATACCACGGTCCTAGTATTTATGAAATTACAATGGTTTGCCATAGCAAATATTCAGATATCATTAAACTCTGCATAGCCTGTCTTCTACAACACACCTCATATAACTATAATAATGATCCCAAATGTTTGGTTTCTGTGCATCTCTCCAAACCATACACATGTTCCTAAGCATCATTCCCAGATCAAGGCATCATGGGTTTGCAAATTCTTGTGTAAGTCAGAATGACAAGGCTTCACCAGAACAGACATTACCTTTTGTACATGCTTTGTATGTCTGATCCAGTTCAGGCTGAGAATTTAAAGTGCAGACATGTGTTTTTCCTTTCTGGGACTCCACAGTGTACTGCAGTCATAATCACAACCAAGCACCTTATCAGACCCTTAGGCAAAGTCCATTCAGAACACTCAGATTAAGTCTACTAGAGAGCTTTCTCTACTAGTACCCTTTCATGGATCCCATATTCTGCTTTCCAGCAAACTGCTTCTCTAGTATGCTCACTGTGAGTGTTCTGAACAAATTATTCCAACTGTCGGTGTAGTATATTCAGGTATATCATAAACAATTTCTGCATGCCTTAGCCCCACAATTTTGTTGTTCTGAACAAATATGAATGGAAATCAAATACTTAAGGTTATTCATTTCATGCACCATATGACTTCCTCAGTGCCTGCATCTTGTGGTACATTCACATGTGCTGTATACAAATGACATGATGTTTTCTGCCTGTGGGTTCTCAGCAACTCAGCTGGCTACTCATATTCAGTGTGACTTCAACAGTGTCAAGAGCTGCTTCTGTCCAACCATATAAACCTCAGGACTTGGAAAATGGTATCCATTACCTTTATCAAAAGGCAGTTGCTGGCTAAAATCCCATCCCCTCTTGTCTTCACAATCATGGATGGCCTTCCAGATGGAGGGAATCTCCTTTAAATACCTGAGTGCTAGGCTGGATTCTTTTTCTATCAGATTGACAACATCCATAAGAAATACAAAATCACACGTGCCCCCACAATGCAAAGCATCATGGGCAGCATATGCAAATCACCACAGAATATTATGCTGGTTCAACTTTAAGCAGAAATACATGGTGCAGAAAGGCCTCTCACACAGTTTGCAAAGGGTGCCAACAGAAGACATAGACATGTGTTTTGTCCTACCAGGACTCATCAGCATGCCTCGTCTGTTTGACACCCCAGTGGAATGAACCAGCTACCCTAAGATGGTCTATCTAGGCTATGTTGTGGTGAACCCAATTAAAACAAAAAGCAATTTAAAAGACATCAGTAAGAAGCCCATACCCAAAGCCTGGTGCATTTTACAGGAACACAACATGTATTCCCCCTCTCTGCCTGCCATGATATTGTAATGAACCTATTTCTTTTTGGAGTTTGACTGCAGTGATGTGGTGTACAATATTGCTTTCAGAGCCACCTTTGGCCAGGCTTAACACTCTTACTCCTTCTCCACTCCAGGCAAACTTAATGTATAGTGGGTCTTTTTCTGCCTGTAAAAATTCTGTTTCTAGGTTTCTGATGTTTTGCCATTGACTGTCTCCCTGTACCCATCACTGTTCCCTCTACTCCTTGCTCTCCCTTCCCTCTCTTGAGGGTAGATCCCTAGTGCACTCCACAGGAACAAAGCATGCATCTCCTCTCTGCCTGCCATTAGACTGTCTTGAAGAGGATCTTTCTGGTGTGCAACTACAGAGATGTAATGTATATTGCTGCGTCCAAATCCACAGACAAAAAAAACAGCCAGCTGTGCTCAACATTCCCAAATTTTGATCTTGGGATAGTTAGACACATTATTTAGAAAAAAAAAACTACAAACTACCAGAGTAGCATTTCACCCACCACTGACATTTGGTGTCACATTCTTGCACTTTATCAAGTTCACCAAATCTACCTTAGTCAGGCTAGACTCCTTAGACTCCCTCTGCCACTCCTTTTCTTGATTTTCTCTTGACTGCTATCCTGACACCCATTAGTTTTCCCTTTACTCCTCAGTCTCTTTTCCATCTCTTGAGGATAGTTGCCTTTCCCACTGTGTCTCCCTCATCGCTGTGTTCTGGTTTGGGGCTTTCACCTGCAGTCTTATTTCCTTTTTGTTCTGTCCCTTCCTCTCTTCCTATCACCTAAGAAACTGCAAACCCCGCTCTTTCTCGCTGTCGTGTTGTCTCCCATCTCCATATGCTGCTCCCTCCTATATTGTCTGGAATTATCTTCTCTGTGGCCATACTTCCAACATTTTTTCTTGCACCTGATCCCATCCTCACCCTTCTTCCCACCAAGTACCCCTTTTCTTCAACCAAAGCCTTTCTTTTTATGCTGGTTACGAATCCCCGACCCTTCTCTCTCTCTTTTTTTTTCCACATTGTTATTGCTCATATTTGTATTTGTTCTATTGTAGCATAATCTGTACAGTTATCGCTTATCTTTTTATTTGCACAGTCTCTTTTGTCTAGTTTTCATAATTATCACTGTTTACCATTTTGCACAGCCTCTCTCCCACGCACATTGTAGTTCTTGTTTAAATTGTTCAGATTGTTCAGTATTACTGCTTTTGGTCAATTTTGAATCATCATGTATGTTGTCTCTTTTTAATTGCACTGTACTTTATTTTGCTGTTTTGTATCTAGTTTACATTATTCCTTAATCCCTTTCCTACACGACACATCTGGAAATCAGCTGCTTGAAGCTCTGCATGCTTTTCTGGTCAAACATGTTTCGAATATTATTAATATAGGGGATATTCCATGGAGCACAGTGGAATAATCTGTTGATTCACTTTAGAATCATGCCTAGTGATGAAGGGCTGAGCAAAGTGAAGCACTAAGTGCTATGGCAGCATACTTGGCAGTATTTCAAAGTGTATACAATGTTTATTCCAGTGTGTCCTTTAGGGTAACCTATTTATACCACTTGACTCTGAAATTTATGTCTGTGTTCCCCTGATAGATTAAATCTGTCTGTTTTTTTTATCATTTGAGAGGGATACATAACAAGAGTTGGACAGTGCTGTGCACTTATAAGGACAGTCAAAAGGAAATCAGCTCAAGCACAACAGCATGTAGAACAGACAATGGAGGGAAGATTTAATGAACAGTTCTTCAGAGAACAACTCTATTGTGAATACTTCAATGATTGGCAGCTTGAGGAAAAAATAAGAGGGCTGCAGGGAGAATAGCATATTATTCATTCTAGAGGGAAGCAACAGGCCTGAATAACATTTTTCCCTCATGTTAATTCCAACCCCCCCCCCCAAAAAAAAAGTGGATTTGTGCTTGGATGAATCCTGTTGGACCTATTTTCAAAAGATTGTTGCCATCAGCATAAAATGATAAAATGAGAGAAGCATTGTTAACAATCAAGCCTATGAAAATGTTTAGCAATTGTTCATATTACTCATGAGTCATAGTACTGTATATGGAGTGGTTTGTTACTTATCTGATAAATCATTGGCTAGACCAATACAATCATCTTGTTATATTCATGTAAATCTCATGATTAAGAGGTTGCCATTATGTAATCAGTTCTTGATTGCCATATTGATAGTGTATGAACTACAATAGTCCTAGTTCCATGGGGAGTACTATTCACATCTGTCTTGTGAAGTAATCCTGCTGTTCAATGCCCACCCTTCCATCACTGTTGCAAGAAAGAAACTACTAAGAAGAAAAAAATATAAATGCAGAAATACTGAACTTAAGTCAAGCCAAACATCTAACAAATTCTTAGTATTAAATGGTTAAAAAAATCAACAACACATATTGCATAAAAAGGGTGAATAAAATTGATTGACCTCCTGTTGGCCTTGTCATTCTCTTTAAGTGAGAAGTGCTTTTGAAAAGGGCTGAACCCAGCTTCCAATCAGTGCCCAACTGTAAATCAATAATTCAACGTGAAGTGTATTCCCGAGCTTTACTAGCAATTGCAGATGAAATTAATGGCAGCCCAGAGAAGATGAAAGGGATGACTAGGAGAACAGTATTATTTTAACATGAATGATGCTGACAGAGAACCTCAGTGGTATGGTGATGAAAATTCAAATACTATTGGACTTCACAAAACCAAATTAGTATTCTCAGCAAATTGTGCATAAATCAAATCTGTATGTTTACACTGATAACTTATTCTTTCTATTATCTTTTGGAACAGCATAAATTAACAAACATTTGTCAGTGCTGAGGGCCTCCTTATATATATTTTTATAATATATTTTCCCAAGATAGACAAGATGGACTGTAATATGTCATTTGCAATGGGGTCCTGGTTTTACACAGTTTAATACTGTATTTACCTAGGATAGTAGAGGTGAGATATGATATCTCATTTTTAGTGTGCTTCTTCTTTTATAATGTACTTTCTAGGACAGATCGTCTTCGATCCAACATTTCCTTTTCAGTGGGGTTCTGTTGTAGGTCCTGTTTATATAGTTTTGCAATATTTACCTAGGATAATTCAGCTGAAATGCAACATCTCATTTTCAATGGGGTCCTGCTTTGACACATGTTTGTACTGTATAGCACTGCTCAGCTGCTATTTTGTTTTCAGTGGGATCATACATTTACCAATTTTTGCTCTGTGTTTACCCAGGATAGCACAGTTGAGATGCAATATCTTGTTTTCAATCGGGCCCTTATTTTCCCCATTTTATAATGTATTTTTCCAGGACAGCCCAGCTGAAAAGGCAAATTACATTTTCAATGGGGTCCAGCTTTTACAATGTATTTTTCACATGCTAGGGCAGCATAGATGCACAGTTCAGTGGGGCTGTGCTGCACTGGGATCCTGCTTTTACACATTTTTACTATGTAATTACCCAGGATAGAGCAGATGAGATATCTCATTTTCAGTGGTGTCCTGCTTTTATACATTTTTAGATTGTCTTTACTCAGAATAAGCCAACTGAAAAGAAACATATAATTTTCAGTGGGGTCCCACATTTTCGCCCACAAATTTCTAACTGTCTTACTGACTAAAACATAATTTCATGCCACATGTGCAAAAACACACTTTGACCAGGATTTGAAAAACTACACTTATCAAGTTTATAAGGTGGTGTGAAAAAAATGGCTATGTTGAAAATGTTGGGGTCAAAATATTGAAAATTGCCAAATTTATGAGTGGGCACTGAAAAAAAATCAACATACCTTCATATCTTTGTTGTTTTATTTTTACTATTTTGACCCCACATTTTCAACATAGCCTTTTTATTACCACACCTCATGAAGCCAGTAGTTAAACATTTTGAAATGCCTCCTGAAAGGTGATTTTATGGAGTGATGGCAAAATCACCTTTCTGCCGGATGTGAAAAGTTTCACCTACATTGTTCAGGAGGTGGGGTCCCAAAAAGACCATGTTGAAAGAAAAAAAAATGACCAAGTTATGAGTACAAGTTAAAAATGCATTGAAATACATTGCAGCTTACCTGATTTCCTCAGCTCCTGGTCAAGCATTCAAGAGGGAAGACTATCTCTGGTCCAGAGATGATACTGCCACTGGACCCCTGCTTGGTAAAAAAGAGGTAGGGGTGTGGGGTGGTGGGTGTTGAGTTGGGTGGTCAGGTGGGGATCTGGTAGTGAGGGGCAGCAGTGGCAACAGTCATCGATGGACCATTCTCTTTTTTACAGGGTGTAAAAAAAAATACATCAATGAATGGTTTTCTGTATTTCAGGTCCCATCACTAGGGATTAGGCAGCCCACTCTTGGGCTCATTTACAGGGCATGGGAAGTGATGGGGAGGTGGGAGGGATACTTGGAAGAGAGTGTGATTGCTTAAAAGGGGTACAGGGCACAGGAAGTGATAGAGAGCTGAGAGGCATATTTGCAGAGGGCAGAATTGTTTAAAAGGGCAACTGAAAGTTGAGCAGGGGTTATGTGTAGCCAGATGTATTGCAGGGGGAGGACAAGACACAGGCTGATCATGATGCTATTCAGCTGCTTGCTGGGTGGCATCATGCAGATCAAAGCAAAGAACCACTTGTGATACAGGTGGCCCTTTCTTTGAACTTGAAGAAGTTTTGAACCAGCAAGCTCAGAAGAGTGTCATGATCAGCCTGGCTGATGATAGGTCTGACACTGTTAGGCCCACTGCAGACTGCACTGCATTGGACAGACAGTGACACACTTCTCAAATACACTATAATAGCAATATTTAACTCCTCTGTAACTCCTTCTGCCACTTTGCTATTGACTCCCCTTCCCGCTCCCATCACTGTGAACTCTATCGCTCTCTAACCTTCCTTCCACTGTCTCACAGACGCATCTCTCACTGTGCCAAACTAACCTCCAAATTCTGGTTTGGGGGGCTCCCCTCCTATCTCTCATCCTCTCTCTACACTCCACCTTCCCCCACCCACTCTCTCAGATCAAATGATGCCTGCACCTTGACGGTCCCTTGCCACTCCACCCTCATCAGTCAGACTGGTTTTGCCCATTGTTTCCCTAAAATCTGGAATTGCCTCTCTCCTGAAATACGTCACTCCTCCTCCAACTACTCCCTTACCTCTGCCCTACACAATTACCTTTCCCCTCAGCTGTTCCTGCTTTAACCCACCTTAATACCTATCCCCAGTTTCTGCCTTCCTACCATGACCCCCCCAGCAGTGTTCTCAACATCCTGAAGGGGGAAATCAGGAAATGGCTGCCCCTTCTCCTGATATTCAGTTCTTGCCTCTCCCCCCTCTCTCTCCCCTCCTGCCCTTCTGGGTCACCAGTGTGCACAGCCTAACCCCATACTTTTTATTCCAACAGCAACTGCATACTACCTCGAGCCTGCTCCTGGTGCACTCATGCACTATAAATGGTTCTATCACATTATTACTGTTTTGTATGTTCATATGTTCTTTTGTATGATTTTAGACATGTAATTTACCCAATGTTCCACTACTGTTTATTGTACAATTACCTTGTGTTCCAGCTGTTGCACAATCTTACAATGTTGTATTGTTTGTACTACCCACATACTATTGTAACTGATCATCCTTCACAACCCTATGTAACCCCTCCCCCAGGTCACACCGTGAGATGAACAACTTGTTGTTTAGTGTGCCCTCCTGGTGAAACTTTTCAATAAATAAATAAATAATAGTGCAAGTGCAAGCACAGACATAACAAGCATTTGTCAGTGCCGAACGTTCGCTTGCAGGTATTTGCAGTGGTGTTTGGCATGTATGGTGCTTTACCCTAATGCCCTGTGCGATTGCTGGTATTTGCACAATAAATTGTCAGCATGACCTTTTTGTTACCCCCATTGTGCGCTACATAGGTGGAATCACGTTTTGGGCAGGATGTGAAAAATGACAGCTGTACTGCTCATAAGGAAGTGTGGTAAAATGCCAATGTTGAAAATCTGGAGTGGAAATATTGAAAATTCGCAAACCTATGAGTGTGCATGGAAACTGTGCAACGCACGCTCGTAAAACAGTCATTTTTAGGAATTTTTTCACCAAATTTTCAACATTGCCATTTTAAAACCTCTGCTAATGAACAGTGTCACTGTGATTTTCTTACTGTGTCCCATACATTGATTTCGCACGCCTACTGCACCATTGTGCACTACATGGGGGGAAAGACGTTTTCAGCAGGATGGGAAAAATGACAGCTGTACTGCTCATAAGGAGGTGTGTTAAAATGGCAATGTTGAAAATCTGGAGTGAAAATATTGGGAATTTGCAAGCTTAATAGCGTGCGTAGGAACTGCACAATGCACACTCGTAAAACAGTTATTTGTAGGAATTTTTTCACCAAATTTTCAGCATAGCCATTTTAAGATCTCTGCTCATGAGCAGTGACACTGTGATTTTCTTAATGTGTCCCATACACTGAGTTCTCTCACCGACTGTGCCATTGTGAGCTACTTGGGCGGAAACACATTTTGGGCAAGATGTGAAAAATGACAGCTGCAGTGCTCATAAGGAGGTGTGGTAAAATGGCAATGTTGAAAATCTGAAGTGAAAATATTGAAAATTCACAAACTTATGAGCGTGCGTAGGAACTGCGCAACGCACGCTCATAAAACAGTCATTTTCAGGAATTTTTTCACCAAATTTTCAACATAGCCATTTTAAGATCTCTGCTCATGAACAGTGTCACTGTGATTTTCTTAATGTGTCCCATACATTGAGTTTGCACACCAACTGCGCCATTGTGCGCCATATGGCAGAAACACATTTTGGGCAGGATGTGAAAAATGACAGCTGTACTGCTCATGAGGAGGTGTGGTAAAATGGCAATGTTGAAAATCTGGAGTGCAATATGCAAATGTACGAGCGCATGAGAACTGCGCAACGACGCTTTAAAACAGTCATTTTAGGAATTTTTTCACCAAATTTTCAACATAGCCATTTTAAGACCTGTGCTCATGAACAGTGTCACTGTGATTTTCTTAATGTGTTCCATACATTGATTTCGCACACCGACTGTGCCATTGTATGCTACATGGGCGGAAATATGTTTTGGGTGAGATGTAAAAAATGACAGCTGTACAGCTCATAAGAAGGTGTGATAAAACGGCAATGTTGAAAATCTGGAGTGAAAATATTGAAAATTCACAAACTTACGAGCCTTCGTAGGAACTGCAAGAACGCACATTTAAACAGTCATTTTTTGATTCTTTTGCACCAATTCAATATGGGTTTGGGACTTTTCTCATATGAATGATGTCACTGTCATGGTGTTATTTGAGGCTGAAGGGTGATTTCATGCAGTGACTGCGCAGTGCCTGCGAAATCACCCTTCGGGCCCGAATAACACCATGACAGTGACATCATTCATGAGAAGGGGTCCCAAAAACCCCATGTTGAAAATTTTGTGCAAAAATTTCAAAAAATGACTGAGATATGCAACAAAGTTGAAACCCCCCTATCTAGCCCATTATACAGCTTACCGGCATTTCCTCAGTTCGCGGTCGGCTTTGAAGAGTGCAGACGTGTTCCTGGTCCACCGAAGATTGTCGTGCTGGAGTCCAGAGGTAAGTATGGGGTGAGGGGGTGTGGGGAGGCTGGGTGCGCAGTGGGTGGGTGTGGGTTGTGGGAGGGGGGCTGGGAGACTCGCCGTGGAACCGTTTTTATTTTACAGTTAAAAAAAAGATGACGGGACGCTTGCTACTGGGGTGGGCTCTCAGCGTGGCAGAAGATGTGGGGGAGCCGAGGAGCCGACGGGGATTGGGCACCCCTGTCTGCAAACTATACGCTGGGGTGCCGATGAGCTGACGGGGGATTGGGCACCCCGCCGGCAAACAAATGCGAACGCTTGCCACACTGGGGTGGGCTCCAGCATGGCAGCAGGATGGCTTTGGGGGCGGAGCCGACGGGGATTGGGCACCCGTCGGCAAACCTCTTGCCACGCTGGGGTGGGCTCCCCAGCATGGCACAAAAGCTTTGGGGGCGCGTGACACGCACGGGGAGCGCATGTTCAAGAGGGACGGTGGCAGTGCTTCAGTATGGTGCGGTGCTTTCCTTGAAGCAGAGGAACACCGCTGTCATAGCTGAGCCTGCACCCATTGGTGCAGGATTCACCATGCCTGCTCAAGGGAGTATGTATTGATGGAGAGACACACTCTGTGTAGCATTTCTCCCAAAACGCTTCCTTGAGCATGCGCTCAAGCAAACGTAAAAAGGACAAAAAAAAGTAAAGTTTTCTTCAAAAAGGAATTCATTTTGTTTTATATTTTATTTGCCCAGGATAGCCCAGCAGGGCTGCCACATCTTAATTACAGCAATTACTGCTTCTACCTAGTTTTTCAACTTACTGTGTCTTAACTGATGGATTTAGGACTTTAGGACTTATGCACAATATAGTATGCAAAAAGAGTAGCACCATTTTCGCACTACAAAACATCTGAACTATGTTGTGTTAAACGTTTATTTGATCAAACATAAGCAATGTAACTAGGCAACCCAATAATTGTTCTAAACACTTGCAATACACATTTACCCATGTTTTCTTACTAATAAAATGTTACATAATTGCAATTTGAAGCTGAAGTTAGGTGCAATCCATTAGCTAATTCCATTTTATTTCAGGTACATAAACCTTCTGAGAAAGTTCTGGTGGTCTTGGGAACCCTCACCAGCTTCCTCCCTCCAGCATATATTCTCTATATTGTACATACATATGCTTGACATAAGATGAAAATGTGCTTGCTCTTAACCATCGGCCTTGAAAATAGTAATACATTAGTCTCCCCTTTGTTCCTGATTTTTACCACTAATGAAAATCATTGCAGAAGTTTTGACATCTTTTTCAGTCAATGGATGACCAAAATATCATATAGAGAATTAGCACATATACTCAGTAAGGTACTGAGAGATATATTTCTTGGTTCTTTTTAGGGAGTGCATTGAATCATTATGCATAAAGTGTTTTTTCAAGGCCCATTTTACGTGGGCATTGTTCTATTGTATTTGCAGTATCTTGATTTGGTATGTTATTACAATAAATGTGTTTGGAATTCAATATTTCAAATCTTGTCCAGGTGATCATTCCCCTTTCAGCTGGTGAAATAAATACCATATAATCTTCCAATGTGTGTGAAATTAAATTTGATTTAAACCATGGAGCACATTTTTGATCTTTTATTTTTTTCTATGTCCATTTCTTGCCTCCTCATATAACTTTGTTTTAATAGATGTTCAGTATTGAACAGAAATATCATTTGTTTTCTGACAGTTAGTTCAAAGGTGATATAAGCTAATTTTGGTTAGGGTTGAAGTTACTGCATTTAGCCGACGAGATTTTATATATTCAAATTTAAACTTTTTTTTTTCTGCAGGCACTCAAATTGAATTTATTTTTTCTATTACTGATTATCCTTAACCAGTATGTGAGCAGTCTAAAATCTATTTGTGTTTTTAACAGTATTCTTCCTAACTCTGCCCTTACCAATGGTGCTGATGTTGTTACTAGGATGCTAAAAAGAGCCTTATAAAAGTATAGTAAAGGAGTTTCTAAATTATTAGAATAATTAGGACCCCAAATGTCTGCTCAATAAAGTAGTATGGGGTTAATCTTCATTTTCCTGCTCTGAGTGATGCATTTAAGGTATGACCACCATATATATATAATTAAATCTTAGTATGGCCTTTGCCACATTCTTAGCCTTTGAGGTTTGTTCATAGAAATGTTGCATCCATTTACTATTGCTGTAACCTTGATTCCTAGCTACAGTACATTCCACTTGTACGCCATTTGGATATGTGCATTTTTCGGTTGTATGCTCAAAAATGTAATGTCCCAATTTTTTCCCTATACATGCCATTATAAATTGTCCACTTATATGCAAGCAATTTTTTGGTTGTATGCACAAATTTGGGCTCAGTTTTCTTTGTTTTCTGCTGTGACAGGGTGATAATTAGTGTTAATCGGTCTCCGCAGTACACATAGCAAGATCTAATAGAAGCTAAATGTGGCAATTGATGATAGCTAAGGAACAAACAGCTTTCTTCTGCTTGCTATTAATGATTGCTAATCTGTTGTCTGAGTGCTCTTAATGCTTGCGATTAGCTCTGCATTCCATTCTTGTCACCATTGATTAAGTTTCACAGAAGGTGCTGTGCTTTAAAAAAAAATCCAGCTCCTTGAGAAGTCAAAGCTGACTGGTGTGTCCTGTACAGAACTAGCTTGCGACGTCTCTTGTGTGGGCAATACAAGAAGCACTACAAGAAGAGTGGAATAGAGGCTATCACTTTATTCACGGTGAAAATGCAGTCAGACTTTGTTGCTTCGCATGACTGGCTCAGTAATGTTCAACCTGACATTTTGTGAGGGTACTTGATCTCCAAAATTTATAACATGGACAAAACTTGCCATTTTTAACATTAACATTTAAAAAATGAAGCTTTGTCTGGGCATAAGTTGAGCTGATTTTAATGTAATGCATGTATAGTTCTACTCTTTGTGTTCAGTAAACTCTTGAGTATCACAGCAGTGTCTTTCTCCTTTATTTAGATAGTGCTCTGGTTGTATGCACATTCCAGTTGTATGCACATTTTCAGTTTGTCATGAGCATGTGCATACATCCAGAATCCACTGTATATGGTGCCTGATTCCAGGGTGACTTGCATATGGCACAAGGTGATTTACGATGAACCCCATGGCTTAAATCACACCTTGAGCCATGAGATACACAAGTCATGATTCCAAGATGTGGCATGAATCGTGCCACATGCAGGTTGCACCAAAGGTGGGCTACACCACCCACTATGCCTGCAACCCACTGCAGCATGGTGCAAGGGTGGGTTATGGCAGCAACTGCACTCTATTCTGAAAGAGCAGCTGCTGTAACCCACCTACACAATTCCAAGACCCCTTATAACACTGCAGAGTTAGACCAGCATGGAGGTGGTCTAAGGGGCATCCATTCTGGCAAAATGATGAATGCCCCCCCACAGCACTGTGGGAAGCACATAGCCCTGCTTCACATTCCCCCCAGCAAAGTCATGCTCCCACCCCCAAATGTCAGGGACCTCCCCAGGGTCCATTTACTGTACTGCCCCTCAAATACCTGTGCCACCTGGCCAGCCCTCCCAATGCCCCTAGGTGATTGCGGGTGCATTTTTGGGGTGGGGCTCTGGGGGCAGCAAATTGTGGTCCATGACTTGCGGCACCCAAGTCTATTGCACTTGTCCTGTGGCACTAGCCTGCGGCTTCTGCATGTCATGGGACATAGGTGCTGGGGACCCTACCTGTCTTGGAATATGGTGCAGGGTCCCTGGCATAGTACTGCATGGTGCAACTCACATAAGCCCTTGAGTTGTACCATGTGACTTGGAATTGGACCCCTATATTCTTTAACAATTTCTATTTTTTCTGTATTCAAGAAAAATGACAAATGATTCATGTTAGTTCCAAAAAATCTTTATTTTAGTTTTGTTAAGACGGATTTTTAATTCCAATTTATCACAGTCAGTTCTAAATTTGTTTATTTTCTGCTGAAGATATCTGTGAGGGAAAGAGAGAAAATAACAATATCATCAGCATAAGTGAGTGATTGACATGATTTTTTTTTTTTTATTTTAGGTGAGGCAAACTGTAGGTCCTCATCACATTGTAGAAATTAATCTATATAAATACTGAAAAAGAGTTTGTGCCAGTAGGCATCCCTGCGTAACCCCTTTGTTTGTAGTGAAAGGATCAGTTAGATTTCTATCATTATCATATCTAATAACAATTTTGGTGTCTGAATATAATTGATACATTAGGATTAATAGTGAGTGATCTATTCCTTTCTCTATCATAATTTTCCATAGTAATGCTGTTATTTATTAAATCACAGTCTGATTCAAAGTCCATATATAGGGCATACAGTTTAATTTTTAAAACTGAACTATTTTTCTAATACATTTGAAAAGCAGTAAATATTATCAGTTGTTGAAAAGACAGCTCTAAAACCTGTCTGTTATTGAGATAGTAGTTTGATCGTATCTAACCGCATTGTTAACCTATTTGGTAGTGTTCTTGTAAATATTTTAGACATCATGTCCAGTAGACTAATAGGTTGGAAATTGCTAGGATCATAAACTACCTTTTGTATGTACTGGTACAATTATGTTTGTTTCCCATGAGGGAGGAAAGGATTTTTGTATGAGACAAGTATTGAAGAAATTGATTAAAATAGGGACCCATAAATTTATATTCTCCATATATACCTCACTTGGAATGGTGTCTGGACTTGGTGCTTTATTTATTGTAAAGTCTGATATGGCCTCTTCCATTTCTGTAATAGTAAAGTTCAAAGAGGTGGTAATAGAGTCAAATAAAAGATGTTGTATTTCATTACATTTTTCCATATGCACTAACAATATAAAAAGTGCTTTATAGTGTGTTATTCACATCTCCTTTGGAATATCAACTAATAGAGAAAATTGAAATGTGTTTACACCTTTAATGACCATAATCCAAAAACTTTTGATTGTTGTTTTCAATTGTGTTAAACATTTCAAGCCATTGTCTCTTCTGAAAATCTGGTCTTTGTTCATTCAGAAAAAAATTTGTATTATTTCCTAACAACATTGAGATAAATTAAATTGTTTTTGAAGGGTGTTTTTTGTCCATCTGACTAAGCTCATAAGTTCCCTTTTAGCTTGTTTACAGGATTCATTAAACCGTAAATACATTTTAATGGTGTTACTATTTATGTTTGTCTATAATTTTTGCAATATAAGAGCAAATAAAGATTTCAGTCTACCAGCCATTACTGATGTTTGTATGGTTACACTGATCTTGTCTGTATTCACCTAGCTTCAAATCCATATAAAATATTATTAACTGAATATATCACTTAGTCTGTGATTCATAATCTTTGTTTCCCTGGTACGATAATTAATAGAGGAGGATTGGCTACATTTTCAAAAATTGTACAGTTACTTTGAGTAATGATTTTCAAAGAGTGTGAAGGGTGCTCACTCGCAGCTGTCATCTTTATTTTTAAAGATTCTTATGTATAGTAACTTTCAGTGTTACAATTTGTGTAATCAATCATGCTTTGCCCATTAGGAACAAAATAATGTGTGTTTTCACTCTCATCCTGTCTAAGCTTGCCGTTTAATAGGAGCAGTGCACTATCCTTTATAAATCCCTGCATTTATTTCCCTTTTTCATTTATGTTATTATCACTATTATTGTGTTTTCCAATATAGTCCAGATCAATGTATGATTCTATTGGTATAATGTTATCAAAATTAACAATTCTTGCATTGAAGTCACCAGCAATCAGTAAATTTGCATTGGGGAATTTATAAGTAACAATCATTAAGTCAGTATTCTACTTTGTCCAGATATTATCTGTTTATTGTGCAATATTTTTGGGGGGAGGGATGTAGACATGCGTTAGAATAAAACTCTTATCCCAATTCAGTACAATTATGTTGCAGGTTTTTTTTCCTCACTTTGACAATATTGGCTATCTGTATCCCCTTTTCTATCTTACTATATATATATATATATATGGTGAGACCCCAGTTCCTCTTTCAAATTTCTTAAAATTAATTACTGGTGAAGTAATTACTTCATAACCATTTATATTTACCACTTCTGTATCCCATGTTTCTTGAAACAGAATTACAGAATGTACTAATGAAGGTATACCATTCCTTGTCTGAAAGTTTACTCATAAGCCCAACCACATTCCATGAGAGAAAATTTGCACTGCCATTGGCCCTTTCTATAACATCATTAGATTTATCCCTTTTTTCTAAAGGAAAAATGAGTCAGACATTAGAGTGACCATGATCAGACACAATCTCTACATCATTCATATATGCTATGAGAATATCTGGATGTTCCAGTTTACTCACTTTCATCATAATCAATTCTGCTAGGGAGGCAGTATAGCACAGTGGTTTAAGGCTCTGAGCTATAAATCTGGAGATATGGGTTTAAATCCCACAGCCCCCACTTGCATACTGTGTGACCCTGGGCAAGTCACTTAACTTCCCTGTGCTCCCAGGGCACACCTGTAAACAAGCTTTCAGCTTAGTGTGCTACTCCTGGTTAAACAATTGGGGAGAAAAAGTTCTGCTGATTTTACATATAGATCAATTTGATTTCCATTCTCATAATTATAAACTTTCTTAATATAGTGAAAATCTCTTTGACTAATGTTAAGTTTTAGGATCCCAGCTAACAAAGGGATAATAAAGGAGGCTAAGGTATTATTATTTTCCCTCAATTGTCTTTCTATGCCAAATACCTACAAGATATTAGAAGTAATCTGATTTGTCTCCTGATCAAGATGACAGTTTGAGCCAAAGTTCCATTTTATAGAAGGGAGATCATATTGAAAAACTCTTAATTCCAAAGTAGATCTCTTAATTGATTTGTATTGAATACTAGTCTATCCATAGATCGCCAGGTTACTGGCAAAGCTTTTTCCAAGCCTAATAGAGCCAATGAGTTTTGCTTTAACCAAAACTGCTTTGCAAATCCACTGCACAGTGGCAGTCAGCGCTATGCTGGCATCATCATGCACATGCCACAGTGGCCAGTTGCTGGGCAGGTAGGCACATGGCCCATGTGCAGTGTTAACCATGGATGCCACGACCATGGGATGCACATGCACATGCCACACCAATGTGCACACAGGGCAGCAGCATACGGCAGATATGGAGGTGGGTGGTTCAGGAACACTGCATGGTGGCACGGACACCGCAGACATGTGGATGGCCCTGCTGAGCTTGCACAGCAGACACAGGCTGAGCGTTAGCCTCAGGGGGTGTCACAGATGGTCCCCCAGGGTGGCATTGTGGGAACATGACCAGGTCCTCACAGGTGTCTGCAGGCCCCCAAACATGTCCACTCGAGGCATGCTCAGAATGCCTACAGCAGACCCAGGCATCGACACAGTGGGGGTCGCATGACACCGGGCCAGTGGGATGGAGACTGTGCTCCACAGAGACTGTGGAAGATGGCCATGCACCAGGGAGGCCAGTCTTGCTGGTCCAGCTGTGACCGCAGTGGTGAGCCGGTCCATGGCGGCGGTCATGTCTACCCACATTTGCATGTTCTCTGCCAGGAGCAGGGCAAAGTCCCTGTTGCACCACTGTGCTGGCTGGTGCAGCTCCTCATGGAGTGCACACACCCCTGCCATGACCAGCACCTGCTGTTCAATGGAGGCCTAGAGCAGACAGGTGAGCTTGTCCAAGGGGTCATTGCCCTGGGGTGCATGGGCACTCTGCCAAACCACAGTTGTAGCCCAACCCTGTGGCCCAGCCCCCTGCGAAGGTGGGTGCTGCACGGTGGGTCCCTCCTGGGGCTGGATGTCATATGGTGCATAGGGCAGCCTACTCCAGCCTGTTGAAGTTGGGCCTGCACGATGGTCCTCATTCTCCTCTCTATCAGTCATGCTCTCTCCTGTGGGGAATGACATGTGTCAGTACAGCCTGGTAAATCCCCCTCCACCCCCCCCATTCCACCCTCCCAACAGCCCCGCAGCATTCACCATACCTCTAAGAGATGCAATACAGGTCCATACCCTGTGCATACCTATGGTGCCTTTATAGTGCAACATATGCAAATGAGGGGTTCACAACTGTAATGAGATGCAAATGCAGTGGATGCACAGTGGATAGGCTAATAAGCTGATTTGCATATTGCAGCTGAATATCATGAAGCTGTGCATTGTGCAATGAAGTTGTGCATGCACAAATCAAGGCACAACATTGTGATGTGCGCGATAGGCTGTGCCATGTGCATGCACATGCTGGCATCATGCACACCGGTGGCATGGCTGACTCACACTGCGTTATAGGCAGTAAAGTGCCCATCCGCTATTGCACACGTGGCACTCATGCGCTGTATGGCCTACAGCGCTCGGGTGCACAGTGCCAATAGCGCTGTGGTGCCATGACACAGATGGCTCCTCTGCACTATGGGTGTCATGGAACCCCTGCGCTATGGGTATCATGGCGCCCCTGCACTATGGGTGCTATAGCGTCCTTGCGCTATGGGTGCCATGGTGCTCTTGTGCTATGGGACCATGAACTGAAGATCCCACATGCCCCTACCTTGCACCATGCATGCCATGCCCAATGGTGCTGTGGTGCAGGCTGCGCAGGCTGACCCTTGACCCCACGGTTACCCTTTGCCCTTCTGGGTGCCCTGTGGCATGTGGCAGCACTGCACAGTTGAATCGCGCATCTCCATGCCTGCATGATAGGTAGTGGCAGTGCATTGTAGCACATATGGCTCTTGCACTGCTGGGTGCCATTTTGTGTTGCCAAGCAAGCTGCAGACATGCCATGCTGTACAGGTCCCAGGGCTCCCAACTGGACCCAGGTGGAGCTGGTACACCTGGTAGAACTCATGGAGCCACATGCTGGCAACTTGTTCAGCCAGGTGCCCCTCAATAGGCCTCAGATTGAGGTTTGGCAGGAGGTAGCAGAAGGTCTGGAAGAGGCCACAGGTGCCCAGTGCACTGAGGAACAGTGCAGGCACCTCTAGGGTGACCTGCAGTGGAGGGACCCTGAGTGGCTATGGACACTGCAGGCACGTGTCCAGACAGGTGCTGTGCCTTGGCCTGGTAAGTGAACATTGCCTGTGCCCATTCCCATCCGGTGGTCCATGAGGTGGTGCCATTGGCATGCCATGCTGTGGGGGGGCTGGGTCTGCACATCCTGTTGGCTGTGGTGGTACACCATGGATGCCCTGTGCCACTGCACCACTGACACACTGGGCAGGATGTCACACTGTGCAGGGGGGGCCTGTGGTGTTGCCTGGTACTGATGTGTCTTTCTCCATATTTCCCTCCTAGGCCCTGAAGATCGGAGGCATGCCCATCTCACAGGTGCTGCGGTTGGGCCAGGATGGGCCACCACAGGGAGCAGTGTGCCAGTTGCAGGCCACATGGGCAGTGCTGCTGGACAGCCATGAGGTGCACCACAGCATGCAGGTAGGCACTATTCCATGCTTCTTTGTTGTGCAGGGTGGGCAGGGGGGTGGGGGCGGGTCTCGGCCCTCTGTGCGCATGGCCCTCCAGCTGTGCACTGCCTGCGGTCTCCATTGCACCATGTTATGGCTATCACACAAGTGGGTGGCTGCTGCAGGTGGGCTGTGGGTGCACCTGGGACCTGGCTGTGCTACTGCCATCCTCCTGCATAGCCATGCCATCTGCCTGCCATGGCAGTGGTGTGATGTGCATGGGTAGAGTTGGTGTGCACTGATCTGCATGGCTGTGTGTCCTGGGGTATGTGGCTTGTGTGGGCGCACTCACTGTGGGTGGCTGTTTGCTGGCACAGGGGTGCATGTCACTGATGCCCACTGGGCACAGTGGGTGGGGTACAGCGTTCTGGACATACACTCATATCGTGTTCACTTCTTTGTCCTAGGTGTCAGTCCCACTGATGTCCACGCAAGGCTACTGAGGCAGATCCTGTGTGTGTCATCTGCCACACTCTGGGTGGTATGGCTGCTGGGGATATTGCAGTGCAGATGGTGGTGGCCATGACAGTGACGGCCTACTGTGGGGCACAGACAGCCATAGGGCCTATTGGCCCACTTCATTTCCCCTTCCCTGAGCCCCTCCCTTGTCTCCATCTGTTGCCTTTACCCCTGACTCCTTGTCTCCCTTCCCTGACCTCCCTGTTTGTGGGTGGTCCCACCATTCCCTGTTCACATCACCCTGTTCCTTGTAAATATATGTATAGTTTTATATTTCTTTTGCAATATATTATTTTATGGTTAACCATCTGTTTCTATGTCTGCTTTGCAGCTGGTGTGTGGAGCCATGCTGCAGTGGTGTGTCTGGCTGCTGTGTGGTACGACTGGGTGGACCGGGGGTTGTACCTGGTGGTGCTCCGACATGGGATGGGTGGGTTGGCTGTGGCCTGTCATTTCAGGTCGTGTGGTGTGTGCCTTGTGTGCTGTTCACCTGTGTGTTGCTGGCTGTGGCCCAGGTGGCGTGTCCTGTGTCTCCCTGTAGAGGTTGCAGTGTCTGTGCAGCAAAGGCCATTGTTGCCACCCTGCCACCATGCCCCACTGTGGTACACATGGTCAGGGGCCTACTGCCACCTCGTGCTCCCTGGTTGGCGTGGCCCCATGTGCCTACCTTGCCTCTCACTTGGTGCACTCTGTGCCCTGGTGCTGGGCCCTCCATCCCCTGTGGCTTGCTGCCTGCTGTGCCTTTTGCCTGTCCATGTGTGTCCTGGGGCATGCCGCTCTGCACCTTGCAAATCACTGGCTGCTGCTGCTGTTGTGCTTCTTGGCTTGCTCCCCTGCTCATCCCTGGTTGCGCTATTGCAATTCATGACATGCTCCCTGGTGCATCCCTGGTTGCACTGTGGCACATCCATGTGATATTCAGCTGCATTGCACAGGCACATCCTGTCATGTGCAGCCTCCGAATATCATGCCAGTTGCACCATGGCACAGTGATTTTGCGCAGAGCCCTTCATGCACCTGCCTCTGGTGCATTTCTGAATATCCAGCCCCTAGTGTGTATTTTACAGAATCAGAACTGCTGTGTTGGGCAGAACAACTACAGCAAGGCAAGCAGGAGGAATTAGTGACAGGGCAAGGTGGAAGGTGATACAAAACTTCATGAAAGGATCAGAAGTTTTGGTATGAGCTGGAGTGGGATGTGAACTCATGCAGGAGGGAGGAGAGAGCTTTGAGTGTTGACACATTATGGATATTGGGGGGGCATTCCATTGTTTAAGACAGCAGAAGGAAAACCAGCCAAGGTGGAGTGGTGGATAATAGCAAAGATACAAGAGTCAGCATTCCAATGGGAATATGAGTTTGGTGATGAGGCAGCAATGATGGAAGAAGGGTATGAGGGGAGATTACGAGGTCAGAATTTAGCCATGAAAATAGCAGAATGTGACAGACATCTGGACTCCAGAGACATGAGGGACTTGACTTTGTACAGATCACAGTGTTGAGTGTGAGAGGGGGCAGGATAATATGAAGCAGCAGAAGGAGTTGTAAAGGATGTCCAGTCTGGCCAGGCTAGTTTTGGGGGTGGCACTGCAGACTACATCTGCATAGTCAAAGGTGGAAAGGACCATTTGCTGTACAATAGCATGTCGGGCTGATGGAGGAATGCAATCCTTATTTCTATATAGAGCATCAAGCTTGAGGTGTAGGTTTTTATGGATTGAATCCACATGTGCTAAAAAATCCAGATGGTGGTGTAGCCAGACCACACGGTATCTGAAGGAAGTGACATTCTCAATCTGAATGCCTTCCAGAGTGCAAAAATCTGGAAAAGATTTAAGGGTAGATGGCCTCTGTCTAATGCTAAAGGACATGGATACTATCTTTTTAGCATTCAGGAACAGATGATGTGACTGGAACCATTTCTGAACATTAGTGAAATCCTGTTACAGTCTAGCCAGGGCTTCAGTGTGAGAGGAGCTAGACATTTAAAGGCCAGTGTCACCCACATACATATGGATTTGGGAAGTGGAGCAGGCAGAAGGGAGGTCATTAAGAAAAATGGAAAATAATACAGGGCCCAGAACAGAGCCCTTTGGGACATCAGTGGTGATAGGGAATGGAGAGGAAAGGGAGGTGGCAATCTTAACAGATTGGGTTCTTCCTGTCAGGTAGGAGCAAAACCAAGCTGTAGCAGAGGGGTTTAGTCCAGCATCAGAAAGTGTTTGGAGGAGAAGCTCATGGGATACTGTGTCAAAGGCTTTTGCCAGATTGTCAAATATGGCCAAGGTTACGTGACCCAGATCCAGCTTGGAGAGGATGGAGCCTGTGAGGCATATAAGAGAGGTGGTGGTGGAGTGGGACTTGTGGAAATCAGACCTGAAAATGTATGAAAAATGAGGTGTAATCAAGGTAGGTGGTGAGTTGGGCAAAGACAGTGCATTCCTGAAGTTTTGCTAGGATTGGGAGTAGGAAGATGGGGCAATAATTCCCAGGTGAGGTGGGATCACCACCTTTGGGAAGGGGAATGATTATAGAATGTTTCTAAGTGGGAGGAACTGAGCATAGGGTAAAAGATTGAGAGGAGAGGCCAGTGGTGCTGATATAGCAGGTGCCGAGAGGTGGAACAATTTGGGGTTAAGGCCATCTGGTCTCTTACCTTTGGAGGGGTGTAAGGCTAGGAGAACCTTGAAGGCATCATTAGGTGATATATAGGAGAGAAAGAAAATTGAGAGGGGGTGAGGGGGCTGGGAATAGCTGGGGGGGGTCAGAGAATATGGTAGGCAGGCAAGTGGGAAGGGAGGAGAGTAACGAGGAGGCACAAGATGTGAAAAAGTGTTGAAGGTAGCTACAACAGACAGGGGATCAGAGATTGTTGCATTATCTTGGGCAAGAGTTGGGATGGGAGGACTGGATGGGGGAGAGAAGAGAGATTTGACTACCTTCGAGAACTTAGAAGTATGGTTTAGGTTGGAATGGAAGGATGTGAAGAAATATTCTGCCTTGGCATATCTAGAGGCCTTCATACAGGCATTTCATAGTTGCCTATAATGGAAGAGGAGAGTGAAGGTTTTGGATTGTATGTAGGCCTTCCTAGCCTGGTCTCTGGTGCTCATACATGCCAACAATTCAGCAGTAATCTAGGAAAGGTGGGAACCTTTGACCCTGGTTAGCTTAGTGGGAGCATGTTGATCCCATACTTCGATGAATTTAGACTGGAAGTTGCTGAGGGCAGAACTGATGGAGGTTTCTGAGGAGAGGGAGGACCAGTCTGCATGATGTAGGTCATTTAGTAAGGGAGCTAAATTTAGGGAGCGGAAGGAGCATAGATGGATTAATTTAGAGAGGGACTTTAGAATGATGGAGCTTGCGGACTCAGTAAATCATGTGGGGGTCACTAAGGGAGTCTGGGAGTATGCCAGAGTCGATTACATGATGGGGTCAGAGGTGAATGTCCAATTGATCAGAGTGTGATGTGGGGATTTGTGGTTGAGCTGGGTAGGAGAGGCAATAAGTTGGACCAGGTTTAGGGATTTTACTTCAAAGGGTATACTGGAGTTAGTGGATGAGGACCAGTCCACATTTAGGTCACCTAAAAGGTAAAGCTCACCTGAGGTGGTATGAGTGGTAATAGTTGTAAAAAGATCTGGTATGACTTGTGATGGGAGACCAGGGCAACAATAGATGCCAGCAATAAATATGGGTACTGTAAATGGAATGGATAGCTTAATTAAGAGGAGTTCGTATTGAGTTGGGGAGAAGATTGGCAGGACGGGGGAGTTTTGAAGTTAAGTAGATATAAACATTGCGAAACCTCCACCCTTGCTAGGTCTGACCTGTCATATGAGTGAGTAGCCTGGAGTTGCAAGAATGGCATATGTTAATTTCTGGGACAGGCGAGTTTCAGAAAGCACCATTATATCCAACTGCAAGTCTGTCTTGATTGGCTGGTGGAGAGCTAGTTTGGGGAGAAGGATTCGGATATTAAGATGGGCAGTTTTTAAGCCCTTATGAATGTGGGGCGTGAGAGGATGGGTCAGACCGGGGTTTGATTCCGTGTCACCTGCTGAGATAAGGAGGAGGGTGATAAGCAATTTAGAAAATAGTGTAGACTAGTTTGGCAGCTTTAGAGTGAGAAGCATAGGTGGACGGGGGAGGAGGTTGTGGGAAAGCGAAGAGGAGATTAGAGTACTTAAGCATCACTAAACAAGATAAGTGGGTAGCATGGAAGCTTGTCGGGACCACAGGTAGTTGGTAGGAATTGGGTGAGTGGGAAGTGTGGAGTGAGTATGAGAGTAGGATGGGTAGATGTGGGGGGTATGGAGGGTTCAGGAGGGGGTAGAGAGACCAGTAGAGGGAGGTGAATAAGGCCCAGGTAGACAAGGATAATGTGCTGCATTGTGGATGAAGGCTGAAGCTTGGGGTGGTGCAGTAAGGGAAGATAAATTCAGAGATAGTGTAAAAGCTGAATAGCTAGCTAAGGATACAATGAGCACTAGTAGTTTAGAGGTGCAATACCACCAGTGGCCACTAGTTAGCAGATGGATATCAGGAATGATGGCAGAAAACCTCCTAGCAGGCTATGTGGCCCAGAGGGTTAGAGCTGTGACTTGTGACACAATTGGGTCTGGGAGTCACAGGTTCAAGACTACCTTCATGAGAGAAAAGAGTAGTTGGTCAGAATCCAGAAAGAGAATGTGGGGGGTAGGTGAGGCAGCCACTGCGGGAGTGATGGCAGATCACACAGACGCAAACTCTGAGCTCCCAGAGGCACAAAGCTGATTTTCCGTACTTGCTGCTACATGCAGAGTGCGACGGCATCCGTGTCTGGGGGAGAGCCTCTGCATTCTGGCCCTTTTGACCTGAGAACCTTAGGAGCAATGGAGAGAGGTAAGCCCAGACAAGATGGAGTTGCAATGCATGAGTCCACACTACTATACAGCCCCCTATTGTACTGGCAGACTATGTCAGACACAGTCCAGAACTAAACACTAAATACAGAAATACAGCACAGTACATAGCCTTAAGGTACATTGGCAAAATACACATAACCACTTAATTCACAGTCGAGCCTTAAAATACCACTTCAGAAATGCACAGTGTATACAGTTAATTTGGATTAAGCACAGTAATCTAAAAACAATCTCCAATCACATGCCAACACAAACTTGGAGCTCCCCGAGGCAAAAAGTTGATTTTCCATACCTGCTGCTACACTCAGGGTGCGGTGGTGCTCTGTGTCTGGGGGGGGCCTCTGAATTCAGGCCCTCTAGACCTGAGACCCTGCTGCTACACGCACTGTGGATCACCCTTGAGACAGGCAACGGCACTGCAATTTGCACAGGGGTGATCTACAGGCCTCCAGCTCAGGGGGAGGAAGAGGAGGTGGATAAGAGGCTAGTGGATGAAATACATGAGACGGCAACAAAAGGTGAAATACTATTGCTGGGGCATTTTAATATGCCAGACGTGGACTGGACCTTCCTGACAGCTGCCTCAGCCAGGAGCCAAGACATCTTGGACTCCCTGCAGTGAGCAGTCCTCAGGCAACTAGTGCTAGAGCTCACCAGAAACAGGGTGATTCTGGACCTGGTGCTGACCAGTGGAGGCAGAATGACAGAAGTCCAGGACGAAGGTAACCTGGGGTCCAGTGACCACCAAACAGTGTGGTTTAACATGGGTACAGGGTCACAGTCAAGTCACATAAAGGTGAAGATCTTGGATTTCAGGAGGGAAGACTTTGCTAGGATGGAGATAGGTATTAAAGAAGCCCAAGTGAGGAGGGAGGGAGGCAGACGAGTGGGTTGAGGAGCAGTGGGCACACCTAAAAGGGAGCCATGGTAGAGGTAAAAAACCAGTACACTAGGCTAAGGAACAAATGCAAGAGAAGGAGAAAACCACTATGGTTCTCAAAAGAGGTAGCAGAGAAAGTGAGGACCAAAAGGTTGGGTTGCAGAAAGCATAAGGAGACACAGAATGAGGAAGATAGGGTGGTGTACCTAAATTGTCTGAAAGAAGTAGAGAAAGATGTTAGGACCACAAAGACACAAACAGAGGAAAGACTAGCACAGACAGTGAAGAAAGGGACAAGACATCAGTGAAAGAAGTAAATCCGGGTGTAAGGCTGAGAGGGGATGAATTGAAGTGTATGGAGACCTGGAAAAAGCAGAAATACTGAATAAATACTTCCGTTCAGTATTCACTGAAGGAGAGGATAGACAATCAGTCAATCAATCAATCAATCAATTATTCAAAATCTTTATTTTGCCAGGCAGAACATCATTGAGACAAGCTCATTTACAAGTTGGACTTGGGGCAAAACAATTGCCAACAGGGTTAAGACATAACAAGTTGAGTGAACATACATAACAATTACATAGTAGTAATAATAACAACATAATAACATATAACCATCACATATAACAAGATACTTCCACCAGAACATAGCAATACTGTAGGTTCAACAACAGGTAGTGCCATTTAAATACAATTGCATAGATACATATGGACGTAAGGTAATGAGCTAAAGTTTATACAGTAAATATTATTGGAGGAGTCATAGTAGGCAGTAGTGGCAGTTCCTCTAGTGTCAAAGTGCGAAGAAGATTGAGATGTAAGAGAAACATAGAAACATAGAATTTGACGGCAGATAAGGACCGCTTGCCCACCTAGTCTGCCCATTTTCCTACCTAACAGATAAGCTGCAAATCCTAGTTAACCAACAGCTTACTTCCTCCTACCCCCCACTAGGACTGCCTTATGTCTGTCCCATGCATTCTTGAAGACCCCCACTGTTCTTGACTCCACGACCTCCTCAGGGAGGCTGTTCCATGCATCCACAACCCTCTCAGTGAAAAAAATACTTCTCACATTACCTCTGAGCCGTCCCCCCTCTATCTTCAAATTGTGCCCCCTTGTTCTTGCACATCTCTTTTTCTGGAAGATGCTACCCTCTTGGACTTTGTTAATTCCCTTGAGGTACTTGAAAGTTTCTATCATGTCCCCTCTCTCCTCCTTTCCTCTAGGGTATACAAATTAAGCTCCTTAGTCTATCTTCAGATGTCTTCTGGTGCAGACCCTGCACCATTTTGGTTGCCCTCCTCTGGACAGCCTCCACTCTGTCTATGTCTTTGTGGAGATGGGGTCTCCAGAACTGCACACAGTACTCAGATGGGGTCTCACCAACTGTCTGTACAGAGGATAACAACTTCCTGTTTTCTACTATTGATGCCTCTTCCCACGCATCCCAGTATCCCCACAGCCTTCCTTACTGCCTTCTCACATTGCTTGCCCACCTTTAGGTCATCTGATATAACTACCCCAGGTCCCTTTCTATTTTACTGTTGTCAGTATCTCACCCCCATTGTGTACACTTCCCCAGGGTTTTGTTTCCCGTGGCATTACCTTGCACTTCTTTGCATTGAATCTGAGCTGCCATACATTTGACCATTCTTCCAACCTTGCCAAGTCCCTTCTCATCCTTTCCACTCCATCTTGTGTATCAACCCTGTTGCAGATCTTTGTGTCATCTGCAAAGAGACATACTTTTCCTTCCAGTTCCTCTGCAATGTCACTTATAAAGACATTAAAGAGGACCGGTCCCGGTACTGAACCCTGCAGTACCCCACTATTAACCCTCCTTTCTTCACTGTGTATTCCATTTACTACTACCCTTTGCGTCCTGTTGTCTAGCCAATTTTTTATCCAGGCTACCACCTTGGGACCCACTCCAAGGCTGGCTATCTTGTGAATTATTCTTTTGTGTGGGACTGTATCAAATGCCTTGCTAAAATCTAGGTAGGCCATGTCCACAGCCCCTCCCTGGTCTACTACTTTGGTCACCCAGTGAAAGAAATATATTAGATTCATCTGACATGACCTTCCCATCGTGAATCCATGCTGCCTTGGGTCCTGTGCCCCACTGGCCTCTAGGTACTCAACAATTTTTTCCTTCAGAAGTGATTCCATCATTTCCCCTACCACTGAGGTCAAACTAACTGGTCTGTAGTTTCCTGCCACTGTCCTGCTCCCACTTTTGTGAAGAGGAATCACATCTGCCCTGCTCCAGTCCTCGGGTACCACACCATCCTCCCATGATTTGTTAAAGACAGTAGTCAGCGGTGTCACTAGTTCTACCCTTAGTTCTTTTAGAATTCTTGGGTGAATCCCATCAGGCCCCATTGCTTTGTCCACCTTCAATTTAATTAGTTCTTTCAGAACTCTTTCTTCCGTAAATGGACTGGTATCAACCCCTGTCTTCAGAGTGTTTCTCTTGTTTGGTTTAGGTAACTCCCCCATCTCTTCCTTTGTGAATACTGAGCAGAAATATTCGTTCAGTACCCCTGCTTTTTCACTGTCACCCTCTACCCACATTTCCTCCCCTTTATTAAGCTTCAGTATCCCTCCTTTGGTCTTTCTTCGCTCCCTAATGTACCTGTAAAAGGTCTTATCCCCCTTCTTAACAGAATTGGCTATCCTTTCCTCGGTTTGGGCCTTTGCTATTCTGACTGCCTTCCCAGCCTCTTTCTGCTTTAACTGATAAAGTTCTCTGTCCTGCTCCTTCTGTGTTTCCTTATATTTCCTGAATGCTGTTCTCTTCTCCTTAACCTTCCCTGCCACCTCTTTTGAGAACCATAGCGTTTTTTTCCTTCGTGTGTGTTTTATTGATTTGCTTTACACAAGGCTTGTTGCCTCTGTGATGGCTGTTTTGATCACTCCCCATTGTTCCTCCACCCTCCTTCTTGCCTGTTTGCTAGTGCTTTTCAGAGGCACTTCTCATTTTCCCAAAGTCGGCCCTCCTAAAGTCCAGTACTCTTGCTTTTGTAGCTGTGTTTATCGTGAACCACACTGTTTGGTGGTCACTTGTTCCCAGATGGCTACCCACTCTAAATCTGAGATTCTTTCTCCATCCCCATTTGAGAGTACCAGGTCTAAGATTGCTCCTCCGAGTGGGTTCCAATACTAGCTGTCTGAGGCATGCCCCTGTAGGGCATCAAGAATGACCTACTCTTGGATGTGCCTGCAGCAAAGGTGCTCCAGTTAACATCTGGCATATTCAGGTCCCCATCAACAATATTCTCCCTTTTCTGCCATTCTAAGAAAGCCTTCTATCATTTCCTTGTCCATTCCCTCCCCCTGAGATGGGGGTCTGTATACAACCCCCATGCGGATTGTGGTGCCATTTCCTGTCTCCAGGGTGACCCAAAGTGCCTCATCTGCTCCCTGTTTACTCTTTAGTTCTGTTGATTTGATCCCTTCCTTTACATAGAGAGCTACTCCTCTTCCTCTTTTACCCTCCCTGTCACTCCTGTAGATTGTGTATCCTGGTATCCTGGTAAGAGTCCTTTGATAAGTACTGTAGACAAGGCCTGGCAAGTGGGGTGGGAAGAGGAGGGGGGTATAGGGAGTGGGGAGGGAAGGTCAGATGAGATAGGAGAGGGTCGGACATGATGGCCTTGGGAGGAAGGTCTGTTCTAAGGGAGAAACACGACAGATGCCACAGGCAATGGTTGGAGTTTAAGTCCAATATTTGAAGCAAAGACAGATCGTGATGTTGGGACCTTGATTTGGACAATGACAGAAGGGAGGACTCAAATGATGCCTCAGGCTATGGTTGTGGTTTAAGTCCAGAATTTAAAGCAGTGACAAATCGTGATGCTAAGACCTTGACTTAAAGCAATGACAGACCTCAGAGAAAGTCCTCAGGAACAAGGATTTGAAGAGGGAGAATGTAACAGGGGAAGTGAGCCTTAAGGTTTTCTGGATCTTATTCCAGAGCGTAGGAAGAGTGAAACTTATTGAGGTTCTACCAAAGCACGTTTTAACTCTGGGGTAGCCAGAGATAAGATGGTAAGACTTCTGAGAGAATAGACTCTAGGGATGCAGGGAGTTAGGCAGCTTGTGAGGTAATGAGGTAATTTATGAGTGATTGCCTTATATATCCATAGAATAGTATTATTTTGCCTCCTGAAGCTAAGGGAGCTCCAGCCTACGGAAGAATAGATGATGCAGTGGTGCGTGTCATAAGGGACATTCAAAATGAACCCAAGGGCTCTGTGGTATAGGGTATTGAGCTTAGAGAGAGCTGTGCTAGTACTATGGCCATATAGGAAGTTTGCATAGTCTAGGATAGGGAAGAAGGTAGCTTGGACTAGGAGTTTTCTAGCCTCCTGGTTAGTGAGTGCTTGATCCTGAAGAAAATTCTGAGCCTTTGATGCAGTTTCTTAGTGAGTTCTTCAATGTGATCAATGAAGGACAATTTGTAGTCAATCCAGACCCCCAGGTATCTGAATTGTTCCACAAACTCCAGGGCTTCTCCCAAAAGGGTGCTTATGTCAGGAACCTTATCTGGATTTTTTTTTTTTGAAGAGGGGTCATTGGAGAAAAAATCATGGCCTTAGTTTTTTTGGCATTGAGCAGAAGTTTCAAGTTGAGTAGATTTATTTGGAGGTTCTTAAAATAGTTCTGGAGGTCCAAAATGGCTTGATCTGGAGTTGATCTGTCAATGTATAGCACTGTATCATTAGCAAAGAGATGGATACTAGATGACTTTAGGCCAGTGTCAATTTGATTAATATAAATGGCAAAGAGAAGTAGACCAAGTATGGATCCTTGGGGGACACCGCTAAGGAGTATTTTGTTTGGTGATAGGTCTCCTTCAGCCTTGACCTGCTGCTCTCTGTCCACAAGATAGTTTGCAAACCAATCAGATTGTCCACCCCAACTTTCTTCAGGGTCACAAGGGGCAAACCATGGTCCACTGTGTCAAAAGCCTTGCTAAGGTCCAGAAATAAGGTGCATATGTATTGTTTGTTATCAAGTGCGGACTGCCAGTCATTTATAACCTTAGCAAGGGCAGTGGAGGTACTATGCATGGGCTGGAAACCAGATTGGATTGGGTTTAGTAGATTAAAATTTTCCAGATGAGATCTGAGTTGTTTATGTACTACCTTCTCCAGTAGTTTTGACAAGGTTGGGAGCAAGGAGATTGGACGGTAATTATTTAGGTCACAGGGGTCCCCTGATTTGAATAGAGGGATGACATGGGCTGTCTTCCAGACCTTGGGGAGGGAACCCTGATTGACAGACAAATTGAAAAAGTGGGTAATAGGGGGAGCCAAAATATAGTAGGCCAACTTTTGGAAGAAAGGCTCAATCATATCTGCACCTGCACTTTTCGTAGTATCAAGTTGAAGAAGGAGATCTTCAACCTGTTTGATGGTGACCTGACAGAAGGAGAAAGAGTGGTAAGGGTCAATAGATTCCGGATCGTGGCAATCAGATGACTGACTAAGGAACTGTACCCTGATGGCATTTGCTGGGGAGGTATCAAAAGCCATCCCTGCTGTGGCAAAATTATTGTTAATGGGGTCAAGGGTCTCATTTTTATCTGTAGTGTGGGTACCACCAGTTGAAATTTTGTGGAGAAGTGTGCCAGCATTGTTATGGCCTTCTTCCTCCCTTAACATTTTCCAAAACTTAGTAGCAGAGTTAGTGGATGCGTTAAGTTCAGAACAGAAATAACTAGACTTCGCAGCCCTGATAGTTTTCATGCAGAAATTCCTTGTGGTTTGGAAAGCAGACCAGTCTGTGGCCAATTTAGACTTTCTAGCTCTTTTCCAAAGAGCATCCCTATGCCTTAAGGCAGTCTTTTGGTTATCCATGAACCAGGGACAGGATTTTCTATTGGTTCTGCTTTTGGTAAATGGGGCATGGAGGTCTAGGGTTTCAGTAAGTATTTCATGAAGTACCTAGTGTGCCTCTTCCACAGAAGATGCAAGGTAAAATTTCTGCCAGTTAGAATACTGGAGGTCATAGAGAAAAGCATCTGGGCAGAAGTTTTGTTTACATCTCTTATGGATGCATTTAGAGGAAGAGGAGGTTTGGAGTTGTGACGACCTTATGCATGCAATGGCACAGTGGTCACTGATGTCGTTAAAGAATACACTTGAGTGGAAGAAGAGGTAAGGCTTGCTTACAAGGATTAGGTCAAGAAGGGAGCTACACTCTGGATTTTTGGTGTTTGGGTGGGTAGCTTCATTTATGATCTGGGTAAGTCCATGGGCATCACAGAATTCTTTCAGTGGTAAGGAGACTGGAGAGAGCCCATCAAGGTTGAGGTCACCAATTACAGATACTTCTGATGAGGTGGAAGCTAGTACGTCACTTAGGTGTTTGAGAAGAGAGAGAGGTTAGCTGAGGAGGGGAGCCTATAGCACCCACTAATGCAGATAGAGGTTGATTTGGCTGGTTGAATTCTTAGCATGAGGCACTCAAACTCCTTAGGGACTGGGGTCATGTACACCATAGTTGCGGTAATGTTGTCCCAGACATAGATGGCTACTTCGCCTCCCCAGGATTTCCTATCAGTACGAAACAAGTTGTACGAAGGAATGTTCACCTCACAGTCCAGGGTGGTTGGCCTTAGCCAAGTTTCGGAGATTACAAGAACATCAGGAGAGCAGTGGAGGATCCACATTTTGATAGCATCAAGCTTTTTCAGAAGGCTGCAGGCATTCAAATGAAAAAATGATAACCCTTTTAGTAAAGGTAGGTCAGCTGGGGCAGAAATGGAGAGGGGGGGCCTGGGGTTTAATTCAACGTTCCCAGCATAGATGAGTAGCAGCAGGAGCATCTTTTTTATAGCTCTAAGAAGTAGTCAGAATGGCCGAATTTTGCCCCTTAGGTGTGAGCAGTTTCTCAAACTCTTCCCCAAGGCCAAACAGTGAGGCGAGGGGCATTAGTAAGCATACAGAATAGCTTTAATTGAAAGGGAAAACCCATGAGAGAGAGGCAGTTGGTACCCGACATGAGTACAGCAGTATATGGTAGTATGGAGGTCAGGTCAGGTAAGCGGCAGTGGGAGGAAAACATTTAGAAATTTGTGTATAAGATTTAGGTAGCCTCTGAATATGCCTGGGTGTTGAAAATGTTGTGGGTTTAGAGACTCACGGTATGTGACGGTTACACTAATAAGTAGAAATCCTATGCTGGATGGATGAAGCAGCATTTTTGCAGTTAAATTTGAGCACGAGAGAGAGAGAATCACCCCTTTAAGAAGTTGCAGGAAGGAAAGACCCTTTAAGGAGTTGCTGTAATTGACTAGTGTGAGGCCTCAGGGAGCAGGGAGCAGGGATCACTGGGGAAGTGTATTTAATAAAAGAAGGAGGGGAGGTGAGGGGTGGGCAAAAAAACTGTCCGGAGAGCAGTACAGCAAGACAATGCCGAGCTGCGATTTGAAAAAGGTTCCTTGGGTGCTTGCTTTCTCAATGGGGATCTGCAGCATCCAATTGGGAAGTGGCCACAGTCCCCAGGAGCCAGTCCAATTACGGGGATTAAAGCCTGACAGCTCTGAGCTAGGAGCTGACCAATCAGACCTGCTTTTCTTGGTCAGGGGGTGGCGGGCTGGATGCAGAGGTCTGGCCGCCGGCAGGTAGCAGTGCCAGGGCCACTCGGCTGAAGTGGAGAGCCTGGTATGGGCTTGTGGCTAAAAAAGAGCAGAAAAAAAGGCTGACCGTTAGTTAAAAAGTCAAAGACAAAGGTCAAGTAAATTGGTGGGAGGGCCCTGGGCAATTTAGTGCTCAGGGCAGAAGTAGGTGCAATTAATGGGAGAGAAAGGGTTCCTGCAGAGAGGTCTGGTCAAAGGTGCCAGGTGGGAATTTAGAAAAATAAAAGGCTGGTTCAGCAGGTTGATGGGGGGGGGGCTTGAATGAGATCAGGGAGAGCTGGAAAGGAGGCGTGTGGTGGAGAGGAATCAGGGTAGTCTGAAATGGGTAGAGAAGATGGCCAAAAATGCCAGATGATATTTAGGGAATATGCTGGTTCAGTGGGGTGTCAGGAGAGGGACCACAGGGCATCAGATACAAAGGGGGCAGGGAGGTGAACACTAGTACATTTAGAGAAGACAGAGTCCTGGAGGAGTTCACAAAACTGAAGGTAGAAAAAGAAAATGGGCCAGATGGCATACATCCCAGGATTTTACAGGAACTAAGGAGGGAATTAATCGCACCACTGGCAGCTATGTTCAGCGAGTCACTCAACACAGGAGTGGTTCCAGAGGACTGGAGGAGGGAACATGTAGTCCCTCCTCACAAAAATGGCAGCAGGGACGAGACAGGAAACTACAGGCCAGTCAGCCTCACCTCAGTAGTTGGCAAGATTATGGAGGCACTGGTTAAGGAAAGGATTGTGGAACTCTTGGAATTCAACAGGGCCCAGGATCCGAGGCAGCATGAGTTCACAGTAGGAGGGTCATGTCAAACAAAATCTGATAGATTTTTTGACTGGGTAATGAAGGATCTGGATCAAGAGGGAGCAGTAGATGCCACCTACCTCTACTTCAGCAAGGCCTTCAACACCGTCCGACATAAAAGATTGGTGAACAAGTTGGGTATCATTGGTATGGACCATAAGGTGGTATACTGGGTTAGAAACAGGTTACAGGACAGGAAGCAGAGGGTGGTGGTAAATGGAATCCAATCCGAGGAGAGGGGGTGATCAGTGGGATACCTCAAGGATCAGTGCTGGGGCCTGTTCTTTTTAATGTCTTCATTAGTGACATTACAGAAGGGCTGGAGGGCAAGGTTTGCCTGTTTGCAGATGACACAAAGATCTGCAACAGAGTGGACACTCCAGATGTAGTGGAGAAAATGGTTCTATGTGATTTGAGCAAGGGAAAAATCGAGAACAAAATAACTGTGAGTGCACATCGCCACAAACCCAAAATGGCGATGCACAGTACAGTGAGCCACAAAAACAGGAATGGCTCCTTTCTTCCTCTGGGGGGACTGATGTAAAGTGAATTTTTATGTGGGAGGCTATGTTCCCCCATGCACACCTCACAAATAATATAATCAACTTCACGAGGATGATATTGGGGAGGGAAAACTCAGAGGGGGGTACTCCATGAGGGAAACAAAACTGAAGGGGGAGAATGTTGGGGGGGGAAACCTGTGTGCAAGTGGGGAAACAAAGTGCAGAGGGCAGGTGGAACAGAGGCAAAGCAAACAAACTACAAATAAATAAAAAAAAAGGGCACAAGCACAGAAAAAAAGGAAAGAAACTACTCTTTGCATCCAGACCCAAACCGGGTCCTTGAGCAGCAAAAGAGGTGACTCTAACTGCAGAACCACATGGCTGGCTCAGAACTGGCTCAACAAACAAACCCCTATATAGTGCACAATAAACCTACTCCATCGGAAATCAACTCACTCAATTTAGCATGCCCTATGAAGTGCCCATTTTGAAATCGCAATTTTGACTTTGCGCTAATTGATTAATCAAAATTCACTTGCTATAATCATGGGACACCAAGAAAATGAGGAGGGACCTAGGGAAGCTAGAAAAATGGTCTGAAGTGTGGCAATTGAGGTTCAATATGAAGAAGTGCAAAATCATACACCTGGGACTCAGAAACCCTGAAGAGATCTACAGGATGTGGGAGGGGGGAGTTGCTTGCGGTCACCAGGGAAGAAAGGGATCTGGGGGTTATTATCTCAGATAACCTAAAGGTGGCCATATAAAATACAAAGGCTGTATGGAGGGCCAGTGGCATATTGGGGGTGCATAGGAAGGGGTATCACTAGCAGAAGGAGGGAGGTGGTGATACCACTATACCAGACACTGGTGAGGCCTCATTTGGAATACTGTGTACAGTTCTGGAGACCATATCTTTGTAAAGGGACATAGACAAGGTGAAGGCAGTTCAGAGAAGGGTGACAAAAATGGTACAGGGCTTACACCAGAAGACATATGAGGAGAGATTGAAAGAACTCAGTATGTATACACTGGAAGAGAGGAAGAAATGGGAAGACGTGATTGAAACCTTCAAGTGTCTTAAAAGCAAAAACAAAGTGCAAGTAGGCAACATCTTTCAGTATAGGAGAAATACTAGAACAAGGGGGCATGATATGGGATTGAAAAGGGACAGGATAAGGGGAAATATGAGGAGTTTTTTCTTCATGGAAAGAGTGGTGGATGCATGGAATACCCTGCCCCAGGAGGTGGTGGGAGCAAGCACAGTGGGAAATTTAAATATGCATAGGACAGGCACAAGGAAACCCTAGAAGTGGGAAGGAGAGGCTAAAGCTGATGACCAAGTAAGGTCAGTGGCCACTAATAAAGGTAGGGTATAAGGGCAGACTGGATGGGCCTAGCAGTCCTTATCTGCCATCAATTTCTATGTTTCTATGTTACATCTCTCTACACTGCTAATGTGTTTTCCTCTGCTTTATTTATTCCTAATTCTGTTTGGAAAAGAAATATTATTACCTCCATCAGACAGGATATTGTTTCCCTGTGTTTGTGATAAATATCAATAATTCTCACTATGGTCTCATCATCTGTCAGGTTGACGTCTGGGAGGTATTTTATGTTTGTACTGGTCTTTTCTAGAGACTCCACTTCATTATCTTCGATTGTCCCTAACCCCCTCTTTCTGTCCTGTCCTGTTTTACAGCTGAATCTGTTGCATTATTATCTTTAATGATGCCAGATGTGATATTAAGTTCCTTGTGCATTCCTTGGTTCTGTGTTGTAATATCTTTGTTACTGTTTTTTTTTTGTTTGTTTTTTTTTTACCCTGGCTAGTTGATTTACACCTTTCCATACTGTCTATTTTACTGTCTGGTCTATGTTTCACTTTAGTAGGGATGGAAGGTTTGCTGATTATTTGATTTCCCTGTGACTTTCTTATTTAACCATTTTGCCGCTATTTCCCTTTCTTTTTCTTTTCTTTCTTCTCTTTATCCTTTCCTTTCCTTTTATTATTTGTTATTTGTTGTTTCTGGAATAATAATTGTTGAAAATGATAATTTGTGATTATTGACATGATTTTATAGGATATCCATTTTCCTAGACAGGTACTAATCTTTCCTTCCATTTCCTTCTTGAAGCTGTCAAATGTATTTCTAATATCATTTAAAGTTTCCAGGATTACTACATTAGACATAGCAGGATGTGCAAGAGCTTTTAATGTATAGTTTGTTACATTTTTGCATTAATGCTCTGATCAATTGTTTAACTCTCCAGCTCAGTTTGCTCCACTACAATGTTTAACTTCTCAGAAACTGTATTTGGTGAATCTAAGTTTGTATTCTCATCAGGTTCTGTGGATTCTATCACTGAGGATTTTTTAACTAAGCTATAAGACTTAGCTGATAAATTCAATGGGCTAAACAGCTCCAGTTTGTTTTCTTGTGCCTCTAGTACTATCTGTGTATTTAGATTTGCAATTTCTTCCTATAATCTGCCTTTCTTTTCTAACTTGTCACTACTACCCTTGATTTTTCCTTCAGGATTTATTTTATTCAAAATAACAGTCAACATGGGAAAAAATTGATGATAATCTCTTTTTTGTTTGATTCCTGTTCCAGTTATTTATTTTCTGGGTTTTTTTTTTTTGGTTCCATTTTTTGTTTCTCTCTGTTTTTCACCTTTTTGTTTCTTGTTCGATTTTTGATTGCACATGATTTTTATTGGATGACTGGTTTTGCTGTTTTTTTGTGATTCAAAACTGGTTTTGCTGTTTTTGTGATTCTATTGGCTATATCAATTGTTTTCACTGTTATTTCCCTGAAGATTTTCTGCTAATTCAATATTCAAGTTCCCTATACAGCTAGATGCTAACTCTGCTTACTTATTTTTTATGAATTTCTAGCTTCAGTACTTCTAAATAGCCTAATGATTTCTTATTTTCTATTGGAGTTGAAGCTATGATAATAAGATCTCCCAGATAAGGTACCACATGATCAAGTAATAGAAGAACTAATTGCTGCATGGATCCCTAGCAAGATAACAAAATGCATAGAGGCTTTGTGTCAGACAGAAAACTGAGAGTGTGCATTAAAGGCAGTTACTCAGGTTGGACCTCAGTGACTAGTGGAGTCCCTCAGGGGTCCGTTCTGGGACCATGTCTCTTCAAAATTTATGTTGCCAGTATGAGCAGTGGGTATGGCCTATGGGAGGCTAAGTGTGTTGATAACATATGAATGGGAACAGTAGTAAACAACAGCAATGAAGCACAAAAGCTGCAAGTAGCACTTGATTACTTGAGTAACTGGGTCACTGAACATGGCCTAGAACTTAATCTGAACAAATGTGCAGTCATGCATCTTGAAAGACAAAATAAAGGGACAAGATACAAACTTAACAACAGTTATCTAAAGGTTGTGACTGAAGAAAGGGATTTGGGTGTGTTGGTGGATAATGACTTAACTTTTAAAAGTCACTGCAGATATGTTGTTAGGAAAACCAGAAATATTTTAAATTGTATCAGCAGTCACATTAGAAGCAGAAGGAAGGAGGTGGTAGTACCATTATACACAGCCCTGGTTAGGCCACATTTTTAATATTGCGCACAGTTCTGGGCACCTGGTAACAAAACAGAAATAAAATCATTGAAGAAAGTTGAGAGGAGGGCCACAAGGATGAGAGAATAAAAAATTTGGGTATGTTCACTTTGGAATATCACAGACTAAGACAGGATTTGTTCTTACTGTTTAAGGCAATGACAAATGAGGATTTGTGGGACTGATTAGGGCTAGTTATGGTTATTACAGTTATTGGGTGAAACGTGTAGAACTAATTAAAGGAAATACTGTTGTAGTCAAAGGATAGTGCCAATTTGGAATTCACTCCCAGAGAAAATTATAAGCAGTAGAAATAAGGAAGAATTCAAATTAAAATTGGATGCTTTCTGTAAAACTGTACAACTTAAAGGATACAAAAATTAGATCTATGGTGGACTTTATGGATCTTGGTCTACTATGCCTTGTATGTTCCTATGATGATTCCTATGATGAAATACACAAACATTACCTTTAAGTCTGTCATCACTAGCCATATTTTTTGGTATAGTTTTACCACTTCTAGTATTCATCCTCAAGACCAAGGTAGAATATATAATAACTCAAAGGAGAGTGTCTCTGACAATAATTAAACAACAACAAAAAAGTATTAAAGAAATGCCTCAATGGCTACTGGTCCTGTATTAGCGTATTGCAGCCAAAAAAGCAAGGTCAGGTAATTTATCAATGTGCAGGTGTAAAGAATGACATGATTTCACAACATTATTAAGCTGAACTTTTGCTGCATTCTCAACATTTATAAAATATTCAAAAAGTGATCTGTGCAAATAGCATAAAAATACAATTTAAATATATTTTGTATAAAAAATTGGTAGTGGGGCCGGCCCGGTGGCACTGAGGGTTGAGGCACTGGATGCCACACCTTGCGCTATGCCAGCGACCCAGGTTCGGGAATGGACTTGGGTCAGTGGGTGTCAGCTGGGGGAGGGAGGGAGGATTGAGCATCCCAATGGATGCTCTCCTCCCTCTGGGGTGGGATACCAAGGGTGCTGTATGCACCAGATGCCCTGAGAGAGCCAGTGGAAACACGGGCTCCCGAGGGGTTGGCGGCTCTGTCTAATGGAGTTGGGGAGGAGGGATGCTGTCGGGCACTTGAGAGAGACGTGCGTCAGCATGTTGCCTCTCTGGATGTATGTCCTCGCGCCAGCATCTCAGAGGGCTGGGGAAAAAAAAGGGGACCACAGAATAATGGAAAATACCCCTCGGTGGTCCTAGATGATGACCGTCCCAAGCCATCCAGACCACCAGTTCTGGGACAGATCCCATTGTGCAGGTGGAGGAAGAAGGAGAGGCACTCTAGGGGCAGATCCTGAGTTTGGGGGCTGGTATGGGATGGACGGCCCAAAGGAGTGGACACCGAGGGTAGGGAGAAGTGATAAAAATAAAGTTGAAATAAAAAAACCTGTAGCACCCAAATCAAACTGTAATGGATGAGCTAGCCACAGTTCCTAAGAGGGCTAGTCCATAAACATTTTTCTTAATAAAATTAAGCAATTGTGGAGATACTTAATGTGATTGATTCTGTCCAAGTGAATGTCTTAAGTTTCACAAAGATCTCAATATATTCCTCCGCTATCTTCAGCAAACCACTGACTGTGAATCCTTTAAAGTGATGTGTATGAAGTGCATGTTAAGTTCAATGGAGCATCTCCTTCCCTTTTTATGTTTGCTTGCACGCATGTGCAAGAAACATAGTGCCTTCATCGGAGATTTCAGAGGTGTGTCACCTCCTCCTCCAATTCAGGCACTGTGCTGGCAGCCGCGGCCCCTGTAAGCCAATGCATTTTGGAGCTGTCTATGACATGCTCCAAAATGCAGTGGCATACAGTTGAAAGGGGGAGCTATCGCTTGAGTGAGCAGCGATCAGAAGCTGCTCATGCACACCTCCCCTGCCGCAGGCGCAGCGCGCCTCCCCATCGCAGCGACAGCCGACGGGTGCCCAATCGCCCGCCGGCTCAGCTGCATCGCCCGGTTCCCCCAGTAGTTGATGCCACGCTGGGAGCCCACCCAGCTTGGCAATCCATCTTGTTGCCAATGGGGGTGCCCAATCCTCTGTCGGCTGAATCGCCCCCTCCCCAAAGTCCTTGTGCCACGCTGGGAGCCCACCCCAGCGTGGCAAACGGTCCCGCGTTTGTTTTTTAATTTTTTGCCGACGGGGTGCCCAATCCCTGTTGGCTGAACGCTCAGTCCTGGTGCCATGCTGGGAGCCCACCCCAGCATGGCAAGCAGTCCCACGATGTCTTTTTTTGTTTTTCCCTGTAAAACAAAACGGTCCCGCGCTGCCTCCAAGACCCTCCCACAACCCACACGCACCCACTGTGCACCCAGCTTCCCCACACCCCCCTCACCCCATACTTACCTCCGGAGCTCAGCGCGATGATCATCGCTGGACCGGGAACACGTCTGCACTCTTCAAAGCCGACCGCGAACTGAGGAAATGCCGGTAAGCTGTATAATGGGCTAGATAGGGGGTTTCAACTTATTGCATATTCAGGCATTTTTGGATTTTGCACTGCCTTTTAACATGGGTTTTGGGACCCTTTCTCATGAGTGATGTCACTGTCATGGAGTTAGTTCGGGCTCGAGGGTGATTTCGCGCAGTGACTGCGCGGTGACTGTGAAATCACCCTTCAAACTGAATACTGCCATGACAGTGACATCATTCATGAAGGGCCAAAACCCCCATGTTGAAAATTTGTGCCAAAATTCCAAAAATGACTGTTTAATCCAGCGCGGCGCTATGCAGTTCCTCACGCGACGCACATAGGTTTGCTAATTTTCAATATTTCTGCTCAGATTTTCAACATTGCCATTTTTCCATATCTTCATGAGTAGTACAGCTGTCATTTTCACATCTCACCCAAAACGTGTTTCCACCCATGTAGCGCACAATGCGGCGCAGTGGTTGTGCGACCTCAGTGTATGGGACACATTAAGAAAATCACAGTGTCACTGTTCATGAGCAGAGATCTTAAAATGGCAATGTTATGAAACTAATGACAGAATCTAAAAATGACTGTTTTACGAGTGTGCGTTGCACAGTTCCCACGCAGCTCATAGGTTTCGCGAATTTTCAATATTTCCACCCAGATTTCCAACATTGCCATTTTACACACCTCCTTATGAGCAGTACAGCTGTCATTTTCCATCCTGCCCAAAACATGTTTCCACCATGTAGCGCACAATGGCGCTGATCGTTGTCACGAACTCAGTGTCTGGGACACATTAAGAAAATCACAGTGTCACTGTTCATGAGCAGAGATCTTAAAATGGCAATGTTGCAGAATTGTGACAAATTCCTAAAAATGACTGTTTTATGTAGTGTGCTGCGTTCTCACGCATTTAGGTTTATGAATTTCAATATTTCCACTCCAGATTTCCAACATTGCCATTTTACACACCTCTTATGAGCAGTACAGCTGTCATTTTTCACATCCTGCCCAAAACGTGTTTCCGCCCATGTAGCGCACAATGGTACAGTCGGTGTGCAAACTCAATGTATGGGACACATTAACAAAACCACAGTGACACTGGTCACGAGCAGAGGTCTTAAAATGGCTATGTTGAAAACTTGGTGAAAAATGCCTAAAAATTACTTTACTGACGTCATGCTGCACAGTTCCTATGCATGCTCGTAAGTTTGCAGATTTAATATTTTCACTCTAGATTTTCAACATGTCTATTTTATTAAACTTCCTTATGAACAGTCCAGCTGCAATTTTTCATATGTCTCCCAAAATGTGTTATCGCGCATGTAGCGCACAATGGTGCTGTTGGTGTACGAAAGCAATGTTTAGGACAGATTAAGAAACTCACAGTTACACTGTTCATGAGCAGAGGTCTTTAAATGGCTATGTTGAAAATTTGGTGACAAAAGTCCATAAAATGACTGTGTTTGAGTGAGCATTGTGCAGTTTCCACGCATCCTCGTCATTTCATGACTTTGTAATATTTTCAGTCCAGATTTTCACTAGTGGCATTTTCAACACTTCCTTATGAACAGTACAGCTGGCATTTTTCACAACATGGCGAAGTGTGTTTTCACACTTTCAGTGCAGAGATGCGTGGTCGCTGTGGGAAATCATTGTTCGCACAGATAAAGAAAATCACAGAGACACTGTTCATGATCGGAGGCACCAAAATGCCTGAGTTGACAATCTGCTGTAAAATATCCCAACCTACTTATATAGCGGGTGCATTGCACAGTTTCTATGTACTCGTGACTTCACCTTTTTAAAATATTTTTACTACACATTTGCAACATAGCCATTTTACACCTCCCATGAAAGAGTACAGCTGTCATTTTTACAGCCTGTTCGAATATTTTGCACCTGTGGTGCTAAATGCCGGTCACTGTGCATAAGCAGCTTGGCTACCAAACTGATATTCTCTGTTCATGAGGTGGGATCACAAACCAAACATGTTGAAAATTCGAGTTAAAATACCAACGAATGCCTGAGGTATTAGGCTTTTCAACTAAATCTAACCCTATAGAGAATGATGACAGGAATCAGGGGTGTGACTTGGGATTCTTGACTGTGATGCTCGTACTATTCCACCCTGCAGTCACTGAGAGGCATGAGGTATGCCTTAGGCTCTTATTTAAACTTCACCCCATTCTCCTATATCTTTTCCATCTACAGTATTTCCTAATGAAATGGGGAAAGAAGGGCCAAAGACCCTAAGGAACACGCCACACTTGTCAGTCTCTGCAGAGTGGGGTGTGGTGAAATGGCGTGGCCGTTATGCCTGATGACCCAAATGCACACCCCAATGCCTGTCACTCTCTGCAGGGTGGTGGTGGGGTTGGCTTCAGTTCAGTACTTCACTGCCATTCCTATTACGCAGCTTTGTAACTTCTACACTACCACTGCCAATGCCAGTAAGCAAACATTCGGCATTGACAAATGCTTGTTTCATACTGGGTGATAAGTTGCAATTCTCCTTGGGTGCTGCACACGTGCTCTAATAACACAAAAATGTTCAACAATGATAGTGATTCTGTAAATATGGTCCCTGATTGTATTCCATGTTCTAATCACGTACTGTAGATCCTTGTATATCAGTTATTAAAAACATAACTGAAATTATCTCTTTTAAGAAATTAGGCTGATCTATTCAGTACTAAGGACTAATAAGTAAAGGGCTCAATTTTTGAAAGGGCCCTTAGGGTGATGCAAGCTGTGGCAAATGGCAGTTTGCATCGCAGCCCAGTTTACCAGGGAGCCTGCACCTGATTCTGGTACAGAATGGGTCCTGGCACCAATGTCCATGGATTTTCCAGAACTGCACCAATGATTCAAAGAGATGGGCAGGGATTGATCAAAGTGGCTGGCACAGTCTGGCCGTGGGAACACTGCCCCACCATTACACTGACAGTATGGCACCATAGCACATACAATTCCCAGCACCACACTGGCAGCCCATTGATGTCCCACAGCAGGTGATGGGGTGCATGTGGAGGATGGGAGCACTGGGTCAGACTGCAGTGTACTACCTGGGTTCCACAGAACAAAAGGACCATCAGAAGATGCCTGTCCCCATAGGCAGGTGGCGTTGCAGCACTTAACACAGATTCAGGACTGGGGCCCATGGCACCACCTGTGGTAGCCATATACCCAGTCTTCCCTGGCACAGATTGCCCACTATCACCCAGATCTCTACAAACCACCCTGTAGCAAAGCAAGCATGGCATGGGTTGCCCATGATAGCATATGCCACACCTAGCCCCTCGCTCCACCACCCATTCACCCAAAGGTCCCACTCCAGCACACTGGTACCATGCCTGTACAAAGCTGACATTCATGACCCATGAACAGGACTGTGGTGTACAGGACAAGATCCATGCTGACCAGCTTGCTGTGGTACAGTCATTGGAGCACCCATGCCACAACTGCCCCACCATTTCCATACTGGAATGTTGCCCAGCACTCCATGGTCCCCACCACCACTATTGTCACTGTCTGACAGCACTATCTGCACCCTGCAACTATTCTGAAAGGTGCCTGTCATGGCACAAGTCCCCCCACTGTCTGTGTTCAGCAACCCAGTCTATCACCTACTGTTGTATGGCACTTTCTGCTGGCAGTACCCACCCATCCCAAGAACACCCTGCTCCCTGTTGTGTGGTGCCATCCTCCGTATTGGACGTGTGCCCTTGGAGGCATCTGCTTACACCTGGCTGCTCAGTTCTGGGTGTCTGTTGCTGTCAGCAGCTGCACATGTGGCCCTTAGATCATATCTGGATGGTCTAACCATGGCTGCCAGTTGCTGCCATTGCAGAGTTTACAAAATCCCATGGTTGGTGAGGTTGCAGCTGACTGGTGGTGCAAGACCCCTCAGTACCATTGTGTGAGAGTCCCACCAGTGCTGCAGGTATCCACTGAAAATCGGGAATGATGTAAGGTGCAGCACAGTATGTACCTTGTGTTATGTCTCATTGATGCAAGCACCATGCATGATTTCCAAGACTTTGAAAACTGAGCCCATAAATCTAAAACCCTGAGAATAAAATTATACCACTGCTAGAGAGTTTTTAAACTTATAGTGGTGGCTTTCAGTATGTGCAAAATGATCCTCCTTGAGGTTTCTGATTTATTATTATTAATTCTGGCAGTGTGACCCTTCCAGGCATTCCAGGAATGCCAGACCTCTCCTGCTCTGAAATTAACTGCAATTTGTTAGTAGAAAAACACTACAGGTCAGAAATAAAGATCATCCCATAAGTGGTCATACAGTATCTACATTTGTCTTTTTACTCTCAAATAGAGGTGATGCATACAAATATTTTACCACGCTTATTGTATTTATTCCAGATAAATCCTATAACCCCTCCTTCTTTCATTTTTCATCCTGTAACAAGCTTCCATCAAGTTTTGTCTGGGAAGGGTGCATCCACATCTTTGGTGGACACTGCTTTAAGTGCCATTGTCACAACGTGGATTAAACCTTCCTAATTTACTTAATTACTTTAGAGCCACAAACATGTGTATAGTTATGCTTTTGCTTAACCCCAGATTTCATTAATTGTGGAAAGCATATTGAATTTATTATAAATCATCTGTTTGACCCGGTGAAAATATTATTCACCCCACTGACAGATCTCCCAAATTTTCAGGATTTTAGTCAATATACTGCACATATGTTATGCTCGTGGTTCAGACTGTGTGCCTTCCTGCTTTGGCCCATTTTTCTTGCTTTCTGGGGTTATTGATTGCAGAAACTGATTTTTTGACTGCCTGAATTGATCACTCTTTTAAAAGATGGCACCAATTGGAACTGTCATACATTTTTCAATTCCTAGATGTTCAAGGAGTTCACACTCTTGATTACCTGCAGTCTCATTATCAGTTAACAAATATGGAACACTATCAGTATTTGTAGATTCATTCATTTATAATACATAAGGCCCCCAGAGGAATCATTGTCTGGATCCTCTCCCCATATTATTGCACATTCTTTTTGATACTATAAAAGGAGAACACTGGCAGCTCTTAATAGGACACTTATATAAGGGTTTACAAGACTATTTTATTGATACCACACATTCTTTCTTAGAAGCTTTAAACATGGACTCGTCCACTCATACCCCTTATAAGGTTTGATTGAAGCACATGACCCCATCTATTAAAGCATCCTCTGCCCATTATTGGCATAAATTTGATTGGAAGTGCAGGAACTGATATTTTAATACTCCAGCGAAACTCATAATGCATCTCCAGTCTCAGTATGAACATTGCTGGAGACAATGTATGAACACCATAGCCACTGACATGCATATCTTCTGGTCATGCTCAGCCCTTACCTCCTTTTGACAGTAAGTGGGTGATTGTATACAAATATTGCTGGGGTCAGGCATTCTTTTAACTCCAGAAATTGCCCTCCTGTCTGTTCCTCCTTGTGATATTAGATTCCTTCTCAGACCTATCATATATCTCTACCTAATGGCAGCGAAAAAGGTGATCACTCAGCTGTGGCAACAACCACAGCTCCTACTATTGATATATGGTATAAGATTATTATTTATTTATTTATTTATTTTATTTATTTATTAGATCACCGGTTTACAGACCTTTGAGTCATAGACTCATTTACAAGGCACCTCATCAAGAGAGCAATACATCACAGCAAACAAACAGTACAGTACATAATGCTTAGATTAAAAAAGCAACCAGTATTACAGGCATTCACTTGTGGTACACGCTTGGTAATAGGTAGATCACAGTAGTCATAATATAGGTACATGAGTACCATGTCAGGCAGCAACCAGAGATATTTTATTACATTAGTCAGTAGATGTTGCATGAGACCCCAGATATATACAGCAAAAGTAGACAGGGCAGATCCAGCCTAGGGGTGAAGGTAAGGGGCAGGTGAGGGATTATGTGCAGTTGCAGCAGCGAGTGCTTGTCAGATGGCTTCTGAGGGAGACCTTGAAAGGACCAAGCTTAATGGAGTCAACTATATTGGCTGGGAGGGAAGTGAACCAGGAGGGAGCCTGATAGCAAAAGGATCTCTGGGCCATAGAGGTCCTTACACTTGGGACAATAAGGGAGGTTTTGACAGTGCTGTGGGTGGAGACTGAGGGGGAGGCACGCTACAGGGAGGTGGTGACCCCAGGGGGGAGAGCCCTAGCAGAGTCTTTTTTTACAAGAAGTCAGGTGTGGAAGTGAAGTCTTTCTTCAAGGTTGAACAAGTTGGTGGTGGAGCACAGCAGGCAAGTATGGGTGTGCCTAGGGGCTCCCTGCATTAGCCTGCAGGCCTTATTTATAGAGAGCTGGATTCTTGCAAGTGCAGTGTTGTTGGCTGCAGCATAGATGGGCAGCCCATAGTCGATTAGCGACAGGACAGAGGAGGTGATTGCCAATCTAAGGGCCTCTTGTGGTAGGCAGTCCCTATGGCAGCATAACAGTCCAATCCTGACATTGGTGGCAGCAGAAAGGGCATTGATATGGGAATAGAAGGAGAGTGCCGAATCAAAGGTAATGCCCAGATACTTGTAGGAGGAAATCTGCTCAATGGGGTTTAGTGTGCTAGGCAGTATCATGAGAGGGGCACCACTGGCTTTGCTTTGGCGATGTGAGAAGAGCATAGCTTTGGTCTTTTTTAGGTTCAGGATTAGCCTTAATGATATGAACCAATGCTCAAATCTATCAAAAGCTTGTTGGAGGGTGGCCTGGAGTGTGTTGGGGTCGGGGTCAGCCGCAAGGAGCACAGCATCATCCACATAGAGGAGGATCTTACTTGGGCAGGCCAAGAGGAGGGAGTTGAGGTACAGACTAAAAAGGAGAGGGCCTAAAATGGAGCCCTGAGGAATCCCAGAGCGGACAGATCGTGTGTCAGATAGGGTGCTGTTGATTTTTACACACTGAGTTCTGGCAGAGAGGTAGCTGGTGAACCTTGCAAGGGGGCCGGGGGAGAAACCATGGCATCTGAGGGAGTCAAGCAGGAGAGGATGGTAAACCATGTCAAAGGCCTTGGAGAGGTTAATGAACACTGCACTGGCAGGACTTCCGGCATCAAGAGCAGAGTGCAAGAAGTTGGAGAATTCAAGTAGCGCGGTTGTGGTGCTGTGACCTGCACAAAAGCCATGCTGTTTAGGGCACAGGATATTGGGCATGGCCAGGTATTCAGCAAGCTGGTTGGCAACTACTTTTTCAAGGGCCTTAGAGAGTGGGGGGAAGATGGAGATAGGTCGATAGTTACCTGGGGTCACTCAATCGCCGCTCTTTAGTCAGGGAGTGATGATGGCAGTTTTCCATGTGCTGGGAAACTGCCCCAAACACAGAGAGCAGTTGAGCAGCTCGGTAAGTGGGACCAGGATAGCATCCAACGTCAGATGAAGTAGCCTAGTGTCCAGTAGGTCGGTGCTGGGGTTGTTATTACTAACAGCTTTTTGAAGAAGGGGTCTAGCCTCCAATGGAGTGATGGTACATAGGTAGACAGGAGGTCTCTGGAGAGTGGGCAGGGGTGCTACTCGGATGGGGTCAAAGAAGTTACTGGGCAGGACTGAACTCAGGTCTGAGAAAGTGTGGTTTAGGCAGTCTGCAATGCCAAGTGGGTCAGAGCAGACAGCTCCATTAAAGGAGAGTTGAGAGGGGGGTGGGGAGTGAGATTTCCCATTCAGCTTCTTCACGTTATCCCAAAAGTTTCTAGCCGACCCCCAGGAGGAGACAAGAGCGGATTGGTAGTACTGGGCTTTGGCCTGTCGAATGGCCCAAGTACACTTACTGCGCTCAGCATTGTATGCTTGCCTATCAGCTGGCTTGCCAGATTTCATGGCAATGTGTCATAGGTTGTCTCTCATTTTAAGTTTGTGAAGGAGGAAGGGGGTAACCCAGGGCATGTTTTGCTTTTTGGTGCGATTTCTAATGAAGGGGAAATAGAGGTCACAGGCAGCGCTAAAAGTGCCAGTGGAAAAATCCAATGCCTCGTCTATGGATGGTGCAAACCTGATTGGGGACCAATCCAGTTGTGAGAGGTACAGTTTAAGGTGAAGCAGGCTGCCTGGGAGTAGGTGACATCACTGGGTGATTTGTGGTGCAGGTTTGCTGTTGGCAGCGGACCAAAAGAATATGACAGTGAGTGGTTACTAAGTGAGTTGGGAAGTACACTGATATTGAGCACCCTCTGTGGGCGGTTGGTAATGTGATATCCAGGAGGGTGCTGGAGCCAGTAGAGGGGTTGAATCTAGCTGGGGTGGTGACAAGCTGGAACAGGTCAATAGTGGCAAAGATATCTCTGGTTTGGGAAGCTGTGTCAAAGAGCCAGTTGATATTCAGGTCACCAACAATTATATGGGCAATTTTGGGCAGTAGGCCAGAGAGGTAGTCAGCAAGTGCCTGAATGGCGAGGTCTTGCTTTCTGGGGGGATTATAGGCAATGGTGAGAAAAAGTGGGCCCTTACCATGGTTGGGGGAGATTTTTAGTGTGAGGGCTTGCTCCCTGTTATCAAGCTTGGGTGATGGAAGTGCATGTCCAAGGAGGGAGTCACGCATATTGACAGTACAACCACCTCCACTCTTACCCACCCAATCTTTCCTGAAAAGGGTGTAACCAGGAAGGGAGACAAAGGAGTCGGGGTGGATTTGGATAACCAGGCTTCGATGAGTGTCACAATGTCCAGTTGGTGCTGAGTAACCAAGCATTAGAATGTGGCAGCCTTCTTAAGGAGGCTGCAAATACTCATAGAAGCTATGCGGAGTCCTTAATCCTGGGCAGGCTTGTTCACAAGGTTGTACACGGGGCCAGAGTGTGGATGAATGTTACCTGATAGAAGCAACAGGAGGGTGATTAGGCACACCAAAGCGTGGTAGTGATTGTGGCATCTCCCCTTGCGACTGGACACGGGGCCAGGTGCTGGTGTGCAAGGGGTGGGTAGAGTATGAAGGGTGGAAAAGGCATTGAGGAGAAGAGACCAAGGTATGAGTGGGAAGTAGGAGGTAGCGGGGTGGAAGTGTGGAGTGATACTGAGGGGGGAGGTGATCGAGCCTCGGGAGGGTCTGGTAGAGGTGTTGCAGATAAGAGGGGGGTGTTATGCATAGAGGGTGATGGTCCTAAATAAGGTGGGGCCTGTGTAGGAAGTAGTAGGAGGACCATAGTCGGTGTCAATGCACTTGATCCCAGATGCACTGAGGATGATAAGTTATTTGAGCACGAGAGAGGATCATCCCTTTAAGAAGTTAGGGAAAGGAGGGCCCCTTTAAGGAGTTGCTGTAATTGGCTAGTGTGAGGTCTCTGGGGGCAGAGATCACTGGGGAAGTGTACTTTATAAAGGAAGAAGGAGGGGGAGGGCGTGGGCAAAAAAAATTGTCCAGAAAGCAGTACAGCAAGGCAGTGGCCGAGCTGTGTTTTGAAAAAGATGCCTTGTATGCTTTCTTTCGCAATGGGGATCTGCAGCATCCAATTGGGAAGCAGTCACAGTCCCCAGGAGCCAGTCCAATTATGGGGATTGAAGCCTCACTGCTCCGAGCTAGCAGCTGACCAAATGTAGCTGCTTTCCTTGGTCAGGGGTGGCGGGCTGAATGCAGAGGTCTGGCTGCCAGCAGGTAGCAGTGCCAGGGCCACTCAGCTGAAGTGGAAAGCCTGGTTTGGGCTTGTGGCTAAAATAGATCAGAAAAAAAAGGCTGACCTTTAGTTAAAAAGTCAAAGACAAAGGTCAAGTAAATTGGCAGGAGGGCCCTGGGCAATTTAGTGTTCAGGGCAGAAGTAGGTGTAAATAGCAGGAGAGAAAAGGTTCTTGCAGAAAGGTCTGATCAAAGTGCCAGGTGGGAATTTAGCAAAACAAAAGGCTGATTCAGTAGGTTGGGGGGGAGGCTCCTTCAATGGGACCAGGGAGAGCTGGGAAGGAGGCATGTGGTGGAAATGACTCAGGGTAGTCTGGAATGAGTAGAGAAGATGGCCCAAAATGCCAGGCAATATTTACAGAATGTGCTGATTTGGGGGGGGGGTGTCAGGAGAGAGAATCAAGGGTCCAGTAGATGGCAGAGAAACACTGTGGGTAATAGAGAGAAAGAAATACAAAAGGGAAAAAAGCAAGAGAAAGAGGGAGGCAAAGAAGGCAGTCTGAGGATGAATGAGAGGAACTGTGATGGGGAAAGCAGTGTGGCAGAACAAACAGCAGGCAGTAGTCAGTTCTAGCTATTCTACAATATTGGACAATTAGCAGAAAAAATTCAGTAGTGCAAACAGTAAACTATACAAACGTCAGGTAGTCAGTTAAAGTTCGCTACAACACTGCTAGGCAATTTCTACATATACAGTGCAATAGTTTAAAGGTAAAATGCTTAAGCAGCAGAAATATTCAGTAGTGCAGGACATGAGCTATATAGAAGTCAGGCCTAGCTAATACAGCAGGCTAAACAGTAGAAAATTCCAAGAGGAGAGAAAAAAAAAACATATATATATTCCCACATGAGCAGTAAATTCAGCAGAAAAAATTATCCAGAGAGCAGTACAGCAAGGCAGTGGCCGAGCTATGTTTTGAAAAAGGTGCCTTGTATGATTTCTTTCTCAATGGGGATCTGCAGCATCCAATCAGGAAGCAGCCACAGTTCCCAGGAGCCAGTCCAATTACGGGGATTGAAGCCTCACAGCTCTGAGCTAGGAGCTGGCCAAACGTACCTGCTTTCCTTGATCAGGGGGTGGCGGGCTGGATGCAGAGGTCTGGTCACCAGCAGGTAGCAACGGCAGGGCCACTCGGCTGAAGTGGAGAGCCTGGTCTGGGCTGTATTCCTTCAAGCAGCTATTAGCACACTGTATAGGTAATGAAACGCAGTTTGAATTCAAATGGAGGAGTTGGGTGTTTTATATCTCTGGGGAGGATGAGATTTTTGTTCTGTAATTAAATGGTGGCTTGGTTGTTATGGGATATTTTTTGAAACTCAGAGTAAGGAAAGTGCTCTGCTCCTGGAGCAGCCTGGACCTCCGGACTTTTTGAACTTGAGTGATTTTCATTGAGTGGTTTTGTTTTATGATAGAAATTTCTCAGTTTTTTTGGAGATTTTAGGACTGCTACAAAGGTTTTTGAATAGTCTGAATAACCTGTAATCTTGAATACTTGATATGTTAATGTACTGTGAATCAACAGGTATGTTGAAGATATGGTATCTGTACCTTCTCTGAAAGATAAAGAATTAAATAAAAATGAAGATCAGCTGACCTCAAGACTCTGGCACAATCAAAACATTAATTAGTGCTGCTTGCCACTGAATAACAGCATCCAGATCTGAAAATGATGCAGCCTTAAGGGAAAAATTCATAGTGGTAAATCCCAGGTAAAGGTGTAAACAACTCTGCCCATGCCAAATGTTCTAAGTACTCCTTGTGAGCAAAAACGAAAAATTACTCTACTATTAAGCAGGAGACTCATAGCTATTTGGACCACAAGCAGAATGCAACAAGTCCTCTCTCCACAGACAGATTGTCTACATTATGTTCCGTTCAGCACAGGCAATGCCTGAACTTATTGAATCTGATAAGGTCAAGGAAATGCTGCTTGATTGGTGCAATAAGTGACTTGACGGCAAGCCTGGACAAGTTCAAATTTAAATGTTGATTATGTAAAAAAATTATATAAATATAAACTTTAAAAAAATTAAATGTGTAAAAAATAAAAATTGGTAATGTCCATATACAGTCTCTCCCTCCTCTGTGAGGTATTACAGTTTGAGCACACAAGGTGAATCTTGTGAAGCCCTACAGTTTTATCCTCTATTCCCTGGTAGATACAAGAGCCCTACAATTTACGTTTTCCCTATTTCTATGCAAGGATCTCTTCTTAACTCAATAATCTGCAATGTTAACCCTGTGAAGCATCCTAAAGGGGTTATATATAAAATCCAATAGGGTTTATACATAGCATGAAAAAAAGAATTAAAGAGCATTGCATTCAGTTATTTCACATAAATACACTCAAAACCTTTTTTCAGATGTAAGCTAAACATGCAGACCACATTAATTTACTCTGGAATTTAAAGTTCACCTGTCACAAATTTGATTTCATAAATGTGTGTGTTCAATATGTTCCCTTCTCATGCTAGTTTAATTCCTCATGGCACTAGCACCAAATACTCCGACTCCTTCCTGAATCAGCTCACAAGGAGGGGGCTCAGGCTCCATTTAGATCCACTGGATTCCCTGTCCAGGTCATTATCTTGTAGTGCTGTGTGGGATTTTCAAATTCCGGCGGAATGAAATTCTGCAGAATAGTCAAAATTCCATTGAAGTTCCATTGAATTCTGCCAGAAATGGAATGACAGAATTCTGCTGCATACAATAGTTGTGGAATGATTTTCTGTTGAAATATCACTGTTCAGTGGAATATTATTCCGTGGATCTCAATATATTCCATGGAAATTGTTGCAGAATAATTTTCCACGGAAAAATACTGTTCAGCAGAATATTATTCTGCGGATCACAGTAGGTGGAATTCCACAGGCAAAAAAGTGAAATTCCAGTGGAAATTCTGCCTGCAGAATGATCATTCCATGCTAATTCCACTGGCAGAATTCCGCACTCAGCACAGCACTACTATCCTGATGGCTATGAGTGAGAAAAAAGTTGTTTTAAAAGTAGCTCCTGTACAGATTAATATTAAGACAGCTGCATGATGCTGGCTTGACATAGATGGCTTACCAATTATAGATTTATAAAGCACCTGTTCTATAAAGCATTGGACTGCTGTTCCGAGTCCAAGGTCTCAAGAATCTCCTGCTAGTCCTGCTCATTCGAGTGATCCACCATCTCTCTCCCACATCTGAACTAGTAAACATTTAATAAAAAATATAAGAAATAATTTTATAGATATGAAGAAATGTTATTTTTAATACAGTAGTTTTATTTTTTAGTTGGCAGAACTGATTGCAGATTATTTCATTTGAACAAAATCCTGTTTGCAACAGTAAAATAGCATACAACACTTTATTATTGGTTTTAACTTTGTATTGAATAGTATTTTTTTAAACTTTTCTTTGGATAAGTCCTTATACGAAGAAAAGATCTTGTGCCACATTTTCAGATGCCTGACCCCACCCCATACCCAGGTAAATTTTAATAGGACCTGCACTGTCCCTGAAGCATTTAGGAGCAAATTTTAGCTGGTGGGCACACAGCTTCTCAGGACATATGTGGTTTACACCCATCACACATTTTATCATTGTCAGATGCTATTGAAAATTGGGAGCTGGTGTTTTATCATGTTATAGTATAGTGTGCAAGGACTAAGGGCCTGATCCACAGTGGCTGTGAGGCAGGAGTCTTAAGCATCACCTAGTGCAAATAAAGGGGCACTTCTTTGGAAAAGCTGAAGATCTCAGATGAAGCTACATCCACAGTACACCATATGCTGTGTGCAGAAGTGGCTTGCACCCTTATCTTCACACATCATCCAATGATCCAAGTCCTATTCAGGGGTGTGCCAGACAAATTATACTTCACATAATGCAAGAGTACTGGGTGTTGTAGGTGATGCTGTGCACACACACACCTGACCTAAGCGCTTGCTTAAATTTAAGGGCCCTGAGTCATTAAACTCCTGTGGGGGTCCATTACCCAGTTAAAAAGTTGTTGAATTTGTGTGGTACTTCTACCCAAGGAAATTAATTGTGCTAGGTGACAATGTAGTGGTATCCCCTAGGAAGCAATACTAATCCACTGCATCCCTTGTTGGCACATGCACTCCTGCTTTACATGCAGTACTGTAAGCAATCCCCAACAGTCAATGTAACACTGTATAACAATAACATGTTTTCAGACAGCAATTACAACCATAGAGCACATTTTTTTGTTGGGATAACAGGAACTTTTTTTTTTTTTTAGTTGGGATAACGGGAACAGGGATCTGAAAGGGAAAATGGGTCTAAGCACACATACATACATACTGAATGCCTAAAAGACTGTCTCCATGACTCAGTTCTAAGTAGCATCTGGCTAGCAGCACATCATCTCCAGTCTCCACAACTAGGGATGGATCCTTACTGGAGCATGTCTCCACTTTTAAGTTCAGTATCTGGATGTTTGACTTGATAGTCTCCTTGAATTCTCAATCTGTATCAACACCCATCTTTGTCAAGCTCTTTCCCAAGCTATGCACACTATACAGGAACTAGCGTGCATTCCTCCTCCCGCCAGGTGAGAAATTATCATGCAAGTGATTCTCCCTGCTTTTGTATTACCTTTTTATTGAAAATATAAAAAGAGAACTGAGACAGTAGTTCATATGATCCGTTTACAATATAAACCAAAGTTTCACAGAACATGGCAGTCAATAAAAACTCAGACTGACAGCTGGAAATAATAAATCTGATGCCTTACTACTGTGGGCAATATATTGCTTCTCAGTTTGTACTAAAAAGGGGAGAAATACAACAATAAAACACTTCAAATTAAATAAGCAGTGTGATAGTTCATTATCAAAGGAAAACATATCAGGATATCCTCTTTGTACTACCTATCCAGTTTTTTAAAGTAAAAAATATGGGTCTATAGCAGTCAAGTAAAAAGCCAAGGCTGCCAAAAAATGCAAGAACTGGGGGAGGTGGTCAAAAACATACTCAGCAGGTCAGGTCCTCTGCTCCCACAGTGCCAACCTCCAAGCACAAGAGTATGAACAGGTAACAGACAGGGTAACCCTCCTGTCTGCTTGTGGGTCTGAATCACCTTTAGTCTCAAGTTCTGGGGGGATTCAAACTGTGAACCTTATGCTATCATACCCAAATGTACAGGTGGAGATTTGTACCCTCTTCGGGGATTGCGGTACAATCTTATGTCGGGGGCACCAAGCCAGGCTTCCAAAATGAACCCTTAAAACTCTGTATATTCTTACCTCTTCCCAGTTTCGTAACACCATCAAGCTTTTTTAACAGTTTTTGTCAGTCTTAACCCTTTATACATCACATGCAAAAAAAGAACTTGAGCAGACACCCAGGCAGTCTTTCCAATAATATATTTACTAAAAATGGATAAAAATATAAAAAATGTAAACACGGAACAATATATCAAAGAGCTTTCAATCACTTGAAAGAAAAACAAAGAAAATTACAGACAACTCCTACCAAAGTACATTTAGCTCTTTTCTATCTAATGTATTTATCTCAAAGTGCCTAAGTTAGAGATCTTGGGCTGGATATTCAAACTGCGCCATTCTATGGCAAGCTCCCGCCAGTTCGCAAGTTGGTGGTCAAGGAGGTTCAACGAGTTGCGCTTATTGAGCAACTCCTTTGAATATCACCCCCCAGCCACAGCCACTGTGCATGGCGCAGTGGAACTTGCATCACCGCAAGTGGTCAGAGTGGAGCATTCAAGATGCGGTGGCGCAAGTTCCAATGCGCCATGTGCAAATTACCGATATTCAAAAGGTGACATGCAAATGGGGCCATAATTCATGCAAGGTGGGGGGGGCCATTTTCATCTACTTATGGCCCCATTTGCATGCCATTAGCATGCAGGTGCATCAATCCCTGATGACTTGTGCCTGGCGCCCTGCCAGGCAGCAGCCGTCGGGGACTGACGCCCCCTGCAGCCCGATCGCGGGCATGAAGTAAATCCCCCCCACTGGCCTGATCGTGGGCAATGCAAAACTGAACCCCCCCCGACTGGCCCAATCGTGGGCATAACATCAGTAACCCCCCCCCACCGACTGGCCCAATCGCGGGCATAACATTAGTAACCCCCCTGACTGGCCCGATCGCGGGCATAACATTAGTAACCCTCCCAACTGGCCCAATCGGTGGGCATAACATTTAACACCATTCCTCTGACTGGCCCGATCGTGGCAAATAGAACTGAACCCCGCCCCCCAGCCCGATCGAGGGCAGAATAGAGTTCAACTCCCCCAAAGACCAATATCCCCTGGTGGTCCAGTGAACGTGAAGCCCAACACTGGCATTAGAGTCAACCCCCAGGTCCAAGTACCTGGTGATCTAGTGGCCCCCACACCACCCACCCACGGAGCCCCACCACCCCTCCCCCATCAGCCAGCGGCGGCAGCACCCACCCGCCTGCCACCCAGCCACCACCGACTGACTGCTCGGTGGGGCTGCATGCCTATTGGTTCAGAGCAAGACTAATGGGCTTGCAGCCCATATCACCATAAGGCAGTCCAGATATGTTAAAGAATTCATTCATTCACATATCTGACTACTTTAGATAGGGCTGCACAACCATTGGCTCTTGCTCTGAACCACTGGGCGCGCAGCCCTACCGAGCAGTCAATCGGGTGTGCAGAGGGCGGCAGGCGGTGGGTGCTGCCGCCCGCTGACGGGAGCGGGGTGGTGGGGCCCATGGGTGGGTGGGGTGGGGACATTAGATCACCAGGGCACTTGGACCTGGGGAGTTGACTTAATGCCCGCAATCGGGCTTTGCAGTCCACTGGACCACCAGGGATATTGGTCTTTGGGGGTTGAATTTGTTCTGCCCCGGATCGGGCTAGTGGGGTGGGGTTCAGTTCTGTTTTGTCTGCGATCGGGCCAGTCGGGGGGTGGGTTACTACGCAGCCCACGACCGGGCCAGTCGGGGGTGAGATTACAGCATGTTATGCCCGCGATCGGGCCAGTCGGGGGTTATTAATGTTATGCCCGCGATCGGGCCAGCCTGGGAGGTGGGGTTCTGTTATGCCCGCGATCGGGCCAGTGGGGGTTGTCTAGTTATGTTCTGCCCGCGATTGACATACGGGAGTTACTATTATGCCCATAATTGGGCTGCAGGGGGAAGGGTGGAGGCCACCCACAGGTGGCAGCTGCTGTTGCACCTGCAATGCAGCAGCTCACCTGTGGGTGACCTCGACTTACCCTTTTTGTTTTGGCTCGGTTGTGCAGGCACAGGTTGGGGTTGCGCCTACAACTCTGCACAGCCCGGCTGAATATCGGGCTGTGCAGTTTATGCATGGTTCTTCCCCCTCCGGTTGAGCATGCCTTCATTAGCATTGCGCTGTTGCTCAGCATGACTTGGGGGGCACAACTGCCTCCTGCTGAATATGGCAGAATGGTGCAATCTCGGACTTGCGCAGGCTCAACCTTATTGCACATGGCATAACCCTTTTGAATATCCAGCCCCTTGTTTCTTAAGAGCCCAAAAGGATATGTCTCTCAAAGGTTAGACACAAGTCCTAGTTAAAATGTGTCTGTCTCACACACCCCTTCTATGATGTCATCTAGCTCCTCCTTTTAGAATATAAAAAATATACAAACAGGATGTCCTATCAGGAGGTATTATTAAATAAAGTGACATCAGCAAAAACTAATTTCTCAAATTATGACAGTCTTTAATCTAGCCTTTCCTCTTTGATCTTGAGCAGCTCCCGTTTTCTCAAGGAACATCAAAGTTTTTTTTTACAACTTTAGCACCATGGTGAGATAACATGTTTTTCCTCTAAAACATCATAAAAGTTTACGAGCCCTATGTCCTGGCAGCTGGGTCAGTTCTAATTAAGACAGGAAAACAAGAGACTCTTAATTAAGTCTCTCTAGTCTTTTAATTACCTCCTAGTTTCAGGTTAATATATCCTGTTATTTTCACTAAAACCTGGTGGGGTGGTGTCACCTAGGAGCACAGGATGTCTCATGTGAGACAATCACATACCACATTCTATATTACAAATATTATAGAACAATCATAACCAGCTGGTCAAGCATCACAGTGGTTATGAAATGTATACACCATTTTTCCATTTGATAAAATGTTGTTAATTGTGACCAACCATTGCTCCCAGGTAGGATTGGCTTCACATAACCATAATCTAGTTAGTGTTCTATAGACTGATAATCATGGAATAAACAACAAATGGAAAGAATTAACCCTAGCTCCGATCCCTCTGGGGAATATGTAATAATACCAGCAATGAGGTTAATTAAGGTAATTAAAAAACATATTAAATTATTGAATTTCTATATCTTCCCAGAAAACCATTAGGTTCACTCAGCTCCAGAAAATATGTACATGATCTGTATGGCATTGAACACATTTTTTGTAACACTATCCCCATGCCTCACTCATATATGTTGCTTGTACACCTAGTGTCTTAAAAATAGTGGCTCCGGCACTTCAAAAGAATTACCTCAATGTCAGAGAGGAAGTAACCTTTATAACTGGAAGGGCATGTTTAAACCATAATTTCTGACTTTTATCATCCTAGAGATCCTTATTCCATCTATGAAGTAAGAGTGTAGAATCAGGATGTTCTGTCTCTCATAATGCTTGATAAAAATTGCTAATCTGATGAACCCAGCTATCTTCTCTGAGTACTCCCAAAAACATTTCATTAATCAAAAGCATATAGTCTGGAAATCTGACTGTCTGTGTGCCCTACTTCAGCAAGTATGCATGAATTTGAAGATATTGAAAATGCTCCTGATTATTAAGGCCATATGTCTCCTGCAGGGCCTCAAAAGGCAATATACCTTGTATGTCCAAAGATTGGAATATATGGCTAAGGCCCAGTCTTCACATCTGGTGAAATGTAATATCCAGATTAGGGGGGGCAAAGCTGGCATCATATGCTGAATTATGTCAGAGAAACACTACCTGTATAAAATCTGAAGACGAAACCGCCTTAACCTGTACCAATGAAGTGCTAGTCATATAGTCCTGGATGTGCCAGAGTGGAGCCAGTCTTAATTGGTAAGCAAAAAATGACTTCATAACATTACGTAGAACAACTGCTATCAGAAATCAAATAATATAAAATGTGTAAATGTGAAGTAAGTATGTACTGATTGAGGTTGGGAAGGTTAAGCCCACCCAGTTCTGTGGGCAACTACAATATAGAATATCTAACCTGGGTCGTTTTGCCTTGGCAAATAAAGTGTGAAACAAGCTTGTTCCAGGAATGGAACTAATGGAGGAAGGGCATAGAAGAAGAAGAAGAATCAGCATTTATATGGCGCTTTTCATACATCCAAAGCGCTTTACAAGCAATGCTAGACTGGTAGTGAAGTGACTGAATGTGTGGTGGCGGCCATATCGCACATCATCACCCACACACAGCCTGGATAATTGCATGAACTGGTTTATGGGAAGAGGAATGTTGGCCAGGACACCAGGAATGTTTCCTACTCTTTGCAAAGAGTGCCCTGGGTTCTTTTACTTCCACCTGGACAACACCAGGATGGGCAGAAGGGACCTCGGTTTAACATCTCATCCGAAGGATGGCACACCCCAGCAGTACAGCACCCCCCAATACTGCACTTGGATGCCAGTGATTTTTAGGTGCAAGTCCAATCCCGGTGTGGGATGAGAACCCACGACCTTCTGGTCCGGAGGCGGATGTGCTACCAGCTGAGCCACACTGACACCTAAGGGAGGGTTTGCAGAAAGTGTAATAATCTTGGTATAAAGTTCATCATGTTTTTATTCACCCTTGCAAAGAGCCCCAGAGGTAATAAAGTTTACCTCCCCAGATCTGATGTTAATTGCTGTGTAAGGGGTTCTAGATTAAGCAATTATAAATTATCTAAATTACGTGGTATAGTAACCCCCAAACAGTAAGTAAATGTTATGTGCCATCAGAAAGGAAACCAAGATAGCAGTAATGGGCCAGGTTTAACATTAAAATGTAGTAGCTCAGTTTTCTGAAGATTTAGCTTAAAACCTGACACCTCTCCAAACTGATTCAGAACCTCCCAGACTGCTGGAAGAGACTCCTCCAGGGACAATAAGGTAAGTAAGATATCATCTACATGAAATGTTAGTTGAAATTCCTCAATACCTCTCCCCCAGTAGGGACTCTCTCTCTATGCCACCTGCCCTAGGGGCTCAATATAAAGAGCAAATAGTAACAGGGAGAGAGAATAATCCTGTTGAGTGCCTCTATCCAAACATATATTGTAGGGTGGGAAAGGGAACAACTGAACTGGACTCAAGCCCACGGGTCCGAGAATAGATTCTTCAGCATTTCAATAAAAGGACCTGGAAAGTCAATGTTCAACAGAGTGCCCCACATAAAAAGGACAGGATAACCTCTTGAATGCCTTCTCTGCATCCAAACTACTACTGTTGGTAGGGTTCACTGGAAAATATAACCAGGGAACAGAAGAGTTTGTGTTATATAGTGAAACAGTTGTTATGCTCGATAAATCCAGATTGATCTTTTTTAATAGAGGTAGGCAAGATTTTGTCTAACCAGTATGCTCATACTGCAATAAAAAGCTTATAATTACTGGGTCTCCTGTTTTCCATTGGGAAACCAGTTTATAATTTCACTGTTATAACCAGCTGATTATAACGGGGAACATGCACCCAGTTTCCCTAACTGTGCATACATGAACTGTAATCTTCTTCTCTGTCCCGTCAGCTCTTCGCTGCTTTAGTGCTGGCCACTGAGAGAGAGAGAGAGAGAGAGAGGGTTCACCGCCACTCGGACTCGGCAGTAATCTTTTAAAAACACATTGATTAGGCTGACTTCCTTTGCGGGTTCAAATTTAAACATAACAAATAACAAAGAATAAAGGTTACCATTTCCTCTGTTGGCGCTTGCGACTGCAGGTTGTGTTGAAATCCAACCAGTCCGTGGTCGTACAGGAACTGCTTTTATTTTATATAATTGCTGTGGTGAAAAAAGGATACCCAGCAATTACATAAAATAAAACATGGGGTTGTGTGTGTAAAACTCGAATTTTACACACACCCTTGGTGTTGGATGCTTTAATAAACCTCTCGAACTTCGCTCTCGGGGTTTATGTAGCATCCAACACCTCAGAGGTGTGTAAAATTCTCATTAAGCACAGAACCCCCTATATTATTCTCTATTTAATCAGTATTTAAAATGGCTGCTGTCTGATATGAAGATGGCATACAGAGGTCCTTACTCAATTTCAAAATGACCAAAATAGTGGCCCAATTCCATGATGGTGGGGGTGTCTTTTCAGCTTGCACTTTCTTACATGTATGGGATAGAAGAGGGAGCAGAAGTGGAGAAAATTTTTTTAAAAAGTCCATAGAAAAAACCAACAATTCCTGGGCACTTGGCAGTCGTCGTATCCCAGAGGATATTCAAGATCTCCTTGCATTGAATCAGAACCAAAACAGACTCTGTCTGGGCATCTCCAGTGTAGGTAGTGTGAGATGGCTTCAAAATTGTGAGCTGGGGAGCCTCCTAGGGAGCACCATATAGATCTTGGTAATAATTCCACATAAGGACATCAGTATGGTCAGAAAGGTGCATGGGACAACCCAAAGTGGGGATAATGTAGCCTCAAATACAAGTGTTTTTTTCCTTTTGGCCCAAAGTTGTTGAGCTGGCTACCTGCCCCCTCCCCCACCCCCTGAGCACCTCCTTCATAATAATACTGTTTTAAATATCCATGAACAAAGTCAACTTTCTGATCAAGAATATTCTGTAACTGTTGTTTCGACTTACTAATATCAAAATCCACCCATTTATCACCCTTCCTCTTAACTGTTGCAATTTGGAGAGAGTTTCTTGTAGAGTGTGGAGTTGTCTTCTGCTGTCTCTAACCCTCTGAGCAGATCAGAAAATAACAGTGCCCAAAATTACTGCTTTACTTGAGTCCCATAACAGAATCTGAAACCTCCCCCCATATCATTCAAAGTGGGGACACCCTTGGATTGCTCACATGTCATATACTTGAAAGGTTCTTCCCGCAACAGGGGAGGTATAACGTTTCCATGTGGTATGATATTAAAATTTTCCCCAAGTCAAGTTTCACGAAAACAGAGAAGTAGTCAGATATAAGTCTACTCTAGGGCCATGTTGAATATCCCTCACTGAGCCGAAATGTTCTAAAAAAAAAATAATCAAGGAGGGCATGACTGGCATGTTAGGCTGAAAAATAAGTATACTGCCTCCCTTTTGGGAATAGATGGCTCCAGACATCAGCACAATCCCACAGTGACCTATCATGTTTCTAAAATACCACGGTGCTGGTCACACAAAAATGACTAGGGAATGTATTATCTGACTCTAAGAACTGAGTGAGATTGATATCCCCCCAGCACCATCACCACTGCCAATTATCAACTGACCATGAGGGATAGAACCTTGTTAAAAAAAGGTTTGCATAACTCTCTCATTCATCTGATGGGGCAAATAAACATTCACTAGCATCACTAAAATGTCATATAACACTCCCACTAAAATCACATATTGACCCTCAGGGTCTGAATAAAAGATTTGTAAATGTAACCTAGTAGAATGAGGAACAAGGGTGACTACAACCCTTCACTTCCCATGGGGGGATGATGAGCCCACTACCACAGCAAAGCCATGCTTTTACAACTTACAGTGCTCCTCGTGGGACAAATGTGTTTTCTGTGAGTAAGTTGCATCAGATTTATCCTGTTTTATCCCTTGCATAATTCTAAGACATAGAAACATAGAAATTGTTGGCCGATAGGGGCCTCTAGGCCCTCCAAGTCTGCCCAAGTGTTCTATCTCCATGTTAACCCATGTTGTGTGAGGTAATGTCTTCCATTGATATTAAAGGAGAGAATCATTACCAGTGCCACTGCCATACTACAAGGGAACTAAAGTAAATGCTTCCAGAAACAGACCCTCAAAGAAAATCCACATCTTTCTGCTTGGACCCAAAATAAAATCTGGACAAGAAACACTGGAGGTAGCCAAAGATCACATAGCAATAAGGCCAGAACAATATCAGGACTCCAAATAAATCCCAACATGGATGAACCTGGCAAATTGTGCCTAAAAAAAATGATTTTGCTTCTGAGATAGATGATGAGTACAATACCACACCCTTAATGGAGTCAGCTGGTACAGGCCCTGTTGTAAGGGTGAGTACAGAGCCCTGCAGCCCTAAATACAGGAAAACCTGTATGATAAAAAGTTAATAGTCATCACTGGGGTGTTATTAATAATGCAGAGCTACTTGCCAACCCCCCTACCAACCACCAGCAGTAACTCCATTCCCCACCCAAAGGCAGGGCAGTGAGATTGTACTAGAAAAGTAAAAGGAAGATAAGACCCTACAGCAGTTATAATGCAACAAAACATAGTAACTGCACCCAGAACCATTTGTACATGAGAGTGAAAGTTCCAACAACATAATAATAAAGTTCACAGTTGAGAAGTATAACATTGTCCATAAGGCAGGAAAAAGCAGTGCTGGCTAGGTAGGCAACAAGCTGAGTGAGGTGGTACCACCAGACCCCATAGATGTAGAGCTCCCCAGATCAAGACAATGCTCCAAATCAATTAAATATGGAGGAGGGGGTATAATCCCCCTCATTGCTCTCCCTCAACATACCTCCTGTTATACCAGACTAATTCAGTATATTGGAGCTCTAGAAGAAGAAGGCAGCAGAGGGCAGCACAAAGAGAAGTAGGAGGTGCCAGACCTGACTGATTTCAAGTAAAATCCCCAGGCCAAGGTCTATTCTAATGGCTACAGTAAGTCAAAGGTCACAGGAGGTGTCCTATACCAAATATAACTGACTGGACACTTTGGAAGTGAGCCTACTATGGGATCCCCTCAAGTCAACAGTGGCCTGATTGACTGACCCTGCATCTAGAGCTCCTAAATCCAGTGACCCCAGTGGTTGAGCCCACTATGAAGCTAATTAAAGGTAAAACTAATTACACACTCTGGGGAAGATGCCAATGCACAGCATTCCCAACTAATCTGTGAGCTTCTGAAAATGTGCATCATACAAAAGCCTAATGCTGCCCCATGCAACCCCACCTCCACCTCTATGTACAGAAATACTTTCAAGGAAACAGAAGTCCTGGATCAACTTGAGGCCCACATCCACAAGGCCCAACAAAGCCCCACCTGTACCTGATTATAGATGGGTTCAGGGATGAAATAATTATGGAAAACCTCAGATATGATGAAATCTGTTTAATGTCAGTACTGTTTATTTCAACCCTGGAAATCAAGCCTGATGAAGTACTGTAGTGGATGCCCCATAGGGCTACAAGACTCTATGGGGCTTCATACTGAAATTGCTTCAGTTAAGTCTTTAATTGATGGACGTGCATCCTGAGAATGCTTTGTTCATTTCTCCACCTCATCTACTGCTGGCAGATCCCTTCCACGTCCTCCAGTCTGTCATTTATGGCGGTCTCCTCTCACACATATAGCAGCCCTGGGTGGCAGTGGTCTTTCCAGAGCTCTTCTCTCTAAATCCTGAAATGCCTCCCCTGCAGTATGATTCAAAATGTCCCAATCTGGGAAAGAGACCTGCAGCCGAACTGGGTATGGGGTTTGAAATTTTAAACCATATTTTTTGAGAGTCTGCAGGCAAGGGACATATGCTTTTCACTTCATTTGTATGGTGGAAGCAAAGTCATTATCAAAATACATGGGCTTTTCCTTCCACTTCAGTCACCAAGCTTTTAAAAGCAAATGTTCCTTTGTCTGAAACTTTAGAAATTTCATTACAGCTGATCTGGTTCTCTTCTTGGGGCCCAGTTTCAGCCCCAGCGCTCTGTGCACTGTCTCATTTTCAAGAGTAAAATCATCAGGGAGATAAAGAGTAGACTGTAAAAGCTTTTCAATAAAACTGGCCATATCCATCTCCTCTTCACCTCCAGGTGTACCATAAATCCACAAGTTTTTCCTACAGTGTCCCCCCTCAAGTTCTATACATTTGTTATCGAGTTGCTGTTGCTGGTGGTAAAAGTGCAAAAGCAAATCATGCATGTGGTCATAATGCTCACTCAGCTCTGTGGCAGCCAACAACAATTCACCAGTCTCCTGCTGTAATTTATCCAGGTCTGCTCTCATTGTTTGCAGAGCCACTTTTGCTTCTTTTCTGAAAGAGACGAGTTCTGCCAACAGTCTTTCACTTGAGACCCCCTGCCTGAGCCATCAGGTCAGGGAAAGAAGGCCATGCTGGAACCAGAAATTGATGGTGCAGTTTGCTCATCTAGTGGTCCTGCAGATGACTGAACTGAGGTCTGCTGCTTATCTTTTTTTTTGTTGACACCAATTGTCTGTTCTGTTCCTGGGATCTTCTGCTACTGACACCTGTGGCTATAAAGTAAGTTTTTCCACCTAGAAGAGGCACTTTTGTTGCTGCTGGAAGTGGAGCAAATTCTCTAGCCCTCCATGCTCCTCGGTGACATCACCCAAAGTCTGTAATCCTCCCTGGTTTTGACTTGGGAGATGAGGTCTACAATGACGCCTCTAGGTCTACCCTGGCCAGACTGGACCCTTGTTACATTCCTTCTGTCACTTTGCTCTGGTCTGCCCTCCTTGCACCCATCACTGCTTCTTGTATTCCTCCCTATCTCTCTTCCCTCTCTTAAAGGCCGGCATCACTCTCACTGTGTGCCCCTTGTATCTAAGTTTTGGTTTGGTTCTCTTCACTGCTATCATTCCTGCATCCTGTCTTACCTCAACTTCCTTTTACTCCTTACACTCTGTTGATCTTCACTTCTTTGATCCAATCTCCTCCCTGGTCCTCCATCCTCCACTTACTCCCTGAAGCACTAATCTAGGCCCACACTACCCATGTCTGCTCCTGCACCTCATTCCCTGTCCCTCCCCATGACAAGTTTTTTATTCTTTTTCTGCTTATCTTCATGAATAGCATTTATTAGACTGCTTGCACTGTTCCCATGGCACTATATTACAATCTCTTTAAACTCATTATACTTTGTATGTTTTTCATGCTGCTATATTGACCCTCTGTTTCCTGTGTACCCCCCTTCCTCTACAAGACACCTCTGGCAATAAGTTTTAATAGCTTAGTAGGCCTTTCCTGGTGAAACTCTTTCAATAAAACATAATAACAATGCAGAATGCCTGGCTGACTACGCCTGCCAACCCCAACACAGAACCGTCCAGGTTCAGCTATACTGTTGGGCAGCTACCCCAATCCCCTTTGGTCCCAATTTGCACCCCCTGTTCTTAGGGTGCTCTCATGGATGGCCACTTATACAGGTGTTGGATCAGTGTAGGTCTGCTGACATTGCATGTGGCTGGTCAACACTGGCACGCTCTGTAATAATCACAATAGTTGTAATCCACAATTGTAGTCCCAGTTGGGTAGCCTCATCTGTTAAATTGCATCCAATCCTAACTTTAGAGTTGGAGTGTTGTAGGACCTGAAGGCCCCCATTGTGTGCTTTTGGTTCATCTGGTTGTGTAGCTTTACCCTGGCCACAGTCCTGGCTGGATAGATGAGCTCTGTCCCGTGGTTCTAGGCAAGGCAAGGCAAATATTATTTATATAGCGCCCTATCCAGGAGCTCAGAGCACTTAACAAACATAATAATAAAAGTAGTAAAACATCCCAACAAATACATATAATCATAAAAGATTCAACACTTTTTCAAATGAATATTTTTAAAAGAGGCTTTAAAGGCCTCCACCATGCAGGCTGTTTTAATATACAGCAAAAGGGAATTCCACAACAACGGAGCGGCCACCACAAATGTTCTCTCTCCTGATCTCTTTAGATGGGAAGGTGGTACCACCAACAAACCAGCCTTGGCAGAACGTAAGGGGTGGATAGGAGAGTATGGAATCAAGAGCTTTTTTAGTTAGTCAGGTCCCAGACCATGTAGGGCCTTGTATATTAACAAACCTATCTTGAAGGTGATGCACACACTCACAGGCAGCCAGTACAGAGCATGCAGAACAGGAGTGACATGGTCCCTCATAGAGGTACCATCAACATCCTGGCCATGGCATTCTGCACTAGCTGCAGTCAATGCACCAAACCTCCAGACAACCCTAGGTACAGAGCGTTACAGTAATCGAGTGGGCTAGTAACAAGGCATGGATAACCATAGCCAGGTCAGCGGGAGTCAGAAACAGACGGATTCTGGCAATATTCCAAAGATGGAAAAAATGGCTCTGACGACAGAAGAGACCTTTTTTTTTTGAGGTCAAGATGGTCATCAAGAATAACACCAAGACTCTTAAACTTACTCATCACCAATAGGGGACGCTCATCAACAAATAAGGTAGGCAGACTCGCGTCAGCAAAAATACCCCCATGACCCGACTCAGTCACCATGATCTCTGTCATGCTGGGGTTGAAACATAGCCACTTTGCAGCATCCAGTCATTAATCTCAGCTATACACTGGCTCAACGTATCTAGGGTGGAAAGGTCATCGGGGGCACAGAACAGGTACAACTGGGTATCATCTGCATAGCAGTGCAACTCCAGATTGTACTGCCTAATGATCTCTCCCAGTGGCAGCATATACATGGAGAACAACATGGGCACCAAGATAGAACCCTGCGGAACACCACAAGGCAGCACAAAAGAGCCAGAGGAAAAATTCCATAGGACAATGCCCTGTGATCTTCTGGTTATATATGAGCGAAACCAGTGCAAACCTGCTCCAGTAGTACCCATATAGTTCCTCAGATTGCCCAACAGCACCCTGTGATCTACTGTCAAATGCTGAAGACAGGTACAAGACCACCAGAATGGCATAGTGCCCTTGGTCCCTTGCCATGAAGAGATCATGTGCTACCCCAATCAAAGCTGTCTCAGTGCTATGCCAGGGCTGAAAACTGACTGGAGAGGTTCATAGATGGCCAAAATCTCCAGGTGCTCAACCAACTGGTCAACCATCACCTTCTCGATAAACTTCCCCAAAAAGGGAATATTAGAGATCAGCCTATAGTTCGAGAGAACGTCAGGATTGATAGTTGCTTTTTTAAGGAGGGGCCTCAGAGACACAGGAAAGACCCCTTCACTTAACGACCAATTAATGATCTCCATGAACACTGGACCCAAGAAATCCAAGCAGCTGATGACAAACAACATTGGACCCGGGTCCAGGGCACATGTGGTGGGATGTATGCTGGTAAGCACCCTGAGAGCCTCATCCACCCTAACCAGCTGAAATTCATCCCAACTCAGCAGACAATCTTCACTAGCAGATCAATAACCCCATGAACAGACTGGACTGGATGAGATAATACATGCCCTTTTAGAGGTCACTTTGTTAGCAAAGAACTGCCCAAACTGCTCACACTTTTCTGCAGGAATTGCTATCCCAGACTGCACACAAGATGGACTGAGCCAACTATTGACATTGCGGAACAGCGCAGTTGGGCAATTTCTTGCTGCAGCAATCGATTCGAGACAAAAATTCAATCTTCTTAAGATCGACTGCCCATTGATACTCAAAAAAATGGAGTCTCAGTGACAACCTGTCCTCCTTAGAGTGCGACCATTTCAAGTGCTTCTCTGACAGCTCTCTCAGCTTTCCTCTGCCAGTTGCTCTCTCTGACACTTCTTGCAGATCAGCAGGGTTCTCCCTCTTTTGGACACTCAAGGTGATTAGATGAATGGTGACTGGCAAGCTCACCATCTGCAGTGCAATACCTAAGGCAGCACCTGCCATGCAGTGTGGCACTTGGGCATGGTGTGGTGTAGTGGCTTTCAGGCCTTTCTGGCTCTGATGTATGCTCTAGGCCTCTCAGACCTGTATCTGGGTAAAAGTTTGTTTCCTTCCTGAGGCTCGGTAGCAGAGCAGCTACCCTTGCTCATTGAGTGACTGGCTCTGTGGCAGTGCTTGATCACATACTGGGTGTCCTTCTTGTAACAGCCTCTTTTTTTTTTGTTACCAGGAGAGACACCCTAAGCTGAAAGCTGTTTTACAGGTGTGACCTGGGAGTGCAAGGAAACTAAATGACTTACTCAGGGTCACACAGTATGCAAGCGGGGGCTGTGGGATTCAAACTCAGGTCTCCAAGTTTGCAGCCCAGAGCCTTAAACTACTGTGCTGTACTGCCTCCTCCTTCATCCTCTTCATCCTCCTTAACTGTAAATGTATAATTCTCTCTCCAAAGTTTCCATGAGGCAGTTCCCTCATTTACACAGATGGTAAGTTTGTCTTCAAGCTGAGTCACACATGGACTGTATACAGACTGAGTGTGATGAAATGTTCCTTGATGAAAAGTAAGTAAACAGCCCTCCCTTTGGTCAAGACCTTTTGTCAGTCACTGGGGAGGGGCTATCTGGCTGCTCTTTGAAGACTGATTGAATGTTTGAGTCCTGGGTGAATTAATGGGTCCTCCTGGTTTTGGTACAGGTACTGGACAGGGGGAACCCTGGTTGGTTGTAGTTCAGCTCCTGACCCCTCTTGTCATGCTGATATGAAGTCAGAGGTGGCAAGGATGACAAGAGCTATCAGTCCAAAGCACCCAGTTTAAAACAGTTCCTTTGTGAGATGGCTCTAGCCCTCGAAACATACTTTGATTGGTATGGATCAGGTGAATGCATGGTGGCTACCAGTTTAGTTGGTGGTTTAATCAGGGGATATTCCTACTGTTGTGGATGCTGCCTGCATTTCTGTCAGCATATGCAAGTTCAGAGGAAGTGGCACTTGCTACAAACATATAGAGCTTTCATATATTTCAAAACTTCTTTTTTCCTTTTTAATTTCTTTTTATACCCCCTACTCCCACTGGTCCTGCACCTTCTGGAGCATCACAGAGTCTACTCCTGCAACCACCTACCTGATCTGCCATAGATCCTCATGGAGCCTCGGCTTACCCCTCTGGGAGGGAACAGGATGGGGCCATGACACCCCGACACTCACGTTTTGTCAGATCTTTGGTCGGTCAGGCAGGCAGTTGCACATGAGGGCCAGCTTTCCAAAACTCCATCTCCTAAGGACCGGCAGGCATTTTCTGGTGTTCCTAGCTGGCATTGCGAGTCCCTGATATCATGGTGCTAACACCAATGTCTGCGATGTCCTACCCCCTGTTGCCAAGACCCTTGGTGCCTGCATAGCCCCAGACCTCCATCTGAGACCCGCCCAGCACTTCAGATGCTGACATCCTGCAAAACCCCTGGCCTCCACCAGGGGTCAGTAGATGCATAGTTCATCTCTCACCCTCCCCCAGAGAAGGCAAGCTGTCATGGAATGCTGCAGCCTTCTCCCTCTGGCCAGCCTCTGATGACCCGTGCTCACTCCCGAACCCGGGTTGCCGGCATCACAGATGGAAATCCAACTGATGTGCTGGCAGGCTGGCCTAACACTTCTTTTTTTTAAAGAAACAGCAATCAGGTATCTTGTTAGCCAAAAATGTGCTTAATTTTATTCTCATGCAGAACAGTGATGATGTGTAATGCTATAGCTGGAGTACAGGCAAAGGTAATCCAGACATTATCACAAAAGGCACAGAAAGCACAGTTCACTAGCAATATCCAACATAACAGGTACTAACTGAACCCCCCTCACACTTCCTTGTGCAAACATTACATCATCTGATGCATTTTGTGCATGAGCTATTTCTCAAAGGTGCCTGTTAAACGTTTACCTGTCCCCTTATATCTAAACAGTCTTAAAGCCACAGTGCTAAACAACATGTAGAGTATAAATGAAAAAACTATGTCATAAAACACTCAGTAATCTCCTAAACAATATCACAGAATCACAAATGATATTTGTTAAAAATCCTCTTTCAGATGCAACACAAACGGTACTGATACATTATTGTTACTCACTGAATCATGCATTCCATTCCCTTTACACATCTGGAAAAGGACCATTGCATACCCTTCATTTAATCCTAATTTCTGCAATTATATGTATCATAAATGCAGTCTAAAAGCATTCTAGCTAGAGTTCTCAAATATTAAATACATTCCATAATAAAATATTAAACATAATGAGACAATTACACCAAGGTGCACAATTGGAGGCACTAAAAGCATAATCAAACAGTATAGACCATCTTAATACTGAATGATTTATGAGCTTGACGTCAAGCCATAAAATCAAATGCATTCAAATACCACATTATATGTCCATATATGCATAAGATGTCCATTTTCTTGTTCCTTGGAGAAGTACTCTATGTTATAGAATGAAGATGCTCCCCAAACTATTGAGATCATCCTAGATAGGAGCTTTATCTAAAGGAAAAACAAAAATGACAAAATCAGTGAACCAGAAAAATTGCATAATCCAACACATTACAGACAAAACCATTAAAATTAACAAATTAAAAATTATTCATCTCAATTGCATTGGGGTCCCCACTCTGTGTCTATTAGAGAGAGCCATGCTAAATGCAGTCATAATTAAGTATCCTTAGAAAGAGATATTGCAGGTATTATAATAATATATATTATATTATAATAGACAGTCTAAAAGCTGTTTAGAGAGGACTAGGGGGAAGGTGGGGTGGTGCTTTATGTGAGAGAAAGGATAAAAGTGACGGAGATACAGGGGACTCGTGGAGGGAGGCAGAGGTACTGTGGGTCATCCTTGAATCAGGGAATGGAGCTACTATTCATCTATGCATGATCTACAGGCCTCCAGCATGGGGAAAGAGTTAGATCAAGAAACGTTACAAGCAATGGGCAAAATGGCTGAAAAGGGGGAGGTACTACTGGGGGGGACTTCAGTTTGCCAGATGTAGATTGAAGTCTCCCAGTTGCAGCTTCAACAAAAAGCAGGGACATCCTGGACCTCTTGCAGTGGGCATTCCTCAGGCCATTAGTCAGCGAATCCTCTTGCGATGGGGCAATACTGGACCTGATCCTTACTAACAGGAACAGTGTTACAGACATCAAGGTGGAAAATCACTTGGGACCAGTGATCATCTTACAGAGTGATTCAACATAAGGATGGCTGTGGAATCAAACCACACCATGACAATAGTGCTGGACTTTAGAAGGGCAGATTTTATAAAAATGGGTGGATGCCTCAAGAATAACCTGGCCCGAGGGGGGTGACATAAAAGGTAGAAAAATAGTGGGCCAAAATAAAAGAGACCATAGTGAAGACAAAAAAACTCTGCATCAAGTAAGTGAGGAAAAACAAAAGGAAGAGGATACCGCTTTGATTCTTGAAAGAGATGGTGGAACAGGTAAAGGCTAAATTCATTGCATGTAGACGGTACAAGGAGACGCAGAAGGAGGAGGAGGATAGGGAGGTGTATCAGGGGAAATTAAAGGAAGCAGGGAAAGTAGTAAGGAGCACAAAGGTGCAAACTGAAGAAAAAATTGCTCTGGCAGTATCAAAAGGGGACAAGACTGTTTTTTAGGTATGTAAGCAAAAATAGGAAGACAAAAGGAGGGATTAGAAGGTTAAAGAGGGAGGGAGGAGACTGTACTGAGGGGGACAAAAAAAAATAGGAAGACATCTTGAACAGATACTTCTGCTCAGTATTCACAGTGGAAGGGGAAGGGACACAATATAAGCTTCAGGAGCTTTGATGGCAGGGAAATGGGTATTAGTACTTTTTCTGAGAAGAGTCCTGAAAGCAATCACTAACCTGAAGGTGGACAAAGCTATAGGGCCATTCGAGGTACATCCACTGGTGTTGAAGGAGCTCAGGGAGATACTAGCTGCACTTCTGACACATCTGTTAAACAGATTGCTGGAGATTGGAGTGGTCACAGAGGACTGGAGAAGGGCAGATGTAGTCCCACTTCACAAAAGTGGTAGCAGGGAAGAGGCAGGCAATTATAGGCCTGTCAGTCTGACATTGGTGCTGGGTAAGTTATTGGAAACACTGGTAAAGGAAAGAATTGTCGAATATCTTGAATCCAGTGGGTAACAGGATCTGAGGAAGCATGGATTTATGGGGAGAGGTCATGCAAACAAATCATTGATTTCTTTGACTGGGTGACCAAGGAATTAGATCAGGGAGGAGCAGTGGATGTGGCCTACCTGAATTTCTGCAAGGCTTTTGACACCATTCCACATAGGACTGGTAAGCAAGCTGGGCAGCTTGGGGGAGGGCAAGAAGATGATAACTGAAGTAAGAGCAAGTTAGTAGATATGAAACAGAGGTTAGCCGTAAATGGAGTTTGCTCTGAGGAAGGAAGGGAGGGTGACCAGCTGGGGTACCTCAGGGTTCAGTCCTCTTTAAAGACTAGCATTGCTGAAAGAGTGGAGTGACAGCATCTAGCTTTACCTAAACAGTATATTAATATTTATTTACACTTCTCTTTGTTTGAAAATAGCAGGATAAGTGGAGAGAAAAAATCTGTAAGCAGTGGTTGGGACACTTTGAAACTTGGTAGGCACTGACTGGGTAACCTTGAAAATTGGGTTTTAAACTGTGACAGGTGGGGGGGAATCAGGAGTTTAATTGGGGTGTGGAGCCAAGAAAGGCTTAGGGCCTTCTAACAGAAGGAAGATTGGGTCAAGTTAGTTATGGTCTTGAGGAGGAAGACCAGAGTTGCTGAAAGAGTGTAGCGACAGCACCCGGCTTTACCTTAAAGGTATATTAATATTTATTTATACTTCTCTCCTTTTGAAAGTAGCAGGGTAAGTGGGGAGAAAAGATATGTAAGCAGTGGTTGGAACACTTTGAAACTTAGTAGGCAGTGACTGGGTTGCCTTGAAACTTGGGTTTTAAATTGTAACAGGTGGTGTGGAGGAAACTAGGTCAGGAACTTAATCTTGGGGTGAGTAGATTCAGAAAGCCCTGTGAAGCAGGTGTTTAATTGGAGGGTGGAGCTGAGAGATGTTTAGTGCCTTCCAAAAATTAATTACTACAGGTGTTTTTGCTAGCAGCAGCAAAGGGACGTAAACAAACACACACACACACACACACACACACACACACACACACACACACACACACGATACTTCCTTCCCTCCCACGCCTCCACCCACCCAGGGTTAGCTCCACTTTTATAGGCATTAGGGGGTGATTGAAAGCAGATAGATACTTCCTGTGGAAGCAGGAAGGGAGGGTTCACACATAGAAACTGCTACAGGGCACAAAAGCTACTAAGCAAATGTGTTTTTCTACTGAAGGAAATTAGAGAAGGGAGGAGAGAAAGAGGAAAAGAGAGAGAGAGAGAGAGAGAAAAACATTTCTTAAAGCAGAAAGGGCACTAATAACATGTTGGGAGTGGTGCAGTGTGGTGGTTGTGGGGCGGCAGTCTTCAGGGAGAATTTCTGGAAGCTGAGGTGCTGTCCCATCTGCAGGCACCTCTCTGGGCTGAGGGTGGAGGTTGCTTGTCTCCAGGCCAAGATGGCCAGGATTCAGGGGATCTCCTCCCCTGCCCAGGGACCACCAAATTCTCTCCTGCTGCCTCAACAGTTGTCAAGGAAGATGAGTGGCTGGATGACTGTGGGCTCTGGAAGGGTGAGGGCAGTTGGGAAGAGACACAACTCTCCTAGAGTTCCACTTCATAACTCCTATGCTACTGTGGCAAGTTGGAACTGTCCCAGAGAGACCCCCATAGTGGTAACCGAGGAAGATGTGGGGGGTCCTTCATGGCAGAGACTCTGGAGAGGAGGCAGAGAACCCTGGAGGTGGAGGAAGCAACTCCTGGTGGGGGACTCTGTCATCAGGGGAGCAGACTTGGGGCCAGGAGGGGAGGGAGAGAAAGAGATCAAATGTCTACCTGGTGCCACAGCTTGGAGGGATGGAGAGTGCATCCTAAGGTTCACTGTAGCAGTAGAATGGGAGGGTGAGCTACACATCATTTTCCACCTGGGTACAAATGACCTGGCAAGTGGTAGTGCAGGAGCAGTTCAGGGAGTTGAGAATGGGTCTTAGACAAGTGATATGCTTACCTTTTCAGAGGTGTTACCCATCAAGGGCAAGGGGGAAAACAGAGTACTCTGCACCAAGGGATTCAATGCATGGCTGAAGGACTGGTGTGGAGCGGAGGAATTTGCTTTCATTTGGGACTGGGGTTCCACTAGAAGGGAAGCAGGCTTGTACAGGGGCAATGGCCTGCATCTATCCAGAGTGGGAACTTGGATCCTCAGTAAGAGGTTTAAATGTTTCATCAGCAAGCATTTAAACTAGCCAAGATTAGTGGCAGAAATAGCCAGCTTCAAAGGGTAGTGCTGGTATCTATGATAGAGACGGGTGGTGCATATACTAAAGGTCAGCCAGTCCATACACAGAAAACACAGTCATAAAGTTTGTATACACACTCAAATACCTTTTGCAAAGATGGGGGAATGTCTTAGGAAATCACTTGCAGAGAAGAAGGGTGGGGTGGAGGAACAATGGGAGAATCTTAAGGGAGCCGTAGCAGAAGCAACAAGCCATTGCATTAGGCAAGTAAGCAAAGCAATGAGAAAGAAAAAAAACACTATGGTTCTCAATGGAAGTGGCTGAGAAGGTAAGAGTGAAAAGGGTGGCATTCGGGAGGTACAAGGAAACACAAAGGGAAGAAGACAGGGAACTGTATCTGGAAAAGCAGATTGAGGCTGGGAAAGCAGTTAGGAGCACAAAGGAGTAAACAGAAAAAAAATAGCCAGGGCAATTACAGACGGGGACAAGAACTTTTTCAGGTACGTTAGTGAAAAAGAAAAGACTAAGATTGGGATTTGAGACTAAATATGGAAGAAGTGAAGTGTGCAGAAGAGAACCAAGAAAAAGCAGATATCCTGAACAAATATTTTTGTTCAGTATTCACAGAGGAAGGGGAAGGGGAGGGACCAAAGTTAGGTGATGGAAGACCCACTGGGAAGGAGGTGGACACCAATCCATTTAAGAAGGAGAGAGTCTTAAAGGAACTCACTAATCCGACAGTGGACAAGGCAATGGAGCCAGACAGGATACATCCCAGAGTATTAAAAGAACTCAGGGAGGTGCTGGCAGCACCACTGACAGCCATTTTCAACAGTTCGCTGGAAACAGATGTGGTACCAAAGGACTGGAGGAGTGCAAATGTAGTCCCTCTCCACAAAAGTGGGAGCAGAGAGGAAGCTGGCAATTACAGGCCAGTCAGCCTCATCTCAGTGGTGGGGAACCTACTTGAATCACTTCTAAAAGAAAGGTTTGTGATATATCTCGAATCCAACAAAGCATAGGATCTGAGGCAGAATGGATTCACAGAGGGAAGATCTTGTAAAACAAATCTGATAGATTTCTTTGACTGAGTGACTAGGGAGGTGGATCAGGGAGCGGCAGTGGATTTGACCAACCTGGATTTCAGCAAGGCCTTCGACACCATCCCACATAGGAGGCTAGTAAACAAACTGGGCAGTCTGGGAGTGGGTCCCAGGGTGGTAAACTGGGTCAACAATTGACTGAGCAATAGAACAGATGGTAGTGGCGAATGGAGTTCAATACAAAGGGGGGGGTGACCAGCGGGGTCCTGCAGGGATCAGTGCTTGGACCAGTCCTATTTAATGTCTTCATAAGTGACATTGAACAGCGGCTGGAAGGGAAGGTGTGTCTCTTTGCAGATGACACAAAGATCTACAACAGGGTTGACCCTCCAGGAGGGGTAGAGAAAATAAAAAGGGACCTAAGCAAGCTTGAGGAGTGGTTAAGGATGTGGCAGCTAAGATTCAATGCAAAGAAGTGCATGATCATGAATCTGAATTTGGGGCACAAAAATGCAGGGGAGAAGTACATGATGAGGGGAGGTACTGATGGCCACCAAACAGGGAAGGGGATTGGGAGTAATCATATCTGATGATCTAAAGCTTCTCTGTAAGAAGGCTGTGAGGAGAGCCAGTGGAATGATTGGGTGCATAGGGAGAAGCATCTCTAGCAGAAGGAAGGAGGTGGTGATGCCACTGCCTAGAACATTGATGAGACCTCATCTAGAGAACTGTGTCCCATTCTGGACATAGAGTAGAAGCGGTTCAGAGAAGGGTGACAAAAATGGTGCAGGGGCTACACCAAAAGTCATGTGAATCGAGACTGGAAAATCTCAATATGTATTCCCTGGAGGAGAGGAGAGGAGAGGAGAGATGGGGTGGATATGCTAGAGACTTTCAAATACCTCAAGCGTGTAAATAAGGTACAAGAGGGCAGCATCTTTAAAAAAAAAAGATGTTCAAGAACAAGGGGCCTTGATACGAAGATGGGGAGGTAGACTTAGGGATGATGTGAGAAAGTATTTTTTCACAGAAAGGGTGGTGGATCCCTGGAATAGCCTCCCGGCAGAAATTTGCAGGGGCAAAAATGGTAGGGAAATTCAAAAATGCATGGGACAGACATGAAGGAACTCTAGCAATAGGAAAGAGAGGGTAAACCACAGTTCATCTAGGATCTGCGGTATATGAAACAGGTAGGAAAAATGGGCAGAGTAGGTGGACCAAGAGGTCCTTATCTGCCATCAAATTCTGTGTTTCAGAAACAGGTTAGCAGACAGGAGACAGAGGGTAGTAGTAAGATGAGTTTGCTCTGAGAAAGGGAGGGTGACCAGCTAGGGTAACTCATGATTCAGTGCTGGGATCGGTCCTCTTTAATGTCTTTATAAGGAACATAGCAGAGCACCTGGAAGGGAATGTCTACCTCTTTGCAGATGAGAACAAGATCTACAACAGGGTGGACACTCCAGGGGTTGGGGGTGGAAAGGATGGACAGAGATCTGAAAAAACTGAAGGAGTGGTCAAGGGTAGGGGAGCTGGGTTTTAATGCAAAAAAAGTGCAAAATAATGCAGTTGAGCCACTGACACCTTGGGGCAGAGTACAAAATGGTTGGAGTGTTACTGACATTGACAAAGAAAAGTGACCTGGGGTAATCATATCATATGTCCAGTTCTGGAGTCCACATCTCAGAAAGAACATAGAGTGGAGGCAGTCCAGAGGAGAGCAACCAAAATGGTGCAGGGTCTGCACCAACGGATCTAGGAGGAGAAGTTAAAGGAGTTCCATATGTACACCCCAAAGGCGAAGAGGGAGAGGGGGGATAAGACAGAGACCTTTAAAAACCTCACTGAGGTAAATAAGGGTACAGGAGGGGAGTATTTGTCAAACAAAAAGGTGCAGAATGTCAAGAGAACATGCTATGAAGCTGGAGGGGGGCAGATGCAGTAGAGACAAGAGAAAGCACTTCTTCACAGAAAGAGTAGTGGATTCCTGAAACAGCCTTCCAGCAGAAGCAGTGAGGGCAAAAACAGTTGTGGGATTCAGAAATGCAAAAGGGAATAGGTTGTAAGTAAGGGGAGAGGAGCAAGTACCATAGATCAAGTGGGGCTGGCAGTAAAAATGAAGGTAGAAAGAAATGAGCAGACTGGGAGGTCCAAATGGCCCTTATCTGCCATCAGCTTCTATGCTTCTCTGTTTCTCCTTTATCTTTTTTATGCTTTAAAGAATCTTTCACTGTCATTCTTCCATGTATGCCCAGCCCAGTTATATCCCACATCTGGTGGGGAATATGAGCATTCTGAATTAGCTGACTGCATCTTTCTCCATTCCTGCTGGGCAATTCTTCAGAGCTATTGGAAGAGAGAAGCAGGATGCTAATATATGGAGACAAAGTTTCCTGGTACAGTTGCTCCCGTGACAGTTTCCACAGTTTAGTCTTGACCAAGGCAAAGGAAATATTCTAAGGGGTATCATGTACTGTATATGGTCTTGAAAGTGACTTATCCATTTTCCATCCAGGAGTCATGGAGTCTAGTATCAGTGGAACCAAGGATTTTTTCTGAATATCCTTGACCAATGGTGATATTACAGTATGGAAACATGTCCATAAAACAAAGAAAAAACTACTGGGTTTACCATCTTAGCCCCCGCCCCCTTTTTGGTCTTTATAGCTGACCTCCCTTTTAAAAGGGTTAAGCCTACTCCCCCCAATTAGAGGGACAAGAGCCTCCCCTTGGAACCCATCCACCTAGCTGGACTGGTACCTTCACACAGTCAGTGGACCTGTCTACACCACACACACCTAGTGTGCCCATGATTATGGAAGTCACTCCGCATCTCCCACATAGGATATTGTATATAGTTAACATACCTATAGTCGAGCCCAGTTGGCTAATTTTTTTTCTTGATGAAATAACCCTATTACCCTTTTCCCTAGTTATAATGGACTCAGAGCAAAAAGCCAGAGATTTTTTCTTAGACGAGAAGTGTATTTTGTTGCAGGTGTCAGTTGTAATTTCTAGAAGCAGGTTAGTGCGCTGGGAGGGACCCTTGGGTGCTGAAACAGAAACACTAGTTTGACTAGTTATAATGCATCATTTTAAAATTCTCTCTCATAATGTAAATGGGCTGTCTGGCCCTATAAAGAGATACCATACAATACATGCACTTAAAAAACTAAAACCAGACATTCTCCTGCTGCAGGAGACACATCTCTACTCAGTGGAACACCAGAAGCTACTTAAATTTGACTTCTCCCAGCTGGTGGAATCATCCTACCAGTGTGGTAGGAGATGGGGAACAATTATCCTGATCCCAAAGAACTCCTGGTTACAAATAGTTAACCAATACTCAGATAAGGAGGGTAGGCAAGCCTTGGCAGTGGCCAAAGTAAATCGCAGGTACTGACAATATGTAGCACCTATATCCCACCAGGCTGGGACACCACTTCAATACAGCATTAGTTGGATGCTATTTTAACTTGGCAGCAGGGTATCCTGATAATAGGAGGTGACCTTAATTTTCAGTTTAATCCCTCACTAGACTCTTCTGCAGCACGACCCTCTCCACATTCTTCTGGTCAAAAACATTTATGACGGCTATTTAGAGACACCCAACTAGTGGACACATGGAGACAGCTCCATCCAACTAAAGGGAAATTCACATATTCTAGTGCCTGCAAGCACTACTCTAGACTTGATTATATATGTATAGGGAAAGAACATATAGACCTGGTACATAGAGTAGATATTTTAAATATATGTCTTTCAGATCATGCACCCACTACTTTGGAAATAAATATATAGAGAGAGGAGAAAAAAACACAGTGGAGATTTGATCCTTCTTTACTAAGAGACAGAGAATTCAGAGAACTTTTAAAAGAGCAAATACCAGAAATAATTAAAGATAACCAGTCACCACAACTACTTTGGGACACTATTAAGGTTGTGCATTGCGGCCATTTTATAGCATATGCAGCCCACAAGAAGAGACTAACCAAGTCTCTTCTTAACAAACTGCATGAGAAACTTAATTTTCTCCAGAGGCACATATGCAGGGGGATACAGATGTGACCTCCCAAATTAACCGAATCCAGGCAGAAATCCAAAAGCTTTTGACAGCTAGGACTGAGCAAGCCCTTGCGTGGCTTAGACAATGGTACTACAAAGGCGGGGCTCGAGCCTCCAAACTTTTGGCATATTGTCACAGACAACATATTCAACAGTACACAGTTTCTAAGATAAAAGACACGGTATCAGGACAGACTCGCTATTCTACCCAACATATTTTAAATGCATTTAAGAAATACTACCAATCCCTATACTCGATCCCAGCATAGCCAGATCCCCACAAAATCCCTGCCTTCCTTTCACAAATTAAACTCTCTACCCTTTCCACCTCTCAACGGTCAAAAGTAACAGCCTCAATATATGAGACAGAATTACTTACAGCAATTAAAAACCTTAAAAATGGGAAAAGCCCAGGCCCCAATGGATTTGGCCCCAAATTCCATAAGGGAACTTGGTACTTAATTTGGACCCCTCTTCTACAGGCCATACAGAAAAGTCACAATACTTCTACCTTTCCCATCTCCTGGAGACAGTCGGTAATTTCAGTGATTTTTAAACCTCAAAAAAAACCAACTAAACTTTTCAATTTTTATCGACCAATTTCAGTACTTAATCAAGATTATAAAATATATACAAGCATTTTAGCCCATATATTACATAATATTCTCCCGACTTTAATCAATCCAGACCAATCAGGCTTCATTAAAAGTAGACAGACCACAGACAACATCAAATTTATCCTATATCTTATAGAACATGCCCAATCTACAAAATCCTCCCTAATATTAAGTTTAGACACCCAATCGGCATTCAATATGGTACCCTGGACTTTTTTTCAGGCAGCCTTACAAAAATGTTATTTCCCCAGATCCTTTATGGATATTATCAAGGGCATATACACAGATCCAGAGGCAGTAGAGAAATTAAATGGGTCACATTCAGACCATTTTAAATGATGTCGTGGCACACGGCAGGGCTGTCCCCTATTCCCGTACCTATTTGCCATATTCGTGGAGCCTATAGCACAACTTCTTTGACAAACTACCCACCTATATGGCTATCAGGCTCTGGACTCCCACCACAAAATAGCCTACTATGCTGATGATCTCCTCCTCTACATCACTCACCCCAAAGTATCATTTCAAACTTTAACCTCACTCTTGAAAGAAATAGAACTGCTGACAAGATACACCATCAATCAGAGTAAATCAGAAGCTCTAGTAATCCAAACCCCCTTTCACCCAGATTTGGTGGAACGTTAAATTATAAATGGAATAAGCCATATATAACATATCTGGGAATTAAAATACTATAGAAGGCCACTGACTTATACACACTGAACTACACAGCAGTGGTCTCACAAATAAGCTCAGATCTTGCAAAATGGACTCATCTTCCACACTCATTAATCTCTAGAGTACAATCTATCTAAATGAATTATCTCCCTAAAATACGTTACTTAATGCAAAACATACCAATATCCCTCCTATCGAAGGATATACAGTTTTGGGAGAGATCAATCAGAAAGTTCCTATGGGCAGGAAATAAACCATGAATAGCACTAAATAAGCTTCAGCTCCTGAAGGAGAATGGAGATATGGTGCTACCCAACATATATAGTTACTGGCTGGCAGTTATGCTCTCACACTTCACTACATGATTACTACCGCAGGCCCAGGCACCTCCCTGGCTTTCTGTGGAGAAAGTTATGACAACCTGTCCCCTAGACTCTTACTTAGTTTTTCAGCCACACAAACTAACTCAGTTTAATAGGGGATTCAGGTTCACTAAGTCACTACTGGAGAGTCGGACAGTGTTCCTCTCCCTCCCCAAAAACACATTTCTAGCTACCTGGATGGGAATCCTGGTTAGAGACCTGGCTTTGGACCCTGCCTGGTTAGACGGCACCTTTATGAAATGGGCCCGGGCAGGCCTAAGGCATACGTATACATTTTTTGATAATGGAATCTTTAAAACATTTGAACAAATTAGACAAGAGTTCTCCTTGAACCAGAGGGACTTTTTTAGGTATCTTCAGATCTGTCACATTATTAACACTAAAACTGGTTTGAACGTCACCACACAGGTGTTTCCCCCTACACATTTCCTCCTAATCCAGATTGCGGAGGGTGGGGACTGTAGACACTTAATCTCTAGAATTTATAAAACTCTAAGGTAACCCCACTCAGATCATGGATCTTGTGCAATTCCATTGGGGGGTGGAGCTTCAGGAAGAGTTGACCCAGGAGGATTGGCTCCGTATCTGGAGAAGACAGCATAAAACATCAAATTCGTATATATTTAGAGAATTCTCATGGAGAGTGGTGTCATGATGTTTCTGCACGCTGCAGGTTACAGCCAAATATTTTAAAACAGGAGACTCCACCTGCTAGAGACTCTGCAGTTGTGAAGTTGCAATACACTCACATACCCTCTGGTTCTGTCCAGTATTATCTTTATATTGGTCAGAAATAAGTAAAAGAGTCCTGAGCCTATTTCCAGGTCTGGGAACCTTTTCTCCAGAGATGGGAATTTTACTACACTAACTGAGACAATTTAAATGGCTACACCAAGTATATTTGCTCAATATTTTATTGGAAGCAGTCAAAAAAATGTATCACCAGGATCTGGCTTTGTCCGGCACCCTCCTAGCATATCTTTCTGGGAGGACACAATATATGATATTTATAAACTAGAACACATGACAGCCAGACTACAAAATAAAGTCCCTGATCTGATGAACCAATGGACTTCATGGTTCCACAGTATTGCCCAATCTAGGCCAGACCTGGTCCCCTGAGAGAATAACATAAATATGTACAACCTCTCATTTTAGTCACCAGTACACCGGCCGGCATAATGTCCCTCCCCCTGGGACCATAGACCCCGGGTGGGATAGGACATAATTGGATAGAATATTCAGTCTTTTGCAAATGGACCTCCTGGGCCTCCCCCACAAAACATCTTCTACTTAGTTAAATTCACATGGATGGAGGAATATCAAATTTTATAGAGGAGGGGGCTGTATAGGCAGATCTAGGAACACCGTTACAAAAGTATTATGCTTTATTTTGTCTCTCTCTCCTCCTTTAATATTGTCAAATGTCAGGTCTATGTGTATATTATTTACTGTTCATTGCACTGACAACCGAAAAATGTATTGTGTATACCTGTAATAGTGCTCTATTTGTCCATTTTTTTAAAAATTTAAATAAAAAAAGAGTTTAAAAAAAAAAGCCTACTGTCCCCAAAGACCCTGAAAGAAGAGGCTGTAGAGTTTCTTCTCAAGAGTTACTGGGAGAGGAACACAGCACAAACATATAAAAATACAGGGAAGCAAAACAGTGTGGCTCAGAAAAACCTTGTTGCTCCATGTAAGCAGTTTCACTTCTGTTTTACATTTTTCCTAGTTTTCAAATGCTACGTCTCCTGGGTCTAGTCATTTGCCTTAAATTTTCAGGGGGTTCCTCTTTCACCTGCATATCTATACATACCCCTTTTTTATAGTTCTTAGGCCATACAATAGGGATGCCTGAATGTTTGACAAAATGTATCTGGGCTGTGGTTAATTGGAAAACTTGTCCAGGGTATCCCGAACCAGTGTGTCTGAGTCCTGGTCTTCTAGAACAATGCAGAAATCAATTGCACATGCAAATGCCTGCACTTCTGGGATGTCTGGGACCAGCCATGTACTATTGATTCCTGGGTTTTGTTAAAGGAATCTGACTAAGGGGTCTAGGGAAAAAATTAAAAAAGGGGACTTAAGGGGCACCCCTGTCATACTCCTCTTTTGTCTTGAATCATAGGACCTATGTCAGAAGTTTCAGTACATAGAGTACCTCACAGTTTCCACATACAGCTCCATTTTCCGTGCAATAAACAGCACTGGAATGCTATACTTCCTCAGAACATGTACTAGGCAATTGTGAGAGACCAGGTGAAAGGCTTTCTCCTGGTCTATAATTAAAAACAACTCTTTACCAATCTCTTTTCCCCCCTTTTCCCAAAGTGATGTTAAAATAATCAGGCTACCTGTAATGCTCCTTGTGCTATAGCATGACTAAGAACTGGTTGGGATAATTGTCACAACCAGAGATACTCTATATGCTACAATTTTAGATAAAATGTTTTGGTCAGTGAATAATAGACACAATGATCTCCAGTTCTTAATATTTGTTCTGTTACCTGATCTGATGAGAAAAATTATTAAAGCAATTTGCACAGATGGAGGCAATTCACCTGATTCTAGAACTGAATTAAATACAATCTTCAAAACTGGACCAAAGGTGAGTAGGAACAATTTGTAAAATTTGGTTGCTAACCCATCTGTTCTATGGGAGTGTCATTCCTTCAAGTGTCTGGCCAGCCATTCCACTTCAGATGCTGTACCTGTATTGGGTGGGTCAAGTGAAAGCAGAACTGTTCAGGGACTTCTGGAACATCCAAGTGGGCTAACACTGATGAGTCCCACTCCATGTCTACTGAAGTTCCAAAATTATTTATGTGGTTATAGATCATCTCCATAACGCCTTCAGGAGAGGTGACCAGTTGGTTATCTGTTTCTCTACTCGGCCCTGAGATAACTCTGATGGGCATGGTCCTAATGCACAGAAAATGTATACAGGTGCTGGGAATGACCCTGGGTCCCAAATTTTAATTCTTGTTCCAGGGAGGTAGCACTTTCATATTGGAGCATTTTCATTTCCTCTTTTACAATGCCAATTTCTTCAGATAGTGTAACATACTCTGAATGCATTCTGATATACTATATGTCTATGGAACTGAGCTCTCAGTCCTGAATAGTTTAGATATTTGCTGTTGGTCCCACTTTCTGGAGCAGAGACTTAAAATCTTTTTTTTTTTTAGTCCTCCCAGCATTGAACCACGTATTCATACTCTGGTAGCACTGTACACCATGCTTTGAAAAGGTCAAACCACTGAAATTGTATGTGTGCCTGTTCTAACGATTTTGCTTTCACTCTCCATTGCATAATTACTATGCCTATAATGATCTTTACTAAGATTTTTCCTCTCAGGATTTCTCTGATTCAAGCCTCTTTTAAATCAGATTCACACACATTTTCTGTCTTCAATATTACCTGAGGTTGTGGGTCTTTCCTCAATGATTCATCAAAAACAGTTTGTTTCGCTTCCATTTCCCCTATCCTTATCACAGCACTTTCATTTGTATATTTGATTTCCTCAGCAGATATAGTTGACCTGCCATCCTTTTTTCCTATATCAGTTCTCTTTATACCATCAATGTCCTCCTTCTCTCTCATCTGTTTCAGTAAATCATCCTTGCCGTTATTGCCACTGCTGCTCCATTTTCACCATTCCTCCTCCTGCCACTCTGTTTCTTCCCCATCCCAGCCCAACTACTCTCCAATAGTGCTACATATCCCCAGTAATGCAAAAAATTTACCTTTTGTTCCATTGGGGTTTCTTCTGCTGCTGAAGACTGACTAGATAGATTTGTGCCTGGCTGCTGCATCATTGTAGACTTCAAAGATCTTTGAGGCTTTATATTGATTGCATCCCTTGGGGGATTCCTGTGGTTAGATACACCCACTTCAGCAAATAGGAAGTGCCAGAGAGCTCCTGTACCTTTTCCTGCAATGGCTTCTCTGTCTCTCTGGAGTATTCCTTTTTCTCTGGGCAGATGTACTACCCTTGCCTACCCTTTTCTCAGCTCCTTTCTTTGACCTAGGCTTTAAGTCTAACTTTGGAAAAAAGGTGCATATTTCCTATAGATTTTTTGATCGGATAGCCATCAGTTTTCAAATGCTGCCCCAAAGGCCACATGAGAGCTTCAGCCTGTTGTTGCAAGGTACTTCAAAACTATAGGAAAGCACTGTACTTTTACTTGTCCTTACCTTACAAGCACAAGTTTTCTTGTAAAGCCTACAAGGCTATTAATTTTGCTTTTGAATCCAGAGGATTTTCAAAGCACTCATCACAGCTCTCTCCTCACAGCACCATCTTGTCTGCCCTGCCCCAGCCCTGCCTCCAACTTCTTACATTTTGTATGTTGCTTAGATTTGTGGTAAGGAAAATACTGATGCTCCTGAGAAACCCTTAGCATTATTATACAAAAGTTACTAAAAAAATCCTCCATGTGTTAAGCAATGTGTAGTACGAACAAAATTAGTATAATTCTCAATCTAGTTTTCTTTTTATGTAAGACAGGTCTTGTTTCTCTTAGATTTATTTTACCACAAGATAGATAAATATCCCAGAATATGATATGAGGAACAAGTCAATTACTCTAACAGAGAATTTACTTTTCCATGCATGAAAATTATTAAAAATCCTACTGTTTTTGGTCACATACTAAAAGACTATTTGATTAACAATAACAATGGCATCATGAATTTTGTCAAGGTCAGCTTTAGGGATAGGGCAGCACAGCAGGACTTACATCTTCTGTCAGACTATAAATTCCACTATTGGTTTAGTAAACTCAAACAGATATTAGGAAGGAAATTTATTTAGAAATTATAACTGAATCTTCAGATCATGCAGTATTAATCAGTCTAGAAAGGTCTTCTTTTTCTGAACTGTAGAGGAGGCCATAACAGTAATACTCTTATGTCTTTTGTTTAAGAAAGTATGTGATAAATGGTTGGATCCCTATTTGGAAAATTTACACTTACTGATGGAATAAATTATAAGTTTATTTTTAATTAGCTTGATCAGTATGTGTTGCCACATTTTATAATGTACTTGTGATCAGTTAGTATTAGAAATAAGACTGTGGACTAGCAACTGTGTTTTATATGACAAAGATTTGGTATTTCTTTTCTGATAGAGACTATTCTAAGACACTGTGGATGTATGTAGCCAGGCCCAAACCCAATGCCCTCGGGAGTATCATACTGTACATGGTAAGATATTAAAGAACATACTCCCTTTTTCACACTCTTTTCTTCACTTTACATATTACAGCCATTTGTCTCTTCTTCAAATTTTGAATTGCTACTGTAGTTTGATTAGTGTGCTATGGGCTTTTATTTATTCTTCTTTTTTATTTTCTTTGAATTTTTTTGTTGTTCAGTTTGAGCTCATTGCTTATTAGGTCAGATATAGTCACAGAAGAGCTTTGTAAAACTTCTTTCTCTAATGTTTCTGTAAAGACTGCATTTACTATTTCTGCATTTAAAAGTCTTTGATGTCTTTGGTGGTGTTAGACTACTGCAATAACATTTGTCAATCAAAAAAACCTGAGCTTGTATGCTCTACTCATTAGACAGTGGCTAGTGGAGGTTGTGAGTTGAGAGTCTGTGAGGGTCACCATCCTCCACTCTGCCAAGTTTTATTTTTGTGTCCTCTGGGTCTGTACCAGATGTTAGGTGGTGGTTGGTGGGTTCTGAGTGGATGGGCCACGGAGGGGGGTACTTATTCATCAAGTTAATAAAAGAAAAGAAAAAGTGCTGTAATTTCCATGGGTGCATGGATGCTTACTAGGGCTGTGTGAATACATTTTTCTGAATATTTAGCCAAATATTGGGTATTTGGCAGCAAAATATGTGGGTATTCGATATTCATTCGACAATTAAAAAAATGCTAAACCCTCCTCCCCAGCTCCAGACCCACTAAAAGATGTAACCTCTATCACACTCTTGGTGTCTGTAGTAGTAAAACCACCCAGGAAGGAAGATTGGAGCAGGGTGCTGATGGAGTGGAGGCACATTAGTGATAACTTGCTTTAGTGCAAAAAAGTGCTATGGAATGCTAAAGAATTGAATTGAATTGGAAAATGGCAGCCAGATGTTAGGTGGATGAGTTGTGCCAGATGCCCGTTTTGGGATTTATTCTTAAATTCCTAATGGGGGGGGCGGAGCCTGGCATCCAAGGTGATGGGTAGTTAAATTTATGTGGGAAGACTGGGGCCACATCGACAATAGCCATCTGACATAACCGTTTACTACTGGAGGAAGAAAACGAAATAATAAGCAACCAGAAAATAAGAGCTACAGTACATAGCACTCCAAAGGGGGGAAAAACAGAGCCAGAACTGACTGAATTACACCATGTGGTGTCATTCTTGGCAAAATCGTATGGAAGTCATCTGAATGGGCCCTGCAAGCAGTAAGAAACTGGTGATACAGCCAGCCACCAAGGAGGCATTTTAAGTCAGTGGCAAAAGAAAGAGAGTAATATAACTACCAGGGCAGAAACAACACTTTAACCAATACATCTGGTGAGCTGGAAAAAATCACTAATATGCTTAGCAAGGTTTTGCAAGACACAGTGGAGCTAAAGCTAACTATGGCAAAAACACATTTAGATCTGCAGGGCTTAGCCATGAGGGTGGTGGGCACGGAAGCTGCAGTCCAGCACCAGGTAGCACAGTTACACCAGCACGAAGGACAATTGAGAGAGCACCATGGTCAGTTACAGTATCTGATGGCCAAAGTCAACGACATGGAAAACCAAGCCCGCAGAAAAAACCTCAGAGTAATCAGTGTACCCGAGAGAATGGAGGGGTGGGACATGGTAACATTCCTCAGGCAAGCCCTGCCTGAAATGCTTCAGCTCAACAACGAGCCTCCCCCCAAGCTGGAAAGAGCTCACAGAACATTAGCCCACAAACCTCAACCCGGGGAAAGACCCCATCCAATACTTTGTAAATTCTTAAGGTTTCCAATAAAAGAACTGTACTTGCGAGCTGACAGAGACAAAAAAGAAATATACTGGCAGAGGATTGCTGTCCAGCTGTTTCAGGACTACTGTCCAGATTAATCAAGAAGAAGAATGGCATATGCTGTGGTGAAACACCAACTCTTCCTGTGGAACACCACTGCCTCTCTACAGCATCCAGCAATGCACAAGGTGCACTACAGTGGTGAATTTCTAATGTTTAATAATCCAGAAGAGCTAGAGATCTTTTTACAGAAAACTCAAGGGACTGATGGGGTGTCATGGCAGCACCCATCATCACCATGAGGAACAGCATGGTAGGAGATGGACTACATGAAGGCGGGCATGCAAACACCACCGAAGCCCAGGATGGCAGAAGGAGAGCAGGGGGAGCCATGGCAAAAAATGCAGAAAGAAAGGAAGGGTGAAAAAGGTCAACAAAACACCCAACCCTAAACCTCCCAGCATGAAGAGATCATCCCCCCATAGAGGAACAGGTCCCGGAGTAGACAGCGGTGACATAACCTTTCAAATGCCAGTGCTAGTTCCCTGGGGTACATCCCAGTTAAGATATCTAATCATTTTGCACCCTTGGGGCAACTACTGACCATGCTGCTGGACCTGTCAAGTAAGACGAGCACCACCCAGGCTGAGTCTGCCCTACTAAATGAAACTGTCCAGGACTAGAAGTCACTATGTCAAGAGTGGGCAGACTGCCTGGGTGAAGCCACAGCGGAGGATGTGCAGTGCAGCCTGCTAGAGTCAAATCCAAATGCTAAGTAGATCTGTGCCCCAAGTGCTATCTAAGCACTAGGGGCAAATGTGTCAGGTTATAGCAGGGTGGGGTAAATAAAATTGATAGCAAAGAAGGATCCAGGTTAGTACAGAGCTGTAGGATGTAAACTTACCTAGCAGCACAAGCTATAGACTGAAAGTCAAAACACAGTATTTGAGCGGTGCTCAGTTAGCGAGGGGGTGCTCCCAACAGAGGTTGCTATCCTCAAATAAGTACAACAAAAGAAACAAGCACTCCAAAATGATATGAATATATGCTAAGATACCCCCTCTGAAGGCATGAAGCTGAAGAGCAGGGGTTTCTGTTGGAATTTTTGGCAACAATAAAATGCTATCTTAGCATATATTCATATCGTTTTGGAGTGCTCCTTTCTTTTGTTATAGACTGAAAGCACTGACCCTGTCCCGATGTTGAGCTCCCAATTTTGGTGCTGTGAGGGGGATTTTTCCACTACCCCAGAGGGATCCAAAGCCTTAAACTTGGGTATGGCTGTTTCTGGGGTGGCCAGTGAAGTGGTTCTGATGAAAATTGACCTGATATTGTGACACGTGAACCACACCATAATGCAGCTGCTGCTGAATCACAATATGCATCAACTTAAAGCAGCAATATAGTGCACTCACTAACCTATGAGCAGCGGTTCACAAACTTTTAAGGATAATGTTTCTAACCCGCAGATAAGAGGCATGAAGGGGAGGGTGGAGGTACCATGTAATGGGAAAAGGTACAGTTTTGGCAATATTGTGGACGCTGGCACCTGTATGGGGGAAGATTATAATATCGGCCCAGAAATACTTCCAAATGGGAAGTATCAGTCATAAGCGCCTGTCTGCCCAACCAGAGGTGTGCTCACAGACCTAATGCGGGTGGCCTCTACTGGAGCAGTGGGAATCAACAAAGCTACTGGGACACCCCTTGAAAGTAGAGGAGACACATGAAGATGCCTTGTGGATCAGTCCACAACATATAAGATGCCACATGGCACCAGTCAGTGGGGAAGAGGGGGTTCCCAGGCAACTGACCATGTCCAGCAGAATGAAAGAGATATCACTCTGGCTCCTCTCCTGAGCTCAACCTCTGAAATGTGCTGCGACCTATAAAGCTGGGCCTCCTCAGGAAAAGGGTGGCTGGATTGGGGGGGTTATGAGGGGGGGAGTTCATCTTAATCCTACCTCACCACAATAATGCGCAATACCCAGAGAAGCCCAGAAGGTGTTGGCCATGTATTGCAGTGGAGGTGCCCCAAGAGTGGACAGAGGGTGGGGCCCCAGGGCTGCAAGGTCAGACCCACCAGGGTGCTGTTAAGGATATGGAATTGATGTATAGAAAGTTATTTGTGTTAATGTTGTGTCTACCTCAGGGGGTCCTTTTGAACCCTTGGATCATGCATGTTGCATCAGCTGGGTTGCAGCTTACGGAACTCCCAAAGGAGATGGGGAGATGGAAAGGGAGGGGTGTTGCGCTACATATACTGCTGAAATGTTATACCTGTTTTGTTGTGCCCAAATGTTCATATATGTTCAAAGAGGGCCCCTGGTCTATGCCAAATGCTACTTTTGTTAGAGATGTGTGTACCAAGGGTGCCTGCAGGTTTAATGCAGCACAGAGAGAAAATAAAAAAGAATGCAGAGATCAGTAGGGAGTACAAGGGTCAAAAGAGTATCAATAAGGCTGAGTAAGGAACCAGGTGGAGTGAAAAGGGGGGAATGGGGGTCAGAGGGGGCAAGTCAGGATAGTCTTTAATGTAGGAAGGTGATGTTTAAACAGTCTGCGCAAAAGTATACACAGATGAAGAACACGGACAGATGATGGATAAATTGGACATAGTGAAAGCCACCTCATGGAATGTGAGGGGCTTAAACTCTCCTATGAAAAGGAAAAAAAACTTTAACCAGGCTTAAACAACTGAAAACGCAAGTATCATTCCTGCAAGAGACTAAACTGATGAGGATAGAGGCTCAGAAATTAAAGAGAGATTGGGTGGGGGAGTCACGTGATGCAGAGCACCTAGTGGCAGCCTTATCTAGAGCTCCTACCCACCGACCAGCAAAACCTCAATTTTTTGCCCATCCAGCACCCGAAGTAATGAGGTGATTATATTATCGTACTGCTCCTTCTGCCTGGAACATGCTAGTGTCTTGTTTTGGACCCGCAGCTGTCAAACTCGGATCTACACGAAGAATGGAAGCGGAGATGAAGCAGGCCGGAGTGAAACACACACTGCCTGCTACCCCCGAGAAAGCTGCAAAAAAATCTAAAACTCAAAGATCCCTCCCGGCTCCTCTGCTAACCCACTCACCGAGGACCGTTTCCTGCAAGAGCTGATCCCCTTTCGAGAAACCCTCCAGGATATTTCCACCGAATTAAAAACCATTAGAAGCGACCTCAGCTCACTTACCTTAAGGGTGGGCATACAGAGGCAAGAATGTCTTTACTGGAGAACTGGAAGTGAAAAACTGAACCAGAGATCACCCGACTTCGACAACAAATTAACAAGTTACAACTCAAGACGGAAGACTTAGAGGGAAGAAGCAGAAGAAATAACATTCTGAATCTAGGCCTGCCTGAATCTGAAGAGGGATCCGATACCATTTCCTTCACTCAGAAACTGCTTAATAAAGTTGTTGGTCCTTCCCCCCTCAACCAGCAATACCATATTGAAAGAGCTCACCGTTCTTTAAAGCCTAAGCCACCACCTGGAGCTCCTCCTCGGCCCATAATAATAAAATTCCTCAGTTTCCTGGAGAAACAACACGACCTTTCTAAATCTAAGGAGCTGGAGTCAATTCACTGGGGCAACACCAAAATGTGGCTGGCACAGGACCTACCCTTTGAGACCTGCCAGAAAAGAGCAGCCTTTCACCCGATTGTGAACAAACTCATCGAAGCTGGAATTCGCTTTTGGATGAACTATCCAGCCAAATTACAGGTGGCCTTGGAGGGTGTCTGGCACTCCTATGAAAATCTGGAACAGGCCACTTCAGATCTCACCCTCAAGCTTCCCAGCCTCTTCAAATCTAATTGAACTCTATATTGGTTCATTTTGACCACTAGTTTTTCCTGTTAAGAGTTGGTGCTTAGTTTTATTACCTGCTGGGTTTTGATGTCCTTGTCTCTTTGGTCCTGGTTTACTGGGGCAGCGGTTGTAGTCCGGAACGGGGCCTACCAGGCCTAAGTAGGCATCAACGGCCTAACTGTATTCCTCCGAGGGTGGGGGGGAGGCAGTGGAACCAAGTTTCCAGTTGCGGTTTCCACTGGCCCTTATAAGAGATGGACCGTCTGGTCCCTTCAGCTTTGTTTTCCTCCGATTACTTCCCACACTTCAGGGCTAGTCTAACCCCACACAATATAGATGTATAAGTCTCTATTTTTAGTTCTGAAGCATGCAGATATGATCAACGACAAGCTGTTTTCCCGTGAGCCCTACTCCAATAATGATTCCTGACGTGAAATGGACCGAGGGGGCATTTACCACCTCAAGTTTTGCAGCTCCTGGTATGGTCCCTATATTTTATACGTCTCCTACAGTCTTACTAGGTAGCTGTATTATTACTGGGGCATAAAGCATGGTTTTCCCCTCCTTTTGCCTAGGTCTGGTGGGTGGGAGGCTCAGAGAGAGAGCGAGCACTGGGAGACCTGCCTCACGGTCTAGCTAGGGAAGGGAGTGTGGCAGTTCCCAGGAGACCAAGATGCCAATGTTTGGCTCAAAGGTAAGATGATCTATTTCTCTGAATTGGTCTATCTTTCTATACCTCAGTTCAACTTAAGATTGCCTATCCTTGGGTCTGTAACCCTTTGGGGATGGTCCTGGTCAGGTTTACTTTGCTTTCTTGTATCGAGTCTCTTAATCCTATTGGGGCCTTTTGTAAATCATTCGGGGGTTGGGAGGGCTTGGGATGTTATGGATTGGGGAGGCGGGAGACCTTGGCTATCCCCCATCTCGTTCAATGTTCACCTGTTAATTCTATTCAGTATTTCTATTATATGTTCACAATTAGATCTCCTTGTGGCCATGGAATTTTGGCACTTTTATGTCCACTTATTGGGGAAGCCAGGATGGGGGGAAACCTGGAGGGTGCCACTTGCATTTGAGTCTGGCGGAAGTACCACTGAATTTTGTTTCTCTTAACTATTTTACTAAGCTGTATGGCTACGAGGCCTATTAAAATCGCTACCTAGAATGTCAGAGGTATCAGAGATGCCACCAAAAGACATCAAGTTCTCCTAAACTGCTCCCTGCTAAATACTGATATTCTTTTCTTGCAGGAAACACACTTATTAGCTACAGAAACCAGCGGGTTATGACGTCAGGGGTTCTCTCAGGTTTTTGTATCCGGGGGTCATCGGCTAGTAGAGGGGTTGCTATACTGATAAAAGGAGGTATTACATTTGTGGTTGAAGATAGCTCTATAGATCAGGAGGGCAGATTTGTCTTGGTAAAGGCCTGCTTAACAATGTTAGCGTAGTACTAGGAGCAATCTATGGCCCAGTGGGAGGAGATCCCAAATTTCTCATGCATTTAGCCGACAAACTGAGTGGGTTCCTGCCCTCCTTATTTATATTGGGAGGAGACTGGAATGTTGCCCCAACTCAAGAGCTTGATAAAACTTACAGACCCATAAAACCCCCTTCCCCATCTCAAATTGCCCTTAGGGATTTCATGAACTTACTAGGACTATGTGACCCCTGGCGCCTGCTTATCCCTTCTGGTCGTATATTCTCCTTTTATTCTCAGGTACACCAAACATGGTCAAGAATCGATTATATCCTAATTAGCACCACCCTCTTAGAAAGCACTCCCCATTCAGGTATAGAGCCAATTGTCATATCTGACCATTCCCTAGCATGGGTTAAGGTTTCTCCCGGACCGCATGGTCAAAGGGACACCTCATGGAAGTTAAATACACAACTCCTAAAGGACGAACATACAATTTCCCATTTTAAATCTTTGATCTCGTCTTTTCTTGAACTCAACCAAGGTTCTGTTACTAGATAGGACTTATGCTGGTGCTCCCTAAAATGTTTTATTAGGGGCGAGTTCATAAAATTGGCTTCTAGAAGGAAAAAACTAAGGGAAACTAAAATCGTCTCATTGTCCAACCAAATTAGGATAGCTGAGAGTGACTTCTCCCTCTCTAGTTCTCAAAAAGATCTGGAGTTTTTATGTAAGCTCAGGAATGAGTATGAGGAATCAGTCAAAGAAAAAACGGAATACGCCATTCTTAAAACTAAATCTCGTTACCTAGACCAAGGGGAAAAACCTGGCAGACTGTTAGCTCTCAGATTAAGGGAGACAGAAAACTCAAGGTTAATTCCTGCACTGAAGTCTCCTGATGGTTCCATTAAGACCTCGCCAAGAGATATTGCACATATTTTTGAATCTTTTTACAAGGAACTATATGGTAGAGGTACCTCTCAATTGTCTCTTCCCACTATAGAACATTTCTTAGATGGTGTTAGTCTCCCCTACCTACAGGCACGTCAATGTGAAAGTCTGTCCTCTCCCATCACTTTAACAGTGATTGAGGAAGCAATAAAGGGGTTAACTCTGGACAAATCTCCAGGCTCCGACGGCTTCCCCCCCCAACTTTTATAAAGTTTTCTGCAAGGAGATCTCTCCTCTTCTCCTCAAATTATATGACTATATGTTCTCATCAGATTCCCTTGACCCTTCGTTGTTAGAGGCCACAATAATCCTAATTCCTAAACCAGACAAACCTCAGTTAGAACCGCTAGCTACCGTCCAATCTCATTATTAAATTATGACATCAAAATCCTAACCAAGATCCTCTCTCTCAGAATTAAACAGATCTGGCAGCAACTGCTGAGTCCTGAACAAGTGGGGTTCGTCCAGGGCAGATCTGTGGCAGACTACCTGAGAACCCTCTCCCACATCTTCCAAGTTGCACAAGACTCCCAGATTCCCATGGCATTGGTTGCCCTAGATGCAGAAAAAGCCTTTGACAGGGTTAACTGGGACTTTCTGTGGTCCACTCTTGGGAGAATGGGCTTTCCAAAAATCTTTATCCAGTGGATTAGAACAGTCTATAAATCACCCTCCGCTAAAATCTACTGTAATGGTGTCTTTTCATCTCGATTCCCCCTGTACTCTGGTACTCGGCAGGGCTGCCCTCTGTCTCCTTACTTATTCAACCTGTACTTAGAACCCTGATACTCAGTATCAAGGCCTCATCCCAGATCACAGGTCTCCCAGAAATCCCTGACTCTCTCAGTTTTGCAGATGATATCCTCCTGCATCTCACCAATCCAGAATCCTCTTTAGCATGAGCATTACAAATCATTGACCAGTTTGGGCAAGTATCGAACTATAGTTTAAATCTAACCAAATCAGTTATCTTCCAACTAAACTCCTTCACACCCCAAGCCAACTTCACTTAATTTGGTATGAGGTGGTCCCCGGTCTCATTCAAATATTTAGGCATACATCTCGCTCGAGACCCGGAGGTTATTAAAAAGCTTAACCTGGATGATTTGCTGATGAGAGTTCAAAAGGATCTCTGTAGGTGGGACAGTTTACCGCTATCTCTATGGGGTCGCATCAGCATCATTAAAATGAATATCCTACCCCATATTTTTAACCCCTAAACTTACTAAACATATGGCTCCCAAGATCTTACTTTCAGCAAATTCACTCTGCCCTCTCCAATTTCATTTGGAGGGGTAAACACCCTAGACGGGCTTTCTTAAAGCTCAATTTACCTAAAGATAGAGTGGGTCTTCACCTTCCTAACTTTATGTTTTACTATTGGGCTAGTCATCTAGCCAAACTAGGACGTTGGTTCAACGTCCAACCCAATGTTTCTCAACCCACCTGGTTGCAGCTAGAACTCAATCTTCTGGACAAATATAATCTTTATCCTCCTCGAGTTTTCTACTACACCTTTTCTACACTGCCAGAATCTATACAAAGATCGGTTATAGGCCTCTCCATTAAAATCCTATCTCAATGCTGGAGCTTCTTTAATATATCACTCACAAAAGATCTGGCACAACCTCTAACTTTAAATCCTAACATCAAAATAGATGGCTCCCCGCTGACTTCAGACTGGCTTCCACAAATACATGATTTGCCAGTGGAAACTCTGTATTCTCAGGGCTCTCTTCTTTCCTCCACTGACTTGTTAACCAAATTGAATATCTCACAGAAACACATATTTAAGGTTTTCCAGTTGAGACACCTTTTAGGGAATCTGTTCGGGACTGTATTTATACCATCCCAAACCAAACCTTTTTTAGATCAAATTCAGGATTGTATAAGCAAACCCCATGGAATTGCCAGAATTTACTCTTATCTATTAGATACCAAATACCCTAATGCCCTAACCGGCTCCAAGATTTGGGTTTCCCTCTTACCTGATTCCCCCCTACCTTGGAACCAGATTTGGCGTGACACATACAGATATCTTACTCAGGACAGAAATAGGTTAATTCAGTTCCATATCCTGAAAATTCTGTATTATACGCCAGTTAAACTGATCAAATTTGGCAGGCTGGCTTCAACTAAATGTACAAGGTGTGGAGCAGTTGAAGGGAACTTACTACACATATTCTGGTACTGTGATAAGGTGGCACCCCTATGGAATACAATCCAAACCAATTTAGACCCTCTCCTTCGATTGGGGGAGTTATTCACAGCTGAAATATGTATATTAGGGATGCTTTCTGATATTAGAGTTAAAGAGCACCAGTTTCATATGGCCTTAATTTCCATAGCAGTTAAAAGGTTGGTTCTCAAACACTGGATGGACCAAATTGCTATCTCATACTCTGAATGGCTAAGAGAAATCTCTCTTTGTTTTAAAACTGAAAGGTTAATAGCTAGCTCCGGGAATTGTTTGCCTTCCTTTAACCAGAAGTGGGGCAAGCTATATGCTTTATATTTACATTAAATCCCACATAAGGGTTACCTCTGACAACCTTAGTTTACTCTGCCGCCCTTATAATACTTTTAATACCAGAGTACCTTTCTCCATCCATCTCTATTATCACTGGGTTTGATGTACCCTCAGGGTGGGTAGAGGATAGTAGGGAGGAAGAGTTAAGAGCTAGTTGGTTAGTTGTTTTCTTGTTGTGTAAATACAGGCATATATCACATTTAGCTGTCCGTTGCTACGCTGGTTATATGCCACTTTGTCTCACTATAGCATGTAATACTGTCTGTACACCATGCTTTTCTGTTACTAAAAATTCAATAAAGAAGTTGAATTTCAAAAAAAAGAGAGATTGGGTGGGATGGGATGTACATAGCAAGGAGGGGAAGACCAGAAGGGGGTGTCAATATTGGTACACAAGCTGCTGCAATGGAAGATTATGGGCCAGAAGGCAGACACCGGAGACAGGTCGGTGATGGCCAAGGTAGGAATTCCAGGAGGGGCAGTCCTTTTGACAAATATTTATGCCCCAAATGAGGAGGCTCCAGACTTTTACCATCAGGTGTCCCAAGCCATGATGGACATGACTGATGAAGATATAGAGACTGTAATCTGGCTATAGACTATGTGCTAGACCCCTCCAACTCGAGACCAGAGCCCCATGTGAAGTCAACCCTAGCCCTGAAGGAGCTATTAGCCCTGCACAGACTACAGAATGGTTAGTGCCTAACTCACCCAGCCGAAAGGGATTACATTTATTTTTCAGGGGCCAAAAAGGTGGCCAGCAGGCTGGACTACTGGTTCACCTCACCAAAGCTTACACCACAGGTGCTGGATGTTACAGTCACTCCACTATTCCTGTCAGTCCACGCCCCATTAACAATGTCCTTGGCAACTAGCTGAGCTGCTAACATACAGGTCATTGCAGTGGAGGCTTGATCTACTATCGCTACAAGATAAGACATTCGGGGAATGGTTAGTCACAGAAACCAAAGGCTATTTCTTAGATAATCCTTAGGGGTCTGCCCCACCTATAGCCATATGGGAAGCTTTCAAAGCAATCATGAGGAGAAGAGTAATCAGCTTTGCATCCCATGGGAGAAAGCAAAGGGAAAAGCAAGCCAGAGATTTAGAAGAGCTTCTAAGGGAGGAACTGTATAAAATTGACTCAAGCAAACTGAACAACCAGGAGCTGTTGTATGAGTTACTCTCTCTAAGAATCCAATTGAACACATTGGACACCGGGAAAGCTGAGTTGCAAATCCTGTGAACCCAGCACAAATACCGCACATACTGTATGGGGAAAACTGGGTAAACTATTAACTTATAGGCTGAAAAAACAGTAGGCCAAAAGGCATACTACTTCTGAGGGAATCAATAAGGTAATGCAGGAGTGCTATCAGACACTATACACATGGCAAGGGGCCGGTGACACAGAGAAACTCTCAGTTTTCCTAAAAGGTGTCAAACTATCCAAGCTCTCTGAAGCCCAGGCCCAACACCTTGAAGCCCTGTTCAGCACAAATGAGCTGACCCAAGCCATCAGAAATATGGCATCAAACAAGGCCCGGGGGGGGGGGATGGCTTGCCATTAAACGTTTATAAAGTGGCGATAAACAAAGTCCCCCTTCCAATGCCAGAGATGCTAACTGATGCCCTAAACAGTGGGAGGACTCCCACCAACCATGAGGGAGGCATTATTACAGTCCTGCCCAAGGAAGGGAAGGACCCAGTACTACCAGGGAGTTATAGACCCATCTCTCTCATTAATGCTGACACCTAACAATTGGCAAAAGCTTTAGCAACGAGGCAGGAGAAGGTGCTCACAGCACTGATCCATCCCTCACAGGTGGGATTTGTCAAGGGGAGAGCTAGTGCAGACCACCTCAAGGTGTTGGTTTCACTCATACAAGATGCAGCACAACTGTACATGCCCATGGTTGCAATTTCAATAGATTTTGAAAAGGCATTTGACTCCCTGGAGTGTGAGTTCCTATACGCCATACTAAAGCAATGTGGATTCAGGGAGGGCTTTAGAGGGTGGATTAAGACACTGTATAAGAACCCCACAGCAAGGATTCTCACCAACAGCACCTTATCAGGGTCATTAAGCCTAGCCAGGGGAACCAGGCAGAGTTGCCCACTCTCCCCTATGATATTTGTGTTGGCAATTGAAGCACTGTCCAGTGCACTGAGAGAGCAATGCTCTGTTATATGCCGATGACTGTCTTGTGCTGACTAGAGATGTGCAAACCAGTACCCCACACATAATGGACCTTTTGAATGCCTTTGTAGAAAACTCAGGACTAAAGATAAATAAAAACAAAACAGAGGTGCTTCCTCTTAATAAGATCACTATGCCCCATAGTATAGGTAACACTGGCTTAACTTGGGCCAAAGGGGAGATTAAATAGCTAGTGGTGAGGATATTACCTCAGGTGCAGACACTGATTGACAAAAACTACTCCCCACTGTTGAAGAAGCTGCAGGCCGAGATACTCAGGTGTCAGCAACTGCACCTATTTATGCCTGGGAAAATAGCAGCCATTAAAATGATGGTCACCCACAGAATCTTCTACCTGCTGGCTCATAACCCAATAAAAGTACCCACAGTTTGGTTCAGTAAACTTGAATCCATGATTGGGAATTTCCTACAGGGGCCCACAATTCCAGGGTATAGTAGAACCAAGTTGTGAGCCACCTGGAACAGAGGTGGATGCAGCCTACCGCACTTTCAGAAGTATGCCTATGTCTACTCAGTTGCTAGGACATGTAAGATGTTCCAAGGGCAAGACTCGGACATGCTGGCCTGGGTTGACATTGAGACGAGTGCTCTGCAGTGCAGAGAGTTTTCCACACTCCTAGGCCTGCGGTTGCCAACACAGTTTAAGAAATAGCTAGTAGTGGAGACAGCTCACAATGATTGACAAAAGGTGGGTCAGCTTGCCAGCCCATGCCTGGGGGTGGGGAGCGTCACCAGTCTCTGGAACAATTTGGAATGGCCCATTGTGGGTAGCCCAGTCATGTGGAAGGACTAGTAAAGGAAGGGGAATCCATAGACTGCAGGATATCCCCACAACAGATGGGACCACTCTAGACTCCTTCCTGTCCCTGTAGGACCACTATAGGCTGCATAAGTGGGACTTCTGGAAATACCTGCAGGAGAGACACCTGTACCAAACCAGGAATAAAGACCAGTGTCTATGCACTAGGTGTGACAGCAATGGGTCAGATATTGACCAAAAGGTGCTCATTGGTCAATGGGTAACAAAACTTAAAGGTTTGGTGGGGAGGATATACAAAAGAATGGGTGACGTGGCCCCCGATCCCTCCACTGCAGCTAAAAGGTAAATGGGAAACAATGCTGGCTCACTGTATAACTAAATATAAGTGGAACAGCTGCTGGACCACAGAAAGGAATGCATATGGGGACCCACGTAGTCTCCTGATACAAAACAAGGTGCAACATGTGTGGTTCTGCACCCCAGTACAGCTTAAATCCATGGGCCTAATACAAGTGGGTGAATGCTGGAGATGCAAAGAGAAGGGGGATAACCTACTACACATTCTATGGCACTGTGAGTTAATCCAGTCATTCTGGGGTAGGATTGTGGGCTGCTGCCCAGAGATACTGGGACGCAAGATACACATGCTTCCAGCCCTACTGATGCTAAGTATAGTACCCACGGAACTACCATTGAGGAACCAACAGAAACTCTGGCTGATGCAGGCATCAGTGGAAGTCAAAAGACTGATCATGAGAAGGTGGCAAACAGCAGAAATCCCAGCCTTTACAGAATGGATAGGAGCTATGGAGAAACTCGTTACCTTCACAGGGATGACACAACTTGCAGCTAACAGCAGCCAGACATTTCAGGAACTATGGTCCCTGTTTCTACAATATGTACAAGGCAGCTCTACCATGAGTAGGGCCCTGAAGAGCAAAGACAAGCTGAAACTCCCTTGATGGCCCAAACCATGACATCAGTTAGATCACGTCAATATCCCTATCCACCCCAGATACTACGTATACTCACAATTATACCATGGACCTCGGACACCAACCAATGAGAATGGCAGGCTGGCATCTTACCTCTGTTGTAAATCCCCTGATAATCACCGCAAAAGTTGCCAGCTAGCCGCATCTTGTAAAAAAAAAATCAATCCAATGGCGAAATCGCGGCACTCCGACCTCCATCTTGTTTCCCTGCTTAGCGGAGACTATAAAATAGCAGTTCCATACATCAGGGGAAATAAAACAAAAACACTGAATGCTGTACTTCTGAGTTACTTATTTAAGCATTATACCAAGTACTGTTTTTAAATAATAAAAAAAGCAGTACTTGGTATAATTTCAATAAGCCACTCGGGGGATCTGGGTTATTGGAGAATTTACCACGGCTGGCTCAGATTTATCCACTCGGCTGCATCTTGTGGGCAAACTACTCCAGCAGTGAAAAATCCCCTGATAACCCACACCCCCTCGTGGCTTATTGCTTAAACAAGCCCTATCCAGCCCCTGGTATAAGGTACAAAGGTTTTTACTCCATATTTACCCATCTGGCACAACAGCTATTGATACCACCCCACCCACAAGTAATGCCCCTGTTGATTATCTGTTTTTAGCAACCATATGTATTAGTAGATTGAAGTTGCACCTCAATGTATGTACATTCATGATGGTTGTTCTGATGTTTGTATTGTAGATCTCTGTGAATCAATAAAAAGATTAACTTCAAAAACAATTCCTAATAAAGTAAAAAAATTGTGAGTGCTAGGGGGGAATGGTGTGATTGGGCAACTGACAAATAGTGGAGAATGGGGGTTACACTTTTAATGAGCTTTAGGCTGGGAGAGAAGGGTGCAGGGCTGTTTCTTTTCTCTCTTTTTTTATTTCTGCTAGTCGCCAATTTATATGCTTCCCAAATACAAATAATCCTCTATTTGGGAAGAGCTCTAGAATATTCAGAAGATCTACTATTCATAGTGTTCACAAAATAATCTTCAGCTGCTGCAGACCTTAGTGCTTACTGCTGAGCTGGTGGAGGGGGTGTTTTAATATTTATGTATTACTTTTAAAGTGCCATTTACAATATGGTACCATATAGCCTAGCAAAGTGGGTTGTGTGCCCCACAGATGAACTGAGAATGGGATATGTTACAGTCCCATGTCTGACTGGAATTTACAGTTCCAGCAAAAATCTTAGCTGGACACCTCCAGAGACACTGTGCTTGTGGTCAGAAAAGGTCTCTGGAAAAAAAAAAACTATGGCACCAATACCAAACTGGGAGAAAAAAGCATTAGAAACAAAACAAAGTGCTTCACTTTATTATTTATGCAAATGGTCCAACAGGGCATGTGCTGAGACAACTGGCTCAGAACCCTGAACATGTACTCACTGGAGTCCAGAAGGGAGAGTGGGGGCATGAAAGAATCTTTCCTGAGAGAAATGAATGAGGTAACTGCGAGGAACTATTCAGCAAGATGGATGAGTCAACAACACAGGGACATGAGTGGAAGATGCCGGGAGTGGTGGGAGATACAAGAGAGACGTGAAAAAGTTTTACTTCACAGTCTGGGTGGTTGAGCTGTGGAACAGCCTAACAACTGAGGTGGTGGGTGTTAAAACCATTGATAGTTTCAAGTACAGATGGGACAGAGTTAAGGGCTTAATATTTAGCGGAGACAGCAGTAATACAGGAGAGACATGGTAAGGCGAGGATAAAAACTCCAGCAAGACAGTAGGTCCCAGGGTATGATAGGGTATAACAGGGCAGACTGGATGGACTGACAGTCTTTTTCTGCCTTAATTGTCTGTTTATATGCTTCTATGGTGCCATAGAAAGAGTGTTTAGGCAGCCTTCCACAACTCAGCATTTTGCTTCTTGTCTCTTGAATCGTTGTCAAGGGACTTTTTTTCAACTAATGAAAATAAGCATCAGTCAATACCAAACATGTTTGCTTGAATGTTGTTACAAGTTAGAACAGCAGCAATATCTAAGTTTCAATGATATCCTGCTTTTATACATTTTTATACTGTATTTACCCATGATAGCACATCTAAGCTCCAAATATCTTCTGGGTCTATCCTGTAAAAAGGCCAAGTGGCCCAATGCTATTTACCTGCTTAACAAAGTTTTAAATACATTGTTTATGTCTGCTCCATCTCTTATGGCTCTCCCCCGATGTTTGGATGGATTATTACCAGTGTAGCTGCTGTTGAGGTGCCATCTTTCCAAACAGCTGAATTCACATACAGTCCTTTTATGGATATATATTTTTTTATTAAACTGTTTTGGTTTCTGCTCATGAAGCCTATATATCTGGGATGAGTGGTTTCTGGTGGTCCCAGCAGAGATTTGCCTGAGCTGGTGGGTCTGGACTGGGAGGTGATCCAGTAGGCAACCCCTGTGAGCTAAATTGATGTCAGTGGCTTTGGGGCTGCAAGGTGGGTTAGGCTGAGCTCAATCCCCTTTCAGCCATCGGGTCATATTCAGTCTGTCCCCTGTCGCGTGTCTCCACTTGTTTTCACCTGAACCACTTTACTGTTGCTGAAGGCTCTCAGTGAGATGGTGAGCCTTTTTTTGATTTCATCTATGGATATTATCTTATCTTCTTCTCCCTTGCCCTTTGTGAGAGAAGGAGAGGTGGGAGAAGCAGGCATTGGATTGTCTGTTAGTCCTGGACTTGGCTTCTTGAAACCCTTTATCCCTGTGAGTAAACAGCAGTTTCCTTCCCTGTGGAAGAGGGAGAGAGACAATATCATTGCTGTGAAGGATCTTAGTATCATTATTTTTCTGTTAGGAGTTTATTGTTGGAACTCCTGGATTTTTTATGACCAATATGTGGTTCATTATTTTTCTTATTTGTAATAATTACTGTATGTTTATGGAGCTCATTTCACTGACTATTTAAAAGATTTTGGATTGCATTATTTAGGTTAACATAGGTTGCATGGGGTGAGTGTTTATTATTGTTATATGGTTAATGCAGGTTGAATGGTGGACTGATTGTGTAAGTGTGTGTAATTGGAAAAGAGGGCTTGGAGCTTTTATATTTAATATCAACTTTTATTACTTTTAGTTTGCTATGTTAGTATATAGTGGTTCGGGTGAAAGCAAGTGTTGAGAATTGGTTTGTGAAGCACAAGCTGCTCATGAACTATAAAAGTCTAAAGTAATGACATTCGCTATACACCACAACAAACACAGAGCATACCAGCTTACAATACTAAATAGCCTTAGCATCCCCCCTTGACCTGGTCCACTCATTCAAATACCTGGGGGTTACCCTAGACAGCACCCTATCCTTCGCAAACCACGTTGAACATGTTGCCAAAACTGTCAATACTAGACTAGGCCTTCTACACAGACATAAACACTGCCTGACCAGTGAGGCACTTCGGATCGCAGTAGACAGCTCAGTTATCTCCATAATTGATTATGGCTTGGTTGTCTATGGCTCTATGTCAGACTCTACCCTCAAAAGGGTCACAGTAGCCTTAAATAAAGCCTGTAGGCTAATTACAGGAGCTCACCGGCTCACGCACACCTGTGACCAATACACTCAAAATGGGTGGCTTCATCTGAAAGGCAGGTTGACGTACCAGACTTACCTGCTTGCTAGAAAAACATCATCAGGCCTAACCCTCCATGAGTGTCCAGAACCTCTTGTGCCTCACATCCAACCGTCATCGTACCAGAGGAACTAGCAATCAGCTGTTCAAGGTCCCATTCTTCCGCACCTTTCAGGGACAAAGGTCATTTGTATACCATGCTCCCAACTGGCTCAACTCCCTCCACTGCAATATGATGTCTGAATCCAAGCTTGGTCCCTTCAAACACAAGTTATGGAATCACCTCTCTGCTCTCTGTGGCTACGACTGCCCAATCTAGCTTGTCCCTTTAAAACTGCCCTAATGTCCATTCACAGCAACTAGTTCCTTGTCCCAAAGCAGCACCTAGCGGCTTGCCTGCCTGTCTTCAATCGTATTCCTTCCCCTCCTAACCCCCACACCTTTTTGCTTGACCTTCCCCCCATTACACTTCCACTGGACAAAGCCTTCTGGGCTGATCCTTTTTGTCAACATCTATATCTAAATCGCAGAAAAAGATCCTGTAGCCACCAACATCTTCAAAATCTATCCGATGCCAGCAGTGAATCACCAGGGGACACACCAGTCAAGCTTGGAAACAGATTTGCTGCACTGAGAGGCCTGTCACCTGAGAGAAGCAAGCTCCGTTTTTCTATATCGCACATCAGGAACAACCAGTAGGTCCAGACTCTGCTCATCCCTCTCAAACTGTCCTCATGGCTGACCATAAAGGAACCAAGTGACTGGGTACATTGTGTTGCTTTCCTCAGATGAGGATTTATCTTTGTGGTGGATTAATTCCTTCACAGAGGGGGTAATATTAGAATGTGGACCTAACATTATACCAGGAACACTACTTTTGATTTATTGCCTCAGCCGCTGTCTAATTTTTCTGAGTCAGCACCATGCGGTATGTCAGTGTTGCACTGTCTGAAAGGGCACCCATTTTGACTCTTCGCTGAGCACAGCTGCACTCTTCAGTAGGTTTCACGACCTTCAATTGCCAACCTTGGTTCCTAAAGCTGTTAATGGCTCTGTGATGAAAATCCACCACAAATTAGGTGCTGCCTATTGCCAAAATCAGTTTCTGTCCCCTGAAGCTTGCCTAGCCATTTCTCAAGGAAATCTTCTGCCCCACCTTGACTACTGCTCACCCATATACTTTACTGTATCCTCTTCTCCATGGATCTGCTTACATATCATGTACAACTCCATCTGCCACTTTGTCCTTCAAGCCCCTTTTACCACACATCACTGCTCGCTATGCCAGTCTGTAGGGTGGCTCTCTCTGCAGGGTTGTTTTGACTTCGCTACAGGCAGCCTCATTGACACTGACAGTGCACGCAGGAACCATCAGCTGTCACCCTACTCCTCCCTACTCACTGACAGAGTGGTCTCTTGGAGTCTCCGGGCCTCCTTCGTTCCCCCACTGGAGGTCCCTCACACCACTACTACCATGGGTAGTAAAGCCTTCTCTGCCTCTACCCCTTCCATCTAGAATAGACTTTCTTTGTCCATCCGATCATCCTCCTCCCATCAGTCTTTCAAGGCAAACTCAAGGGCGTGGCTCCCGGCTCCTGGCAAGGGCTGCTTATACCTGCAGCTGTTCCCCAGGCATTACCAGGGCCCATATCCTGGCATAGCACCTATTCTTGCTCTCACCCTATCTCCAGTGCTTCTACCCTCTTGCACTGTTCTGCTCCTCTGTTCAATGTGGATATGACTACTTGTTTTATTCTGAATTGTTAGCAGGTTCTGCAACTTAATTTAAGTTGCATTTCTGCCTTTGACTTGTCCCTATACCATTCCTGGTGATAGACTGAACCTTCATTTTAACTGTATTTATTTGCTTGGCTCCCCAGTGACTGTATGTACATTGCATGTAATACTTCACCATAATCACCATGTTAAGCCTTTTAAATTGCATAGCCACTTAATGTATGTCACTACACCACTATGTACTGATTTCTCTGAAATATTTGTACTATGTAATTTGCCCTCATACCAAGTGCATTCAGCAGTCCTGTTTTGTTCTGATTGTATCTCTGTATTGTATTGATGTTTTTTATGTTTGCCACCCTGGTGGCCCAGTCACGACTGAAAACGGTCGTCTAGATCAGTTTGCACACCCGGTTATCAAAGATAAATAAATACATAAACACATAACTACATAAATAAATAAAAGATAATGTGTTACAGCATAAGTAGGACGTTAGTATAAGTTCTGTTGCAATGTTTCAGCAAGACCCAGCTCAGTTGAAAAGTGGCTGCTGCCATAGTCCCAATAAGGGGAAGCCACACTCAGGGATATGGGGCGTTGGCCACTACACAGAAGTGGGAAAAACTTTTAAGGGTCCCTCTGTAGTAAGCAGCTTGGGCCTTGCTCACACCTTTCCCTATGGTTTTATGTACTCCTGCACGCCATGCTCTTCGTTACAGGTGCCATGAAGGGTGACAGTCAACTGCTCATCTCACTCACGTGCCAAAAGTACTACAGTACTACTGAAATGTGGTCTAGTCAGTTAAGGGGTCAGACTGCAGGAGAAAGTGTCTTTGCTGCTTACTGAAGGGATAATGCTAAACTTTTGCCCTCCCCCAGTATGTCATTTCCCCGATAGCTTTTACCACCACGACTGACATCTGCACAGAAGAGAGACCTGGTAGTTGGCCCTTGGGGCACAACAACAGTTCCGCATGCTGAAGCTGCCTGACTTAGAGGCTACCACCTTTATTAAAGGGCTAATTTTTTCCTGCATTCCCCACTTCTCCTTCACTTTCTTTTCTATGGTGGCAGCTGCAATATATTAAGTGTTGACATCCTGTGTAGACGGACCACTGAGAGGGCATTTGTTTTGGATGAAGAAGGGTTAGGGTGGTTCCCCCCCTTCCTCACCCATTTCTCATTGGTCTCCCAGGATTGGGCTACTCATAAGGTAGGGGCCAAAGGCCTTAGATGAAAAGTTTTTCAAACTCACAGATATGGTTTTAATGTTCTCACATTGTTGCTTAATGTAATGATATTTTATATGTTCGACCTGGAGGGCTCTCCATGTTCTTGACATCCCAGACCTGGATGTGCTGGGCAACATTGGACAGCACCTTCCTAGAGGGTATCAATGTTGTATTTACTCCTAATAGGGGGCACTGAAATTGCTAGAGTGATCTCAAAATGTTACAAGGGGTTTGTCCATCAGTCCTTTAGGAAGGTGCCCCTTTGGATAATCCCCATCTCTCTGAGTGCCCGATGGCACATCACCAGCTTCTATATATGGGTGTATGTGTCTGATAATGAGATCTATAGCATATCCTTGCTGTTTTCTGTGATAGGTAACAAGGGTCCTTGCTCAGCAGGCTTTGGTTTCCTGGTCAAAACTTCTTCACCCCAGCTCCTAATCTTCTTTTATGGATAGTAAAGGTGCAATCACAGCCACCTTCTGGAATGTGAGTGGCTTAAACTCTCCTACCAAATGAAAAAAGATCTTAGCCAGACTTAAGAAACTTAACACATAAACTGCTTTCATACAGAAATCTAAACTCTCTAACAAAGAAGCATTCAAGTTAGTCAGGGAGTGGGTGGGGTGATAGGTACACAGTGTTTTGGGGACCTCCAGGTGTGGAGTCTCAATCCTTGTTCACAAAAACTTACACTGGAACCTACTGGACAGCAGGAGTGATAGGGAGGGGTACTGGGTAATGGCCAAAGTATCTATCCCTGTGGGAGACATGGTGCTAGTGAATGCTTTTGTCCCAAATGTAGATGCCCCTGAATTTTTTCATGACATCTCACAGTCTCTAGCCAACTTCACAAAAGACAAATCAGAGATTATAATGGGGGAGACCTGAATGTGACATGGGACCATTTTATGGATCATTCAAATTCTAGGCCAGAACCCCATACAAAGTCTTTGCAGGGTCTAAAGGACTTGTCCTCACTCCATAGTTTGCATAATATTTGGTGGCTTTGACACCCAACAGATAGGGATTATACTTATTTTTCCGCAGCCCACCAAATGGCACGTAGATTCGCCTACTGGCTCACCTCCCCCCAGATCTCCCAAAATGCAGTGGCATCCAAAATTGCCCCTCTGTATTTATCCAACCATACTCCCCTAATCATGACTCTTATGGGTGGGCCACAAAACAAAAAATCTTTAGCATGGAGGTTAGACCCTCTCCTGCTGCAGGATGCAGATTTTAAATCCTTGGTGGTAACTGAAACAAACAACTACTTTCTGGTCAACACTCCAAGTTCTGCAACCTCCTCTGCCATTTAGGAAGCCTTTGAGGCAGATTAAAGGGGTAAAATAATCAGTTATGCTGCCTACTATCGGAAGCAGAAGGAGAAAGAGGCAGCAGAGCTGGAAACCCAGCTGGTTGAAAAAGAAGCTATATATAAACTCAGTCCTGGCTCTCTGTCTTCTCAAACCTTAATATATGATATTGTACACCTCAGAATGCAACTAAATAACTCAGCAACCAGGAAGGTGGAATTGAAGGTTCAAAGGCTGCATCATAAATATTGGGCATCGGGGAGAAGTCAGGGAAACTCCTGAAAAAGCATCAGACCGAGAGGCACATAACTCAGCTGTAAAATTCAAAAGGGGCCCTTCAAACCTCAGAGGAAGGAATTAACCAGTCTATTGCAGAATTTTGCAAATCATTATATAGCACTCATATCAACTGGGACCCCCAAAAATGTAATCCTGAACTATGGACAAGTTTTAAAAAAATAAGGAACAGCGTTACCACAGAAGTCAGAAACTCAAAAGCTTATTACTATAAACAAAAAAAATTAAGAAACAACAGACCCCAAAATCTACTGGTCTTTGATAAAAAAAACAACTTACAAATCCAATTAGAAACTATACGGAAGTGAGGATTAAAGAAAACAGGGTGCTATAACAAACAGATGCCTCTGCAAACCTATTAAAAATGTATTTTGTTAACTTACCTGATCTTAAAATTATAAATGCAAATATAACAAATAAAGTAAATAAAAAAGCTATATCAGAGAACAATTCACCAAAGTTTAGATTTCAGAAAGTAACCACCGCTGAAGTTTTCAAGATTGTTGATAGCTTACAGATAAAAAAGGCTAGTAGCATAGATGGCATAGAAAATAGACTACTGAAAGAGTCAGCCTTGGAAATTTCTCCCATACCTAGGGACATTATAAACTGGAGCCTGAGTGAGGGGATCTTTCCTCAGAGCTGGAAGTTGGCAAAGGTTATTCCAATTGCCAAAGGAGGCGGTCCCACAGATCCATCTAATTACCGTCCCATAGCCTTGTTATCAACAATCTCTAAAATACTTAAAAAAAATGTCCATGGATAATTAACTGACTGTTTTCAAAAGTATGGGAAGTTGACAAAATTCCAGTCTGGCTTTAGAAGGGGCAGGTCTATGGCCACTGCACTCACAGACATCTTAGATAAGGTTGCCACCCCCTTGGGGATGGTGAGGTCCATGGGTGCAGTGTATGTGTACCTGTCAAAAGCATTTGATCTGGTGGATCATAGGATTTTGTCAGGCAGACTTAAAGAAATAGGGTGGTAGATGAACCCTGTCAATGGTTTAGTTCCTTCCTAAGTGGAAGAACACAGGTGGTTACAGTAAATGGGTTTCAATCAAACATTCTACCCATAACCCAAGGAGTGCCCCCGAGATCAATCCTGGGTCCTCTACTGTTTATCACTTATATAAACAGTCTCCCAGGGTATGTGGAGCATGCCTACATTCGATTATATGCTGATGATACAGTACTGGTGGCAGAAGGTAGATGCCCCAGAGAGGCTGAGAATAAACTGCAACTGGATTTTTTAACAATGCAGGCGTGTTTCACTTCCCTGGGACTGATTATTAATAGTAAAAAGACCCAAGTTATGTTAATCGGTTCAAATAGTCAAAACTAAACAAGGTAAGTCCACAGCTGGAGATAAAGACAAAAGAGGGGAAAACTTTAACCCAAACAGCGGTTTATAAATACTTAGGGGTTTATGTTGATCAGCACCTCTCCTTCGATTACCATATTTTAGATCTGATAAAGAAAACAAATGCTCACATTGGGGCAGTGAAGTGGATTACCAATTGCACTACTAAGAATGTATGTTTAATAATAGCTAACCAGTTGATCTTGCCAGTCATCAGCTATGGGAGCTATATGTACTGGTATGCCAGCAAACAACATCTAACAAAGTTCAATCAAATCTACAACAGACTGGCAAGATTCGTATTAAAGTGTAAGTACAGCACTCACCACTGTGCAATATATAGTGCACTACATTGGAGTTCGCTCGACAGACGAAGAAAAGGCATATGGATTAGTCAAGTCTGGGGTATACTTAAAAACAAAACACCTTAATATTTATTTATTGAAATTGTTTCACCAGGAAAGGCACACTGAGCAAGAAGATGCTCTTCTCACAGTGTGACCTGGGGGGAGGGGGTACAGTGGAAGATAACATGTAGGTTATCAAGCGATTATACTTAACAAGGTATACAGTAGGCTGAGATTACAGTTATACAAGTACAGAGGTAAACAGGGATACGACATTTGTTACAGTTCAACTAGTAGCACATGGAAAACATTGTTTACAGTTTAGTTATTGACAGCAACCTAGGTTGCAGTTTAACTTGTAGCACATAGAATACATTGGTTGCAGTTAGCTTATAGCAGATAGATTTAGATAACACTGAGGCAAAAAGATAGAGTATCAAATGCAATTAGGACAGGACAAAAGAACACAAGCCAAGAAGTGCCGTTGTTGGCATATATAAGCCAGCTTCCATAGTGTATGCTAGGTGCCACTGGTCAGGCAGTTGGGGGGGGTCAGACCGGAGGCACTTGTAAGTATCAAGTGCAGGAGCAATTTACCAAGAAGTAATTTGCCAGCACTGTAGATAGGAAGTGGGAAGAGGAGGAGTGGCAAATTTGTGAAGGGAGCTCATTCTGGAGTTTAGGGAAGTGATGTGAGAAGGCTGCTTGCCCGATGGTGGTCCTTCGCCTAGGGATTAGTAGTTGCCGGTGGTCGAGGGATCTGAGGGCATGATTAGGAGTGGGAGCTGGGGAAAGTAGTGAAGAGAGGAAGGATGGGAGGGCATTGAGCCAGAAGTTTGAGACAAATTTTGCACTGTGCTGCAGGCTGTGGTTTTCATGGGATGGAAATGCAAGGGAATGGTAGAGGTTGCGGTGATGGGTGTGGGGGGATGACATCGTGAGCAAAGTGTCAGAAGTTGTGGAAAAGGGGTTCCAGTCTGGATAAGGTAGATTTGAGAGCAGCACTCTACACTATGTTGCAGTAGTCAAAGGAGGGAAGGATAATCTTCTGCACTAGTTCATGCCTAGCAGTTAAGGGGAGGCTATAGTGGTTCCTGTAGAGGGCAACAAGCTTGAGGCGCAGTTTTTTCATGATTGCGTTGATGTGGTCAGAGAAGGAAAGATGACAGTCGAGCCATACTCCTAAGTACCAGAAGGAAGTGGCATCCTCCAGCTTTGTCTCATCAAGGGTGTGGAAGGAGGGAAGTGAGGGGAGCCTAGACGGATGTTGCTGAGTGCCGAAGGTGATCGTGACAGTTTTTTTAGCATTGAGGGAGAGCTGGTGAGAGCTGAATCATAGCTGAACTTTGTTGAAGTCAGCTTGGAGGTCGGCTGTTACCTCATCTGGGGAGGAGCCAGAGGCGAATAGGACAGTATCGTCTGCATACATATGAATAGATGTAGTTGAGCACACTAGAGGGAGGTTATTTAAAAAGATGGAGAACAGAATGGGACCGAGTACTGACCTTTGGAGGACTCCGGTACTCATGGGGAGGGGGGAGGAAGTAGCATCTGCAATTCTAACTGATTGTGTTCTGCCTGAGAGGTAGGCATTGAACCAGTCAGAGAGGCCAGCTTCCAAGAGACACGATAACAGCAGAGGGTGGAAGACAGTGTCGAATGCTTTGGCAAGGTTGACAAAGATAGCCAAGGTGATCAGCTCTCTGTCCATTCCAATGAGTATGGTGTCTGTGATCCTAATCAGGGAGGAGGCAGCGGAATGTCCCTTCCTGAATCCAGACTGGAATGGCATGAAGAAATTGGATTCGGAGAGAAAGGAGGTGAGTTGGTTGAGCACTAGGTGTTCTTGTAGTTTTGCAAGAGCTGGGGGGAGAAAGTCAGGGTTGTAATTAGAGGGGGAGGTGGGGACACCCCCTTTAGGGAGGGGGATGATGACAGCATGCTTTCATAACTGGAGGACAGCTGCTGTGGAAAAGGATAGGTTTAAGAGGTTGGCGGGGGGGTTGCTATGGCAGGGGCAGAGAGGAGTAGGAGGAGTTTGTTGTCTAGACCATCGTGGATATTACCTTTTGATGGAGTGATAGCCCATATCTCTTTCAAGGAGAAGGTGAGCGGCCAACGTGTATCCTTAATTCCAGCGGGAGGACTGTGTGGCACATGAGTGGGCATAGAGGAGAGAAGAGCAGAGGCACAAGAGGAGAAATATGTGTTGAATTCTGTGGCAAAAGTATGTGGATCTGAGAGTGTGTGTTATTCAAGATTAAGAGTGGGGTGAGATAGATGGCTGGTGGAGAGAAGAGGGAATGAATGACCTTCCAGAATTTGGATGGACTATTTAAGTTAGAGTGGAGGGAAGAGCTGAAGTATTTCACTTTAGATAGATGGGTTGCTCTGGTACACTTGTTTTGTAGAGTCCAATAGATGGTGAAATCGTGTGGGAGGCGTGAAGATGTATGACTTCTCCATGCTTTGTCCCATGCATTTTGGCATGATATAGGTTCTTGGGTGATTCAAGGCAGGTAGTTGCCACGTACCCTAGTACAATGCAGTGGGGCATGCATGTCCCAGACATTGAGGAACATGCTTTGGAAGTATATGAAGGCATCATCTATGGAGCAGAATATAGTGGGGGATTCCCCATTTGCAAGTGTTAGGTCTTCAAGCACAGGGGCGAGGTTTAGGGATTTGTAGGAATGTTGGACTAGGTACTTTGGGGTGGATTTGGGATGGTGAATTTTCCAGACTAGGTATATAATTTGGTGATCACTTAGGGAATCAGGTAGTAGTCCTGCACTGATGACCTGGTGGGGGTGGCTGGTGAGAGCCCAGTCTATTAGCGAGGGGTTGCCAGTTTTGAGGTTTAGATGTGTGGGTTCAGTGATGGTTTGCGATAGACTTAGCACGGGTATATCTGTCCAGGTTTAGTTGAAAGATGGACCTAGCCAATTGTGGTTGAAGTGTCCCATAATATATGTAATTCTCCAGTAGAAGTTAGGGAGGTGATTAGCATGAGGAGGTCAGTGACAGATGTTGCTGGTGTGCCAGGCCGGCAATAAACTCCAGCTATGTAGATCAGAAGAGAGAAGGGGAGAGTCAGTTGTAGCAGTAGTAGTTCATAGGTGTGGGGTTTGGACTTGGCAAGGACTACTGAGAAGTGCAAATCTGAGTTTATGTTGATGGCCACGCCGCCACCTCTAGACTGCCTGTCCAGGCGGGCCATCGCATAGCCTGGGATAGTAAGTGAGGGATCAGAGATATTCTTGTTTAGCCATGTTTCAGAGAGGGTGATGACATCTGGGGCATAGTGAGCTGCCAGTTGCTGGAGGAAATCAAGTTTGAGGAATAGACTTCTTATTTTTAGGTGCAAGAGATGCAGGCCATGTGGGAGGTAGGGCCAGTGAGGCTTGTGGTTGTGACTGTATTTTGGGGAGGATCCTACTGCAATTGATAAGATGGGGGTGTTTAGGGGGCCTGGGTTTGGGTGTATGTCCCCTGCTGCAGGGAGCAGGAGATCAATAGTAAGGTAGCGTGCAACCACTTGTAAGCCCATAACACTGTCAGGTGCCGTCTTGGTAGTGGGCGTGAATGGCTAAGAGCGGCAGGTCGGGAGGTAGTTAGTTGCAGAATTAACCAAGAGTGTGAGGGTGCAAGGAGGAAGGGTCAGGGATGCAAGGTATAGTGGAACCAGGTTAGGCTAGGTGATGAGATGGTCACTGAGTTAAAGGGGTAATGGGGTCTGTCAAGGTGCAGCAGGATGGGGGAGGCAGGTTAGGGAGAGTTAGTGGCTTTTTAGACAGGAGTGGTGGGAGGATGATTTGGGTAGTAAAAAGGAGTATGCGTCCGGACAAGAGAGAGATATGGTTCCCGATCTCAGAGCGTGGCAGTGCATTTAGCAGCTCAGGCAACATTATAGTGTTTAGGGTAATAGCTGCTGGATAGGCAGCAGTAAAATGATTGGTTGCTGCTGAGCTTCAGATGGCCAATGAAAGGAGGGGCTTAGGTGGCCAATGGGTGAGGCGCCTGGGTTTAGGGGCGGGAAAAAAGTGTATTTAATCAGTGGAGGGGATGGGGGCTGGTGGGAGGCCAGACAACCAGGTTCAAGAGAACTCCCGGTGCTAGCTGAAGCAGTTTATCCTGAGGGATTAGCCCAGAGCCAATGTGGTGGAAGAAGCAGCGAGCGGCATCTAACGGGAGGCTGCAGTGCCTTTGAGCACTCCAATCAGCTCACAGAGCGGGTCCCGGGCTGAAGACTGGCTGCTCACCTGAGACTGAAGGCTGCACATTTAATAGGGAAGTTACATAAACCTAACCATGGTTTGAATTTCTGAAAAGTGTGTGGGGGGGGGGGGGCAGAGATTTAGTGCAGCCTAAAACCACCAACAACTTTAGCAAATGACATTTATATATAAAGTTGATAATAGTTGGAACTCACTTCCTCCCCACCCAAGACACCAGGAAATGTCACAAACCACTTTTAAATCCGCAATACAACAAGAACTTAATTTCCACTGTGAGTGCAAGAGGTAAAGTGAGCTAGGCAATTCAAAAGACTGTTGAAACTAGTACTTAATGTCCTACCGTGACTAAAAATGTATTTGAGTATGTTTACAGGTACACCTTGTGAATAGGGCATATATAGCCCTAATGGTGTTATACTGTATAAATAAAAATTTTACTACTACTACTTTACTATAGTGACTTTATTGCACCCTTGAACTTGTCCAAACTCTCTAGCTCACAGAGTGAGATGTTAGACAAACCTCTGTCTGAGGAAGAGATTAGAAGAACCATAACATCTATGGCCCCCCATAAGGCTTCTGGTGCTGACGGTTTTCCTGCTAACCTATACAAATTAGTCCAACAGTAAATCTCCCTCCCTCTATTAGAGATGCTGCAGGAAGCACTGCAATAGGAAGGAAAAATCTCCTCTCTGCCCACTATCTACAAGCCCATCTCCTTAATCAACGCTGATACTAAAATATTGGCTGAGGTGCTGGCTGCCAGAATGGAAAACGTACTCTCAGGCCTGATCCACCCCACACAAGTGGGCTTTATGAAGTGGAGGGTCAGTGCAGACCATCTACCTGCACTAGTCACTCTGATGCAGGGTGTGACATTGGCTCCCTCTCCTACTGCAGCTGTCTCAGTAGACTTTTAAAAGACATTTGATTCAGTGGAGTGGGAGTTCTTGCATGCTACCCTGCAGCATCTCAGTTTCAGGCCCTACTTTAGAGGATGGGACAGGGCGCTCTACAGCAACCCAACTGCTAACATCCCAACAAATCAGTCCCTCTCTGACCCTTTCATTCTCCATAGGGGGACCAGGCAGGGCTGCCATCTCTCTTCATGCTCTTTATCCTAGTGATTGAAGCACTAGCCTGTGCACTAAGAATACACCCTGGGGTGCAGGGCCTGGAAGTAGAAGGCATCACAACCCATGCACTATTATTTGTGGATGATTGTCTAATTTTAACAGAAGACCTTCAAAATAGCATACCTCACATAATGAACCTTGTAGGCTCTTTTGCTAGAACCTCTGGTCACCGTATCAATATTGGAAATACAGAAGTACTCCCACTGAATTCACACTCTTCTCTTCCATGGTAGCTAGCACGAGGCTAACCTGGGTAAAAGGCCACATAAAGTATCTGGGAGTCCTGCTTTCTCCAAAAATCCACACCCTTATGGACAATAATCTCTCTCCTCTGCATGCTCAACTTCAAACTGAGGTGCAAAGATGGAAGCACTTAAAATTATTCATGCCAAGGAAAATAGCATCTAAAAAACGAATGATTGCTCCACGAATCCACAAATCTTTTATCTGATGAGTCACCTGCCGCTAGCAAACTCAAAGAAATGGCTTCAAAAGGTAGAATCCCTGGTTGGTAACTTTCAGTGGGGAACCACAATTCCCCGCTATAGCAGGGCCAAGCTGAAAGCACCCTGGAATAAAGGAGGATGGGGGCTCCCTAACTTCCACCTGTATGCCTTGACCTTCTCTGTTGCCAGAATGTGCAGATGGTTTCAAGAATTAGGACATAACAGGCCAGTATGGTGTGATATAGGGCATACTGGATGGGGCGGACATCTCCCATTCCCTACAGGGTACACTACCCCCCAAATTGAGACATTGGAAGGTGATACAAGATTGCCCTTAACGCTTGGCAGAGGGTTGGACTGCTGACAAAATCATGTTTTAACCCAGGCAATCTGACATACTTATAGAATAACCCCAGCTGGCTCATAGAACATAAGCCCATCAACCGGTCAGGTTGGAGGGATAGGAAACTACTGAGGGTTAAGGACATCTTGATGGAAAATGGCCAAGACATTGACTCCTTCACCTCCCTAAAAGAGAAGTACCACCTGCCACAACAGGACTTTTGGAAGTACCTGCAAATGAGACATTTCTACATCAGTAACCTCCGTAAATCCTGCAGCTGCCACACATGTACCAAAAAAGGTGATAACCAATGTCCCCCTCAGCACCTAGGCAAATGGGTCCAGCAGAAAAAGGGATTAGCAGGAATCATGTACAAGATGCTGCGAGATGTAGCAACTGACCCCGTCAATAAGGCCAGAACTAAAGGCAAGAGTTTCTTGGTATACCCATATCTGATGGGGAATGGTCCTCATGCTGGTCAGCCACAAAAAGAGCCTGTCTGGACCCCTGCAGCCTTCTGATACAAAATAAAGTGCGGTACCTATAGTACCGCACCCCTCTCAATTGAAAACTATGGGATTGCTTTCGTCCAACATATGTTGGAGGTGTGGTACACAGGGGGGCTGATCTTTTCCGTATTTTATGGCAATGCCTCCCACTTTGGCCTGTATGGGATGGAGTTATTTTATGCTGCTCTAAAATACTTAACAGATAATTCCCAATACCCTTGCATTTTAGCTGCTGGGACTATCATCAGAAGTACTAGCTGTGTTTCAGCAGTCCAGACTGTGTCTGCTTCAAGCTTCGGTGGAAGTCAAGAGGGCCCTCCTTAGGAGATGGCACTCAACTGAGATCCCACTTTTCAGGAATGGGTAATGGCTGTGGAGAAACTGGCAACATTATCCAAACTGTCCCATTTTGCTGCAGGTACCGATCATATCTATAGAACAAAGTGGGCCCCTATTTTTCTATATAAATTTTTGGTGCTTTACCCCATTTTTCTCCCAGACCTTGGCAGATATGGACATAAGCATGCGTGGAAGCTCACGTGCATGCCAGGCACCAGCTCAGCCCCTTCCACCCCACCCCTTGCTATTGCTGTCACCCCCACCTGTCTGCGCTTCCCACCGACCTCCACCCGATTGAGCGGAACTCAAGGGTGTGGGCAACCACCACTGGGAAGGGAGAGCTGCCTTGTGGCTGCTTGACCCAGCTCCGTGCCCCTCCCTACACCAGCTCCCTGATGGTCTGAGGTCATTCCGAACCCTGGTCACCGGCGTAGTGTGAGGTAAGGTGTCCAGTGCCTCAGCTCTCAGCTCCACCAGGCCAAGATGGGCCCCTTTTGAATCATATGTACTGCTCAGAAGTAGGTTCTACCACACTGGTCAGAGTAAGGATCAATTAAATCTCCCATTGCTGCCCAAAACAGGTATTATTGTCTGCCTATATTATCAGACACACCTCTGTGTTTCCTTTCAACACTACCTGACTCTTCTTGTCTATACCGTTATGCATACAAATTAATTATAGATACCTGTGATACCTTGTTAGTCATACTACTCACAGCTGATAAAACTGACTGTATAAACTATACTTAGCTAAATGCATACCCAACTTGCTTCACTGTACTGTACTGTACTGTGCTCTATACTCTCTTAGTTAGGATGTGCACCCTTATGGACTGGACTCTGCTGGTTTATCTACCAGTCTAAAGTTGTTATACATTTTATGCAATTTGTAACATTACTGTTCTCAATACTGTAATGCACTTGTCATGCATACATTTGTTGTTCATTTATAAAAATTGAAAAATTATCAATAAAAGATTAACTGTAAAAAATAAAACGTATGAGTATGCTATATCTTAGTTCCCTCCTGACCTCCTGTGCTTTGTACTTTCTAAATGCTTCTTTTTTTTTGTTGTTGTTTTTTAACCAGGTATAGCACACTAAGCTGAAAGCTTTTTTACAGGAGCGACCTGGGAGCACAAGGAGGTTAAGTGACTTGCTCAGGATTCACACAGTATGCAAATGCAAATGTAAATGCTTCTTACTCATGTTATGTCCTCAACACAAAATGTATGTATTGTTCATAACTTGATGTGCCACCTTTGTAAAAGAGTTCTCAGCACAAAGGTATTTGTAATCCTAGAATTCAATAAAATAAAATAAATAAGTATAATGTGACTTAGAGGGTCAGCATTATGTATACGGATGTTAATATTTTGAGGCACAGCTATACTTTGGAGCAGCTATGACTGTTCTGTCCTTTTGGAGGAGTCACAATAGTCCTGTCATCACAGGTTATCAGCCACTGCCCAAAATTGGGAAGTCTCTGAGGGCACAACAAAGGCTGTGGTGGAGGTTCTGAGTGGGCTGTGGTGGACGGTCAGGTAGGGTTAACGAGGACTGAGAGGCACCCAGGGAGGAGATGGAATGATGACAGGGTCTCCCCTGCCTTGTTCCCCTTCCTAGAGCTTTGCTGAATGTCAACAGGTTAGAAGACCAATCAACCTGCTCCTCCCCTTGAGGCCATTATTTGCAACATGAGATCACGGAGGAATAAAACAGCAGTGATAGAGGGGTTCACTCATCTCAGATTCCTCGGCTGAACTTGTTTGCATAACAGAGACCTGGTTGGGCAATGACTCTGGCCCAGTGCTTGAGGCATCGATTCCTTCCAGGTATGCTAGGTTGCATTGCCGGAGATGGGATCACGGGGGTGGGGGGAGTGGCCATCTGCTTTAGGCCTGTTTTGTTATTCATGGCATATCCAAGGGAACTTCCAGGTCATTTAAGAATGTCTCTGTTAGGGGTGGTAGAGGTGTGGGCTGCAGCATCATCTTTATATGGCAGCCTCCAGGGTATGAGGGTAATTTCCTTCAGGAGCTGGTAGATGTCATGGGTGACCAGGTGTTGAATGCTCCCAAGCTGTTAGTGTTGGGGGACTTAGATACCTGGGTGGATGACAAAACCTCCCATTTTAGTCAGCAGCTCCTCCCGTTGATGTCATCACTGGGCCTTATACAGGTGGTTGCCTCAACAACCCATCTGTATGATCACAGCTTTGACCTGGTCTTCTCCTCAGGGCTTAACGTAAGTGTAGTCAAGGTTGATCTGATCATTTGGTCAGATCATAATGCTGTCATTCTTCTGTGGGGTCCCCAGTTTTAATATCCCACCCCCCGTGGAGATGCTCCAGTACCACCCAAAACTTAATTTGGAGTCTCACACACTCCAGATGGTGCTGGACATCCTGGGTATGATGATGACTTGGCCCAAGAAGCACTATAACAAAGTTCCTGCTGCTGTCTTGGACTTCTTAGAACACTTCCGTGTCCAACCGTAGACCTTCCACTGCAGCTCACCATGGTATTGTGTGGAGCTGAGATGGCTGAAGACTAAGGGATGGAAGTGTTCTTGATGGAAAACTCAGTTCAAGGAGGACAAATTGGCTCTGAGAGCTCACTATGGTGAATATCAGAGGGCAGTTTCCGATAAAAAGACAAGCGTTCCTGTCAAGAACTATTGCTGCAACTAAGAATTGACCAGCTTAGCTTTTTCACCCACAGACAAATTGATTAATCCATTCTGTCTGCAGTCTGAACAAGCCTTTTCTGCAGAGAAGTGTGAAGAGATTTTCTGATTCTTCTTTGGCAAGCTATCTTCCGTTCAAAGTGAGATAGCCTCACCTGGTCTATCATGGGATGATGATATCCAACCTCGGGGGGACACTGACGATCTGCCATCCTCAGCTGAGTTCCTGCTGGTTGTAGAAGAGGATGTGGTCTGGGTGATCTCAGGTTTGCACCCTACTTACTGATTGCTTGACCCTGGTCCTACTTGGCTGTTTATTAATAGTCTTGAATCCCTAGGGCCGGTTTATACTGAGATTATCAGGTGTTCCCATAGGGAGAATGTTTTTCAATCAGCGCTGAAAATACTGGTGGTGAAGCCCCTCCTTAAGAAGCCATCTGTTGATTCCAGTAGTCTGGATAATTATAGGCCTGTCTTGAACCTTCTCTTTTTGGGGAAGATTATTGAGAAATAATTGCAGCATAGTCTGAGGCTCACCTGGAGAGGTATAACATCTATGAGCCTCTCCAGTTGGGGTTTAGGCCTCATCACAGTACTGCAATTGCCCTCATTAGGGTGGTGCATGATCTCCTAATGGAGAGAGACCAGTGACTTAGCTCCATCTTGGTTTTGTTGGATCTCTCATTGTCATTTGACACAGTGGACCATGGCATGCTGATTGAATGCCTTGGGAGTTTGGTGGGACTCACTGGTTCAGTTTTGTGCTGGTTTGAGTCTTACTGAGAGATCACAGCAACTTGCCTTAGGTAATTACATCTCTGGGCAGCTACAGTGTTCTATGGGAGTCCACAAGGCTTGCTTTTCCACCTGTATTGCTTGCTGTGTACATGTTGCCTTTGGGTGAGGTCATTGTTAAGTATGGGTAGTGTTTCATTGCTATATGCAAATTATAGTCAGCTCTATCTGCCTTGCACCCTGGATGGGTTAAATGCAGTTATTGTGCTTGGGTGTTGCCGACAAGAAATTAACAACTGGATGATCTAAAAGTGGCTGCATCTCAACCCTAGCAAGCCAGAGGTTATTATTGTTGATCTAGGTCAGCATGGGTTAGCAGTGACAAGTAGCAGTCTGTAGCTGGCATATGTAAATGGTCAGTTACTCTGAACTGTGGATATGGTTAAGAATCTGGGTGTCGCTCTGGACTACGATTTGACAGTGAAACAACATGTGTCAGTGGTAATCAGGAACACTTTCTACCATCTTCATAATATCACCCAGATCAAGCCACATCTTGCGTCAGCTGATCTGGAGATGATAGTCCATGTCTTTGTCAGCTCCACACTGGATTATTGCAAGTCTCTGTACTCAGGGTTATCTGTAGGTTTGTTGTGATGCATGTAGCTGGTCCAGAATGCTGTGACCCAACAGGTGAAGGGAACTTTTGAAGGGACCACATCACATCAGTGTTGTATGGCCTGCATCGCTGCCTCTGCAGTGGTGCATCACCTTCAAAATAGGCTTGTTAACATTCAGGATCTTACATGGTCTGGGTCCAAAATACCTGAAAGACCTCTTGATGTCCTGCATGTCCTAGAAACTTTCAAGCACCTCAAGGGAATCAACAAAGTCCAAGAAGGTACTGTAGCATCTTTCAGAAAAAGGGATGTGCAAGAACAAGGGGGACATTTTGAAGATAGAGGAGGGATGGCTCAGGGGCAACATCAGGAAGTATTTTATTCATGGAGAGGGTGTATGACAGGAAGCTCCTGCCACTCTTGAGGACTGACCTTTCCTTAAATCTGTTGCAACAGTTATTCTATTTTCTTAGCCTAATCTATCCTTTACAATTTCTAGTACATAAGTTTGGCCACCTATGGGCACCCCTACCCTTTCTTGACCATGATATAGTGTCCTCTTTAATTTTCCTTTTCCCTCTCATGTCCTCATACAGGGAGGTTATTGTGATGACCTCCAAGTGTATGTAAAAACAGTTTGCATTTATCATTGTTGGATTTAGTATATAATAGCACTATGTCATAAAATGCCTTGCTGTATATGACATATGAGGACAGACTTGAGGAGCTCTGCCCATTTTCATTGGAGGAGAGAAGAGACGGGGGGACATGCTTGAGGTCTTCAAGTACCTCAAGGGAATAAATAGAGTAAATATGGAGGGGATCTTTAGACTAAAGCAGGGAGGTATCACCAGAGGGCATGGTTTGAAGTTGTAAGGTGGAAGGGTGAGGGGGGAAAATAGGAGGAGGTTTTTCACTGAGAGGGTGGTGGACCCTTGGAATGCACTGCCTGGTGAGCTGGTTCAGATATCCACAGTGGAGGGCTTCAAGAGAGGGTGGGACAGACACAGAAAGTGGATGTATCAGATGATGGCCTGTCCCAGGGGGGTGGGGATGGATGATAGGGGTTTCTGGAACACAAGGAGGGGGGAGGGGGGAGGGCCTCGGCACCCAACTAGGGATCTGAGGTTCGAGCAGACTCGATAGACCATAAGGCCTAATCTGCTGGCAAATAGTATGTTAGTATATACCTTATGTTTATGAAACCTGTAAATGTTGAAAATACCATGGCACTAGGTGTTTTTGATAATGGTAAAAGGTATTAGGTGACTATTTTAGAAAATAAGTTAGTTGTGTTATTTAAAAAGCATATGAGTTGCTGTAAACTGAACAAGTCTGAAATGCAATGGTGATTTGCGTATATCCCATGATGCTTTGCATTATGGAAGTATGTATGATGTATTTCTTTGAAACTTGATTTGTTGCCAATGCTGTTTGAGTAACCCTTTTTTCAATGTTTCTGCACCAAGGTTCTTTGTTTTTAGCTTTTTTTTTCTTTATTTTTGAGCCGCCATTACCCAAGCAAACAGGACCCACATAGGGATGAAGGGTTTTCACTGAAAAGTGGTTAGATCAGAGATCAGTGTCAGTAGGTGCTGGCTAAGTGCAGAGAAAGGACATACATAGTTTGTTGCTGCAAACTGATGTACTGAAGAAGGAATATGGCATTGTAGAAGCTTATTTCCTGTATTTTGAATAAACACCACAAGGAGATTGTGTGTTGAACCTGAAGTTCAGTGTCTGGTCCATCTGTTATCCCACGACCCCTCCACAGACTTGGTGTCAGAAGTGGGTAACTTGCTGGAAGCATCTGGACTGGCCGAAGAGGGACATTTTCTGGTGGATATTGCCCAGATATCCCAGGTGGACCCATGCACCAGGAGTTGCCAGAGGAGAACCCAGAAAAGAAAGTCTGTGGCATTCTGATCAGAACCATGGCTGACAGACGGAGAGAAGCTGCTGCCTGGACAGGATCTGGGAGCTCAGAGGAAGGCCAGACTTGAAGACAACAAAGAGATGCAAGTTGCAGCAGACTGGAGGTGTGAGAGACAACACCCCAGAGGTGGAGACCCTGATGAGGATGATCCACTGGATGACTGAGCAATGGCTGGAGGCATACTGACTGTGCAGAGCGGCAGAACACTGGTGCCAGGTGCTCAAAAGATCCCTGCTGGAGAGTTTGGATAAAGAATCGGAGGAGGATTTTTCATGGGCTCAGCTGGAGGAGGACCCCCTGACTGAGCAGGATATTCCTTTGTTTCCTGTGTTCCCAGGATGTTACCTGTTGGAGGTCAGAGATTCAAGTATGGAACTTGAACATGTGACCCCAGGTAAGACTGTGCCTAGTGATATTGTTCTGGGGTTGAAGACTCCAAGCAAGCAAGAAGAAGCCTATGGGGCTGAAGGGACTTTTTCTTGTATTGATACAGCTAAATCCGTTAACAGTATGGACTGGGGTATACTGCAGGCTAAAGATGCTTATATTGCCAAAATGTTACAATATGTTAAGCTCAAGGAGGTTGTACATGTTTCATTTTTTTGGATGAAAAACCTACAAAGGAGGAGGTGGGTGGAAAATGGATAGAAACCTGTGTTGGGATAACACCAAAAGAGTGTCTATCCTCAGGTATCTGTATCTGTAGCAAATGAATGAATCAAGAGACGTAGTGGGTTTATGTAGAAGGGTTAAACCTAGGACTGGGGCCCTGCTTAAAACTGACATGTCTGGCGGGGTTGGAGCAGGTAATTACTCACCCTAGGGGAATTGTTTCTGTGGTACTGGATTTTACAGTCATCCAGATTTTTTGGTAAAGAAATATGATGTACTTTCCTTAAAAGGAGATAGTTCAGGGAAGGTACTGTTAAGTCTCTGTTGAGAAATTTGTTAATGCCACAGGGTAAAGAATGGTGATATCCACTATGTTTATGATAGAATGTTTATCATTAATAGGGACCCTGAGACGCAACTTCTGAAGATGGATGGGTGGAAGCTCCATCCTTTCCTGGGACAGGAAGGTGGTAAACAGTCTGCAATAACTGCTTCCCTCTTAAGGTGGGGAATATTTGACATGAAGCTTCTGCCACTCTTGAGGACAGATCTTTCCTTAAATCTGTTGCAACAGTTCTTCTATTATCTTACTGTAGCCTAATCTACTATCTCTTGGGAGGCAGTATAGTGCAGTGGTCTAAGGCTCTGAGCTGCAAATCTGGTGACATCCAGCAGACCAGACCTGGGTTTGAATCCCACGACATCCACTTGCATACTGTGTGACCCTGAGCAAGTCACTTAACCTCCTTGTGCTCCCAGGTCGCTCCTGTAAAAAAGCTTTCAGCTTAGTGTGCTATACCTGGTTAAACAACTAAATAAATAAAAAATAATCTATACTTTACAATTTCTAGTCCATAAGGTTGGCCACCTATGGGCACCCCCTTCCATTTCTTGACTATGCCATAGTGTCCTCTCTAATTTTCCTCTTCCCTCTCAGGTCCTCATACAGGGAGATCATTGTGGTGACCTCCAAGCCTATGTAAAACAGGTTGTGTTTATCATTGTTGGATTTAGTATGTAATAGCACTATGTCATAAAATACCTTGATGCATATACCTTATGTTTATGAAACCTGTAAATGTTGAAAATACCATGCCATTAGGTGTTTTTGATAATGGTAAAAAGTACTAAGTGACTATTATAGAAAGTAAAGAGCAACTGACACCATCTGGCCAAAAGTGCTACATTGCAGAATTAGAATAAGCATACCCCCAGTAAATCCCATATCAAAAACTAGATGTCTGTTTTACTTCATTGTAAAGTTATTAGCCATTTTGTAACCCTGATTTCACTACCTGTTCAAAAACAGCCTGTATCAGTGAAGTGCTGATGATGATATCATCTTGGGAACTCATAGTCTAGTTTTCCCTGTCAGCAAGCTTATAGGATCTGTTTCTCCAAAGCTGTAAAGATCACGTGCAACAGTTTCACAAGTAAAACAGGCAGCACCAATCAGAAAACTATGTGAGCTCTTTTGTTTTTTACTTGATCTATGAAAGTCCCCCCTCCACCGAGTGACTTAATTCAGTACATTTGGACATTGATCTAAATATGGCTATAGCGTTGTTTCACAGCCATCTGTTGGCCTGCCATGGGAAATGCAGGAACAACTACCAGAGCCGATTATTCCTGTGCTCTTTAATATATGCATTTCCTATAATGCACAGCAGCTAAATCCCAAACAACAAACACAGCAGAAAAACAGAGATGATTCCATAATTCACAGATATAAGTCAGCCAAAATGGACACATATTATAAAATGTTAATCACATCTGCATGTAATCAGTAATTAAATGATTGTTCACCATTGCACCCACAATATACAAACTGCAGTTAAATATATGCATTACCCATAAGGCACAGCAACCAAATCCCAAATAGCAAACACAGCAGTAAAACTGAGTTGATTCAATAGTTCACAAAAGTAAGCCAGTCAAAATGAACACATATTCGGAAAGGCTGATCATATCTACATGTAATCAGTAATTGAATGACTGTTTACTATTGCACACAGAATGTACAAAAATGCATTAAATATATGCATTTCCCACAATGCACAGCAGTCAAATCCCAATCAGCAAACACAGCAGAAAAACAGAGATGATTCCAGTCTATCTGTGTCTGTATTTGTGTTTTATTGTACTTGCTAATATAGGATGTCATGTTACAATGTCGTATGAAGCATAACTCTCTGTTTCTGCACTTGCCATGTTACAAGCACATTAAACTGCTCCAGAGCATGGTTCTACTGTGAAATTAACTTTGTTACAAACCTTGAATCTCGTATAGTTTTTAAAGCATTGTTTTTTGAACATTGCTATTTGTTTTATATTTGAAACCCATTGCACATGATCTTTGCAACTTCGGAGACATTGGTCCCATAAGCTTACTGACAGAAAATACTAGACTGAGTTCCCAAGATGACATCATCATCAGCTCTTCACTAATACAGGCTTTTTTTGCACAGGTAGTGAAATCAGGGTTACAAAATGGCTAATAACTTTAAAATGAAGTAACGTAGTAATCTAGTTTTTGGTATGAGATTTATTGGTGGTATGCTTATTAGGATTCTGCAATGTAGCACTTTTAGTGTCAGTGGCTCTTTAAGTTAGTTGTGCTATTTAAAATGCATATAAGTTGCTGTAAACTGAAAAAGTCTGAAAGGTTGTGGTGATTTGCATTATAGAAGTATGCATGATGTTGTATTTCTTTGAAACTTGATTAGTTGCCAATGCCCTTTGGGGTAACCCTTTTTCAATGTTTCTGTGATGAGGTTCTTTGTTTTTAGCTTGTTTTTTTTTTCTTTTTGAGCCCCCTCTGCCCAAGCAGATGGGGCCCACATAGGGATGAAGGGTTTTCACTGAAAGGTGGTTAGATCAGAGATCAGTATCGCTAAGTGCAGAGAAAGGACATACAGTACATAGTCTGTTGCTGCAAACTGATGTACTGAAGAAGGAATATGGCATTGCAGAAGCATATTTCCTGTATTTTGAATAAATATCCCACAGAGATTGTGTATTAAACCTGAAGTTTTGTGTCTGGTCCATCTGTTATCCCACAACCCCTCCACAGGGTGGTAGACACATGGAACGGCCTTCCTGAGGAAGTCATGGGGTTAAGAATAGTGGGGGAATTCAAGACTGCTTGGGACAGACATAAGGCAATTCTGATGGGGATAGGAAGAAGTAGGCTGTTGGTTAACTAGAATCTGCAGTTTATCCAATAGGTAGGGAAATGGGCAGACTGGGTGGGCCAAGCGGTCCTTATCTGCTGTCAAAGTTTATGTTTCTGTGTTATGTTTCTCTCCCATTCTCTTTGATCTACTGGTACAGGATTGTGCCATGTTCCCCGATCTCACCTAAAGCAGCTGTGTGACAGAGCCTTTGTGGTTGCTGCCCCACTGTTTTGGCACACCTTACTTGAGGCACCTAGATCTCCATGCATGGTGAGAACGAATAAGAACCAGGTAAAGACTTATTTATTTGCACAGACCTTCCCTAATTAATTAATTATAATTTATAACTGTGCTTTCATTGTTGTCATGTATTTTATTGTACTGATACATGTTATTTTATTGTTGTGAGTGCTCTGAGCCTTTGGATAGCACACCAGATAAATAAAATTGTCTTGCCTTGCCTTCCTGTGGTGGGTAACACAAGAGATATGTTGAACATTTGGTGGCAAAATGTGCAAACATAATAAAGTTATGCATAAATGGTGAAAGAGTCAGCATTTCTTCATAACTTCATTTTTTTATATTTTGACCCCAAATTTTCAACATAGTATTTTTATGACTCCACCTTATGATTAAGACATGTAGATTTTTTAAATCTTGTTCAAACGGTGAGTTCACAGAGCAACTGCAAAAACATATTTTGGGGGAGATTTCCAAAATGGCATTTGTTATGTTCATCAGATAGGGTAACAAAAGGGTGGTATTGCACATTTGGGGCCCCAAATCTTAAAAATCACAAAGTTATCAGTAAATATTGACAAAATGTAATGTTTTCTCAAAGCTTTGTTGATTTTTGACATTTGGATCATACATTTTCAACACTATCTTTTTATGACCCCATTGTATGATCGAGACACGTGGAATTTTGTAATTCTATGTGATAATGGCAAGGGTAAAATGATGAAAATGAAAAGGGTTAACAGACAACATTGTAGCCACATACAGTGACTGCCAAAACACAGCAATCACTGAAATGGTGACAACAGTGGCACAGTGACTTTCTGTGGGGGAGCTTTGCCCCCCCCCACACCCCCCTCACTACTTATAACAAATTCGAGGGGGGACACAACTCAGGGAGGCAGAAAAGTCACAGGTCACCATTTCAGTGACTACTGTGTTTTGACAGTCACTCTTTGTAGCCGTGCTGTTTTCCTACTCCCTTTTTTGTCCTTGTGGTTTTTGTAATCACCATCTTTGCAGGATATACATTTTTTTATTCCTACCTGAAAGGTGATTGCATGGAGCAACTGTGAAAACATGATTTGGAGGGGATTTGAACAATATCACTTGTCATGTTCATGAGATGGAGTAATAGTAAGGCAATGTTGAAAATGTGGGGACAAAATCTTCAAAAATCACAAAGTTATGAATAAATATTGAAGCATTTAAAGTTTCTTCATAATAAATAACTTTATTGTTTTTTTGACATTTTGACACCAAATTTTCAACATAGTCTTTTGATGATCCAACCTTATGAACATGGCAGGTCAAATTTTTTAAATCTGTCAAAAAGGTTATTTTACAGAGCATCTGTGAAAACTTGTTTGGGGAGGATTTGGAAAATGTATCCTACCTTGTTTATGAGATGGGGTACCAAAAAGGCTATGTTAATATTTAGTGTAAAAATATTAAAACAATGACAAAGTTATGAGTAAAAGTTTAAAATGCATTAAAAAGCTATTAACCCAGTGTGACAAGGTAGCAAACTGGGTGGTTTCTTGGTGAATACTCTGAAAGAGAACACTCTGGACACCAATTTAAACCAAATGAAATCTGCTTTACTTTCAGTAACAGAGAGAAAAAACAAAAACAAATAGCTTTTATTCAGCTTAAAAAAAATTCTTAGTTCAGTCCCTCTCTGTCTCCACTTAACAGAAACAGAAATCTCTCCCTCTCTCTATTGACCCCGATATGGCTCACCGACACCCCTCCCCTGAGGTAGATCTAACACTCAGAACAAACAGCGCAGTCAGGTCTTAAAGGACCAGTCTTAAAGCAAAAGGAGTTTAGTACCTCACCAAATCCTTCATCAAAACCATTGTTGCCTGTGTTGCAGGGATCTGAAGCAGTTTATGGGTGACAGGAAGGTGACTAACATGCACTCCATTACATACCCCCCAGAGTCATGCTCATGGCACACTCGGTAAGGACCCTCAGTGACCCACCCTTCTGAGATACTGGGTTCCTGCCCTGTGGCAAATCAAACAAAAAAGTCTGCAAGGCCAGATACCATCTGGTGACATATCCTGCATAGCATGTAAGCACTTAAGGGATATGTTGTTAGAAATTAGGCTGAACTTATATCCAAACAGGTAGTAGCATAGGGGACCACCCACTTTCCTGCCAGACACTTTTTCCAGCATGGCATGATGCTGCTCCGGGGAAAGGTTTTCAAGATAGTTATAAGATGGGGTGAATCCCATTCTCAAAGTCAAAGAACACTGTCCCCCGCCCCACATCAGAGGTGTCTGTATACAAAATGAAGGGACCATTGAAATCTGGACTTCGTATGACTGGCCCCTTACACAACATGTTTGTGATGGCCTGAAATACCATTTGACACTCAGGTGACCAAAAAAACTTATTTGAGGCAGTTTTCTTGGTCAGGTCAGTGGGTGGGGTAGAAAGGGCTGAGAACTCTGGAATGAAATGGTGGTCATACCCTGCAAATCAAAGAAAGGACCGAACATGCTTCTTACTAGCATGGATAGGGCAGACTCTGTCAATAACTAGGTGTATGTGGCCATTCCCAACCCTATACCCCAATTATTTAATCTCCTACCACCCTAGGGTGCATTTCATGGCATTGGCCATGTGTCCTGCCTTCCTGAGTGACTGAAGTACTGTGGCCACATCATGCAGGTGGCTGTCTCAATCAGGGCTAAATATGATGACATCATCTGGTACACTGCTGCATACAGCCCATAGCGATGGAAAATGCAATGCATCATTGTTTGGAATGTATCCAGGATTCCATGCCATCCAAAGGGAAGAATTGTTAATTAATATAGGCCAATTAGGGTGACAAAGGCCATTTTCTCATGGGACTTGGGAGTTAATGGGACTTGCCAGTACCCCTTTGTCAGGTCCAGGAAAATAATGTGATGAGCATTCCCCCATCAGTCAACAGGTTCATCTACCCTTGGATAGAGTAGGGTATGCATTGAGCTTGGATGCAGCATTAATTTTCTGGAAGTCTATACAAAACTGGGTGGTTCTGTCTGGTTTTGGGACAAGCACAATAAGCTGAGACCATTCACTCTTGGATCCCTCAATGACTCCCAACTCCAACATAGACTATATTTCCTCCTGTACTGTATCTTCAATTCTTTCCAGTAGTCTGTACAGTTGTTGGTGGATCCAGACACCTAGGTCTGTGTTTATGTGGTGCTGGATCACTTGTGTTCAACCTGGCTTTGGGGAGAATAAATCCCCAAAATTCTCTACCAGCTTCTGGGCTTCTTGCTTTTGGGTCTGGTTGAGACAGTCATCCACAGGGACAGCGCTTGGTTCCTTTACAATTTTAGTTCCTAAGTCCAGCGTTTGATCATCATTGTCCTCATCTGCCACCAGACTTGGGGCTTCTTTTAGAATCATCCTAGTCACAGAGCAATACCTTCCTGTCTTCCCAGGGTTTCAACAAATTAACATGGTGAATTTGTTTTTCCTTTTTCTGCCTCAATGTAAAACATTGTTATCAACTTGCCCCACCATTCTGGGGACCTTTTATGGTCTCAGCGATTTTGCTAGGAGTTGACTCACAGAGCTAATAACAGGAGTACTCTGTTGCCAGACTTGAACTCCTGTAGTCTGGCCTCTTGGTCATAGTGCCCTGCCTGGGTTTGCTGTGCTTTTATTAAATTTTCTTTGGCAAATCTGCCAACTGTCTCCAGTCTTTCTCTAATTTGTAATACATATTGGAGCATGTTATGTTGACTATGTGCCTGTTCTTCCTACATCTCTCTTATGAGATCCAACATCCCTCAGGGTTGTTGAGCATGCAAATACTATTTCTCACTTTAAACATATGTTGCCAAACATTTGTATACTGAAAATGTCTGTAAATGTGTTGAACTGTTTTATGTGCATTGTTTTATTGTTGTTCCTTGTAAGTGATGTTTTATATGTCAGGTGTACCTGAAAAGGGTTGTGCCCAGGTCACTTCCTGGTGAAAAATAAAAAATGAAATAAAAAAAAAGAAAAACATTTCAAAAGGTGAGAATACAGTGGATGACTGTGGCACCTTCCAAATAGCAAATATTAAATAGGGTAAAAATTCATTCCAGTTTTTCACCTAAACTGACACTAATTTAGACAGCATACCTCTTATCGCTTTATTAAAGAGTTCTCACTAAGCCGTCAGTCTGTGGGTGATACACTGATGTCCGGATGGACTTAACCTTCAGTAAAGCACCTACCTTGCTTATAAGTTTTGACATAAAGTTTAAGCCTTGGTGAGTTAGAATCTTCTTCTGCAGCCCAACTAGGGGAAAGACACTTTTATCAATTCTTTTGCCACTAACCGGGTTGTAGTGGAATATAAGGGAATAAACTTGGGGTAATGGGTGGCGTAATCCAATATAACCATATATACTGATTCCTAGATGTACTTTTAATCAAGGGGCGACCACATCAACCCCAAATTCTTTCAAATGGTGTGACCACCAATGGACATTCAGGGCAGGAAGCACAACATTCTGCTATTCCCTTCAGCATACTTGGCCAGAAGAACTGGGCAAGTATGTGTGATTTTGTTTTCTCCCTGCCCAACCCACAGTACTACACAACTACCAAAGACTATAGAGGCACTTTGATGGGAGTGCTCACATATGCAGCAGCTCTAATAGCAGAACGTTTATTTCAATAACTGTGTCCCTCTGGTGAGAGGGTTCCATTTACAGGCCATTGCCTCGAGGCAGCCAGGGGAGTCGAGTACCAGGCTGACTTCCCTGAGATGCTCCTAGGGGGAACTGGAGCACACTGGGATAGTGGAGGTCTGGAAAACTCCACAGTGCTAAACTGTTACTGTAAAGCACTTGTGAAGCTGAAAAAGGACTGCCATATGCTCAGCAGCACAGCCATTTCAAATCCACTGAATAAGGTTTTGCTATTTTATTATTTCTATTGAACTTTGTGTGTTGCTGAGAAAATGTAGAACCAAAAGTCCTGTACTGACTACTTCAAGTTCTACGCTATTTAAGTGAGTGCCCCAAGTGAATGGGGAAAGCACGAGTGGGGCGAGAGCATGTAGTCGCGTGTGGAGATGTGCCCTGAAACACATGTGTTGTGCATGTTGGGCATGTTAGGTGGGGAAGATGGAAAATGGGCCAGGTAAATAAACAAAACCTGTTCAAGTAAACCGATTGATTAAGTGATTTATAGTGTTATGGGCACACCAGGATTGCAGTGGGTGATACGAACAGGGAGCTGTAGGAAGAGTAGAACCTACAATCATTAAGCAAATGAAGAGCACCTGATAGATTATCAGCAAAAGCAGCCCCACTACAGACCTATCATAGTCCTGCCCTTATTGAATAAATATTTCATTAACAGATTGCAAACAAGAAATGGATACTAACATGGTTACACTTAACACAGGGGAAATGGGAGTCAAATGCCAAAAATGTGCCGTGTTTAGTGCTGATTCAGTTTCATTTTTTGAAATATACACTTGTCTTAAATGTTTAGGACTTATAGAGGCTAGAAAAAATGTACTGATAAAGGACCAAGAAATAGCTGATTTAAGGAAAAGATTACAAATGCGGGATACTATCCATAAATCAGCAAACATGGCAAATCTTGTATAAACAAAAGGCAGAGAGAAGAGGACAATGAAAACGATGATTGGTGCTTAGTAGAGAACTTTAGGAATACCAAAAAAGGCAGGAAGGCTGAAATATTCCAAACAGAAACACCAAATCAATATAAACTGCTCTTGAACCTAATCAAACACATTGAGGAGTAGTCACAGGCGCTACTGGGCATAGCAAACGAAGGGGAACAGGAAGAAGAAGGGCAACAGAGTGTAAATAACACAATGACTGCACTAGAGATTAAACAGAAAAGGCAAAGACACCAGAACCAAAACACAAACAACATAACAGGGATAATGAGACATAACATTACAGAGGACACCATGCAAACTACAGAAAATATGGATACTACACAGTAAAACAAGACAAATCCCCCAACACAAATATACATATTAGGGGACTCTATCATCAAATACACTGACTGATGTTCAACAAGAGGGAACAAAGAAAACATAACATCATATAGCTACAGTGGAGCTAAAATAAGTGACCTAAACAAAACGATAACAGACATAGTAAGACCATATGATGGCAAGCAAGTGCCAATAATGCATGTAGGGACAAATGGTATTGGTAGTAATGAAGAAGAGGATATTATAAAGGACAATCAAGAACTGTACTGTAGTACCCCGAGTCCTGGTGCCCTCCAAAAATGGGCATCCAGATGCTTTGGACTGAGTAGGCAGGAAGGTGCCCCAGGCTTGGATAGGTGCCCCAGCATTAGGAGGTGCCCCTGGGATTAGTTAGGCACCCACCCAAATGTAGAGCCCCAACTGGACTCCATTTTAAAAAAATGGTATCTCTGCTTATTTTTCCCTGCCTACATTATGCCAGAACCCCCGTCCAGTTACCTCGTGCTGGGCACCTGCTCTCATGGGCTAGGTCACAAGGGCATACAGGCAGGGATGGGCTTGAGGGGATTCTGAAATGGAATCCTCAGGCTGTTTGAATGGTAATAGCCATTTGGAGTCCAGTCCATTGTCTGGAGAGAAGAGAAGCAGCAGCATTGAGGGGAGTGCTTGGCCAGCCAGGGCTCAGCCATAGGGGAGGGACTTACCTTATATCCTGGGGTCCCTCCCGATGTCCCAGCCAGTCCCTCAGTGATTGCTCCCTCTCTGTAGTTGGTAGCTGTAGTCCATTGGGTCTTCCAGTGCCACTCCGGTGGCAAGTCTCATTGGGAGGTGCCGTGGCAGCAACCTCAGGCTGGGCCCTCCATCCGGCATCCCAGCAGCAGAGTGTTCATTGGGAGGGGCAGCTGGTCCAGGCTGGCCCCTCTGTAGTAGCAGTCAGAGATTCTCCGGGAGGGGTGGCGGCAGTAGGCTGACCCCTCCAAAAGCAGCCCAGCAGTCCAGTCAGGAGGGGCAGTGGGTCCAGGCCAGCCCCAGCATCAGTCCAGCAGCAGGTGTTTCAGGAGAGGTGGTGGCAGAAAGGTAGGCTGTCCCCTCAATCAGCAGCAGGAGGAGGTTTCCTGGGAGGGGCAGCCACAGCAGCATTAGGCCATCCCCAGCAACACACCAGCAGCCCAGCAGTTAGTGGATGCCTATGGGAGGAGGTGGGTCCAGGCCTCCCTACAGAGGCTTCAGCAGCAGTCCCAGCCCGTAAGGAGAGCGGGCAGCAGGGTGAGTGGCGGCAGCACCAGATCTGGGTGCTGTCCCCCATCCAATACAGGAGGACATGCTTTTTTTTATTTAAATAAACAACTTTGGGTGCTCCTGGCACCAGCAGTGACTGAGGGGGTGGGCAAGGTCCCGAACAAAGGACCGCCCATGGGACAGAGTTGAAGAAGGCTCAGATGAGCCAGGGAAATGTGGGGGCAGGCAAGGCCCCATCAAGGGCTGCCCTCAGGGCAGAGCTCTAAGGAAGGGCTCCTAGATTCAGTGACTGGGAAGGCGGAGCAAAGGCGGGGCAGGCCAGGGTGATTGACAGCAAGGCCCCAGCCAGGTTCAAAAGATTTAAAGAGTAATGACTGGCCCCTCTGGTATAAAAGGGGGCAGAAACTATACAAATGAAAATGACTGGTAACTTTTGAAAATGTCTCCAGATGGAATTTTAAGTGGCTTGTGCTGAATTTAAAGGGGCAGAGGCAAGTGCAAGGCTCTGTTGAGCCATGGAACTGTAACTAAATAACTGTTTGCCTAAGTCATGTGGATTTATGCCTGTCAGCAGACTGAAAGGGGCCTGCAACAGAGGCCAGGTTTAAAAGGGCAATGTACTCTCAAAATGAACTGTTTGTAAATAAATGCACATAACTGATTTATTGCGATGCTTTCGGACCCCTGTGATGAAATTGTCCCTATGCCAGTATCTGTGTGCCATCAGGAGATGGCCACTAAGAGACAATGCCCCAGAGATTTTGTGTAATTTGATAACCTGAATTGCTTTATTTGTTCATAAGGTGTCCTAACTAAGTAATGCTTGCTACAAAGACATAAGACACAGGGTTTTAAGAAAATGTTTATTGTGCCACAACCCTTCAACCTGTGTGTGATCCCAGGTGCATGGGTGTAGGCAGGCATACTCCAAATACACCATGGTGTGCAATTTTATTTAAGGGGGGTAGCAAATAGGATCTGAACTGCTTCTTTTTACCATGAAAACTAACAAAGAAAATGATGAACCTTTCTGTAATTTTATTCATAGGAGTTGAAACTAGAAGGACTGGTCACCAATGCTGTCTTTGCATCCCAAGGACAATATAACTTTACAGGCTCTGGGCTGGTATGTAGGTGCCTTAAGGAGCAATGGTCAGAGACACCATGGCTGCATAATGAAGTTAGTGAAGTTGTGTGAAATTGTTAAGGAGGTATGGAGAAACAACACAATGATTTGTAAGTAATAATATTTTTTTTAGTTTCTGTTCTAAGGAAAGCATACACATTATTAGGAAAATATATGGAGGTGTACATTTTAATGGAAGGAATAGGAAGCTTACAAAACAACCCCAGAACAAATGCCACTGATGTATATGTTATCCCAGATGATATTGGCCAGACAACCAAATTTTAAAGAAAACACAATTGCACATATCCCAATAATGCAAAGCATCAAGGGAAACATATGCAAATCCCCATGATGGTACAGAAGGTGGCAGTAATGAAAAAATAATGGCTGGCATATGTTCAGCCTTGGGATTATTTAAACAGCTTTTTATTTTTAAGAGAAACAGGTTTTTTGTCTATGAGGTGATGCAAGTTATATTTAAACAATGTGTTGATGTCAGGAAGTCAGGTGTAATGATGATGGACTGTTAGAAAAAATGTGATACTAACTTTCAGAGGGGGTCACTTTTGATAAGGGCAAGGTAGTTATGCTTGTGATAATGGGAATATTAGGAAAGTATGAGGTCTATGCAGAAGTGGAGTACAAATATGCAGCTTCATAAATATGTGCTCAGAGTGCAGGCAAATGTGATATGCAGGTTTGTTTTAGAAATTGGTTAAAATAGTGACACATGCAATTAATAGAAAGAGATAATTACACAGACATATAGAGAGAGAGAGAGAGACAGACAGACAGACAGACAGACAGGCAGAATAGGAATGGCAGTGAAGTATTGAAGTGATGCCAACCCAACCCCCACCCCACAGACATGGACAGGCATTGGGGTGTGCCTTTGGGTCGTTGCCCATAATGCTCTTTCCATTTCACCTCACCCTACCCCCTAGACACAGACAAGAGTTGAGGTGTGCCTTGGGGTTTTCAAACTTACACTCACCCCATTCCATAAGAAAATATGCTGAAATGGGTACAGTATAAGAGAATGGACTGAACTTTGGGGCTGAAGAGTCAAAGGCACACCTTGATACCTGTCACTGGCTGCAGGGTGGGAATGGGGGTGGAATGTCATAAGCATTACTGTTGACAATCCCAAGTTACACCCCTGATGCCTGTCAGTCCCCACAATGCAGGGTGTTATGGTCATAAACCCTAATGCCCTGGGTGTTTCTTGGTATTTTCACTCCAGGTTTTCAGCATTGGCTTTTTGTGACCCCACCGCGTGTACGGTGACACTATCAGTTCATTAGCCAAAAAGAGATTTTGCACAGCAAATGTGCCATTTGGCACCATAGGTCCAAAAACACATTTTGAACAGGATGTAAAAAATGACAGCTGTACATTTCTTGCTTCAGTAACTGCTCAACGCATCTGTTGCATGACCTACTTATTGACATTTTATATCTGCTATGCAATGTACTTCTGCTATGTCTGGGGAAGTACCTTTCCTAGGTTGCAAGAACAGCCTCAGGGAAGCACACACACAGACACACAGCAAAACATAGCTGTGAAATAATTAGATTGACTACAAGCACTGTTTTCCATGCAAGACACAAGCAAATGAATCAAAAGCACACACAAACACACACACACACACCAGAACACAGAGGCAAAATGATTAGATCTGTCTACAAGCACTATATTCTATGCAATTTGGAGCATGGGGGGGTTAAGGCTGGAGATCAGTTATGGCTCATGACATAACCACATGGTCAGAATATTAAATATTTTAAAATAAACGTAAATGCAAAGGTAACCATTTCAAGAAGAAAATGCAAACTGTGACTCTTAACAGTTATAGGGTAAGCACATCTGGACTGATTTGCTGCATATACATCTTAATTGCTAAGGAGTCCTGACCATGTTTACCCTTCCTCAAACCAAGCTAGCTACAGTATGTCTAGCAATAACATGGATGGAAAAATTATACCATTTTTTCAACAAGAAGTTAGCATTTTAAAAAGACAGTGCTATGGACTGAGAAGCAGGTTGTGTAGGTGCATTCATCATGCTAGACAAGATATGTTCTGGTTGTGTTCCATAAGACTAACCAGTGGGAGAAGTAGGGGAAAGGGACAGAAATCTAAAATAGAAACATTTAACCCATTTGTGATTTAAAGTTGCATAACAGAAATGTTGTTTCCAGAACTGGACACCATATTCCAAATGAGGACTTGCTTGTGATCTACACAGTGGCATCACCACTTCCTTCCTTCTGCTGGTAATACCTCTCCCTATGCACCATAGCATTCCACTGGCTCTCCTCACAGCTTTGGTACATTGTTTAGCCACTTTTAGGTCATCCAATATGATTACCCCAAAATCCCTTTCTATTTTGATGACCATCAGTCCCCCTCATAATCATTCCCTGGGTTCCTGCAACCCTTCCTTATTCAGCAGGCAGTTAGCGCATCTGGACTTATTCATTGCAAATGCATCTCAATTGCTAAGGGGTCCTGACCATGTTCACCCTTGCTCAAGCCAACCTAGCTGCAGTATGTCTAGCAATAACATGAATAGAAAAATTATGCATATGAAAACATATTAATTATGCTGTACATACCCTAAGATTCAAAGTGTGTCTCCTTTGGTGGCTATGATGTCTGTGGTTAATTTGAAACAAAAGACAATATAACAAGACACTGGCCTCCACTGGAGCTATTAAACAATGGAGCAAACTGCACTCTGGGAAGATTGCCTGGGACAAGATGCAATAAAAAAAACACCTGAATAGCAGGTTCCAGGGAGTATAAAACCATCAGGCATGTTGGAAAAAAATCCCCTTCCCCACTCATTCACAGGTGTCAATCAATATATTTGTTAACCATGCTGGTTCCTCTTCACGTTTCCCTCATAGTATAAATGTGAAACTACATTTGTGTTATTTTAAATGAGTGATGAATGGCATGTCCAAGGGGATGGCAGCTCTGATAGTTGTTCCAACTTGATAGATTCACCTCATGCCCCTCCCATGACAATGAAAGCATAGTGTATGCAACAGACCTTAGGAACATCACATTTTTTAATGTCAACTCTGATCTGTTCAGTCTTACTTTTTCCTGGCTCACTTTATAATATCAGTGAAAAGAAAATAGGAAAAAAAATCACCCAGCCTTTTGCGTCTACAAGTAGTTGTTAATTGCAGCTAGTATTTTTAACTTGTGCAAGGCAACTCCACTTCTCAAACGTAAAAGAACAAATACACTTTATCATCAAAGAGCTGTGTTTACCAAGTACTGTCCCCAAGATTAAAATAATTTAAACCCTCTCCCCCAAAAATGTGCCCTCACTTGAAACTGCATGTTTAACTATAAAGACTATTAAAAAATGTATTCCTAAATGCATTACTAACAGCAATGCTTTCAAAGATTTGAAACTACTAAAAAGACAAACTATATATGTATGTATGTATATATATAAATATATATATATATATATATATATATATATATTCTTTTTTTAATATGGTAAACAAATATTGTTAATCCCAAAAGATGAACTTTATGTTTCTAGTACATAAATGTTTAAGAAAAACCTCTGGCTCTTTCAACTGGAATCAGAATGCTGTGTCTATTGTTTTCCTTGGGAGCTATAGTTTCAGACATGCCTTAATTACTCTTTCCTTCTGAGACACAGGTGGCTCTGATAATCATTTGTTCCAAGGGTTTTTAAGTCAATTTGAAGGCATTAAGGTTCTTCTGTTCTCCTAATCCTTAATAAAATGCAGGGGCTCCACAACTCGATCATTCCACAGACTTGTGCTGTTCCTTACTCCAGGTCTCAAACTAGTGTGTCTTGTTTAGATTCATCTCATGCCCTTCCCACATGAATCAAAAAAAGGTGGGGGTGGATCTTTAGGAGCTTCTCAGGTGGAGGTGGGGGTGGATCTTACTCCCCCCCAAAAAAATGCTGCCTCCCACTACTCAGGTTCCAGTTCTTGTACCGCCCATTTAAGAAAGAAAATAGTACCCTGTAATCATTGACTAACTTGAAAGCATATTTATTTGAGGGCAGAAAACATTTCTGGGAGGATGGTAAGGCGGAGGAGACTATTTACTCCTTCAGTCAGTTCCACGGACAGAAAACAAGACATCACTCACTTTGTACATGCAAAACATCTGCAGGCTCCTCCTATTGCAGCCATAAAAAGAACAAATGATATTAGCCTCAAATTACAGACAAAGAAGTCTGACTGCTACCCTGGGTAAGATTATGGAGAAATTGATACAGAAAAGATTTGAGGAGGACTTGCAAACCAAACACAATATGGACAACACACAGCAAGGCTTCTAAAGAGGAAGATCTTGTTTCACGAATACTCTAACATTCTATGAAAAGGTTGGTGGAACATTGTAACAGGGTAAACCAATTGATATAATCTTTCTTGATTTCAAGAAAGCTTTTGATAGGGTGCCCCAGAACCTATTGATATACAAATTAATAAAGAACAGAATTGGTAATAAGATAGTTAATTGGATAACCAACTGGTTAAAAGACAAGATGCAGAGGGTGAGAATTAGGAGGTCAATACTGATACCAGTAAGAGTAGTAAGTGGATTCCCCCAAGGATCATCACTGGGACTGACTTTATATACATTCTTTACTATCGACTTGCATGGACATGTAGTTGCTCGGGTGGTGAAATTCGCTGATGACATCAAAATAGGAACAAATGTTAGCTCTGTTGCACATACTGACCAACTACAGAGGGATTTAAAACAATTAGAACTTTGGGCAGAAAAGAATGGAATGGTTTTTAGTCCTGACAAGTGTGTCATTATGATTCCGGAGAAGAAAAATAGAAACAACACGTATAATCTAAATGGAAAAGCACTTAGTAATGTTGAAAATACTAAGGACTTCAGGATCTTAATAATAAAGACTTGGGTTTCACTAGACACTGTGCTGAAGTAAGTAAAAAACAAACAGGTTACTGTGATGTATTGACAGGGCCTTTCTTTCTAGAAACAGGGACTGTGTGATGCCTCTTTATAAAACTTACATCAGGCCCCACTTAGATCACTTCACACCACTGTGGTGCCCCTACCTGGAGTGGGACATCAAAAAACTGGAAAGAGGTGGTGTTGTGGAACCAGAGCAGAGAAGTCACGTTTAGATTGGCTCCTCGGACAAATAAATTTAGCAAACTTTAAAACCTTTTAAATTTACAACTTATAACATAAAAACTCTTCTGCAGATAGCTTACAGAGCGCAGGGTAAAAAAATAGTACTCAACCGCATGGTGAAGGGAGAAAAGATGGAGGAAAGGGGCAGGCAGCTGGCTCCAGTACTTGATCAATGGTGCAGGATCCACTCAAGGAAAAGGGTGCTGAGGAGACTCTCCAGTCATTGGGCCACAAGATGCAGCAACTATTGGCATCATCGAATGCGGTGAGCCAAAAGATGGACTTGATTACCGAATGACTGGCCACAGTTGAGAAATCAGTAGATCTAATGCAAAGGGAGATGGAGGAAGTTTATCAACACTCAGAAACCTGTAAGAGTGCCATGACCCAGAGTGCCAAGGGGGCCCAAAAAAACAACAATCATTTAGAGATCCTAGAAAACCAGGTCAGAAGCCAGAATGTATGTTTGGTGGGGTTACCAGAGTGAGCTGAAGGAGACCACATAGCACTGTTTGTTAAGGACTGGCTAAAGGAGCAATTTAAGGACCACACTCCTGACCTGGAGCTCACAGTCATCAAGGCCTATAGAATAGAACAGCTGGCAACACCTGCTTCTGACCTTCCCAGAGCTGTAATGGTGGTGTTGGACAATATGAGCTCCCAAGACCGATTACTGAACTTAGCTAAATGCTACGGTCCTCACAGTGTGGAGGGGGATACAGTTTACAAGTTCCCAGACATAGCATATGCCAAATGTCTAAGGCACAAAAAAAAAATTGATGGGGCCGGGGGTACTCTAAGGGAGCTAAACATTCCACACAGCATTCAGTTTCCTGTGAAGCTATGTGTGGCTAACGACAGTAAATATTTATTTTGACTGATCCTCAAGATGCAGGGAAATGGGCAACTAAAATGGCAATGGCTAAAAAATTCCCAAGATTGGACGTCCGATGAGGAAACCTGAGGAAGCTGAAGCAAGTTCTTTAATTTATAAACTTTACCTGTTCTAGTAATTAAAAAGGAGGCTTGCCTTAGCTCACATCCTATGTTACATGTCTCTGCTTTATAAGGGTTGAAGTTGGGAATATAAAGGTTTCATGTTTAATGTTTAAAATTTCCAGTCAGGGTGGGAGGACCCCATGTGGGGAAGGGACCTATGCTGCAAAAGAAAATATTAGTAAATGGCAGTTACTATTTATGGTGACGATGCTGCTCTTTAGCACCTGTTGTACATGTAAAAATTAAATAAATGTAATACTGCCAATGTTCTGTTCCTAGCTGAAAAGACTAAACTAAGTAATTAAGAAGCAGATCAAAGAATGATGAGGTAGACTTGATGGTTTATTAAGGTGTAACTGTACCTTAGGATATTTAATTATTTGAGGATTTATTTGTCTGAGGGGTGATTAAAAGCGTGACTAATAAGAAAAATGTTTGAAATTTAGCATAAAGATATTGCATGATACCTGCTGCCCAGATAGGCATAGGATTAGTGTAAGCATTTAAGTTTTAAAGTAAGTAAGGATATTATGTGCTCATGGGCTACAGTTCCACAACTACTGATTTTGTATTTTTGGGGGAAAAGAATGTTAAAGGATACCCCCTCAAACAGAGTGTAAGTGGGAGATACGAATATCCTGTTTAATAAGGGATTAATGCCCTAAATGTACTATAACCCTTGAGAATTTCTCACAAGAAAGTGCTTGTACTATACTGTTCATTTTAAAATGAATAAAAATTAAATAAAAAAAACCTGGAAAGAATGCAGCATAGGCAAGCAAGATGGTTGCTAAGAGATAAGACATATGAGGCTAAGCTACATAGACTAGGACTATACTCCCTGGAGGAGAGGCAGATAAGGAGGATCAATGCATAAAATTCTAAATGATGAGAAATTAATGAAGGATATGGATTTGAAGTTTACAAATAGAGAAAAAACTTCAGAAGCCACACAAAACAAATTAAACTCCAGTTCTTAAAGAGAAACAGCAGCAGAGGCTTCTACACACACAGAGCGGCCAATACTTGGAATAATTTACCACTAGATGTGGTAGATGCAGAATCCCTGGGGACCTTTAAGGGTATACTTGATGAATACTTTTACATAGATACATAGAAATTGTCGGCAGATAAGGACTGCCAGGCCCAATCAGTCTGCCCATTTTATTGCTTGTAAAAGCGGCCCATGACTCTACATGATCATTGGCTGTAGCTTTACATTCCCATAGCTAGTGTTCCTTTATTCCTGTCCCATGCATGTTTAAATCCTGCCACCCTACGTTTTTGAATACAAATTGAATCAAATGGCCCTGCTAAGGCAGAAGACAGACACAATGGCCCTTGGCCTCCTTCTGTCTAAACCCAAGTATAGTACCAAGTATAGTATGGGCCAGCCTCAGTGCCTCTTGTTTTGCAGACCTGGAAGTCATTAACTGGTAATGTAAAGTCTCAATTTGTTTCTCAGGTTCTACCCAGTACAAAATATCAGCCTTTAGTTCAAACCATGGAAAATATTGTTTTTTCTGTTCATCTATCACTTTACCATTTGCCACAGGTATGTTCTGGTTGGCATTCCTGAGAACCTCATCAGCCCTTTGTTCAAAAATTATGTTGGCCAGGTTTTGAAAAATATCTCGTCTGACCTACAGAAGGATCTTGTGACATACTGTAGATGTGGGTGTCGTGTCCTTGTCTGAATCACCTCTGACCTTCTTTGAACCTGAGTCCTTGTGAGCCCTAAGCATTTCAATCTCATATAGAGGGGTTCTTTTCTTTTTCTCCCTCTGTTTCTGACCTTGAACTTCTTAGGCTTCCCTTCTGATCCAAATAGTTCAGAGTCAGTAAAGGGAAATAAATGTTCTAGTCCTTCTGTCTGTGTAGCTTTTTGTGGGCATGAACTTTCAGTATTGCTCTGCAGGAGTGTATGAAACCACTCCCAGTCTTGGCCCAGGACAACTGACCAGAGTAAGGTTTTGGAAATTCCCACCCAAGTGCCTGCTTTTAACCATACTAGGGCTATAGGGTATTTATGGGTATTCCCATGCACACAGACAATATTTATGGGATCTCCACACTGATCTAGGCTGGATCCTACCACTGATTCGTTAACCACTGTCAACCCACAGCCAAAACCCAAGAGAGCTGTAACTGTTTGGTTCCCCACTTGCACTGGTATTGTATAGGGTTTTTCAGCCTGGGACTTGTTTGTGTGAGTAGTTAGGCATTCTGCAAAATCAGTCAATGGAGTCACAACATTTCATGATATGCCCCACTTTACAACAATGAAAGTTACTATCAGGCCTATGACCTGCATGCCCCAACCCCCCCATTTTGGTCAGCAGAGGGTGAAGTCATGGCACTGGGGAAATTACACCAGGCCCTGGGGTTAAACTGTTTGAAAATGGAAGGGTAAATAATATTTTGCCACTTGACCACCTACTCATATCAGCACATTTGCCACCATCCTAAAAAGTCCTTTCTCTCCTCTTCTGCGAGGATCTTAATAATAACTTTATTTATAAAGCACCTGTCGTGGGTGATGTATTATAAATAACAAGGAAGCAATATATTCAGGTACAACACACCTACCAGGTGTGATTTTTATAAAAAAAGTAAAATAAAAGTAAAGTAAATAAAGTAATTCACTTTTCACATAATCAAACACAAAAATAGCACAGCTTAGCATGACATATTATATCAGCTAATATAACTCTGTGCCTATGCTTAACAAAGACTTTAGGGGGAGAACCACACAGGTCATCTCCCAACAACTATCTGCTTTACCATTGTCAGGCTAGTCTTTTTATACATCCTAGACTCCTCCTCAAAACTAAGACTCCTCCCATCAATGAAGTCTTTTTACACATTATATACTATATACTCATTATGGCTTATACAGCTAAACACAATATTTCAATACCATAACACAATAATCTGTAAAATATGCTTTATATGGGTTAAATCAGCTCTATACAACATTTTATTCCTTGAGTAGGCAAAAAGGGGTGGCATTATGTTATACTCCTCCTATGTGAAGGAAGGAGGAGTCAGCAAGACAGTATAATATACAGCTGCAATCGGCCACTCACTCCCTAAAGGGATTCAGCAAGAAAGCCTTGCAGCCCCGTGTTTACCCCACCTTAATTCAGCAGTTCAGGCAGGCAGACTACAGATTTTCTGGTCACTTACTATCTATGAACTGCTAAACAGCCCGAAGCACAGGAAGTCTCTCTTTACGATGAGGAACTCAGCGCTGCGGCAGATAAATGGCTTCAACAAATGTTGCGGTGCAGAACAATCAAAATAAAAACAAATTAGTTCCCCTTTTTCTTTTTACAGAGCAGTGTTTTATTCCTGAAAACTTACAACGTTTTTATTTTCGTTATGTTTAGCCGCTAGAAATTCTCTTAAAAGGCGAGGCATTTAAAACAAATGGGAGGGGGTGTTCCACAGCCACACTACGGCACGGTAAGAAAAACAAAATAAAATGTAATTTCCATTACTCTGGGCTCCCAGAGATAATACTGGCATTAGAAATATAGATACAGAACCCCATTTACTAGTGGCCAACATGTAATAGCAGGGCATAGAAAGAAACCTAGAAGATTTAAGATTGTTAGAGTGCTGTTGTGCAACAGACTGTAGAAGTAGAAAAAGTTGAAAACAGAAAAAGTAGCCAGATATCTCAGAGGCACGTTACATGTATCTGGTAAATAATATGGGGGGGGTTCCACCACCATATATACCCCCCTGTTCAAGAACAAACCATACCTTCATGGGTTGTGATACAATCCAGATTCCAAAAAGGACTTCCACCCTCCCTCACAGAAGCCCCACCCCAGGGCACCTTAATAAATGAAAATTCATAAGTATCTTATATAATACTAGATAACAGTTCAAGCTTTACTTTTGCCCTAGGATTACAGTATAGAACTACTCAGCACCATACCTTGATAAGAAGTCAGCATTTTTATGTTGTGAACCAGCTGTATGCTTAATATCAAATTGGTACTGTTGCAACACCAAATACCATCGTAAGATTCGAGCATTTATATCTTTCATTTGTTTTCACCAACACAATTGGTTGTGGTCAGTTATAAGTGTAAAATGATTTCCCCAAAGGTAAAATGTTAAGGCTTCAATAGCTCATTTGATGGCCAAACACTCTTTTTCTATTGCAGAATATTTACCTTCTCTAGGGAATAATTTTCTACTAATAAATATGATAGGATGCTCTTTTCCATCGATAGTCTGACATAATACAGCCCCCAATCCTATCCCTGAAGCATCAGTATGTACTTCAAATGGTAGTGAAAAATCTGGAGATTGTAATGCAGGGGAAGCCCATAAAGCAGCTTTTACAGCACAAAAGACTTCATCACAATTGGGGGACCAGGGGATCTTATCAGGCACACCTTTCTTTGTAAGATCTGCTAGAGGAGTAGCAAACATAGAAACATAGACTTTGATGGCAGATAAGGGCCACTTGGCCCACCCAGTCTTCCCATTTCCCTACCTACCTACTGGATAAGCTGCAGATTCTAGTTAACCAAAAGCCTATTTCCTGCCACCCCCCACTACAATTGCCTTGTGTCTGTCCCATGCATGTTTGAATTCCCCCATTGTTTTAGCCCCAACAACCTCCCCAGGAAGGCAGTTCCATGCATCCACCATTCTCTTCACGAAAAAAGATGTCTTCACATTATCCCTGAGCCGTCCCCCCTCTATCTTTAAATTGTGTCCCCTTGTTCTTACACATCTCTTTTTCTGAAAGATACTATCCTCCTGGACTTTGTTGATTCCCTTGAGGTACTTAAACATTTCTATCATGCCCCCCTGTCCCTCCTTTCATCAAGGGTATACATATTAAGCTCTCTCAGTCTCTCTTCATATGATTTCTGATGCAGACCCTGCACCATTTTAGTTGCCCTCCTCTGGACTGCTTCCATCCTGTCTATGTCCTTGCGTAGATGAGGTCTCCAAAACTGCACACAGTACTCCAGATGGGGTCTCACCAACTGTCTGTATGGAAGGATAACCACTTCCCTTTTTCTACTTGTGATGCCCCTTCCCATGCATCCCAGTATCCCCCTGGCTCTCCTCACTGACTTCTCACATTGCTTACCCACCTTTAGATCATCCGATATGGCTACCCCCAAGTCCTGTTCCATTTTTGTTGTTGTTAGTACCTCCCCTTCTATTGTGTACTCTTCTCCTGGGTTTTTGTTTCCCAGGTGCATTACTTTGCACTTCTTTGCATTGAATCTAAGTTGCCATATGTCTGACCATTCCTCCAACCTTGTCAAGTCCCTTCTCATCCTTTTTACCCTCCCTTGTGTATCAACTCTGTTACAGATCTTTGTATCATTTGCAAAGAGGCATACCTTTCCCTCCAGACCCTCTGCAATGTCACCTATAAAGATGTTAAAGTGTGTAAAGCAAGTGTGGCAAAATCCAAAATGAGTCGCCTGTAATACCCAGTGAGTCCTATAAAGGCTTTAACATGTTTTGGGGTTTTCGGGATAGTACAGTTGGCCACAGCTGCTACCTTCTCTATTTCAGGACATAACATCCCACTACCTAATATGAAACCCAAATATTTAGCTTCTGACATAGCCAAACAACACTTTGATGGGTTAATAGTAAGACCAGCTGCATGAATGGTGGACATAACGTTGGTTAAATGTTTTAAGTGAGATGCCCAGTCTTTACTATATACCACCACATCATCTAAATATGCAGAACAATATTGGGTATGTGGTATTAACAATTTATCCATATACCTTGGAAAGGTTGCTGGGGCACCATGCAACCCAAAGAGCATGTAGACAAATTGATACAAGCCATAGGGGGTACTGAATGCATTTTTTTCCTTGGAGTCTGTGGCTAAAGGAATCTGCCAGTAACCTTTAGTCAGATCTAAAGTTGTTATATACTTAGCCTGTCTTATATGATCAATAATATCATCTATTCTGATAATGGCGTACCCATCAAATTGAGAAACTGTATTTAGTTTGTGAAAATCAAGACAAAAATGTATACCACCTTCTTTTTTAGGTACTATCACCACTGGAGATGACCATGGACTACTTGAAGGTTCAATAATACCTAATTGTAGTAGTTTCTCTATCTCTGTTTTTACCTAATTTCGGAGCTTTTCTGGTAGTCAATAAGCTTTCTGTCTTATCGGTTCTGCGGACGTTTTTATAGTATGTGATACATTGCTGGCTCGTCCAGGCACATTGGTGAAAGTATCACCAAATGTTTGTAGTGTCTTCATTAATTTCTTATTCTGATCCTTAGTTAAGGATGGATTAATGTGCACATCTTTAACTGTTTCTTGGCATTCTAGTCTTTTATAAGCTATGTCCAAATCAAATTCTGTTTGTTCTGCATATACATAGCAGCAAGGTTTAAGGTCTTTCCTCTCATGCCATTTCTTTAACAGATTAACATGCTAGATTTTTGTCGATACTTTCTTTTCAGGGGTTTCTGTCTTATAGGTAACAGGACCTGTTTTTTCAAGAATGACATAAGGCCCCTGCCATTTCATCAGCAATTTATTATCATGTGAAGGGAGAAGAAGTAAAACTTTATCACCTAGTTGAAAAGTTCTTTCTTTTGCTTTCAAGTCATAAAGATTTTTTTTGTTTTACTTGAGCTATACCATTGTTAGTATGTGCCTGCTTAGTATATACCAAAAGTCTCTTACGGAGGTTTGTGAGGTATTCCAAGATATTCACATACTTAATGTGTAATTCACCTTCCCAGGCTTCTTTAACTATGTCTAGAGACCCACGAGGATTTCTCCCATAAAGCACTTGAAAAGGAGAAAATCCTGCAGAAGCCTGGGGTACCTCATGATAAGCAAAAAGAAATAGGGGTAAATACACAACCCAGTTCTTGCCTTCATCGTTTACAAATTTACAAATTGTACATTTCAATGTTTGATTAAACCTTTCAACAAGGCCATCAGTTTGAGGGTGGTAAGGAGATAGTTTTAGTGTAGTGATCCCTAACATTTTGTGCAGTTCTTTTAACAACATTGCATTAAAATTGGTACCCCTATCAGTGAATATCTCCTTTGGAATTCCCATCTGGCAACAATATTCTACAATCTTTTCAGCTATTTTAGGAGTGGTAACAGTCTGGAGAGGGAAAGCTTTGGGATATCTAGTGGCATAATCACATAGGACTGATATAAAGCGATTACCCTTTGAACTCTTAATCAGGGGGCCTACAATATCCATTGCAATGTGGTCAAAGGGTTGTGATACAATTGGTAAGGATTGTAATGGTACCTGATTCTTTCTGATCTGTCCAACCTGTTGACATGTGGGACAACTCTAACAGTATTCTGCAACAGTGGTATGAATGCCAGGTCAGTAAAACCATTGCAAGAGTCTAGCCAGAGTTCTCTCGCTTCCAGCGTGTCCAGCACTGGGTATATCATGTGCTAAATATAGTAAATCCTGCCTATACTTAGATGGTACCAATAACCGGTCTACTTGTTCATTAGTGGTAGGATGAGTACAAATTCTGTATAACATCTGTTGTTTACTTTCTATCACAGAGGGACCTGGCAATACATCTTTTCCTAACTGATCAAAAGTTTTAAGAGCCATATCCTGTTTCTGTTCTTTAGACAAATCAACCATTTGAAATAAAGGCATTGGTTCCTGATTTTTAGTAACACCTTGTTTCCATATTGCTTGGGCTTTCCATTTCTCTGCCTGAGTCTTTTTGGTTTTACCAACTTCCCCAAATATCTCATCCTGGAAAGAAAAAGGTAACATGTCTTCTTCATGGGCTTTGGCTCTAGTAACTATTGCAGCCAGTTTTGAAGACTGACTGGAACATGAGAAAAGTAGTTTATTAAAATTAATGTAATCTTGCCCAATAATCAGTGGTACAGGTAAAGAAGCAATGACCCCCACATTAACAATGTATTTATGTCCATTCACAGTTAGGGTCACAGAAGTCATGGGGTACCAATGTATATCTCCATGAATACAGATGATTCCAGTTAAAGTTGTATTTACATTGTCTATGTCAACTAGGTCAGCACGTACCAGGCTTTGTCTACTTCCAGAGTCCACCAACCCTTCTATCATTTGTCTATTGAGCTCTACAGGTGTAATAAAATTACCACATTTACTGAGGAAAAATAAGAGGGTTCCTTTATCTTCTTCAGACAAAATCTGGCAATGTGACCTAGGCCATGTCAATAATGACATTCTATAGGTGTGACTGAGTATTTATTAGTTATATTATCTTTTTTTCTGTCCAGGATTGGAAGGAGATGTAACACAAGGTCTTACCGTGGATGTAATGATGGATGTTTCATAATTATTAGTTCCGTCAGTTCTCCAATAGCCTTTTCTTAAAGGCTGATGTGTGGATAAGAAGTCTTCTGCCAATGTAATAGAACATTCTGCGAAATCTGGGTTATGCTCTCTTATCCACAATTGAACTTCGGAGGGCATAACTTGTATGAATTGCTCCAGAACAAAAAGTTCCATAATAGCCTTTACAGTTTTTCCCTCTGGCTGTATCCACTTTGTACACAAATCTTGAAGACGTGTATATGTCTCTCTTGGTGGGACATAAGGCAGATGTTTAAGGTTTCTGAACCATTGCCGATAAGTCTCAGTGTTAATGTCATATTGTTTTAGTATTTTTTTTTTACTGCTGCGCAATCATGCACTAGAGTACTGTCCATACTTGTATAGGCCATCTGGGCTTTACTGGTCAGATAAGGGGCTAGATGGACCACCCATTGTGTTCTTGGCCAATTACATGCTTCTGCCATATGTTCAAATGTAGTCAAGTAAGATTCTATATCATCTGTAATGGTCATTTTTGTTAACTTAATGTCCTTTGGATTAGTTTGTACCCCATGGCCTGTCCCTAAAGTCTGGAACATCTTGACAGTATCTGCCCACCGTTGGTCCTGCCTCCTGCATTCCAATTCCCTTTCATGACAATCTCTTTCCCTCTGTTTATCTTGTTCTACCTTCCTCAAGGCCAACCATCTGATCAAGTCCCAGATATCTGCAGGTGGTACATCTTCAGGCCAATGATCCTTTGGTTCCTCCATATTGACAGCTTCCAAGCGAGAAGTGATGTCCTCCATATCTGTATCAGGTCCATGCTTCACTTTAGGTTTAGTTGTAGGTGGGAGTCCCATTAGCAAGGATTCCCCTGTCAGAAGAGTCTGACTTCTTGTTACAGCTCCAGATGGAAATATAATGTCTTCCATCTTCTGAGCCATGTACCTATCTCTCCCAGTTATTTTAGTCAGATACTATTGTAGCAGTACCTGTTCTGGAGTGCCCCAAAGAGCCTGGACCTCCAGTACACCCCAAAATGAACTCCCCAAATCGCTTGGAGGTTCAGTTGGACCCCACTCCTGGTCCTAAAATGTCATGGGTGTTGCATTATAAATAACAGGGGAAGCAATATATTCACGTACAACACACCTACCAGGTGTGATTTTTATTTAAAAAAAAAAAAAATAAAGTAAAGTAAATAATAAAGTAATTCACTTTTCACATAATCAAATAAACACAAAAATAGCACAGCTTAGCATGACATATTCTATCAGCTAATATTAGGGAGGCAGTATAGCGCAGTGGTTTAAGGCTCTGAGCTGCAAATCTGGAGACCTTGGTTTGAATCCCACAGCCACCACTTGCATACTGTGTGACCCTGAGCAAGTCACTTAACTTCCCTGTGCTCCCAGGTCACTCCTGTAAACAAGCTTTCAGCTTAGTGTGCTACCCCTAGTTAAACAATTTGGAAAAAAATATATAACTCTGTGCCTATGCTTAACAGAGACTTTAGGGGGAGAACCACAGGTCCTCTCCCAACAACTATCTGCTTTACCATTGTCAGGCTAGTATTTTTATACATCCTAGACTCCTCCTTAAAACTAAGACTTCTCCCATCATTTAAGTATTTTTACACATTATATACAATATACTCATTATGGCTTATACAGCTAAACACAATATTCCAATACCATAACACAATAATCTGTAAAATATGCTTTATATGGGTTAAATCAGCTCTATACAACATTTTATTCCTTGATTGGGCAAAAAGGGGTGGCATTATGTTATACTCCTCCTATGTGAGGTAAGGAGGAGTCAGCAAGACAGTATAATACGCAGCTGCAATCGGCCACTCACTCACTAAAGAGATTCAACAAGAAAGCCTTGCAGCCCAGCATTTACCCCTCCTTAATTCAGCAGTTCAGGTAGGCAGACTACAGATTTTCTGGTCGCTTACCATCTACAAACTGCTAAACAGCCCAAAGCATGAGGAGTCTCTTTACAATGCGGAACTCAGCGCTTAGGCAGATAAATGTCTTTGCCAAGTGTTGCAGTGCAGAACAATCAAAACAAAAACAAATTAGTTCTCCTTTTTCTTTTTACAGAGCAGTGTTTTATTCTTGAAAACTTGTAAAGTTTTTATTTGTATTTATTTATTTGTACAATTTTGGATTTACAACCTTTGAGCCAGAGGCTCATTTACAAAGGTACCTCATCACAGAGAGGACAGACAGAGTTACAAGTTTACAGAGTTCATGACAGTAGTAGACAAACATTACGCAAATGGTTTCATACAGAGAACAATTTTAAATAATTCAGTTATTACAAGGTTCATCAGATGGAGGTATTAGCAGAGGGCAGGGAACCAGGGGTGGCGTGGGTGGGGAGGTGTGGTGGGGATGTAGCCCAGTGGCCATTGCCTGGTGCTATGTGGCAGTAGTGCAGTGCCAATTAGTGACAGGAGCAGCTGTGGGTATTAACTAGTTGGTTACGAAGGGTTGTTTTGAATGTGGCAATTTTGGGAGAGTTGGATATGGTTGCTGGGAGGGAGTTAAACCAGGTTGAGGATCTGTAGCGGAAAGACCTCTGAGCATGGGTGGTCCTAGTTCTGGGGACCAGAAGAGTGGTCTTGTTGGTGGTTTGGGTTGTGACAGTGGAATGGGTATGCTGAATGGAGGCAGACACCTCAGGTGGGGACAGCCTGAGCAGAATTTTCTTAGTTAGAATGCAGGTTTGGTAGCGGAGACGTTCATCAAGGTTAAGGAGATCTGCCTTGTCATAGAGTTGGCAAGTGTGGGTGAGCCTGGAGGCACCAGTTATTAGCCTGCAGGCCTTGTTTAGGGTGATGCGAATTTTGTTAAGGGCAGTGGTGTCAGCAGCACCATATACCAGCAGGCCATAATCCACAGGGGACAGAATTGAGGATGTAACAGCAAGCTGGAGGGCATCAGGTGGGAGGCAGTCCTTGTGGTGGTAGAGGATGCCAAGCCAGGTGTTAGTGGTGGATGCAAGGGCATTGAAGTGGGCATGAAAGGTGAGGGCTGAGTCAAAAGTGACCCCAAGGTACTTGTAGGAGTAGACTTGTTCAAGCGGTTGTTTGGTGATAGGGAGGATACTGAGTGGCTGTTGCTGGCCTTGTTTTGGGGTGTGTAAACAGCATTGTCTTGGTTTTTTTGAAATTAATGATGAGTCTGCACTCCTTAAACCAGGTTTCAGCATAATTGAAGGAGTGTTGTAGGGAGTCCTGGAGGGAGGTGGGACTTTTGCGGGTGACAAAAATAACGGCATCGTCGTCATACAACAGAATATTACCAGTGCAGGCTCTGGGCAGGGTGTTTAAAAAGAGACTAAACAATAGGGAGCCCAGGATGGACCCCTGGGGTACTCCCAAGCAGATGGGTCATGTTTCTGAGAGTGTTCCATTGATTTTGACACACTGGGAATGGGCCGATAAGTAGCTTGAGCACCAGGCGAGGGGGCCAGTGGAGAAACCAGTGTGACAGTGCATCTAGCAGAAGAGGAAGAGGATGGGAGACAGTGTCGAAGGCCTTAGAGAGGTCAATGAACACTGCTCCAGCTAGTGAGCCAGCATCCAGGGACGAGTGCAGGAAGTTGACCAGCATGGAAGCCATGCTGCTCCAGACACAAGTTATTATGCTTAGCCAGGTATTCTGTGATTTAATTGGCAACCACTTTTTCTAGGGCTTTGGAGAGGGGAGGAAGAATGGAGATAGGCCGGTAATTGCTGGGGGTGGACCTATTGCCCCCTTTATGTATAGGTGTGACTATGGCAGTTTTCCAGGCAGAAGAGAATTTTCCCAGGCAGAGGGACCGGTTAAGTAGGCTGGTGAGGGGGACAAGAACTTCATCTAGGACCAGCCGGAGTATTTTGGGGTCTAGGGAATCACTGCTAGGTCTGTTACACTCTAAAGCTTTAAGTAGGAGGGGTCTGGCTTCCTGGGCAGAAACCTAGGGTAGGTGGAAACAGGGGCGTTGGAGGACTTGGGGTGGTAGGTCAGGGGGTGGGTCAAAAAAGTTACTAGGGAGGAGAGAGCTAAGGTCAGTAATGGAGGAGTTAAGGCAGTTGGCAATACAAGCCGGGTCAGTGGAGGTAGAGCCGTCAATGGTGAGCTGGTATGGGGGAGGAGAGCGAGTTTTCCCATTTAGCTCTTTGATATTGTCCCAGAAGGTCCGGGCACTTCCCCAGGAAGAGGCGAGAGTGGCCTGGTAGTGGTCTGCCTTGGCTTCATGAATGGCCCATGTGCACCTGTTTCGTGCGGCATTGTAGGCCTGTCTATCGACAGCCCGGCCTGTTTCAGTGGCTAGGTGCCAGAGGTTGTCCCTATGTCTGAGCATTTGGATTAGGGCAGGGGAAATCCAAGGTGCATTTTGTATTTTGGATCGGGTTTTGGAGAGAGGTGCAAAGAGACCACAGGCCGTGTTAAAGGCTTGTGAGAAGAGGGTAAGGGCAGCATCAATGTCTGGTGTATGATGGATGGGGGACCAGTCAATCTGATTGAGGAATTGCTTGAGTTTAATCACCCCACTTGGGTGGAGGCGCCTATGGAGTGAGGTCTGGGTTATGGGTTTAGGGGAGGGGGCAGCCCAGAGGAATAGGATAGGGGAGTGGTCACTTAAGGAGTCAGGGAGGACCTGAATGTCCTGAATTTTATGAGGTTGGTTGGTGATGATGACATCTAGGAGGGTGCAGGTTCCTCTTGTTGAGTTAAGTCTAGTGGGCTGGAAGACGAGTTGTGTCAGGTCTTGGGTAGCGAAGTTGTCCCTTATTGGGGAAGTGGAGGGACTGAGCCAGTTCATGTTAAGGTCCGCCACTAAGACTAGATCAGCCTTATGGGGAAGGGTGGTGAGGTAATCCAAGATAGCTGTCAATGCTGGGTTCTGGTTCCTTGGAGGAATGTAGGTGACACTGAGATAGAGTGAGCCCCTGAAGGGGTCGGGGTGAATTTGAGTGTCAGGGCCTGGGCACCATTCACAAGCATGGGGTTGGGGAGAGCCTGTCCAATGATGGAGTCACGGGTATAGATCGCGCAACCACCCCCGTGTTTACCTGCACAATCCTCACAGTATAGGGTATAGCCTGGGAGGGAGACAAAGGAGTCAGAGGTGGACTTAGACAGCCAGGTTTCTACTATGGCTATAATGTCTGGCTGATGTAGCATGATACAGCACTGGAGAGCAGCAAACTTTTTCAGGAGGCTACAAACGTTAAGGGAGGCAATGCGGAGACCAGAAAACTTAGATGGTGGGCTGGAGGGGGCAGGGCCAGGGTTTGGGTGTATATTACTGGATAGGAGTAGTAGTAAGACCAGAGTCCTGACCAGGGGGTGACAGTATGTAAACTTTTTGGGGGTATGCTTAGCTGTGGAGGGGGCCTTGAGAAAAGAGGGGATCGGCAGGGTTTGAAAGGCAGGGAATGCGAGGATGAGGTGAGTCCATGGGGAGCCCGGGTAGTCAGTGGTGGGAGGGTGGCTAGGAGGTGGGTGCTGGGGACCAGGGTAATTGGCCAGGGCTGGGGGGTAGGATCAGGCTTATGGGAAGTAGGCACTAGTATGATAATGAGGGGGAGACATTTGAGGAGGAGGAGGTGAACGGACATGGTGCCAGAGGGGCAGTTGGGCAGAATGGTATAAGTATCTAAGCTGCCCTTCAGAAAGCATGGCTACCACTTTGGAGTAGTAGTAGTATCACAGACTTTGGTGCACAGGGTGCATGGTTCAGGACCCCAGAGGGGCTGGTGATCTGGGGCCTGGGTGGAATGGGGCCCAGGCACTGGGGGAACTTAGTGAGGCTGGGTTAGAGGCAGATTAGAGGGTGGAAATAGTGACTCCTAGTGGTTAGTGAGGGGCAGGTGGGGTTCAGCAGTTCAGGCAGGGGGATCAGTATGTAGGGCAGCCAGGAGGTTGGGCACAGAGTGAGGTGTGGGCAGAGCAGGATGACAGTAAGGTAGTGGAGTAGTGGGAGCACATAGAGGGTTACTAGGAAGAGGAGTTCAGGCAGGGAGATAGAGGTGACAGGCAGAAGGTCCCGCTACTGGCAAGCAGGTATAACCTGTAAATGGAAAAGTGGGGACTTAGTATAACTACAGTCAGGAAGTGATGTCAGAAGACAGGGCCTATATATTAAGGGCTGAGCTTTGGTGGGTGGAGGCCGGGTGGAGCAGTCGACTCACACAGCGCGTCAATGGGCTAACCCCCCTCGCAAGGATGCTGCAGCTGGAGGTACACCAATTTTTACGGCACTGGCTTCTGTCCCACTCCAGGAGGGAGTTCTGTGTGTGGGCTAAACTTTCCTTAAGTTTAGCCAATAGAAATTACCTTAAAAGGAGGCATTTAAAACAAATGGGGGGGGGGGTGGTGTTCCACAGTCACACTACAGCATGGGAAGAAAAATAAAACAAAATATAATTTCCGGGCTCCCAGAGATAATACTGGTGTTAGAAAGATAGATACAGAACCCCATTTATGAGCGGCCAACAGGTAATAGCGGGGCATAGAAAGAAACCTAGAAGATTTAAGATTGTTAGAGTGCTGTTGCGCAACATACTATAGAAGTAGAAAAAGTTGAAAACAGAAAAAGTAGCCAGATATCTCGGAGGCATGTTACAAGTATCTGATAAATAATGTGGGGTCCACCACCACAGCGCCTTTCTTTAATCAAGGTGCTGTACAACTTAAAAACAAATAAAATCAAGTGGATAAAAAGCATAAAAAAATGTAACTACAGCAGGCAATAAATACCAGTCCAGATAAAACAATTTAAACATAGTAAGCAAGATGCCATAGATTGGTCTTCAGAGCTCTCTTAAAGCTCTCCACAGTTGTGCACTCATGAATCTAATGAGGTAGAGAATTCCACAGGGTCAGAGCCACATACATAAAAGCATGGGCCCCTGATGTTTTAAGCCATACCCTGGGAATCTCTAACAACCCCTCATCAACTGAGTGGAGAGGTCGGCCAAGGCAGTAAGGATTCAGGAGCTCTTGCAGATAGCCCGGACCCAGTCCGTGCAGGGCCTTAAAGGTCAGAAGCCCAACCTTGAAGGTGATCTGCAACTGAACAGGCAGCCACTTCAGTTTGTGCAGCACTGGTGTGATGTAACTCGAACAAGGAGTCCCCATCATCAACCACACCCCAGTGTTCTGCACTAGCTGTAAGTGACGGATATCAACCTCCAGCAGTCCTAAGTACAGGGAGTTGCAGTAGTCCAGGTGTGAGATTATGAAAGCATGGGTCAACATCAGAAGGTCACCAGATGAAACAAGGTGCTTAATCCTGGCGATGTTCCTAAGATGGTAAAATGAGGACTTGACGACTGCCGACACCTGTGAATGCAGTGTCAACCCTTCATCAAAAACCACCCCCAGGTTTCGCACCTGTTCAGAGGAAGGCAGCTGGACACCTCCGAGACAGAGTCCAGAAGGCTGTCCAACCACCAACCCCTACTAAGGATTATACTAAGGATTTTAAAGGAGTTAGGAGGCCTTTGGGCCCAAGAATGCTCCTTTTAATTAATTTAGTAATAACTAGTCCTATTCCCTAATAGGATATGTTTATCCAACCTGTACTTAAATATTGATTTTGTACTACTAGTAATTGTTTTGATTGGAAGTAAGTTCCATTGATTTGCTGTCCTAAGAGTGATGAAGTATTTATGTGCCATTTGGTTGAAGGTTTTGCCATACAACTGTAAGGGATGTCCTCTGGTATCATATGTATTGTTTTTAAATTCCAGTCTGAGTGTAGTTAATAAATAGGGGTTTTGAATAATATCATACATGAAAAGTAAGTCCCCACATAAACGCCTAGTGGCAAGTGTCATAAGGTTTAAGGTATTAATTCTGGTTTCATTCTGGGGTCATTATATAAACTGTCAATATGTTTGGTATATTTTCTTTGCACCCTTTCTAACGAATTTGTATCAGATTTTTTTGTAGTGACACCATAGTTGTGAGGCATATGCAGGCGAATGTATGCTCTATATAGAGGCATTAACACTTTCCTATCTGTAGATTTTATATTTCTTTTGATGGACCAGATAACTATGTTTGATTTGAATACAGCTTCATTTACCTGGATAGTGGGGAGAAAATCCTCAGAAATATTAGTGCCAAGGTATTTTTCATTTGAGGTAATAGATAATGGTTTACCAGCCAACTTATATATAGATTTTGAATTACTGGGTCTCAAATGCATGACCTTACATTTATCAGGATTCAGTCTCATCTGCCACTTGTTCATCCATTGTGTAATAGTATCAAGGTCTTTCTGAATTGTATAGATTTGTTCCTGATTTTGACATGGTCCCCCGATTTGTATCAGAATATTTTATAGCTAAAGATAAGCAGTCTTTAGTTAACTTGGCTATGAACGTCTGGAATGAGCAGGGACCCAGCACTGCACATTGTGGTATGCCACTGGTAACTAGGCCAATATCAGAGAGATGGCCAGTAATCAGAACACATTGTGTTCTATGTGACAGCCAATTAGAGATACCCGCTCCTGTAACTGCAACTAGCCTGTGCTCTCCCTGCCCTCTTGGGCCCTAAAACCCCTGACAAGGTCCACTATGGACTGCCACCACTTACAAAAATGTCTAATCCTCCACGGGCTCATGAATTAAGATTAAGTATACTGTAATGGATGCTCTCTCATGGTAACAATGTTGCTTTATGTGCTTATGTAAATAACTGTATCCAAATTTGTATATAATGCCTGTAAACATTGTAATCATACATGAATTTTGTATATTATATTTGTAAACAATGTCTGCAATCTATACATGACGGCTGTTCCTTTGTAACTGTACCCTTGCTATTGTCTGTTCTTCCATATGATGAGGTACCTTTGTAAATGAGCCATTGGCTCAAAGGTTGTAAATCCAATACTTAAAATAAATAAATAAATAAATAAATAAATAAATCCAATTAACTATATTTTTATTGATTTCCAATTTGTTTAGTTTATGTAATATGGACCAGTGTGGCATTGCATCGAATGCCTTACTGAAATCTATGAATACTAGATCATATGGTATTTTTTTGGTCAAGTTGGTAAAGCACTTCCTCATAGAAACACAGTAAATTGATTCAACAACTGCATCCTTTTTTTGAACCCATGTTGGTCTACATCATTCTCATCCAAAATAGGGGAAATTAGATCTTTAATTATACTCTCTAAAATTTTACATAGTGAAGCTGTTAGGTTTATTGGCCTATACTTTTCCCAGTTGTTCATATGGCCCTTTTTATGTATAGGTATAACAAATGCTGTTTTCCATGCTGCTGGAACAAAATTCAAAGTCAAGCATTTTTCATAGAGTAGCCTTAAAGGGTGCGCTAATGAATAAGCCAGTAAATACAAATAGTGGCCATCTATATAATCTGGGGATGTGCTGGTTTTACCTTTCTTAGTATTTAATTTCAGTAATGTAGTTTCATCTGTTAATGTAACAGGCTTATCCTGAACATTAGTGGATATGACTGTATGCTGAGATGATTAGAATATCTCACATAATTTAATAGATGTTTGCCATTTCAATAGGTTCATGTATTATTCTTTATTATCATGTAATAGGCCAACCTGGCAAACAGGTCTTCTAAGTGAATTAATGTAAGAGTACAGAGATTTATTATTATTTTTTTGCATCTCTGATGCTAGTTTATATTTCCATCTGGTTTTAGCTTTGCGTATACTTCGTTTGCATTTTCTTTGACAATACAAGTAGGAATTCCAATTATCTAATGTTTGTTCCTTAAGGTACCTTGAATATGTTTTTCTTTTTTTGTTTAATTAATTTATGTAATGATTTTTCCATCCGTTTAGGATAGCAATTATTTTTTGTATTCTTGATTTTGTATGGGAAGTAGGTGTCCCTTAAGTTAATTAGCATATTATGAAGTAAATTCCAGCTATTCTCAATGGGTTTGGTATCAAAAATTCCATCCCAATTGATATTTTTCAATTTTGATTTTATAGAGATAATATCAGCCTTATTATATAAGTATACTTTAGAATTATACACAGTGGCCCAGATATTCAGACTGCGCTGGGCAATGGCGCAAGTGGGGGCACAGCGCAACCAAGCTGCGCCAGGGCCAGAACAGGGTGATATTCAAAGGAGATGCACCATGGCACATCACCATTGAATATGGCAGAGAATGCCCTTAATGCAAGAAGAATGCACCGGCGCATCCCCCAGATGGGGGGACTGGGAATGCTCCAGCACAAGTGCAGTTACGCTATGCGCATCACCGTGATATTCAGGCGAGGCATGCAAATGGGGCCATAATATATGCATGGTGAAAATGGGGCCATTTGAATGTCATTATGGCCCCATTTGCATGCGTTCCACAGGGCTGCCTGGCGAAATGTGCCTGGTGCCCTGCACTGCCACTGCCACCATGCAGTGACACCCCAGCAGGCTAGTGTACCCCTTCCCTCTTGTGTGCCTGATCGCGGGCTTTTGTTATAACAACAACTACCCTGGTGGTCCAGTGGATCCCCCTCCTCCTGTATGCCTGATCGTGGGCTTCTGACATGTAAATTGAATGACCTGGTGGTTCAGAGGTCCCTCCCCACCCACCCACAGAAGACCCCTGCCACCCAGCTCCCACCCCCATCATCGACGGGCAGCAGCACCCCACCCACATACTGTCCAGCCACCTGCTGAATGACAGCATACAGTACGATCTGTATGCCTATTGGTCCACAGTGTGGACCAATGGGATGGCAGATCATACTGTACTACACAGGCACAATTATATGAATGAACGCGCCGAGATGAGGGATGACTTAAGGTCCACCCAGAGCAAAGTCATTCTCACTATAGGCCAGGAAGAAGGACCCTGCTCTGAGCTTTGCATGCTCTAGATGCAGACTTCATGGGTGCAGAGCAAGACCGTTGGCTACAGGTTAGCCCCAAGCCAAGGAACAATGGACATGGAAGGCATGTTTCTGAATGGAGAGCAGTTTGATGAGGTATCATAAGACCCAATGAGAAGTATGCTCAATTAATCGATGTGAATGAGTAGACCCTGAGATCGGACTGAGTGAAGGAGAACCAGACTCATGTCATGAGGATGCTACCTGTGATTGGTAACTACGGGAGTGCATGCCAACTGGGTCCATTAAGAGCTAAATTAGGAATGGATAGAATTGCATGAAGGTAAGAGCAAGAGTGGCCAGGTGAAGCCGGCAGCCGATGGTGAGGTAGGTAGTACCAGGAGGACATCTGAATAGGTTTGATTAGAATGAGGGAATAGGGTCGGAGGAGGAGGAGGAGATGAGTAGGCAGGGTGATATGTTGGAGGGAATATTAGGTTATGTGAATGAGTAGGGTATAGTGATATAGTGGGATGGCATGAAAGGGAAGCCCCCAAAAGAAAGCAGAGGTCAGAAAAAGAGAGGAATGGAGGATGAAGGATGAAGGGAATGGGAGGAGGATGAGGGCGAGCACCCACCATGGGGAAGCACAGTCAGGGATGAAATTAAGAAAGGGCATCATGGTGTAACCTAGAGCAATGAGCGGCAAAGGCCAGGGAGAGCAGGGGCAGGGACAAATGAAAAATCCCAGAGGAAGGCTGCAGAGCACGCCAGCCAGGCATACAGTCCAGTCGGATTGATAATCCTATGATGTGAAACAGGATGGGTGGCAAACAGGTTGGGTTGAGATTGAGGAAAGGAAGGGTAGGAGTACCAGGAAGAAAATGAGGTGTAAGGGGGGGTAAGAGGAGACCAGACGAGAACTGACAGTAGGAGTAGCAGTCCCCATAGAGAACAACTGCCCCTTTAAAAGGGAACCGAGAACCAATAAGGGAGATCGGGATCTGAACCACAGGGCAATAACAGTAGATGTGGTCCAAACATCAAGACAGGCCATTGAAAATGAAGCCCTGGAACAGGTACAAGAGGCCAGGAGGTGAGCATCGACCAGGGGGAGAACAGAAGTTGAGAGGAGAGAACTAAACACTGTCCCCCAGCTCACAGGAACCACCGAGGAGCTCAACAGCACAGGGCACAGGAAGCTGCTGTGGAGAGAACTAAAGCAGAGGAATGAGGCATCCTCCATAGCAGTGGGGGTGAGCACAGTGGGCAAAAGGGACTGAGAGAGAAAAGGAAGATGGCTCGAGGGAGACGGAGAAGTGGGAAATGTATGAGGGAAAGCTGGGCAGTGGCAACACCAGCACAAACCTGGAAGAAGAAAGGCGACAGAGACAGGAGCAGCAAATGGAGAGAGAGAGAGAGAGAGAGAGAGAGAGAGAGAGAGGAAATGAAACTACAAAAAAGGTACAGGGGAAATGGAGTGAGGAGAAGGGATGGGAGAATGAAGGAACCACAGACAGCCACTGAGCAGCGAGAAAGGAAAAGGAGTACAGGCAACAGAAGGGGGGCCACATAGAGCCACGGCAGGGAGGTAGAACTGGCAAAAGGGGATATTCAGCATACCGGACCAGGACGGGAACAGGATGGAGGTATGCAAGTGAGGAAAAATGAACACCAGACTGGAGGAGACATGGGGAACGAGGGTCGGGTGAGAGGGAGGGAGGAAGGGAGGGAGAAAGTGCCAGCGAGCAGTAGGATGAACAGCAGGGAAATGAAACACAGTCGGTGGTCAGAGGTGCTGCTAAAATGCAGTAAACAAAGAACAGGCAAGAGAACAGGAGAAGAGGTATGGGGTGCAGCGCCTCCAGCTGCAACAAAGAAAATGAATGAGGACTGGCCCGGGTGACGGCCTTTCAAAGCCTGGTTAGGGGAGTGGTTTGTTGCTTTGCCCATTGAACTCCAGCCAGCCTTCAGCCTTCAATAAAAAAAAATCAAACCCTTACCCTGCAGGTGGGTCTGGGTGGATGGTTCAAAAGAGTCATTATGGAAAGGAAGGGGGAGGGAGAAAGAGCTGTAGATCAAGTTGGGTCTACGGACCATGGTGTTAATGAAGGTAGGGAAAAATGGGCAGACTGGGTAAGTCAAGTGAAGCAGTCCTTATCTGCCATCACATTTTATGTTTCTGTGTTAAAATGAATTAACAGCTGTGCAAAATAACAAATAACAAGCATTTGTCACTGCCAAATGTTTGCCACTTGCATTGATATTGTGCTGGTGGGTCCTGCTAGCTCGTGCACATTTTTAGTATATATTTAACCAAAATAGATCAAATGAGATGTAATCTGTGATATGTCATTTACAATTGGGTTCTGATGTCTACTGCATTTCCTAGGATAGTAGAGGTGAGATGCAATATCTCTTTTTTATTTTATTTATTTTTATTTAGTTTTTATTGACTGGGTGAGGCACACTAGCTATAGAGATGACTATTTGCAGGCACAACCTGGAAGCTTACAAAGTACAGAATATACAATACAGAGAGAGTACAAAACAAGCATTTGTCAATGCTGAATGTTGTCTTGCTGGCATTGGCATTGGTAGTGCAGGAGTTAGAGAGATGCGTAATAAGCATGGCAGTGAAGTATTGAACTGATGCCAACCCACCCCCACCCTGCAAAGACTGACAGGCATTGGGGTGTCCGTTTGGGTGTTTGGTAGTGCAGTGCGGGAAAACATTTTGGGCAGGGTGTGAAAAATGACAGCTGTACAGTTCATAAGGAGGTGTAAAAAAATGCCAGTGTTGAAAATGTGGCATGTAAATATAGCAAATTTGCGAAGTTACAAGGGTGCATGGGAAATATGCAATGCACACTTGCAACACTGCCATTTTATGGGTGTTCATCACCAAATTTTCAACATAGGCATTTTAGCACCTCTGCTCATGTACAGTGTCATTGTTATTTCCTCAAAGTGTCCCAAGAAGTGATTTCACACAGCGACCACGCTATTCTGCGCCGGAAGTGTGAAAACACATTTTGGGCAGGATATGTGAAATGACAGCTGTACTGTTCATCAAGAGGTGTGGAAAAATGGCAATGGTGAAAATCCAGAGTGAAAATATCACAAATGCATGACAGTACGAGCGTGCGTGCAATCTGCCAACGCACACTCGTAACACAGTCATTTTATGGAGTATCATCACCAAATGTTCAACATAGGCATTTTAGGACCTCTGCTCATGAACTGTGTCACTGTCATTTTCATAATCTAGCCCAAACACTGATTTCCCACAGCAACTGCACTATTGTGCGCCGGAAGTGCGGAAACACATTTTGGGCAGGATGTGGAAAATGACAGCTGTACTGTTCACAAGGAGGTGTACAAAAATGACAATGCTGAAAATCTGGCATTAAAATATTGTGAATTTGCAAAATTACTAGCCTGCGTAGCAACTGTGCAATGCATGCTCGTAAAACAGGCCTTTGTTGGATTTTTTCCACCAAATTTGGAACATAGGCTTTTTGAGAGGCCACCTCATGAACACTGGCACTGTCATTTCATTAATAGGTCCCAAAAGGTGATTTCGTGCAGTGACTGAGAAATCACCTTTCGAGGCCGATTAACGCCATGACAGTGATAGAATTCATGAGAGGGGCCCCCAAAAACCCCATGTTGAAAATTTGGTGCCAAAATTCCAACAAATGCCCGAGATATGCAGCAAAGTTGAAAAATCCCTATTCATTCCATTATACAGCTTACCAGCATTTTCTCAGTCCATGGTCGGCTTTGAAGAGTGCAGACGTATTCCCGGTCCACCGAAGATCGTTGCGCTGGACTCCGGAGGTAAGTATGGAGTGAGGGGAGGGGTGTGGGGAGGCAGGGTGCACAGGGTGGGTGCGGGTGGGGGCAGGAGACTATGAGGGACCGCTTTTATGTTAGGGAGGAAAAAACTATCATCTTGGGACAGTTTTTTTTTTTCGAGACTTGGCATGCTGGGGTGGGCTCCCAGAATGCCAACTAACTGTTTGGGAGGGTGATTGCTGCAGCCGATGGGGATTGGGCACCCTCGTCAGCAGACAGTGGGGGATAATTTAAGCCAATGGGATTGGGCACCGGCCAGCACAATGACAGCCGGGGGGCAAGAGCCGAGGGTATTGGGGAACCCCATGGCATATAAATGCCGGGGGTACTGCTGATGCCGACGGGAGTGGGCCTCTTCAGCAAATGTGTGTGGCCACAGTAAGCTTGGCTGGAGGATTGGGCACCCCAAAGTCGCCATTGGGTGGAATAGCCACAGTGTAGTAGTGGCGAGACACAGGAAGGGTCCGCTATGCCTGATGAACTTTGTTCGGATTGCAGTGGACCTTTCCTTAGATGTGCTCGCCACATTAGCATGCATGATGTGGCTGCCGCATGCAGAGCTGATTGGGAATGAGGGACGCACCTACTGATGCGGCCTGCATTCTTCAACAGCGTGTCACAGCCCAAAGCTGCACTATCAAGAAGATGTTGACTTGCATGCAAGCGCCGGCAAGCCAACATAAAAATGAGGTAAATAATAAATTTTCCCATGATGGCAGAGACAAATAACATAATAGGAAATACAGTCTTGACCTAGTTATACAATGTAATTCTTAGAAAATGCAGGCACATACAACACTGAAGAGTAGCATTGAGGGTATAATGTAAGGTAAAAACAAACAGTAGCATGAATAGGAGGGAGGGAGGGAACAAAGGGAAGATATCCAGCTAACCAAAAATACAATGATAAGTGCACACAGTAATGAACAATAAGGAATGAGTGGTGGTCTGACGGAGTACAATTTTCAAATAGTAAGGGAACCAAACAATGGCAGACACACAGTAGTTTCATACCAGGTAAATGCAAGCAAAGAAAATAAGCAGACGGATAAAAGGGAGAGGAACTATTCAGATAAAGTCAAAATCAACAGAAAGTTTAAGGTAGGAGGACAGGCCAGAGAAGCAAAATTAGAATGGGTTAGGTAGTCTGGGTAAGGATAGGGCAGTAGTAAGTGGACTAGATAGAGGAGGAACAGGTAGGATCAAAGCACAAGCAAGGGACAGATTTGGTTAGGAAATTTTGCAGCTCCGTTTAAATATAGCATGAGTTGGCGAGTGACGGATGGCAAGGGGAAGAGAGTTTCAGTGCTTCGAGGCAGCGTGACAGAAAGCACAGGTACCCTTTGAGGTTTTACATTAGCATTGTCTTGCTTGTATAATGTATTTATGTATTCGCTTTCAAAGGTATGTTGATAGAAATATTGGTATTTTTCCATAGATAATTTACTTTTTGCTGGGTAACATAGTACTCGCGATCCGAGGCTGGCTGAGAGTGATGTTGCCCCTCCCAACCTTTACGCCAAAATTACTTCTCTGGTCATGCCTTTCTCCCCTGTGGCTTTTCCCCCACAGCGGGGTGGCAGGGAGCCCCCAACTCACCCACCCTAACTGATCCAGATTGGGTGCCCCCAGAGCCAGTGTTCAAGGACGGTCATCAAGCCGCTCACCCAGGATGCACATTCCTCTCTTTTTTGTTCTAGGTTTCTCCCCAGAGCTGGGGGCATGCAATGACACCAATAGATGGGACCTTGCATGCATCTGCCCGTGCTCCCTCCTGGCATTTGCCCCAAACTCCTCCCCAAGGTACAGCACAGTGCCTTGTCCCCCAGCCTCCGCCAGGGAGTAAACAGGCACCGACTGTTGTGGACCCCCCTCCGCAGAGAAGGAGAGCAGTCTGATGGATGTTGAATCCTTCTCCTCCCCTGCTGACCCCCAGTGGCTCACACTCATTCCTGAACATGGGTCACCGGGGTAGCACGAGGTAAAGCATCCAGCACCTCAGCCCTCAGCGCCACCGGGCCGGCCAATCATCTTATCTTTTAAAAAAAAAAGTTCTGAAAGGACTGGACATAAATCAAACCAAATTAGCTAGTAAATTACAATTAAGACATATGGCAGACCCTGAAAATGAAAGCAGCATTGCATGAAAATGTACCAAAAATTAACATTTACTGATTTTTAAACAGATGCTTTGGTTATGCGCTAAAACCTAAACCAACGGTAATTGGATGGAATTTTGTGTAAACCCACAGAACTTTTGTCCGTGAAAGTAAAGTAACACAAATATCTTCAGTTAAGCAGTAAATAACACTAAATATCAACCTTTTTTCACCAGTATACCTTATTTTAGCTTATAAACTGTTGGTAATGGTTAGAAGTGTAATAATGTATATAGATTATGAAACATTATTAGAAATATGTATTAACATTTACTATCATGGTTCACAAGAGCTGTATTTTTTTTAAATTTTTAAGTCAGCAGCTTTGATGTCTGTCTTTATATCTAATTTTCGTGATTTTAATATTTTTGCATTGACATAACAGTCTTATTTGTGTTGTGTATTGTGATGTAATATTTGTCCTAAAAGCTATGTAGCAGAATGACTAATTATAGAAACTTGAAACCTGAAACATAGAATAAACCGATCTATTTTGCCCATATAACTACCTGAAGCCATGCCTGGCCTATACCAGATAAGAGCTATTAGCCAATAACCCTTGAGCATTTTCAACAACCCCTTCTTTAGAATATCCCTATCCCCTTCCTCTGTAGTTTGTTTTATTCCCACGTCTGTCACACCTGTGTTTGAACAGTCACGGACTCTGTGTGGTACACATTATTAGGAAATCTATTCCACTCATTCACCACCATTTCGTTAAAGAACTGCCTTACTTCCTTCTTCAGCCTTCTTCCAATTAATTTCTATGCGTGACCTCTCATGAGAACACTCTCATTCCTCTTGAACAGCTATCTGCAGTCAATTCTGTTGATTCCCTAGAAGTACTTGTTATAAAAGTCTGTATCATGCCACCCACTTTCTGTTTGGCCACCAGTGTGTGCTTGTCAGCCTCTTCTAAAACAATTTCCTCTGTTGTTCCTGGATCATTTTTGTGGCCTTCCCCTGGATAGAATCCAATTCTTTTTTAGGCTTGGATTCCAGAATTGCACACAGTACTCCAGGTGTGGCCTCACCAGGGATCTGTACAAGTCACTATCACTTCCTCCTTTCTGACGGAAAACCCTATTTCTGTGTACCCCAGCATCCTTTGAGCTTTCTTAATTTCTTTGTTGCATTAGACAGTACGGCTAAGGTGGTCACAGATGATGATTCTGAGGTCTTTTTCTTCAGAGGTCTCACACACTTTACCCCTCCCATCAGATATGCTCTTTTCACTATTGCTAATGTGTATAACTTTGTACTTTTTAGCATTATATTTGAGTTGCCATATTCTGGAACACTTATATGATGTTTCTGTGTCCCTTTTCAAGTCACGTATTCCCCCCCTCAGTATCCAGCCTTCTACAGATCTCAGTGTTGTCTGCGAAAATACAGATGTTGCCCTGGATTCCCACCTTTATGTCTCAGATGAATATCTTAAATAGTACTAGTCCTAGGACTGATCCTTGTGGTTTCCCACTTGATATCCTTCTGACCCCTAAGTACTCCCCATTCATAAGCACCATCAGATTCCCCTCCTCCTCCTCAGCCAATGTTCTATTCAGCTGGTCAGTTTGTCCCACCCTAAGTTACCCCAAGTTGCAGGATATGCAATACTAAAGAAAGGAATTGTGTCCGTGATCCTCAGATACAATCATATGAGCCTATAGCTCAGTGGTTAGAGCACCAGGACAGTATTCTGGGGACCTGGGTTCAATTCCCATTAGGTCACATTATTTCTTTCTCACTACAATTTGTGATTCAAATTGCTTAGCAGTGGTACTACTGCACCCAAAATATCTAATTGTCATCCCAAGTCACCCATCATTTTTATAAACCTTTTGTGGGAACACAATAAAAGACATTACTGAACTTTACATAACATTTATAATGTGCACTACCTGACCCCTGTCTGCTGCCTTTATAATCCAATTGAAAAAGTTAATCAGATTTTTCTGGCATAATATGGCCATCACAAACCCATGTTGCCTCCTATCCTGAAGCCCACTGGCCTGCAAGAATTTCACTATACCCTCTTTTATAATGGTTTTCAGTTGTTTCCAAATGATCACGATAAGGTTGATGGGTCTGTAATTTATTGGATCATTCTTATCTTCACTCTCGTGGATTAGCTCCACACTGGCCATCCTCTGGTCCTCCAGATCCACTCCCCTCTTCCCAATGGGAAACACTCAAAGTGCTGTGAGAGATTATACAAGTGTTTCCCTGGATGAAACAAATATCTGATGTCACCTTCAAGATGCATTAGCCAGCTTTGTTCTTATAGTCTGTATATAGTACATGTTGCTCTCAGGAAAGGGGGTGGCACAATTTGTTTGCTTTATTATAAATGGCCCAAGCAGTTGCATCATCTCACACATTGCCTCAGACCTATAGCAGACTTTGTGAGTGATCTACAGCAGCTACATTTTGGCACACATTGTGCCAGACCTGCAGAAGACTTCACAAGTGGCACGAAGCATCTGTATCACTGCACACATTACTCCAAACCTTTAATGAACTTAATTAGTTTCCAGAGTAATACGTACATCATTACATCATCATACACCTTGTACTGGTCCTGTGGCAACCTTTGCAAGTGGCCCAAAGAAGATGTATCATCAGTGTGCTGGACCCAAAATAAATGTCATGATCAGCTGAAAGCAGCTACATCATCACACACATTGTGCTGGACCTACAGCAGACTTTGTGAGTGGCCAGAGCAGCAGCAGCATCATCCATGCATTGCACCAGTCCTGTAGTAGACATTAAAAAAGGCCCAAAGCAGCTGCTGCATCATCCCACATCTTGTGCTGGCAATGTAGCACATACCCCCACCCAATAGCATTCATGCCACCCTCCTCCCCATACAAGTAACTAATACCCCATCCTCACAGCCCACTCATTATCCATACCCACCCCTTCCCCCGGCACCCAATTTTTAAAGGATAATCCAGCAATGGATAACCTGTGCAACCCTTCCTCCACCTCAACTAGCTGCCATCAACTGAAGAAAAAAAGCCTGCCAAAAACCCTAAGCCCCAAAATGTGGTCCACCTACAAAAGCAGATATGGGGCCATGTTTACAAGGTGCCACTCACATGGTCATGAAAGGGGTGGTGACTTGGTATCATGAAAATCTGGGTCTAAAATGACCAACAATGGATAAATTATGAGCATAGGAAAAGGAAAAACTCTAAAAAAACTCTGTCCTGATGCTTGCACAATTACAGCATTTTGGGAATTATTTGCCTTGGTGTTTTCTTTCATTGGTTACAGCCATTTGAGATCAAGGAAGGGTTGTGCCAGTCATTCAGTACTGCATTATCCTTAAAAGGGTGGGTGCCATGGGTAGGAGGAGAATATAGGTGATAACTGGGCAGGGGGGATGGAAGGTACAGTATGTTTTTACTTTGTCTCGGATGGCGGAATGGGTGCTACTGTGCAGGGGTGTGATACTAATGCCTGACACTGGGACTGGGCACCTGGTATCAGGAACCCAAAAGGGGGGATTCATCTAGTGATCTTTCAGGGTTGGGAAAGCAGTGGCCTCAGTTCATGCCAAAGGTCACTTTTTTCACACAAGCTGCATGAGGATCTTTCACTGTCACATTGCTTGCATGACAACTCCAGTTGGTGCATCAAAAAGGAATGAGAGATCATCATGCAACTTATCTGAAAACTTCAGTTCTTCTTTTTCATGCAAATTGCATGTCAGTCTATTATTTTCATGCAAGCTGTATGCTTTTCTGTTTTTCCCAATTTTGTGTTGTGTGTGACTCATGAAAGTGGTTTTGAATATGTGTTCAAGTGACAAAAGCGGACCTTTTGTGTGATCCATGATGGCTTAATTTCATTAATATTGTAAAAACTATTCTTTAAAAAAACACACTTGAAGAATAAACCTTATACCCTACACTATTGACCACATATGTTTCAGACTTATAGTAATGTCCAATACATTGTTTTGATGCACAGAGGTTTCTCTTGTGCTTCCTACTTCCATGACTGCTAAGGCAAATTTAAGTCTTACTCCATGAAAATGGGTGTCAGCTCATAAAATTGAAATACATAGAAACATAGAAGTTGATGGCAGATAAGGATCGCAAGGCCCATCCAGTCTGCCCATTTTTTCTACCTTATGAATGTGCCATTGGTCTTTACTCTGTCAATGGTCTATCTATTCATACTCATCTGTATTTCTCCCTTATGCCTGTCCCATGCCTGTTTGAAGCCCCACACTGTATTCATATCCCCCATTTCCTGAGGTAGGCCATTCCAAGCATCCACCACCATTTCTGTGAACAAGAACTTCCTCACATTACCCCTTAATCAGCCTCCCTCGAATCTCATGCTGTGTCCTCTTGTCCTGCTATTTTTCTTATATTGAAACATGTTAGACTCTTTCACCTTGTTAATGCCCTTAAGATGTTTGAATGTTTTGATCATATCACATCTCTCTCCCTCCTTTGCTCTAGGATATACATAATGAGTTCCATTAAGCTGTCCTCATATGTTTTCTGATGCAGTCCCAGCACCATTTTGGTTGCCTTTCTCTGGACTGCCTCAATTTGGTTATTGTCCTTGTGAAGGTGTGGCATCTGGTACTGCATGCAGTACTCCAGATGGGGCCTAACCAGTGTCTTGTAAAGAGGGATTATTACCTCCCTCTTACAACTTGTGATGCCCCTAATAATACAGCCCAACATCCCTCTAGCCTTACCTACTGCTTTAGTGGTCAGCTTGGATGATTTCAGTTCATCTGTGCTGATGATGCCCAAGTCTCTTTCTTCCCTTGTGATTGCCAGCAACTCCCCTCCCAACCTATAGGTAGCTTCATGGTTTCTCTTCCCTATGTGCATGCTCTTGCACTTCTTTGCATTAAACCCCAGTTGCCACTCTTCCGATCATTTTGCCAGTTTTTCTAGAGCTCTTCTTATTCTGCCAACCCCATCTGGATCATCAACTCTGTTGCAGATCTTGGTGTCATCTGCAAATGGGTAAACCTTACCCTCCAGTACATCTGCAATGTCACTGATAAAGATATTGAAGAGGAATGGCCCCAGGACTGATCCCTGAGGTACCCCACTTGGGACTTGCATCTCTTCTGACTGTATACCATTTACCACTACTCTCTGTTTTCTGCCTGCCAACCAGTTTACCACCCAGTTGACTAACCTCTGACCCACCCCATGCCTACACAGCTTATTAATCTATCTTCTATGTGGAACGGTATTGAAAGCTTTGCTGAAGTCAAGGTAGGTGACATCAACTACACCCCCTTGGTCCACCACTCTGGTTACCCAGTCAAAGAAATCTATGAGATTAGTTTGACAGGACCTTCCTGTTGTAAATCCATGCTGGTCCTGGATCCTGTGCTCCTATGGATTCCAGGTGTTGCACTATCCTTTCCTTAAGGAGTTCCTCCATAATCTTGCCCACTACTGAGGTAAGACTGACTGATCTGTAGTTCCCTTCCTCCACCCTGCTGCCACTCTTGTGGAGCAGGATCACATGAGACCTTCTCCAGTCTTCTGGGACCTCTCCTATGCTCAGAGACTCATGAAACAGTTCTGATAATGGCTCTGCTAGTCCACCCTTAGCTCCTTTAGTACCCTGGGATGTATGCCATCAGGTCCCTTTGCTTGTCTATCCTGAGTTTAGTGAGGTCTTGTAGGACCCTTTCTTTTGTGAAGGGACTTGTTCACACCTCCCTCACCCCTGTGTCCATGGTGCTGAGCTGTGGGCCCTGACCTACCTTCTCCTCAATAAATACTGAGCAGAAGTATCTATTTAGGATAGATGTTTTTCCTTGGTCCTCCTCCACACAATTCCCCTTATCCCCTTTGATCATAACAATACCCCCTCTGGACTTTCTCCTTTCACTACTGTATCTATAGAAAGTCATGTCCTCTTCATTTACTGCTCATGCTATTGTTTCCTTGAATTGGTCCCGTGCCTGCCTTACTGCCTTCCCTGCTTACCTCAGGGAAGTTTGGTATGCCTCCCTATCTTTGTCTCGCTGCATTCCCTTATATTTTCTGAATGCCAACCTTTTGGCTCTGATCTTTTCTGTTACTGTTTTTGAGAATCAAAGTGGGTTCCTCCTTTTTTTTGCTCTTGCTTTTCTCCCTAACACAATGGGATGTTGTTTCAAGAATTGCATACTTAATGCTTACCCACTTTGCCTGTACCCCCTCACCTGTATTTTGTCTTGCCAGTGCTAGCTTAACTCTGTTTGCCATCTTATCAAAGTCAGCTCCTCTGAAGTCCCATATTTTTTCTTTGGAATGGGATGATTTAGTTCTAGTGGCCAAATTGAATCCTACCATGTGATGGTCACTGGCCCCCAGGTGATCTTCTACCTGGAGATCTGTGATCCTTTCCCCGTTAGTCAGTACTAGATCCAGGATAGCCCTGTCTCTTGTGGGTTGTTGTACCAATCGTTTGAGGCCCTCCTCCTGCAGGGAATCCACTATGTGTCTAGTTCTGGCGGATGTTCCTGCTGGTATTGACCAATCTGTATCTGGCATGTTGAAGTCTCCCATTAGCAGAACCTCTGTTTTAGCTGTCAAGTTCAGTATATCTTCTAACAGTAATGTGTCTATGTCCTCCCCCTGGTCTGGAGGCCTGTAGACAACACCAGTTCATATGGTTGTCCCATTTCCTGTTTCCAGGGTGACCCACAGTTCTTTTGGTTCCTTATGTGTATTTTGAATTTCTGTAGCTTTAAAAGTTTCATTGCCATAAAGGGCCACTTCACCCCCTCTTTTTGCACTTCATTCTCTTCTGAATAGTACATAGCTGGGTACTGAAGTCTCCCAAGTGTGGTTACTGGTGAACCATGTCTTGCTAATGGCTACTATGTCCAGTTTAGCCTCTGTCATTGTTGCCTTCAAGTCTGGGATCTTGTTTCCCTGACTGCGGGCATTTGTGTACTTGATTTTCCATTGGCTAGATTTCGGTGCGTTAGTTGTTGAGAGAGGTCTGGCATTTCTCCTGTGCATCATATGGGGAGCCGGATCTTTTTCCTTACCTGATGATGCAAATGAACTACAAACATGCTGAACTCCTATTTGATCACTAGCTGAGGAGGGAGGGGTGTTATTCCCATTTGATGTATTGGTTGCTGCACTCCCTCCACATTTGCTTGTTTAAATTTATTTATTTATTTAAGAGTTTAACCAGGAAGGCATGCTGAGCGGAGGCCGCTCAATTCCAGATGCATCCTGGGGATGGGAAAATCAGGATATAATACAAATACAGTACATATACAGGAGAAGCAGTACAGTAAGCAAATATACAAGGCAGCAACAGTACATTTTAGCTACAGAGCTGATATCCCAAATGGTTACACAGTGGATGGGATGCTGGTGTAATAAACAGGCGGGTGAAAGCTAGGCAATGCTTTACTAGAGACCAGAAAGGAGCCTAGCATACTTATACAAATAAAACAGCTATTGCAAAGGCCCTAGAAGCCCCAAGAGGATGAGAAGATGGCACAATGAGGAGGGAATGCGCTAGGTACATGTGCAGGAGGGGGAGAAGTGTGCCTTAAGGAGTTAGTTTAGTTGCTGGCTTCTGTCTGTGTGCCAAATTTTGGCTGGTAGGGTGTTCCACAATTTGGGCATGCGGGAGCTGAAAGCAGCTTGTCCTTTGTTAGAGTACATGTGTGGGACAAGAAAGAGCCTGGAAACTGAGTTCCTGTACGCCATGGAGGGCTGGACAGAGAGGGCCGACTGAAGGTAGGAGGGGAAGGATTGCACCCAGAACTTAGCAGTCACCTTTGCGCAGTGGGCCTGTCTGTGATCATGTAGGGACATCAGGTCAAGTGACTTATAAAAGATGCAGTGATGTGTCAAGGGAGGACAGTCCAGGGCGAAGAGACAGAAAGAATGGTAGAGAGGATCTAGCCTGGTTAGGGTTGATTTAGTGGCTGTGCTGTAGATTACATCCCCGTAGTCAAATATTGGGAGGATCATTTTCTGAATGATTGCTTTGCGGGCTGGTAAAGGTAGGCAGGCCCTGTTGTGAAATACAGCTCCCAGTTTAGGATATAGTTTTTTATGCATTGAGTCGATATGCACAGAAAAATATAGGTGCTAGTCAAGCCATACCCTGAGGTATCTGAAAGAAGTTCAGTCCTCCGAGGGGACCAGTCAATGGTGTGGAAAGTGGGGGTTGAGGAGAGTTGGGAGAGTCTTTGCCGCGTTCTGAAAGTTAGAGAGACAGTTTTCTTTGGATTGAGGAAAAGCTGATTTGTACGAAGCCAAAGATGGACAACATTGAAATCCTCCTGGAGCCTTTCGGCAGTAACAGAGGTGGATGGACCCGACGCAAGCATTACCATGTCATTGGCATACATGTGGGTGAGTGAGTGCATGCTAGCTAAGGGGAGGTCATTTAGAAAAATGGAGAACAGTAATGGGCCAAGGACTGAGCCTGGAGGGACCCCAGAGGTGACAGGGAGAGGGATGGAGGTGCAGGAGCCAATCTTTACTGCTTGGGACCTGCCTGCCAGGTAGGATTGAACCAGCTGGAGGCTGTGCCTGACAGACCAGCTCGGGTGAGTTTGGACAGTAAAAGGGGGTGGGAGATGGTATCAAAAGCTTTGGCAAGGTTGATGAAAATGGCTGAGAAGGTGTGCCCTTGTTTCATACCAGTGAGGATAGCATCTGTGAGCCTTAGAAGTGAGGTGATGGTGGAGTGCAACTTCCTAAATCCAGACTGGTATGGTGTAAAGAAAGAGGTGAAGTCAAGAAAGGGGGCAAGTTGGGAGAGTGCGAGGTGCTCCTGTAGTTTAGCTAAGATGGGGAGTAGTAATATAGGGTGATAGTTACCTGGCATGGAGGGGTCCCCCCCCTTTAGGGAGTGGGATGACAGTGGCTTGCTTCCACTCAGATGGGATTTCAGCAAGCAAGAAGGAGAGATTGAATATATCTGCCAGTGATGCAGTGATAGCAGGGGCCAACAGGTGAAGCATTTTTTAGTCCAGCCCTGAGTGGCATTTACCTTTGGAGGGGTTGAGAGCCTGCAGGGCTTTAAGCACTTCGGTGGGAGTAGCTGGGCGAAAGGTGAAACAGGAGGCAGTGTGCAGGAAGGTGTGGGGGTGAACTAGAGGGGTTGGGGGGGTTGGTGGTTAGGAAAGAGAATGCACAGCTGGTAAAAAAGGTGTTGAAAACTGTGGCCACTGCACCAGAATTGGTGACGATGGAGCCTTCGACATTTAGGGTTGGGGTTGGGAGTTGGGTGGGGGGGGAAGTGAGTTTATTGTTTTCCAGAATTTAGCTGGGTGGTTTATATTGGTGTGGAACGAGGCCTTGAAATAGTTTGTTTTGGCCTGATGTAGTAGCAAAGTGCAGGAATTACAGAGTGCTCAGTAACATTGGTGAGCTACCAGGGTACCGGTAGTCTTGTATGATTTCCAGGCCTGATCCCTAGCGTGAAGCTGATCTATAATATTTGCCATGACCCAGGGCAGGTGGGCACCCCTTACTCTTGTCCTTTTAAATGGGACATAGCAGTCCCAGATGGCTAGAAATCTGATTTTAAACAGTTCTAGGGTAGCGTTGATATTTGGAGCCCAGCGGATGCAGGACCAGTTGATGAATGAGAGGTCATTTAAGAGGGCAGAAAGGTTGAGAGATCTGAATGATCTAGTGATGCTTTGGGCTGGAATATTTTTCTTACCATGTATATCATGTGGTGGTCACTTATAGAATCTGGGAGGAGTCCGGCTACAAGTATTCTATGGGGGTAGGAGGTGAGGGTCCAGTCTAACAGGGAGTGGTTCTGGGTTTTATGATCTAATCTTATAGGTGCAGATAATTGTTGTGTCACGTTTAGGGCATTTACTTGGGTACGTAGCCTACAGTTAGCAGTGAAGAGCCAGTTGAAATTGAAGTCCCCTAGGATGTGTAGCTTCCCCCTGCTGCTAGTGATTTTAGTGTACCCAGGTGCTCCAGAATGGAGGGCATAGGGGTGTCTGGGGCACAGTAAGACCCTGGTATATATACACTGGAGTCATGTGTGGTAGTGCGATATTGATTAGTAGGGAGTCAATGGATGGTGTGGGCAGGAGGAGCTGGATAGGAATGAACTGATGTTGAGATGAGATGAATATGGCAATGCTTCCCCCTCTTTTATATTCTACAGAGACATCAAACTTCTGCCCCAATGCACTGGCTCCCTCCTTAGTCAGATGTAGTCCATCAAATTTAAAGAACTTTCACTCCCAAAACTGTTGCCAGTTACCTACAAAATTGTGTTCTTGTTCCTGGTACCAGCCCTTAAGCCACATGTTTAGCTCTCCTATCTCCCCTTCTATGACCTTCTGTCCATCTTCCCCCTCTCCCAGACTGGCAAGATCTCAGAGAAGTAGACGCCAGATAAAATGGATAACAATTTGTCTCCCAGACTGGTCAGGTGTTCCTTGGTCTCTACAACTGACCAGCTGGTGAGATCGTTAGTCCCTATGTGTACCAGGATGTCAATGTTTTCTTCTGCTTCATGCACGATTTTAGCAATGTGGTCAGTGTCTCACCATGTTGAGGTACCTGGGAGACATCTGGCCATTACCCCCGGTCGAATCTTTTTACAGTACATATGGTACCTGATATTCAAAACTTTGCCCGGCATGCATAATTTGCCAACAGCAAATTGCATGCAATATTCAAAAGAATAGCCCAGGGGCTAAAACAGCTGAATATAGCGTGCAAATGAAGTCAGGCAAATAGAGCCAAGAGTGCAGTGCAAAAATTGCCTGGCCAAGAAGACAACACTGAATATAGCAAAGAAGACAGCACTGAATATAACAAAGAAGACAGCTCTGAAAATAGCAACTGGGCAGTACAAACAGTAGCAGCAGCACAGTGCATACAGATGATGAGTCAGGCACAGGCGAACCATGTGTCCACTGGGGGCACATTCAAAGAAGTGGTGCCTAAAATGTGAAAACCTGAGCATACAGCAGTATACAACACAAACAATAGCTAAGAAAACACCAAAGGCAATGTTAAGACAGGAACCTCAAAATGTATGAAAACTCTGTGGATGTGAACTGTGGAACAGGTGCAGAGATGGTACAGTGGTGATGTGAACCACGGAAATGACCAACCATGCCTGTATGACAGTATGGACCAGACCAGTGCCCACTGTGCACAGGGGAAGGGGACAAGGATATATGACACATATCAGGGGACAGAACACCACAGGATACACACTGGGAGGACACAGGGGAATGGACATCAGCCATGACCACAGGTACAAAGCTACACACAGGCCCGTAGATCCAGCCATCCCAACCACCAGGCAATGCCATAGGGGTGCACCCATGAAACAGGGAACAGACCATGTCATTGGTCGGACACAAGACAAAAGTCATCTGTCACATACACAGGCCATGCAGGGTACACATGGAGAACAAACTGTGTCATCCAATTGGAGGATAAACTTACCACACCCTGAACACACTACCAGATGCACTGCCACAGACAGCACAGTGAGAGTTGTGTGGAACCAGTGCCACAGGAGAGGCCAAGATGGCATCCACCATGGTGAACTAGATGGTCAGTAGGTGCAGCACAGCACAACAGTGACACTGACTGCAGTTAACCAAGAAGCAGACAGGACACAGGGATACAATGAAAACTATGTATGGGAGAAACAACAAATCAAGCTACTGTATGCACAAATATTTACAATAGAAGCAACAACCAAAACAGGGGAGAGGTGAACAAGGAAGGGTGAAATACAAGGGAAGGGAGGATTAAGGGTTAGCAGCCTTGTTCTGGTTCTGTACAGGTAGCCTGTGGTCCAGGATGTCTGCTGTCCTTCAGGTCTCTTTAATGAGCACCATCTACTGCTCCAATAAGGTGTGCTGTTGGTGCACAATCCTCCATAGGAGGTCATCCAAGCCTTCTCCTTCCTTAGGATGCCTGGCCCACAGTGAGCACCAATGTTGATGTATGGTGGGAATGATGCCCATGTCAGAAAGGTGCACTGACACTGTGAAGCAATGCAGAACACAGGATGCGGCCCCAGAGAAGGACAGCATGTCCCAATCATCATACCTATTGTGGAGGAGTTGTGAAATAACAGATGGATCAGACACCAAACTTCAGGTTCAACACACAATCTCTGTGTGATATTTATTTAAAATAAAAGAAATAACCTTTTACAATGGTATATTTTTTCTTTAGTATATCAGTTTGCAGCAACAGACTATTAATGTCTTTACTCTACACTTAGTCAGCACCTACTGACTCTAATCTAACCCACTAGCTAAGATGTACCCATAACCCTTATGCAAGCCCTCATTTGCTTAAGTAGAAGGGGCCCAAAAAGAAGAAAACCAAAAGAAGCTATAAACAAAGAATCTCAATGCAGAATCACTGAAAGAACAGTTACCCCAAAAAGCATTGGCAAGAAATAAAGTTTCAAAGAAATACAATATCATACATACTTCCATAATGCAATGCATCATGGGATATATGCAAATCACCATGACATTTCTGGCTTGCTAAGTTTACAACAATATGCATGCATTTTAAATAACACAGCTAGCTTAATTTCTGTAATAGTCACCTAGTACGTTTTACCATTATCAAAACACCAAGTGCCATGGTATTTCAAACATTTACAGGTTTCATAAACATAAGGTATATACATTAAGGTATTTTATAACATAGTGCTATTACATGCTAAATCTAACAACAATAAACACAACCTGTTTTACCACACTAACCTCCCTATATAAGGACCTGAGAGGGAAAAGGAAAATTAAAGAGGACACTGTTGCATAGTCAAGGGAGGGAAGGGGGTGCCGATAGGAGGCCAACCTTATGGACTAGAAATAGTAAAGGATAGATTAGGCTTAGAAATAGAAGAACTGTTGCAACAGATTTAAGAAAAGGTCAGTCCTCAAGAGTGGAAGGAGCTCCCGGTCACATATCCCCCACCTTAAGAGGGAAGCAGTTATTGCAGACTGCTTACCACCTTCCTGTCCCAGGAAGGGATGGAGGTTCCACCCATCCAACTTCAGAAGCTGCGTCTCAGGGTCACTATTAACAATAAACATTTTTTCATAAACATGGTGGATATTATAATTTTTTACCCTGAGGCATAAACACATTTTTCAACAGAGACTGACGGTATCTGCTCATCTCCTTTTAGGGAAAATATGTTATAATTCTTAACCAAAAATCTGGACAGCTGTAAAGTCCAGTACCATAGAAAGACTTTCTCTGGGTGAGTAACTATCTGCTCCAACCCCACCAGACAAGTCAGTTTTAAGCAGGGGCCTGTTCCTAGGTTCAGCCCTCCTACATAAACCCACTATGACTTTTGATTAATTTCACTTATTACAGATATAGACACCTGAGGGTATACACACAAGGTGTTACCCCAACACAGGTTCCAATCCATTTTCCACCCACTTCTCCTTTGTAGGTTTTCACTCATAAAAGAATAAAACACATGTACCACATCAGACTCCTTGTCTCCCCTTGGGTACCACTTTAACATCAGGCCGGCCCCCTGACCAAACATGCTACACTTTTGCCTACAGAAAGGGATCATTGCAGAGCCACATCTGGCCTTGCCTGCAATGAACTTGATCCCTCTGTCTTACACAAAGTGTCTGCTGGAATATGGAACGAGCAATAGTAGTTTCTACTCTCCTATTTCAACCTTTTATAACCTATGACCCCAAATACTTAGTCATCTTATCCCCAGACAAGTCTCTACAGAAACCTACAGGATGCCAAGGAACCTCCCATGCTGAATACTCAGCAATGTTAAACAGCAGGTTCCTAAACCTTTTAATTCTGGGGTGTCTTAATAAACATCCTTTTAATCGCTGTGCTATTTTCAGCCATCTGTTACCATCTAATACCTTGTGACCTATGTGAGAGTTTCCCTTTTTCCAAGGGTGACATTTTTTTAAATGACCTCTACCCTCCTTAACTTTAACATACTGTAACAGTTTAGCAGCATTAGCATTTTCAGCATGCAGTATACCCCAGTCAATACTTTAATAGATTTAGCTGCATCAATACAAGAAAAGCCCCTTCAGCCTCATAGGCTTCTTCTTGCTTTCTTGGAGTCTTCAACCCCAGCACAATATCACTAGGCACATTCTTACCTGGGGTCTCACATTCGGGTTCCATACCTGCATCTCTGACCTCCAACAGGTAACATCCTGGGAACACAGGAAACGAAGACTTATTCTGCTCAGTCAGGGGGTCTTCCTCAAACTGAGCCCACGAAAAATCCTCCTCCGACTCTGTATCCATACTTTCTGGCAGGAATCTCTTGAGCACCTGGCACCAGTTTTCTGCCTCTCTGTGTAGTCGGTCTGCCTCCAGCCATTGCCCACTCGTCCAGTGGACCATCCTCATCAGGGTCTCCACCTTCGGGGTATTGTCTCTCACATTTCCAGTCTGCCTTGACCTGCATCTTCTCTTCATCATCTTCAGGCTTGGCCTTCCTCCAAGCTCCCAGGTCCAGTCCAGGCAGCAGCTTCTCTCTGTCTGTCAGCCATGATTCTGGGCTAAACTCCACAGACTTTCTTCCCCAGCAGCTCCTGGTGCATTGGTCCACCTGGGATATCTGGGCAATATCCACCAGAAAACATCCCTCTTCAGCCAGCCCAGATGCTTCCAGTAAGTTATCCTACTTCTGACACCAAGTCTGTGGAGGGGTTGTGAGATAACAGATGGACCAGACACCAAACTTCTGGTTCAATACACAATTTCTGTGTGATGTTTATTTAAAATACAAGAAATAACCTTTTGCAATGGTATATTTCTTCTTCAGTACATCAGTTTGCAGCAACAGACTATGAATGCCCTTGCTCTATGCTTAGGCAGCACCTACTGATACTGCACTATGATCCAATCCACTAACTAAGTGTGTACCCATAACCCTTATGCAAGCCCTCATTTGCTTAAGTAATAGGGGCCTAAAAAGAAGAAAAACAAAAGAAGCTATAAACAAAGAATCTCAATGCAGAATCACTGAAAGAACAGTTACCCCAAAAGGCACTGGCAAGAAATCAAGTTTCTAAGAAATACAACATCATACATACTTCCATAATGCAATGAATGCATCATAGGATATATGCAAATCACCATGACATTTCTGGCTTGTTAAGTTTACAACAGTATACATGCATTTTAAATAACACAGCTAGCTTAATTTCTACAATAGTCACCTAGCACTTTTTACCATTATCAAAACACCAAGTTCCATGGTATTTTCAACATTTACAGGTTTCATAAACATAAGGTGTATACATTAAGGTATTTTATAACATAGTGCTATTACATACTAAATCCAACAACAATAAACACAATCTGTTTTATGTACACTTGAAGGTCACCACAATAACCTCCCTATATAAGGATCTTAGAGGGAAAAGGAAAATTAAAGAGGACACTGTAGCATAGTCAAGGGAGTGAAGGAGGTGCCCCAGGTGGCCAACCTTATGGACTAGAAATAGTAAAGGATAGATTAGGCTTAGAAATAGAAGAATTGTTGCAACATATTTAAGAAAAGGTCGGTCCTCAAGAGTGGCAGGGGCTCCCGGTCACACCCTTGTACCCAACAATGGAAACAGTGCACATGCCACCTGTCATGTGCCTGTATGTGGCAGCACTAAACCCCATAGTACACATGCCCATATCATGCAGATGTGAAGGCTCGCAAGGCCATTTCCACCTCCACCATCACAGATGGGAAAACACCTCATGCATTCCCAAAGTAGTTCTTGTCACAATACAGCTACACAGCTCCCCTGATGTAAACCACAGTCTGCCCCATAGAAACAACAAACAAACTGGTTCAACAGAATGGGTGGGACATGCTTCCCAATGGAACATAAGGTAGAGCCAGGGGACATTGCAACATCACAATCAGAAACCTCACAACCAGTGTTCACATGTCAACAGACTGCAGCCTGTAGTGGCAATCCACAAGGTTGTATAGCAGACAATGTGCAGGTGTCCCCACACCCCTGCACAGCCACAGACACCGACCATGACAAAAGTGTGTCATGTGGACATGTGATAAACACAGTACCCAGGTTATGATGCACCGCTGAGCCATTTGGGAAGACAACGGGTCAGTGGCCACAGTGTACAGCACAGCCCCAACATGGTGATGCACCAGAACAGCACAGTGCAATATGACCAGTGTGCATGTGTAACAAAGATGGCGCATGCATGCTCACACCACAGTGAAAACATAATGTTCACAGGGACCATGTCAAGGCCATAGGCACACCATGCGGTGTATGCATGCTGTGGGCAGGCATGCAACCACAGGAACCTGATAATACACCCACTCAGCATCACACAGCCATAAGTACCAGACACCACATGGCTACCATACAATGTATACAATGCAAATATGGTCACGGCACGTGTATGGGTGTCATGCACCACAGTACACAGGAGGAGCTGGCCACAGGCAATGATACAGTACAACTGCGGAATGGTAGTGGATACACCATGCACAGCACAAACAGAGAACAATGCTGTTTCTGAGACTGCAGCAGCTGGCAGGACCATGTTTCTGCAGACAACAGCAGTTTCTACAAAAGCAGAATCACAGAAAACATGGGTCCCTGAAAATAATTTCCTGTCTTCTTAGCTTAGTACAGTAGTAAGGTTATATTTTGTAATGGGTTCAGAACTGAAAGGATCGATCACTAAGTTATACAGATTCCCTGCTGTGCCTTAGCTTCTCCTTGGGGTTGACTGTGATGGTGCATCTGGACATGGAAGGATATGTTCTGTGCATGAATTTATTGCTCTGTTTTACAACCTAGAAATAAGGCTATAGCAAGGCAATTTGGTTTTAATGGAGGTATTGAGCCGGAGGCTGTGAATCAGATGATGATCTATTGGTTTCGGTTTTGCAGCTAGTTCACAAACCACTAGACCCCACTGTTTCTCCTGCTGCAATGATTGCTTGTTTTTCAGCCTTCTACACCAAGTTGTAGCTATGACTGAGCCAAGGCTCTACTCTAGATACTATAGTAACCACATCAACCCATACTACTACTACTGACTATTTTTCCAAAATCCAGCAGGTGGTGTGGCGCTATCTGAATGTGGGCTGGTGAAGGTCCTGTCATCAATTCGTGGCTGTCGGTTTTCAGCACGCAGTCAGTGGTGGTATTGGAAGTTGGATGGGATACAGTGAAGATGGAGACCCAGGACAAAGATAAGTAAAGCTAACAGTATGCATGATTAATTGCACTTTATCACTTTACTTAGTTGGATTGGAAGGAATTATTAGGCAGGCCGGGGTGGGAAGGGGTGCTGTTAGCCTGTTACACTTATATTTATAGAGTCCTGTCTTGCTGTCTACCTACTACCGTACCACCCATCCTCAGGCTCTCTCAGTACCTTTCTGTTCTGTCACAGTGTCATCTACCAACCATAACCTACCACTTACACGATGACTATGTTTTACTGAATGATAACAATAATTAAAGTTTAATTGTGCTAAAAAAGACTTAAACTGAAACTTGCTTTGGTGACTGAAATTGAAGTAAGTTAACTGTCTGAGAAGACAAAGTAGTCAAGTGAAGTCGACTGTATATCAATCAGGTCATCAGAACTGGCTGGGCGTTTGGTGGATCTTGTGTAGTTTGTGTCATTCAGCTCTGGTCATTGCTTGGTAACTCGGTGTGTGCACAACCAGGCCAGCCACTCAACTCAGTTAGTAGTAGCTGTGGTCTGCTGCTAAGTTGTCTCATGTTTGATTAGTGAAGTGAAGTCTCACCCCGACTCAGAAGTCCAAAGTAGTCACCGGTCACTCTAGCCTATTTTTTGAGTGTTGGCTGGCTCCCCCCCCCCCAGCCTGTGCTGTACTGTGCCAGTCTTGGTGGTGTCTATGTAGTGTGTGTGTATGGGTTCGGCTTGTGCTGTAATTTGATTGAATTTTGAATCAGATCTTCATCTTATATTTGGTTTTCTGCTGGACTAGCAGCAGTGACCTTTCTCTTTTTTACCAGCTGATCAATTGGATTTTGTTCCCTGCTGTTGCTGCTGCTGCTGTTGCTGGACTTGTGCTGCCTGCCCACCTGGCCTGGTTCCCTTTTCAGGTTTAGTGGTGTGCTGCTGCCTCACCTGCCTGCCTCACAAGTTGTGATTCACAGCAGTCAGCTAAGCAACTCACTCTGCTGCTGAGTCCCTGGGATCTGGTGTTGTTGTTTGTTGGAATTGGACAGAATAATTCTTAATAAATCCAGAAAATGTATCACCATAAACCAGGATTTCAAAAGCAGAAAGGGAACAAGAAAAGGAGGAAGAGGAATTAAGAAAGAGGAAACCAATATTAAAATATTTTCGTAAGCCAGAGCTTCTTCTTCAGGAGGACACTGTTAAAGAGGAGGAGGAGGATCTAAGGACAACTCTGTTGAAAGTTTGTACAGAGGAAGAGAAAACAGTGGAGCCAGAGCCAGAGGACTAAGGAGATGATGAACATGACTCTCCACCAAAATTCGATGAACCTGGAACAACAGCAACATTTGAACCAAACCTCTTTTGAGGAAAAAGCATGTTCTGGGAGTGATGTGAGTGTTGAGGAACTTGGACAAGTGCAGCAGGAGGGGACAGAAGGAGAAACAAAAAGAGGCAGTGTTACTAGTTCTGATCCTGATTTCAATAAAGACAGCTACAAAGATCCAGGAAGGTGGCCAGAAATATTAAGAGACATTGACAGACAGTGTATAGTGCTTTGTGGCTTGAAAAGCGAAACTGAATTAAGGGAAATCATTACATGCATGCCCTCAGATTCTGAAGCACGATCATTTCCCGAATTTTTGCTGTATTCCAAATCGTCTAATGGACGTGAGAAATTTCTGAGGGACTGGCTTGCATGCAGCCCTAGCAAAAGCATGTTTTACTGTGTTACATTGCCTTCTTTTGTTATGACAATCCAAGCAAAACATCCAGTTTACTGTTCAAAAAAGAGGGATCTGACCCTTTAAAAAACAAATGGCATGTGTTATATGATAGACTGCATGAACATGAAAAGAGTAATGTACACAAACAATGTTACTGGAGGTGGAGAAACCTTCAGAGGTCTCTTGGGGGACATGGTATGAATAGTGAATTGCAAAGGAATGTTAAAAATCAAACTGACAAGTTTGTTGCTTTGCTACACAGATTACTTGATGTGACCTTATTTTTGGCACCAAGAAACTTAGCATTCCAGCGACAATCTCAAAAACTTGGAGAGCCACACAATGGGAATTTTCTTGATGTGTTAGAGTTGATTTCTCATTATGATCCCCTATTGCAAGACCACTTAGAGAAAATGAAGAGAAGTCAAGAGAAAGGAAAAAGACTACAGGCTCATTATGTATCTTGGGAAACTCAAAATGAGTTTATTTCTTTGTGTGGAAAACATGTATTAGACATCATTCTCTCTCAAAGAAAAGAGGCAATTTATTTCTCAGTAATATGTGATGTCATGCCTGATGTGTCTCACACAGAACAGAATGTTCTTATTTTACAATACGTTCACAGAGACTTATTACTTGACAAGTGGATTATTCAGGAGAGGTTCATAGAATTCTTTGACTTTTATCATAAGACTGGTGAGGAGATTGCAAACATGTTACTAAAAAGATTACAGGAACACAGCATTGATATTGCAGATTGCAGGGGTCAAAGATACAATAATGGAACCAATATGTCAGGCAAAATATAAGGAATTTGGGCCCGCATACAAGAAAAGAATACAATTGCTGTTTTTTCCCCTTGTGCTTCCCACTCCTTGAATCTTGTGGGTATACATGAGGCATCATGTTGTACAGACGTGAATTCTTTCTTTGGTAGTGTGAATTGCCTATGTACTCTCTTCAGTGGAAGTCCTGAAAGATGGAGTATATTAACTGAGAAAACTGGTTGTTCTTTGCACGGTCTGTCTGACACGAGGTGGAGTGCAAGAGTGCAGGCAGTTCGTCCAATAGCTCAAAACCTTCCAAGTGTTATTGAAGCCTTAGAAGTCATTGTGTCCTCTCAAAAACTGTCAAGTGAGGCTCATTCTGATGCAGTGGGCCCAAAACAGTACTTTTCATCCTTCAAGGCTGTTTTTCTCGCTACATTCTGGATCAAGGTGTTGTAAAGTTTTGAAGAGAGAAACTTGATTTTGCAATCAAGATCCATTTCACTGGAAATTGCATCAGCAAATATTAAAAGTCTTTCAGTGGAAATGCAATGTCTTAGAGAGCAATGGATAGCTATTCTTTCTAATGCAAAACTTGCTACCACTGCATTGAACATATCAGCTGAGTTCAGAATGCAGCCAAATCGCCAGATGAAAGGAAAGCGGAGAAGTAAACCACAAGGCACAGATGAATCTCAAGATGCAGAGACAGAATTTAAGAGAAATGTTTTCCTTGTAGTACTAGATTCCATAATTTCTGACCTTAATCAACGATAGATGGCCTTGGAAAATACCTACTCGATTTGTTCCCATTCTAAGATTTCAAAGTATGACTGAGGAAGAAATTTTTACTTCATGTAAAGCCTTGTTTGCCAAATACCCTGAAGATCTTACATCTTCCTTGGAAAATGAGATCCTCCAACTTTAAAAGGTTTATGATGACAGTTTTAAGAAAACCATCTCGGCTCCTCTTGAACTATTGAATGCTATTTATAATTTACAACTTGAAGGAATATTCAGAGAAATATGCATCTCACTCAGGATCTTGTGTACTCTTCCCAAGTCTATGGCCACAGGAGAAAGTGCATTCAGCAAGCTTTCAATAATGAAAAACGACATGCGATCAACAATGAGTGAAGAGTGCCTCAGCAATCTTGCAATTCTGTCAGTTGAGCATGAACTTGCTGGAACAATAAATTACAATATCATTAGAGAGTTTACCAGTAAGAAAGTGGGGAGATGATATTCATCTTTAAGGACTTCAGACTGAATTTAGAGGGAGGGTGTATGTGAAATTTGCCTAATTTCATTATGTAACCTAGTTAAGTACAAGTAAAGTACAGGTACATTCTGTTATATAGGTTTTATAGTTTTTTTTTCATTAACTGGCATGGTGGTGCATTATTTATTTAAATATAAATTTATATGTCTTATAAGGGGATGGGACGGGAGGGTGAGGGGGGCCTAGTCCTAAAGGTGTGTCCTGGGCCCAGAAATTTCTATCTGCGTCCCTGTCCACACCTGTCTCTGAGGCCTGCCCCCCTCACGAACCTCCCTGAAGAGCTGGCACTCCCTGACCATAACCAGCTCAACAAGGTTGGCCATCTTGACCTCCCTCACCTCTGTTCCCTCTGGACCACCGCCCTGACATTCCTTCTGGATGCCATTACTGTTTTCTCAACTCTTGTGGCACCACCTTGTCACCTATGCTTCTCTCAGCTGTGCAGGCCACAAAATGAAGTATGCATCCATTAGTGCCATGCTAGCTGTGGATGGTGCTGTGCAAAATAGTATAGCACCACGCTAAGTCAGATGTGCACCACTGAGCATGTGCAAACCTTGCTTAACCTTCACTGTGCTGACATCATCGAGCATGCATCCTAGGAGTGGTGCTAAATCATTTTGCCTGGTGCAATCTGGGTAGCACTGTGCTGCAGCGCAAACCATTTGACTGGCACAATCACAATTGCCTGGTGCAAAAAATTGCTATATTCAGAGGCGGTATTCAAATGAGCCTACTTAGGCAATCAGGGTGCAATCCCCCACATTAGTGTTTCTTTATGGCCTCATTTGCATGCATTACCATGTGTGGATTGCCTGGGCTATTTCAATGGTGAATCAACACCACCTGCTCAGCTGACTGGAACTGCAGGCAGGAGGCTGAATACTGAACTGAAAACACTTGGCCTCAAGATGTCCCAGGAGGACATGACTTCCACAGGTACAGGTAGGTGTCCCTCAGTCAGTACCATGCTATTATACTCTGCATCATTGTGTGAGGTCTGCTACACTGACATGGGGCCACAGTTTATGTGTGGAAACATAAATGGGATGTAATGTGTCAGGTACTGCAGGATGTTGCAGTCGTACCTGCAGCTGGCCCAGCATGCAGATATGCACATTCATAGCTCTGCACTGTTGTTGTGCCTTACCACATATATACGCTGTTACAGTGGCTATGGATGCATACATTGTGATACACATACGGATGCCCATGTGCATCCTCAGGCAAGCATGAGGTTCCTGGGGGGGGTGTCACAACACATAACACAGATTTACTATTCATATGGCTGGTTCTGTGGTACCATCGTGTGTATTTGTACTTCAACACATGATGTGCTTCAACCAAGACAGAGTGCTCACTCTGCCACCCCACCACTCTGTGCTGCCACCGCACGTCACATACTGGTAGGCGTGCAGAGTACACAAGGGTCCTGGTGCTGCACTCACAATGCAGGTTGAAGCTTGTGTCTATGTTTACCATCAACAAAGTCATGTGGATGCCAACACTAGATGGACATGAGGAGGACATTGTTGGGCATGCACAGTAGGTGGTGTGGGTTGTGATCCTACATCCCTGTGACACATGCCCACAGCCAATGCCACACTGTGACACTTCAGTTGTGTGTAGTGCCTCTCCATCATACATACAGACACACGCACACCTTACACGACAGCCACTGACCAAATGCAACATATCTCCACACAGGTACCTCTGATAAAAAGTAGAGGAACCAATGCCACAAGTTCTCCAGGGAGGAGCTGATGGCACTGGCAGATGGTTACAAGGTCAGGAAGCAAGCAATGCAGTGATACAAGAACACTGATGTTGTGGTGAGGGACACATGGGACCAGATAACAGCCAAGGTGAATGCTGTAGTTGAACGGGGCCACATGATGGATGCAGGACACAAGCAGTGGCATGTCCTGCAACATTGGGCCAAGGAGGAAGAGGTGGCATGCCACTGTACACTGCAGGGCACAGGAGTAGGTCTGCAGACTGGGTGGGCCATAGGCCCTTATCTGCAGACACTGTCTATGTATGTATGTATATGCAGCCTGCTGAGCTTGCAACACCAATGGATCCTATTGTGGAGGTGGTGGCATCCACCAAGTCCAGGGCTGTGGCAGGTGTGGATGGTGGTGGTTGTGAGACACAGATGTCATTACACAGGACATGTGAGTACCTGCCCATGCTCCACTATGGTATGCGTGTCTCTCTATGGGTATAGTGGTTGTTCTGCCTGTGCTGTTGTACACCAATGCCCTGGCCTGTGCACACATGTGCGCACTGTGATGGACTGTGTGCAGTATGGCACTGTCTGGTGGTGTGTTCTATGCAGTACCGGAACTGCAGCATGTGACATGGTACCACAGTCATGCTGTGCCCTGCAGACAGCATCTCTGTGCTCCTGCACATAGTGTGTTGCTTGGCAGAAGGTATGTCTTCTGCATGCTGTGTTGCATGCTGCCATGTGTGTCACTGGGTGCTACGTTTATTACCTCCCTTTGGATTGTGGTCTTGACATTTGTGTGGTGTGATGAGTACATTTGGGGCTGGTTGTGTGCATGCCAGTAGAAACCACATTCTGACCATAGGAGTGCCTACACCCTGGCTATGTGGGTGTATAGGCTGTGGTCACCAGTTTTAGGCTTGCACTGGCTGTCATGGGCATCAATGGTGTGGTTTGCATGTTGCAGCACTGGTACAGGACCACTGTATACTGTGCATCACACTTATAGTGTTCTTCTCTGTCCACAGTGCAAGGTGATGGCCCCGCAGCAGAGGAATGGTCAGAGGAGGACATTCACCCATCGACATCTGGGCTGCAGAGACCACTGACACAAGTTGCAGAGGGGGTGTCCATGGCCACATTATTTGGCAACATCTACAACAATGAGGATGATGATGACATATTAATTCCCACTGATGATTACCTTTCCACCCTTGCTGCTCTGGGGGGTTTCTCCCAATCAGAACTATGCCTAGGCATGGCAGGCCAGACAGGTGCCAACAGCAGTGGGCTCAATGATGCCTCCTCACAGTCACCCACCAGGCACTCATTGGCTTTGGTACTGGCAGGGTCCTCTGAGAGCCATGCCTCCAATACCAGCATTGCCACCACCATCATTGCCACCCTCACTAAAAGTGCCACAGTTGTGGCAGCCACTTCCACAGGCTCACACACTGCCTGGCTGATGCAACAGGTTTCTGTTGGCGACCATCCTGTTGCCCCTGCTGATAGTAATCATGACATATGGGACACTGTGGACAGTGAGGCAGTGTGGCACACAGCCACACAGGGTGTGAGCCACTTCTGTCCCACTGATTGCCACCACCCACCCACACCCAGTGTCCTGGGTGTCCATGCACCCTAGGGACAGGATGGCTCTGAAGCCCTGCAGCTCCTCTGGTATGTGGTGGACTCGCAGTCCGCCGCACAGCCGGAGCAACATGCCTTCCAGAGGGAGGTTAGATAGGAGATTGCCCACCTTTGGGAGGCAATGCACACAGACCTCATGCTTGCAGACCAGTGTTTGGAGGAGTATCAGACATGATTCCTGAATGCACTCCACCAGGTTTTTGATGACCTCACTGGGGCTGTGGGGGAGGGATGCCTCAGCAGTGTTGCAGCACCAGCGCATGACGTTGGCATGCTGGTAGTGACCCCTGGATGCATCATCTTCACAAAATGGCAGAACAGGGTCGGTAAACACTAATGTAACGCCATCATCCATGTGCAATCCATGGACCGCTGGGTGATGTATGTCCTCAGCTACACCCAGCCCAAGGCATGGATGGGGTTATCCCAGGGTTTCCCCATCCACGCATTCATTGCCTGCCAACTCCCTGGTCCACAGCACTGCCCCTGCTTGCTCATGTAGGGCATCTGTGAGGACCCATGGTGGGAGATGGCATTGATGCTGTGCTTGAATGCCTCACCCTTCCCCACCTGCATCCATCATGAGCACATTATTGTACATTCACACATCCCACCACACTCCCTTCCCCACCAGTGTGCCATGCTTTCTTTTTGTTTTGTACATCTTATTACCATTGTGTTTATGTCACTGTATGTAAATACACTTTTTGACTCAGGTATGTTGTCCATGTTATTTTTAATCACCTGTCCATCCATGTCAGGGTCCCTATGACATTCTTTCTGTGCTCTGGGGACCTCCTGGTCATGCGTGGGTCACACCTATTGAGCTGCTCCACTATCCCCTGGACCTCTGGGTCACTGTCAGTGTGTACCTCAGACTCAGGCAGGTGTATTCCATGGTTTAGCACCATGTTGTGCAACATACAACAGGCTAGGAATGTGCGGCATACCTTCTAAGGGGTATATTGTAGGGCACCACCGGAAAGGTCCAGGCATCTAAATCTCATTTTCTGCATGCCAAAGACATGCTCGATTATATTCCTTGTTACAATGTGTGCTTTATTGTACCTCTCCTCGGACACATTTGCAGGTCAGAGGACTGGGGTTAGGAGCCAGGGTCTCAAGGAATAGGCACTGTCCCCTGTGGAAACATTAACACATTAGCAGGTGTGTACTGTGTCACTCACCCTGACCAGTTTGCAGACCCTACTGCTTGGGTAGTCCTGTTTACCTGTACACCCTCCCCCCCACCTCCCTTCTCTGCTGTATTGTGACACTATCCCACCATTGGGTGGATTGTGGTTGTGCCTGCTGCAGGTATTCACCGACAAGGTGTCCACTGGATATTAGGCCAGCTTCAAATGCCTAGCACAGCTGGTACTGGTGCCAAATAACGGTGTCGTGGCACTGCTGGGAAACTATGCAAAGACTTTGATGACGCACCCAGCTGCATCACACACCACCTGGCAATTAATGGAGTGGTAGCCCTTCCAGTTGAGGAAGTTGTTTCCTACTTCACCAGGTTGTGCACAGATGGCAGCATGGGTGCAGTCAGTGGAACCAAGTAATGCTAGTAGGTGCCCAATGCAATAGAATTGATGCATTGTTTCTCTGCACTCCACCGTCATGCTGGGGAATACAATGAATTCACCAAAATATGGCAGCAGGGCATCTAGGAATAGGGTCAGGAGGCATGATGTGGCAGACTGCAACACGCCAATGGTATCCCCAACCAGTGTCTGGAAGGACCTGGTGGATAGAAAGCACATCGCAGCTGTCACTGTTTCTTTGACTGACATGGCATGGCTACTTTGGGTGATAGACTGCAGCTGCTCATGCAGGAGCTCATGAAGCTGCCTCAGCAGAACCCTGCTTAGTCTGTATTGGCCCACAAGGTGATCATCTGTGAGTGTTTCAAAAGATACTTGGGCCAAGTACATGCTGTGTGCAGCATATCTCCTCCTTGGCCTACGGAATGGCACAGGGTGGGCTTGTTCCCTCTCATTCTTTTCCATCACAGCTGCTATCAGGTAGAGCATCACAAGGTTATTGCCAACTGCCATGTTGCCCCCTGCTGTGTCCATGTCCCCTCTGTGGTTTGCCCAGGGTTAAGACTACTTTTTTATAGGCGGTAAATAGTGCCACACTACGTGTTGTGCTAAAACACATTACATGGCTCGGCTCAGCCGACATGGGGTTGTTAGAGATTCCAAGAGTGAGTTTAAAATCTTCAGGCAGCAGAGCATTTTCTCACGCTACACCCACTCTTTGGAATTCTCTACCACGCCGGTTACGGGAGTGCACCTCCGTGGAGATATTCAAGAAAGATTTGAAATCATATTTATGGAAAATGGCCTTCTTAGATAATTAAGTTATCTTTAGTATGATTGGAATTTTACTATAATTTATTATGCTTTTATGGTGTATTTTTATACATGTTTTGAAGATTGGTATTCTGGAATTTGAATTTATGATTTTACAATGTTCAGCACCTTGACACACTGAAAGGCGCTATATAAATAAAATTATTTATTTATTTATATTGTTGCACCCATATTCATGCCCCTGCCCCTCACTTTGCTTCTTGCATACATCATTTTTTAGCACCAGCGCTATCACGTTACATGGCATTATTTGGCCTTTTGAATATGGTAGCCCAGTACAAATGTGGTGCAATCATGGCAAAATTGGTTTGCTCTGACAGTCCGGTGGTGCTGAGAGTTGAGGCACTGAACGCCACACCTTGTCCCATGTCAGTGACCTGGGTTTGGGAATGGACTCAGGCTGCCTGGGGATGGAAGGGAAAGGGGAGGATTGAGCATCCAGAGAACTGCTCTCCTTTCCTGCACTAGCATCCCCTGGTGGAGACTGAGGGAACAGTGATCAGCGCACCCATTGTCGGGGTCAGGAGCAGCAGACGACCTGTGGGCATGCACAGGAGTGTGCGTGTGCCATGCTGGACATCATTGCACGTCCACTCCCAGGGGGAATTACAGCCTACAATCTCCCTCCCTGTAGCAGCATGAAGCTGCCAACAGTCAACCGGGTCCTGGTGCCGAACAAAGCCTGACAGGCTGTGGTGTGGGATCTAAGGGTGATGTGGTCTCCTTCCTGGTTCCTCGCTGCCAGGGAGGCCCCTCTGTAGGAAGCAAGCTATGGTCTTCCTCACTTCATTGGTCATGGTAGAGGCCAGCACCACTAGAATCACATTGAGTGACTGCATAAATGGTTAAAGGGGAATGTACCCCAGCTGTAGTGAGTGTAAAAATAAAGTCTACAAAAAAAAAAAAGAATCGGTTGCTCTCGGTGCAAAGTTTTGAATATTGGGCCCATGTTGTGCATAAATTCAGTTATGAAAATCTTGAAAAAATATAATTATGCATTCACCAACATAACCTTTGATTGTCCTAATAATTTAAAATCTACATATTATTCAGTAAAGCCACATGTCAAAGAATCATCCATGGACCACTTGACTTTTTCAAGATGTGAGAGTGCCCTAGAGAAGCTCTAACAAACAAGCAAGAAGGAGAGGTGGAGCAACAATGGGGAAACATCAAAACTGCCGTCATAGAGGCAACAAGGCTTTGTGTGAAGCAAATAAACAAATCAAAACAAAAGAAAAAGTCACTATGGTTCTTAAAAGAGGTGGCGGGGAAGGTTAGGGAGAAAAAGATAGCATTTAGGAAGTATAAGGATACACAGAAGGAGCAGGACAGAGAACTGTACCAGTTAAGGCAGAAGAAAGCAGGGAGAGAAATCAGAATAGCAAAGGCCCAAACACAGCAAAAGATAGCCAGCTTGGTTAAGAAAGGGAATAAAACCTTTTATAGGTACATCAGGGAGTATAGAAAGAAAAAGTGAGGGATAGTGAGGCTGAATTGAATGGACAGTGGGTGGGCAGAGAGGGACAGTGAAAAAGCAGGGATACTGAATGAATAGTTCTGGTCAGTATTCACAAAAGAGGAGGAGGGGGAGGTTCCTAATCCAATTAACAGAAGCACTTTGGATAGGGGGATTGATCCTAGTCCTTTCACAGAACAAAGAGTTCTGAAAGAACTCCTAAAACTGAAAGTGGACTAAGCAGTGGGATCTGACAGAATTCACCCCAGAATTCTAAAAGAATTAAGGGGAGAACTAGTGACACAACTGACTACCCTTTTTAACAAATCATAGAAGGATGGTGTGGTACCTGAGGACTGGAGGAAGGCAGATTTGATTCCCTGTCACAGAAGTGGGAGCAAGACAGAGGCAGGCAACTACAGGCCTGTCAGTTTGACCTCTGTGTTAGGGAAAGTGATGGAATCGCTTCTGAAGGAAAGAATTATTGAGTACCTAGAGGCCAGTGGGCACAGGACCCAAGGCAGCATGGGTTCACAGTGGGAAGTTCATGTCAGATGAAGCTAATCAATTTCTTTGACTGGGTGACCAAAGTAATAGACTAGGGAGGGGCTGTGGACATGGCCTACCTAGACTTTAGCAAGGAATTTGACACATTCCCACACAAAAGATTAATAAACAAATTAGCCAGCCTGGGAGTGGGTCTCAGGGTGGTAGTCTGGGTAAAACACTGCCTGGACAACAGGACAAGAGAAGGTAATTGTAAAGGGAGTCCACTCTGAAGAAAGGGGGGGGGTTACTAGTGGGGTACCCTAGGGTTCAGTACTGGGTCCAGTCCTTTTTAATGTCTTTATAAGTGACATTGCAGAGGGACTGGAAGGAAAGTATGCCTCTTTGCAGATGACACAAAGATCTGCAACAGGGTTGATACACAAGGAGGCGTAGAAAGGATGAGAAGGGACTTGGCAAGGTTGGAAGAATGGTCAGAAGTATGGCAGCTTGGATTCAATGCAAAGAAGGGCAAAATAATGCACCTGGGAGACAAAAACCCAGGGGAAGAGTACACAATGGGGGGAAGGTAGTAACAACAATAAAAATGGAAAGGGACCTGGGGGTAATTATATCAGATGACCTTAAGGTTGGTAAGCAATGTGAGAAGGCAGTAGGGAGAGCTGGGGGTATACTGGGATGTATAGGGAGAGGCATCACCAGCAGAAAACAGGAAGCTGTTATCCCTCTGTACAGACAGTTGGTGAGACCCCATCTGGAGTACTGTGTCCAGTTCTAAAGATCCCATCTCCCCAAGGACATAGACAGGATGGAGGCAGTCCAGAGGAGGGCAACTAAAATGGTGCAGGGTCTGCAAGAGTAGCCATATGAGGAGAGACAAAAGGAGTTTAATATGTATACCCTTGAGGAAAGGAGGGAGAGGGGGGACATGATAGAAACTTTCAAGTACCTCAGTGGAATCAACAAAGTCCAAGAGGGTAGCATCTTTCAGTAAAAGAGATGTGCAAGAACAAGGGGACACAATTTGAAGATAGAGGGGGGGGGATGGCTCAGGGGCAATGTGAGGAAATATTTTTTCACAGAGAGGATGGTGGATGCATGGAGCAGCATTCCTGAAAAGGTTTTGGGGTCTAAAACTGTGGAAGAATTCAAGAATGCATGGGACAGACATTAAGCAATTCTTGTGGGGGTAGGAAGAAATAGGCTCTTGGTTAGCTAGGATCTGCAGCTTTTTTTTTTACACTTGTCAAGGTGTGTGAGCCAGGAAGGGCTGTCCCCCATCATATTTTTTTTGTTGTAACAGGAGAGACACACTTAGCTGAAAACATGTTTACACGTGCAACCTGGGAGCACAAGGAAGTTAAATGACTTGCTCAGAGTAACACAGTATGCAAGGGGGGTGGTGGTGGGATTCAAACCCAGCTCTCCAGATTTGCAGCTCAGAGCCTTAAACGACTGTGCTATACTACCTCCTATCCTATCCTGTAAGTAGGGAAATGGGCAGACTAGATGGGCCAAGCGGTCCTGCTCCCCAACACACTCACTCACACAAAGATAGATATTCAATTTTTCTAACAAACATTTCTAATCAAAAATGTTTCATAAATGTAATCGAGGCAGCAAGCTTGATCTAGGCTGAAACCTAATTGGTTATACCAATTAGTATATTGAATGGGCCAAATACATTGTCAGGATGCAAGCTTAGTACACACAATTATTGATCCACAGGGAGCCTCTTTATAATATCCAAGTGTTAAATCTTCCTCTGTGGGTTGCAGTCAATAACTAACCCTGATAAACTAATGCAACAAGAAAAGACCTATGATTTGCTTTGGATCTAATCACAAAACTCTTTCATGCTTAGGAGCTACCAATGGTTCAAAATAAGAACATTTTATATTTCATTTTTACATTTTTTTTAAACAGAGCTAGTACTCATTAAATGCCCAGTAAACTAGATTCCTTGAATTATGCATGTCAGGAAAAGTGCAGGCATACAGCGGGTTTCCCCAGTCTCCTTCAATAGTGCTTCACCACTGCTCCCCTGCAAAGTAAGAGAATTATTTAGTTTCTATTTTTATATGATAACTGGGGAGTATTTTCCCATAGGGAAGCCCAGTTATAATTACCATTATAACCAGCTGGTTAAATGACCAACACGTGCTGGATGTACCTCGCTCCATGAATGCACCCATTGCGTTCTTGCCTTCCTTGTGCGCACACTTCATCAGAGCTCAGTATACACACTTGAACTCCACAGTAAGTGTTTTACAATCACAAACTTGTTTTCATTCATTTCCTATTTTTATTAAACTCAGCTGTATTGCACAAGTACAAGTCACAAGCGGTACAGTAATTCAGTTCTTTTCTGCATACTTTGTACTTTTGGGAAATCACGAACAAAGTAAAAATAAAAGGTAAAAAAGTAAACCATGCTTCAACCCAACCACAGCTATTGAGATATATATTAGTTTCAATTTATATAATTTCTGTGGCAAAAGAATGCCCCACAGCAGCTATGTAAAACAAGACACGGGGTAGTGTGTCAAACTCAGTTTTACACACACCCTCAGTGTTGGACAATTGTATAAACCCCCTGAGCCTCACTTTCAGGGTTTATGTAGCATCCAGCTTCTCTGATGCTTGTAAAATCTTTGACTAATTTTTATTTTGCTGCAGCCTGCGATTCATCAGGGCATGATGGAGGAGAGAGGAGGGTGCCAGCATTGATGTGGGTATATAATCATAAATATAATGTTTTTGGGAAGTCGGAGGGGTGCCCTTTCAGCACAGAGGGTGAGCCTTTCTTTTTTTTTTGAAGTTTCAGTGAATTTTGTGAATTGTGCTTTTCCACAAATTCATACCAGTGTCACAGACAAATAAAAACCTTTACAACATCTCAAGTTGTAAGTACTATTTTAAAATTCTGTGATGTAGTTTTTGTCCTTGCACTGGTCTTCCACTGTTGTCACAATGCAACTGTGTTCTACTGCAGATTTGTGTGGCTGAAAGGGATGTAAACTACCCCCTCAATTCTAAAATGTTACTTAACAGCAGAGTCTAAATCAGAAACACCCAATGTGATTGATAACATCCTGCATATATAGAACAATAACAAAATTGTATTCAATTCTTAAAAAATACAGCTTCTACCTGCAAAGGGATTTACAGGTTCAACGCAGTTCTCCTTTAAACAAGCAGCTGAAATGGATTGCTTCATAATAAGGAGGTACATGATGGGTAGATGTTTGATACAGGATATATCTAAATGAGTGGCAAATGAGCTAAGGGAATCTCATGAGTGGCAGAGTGTAGTGGAGCCATGAGTGATGGTTCCCCTTACTTATTTGCCAAGAGTTCAGATATATCCTGTATCACACACCTACCCATCATGTATGCATTTTATACAATAGGGCTCTTCTGTTCTCTATGTGATTTTATGGTGTTATTGTATTTCTTCATGTGATATTTTTGTGGTTTGTGGGTGCTTTTTGGTTATGCGGTGCTGTTCCAAGGGTGATTTATTTTTTATGAATGGGGTGCTATATTGGGCTGTTTTGGTTATGTTCGATTTCTCTCGTTTTTCAGTTGGGATTTGTGATTGGATGGGTGATATGTGTTGTGATTGGGTGGTTGTACTTTGGATAATTTCTGATTGGTTTGTGTGGTTTTGTTTGCGAGGTTTCAGTATGGCATGTTATTCGAGTTAGCTTGCTTGATCGGAGAGATGTTTTTTGGTATGTGCAATTATTTATTTGATTATGTGCTTATTTTCAATTACTGCAGCTGTGTATTTCTTTTTGTGAAGGTTAATTTTATTTTGTGCTGCTATATTTGCATGGAAGTGTGTTTATTTCAATGTACTTCACTGGGGCAGTGCAGTTAATTTTATCTGGGCCAGTTTTCTTGTGCTGCATTTCAGGTACACTGTGTTACTGTCTTGTGTGTTTGTTGACTCCATTTGAGTGAGTGGTGTCGGCAGGACGAGGATTTAATGTTAAGACCTTCTTATAGCTAAACATTTTCAGGTGCTGTTAATTTTGTTGTTTCCTTTCAGGAAAGTAGTTTGGGTTTGTGGGTTTGATGACATGGTCACTGAAGTGATACCTGTTGGTGACATGTACACTGTCTGTATATCTGGTAGTTATTTTCATGGTGTATACATTACAGTTCATTTATTACACCTTAGTGCTGGTACATGGATTTACTTAATGACATCATCTCACCCCTTGTGTGTAACAGAGCAGAGACATACTGTGAATTGCCTCATAAGTTGGTCACCGAGTAAGCCAATGATGAATGATCTCAGTAGTAAATGGGTATGGTCAGGACGTTTTTTTTTTTTTACAAACAAGATAAAGTAAGAGGTAGTCTGGGACCATGGCAGTATATCCACTGTGCTGTACAGTATATTTAGGTATTATGGGATTCTTTGTTAAAGAGAGATCCTAATAAAGTGCAAACACTCCAGTCTGGAACTACCTTTCTGTCTTTAACTATAGGCATGTCAAGCCAAGTTTGTCTATATAATGCTCTTTCTCTATAGGGCTCAGAGCACTGTGTCATGCAGTAAATCACAGCACAGAGTTTATTAGTTTGCAAGAGATATAAACAAGGCCACTGATTTACGGTGATTAAAACAATTAAATTCCGTTTTCAAGACTTAAGATTCCGGAATTTCACCGGTGATTGTTACTCTAATTTCCGGATTTTACCGGGATTCTGTTATCATTCTTGAAGTATGTGAATAAATAATCAGAATTAAACAAGGCTTAATATACAGAGCATTAAATAAAGCAAACTGAAATTAGTACAGGAAGGAATTAAATGAAAAACATACTTTTTTTATAGATTTACTGATCTGATAGAAAATGCCAGATTCCATGAAATCTTCGTTTTAACCGGTTTTCAGGCAGCCCTAATTCCGGAATTTTACCGGATTTTCCGGTAAAAACCGAAAAACAGTGGCCTTGGATATAAAGCATAATGAGGTAGATGACTAAAAAAGATAAATATAATTCAATAAGATTAAAATTAAAATCACCAAGAAACTCAAATTCTACTAAAAATGATACGTTTTCAGCCCCTTTTTATATGCCTCCACAGAGAAAGCAGATCACAAGCCTGGGGAAAGGGCATTCTTGAACAGTCGCAAAACCACCAGAAAAGCCCTAATCCCAGATTGTCTCAGACATGAACTTGAAACAGCACACCCCCCTCAGTGGAACAGAGGAGCTGGCCCACATTATAGCAACCCAAGAGGTCTTTCCGGTAGGTGGGCCTATTCTGTGTAGGGCATTGAAAGTTTATTAAGCAACATTATAAGTGACATGCCACTAGAATGACAGCCAGTGCTTTTCATATAGGACAAGTGTAATCAGCCCAGAAAGAGGAACTCCAGCAATCAGCCAGGCTGCAGCATACTTGATCAGCTGCAGATGATATGTTAGCTCTGCTGGTTAGCCATAAGTAAAGAGCATTGCAGTTCTTGAGACTTGTTGTAGCAAAAGCATGTACTAGGATCAGCGGATCCTTGTAACCAAACAGGGTTCAATTTGGGTTACAGTCCTTATTTTTTATCATATCATATTTTCTTCACACTTCACCTTGATGGCCCCATCTGACCGACCCTTCCAGCCCCGCGTGCCCTGGAATTGTCGGGGCTTACCTTACACCTGGCCCACGAGTGGTGCCTGCAGGGAGTCAGTTGCCATCCTGCCACTGGTGATGTTTTCTCCTCCAATTTTCTCCCAAGGGCCCCGGGACGCCAGGAGTAGGTACGTATGTGTGCGGAGGCATGCATTAGTCCCACAGTCCCAGTAACATCCCTTTTCCTCCCACCCCATTGGACTAGCACCTGGCTCCTCTCTTGACCTGTGCTGTCCCCAGCCACCACCAGGTGGCAGCCATTTTCCGGGAGTCACCACCCCACCTCCCCGGAGAGGACAGCTTGCCTGTCAGCAGCTCTATCCAGCTGTGCCCTCCCTACCCGCTGCAGGCCTCTGAAGGCCCCCGGCTCATTCCTGAACCCGGGTCACCGGCATGCTGTGAGGTTAGGAATCCAGCGCCTTAGCCATAAGCTCCACCAGGCCGACCTTGGGTTACATTCCTTAATTGAAAAACAAAAAAACAGACTGTCACTGCCACCTGATGTTCGAGTGACAGCTTATAGTCCAGGATGAACCCAGATTCTTCACCCTATACGTGTCTTGCAGTCACCTACCATTTAGAGATAGCTACCTGATCAACTGGCTACTCATTTCTGACCTATCAGGACCTGGTTCCACCAGTAACACCTTTTGTCTTGTCTGGATTTAAGCTCAGCTACTGGATACCATCCAGCGAGAATTTTGATACAGCTATCAATCACTCACATAGACCACATTGGACCTGTCTGGTGTAAATGACAGGTAAAGCTAAGAATCCTCTGTGTACTGAAACAGTGAAACTCCAACTTACATAATGTAGCACCTAGTGATCTCACCTAATGGCAACATGCACACACAAATAACAAGAAGGGATAAAAGAGGCCCCTGTGACACCCCACAATGTATTGCACCAGGCTGCAAGGAACAAATACCTAAGACAATCTGCTTTGATCTGCTGGATAGGAAGGACTCAAATCATGTATAATTTATCCCAGAGAGTACCCTCTACTGCCACAGACACCTCATCAAAATCCCATGTCTAATTCTGAACAAAGATTTAGGAGAATAAGTAATGCACATTCCCCTTTATCTCTCACCAGGAAAAGGTCATTAAGTACTCTCACAGGCATGGTTCATGTGCTGTGTTAAGGGTCGAACCTAGGTTGAAATGGTTCATGTGTGTTATATGCCATGAAACATACCTCAAGCTGAACTGCAACTATTTTCTTGATTACCTTCCATAAAAATGAGAAGTTAGATACAGGCTTGTAACTAGCCAGGAGATCAGATCCCTGAGATGACTTCTTGAGGAGGGGTTTCACCACCACTGTTTTCAGTATAAAGGAGAAACAGCCCTTCCCAAGGGAACACCAAACAGTTCTGGCAAATATCATACCTATGGCTTCTTGACAGTCCAAAAACATCCAGGTCGGAGCCGGGGACAAATATACAGGAAGTCAGTTGCAACCTAAAGATCACCCCGAGTGCATTTTCACTGACACTAGGTAAAACTCACTGTGAGCCCACAAAGATCCTTCGGACATCAACAGCTCAGCTCCTCTGGCCTGTGACAAGCCCTTTGTAGAAACATCAGCCTGAATTGAGGACACTCTGTCCAAGAAGATAAGAGCAAATTCCTGGCGGGTGTCTGCTGAAATCACACCACCAGGCTGCAGACAAGGTGAATGCAGCAATCTGTTTACAGTTCAACAGAGTTGGGCCAGACAGGTCTTACTTGAGACAATCACTCATGACTGGAACTCTGGCTTTCTCAGGTTGATTTCCCTCTGATATTACCAGTAATGGGCTCCCAGAGCCAGCTTGTCAACCATCGAGTGGGACCTCATCCAAAAATATTCAACCTTCACCCTTTTACCTTGAACTGATGCAACTCATAATTACATCATGGTGAGCTATATCACAAGGTCATTAGGCAGACATGGATTGGTGTGAGTGTGTCTCCCTCAGAACTGGTTAAATTGTCACTGTCAGGGACCTACTCATCCACTCACATGCTATTACCATACTTAAGATGTCCAGCTCTGCTAGGAACATCTCTCACTTTAGGTTACCAGATCTTCTCCATGGGGGGGAGGGGAGTTATGAATGGCCTCACCACTGAACAACATGGCATAATGATCCAAACAACTTACTAAATCAAACCTGACATTGAACTATCAAGATCCAATAAGAGAACAAGATCCAAGGTGTAGCCAAGTTCATGTCACAGTTGAAACTGCCTGAGTAAGGCCAAGCAATGACGCCAGCAGGAGGAACTGCTGAGCAAATTGTGAGGTCTCGACATCCACCCAGGCACTGGAGTCCCCCAATATTAAATTGCTGGTGGAGTCCAATACCAGGTGGACCTCAGTATCCACAAATTCATGTAGGAACTCCTGTTCCCATCCTAACTGACAGTTCACATTCAAGCAACCTCAATTCCCCAGACGGTATGCTGTGAGTCCCAGATGAGATGTAAAACAGATGGCTACCATCTCCCATGGTTCTGCCTCATGCAGTGCATCATGGAGAAACTCATTAGGCTAGCTGCCTTCAGGACCAACTTACTATCATCACCAAACCAGATCTTAGTGATGAAACCAGGTCCACTGAAGAATCATTGATGAAATCCCACATTGCTACAGTCTTATTCCTCAGGAATCTGGTACTAAATATAATTTCTCAGAGGTAATGGCATGGTTAGCAGGTCCCTTAACTACTTTTCCTCTGCTAATGGAGGACTTCCTTGCCATGAGGACAAGGTAGCAGAGATCTCATCCTCAATCATTTTAATCCTGGGGTACCTATGTGGCCTTATACTCCAAATCTGGCCATCCCAGTCACTCCTCTTGGATCATGCCCATGACTAATGCTGCATCTTCTAAGTACCCAGATACACTGCACTAGTTAAAGACCACCACATGGATAGTTAGGGTCACAAAGAGATGCAGCTGATATAGCAATTCTGGGGAGTAGGGGGGCATGGGGCCCGTGTCTCAGGAAATGTTTAAGCAGGTTAAAATTAGGAAAGCTAAGACACCTATAAATCACTCCACTAAAGCTCATATCCCTTAGACCCACCCATAACAATACCACTGACCCCAATAAAATGGACCACAACACAAACCACTCTAACCTCCAAAATTCCCTCCTTCAGTAAACCCCACAGCAAAACCCAAGCTTCCCCATAATCATCCAGCAGAAAAACCTTATCTAATTACAATAAACTACTCAGACACCCCCGTAAACTATTATACATAAGTATAACTATAGGCATGAACTACAACAATACATAATAATAAAAGATCAGTAACAGCTAAGAACACAACTGGATGGAGGTCTGTGCCCTTCTTAAAATACCGTAAAATTTCCTTCTTGATCAGTTCATTGCTTCCAGTAATTAAATCCATGACATAAAGCAACAATAAGTCACAAAAGTGTGCCCATTGTGTTGTGATAATGCACACTTAGGAGTATAGTATGATATAAGCTGTAGGCTAAGTGCAGTCAGCCTCTGAAAGTGCATTTATCAACACACAGCCAACATTCTGAAGTGTCTTACAGTGCTTATGAAATGTTGCCTGGGTAAATGTGTGGGAAAAATATTAGTCAACTTGCAAAAAAATCATTAATAAGAAAATTATGAAGAAATAATGTAAAAATAGTTGTTTTTCAATATGTAAACCAATGTACTATAGTAAAAGGCAGGGGTCATTGGATGGTACTAGATGAATAGCCTATCAGAGCAGATTTAGATTAATGCTCTCATCGTGACTTGCACCAATGGCAACATGCAAGTGTTCAGGGAGCTGTATTTCCATGGTTGTTCATGGATATTTTTTAACTCATCAGCTATGTTGTGGACCTTCCCACCTCCCATTATAAAACTGACTAGTTGTCATCAACCAACTTGATGTACATACCGTATGCCCTTAAAAATAAAAACATGTTTTTCCTACCCCCTAAATGCTCAAAGCCCATAGGCCAAGCAGGGTTCTCTTTCAAGCACCCTTGCCTCTGGAACAATTTACCTGCTGCAGTGTGATCTGTCACCTCTCATTCTGCTTTTGAGAGCAACTGGGTATCATTGTCAGCCCCATCTTCTCTTGTTTCTATTGAACTACAGCACACTATATGTGTATACCCCCTGTAGCTCATCACCTTAACTATAATTAAAAGGCTATGCCTAGAGTTCAGAGGGTGGGAGATGCAGACACCCCCTCCCCCCACATGAGCTATTTAAGCTAGTGTCCATCAGCCTCATTTGGAAGCACTATTTCTTTGCTGCAGCTGGAGGCTTTGCTGGGGCTCTGCCTTCCCTTTTCACCCCTGTGGCTGTCTGAAGCTTTCCTCTGTGCTTTTGGGCTTTTAATTTGGTTTGCACCTTCAGTGGCTTTCCAGGTTAGTATTCTATTGTTCTGCCTTTCCTGGCTGTAACTTGTGTTTCTTTTATTTCTGTCAGTCAACTACTCCTGCAGCACTCATGTCCTCATGTAACTGATGTGTTTTGCTAGTTTCCACAAGATGTTTTACCTATATCATTCTGCTGTTTTGGCTTGTGCTGTCTCAGTATTTTAAATGTGCTGTTCATAGAAAATCACATGTATACCTACCCTAGTTTCCCAGCTTTCCTCCTCAATTAATGTCACCTGGCTTCCTAGTAAGGAAGCCACTTCCACTCCTGCTGTGTCACTTCATGAGGTAGTACAGTCAAAATCTGTAAAAACATACAGTATATTGTGTAGTATTTTGATTGATTTCTATATGTAGTCCTGATGTGTTCTTCCCCTTTGTTTGCTATTAGGAGTTTTTTTTTAATTAGCTGCTAATTATATGGTAGTTTTATGGCCCTTGGGGAGCACCATCTCAGCAAGGTTTATTGTGCTTCTTTTTCCTACACTGCATCCTGTTCCAAGTGATGGTGTTTGGGCAGGGGGAGGCAGGGTGCAGTAGCCCTGATTCTTTAGGCAGGGGATAGAGGCAGCAGGGTGCACAATTCATGACCATGTGGGAAGGCAGGGGGCTTGTGGGGCAGAGGACTGGTAGCAGTAAACTGCATCTGCCTCAGCTGTGGGGCAGAGACACAGTGCATCTGGATGCCATATAGTGTTTCTAGTTATACAGATTGTTACACAAGGTCCCTGTGAATAATATACTACCCCCATTATTGGATGGTGTGGATGGTCTTAGCCAGGAAGAAAGATACATTGTATACAATATGCACGACATTGCTAAGGCATTTACAGACTCTAAAGAGAAGATTAACGCACTCATTGCACAGAATAACAAAGAAGTAGATAAACAATACATTGCTAGAGAAATTCTCTGCTCTGCTCTGCCTATGGCTCATACATTATCACTACCATCAACAGTCTCTTCCATGAGCTAGAATCTTGAAGAATCCCTGATATCATACATGACAGATGCATTTCCAAATGGTATTGTCCACAATGTAAAACCCCTGGCTGTATTGCTATGTGTATGCAACAATCTTTAACTATTCCTCTCTCTACAGCTAGAAACCTGGCTTTTGTGACCAGACACCCTAATACTGGTCCTTGTTTTACTTCTAAGAAATGTTCTATAAGAGATACTATGTTTGTTTCTTGTACTGTCTCTTTACCACACTTTGATCCCACTACAGCTTTGTTCAATAAGCTGGCACTGGTACATTCCACTGGGCACCTTGATGAAGACATCTACAGAGAATGACTGGATCTACCCCCTTTTCTGGTTTTCCATCTTTTCCTGGATGCCTGGGTCATTCCGCACAGACTGCTGTGCGAAGAAACAATATATTTACTTGTGTTGATGTGATGTATTTGATGTTATTCAACCTGTATGTGGTTATTCTCCAGATAGCATTGACTGGACTTTTTCCATGGACGATGACATCAGCACAAATGGCACAGATTTCTCAGACTCAACATTGGCTCCGGATAAACTCTACCGATCTTATTGTAAGTAGGTTCATTGCCTGTCAACACAGATTTCCAAGATGACCTACACCTGCCCAGTACAGTTGCAAAAATGGAGACTCCCCACTGTTAGATCTCAGTATAATTCTGATAGAGAGTATTGCGTGGTTACTAATCTCAAAAGCTATACTTATGTGTCTGAATCATGTTTTATTGATACCCCCAATTTCTGTTTTGTCCCACACCAGAAAACTGTTATTGGACATACCGTTATAACCCCAGTCCCCCTTATCGATACAGATATCATTGATGGTAAACACGATTATCTGCTCACACTTTCTGAACATTTACCATATTTTATTGTACGCATAGATCCGCTTACACTTACATTAAAATCACTTTTAGACAAGAAAGATACACACCTCATCCACATCAGCAATAATATGACCAAGGCCAGTGAAGCTGTCCTTTCATTAATTAATGATGGTGATATGAATGATGCATTAACTAACACCTGGATAGAAATTACTTTTAAAGGTCTTGTTATTATACAAGCATTTTTGATATTTTTCTTGATTATTATGCTATTCTGCCTACAGTGCACACTGCACCAACACCATGAGCAGTTCGAGTTCCTTTACAAAGCTCGCGCATCGGGTATGTAAACAACCACTGCTCCCTGACCTTTCCCCAAATTTACCTGTGTTGCTCTTGGAGGAAACAAGGGGGGAATGTTACAAGAGGTCCCTGCACCCTTATTGGTACCCTCAGAGGTACACCGTAGACAGCTAGTGCTTAGGTATATGTTGTACTAACATATAGGGCTAAGGGCATCTACCGTATAAGAGTAGATGTCAGGATATGTACGCATGTTATTGTAATACACTTTGCTTGCTAATACATATATTTTCTTCTCTGTATTTTCTGTGTATTTCTTACTTATAAGATGTTAGGACACCTGTGTCCTTGTAATAATTATGATATGTAAGTCGGCATTGACACCTTTCGGTGATTTGTACCACTACACTGAGTTATGTAAAACTCTGTATAAGTAGTCTTTTGTTTCACAAACTGATGACTACTACAAAATTATATAATGGTATCTTGGACCATGGAGCCTCCTCTAATTTAGCCAATAGGGCTCATCTCTGTAACTAGAAATGTTTCTATGTTACAGTAACCATAGTAATTATCATAGGTATATAATGTGAGACACTAAATCTTGTACCTCGGAGATTCCAAGAGACACAAAGAAACCTCAAGGTATACAGAATGCTTAGCACTGGCTCCTGGTTCATATTGGTAAGAACTGTTTAGGACAACTGTGATTTTATCCTTTTGGCGGTAATAAACAAGTTTATTACTCTAATACAATGTGTATGTGATTACTTGCATTCCCAATATTGCCAAGAACCTGAGAGTGAGGTTTAGACCTCCTGACAACATACATGATATATTTTCACACAGAAACCACCAAAGAACTGAAATTTGTTGGTTCAGACAGTACATGTGCTTGATATACTGTAGCAGAGTGTGACAGTTACCTGTTTACCAATCTGAAATGAAAAAATATGTTCTTACATCAATCAATCAATCAATCAAATCTTTATTTATTCAGGTGATCATCATTGAGCAAGGCTCATTTACAAGATGGATCTGATAAGGTCAAGGTTCGAGTTGATGCACAGCAATTACATCACATACTTATGAGACAGTTATACATACAGAAGAAAAGAAAATGTTATTTATAACACAATAATATACAGAGATTTCACATGTTAAAGCTTGGCTAAGAGAAAGTTAAACTAACCTCTACAATATGTACAGTACATACTGTATATATCTCAATGGGGATCATGACAGTCACTCATATAATGAGTACAAGGTGGTTGAAGGGAATATTGGGTGCCATATACTGGCGGTGTCTGACTGGAAGGAATATGCCATTGGAATATGGTTTTGTGAGATGACTATTCTATCTCTAGTGAAAGCAGCTGCATTTCTCTGTGAAGAAGGCTGTACAGTGCTGCTTGAAGGACGTAAATGGAATGATATTGGACAGTTTAAGGGATTTTTGTAGGGTGTTCCATGCTATGGCTAGAGAATAGCTGATTGCTGCCCTCCCTATTTTGGTGTTGAATGTATTTATGAAGACTACATCAAAGACAAACTGTTTCTGTGAATGAACAAAATTTAGATGTATTTAATATTCATTAAACAGCCCTGTGTTATATTTTTAGAAAACAAGTTTTGATTAGAAAGAACTGAGAGCTGTGATGCATACCAGCTGCTATCTCGGAGAGAAAGATTTCTACTGTTTCAATTCAGCATTGGAACTGAAATGATCAGCTTTTTAAAGGAAGAAAATGACAGATTTTAAGCTGATCTAACTAAACACAAACCAGAGACTGGGGGCCCAATTCCAGTTCAAATGTCACAACTCACCGGAGATTATGAGTTTGACAATTGTCGCTATGCCAGGGATGCTATGCCACATTCCAAGAGTGGCAGGGTCCCAGCACTTGCCACATGTGGGTTATGCCATGTGGAGGCATATGCTATGGGCATGGCATAGATGTCCCTCAGGTCACAAGTAGTGGCCAGCTACTTGCAGCTCCCAAAGCCCCCCCACCCTAGAACACCACAGCACACATCAGGGGGCATGGGGTCAGGACAGGTGGCACAGGAGTCTGGGGGGCATGCCCAGGAACAGATCCCTGGTAGTCCCTGACATCTGGGGAGTGGGGGACAGGAGTATACTTGTGAGGGCATCGGGGAACATTGGCGCCATTGCCACAGCACCAAGGGGTGGGCAACTGATGGATAGCACTGTTGGATGCCCCTGAGAGCAGCTCCAGGCTACTCTAACTTAGTGCTGCCAGTGTGGCTCTTAGAATCATGCTAGCAGGTTATGGCAGCCACCCTCTTGGAATAGGGCACAGTTGCTGCCATAACCCACCCTTGTGCCATGTCGTTGTGGGCTGCAGTGTAGTGGGTGACATAACCTACAGTTGCTGTAGCCTGCAACTGATATGGTGCAAGGCACCTCTTGGCTGGCATACTGCATGGCGTAAGTCGCGAGATACACCAAGGGGTTTGGCATATCTCAGCTTACGCAGGCATACCTGGTCTTAGAATTTGGCCCTGGGTTTGTAAAACCTGGAGAGCTCAGAAAACCATTAACTCTACAGAGTGCTGCTCTGATTGGGAATCTGAAACAGCAAGCTACTCCAAAATGATGTCATCGATCTCTAAGCTTAACTGAGAGGACAAAAATAACTCCACTGTTTTCAGCCACTGTAGAGCAAATTAACACATGTTGATTTAAAGAAAACCAAAAAAAACAAACAGCATGAAATGTTCAGGAAATGCTAATCATGACACATTGAGTTGAATTTCAGCTTTTCAAGCTTTTATTAAAAATATGTAAAAACTGTGGCACATGATATTTGATAACAGTTTTGCAGCAGTAAATTGACTCTATACCAGTGCTTTCTGAATCCATGGTCCCAGATACTGTACATCATTGTCACATGGGACATTAGGCATTGTAGGAATGAGAATAGCAATAAATCTTGTTGCGATGGAGATCCCCAGGGGCCATAAAACTACCAAAAAACTAGCAGGCTAATTTAGAAACAACTCCTAGTAATGGACAGAGGGAAGAACACACTAGGACTACACACACAAATTAAAATGCTCTGCACAACATATGTATTTGCAAATTCTGACTGTACTACTCCTTTCAGTTAGTTTTACCCAGTCATTCTGCTTTAGCAGTTATCACCGTTGTCTTAGTGAATACAGCATCCAGCCTTTCCCGCTTTAGGCTGGGTTTTACCAATTTTTTGACATTTGACAGTGGGCTCAGGAAGGGTGAGGATGGTGGAACAGAGGCACACCCAGTCAGTTGTTCCACTCCACAATCCATACACCATTCTGGGGGAGCACAGCTCCCCTATGGATGCACCCACATAGGAGATTAAGAAGGCTGAGGACACCTGTCACAAGGGAGGCCCACAGGAAGGAGGCAGAGGACACCACAAGGAAAGGAAGCAGCTCCTGGTGGGGGACTCAATTATTAGGGGGATAGAACTGGGGGGAACAGGGAAAACTGAAGTAAGGTGCCTGCCTGGTACCATGGCTTGGAGGGACAGGAAGCGCATCCTCAGGATCACGAGAACAGCTACACAGGAGTCTGAGCTGGACATCATTGTCAACCTAGGGACAAATGACTTGGCCCAACATGAGATTAGAGCAGTGCAGAAGGACTTTGTAGAACTGGGGAGGGGCCTAAGACAAGTAGCACACACAGTATCCTTCTCAGAGGTGCTGCCTGTCAATGGCATGAGTGAGGCGAGGGTACTTTGCACCGTGCAGTTTAATGAATGGTTGAAAAAATGGTGTGGAACACAGGGGTTTGGCTTCATTGGTGACTGGGGTTCCACCTGGAGGGACACCAGCCTATACTGGCAGGATGGTCTGCATCTGTCCTGAAAGGGAACAAGTCTTTTGAGCAATCAGTTTAAATGCTTCATTGGCAAGCTTTTAAACTAGTCAAGGGGGGAGGCACTGATAAGCAGTAGGAAAATCCCAGCCTCTCCCTACAAAACAGGGTACTAAATGAGAAAAAGACCAAGGTAGAAAGGTCAGTGGGGGATGCTGCAACTGAAGGTAAAGCCATCAAAAAATGGAAAGCAATGAGTACCAATGCCCGTAGTCTGAGGAACAAACTTCTTGAATTAGTGGCCTTGATGGAGGAGGAACATCTGGATATCGTGGCAGTCACAGAAACATGGTTCACACAAAACCATGACTGGGACGTAAACATACCAGGATACACTATCTATAGGAGGGACAGAGAGGGTAATAGAGGAGGAGGAGGAGGAGGAGTAGCTCTTTACATAAGGGAAGGAATCAAGGCAGCAGAACAAAAGGGAAAACAGGGAGGAGAAGAAGCACTGTGGGTAAATTTGGAGACCGGCAATGGCACCACAATCCACACAGGGGTTGTATACAGACCCCTTCTCAGGGGGAGGAAATGGACAAGGAAATGATAGAAAATATACTTAGGCAGAAAAAGGGGAGATATTGCTGATGGGTGATCTGAATATGCCAGATGTTAACTGGAGTGCAGTTGCAGCAGCCACTTCGAAGAGTGGGGTTATTCTAGATGCCCTACAGGGGGCATGCCTTAGACAACTAGTATTGGAGCCCACTTGAGAGGGAGCAATCTTAGACCTGGTCTCTCTCAAATGGAGATGAAGAGAGGATCACAGATGTAGAAGTGGGTAGCCATCTGGGAACTAGCGACCATCTAACAGTATGGTTCACAATAAACACAGCAATAGAGTCAAGCCATACAAAGGCAAAGGTACTGACTTAGAGGATTGACTTCTACAAATGGGTGAGTGCCTAAGGAATGCAATTAGCAAATGGGCAGGGAAGAAGGGGTGGAAGGACAATGGGGAATAATAAAACTGCCTCTTCACAGAGGTAACTAGCCTTGTGAAGCAAATAAACAAAACTAAACGATGTAAGAAACCACTATGGTTCTCAAAGGAAGTGGCAGTGAAGGTTCAAGAGAAAAAGAAAGCTTTCAGGAAGTACAAGGAATCACAGAAGGAGCAGGACAGAGAACTAAATCAGTTAAAGCAAAAGGAAGCTGGGAAGCAGTCAGAACAGCAAAGGCCCAAACTAAGGAAAAGATAGCCAACTCAGTTAAGAAGGGGGATAAAACCTTTTATAGGTACATCAGGGAGCGAAGGAAGACCAAGGGAGGGATAGTGAGGCTTAATGGGGGCAGAGGGTGACTGTGAAAAGGCAAAGATACTAAACAAATATTTTTGCTCTGTATTTGCAAAGGAAGAGGGGGAGGTACCTAAAACAAACAGTAGAAACACTCTGGATACAGAAGTTGTTACCAGCCCATTCACAGAAGAAAGGGTTCTGAAAGAACTCTTAAAACTGAAGATGGACAAAGCAATGGGGCCTGATGGGATTCATGCCAGAATTCTAAAAGAACTAAGGGTGGAATTAGTGACACCACCACTGACTACCCTGTTTAACAAATCATGGGAGGATGGGGTGGTGCCCGAGGACTGGAGGAGGGCAGATGTGATTCCCCTTCACAAAAGTGGGAGCAAGGCAGAAGCAGAAAACTACAGACCTGTTAGTTTAACCTCGGTGGTAGGGAAAATGATGGAATCACTTCTGAAGGAAAGAATTGTCGAGTATCTAATGGCCAGAGGGGCACAGGACCCAAGGCAGCATGGATTCACAGCAGGAAGGTCATGCCAGACAAATCTGATAGATTTCTTTGACTGGGTGACCAAAGTAGTAGATCAGGGAGGGGCTGTGGACATGGCCTACCTAGACATTAGCAAGGCATTTGACACAGTCCCACACAAAAGATTAATATACAAGTTAGCTAGCCTGGGAGGTCCCAAGATGACAGCCTGGGTAAAAATTGGCTGGAGAATAGGACACAGCAGTAATAGTAAATGGAGTCCACTCTGAAGAAAGGGGGTTACTAGTGGGTACCACAGGGTTCAGTATTAGATCTGGTCCTCTTCAATGTCTTTATAAGTGACATTGCAGAGGGACTGAAGGAAAAGCATGTCTCTTGCAGATGAACAAAGATCTGCAACAGAGTTGATGCACAAGGTGGGGTGGAAAGGATGAGAAGGGACTTGGCAAGGTTAGAGGAATGGTCAAATGTATGGCAGCTTAGATTCAATGCTAAGAAGTGCAAGGTAATGCACCTGGGAAACAAAAACCCAGGGGAAGAGTACACAATGGGGGGTGAGATACTAACAACAACAAAAATGGAAAGGGACCTGGGGGTCGTCATATCAGATGACCTAAAGGTGGGCAAGCAATGTGAGAGGGCAGCAAGGAGGACTGGGGAGATACTGGGATGCATAGGGAGAGGCATCACCAGTAGAAAACAGGAAGTTATTATCCCTCTGTACAGACAGCTGGTCAGACCCCATCTGGAGTACTGTGTGCAGTTCTGAGACCCAGTCTCGCAAAGACATAGACAGGATGGAAGCTGTCCAGAGGAGGGTATCTAAAATGGCAGGGTCTGCACTGGAAGACATATGAAGAGACTTAAGGAGCTTAATATGTATAGCCTCAAGGAAAGGAGGGAGAGGGGGACATGATAGAAACTTCAAGTACCTCAAGGGAATCAACAAAGTCCAAGAGGGTAGCATCTTTCAAAAAACAGGTGTACAAGAACAAGGGGCACAATTTGAAGATAGAGGGGAGGCTCAGAGGTAATTTAGAAAGTGTTTTTCACAGAGAGGGTTGTGGATGCATGGAACGGCCTTCCAGAGGAGGTTGTGAGTCAAAAACAGTGGTGGAATTCAAGCATGCATGGGACAGTCATAAGGCAATTCTAGGGGGTGGGGGTAGAAAGAAGTAGGCTGCTGATTAACTAGGATCTGCAGCTTATCCAGTAGGCAGGGAAATGGGCAGACTGGATGGGCCAAGCGGTCCTTATCTGCCATCAAATTCTATGTTTCTATGTTTCTATTTGATGTACATTCAATTTCCAGAACCGTTTATTCAATACAATCTCCATTAATATGAGTCATTCCATCAGTCAGAATCTTGCCACGGGGATTGCCCTGTGGGTAGGCATGTTTTTGCTCCCCTTGAAGTCTGCATCTTGAGTGTGAGTCCCTTGTCTCATCTTCCTCTGTATGCTGCTTTTCTCCTGTGGTGCATCCTGGCAGTCCCACAGGGTGGTAAAGCCCAACGCTCCAAGAGAAGCTTTAGCTGTGCCCCTCATGGTGTAGCATTTAAGACTTCTGCTGCCAGAGAATGGAGTCCAAAGCCAAGAGAGGTTCCTTTAGCTGTGCAGATCATGTCAACAGCACCCTGAAAGCTAGTCTTCCTGCACCTGCCTAACATCCACCTAGCCTCATTTCACATCCCCTTTCTTTAGTTTGTAGACAAGATCTAGAAAAGTCACCCGTATGGTGAGGGGAGCAAAGTCCAGTAAAGAGCAGCGGCTGGCACAGGGGATACATGGAGGGGAAAAGGGGTTCTTCCAGTACATTGGGGAGTGGAGAAAAACTAAGGGCCATCTCAGCAGATTGAGATCAGAAGGAGGGTGGGTGGAAGAGGCGAGGGACCAGGCAGAGGTATTTAACTAGTACTTTGCCTCTGTGTTCACTAGGGAGGGGGATGGGATATCTACAAAACAAGGCATGAAGGGGATGGAAGCAGGGAGTGGGATCAGGGAGCAACAGAAATGGAGCAAGAGGGAGGAAAGGTACCCCAAGGGGTCACATCTGGATAAGGATAAAAAGACCAGTAAGGGGAGGAGACGGATGATGCTATCTCCACCAAAGAGTTGTGGTTAGCCCTCAAGGCCCTAAAGAAAACAAATCTCCTGGGCGGGCGGCATTCATCCGAGTACTATGGGGTGGCGGACATACTGGCTGCACCCTGGTAGACTTTTCAGCAGGTCACTTGAGACAGGAGGGACCTAGAGGATTGGCGGAGGCACATGTGGTACCAATCCACAAGGGGGCGAGGGAAGCACTAGGTAATTATAGACCCATCAGTTTGACCTCGGTGGTGGGAAAATTAATGGAGAGTATACTAAAGGAACGATTGGGGGTGTACTTGGAGGAGGTGGGAGGTCTGGATAGTCGGCAACATGGGTTTGTGCCAGGTAAATCATGTCAAACCAACCTTGTGGAGTTCTATGAATGGGTAACATCAGAACTGGACAGGGGTAAGCCTGTGGATGTATTATTCTTGGACTTCAGCAAGGCGTTTGACTCTGTCCCCCACAATGGTCTGGTGGAGAAACTGATGGGGTTAGGAGTAGGCCCTTTGATGGTCAGATGGATTGAAAACTGGCTAGCTGGATGCACTCAGAGAGTAGTGGTCTGTGGGGAGCCTCGAACCCAGAGAGGTGTGGTAGGGGCACCACAGGGCTCGGGTCCTGGTCTGATCCTGTTTAATCTACATATCGGACATCAGGGAGGGTATAGGGTGTGAAATGAGTCTCTTCATGGATGACTCCAAGATGGGAGCAGTAGTTGAGGGAGAAGAGGGAGGTGGCCCTGCAAGGGACCTGACACCCTGGAAAGCTGGGCTCACACATGGAAATTAAATTTCAATATCACCAAGTGCAAGGTGTTGCATCTTGGTCGGGGAAACCCTAAACACAGGTACACCCTGGGAGGGGAGGCACTGGAGGCCTCAATAGGGGAAAAAGACCTAGGGGTCATGGTGGATACATGTATGAATAACTCTGAGCAGTGCAGGAGAGCAGCTAGCAAGGCAAACAGGATGTTGGGATGCATCGTAAGGGGGATCACCTCTAGGAGCAGGGAAGTGATTCTGCCACTGTACAATGGACTGGTTAGACCACACCTTGAGTACTGTGTACAGTACTGGAGACCACATTTGAAGAGGGACATACAGCTCCTGGAGAGGGTACAGAGGAGGGCAACAAAGATGATACGAGGGCTAGGGGATTTGACTTATGAGGACAGACTTGAGGAGCTCTGCCTGTTTTCATTGGAGGAGAGGAGAGACAGGGGGGACATGATTGAGGTCTTCAAGTACCTCAAGGGAATAAATAGGGTAAACATGGAGGGGATCTTTAGACTAAAGCAGGGAGGTATCACCAGAGGGCATGGTTTGAAGTTGGAAGGTGGAAGGGTGAGGGGGGAAAAGAGGAGGAGGTTTTTCACCGAGAGGGTGGTGGACCCTTGGAATGCACTGCCTGGTGAGCTGGTTCAGAGATCCACAGTGGAGGGCTTCAAGAGAGGGTGGGACAGACACAGAAAGTGGATGTATCAGATGATGGCCTGTCCCGGGGATGGATGATAGGGGTTTCTAGAGAACAAGGGATGGGAGGATCTCGACACCCAACTAAGGATCTAGGTTCGAGCAGACTCGATAGACCGTAAGGCCTAATCTGCTGGCAAATAGTATGTTAGTATGTTAGTAAGATCAGGCCTCTTCACAGTCTCGAGGCTGGTTACAGTCTTCAGCAGTTGCTAATCTCCTCACTGTATGCTTTGAGGGGTGACCCTGTATTGTGGAGAACTTACTTTAGCTACAGAGATCAACTTGTGGCATCCCCACAGCATTATCCCATTACAGGGATAAAAGACAGTTGTCCATCTAAAAAAACTTTTCTTAAATTCAAACTCTAAATTAGCAAAACTGAATTGTCACAATAACAAGTACACATGCCAGCAGAGATGTCAGCTGAGGCCATGGATCTCCAGATTTCTTCCACAGGGTTTTTTCCTCTCCTGAGTGCCTGAGGCCATAATGTAGTATACATATTAATTGTAATGTTTACCCCAGCAGTAGGATTTTCGCTGTGAGGGGTTCGATGGTGACTCACTTATTCTACCATTCTGCCATTCCCTCTCTCCACTGGAAGTCATGCCTCTGTCTGCTATCAGTCATCACCAGCTTCAGCTGACAGTCATTACTCCAGCCAGTTTCTATGTTCATCATCTGCTTCCCAGTTCTTTTGGGCTCCTTCTTAAGGTACCTTTAGCATAATTGAATTATGTTCCCATGGCACCTCGAGAGTTCAGACCCTCCTCAAGAGAATTCCTTTGCCTTCATAACACCCTGACTGGATGGTGGTCCCTTAAGGGACAGAGAGTGGGAGCAGACAGAGTATTCATGTATAACAGTCAAACAACTCACTCATTGAACTACCTCCAGACCATCAATAAAGTTGCACAACCATTAAAGTTGCAGTGAAGTTTTACCTCACCAGCGAAGTGACTGAAATTCACATCTGCAGAGTTTCACAGTTTACATTGCCCTCAGCAGCTTTGACAACACCTAAAATCACGACGTTTTCACCACAAAATGCAAAATTTACCTGTGAATTGCAGACTTTGCAGGCAAATTCTGCAGTTCACAGTTGCATTCCATCATTCACGAGTGAATTCTGACATTTGGGGGCAAAATTCTGCACTTCTCAGATAAATTCCACACTTCACAAATTGCACTAACCCAGCGGATTAATTTGTGGAGTAAAGTTCATTAACTTTGCATGTCTCTAACAAGCATAGCTACTGACTAAGGTTGTGTACACCCATTGAACTTATTATAGATTGTGCTGCAGGGAGAGAGAGAGAGAGGTCACAAGTAGGGTGCCACAGAGTTTAGCTCCCAGGTCCAGTCATTTTCAATATATGTTCATCTGCCACATAGAAGAAGGAATTCTGGGCAAGATGTGCCTCTTCACAGATGACAGTACGCTCTGTTTTGAGGTAGAAAGTATAGTGGGGATAAGGGAGTTGGAGAGGACCAGCACAAGCAAGATATGTGGTCCAAGGTTTGGAAGTTGAAGTTTAATGCCAAAAGGAGCAAGGTGATGCACATTGGGAACAGGAACCCAAAGATGGAATATTGTATGGGAGATGTTAAGCTGGGTAGTACTGCTGAGGAAAGGGATCAAGGAATTATTATAAGTGACTCTGTTAAGCAATCTAGACAATGTAACAAGGCCTAAAGCAAGGTAACCAGGATGCTGGGGTTTGTTGGGAGGGGAAAGGAGGTATTACTACCTCTCTGTATATCAATAGTTTTAGGCCACACATGGAATACTGTGCCAAGTTCTGGAACACTTACTTGAGAAAAGACAGGGGCAGGCTGGAAATGGTGCAACAAAGAGTAACAAAAATTATTCATAATCTTTGGGACATATCTCTCAAGTATCCATAAAAGGCACTGAACATGTGCTTGCTGGAGGCCAGAAGTAGGAAGTGAAACAAGATAGAGACCTTTCCTTAAAGGAATGAGTCAGTATAAGGAACTATTTAAAAGGAAAAGTAAATCAAGAACACAGGAACATGGGTAGAATCTTTTGGGCGGGAAATTCAGGAGGGACTATAGGAATTTATGTTTTACAGAGAGTGTGGTTGAGTCATGGAACTGTCTGCCAGCTGAGGTCGTGGGCACCAAGACAATTAATGGCTTCAGACATGGTTGGAACAGTGTTAATGGCTTGGTGGTTACCTAGGGGGGTAGCAGCAAAACAGGGAGCATGGGGCAGGTTGCATGGGCATAAGTAAGGAGTAGGAAAGGATATTACAGGCAAACTAGATGATCCAATGGTCTTTTTCTGCCATCAACTTCTATATTTCTTTGTTTCTAAATTTTAGACAAACTAAAAAAACTACTAAACTATACTATGCTCCAGACGTAAAGCACTGCCATTACATTGCATGATTATGCTGTAGAATTAACTTACCAGAGCCATACTAGACATACTGTAGGAACTGAGTAAGCCTAGGCAGCCTACAGACCCTCCACATACTGGCATATATTCATGGACATTACCTCCAGTAGTAACATCCCTTTACTTTTCCTTTACTAGCGTGATTCAACAAGCTCCCATGTTGCTCAGAGGCACATTACTGAATCGGTTAGCAAAGGCATAGTAAAGTGGTGTTGATACCAGGGGCAATGTTCATGAATATACATATGTACATACTGTATGAACATGCAAAGGTACCAGCAGATAAAGGTCTTGCAGTCTATCTAGTCTGCTAGAGGGTGCAATTCTCATTGCGTTTGCAGATGGAATTACCCCACTCCATATATCACCATTGATTCCATTCAAATACCCCCTTCCCCCACTCCTCCACTCTATCTGCAACTTTTCCTCTCACCCTGTCCCAGCCTTTCTTGAAGCTGTCCACCATTTTTAGGGATACCAACATCTCTGCACTCCACTTAGCCACCACTCTCTGAGTGAAAAATGCCTCCTCATCTCCCTCTTGAACCTCCTCCCCACCAGCATTAGGCTGCTGCAACCTTTTTGTCTTGTTTCAACTAAGACTGAAGAAGCCCTCAGTGCTCAACCTGTTTATACCCTTAAGGTACTTGAAGGTCTCAGTCATGTCCCCCTCTCCCTTCTGTCCTCATGAGAGTACATGTTGAGCCCCTGAGCCTGAACCTCTCCTTGTAGGTATTGTCTTGTTGGCCTTGTATCATCTTGCTCATCCTTCTTTGGACTGTTTCCAGCAAATTGATATCTTTAAGATAAGGGCATCAGTACTGCACACTGTATTGTAGGTGCAGTCTCACTAGAGACCTGTACAGTGGCACAGTGACCTCAACATTCCTGCTGGTAATTCACCTGGCTGTGCAGCCCAGCATTCAGTTTGCTTTGGCAGCAACTTTCATGCAGTTTAGCAAGTGTTTCTGGTCACTCGTGATAATTACACCCAGGTCCTTTTCGTCCTTCGATCTGGTTACCTGCACACCACTCAACCAGTATTTAGTCCTTGGGTTTTACACCCATAAGTGCATAACTTTACACTTTGTAGCATTGAACCCCAGTTGCCAAATGCCAGACCACTTCTCTAGTCTAACCAGGTCTTTCTGAGTTTCTGTCTCCTATCCTCCATGTCCACCCTCACACAAAGCTTTGTGTCATATGCGAACAGGTACAGCTTACCACTGATCATATCTGCAGTGTCACTTATGAATATGATAAATAACACTGGACTGCACACAGAGCCCTGTGGGACCCCACTGGTTACAAGCCTAGCTTCTGAGAATTCCCACCCTAACCAGTTTTTGGCTCCTGTCCTGCACCCATCTTCTAACCCACTCAACAATTTTAGCCCCCACCACCAGGTCTTCTAGCTTCCTATCTCCTGTGAGCTACAAAGTCAAAGGTCTTGCTGATGTCCAGATACGGGACATCAACCGCTTGGCCCATGTCCACTATCTTGGTGATCAAGTCGATGAAGTCAGGTGTGTCTGGCAGGACCTTATCAACGCAAGTCTATGCTAACTCACATCCTTGAGCCCATTATCTTCCAGAATGCTCACCAACCTCTCCTTCGGGATGGTCTCCATTAGCTTGTCCACTACTGAGATCAGTCTGTAGTTCTCTGGTTCATCCCTTGGCCAACTTTTATGGAGAAGCACCACATGTACAGTTCTCCAGTCATGGGGCACAATGTCCAACTCCAGAGAGGTGTTAAACAAACCTGCCAGGGGACCCACCATTACCTCTGCCAGTTCTCTAAGAACCCTTGAGTCAATGCCATCTGATCCTGGGGATTTATCCAAATTCAGGGTCCTTAGGCTCTTAGGTACTCCTTCAGTTTGAATGATGCTGTCTGTGACTTCCCCCTTCCTGGTCCCCACCTGTCATTCCCTTGTGGCACTGGTCCATTCTTCTCACTAGTGAAGACTGAACAAAAGTACTTGTTAAGTACCTCTGCCTTCTCTTGACTACCCTCGGCCAAACCTTCCTCCTTTTTTAATCTATCTCATCCTTTATGTTACTTTTCTCCCTTCTATATCCCCTGTTGTTACCCCCTGTGCTAGCTGTAGTTTCTTGTAACATTTGCCACTCTAACTGTTCTACTTACCTCCCTTAATTTAGCTGAGTGATCCACTCTGTCCTCCACCCAAGTATCTTTGTACTTCCAGAGGACTGCCCTCTTGTCACCTCCTTGCCAAACCAGCTAGACTTTTTGGCCTTTGTTTTCTTACTTTTGATTTTGTCACACTCACTATGGCATCCATCAGTCTCTAATTTATTGTAGCCCATTTCTGTTATATGTCCATCTACATTCTGATTGCAGTAAGGTGTTCTACTAGAATTTCTCCCATCCTACCAAAGTCAACCTTCTAAAGGTCCAAAACACTTTTCCTGGTCCTTACCATCCCGCTGCCCATGTCCAAGTGGAACCATACTGTGTGATGGTTACTACCTGCAATGTGGTGCTTCCACCTCCAGATCCTGAACATCCCCACAATATAACGGGACCATGTCTAGTACAGCCCTCTCCCTAGTGAGTTTCATGACACCATAGGCCAGGAGAACACTCTGAAATGCTGGACTACAAGGCACCAGCCAGATATCCTTGCGCTAGTGGAAACTTGGTTATCCAAAGCCACCCCTGACTCTGCCATCTCTTTCCCTGGCTACTCACTCTTCAGGCTGGACAGAGTGGGAAAGCGAGGTGGCGGCTGTGCAGTACATACTAGACACATCCTGCTGGCCCAAGCTCTACCCCCACCTAATCTGGACTACGGCACCCAGGCACTATCTCTAAAGATTACCCTGATTCTTTCAAGGCCCTCCTTATACTAACGGCAGCATATATCCCACCCCACAAGCAAACCCAGGCCCTCCACACACTAACTGAGTACATTGCAACCTTTTACCACAAGTCAGAGCATATTCTACTCAGGGACCTCAACCTAAACTGGCTTAGCAATGTTAACACCCCTTCATTTGACATGCTCACAGCACTCGACCTACATCAGAAGGTAACTAAAGCCATTAGATGCAGCTCAGCCACTGGCACACATACCCTACTGGACATCATACTTAAATCCTAGTACGGGCACTGGCACTCTTCTGGATGTGGTTCTCACCAACAGGCCTAGCCACGTCCACAACATTCAAATCCTCCCAGACTGCCTTAGTGACCACTCCCCAGTTCTTTTCTTCTGGGCAACCTCCCTGCCCAAGCCCTCTGTTCACACCACTCACCGTCGTTGGCTTAGACCTGGTGGGCTAAAACACTTAAAACACTATCTAGCCTGCACTGATTGGTCCACGCTACTAAACACCCCTGATATTGACAAGGCACTTGCCTTCTTTGTTTACACCTTTAACTTTGCATGTGACATTTACACACCCTTAATCCCACATAGATGTAAAGTAAGACACACCCCCTGGATTACCCCTGCCTTACTCACGCTTCTCAAACAGCGGGACAACTTGTGGCACATCGCTATTGAAACTGGCTGCCCAGCTGACAGACAGACCTACGCAGCTGCCCGGAATAAGTGTACTTGGGCTGTCCGCAAAGCAAAGGCTGATTATTACCATGCTTCTCTTACCTCCTCCTGGGGTAACTCCAGGTCCTTCTGGGACAATATCAAGCAGCTAAATGGTGGAGCATGCTCGCCACCCCATCGCTTCTCGACATTGATGGGACTACCTCCACTGACCCTGCCCTCATTGCAACACACCTCAACAATTTCTTCACTGACCTTAGTGCAGTGCTCCCATGCAACTTCTTCTATCCTCCTCCCTCCATGTCTGCCCCTCCCATCTCCTGCCCCTTTCCACCTTCGCACTGTCACCACCCATGAGGTTAGGCCCACCTGCAAAAAAGCCTAAAGAGTGCAATTCCCATTGGCAATGACTCCTTGATCTCTGTCTCCTCAGTCAGGTTCTGGATCAGGTCATCTCGCCCATCACTTGCCTCTTTAATAAGTCCCTCTGCCTGGGCACCCCACTGTCTGGAGGGTCACCACTGTCACCCCTATTCACAAAGGTAGTGATAGGACGCTCCCAGGCAACTACCGGCCTATCTCAATCCTCTCCCCCCTCTCCAAAGCCTTAGAGAAAATTGTTGCCAGCCAAATCTCACATTACCTCATGAAATATGATGTCCTCTGTCCTGAACAGCATGGATTCAGAGTTGGTCATAGCACCAATACTGCTCTCCTGGAGTTTGCTAACTTCCTTCATAACTCACTTGATGCTGACTCCCTCGCTGGTGCGGTATTTATAGACCTATCAAAAGCCTTTGATACCGTCTCACACCCTCTCCTGTTAGCTACCCTTGCCAGTGTGGGCTTTGCCTCTGTCCCAGTCTCCTGGTGCACCAGCTACTTGACCAACCGCTCTCAACGTGTGCGGATTGGTGGCACTCTTTCCAGTACCTGCCCAATCCGCTCAGGAGTTCCCCAGGGCTCCATACTCGGGCCCTTACTCTTCTCTCTCTTCCTCAATTCCCTGCCCAATGCATGCGCAGGAAATATCCTACTCTATGCTGATGACGCAGTACTCTTTGCCTCTGACAGTAACCCCGTCTCACTCCAAAACTCCCTTCAGCGTGCCTACACCTCAGCTGAAACCTGGTTCTCTGACCACCGTCTCGTCATCAACCTTAAGAAAACTAAATCTATGCATTTTACACACCCGCAAAATAAGTCCAGCAACTTTCCTCTCTCTGTCCACTCCGCCCAGAATCACCCCTTAGAACTTGTACACCTTATAATACCTTGGCATAATCTTCGATTCTGCTATCTCTTCATAACCACATCTCTGCCCTGACCTCTGCCTCCAATGCACGGTTTCATCCCACCGCACAAAAAATGCCTCCCCGCAAACTCCCTCCGCTTGGCTGTCACCTCTTCGGTGCTATCACTAGTTGACTACGGCCTTCCTGTATATGGTGCAGCAGACCAGACAGCCTTCCACAAGGTACGCCTAACACTTAACAAAGCATGTCGACTTATTACCAGTGCCCATAGACTCACCCATACCTGCCATCTTTACTCCATGTCCATCCTACTCAACTTTGATGAGTGCCTCTTGTTCCTAACCTGCCTAGTTACCCATAAAGCCCTCCATGGTCTATCCCCGCCAGGCCTTGCTAACTCTATTCACCAATCTAACCCCACGGTGCGCACTCGCACCTCCAGCAAAGCTGCTGTGGTCATTCCAAGGGCACGGACCACCCAGGGCCAAAGGGCTTTCCCCTATAGAGCCCCCTCCTGGTATAATTCCCTCCCTGCTGGCATCACTGATGCCCCCTCACACGCTAGCTTCAAATACAGCCTAAAAAATCACTTGCTCACTTCACACTCCTGCCACTGCCCCTGACCCCCCCCCACTTCCACCTCCGTGACGTCAAAAAACAAAAAAAAAAATCTCTTTCCTAATTCTTTTGGCAGATAACGGTGTTATGACACACATCACCTGTAATTTGACTGTGCCTGTTGTTAAACTGTGTTGCTGATTGTCTCGCATTGCTTGTAATTTGCCTGTGCCTTATTGCTGTATTGTATTTCTGATTGTCTCATGTTTGTATGTTTTTGTCTTCCTTATGACGAGGTACCTTTGTAAATGAGCCTCTGGCTCAAAGGTTGTTAAACTGATGTTAAAAATAAATAAACCAGCCCCACAAAATCAAGGACATTGAAGTCCTACTAAACTCTCTTAGCCACCACTCCCCAGTGATCTGTACATGGTCAGGCCAACTATTGGCTCTCCCCCTTCCACCACTCTTTGATGCCACCTCCGCCCAGGCAAAATCTCCATGTTTAAGTGGCATCTGGCTCAATGGGACTGGTCACCAATCTACCAAGCTAACAGCACTGATGCCGCACTCACCTACTTCTTTGACTCTTTCACCCGGGCCTGTGATATCTTTGCCCCTCTAAAAAAGTCACACTCCAAAAAGCAAACTGCACCATGGATAACACCGTCCCTCCTCCAGCAGCTCAAAAACTGAGATGACCTATGGCACAAGGCAAATGACTCTGGCAAACCTGCTGACAGTCAAGCCTATAGAGCTGCTCAGAACAGATGCACCTGGGCTATTCGCAAGACGAAAGACGAACACTACAAAGCCACTCTAACTGCCTCCTGGGGCTTGTCCCACAAGTTCTGGGACAACATAAAAACCCTAAATGGCAAGTCACAGGCACCACCCCCCTCCCAGATTGCAACTAAGGGATCTGTTACCACTGATCCCAAGGAAATTGCCAACGCACTCAACAACAGCTTTACTGACCTAAGCACTATCCTCCCCCCAACATTTTGACCCCATACCCACCCCTGACCCCCCCACCTCCCACGGCCACCTTTCTACCTCTGAGCCATCTCTGCCCAGGAAGCTAGGTCTTACCTAGCCAAGGCTCTGAATGGAACTAGCCTCCTAAATGACCCACTTGACATCAAACTCCTCTGACTGGTGCTGGATGTGTTCCTTGCCCCACTCACTGGCCTCCTGAACTGCTCCTTTTGCCTAGGTTAGTTCCCCATGGCTTGGAAGAATGCAGTAGTTACACCCATTCTCAAAGGAGGGAACCCCCTAACACCTGGAAACTATCCACCAATTACCATTCTGCCCCCGCTGCCCAAAGCTCTAGAAAAAATTGTGTCAGAACAGCTGACAAACTACCTTGGAACTTATAACCTACTCTGCAAAGAATAACATGGGTTCTGTGTTGGGTACAGCACCACCATGGCCCTCCTAGAATTCTCTAACCACATATACTCTGTCCTTGACAAAGGGCACATTGCAGAGGCCATGTTCATAGACCTGTCCAAGGCCTTCAACACAGTCATTCATCCCCGCCTACTAAACTCCCTCCTCAAACTGGGGTTCTCACAGGATCCCTGGACTGGCTTGCGAGTTAGCTGTTGTCCAGATCACAGTGTGTACAGATAAATAACGTGGTCTCCTGCATGCGCCCAATCAACTCTGGGGTTCGCAGGGCTCCATCCAAGGGACCCTGCTGTTTAGCCTCTTCATAAATGCAGTCCCTGCCTCATGCACTGAGAAAATCATCCTATATGCAGATGGTGCCGTCATCTATGCCTCTCACAACAGTCCAACCAACCTGCCGGCCACACTCCAGAATGTCTTCAGTCAAACTGAGCAGTGGTTTGGAGAGCACAGGCTGGTCATGAACCTAAAAAAACTAAGGACTTTTTATTTGCACATCACCAAAGCAAGCTAAAACATGCCCATCTACAAATCCAGTCTAGGCCACTCTACACCCTAGAGCAGGTCTTATCCTATAAATATCTAGGGGTTATCTTTGACTCTGCCCTCACTTTCCACATGCACATCAGCACCCACATGTCTGCCACCAATGCACTCATTGGCCTCCTCTATCACCACAAGGACTGTCTGCCACCAGAAGCCCTAAAACTAGCTATTACCTCCTCTGTAATGTCCCTGATTGACTATGGGCTACTGATCTATGCTGCAGCCAATGCCACAGCCATCAGTAAAATAAAAGTGATGATTAACAAAGCCTGCAGGCTACTTACTGGTGCGGACTGGATGACACACACACATGCACCCTGTACTCCCTCACCCAGATCCTTAATTTTGATAAGAGGGTCCAGTACTAGGCCTGCCTTATGGTCAAACAATCCCAGCTGGGCCTGACCCCCCCAGGACTATCTTCCTCCCTGACCTCCACCACCCCAGCAATGAACACCCAAAGCTCCACCATGGCTGCATTGGCTATTCCCAGAGTAAGGACAACGGTAGCCCAGAGATCCTTTCTTGTCAGGGCTCCCACCTGGTTCAACTCCCTGCCTTCTTTGGTCACCAACCACACAAAACTTGGCCATTTCAAAATGGCCCTTAAGAACCACCTCCTGGCCACCCGCAACTGCACCTACCTGCAATAGGCCCTCCATGTGTACTTCTTTGGTGGCCTCACCCAACCCGCTGTCCTGCCTATCTTTGATTGCTGCCCAGCTCTCTAGGCCAATTGCACTGACAAAGTCTGTCAATAGACTGCTTATACCCTATGCACTCAGCATATCTATTGCACTGTTTCACTTATTATTCTTTTAGCTACCTCACTGTATATGACTCAACTGTTCTATATCTTCAAATATACTCTTAACTATCTCTCTATCTAGGACTCAACTTTATGCCTGTAATTGTATAACTGCACTGCTTGTATCAAAATGCCTCATATCTGTATTGTTGTTAGTCTGCCTATGATTGTCACTGTTGGTTTGGCACGGAGCCTTTGGAAATGAGTCTCTGACTCAAAGGTTTGTAATTCCGATGTACAAAATATATAAATAAATAAATGTATCTCACAGTACTTGCTCCCCAGTGCAGGAAGTAGCCAAGATTTTCCAGTCCACACTAGGTAGATTGAAATCCTCCATTATTAGGGGGTGGAAGACTAGGTTTGCTGGCAGCAGCACCTAGCTTCACCTGAGCTCTTTTCTTTGAGGTTTACTTGTAAGGACAGAGCAAGGAACAACATTATCAGAGCAAGGAAAAATATTAAGGCTTCTTTTTAGCTAGGCAGCTTTACTGTGTGTTCCTATTTTCTTTTGTGCGCTCAGGTTTTGTTACTGTTTTTTGCTTACATTTTACTTCATTGTTCTCTGATTCAAATTGCTGTTTCAGGATATACTTTCTGCTGAATTATTACAGGGTGTGCCTCCAGGTTTGTTACTGTTTTGTGCATACAGATTACTGCTGTAATCTTCTCTTATTCAAACTGTTTTTTGCAAGGTATATCTTCTGTTATTGCTTTATTTTTCTGTGTAGCAAAGTGTTTTTTGCAGGGTTCATCTTCTGTGAAATTGTTACAGGTGGTGTTTACAGGTTTTACAGTTTTATCTGTCATTAGGCTAAGCTTTCATGGCTACTGCATTTGTTGTTTGTTGACTGTTTATGCTCTTACCTCCTTGTTTCTTTTGTCCAAAGTTCTTCTTTTTCAGCAGGGGAAGGGCCCATCAACTCCCATCCCGAATGGCCTCATGTTACAATCCTTTTATAGAGTAGCACAGTCATGACATTTCCTGTAGCAAAGCAGGAAGAGGAGGATCAGAAGGGTATCCACACAGTGACCCTACTAACAGGGGCACAATTAATTTAACTAGTTATAAAAAGTTATACAAAAACAAACTAACATAAAAAATCCATATTAAAAAAATCTTTTGCTTTCATTTTTCTTCGAATTACTTGGACCAGGTTATAAATGCAACAATTCAACTGGAATGGATATTCCCCTGGTGGTAGCCACGCTGGTGGTCATGAGGCCTCATGGAGCCACCTTCCCCCCGAGCAAGAAAAAAAAAGGAAGCTCTCCACTGGTGGTCGCGAGGGCATATGGAGCCACCCTCCCCCCGAGCTGAAAATGAAGCTCCCCTGGTGGTAGCCACGCTGGTGGTCATGAGGGCTCATGGAGCCATGCTCCCCCTGAGCAAGGAAAAAAAAGGAAACTCTCCGCTGGTGGCCGTGAGGGCATATGGATCCGCCCTCCCCCGAGCCAAAAATGAAGGTACGAACGGAGGCACTCAGGCTCGTCAGTTACTCCACTGTGTCTCTGAGGACTGTGTAAATGCAATTTTATTTTTTGGCGCCAAGTTCAAATTTTTTGGTCTACCTAGCACTGCTGAATTCTGCTACTGAAGGGTGGCACTTATGTACTTCCATCTGCTAGGGTAAAGGTAGTACTAGTCAGGGAAAACTAGAAATTTAATTAGTAAAATGAAAAATATATAACTGTGCTGCAGCTTTTGAATCCTGAGAATTACATTTCATGTTCCCAAATGTTACAGTATTGAGATACTCCTATGTCTGTGTAAGCTGTGTAAACAGAGCTTAATTATTGCAAGCTGCTATTTTAAATCTCAGGACCTAGTCTGTATTCAGGAGTGTACTTTGAAGGAATTAGTGAGCATCCTATGCCCCACAGGAAATTAACTTAATTCTGAAACAAAACCTGTGGCAGACCCGAGCATGCAAACCAATCTATCGCCCCAGTGAATCTCCCTGTTAAATAAATATAAGCAGAGCAAATTACTGAATCAGGCAATTGTATTTCAGTGCAAATCCCAGTAATTAAACTGTGAAAGAAAGCCTGTGGCAGAACCTAGCATTTCAAAGAAACCTTGAATTGAATCGAAGTAACTTGCTTCTGCTAGCTTGCTACCCCCCGCACACCATTCCTATAAATACCTTCTTTTGTCCTGTTTCCTCAGCTCCTCTGGTGGTAGCTATGCTGGTGGTCATGAGGGCTCATGGAACTGCCCTCCCCCCAAGCAAGAAAAAAAAAGGAAGCTCACCGCTGGAGGTCGCGAGGGCATACGAAGCCGCCCTCCCCCAAGCTGAAAATGAAGGTATGAACGGAGGCAGTCAGGCATGTCAGTTACTCCACCATGTCTCTGAGGACTGTGTTTCTCCCTGCTGATGCTGATGCTTTGTGTCAGCTGCCCCACCGCCCCCACCACCACCCTTGGGGAGCAACTCACTATATAGGCTGTAGGCTGTGTCAGGTGACATTCTTTAACCAATCACCCTACTTTTCCATTTGCAGCTTATCAGTTCTCACCACTAGTGGCCACTACTGCTAATTGTTGCACTAAATCCCTCTTTCTAGGAACACAATGCTGCACATTGCCTATAAGTCTATTTTAGGGATAGCCTTTCTTGCCACATTAGCATCCCTCCCATCCTCACTTCTCCCTAAATCACAGCTTAGTCCCCAGTAATCACTTCACAAAACACCCACCCAAGTCCCTGCTCCTCCTCCATGATTGGACAGTTCCCCCCCCTTGGGCCTCACTGTTACTGGATTCTGGGTCCATCCATTCTCCCCCCATCTTTTCACTCTGGGCTGACAGTGCTGAAACTCCCATGTTGAGAAATTTCGCTCAGCCCCCCCCAGACTCCCTCTGCCCACTGCAGGCCAAAATATATTCTGACAAATTCAAAACTGGTACTAACCTTACTACTCCTCCTTGCAGGAGACATTGAGCTAAACCCTGGACCAGCCACCCACACTAGCCACAACCCCTCCCCAACTGGCCAACTACCCAGAGGCCTAAAGATAGCCCACCTAAATATATGCAGCTTCCTACAAAAACTGCCCTTGCTACAACCAAAACAAGGAGAATGGAACCTGCACTTGCTCTAAAGTACACACAGTGTGTTTGCTCCAAAATTACACCAGCTGAAAGCTTGTAATTGTGAAAAAAGCTTTATTACTTGTGCAAATCTCTAAAAAGGACTCACGTATTAAATATACAAGGAAATGGTGTCAGAATCCAGATATCAAGTCCATCAAGGTCCAATAAAGTCCATCAGAGTCCATCACATAAATAAATCCATAAAAAACATCAAGCCACCGTGAGTAAGTGGCTGGTACAAAACTTTAGCAGCAAGATCAAGGGCTGAGGGTCGCTTCCAAATGATGTCACCTGACTCGTTTTGCACGTTGCTTTTTCAAAGGCTGACATAAGGAGCAAATGCATTTACATTTAAACAACTTTCTTAAAGTAACAATACACATTACACTTACATAAAGAAAAAAAAAGAAGAAAGAAACTGTGCCATGTATACTTTATACAGCACCAGTATAGTATTGCACATATTATTGCTGGAAATATTCCTCAGTCATCATATGATCCTGACTCACTCAGGCAGGTCAAAATCAAATCTGTGCACTTCTTAAAGATAGAAAAAAGAAAGAAGTTTTAGAAAGAGAGAATAAAACGCCATCTATAAAAAAATCTCATTACTTTTTTCTTAACCTTAAAAAAATTTGATCTCAATTTTGTCATTCAGACCTGGTGTATTCATTGCCTTCATGGCAAGTATCCAATATTGTTCTCTGCGCAAGAGAAGGTTATCATAATCACCCCCCTTTTGGTTAAAATAGGTTTTTCAATTGCTGTAAACTCAAATTTATGTTCACTCTTGTTTTTAACTCTTGACATATGTAGAGCTAAGGCATTGGTCTCATCACCATTCAAACTTGCCCTGGCATGTTCACTTATTCATACTATAAAGGGACGTTTTGTTTTTCCTATATAAAAGCTATTACAATTACACTCAGCCAAATATATAACCCCTGGAGTACTAGAGGTAACAAGGCCCCAAACTTTTACATTTAGTCCCATGGCATGAATTTTAAAACTTTTAGTAGTTTTTACCGATGGACAATATTTACATTTACCACATTTGTTACAACCTTCTGTTTGTTTAGTAAGTCAGTTCCTAGGTCTTTCTGGTATTGGTTGGACTGAATGTACTACAAAGTCCTTAATATTTTTACCCCTACGGTATACTATTCGTCGACCCCTAATGTCAGCATTTTTCAACTTTGGATCTAACAAAACCAGATGCCAATGCTTTTTAATAATTCTGGTTACTTCATCTGATTGTGGGCTATAGGTGGAAACAAAAGTAGCCTGTGGGTCAAAGTCTTTATTTTTTGGCCTGTTGGTTAACACGGCCTCTCTTGAAATCTCGTTTACTGTCTCCTGGGCATCTTCTAAAACATTGCTATTATATCCTCTATTCTGTAACCTAATAGTCAATTCTTGTGCCCTTTTTCCATACTCATCCAAATCACTACAATTTCTTTTGGTCCGAATGTATTGTCCCTTTGGTATTGCTTTTATAACATGCCATGGATGGCAACTACTAGCCAAAAGGATAGTGTTATGGCCTGTTTGTTTACAAAATAGATCAGTCTTCACACCTCCATTGCCACCTTTATAAATCCTTAAATCTAAAAAATTAATCTCAGTTTAACTAAAACAAATACTGAACCACAAATTCTCATTACTTGTTTCTAAGTACACTATATATTCAAAAAGCTCATCTTCACTACCCTTCCACACCATAAAGACGCCATCAATAAAGTGTCTCCATAAATCAATTTTTTGTAGGAAGGGGTTATTCAAATTTCTTATTATATCAAGTTCCCATTTTGCCATATACAAATTTGCATAATTGGGTGCCATACTCGCACCCATAGCTGTTCCTTTTTTCTGCAAATAAAAATCATTTCTATAGAAAAATGTATTATATTCTAATATAAATTGAGTCAACTGGACTAGCACTTCAGTGGATGGTACTTTCACAATTCTATTGTCCAAATAAAATTTCAAAGCCTCCAGGCCTCCACTATGTGGAATATTTGAATATAGTGATGTAACATCAAGTGTAGCCAAAATGCTATCTTCTTCAATTGCTAAATCCTCCAGTACTGACAAAATGTCACTAGTGTCTTTAATATATGATGGTACCTCTTTTTTTACAATATCCACCAAAAAGAAATCCACATATTTTGCCAGTGGTTCTGTTAGACTGTTATTGCCTGAAACAATGGGTCTCCTTGGGGGGGTTCACTATGTCCTTGTGAATTTTAGGAAGTATATAAAATGTAGATCTAGTCGGACACTCTACAGTTAGATATTTATAAACTTGTTCTGAAATCAGATTTTTGTCCCTCACTTTCTTAAGATAAGAATCAATAATCTGCTTTAAAGTCTGTGTGTTATCAAACTTAAGTTTCTCATAATACTTTGTATCTGATAACTGTCTCAAAACTTCAAAATCAAACTTAGCAGTATCCATAACTACTACTGCACCCCCTTTATCAGCTGCTTTTATAGTGATCTCTGTATTAGTTCCCAGACCTCTCAATGCTTCCTGTTCAGTTTTACTAAGATTATGAAAATAATGTAAATTAATGTCGTTATTCAGAAGTAATAGATCTTCTTCACAGCATTTTAAAAATATCTGTAATGCAGAGGATAAGGGAGGACAAAAGTCAGACATAGGTTTTAAAACCTTTAAACTTTCAGGTATTATTTTAGTAATATCATTGTCACCAACATCTGTTTCCTGACATGCCCACCCCCTCCTCCCGAAAGAAGGCTTTCAAACCTAGGTTACATACCAGTCTATTAAGGTCCAATACCAACTCAAAGTGATGAAATCTTTGTGTAGGAGGAAAAGAGAGACCCCTGTTCAAGACTCCAACTTCTATCTCACTTAACTGGTAGCTTGAAATATTAATCACAGAAATCTCCTTTGTCTCCATCTCCCCCTCTAGCCTCTGCATGGGGTTCCTCTTCTTATTCCTCTTTCTGCCACCTCTCCCTGTCCATTTTGTTCTATATTCTGTTTCCTTATTCACTAGTTTCTCCATGGAATGAAGGGTATTTGGGCCCCTGGAGTAACACATGGTTCTTCTTCTTCTCTTAAAAAATTATCCTGGTCTTGTTCAATTTCTTCAGTGGCTGTTGTAAAGATCACTTGTTCATTAGCTTGCATCAAGTTCTGTGTATTCTCACTTCCAGTGTTAACAGGCACAGTTCAATTAAACACTCTGTTATTTAAATAATCCTTTTCATCTCAATCAAACTTAGCTTTTTTGATATTTTTTATTTTTTCATCGTACTTTTGTAAATGTTTCTGTAAAACTTTCCAATTGTCAGGAGAATTGAGGTGCATTACTGAAAGAATTTAATTCCTCCTCCTGTTTATTCAGTTCAGCTTCAATTTCCTTCTGGATCACTGCATTTTCTGATAATAGTATAAGTTCATATATCTCGTCAAATGTAAAATGTCAGCCAATCAGTGCGTGCCACATCATTTGACAGGTGGGTGTGGCCTAAAATGGATCAATCAGAATCATCCCTTGTTAAACCAGAAGTCCCTCCCTAAAATGTGCTAGCCCCACCCAATTCTGGTGGAAGTGACGCAACCTTGAACCCATGTCACGCCCCTTGTGCAGGAAATGACATGCATTCGAACCCGTATCATGCCCCTTGTGCAGGAAATGACATGCGTTCAAACCTGTGTCCCACCCCTTGCACAGGAAATGGCCCACACTGAAACCCTGGAAGTGACATAACACCACCATTTTGTAAGCGTCTTATGCCCCTCATTCTCATACACTCCTCGATCCCCTGCCACCCACCATTTTGTAAGCATCCTGCACCCCTCCTTCTCATACACTCCTCAAACCCCTGCCATCCACCATTTAGTAAGCATCCTACACCCCTCCTTCTCGTACACTCCTTGAACCCCTGTCACGCCATCCTGGCTGGAACCCGAGTCCCACCATGCTAGATTGAACTCCTGTCCCCCTCCTTTCTCCTGCACCCCACCATCCTGGCTCAAACCCCTGTCCCTCTTCACCACCGTGCCCCACCCACCCCAAAAATCAGTTAGGGTTTATGTGGTGTTATGTGCCCCCTGTAGGTTTGGGGGGTATAACTGCAGGGGTATGTGTGTGTTTTTTATTAGGATATTTTCAGAAAGAAGTATCTAGGAGGCAACCTGATCATGCAGAGGTTTCACAGATCTGTATGGAGACCCCCCCGAGGGAAATTCATCTGCCTGTGTGAGTACCCCTTTTTCTGTTTTTTATAACAATATACAAAATAATTTAACATGCATCTGTAGGACTGTGTCAAACGTACATCAAAAGGATACCTTTATGTATATGCATGTAACATTTATAAGCTAAAATGGGGGACCTCTGTGTAAATAAGATGGTTCAGCAGTTTTCTCTGGATAGCATTGTAACATGCTGGCTGTGTGTTTGTGTGTGTTTCCCTCAGTAGGCACGTAGGAAAAGCAATGTCTTTTATGTATGTTTAAAATATAGATGGACTTTTTGGAGCCCATGGTCCTGTTGACTGTGTGGTGGGTGTGTGGGTGTGTGTGGGTGTGTGTGTCCCTCATTAGGCATGTAGGAAAAGCAATGTCTTATATGTATGTTTAAAATATAGATGGGCTTTTTGGAGCCCATGGTCCTGTTGGCTGTGTGGTGTGTGTGTGTATGTGTGTATGTGTCCCTCATTAGGCACGTAGGAAAAGCAAGGTCTTTTATGTATGTTTAAAATATAGATGGGCTTTTTGGAGCCCATGGTCCTGTTGGCTGTGTGGTGGGTGTCTTTGTCTGTTAAGACGTGACAAAATATCTGTTGTTCATGTGCACAGCAATGGCTACAAAGGACTAATAATTCTCTTTGGAAACATGTGTGTCTCAAGATTTTTGGATTACAGGGTCCCTGTATTTACAGGGATCTGTAAAAATGTAGCTTTATGCTTTTGTTACAAAATAAATGTCTATAGTTACATTATCAAAAAAATGTAAAAGTCATGTAGTAGGTTTGTAACCATTACCTGTATGTTTCTGTAATTTATCTGACTTGGGACCTTTGTAAAAGAGCTCAGGGCTCAAAGATATTAATCTTAAGCTTAACTAAATAGGAAAATAAATGATATGTTACAAAGAAAAGACAGAATGTAAAATGATAATGTTTCTCTTTCAGAATAATTTCAAAGCCCACAGTCTTCTTAAAATGTATCTACAGCTTTGCTTAGAGTCGGTGCAAAAGAATGCACACTTTGTGTGTGTGTGTGTGCTATGTTACACTAAATTACTGATTTAAAGGTTGCAGCTGTTTTAGAAAAAAGACAGAATTTCCATTTTGACTTTTAAAAACATAACTTAAGTTGACACTCAACTGTCATTATTATAAACTGTGCCTCTTTGTGTTTTAAGATTGATAAAAAGCATCTGTTTTTGTTAGACTGTGACCAACATTTTAGCAGAAAGCCATTACTCTTTTCTAAACCCCCCTACTGTGTAAAAGAGAAAAAAACAGGTGATTCTCATGCTATACTTTTTAACAAAATAAGTTTTATCTTCTGATTAGTGGTATGCAAGCTGTTTTACTGAATTACTAATTTGAAGGTCGCAGCTGTTAAAAAAAAGACAAGATTTTCATTATACATTTTAAAAGCTAACTAAACCATAAGGTTATTTGGACTTAAAGAAGCAGTCTGCATACCTTTTAATTAGACTGTGACCAAAGTTTGTAGCAGAAAGTTTCTCTAATGCCTTCCAGCTGTTGCAGGAAGTGAAAAACAAAAGCCTACATTGAGTAGCCTAGGGCTTATATATTTTTCCCCATGGAGAAGGGGTGGGGGGTTTGATGGACAGTACCAGATGTTCAGATGTTTTTTCACTACTAGCTACATACTTGGGGTGTGGTCTGAGTCATTTTTATATAAGCATTTCAAGATACTGGAAGCTAAAGACAAAAGAACAGAGCGAGACTGCCAAAACTACTTCTTGAGCTAAAAGAATTTTTAAAAACATTTAACAAGCAACAATGGAGCCATGGGTTATAAATGATGCCCTTATCCAAATGATTGAAGAGATAAATAATGCACAGTTTACCACTACAGAAGGTGTGTATTTTTTATTTTTAACTAGAAATAGTAGATGCTGCAGGTTTGGGGGTTAAGGAAAAATGCTGCAGGTTTTAGAGTTTAAATTTTGTCTTATATTATAAAAGTTTAAATACTGAAAGTAGTGACAGGGGTGTATTTTCTGTTTTTAAACAGCAGCAGAACGACCCCCTGCAGGAGAGAGAGGGAGAAAGAGACCATTACATGAATGTGATGCTTTTCAAAGGCAGTCAAAAGTTTCTGCTGGTGTGAGTAATGAACAAAATAGACAAAATAGACCTTGTTTGACTGTAAATGCTTCAAGGTTTCAAGAAAGGGACATTGACATGCTCAATGTTGGGAAAGCCTATATTCTTAAAACAATTGATAGTTTGTTTAATGGCTTGGTAATTGAGAGCAGATTATCTAGTGAGGATTACGATCATCAGATGTTTAAATCTGAGTTTTGTAAAAGTACAGGTACTTTATGAGCAGTGTGTTTGCTTTAGTGCGGGCATCCAAGTTCTCATGCACAGAGCTGAAAATGATGGCAAATGCTGCCCACATGTATGAAAAGTACAGGGGCTTGGAGGAAAGAGTAGCCAAATACAAAAATAAAATTACAAAGTGAAAGCACAGAAGCTCTCACAAGCTGAGTACAAAGGGTGGCAGCACTAACAAAATGAAAAAAAAAATAACAAATGGGGTCAAAAAAGAAAAATCTGGGTAAAAAATAAAACAATCCAAGAAAATTTGATAAGAAGAGTAAAGCTTGTCAGGAAAATATTACAACGTGGGTTGTTACAGCATGTTGCTAATGTTCAGCAATCTGAATTAGAAAACCATCATGATGATGAACTGGCAAACAGGTCGCCTCGTACTGTATTTTTAGAATCTGTGCAGCAATATGAATGCATTTAAAAAAAATTGAATGTTACAGAATTTCATCAACAATATAAGTTTATAAATCTAGATAAAATAAAATCTTTTACAGAGGTTATTGCTGCAATGCGCCAGGCTATACAAAAATTGTTAGACAGTGTGATGAGAGAAACTCAGCCTGGTGACTTCATACAGGTAAGATTAAATACTGCTTCTTTAAATCAACCCTTGTTCTCGTGCCCTAATGAGTTAAATGCTGCCACCTTCTTAGATCAGATAGCTGATATGCTACAGAGTAATATGGAAATCATTACTGATGACACTATACATCTTGTGGTAACTACTATCAGGAACCACCAGGGGTCGGGGTGCGGGGGAGACAGACACTGAGATCCATCTTGTATAGCAGGATTTTACAAAAAAAGAGACAATACTTGATTGATTTAAATAACAGAGATAATAGTTTGTGTTTTGGTGGCTCCATTCTCGCACTCTTCAATCCACATATGAGTGACAGTCAGTTGTTGAATAAGGCTAAATTATTGCACGCTGAGCTAGGTTTGTCAGACCAAACCCCTGTCACTTTTAGTGATGTGTCCCAGTTTGAACATGTTTTAGGAGTCAAAATTAAGATTTTATATCATAATGAAGGAAACCGGCAAACATTTTCTACAGGTCCAGAAAGACTTCCTAAAACACTGTTTGTATTATTACATCATGGTCATTTCTATGGTATAACAAATGTAAAAAAATTCATCAGCGCACGGTACCTCTGCGAATATTGTGATGTAGCCTATAGCCATAAGGGAAATCATATCTGTGCACAACAGTGCAAAGTTTGCTTTGACCCCAGTTGTCTTGAACAGGAAACTGACACAGCATCCTGCCCCAAGTGTAAAAAGATTTGTAGGTCTTTAGAAAGGCATTTAGCTAGAGCTGATGGAAGTACAGGGTCTTGTAAATCCATGAAACTGTGTGAACAATGTTTTGTCTTTTACAAGGGATCTCACACATGTAAATTGATTCAGTGTAACAGATGTGGTTCTTTCATGACAGCAGACAAGCATCTGTGTTACATGTCACCACTCACAGATGTAAAAAATCTCTGAGAAATATATAGTGTTTGATTTTGAAGCCACACAAGAAACGGGGGTGCACATACCAAATTTTGTGTATGCTAAGCAATTAGATGGGGAGAGGTCTTGGGAATTCGAAGGGGGAGATTGTATAAAAGATTTTGTAGGACATTTTATTGATGCACCATTTAGACACTACACATTTATAGTACACAATGCCAAAGGCTATGACAGTTATTTTATCATTAGCCAGCTAGTCAAGGAAAGAATTGATATTAAATTGCTCACACAAGGAGAAAAATTACTCTGTGTCACAGTGCTATCCCTACACATCAGATTTATCGACGGCCAATGTTTTCTTCCTTTTAAACTAGCAAAAATCCCTGCAGCACTTGGATTTGAGAATGAGATTGCTAAAGGTTACTTCCCCAATTTTTTTAACACCAAGACTAATGAAAATTATGTAGACCCCCTGCCCGATGCCCAGTTTTATGGTTCTGAATATATGCTGCCTGCAGAAAAGCAAGAATTTGTGCAGTGGTACCTAGCTAACCGACATAGAGAATTCGATCTGAAAGGAAAGCTTCGCTACTATTGTCAGTTAGATGTTGAAATTCTTCAAAAAGCCTGTGTCAAATTTAGGAAAGAAGTGATAAACATGACAGCCAAAAGTGTTTTAAAACAGTCAGACGGTGATACAGTGGCATATGAAACAGTATCCTTAGACCCCTTCCAGTACATCATGACAGCCTCAGTCTGCATGGCCATGTATAGATTTTTATTTTTGAAAGAATGCACTGTTGCTGTTCTCCCCCAGATGACTACCACAGACAATTGAAGAGATACTCCACACCTGCTATTCAGTGGCTTATGTACATATCTGAGAAAGAAAACATTTCTATTCAGCATGCGCTAAGGGGTGGTGAATTTAAGGTGGGTCCGTACTTTTTGGATGGCTATTCTATCATAAATGGAATACCCACAACATTTGAATTTAATGGTTGTCTGTGAGAAAGATAGAAACCACATGACAGGGACTAGTTTTAGACAGTTATTCAATAGGACCATGCACACATTTAATTTTCTAAAAAGCAAGGGTTTTGCCGTTAGAGTATTGTGGGAACATGAATGGAAAGCAATGCTGACTACAGATCAGGGTTTGAATAATTTCTTGAGGGACAGGCAGCTACCACAGCCACTCAAACTTAGGCAGTCATTGTTTAGGGGGAGAACAAATGCCATTTGTCTGTACTACAAGATGCAGCCTGATGAGAAAATACACTATTATGATTTTACCAGCCTCTACCCTTTTGTTAACAAAACCAAACAGTATCCAGTCGGTCATCCTGACATCATTTATGACAATTTTGATGACCTCACTCAGTACTTTGGTTTAGCAAAAGTAAAAGTCTTACCCCTAGAGGCCTTTTCTTTCCAGTGCTGCCATCCAGGATTGGTAAAAAACTTGTGTTTACATTATGTCGTGCATGCGCTGAAAATAGACTTCAAACAACATCATGCGCACATGATGAGCAAAGGTCACTTACAGGTACCTACTGTACTGTAGAACTAAACCTGGCATTGGAAAAAGGCTACAAAATCATTAACGTTTATGAAGTTTGGAATTTTAAAGAGTCATGCACAGAGCTTTTCGCAGACTACATCAAGCTTCATCTAAAAGGCAAGCAAGAGGTGTCTGGTTTCCCTTCATGGGTTAAAAATGAAGCGGATAAAATCAGGTACATACAACAGTATTTTGAAAGAGAAAATGTACATTTGAACCCTGTAGCCATAGCTGTTAACCCCACAAGAAGACAGACATCTAAACTGTTTTTAAATTCTCTTTGGGGCAAATTTGGGCAGAGAGCTAATTTGCCGACCATGAGCATAGTAACAGACCCAGAGAAATTGTTTCAGTATGTTTTCGCACCTTATTATGATGTCGCTTCATGCTTTCTCATTGATGATGAAACAGCTTGTTTAAGCTGGAAATATACCAGTGATCATTACCCAAATTCCAATAATATCAACATATGTATAGCTAGTTTTACAGCAGCATATGCCAGAGTGGAACTCTACAACCTGCTAGATAGGTTACAGGACAGGTGCCTTTACCATGACACAGACTCTGTCATTTTTGTGTCCAGACCGGGTGACTGGGCCCCACTTCTGTGCGATTATTTAGGGGAGCTTACCAGTGAAGTTTCTGCAGATGAACACATTACAGAGTTCATTTCCGCAGGCCCAAAAACTTATAGCTACAGGCTGTCCTGTGGAGAAGTTGTTCTTAAAGTGAAAGGGTTTACCCCTAATGTAGCCAGCAGTAAACACATTAATTTTGAAAGTCTGAAGGACCTGGTCTTTGACTATATGGGGTCACAAATCTCTAAAGAAATTACCGTGAGTCAACCCAGCATTGTTAGGAATAAAAAGCAGAGGTCCCTTGAAACAAAAACGCTGTCCAAGACCTAGAGAGTAGTTTATGACAAACGAGTTTTACAAGACAATTTTAAAACACTTCCTTACGGATACTGATTGTGAAAAATGAATATCAGGTTGCAGCATCCTTTTACTTGTCTGTTGGCTGTCCCCTCTAATAGTGGGAAGAGCTTCTTTATAAAACAGTTGTTGGAACATACTGATGCCACTTTATCACACAAGCCTGAAAATATTGTCTGGTTGTACAGCTGTTGGCAACCTTTGTATAATGAATTGCTGTTAAAGTTCCCTCAGATTAAATTTGTGCAGGGGCTACCAATGTCACTAGCTGACAATCAGCTCTTACCCCCTGGAAAGGTAAATTTTGCTGTTATAGATGATTTGATGGACTCTGCCTGTCAAAATAGTGAAGTGGAGTATGGGTTTACCAAGTACAGTCATCATAAACAGTTGACAATATTTTTAATTGTCCAGAATGTGTTCTGTCAAGGTGAAAAAAGCAGGACCATCACACTAAATGCCAAATACATGATTTTGTTTAAAAACCCCAGAGACAAGCTGCAGATCATAACTCTGGCTAGGCAGATGTATCCTGGTCAGACAAAATTTTTCTTAGAAGCTTTTGAAGATGCCACAAGAAAGCCTCATGGCTATTTGCTGGTTGATTTAAGATCCAATACACCAGACGAATATAGACTGCATAGTGGAGTTGTTTTCCCCTGACTGGCCTGTGGTATACGTCATGAAAAGAACACATTCTGCTTCTAAAAAATATTTGATACTGTATTGTCATTATGTCTAAAATACTGCAAAGAAATCTATCTGCTTTAAAGTTACTAGTAAAAGGGCCTCCGAGCTTAAGAAAAGCTATTTTATGTTCAGCCTCTGATGATCTGATATCAGCTATAGGTGAGGTAGCCTTAAACACTCTCAAAGGAAATATTCCACTGTAAGCAAAACAGTTAGGTTTGCTGAAAAAAAATGGAGAGTCATTAAAACTTTAAGTGATAAACAAATAACCTTAAAAAGGAAAAAGAAAATAATTAATCAGACAGGTGGTTTTATAGGAACGCTGCTAGAATTGCCATCCTTTGATCACCGGCCTGCTGGCTAACAGATAATGGATTTTACTCAGAAAATGTATTTGGTACCTCAGCAACAGATGGATCACATTAAAACTAATTATCCTGATCAGGATATGAGAAAAGTTGCAACTAACAGTTTGGACACTGACATGAGAGCTATACTGTCCCGGACTGATTTATCAGACTATGACAAAGCCAAAATGTACTCTGCTGTGTTACAGCACTATTTGACTTTGGTAAGACAAGGAGAACAAGCTAAAACCAGTTTGACATTACTCATGCCTGAAAATGAATCAATGTCTGACCCCCAGTGGACACTGCAGAGACAGCTTCTGTACCTAGTACTATGGAAAAAGACATTTTAAGTAGTGTTTCTCATCAGTCTAAAACCAATGCTGAACTTTTGTTAAAGCATATGGCAAAGTACAAGTATATTGTGTTTTGGAGTGATAAGGGGGAATTATTGTATAAAGGTACTGTTGTTTCTGAGTCTCACATGGTTGATTTGGTAAGAGTGGCTACAGCCACTCACACAATCCCTGACCACAGAAAGCCAAAGGGCTGGGATGTTTTTGTCAAAGCAATGGCTGAGTCTAACATACCCACCTCAGTGTTTGCTCACTCAGCAAACAGGAGCTATGTGGAAAGGCTGAAATCAGCAGCTGGTGCAAAACAGCCACAGCCATCTCCAGTTAACCAATGGTCAGTGATGCCCAAAAGACAAAAGTCTTTTAAGAAACCTACGTGGTTAACTATGTAAAACTTAAATGCAATCTCTATGTATGAATGTTAGATACCTCAGTGACTGTTGTGTACAGCCTATGTTAAACATTTACCTCATATTGAATATGTAATCCTGTTTTTACAAAAAAGTGTTTATATTGATGCATGTTAGCCTACCTCATAGTTAAATATGTTAACATTTTTTTAGAAAGAGGTGCTTATCATAATTCTACCTCAGTGCTATGGTATATATAGCGTGCATTTTTTAACAGGAGATGCTTTTGTTTATTATATCTTATCCATGATGTTACCACTGATGTATGTTGTATTGTATTGGCATTTTTTTTACAACAAATACCTTTATATTTTATATATTTTTGTCATTAATGAAGACATTGCATATCTTATCCATGATGTTACCACTGATGTATGTTATATTTTATTGGCATTTTTTTACAATAAATACCTTTATATTTTATATATTTTTGTCATTATTGAAGACATTGCATATCTGAAAATTTTAAACACAGGTGCCCCCCCCAAGTTTAAACACAGAAAACACAGAGACACAATTATGAGTGTTTATATATGATTTTTATAAGTGACTGGTTTTGAATAAAATTACAAGCAGTTGCATATTTTAAATTCATTACAAGACAAACAAGTCTGAACATGTTACCACCTCATTGATACGTGCCCTGACATGTTTAGATGTCTGAAAAGGTGACGTTCAAAACTAGTTACCATGGCATCATTTTTCAGCATATCATTAGAGTACATTTTTAAAATTTGATCATAAGAAAGTCCTTTGCATCTGTGGTGTAAGAAAAAAAGATGCAGTGAAATCCACAGGAGGTAGAAAAGGTATCTTGTAACTGTGTGTTTTATAACAAAATGTTTTTTGCATTTCTGTTTAAAAAAACCCAATCGTTTGTGCATGATTGTCAGGATGAAAACCGTAGCTGTCAAAGAACTCCCCAGTCCCATTTTCTGAAATGTATACAGCTAACCAGTGCTGTCCAGGGAGGCCATGGGGGTCAGTATTGATGACTAGTGCTGCGGAAAGGTTTCTCAGTCTCTCCTTAGGTAGCAGATCACAGGGAAACATGCCCAGAAAGCAGTCACGGATGTGGGAGTCATTGGTTACAATTTTTTCCAGCTGCTTTGTGTTCATTGTTATGGTTTATCACATGTAATCAAAAGTGACATTTCTTCTCTGGTTTATTTCAATGACATTATCAAACACAGCGGGCCGGATATTCAAACTGCGCCCACAATGTGCGCAAGAGCAGGAGCAAGCACAAGTCCATTGCGCACATGTGCAATAGACGCGATATTCAAACATGGAGCAAGACCAATTGTGCATCCAGCCAACGTCTGAATATCGCACAACCTGTGCCATAGTGCAACCAGGAAAGGGAAGCTGAGCAGATATGATACGCCATAGTGCAACAAGGCCAGCCCAGCTAAGCAGTCCAGAGGTGCCATAGCGCAAGCAGAGAGCCCCCCAGTAGCAGAGCAATGGAACTGCACAACCAGGGAGGTAGGCCGGGGACCACCACCCATGCCACAGACGGGCACAGGAACACAATGCAGAATGAACAATACACCCCCACACCCTAAGCACAGCATCACTGGGGGAGGGATGGAATATCCACCGGCCCATGGGGACAAGCCAACAAAGCACAGCTGGGCAATTTTGTCCCAGCACACCCACTGGCAGGCTGAGGCTGCCACACATAGGGGGTCAACAACCACAGTGCACAGCAGCGCCCCCTTGTGCATAGCACACCCTGCACTGTGACCCCAAACACCACCCATGTGCAGTGACTGTCACTGCAGGAATCCCCATGCATCCCCCCCTGGCACACCTCAAAAAATCCTGTATACCACAGAACCATATGTCAGACCCACCATGAGCACCCAGCAGTGGGCAGCAGATGGCAAGACCGACTGAAAGCCACTCCCACACCGAGACACCTCCCATGCACACACACACACATACACACACATACCCAGGACAATACCACCCCAGATGCTGTGCACACACTGCAACTGAGCACCCATAGCCAGCTGCAAATCAGACCACCAGTATTTATATCAAATATATATATATTCAAACCAATAAATGTACAACACCAAAAGGAACAAACAGAACTATTTACATATTTACAATACAAGGGGGTGTAGGGGTACAAGGTAGAGGTGGGCAAGGGGTAGGGGTGACCAACTGGGAGAGGGAAGGCAGGGTGTGAGGGATGGGTGAAGTGGGTACGTGATGTGCAGCTAGCACCTGGCAGACTGCCCTCCTGCTGCCCGTTGCTGGTCCCGGGGACTCCTACGCACTCACACCATGGCACTGCATCTCCAAGGAGAATGTCAAGAATGGCAATTGACACCCACATCAGCCGCCAGAAACGCTCCATGCGCCATAATTTGGATATACTAGGACAAGGGAACAGAGTCAATGGCTGTGACTGTCCATATCCCTGAACCCCACCCATCATGTAAGGCATATAGCCAAGTGCCCTGCACCTGTGATGGTATGCACCCATCCACAGTGAACGTGCACATGACATGCCCAACCAGGCAGCACCAGCCATGTGTACCAATGCACACACACTCGCCCATGTCCATCACAGCACAAACTAAGGCTGTCAAGTGACGTGGGTTATGCAGGATGCTAGTTCCACAGCCATGTGCCCAGTGTATGCATGGACCACCAGTGACACACACACAGACATGCAGTGACACTGACAGTGATGACTGTCACCTGTATGTGTGCATGGATGTGTTGTCCATGGCTGGTGGTCATGCCCCCCACCAGCATACACTAGCATCCATGATGTAGTGACACTCACCCTCATCAAGCAGCTGTGGCTGCTGCTGCTTCTGCTGCTGCTGCTGCTGCTGTGGCCCAACCATCATGCCACCTCTGGCTGCCTCCTGTGCCCCACCACGGCCCTCCTCAGCCCGGGCCTGCCTCCGCTTCTCCACACCTGTGGGCGACAAATGTTGAGCAACACATCAGTGTGAACCCAAAGCAGACAGCCCCCTGCCCCAGTGAGTGTGCCTGCCCACACAGCCAGACCCATGCACCACACATCTGCACACACTGACACAGCCAACCATGGTAGAGCCTTCCCCCATGCACCACCACCAATACACAGTCACACCCCTATGGACATTACAGGTGCAGTGATGGGTCACCCACCTGGCCTAGGCACAATGCCCCTCCTGGCACAGGACCTGAGGCATTCCAGCAGCACCTACTCCCTCCTGCGGAGGTCACTATAGTGGTGCCTGCACTGTTCTGCCATCCTGCACCACCCTGTGACCTGCTCCAGTGCAGTGGCCACCTGCTGCCACACATGGGTGCATGCCATGTTGAGGGTATCTCCCCCAAACAGTGGCCCAAAGTGAGGCTCCACCACAGCCACCAGGTTGGCCACCTCCAACAGACTCCACTGTGGAGCTCTCCTGCGTGCCATTACTGGAGATGTATAGTAGGCAATATGGCACCCTGCAGCACGGCAACCCCACCTGCAAATGTTGTGCAATAGAGCACCATTAGTTCCTATCACGCTGTTCGTATAGTGCCATCGGTTCACATCGCCCTGTCACCGAACAGCGCAACAGAGCCGGACACATGCCAGAGAACAGCGCCAGGGGGCAAAGGTCAGGCACAAGGTCAGGGGTCTGTGGTGCAAGAACACGCACAGCGCCATCAGACATCTACACGTCCTGCGCAATTGGTCACCTGCGTGCCAGTGCCACAGTGTACTATTGCGCATTTGTGCCACAGCTCTATGAGTTGACCGCACTGCAGCACCACTGGCACAATGGTGGCCATGGCCTGCACTGCTCATCACACACAGCACATCATCAGCACAGCAGATGCCTGCATAAGCTACCCGGGCATGCGCAATGTGGTGTACTACACAGTCACGGAAATGCGCCATTGGCTCAGCCGTTCAACCAGACATGCAAAGCTGCAGTCGGCGCGATATTCAGCCGACATGCAAAATTCATCTGATCAGCCATTCAAAGGCACAGTGGCATCGATTATCATCTTCATTACAGTTGCTCCACTCCTAATTTGCATGCATTGGCGCTATAAATGTGCGGACATTGAGCTGCGCTGACCAGATCTGCTACTGCAGGTGAGAGGTGGGTTGCATGCTGTGTGATGTTTGGACAATGGTCATGGGATAACGCTCAGACTGCACAGTGACAGGTGTCCACTTCCACCCATACAGACCGACATGACCGAGCAGAGCCAAGGTGAGGGTGGAGATGGTGGGCAGAGGAGAGAGGCCCAACTTCACCACGGCAGAGACAGAGGCCCTCTTCCAGGCCTACCTGGAGGAGGAGCCACTTCTGAGTGGATGGCAGGGCACCCCTCAGGCCCGTGTGGCTGCATGGGAGGGGGTAGCTCGGGCAGTGAACCTGCACGGAAGCCACCAGTGCTCCATGCAGAAATGCAAAAAGAAGATGGGGACAGACCGCAGGAGGGTGAAGGAGAAGGTGGCATCCCTCAGGGCGGCATGTGCTGGCACAGGCGGGGGCCAGCCAGCGATGGCGGAGCTGACCCCAGCTGAGGACTGACTGGCTGCATCAATGCAGTGGAGTACTATTGAGGGTGTACCAGGAGGTGGTTTCCAGACAGGTGAAAGCCCATCACTGCACGGTATGACATGGTGGTGGTGTTGGGGGGGTGGTTGTTCACATGCACTCACATGTCCTCACTTTCTGTTACAGATCCTGTTCATCTTCAGGGGACAGTGGTGGTGGGTCCAGGCAGTGAGGAAGACCTGCCGGAGTTGGAGGAGGGTCCATCCACCTCTGTCGCCAGCCAGCATGCACTGCACCAGCATGCACGCCTGGCTGCCAACTCTGTTGTCAGTGAGTCAGGTGGGGGGGTGCACAGCCTGTGTCTCAGCAGTCTGGCATGCAAGCATGCCAGCACGCCAGACTGTGGTCGAGTACATCCTGCACCATTGATGATGCAAGGACTGCAATGGGCAGTGACATGTGTGTGTCCCATGATGGACACACAGCAGGCCAGCACGCGCCCTGCCTAGCTGGTTCCAAATGCGGTGTGCCAGCATGTTGGCACAGTCCCAGGCTGTGCCTGTCAGCACCGGTGGGGCAGCACCAGTAGCTGTGCAGGTGTCTGGCACTGTTGTGGCCACAGCAGTGGAACGAGTGGTCCCTGGGGCACAGCGGTTGGAGGGGCAGCAGCAGCAGTCACCCACCAGGTCTGGGGGTACAGTGTCCAGTGGTGGCACATGTCCACTGCCCTTTGATATGCCCACTCCTGGTCCTGGTGAACAGTGCCCACCCTCAAGGGTGTTGAGCATCAGGACCTTCCATACCCTGGGGACAGGATGCGCAGGCACAGTACCCATTTGAAGAGCACACCCGCCTGCAGGAATCAGTACAGCAGCAAAGTGCGGCTGCAACGTCCGTGAGGCACTGTGTGTGGTGTGAAGTGGCACAGCAGGGACTGTGCTCTGATCCTTGCAGAGATGGTCCATATGTGGATGGATGTGACCGCCGCCATTGACAGGCAGACCCAGGCATTGGTCGCTGTCATGGCTGCATTGGGCACTCAAGCAGGTGCCCCGTACCGTGCACCCCACACAGTACGCTCTCCACTCCACATTCCCAGTGTCGTGCAACACCCAGCCTGTCGATGCCGGGTTCTGCTGTAGGCATCCCGAGCACCCCTGGTGCAGGTATGTTTGGTATACTACAGACCCCAGTGCGGACAAGGTCACGATCATGCAGTGGGACCACTGGTGGTCCATCGGTGCCACCTCATGTGGCCCCTGCTCAGCCTGCCAGTGCTGTTGGGTCACGGCGGGGCCACCCATGCATCCGCAGTGGCCGTGGAACAGTGCAACATGACTGATCTGTCTCCCAGTGTGGGCCCTGTCTGGTGCTGCCCTGCATGCAATGTGTGTCATGGTGGGCAATGCACTGGTGGGTGCCCTGCCCATCACGCTGACACACGGACCACCTGTACACCATCCCGACTGCTGTCCACAGGTGCGTGTGTATGATGATGCCTGCATTGTACTGTACATCAAGGTGCAAGGTGCCCAGCATCTGACACACGTACTTGGACAGTACAGGTGGTGGGTGTGTGGTCTGTGGATCTGTGTGTTTGCCATGTCTGTTCCTGCTCTGCTGTGCACCTGCCCATGTACGCTTTGTGCCTAGTGTGTGTGTGTGTGTGTGTGTGTCCATATGACTGTTCACCCCTCCCTGATGGTGTGTTTGTGTGCCTGGTCCCTTCCACTCCCCTTGCCATCATGCACCCCTGGTGTGTTGCTCTGTGTGCCAGTGGGTTGCGCCAGGACAATGTTGGTTGCACATGGCCTCTTGACTTACCTGTGTCATGCATAATGCTCCTCCGTGATGGTGTCCCGATGCAGCTGGGCCTGCCAGATCAGTCAGGGGTCCCGCCGTCCAAGGGGGGGCTGCTCATCACCATCATCACTGGTGCCGCGGGTGTCCCCATTGCTGTCCCCCTCCTCTGCCTGAATGGCTATCCCACAGTCTTTGGCCATGTTGTGCAGGATACAACAAGCCAGGAATATCCCACAGGCCTTTGAGGGGATGTACTGTAGGGCACCGCCGGAGGTGTCTAGGCATCGGAAGCATGCCTTGAGCATCCCAAACACCCGCTCGATGATGTTGCATGTGGTGGCATGCGCCTCATTATAGTGTTGCTGCAATGGGGTCATGGGTCACCGGTATGGTGTGAGCAGCCAGGGACGGAGTGGGTATCCGCTGCCACCTGTGTGGAGATGGTGGAGATGAGTATCATGTTCAGGTCCATATTGCCAATATCCCTGTGTGCCACTACCATAGCACCTGTGGCATTCCCACCCTTGCCCCACGTTTGCAATTCCTACATGCGTACTCACCCACTAGATGGCCTGTGGGGATGTCCCCACTCTCGAATCAATGGCACAGTAAGGACTGATACCATATGAAGGCATCATGTGCTCCACCAGGGTGTGTGGCACAGACATTGATTATGCGCCCAGTGGCATCACACACCACCTGGCAGTTGACACTGGAATAGCCCTTCCTGTTCCTGTATGCAGCCCCATCGGGGCCAGGTGGCTTGCGGATGGCCACATGAGTGCAGTCTATTGCCCCTAGCACACCAGGCATACATGCTACCCTGTGGAACCCCTGCATGTTTGCTGTACGCTCTGCCGCGGTGCTGGGGAAATGGATGTGCTCCGCAGCATGTGGCAGCAGTGCGCTGAGGAATTGGGTGAGGATGCATGATGTGGCCGACTGTGTGATGCCTGTGGTGTCCCCTGTTGGCCTCTGGAAGGTGCCCATGGTGAGCAGGCACATGCAGGCTGTCACCTTGGTCTCCACCAACAGAGCGTGACTCTGTCATGAGGGTGCCTGCATCACATCACTGCACAGCTCACAGAGCTGCCTCAGTATTGCCCTGTTCAGGTGGTACCAACCCACGATCTCTACATCTGTGTACAGCTCAAAGCTGATGCGGGCACGGTACTGCCTGTTGGGGGCGTACCGCTGAAAGGCCCTTCCACGGCCATGTCTCTCTGCAGCATGCATTCTCACCCCCCTCATTACAGCTTCCATGTGGAAGCTGGCACTGTCCATCTCCCTGGCTTGTGATCCCCCCTGGCTGATGTTGCTCTGTTACGCCCGCTGTCCTGACTGCTACCTCCACTGCACCGGGTACCCCCACTGGCCTCTGCAGCCTATGGCCCACACAACTTCCCTTGCCTGCCCTGTTCTGAACTGTCGCTGTCTGTCTCTCTCTGTCTGTCTCGCTTGGCATCCCTGTAGCGTTCTTGCGCCTCTTACTTGAGCCTTTTTATTTTGGCTCATTTCCACTGTGGTGCACCTTCCGGTTGTTCCGCTATTGCGCATTGCGCAAACCTTTGAATATCACATTGCGCTCTTTATGCATGGATCCACCCCCTTCATTTGTGCATGCCTTCATTTGCATTGCACTATTGCTCAGCCTGTTTTCAGTGGTGCAACTGCCTCCTGCTGAATATCACAGAATGGCACAAATTCGGACTTGCGCATGCGCAGCCCTATTGCGCATGGCGCAACCTTTTTGAATATCCCACCCAGCATAGATAATGAGATTAACTGTTTGTGGAAGGGCTTCTGCAAATCTGATCTCAGCTCTGAGGTTCCTAGTTTTAATTAAAGAATAATGATCAGTACATTCTTGGTCCGGAGTGAGATCAAAGACAAACAGGGTGTACCCTTGGGTAAATTCCTGACAGTTAACAACTAGCGGGCGATCTTTCATAGATTTCCCCTCCGCTAGTACTAGATTAAAATATTCTCTCACAGCATTCCCATTTCTAAAATCGGGCTGCAGAGGTTTAGCTGGGATTTGTTCACCGTCCAGATAAAGAGCCACAAAATGAATGTTATAATTTTATTTATTTAGTTGTTTAACCAGGTATAGCACACTAAGCTGAAAGCTTTTTTACAGGAGTGACCTGGGAGCACAAGGAGGTTAAGTGACTTGCTCAGGGTCACACAGTTTGCAAGTGGAAGCTGTGGGATTCAAACCCAGGTCTGGTCTGCTGGATGTCACTAGATTTGCAGCTCAGAGCCTTAGACCACTGCACTATACTGCCTTCTAAATACATAATGCTTAAGGTTAAAGGGATTTTTAGTGTAGGAACCACTAAAAGCATCATTGTCAACAAATCCCATGACCATAATTTTTGGTAACTGTCCCAAAAACAAATTATCTTGGTTGCAGACCCTGCTGCCTGCAGGGAGGCTGAACACTTTCATACCCACTCTGTCTATAGGATATTTAGCATTGGAGGTCAGCAGGGCTTCTGAGTGTCCCAGATGAACTCCGGGGGTCACTTTAACCCTTTTGACAAACAGAGAGGGGGCCATGACTTTTAGCTTATAAGACTCAGCATCTCCACTCATCAGGCAAAAGGTGTCCCTGTTATGTGTCAGTTTAATTTTAATATCCACGCCATTCAGCATCAGTTTCTCTTGAAAAAACAAGTCTGTGTGCAAGTGTCCCAGCAGCTCTACCCCTCTACTGAGATGTGTGAAGGAGCTTCTTTTATTAAAACCTACATTGTCACCATCTCTGTCTGTGATTTCATGTTTCCCCAGGGTGTCTTTGTAAAATAACCCTGCGGTAAATTGGGTAGAAAGGGTCTCTTCACTGAAGTTCAGCACAGATTCTATAACAGCCCTGTAGGGGTAACAGTTATTGCTCTGACTGATGATCCGATCACCGACAGTCACATCCAGCTGACTGAAAATGGTGGCCACTGGGTAGTTTATAAGACCCACTTTGGCCGCTGCAGGTATATCACCACCATCCGTTTCAGTGATTTTGCAAACCAGGTAAAGAAGCTTGTTGTTTAGATCCAAATAGTCTTCACCATTCCCTGCTATATAAAATTCAATTGGTGAGTTTTCTGAAAGGGCAGCCAGAGGGTGTATCTCTACATAAATGCTTTTTTCAATGCTTGTCTGTGTGGGAGAAATGGCAAACAAGTCAAGTTCTGATTTTGTGCATTCTTCAGAACCACAGTGCACAAAAGCCATGTTTTTTAGAACAGGTCTCTGCTTTTTTTATGACCCCTTAAAGATCCTTTTACCTTTGAACGTTTTCTTTTATGTGAAGTTTTGCATTTTGAAACACCTCTTTTAAAGTAGCCAGGGGGGCCAATGAGAAGTGAAGGGTGTACTCTGTGCTTTCTCTTTTTACCTCTTTTGAATACAATCAACCCTGAGCCACCCTGAGTAGGCTTATCACCCCCTGACATCTTTTGAGTGACAGCACTAGTCACATGCCCCATAACATCCTTTGCAACATTTTTAGCAGCTGTCTGTAGATGTGGTTTTGCAATTTCAAACCCCCTTCTTAAAAATGGAACTGCTTTTCTGAACAGACTACGAAATATCCCTCCTATACCAGAACCATACATAGAAGGAAATCCATGAAAGCCGAGAAGACTGTATCCTGCCTGTGCCTTGTAATAGTTTCTGTACAAGGCAGGGTCCCCATAATGTCGAATGATCATCATCCTTGTTTAAATTTTAGACCACTCTCTGGGGGTGAAAACGCAACTTCATGATCACCTTTCCAAATCGAAATGGTACAGGTTCATTTTGATCATTCTTTATTTCAATAGTGACTGTATCAATCTGATGTTTACTGTTTGATAATGGGGTTTATCATAGGTCACGGTCACTATCTCACTGTCTTGGCCCCTGATGGGTACGCATCTCAACCAAGGCACTAGACTGTCACCCACTATTTCATGTGTGATAATGTCAGTGTAGATATATAATGTGTAAAAACCCCATTAATATCTGTAGGGTTCTTTGTTAGATTCTTTCCTACACCTACCTCTAGTCTGCTAAAACCCAAAAGGTACTGTAACTGCCTGTGCATAAACAAAATGCATTTGATGTCACTGTCAATGCTTCTCTCCCGATGGCTTGTTATTCCAAAACCACTGGCAGTTTATTTACTTCAAATATGCTTTTATTAATTTGAGAAATAACACCAGCCATGTTAGGATAATAGCCCAATGGAATTTTAAATGCTGCTGACTCAGTAAAGGGTCAAGTTGGTGGTGTTTTACTGTGGTCTATGCTTAGAGACTGATAGAGCATACTGAACCTGTTTTTCTGTGGATGCACATTGTCCCAGGTATGAGGGTACTGAATTTCTGCTAAGCCCACTTCCCATTCACCAGGTAGTTCAAGCGTTTGTGGTAACTTTACTGTAAAAGTGGATATAGTATTGTTGGGGAAAATGTGCGAGGCGTTGCTGGGCAATGTGATATAAAATCCATTTTTGAGCATTTTAAGCCTTATCTGCTTTCAATGTTCTGAACCTGTGTTGCCTCAACCCAGCTATTAAATTTATTGGGCCACCCTCTCCACTTTACCAGATACCAAGTTTTTCTGACATGCTTTTTCTCTGCCAGGATTTTCTGCACCCTGTACACATGGTCCTCATCAGGTTCAATTTTTTGCAACTCCTCAGCATAAAAAGTACCTTTAATGTCTTTCCCCTGATAGTCTTTTAGCTTATAGGTGGGCCTCTGTGTCTTTAAAACCTCCATCACAATAAATATCTCATCTGTGTATGTCTGTTCATATCCCTTTCAAACACCCCTTTTAGCTTAGATAGTCTCACGTGATCATCTTTCTGAAGGGTACCCTTTTGTTTTTTGCCAAGAATAGAATTACCCTAGAGGATCTTCCATACACCCAGGGCATTGGAAGGGTTAACATCCACAGGTTTGTGTTTAATGCTTCTGTGATAAGTATGGTTATAGCTGTGCACCAGGTCTGACAACACATCTGTATATTTCCAAGTATTCTGGGCTGTAAAGTAACGCCACATGCGTGACTTCAATGTCCTATTAAATCTTTCTATAATGCTGGCCTTAACTTCATTATTCATCACAAAATGGTGTTTTTTATTTTGTTTTAATAGTTTCTTTAAGGAAGCATTTAGAAACTCTTTACCCTGATCAGTCTGCAACTTCTGAGGTGTGCGTCCACTTTTAAAAATAGTTTTAAAGGCTTGCGTCACTGCCTTGCCTGATTTGTCTTTTAAAGTCACTACCCAGGCATACTTGGACAGCACATCGATGCACGTCAGTATGTACTTAAACCCATATCCACTAAATCAGCTTGCCATTGTCTGTCTATGTCAGAAACAATGACAGGATTTCTCTTAAATTGGACTCTGGCTGCTTTGCAAGCCATTCTGCAACACCTTTTCTGGTGACATCTTTATCAAGTTTTTTTGCAGCCTTATACAGCTGAGTCATCCTATGAAACTACCCACTTTTTTTCATTAAAATATATATTCTGGAACAGGTGATCATTCATCTTCTTTTGTCAACCCCCCGATACATCTGTTAGCTAGCAAAACTCTTGTCACCAGTAAAATAAAGCATGTGCTCTTTCTATTCTTTTAAAAACACTATGACAACCACAAAGTGCAATGCATGATTATATTTTATTTATAAATACACATGTCATTACAGTATTTGAAGATTTGCTTATATACATTATAATACATAAACTAATGCATATAGCTGCTACATACAAAAGGCATAACACATGGCAAGCATGCAATGATTATATAATATCTTGCTTTTCTACTCTTCCTTTTTTACATGCTTCACAATACCCAGAAACAGCAACTTTTGAGCTGCATGTTTTACACAAGCATTGGCATCGTCCACTTCCTCCTTAGTGATGAGGTGGGCACAATACATACACACATATGCCATACACCACTCAAAATAACAAGTCTGATTTTTAAGACAATCTGTTACACCTAAAATGTCGTTCACCTTGCATACTGCTCTACAGTTACTGTTTTCCATTACGTCAACATAGAGTCTCCATACAAGGGGTGGCAACTCTTTAATCAGAGTCAGTGTGTTTTCTGCCATTGAAGCAGCAGTATCTTCAGAGCAGACGTTTAATGCAGGCTGCTTTCCAAAGTATATAGGTTCCTTTAAAATGTCCTTTATCACACGGTACATTGTAGACATCAAGACTGCCTGGAATATTGGGAGCATGACAGTACGTTCCATCTAAAAGTACATTATAATACACTATTTAGGAAAGGCATATGCTAAATCTGGTTTATGAAACACAACAAAAGCAATAAAAGAGGCAAAATTTATGATGACAGACTCAGACCCCTCGTTCTGCAAACTAAACACTAAAAAGTCAACAGCTGTACAGATAAAACCACAAAACTGTATCATATCATAAGGATTATGCACAAACTCTATAGCAATTTTAAACATTGCTTCCTCAAGAGTAGCCCCCTCATCCTTAAAATAATCCACAGTTTCCTTTTGGGGTCCCTCTGGGAGACCATCAAAAAGACCTTGGCATGTCTCTAAAAGTACAAACGGCGCTTGTCCTGGAGGTAGATTTAAACCAGGATGTTTAGCTCTGTGTCTGACTAGTTGGTAAATAAGCCTCTGGACACACTGACAGGGTGTTTCCCATTGTTGTATACTCTGGAAAAAAAACATACAGCACTATGTTTTAGTGACCTCTCACTGCATGGGGTAGTTTAGCAAGCAGAAAAAGCCAGGGTAACAATATGAACAACATTAAAATGGTAACAAGTAACAGTTTTGGGGGGGGTAAATGTTTTTTAACAACATAAACAGGGTTCCTGAATTTCCTTATATAATTTTTTAAAGGGCCCTTTTTTGACCAGTGGATCATTTCAGCAAGCAGAGAAGCCAGGTTAACAACATGTACAATATCACAAGGTTTTTTCTGCTTTGTAGTACACACACACATGACTATGACGATCATGACATAAAGTCCACAAAGACATTCATCGTCTTCCATGAATATATCGGCAAACACTTTAACATTTTCTACAAGTGACAACACTGATTCATTTATATATTTATCTGTATCCTCCCATACTTCTGGAAGGGCACACATCATCAGTTCGGAGGCTGCATGCATCTCACAAAGGCTAATGTCATATTGAGGTGAACCAAACAGTGATGGATGGCAGTAATGGCTTAGGATCAGATACATAAGCCTTTGGATTCTCTCTGTACTTGCATCCCGCATGATTATCTGTAAAATTAAAATATGACACGTTTTGGGACTGAAATGTTTACATGTAGTAATTTGGTGGGCGGGTGGGTAATTTTTTTACAATATAAACAGGGTTCCTGAATCTCTTTTAGAAATTTTTTAAAGGAAGCTTTGCTGACCAGACGGCAGGCATCTTTTTTAATTTCACTGTCTGTCTGCTGTAACATTTGCATAACTAACCACATGGGGTCATCGGATTTTCTCACATCATTTAAAACGTGACTTATAGTTTCCAGGGTACAATTGGTCATATTTAACCCCCGATGCTTCATAGCGATTGCCAAGAACATGGGCGTGAGCTGCCCTATATGTATGGCTTCAGAAACATTTCTGTATGCTTCTTTAGACATTAAGTCATCAAGGATACATGAATGGTTTTTCTGACTCAGATCATCTATCTCACACCCAGGACAGGAACCGACCAATTCACAATGTATCACCCTCTGTATCACTAAGGCAATTACGCCACGGATGGTATGATACATAACGTACTTACAATACATATCGTGATCAGTTTTGGGGGGTTTACTACTGAGGCCTGTTTTTTCACATGAGGTCCCCTGTATAATCTCAGTAGAAGAAGAAGAAGAGGGTTGGGTAGTGATCACAGCCTGTTCTGTGACATTTTGAAACATTCTATTGCTCTCTGTATTTCTAACATACTGGTTCTCACACATCTCATTAACAACCACATTTGTATCTTTCACACAGCAAAGACAGTTGAGCAGTAGATTTGTGGAAAGTCTCAAATCCATGCTGTCCGAATATGACTGCTGCTCCATCGCAAATCCTTCAGTCTATTAAAGTAAAAACAGAAAACAGCATTGGTCCTCTGACTCATTATAAGTAAGATTTAGTTCTACTGCTAACTCATCTCTCTCAGTTACACCATGTACGCATGTCACCACTCACATTTTTTTTAAATGTTAAAATGCATTTACCTCATCAAGGCAACACTTTTCTTCTTCTTCTTCATTTTTCTTGTCTTTCTCTTTCTTAGCCTGGGCTTGACTGCTTGTGGCTGCATTATCATCATCCCCATCTTGGTCAGAGGCACCTCTTGGCTGTGTCTTGGATTTCTTTTTCACAACTTTCTTTGATGCTTTTTTTGGCACAGTCTCGCTGACCATCTTCTCTGGCTCCCCCTTCTTGTCACTCTCTGTTTTGGGTTTCATAGTAACTTCTTTTTCTGCATCAGATTCACACTCCAGCAACTCTTCAAGGTCTTGTAATGGTGTCTTTTCAGCAGGACAGTCAGATTTAGGATTTTCTGATTCACCAAACTGTTCAGCGAGTTTCTTTTTTATGTCAACTCAACAAGACTTGTGTGGGACATTCTTTTTCACACCTCATGTAGTACACATACTTTGGCTTGGGTTGTGGGGCCCCAATAGCCATCTTCTTGCTTGGCTTATCATCTCCAGACTTTTCATTAGGTGGTGTGACAATCTGGCCTGCTGCAGGGAGGTTGAATTGAGAAGTGCTGCGCTGTGCCATCTTCTTGCTTGGTTTTTCATCTCCAGACTTTTCATTCAGTAGTGTGCCAGTCTGGCCTATTGCTGGGAGGTTGAATTGAGAAGCGCTGCGCTGTGCCATCTTCTTGCTTCATGTTTTTGATAATCTGCTCTAAGTCTATAAAATAGAATCAGAGGAATCTCTCAAAAAGCTGTGCCTTCTGGCTTCAAATGCAGGGTTTATATAACGCTTTGCAAGATGGACTGCCCCTTGGTAAAACCATCAACACACCCCATCATACTATACATGGTAACATGTGTCAGAGGCACATCTGTTGTAGCCCCACCCCCTTTTTTAAAACAATATAAATATCACTCACATTTCATTCAGCCTTCTCCTTGATACTACACAGAGCTGAAGGGTGAACTACAGGTATGTGTATTCCTTTTTTCTGATATATTTTATTCTTTTAATTCATGATGGGTTATAAATAATTGGTTTTGTGATTGCTATAAAATCACACACATACACACACACACACACACACACACACATATGCACAGCCAGCATGTTGCAATGCTATCCAGAGAAAACTGCTGAACCATCTTATTTACACAGAGGTCCCCCATTTTAGTTTATAAATGTTACATGCATATACATAAAGGTATCCTTTTGATGTAAGTTTGAAACAGTCCTACAGATGCATGTTAAATTATTTTGTATATTGTTATAAAAAACAGTAAAAGGGGTACTTACATAGGCAGATGAATTTCCCTCGGGGGGTCTCCACACTGATCTGTGAAACCTCTGCATGATCAGGTTGCCTCCTAGATACTTCTTTCTGAAAATATCCTAATAAAAAAACACACACATGCCCCTGCAGTTATACCCCCCCAAGCCTACAGGGGCACATAACACCACATAAACCCTAACTGATTTTTGGGGTGGGTGGGGCACAGTGGTGAAGAGGGACAGGGGTTTGAGCTAGGATGGTGGGGTGCAGGAGAAAGGAGGGGGACAGGAGTTCAAGTTAGCATGGTGGGACTCGGGTTCCAGCCAGGATGGCATGGCAGGGGTTCGAGGGGTGTACGAGAAGGAGGGGCGTAGGATGCTTACAAAATGGTGGGTGGCAGGGGTTTGAAGAGTGTACAAGAAGGAGGGGCACAAGATGCTTACAAAATGGTGGATGGCAGGGGTTCGAGGAGTGTACGAGAACGAAGGGCGTAAGATGCTTACAAAATGGTGGTGTTATATCACTTCCAGGGTTTCAATGTGGGCCATTTCCTGCACAAGGGGCAGGACACGGGTTCGAACGCATGTCATTTCCTGCGCAAGGGGCAGGACATGGGTTCATGGTAGCATCACTTCCACCAGAAGTGGGCGGGGCTAGCGCATTTTAGGGAGGGACTTCTGGTTTAACAAGGGGCGATTCTGATTGGTGCATTTTAGGCCATGCCCACCTGTCAAATGACGTGGCATGGGCTGATTGGCTGAAATTTAACATTTGACGAGATATATGAACTTATACTACTTCTGCTATAATAAGTTCCATATACTCATGGCTTGCATTCTCACTTATTTTTCTCCATTTTCCAATGAAGCCTTCTCTTTTATGTCCACATGTTGGATTCTTTAAAATACGTAATTCCCTAGGAACTCGTACCACCTTTAAATAAGCTTTTTGTGAGATTTCCTCACAATGTAGCTATTTAAGTTTATATGCATTTTTATCAAATACATTAAATGCTTGTCGACTATTGACAGGTCCTGATGGCACTATGGTGCTGTTAAGTAAATTTGAATAACTAGTTTCATTCGGTGTATTTCTCAACACAAGATCCGTTAGGGAAAGTATACCCTCAGCAAGCTGTGCCTGCCGTGTTTCAGCCAATAACTCACATGTAACTGGGAGGAAATCTCACTAAATGCTTATTAGAATGGAGAAAAATAAGTGAGAAAGCAAGCCATGAGTATATGGAACTTATTATATCAGAAAATGCAGTGATCCAGAAGGAAATTGAAGCTGAACTGAATAAACAGGAGGAGGAATTAAATTATTTCAGTAATGCACCTCAATTCTCCTGACAATTAGAAAGTTTTACAGAAAATTTACAAAAGAATGATGTAATACTAAAAAATATCAAAAAAGCTAAGTTTGATTGAGATGTAAAGGATTATCTAAATAACAAAGTGTTTAATTGGACTGTGCCTGTTAACACTGGAAGTGAGAATACACAGAATTTGATGCAAGCTAATGAACAAGTGATCTTTACAACTGCCACTGAAAAAATTGAACAAGACCAGGATAATTTTTTAGAAGAAGAAGAACCATGTGTTACTCCAGGGGTCCAAATACCCTTCATTCCATGGAGAAGCCAGTGAATAAGGAAACAGAATATAGAACAAAACGGACAAGGAGAGGTGGCAGAAAGAGGAATAAGAAGAGGAACTCAACACAGAGGCTGGAGAGGGAGACAGAGACAAGGGAGATTTCTGTGATTAATATTTCAAGCTACCAGTTAAGTGAGATAGAAGTTGGAGTCTTGAACAGGGGTCTCTCTTTTACTCCTACACAAAGATTTCATCACTTTGATACGGTACTGGACCTTAATAGACTAGTATGTAACCTGGATTTGAAAGCCTTCTTTCAGGGGGGCATGTCAGGAAACAGGTGTTGGTGACAATGATATTACTAAAATAAAAGCTGAAAGTCTGAAGGTTTTAAACCTATGTCTGACTTTTGTCCTCCCTTATCCTCTGCATTACATATACTTTTAAAATGTTGTGAAGAAGATCTATTACTTCTGAATGATGGCATTTATTTACATTATTTTCATAATCTTAGTAAAATTGAACAGGAAGCATTGAGAGGTCTGGGAACTAATACAGAGATCACTATAAAAGCAGCTGATCAAGGGAGTGCAGTAGTAGTTATGGATACTGCTAAGTATGATTTTGAAGTTTTGAGACCGTTATTAGATACAAAGTATTATGAGAAACTTAAGCTTGATCAGACACAGACCTTCAAGCAGATTATTGGTTCTTATCTTAAGAAAGTGAGGGATGAAAATCTGATTTCAGAACAAGTTTATAAATATTTAAATGTAGAGTGTCCGACTAGATCTACATTTTATATACTTCCTAAAATTCACAAGGACATGATGAACCCCCCCCCCGAGAGACCCATTGCTTCAGGCAGTAATAGTCTAACAGAACCACTGGCAAAATATTTGGATTCCTTTTTGGTGGATATTGTTAAAAGAGAGGTACCAGCATACATTAAAGACACTAGTGACATTTTGTCAGTACTGGAGGATTTAGCAATTGAAGAAGATATATTTTGGTTACACTTGATGTTACATCACTATATTCAAATATTCTACATAGTGGAGGCCTGGAGGCTTTGAAATTTTATTTGGACAATAGAATTGTGAAAGAACCATCCACTGAAGTGCTAGTCCAGTTGACTCAATTTATATTAGAATATAATACATTCTTCTATAAAAATGATTTTTATTTGCAGAAAAAAGGAACTGCTATGGGTGCGAGTATGGCACCCAATTATGCAAATTTGTATATGGCAAAATGGGAAATTGATATAATAAGAAATTTGAGTATCCTCTTCCTACAAAAAATTGATTTATGGAGACGCTTTATTGATGATGTCTTTATGGTGTGGAAGGGTAGTGAAGATGAGCTTTTTGAATATATAAAGTACTTAGAAACAAGTAATGAAAATTTGCGGTTCAGTATTTGTTTTAGTTAAACTGAGATTCATTTTTTAGATTTAAGGATTTCTAAAGATGGCAATGGAGGTGTAAAGACTGATCTATTTTGTAAACAACCAGACCATAACACTATCCGTTTGGCTAGTAGTTGCCATGTTATAAAAGCAATACCAAAGGGACAATACATTCGGACCAAACAAAATTGTAGTGATTTGGATGAGTATGGAAAAAGGGCACAAGAATTGACTATCAGGTTACAGAATAGAGGATATAATAGCAATGTTTTAGAAAAAGCCCAGGAAACAGTAAACAAGATTTCAAGGGAGGCCTGGTTAACTAACAGGCCAAAAAATAAAGACTTTGACCCACAGACTACTTTTGTTACCACCTATAGCCCACAATCAGATGAAATAACCAAAATTATTAAAAAGCATTGGCATCTGGTTTTGTTAGATCCAAAGTTGAAAAATGCTGACATTAGGGGTCCATGAATAGTATACCATAGGGGGTAGAAATATTAAGGACTTTGTAGTACATTCAGTCCAACCAATACCAGAAAGATCTAGGAATTGGCTTACTAAACAAATAGATGGTTGTAACGAATGTGGTAACTGTAAATATTGTCCGTGGGTAAAAACTACTAAAAGTTTTAAAAATCATGCCACGGGACTAGATGTAAAGGTTTGGGGCCCTGTTACCTGTAGCACTCTAGGGGTTATATATTTGGCTGAGTGTAATTGTAATAGCTTTTATATAGGAGAAACAAAATGTCCCTTTAAAGTACAAATAGGTGAACATGCCAGGGCAATTCTGAATGGTGATGAGATCAATGCCTTAGCTCTACATATGTCAAGAGTTAAAAACAAGAGTGAACATAAATTTGAGTTTACAGCAATTGAAAAACCTATTCCAACTAAAGGGGGGGTGATTATGATAACTTTCTCTTGCGTAGGGAACAATATTGAATATTTGCCATGAAGGCAATGAATGTACCAGGTCTGAATGACAAAATTGAGATCAAACCTTTTTTAAGGTTAAGAAAAAAGCTAAGAGATTTTTTTTATAGATGGTGTTTTATTCTCCCTTTCTAAAACTTCTTTCTTTTTTTCTATCTTTCAGCAGTGCACCAATTTGATTTTGACCTTCCTGGGTGAGTCAGGATCATATGATGATTGACGAATATTTCCAGCAATAATATGTGCAATATTATACTGGTGCTGTATCAAGTATACATGGCACAGTTTCTTTCTTCTTTTTTTTTCTATACATAAGTGAAATGTGTATTGTTACTTTAAGAAAGTTGTTTAAATGTAAATGCATTTGCTCCTTATGTCAGCCTTTGAAAAAGCAACATGCAAAATGCATCAGGTGACATCACGAGGGAGCAACCCTCAGTCCTTGCTCTTACTATTAAAGTTTTGTACCAGCCACTTGCGGGTGGCTTGATGTTTTTTATGGATTTATTTATGTGATGGACTCTGATGGGCTTTAATGGACCTTGATGGACTTGATATCTGAATTCTGACACAATTTCCTTGTATATTTAATACGCGGGTCTTTTTTAGAGATTTGCACAAGTAATAAAGCTTTTTTCACAATTACAAGCTTTCAGTTGGTGTAATTTTGGAGCAAACACACTGTGTGTACTTTAAAGCAAGGCAAGTGTAGACTCCATTCTCCTTGTTTTAGTGTATTTTTCTGAACCTAGCACTGCTCATTCCCAAGTGCAGTTCCATCCACTCTCTGCACCTTGCTACAACCATTAGTTTTATCACTATGTCCTGACATCCTGATTATCACTGAGACTTGGCTAAAACCACACAACTTGGATGCAGAAGTAGCTTTTCCTGGTTACTCCATGACTCGTCATGACCGCCCGGGCACCAAGAGCAGTGGCGGTATAGCCATTTACATATCATCCCTGGTAAACTTCTCTCCAGTCTCGCTATCTGCACTCCCGCAAGCCATCGACGCCTTACTAGCAAAAATCTCCTTACACCACTCTATCCCCATATTTATAGCAGACTCCTATTTTTCCCCAGACTCCCAATTAAACTCAGTCACAGTGCACCTGGACTCTCTAAAAAACATTATTTCAGGAAGGGAGCTCCACAACCTGGGCGACTTTAACCTGAACTGGCTCTCTAGTACTAGCACCAAGCTCTGAAACCATGTGGCAACTTTAAACCTGTCTCAACAGATCACTGAGTCCACACATCTAAACCACAAAACTCTGTACCACTCCCTGCTGGATTGGGCCCTCACTACTCACCCATGCATGATAATAGCCTCTGGACTCCTACCAGACTCCCTGAGTGATCACCATATGATATACATAGTAAGAAAAATATTTGAAGCCAAGTCACCCCCACCAAAAACTCTCCTCATCAGATCATATAAATCTCTTAACCTTGAAGTTCTGCTAAATGACTTAGCTAATTTGGGCTGGTCTTACATTCCCAGGGCCACCTCCATGGACTCCGCCCTAAACTTCTTCAGGTCAAAATTTCTTGCTGTCTGGGACCACTATGCCTCACTCAAAAAGGTTCAAGTAAGGGGAGCCCATCTGCCATGGATCACTGCTGACCTCATGGACCACCTCCATGCCAGGGACCAGACATGGAAAGCCTACAAAGCATTGAGGACACACGCTGACCACCTACACTATCGAACACTTAGAAATGCTTACACCAGGCTTATCCAGTAGGCTAAAGCCCACTACTTCACATCATCCTTCCAAAACAATCTAAATCATCCAGCCAAGTTTTGGAGGTCGACCAAATCACTTTTCTCCTCCCACCCAGCCCCCACCCCTGCCCTAGATGTAGGTAGCTCCACCATATCAGAACCACATGAAGTTACCACGGTTTTCAACACAGTGTTCACTAGCACCATGTCCCCTCATTACTCCAACCCACCGCCTGCTACACACCACCTGACATCCACATCCATACCCACTGAAATCCCTTACCCAGCATTCTCCTTCTCCCTGGTTACTCCATCTGAAGTACTCAAAGCCCTGATTGCCCTCAGTCCCTCTAAGGGTAAATGCCCCTCAGGTTTGGATGCCAAAATGCTCTACCTTTCTGCCCCAGCAATCGCCATGCCTCTGGCATCCCTTTTCAACCTCTCCTTCACTACAGCCTCTATACCCTCAGATTGGAAGCATGCCACAGTCATCCCCCTCCCTAAAAGTGGCAACCCATACTCCCCCAGAAACTACCGCCCCATCTCCCTCCTACCCATTCTAGCCAAAATCAAGGAACATCTAGTCCTCTTGCAACTTACCTCCTTCCTTGACTCCTTCTCTTTCTTTACTTCTAACCAGTCAGGTTTTAGAAAATCCCACTCCACTGTCACTTCCCTCCTCAGACTCAGTGACTCCATCCTGACAGGCATGGACAAAGGTCACATCACATCTGTCATTTTCATTGACCTAGCTAAGGCTTTCGACACCATCTCACATGCCCTTCTCATGATGAAACTCTCCAACGCAGGTCTCTCCAGTGTAGCCATCAGCTGGTTCAAATAATACCTGGAAGACAGATCCCAATCAGTGAGAATTGGAGTCTCCACCTCCAACCCCCTCCTTGTCACCATTGGTGCCCCCAAGGCTCTGTCCTTGGCCCAGTCTTGTCCTCCATTTTACTCAATGACCTGTCATCAAGCTGCCTGCATACATCAATTCACATGTACGCAGACGATACAGTACTGTATACCTCAGGCCACTCCCCCCTGGAAGTAGTGTCCAGACTCCAGCAAGATTTTACTGAAGTTCAGCTCTGGTTTCACACTAATCAACTTATTCTCAATGCCAAGAAAATGGTCTCCTTAACCTTCGGCACAAGACAGAGACTCTCCTGACTCCCTGCCTCCCCCACTTTCAAAATCCCTGATGGGACCCCTTTAGAAGTTTGTACCTCTTTCAGGTATTTAGGGGTCCGGCTGGACCAGCACCTCTACTTTTCTATTCACATCAAAGCAACCCACAAAAAAGTACACCCCAGGCTGGGCGTATTATACTGGAACTGTAGCTGCATTCCTCTGCTGGCCCACAAAGAATTACTGCAGAAAATGATCCTCCCTATTTTTTACTTCGGGGATGTAGTATACAGTGCCACCCCTAAATCCACCCTGGCTAGACTGGATTCTCTTTTCAACTCCTTCTGTCATTTTGCTGTAGACTGTCCACCCTCCACCCACCTCTGTGACCTCTACTGGTCCCTCAACCTCCTCTCACTTTTTGACAGGCACCAGTACCACTGTAATAGGCTCACAGCCAAATTCTGGGCCCAGTTATTGCCCTCCTACCTCACCTCTACCCTAATGACCCAAACACCATCTACATACTCACTCAGGAATTTCAACTCCTGGCTCCTTCAAGTCCTGTACATGGCGACCTTTGCCAGCAGTCAGGTTATAGATCCCGACTACCAGAACTATGGAACTCCCTGCCTGTGGACGTCTGGTATGCTCCCTCCTCTAGGCAACAAATTTCCCTCCTTAAAGGGCAAGTCTCCACCAACTGCTCATGCTGCCTAGACTCACACTAGAATGGGCCAGCTCCCCAGCTTGCTAACAACTATGGTTCACTCGAAATGTTTAACTTTATCCCAGTTAATTGTCACTGCACGATTTCTACTAATTACTGCCTGTACTTGCTGTGTACATAATTTTTATATTCCTGTATATATATATATATATATATATGTCTTTTGTATATAATCTGTGAAATTTCTATATTCTGTATTTCTGTATCTTTGTATTTCATATGTATGTATCATCCCATCCCAACAACCCTAAGGATGCATCTGGAATCGAGTGGGAGTCTGCTCAGTATGCCTTTCCTGGTAAAACTTTTAAATAAATAAATAAATATTATTAACTGCAGAAACTGCAGGACACTTTTCAAAAGAGCAGTTATAAAGGATTTAGGACACTGTCCTAAATGCTGGACCATCAGAGATCTAAGGGTTCAGCTCCAGGCAGCATGGGCAGAGAATGTGTGCCTCAAATCGCATATTCAGGAGGAAATATATTACAAACCCCCCCCATTTCCACAAAATCCAGCTGAAGCACCTTGACTGCAGAGGGTAGTTGGTCCAGAAGGTTGGCAGGTGGTTAAGAGGGGCAAATCAGGTGCCCCATCACTCAGTGCTCACCAGTGTATCACCTCCACATATCATATAGAAACTACAAACAGGTATATGCCTCTATCTCCAAAATCAAACAAAGGGGCAGAGGACACTGCAGAGCAGGACACTGCAGCACAGGAGCTAGCGCTACAAAACTCACTCAAAACAGGGACCAGAATAAAAAAGCTAAAAGGAAATAACAAACACTTCTGATCATAGGAGACGCCATTATTCAGGGAGCTGACATCTACCTCTGGCTGAGGGTAATGGTCAGATGTCTCCCAGGTACATCAGCATGGAGAGACACTGACCACATTGCTAAAATCATTCATGAAGCAGGAGAAAACATTGATGTTCTGGTACACAAAGGGACTAACGATCTTACCAGCCATTCAGCTGTACAGACCAAGGAACACCTGACCAGACTGGGAGACAAACTATCATACATTTTGTCTGGCATCTCCTTCTCTGAGATCCTGCCAGTCTGGGAGAGGGGGGAGCAGATGGACTGAAGGTCAGAGAAGGGTAGATAAGGGAGCTAAACATGTGGCTCAAGGGCTGGTGCCAGGAAAAAAGACACAAATTCGTAGGTAATTGGCAACAGTTTTGGGAGCGAAAGTTCTTTAAATTCAATGGAGTGCATCTGACTAAGGAGGGAGTCAGTGCATTGGGGCAGAAGTTTGATGTCTTTGCAGGATATTTAAACTAGCAAATGGGGAGAGGGGTGCAACACCCGATACATCGAATGGGAAGAACACCCTTCCCCCACCAGCTAGTGATCAAACAGGAATGCAGCATGTTTATAGTTCATTTGCATCACCAGGAAAGGAAAAAAGTCTGGCTCCCCATACGACAGGCAAAGGAAGTGCCAGACCTTGCAAAACAACTAATGCAATGAAATCTGGGCAATGGAAAATCACATACACAAATGCCTGCAGTCTGGAAAACAAGATCCCAGACCTGGATGCAACAATGACAGAGGCTAAGCTGGACATAGAAGCCATTAGTGAGACATGGTTCACAAGTAACCACACTTGGGAGACTTCAGTACCTAGATATGTACTGTTCAGAAGAGACCGAGGTGCAAAAAGGGGAAGGGGTGGCCCTTTATGTCAATGAAAATATCAAATCTACAGAAATTCAGAATATACATAGGAAGTCAGAAGAACTGTGGGCTACCCTGGAAACAGGAAATGGGACAGCCATATGAACTGGGGTTGTCTACAGGCCTCCAGACCATGGGGAGGACATAGACACATTACTGTTAGAAGATATACAAAACATGGCAGCTAAAGGGGAGGTTCTGATAATGGGAGACTTCAACATGCCAGATACAGATTGGTCATTACCAGCAGGAACATCTGCCAGAACTAGACACAGAGTGGATTCCCTGCAGGGGAAGGGCCTCAAACAACTAGTACAACAACCCACAAGAGACAGGGTTACCCTGGATATAGTACTGACTAACGGGTAATGGATCACAGATCTCTGGGTCGAAGGTCACCTGGGGGCCAGTGGCCATCACATGGTATGGTTCAATTTGGCCACTAAAACTAAATCATCCCATTCCAAGGCAAAAATATGGGACTTCAGAGTAGCTGACTTTGATAAGATGGCCAACAGAGTTAAGCTATCCCTGGTAAGAAGAAATACATGAGAGGGGGTACAGGCAAAGTGGGCAAGCATTAAGGATGCAATACTTGAAGCAACATCCCATTGTGTTAGGGAGAAAAACAAGAGCAAAAGAAGGAGGAAACCACTTTGGCTCTCAAAAGCAGTAGCAGAAAAGATCAGAGCCCAAAGGGTGACCTTCAGGAAATATAAGGGAACGCAGCAGGACGAAGATAGGGAGGCATACCAAACTTCCCTAAGGGAAGCAGGGAAGGTGGTAAGGCAGACAAAGGCCCAAACTGAGGAAACAATAGCATGAACAGTAAAATAAGGGAACAAGACTTTCTAGAGATACATTAGTGAAAGGAAAAAATCCAGAGGGGGTATTGATAAGATCAAAGGGGATAGGGGGAAGTGTGTGGAGGAGGACCAAAGAAAAGCATCTATCCTAAATAGATACTTCTGCTCAGTATTTGCTGAGGAGAAGGTAGGTCAGGGCCCACAGCTCAGCACCATGGGGACATGGGGGAGGGAGGTGTGCACAAGTCCCTTCACAAAAGGGTCCTACAAGAGCTCACTAAGATCAGTGTAAACAAGGCATTAGGACTTGGCCTACATCCCAAGATATTAAAGGAGCTAAGGGTGGAACTAGTAGAGCCATTATCATAACTGTTTAGTGTGTCTCTGTGCACAGGAGAGGTCCCAGAAGACTGGAAAAGAGCTCATGTGATCTCTCTCTCCACAAGAGTGGCAGCAGGGAGGAGGTAGAGAACTGCAGACCAGTCAATCTTACCTCAGTAGTGGGCAACATTATGGAGGAGGAACTGTTTAAGAAAAGGATAGTGCAACACCTGAAATCCATAAGAGCACAGGATCCAAGACAGCATGGGTTTACAACAGGAAGGTCCTGTCAAACTAATCTCACACATTTCTTTGACTGGGTAACCAGAGTGGTGGACCAAGAGGGTGTAGTTGATGTCATCTACAGTACCTTGACTTCAGCAAAGCTATCGCTACTGTTCCACATAGAAGATAGATTAATAAGCTGAGTAGGCTCAGGGTGGGTCAGAGGTTGGTCAACTGGGTGGCAAACTGGTTGGTAGGCAGAAAACAGAGAGTGGTGGTAAACAGTATACAGTCAGAAGAGATGCAAGTCACAAGTAAGGTACCTTAAGGATCAGTCCTGGGACCAGTCCTCTTCAATATCTTCTTCAGTGACATTGCAGATGGACTGGAGGGTAAAGTTTGTCTATTTGCAGATGACACCAAGATCTGCAACAAAGCAGATGATCCAGATGGGGTGGGCAGAATTAGAAGAGATCTGGATAAACTGGCAAAGTGGTTGAAAGAGTGGCAACTGGGGTTTAATGCAAAGAAGTGCAAGATGATGTACATAGTGAAGAGAATCCCTAGAGCTACCTATAGGTTGGGAGGGAGTTGCTGGCAATTACAAGGGACGGAAGAGGCTTGGGCATCATCATCACATATGACCTGAAATCATCCAAGCAGACCACTAAAGCAGTAGGTAAGGCTAGAGGGATGTTCAGGTGTATTAGTAGGGGTATCACAAGTCATATGAGGGAGGCAATAATCCCTCTTTACAAGACATTGGTTAGGCCCCATCTGGAGTATTGCATGCAGTACTGGAGGCCACACCTGTGCAAGGACATTAACGAAATAGAGACTGTCCCCAGAAGAGCAACCAAAATGGTGCAGGGACTGCATCAGAAAACATGGGAGCAGATTAATGGAGCTCAATATGTATACCCTAGAGCAAAGGCGGGAGAGAGGTAGTATGATTGAAACATTCAGACATCATAAGGGTATTAACAAGGTGAAAGAGTCTAACATTGTTTCAATAAAAGAAAAATAGCAGGATAAGAGGACACAGCATGAGATTAGAGGGAGGCCGATTAAGGGGTAACGTGAGGAAGTTCTTTTTCACAGAAAGGATGATGGATGTATGGAATTGCCTACCTCAGAAAGTGGGGGATATGAATACAGTGCAGGGCTTCAGACAGGCAAGGGATAGGCATAAGGGAACAATACAGATGAGTATGAATAGATAGGTCATTGACAGAGTAAAGGCCTATGGCACATTCATAAGGTAGAAAAAAATGGGCAGACTGGATGGGTCTTGCGGTTCTTATCTGCCATCAGCTTCTATGTTTCTATGTTTCTATTACTGCCTCACCCTTGCTGGACAGCTAGTATTATGTCCAACTCCTCATTCTGGAAAGGTGGCCTGTAGACCAACCACATCCTTAGTTTTCTCTGCCTAGTGAATTGTACCTATACTCACAAGACTTCAGTGTTATCCTCTGCCCTTCCATCTGGTAGAAATTGCTTCCTCCTCCTTCACCTATGGAGCCACTACCATCACTCTTCTGTCCTACTTTCCTTTTTATTCAGTTTTACTGAAGACCTACTAGGTCACAGTTATAGTTTTGTGTGGCCCACATCTCTGCGATGGCCACTGTATCCACCTCTCTCTCAGCCATCAACATCTGCAATTCTGCCATCTTGTTCCCCAGGCATTTGGTGTTGTGAGACACCATGATCCACCGTAACTCAGGACATCTCTTACTCCTGACCTGCCCCTCCACCCTCACTCTTCCTTATCTCCACCCCTCTTATCTTGGTCCTCCCCATACTGTTGTCACTGGGGGAGGCCTATCAGCGTCCTCCACCAAGTGACTAAGGGTGCTGTGCACCCTGCTGCCACCACCCATCAGTTTAAATTGATTTTTTTCTCTATTAATTCCTCCAGTTTGCCCTTAAGGACCCTTGTATCCTTTCTAGCCAGATGCACCCTGTCTGGTGCATACATGTCATTGTTATTTCAAGTATCTTCCCAGCCACTAATGAGCCTGTACCCCTGCTTTTTGCACCACCTCTAAGCCATCTCTTAAATTCCTCTATTTTTACCTTCCTTGTTATACTAACTACACAATGCCACTCATCAGGGTTCAACACTCATCATAGATTTGACTGTGATATCTTGTGCAATCCTGCAGGAACATATTGTAATCCAGTGGCAACTATTCCATTTTTTCATGCAGTAAACTGTGATATCACACACAGAGTGCTTGATCCTGGCAGATTATACTGTGGGCATCATCTAAATAATTGAATGGCCCTTTGAGTTTGGAAAGATGTCCCTCCCACAATATAGACTAAGTCCCATAATAGTTGACCCATCATGAGTTCTATGAAAATCTGATCTACAATGTTGTTGTTCCTTACACATGAGACTAACTGGAGTCGTTACTTCCAGCAAGCCTGCTTCTCATTTTACCTGTTGTTCGTGAACTACAGTGGATATCAAACAGTTAATCTATGTCCTAGATATGGTATTTCAGACTTTGTGATTAACAGCCTTTCACTTGGGGTACATAGAATATCACAAAGAATGTTTTTTGAAAATGAATGTCAAATCTCTCACTTGAGGTACCGAGAATATCACAAAGAATGTTTTTTGAAAATGAAGGTCAGTGCTTAAATACTTATAACCTTGATCTGAGAAAGTCATTCTCGATTGAAACTGTACTATTTGTTCTCATCTGCAGCTGTACAATTATACAATCATTTTAACTTCTGAGTCATAACTTTAGATTTAGATCTATCATTCAGCCTTTAGCTTGACTTAAAGAATGGGTTTTTGGGATGGATACAATGTAGCTTTTTTATGGCAGACTAAACAAGGAGACATTGCTACAGTGTGTCACAAATGTTTGAATTCTTCTCGTTTAATTGATTTTTAAAAGCTGCTGTTGCTGCTTAATTCAAGTTTTGAATGAATGCTGTCAAACCAGTCAACATATTTAATTGACTATTTTAAATTGTAAATGTATGGGTGACATTGAAGATAAATCCAAATGTTGCAGGAAAAACATGTAGGGCTGGATTTTCACAGCCCTCTAGGGTCTCTGCACCATGGTTGTGATGCATTTCCACAATTTTCACTGGAAAGTTAGACCACCCACACATTTTTGACAAACTGCACTCTGAAAATGACTCATCTAATAAATGACCCATGTGCATTTTTCCTGCAGTAAAGAGACAAAACTTCTGCAATGTATCCCAACATTGAAAAACAGCATTTGAATGTCTTTATTATTGACATTGCAGGGGGCTGGAAGAGAAGGTATTCCTGTTCGCAGATTACACAAAAATCTGCACTGGTAGCATGGTGTATTGCTGCAACATAATGTCTTGCGACATTATGATCCCGTGCCCAACCAAAAGGTGCATGGCCTGCATGAGAATCACTATGAGGAAAGGCTTAAGGAATTAAATATGTACTCAATAGAGGAAAGGAGAGAAAGTGGAGAATTGATAGAAGTTTTCAAATGCTTGAAAGGTATAACTAGGGTACAGTAGGGTGGTATTTTACAGAGAAAAGCTTGCTCAAGGACAAGGGAACATGGTGTAAGGCTTGAGGGATGCTCAGCAGAGATGGGAGGAAGCACTTCTTCATAGAAAGGGTGGTGTACCCCTGGAACAGACTCCCAACAGAGGTGGTGAGTGCTAAAACTGTGGCATGATTCAAGCTAGCATGTGATAGATACAAGGGGATCTTAGTACCAGGGCGGGGGGGGGACTGGAGATTGAGTAGGGTCTACAGCAGCACATTAGGTAGGAAACCTTAGGGTAGACTCAGTGGGCCATGAGGTCCTCTTCTAAGACAGCTTCTATGTTTCTAAGTAAATGTTTTCATGCATTTAGCATCACACAAATTGCATCCATAGTCGGAAATTCTGCCTGTATTATTCCACCCAAAGTCATTTGAAGGAAGATTTGTAACTATTTTCCAGTGTATGGAGAACTGGTTGAATCCATTTCATTCTTTCAGAAAACATCATTCTGAAAACTTTTGTGAAGCTTTTCAAAGTATATGATCCTGCTCTGCTGTTCTTAAAGAACGATGGCGTCATTCAAAATTGCAAAGCAAAAGCAAACAGCTGCTCCATTGTGCTGCCACTGCTTAGGGCCACATACCACATCAAAGGATAGTTACAGGAGGAATAGTTCACAATGTAACTGTGTTGCTATGCACATATGGTAGTCAGATTTTGTACAGACAGGGTTTTACTTTGCACCCTAGTAACGTGCTGGTTTGAGACTCCCATGGAGTCACAGCATGGCATACCACTAGCCTGAAAGTGACCCCACTGCCACTCCTTGCCTTCTGTCCCACTTTTGGACTGTTTAAATTGTAATTTTTGCAGCACTGTAGCCACCTCCTGGTAGTCCAGTTGCCCTCACATGCCCATTAAGTTCCATACACTTCCTGATATTTAGTAGATTCCCCCTCAAGTCCATATGCCTCTGTTATGTAGTTCAGTGGACCAAATCCCCTCCCTGAGCTTTTCTCTCAGCTGCCGATGCTGAGTTTCCAGTCCATGCTAGACACACCTCCTCCTACTGTCTGCCTGTTACAGTTCAGTGGGTTTTAGCTGATGCAACCAGGATTGCAGGGCCAAAATGCTCTATGCATGGCCCGTGGGTAGTCTGCATGGCAGCACCTCTCCCCTTCCTAGCATATTCACAGCTTTGCAAATGAGCTGGAAAGCAAAGCACAATGGAATTGCAAGGCACCAAGAGACACAAAGTGATTGCAGCAACCACTTTGTACCTTCCTTTGCAGCAGAGAATGAGGTTTCCTGTATTTGTTAATAGATAGTACTATATTTATGTAACTCCCCACCAAAAAGGTATGGCTAAGTTCCTCAGATGAGAAGCTGCCTGACTTATTTCTACCATCAGAGAAATGGTCCTGGGTATGATATTGTCTGTCGGGTTCTCCCTTTGTAGTGTCTCCACTCAGAAGGATTCTTTTATGCACACACAGATACAAGGTTCCTGCCCCCAATAATTTGCAATACCTGATAGACAGTTGCAATATGCAAAGGGCTCTGAAAAAGAAAGAAAATACCAAAATACAACAACAATCAAAGAAACAAAATATTAGTACAAGCACCAGAGAAAATTTACATATATGGGTGGGTGTGAGCAGAGAATAACTACAGAAGATTACAGGCAGGCAGATAGAACAGTACAATTCAACCTACCACCAACCTCAGCAACTGTATCCCCCTTAGCTGGTGAACCAGGCTTATGCCTAACCTCTGGTCTCTAGGTTCTTCTATACAGGACTAGGGCTGCAGACAGCTGCTGATTTAACAGAGTCTTGCAGAGGGATTATGGATATACAATGTGGTACCAGTTTTAAGGTAGCTATTTGTAGTATAATCCCAAGTTTAGGTAGTTACAAGAGTATGCTCCAAACAATCGGATGAAACCTGGGTCTTCACCTGGGTGGAACTTTGTTATACATACAGTCCTAAACTATGACTAACTAGATACCTATCACCATTACCACCGGAAAATTGTGGAAAAAGTTACCCAAAATTGCAGAGCTTTTTGCAAAAATTGCAGGAGATTTGTGTGAGTTCTACTATAGACTCTGTGTGCTTTATAATAAACCTTTTATTGTTTTCTGCAGCATATATTAGACAGCATAAACTGCTAAATGAATAGACTGCCACTTAAATAGGTTTTAAACACATAGTAAAGCTTATGTTCCTAAAATGAATACTAAACTGATAAATGTGTTGCCTAGCTCCCAAAATTTAAAAACATCTGCCTCATACAGTGAACAGGGAACAGAACTTCTTCACCCCATTTGCCTTCCTCATCCTACCTACTCCTAGCTGCCTCCCATTGGATCATCTCACCTCGACCGTCTCAGATGCATGCCTGAATCTATATTCCTCTGCTTTAACTTTTCACATTCTCAGCTTGATATCCAGATGCTGCTTCCATTCTGGAACAATACCTTATCCTACTTGCATTCTCTGTCCTCCTTGGTCTCCACCTTTCACATTGCCCTCAATGTCTGGGAGCCCAATCTGCATTTGACTGTTTCCACCTTCTCCATCTTATACCTGATGTTAGTCTCCACTTCCCTTTGGGAACAGAGCCTCTATACCTTATTTGCCTTCCACCTCTCAACTCCACCTAATGACATAGTATTAAGATCATCTCGCACTGACTACCTGGTTTGGTTGACTCTTTACGTAACTCCACTAGTTCAATGCTGTCTCTGTCTCATATCCATTTACTACTTTGTCTGGAGCAAGCCCTCATCTACTCATTTGCCTCCATCCTCCTGCCTCTGCTTGGTGGTATTGGATACTAGTCATCTCTCCTCATTTACCTGGACTGGAAGCTCATATCTGCAATTGACTGTTTCATCCTTCTGTGTCCTCTGCCTGAGCAGACCTTGTTGCTCCTCACAGGACCGGAACCATTTCTGATTTCACCTTCACCAGTCTGCATTTTCTGGTGAGTTGTGTCCAGTTCATCTCATCTCTACTACCTCAGATAGGAACCTGTGTCTCCAACTGAAGGTTCATCCTGCTGCATTTTCTATCTCCTACCTGATTACCACTTCCCTCTGGATCCAAGAACTCTCTGCTCCAAATGACTTACATCCTTCCTCACCAATCTCCATCCTGCACTCCTATGGACCTTTGTACTCACCCCCTTGGTCTCCTTTCCCTCGTGATTTGGATCTTGCCATCTTGTTCAGTCTCCATCTCAATCCAGTTTGTCTGCCTCATGGACTTCTTTGCAGAGGGTCACTCCCTCCTGCTGCTGTATGAATTTGTTTTTCTCCTTCAGATGTGGGAACCTCATCTTTCTTCACTCCTGCATCTTCCATCCTTTCCACTCATCATTTGCAGCCTTCGTCAGATGTGGGACCCATGTATATCAAATCAGTTGCTCTTTGTGCTCCTCTTTGCTCATTGGCCTTCTGTGGATCATCCTCTAGTACATTGCTTCTGCCTTTCCACCTTCCGCTGTTGTTTGCTGAGGGGCTGACCTAGTCCTGTTGCTTCCTGCACTATACGTCACCCGGCTTCACCTAGGCCATCTCCTTCCCAGATCATTCCTTCAGTCCACTAGGATTTAATCTGGATTTTCCTTCCCTCTTTGGATAGCTGCTTTTTCATCTCTGACTTGCAGGCTTGGGGCTTCATTCTGTTTGCTGTTGCTCTTTTGGGCATATTACCTTAGTTCCAGCCAGTATTCCTAACCAGTCAACTACTTCTCCAGTTTATCCATCTCATACTCCTACTCTGGCCATTATAACAGTTTCCATCCACTACTCAATGGATCGCTTGTTCATTACACTTGAGGAAAACTACTCCTAGCAAACATCCCTTGGATAACATGTCTCATAGACTCTTACACCATCATAAAGTTCTCTGTACTGCCCAATCAGCTCCTCATCATCATTCCTGGAATCCCATTTGAATGAACTATAGAAAGATCTCATCCATCTCTATTGAATACTCCCTACATATCCTGTCTATGCAATCACTGTGGCTTCCTTATCTACCATATCTCACAGGCTATCCTTGTACATGGAAAGGATGTAAATCTTGTTATGCTCTGATGTCATAACCATTATCGCTGCTACGGATACCAGGAATTGCAAGATACTTCATACTACTACGGACATTATCTGTGTTACCTTCTGCAGTCTGTCCTACCAACATTGACTCTGGGGACCATGTTACTCGACTCTTACTTTCTCAACAGCCATCGTTTGTCCTAAGACCTTCACAGCTACCTTCCCAGAACTTCCATCATTGGATCTCCCATGCCTATCTGCTGTACCAGCTTCATACTATCCAAACCACCATCTTCTAGCTCCTGGACATCATCATATCTCATACAATCATCTGCATTTATTCATCTCATAACCATCAGTCAAGTTAGCCACTCATCCAGTGGTCCTTCTAGTCTATCCTTCACGAATTATCTCCATTACTCCCTCCAGTGAAGACTTTCACCAACAACAGGCTCCTCTGATTCTCAATCTGGAAATCAGCAAGCGTTACAGCGAATTCACTATCCTAGTCCTGCCTCCCAACAGGTCTTAATTAACCTTAGCACTTGGCTCCTCTGACATTTCACATAACTCGACCTTATTATCAACCCAGTCTATAGACTCTTCCATATATTCACTTCCCAAGCTTCTCTCAAGTATTTAGGCATCGGTTTACCTGTAAACCTAACCAGCCAGCCACTTTAGTGCATCTCTGGGCAATTACACCACAGAAATACCCATATTTAATTCAGTCAGCAGACTAGTGGAGCATATATAAGTATACTTACAACATCAATGCCCAAATAAGCTATCCAATTCCTTGTACTAAACTTCCAATCATTTATATAATCAGTTACCATCTGGACTGTATATGTCAATTTTCCTGTATTTGTCTACAAATCACTTATGGTATTTCTCCTATAAGGCACTCAAAGACTCTGCTCAGCTCCTTCTTCCACTTCATGGATGCTTATTTAGCAACTTATCACTCACCACTGAATTCGTTACCTCCAGATTTACCGTGAATATCAAACCTTCCACAAGTTGGATCATTCACCTATGACTTTACAAACCATCACCTTTCCCTCCGTTCACTGTCTGGTAGCATATCAATCAAATCATGCTTTCCCTGCTCATTTCAACCCTGTAATCCCTTTGGACAATCATCCATCGTTACCTTGGAAATCTGGACTTCAGTCACCCTTCTTCAACTGGATTGGCTTCACACTCAGGATTCTACTGCTCCTTCAGAAAAGACCTACTTCTTTAACCTCAGTATCATCCTCCAAAATACATCATCTATGTATCGAGGATGGACCAGCATCTCTCCAAGCAGCTCACCTTCCTCAAAATTAGCTATGGTTACTAGAACCTAGGTCCTTCTCCTCTTGGTATGCCCAGAGGATGTGCAGACCAATGGCCATGGGTCCTCAGCAGTTTCCTCCACCTGGGTTTCTTTCCTCTCCTGAGTGCTAGCAGTCTTATTCTCCATGAGTTGGAAGAGGTATCTTTTTGGGCCTTCTATTCCCTACAAATTCCTACTTACATACTTACTACTCAAGGGTTGGAATAGACAGAGTAAAGCCATAGAACGTACTACAAGTTACACAAGCACTAATACCCCATCATTATTCACCAAACACTGTATGGGAGGGTTTAAGCCCAAGGTTCAATGTGGGGAATAGCTCCTCCCACAACCTCTATTTAACTCCCATCATTCACACACCTCCCTTGCTTAGGGAGTGTTTTTTGTCCACCATCATCCCCACCTCCTCCTTCTCCAGAGCTCTTCTCACCCTTGCTACTGGGCCTTCTATTCCCCACAAATTCCTACTTACATACCTTCTACTAAAGGGTGGGAATACAGTAAAGCCACAAAAAGTACTACAAGTTACACAAGCACTAATACCCCATCACTATTCCCCAAACATTGAACTTAGTTTAAGTAAAATGTTATTAAAGTGCTTAATGTTCATAATTTGCACTGTAGGTACTATACACTATTTTTGAAATCACATATTAAAACATTAAATCTGGGAGTTATTGAGGTTGGCAGTATAGCCTAGAGGTTAGAGTAACACACTGTGAATGAGCTGTGTACATCTAGTAGACCTGGGTTTGAGTCCCACAAACTCCACTTGCATACTGTATGACTCTGAGCAAATCACTTAACCTACCCAGTGCTCCTGGGTTGCCCCGAAAACAGGCACTTGTGCCTAGTGGAACTTACCCAGTTACTAAAGAATGTAAAAAAAACACCAAAATATTTTTATTGCATCATACAGTTGTCTGGGAAGTGGGAACCTTGTAATTTGCCTTTGTTTTACTCTGGTTGCAATGATATTGTTTAGTTAATGATACATGCTCGGATACATTTTATGTGTTTAATAAGCTTGTTTATAACTTTAGTCAGGCTTTTATAATAGTCTTTGCATGTGAGCATATAAGTGGAAGATTGCTAAGAGCGAGATCTCTGTTACCAACTAGTTTATTCAAGTTTATAGTCAGTAGGGCCATCCAGAATCCTCAGCTGATTGAATCAAAATTAGTCTTACTGAAAGTATGCTCATAAGGAAAATCTTGCCCTACCACTTACAAAATGGCTTCATAGTTAGCACCCCATTTAGGTGAATGGGATAATTTATCGATCATGACCTCCTCTCTTCCTTTTGTAGATTTGTTTCCTTTGACTCATCTCTACTCCTACCAAAGAATAACCTGAATTTTGTGTAATTAATTGAATATATTGTAAATATCCTGTGTACAGTGCTTTGTATAATTATATGCTGTAAATATTGTATCCCATACTCATATGTAACCTTGAGCAAATCCTGTTTTTCTTTTTGTCATGTATACTAGTAGTAAAACAACTTTATTTATTCAGGCAATTATACACCATATGGCCTAAAAAGTCCTGTTTTCAAGGCAATCCTACTAGTTACATAGTAAGTTTCAGCACAGGGATAACTAACAAGCATTTGTCAATGCTGAATGTTTGCCTGCTGGTATTAGCATTGGAAGTGCAGGAGTTAGACAGATGCAGAATAGGAATGGCAGTGAAGTATTGAACTTCACACCAACCTCACCTCCACCCTGCAGAGATGGAAAGGCATTGGGGCATGCCTTTGGGTCATCACCCATAAAGCTCATGCAATTTCACCTCACCCTATCCTGCAGACACCAACAAGTATTGAGGTGTGCCTTGGGATGTTTGGCTTTACAGTCACCCTATTCCATGAGGACATACGTTGAAATGGGTGCAGTATAGGAGAATGGGGTGAATTCTGGGGCCGAAGAGTCCAAGGCAGACCTTGATGCCTGTCACTGGCTGAAGGGTGAGGGTGGAATGGCATGAGCATTACAGCTGGCAATCAAAAGGCACACCCCTGAAACCTGTCACTCTGCACAGGGTGGGACATTATGATTAGAAACCCCTAATGCCCTGGGCACTTGTTGGTATTTGGACTACAGATTTTCAGCATGGCCTTTTTGCAACCCCCACCTGATGAAAACATTTGGGACTGCTACTCATGAACAGTGGCACTGTGATTTTGTTAATCTATCCTGAACGATGATTTTCCACAGCAACGTGCCATTCTGTGCCAGATGTGTGAAACCACTGTTCGGGCAGGATGTGAAAAATGACAGCAGCACCATTCATATGGAGGTGTGAAGAGATGGCAATGTTGGAAATTTGGACTGAAAATATTAAAAATTCTCAATGTTATGAGCATGAATGAAAACTACAGAATGCACGCTCATAACATGGTCTTTTTTATTCTTTCACCAAATTTTCAACATAGGCATTTTGGGACCTCTGTTCATGAACAGTATCACTATGATTTTCTTAATCTGACCCGGCCATTGATTTCCCACAGAGGCCGCGTCATTGTGTGCCAGATGTGCGAAACCACATTTTGGGCAGGGTGTGAAAAATGACAGCTGTACTATTCATATGGAGGTGTTCAAAAATGGCAATGCTGAAAATCTGGATTGAAAATATTAAAAATTCTCAAAGTTACGAGTGTGCATGGAAACTGCACAATGTACACTCGTAACACAGTCATTTCTGGGAAATTTTTTCACCAAGTTTGCAAAATACACTTTTTGGGAGTCCACCTCATGAACAGTGGCACTGTCATTTCATTAATCAGTCCCAAAAGGTGATCTTGTAAATGAGTTTTACTCAATGATGTTTCACCTGGTAAAATAAAGATTGATTTATTGATTGATTTGCACCTTTTCTCCCATCTTCTGTTTCAGTCTCTGTGACAACAAAGAGTTTTCTGCTTGACTGCTTCAACACAAACTAAGTGTTACGTGTGTAAATGTACTTATGCTTGGCCAGTGGATTTTGAAACCAAACAAGACAAGGATTCAAAAGAAAGCAGTGTCACATAAAACCCTTTCCCCACCTTGCACTGCATTGTTTTGTCCAATTCCAAGTCTGTATGCAAACTTGTCAATATATTTGAGAGTATTTTATGAAAAATGTTAATACTTTTTGCATAGTTCAAAGTAAAAACTCAAAAATTGCAAGAAATTGCAAAACGTCAGTTTTTACAAAGAATGGTGAAAATTGAGGATTCTGCAGAACAATTGAGAGTGCAATTTTCCAGTGCTACTGCCTATCACTAACTAATCTATTTAGCTATACACATTGCAGGAGGCTACTCTCTTACAATTTCAGAAATTTCTTTGGTTAATTATTTCCAGATATTTTGCAATATTTCTAATGAAATTCTCTCTTGTGGCCCTGCTATGGCACTGCAGGCAAGCAGGGATTTTCTTTACAGATATCATAGAAATCTCAGCAATGTCATCTGCTTTAACTGTAACTACAAAGAGTTTCTGCACTCTTCTCAGGGGTAAGGCTGATCTGCACTTGATCAAAAAACCTAGGAGCTCTGAGTTGTTGTGTTCAGTGTGGTGGTATCCACAGCTTTACCTACTAGCCACCAAGCACTGGTCAAGTTTTCAGTCCACTTAAGCATTAAAGCATAACTATTGGAGGCTCCCAGATGTTTAGTTCTGGGGGACTTTATTGTTTGGGCCAACAATGAATGTTCTAGGCTTGGTTACAACCTCCTCCAGATGATGTCATCTCTCTGCCTAGTGCAAGAAGTTGCTTCCGTGACCCATGCGGGCGGCCACATGTTGGACCTGGTCTTCTCGCTTGGTCTTTAGATAAATAATCTCAAGATTGATTGGGTCATGTGGTCTGATCATTGCATGATGGAGGTCTTGTTTGGGGACTACCCCCCAAGAGCCCTCCCCCTGCTGGGATGGTTAGCTACAGCCCTTTGAGGGGTTTGATTCCGGAGGACTTTCTAGTGGTGGCTGACCTATCTAGTGTGGAAAATGCATGCATGGAGGCATGTGCATGGTAGTTGCTGAGTACAACAAGGCAATGTCTGATGCACTTGAATCCCTCTCACCGGTCCATGTATGACCCAAATCTTCTCACTTGAGGTCCCCATAGTTTAATGGGGAGCTCAAGGTGATGAAGATTATGGGTCAGAGGTTACAGTGCTGCTGGTGGAAGACCAGGCAGGAGGTGGACAAACTGGCCCTGCTTACTCATAACAGTGAGTACCAGGGGCAATCAACTGTAAGAGGGCAGAGTTTCTGTCCATGGAGATTGCTGCTGGGAAGAATCAACCATCTATGCTTTTTCTGACTATAAACAGGCTTTTATACCCTACCTGTCTGCAGCCAAAAAATACTCTTTCTGATGCTTTATGCAAAGAGTTTGTTCAATTCTTCTCGGGCAGAGTGACCGCCATCCAGCTGGGAATTCTGTCAGTGAGCCAAATTGTGACCGACAGCAATCATCTTGGGCACCCAGAGAGCACTCCATCCAGTTGCGTTGAGTTTAGACTGGTGGAGGTGGCTGAGGTTATTGAGGTTATTTCCAAATTGAAGCACACATATTGTGAACTGGACCTGGTGCCAACATGATTCTTGATGGGATGTGTCGACTCTGTTGGCCCAGTGTTTGCCTTGATTGTCTTGTGTTCTTTGTTGTACAGGGTCTTCCCAGATGCCTTGAAGGAGGCACTGGTAAGACCCCTTTCTGAAGAAACCATCTTTAGACCCTGATGTCAAGGCAAATTACCATTATAGCTCCAACCTTTCATCTTTAGGTAAGGTTGTTGAGAAGGTTGTGCTGCTTCAGCTTGAGGAGCACCTCATGGCTCATCATCTGTATGAGTCACTCCAGTCTGGGTTTTGTGTGAGGGATAGCACAGAATCTGCATTAGTTCGGGTGCACAATGACCTTCTCAGGGCGAGAGAGTGTGGGGTGGGGACAATTCTTGTACTCCTCAATCTCTCCTCAACCTTTGACACAGTGGACCATTGTGTGTTACTCAACCACCTGAGGGAATTTTGTGGACTCGTCTGCACTGTCATCTGCTGATTTGAGTCCTATCTCACGAACAGGAGGCAAAGGGTAGTGATGGGAAATGTCTCCTTCTCTCCTAGTCTCCTGTCCTGTGGAGTACCTCAGGGTTCGATCTTGTTGCCAATGCTGTTCACTGTGTACCTGCTTCCCCTGGGAGACCTCATTAGGAAGTGCAGTATGGGCTTTCATTACTATGATGATGATACCCAGCTGTAACTTTCCTTTGCCCCTGGGACATCCAACGCAGTGGACACACCAAATAATTGCCTTTCTGAAATCAATGACTGGATGGCCTCCAGCTGGTTGTGACTGAACCCCAGTAAGACTGCGGTATTGGTAGTGGAGTCAAACAGAAGGCATGTTAGGATGGCCTCTGGTGCAGAGATAGGACTTTTCTGGATACTGTGCCATTGAAGCCTCCTCTAGTGTACGCAACCTTCACGTTATCCTTGACAGCCAACTTATACTTGAATCACAGGTGTCATCCATTGTCCATACCAGCTTCTATCATCTAAGGAATATCACCAAGATCAAGCCCCTAGTTCTGCCCTTAGACCTCCCTACCTTGGTGCATGTCTTCATAATATTGAGGCTTGACTACTGTAATTCACTCTACCTTGGGATCTCAGAACATTCTGTATGCCAGCTACAGCTAGTGCAGAACACTGCTGCTAGGTTGTTGATGGGCCAGCCTAAGTACTGCCACATCACCCCAGTGCTGCATGAACTGCACTGGCTGCCAGTCATGTGGAGGATCCTCTTCAAGGTGAGTTTGCTCCTTTTTAAGGCCCTACATGGCCTGGGCCTTGTTATCTGGTGGACCTTCTGTCACCTGCTGCTTTAGTCCACTCCCTCCATTCCTCCTCTAGGGGCATCCTTGCAGTTCCCAGGATGAGGCTAAAATTGGACAATGACAGAGCTTTTAGTGTTGCTGGACCCATTTTGTGGAATTCACTACCTCCACCCATAAGGGAAGCCCCTTCAGTAGAGATATTCAAGGCCCACCTCAAGGCCTTCCTGTTCAGTCAAATGTTCCCAGACCCTGTCTTTTTATTACTGCCTGGGTAGGGACATACTGTGTAACAGCTTTTGTCCCAGGCCACCTATTTATTTATTTATTTATCTATCTATCTATCTATCTATTTTTTTTATTTTATTTTATTATAGCTGTCGATTTATTATAGTGTTATTCTTTGGTGCGTTGTTTTATCTATTCTTTAGTTGTATTTTTGTATATGGACTCCCAGAGACCCAGGGATTGGTGATCTTAAAATGAATTTTGCCTTGCCTTGCCTTAAGCCTGGGAGGAGACTTGAACTCGGAATCTCTTTATGTGTCCTGGCTGGCTTGGTCAGAGACCTAACAGGCTGAATCAGGGACATACAAATGTATGCAGTCAGTTCCACATCATAATAGTGATCGAGCAACAGCAATCGCTATTATGGCGAGTGTATATCGTCGAAAAATAATTTCAGCAATGCACACTGGCGGCACACAGAAAAACACCACTCGAGACCTGCAGGTCTCATTTTTAATGCGGGGGCTGTGCCCCCACACCACCCCCAGTGGGGGGCTTTACCCCCTGCACCCCCTACTTATGGATTAGCAACCCCGGGGGGGTGCATGTGGGGGGGGACTTGATGAAATACATGCTGCCAGGTGGCAAAAACAAAAAATCTGCACCATGCTGGATCAGAACCTGGTGCCTCACACCACCTAGCCGACCACCCTTCCCATGATGCCAGCGATCCAGCTCAGCAGCTGCTCACTGCAACCCCTCCCACATGACATCCCTCCTCCACATCTCTCCCCCCCCACAGGCACACGCAAGCATGTATATGTGCAAGTTTCTGTCACAGTTTTCGCCAACCGCAGTATCCGGTCACCCTCCTCCCTAGGTAGCATGATCACAGTCGCCGATATTGACTCACCATTTTTCTAGGCACTCAATCTCAGTCGCTATTGTCATGAATTACCTACGCAGTCTTTTCCTACAAGAGCTGGTCATCTTGGTCTCTGCAGTCCCAACTAGGCTTTCCTCACTCCATGCCTACCTGACAAGCTCCAGTCATATTCTCCTGTCTGTTCTCCTTGCTGCAGTGCTTTCAGGAAAAGTCCTTCTGGAGCTACAAACAGGAGGTTCTCTCTCCTCTGATGCTTCTGAAATGCCTGTCACACACACTTCTCTCTATCCCAGTAAGATAGTTCAGCAGCTTGCCTCAGTCAGTCATTGTCTGTTCTATTCTAGAGGTGGGCTAGGTTTCTCAGTAACCTCTCTTATTGGCCCACACTTTGTGGGCCATCTTATTCACCCCTAGACCTATACAAACATGTTCATGGTCCAAGGGTAACATTATTTATGTGTTGCCTAGTTCTAGTACAAGCATGGCAGCAGATCCTGAGGACCATACATGGCACTTGAAAACAGGTGCTTTCCTTTCTTGTGCTCCCAGTGTTATGCCAGGCTCTGTAGTATGAAAAGCATGATACAATTCAGGTGCTTCATGTGCTCCCCCCCTTTGTTTAGTGCTTGTCCAGAGACAGTTTTGAGATCCCTGGGCTACATTTAAAACATTATGCATGTAGCAATTATTTTTGTTTGTTTGCTGTTTTGTTTGTTTGCTTTTGATAACTGGAAAAGCCCATTAGGAACAAGTTGCAATTACAGGGTTGATCCAGACCAGCAAAACATCATGTAAACGTTACAATATGTAGTATATGTTTGAGACACATGTCAAGATATACTGAGATGCATTGTAATGTACTGCATACAGTTATGCAAACCAAGTACCTTTACATTGTTCATTAAGGTGCTTCTTTAAATTGGATTTAACCACAAAGAAATTGCATTACGCGTCAATGATTTTTAGGTTGTTGGCTTTGTTACATTAGTAGTCTTTTATGTATTTGGCAATATCAGATGGGGTCTGCCCATTTAATCCTTTGCATTGGTCAAGAGTTGGTTACATGGGACTGCATTAACCTATAGTTTACATGCTGAGAAAGTGTTAGCATCTGAAGAATAACGCTTTCCAAAAAGCATGTTAGTTTTCTATATCTCAATATATGTGTAGTTTGTATGTAAACTGGTCGATCATGTAAACAAATATTCAGCCCATGCACTTTTCAGTATAAATAAATAAAACAAACAAACAAACAAACAAACAAGATCATTATGCAAAGACAAAACCACAACATCCAGTCATGTCACAAACACTCATCCCCCTCCTCCATATAATGACCCACCCAGGCCCCACCCCAAAACACAAACATAAACTAAAACAAACAAATTGCAGAAACACATACTGTACCAAGGAATGCAACAAAAATAGCAAGGAAAATAAAATAGGCACTGCACATGGTAAACAGTGGAAAACTATGGTGCATAAGAAAAGGCTAGTAGGGAAACAGTAACTAAAATACTTTGTCAATACCTTCTAAGACCACACAGATTTTTTCAAATCATTGCCTGAGCACACAAACCAAATATAAAGCAAAGCAAAAATGGTTAAAATACAGAAAACACATACAAACAGTGGCTATTTCATGGCCAACTACTGTACAGATGCAGAAAGGAAATGGTAATAGCCAACTCTTCCTTAAGAAACATCTGACAGAAGTGGTAATATTGATCACTTTCTGAAGTAAGACAAGGCTCTTAAAGGCTTTGAAAGCCACTGTATCATGCATGCAACATTTCTGTTCTCATACAAACTCCCCTTAAAAATATAATAATAGACACATAAGAGTGTATTACAAGGCAGTAATCCCATTGAGAGGACTTGGGGACTTGGAACCTCAAGAGTGAAGCTCAAGAGGTTCCCAAAGTCTCCAAAACCCTGAGTTAGAATTACTGCCTTGCAATACACAGATACATATTTGTTATTTGTAATATATGGATCCGAGTACAAAAAAAAACAACCTCAGCTTGAGAACAGGCGCCCATCCACTTCAATACACACTCACTCAACAATTGGTGCCTGACTACAGTGAACAGTCAATCCTGCCAGAATCAATTTAAAAAAAATCCTCAGCTTTACAATGGGTGCCCGACCACTTCAGTGCACACTCACTAGACAATGGGCACCCAAACATAGTGAATACTCACTTGTGCTATTTACCTGTTTTGTACAGAGGTGTGTGAAAATAGGATCAACCAGATAATGATGTTAAATTAAAAATGAAACAACAATAAAAATGCCTATTGTGGGATGTGGGGGAAATTTCTTTCACTGAGAGAGAGAGTGACGACCGCTATATTTTCAAATGTCCCCCAGGATGCACCTGGACTCGAGCAGTACTCTGCTCAGCAAGCCTTCCTGGTAAAACTTTTAAATAAAGAAATAAATGAATAAAAGTGTTTGGCCCTTCCACAGAGGAAAAGCAGCCAGTCAGAATCCACAGTTTCAGAAAGTTATGCTGTGGCCTGTTGGCGCAGCAGTTGGATTTCTGCTTGCGACGTCAGAGACCTGGGTTCATGAGTGGACTTAGATCACTGGATGGCCAACTGGGGGGAGAACAGCTTGAGTGTCCCATGACAGCTGACCATCTCCAGAAGGGTGGGGTGGGTCGGCCGATGCCCACAACACTTGTGTGTGTGTCCTTGGGTAAAGGCTCGGGGGGACCACAAGCCCCATGAAGGGGATGGGTGGCCATCAAGATGCAGTGGATGTCAACATGTGCACCCTGATATCAGAGGGCTCTCACTGCAACTGATGGAGTAACAAGTGGAAAAAATCCTGCTGGCTCTGGGAAGATGGGCTTCCTGGAGCATGCATCCTATGTGCCCCGCTCACCAGATCACCTCCATGAACCCGATGAAGTGTAGGATTTCTAGGTACAGACTCCACCTTGTCCCCACTTGGGTGGGGGGAGCTGAAGCTCCATGCGGGACTGGGAGGTGAGTCTGAATGTGCACGAGGCAGAAGAATGACTCCTTGGATGCCCTGAAGGGTTGGGGCTGGCAGGCAGTAGGAGGGGATAAATAGAAATAAAAAAAAAGTAACATTACGTTATGCTGTGTGTCTAGGAAGGGCACTTGTCAGCATGGCAACCAGATTAGTGTGGGAGTGAGTCCTGCTCTTGTGCTCTTCACTTTTTCTAATAACACTATCACTCAGAGCTAAAATGATAGTATTATCAGCACAAAACCATGTATTATCACCTCAGAAACCATGTATTACCCCAGAGAAATCATGTATTATCACATTTGTGGTAGTGTATTACAGGAACATTTTTGTATGGGCTAAAATGGTATTATTATGGCATATCCATATATTACAAACTAGTATACATTTATCATAAATCCCCATTAATAAGTGTAATAAGACATTCCATAGTTGGTGTTATACCTTGTAACATGCATTGTGGTGGTGAACATCTGTCACCTTTGAATCAGTCAGTTCAGTTCTATTCAAAGTTTATAGTTCAACAAGTTATGTCTTTATAGGTTAATACATGCATAAGGGAAATAGATCATCAAAAGGATAAAAATCTAATTACAGAATAAATACAATCTAAACAGCAACACAAGTATTCATAAATAAGTGGAGTTGTAAACTTTCTAAACAAATATCTTAGCTTAATAAATAATTTTAAATGAGGCAGAGTGAAATTTATTTAAAAGGACAGACTAGGAAAACATTGTTTCCAGAATTCTTTGTCACCTTAATTCTCAGTGTCTTTTATTACAATATGCAATTTTTTTCTGTGAAATTATTTTTAAGAGGGAGACCACCAGTTCTAGTATTTCTTTAGATGTGGACCTGAATAATACAGTGGTGACATGTTGGGGCTCCAGATCCACAAAGGCTATTATACTGCTTAGCAATTTCTCTCTGTATTTGTTAAAAAGTGGGCATAATATCACCAAATGTGTTAGGTTATTGGTGTCATGTCTGCATCTACAGATACCATCAATATTGTCTGATTTAGAAATCTTCCTTATTCTTTGACTGTCATGATATTTAAATCTGTATTTGGTGAATATCTTCCTTCTCTGTGGGTCCCTTAAAATATTTAAATAGAGTTAAACTTAAAAATATGTTTATTTTTTGAGAGTCATTCACTAGTTTTGTACTGTGTTCCCAGGTCCATTTCTTTTTATTTGCATACATCTCTGATCCTTTTTTTTATTTGGGAAAATACTTCAGTCGGTAGTCTCCTCAATATTTCTGTTATGCAGTTAAGTAATACATAGGCCCGAATATTCAAACTACGCCCAAAAAGTGTGCAACAGCAGGAGCAAGCGTGGAGTCCACTAAGCCCATGTGCAAGCGTGATATTCAAAAAACTGCACAGGTCAAGATGCGCCTGCGGCACATGACTGAATATCTCACCACCTGCACCATAGCGCAACCAGGGATGTGCAGTTGTGCAGTTCAGATGTGCCATAGCACAACCAGGGATGCCCCATGGAGCAGGGCAACAGCGCAACAGCACAACCAGGGATGTGCAGGGACAGGATGCAGGGGCCCACCACTCATGCCACAGATGGGCAGAGGAGCACACAGCAGAACAGACATCGCACCCCACACACCATGCACTGCACAACTGGTGGAGAGCCAGAATAACCACCGGCCCATGAAAACCAGCAACCAACCCGCAGCTGGGGCATGGTGCCCCAGCACACCCCCTGGCAAGCTGTGACTGGCACACAAGGAGGGCTGACCACCCCATGCCACACCATCCCAATAATGCAGAGCACACCCTGCACCATGATCCCCATACATCCTGCCCAGGAGTAGTGCCCAACAGTGCAGGACACCCCATGCATGCCACCACCCCCACTGTGACAATACAACCCTGTGCACCACAGAGCCACACAAGGCAGCCCCTACCATGAGCACCCTGCAGCGGGTGGCAGCAGACAGTGATGCAAAAACTGCATACACAGTGCCACCCTGCACGTCCCCCCCCAGGTACAGCTGAGAGACTGACTATGCATTGGCACACGAGGTACCCCACATGCGACAGGGCATGCCCTGGACCTCACCACCAGGGGTACAGCATCCTGCACACCCTCCCAAGGACACATCCCATCCCAGCGCTGGCCACAACAGCCAGCACAGACACACACAGTGTTGCATGGAAGCATGCGTCACACAGGATGCAACACAGTGCATGGACAAACACCCACCCATACCCAAGGGCACACCAACACAGGGACACAGTAGAGGATCAACCAAGCCACTGGCATGTGGCCACGGCAGCTGTGTACACACGGCCAGCACCCCTACATGGCACAGGTGTACCAGCCACCCTGCGCAGGCACCATAAAGCTGTATGCCACCAGCATGCGGCCAGTGCACAAGTGACAGACAGTGGATCACATCCCCTGTAACAGACACAAGTGACAGCATGGAGGTGGGACAACAACAGCGGAGGCCACAGTGCCACCCGAGGCAGATGTGCACCATACAGGTGACAGGAGGCAACCCGGCATTGTGCTGGGTACAGTGGCTCTCCAGCACGGACAGCCACCACTGACATGCCAGCAGACCGTGCAGATCACAGACATGCAAGGGTGTCAGCTGCACAGGCCATGGACGGTCTCACAGGGCACCATGGACACAGTGCATGCACCATGGACCACTGCACACAGTCATCCAGTGCACAAGGAACAACACACAAACCACAGACAGTGACTGATAGCTACACGACCACCATAGGCACTTCCCCTATGGACACACACACACACACGCCCATGCCTGCCCCACCCCTGACACCATGCACACCACTGAAACTGAGCACCTGTAGCCCACTGCAAATCAGAGACCACAACAGTAGGCATAACAGAGCAAATGTATTTTTTCAAGGTAAAAAAACTATATACAGCCATATACATAAGGGGGTGAGGGCCAAATACCAATTGGGGGTGGGTAAGGGGTAGGGGTGAACAAATGGGAGAGGGAAGAATGGGTGTGAGGGTAGGTCCAGGGAGGTAGGGTGTATCTTGGGGCATGGAGGGCTTAGCGGCCACTCTGCTCCTCGCTCCTGTGGCACCTCCTGGTTCACCGCCTCCGGACACTGTGCTGGTCCAACCTCTGGAGTACCTCCAATGATGCCCTCACAATTTGGAGCAGCTCCTGCATGGTCCTCTCCAGCTGCATCAGCCACCGTCCACCTAGGACAAGGGAGCAGAGTCAATAAGTGTGAATGTCCATCCCCTGAAGCCCACCCATTGTGCATGGCATACAGCTATAGGACACACCCCTGTGATGGTGTGTGACCACCCACAGTGATCATGTCCACATGACCTGCCTACCCAGGCACACACAGACATGCGGACCGCTGCACACACCCACCGCCCAAGTCCCGCACAGCACCACCGTGGCTGTACAGTAACATGGCTATGCGGCGCGGCAGTGGCACAGCCATGTACCCGGTGCATGCCTGGACCACCATTGACATACTCCCAGACATGCAGTGTCACTGGACAGCACTGACTGTAACAAGTTGCGTGCATGGCAGTGGTGTCAATGGATGGTGGCCATGCCCCGCTGCCCGCCCTGTTACACAGCATGCAATAGTAATCATGGATGTAAGGCACTCACCGTCATCAGGCTGGTCCCTGCACCTGTCTTGTCCAGCAGCCCTCCCAGCCTGCTGTTCATCTTGGCGCAACCTCCTCTCCCTTGCCCGTCGGCACTCCTCTGGGCCTAGGGTGCAAACATGGAGAGAAGAACATCAGTACAATCTGGTAGCAAAGTCCCCCTGCCCTGTGTGTGTGCAATCCCACAACAATCATACCCATCCTCCCCCCACCCCAATACCACCACCACAACCAACACTGGACAGCCCCCCATGTGCTGGACACATGCCACCGTGATACCCGTATGGACGTTAACAGTGTATGGATGGGGCACCTACCTGGCCGTGGCACCATGCACATCCTGGCATGTGCCTGCAGGTGGGCAATCCTGTCTGGGTCCCACTGCTGCAGGTCACCATAGCAGTGCCTGCACTGCTCTGCCATTCTCTCCATTCCTGTGGCCTCCTCCAGGGCCACCGCCACCTCCCCCCTCACCACACTCCTGGCCCTGTCCAGGGGTGCCTCCCCAAATAGTGCAGCAGCATGAGGATCCACCAACTGGACCAGATTGGCCAGTTCAAGTTGGCTCCAGATGGGCACCCTTCTCCTTGCTATCCTGTACAGTTTTGGTATCAAAATGGTGCTCTTTAGCACACGTTCGCCAAGTGCGGATACTGCGCGGTACTGCACTGTCACTCCCCATCACGCTGTCACTGAACAGCATGATAGAGGTGCACCCATGTGGTTGCATGGCATCTAGGGGCCAAAGGTCAGCACAGGGTCAGGGGTCTCTTACGCATGGACCGCCACAGCGCGATTGGTACTCACCATGTGTAGCATGGTAAGGCACCTGTGCGCCACTTCCTGTAGCAGCCTACCGTGCTGTGGCCGCAGTGCGCCTACGGCACCCCAGTGCCAGAGTGCCAAATATGTGAACAGTGCAGTAGCGCCACTGGCACAATGGTGGCTGAGCCCTGCATTGCCTCCCACGCACAGCACATCAGCAGCACGGCAGGCATTGGTGTCATCACCCCAGACATGCACCGTTCGGTGTCTACTGTGCATGTCACCGAAATGCGCCCTTGCCTGAGTACGTTAAACACAATTGCGCAAAGTGAAACAGTGCGATATTCAGCCGACATATGCAAATCAGCTAATCAGCCATTCAATAGCGCAGATACTACATTTGCATCCACTTATAATTGCGCCTCGCCTCATTTGCATGCGTTGCACTATAAAAATGTGACATTGGGCAGCAGTGGCCATAGTCTGTTGTTGCAGTCTATTGTGGTGAGTTGCATGCTGTTTGGGAGTGTGGACTGTGGTGTGTGGGACATGCATGGGACTGCACAGTCAGAGGTAACACCTGTCATTCTCACAGGATGAAGAATGAGCAATCGTGAGGTGGAGGAAGAGGAACAGAGATGTGGGAGGAAGAGGAGGCCTAACTTCACAAAGGCAGAAACAGATGCCCTGTTTGAGGCCTACCTGGACCAGGAGCCGCTGATCAGTGGATGGCGGGGAACACCACAGACCCGTGCTGCTGCATGGGAAGAGGTGGTGCATGGCATCAACCTGCGTGGCAGCCACCAGCAGTCTGTGCAGGAGTGCAAAAAGAAGATGGGCACAGACAGGCGGAGGATTAATGACAAGGTGGCTGCCATCAGGGCAGCACGGGCTGCAACCGGTGGGGGACAGCCGGCCATGCAATGCCTGACCACATGAGAAGAGCGGGTTGCTGGCAGCATGCAGCGTTGTGCCATTGAGGGTGTTCCAGGCGGTGGATTCCAGATGGGTGGTAGCCCGTCACTGCATGGTAGGTCCTGGTCTGTCAATGGGGGGGACAGGGTAGGGCAGATACATTAATGCTACTGTGCTCTCTTACAGCTCCTAAGCATCTACATGGGTCAGCAGTGGTTGGCTTGTCCACTGAGGGTGATACCATGGACATAGAGGAGGGCCCGTCCACCTCCACAGGCATCCAAGGGTCAGGGTGACAGTGGGCCCACCTGGCCGTCCGGACTGATGTTGGTGGAGCAGGTGCAGAGGAGGCCCTGCCCGTGTCCCAGCATGCCAGTGTCCATGGATGCCAGCATACTGAGACTCAGACTGGTGCCATAACCATCACTGATGATGATGGAGCTCACTTCATGGACAGTGATATGTGTGGGCCGCAGGATGGCCACACAGCAGGTGGCATCATGAACATGGCTGTGGGTGGTGCCACCATGGAGGCCTGCATGACATCACAGTCCCAGCCTGTGCCTGTCTGCACCAGTGGAGCAGCACTGGTATGTGTCCAGGACAGTGGGGCTGTTGCGGCTGATGCGGCAGCACTGTTGAGCCCTGAAAAGTGGCAGCCGGAGGGGCAGTGTCAGCAGTCAGCCAATGGCCATGGGGGTACAGTGTCAGGAGGCGGTGTCAGTGCACCGACTGTGGACATGCCCAGGCCTGGCCCTGGTGTGCAGTGCCCACCCTCAAGGGGTGCTGCCCATCAGGGCCACAAACACCATGAGGGACAGCATGCCGATCAGGCAGATGACCTCTTAGAAGAGCACACATGCATACTCCAAGAATCAGTTGATCAGCAGTTACGGCTTGTGACAGCGGTGGCTGCACTGAGTGTGGCTCTGCGCCAGGCAGAGGAGCAGCGCAGCAGAGACACCACTCTGCTCCTGGCAGGGATGGACTGGATGCAGGAGGATGTGACCGCTGCCATTGACAGGCTGACACAGACAATCACAGCTGCCATGGCCACAGTGGGCACACAGTTATTTTCCCATGCATCGCAGACACCGCGCAGTGCAGTGTCCACCCCCTGTTCCAAGTTCAGCTGTGGGCATCCTGAGCATGCCTGGTGCAGGCATGTTCAGTGTGCTGCAGACCCCTGCGCGAGCATGGTCGCGTTCATGCAGCGGAACCCCTGGGGGACCATTGGTGCCACCCCATGAGGCCATTGGTAGGCCTGTGACTGCTGGCAGGTCTTGGCGGTGGCTGCTCATGCATCTGTGGTGGCTGTAGCACTGTGGCGCATGACTGACCTGTCTCCCACCACGGCTACTGTCTGATGCTGCCCTGTGTGCATTGTGTTGTTCAACGTGCAATGCACAGGTGGGGTACCCTGCCCTGCACACACACACACACACACACGTTCCATCTGCACACCCTCCCGGCTGCTATCTGCTGTGGCATGTGCATGATGATACCTGCATTGCACTGTCCACTACTGTGCAATGGTGCCCAGCATCTGACACATGCACAATGACAGGCACTGGGCGTGGTGGTCTGTGGACGTGTGTGTGGCTAGGGGAGGCAGTTGGGGTCAGCGTGCCTCCTACCCTTTGTGCATGTCTTGTGGGTGTGTGTTTGTGTGTGTGTGACCACGTGCCATGTTAGACCTTGCCCATCTCTGACGACGTATGCGGTTCCATGCTTGGCCAATTCCCTTAATGACATGCACCCCTGGGGTTTGTCCATGCATGTTTGTGGGTTGTGCCTTTGCCACTGGTGGTTGCACATGGCCGCATGACTTACCTGTGTTAGTTGAAGTGCTCCTCTGTGATGGTGTCCCGGTGCAGCTGTGCCATCCAGATCAGTCGGGGGGTCTCTTCGACCAAGAGGGGGTTGCCCATCACCATCTTTACCAGCATCCTCATTGCTGTCCCCTTCTTCGATCTGTAAGGCTATCCCACAGTCATTGGCCATGTTCTGCAGGATGCACCAGGCCAGGAATAGCCCGCAGACCTTTGAGGGGCTGTACTGTAGGGCACCACCAGATGTGTCCAGGCAAAGGAAACGTGTCTTCAGCATCCCGAACACCCACTCGATGACATTGTGTGTGGTGGCATGTACCTCATTTTTAGCGTTGCTGCGATGGGGTCGCGGGCCGCCGGTATGGTGTGAGCAGCCAGGGGTGGAGTGGATATCCACTGTCACCTGTGTGTAGAGGGTGGACATTAGTATGGTGATCAGCGTCACCCTGCCATGGGCCATCTAGGCCAATACCCATGTCACCTCTGACTATGCCCCTCTCAAGATCCATGTCTTTCTGCATGATTTGCATACTCACCCACTAGGTGGCAAGTGAGGATGTCCCCACTCTTGAACCTGTGGCACAGTGTGGACTGGTGCCAGATGAAGGCATCATGTGCTCCCCCAGAGTGCGTGGCACAGACATTGATTATGCGCCCCCTGGCATCGCACACCACCTGGCAGTTGATGCTTGCATACCCCTTCCGATTCATGTATGTGGCCCCTTCGGGACCAGGTGGCATGCGGATGGCCATATGGGTGCAGTCTATTTCCTCGAGCATGCCAGACATACGTGCTACCCTGTGGAACTCCTGTATGTTTGCTGTGCACTCCGCCAGTGTGCTGGGGAAACGGATGTACTCCGCAGCATGTGGCAGCAGTGTGCTGAGGAATTGGGTGAGGAGGCGTGACGTGGCCAACTGGGTTATGCCTGTCGTGTTCACTGTTGGTCTCTGGAAGGTACCTGTGGTGAGCAGGCACATGACAGCTCTCACTTTGGTCTCCACTGACAGAGCATGGCTCCGTCGTGTGGGTGCCTGCATCACATCACTGCACAGCTCACAGAGCCGCCTCAGGATCACCCAGTTAGGAGGTACCGGCCCACAATCTCAGTATCAGTGTACAGCTCAAAGCTGTTACAGGCTCGATACTGCCCGTTGGGGGCATATTGCTGACGGGCCCTTCCATGGCCGCGCCCCCCTGCTGCCTGCCTTCTCACCCCCTCATAACTGCCTCCATCTGGATGGTGGCACTGGCTATGTGCCTGGCTTGTGTAACCCCCCTGGCAGCTGTTTCTCTGTTCCCCCACTGTCCTTGTTGCTACTTCTCCTGCACTGGGAATGACTCCCTGTAGTGGCCGTACTGCCCACTATCTGTGTCCTCAGTGCTGTGTGGCACTTCACCCTTTTGTCCTGCACTGTGGCACAGGCTCCCCACACCTTCCCTGTTCCTGGTGGTTCCAGGTGCTCTGTCCTGCTCCTGCCCTGTCCTGCTTCCAGTTTCTGTGTGCCTGTGTGGCTGCCTGCAGTTCACCAACATGTGGCTTTCCTGTAGCATTCTTCCACCTTTCTCTTGTTCCTTTTATTTTGGATCATTTCTGCTATCGCGCAACTTCCATTTTGTCCCCTATTGCGCATAGCGCATGTTGTTGAATATTGCACTGCGCCATTTATGCATGGTTCCTCCCCCTTCAGTTGTGCATGCATTCATTATCATTGCGCTCTTGCGCATTGTGATTTGGGGGGCACATCTGCCTCCCCTGAATATCGCAGAATGGCGCATTTTCGGACTTGCGCTGGCACATCCCTGTTGCGCATGGCGCAACCCTTTTTAATATCTGGGCCATGATGTTTAAGGCTTATTTCTACAGCTGATATACTAAGGAAGGATATACCTTGTTGCATATAGCTTATAGTTTCTTCAACTCATTTTCTGGGTAATCTGTCCTGATTCTGTAGGAAAGCCTTTAGCCAGTATATGGATAATCGTTCTTTTACAAGGCATTCTAGTGGCAGTTGTCCCAATTCATCTCTAGTCAGTGTAGATGGTGCTCCTTTTGGTAGGCCCAGTAGCTTCTTAAAGAAGTTGTTAAGGAGTTTTTCAATATTTATTTTTTTATCAGTACTCCAGATCTCTGCTCCAAATAGAATTTGGGTTTTGTTTTTAGCATTAAGGACTTTAAGGCTTCCTTCTGATGTTGATTGGGGAGGGTACATGGGAACTAGACTAGTTTATGTGTGGGACAAATGGAGAGCAAAGGTAGAAGGATGCTGGGCTGCAGCCCAGGGATCAGTATCAGAGGCAACTGCAGGTGTGAGTAGTGAAGTCATGGAGGAGAAAGGAGAATGAATGGTGAGAAGAGACAGAGCAGATGGTAAGGAGGAAAGAACCCCATCATTTGGGGAAATGGAAGAAGGTGACTTGACCAGCATTGGATTACCTTGAGGGAAATGTTATAGAATGACAGCCAGAGTGGCTATGGAGGTACAAAAGTGGTTGGTTGTGAAGAAAGGAGGGGAGCAAAGTAGGAAGTGAGGGAGCCAAGCTAGTATTTAGAGATGAAGGAAGCACAATAGGTGAAGCATCTGGCCTCATAGATACATAGAATTTGTTGGCAGATAAGGACCTCTTGGCCCACGCAATCTGCCCAATCAGTTCATCCCTGTTATGAGACCTGATACCCAAACTGAAATCTGGAGCACCCCCCTTTGGTTTCCAGGATATCCTTTTGCTTGTCCCATGCCCTTTTAAATCCTGTGACTGTTATAGCCCCCACCATGTCCCTTGGAAGGCTATTCCAAGCATCTATCACCCTTTCCATGAAAAAAATACTTTCTTACATTATCCCTGAGCCTTCCCCCCTCCAACTTCATACGTTGTCCTCTTGTCTTACAGCATTGTTTTCTTTGGAAGATGCTCTCTTCCTGTACTATGTTTATTCCTGTGAGATGTTTGAAGGTCTCCATCATGTCCACTCTCTCCCTTCTTGCCTCCAGGAATCCATATTTAACTCCTTTAGTCTTTCCTCATAGGCCTTCCCATGCAGGACCCGCACCATTCTAGTTGCCCTCCTCTGTACTGCTTCCATCCTGTCTATGTCCCTTCTCAGATGTGGCCTCCAGCACTGGATGCAGTATTCTGGATAAGGTTTCACTAGTGTCCCATATGGGGCAAAATGACCTCCCTCTTTTATTGGGTGATACCCCTCCCAATGCATCTAAACATTTGGCTAGCCTTTCCCACCACCTTGTCACATTGCCTAGCCTTTTTTAGGTCATCCAAAATAATGACTTCCAGGTCTCTTTCCTGCTTCATGACTGTCAGTTCCTCCACTCCTAGTTCATATGGTACCCCTGGGTTCTTGTGGGTAACCAGTGATGATAGCAATTATAAATGAGTGACTGTAGAAACAGTCACTCATTTATAGTGTTATCATCATCAGCTACTCTGCAAGGGTAGCGATGCTGTAGCAAGGAAAGTGACCAGAAGGGGAGGGATAGGGAGGTGTAGTGGAGGGATAGGAGGGAGGGTTTGTGTGTGTAAAGGATCCTGCTGCAGCACAGTCAGCCCTGTGGTGTGGTGGTGAGGGTGGCTGGGTACGGTGAAGCAGACACTGGGTTTGGGATGATTGTTTTGCCACTGCATGCAGCACTCTGTTTTTTTTTCTTCCATCCGTGTTTTGACCCCTCCTCGACATGCACCCCCCCTGGAGTTAACAATCCTTAGTAAGTGGGGTTCAGGGGTGATTTTTTGCTGCTGCATGTGGCATTCTCTTTTTTATTTCTTCCGGCAATGTTTTGCCCCTTCCTCCATATGCACCCCCAGAGTTAACAATCCTTAGCAAGGAGGTGTGGAACCCCACAAAAACACTTTAAATAGCTGGAAGTTGGGTCACTTGGGTTTGCATATCACCAAAATGCTTTTCAGTGATATACACTTGCCCTAATGCGATTGCTGGTTTGCCCTATGTGCATGATTGTGCACTTTTTTTGCATTGAATCCCAGCTGCCATGCTCTAGACCATTCCTTCAGTTTTTTAAGGTCCTCCCTCATCTTTTCAATCCCCCCCAGCATGTTCTCCTGATTGCATACCTTTGTGTCATACACAAACAAGCATACCTTTCCATTCAGCCCCTCTGCAGTGTCATAGATAAAGACATTGAAGAGGACTGGCTCCAATACTGAACCCCGTGGCACACTGCTCATCACCTTTCCTTCACCCAGGTGTTCCTAGTTTACCACCACCCTTTGGCTCCTGTCAGTGAACCAGTTCTCCATCCATAATACTATTATATGACCCACCCCTAGGCTGCACAATTTGTTTATCAGTCTTCTATGAGGGGGTAGTGTTGAAGGCCTTTCTGAAGTCCAGATAGGCCATGCCCACTGCCCTGCACTGGTCCCTCACCTTAGTAACTCAGTTGAAAAACTCTATTAGGTTTGTCTTGCATGACCTCCCTCTGTTTAATCTATGTTGTCCTGGTCTAGTAGGCCAATTATATCAAGGTATTCAACTATCATTTACTTCATCAGTGACTGTATTACCTTACCCACTACTGAAGTCAGGCTGACTGGCCTGTAATTTCCTACCTCCTCCCTATCACCAGCTTTGTGTAGTGGGACCACATCCACTCTCTTCCAGTCACCTGGTACCACCCCTGTCTCCAGAAATAGGTTAAATAGTGCTGTGAGGGGTGCAGCTAACTCTTCTAGGAGTTCCTTTAGCTCCCTGGGGTGCACTGCTTTTGGACCCATCGCCTTGTCCACCCTTAGCTTCTGTAGCTTGCTTAAGACTCTTTCCTCTCTAAAGGGGCTGGTGTCCACTTCCCTACCCTGAATCTCTGGCCATGTCCCTACCCCCTCCTCTGTGAATACTGAGCAGAAGCACCTGTTTACTATGTCCACTTTGTGACTGTCCCCTCTACATGAACCCCCTCACCTTTCAGCCTAATTATCCCTTTTTTGTTTTCCTCCATTGACTAATGTACCTATAGTAGGTTTTGTCCCCTCCCTTAATTGTCTTTATTTATTTATTTTTTTATTTGCTCTTGGTAACTGAGTAGGAGCATTAGTCATTAGTTCTGCCTATTTTCAAACACGACCCGGGAGAATACAGTAAACAGACATTACATATGCAAGTGCAAAAATACAGTCATAACAATCCTCAGCAGTTGTCCACACACAGACAGCCAAGTCTAACTCATGTGTGAAGGACAATCCACGCAGGGATATATAGACACAGGTTAAAACAATTTAGCAAACAAACACCAAGTTCAAGACAGTTAGGTCAAGTGTGAAAAGTACAGTTACATGTATCAAATGCATAGAGGTGAGAGAAAAGTGCAGACTTGAAGGCAGAGTGGGATAAGTGACACTTTAAACAAGTGGGAAGGGAATTCCAGAATTTAGGGGCAAAATGAGAAAATGCTTGTTCACCCATTTTAGATGAGCAGTGAGGCACCGCAAATTGTAGAGTGGTTGAGGACCTTAGAGTTCAGAAGAGACTCACAGGTATAAACATGTTCACTAGAGAACTTGGACGAGGGCATCTTGTCATGGAGTCAATGAAACACCCCAGAGAGTAATGTTGATGTGACTTAGGAGATAGCCAGTGGAGGATCGAGTAGAGAAAGCAATGGTGCATGAGGCAAGGGGCCGATAAGGCAAATCTACAAATGTTGTTATAAGTGGTGTCCCACTTCCATAGAATGCTACCTTTCGCCTGGGAGAGGAGAGGGAGGGAATAAAGTAATCTGGGCAGCAGCACACCTCTAGCCACTGAAATCATAGCTGCAGGAGTTAGGGAGTGATGCACACAGTAGGCCGCTCCAATCCTCATGTTAACGGATTTGCCCACATCATTTTTGTGAGCAGAGAAGTCAAGTGAAGGATCCAGCATAACCCCTAGGTATTTGAAGTCATCCGTGGACAGGACAGCTGACCCATCGTGACACAGCACTTGATGTTTGGTGGACTTAACCTGGACTTTTCTAGGGGACCCAAAGAGCATTGCCTGAGTTTTGGAGAGGTTGAGAATTAGCAGGTTTGAGGAGAACCAGGACTGAAGTTGTTGGAAAGCCGAAGATGGACAGTCATTAAGCTCCGAGATGGACGAGGAGGCTGAATAGAGTACCAAGTTGTCTGCATACATAATAGAGTGACAGAGGGGAATAGAAGTAGGAATGCCATTGACAAAGATAGAGAACAGCAATGGCCCAAGAATAGACCCTTGAGGAACACCACAGGTGATAGGGGCAGGAGCTGAATGTGCTTTGCAGAAAGAGACTGATTGGGAATGGTTGTCAAGGTAACTGAGGATCCATGATAAGGTCAGATCAGTGGCTCCAAGAGAATGAAGCTTATCCGAGAGCAAGGAGTGATTAACAAGGTCAAATGCCTTGGTTAGGTCAATGAACACTGAGCCAGTAAGTAGACCTTTGTCCATGTTGGACTTAACATCACTGGAGAATAGGGTGAGAGACGTAGTGGTGCTATGACCAGCCCTGAACCCATGCTGAACAGGGGACTGAAGGTTGAAGTTAAGTAAGTGGTCAGCTATCTGCCGATGGATAAATTTTTCCAGCATCTTGCAGAGGGTAGGCAGAAGTGCAATCAGACAATAGTTGGACAGGAGTCTGCGGTCTCCTTTCTTAAACACAGGAATTGTCATAGCTGATTTACATAACGAAGGCACTGTGGAGGTACTGATGGATAGGTTAAAGAGCTGAGTGACTGGGGTGGCTAGAAGTGGGCAGCAAGTTTGAGAATTCTGGGTTCCAGACCATCCAGACCAGCACTGCCATGAGAGGGGATGGTTCTTAATACCCTCAGAACTTCCAGCTGCGTGACTTGGGAACATTCCAGCAAAGGAGATCCACCCTGATGAGTTGTAGATGGGGGGTCATGGCCACAGGTGGCAGGAGGGGGGGTATGAGGAACTGTGGTAAAGAGGGTGTTAAAGGCATTGGCATTAGTGTAAGGGATATTGCATAGAGTGGCATTAATAAGTATATCATTCGGTGCTTCTGACTTGGTGTTCCCTAAGATCGAATTGATCTGGGTCCAGTAAATCTTGGGGTTAGAGACAGAGCAGTTAAGGAGTTTCTGATAATAGGGACTCTTAGCAGTCTGAACCTCCTTCTTACAGGTATTGCGTGCGACCTGATACTCCTCAAAGTCAACTTGAAGAGAGGAGGATTTCCATTTGGACCAAAGTTTGTCCCATTTCTTGAGTTGTTGCAGGAGCAGACATTTAAGCATAGTCTCTTCTGTTAAACCCTTTGTCCTTCTAAGTGCCCTCCATACCTCCCTTTGTCTCACCTGGTTACATTCCCTATCCTCTTCCTTCTGAGTCCTTTTGTATTTTATGAAGGCTAGTTTTTTGCCCTAATCTCTTCTGCTGCCTCCCTATTGAACCAGATTGGCTTCCTCATCCTCTTCCTCCTCCTGTTCTTACTTACCTGCTTGATGCATAGCTTGGTAGTGCTATCAGGTCCCTGACCTATTGCAGCCAACTGTTTCTGCACCCTCATTTGTTCCCCCATCTCTGTCAGGGCACTCCTCAGGTATACTCTAATTTTCTTGAAGTCAGCCTTCCTGAAGTCCAGGACACTTGTTTTGGTGTGGCTTGGCTCCGGCCCATTTCTTAAATTAAACCTCACCAACCGATTGTCACTGGTCCCCAGGTGGTCTGACACCTCTATGTTAGTGATACAAGTCCCTGTTTGTTAGTATCGGGTCCAGAATTTTACCCTCCTGAGTGGGTTCTGTTACAAGTTGCCTGAGGCATGCCCCTGCAGAGTCCAGTATGTCCCTGCTCCTTGAGGTTACCGCTGCTGGGAGGCTCCACTTCACATCTAGAAGGTTGAAGTCCCGCACCAGCAACAAATCTCCTTTGCAAACCATCCTCTGTATTGATTGCAACAGATCTCTATCCTCTTCTTCTCCTTGCACCGGAGGTCTGTATACCACCCCCATGTGTATAAGTGACCATTTCCTCTTCTCCAATGCAACTCACAGTACCTCCGCTCCCTCCTGTCCTCTTTATATTTCTGTAGCCTTTAAGAAGTCCCTTAAATAAAAGCCACCCTTCCCCTTCTCCCTTCTCTGTCCTGCTAAACAGAGTAAACCCAGGAATGACCATGTTCCAGTCCTGGTGTACCTTGCACCAGGTTTCCATGATGGCCACTAGATCCAGATCCCCCTTGGCTATGGTGGACTCTAAGTCCACAGTTTTGTTGCCCAAGCTATGGGCATTCACAAACATGGCTCTCCATATGTTTTTCCCTCCTTTGGTACCATCTCCTATTCTAGTTCCATTCCCCACAGTTGGGGAAGTGCCAGCTAGGTTCCCACCTCCTTTGCTGACACTAACTAGTCTCCTAGCCTCATACTCCTCCTTTAACAGTTTAAATAGAGGACCTCATCCTTGCACCCTTTTATCTTCTCCCTGAGGACTCTTGATCCCTCCTCATTTAGGTGCAGTCTATCCTTTAAAAAAAGTCCTCTATACAGCCACCTGTTTCCCCATCCTCCAAGAAAAACAAACCCTTCTGCCCTGCACAAGTCCCTCAGCCATTTGTTAAAGCCCACTATCATCATTTTCCTCCCTCTACTGGTGCAAGGGACAGAAACAACCTCCAAGAATGTTACAGAGCTTGCTACCATCCTGCAACACTCTGCCAATTCCCATAACCTCTGCTGGACTGCTCCCATCCTCAAGAGGAGAAGGAAAGGGAGGAGTGCAGGGAGCATTGGTGGGTGTGGTGGGGAAACAGTCCAGGGCAAAGTGGCAAAAAGAATGAAACAGGTTATCCAATCTGGCCTGGGTGGACTTGGTAGAAGCACAGTAAACTACAGTTTATCATCATATTTGAAGATTGGGAGTATAATCTTCCAGATGCTCTCTTGATGTGTATGACACAGGATACACCCTTTATTCCTCCTAAGGGCACCACGTTTGGTGTACAACTTCTTGTGGATGGCATCCACAAGTGCTGAGGAATTGTGGTGATGGCCCAGACAGAACCCAAGGTGCTTGAATGAGGGGACATCTTCAATTACTGTACCATCAAGGGTAAGGAAGAAAAGGCAAGTGGTGAGCCTGGTAAGCCTCTGCCTAGTGCCAAAGGTGACAGAGACCACTTTCTTGGCACACATAGTTCAAAGATAGCACAGCACTTACCACATGAAACAAATTCTTGCCAGAGTTAATAGGGCTGCATTTGAGGAATTTGGGGTAGAAATATTGAAAATGTGTTTTTTTAAGTAGAAGAATTTCAAGATGAAGTTGAGAATCAGGACAGTGCTTATTAGAAGAAAAGCATAAATTCTCTTTAGCCTTAAGAGATTTTTCCAAGTCAGCCAGCTATTGTTCCCTTACTCTTTCCCTATGTGCAGCATAACTGATAATTTTCCCTTGAATTGTTGCTTTAAGAGCTTCCCATATGGAGGACATACAGGATTCGGTTGGGGTATTGTGAAAGAGGAAGTCCTGAATTTGTGATTTGATCATGGGTAAGAAATTGGGATCCTTGAGAAGGAGAGGGTCCAGCCACCAGTAAGAAGATTTAGGTGCTAATGGGTCCCACAAAAGTTGCAATTTGACAGGGGAATGGTCCGAGATTATGATGGAAGAGATGGATGAATCAATAGTTTTTTCCATTATAACAGGAGAGGCTGACCAGTAGTCAATTCTACTGTATGTCTTATGAAGAGAGGAGTAAAAAGTAAATTCTTGATCACAGGGGTGAAGGAGGCACCATACATCAGCTAATCCAACATCTTGCATTAGTAATGAGAGGGCTTTAATACTTCTAGGGTGGGCCTCTGTAGTGGGGCTACTTCTGTCAATGCTGGCTTCTAATGCTAAGTTAAGATCCCCTCCAAGAATAACTGGTATATTATCAGTGTTAAAGGATAGAATCTATTGAGCTAAATCATGAAAAAACTCTGGGGAATCGGAGTTGGGTGCATAGACATTAATAAGCAGAAGAGGACCAGAGTTGCTATTCAGTTTGACCATCACCCACCTATCGTCAGTATCGGAAACAGAGTTTACAAGGGGCCATTTGAGACTCTTATGAATAAGAATAGCAACTCCTCTTTTTTTTCAGGTATAGGATGATTTGTAGATCTGACCACCCAATATTTTTTAAGTCTATGAACAACCTCTGCTAATAATTTTGTTTCTTGAAGGAAAGCAATTTGTGTTTTATGTTTTTTGAGATGTGAAAGAATTTGCTTCCACTTACAAGGAGAATTAAGTCCCTTCACATTCCATATAGATAAAAGTATGTCACTCATATTGTTAGTGTTAAAGAAAGGGAATAATCGCTGGAGTGTGAAGGGACAAATAAATGAGGCAGAGGATGATTAGAATACAATATAGAGAGCTTACGAATATGCAAAGAGTGGCAGGAACGTTCAAGCCAAAAAAAGTGAAATGTATGATACATGAGTAGCATGGGTATCTTATTAAAGTTAGAATAGAGATGGGGAAGGAGAAAAGTCATTAACAACAACAACAATACTAGTAAGCTAAATAACAAAGAAAACGTTTTATGGGTGTGAGGAGATACGAGTCAGCCAACTGGCTAAGAGACTCTCTCATCACACTCTGGAGCGTCGATGTAGGGAGGAGACTAGGAAGAACTGGTAATAAATATAGGCCCAAACCTAAGTCTGATCCCAGTAATATAATAAAGTAAGTATTCCTGATAAGCTAAACTGAAAGGAAATAATACCAAGAAAGGCAGGGGACTGTAATAACCTCAGCTTAATTCTAAGCTAACAGGGCAAGGTATAAGGATAAAGCTAAACCCCAGAACTTATTTATAAACATTACTAGTAATAGTACAAGATATACCAACTCAAAATAACAGTAAATTAAAGAACCATATATGAGATGCCAGTACAGCCTAGGCATAGAGCAAGGAATTGAGGGAGCCAGGTGGAATGCAAATTAATGAATTAATTTCTCGTAAAACTGAACTGGCCTTGTTTAAACTTAAATATAAGTTTTGGGAATGTGGCAATAAAAATGGGAAACTCCCCTCTTACCAGCTCAAAGCACAACAAATGGAATGACACATCCTAATCCTAAAAGATGAACAGGGTACGATTCACTCCGACAACCCCTCTATAAATCGTATCATGAAAACCTTTTGTCAAAAACTATACTTTAACACAAATCCTTCATCTACTTTACAAATTCAACAGTTCCTTAAATCGTTACATCTTCCTCATCTTTCTACTCTTGAAAAAAATTCTTTAGATGAACCCTTCTCGCTTCAGGAGATCCAGAAAGCTTTGTCTTCCTTGAAATCCGGCAAATCCCATGGGGGTGACAGGTTCCCTGTCAATTTCTATAAAATGTTTTCTGACACCTTATGTCCCCTTCTTCTTAATGTTTATCAAGAAGCTTCCAATACTGGCAAGCTTCCCCCATCTTGCACCGAAGCAATAATAACTCTAATCCCTAAGAAAGAAAAAGATCCTACTCACCCCGCCAGTTACAGGCCCATCTCTTTATTAAACACGGAAGGGAAGATATTTGCTAAACTACTAACTTCTCAACTTGAATCCTTGATTCCCAAGCTAACTCATTGTTCGCAAGCTGGTTTTATTAAATATAGATCTGGTTCTGATCACCTACGTTCCTTATTTAATTTAATTCACAAAGCCAAATCCCTCAAGACACAAGCTGCAGCCATAGCTATTGATTTTGAGAATGCCGTTGATTCCTTAAACTGGGACTACATTCATCAAGTTTTATCTTATTTCAGTCTTTCTCACACCTTTTGCTCCTGGATCAAGCTATTATATAACTCCCCTGTTGCTAAAGTAGTTACTAATTCCACCCTTTCCTCTTACTTTCATCTAGCAAGGGGAACTAGACAAGGTTGTCCCCTGTCACCTTCCCTCTTTATTTTAGCCATGGAACCCCTGACTGCTTGTTTACGTCCATCTTCTGGCATTATGAGCATAGCTGTGAGCAATTCAAGATATGTTTCTCTCTCCTATGCCCATGACCTCTTAATCTTACTCAAAATTCTGAATGAGGCTGGGCCCCTGTTGGTTGAGTTGCTTAATAATTTTACTAAAATTTCTGGCCTTGCTTTGAATTATGGCAAATCACAAACTATGCCCTTTAATGACCACTGTAAAGCCTTTATGAACATACCTTTTGGATTCCACTGGTCACCATAGGGTATAACATATCTAGGAATCAAAATTACTAGTAACTTAGGGAAGATATGGGACATTAACTTTAACCCCTTATTTGATAACATCAAAACAATTCTGGACAGATGGAAGCTTCTTAATCTCTCTTTCATGGGGCAAACTGCAGCCATTAAGATGTCCATTTCTCCCAAGATTATTTACCACTTTGCCAATATTCCTTTAGTCTTACCATCCTCCTTTTTAGCTAAAATTGATAAATTAATAGGTAACTCTATCTAGGATGGGAAACCACCACGATTAAACCGCAATAAACTTTGATCACATTGGAAAAAAGGGTGATTCAGACTCCCCTGGTTCAAAGACTACCTCTGGGCTTTCCAAATGGCCCAAACTATTAAATGGTTTCAGAAATCCTCCCCTCACTCACCACTATGGGTTGCAATGGAATCCACACTGTGCCTGGGAGGAGTTGCCACTTCCTTCATTTTTAATCCCATTTCCTCTAAACTAAAATCTCACCTGACTGTATCATCCTCTGTTCTTTATTGGAAACTAACCCACAAATACCTGAAATCCAATCCAACACCCTGGTTTTATGCCCCCTTATGGGGCAATCCACTGCTCACTCTAGAAGATCACCCAGTTCTCTGTCATACATGGAGGAACAAAGGCATTTTTCTTTCTCGGAGATATTTTGGACCAGAATTCATTCAGTCTTAGATCATTCTCAGACCTGCAGGTCACATGGAAACTTCCTAAACAGGGCTTCTGGAAGTTTTTACAAATTCAGACAGCTTATAACTCTCTCTCTAGTTTAGTGTATAGGCATACTCTTCTAAACCCATACATCTAGCACTGGACTCATTTATCAGTAAAATTAAATAGCTCCATTTACAAAGACATTATTGATAATCTGCCTGATCAGTATATACAGGCTAAAAATAAATGGAGTACTCTTCTTCACTACAATATTTCAGATGCACAATGGAGTAATTGTTGACGTACTGCACATAATACCTTTAAAGATGCCCATAGTTCTTTAATACAAACTAAAATCCTACATCTTTGGTATAGAACCCCCTCTGTGCTTCAATGAATAGGCCTATTAAATAATAATAATTGCTGGTGCTGCAGTTTGGCCAGCGGGGATCTACTTCATGTCTTGTGGTCTTGCGCTCCCATTAATAAATTCTGGCATAAAGTCTGTTTACTTGCCTCCAGAGTAACATGACATAAGCTACCTTTTGACCCCAAGCTATTCCTTCTAGGCATCCTTATCCTCAATAGCTCTCTCCTCTCACATGCAATTTTAGATGGCTAAACATACTTTCTCTTCTGGTCAAACATCTGATTGTTATGAAATGGAAATCAACTCTGGTGCCTTCTCTTTCAGATGTTCTTCAAAGCCTCTCTCAGTATGCCTCCCTAGACTGATTATCTCATGTTACTCATAACCGACTCACTCTATATGACAGATGTTGGCAGGATTACTTCAAGTACATCGAGCCTAGTTCTTCTAGACCCTAATTCTTAGGGATATTTAACCCTCCTTCTTATTTTGCTCTCAAATTAGGTTTTCTCAAAACTTTTGTGCACATATTTCTCCTCTTTTTTCCCCTTCTTCCCTGTTTTCTCCCTCTCTCCTTCCCTTCTTTCTTGCTTTTCTATCTCTTCTTTCTTTCCTTTCACACTTTTATCTTCACCACTCCATTACTGAACATTGTTCGTATTACCACATTTATCACTTTTTGAAATTTACTGAATGCATTGCCATAGCATGCCCTAGCATGTATTTCATAGATGCTTGCTATTTCTGATCCTATAATACCCAACTGATTGTAACCCTTCTGCTCTCCACTTACATCCTGTCTAGGTTTGTGTTTTATTATCAATACATGTATATAAGGCTTCTCCAATATGTTTACCCTAAATACCGTGTTTTGTTAAGTGATATTTTATACCTTACATGGAGGACAGTCTTCTATTGTATTAGATGTGTGCTTTCTTATATAATTGAATTTCAATAAAAAGTTTCAGCAGAGCTTTGTTTTATCCTGCCTCAGTGAAGAAGGGAAAATAAAATTTTCAACTCCTGGCCTAAAGGAGATTCTGCACAGAGACTGCAAAATCAACTTTAAGGACACAAAAACACATTTTGGGCAGGAGTTGAAAAATGACAGCTGTCACATTCATACGGTACTTTAAAGATATAACTATGCTGTAAATTTGGGGCAAAAATATTGAAAATTATCAAAGTTATGAACCTGCATTTGCAAAATTCAACATGGATTCATAACTTTGTTGTTTTTAATATTTTTACACCAAATTTTTTACATATCCTTATGAACCCACCTCATGAACAAGGGCAGAGAACATTTTCAACTCCTGCTCAAAAGGTGATTTTATGCAGGGACCACTAAATCACCTTTCAGGATGTAAAAAACATTTTGGCCTGGAGTAGTCCCTGAGGATTGGAGAAGAGCCATTGTGGTCCCTCTTCATAAGAGTGGGAGTAGGGAAGTCACAGGTAATTATAGACTGGTAAGCCTCACATCTATTGTGGGCAGGATTATGGAAGCACTCATCAAAGAAAGAATCATCTCCTATCTGGAGGACAGCACAACATTATATCCTAGACAACATGGGTTTACAACAGGGAGCTAGTGCCTAACAAATTTAATAGACTTCTTCAACTCCATGCCCAAGACAGTGGACCAGGGCAGAGCAGTGGAAGTAATCTATCTAGATTTCAGTAAAGCATTTAACTCAGTTCCACACAGAAGGCTGCTAAGCAAACTGGCCAAACTAGGAGTGGGTCTGAAAGTAATAAACTGGGTACAAAACTGGCTGAGTAGGAGAATCCAGTGGGTACTAATAAATGGCACACTATTGGAGGAAGGGGAGGTGACCAGTGGGGTGCCTCAGAGGTCAGTATTAGGTCCTATCATATTTAACCCCTTCATTAGTGACATAGCTGAAGGTTTAGAAGGTAAAGTGTGTCTGTTTGCAGATGACACAGAGATCAATAACAGGGTAGACACTCCCAGTGTGCAAAGGATGAAGTTTGACCTAAGGAAACTGGAATAATGGACTGGGACCTGGCAACTGAATTTCAACATGAAACAGTGCAAGGGCATGCACTTGAGGAAGGGAAACCCGAAGGAGGAATACTTCATGGGAAGAGTGAGACTGGAGGCCACAAAGCAGGAGATGGACCTTGTGGTGGTTATTACAAATAATCTAAAGGCAGCACATAGTACAAATAGGATGGTGGGTTGCATAAGATGAAAACTCAGTCTGGGTCAGTCATCTACCTGGGTATTTTCAATTCTTAAAAAATAAAAAATAGACAGGATAGGAAGAGAGGGGGTGTAGCCATTTTTATCAATAATAAAGTTAATGTAGTGAACATTTCCACTTTGGTAATCACATGACCTTCCTACTGAAATACTATGGATTAAACTTTTCCTATCAAATCAAGAATTTATTATTCTAGGAATGTGTTACCTTCCCCCAAACTCACCTAACACAATTCTGGATGTGATTTTGTCTGAATTTGAACTAGAAAGTTAACTGGGTAATGTGATTATTACGGGTGATTTTAACATCCCTGATATTGATTGGCAGTCTTCCTTTGCTTCTAGCCAAAAAAAGAAAAAAATGTTTAGCAATTTGCCAAGAATTAAATATGAAACAGTGGGTTACATCTGCCACTTGAGGAAATAACATTTTAGATCTTGTGATGGCAAGTTCTGATTTAGATATAGGTGATGTCAAATTATCTTCCCCAGATGGTGATAATGATCACAATTCCATTCTTTTTACCCTTCAAACATATTTGGTTTATAACACAAACATCTCTATTATTTATCTATATGACAAAGTGGATCTTACTGCTCTTAAACAGAATCTTGAGGCAATTGATTGGGTATCTACCTTTCTTCACCACTCCCCTCAACACTATTGGACCACTTTTAAATCTTTAATTACTGGTCTAAGGGACATGCATGTCCCATCTAGAGTTAAGAAGGCTGATGGAAAACAAGTTCCCAAATGGTTGAATCAAAACATAAAAGACTGATTATATATAAAAATAAAAAATATCAAAACTATCAAAAACATAAGACTACTTCTAACTGGGAATTTTATGTAAAAGCAAGTAAGAAATGCAAATCCTGTATATAAAAAAGGTAAAATCTAGATGGGAATTGAACTTGGGGCTGGATATTCAAACTGCATTATTTTGTGGTGCAAGCCCTTGCACTGCACAAAATAGTTGCGCTGGGGTGTGTCCAGAGTGATATTCAAAGGAGTTGCGCCCTTGAGCAACTCCTTTGAATATCACCTAACCACAACCACTGTGCATGTACACAGTGGAACTTGCGCCACCGCAAGTGGTCAGGAGGAGCATCTAACTTGTGGTGGCGTTATACCATTGCGCCTGCGCAAAATCCCCATATTCAAAAGGTGACATGCAAATGGGGCCATAATTCATGCAAGGCACAGGGGGGGCCATTTGCATCTGATTATGGCCCCATTTGCATGTCATAAGCACGCAGGTGCGCCGATCCCCGAGGACTTATGCCTGGCACCCTGCCAGGCAGCAGCCGTCGGGGACCAACGCCCCCTGCAGCCCAATCACGGGTGAAACAGTGTATAATCCCCACCACCCCCCCACTGGCCCAATCGTGGGCATAGTTTAACCCCCACCAGCCCGATCACGGGCAGCAATGTAGCTCCCCACAATGTATCCCTGGTGGTTCAGTGGACTGTAAATCCCAATCATGGGATTGTGTATTAACAACCCCCCCACCTCCCAATTATACCCCTGGTGGTCCAGTGGACCGAACATCTCGATCGCAGGATGGAATGTGCAAACAACACCCCCAAAACATCCCTGGTGCCTAGTGTCCCCCACCCCACCCACCTGCAAGCCTCACCCCACCCCCCACAGCGGCGGCGGCAGCATCCCACCACCTGCCCCACCACCCCACTGACTGACTGCCGGTGGGCTGCGCCCATTGGTGCAGGCAAGAGCCAATGGGCGTGCAGTCCTACCGTACAAGACAGTCAGTTTTGTGAATGAATGAATGTATTCATTCACAAATCTGGACTGTCTTATGCATCCATAGGCTCCACACCGATTGGCTCTTGCTCTGCACCAATGGGCGTGCAGCCTACCGGACAGTCAGTCGAGTGAGCGAAGTGGCAGGCAGATGGATGCTGCTGCCGCTGGCTGCGGAGAAGGCGAGGTGGGAAGCTTCACAGTGGAAGTAGGGTAGACACTAGGCACCAGGGATGTTTTGGGGTGGTTGTTTGCACACTCCATTCCGTGATCAGGATTTATGGTCCACTGGACCACCAGGGATATAATCAGGAGGTGGGGGTTAATAATCAATCCCGCACTGGGATTTACGGTCCACTGGACCACCAGGATATGTTGGGGGGAGACACTTGCTGCCTGCAATCGGGCTGGGGGAAATCACGCTATGCCCGGACCAGGCCAGTGGGGTGGTGGTGGGGATATTACTCTCTTTTGCACGATCGAGCTGCAGGGGGCACAGGTGTGGGTTGAGGGCCAGCCACAGGTGGCAGCTGCTGTGTTGCGCCCTACAATGCAGCAGCTCACCTGTGGGTGGCCCTCGACTTAAGGCCTTTTTGGCTCAAAGTTGTGCAGGCGCAGGTTGTGGGTTGCGCCTGCACAACTCTGCACAGCCCAGCTGAATATCGGGCTGTGCAGTTTATGCATGGTTCCTCTCCCTCCAGTTCAGCATGCATTCATTTGCATTGTGCTGTTGCTCAGCCTGTTTTCAGTGGTGCAACTGCCTCCTGCTGAATATCGCAGAATGGCGCAATTTTGGACTTGCGCATGCCACAACCCTTTTGAATATCCGGCCCTTGGTGTATAAGGCTAAAAAGACAACTCCAAACAATTGTATTCCTATATAAATTCATTAAAAAAGCTTCTTGTAAGTTTGGGCCTCTTATAACTGATGAAAATCCAATTCACGATCCCAAAACTATGGCTGATGTTTTCAACACTGGATTTTGTAAAGTTGTTACTTCTTCTGATATAAATATTTCCTTACCCCCTTAAATCATTCTGATTCACCAATTACTTTTGCTGAAGATTTTAATAAGAAAAAGTTGTGTACATTGAAAGGAAAATTCAGTTCTGGTCCTGACCATATTGCTGGTCATTTTTTATACTTATTGGCTGATCATACTGTTTTACCACTCAAGCTTCTGCTTGAATTGTTCTTATTAAATAAGTATATGCCATCTGATTGGAAAGAAGCTATAATTGTTCCAATCCACAAAAAATGTTCTAAGCATAATTGAGAAAACTATAGGCCCATAAGTCTTACCTCCTCTATCTGCAAAGTTTTGGAGAGTCTACTCAGAGATATTATTACACCTACTATTGACGAAACTGATATGAAGTAACATGGTTTTAGAAAGGGCAGAAGTTGCTCTACCAATTTGCTTTGTTTTTATGAGCACTTTAGTGCTTTTCTGGACAATAGAATACCATGTGATGTCATTTTCATTGATTTCAGTAAGGGTTTTGACACCATGCCCCACTGGGCTTTAATATATAAATTAAGGAAACTCAACATTAATTATTACACTACAATGTGGATTGAAAACTAGCTTAGTAATAGAACACAAAGAGTGATTATAAATGGCCACCTTTCTTACAGTGGTAATGTTCTGAGTGGTGTGCCACAGGGACCTGTTCATGGCCCTTCTTTGTTCCAAGCTTTTATTGCCAATTTAACTGAACATTGTGTTTCCATCTCTATGAAATATGCCGATGATGCTAAAATTGGTGGACCTTGTTCACATTCTGATCAAATAGCTATAATTCAGCATGATCTTGCTAGTATTTCTAACTGGATAAATGTATGGGGTATGAAATTAAATGTCTCTAAATGTAAAGTGATGCATTTGGGTGCTAACAATTCTAACTATTCATATACCCTAAGTGGTTCACTGCTTAGTGTTACCTCTGATGAGCAGGACCTGGGTATCATCATCTCTAATAATCTTACTTACACAAAACATTTACACTCTATTATTTGTACAGCAAACAAGGTTGTCTGGTCAATTTTTCACAACATCAGATCTAGAGAATGTGAAGTTTTAATGCCACTATTTAGGTATTATGTCAGACCTCATCTTGAATACACCTCGCAGATATGGTGCCCATTCAAAAAATCAGACTGAGTGTCCCTTGAAAGAATTCAAAGAAAGTTCACAAAAAAAATTATCTGGTCTTGATTCGGTATCATATGAAAATAAGTTGCATACTTTGAAACTTATGTCACTCACTACTAGGTGTTTGAGAGGTGACCTTCTTTTTCTATATGATGTTGTACATGATCCTTACATGATGAGAGAGTTAGGTCTAGATTTAAAGCCCTCCTCATACAATATCAGAGGCCATCCTTTACAGCTGGCTAGAAAATCTTTCAAACATTATAATCAGAAATTTTTCTTCACCCTTCGTACAATAGGACCATGGAATAAACTTCCATCATTAGTTGTTATGAGTAATACCAAGCTCACTTTCAAACATCATTTGGACAAATTAATTACTTCTGGGTACAATTTATCATATTACACTTTGGCCTAGTATAAAAGCATTATGGGTCTTGACCTACTAGCTCTTTTCCTTCACCTTAGTATGAACCTTAGTATAAGTAGGGGAATCTCCAGCAGGAAAATGGAGGTGGTGCTCCTGCTCTACAGATTACTGGTGAAGCTGCACCTGGAGTATTGTGTACAATTCTAGCTACCACATCTCAAAAAGGACATAGATAGATTAGAAAGGGTTTAGCACAGGCCAACTAAAATGATACAAGGGCTGAAAGAGACACCATATGATGAGGAATTTAGTGAACTCAACATGCATTCTCTTGAACAGGGGAGGGATAGCGGGACATGATAGAGACCTTCAAATGCCTAAACTGTATCAACAAAACTGAGGTGCAAGACCAGTTCCTGGGTAGGAGTTACACAAAAACCAGAGGGCATGATATGAAAATTAAGGAAGGGAAGATACAGGGTAATGCAAGGAAGTTCTTCTTCACGGAGAGAGTGGTGTATCCATGGAACAGTCTCCCCCAGGAGGTGGTAGGGGTCAAGATGGTCAGAAGTTTCAAACATGCATAGGATAAATACAAAGGCATCATAGCACTTGGCAGTAAATGGTGGGGGGGTGGCGGTAGTTGCTCTGAAATGGACAGACTAGATGGATTGTAAGGTCCCCTTCTGCCATCACTTTTTTATGTTTCTCTTTGAAAAATGATAACTGTCACATTCATGAGATGCTGTAAAGATATGCCTATGTTGTAAATTTGGGATAAAAATATTGAAAAGTACCAAATGTAAGAGCCTGCATTCGCAAAATGCAACATGCAGTAGGCTTATAACTTTGTTGTTTTTTAATATTTTTACACTAAATTTCAACATAGCCTTCTTATGACCCCACCTCATGAACAAGGGCAGAGAAAAGTTTCAACTCCTTCCTGAAGGGTGATTTCATGCAGAGACTGATAAATCACCTTTCGGGACAGATTTGCCTAATGACAGTGCAATTGTTCATGAGGTGGGGCCCTAAAAAAGGCAAGTTGAAAACTTGGGCTGCAAATATGAAACAATAGCCAAGTTATGCCACTAAATTCAAAACACCATTGAAATACATTGAACCACATAGCTGTTTCTTCAGTTAGTGATCTGGCTTTGAAGACTGAAGATGTGTCTGTGTTCCAGAGAGAATTACGGCACTGGACCCCCACTGGGTAAGTAAGGGTTTGGGGGCTTTGGGATGGTGGGTGCTGAGTGGGAGCATCAGGAAGGGAGATGATAATGGCACAAAAGACATCAAAGGACAGTTTTCTTGTTACTGATTAAAAAAAAACAGGATCGAGGAATGATCATCACCACAATGCAGGGGGATTAGGCACACCCAGTCACCCAGTGTCACTGTTATGTTTCTGGGTGGGTGGGAGCTGAGAGAAAGGGTCAGGTGGGGGAAGTGCAAAAAAAAAATATATACTGTATATATATATATATATATATATATATATATATATATATATAAACATCCCAACACATAACTATACATGTGCAGTAGTGGAAGTAATCACCATTGCACACTGGGATTGGACACCCCAGTGTGCTATTTTCGGGGGTGGTGGGTGCTGAGAGGGAGGGCTGGGTGGAGGGATGGGAAAATATATATATATAACATCCCCAACAAATAACCGCAAGTGCAGTGTGGAGGGAATCACAATTGTGACACTGGGGATTAGGCACCCCCCATGTCACTGTTGTGTTTCTGGGGCTGGGGTGGGGTGGGGTGGGGAGTGATGACAGGGAGGGTTGTATGGGGAAGAGAAAAGTATTTATAACTCCCACCCTAAGAAATAACTGCACATGAGTGGTAGTGTAGGGGGTTAAAACAACAAATGAGGACTTCTGATTGGGACCCTGGGGGATTGGGCATCCCTAGTGTCACTGCTGTGTTTCTAGGGGATGGGGTGGTGGGTGCTGAGAGAGAGGTTCAGGTGGGAAAATCAAGACTGGTTCATCTGCAGCGGTCACAGCAGAACACAGCACAGTCTGCCATCTCCAAGATGGCCGCAAACAAGCACTGCACATGCTCGACCACTTCCAAATGCATAGTAGAGTATGATGGCCATCTTGGACACCGTAAACTTTGCCATGCTCTGCTGGCTGAAAAATAGTGCTGTGCAACTGATAATGGACAGTGTGGAGTTCTTCACAGACACAGGGGGACTGTGATTGAACTCCACACTGTGATTCATTCAGAAAAGTCTCCCTTTAATGTTGTAAGAGGTCTGCAGGGCTCTACCCACTGCAGCCATGTAATGGTAACAAAAACTCATTCCTGAGGTGCCATGTTGTCACAAATTTATTCTAACCACAAAGGTGGAAGAAAAACAGCTACATACAGCAGCAAACAGGTGGCTTACAAAACCCCAAGCATTTCCCGTCAGTAAGCTCAGTCAAAGGTGGGCCCCTCTGCCGTTTACAAGCTAATTTAGCATTTACATACGGGTCCTGTGATCTAACTTCAAAAATTTAAAGTGACAGCATAAGTGGTAACATACAACACACTTCGGATCATATTTGTGTGCAAATATCCATCACAAAAAAAAGTTCAAAAGTTAAAAACAATTGCCAAATTTGTATAACCTGAAAAGTATTGCACATGGATATTATAACAAAAGCCTAAACTAATTTTAAGGCATTCCTACATCGGGAGTCAACATTGACTGAATTGTTTAAACTCTCAAAGTTATATTAGAAAAGTTCAAAAATACAAATAACCTAGCACCCAGATGGTGTTAACTACACTTAGTGGATCCATAACCTACTATAGTCACAAAGATCACAGAGTACCATTCAGGTAGTCTTCATTGCGGCCTGGTGTGTAACTACAACTTCACAGTGGGTAGTTGGTACAGAGGAATTCGAGAAAAGAGGAATTTTATGGAAGCAGAGAAGAAAAAAAGAGAAATATTAGCATCTATAATGTAGAACATGCTAGAAAAGAAATTGTTAGTGCTAAAGCACAAGAAGGTCACAAGACGATTTCTATATTACAGATTATATCCCAAAATTTGCATCACAAAATATATGATCGGACCTTCCTCAAAGACCCCAATTAATCTGCAAAAAAAGGCACCGTCCAGTTGACAATTAAGGCATGGCCATTGCATAGCCTGCATTTTGAAAATCCAGAATGTTTCCCTTCTTGCAAGGGCCAGATCTTTATCTTCACCCCTTGTACCCAAACTGACACATTCTATGCCAGTAAACCTTCTCTAAGGAGTTAACGTGTATGGCAAAGACATATTTCTTATTGTTGGCCTATATTGCCCCCAAATGATCCCCAAAGTAATCTTGCAGTTTTCTCTTTGTCCTGCCAAAATAGTATACCCCTAGATAGATTCTGCCAAGTATACCACGTATGTGTTATCACAAGTGATAAACTCCCAGATCTCTAAAATTTTGTTTTCTCCTGGATTCGAGAAACTGGTTGTTTCTAGAGCTGAGAGAACCTCAAAAGGTTCTGAGGCTCTAAACGGTTCTGATAGGCACCAAAATGCTCAAATGTTTATCCAAACCTTGCCTGAACCTTTTAGAACCTTTCTGTATTATGGTAACTGTATGTTAAAAAATCATTTTAAAAAGCTTTTAATCCACACATCTGTATAAAAAGGCAATTAAACCATAGAGACATAGAAACATAGAAAATGTGAGCAGATAAGGACCACTAGGCCCATCCAGTCTGCTTGTAAGCCTTATACTTGTATACATCCTCTGACCCTATCTGGTCAGTGAGTTTTCATCACTCCCTCCCACCTCAAGGTTCCCTTGTGCCTGTCCTAGGCATTTTTAAACCCCCCACTGTGGTTGCTCCTACCATCTCCTGTGGCAGATCATTCCATGTGTCCACCACCCTCTCCATGAAAAATAACATTTTTGTAATTCCTCTTAATCTGCCCCCTTCCAATTTCATATCATGTCTCCTCATTCTGGTACTCTTTCTATATTGGAAGATGTCTCCACCCTGCACCTTGTTTATGCCCCTGAGGTACTTAAACCACTGTTTAGTAGTTAAAAATAAAATAAAAGCATAATAAAATGAGTGAATTAAACAGTGGCCGCACCTAGTAAAATTGCCAGAACTATGCTGTATATGCTGAGCCTTCTACCCTGGCACTCCTCCCAGGATAATGATTTGGTTCAGACAGTCAAGTCCCAGGTCTCTGACCAGCACTTATACTGTAGTTTAGTAATTTGAGCACCAGCATAAGCAACAATAATATATCAGTTAGCAGGTGTGTGTGTGTGTGTGTGTGTGTGTGCGTGTGTGTGCGCGTGCGTGCGTGTATGTGTGTATGTGTGTCTGTCTGTCCATCTGTGTGTGTGTGTGTGTGTGTGTGTGTGTGTGTGTGTGCACGTGTGTGAAAACTAATAGCTACCCACCATGATTTTGTCAAAACAAAAGCAGGTAAACCCAAGAACTCTCTCTAACCACTCTTTAGTTTCTGACTTTTGTATAAGTTAATATTGTGTATAGCTAATAGTTACTTCTATTTCTTAACAGGAACCACTGTGTTTAGAAATATCTCTCAGTTCTAAATACATAGATATATAGTGTCAGCAGATAAGGGCATGTGGCCCACCTAGTCTGCCCATTTGAGCTTGTAAGTTCAGTTTATGTTTTCCTAGAAGTCTGTTGCCTCTTACCCTTGACCTCCAGAATTCCTTTATGTGTATCCCGTGCATTCTTAAATCCCATGATTGTAAAGAAGGAAGGAACACACCAGCATCACGGAGAATCAGAATGCAAGAAGTGGCACCAGCCAGATAGCCCATCAGCCACAACTTCGCTACTGCTGCCAATTGCACTATCATGGAAAAAACAGAACTACCAGCAATGAGCTCAATATGGTTAAGGCACATTTACCAAAAATGTCTGCTCAAAAACAGAAAGAGACTGAAGACTGAGAACAGGGACTTGTCTGCCACAGTTGCTGCCAGAGCAGTGTCATTTAGTGGCTGCACCTCACACAGCCTGCTAGGACGATGCTTTTGTCTAAAGGTAGGCACATCCCAGATCTCTCTTTGTAACCATTATCCTGAGTCTGATTTTTTTAGAAGGTAATATTACAGTATGTTGTAGCTAGTTCTATTTCTCAATAGTCACGGGCACCACTTTGTGTAGCAATGGTGCTAGGTTATGAAGAGATAACACATTACCATTAGGAAGAAAAACAGAATGCAAATTAGAGCACCAGCCATTAGAAAGTCACCAGTTAACCACTGCTACTACCACTACTACCTGGGGAAAAACAAAACTACCAGAATTTAAATCAACTTGGTTAAGAAACATTTACCAAACTGATCTGTTCAAAATGAGAAAGAGATTGATGATTGAGAATAGGTACCTGTCTGTTGGCAGACAAGTCCCAGGTCTCTCCAAGGGCTCATGCACACAGCCACTTTTGCACTGCAGCAACCCGAGCAAATGGGTTGCTGCGGTACAAAAGTGGCCATGCATACACTTATTTAATCACAGTGAGTCATTTGCTGAGCGTTTCTTGGGGATGTTGAAATTCTGAGGTTGCATTCCAGAAAAAGCTGTGTAAGCAGCCATGCAGACAGGCTGCACTGCTTGCTCCAATGTAGGGAGGACACTGACAGCATCTTCATCTACCTCCCATACTTCCCTTGTCCATAACAAGGAAGTAGCAGTCATGGAGTGTTAGCATAGTACTGAAAGCGATCAGGGTATTAAAAAAGTTTGGAAATCCCATCAGAGTTGGGCGATTGATCACGCTGCTCTCATGCTGCTGTCAGCTAAACAGAAGAGCAGCATGGCTGCAAACAAAGCCCATCATCAGCACTACCTGTTTAATAGGGGAAGTATGATAATAGGAGGACATCACAGGGCAACCGGCCACCCCTAACAACTCATGGCCCTCTTCAGCATATCTTGCATCAATGCTGAGACAGGCTATGTGAATGCATAAGGCTATCACCTCTGGAGGACAGGTCATGTCAGCGACAGCATACACTGCAGCAGCAGCAGCAGCAGCAGCAGCAGCAGCAAAAGTGGCTATATAAACATGGCTTTAGTCTCTTTGTAATCACTCTCCTGATTCTGATTCTTTAAGAAGATACTATGTTTGCAGCTAGCTATATTTCTCAACAATCACAGGCACCACTCTGTTTAACAGTTATGAAGAAATGACACACCACCACTGGGAAGACACAGAATGTAAGAAAAGGAAGTAGCAGCCAGTAACCACTTCACTAAACAATAAAGCAATTTGCTGTGACAGCAGACCCTGCCTTTCTTAGTTTCTGGAGCCTCAAGAAATGATAATATCCTGAAACTGGAGTCAATAAAGCAAATATATACCAGTAAACCCTGTTTCTGGGGCAAGAAGAAATTAAACCTTTAGACTGAAGGCAAAAAAGCAACTATTTGACAATAAGAAACACAAAATCACACATGCCCCACAATGCAAAGCATCATGGGCTGCATATGCAAATCACCACAGAATATTAGGCTGGTTCAACTTTAAGCAGAAATGCATGATGCCGAAAGGCCTCTCACACAGTTTGCAAAGGGTGCTAACAGAAGACATAGTCACGTGTTTCATCCTACCAGGACTCATCAGTATGCCTCGTCTGTTTGACACCCCAGTGGAATGAACCAGCTACCCTAAGATGGTCTATCTGGGTTATGACTTATTTGACAATAAGTCCTACCTCTGGGTCCAGAGAAATGACACCCTGAGACTGGAAACAACAAAGCAACTATGTGACAGTACTCCCTACCACAGGGCCAGAAGAGATGATATTCTGAGACTGGAAAAAATAAAGCAATTACATGACATCAAGTCATGCCTCTGGGGTCAGGAGAAATGATACCCCAAGAATGGAAGAAATGAAGCAAGTACATGAGAGTAAACCCTGCCTCTGGGGCCAGAAGAAATGATACCCCAAGACTGGAAGAAATGAAGCAAGTACGTGAGAATAAACCCTGCCTCTGGGGCCAGGAGAAATGATACCCCAAGACTGGAAGAAATGAAGCAAGTACGTGAGAGTAAACCCTGCCTCTGGGGCCAGGAGAAATGATACCCCAAGACTGGAAGAAATGAAGCAAGTACATGAGAGTAAACCCTGTCTCTGGGGCCAGGAGAAATGATACCCCAAACCTGGAAGAAATGAAGCAAGTATGTGAGAGTAAACCCTGCCTCTGGGGCCAGGAGAAATGATACCCCAAGACTGGAAGAAATGAAGCAAGTACATGAGAGTAAACCCTGTCTCTGGGGCCAGGAGAAATGATACCCCAAACCTGGAAGAAATGAAGCAAGTATGTGAGAGTAAACCCTACCTCTGGGGCCAGGAGAAATGATACCCTGAGACTAGAGGCAGTAAAGCAGATACAACTTAGACAGTAAACACTGTTTCTGGGTCCAGAAGAGATACCCCAATACAGTAGACAATGGCAAACCCAGTTATTATTATTTTCGGGGGCTAGTACTATAACCACCATTAACTGGGGAAGGAACTCATGTCGGAAACAGTAGCAGGCAGTCACATTCCAAAAATGAAAAAGAACTGTAATGTTATGTAACAAAGGCTTTCTTGTCTGTTCTAAAAAGGTGTGAGGCTTGCCAGCACTATGTTATTCTGACATTTGTAGTGTGATGCATAATGCTACCAACCACAAACAAAAACATCGGAGGAAATTGTTTCTGAATGGTTCAGAGAATGGGTCAAGAAGAACTGAGAAATGCCTGCTCAGTGTGCACCTCATACTCAGTTGTTAACATAACTATATATTTTATTTTAATGTGCCAGCTGCATGGTTCACACTGGCCAAAGGCAGTTGAATCCTACATCTTTAACAAGACTCTTTAGAGAAAACTGAAAACTGATGTTACTGTCACTTAGTCCACAGATGCATTATAGATACTGCTGTCAGTCTCATTTTCTTCTTCAAGGTTAGCATTACGTACAGTATCTGCAGTACACTTAGTAGGCAAGGACAAATCACTGACAGATTCTGTAAGCAGGAACAGTCAGGAAAACAATTACTATTTCCATGAACCAATAGGTGCAGAACTCTGTTCTTCAGAAAAAGGGAGTTCAAGAGGTATACCTGTTTGACACCTGAGAGAATAGAAATATCCTCCACTTTTGCTGTCCTCCCCCTTAATAGGGACAATCCCATGGGATGTTCTCTTCATTTCCTAGACGGGACAATTGCCCAATGCATTTCAGTCATTCCCACTGATCATTGGCTACTGCTAAAATTTAGAAAACAGCCAGCAACAATGATCCTGATAGTTCCAATGTGAGCCAGAAGACCTTGTATTCTTGTTTGTTGGCAATGTTTCTCACTCTGAGGCAGGATCTCCTAACTCTGTCCCAGGGCAGAGTGACTCACCCAGATAAAGCACGTTTTTTTGAAGAGCTAGAGTATTCTGCCTTTAGCCTGTCTCACCAGGTGCTGGAACTTTTGAAAGATATCAGAAAGCCAGCAAACTCAAAAATATAGATGTCAAAATGGAAAGATTCAGTATTTGCTATGCTTCCCATCATGTCACAGCTATGATGACAGGTGGTTCTGGATTACCTAGTACATTTTCAGTTCCAGGGATTTCAAAGTCCTACTTTAAAAGTACACTTGTCAGCTGTCTCTGCTTTCATGTCACTAGGCAAAGAAATATCTTTTGCTTCACAGCCAGTGTTCAAAACATTTTTCAAAGACATAACCCACTTGCATCCTCTTCTGAGGGACCCAGTTCAAACATGGGATTTGAGCTTAGTCTTTGCACAGCAAATGGAACCGCCATTTGTGCACATGTTCTCTGCAGAGCCCAAACACATGATGTAGAAGACAGTATTTCTAAGTGATATGACCTCTGCCAGAAGTGTCACTGAACTGCAGGCCCTCTGTACAGACCAGATTCAGAAGCAAATGGTTTCATACCTTTTATTGGACCAACATAGATGTTACAAAAATAAAACAATGTCTAAGCTTTCAGACCAACCAAGTTCTTCCTTGGGAGACTTATGACAATTGTTCAGAGAGTCACAATCTAGTAACACCCAGTTCATGCATAAAAATATCAGAAAAAATTCCCATTGGTTAGAAGTGCCTATTTCAAAAAAACAGACCAAAACTTTATGGTGTTCCATATGGATAAAGTGGTGCTCAGGCAGGGCATGTGAAGTATTTACCTAGTGTGGTTTAAGAATGTCACATGAACCATTCTGTGACCTTGCCCATGTATTTCCCAAACTCTTACACAAGTGCAGCTAAGGAGAAACTCCACAACATGGCTGTTAAGTGAGCCTTTAGTTTCTATTTCTACAGAACCAAGGTGCCCAGAACTAACAGCTCTCGGTTAATTGTCACTTATAGTAAGGTGGATAAAGGAAAACCATCAGTTAAGAAGACTGTTTTTCACTGTATATCTCCTATATACAGTTTTATTATGAGAAGGCTGTCAAGCAGCCATCAAAAGGCCTATGGGCAGGGGTCAACCTTAAGTTATTTTTGTATTAGCTAGACGGACAAGTTGATAAAAAATTGCACTAGACCGCAGACAGTTGCACTAGCCCACAATAATGATAGTACATTTTGATCAGTTATACAAGAAAAATGCAAGCCAAGAAATACTTTATTTCATATTTATCCTGCTGCCATATTGCTTCCTGCCCCAGCAAAAAAGACTGCAATCCAATCACATGCAGTGTGTACCTCCACTGTTTTTACCATGTGCCCCTTGCTTCCTCTTTCTTCACTCTGTCTGCACCAAACCAGAGAATGCCATAATAGCATATGTTCAATCAAGCAGTTCTAGCTCTGCATACACAATAGCCAACATCATCATGCACCTCACCACAGTCCTACCCCGACCTGTAGGGCAATATACAGAGCCAGGCAGAGAAAGACACTCTCATTCCCCACCCTGTGATTAATCAGACCTGCACTTCTAAAAGTTTTCTTACACTGCGAAGTGAGCCGGGGCAGTTCTAGGATTTCTTTGGAGAAAGTTAAACACAGGGTGCTTGGGATGTAAGAAACATTGACATATCAGTTTATATACACCAGGCATAAAAGTATTAATTTAACATGCTGTGCCCTAACAACAGATTTTTCAAAACAGTGTCCTTTCATCAGTCAAAGGGGGAGCAGTATACAGGCATGATGATGTACTTACTACCTCTCTTTCTATGTAGGATGATCTATGCACAACAGGAACACCTATTTTAACCTTTCAAATTATATGTTTGGCCAAGGTTTTGCTTTGTACCGTACATGCTCCAAAGCATTGTTTTTAGGATGAAATGACATGCTGGGTGGTATACAGGTGGTACTGTATGGATGGCACTGACTGGTGTGATCTATTAAGAAGAGCTATCGACCCCTACACCAGTCAGTAATGGCAGCTATGGGTCTATGGATGGTCTTTTCAGAGTCTGGCTGCAGTGGTGTCCAGGGAAAGTATAGAGTTGACAGACCACCTGGCTGGGCAGATGGTGTATACATCATAGCATTCTATTACTGCAGTTGGATACAGACACTCAAACAGCTGGGAAGTGAGGCACACTGGTCTTAATATTGTAGGACAAATCAAAGACAAGTTCAGCAAACTGGAAGCTAGTGACTTAACCATTCTACCCTTGTTCACAGCATGTACACTAGCTGAATGTCCTAACAACTGAGTGATAATGACTCACATCAAGTCTTTTGTTGGATCCCCCTCTTGAACTGACAGATAATTGTGGCTCTTAATGAGCTGCTAATCATACCAGGCCACCTGGAACACTGAGGGAAATTAGCAAAAGGACTACAGCCTGCTAAAGGAGGGACTTTTTCAGCTTCATTAACAGCCATGAAAAACCTGCACTAGTCAAGACGGACAAGTAGAGGGTTAGCTGAACTAGCCCTGGCCAATTTGCACTAGGTTCAGGGCTAGTAAAACAATGTTAAGATCGAACCCTGCCTATGGGTACACTCCACCACAGCTACATCTGCCATTGTGGCAGCATTGAGAGGCACACCATTCCATGAGGTCTGTAAAGCAGTTATCTCATCCACACTGTGCACCTTTGCTTCACATTATACAATGGCAACACAATTTCTAGTGTCCTGATTGGTCAATGTGTGCCTGGGACAGTGTTGTTACTGAATGATAACATCACTGTGTGAACATCATGGCTGACATCACTTCTTTTTTTCAGGAACAAAGATATATTACCACACTAAAAATCTACTAAAACCTGTCTTAAATATTTTTTTTTTATTTTGTATAACATCGAGACATTGTATAATTGCAATAAGGCACTCCAAGGTGTGTGTTATTGTGTAATAACGTCACTCCTGGGGTGGTGGAAGCACTAGGCTTCACCTTGTGCTTCAACCCACCCCAGGGGTGACGTTATTACACGATAACACACACCTTGTCATGGCTAATTGCTTAATTATTGCCTGAACATCCAGTCTAGAAGGGGTGCCAGGATTTTTACTTAAAGTGTTTCAAACCCTTTTCTCTTAATAGGTTCTAGATCCTACTTTTGAAGTACTGCTTGAAGTTAGCAAAACTGAATGAAATCACTAGTAATCTCTCATTGCCAGAAGACAAAATTAATCACTGTAGTAATGTTTCTTCTAGATCTAGAGGGTTTACTAGGGATTGATACACCCCTTCCTTACCTCTCCTTCTAGAACCATGTGTATAAAAGGGGTTTGAAGAATAAATAGAGGTATTATTTGATTGTTTAAGCTTTTCTTTAATAAAAACTTATCAGTTCTTTAAAATGTTCATTTATGTTGGATTCTTACATTAGACAAGAATACCTAGCATATGGTAGGTTAAATAGGTAGCGTTGCTCTCTTCTGGTCTTTACTAGCAAGCTGCAGTTAAAATGCTAGGGGAGCATGACCATAGTGCAGAGACTGAACTTTCACATTCTGAAGTTCTGTATCCAGGGCAACAACTCGGAGCTGAGATCATTGCAAAATTGTGTGAATCACTAGGGGGAAACACAGAAGAAACATCATTATTTTGGTAAATATTTTTTGTCCTCTCAGCAATGTTTGTCTCAGATCATATGGTCTCATAGTCATGTTGTCCCATCCAACTGCCAAACCTTTATTTCATTCACTTTAACCGGAAACTAACTGAACCCTTAATTGGGCTAACACCATCACTACTAGAAACTTTTTTAAATCCCTGGTGGTCTAGTGGATCCCCTCCCCACTCCACGGCAGGTAATGCCCACCATCCTGCTTTGCCCATCACACACCTCAAGCTGGCCACTGGCACAGCCCTACTCTCACAACCAGGTCTGACTATCAACTGTGCTGTCACTGAGCCTGTACTCTATACAGTACACACTCAGTGAGCTGTCAATTACTGAGCGTGTACTGTATACAGTACAGCCTCAGTGATAACTCAGTTGGTGGCCAGCCATGGTGGTGAGGTTAAGGCTGTGCCAGTCACTGGCTCAGGGATTGGGATAGGGAGAAGTGGGGTGGTGTCCCTACCTGCTGGGATTGGGGTTGGGGGTCCACTAGACCATCAGGAGATGATTTACTGAACATGTTCATTTATGGGCATATTGGGGCTGGGGTGACCACTAGATCACCAGGGAATGATTATATGTACATGGTAAGTTATGGGAAGATCAGGGCTGGGGCTGGGGCCACTAGCCAAGAGAATCTGACATGCACAATTCTGGGGGAGATCAGGAATCAGGGGACTGCTATACTACCAGGAACAATATGACACTATTTACAGGGAGATTGGGGAACGGGGGGCTGCTAGACCACCAGGGGTGCTAAGTTTACTTTACTACAGTAATATGGCAATGCACTCTTCCAGGTGCTGCATCAGAACAGGTGTTGTCCAGTTGTCCCCTGACTCCCCCTATGATGCTGCCTGTGCCTCTGCAACACCTTACAATACACTGTTATCCCCCTTCCACTGTCGCAAGCCACTTAGACCACATACTGGTTAATCTATTTGGTGCCCTTTGCTGCTTCCATGGTGGGGCTTGCAGAACCCCAGAAAAGGGGATGTTTCAGCCTCACCATGGCACAAGCCACCTATCAACTTGGTGCACCTGGTTGGTTGCTGTAACCTTCATCCAAGGGGACTTTGGTGTAGCTGCATTAGATTTGATGCAGGCTGCTTTACAGATTCATGTTTAATACAAATTGTGATGCAAGTGACCCCTTGCATCAAACTCTTGTGACAAAAGTCCTTGCATCACTCTAAGCCTTTAAGAACTGGGCCCAGAGTGTTTCAAAGTGTCACCTCTCCTCAGCCAAAGCTGTATCCCCTGGCCCATTGACTCATTAAGTAAAAGGTGCTTCTCACACAGAGAAGGTGCTATACATTCCAACTGTAAAGCAGAAATTCATAAGGGGTAAATATGGACAGGCACAGGGTACTTTTTATCTAACATCCTGTTTCTGAAATTTATCATGCATACTGTACTGTATTGGGTACATGGGGATAATTTTTTTTACATTTGGATTTTTGTCAACACATATTATATAAATATGAAAAAACTTAATTTCTCTGGGCAAACAGCTCAATTATTTCATAAACATTTTTCAAATTCAGAAAAGCTACTGAATAGTAAACTAGGTTGTGTTGTGGTGTCAGGTTCTAATACCTAGCCAGACACCATCCTGGTGTGTAATTTCAGGTTTCTAATTATGTCTGGGAGGAAGGGGTGTTGTCAAAAAATGCAGTACTTCTCCTAATTTCTGCTGAGAGCTCTGGCATCATTGTATCATGTACACCATTTAAACTCTGAAATTCTGTGCATTTGTCATCATTCTTTCTAATTAAACTGGATACGTGGGACGATGTAGGTAAATGTAATATGCAAACACAGAGCAAGTGTAGCAAATCTGCTTCCCAGACACAAGGTTAAGTTTAATCTCTGAATCCAGCCACAGGGGTGATGGAACTCCAACTGTGACGTAGAAGCAGTGTCCCACATTTGCACACTACACAATCACGCATCACCACACCGGTTATATAGTACCTGTTGGCAGCTGATGCTGACTCCAGTCCACCAACTGTATTTTGGGAGGGGTAATGCTGGGATAGGTGCTAATATGTATATAGCAACTGCAACAGAGGTACTGGCATTGAACTGCTCCTCTACTGTGCTGCTCTGTTGGATGCTGATGTGCTTTTTGGGCGTCTGATGTATAAAATTGTGTTTAACTTTGTTCCACACATTTCCCCTGAAAACTCACCCACAAAGTATGAATTTCACATAATATCTCACCAGTGTGACCTTTGACATTCAGCATGCTGACTCAGTCCAATACAGCACATTGCATCAAATTGGCTATACAAGTGTGTGGTGTGTCCACATACAGGCAGGGTGTCCCTCTCCACTTACCTGCACTCCCAAGAGGGGGGGGGTGACCTGGTAGGTGACTGCACCTGCAGAGGTATGTACAGCACACAACTGTCATGGATTGTTGGTGCATGCTTTCCCTGTTTGTGTGTGTGTGCATTTTTGCTGATGTTGTGTCCTTCTTTATGTCTCCACCAAATTTCCATGAACATCTGAGAAAGGCAGGGCCAACCCAATGGGTCACATGCATGGTGGTAGCAAGGAAGCACCAAAGGCTGTGGTCACTTTATTATATTCCAGACTTCCTGTCCTAGAGGATGGGCAGCCAGGGAACCCACTATAAGGATGATATGTTTATTTTATTTATTTAAACTTTTGTTAACCAGGTAAGCAATATGAGCCGAGGCCCTTTTTCAAATGTGACCCATGACCATACAATACAGTCATACATAAAATACAATAAAATAAAACAGCATTTTTATTCCAGCAGATGATGACATGACAGGAGATTGAAGGGGGTTAGATTCAGGAGGAAGGTGAGGAGACATTTCTTTATGGAGAGGGTGGTGGCAAAGTGGAAAACACTGCCAGCTGAGGGGGTGGCATGTAACAAAGTGAAATGATTCAAGAAGGGGTGGGACAGGGCAAAGGGGAGTGTAAAGGGAGGGAAGGGAAGGGGGTGTGGGGCAGCTTCTGAATAGGGAGCTAGCCACAATCTCAAGCAGCCTAGATAGACCAGGGTGGCCTTTTGCTGTTGGCAACTTTTTGTATGTTTGTATAAACATTCACATTTCAAAGAATCAGCATAGTGCAGTCTTAATAACAATGTAAATATTTTGAGTTATTTCCTATGTTATTACCTGTATTCCTCCCATGTATTTTCACAATTACTGAGCCACCTTTGTAATGCCTGGCTCTCCTATGGACTTTTCCCTATTCTGTAACTGTTAATTGTATAATGTCTGACTCCGGTAACTCTCCCGGGTCGCACCCATTCTGTAACTGTTGATGTACACTGTATGATACCTGTAACTCTCCCGGGTCGCACCTGAAAATAGGCACATGGCTGTCTAGTGTGCATACCCGGTTAACAAAAGCAAATAAATAAATAAAACTATTGTGACTGAAGATTTGAAGTAAATTCATTGGTAAATTATTCCAGTGAGTTGGGGCACAATTAGAAAAGGCTTCTGGGAGTTGTAGACCCTGGCGGAGCCATCAAAGTTATGTTCATTGTGGGGGGCACTGTGTACCAGCTATGTACAGCTGCAGGCTTGCATGTGCAGCCCGCTCATGACTATCACCTGTGTTCTGCTCATTTCAGCAGTATCATGGTCCTCTGGAAAGGATGGGGATGGTGGAGAGGTGACAAGCAACCGCCACTACCACCAAGAACTCAGGTGAGGATTCACAGGAGAAGGAGGAAGGTGAAGACTAGGCCTAAAGTAGTTTGTCCATCTGTTGACAGGTACAATTTTATCTTGTTTTATATAAATAAATATTTATATACTGTACCACATCTCTCTCATTTTTATTCCAGTAGGTGATGACATGCCAATTGCCAGGTCTGTCATACCATATTCAGATGGGAATGTGACAGAGTGTTTCCAAGGGCCCTCTCACCTCACTGAATGCTGTACTTCCTAGCATACTGATTTGCTGTTGCTCCCCGTATTAAACTGGGAATGTGACAAAGTGTTTTCAAGGGCCTCCTCTCCTCAGTGAAAACCCTGGCATGTTGATTCATTAAGTATTCATATGAGAAGTGACAGAGTGTTTCTGCACTCCCCTCCTCCTCCTCAGCTCCCTTCCCTCAATATTCCACTGGGAATGTCATAGAATGTTTCCATGGGCTCCCCTCTTTCACTGAAAGCTGCATCCCCTGGTATGATGATTCATTAAGTGTTCATCTGGGAATATGACAGAGTGTTTCCATGGGCCCCCCTCTCTCACTGAAAGCTGCATCCCCTGGCATGCTTATTTATTAAGTGTTCATCTGGGAATGTGGCAGATAGTTTCCAAGGGCACCCTGTCCTTAGCTGGGAATGGAATAGAGTGTTTTCAAGGGTCTTCTCTCCTCAGTGAAAACCTGGCATGCTGATTCATTAAGTATTCAGATGGGAATGTGACAAGTGTTTCCAAGGGTCCTCTCTCCACAGCTCCTCTCCATATTCCACTGGGAATTTCTCAGAGTCTTTCAAAGGACCTCTGTTCCTCAATGAGATGAGGAAGTGTCCCGCAGTTTACAGGTCGATCACCCTCATTGTATGTCATTTTAATTAACTGTGTCCTTCTTTTCAGTGACAAAAGGTTGAGAGGTATGCACCTTTCCTCAGTCAAGGCTGTAATCCCTGACCTGCTAAATCATTAGTATTCAGTTGGGAATAGCACAGAGGGTTTGCAAAGGATGTCCCTTCACCCCAGGTATTCTGTTGGGAATGGTACAGAGTGCTTCTAACAGCCCACTCTTCTCGTACATAAATGCACTGTTACAAAGTGTACATTACAGCGTTTACTGACCCAGATCACCTGTTACTTGGTGCACCTGTACACTGCTGTTCCCAGACCATGTTCAAGGGTGAAGCATGTGCAGTATAAATGGTAAATAGTGACATCTGCAGGTCACAGCAGAAACTGTGTCTGAAAAATTCCAATATCAGAACAAAACAAAACAAAAAAAAAAGACCCGACCGCCAGTACGATGCCAGGCCCCATGGTGCAAAAATCACTTGAGAAACACTAAGGGGTAAAAGAATGGATTCATCAAAAACTCCACTACCCTATGAAAAAAAAACAATAGGACTAATAAATGCAAATGTAAAACTCCAAAATAATTACAAATGTGATCTCAGCCTAACACACCATTATCCTAATATACTATATAAAATAAAGACTAGGTAAGTGGTGCACAGACTGCAGAAGCTAATCTCATGGAACTAATGAGGTTATAATTTAGTTATCAATGATGTTTTCGGCATGTTTGTTTGGCGGTGTTGTTTCATCTGTGATGCAGGCCTCAGTTCAAAGCATGCTTTGCTCGCAGAGAGTTTTGCATCATTACAAGGAAGCTTTTTTTTAGTGAAGCATTATTGCAGTGCTAGGTTAATTGTTTTCTGTCTTCATGCCTGGTAAAATTTTTATAACTGTCTACTATGCTGGACTTCCAATAGCTACAGAGTAAAGGCTCATTCATTTGTCCAGTTACATATATTATTTGATGCCAGGGGATGTAACTTTAACCCCAATGTCAAAGGGAAATGTGACTGCTGTGCCTCAGAGTGAGTGATTAGTGTAAATATTATCTAATACAGCTGCTTAACAAATTTTAATAATGCTTCTAAGCTCATTAATTCAACTTGGTCCCATGGTGTACAAATGGACATTTTGTGGATGTCCTGTGCTTGATGGCACATATGGCAAAAGGCAGAAGGAGCATTTTTAGATAGTTTGGGATATACAGTATATTTGAGGTAGCTAGAAAATGGGCAATAAGGATTACAGGATTGTTCAATAAGAAACACCCTTGTAGCTTGTTTTGCATTATCATGCAGTTTCCTATGATTTTTGGTGTGTTTGTTGAAAGCTTTTGTTAGACACTGCAGTCCAGATTCCATGGTTTACACTTCAAAAAAGTCTCTAGTAAACTATCAGATGCCTTTTTTTCCTCTTCTTGCCATACTTAATTGTATGTTGATCCACATATTTTGCACAAGTCCTGTGGCTGTAATAGGAGACAGAGCTGGGGATTCCCTTAGAAATGTGAGTTCTAAGTGGCTGAGATGTGGACGATGTGGGACTCATTTTTTTCTTCTCTGTGGCGTCTTTTCACTACCTCCTTGAAAATGTTATTACTAGTTGCAGTTTTGCAAAATCAGTGTCCTACATCAAGTGTAGAGGTTTGCTGATGGGGGATAATTTATATACCAAATGAGGTCTAATCTAAAGGCGCTTTTACATGCAGGTTTGTAAAATGAAATAAACGTTACCTGTGTGGCGCCAATGTACTCTGTTGCATTCGGGTTTCCTTTTACACCCCTGTGAGTATTCTGGCTAATCCCGCCTCCATTTGTTTTGGCTCCCCCAGAGTTTGCTGTTCTAATGGCAGTTTCTGCAGTGGTACCAGAATGGCTGTTTTACACAGCCAGATCAAATGAAATACGTCCGTGCAAACTGCAAGAAGCAGAGGCTGCGGTTTGGATGAACGTTCACCAAGGGAACAAAACAAATGCTTTTTACACTCAAGGGATGTAACGGAATACTGTTTCCATAACAGTTATTCTGTTACATAGACCTGTGTGTAAAAGTGCTTTAAGACTGATGAAACTGCTTAGGCCATATTTCTGAATGCCATTGTTTCATATAGTCCTGTAAAACACTCACAGTGTCTCACTGATGTCAGCTAAAGGCATCGATTTTACATTTACTTCAATGGCTTTTTTGAGCACTAGTCTTTAAAAACGTTAACTGCCCACTTCGTTTGCTTCGTTGTTATGAGTTCATTTTTGGTGAGCTAATTTTGTGATGTCTTCGTTCGTTGTTGTAGTATGCCTGCAGCAGGCTGTACTTACCAAACCAGTCAGCCTTTGATGTGCTGCAATCAGAAGGCTTATGACATCTGGCAGTGCAATCAGCTGGGGGCAGCACTGACAGGAGATTTAGCGGTCTGGTTTGCAGTTCATTGGACATGTCAGATATTTTTCCATTTATTGGCTGTTCATTTCCTGTGTCAGAGGTCACTGATTAAAAACAGCCTCTATTTCTTCAGTATTTGTTAAATCAAAGGCAGAACGCAGGTGGTTTGTGCAGCAGGGGCCACTTTCAACACACTGGGTGTCAGAAGTGGGGACTTACAAGAATCAGCATTAGGACCAATTCTATTGTTCCTATTTGTCAGCTCCTTCCTAAAGGAATGCAAGGGTTGCCACACACTTCCCTACACAGACGATTTGATTTGCTTCCATAGTTATAAGGCCCCGACTGAAATATCTGCTACTCTCATGGAGGAGTTTAATGCCACCCAGAGGTGGTTCCTTGATAAAAGGCTCCTAGTCAATGTCAAGAAGACTAAGGCTATGCTATTGGGGCCAAAATCTAGGCACACCAAATTGCCAAGGGCCCAAACCACATGAGCCCCCTAACATGTTATGTCCAGATGGGACCCCTGAGGAACATGTAACAATCTTCAAATAACTAGAGATCATGACTGCTCCCTCCTTGACCTTCTTAGACCACAATGAGCTCACAGTCAGCTGAGTGAATCAGAAGTTGAGGGTCTGCATCTGACTGAAAGACCTTATGACCACTAAGTACGATTGGCCATAGCTCAAGATACACTACCCCTCCTTCTAGACTACTGCTCGCCTATTTATACCCAATCATTATCATCCAACCTGTTCAGGCTCAGCACTATGCACAACAGCATTTGTAGGCTTCCTTATCAGCTTCTTATTCTACACCATTGCTCCCTTTATCAGGACCTTTTCTGGCTCCCTCTACCAGCTTGCCATGAGTACCTACTACGCAGCCTTGTTGACAACTCCCTGTGAAGAAAGAGTCCTCACCACTGCCACTTGTACTTTAAAGGGAAACTAACATGAATTATAAAATGTATCAGTATTGTTACCAATGGAAATCTGCTTTACATAAGCTATTGGCTGAACTTGTAACACATTTAGGGTCAGAACTGTAACCCATTTAGTTACCCCTTCCTATATAGCTGTAGGCATTCATCTTCTAATTCACAAGCACATCACATCAGGGGAAAACAGAAGGAAAATACAGTGCTGTCAGCAATTTACAATTAATAGTTTTTGATCCCCTCAACTCTCAGTGACATTTGCAGTAAATTGTGCTAATGGTATTTTCAGGCATCAAATATCCCTGCCATCTTACAAATGTGTTAAGCCACTGTGTTATGAAGCTACAAGTATATTACTCTGTTGTAAAAAAAGTTGTATGCTGACAGTGCCAACAGTTTCCACACTCCATTGGGGTTCTGTTGATTTGTACAATGTTTTGTGACATTTCAGTTGAATGAAATGTTTTGCCCCTGTGTGGTTTGCAGAGTCCTGCTAATACCACTCACAATGTTTGCACCAGTGCTGTTTTACATTTCTTTCTGCTGAAGCAGTTGTGTATAATTTTTGTTTCACTAGCCTCATTTTGTACCTTGGAGGTCACAGATTCAAACCTCAGTAGAGCCAAATATTAACAGTGTGATCTTCAGCAAGTGACTTGACCTCCCTGTGCTCCTATCCATTCAGCTGTACAAATGGATAGAAATAGGATCCCACTGGAAACAAGATGTTACATCTCAACCAGGCTGCCTTTGATAAATCAGTTATTACTCTGTGCTGGTGTGTGATATGAAAGATAGCTGGTATAAGTGATATTAGGAATACTCAATAGAGGACCCTTCTAAGGGTTCAAAAATTTAAAGTATTTATTTGAACACTCTAGAAAGAGGCTTTCATTTATCAAAATAAAAAAAACAGGGTTATTTCCTTCATAGATGCAGCTTTTTTTAACTCTGTCTTGTCTTTCCAACATAAAATATACAGCAGCTCCTCATTTCATTGAGGCATGACCATTTCAGTTCTCTGACCCTCCCAAATGCAATCAGTAAATTAGAGACTAGCTAAGACCAGCTCACCAATAGGCCCAAAGTACTGCAGCAGGTGCTGCTTGCAATAAGTTTTCTGTGTTAAAATAAAGCAGTACTGGTGGAGCTAGGGGGCATGGGGGACAGTTGGCCCTCCTGGCTTCCCCAGTGTGAGTAGTGGTACCCCACCACCATCTTTATTCAATGTTTATTGCCCATTGTGGAGCCCATGATTGACTGAATGGCCCACCCGGCTCCCAAATGCTCCCAAACCTGGCCCTGCTGCAATAATTTTTCAGTGCTAAAATTAAGCAGTACTGCAGCAGGTGCTGATTACAATATTTTTTCTGTGCTACAGTAAAGCAGAACATTTGTACATTTACACATATTAGGCACTTGAGAGTGTTTAGAACTTATTGGCATAGAAATGGTCATGCCTCAATGAGATGAGGAGCTGCAGTATATTTCATGTTGGAAAGGCAAGACAGAGTGAAAAAGCTGCAGTTATAAAGAAAATAAACCTGTTTTTTTATTTTGATAAAAGAAAGCCTATTTCTAGAGTGTTCAAATAAATACTGTTAATTTTGAACCCTTAAAAGGGTCCTTTATTGAGTATTCTCAATATCACTGATACCAGTTATCTTCCCTATCACACAACAGCACAAAACAATAACTGATTTATTAAAGGCAGTCTAGTTGAGATGCATCATCTCATTTTCAGTGGGATCCTATTTCAACCCATTTGTACAGCTGAGTGGAAAGGAGCACAGGGAGGTCAAGTCACTTGCTGAAGGTCACACTATTAGTATTTGGCTCTACTATGGTTTGACTCTGTGACCTCCCAGTTGCAAATCTGGTGTTCAAACCAACAGACCACACTGCCTCTTATTACACAAAATGATGCTAGCGAAACAAAAATTATACACAACTGCTTCAGTACAAAGAAATGTAAAACAGCACTGGTGCAAACATTGTTTAGAGTGGTACTAGCAGGACTATGTGTAAACCACACAGGTGCAAAACATTTCATTCAACTGAAATGTCACAACATATTGTACAAATAAACAGAACCCCAAAGGAACTTGGAAACTGTTGGCACTGGCAGCACACAATTTATTTTTTACAACAGGGCAATATACTTGTAATTCCATGACACCGTGGCTTTACAAATTTGTAAGATGGCAGGGATGCTGATGCCTGAAAAGGCAATCAGCACAATTTACTGCAAATGACACTGAGAGTTGAGGGGATCAAAAACTATCCATTGTAAATTACTGACAGCACTGTATTTTTCCTCTGTTTGCCCCTGAGGTGATGTAATTTCCTGTGCCTGTGACTTAGAAAATGGATGCATGCAGCAATACAGGGAAGGGCAACTAAGTGGGTTACAATTATGACCCTAAAAGTTTTATAGGTTCCGTCAATAGCTTATGTAAAGCAGATTTCCATTGGTAACAATATTGATACATACTGTAATTCATGTTAGTTTCCCTGTAATCTAAGCTTGGTCCCCAGATCATGCGATTCTCCTTTAATCTTCTCCTAGAATATTCTCAAAGTGACGCCTGCATGGGTCAAAGGGCCTTCTCTATTGCTTTATCAAGGCACAGGAGCAGCTTGCCTACTTCCCTCCTTTCTTCTGACTCAAACTCCCTTTTTAAGTCACACTTTAAGACCTCTGGATGCTCCCCTAATACGGAGATCAGTGAATGGCATAATTTGATTTTTTCACCCATCCTGCTGATTTATTTTCTGCTTTGTGAGTAGCTTTGTGTTGCTGTTGTTTATCGTGTAAAATATGTACATTATTGGATTTATTGCAGGGATAGCTCTCAAACCCCAGGTGAGAAATGTGTACATTTGTATTGGTGTTTCTGTATTCATTGGTTGTTGATCAGTCCCTGCTGGGGTTTATTAGCAGTATCATTTCATGCCAAATATTCTTGTCATACACGCACTCTCACTATTCACTGATAATGTTTGCCACCTTGATGGGCCAGGTCATGCCTGAAAATAGTTCCTTGGACCAGTGTACCTACCAAGATAACAAATAAATAAATAGAAAATAAATAACTAAATAAAACAAGCTATTAATCGGTAACACTTTATTTTAAGTGTCCTTAACTACTCTGTAACTGCTGTATAACTATGCTACTGTATAAGTGCACTGTAACTACTTTGTAGTTACATGTTACTGCTATGTAGTTGCTAACTAGTTTATCATTTGCATGTTGTGTAGTTATACACAATTTGCATGCAGTAACTACACTGTAACTGCACTGTAACAACTGTGCAGTTACATGTAACTGCTATTTAGCTAACTAGTTGTGCATGTGTATGCTGTGTAGTTATACAATTTGTGTATGTGTGCAACTATTACTGTCTCTCTAGCAGCACAAATCATTTCATTCTGGCACATGTAACTACACATGTAATAGCTGTTGCAAAGTGTAACATAAAATCTGTTGTGCAACTGCCACTGTGTCTCTTTTGGCATTATGTCATTTGTTCTTACAAGGGCAACTGCACATGTTATAGCTATTGCAAACTGTAACCACAAATTTATGGTGTAACTACTACTGTATATTATTACTTTTGGTATTGTTAAATTTGTTCTTTCAAGTGTAACCATACAGGGCTGCAGGTGTTGTGCACTGTTTCAACTGTCTATGTCTGTCTGACGTTTATTTAATTCAATTCAATTCAAAGTTTATTTTACCTGGATAATACCATTGAAACAACTCATTTGCAAGGTGGTCCTGGGGAGACATAAGTACAACACAAAATACAGAACAGTTACAGTGGTGTAATACAAATATAGCTGAGATACCATACACAAGAAAAGCAGACAAAAGGAAGTTAACTAAGTACAATACTGAATAGCAAAATGCTTCCAAGTCTAATACAAGTGCCTATACAGGTAACGTCATTGAGTACAGCAATTATAAAAAATGATAGGTGTAAAAAAGTAAATTGGAACAATAGAAGAGGACATAGAGTGCAAGGTCGAGGGATTTTATAGCACTAAAGGATGGTCAAAAGTGGAAAAAGTAATACAGGTTACAGAAATATTACAGGAGGGAGAGAGGAGAGCAGGTGTGGGGGAAGGGAGGGGATGTAGAATGCAGAAAACTAAGAAGCATCAAAGGGGGAGACACGGGGTGGATGGTATACAAGTGCGTAGTACTAGTGCTGGATGAAGGGAATAGAGGGATTTGAAGCAAACTGGGTCAGAGAGGAAGTGGGGCAGTAGGGGGAGGATTAAGTGTCAGGAGTCAGAGAAAATATTTAAAAAGTAATCACACAGAAAAACTTAAAAGTATAATCAGAATGGTAAATAAAATATGATTATAATATAACTTAATTCTACTACACTTAAATGCACTGACTGGCAGCTCTTTAGATGATGTTCCATGCCTGTATTCCAGTTTTTCATTAACCTACAAGTTAATAATATGCAGTCTAATATTGTGAATTGATATATAACTGTATACAAAAATATTTATTAGCATAATTACTAACTGGTGTTGTAACAATATTGTGGTTAAGAAATATTGGTATATATAGTAGAACATTGTTCTACCTCGATTTTTATACCAGCAAAAATGTTATTTTACAACAGTTCAAAAGTCATGGAACATTGCTCAACACTTCTGTGGTACAATAATGTTTAAGCTGATTTCAGGAGCGTATGAGCCACACCATCAGAAAGAGCAGGATCAACCAGATCAAAGGAGGTGGCAATGGAAGGAACAGACAGCTACTGTATATAATCCTGCAAATGCAGGATCAACCAGATAAGGTAAAATAATATGCAGTATCAACCAGATATACTGTCCTATGAAAAAAATTAAATGCAGAATCAACCAGATATTTACATTTACTTACAGAAAACACTTGCTTTGTCCAAGTACTCTCGCTAAGCAAGAAATACAGCCACCATTGTTTTTTTCTAAAAATCCCTCCCAACCTGATTTTCAGCCAGTGGGAGTGTGCGACACAAATGTAGGGATGTCTGGTCCCTAACAACCACACCACTGGTCCTAGCAACCAAATGTAACTCTCAGAAGAAGACACAGATGACAAAGTCTTCTACTTAAAAAAATAAAACAATAAAAAGCTGCTAAAACTACATACAAATTGATGTCTGGGACACCATACACCATAGCAAATCAAATCTAAAAACCTTATTTAGCCAGGTGAAACACCATTGAGAAGAATCCATTTCCAAGGTGGCCCTGGGCCATTGTAAGACAGTCAAGAATTATTATACATCAAGATGGAATACATAAAGCACAATAATTACAATTTACAGCTCATTTAGGCAGTAGATAAAGTACAAGGACACAATAAGTACATTTACAGCAAATACAAGTAGTAGGCACAGTACATAGGCTTCAATACTTTATGCCTAAATAAGGCTGCATCACAGCTGGATAAAAAGAAACAAGGAGTGAGGTTAGTTTGGCAGAGTTGGATCAGTTGTTGATGCATGTACAAAAAGTAACAAGAAAACATGGTGGACAAAACAATTGTATCAGGAGGATTAGTTCAGCCGTCATTGCTTATTTGATAACATGGGGGATGGTTTAGTATGTCAGTGAATATGCATACACTATTAAAATATCATGAGAGAGACTATGTTTAATAAAAACTTGATACGATGAACATTGGCATGAATTCAAGCAGTATGGGTAAAGGAGGAGAGTCTCTACAGGTTGAACTACTATGGAACTGGAGAGGGAAGGGCAAGAGGTAGGATGGCTGATGGCAGCTGAACTTAGACGTTCCACTGTGGGGACTTGGCAGGACACTAGGTGGGACTCTAGTCTAGTGATGTAAGAGGTAGTCGAGAAAGAGGAGGGAGGAGCCAGAGAGGGTAGGAAATGGTGATGTAACTGGAAGGGAAGAAGTGGTGGGGAGGGATCCATAAGGGGCGGAAAATGGTGATGAGTAGGAGCGGATGGGCAAATCTATGCAGAACCAGTATGTTCTGCCAGCTTGGGGATCTGATTCCCACAGACCTCTCAAGCTTCACTCTTGAGGTCAAAGGGAATCAGAACCCTTCTGTGGAAGAACACAATGGTTCTGCATGGTTGCCCATCCACTGTTCTCTCTGTTTTCGCAGTTAATGCCTAGGTAACATGTATTTGCAAGTGTGCACACTTACATTTATTGAATCTGATTACTGTAGCTGTGATGTAAGTTCTCATTCAGAAATCAGTTTCTTTATGAACGTACTGCTTACTAAACATGCAATCTAATATTGCACCCTATTCACATAGAGGTCTATGCATCAATGGAACACCGGGTATGTGCAATAAGAGCATACCAGCATGTGCAGCTGTGTACCCATGGATGTCACCCATTCATTTAGTGAAGTGTTGTTGGCAGATCAGCAGAGACAGCAACTTGCAGAGACCCTCCAGTTTTCACTTCTACCAGCCACTGTCTAAATGATGGGGAGTAAGCATACACATACTATAGAAACAACTGGACATTAAGAATCATCCCTATCAATACACTCTGCAAGTGCTGCCAGTAAAATATATAGGATTCTTTGCTCTTCCCCTACCTGTGAGTCAGCCTAAAAAGCTGAGGGACAGGAGTGTTGTGCTCTGAGTGGTTCATTTCTCTGTTTGGTTCTGTACTATACTATATATCTCTGCCTCGAGGTAATTGTATGAGGTGTAGGGACAGAGATTGTAGTTGTTGTGTGTGGAGATTGTAGTTCTTAAAACCATCGAGAACTACAACTTGTGGGGACGCCTCATAGGAGGAGTAGAAATTTTATTGATAACAGCTTGGGCAACACAGGAAGTACAGTTTGCTTGTTTGAGACCGGGTACTAATTTTAATATACTTCTCTGGGCTAATTGTTCCAGTGCAGTCAGTGACCCATGGAAAACCTCTGGGTCACAGCACATAAATACAGGCATTTGAGCAAGTGCCGAGTGATTCTCTGCTCTTCCCCAACCTGTGAGTCAGCCTAAAAAGCTGAGGGACAGGAGGTTTGGGCTCTGAGATGCTCGTTTCTCTGTTCTGGCTCTGTACTATACTATATATCTCTGCCTCAAGGTAATTGTATGAGGTGTAGGGGCATAGATTGCAGTTGTTATGTGTGGGGATTGTAGTTCTTAAAACCATTGAGAACTACAACTTGTGGGGATGCCTGATAGGAGGAGTATAAATTTTATTGATAACAGCTTGGGCAACACAGGCAGTGCAGTTTGCTTGTTTGAGACTGGGTACTAATTTTAATATACTTCTCTGGGCTAATTGTCCCAGTGCAGTCAGTGACTCATGGAACACTTCTGGGTTGTGACACACAAATACAGTCATTGGAGTGAGTGCTGCAAGCTCAAGCACATGTAGCCATGTGCAGAGACACATGCCAAGACACACATGTCTAGCGTGTGTTATAGCATGTTGGAGGGGGAGAAAGGGAAAAGGATACAAGATACAGGAAATATAAAGAACAATTGTGAGTATGGCTTGTTTATTTGTCACCCTGAAAATGGGTGAAATAGGCATAAAATGCAGTGACTGCTATAAATTCACACTTGAGGTGCAAAGCGTACTGCAGGAGTATATTTGTGATCAATGCATTATGATTAAAAATTTAAACTCTAAACTGCTGGGCTTGGAGTTAGAACTTAAGTGTCTTAAGCAGTTAGAAACACCAGAATCCCCAGGTAGAGAAACATGTGATATGGTACATGAGCAACCTATGAAAAGGAGTAGGCCACAACAAGATACTGAGTGGGAAGTACAGTCAAATGAAAATAATAAAAAAGATAAAAAAAGAGGAGAAGGGCTATGAGTTTTGATGTTCCATTAGCAAATTCTTTTACCCCCAACACACCTAACAATGAATGGTGATGACAATACAGTAGCAATAGAAAATATAGTAAGAGATGAAGCTAGACAGCTCACTCAAGACCTAGAAAACACCACACAAATTACTACAATTGAAAGTGAAGGTGGGAAAGGCATGGACATGAGAATTACACATATATCAGATAGTGAAGGCCAAAATAATAACATTGAAATTGAGACAGGAGATAATCAATATACTAATAGAATCTATGTAATAGGTGACTTAATGGTAAAATATATGGATGCTTATACAACAAAAAATTTAAAGGAGGTGGTAACTAGTTCATATCTTCCTGGTGCAACTTTAGAGGATATGGTATTACTCATTCCAAAGATGGTTTAAAAAGGAGTGGACAGTCCAACAGTTTTGGTCCTTGTGGGAACAAACGATATTAAGTATACTAAGGAAGACCAAATGTTCCTACATTTTTTGACCATAGGTAAATTAATCAAGGAAATAAACAGGACTTTAATCTTGTCTGAAATCCTCCCAATCTTCAGAGCAGGTGCAGAAATAAATAGAAAGACCAAAAGAGTAAACAACTGGTTAAGAAGATGGGTGATGATAGATGGTTATGACTATGTAAGGTCATGGGAAATGTTTGAACAAAGGAAGGAATTGTTTGGGAGAGATGGATTACACCTGAGCAGGAAGGGGCATAAAGAACTGGGATGCCTTTTTAGGGAAAGGATAGAAAGTAATTTAAACTAATGAATATGGGGAGAGAGGGCACATGGATGGTTAAAAAAATTATATTGTCTGAAAGTGGAAAACAAATTAAGAAAGGACTGGGAAGAAATGAAATTAGTAAGACAAAGAATAAAGAACTTAAAATACTGCTTTTGAATGCAAGAAGTATTAGAAATAAAATGGACAAATTAAAGTACATTGTTGTGAGACAAGATAGATATATGTGGAATCACGGAGACATGGAGTAAAGAGGGAGACTGGGGAATTGATTTTGCAGGTTATGACTACTTCCAATGAGTTAGAACAAACAAGAGGAGGAGGTGTTGGTATATATATCTCTAACGATTTGAAAGCCTATCACTATGAAAATAATGGAAATAATGAGACAGATCAGGAACAGCTTTGGGTGAGGTTTCAATTATGAAATGAAATTTATACATTAGGATTATGTTACTGAGCCCCTAGTCTGTCTGATACAGAGAATGATAATTTTCTCAGTTTAATCAAAGAAAGGACACAAAAGAAAAATACCCTGGTAATGGGTGACTTTAACATGCCTATCATTGATTGGACAATAAATCAAGGAAAAAGTAGTCTAGATAAAAGATTTTTGGACTTGTGCTTTATAAATGGGTTAAATCAATATGTGTATGAGCCAACAAGAGAAAGTCATGCACTGGTTCTTGTTATTGGAAGTGGTGATACTGTGATAGAATACATCAGGATTGCCCCACCTTTGGCAAACAGTAACCACAATATTATCAGCTTTAAGATTAATGGAAAGGTAGCAAAAATAAAAGGGAAAATAAAGTTTTTGGACTACACTAAAGCAGATTACTTGGGAATAAAGAAGACACTACAGGCATGGACTTGAGAAACAGACTTAGAACAAAAAGATATGAATACCACTTGGGACTTAATAAATAAAAAACTACAGGAATATATTAAAAAATATGTACCAGAAGTAGTGAAATATATTGGTAAAGGTTGTATACCCACATGGTTCAATACAAAAATATGGAAATTGGTAAAACAAAAGGAGAAAGCTTATAAAAAATTTAGGGCTAATCCCTCAGATAGCAGAAAAAAACAATTTGTGCAAATATCAATGAAGTATAAACAAAGTATAAGGAGATCTAGAGCTAAAGCAGAACAAAGACTGGTGCAATTTAATAAAAACAATTCTAAAAGTTTTTATAGCTATATTGGGGGAGTAAAGAAAAGTAACAACCAAATAACAAACATAACTGTGGGTGACACAACCTTGACAAAAGAAGATGAAATTGTGAAGGCATTTAATGAACACTTCTTGGGTGAGTTTAAACTGGACAAACCAGGAAAAGAGCCTGATGTATGGTCACAGGTGGGATGTAAGAATAATCCAGAGTGGCAAATTACAGAAAGACAGATTAAAGAGAGGTTAAGAAATTTAAAGAGTTCTAAATCGAGTGGACCAGATGGATATCATCCATTGTTTCTAAATATCCTAGAGAATGAATTGGCTGAACCATTGTGTGTGTTGTTTAACAGGTCTCTAAGAGAGGGTGTGGTGCTTGATGACTGGAGAGTGGCACACGTGATACCTATACATAAGTCTGGAAAAAAAACATATAGATAATTATAGGCCTATTAGCATTACCTCAGTTGTAGGAAAAGTAATGGAGAGTTGTATAAAGGACATATTGGAGCAAAATTTAATGGATCTTCAGGTACTGGACACTAGTCAACATGGATTTGTGTCTGGTAAATCCTGCACAAGTAATTTGCTTCATTGTTTTGAGGCAGTAAGTCAGAGGTTGGATGGTGAACTTCCAGTGGATGTTCTGTACTTGGACTATGCCAAGGCATTTGATTCAGTCTCCCACAGAACATTAATACAGACTTTGATGGATCTGGGAGTGCACTGGCAACTAAGTTATTGGATAAAAGCGTGGCTTACTGATAGGACCCAGAGGGTCCAACTTCGGGGGTTTCTTTCAGACTGGGAGAGAGTGACGAGTGAGGTGCCACAGGGCTCTGTTCTGGGTCCCATACTGTTTAAATTGTTCATTGTTTCTATGCAGGTTAGTGACAGTGCATGGATCTGCAAGTTTGCAGATGATACAAAGATGGGATCTATTGTAAATAACCAGGAAGCAATAGATAGTCTGCAGGACCAATTATCTAAATTGGAACTTTGGGCTGAAAACCACCATTTTGAGATTCAGTGTTAACAACTCTTAAGGTCATGCACCTTGGTGTAAACAACAGAAGGGCAGAATATAAATTAAACAATGTAACAATTGCCAGTATTAAGTCTGAAAGAGACCTGGGAGTTATAATAACAGATACACTAAACTTCGGTAAACATAATACAGAAATGGTAAAAAAGGCAAATAGAGTTATGGGTAACATATTGAGAAATATAAAAAGTAGGCACGAGAAAGTTATGCTGTCTTTGTACAGATCTCTAGTAAGGCTACTTCTAGAATACAGAGTGCCCCTTACCTCACCACAGGATGTGGGAACTGGTAAACTAGTAGAAAGAGTGCAGGGTAGGTACACGGAAAGAATCCGTTTGTTAAAGATATGGAATATAATGACAGATTACGCAGGTTGGGCCTCTATTCCATGACTTATCACTATTCGAGAGGAGACTTGTGTTATACATATAGATGGTTCCATGATGAAATATTATGGGAATGTGCTGGATTTAGAAAAAAAGAGGTATTAACAAGGACCACTAGATTACACTCACATCAATTACTGGGAGAAACATACAGAACACAGAGGAGGGCAAGATGGTATAATCAAAAGGTGGTTGGTTAATGGAACAGGCTGTCACATGATGTGGTGGAAGCTCCAACAATGAAGAACTTTAAATGTAAGTTAGATGCATATATGCATGAAAGGAAATGGGAGTATTTCCACTGATGTGGCAAGTCTGTTTACGGCCTATGGCTGATAGGACTTGAACAACAAACTATATATGTTATAGGGGTGTGGTAGCACACCTATAGTTTAGGGTTGATTAGGGTGTTCAATGTTAAGCTCCTAACTTTGCACCTTAACAGCTTTGGGAGCATTTGATGAAATCAGCTGAAATGCTGCATGTGTTGTTTAGAAGGTAAGGTCTAAATCTGAAATGTTTCATGATGGTAGCTTATGAGGTTTTGGACATCCAGATATGTCATTTTCCTGTAGATGTCTAATTTTCTTTCCTATACTTCACATGGGATTTGATCTTGATCTCACCTATAGCCTACATGGAATGGAATTTTTTTCTGAAACTTTCAAGGTAGAAGTGTGTTGTTCCATGGTAGTGCCTTTGGAAGTATTCATGAAAAAAATATTAAATGAATCCAGAGTTATAAGGATTACAATTTTTTTTGTTTCTGTCCTGAGCATGCTCAGTAGGGTTTGGTGGATAATGTTCTGATACAACACCAAATATTTGTGTTACAAAACTGTTTTTGGTGTCTCACCACTTGCTTCTCACAACACAGAAAATGTTTTTGTGCTCTGAGAGCCACCATTTTTTTTCATCAAACTAAAAACAAGGAAATACATAAGAATTGTATAGTTTTATAAAACAAACACATAAACTGATGTTTGTTTTATAAAATAATGACCAGAAATACTAATACTTTTCATGGACACCCAAAATTCAGGGAGCCCAGCTTAGCAAGAGGAGCCATTCACCTGTGTTCTGTATATGAGAACAGTGGCACTTTCTTGAATTCTGAAGTCGCAGCTCCAAGTCATGAGGCCAGCTTCAGCTGAAGTAGTGAGCCAGGGATCCCTGTTATCTCTGAGGCTCTCTCTCTCTTGCTCTCTTTTACCCTTCAAAGGACCAAATTCAAACTGTGGACACATGATATAATATCTCTAGGTGTAGCACTATTTAACAAAATGAAATATATATATATAACAAACCCTCAGCCCCCAAGGCAACAGTAGCATACCTTTTGAAAACAACATTTTACATATCAAAACTCAAGGTGCTTTTCCTCCAAACTCCAACTCTGGCTAGTCTGGGATCCATAGTCAGCAAGATGCTTTTACAACAAACTACAGCTGCTCCCTCCTGACATTTTCATTGAATATATGGCTGCCGCACACACAGAACTCCTGCAACAAAAGCGGTTCCCGATTCCAGGCTCACAAATGGGCAGGAAGCTCCTCAGCTTCTGGCTAATTCAGGACTTATTTACAAAAAGGCTCTTTTCACTCTAGGAACGAGTAGTTTTCTCACTGGGAAAACAGCCACTGCACAAGAGGAGCTCCTGCAGACAAAGCCAGCACCACTCCAGAAGCAACTCCAGTTACACCTCTGGCTACAGCATGTCCCTTAAAGGGAATATGAACAAGAGGGTCTGTCTATAACAATGGAGGAAAAATATGTGCCATTACTGACTGATCTTTCCCCTTGGTAACTGATGACCCATTTTGTAACTGACTGGGAAAAATCTATTCTACTTATGATTTTCTTGCTACTGCCTAAGGTGAAGGAGATGATGAGCCATAAGGGTTAGAATTACCGACAGTATTGCTTTGTGTGGAACAAGAACATTTAAATATTGTCCTTTAACTCTGATCTACTTCTTTCTCCCACTCTCCCCTCCAAATTGCCTGCCTGACCTTCCCAATATCTTTTTATGTTTTAAAATATATTTTATATTTAATGTAAGTGGATTGGGGTGCATACCCTGGTTCTGCTTCTATTCACCCCCTTCCCTCCAGGATGCCCACCTCCATTCCCTAAACTGTAGGCTGACATTGGGATGCCAAATTCCTAGTGTCAGAATGAGAACTATCCCCTGAACAAAAAAAAAATAAAAATAAAACTGTCCCTAGTTTTTTTTGCTGTAGTTTTTTTTTTTTTGTTAACCTGTAACAAAGAAAATTATCATTCACACTCAGCGCCCACCATCCCACACACCCACCACACCCAAAACACCCTCACTTACCTGAGCACATCTAATGGCATAGATCCACTTTCCAATCGAAGACACGTCTTGCTGCTGGAACTGGTGTTCTTTGCAAAAAACTTCATCAATGCATCAGTTAGTGTAACTTGACACAAAAGTATGGAAATACGGCATTAGGGTTTCCAACCTTAATGCCCACCCCCAAGCAGCAAAAGGAAAAAGCGTTAGGGTTTTGGGTCTCCATATTCTTGGCAAATCAGTGGTAGGGTCTTTCTTGGGGGTTGTCAACCCTAATGCCCACCCCATTCCATGAGCAAACAACATCACACATTATCTTCCTTCTTCACACAGGGCCCACATGGCCCTGCACGAAGAAAAGTACAACAAATTGTGTTGGCAACCTATGGCAAAATATACTTCTCTACCTTTGAAGAGTACATCATTATGAGGCAGTGGCTTGGAGCTATACCTTGTGTTTCAGATTGGAGGCTATGGGCTGGGGGAAGGGTGAGCATTAGGTTTGACAACCCCCAAGGATGACCACACCACTGATTTGCCAAAACTCCAGATACCCAAAACCCTAATGTTTTTTCCTTTCGCTGCTTGGGGGGGGTGGGTTGTTAGGGTTGTAAACCCAAATGCCACATTTCCAGACTTTTGTGGCATCAGTTTACCCTAACTGGTGCATTAATTGAAGGGCTTGACCTGTGATTCAATATGGGGGAATAACTCCACCTCACTGCACTGTATAAACTCACCTACTCCTCACTAAAGCATTTAGTTCCTTGTTTTAATACAACTGAGTTGTCATGTGTTTGTGGGCTGTTATCCTGCATTCTCACTTCCTCTCCTCTTGCCTCCCTCCTTGCTTTGCTTGTCTGCCCATTTCACCCTGCTTGTTGTCTCTGGTCCTTCTGTTTTTTAACTTTTGCACCCCCATCTTGATTGTCTCTGTGGATGCTGCCTCCCCACTTTTTTGTTTGTTTTCATTGCTGCTACTCTGTGACTGTCTGTTGCTGCCCATCCTCCTCTGTCTCTGTTGCCTCTAGTGCCCCCCCACCATCTGTTCCATGTTGCAACTCTTGCAGCTTGTGTCCTGTGTTCTCTTTTGGTGATTGCCACTTTGTAGCTGTCTGTTGCTGCTTGTTCTCATTTGTCTCCTCTGTCTCCGGTGCCCCCCTCCCCTCCATCTGTGCTATGTTGCCAGCCACCTCCACGGCTCATGCTTTCATGTCCTCCCCCACCTTCCTCTTTCATACCTTGTGTACACTCCTTTGGGGATTCTGCTCATGACATCCTCCATTTAGTTCTCATTCATTTCATCTGCAATGTCATCTCCGATTCTCTCTGTTTCTCTATTGCTGCCTCCTCTCTTCCGGGTTGATGCCTGTGATGTCATCCTTGCTTAAAGCTATCCTGCCTTCTTTGTCATCCCTGCTGCTTCCTCTTCTATTTCAAACAATACTTTTTCTTCCCTCTCAGCCTGCTCCTGCAGTCACTCCCTGGTTGTTCTGTACCTACATGGATGTTACAGAAATAATTGCATTTTGTTGACTGTATTTTCTTAGACCCCTGTAGGAATCTCAAGAGTATTAATTAGACTAACCTATGTGGGAGTTTAGTCTTTCATTTCTGTTGTGTTAGACTTATGTGGAGGTATGTGCAGTCTACACCTAGTAGCTGACTTATGTGGAGTTCTTTCTTTTAGCCTACATATGTGGATGTTATATTGCTGACCTATGTGGAGGTCTCATTATCTGTTAGGCTTATGTGGAAGCCTTTTCACCTGTTGACCTATGTGGAGGTCTCATTATCTGTTAGGCTTATGTGGAAGCCTTTTCACCTGTTGACCTATGTGGAGGTCTCCAGATATATTAACCTACTGGAAGTTTGCATTCCCAAACTATCTTACAACTGTGAACCACGTGTAGTTTCCTCCCTTTCTTTAATGACAGATGCCTTTGCTACTAGTTATCATTATGACCGTGAATCCTCATGGCTCCTCATCTCCAGATCTGGAAGAAGGCCCCTCATCTCCAGATCTGGAAAGCACTTCAAGAGCTCCTCACACCACCTCTGACAACTCCTTACATAGATAACATTCCACAAAATTGAAATACTCATTTAGGGACTGTACTGTTCCCCACCTAGTGTCTCATTTTCAGCTTCAGTGAGAAAGTAAGGACTGTTAAATTTATTCATAGTGGTGAAGTCCAATGAGAATAAAATCCTACTCCAACAAAGCAAATCTCACACCCATCTCCTGATGCCATTTTCTAACTTTTCGTGACCTCATCTCTCACCTTGCTAACTCCATATCTGATATTCAGTCATGACTTTCATCCCTGGAATCTCACCTTCCTTTTCAGTCAACAGCTTCTTCAAATGCATCTCCTCAGACACTCCAGTCCTCCACCTCTTCCATTAAAGAAACAACTTTACCTTGAGCTACTGCTCCATCAGTCACCCCATTGAATGTTGCTTCAAATCCCCAACAAGAATCAGGCATTTCATCTCCGAATCCTTCTTTACCAATCATTTTTCAGATACCTTTTATACTTAGAGATGCAGTGAAACTAAATTCCACTGGCGAAGTGAATGTGAAGTGGCCACTTCACGTTGTCACTCTGCTATGTGGAGTGGCCAATAGGAAAGGCACACTTCACCTTGTGATTATTACTTTGCATTGTCATTCCACCTTAACTTGAAGTAGGGTGGAGTGGCAACAATATTGGCAGCCCCCCCAGTGCCACCCAACACACACACACACACATATACACACAGTCACCAGAATTAATGTGCATCCCCAAAATCCTTCTGTCTTGTGTCCAGAAAACTCCCCAGTGCTGACAAAGTGAAATGAGAATGTAACAAGAAATGCAAAGTCTCCCAGAATTAGTGGCACACTTGATCATGTGCACAGTGGTCACACACAGTCACCAGAATTAATTTGCATCCCCAAAACGCTACTGCCTTGTGTCCAGAAAATTCCCCAGTGTTGGCGAAGTGAAATGAGAGGGTAACAAAAAATGTGAACTCTAACAGAATTAATGGTGCACTCCATCATGTGAGCAGTGGTCACACAAAGTAACCAGAATTAATTTGCATCCCTAAAATGCTGCTGTCTTGTGTCCAGAAAATTCCCCAGTGCTGGCAAAGTGAAATGAGGGAGTAACAAAAAATTCAAAGTCTCCTGGAATTAATGGTGCACTCCGTCATGCGAGCAGTGGCCACACACAGTCACCAGAATTAATGTGCATCCCCAAATTGCTACTGTCTTGTGTCCAGAATATTCCCCAGTGCTGACAAAGTGAAATGAGAGCGTAACAAGAAATGCAAAGTCTCCCAGAATTAATGGTGTACTGCAAATGCACAGATAGATTAAGAGTGCTCTGTGCACTCAAGAGATGCAGAGTCAGATGCAAAGGCACAGCAACACCTAACCAGTGTTCACAAGTCACAAATCCAAATCTGGAAAAGAATATCTTTTGCCGGTTGGGGGGTAGTGCACAGCAGTAACAGTCCACTACCAGTAAAGATATCACAAAGCAATATAAAAAATTCATGCAGGTGCAGTGGATATCAGGTTCACACTGCTGCAATTACCCTGGCACAAAAAAAGTTGTCTGATTTAATGGTGCACATCGCGCACACACTCACACTCACACACACACTACAAGTATTGGGTAGCAAATTGAAAACCTTTAGCAATATAACCAAATGTTTTAAACAAACTGAAATTATATACTGCTGCACCACTACAATCAGCAAAAAAATTTCAAGAATTACAGAAAATATTACTGTGTGTACATTAACACAGTTATGCAAGAAAAATATAACCAAGACAGAAACACTGCCTTTTTCTCCCAGTTAATCTACCTACACCACAAATACACCCCTCCCCCAAAGAACACTTCACAGTACACAGACTGACTGTTCTAAATTAACATTCAAAATCCACACACAAACAATAAACACTGGATGATATGAGCACAGAAGGGTTTCCTTCAATCAATGCACTAAATTTTGAGCAAAAAAAATGGCTCAAAAAGGAATTTTTAACAGCTTTTAGAGGATTTGAATCACAGAGCTCTGAGAGAAAGCTGTCTCCATCTTCCACTACACACACACTACACAGAACTGAGGCTGTGCAGAACAATCTAGAGTACATGTGACCTGCAATCCCATGAAGCACTGCAAATTCACCTTGGAGCTCAATAACAAGGCGAAGTGATGCGAAGTACATTGATTTCAATGTACTTCACCTTAAAATTGGTGGAGAAGTGGTTTGGGGAAGGCAGAATAACGTGAGGTCATTGGTTTCAATGGACTTCGTGTTCCCCATTATGATGCAAAGTACTCCGCTTCACATTGTGGAGCACTTTGCAGATTCCATGTTACTCTGTGAATCACTCTGCAGAGCAAATTTTGGCCACTTCGCCCATCTCTAACTACGACATCCATCTACCCAGTGGACATTCAAGCCCTTGCTCAATTTCTTGCTACTCATCCTTCTCTCAACTAGTGGATTTTCTCTTTTCTGGATTTATAGAAGGCTTCTATGCCAGACTTTCCATTCTTCTTTATGAATCTTTGGAATATAAATATTCTACAGACAACAATGAGGGAACCAGAAGTAGTTCAACAAATTATTATTAAAAGAGCTACAAAAATAATTTCTCATTGGATTTTCCAAACTCCCCCTTTCCCTACGTATCCAGTCAGTCCAATTGGCATTGCCACTAGAAAGAATCAGCTATGAATATTATGATATTTTAACTCATTTGCCTAGCTATCTCAGCTTCCTTTGCCCTGGAGAATGTACAGTTGAATCAACATTGTCTTCTTCAATTCTCACTGTTGCAAGCTTAAAGAAACAAGACAATTTTACTCTCCATTTTGCCAATGTCCAAATCAGATAGACTTTATAAAGGGTCCATATCACTTTTTATCCAGCTTTCAATGAATGGTGCCCTCATGGATTTTGGACCAACTCATCAGATACCATAGCTCATCCAATCCCTCTTCTCTTCTCTTCTCTTTGCTCATTCCAATCAGGGGCATTTGATGACCAAAGAGTTTATGGAAACAATAAGAACTTTACTTCAATGCTCAGGGTTTAATCCAATTTCTTTTTTGGCCACTTCTTTAGAATTGGATTGGCTTCCTCAGCATTTAGAAATAATATTCTGGCCATATTACCTAATAACTTGGCAGATGGTCATCTTCCTGTTCAAGATTTATATTCCAAGCATTTCAGATCATCTTCTCTTACTATGTCCAGAGGAAGGGTAGTTTGGTTGCCATGGTTCCTCAGAGGCTTGCTCCTCAGGGGGGTTTCCTCTCTTGTGTGCTACTGATCACACTTTCCATGAGTTGGAGGAGGTTATTGTAATCATCATCTTACAGTTCTTGTGGACCTTCATTCCTACTATGTTATCTGGCTTCTCTACTGAGGGTGTGAATGAGTAAGGACAAATCAAGTCAAATTTAAGTTTACACTATGCACAACTAAACACAAAGTTCTCATAATCACCACTATTCCAACACATTGAATGAAGCAGTTTGCAAAAAATGTCCTTTCTTTTTGAGATAGTGGACTAATATCCTCATTTATAGAGGCCCCTTTGGGACCTGTGTGAACAGATGCAGATGCCCTGCAGAAAGAGAAGACTCCATCCACCTACAGAAGTGCAAGGCCCACAAATTATGGGCTCTGAAGTTCAGTATAACAACAGATGTGAAGAATTCATGTGGCTATCTGGTGGGTTGTAGAAGTGCAGGGCCCTGTGGTCCCTGCACTTCTATGTGGCCACAGCTATAGATGTGCAGGGCGAAGAATGCATCTTTTAGCCAATGCACAGGGCCCTCTGCCACCCAAGAGGGAGAGGTGCAGGGCCTATACCAAGAGGACAGTTGTCTTCATTATATGGTACCCAGGCCCATGCAGACAACCCTGCATCTTTAATTTCCTAGCAGGGGGTGTTGCATAACAGCACCATCCTCCACCCTCATCCCATCCACCCGGGTCACTGAGCTCACACCCAAACTCAGCTCACCATCATGGGATCACAAAGCGTACCTGTTGGGGTCAATAGTGGCACTGTACACAAATGTTAACAATTATATATATATATAGCCAGATTCTAGAAGGGTTACACCTGGCATAACAGCAGTTGCACCAAGCAGAATGGTGCATGTAGCAACGTACGCCAGCAGTTGCGACATGTGTGACTTTGCAAAAGTGGCCTGTGACATGTCATGTTGCAGGCCACTTGCGCTGAACAGCTGTTGCACCACATAAACCCCATGTGACATGGCACTAGAGGGTTTACGGCAGCAGTTGTACCCCATTCTAGAAGGGCAGCCACAAAGTGCCCACATCGGGATTCTACAAGAAGCCCTGGAGGAGATCCAGCAATGGAAGTTATACCAGCATTTAGCTGGTATAACTTATGGATGCCCCTGGGGGTCCTGTAGACCCATTGGCTTTCCAGCGGGCAGTGCACAGTGTCCCTTCCTCCATGCCCAGCACACCCCAGCAGGGTCCCACAGGGATACCCATACCCCAGGCCCCCAAAACAGCCATTGGCAGAAGCCCCAGAGGCGGCAGTGCCATCCCCCCACTTGTGCCCCGAACCACGAGTTGCCCACTGCATATGCGGCAATACTCCAGCCCTGGTAGTCTAGTGCCCCCTGTACTGTATATTAATAAAATAAGTAAATATCCCCATTTCCCTGGTAGTCTAGTGCCCCCCTCCCAAACTGTACAGAAATGAAAAAAATAAATATCCCCATTTCCCTGGTAGTCTAGTGCCCCTCCCGGAACTGTACGTTACTAACATAGATTATGATCCCCTTACCATGGTAGTCTAGTGGCCCCCCACCCAACAATGCCAGCCCACCCAGCACCCCCACCCATCCCCAGCCAGTGACTGGCATAGCCCACCTCTCACCTCCATGGCCAGCATCTGACCAAGTGCAGTATTAGCACTACTGCACAGATGCTCTCAGAAATTAATTTCTGAGTGCATCTATGCAATAGCGCTAATACTGCACTAAGTCTGTAGCTGGCTGTGGAGGTGAGAGGTGGGCTGTACCACTCACCAGCTGGGGACGGGTGAGGGGTGCTGGGTAGGCTGACACAGCTGGATGGGGTGGGGGACCACTAGACTACCTGGGTAAGGGGATTGTCATCTATGTTAGTAATGTACAGTTCAGGGGGGTCACTAGGCTACCATGGAAATGGGGATATTTACATATTTCATTTATGTACAGTTCAGGGGCACTAGACTACCAGGGAAACAGGGATATTTACTTATTTCATTTATGTACAGTTCGGGGAGGCCCACTAGACTTCCAGGGATTTGGGATTTTGTTATTATTTTATGGTTGGGGGGGCCACTGGCTATCAGGACAGGTGACATGCTGCATCTGTGGCGGGTGACCCGGGGGTCTGGGCATGGGTGGGGGGTGCACTTGCGATCTGCGGCAGCGGGTTGCAACATGCTGGCCAGGTATGCCTTCTGTGTGGCATACCTTGCTGCATGTCATAAGTCACAGGACTTTGCTGCAAAGACCCTGCTCCTTCTAGAATAGGGCACAGGGTCAATGTCACAGTTGCAGGTGGTGCAAATTGCGTTCGTTCGCAACTTGCGTCACCCTTCTAGAATTGGGCCTATATTGTTCAATTTTCACCTCAAATTTCCAAGATACTTGTTTTGAGATTTGCCTTATAAATATGACATGCACCATTTATAGTATACTGGCCAAAATGTCGTTTTGCACCAGAAGTGCGAAAATACCTCTCGTCCAGGATTTTTAAAACAATGACATACATCATGCTTATGAGGTGGTGTGGAAAAAGCTATGTTAAAATTTTGGAGTCAAAATAATAAAAATTTGTGAAATTATGAATGAAAGTTGAAACACTGTAATGTTCACGCATAACCTGGGCATTTTAACATATTTGTATACCACATTGTCAGCATAGCCTTCTTATTACCCCACCTCATGAACCCGGTAGTGAAATTTTTCAGATCCTTGCTGAAACATCATTTTGTGGCATCAAAATGGCCTTCCACACCCACATATGTGAAAACACATTGGTCAGGAATGGAGAAATGACAGTTTGCTATGTTAAAAATTTGGGGTGAAAATATTAAAAATTACCAAAGTTATGAATGAGCATAGTAAGATTTCAACACATGTGAATAATTTTGCCATTCCCTCCACACTCCTACTCCCCTCCACCTTTGACCCTTCAGGGGCACCTAGGGAGTCATCTCTCTGCCAGCCACCCTACCCAGGACTTACCTTGCTATACCCCCTGGGTGGGGGAAAGAGGTGGGGCTCAAACACACTGAACATTTAACCTTACATTGGCCAAGGCAGTCTGGGGGAAGTGGAGGCATATAAAGGGCATGCTCCCAGTGCCCCATCTTCCCAGAAATGGCTGGGCTTTTTCCATCTGTTTCTTTTCCTACACGTGGTGTGCTCTCTTGACATCTAGGCGCAATGTGCCAAAGTCCACCATGCATCTGGGCCAGCACCTCCTGCAGGTAGCATTTTGTTGCAGACTAACTATGGGCCTGGTCCCTTCCCTCCACTTGGAGAAGGTGAGCTGTCATGGGATGCTTGAGCTTTCTCTCCCCGCCAGCCCTCTGATGACCTGATTCTGCTCCTGAACTCGGGTCACCAGTGTCACAAGCAGAAATCCAACCACTGTACCGATGGGCTTGCCAACTTTGCCATTTTTAATATTTTTTTTTACTACAGAGGCATTTATCCTCCTTGGCTGGACAGGCATCTTGTTCCAACCCATCCCCATCAGCTGCAGCCATCCCGATGTTCGTCCAGTGTCTGGAGACCTTAATTCTAGGTGAATTGCCACCCACACATGCCCAGAACACATGTCAAGATGGCCCAGGAACCAGAGAGATTGGGGGCACGGGGTCATAAAGTCACATGGCAGAATGCCATGTGGCAGAATCACGTTGCACGACTTCTATTTATTTATTGTTCTGTGGGGGGCTATTACAGGGGGTTGTGCCCCTGGACCCCCCCACTAAAGATTCCAACTCTGGGGGGTCCAACTCAGAGTGCATACAGGTCTGTGTTTCACCATAATGCCATATGTTGTTAAGCATACAACATTTTGACCTGATGCAGAGATGGGGCAGGCCAATGACTTGACAGGCAGGGCTTCATTGAGCCTGTCCCCCAGTTTTCTACCTTTCCATTTCTCCCCTGGGCTCCACAGGACATGCAATAAGCAGGCTGTGCATACTCCATCTCTATGGAGATGTCCTCGGTGCTGTGGACATGGATCCCTTCCCATCCAGTGACTCACATGTACCACCACCAGGATTCCTGCTGATGGTGGTCAATCACCAAGTCACAGAGTCCTCCCTCCCTGAATGAGGACAGCAGCTCTACAGATGCTCAATCCACCCTTCCCTGGTCAACCCCCAAGCAACCCATATCTTTTCCTGAACACAGGTCACCAGCGTGGGAAAAGGTAAGACGCCTATGGTGCCTCAGCCCTCTTCACCACTGGGCTGGCCCATTTTTACATATTTTGACCATAAATTTTCAACATAGACTTTTTATGACCCCACCTTATGAACAAGGGTGGTGAAAATGTTCAAATCCTGCCTCAAAGGTGATTTCATCAAGCGACCATGAACTAGCCTTTTAGGCTTGATTTGTGTAACCCACTGTCATTCATCATGAGGCGGAGTCCCAAAAAGACCATGTTAAAAATTTGGGTTCAAAATATGCAAAAATGACAAAAGTTATGCATTAATGTTCAAAATCCCACTGAAATATATTGAACCACACTTACCTTAGTTTCTCACATGACAATTGCTGGTTCCAGCAGCAAGACATTTCTTTGACCAGAGAGTGGATATTCAGCCTGTGACCTGTTCAGATAAGTGAGGGTGCGTTAGGGTGTGTGGGGTGGTGGGTGCTGAGTGGAAGGTGGGGTTGGGGGGGTCAGATTAGTGAGGGACCATTTTCTTTTTTGCAAGTTAAAATAATATTTAGGGACAGTTTCTTTTAATTTCAGACCAGGATGATGATTAGAGAGTGAGGGGGTGCCACTAGACACCAGGGAAGGACAGAACTATTACAGGGACAGTGATCAGAGGATGGGGTGCCACTGGACACCAGAGAAAGACAGAAATATCAAGGGGATGGTGATTACAGGGTGTGGGTGCAACTAGACACCAGGGGAAGGCAAAAATATTAAGGGGATGGCAATCATAGGGTGGGGGATGCCACTAGACACCAGGGAAAAGACCGAGACATTAGAGGGATGATAACTGAGGGATGAGGTGTGCCATTAGACCCCAGAGAAAACTGAAATATTATGGTGACAATAATTGGAGGGTGGAGGTTAAAACTAGACACCAGGGAAAGACAGAAATATTATGGGGACAGTATTCAAAGGGGGGGATGCCACTAGATACCTGGGAAAGACAGAAATATTGTGGGAATGATGATCAGAAGGTGGATGGTACCACTGGAAACCAGAGAAAGACTGAAATATTACTGGGATGGCAATCAGAGGTGGGGGTGCCCCTAGATACCAGGGAAACAGTAAATAAATATGGGAATAGCAACTGGAGGGTGGGGGTGTCACTACACACCAGAGCAACATTACATGCATAAAGGGATGGCAATGGGGTTGCCACTAGACAGCAGGGAAATGGCTCATTGCTGTCACTATGGCCAGAAGCACAAGTTCCAGCTGTGGCAGCAGAAGTCAAGAAAGTCCCACTGTTCTCATATAGAAAATATGGGTGAACAGCTCCTCTTGCTAAGCTTGGCACCCTGGATTTTGGGTGTCCAAAAGAAGAGATTTCTAGCAACTTTGTAAACAAACAAACAAACACTAGAATCTAGATAAATGGGTCACATTAGCTAGGTTCAGGAGTTTGTGTTCTAAAAAGACATAATTTATAGGTACTTTTAATGTTTGTAAGTTTAATCAGTAAAAAGAAAATGGTGGCCATCTTGACTGTTTTTTCCCCCATGACAAGTAAATCATGCAAATAACCATTCATGATATTTTTTTTTTACCTTTCGTGATAGTTTTTTTTTACTTTTTGAAATTTTTTTTACCAGTCACACTGAAACATTAACTCAGAAATTGTTATAACTTTAAAACAGTAGAATATTTTTTTCACCAAACCTTCCAAAAGCATACCCTTTTGCTTGAACCCCTTCAACCCTGAAAATGTCATGAGAAAATTCCACACAGTCTAGGCCAGAGGTGAGAGCAAAAAATACTCAGACTTAAGTATAGGTAAACCAAATGTGTTTTTTTCCCATTTTGTGGCACTCCGTATTTTGAAAACTATCCAAGATGCCATCACAAAACTTTCCATGTCATGAGATTCTGACAACCTAACAAGGTATGCCAATTTTTTTCATCAAATGACACCAAAGTTATTAAGGTGCAATTTTGGGATTTAACATTAAGCAGCCTACTCAGCCCTAACAATAGGCAAGGCACAGATTTTTCAGTGATTCCATGGCTGCAAAAATTGCCTTGGAATTTAACATAAACCACAGAAAAATACACAGAATAATATTTCACGGTTTGCATGAACTGTGCAATATTATTCTATGATTTGCATGAACTGTGAAATATTATTCCAGTTTATATGAATTGCAGAATATTATTCTTTGGTTTACATGAACTGTGGAATATTATTCCATGTTTTACATGAAATTCAGAATATTATTCCACAGGTTATACTGAAGAGTTAGTATTTATCCTGCCTGCTGGCACAGTGGTACTGCTGCTGCTCATGATGCCAATGACCCAGGTTCGGGAGTGAGCCCTGGAAGTTGGAGGGTGGGCTGGGGGCAGGAAGATCGAGCCTTCTATGGGCTGCTCTCCTCCTCCATCAGGGAGGTTGGGAAAGTCACCGGTGTTTGGGTAACCCCTTGTGGTAATCTGGGGTATGACAGCCAGGACTGACTACATTTGGAAGGCATGTCAGACGTTTGGCATGTTGCTGCAACATCATTGCGTGACACATCTCCCAGGGAGAAAATGGGAAAATGGAGGTTCTGCCACCACACAATGATGTTTGCCCCCATGTTGCAGACCTCACACTACTGACCAGGCTCTCGCTTCCATTCTACCATTCAGTCTCCATCAGGGTAAGGAGCCCCCTGGTGGCCCTGACTCTGGGGGAGTAAGCCAGGTGTGCTCAGGACTTACATAAGTCCCGGGGTGTGTGACAGGGCTGAGTGTGTATAGATTGGACTGATGGAGGCTGGAGGATGAGGAGATAAAACATAATAAATAAAAAAAATTAAGAGTCAATATAAACTGTGAGTAAAACAAATCTACAGTTTACATTGACTCTGACCAAGGAAAATTATTCCATGGATCATATAAACTGCAGTTATTCCATAGATCATATCAATCCTAGAAAACTGTTCCACTGTTTATATTAAATTCTGCAGAATGTTTTTTGGAATTCTGTTGACTTTAAAAACAAATATCTGAAAAGCATTTTGGAACAGCCTCTGCTCATTAATTTGTCTGCCCGGGCTTTATCTTAAAAATCAAAACAGGTAAATCCCTCCCCATCCAGCTCAGTGCTACCTCCTTGAGTACGTTTATTTGAAATAGAAATATTTTTATCAGGTCACATACTGTGCAGCAGTCCTCATCCTTCTAATTTCAGTGCCGAGCCTGAATTCTGGTTTCCTGTCCCAGGAGTGCTTTGAGCACAGCTGCACAAAGCATTACTGGAATGAGAAACTGGCATTCTGGCCTAGTGGTAAAACAAGAAGAATGACGATTACTGTGCAGTGTGGTTACCTCTAAAAACGTACTCATTCAAATTTGGTGGCCCTGGGGACTCTCAGGCTGGGGTGGGGGAGGGTGATGAGGTTTCTAATACTAAGAACTCAGGAGTTAATTGACAGCCTTCTCTGGTTTATAGGTGCCAGTCCAAAAACTAAAATGTTTCCCTTACCTGGGTGCTTTAGAGGGGTTGCTGACTGCTACCAAAGCCCCCAACTACCACTGCAGTATTTTCACAGAAATAGGAAACTAATGCCACAGAAGTTCTACAGCAACATGAGGACTTGCTGCAGAATTTAGACCTAAATTGCCACAGAAAAATTGGGGCCTTGACTATAGGGGTGCTACTGCACCTGTATAATATATATTCTTTACAAAACAACTTTGTTAATGTAGCAGTTAGGGTTCAAGTTAATGCCACAAAAGTAGACAAATGTGGCATTAGGGATTCCAACCCAAACTCCCCATCCTACCCCACCAGCAGCAAAAGGAAAAACCATTAGGGTTATGGGTCTCTGAAGTCTGAGCAAATCAGTGGTGGGGTCTTCCTTGGGGTTGTCAATCCTAATGTTCACCCATCCACCCAGGCTATAGTCTCCTGTCTGAAGCACAAGGTACAGCTCCAAGTCAGTGCCTCATACTGATACACTCTTGAAAGGTAGAGAAGTATGTGTTGCCACATGTTGCCAATACATTGTGTTGTAGCTTTCTTCACACAGGGCCTTGTGGGTCCTGTATGAAGAAAGGACATCTCATCTTACCTTGCTTGCTCAGAAAACAGGGTGGACATCATTGCTGACAGCACAAAGGAAGACCACACCACTGATTCGCCAAGACACCAGAGACCCAAAACTCTTAATATTTTTTCCTTTTGCCATTTGGAGGGTGGGGATGGGGAGTTAGGATTGCAAACCTTAATGTTACATTTCTATACTTTTGTGGCATTAACTTGAACCCTAACCAGTGCATTAACAAAGCTTTTTGCAAAGAATTGCACGTCTTTTTGAGTTAGTGAAATCATATCTTCATTCACACAGGTCACTTTGAGACTGCCATGAAGACATGCAGATGCGCAGGGCCCAAGGGAAGAAAAGGAAGACTCTGTCTACCTATGGAAGTACAGGGTCCTTGCGCACCCTGCACTTCTGTGCAGCAATGGATGCCAAGAATTTATGGGGTTGTCAACTTGGCTGTGAAAGTGTAGGGCTGCATGTTCTCTACACTTCCATGTAGCTACAGATATAGATGCAGAGCAGAGAGTCCATCTGTCAGCCAATGCACAGGGCCCTCTCCCACCCACAAGTGTAGATGTTTAGGGCCCTTTTCCAAGAGAAAATTTGTTTTCAATATATGCACAATCAAATTTCATGGTGGGGAACCAATTTAAGTCATAAAACCAAAAATTATGTTGCATAATCAAATTTTAGGTCAAGCATATTTCATGTCAAGAAACCAATTTTGTGTTGGGAAATTCTTATGTGTAATCAGATTTCATGTTGAGAAACCAATTGTCTGCTGTGAAACAAAAAAAAATCAAGCTATGTAACGTCATGCTAAGAAAACTTTCTTCTGCGAAATGAAAAATTCTGATGTGCAATTAACTTTCATGCTGAGAAACCCAGTTTTCTGATGTGACATGAAAAATCATGGTATGCAATCAAATGTCATGCCAAAAAAACAATTTTGTGCTGCAAAACTAAAAATTCTGATGTGCAATCAAATTTCATGCTGAGAAATCATTTTCTGCTGCAAAAAGAAACATTGTGATATGCAGTCATATTTCATGCTAAGAAACCAATTTTCTGCTGTGAAATGAAAAATTTTAATGTGCAATTAAATTTCATGCTGAGAAACCAATTGACTGCTAAGAAACAATCACAATGCAAAATCAAATTTTACATACTGAAAAAACAATTTTCTGAAGTGAAACAAACAATTATGCAACAAAACAAGAAGATTATAGTGTACAATAAGATTTCATGCTGAGAAACCAATTTTCTGCTGTGAAACAAAAAATGATGGTGCTAAATCAAATTTTATGCTGAGGAACCAATTTTCTGCTGCAAAACAAAATATTGTGCTGAAAAACAAAATTATGGTGCACAATCAAATTTCATACTGAGAAACCAATTTTCTGCTGTAAAACTAAAAATTTATACTGGGCAATCAAAAACACTTTTTTAAATTGCAGTTTAAAAAACACAGTTTTGCAAGTGAAATTTAGTTTCACACCACCTTAAAGGTGCGACATAAAAAAATGAGTCACAATTTTTTTTGCATGTTCTTTTTATCCTTCCCTACCACCAGCCACCTACTTCTTTGGGTGACCATCGACCCCTACCACTCTCCCATTTCTGCCATCCGCTGCCCTCACCACCTGACTGACATGATGTATACCTTCATTGGGGGGCCCCCTTATCAATGGGAGGAACCGTGAGAGGAGATTGAAGTGCCCAAAGGCACTTTCTCACATCTGCCCCAGGTGAGTGTGCAGCTTGAGACTGATCCCGGCTTCATGGTGGGGAGGCAGGGCAGCTGTCATCCAGCTAGCTCTGTGGCCATTCACTGCATTTGTTTTTTTTTTTTCTCCCTATCTATAGCACCACTCCTTTTAGTGCCCCAATCATCACTGGGGGCCGCTACAGAGTGAGGCAACTCCTACAACCTATGCCAGGAGAGGAAAGCAGTCCTCCAGATGCTCAATCCTCTCTTTCTCCTGCCTACTCCTGGTTTCCCAAGTCCATTCCCTAACCTGGATCGCACTGTCACATCAGGTGTGGTGTCCAGTGCCTCAACCCTCAGTACAACTGGGCCGACTTGAGTCATGATTTAAAAAACAGGAAAGATGTTAATATAACCAGGAGAAATACGTAAAAGATATTTATAATCATGATTGATTGAAACAAGCCTCAGAATCTGAACCAGCATGTTTTAATGAAGTAAATTCATGTTTTATTTTATTACAGCTACTGTAGTAAAAGTTTGAATTAGTAGTTTGTTAGTGAGGTAAGGAGCAAGATGGTGGCTGCCACAAAACAAAAAAAAGTTTTGGTATTCTGAGCACAACATCTCATGAAATCAAAAATGGTACTGCAACACCAAAGTTTTGCTGTTGTATCATAATGTTATCCCAAAAACCCTACTGAACATGTTCAGAACAGAAAACCACAAAACCTTAAGTCCTTATAACTTTGGAACTGTTTAATATTTTTTCTTGAAACCTTCCAAATGCACTTCCTTGCCACAGCATTCTTTAAACCTGAAAATTTCAGGAAATAAAATTCCATTCCATGAAGGCTATAGGTGAGATAAAAAATATCCCACGTTATGTATAGGAAAACAAATTAGACATGTACAGGAAAAATGACATATACAGATCTTGGAAATCACATGAGCTGCCATCATGAAACTTTCCACAGATCTAGACCTTGTCTACTAGACAACACATGCAATATTTGAGCTAATTTTGTCAAACCCTGCCAAAGCTATTAAGGTGGAAAGTTGGGGGTTTAACATTGAACACCCTACTCAACCCTAACTGGGGGTGCTATGTTGCACCTGTATACTAGTTAGGATTCAACTAAATGCCACAGAAGTAGGGAATGCAGCATTAGAGTTTCCAATCATAGCTCCTCACCACAACAACCCAAACAGCAAAAGGAAAAAAATTAGATTTTGGGTATCCAGAGTTTTAGCTAATCAGTGGTGGGGGTCTTCCTTGGGGTTGCCAACCCTAATGCTTACCCCTCACCCCAGCCTGTAGCCTTCTGTCTGAAGCACAAGGTTCATCTTCAAGCCAGTATCTTATAGTGATACACTCTTCAATGGTGCAGAAGTATGTCTCTCCACATGTTGCCAACACAATCTGTTGTAGCTTTCTCCATGCAGAGCCCTGCAGGTCCTGCATGAAGAAAGAACATCAAATCTGACATTGTTTGCTCAGAAAATTGGGTGGACATTAGAGATGACAGCTCCATGGAAGACCCTACCACTGATTTACATTGACTTTGGAGACCCGAAACCCTAATGCTATTTCCTTGTGCTGCTGGGGAGGAGAAGTTAGGGTTGGAAACCCTAATGCTGTATTTCCCTACTTTTGTGGCATTAAGTTGAACACTAACTGGTGCATTAATGCAGTTTTTTTTCAAGAATTTCCTTTCTTTTTGAGACAGTGGAATCATATCTTCATTCACTCAGGTCTCTTTGAGACCTGCATGAAGAGATGCAAATGCATAGGTCCCTTTAAACCCTGTGACAAGGGAAGACTGTGTCTGCCTACAGAAGTGCAGTGAAAGATGTCAAGAATTCACAGAGCTGTCAGGTGGGCTGCAGAAGTCAGGGCCCTCAGGTCCTTGCACTTCTATGTGGCTGCAGATACAGACACACAGTGCAAAGACTCCCTCTGTCAGAGAATACACAGGGCCCTCTGCCACTCACTGGTGCAGTGGTTCAGGGCCCTATGGTAAAAGGAGAGTTGTCATCACTATGTGGCACCCGTACCCATGTGGGCAACCCTACAGCTTTTATTCTGTGGCTGAAGGAGATGTTGTGCAACAGTGTCATCCCCCAACACTCACCTCTTGAATCTGGATCACTGAGCTCCCCACGCAACTCAGCTCACCAGCATGGGATCACAAAGCATATCCACTGGGGTGAAGACTGGCACTACACAGAAAGTTTCTTAATAATTATTATTTTTTTGTCTTGCTCCCTCATTTTCAAGATAGTAGTTTTATGACTCCCCTTATAAACATGATGTGTCATTTATGGTATATTGTCCAAGATGACATTTCACACTACAAGCTCAAAAACATGTTTCATCCAGGGTTTAAAAAAATGACCTCTGTCATGTTTATGAGGTGGTGTAGAAAAATGACTATGTTGAAAGTTTAGAGTTAAAACATTGAAAAGTAGTGAAGTTATAAGTGGACGTTAAAACATTGCAATGTTCACTCATAAACAAGGCATTTTACCATACAGTGATTGTACACCAGATTTTCAGCATAGCCTACTTATTATATCCTCATGAATCTGGTAAATGAAAATGTTCAAATCTCTGCTGTAATGTCATTCTGCACCACATGTGCAAAACCATGCTACAGGTGCAAATACACATTTGGCCAGGATGTGAAAAATGACAGCTGTGACATTCATAAGGTAGTGTGAAAAAAATGGCTATGTTGAAAATATGGAGTCAAAATCTTGAAAAATACCAAAGTTATGAGTGAGTGTTGAAACATTTCAACATACACTCATATTTTTTGTCATTTTAACCTGTTTGAACCCCAAATATTCAACATAGCCTTCTTTTGACCCCACCACATGAACAAGGTGGTCAGCATTTTCAAATCCCACCTGGAAGGTGATTTTGCAGAGCAACCACAAAATTACATTTTGAGCCAGATTTTAATAATTCCATTGCCATTTCTCATGAGGTGGGTCCCAAAAAAGCCATGTTTAAAATCTGATATCAAAATATTAAAAACTGACAAAGCTATGGATAAAAATTTAAATCTCATTGAAATACATTTAACTGTACTTACCCTATCTTCTGGTCCACTGGTTCCAGCAGCAAGATTTGTCTTTCTTTAGAGAGTGGGACTACACCATGCAACATATTCAAGCAAATGAGTGAGTGTGTGTTTGGGAGGTGAGTGGTAAGTTGGGGTGGGTGGGTGGGGCTGTGTGTGGAGGTCAGATCCATGAGGGACTTTTTCTTTTTTACAGGGTAAAAAAAGAAATCACCGAGGGATAGTTTTCTTCATTTTAGGGTACGATGATATTCTGACACTAAGGATTGGGCACTTTAGTGTTGGTCCATTGCTCAGCAGCACTGGGGCTTGACACCCCTGTGCCACCATGTACATATCGGTAATGGGGTGGCCAACTGGGAGGGAAGGGGGGCAGCAGAATCAGTATCAAGGGGGCACCCTGGTTCACTAACATAAACATTGAGAGTGAAGGCCAGCAACCTAGAAGGAAGGGGAAAAGAAGCAGTACCAGGGGTCAGCACCCTTGTCTGCTTAATAAAATTGTTATAGAGATAGTTAGATAGATAGATAGATAGATAGATAGATAGATAGATAGATAGATAGATAGACAGACAGACAGACAGACAGACAGACAGACAGACAGATAGATAGATAGATAGATAGATAGATAGATAGACACTGACAGACAGAGACAGACAGAGAGAGAGAGAGAGAGAGAGAGAGAAAGCAAGGGATGACCAGCTCACTGCTTCAACTGAAGCCAGCAGTACAAATCCAGCTGCAGCTTCAGCATGCAAGAAAGTCCTACTGTTCTCATACAGAGAACACCAGTGCATGGCACCTCTTGCTAAGCTGGGTACCCTGGATTTTGGGCTGCCCAGAAAAGGTATTTTTGGCCATTGCATTAAAAAGCAAACAACAGAATCTAGTTAAACAGTTCCCATTTAGCTAGGTTCAGGTGTTTATTTTTCTTAAATTACACTATATTTCTTTTTGCATTTTCCATGTTTTTTAGTTTGAGGGGACAAGGTGGCCCTCACAGTGGGGAAAATGTTTTTGGTGCTGTGAGAAGCAAGCGGTGAGAAAGCAAAAATGGTCTTGTGACATGGAATTTTCGTGTCATTTCAGAACATTATTCAAAAAATCCTACTGAGCAAGCTCAGAACAGCAAAAAAAAACCTCTAAATCCTTATAACTCTAGAACCGTTTACTATATTTTCACAAACCCTTCCAAAGGCACTACGTTGGAAAAGAACACTTCTACCCTGAAAGTTCCAGAAAACGTTATATTCCTTGTAGGCTCTAGGTGAAAGCAAAACCAAAAACCCATGATAAGTATAGAGAAAAAATTAGAGCCTACAGGAAAATTATATATGCCAGTCTCAGAAACTGCACAAACTGCCATCATGACACTTTCCACATATTTATACCTTGCCTACTGGACAATATATGCACAATTTCAGCATTTTTTTATAAAATGCTGCCAAAGCTATTAAGGTGTCAAGTTAAGGGCTTAACATAGAACCTGTTGCTCAACTCTAACTATACTGGTACTACCACACCAGTATAATATATTGATATAATGCTGTAGCACCAGTATGGTTAGGTTTTCCCAGCAGGTTCTATGTTAAACCCCTAGCTTTGCATCTTAATAGCTTTTGCAGTGGTTGCCATCACAGAGGCAACAAGCCTTTGTGTGAAGCAAATAAACAAATCAAAATGAAAGAAAGTGCCATCACAGAGGCAACAAGCCTTTGTGTGAAGCAAATAAACAAATCAAAATGAAAGAAAAAGCCACTATGGTTCTCAAGAGAGGTGGCTGTGAAAGTCAGGAAGAAAAAGATAGCATTCCGGAAGTATAAGGAAACACAGAAGGAGCAGGACAGAGAGCTGTACCAGTTAAGGCAGAAAGAAGCAGGAAGGGAAGTCAGAATAGCAAAGGCCCAAACTGAGGAAAAGATAGCCAACTCAGTTAAGAAGAGGATAAAACCTTTATAGGTACATCAGCTAGTGTAGAAAGACAAAGGAGGGATAGTGAGGCTGAATAAGAATGAGCGGTTGGTGGGCAGAGGGGACAGTGAAAAGCAGGAATACTGAACAAATATTTCTGCTCAGTATTCACAAAGAGGAGGGAAGTGCCTAATCCAATTAACAGAAGCACTCTTGATAGAGGTGATCCCAGTCTTTTCACAGAAGAAAGGGTTCTGCAAGAACTCCTAAAACTGAAGGTGGACAAAGCAATGGGTCCTGATGGAATTCACCCAGAATTCTAAAAGAATTAAGGAAGGAACTAGTGAAACCACTGGCTACTCTTTTTAATAAATCATGGGAGGATGGTGTGGTACCGAGGACTGGAGGAAGGTGGATGTGATTCCCCTTCACAAAGTGGGACCAAGACAGAGGCAGAATCTACAGACCTGTCAGTCTGACCTCTGTGGTAGGGAAAGTGATGGAGTCACTTCTGAAGGAAAGAATAGTTGAGTACCTAGAGGTCAGTGGAGCACAGGATCCAAGGCAGCATGGGTTCACAGCGGGAAGGTCATGTCAGATGAATCTAATAGATTTCTTTTGACTGGGTGACCAAAGTAGTAGACCAGGGAGGGGCTGTGGACATGGCTACCTAGACTTTAGCAAGGCATTTGACACAGTCCCACACAAAAGATTATTAGTCAAATTAGCTAGCCTGGGAGTGGGTCCCAGGGTGGTAGCCTGGGTAAAACATTGGCTGGACAACAGGACACAGAAGGTAATTGTAAAGGGAGTCCACTCTGAAGAAAGGGCGGTTACCAGTGGGGTACCGCAGGGTTCAGTATTGGGTCCAGTCCTTTTTAATGTTTTCATCAGTGACATTGCAGAGGGACTGGATGGAAAGTATGCCTTTTGCAGATGACACAAAGATCTGCAACAGGGGCTGATACACAAGGAGGCATGGAAAGGATGAAAAGGACTTGGCAAGGTTGGAGGAATGGTCAGACATATGGCAGCTAGGATTCAATGCAAAAAAGTGCAAAATAATGCACCTGGGAAACAAGAACCCAGGGGAAGAATACACAATGGGTGGGGAGGTAGTAACAACAACAAAACAGGAAAGGGACCTGGGGGTAATCATATCAGATGACCTTAAGGTTAGCAAGCAATGTGAGAAGGCAGTAGGGAGGGCCGGGGGTATACTGGGATGTATAGGGAGAGGCATCAGCAGCAGAAAACAGGAAGTTGTTATCCCTCTGTACAGACAGTTGGTGAGACCCAATCTGGAATACTGTGTCCAGTTCTGGAGACCCCATCTCCGCAAGGACATAGACAGGATAGAGGTAGTCAGGAGGAGCAACTAAAATGGTGCAGGGTCTGCAAGAGAAGCCATATGAGGAGAGACTAAAGGAGCTTAATATGAATACCCTTGAGGAAAGAAGGAGAGGGGGGACATGATAGAAACTTTCAAGTACCTCAAGGGAATCAACAAAGTCCAAGAAGGTAGCATCTTTCAGAAAAAGAGACTTGCAAGAACAAGGGACACAATTTAAAGATAGAAGGAGGCGGGTCAGGAGCAATGTGAGAAGTATTATTTCACAGAGAGTAGTGGATGCATGGAACAGCCTTCCTGAGGAAGTTGTGGGGTCTAAAACTGTGGGAGAATTCAAGAATGCATGGGACAGACATAAGGCAATTCTTGTGGGGGGCAGGAAGATATAGGCTGTTGGTTAACTAGGATCTGTGGCCTATCCTGTAGGTAGGGAAATGGGCAGACTAGATGGGCCTAGCGGTCCTTATCTGCGGTCAAAGTCAAAGTCTATGTATGTTAACAAAATTTCCTGAAATGTGGCATGCTTTTTCTAGAAGGCAAGGTCTAAACATGGGGAAAGATCCACAATGGCTGTTTCTGAGATCTGCATACTGTATGTTGTTTTTCTCTAGAGGGATATTTTCTTCCTGGACTTAACATAGGTTTTGGGATTTCCTCTCAACTACAGCCTAGATGCAACAGAATTTTTTCCTAAAACTTTCAGGGTAAAGTTGATTTGTGTCAAGGTAGTGCCTTTTGATGTTTTTGTGAAAGAAATATTAAATAGTTACACAGTCATAAGGATTTAAAGTTTGGTGTCTGAGCTGTTCTGAGCATGCTTAGTAGGGTTTTTTGGGATAACCCTCTAATACGTTATGAAAAATTCTGTGTCCCAAGTCCATTTTTTGGTTTCTTGCCACTTATTTCTCACAGCATAAAAAAATTATTTTGTGTCGTGTTGATTGCCACTTTGTTTTTCCCTCTAGATAATACATGGAAAATTAATAAAAAATGGTGTATTTAAAAACAAACAGCTGAACTTAGCTAGACAGGACCCACTTAGCTTAATTCTAGTATCTGTCTTTTAAAAACTTCCAGAAATAGGGTGCCTAGCCATTGAGAGGAGCCATTCACCCGCATTCTCTGTATGAGTTTCTTGATTCCTGCAACTGCAGATTAAGGATTGATGCTGACTTGAGTGCCAGCATGGATCCTATGATCACCCAATCTCTCTCTCTCTCTCTCTCTCTCTCTCTCTCTCTCTCTATGTATCTCTGTCTGTCTCTCTGTCTGTCTTTCTATCTATCTATACATCTACCTGTCAATCTATGTTTTCAATTTAATTGTTTATTTCCTCCCCCCCAGCCAAGACAGCCCTCCCTGGTGTTTCCCCAATGCCATATAAAAAAGTGGACCAGGGTGCCCATCCCTGGTGCCAATGGCCAACCCCTTCCCCTCTTGGTTGCCCCTCAAATGAATAGGTGGTGGCACCTGGGTGCCCATCCCAAGTGCTACTATACAGTTAAGCCAACATTGGGGTATGCAATTCCATTGTGTCACATCCCATAATATTTAAAAAAAAACTTGCAATAGATACAGTCCTTCAATGTCTTTTTTTTAAGAAACATGCAAAACAGAAAAGGTCCATCACCAATCTACCCCCAAAACCCCCACTTTCTCCACCCTAATCATCCACTCAGCACCCTCACCCCACTAGAGATGCAGCAAAATTTTATTTCACTGGTGAAATTCAGGTGAAATCGTGAATTTCGCTACACAAAATATTTCACAAAATTCATGCGTTCCACAAAATGTTCTGTGGGTGCGAAATGCAGAATTTCACCTGTGAAATGCAGAATTTCACACATGAATGGCATAATTTCACAGCAAGTGGCAAAATTCCACCATTTGTGGGCATATTTCACCAGTGAAATTCCACATTTCTGTGGTGGAAGTTCTCATTTCGCATCTGCAAAATATTTATGAATATTTTGTGGGATGAAATTTACAGATTTCACCCATCTCTACACCCCACATACCCTCACTCACCTGAAGATGTCCCATGATATAGATTAACTCTGTGATTGAAAACACGTCTTGTTGCTGGAACTAGTGACTGCAACATAAGAAAATATGGTCAGTCCAGTTTAATGTATTTCAGTGGGGTTTGAACTTTTTTTCCTACAACTTTATTTTTTTAATATTTTTTTGCCAAATGTCCAACATAGCCCTTTTTTGGGACCCCACTTTATGAACTAGGGAAGCGGATATTTTCAAATCCAGTTTGAAAGGAGAATTTGCAGTTTCTGCACAAAATCACCTTTCAGCTGGGATTTGAATGCTACGACCTACCAATTTCATGAAGTGGAGTAATACAAAGGCTATGTTGAAAATTTGGTTTAAAAATATTTTAAAATGATCAAGTTATGATAGAACATTGACATATTTCAATGTTTACTCAAAGCTTTGCTAATCTTCAAAATTTTTCAACCAAACTTTCAGCATGGCCTTTTTGGGACTGCACCGCATGAAAAAGCATGGTGGACTTTTTTGAAATCCATCCCGAATGGTGATTTTGTGGCCACTGAATTAAATCACATTTAGGCAGAACTTGAACATTTTCATCTATCAGGTTCATGAGGTGGGCTCACAATAAGGCTATGTTAAAAATTTAGTGATAAAATATGTTAAAATGACCAAGTTATTAGTGAACATTGAAATAGTCCAACATTCACTTATAATGTCACTAGTTTTTAACATTTTTGGGACCTCATCTGGTGAAAAAGGCAGGTGAAATTTTTTATATCCAGCTGGAAAGGTAATTGCAGTCATTGTGCAAAATCATGTTTTGGGAGGGATTTTAACATTTTCATGTAGTGGATTGATGAGGTGGGGTCATAAGAAGAAGACTATGATGAAAATGTGGTGTGCAAATATTATAATAACTGGTGACCATTTTTTCCCATAGGGAAACTGGTCATAATTCTGCCATTATAACCAGTTTGTTATAGTGATGAACATGCACCCAGTTTTCCCTACTTCAGGCATGTGCTTACCGCAAACTTGTTGTTCTCTGTGCCATTCATCCCCGCTCTTCAGAACTGCAAACTTCCCCGACAGAAGTCGGTGGTAAGTTCTTTTTTTTTAAACAAAAATGACTACTGGGCACAAAAAAAACACTACTTAATCAAACTCAAGAAAAAAAAAACAGCTTCAGTTTAAGAGCCAACTGCAACAGACCGCACTTAAACCCAAAGGGTCAGTGGCTTCACTCCGTAGAGCAATGCACTTATTTTGTATAATTGCTGTGGTGAAAAAATGATCCCTAGCAATTATGCAAAATAAAGGATGAGTAGGTATGTAAAACTTGGATTTTATACAGCCCCTCAGGGTGGGATGCCTTAATAAATCCCTTGAGCTTTGCTTTCTGGGTTTATGTGGCATCCCACCCCTGTGGGGGGGGTTGTAAAATCCTCATTATAACCACCTACCTATCAATTATTTTCTATGTAAAATTACCAAGTTATGAGTGAGAACTGAAATATTTCAATGTTCCTTCATAACTTTGCTCATTTTCAATATTTTGACTCCAAACTTACAACATTGTCATTTTTTCTCACCACCTCATAAATGTGACAGATGTAATTTTTCAGCTCATGGACAACATGTGTTTTTGCACATGTGGTGCAAAATGACATTTCGGCCACTATTCTATAAAATGCCACATGTCATGATTATAATAGGGAGCCTTAAAATGACTATCTTGAAAATTTAGGGTAAAAAATTAAGAAGAAAATAATAATTATTATGAAATGCTGTGTGTAGTACTACCCTTTACCCCAACAGATAGTGCCTTGTGATCCTGTGCCAGTGAACTGAGTTCAGAGTTGATCTCAATTACCCAGCAGGATGGTCTGAGGCCATATGTGAAGATGCTGCCATGCAACATCACCTCCCAACCTGGGAAGGGCAGGTGCAGCATTGTCCACATGGGCCCAAGTAACATTTAGTGAATAGAACTCTTCTCTTGGCATAGGGCCCTGCACATTTGTAGCTGTGAGTGCCAGAGGTCCCATGCTTCAACTGAGAGATGAATTCTTTACTGTGTACATCTGCAGCCACATGGAAGCAAAGGATCTAGAGTGCCTTGCAGTTCTGCAGTCCATCAGATAGCCCAATGAATTCTTGACACCCATAGCTACACAGAAGTGCAAGTCACGCAGGGCCCTGCACTTCCATAGGTTCACAGAGTCTTTCCTTGGTGCAGGTCCCAGAGCACATCTGCATCTGTTTATGTAGATTACAAAGGGACATGTGTGTATGAGGATATCATTCCACTATCTCAAAAAGAAAGAACATTCTTTGAAAAACTGTGTTAATGCTACAGTTAGGGTTCAACTTAACAGTACAAACAAAGGGGAATGTGGTGCTAGGGTTTACAACCCTAACTACCCACCCACCCACCCCCAAGCAGCAAAATGAAAAATATATTAGGGTTTTGGGTCTCTGGAGTCTTGGCAAATCAATTGTGGGGACCTCGTTGCAGTTTTCAGCACTAATGCCACCACAGCCCATAGCCTCCTGTGCGAAGCATAATAATAATAATAATAAACTTTATTTTTAAGGTGCCCTTCAACTGGAAAGGCTCCTAACAAATTTAAAATCCCAAAACAAACATATCTACAGCATGTAATATGTACAAGATCATTAACAATATCAAACAGTTACTCACTAAATGCTTGGTGCCATAAAAATGTTTTCAGTGCTTGCTTAAATCCCTCCACAGCCATGCACTCCCATAACCAATGGGGTAGAGAATTCCAAAGGGTTGGGGATGCATGCATAAAAGCTCTGGCCCCAGAAAAGTTCAAACACACCCTTGGAACCTCCAGCAACCACTGGTCAGCTGATCAGAGCGATCATCCAGGGCAGTAAGGAACCAGAAGCTCTTTCAGGTAGTCTGGGCCCTATCCATGTAGGGTTTTAAAAGTCAGAAGACTGCCTTTAAAGGTGATCCACCACTGAACTGGCAGTCAGTGCAGTCCACATAGTACCATTGAAATATGACAGGACCGAGACAATCCCATCAAAAGCCGGCCCGCAGCATTCTGCACTAGCTGCAGGTGACAGATTTCCACCCCTGGTAGCCCTAGGTACAGGGAGTTGCAAAAATCTAAGTACAAGGACACAAAGGCGTGGGTCAAAGTAGGAAGGTTGATGGAAAGAACAAGGTGATTAATCCTGGAGATATTTGTTAGGTGGTAAAAGGAAGATTTAATGACAACTGACACCTGAGAACGCAGGGTCAGCCCTTCGACAAAAATTACCCCCAGGTTTCGCACCTGTTCAGAGGTCGGGAGAGATACGCCCCCAAGAAAAAGTCCAGAAGGCGAACCTACCCCCAGCCCCCCCATCTGTCAGCCGGGATCCACAACCAGCACCTCAGTCTTATCCGAGTTCAACCTCAAACAACTGGAATACATCCACTCCTGGATTTCTGCGAGGCAGCTATTAAAGACCGAGAGAGCTCCATCCTGGTTGGGTGCAAAAGAAAGGTAGAGCTGGGTATCATCAGCATAGCAGTGAAACCTGAGCCCATACCTTCTTACAATGTCTCCGAGGGGAAGCATATACACTGCCAACAACATGGAGGACAGCACTGACCCCTGAGGAGCCCCACATGACAGAGAAACTGGATCCGAGGAATAAACCCTGGACACCACTCTCTGACTTCTTCCCATGAGGAACGATGTAAACCCCCCAAGGACTGTACAAGCCAGTCCACAGGTGAACCTCAGACAGCCAAGCAGGACCCCATGGTCCACAGTGTCAAACGCTGATGAGAGATCTAGAAGAACCAAGATGGAATGGCTTTTCTGATCTCTAGCCATCAGGAGATCATTGAGCACCTGAACCAGCGCTGTCTCTTTCAAAATCCGGACTGGAGGGGTTTATAGATGTCATGAATGGTCAAATGGTCCTCCAGCTGTGCAGCCACTACTTTCTTAATCACCTTCCCTAAAAAGGGAAGGTTAGAGATTGACCTGTAGTTTGCAATGCAGTCTGGGTCCAAAGGAGCTTTCTTCTCTTCAAGAGTGGTGTCACCACCGCCTCTTTCAGGGAGCTAGGAAACTCACCTGTTTCCAAGGAGCACCAGACTATCTGAGCTAGGACTGGACCAATGGAATCAATACAACCCAAAATCAGGGAAGTAGGTCCTGGGTCCAAACTACAGTATGTAGGGTGCACACACTGGACAATCCGCATGACATCCATGAACGCCGGTTGGTCGAAGGTACTCCAGGAATACTGAGGTGCAGTGACCTCACACTGATCAAAAGCAATGCCCATAGAGTGTGCTGGTTGGAGTACCACCCTGATGTCAGCCACCTTATTTGCAAAGAATCGAGCAAGTTCGTCGCACTCTACTTGTGAAAAAGCTTTCCGAACTTGGTTGATCCTGAGCAGCTGCAGTCTCCCCAGACAGGAACTCTGCCTTCTTACAGGTGATTGCAGACTAATAGACTTCATAATGGTCCATCAATCTAAGGTGGTCAGCATCAAAGGCGGATTTCTGCCAGCAACATTCTAACCTTCGTCCTAGTCGCCACATCTCCCTCAAAGTCCCATCAAACCATGGAGATCGATGGCAAAGGAGAGAGGATAAACTCGGACAGGAGCAATGACATCCAGGGCTTCTGAAATGGCCAAATTATAAGCCTTCATGAAAGCCTCTGGGTCATTGTTTGCCACTGAGAGGGATGAGAGGTCAAGCACCACCGCTAGGCCTTGAGAACTTATGTCTCTTAAAGGACGGTACCTGACCATCTCCATAGGGGTAGACCTACAAAGGGGGGTGCTAAAACTAAACCCCACAGTGAAATGATTGGACCATCCAACTGGTTCCACTTCCACCCCCAAGTCAGAGGCTTTGATTCCTAGAAGGAAGACTAAGTCAAGAGACTGACCGTGTTTATGAGTAGCAGTAGTAGCTATCTGTGTAAGGCCCAGTGATGTCATCAACTGGAGGAAGTGCTGACCAAATTGCGAGAGTAAATCATTGACCCAGGTGTTGAAGTCACCCAGGACCATCAGCCTAGGTGACTCGAGCACCATGTAGACAATGAAGTCTGCAACTTTCTGAAGGAAACACTTCTCATTCCCGGGGTGAAAGATAGATGAGGGCGATCCGACAACCTGCACCTGCTACTATGGTAAACTCAAATGACTCAGTCTCCTCAACTGGTACACGCGTGAGGTTAACTTTGGTCTTGAAACAGACTGCAACCCCCCCCCCTTGCTATCCAATCTTAGGTGATGTATTGCTGAGTACCCGGCCGAAATTCCAGCCCCCAAAATGGGGCCTGAGTTCTCATCCAGCCAGATCTCAGTGATGCAAGCTAGATCCACTATCTCAACAAGATCTGCAATAATAGCAGTCTTGTTTTTAATGGACCAAACATTGCATAACACTGCCTGAGTTGGATGAATCTCTCATGCCACCTGGACCATCTGCCTACCACAATTGGTAGTGCCCTTGGGTATGGAAACCAGACATGGCGAACCACGTTCTAGGTTCCATTTTGCCCCAGGGCATCTTCTGGATCTTATCACCCCGATATGGTGGCCCCTCTCATTCACCCTCCACTGTTCACACCTCCCCACTCCCCTCCTTCCCCAATACACAATACCCAGTGTTAGACAGCATTGGTAAGTTGTGAACTGAGGTGGGGGGAAGGGGCAGAGGGTGCAGAGAGTGGAAGGTGAATAGCGCATGACCATAGGGGCAGGCTTCCAACACATTCTCATAAGGTACTTGTCCAAGTCATTGCCTCATAATGATCCACTCTTCAAATGTAGAGACGAATGTCTCAACATACAGTATGTAGCCAACAGTAACTGTTGTAGCTTTTTTTATGTAGTGCCTGGGGGCCCTCCATGAAGAAAAGAGATCACATCTGACCTTGTTTACTCTGAGGAGGGGTTGTGCCTTAAAGATCATGTGCAACAGTTTTTACATATTTTTTTATAAAAGCTTGAAAAGCTGAAATTCAAGTCCACGTGTCATGATTAGTGTTTCCTGAAAATTTCATGTTGTTTGATTCTGTGGTTTCCTTTAAATCAGCATCTGTTAACTTGCTCTACAGTGGCTGAAAACAGTGGAGTTATTTCTGTTCTCTCAGTCAAACTTAGAGTGGGATAGCATCATTTTGGAGTAGTTTGCTCTTTCAGATTCCCAATCAGATCAGTCGTTTGTAGAGTTAATGATTTGCTGAGCTGTTCAAGTTTCTTACAATCCCAGTCTCTGGTTTGTGTTTAGATAGATCAGCATGAAATATATCATTATCGTCTCATAAAAAGGTGATGATATCAGTTTCAATACTGAACAGAAACAGTGGAAATCTTTCTCTATGTGAAATCAGCTTGTCTGTATCACAGCTTTCAGTTCTTTCTAATCAAAACTCTGATTTTGTTTCTAACTATATAACACAGTGTAATTTAATGAATATAAAGTAAATCTAAATTTTGTTCATTCACAGAAATAGTTTGTCTTAAAAATAGACTTCATAAATATATTCATATAATTTTTTTTTTTATGTCAGATTGACAAAAAGTACATGTGCTTGAAATACTGTAGCAGAGTGTGATAGGCAGCTGTCTGACCTCACAAATCTGTTCTTTGGTGGTTTCTGTGTAAAAATACATCATGTATGTGTATAACTAGAAACAATATATGGCATCCCGATGCCCCATTTCTCTGCCTCACAGTCAAGGTAGCTGCAGTCTACTACCGCCTGTCCCTGCCCCACAAGTCCCCTGCCTTCTGCTCCACAGTCAAGGCTGCTGCATCCTGCTGCCCCCTGTCTTCTCCCACATGGTCAGGGATTGTGCACCCTGCTGCCTCCATCCCTTGCCAAAAGAATCAGGACTGCTGCACCCAGCAGCTCCCTGCCCAAACAGTTGGGATTGCTGCACCTTGTTGCCCTCTCTCCCCCCCCACCCTCACAGTTAGGGAAGTCACACCTGTTGCCCCCTGTTCCTGTCATCACAGTCAGGGCTGTTGTGCTTCGCTAAGCCCTATAGTGCCAGGTTTCCTGCCTCCACAGTTGGGGCTGCTATACCATGCTGCCTTACCCACCTGAGGTGGGGCTTTTGCTATACCCTGTTACCCATTTCTATTGCCCCAAATGGGCAAGGCTGCTGCACCACTTGTACCCCATCTCGCAGTCAGGTCTACTGTACCTGGATGCCCCCTGTGTTCTGCACCACAGTCAAGACTTCTGCATCATGCTGTCCTCTATCCCATCACCAGAGACAGGGCTGCTGCATCCTGCTTCTTTCTACACAGTTGGAGTTGCTATGGCCTGCTGTACTCTAGAGCCCCATTCCTCTGCATTTTTGGCTGCTGCACCATGGTGCCACTTGCCACAAGATTCAGGGCATTTGCTGCACCCTGTTGCATGCCTCCACAGTTGAGGCAGTTACACCCTGCTGTCCCCCTGCCAAAAGAGTCAGATCCTTTTCTACACCCTGCTGCCCACATCCCTTTGTCCCAAGCAGGCATGGCTGCTGCACCCTGTCCCACAGTTAGGGCTGCTGTATCCTGATGCCACCCCTATCTCCTACCCAAACATTCAAGGCTGCTACACCCTGCTGCCCTCTGTCCCCACCCCCACAGTCAGGCCACAGCAACCTGTTGCCCCTTGTTCCTATCTCCACAGTCAGGGCTGCTGTGCTGCGCTGTGTTACACCCTAGAGTCTCATGCCACCTGCATCCACAGTTGGGGCTGCTGAACCTCGCTGTGCACTTCCATTGCCCCAAATGGATTGGACTACTGCACAATGTACACCCTGTGCCACTGTCAGGGCTGTTGTACCCTGATGCCCACCGGTGTCCTACCCCACAGTCAAGTCTTCTACACCATGCTGTCCTTTGTCCCCTGCCACCAATGTGCCATGCTGCACCAACAAGCCCCTTGCCTCCATAGGCAGGGGACAGGGTGCAGAAAATGCCCTTACTCTTGTGCTGCACCCTTCCCAAAGTTGGGGTTGCTGCACCCTGCTACCCTGTCTCTCTCACCATCACAGTAAGGGACACTGCACATATCGCCCCCTGCTCCTGTCTCAGCAGGGTGTAGCAAAGGATCTGACTCTGGTGGCAGGGGGACAGCAGAATGCAACTGCCTCAACTGTGAAGGCATGTGACAGAGTGCAGAAAATGCCCAGAATCTTGTGGCAAGTGGCAGCATGGTGCAGCAGCCCTAACTGCAGAGGCATGGAGCTCTAGGACACAGCAGGCCACAGCAACCCCCAACTGTGTAGAAAGGAGTAAGGTGCAGCAGCCCTATCTGTGGTGACAGGGGATAGAATACAGCATGGTGCAGAAACCTTGATGGTGGTGTAGGACACATGTGGCATCAGGGTATAGCAGCCCCGACTGTGAGATGGCATACACATGGTGCAGCAGCCCTGACCATTTGGGGCAGTAGAAGTGGGTAGCAGTGTACATCAAAAGCCCCTTCTCTGGTGGCTAGGACAGTGTGGTGTAGCAGCCCCAGCTGTAGAGGCAGGGAACCCGCACCCTAGGGCTTAGCACAGTACAGCAGCCCTGACTGTAGAGGCAGGAATAGGGGGAAAAAGGTGTAGCATCCCTAAATGTGTGGTTGGGGGAAAGAGGGCAGCAGGCTGCAGCAAACCAATTGTTTGGGCAGCGTGGGCAGCAGGGTGCAAAAGTTCTGACAGTACATGCTCTTGAAATACTGTAGCAGAGTGTGACAAGCACCTGTTTGTCAATCAGACGTGAGAAAAAAAATTCTTACATAAATGTATTTATGAAGGCTACATCAAAGACAAACTGTTTCCGTGAATGAAGAACAGAGCTGTGATGCAGACAAACTGATTTCTCACAGAAAAATATTTCTACTACTTCAGTTCAGCATGGAAACTGAAATGATTAGCTTTTTAAAGGAAGAAAATAATATATTTTAAGCTGATCTATCTAAACACAAACCAGAGACTGGGTTTGTAAGTAACCTGGAGAGCTCAGTAAACCATAAACTATACAGAGTGCTGCTCTGATTGGGAATCTGAAACAGCAAGCTACTCCAAGATGATGTAATCGCTCTCCAAGCTTGACTGAGAGGACAAAAATAACTCCACTGTTTCCAGCCACTGTAGAGCTAGTTAACAAATGCTGATTTAAAGAAAACCACAAAACCAAACAGCATGAATTTTTTAGGAAATTCTAATCATGTCACAAGAACTTGAATTTCAGCTTTTTTAAGATTTTATTACAAATATGTAAAAACCATTGCACATGATCTTTAAGATTGACAATCCCTAGGAAGACCCCACCACTGATTCATCAAGTCTCTGGACACCCAAGACCCTATTTTTTTGCTGTTGCTGTTTGGGGGGGGTGGTAGTGGGGATGGGTTGGGGAGTTAGGGTTGAAAACCCTAACACTCCATTTCCCTACTGTTGTGGCATTAAGTTGAACCCTAACTGGTACATTAACACAGTTTTTCTTGCAAAGAATATATAGAGATTCTAGTAAAACTGCTTTTTTAAATCTCTTTATTTGTAGAGTAGAGACAAGTACATACAGAGTAGTAAAATACAATTTCTTAATAAAAATAGTCAATACATATATGTTATGATGGCATACAAGTGGTGAGGAATGGCAGGTCCTCCATGACCCAACATCAGTACATTTTCACTGATAGAGTTTGAAAGTGAAAGCAGGTACAATTACCTGTAGCACAATTCATTAACCCAATCCCAGTAGACATATCTACTCCCATTCTTGGTGTTGATACTGAATAATCAGAACAGGATAAGTTTCCCTTACAGGGATCCCCATACCGTACCCTAGCCCACTGTCTACACCCTGGTTAGAAGTTCAGGAACCACCCTTTTACTTAAAGTACAGTAAAACTGCTTTTTAATTGTATTAGCAATACATTGCTTTTAGTGGTGACATAGCCAACATATCTCAAGCACATTATATTGATAGTATTTTTTGTTATAAACAGAGTATATCAATACTTTTTTTAAATCAATACATACAATTATATTACAATTTTAAAAAATAAAATTGTTTTAACTTATCCATATTTTGGCAGTACTGCACACAATTTAATTAGAAACTGTGTAGTTTGCAACTTAATTTTCATTTATCTTATGCCCTAATCAAGCTGTGAACATGTGAGTCTCCCTTCTTGCAATCCCTACTTTTTTTTTCTTCACAGGCTTTGCCTGCAAATCCTAAGAAGACAATAAGAGGGGGTTGAAAATGAATTGGTTGACTGATGGCAATTTATCTTCAAGAAGCAAGCTTTGAGCTAGCAAAAAATAAAAATACATTCCATTCAGAAAAATATTTGCTATTTGTGAGAGATCCCAAGCTTTGAAGATACATAATTGCCTCAAAATTGGAAACCTTAGGTACAAGTGGCCTTTGTATAGAATTAAAGCAAAAAAAACATATTTGTGCCCTTATACATTAAAAGAAACTAAAGATATTAAAGATCATTTTATGATGCTCATGGTAAAACAATGATCCTCACAACTATCTTAGGGAGACTGTCCTGCCAGATGAGATTGTAAGTTCCCTTTTCAATAAAACAAATCCTCTGTTCCTAACAGAGTGGCTATTTTATCAAAAAAAGCAATGAAAATAAGAGAAAGGAAAATATTTCCTATATCCTGTTGATATATTAATTATATCCTGTTGAACTGACAAGATCTGTGTGTACAGTCCTGTAACATATGTATAGTTTTAGTGCCATGCAAGCTATCTTTGCTCTGCGCAGACTGAGAGGCATTCCTAAGTTCTGGAGTTATCATATAACATGCTATATTGGAAGTCTTAGTTTGCATGGAATAAAGCAGTTACCATGCCGGTGCTTATGCATATTTGAATGTGTGCATGCAAACGAGATGCAGAGTCGCACATACAGTGTGCAGAACCATAGAGGAAGCCATTTAAATGTGCTAACAGGCTGTTTCTGCAGTATAAGTTGCCACCATTACAAATAAATGTTTTAGTAGCATACAAACAGTGCAGACAATAGGAAAAGCATAACTGCTGCCCTAATAAACAAGTCCTGCTTCAATGGACATCATAGGGTATGAAGGCAGGTCAGAGGAGTAGCTCCTTGCAGTTGTAACCTTGAAGAGAGCACAACTTTTGAGGAGATATACAAGACAGCAGGAGACCAGAGTTTGAAGGTGGTCATCTATAATGGTCCATGATCAGGCAAAGAACAATATTCCTCCTGGCCTCTCTGCAGAACATCAGTCAGCAGATCTAGTAGTGCCAAACACAATCTGATTTCTCCCACCCCATCAACATTTGTGTCTGGATTGATCTTTAGTACTGCACAGACCACAGAACCCCATCCTCTGTGAAGAGCAAACTCACTGGATAATGAGATTATAGAAGCAAATAATGAAACGATAAACAGTACTGTGCATGTTGAGTGGTGGTCAGGTGCATATTAGGTTCCAATGTATACTTTAGTCATGCTTTATTATCAGCTTAGTGCCTCACAAATTTGCCCACCTAGCCTGCACCGCCAATCCCTGTCTGGTGGTTTCTGTGAGGGGGCAGCAGTGTGTTTTGTGCTCCCACACTAGTTTATCTCTTGCTTGGTATTGCTCTCACAAGAGGTATATTGGAAGACTGTATGCACAGCTCTGATCTTTTATACAATGTTTCCAAAATATGCTAGTATGTGCATCATGCAAAGTAACATGGGTTCACTGCTCTTTGTGCCACAGAAAATACTGCACATAGTGTTTTATCTTTTTGAAATCACTGTAAATAAAATGATTTCAAAGTTTCTTAATATTATACAACCAGCTGACTCTCTACATAACGGAGGTATTTTTTTTAACTTTGAATAACTGTATATAAATAGCAATGCTATGAATCATTAATCCTGACATTTTTAAATATCCTGTTTTGATCTGAACTGTTTAAAGTGCAAGCTTTGTCAGACAAATCAATATTTTTGAACCTTTTTTAACTACACTCCTGCTTTTGCACAGAATTGTGTAGTTTCAGTACATTAGATGCAAGTTTTGAAAGATGATAACAATGGATATTCCACGAACATGGCCAGCCTTATGGTCTGTGGCACCCACAGGCAAACTTGCAAATGGAGCCCCTCACCATTTTTTAAATCTCTATCCCACCACCCCAGAAAATGGCATTCATAATGGCAGTTAACAATATTATAACTCTTTTAATTAAGTTTTGTCCCAATGTATGTAGTGGTATTAACCAGGAATGCTGTTGCCTGCTAGAAAGATAGGTGACAGACTAAAAGACTGGAAATGGGCAGGAAATTAATGCTCTGGCTGGGCTGGCCTATTTGGAATTCCTTAGGAGTTTCTTTGTATTACAATCAATCAATCAAAATCTTTATTTATTCAGGGGGTCATCATTGAGCAAGGCTCATTTGCAAGATGGACCTGGGGATAACAGGGTCAGGTACACAAGGAAATACATTACATATGAAAATACAAGTACACACATACACAATTATACGTACACTATATACAATTTACATTTGAGAACAAAGGCAACAATGAAGACATAAGGTAGAAAACCTGGCTGACATAATACAAGAGAACCATATACAGGGTCAGGTACACAATGAAATACATTACATATGAAAATATAAGTACACACATACACAATTATATATACACTATATACAATTTACATTTGAAAACAAAGGCAACAATGAAGACATACGGTGGAATACCTGGCTGATATAATACAAGAGAACCATATACAGTAGTGAGGCAATAAGTTGTGGTCCAAACACATGATAGTAAGTTGCAGGGAACCATTTATGGGTGGCAGCACCCAAATGCAGTTATAGTTCTGGCTCTTAAACTTGGGAATAAATTTAGAAGCTGTCGGATGGTACAGTGGCGAGCAGGGATGGGAAGAGCCAGATTGGGGGGGGTCAGGACCCAATAAAGTGTAATTTGTTAGGGGGGGTCAGGACCCAATAAAGTGTAATTTGTTAGGGGGGGTCAGGACCCAATAAAGTGTAATTTGTTGGGGGTCAGGACCCAATAAAGTGTAATTTGTTAGGGGGGGTCAGGACCCAATAAAGTGTAATTTGTTAGGGGGGTCAGGACCCAATAAAGTGTAATTTGTTAGGGGGGGTCAGGACCCAATAAAGTATAATTTGTTAGGGGGGGTCAGGACCCAATAAAGTGTAATTTGTTAGGGGGGGTCAGGACCCAATAAAGTGTAATTTGTTAGGATTCCAAGGTCACTTTTCAGGAGTCAGGGTAGGGAGGTAGGAAAATGGTAGAAGAGCTAGGATGAGGATTGGGTTGCCAAGGAGGGCTGAGATGAGTACTAGGTACTTTAAGCGGTCAGAGTATAACAAAGGGCCATGAATACGTATAAGCGGACAGAGGGAGGAAAAGAGTGAGATTACGGAGTGTTGGAGGTTAGAAATTGATAGGATAGAGGAACTTAAATTGGGATTAAGGAAAGCATTTGCAGGGTTCCTTAATGAGATGAGAGTAATCAATCAATCAATCAATATCTTTATTTATCCAGGTGGGCATAATTGAGTAAGCTCATTTACAAGGTGGACCTGTGGTCCTACAGTAATAATACAGAAAAACAAGTTACAATAGTACAAACAGCAAAAATAGCTGCTATTATAGTAAAAATGCACATTTACAGGTAATATACATTGAACATAGAACTACAAGGAGTCGTGGATAATGAACTTGTGCTGCATCCAAGCCCAAAAACTGTGCATTTTGTAGTGGGACATGTTAGGGAGAGGGTAGGCATACCAGATAGAAGATATCAAGTGCATAATGTAGGGAGAGGTGGGGAATAGGGGCACAAGAGAAGAGGACCCAATTGTTAGAGCAGAGTGAGGGATTAGGAGGGTGGAGGACTGTATGAAAGGAGATGAAGCGATTTTTGCCCCAAAATGCTGTGACATATAGAGGAGAAAAGCTGCCATTGTACTAAGTGCAAGAGGAGGAATATAGTAGATGGGGTATAACTGGGAGGGTCCTGGAGGTTGGGGCAGAGGGAGGTGTTGGATGGATGAGGGACCGAATATTTTTGGGGGCGAAAGATGATAATTATCCCCAAGTGTGGTAACATGTGCTAGAATCAGGCTGCAGTTGTTCAGAGCATCAAAGAATAAGATACGGAAGTTCGGCAGTAAATCCTGTGGATCTGTTGGTGGGCATGCTAGAGGCAGAGGCACACATTTCAGCTGGGGGGCCATCATTTGTGGGCTGTCGTTTGAGGGATGGCGGTTCGTCAGTGTCTAGAAAAGCAGTTGCAAATTTCCTTAATGCCATCACGGTAAACCTTTTTGAACAAACTGGGTTTTTCAGCTTAAGCATTTTTTGGGTTTTATTCCATATTGATAGGAGTGCAAATGCAAAGGCAGCTCTCCTGACTCGTGTGAGTGCCCTGGGTATATTTAGCAGGAGCTGTGAGCAGCTTCTAAGGGAATAATTCCTGGGCACAATTGGAGACAGACAGTCGACGATGCATTGAGGGAGTTTGCCACTGAGCGCTCTAAGTGTCCAGAGTGCTGCATTAAAGTTGCGCCTGTAGTGAAGTGAGGTCCAGCCCGTGGCAGCATATAGTGTGCAATGATGGGTAGAGAAGGGGAGGTCAGTGATGAAGCGTATAGCTCTGTGGTAGAGTGTATCCAGTTTTCCAAGATAGGAAGCCACACAGCTACTGTGTATGAAGTCTGTGTAGTCAACTAAGAACAGGATGTGGCTTGGACTAGTCGTTCTTTGCATCTGCAGTAAGAAGTCTTCTTATCCTGTAAAAAAGGCCAAGTCTTTGCCTTAATTTTTTCAGCAAGTCTTCTAGGTGGTCAGTGAAGGAGAGGTTACAGTCAATCCAGACCCCAAGATATCTGAATTTCGGAACGTACTCTAAGCACTCTCCCAGCATCATGGTTATTGGGGGAGGGAGTCAGTAGCACTTGTGTAGTTTGTGGGGAAAAATAACATGGCTTTAGTTTTCTTAGCATTTAATAGCAGTTTTTTATTGATTAGTTGGAGTTGCAGGAGGTTGAAATCTTTTTGTAGGTCAGTACAAGCTTCTTTTGGTGTGGGACGACTCAGGTACAGCATTGTGTCATCTGTGAATAAGTGAATACTTGCATCCTTGATTCCCTCATCAATGTTGTTGATATACACTGCAAAGAAAGGTGACCTAATATGGATCCCTGAGGGACACCTCTTTGTAAGAGTTTTAGGGCAGATAGTTCACCATCCACTTTCACCTGCTGGTATCTGTCTGTCAGATATTCAGAGAACCAGTTTAGAAGTAGCATCCGATCCTAGTAATTTTAGTGAGTCGAGGAGCAGGTCGGGTCGACTGTGTTGAATGCTTTGCTGAGGTCAAGAAACACAGCACATACTGACTCTTTATGCTCTAACTCCAGTTGCCAGTCATTGTTTACTTAGCTAATGCCAAGACTGTACTGTGGTTGGCTCTGAAACTGGATTGAAGTGGGTTTATTAATTTCTCTCTGTTGATGAAGGATCTTAGTTGGCCATTTACTATTTTTTCCAGTAGCTTTGAAAGTGTGGGTAGGAGAGAAATTGTGTTTTGAAGGTAGAGTCACTGACCAGAGTACTCAGCTTCAATGTTTTCTGAAGTTTGTTCCAGAGACAAGGCAACACAGTATTTATAGCCGCTTTACCAAAGCGAGAATTGACTCTGGGAACTCTCAGTGAGATGGATGTAAGGCTTCTCAGGACATACTTGCCTATTTGGTTTAAAGGATGGCAGTCAGCAATGTATTGTGGAAGTTTTTTTGAGATTCGTCTCAGTGTCCATAGGGCAGCATTTCTGTTCCGTCTATAGTGGAGGGATGACCAGCCCACAGCTGTATATAGGGAGCAGTGGGGGGTAGAAAAGGAGAGACCTGAGATAAATCTCAGAGCTCTATGGTACAACATGTCCAGTTTTATGAGATAAGAGGCAAGACATTGACTGTACAGAAAATCTGCATAGTCTATTAAAGAGAGGAACGTTGTTTGGACCAGATGTACTTTAGCATCACTTGTTAGAAAGCTGCTGATCCTAAAGAAAAGACCCAATCTTTGTCATAGCTTTTTAGAAGCTCCTCTGCATGGCCTATGTAGATAGCCTGTGATCCAGCCACACTCCCAGACATTTGAATTTATTGACGAATTCAAATTTTTCACAGAGAATTGTAGAAATGTGCGGTATTAAGCCTGCATTAGCCAGGTTCACTGTATGTACCAGTGGAGAGAAAAGCATGGCTTTGGTTTTCTTAGCATTAAGTAAAAGCTTTGTGTCTAGGAGCTGGTTTTGTAATAAGTTAAATTCGGGCTTGCAGGTCACCGCATGCAGCTTCTGGGGTTGGGTGGCTTAAGTAGAGTACTGTATCATCTGTGAACAGATTGATGCTGGCTCTGGATATGCAGTCATCAATATTGTTGATGTAGATGGCAAACAATAATGGACTTAGTATAGATCCCTGGGGTACCCTTCTCAGCAGAGGTTTGAGGGTTGAGAATTCGCGCCTTCAGCCTTCACCTGCTGGAGGCGGTCAGAAAGAAGCTACTAAACCACTGCAGGGACAGTGAGTCCAACCCTATTGCACGCAGAGAGGAGAAAAGCAGTCTATGGTCGACAGTGTTGAAAGCCTTACTTAAATCTAGTCTTAAATCACAGTACTGTATCATAAAGTATTGTGGTACAAAGAAACTCCAATGTGCTTCCAAACAAGCCAGCCCAGCCAGAGCACTTATTCTTGTAGTCTGAGTCCCTGAGTTCTTTTTAGCAGGCAATGACATACAGTACAATAAACTGCTGACTAAGAAAAATGAAGCAAGTGGGCACCATGTGCAGGTGTGAAAGGAACGGATGGTTTTGCACACAAATCCACCTATTGCTGTAGCTTGAATCAAAAGATACGCTCATCTTCAGCAGTGATATCGGCAGCACCAATAGCTAGTACAGGAAGACAATAATTTCAGAGCGTCTCTTTCCATTTGCACTCGTAATACACACAGTCGGTGGCTGGCTGTGGAGGTGAGAGGTGGGTTGTGCCAGTCGCTGGCTGGGGAAGGATGGGGGGGTTCTGGGTGGGCAGGCACGACTGGGTGGGGTGTGGGGGCCACTAGACTACCAGGGAATTGGACATCCTTATTTATTTTATTATGATGGAGGGGGGCTACTAGACTACCAGGGATATGAACAGTAATTATCATTTAATACAGATCGGGGGGGCACTAGACTACCAGGGACATAAAAAATCAATATTTATCAAATTCACATTGGGGGGACCACTAGACTACCAGGCAATTGCAGATGGTAATATATTTTATTATGATGGGGGGGGGCCCACTAGACTACCAGGGATGTGAATTACAATTATTATTTTATGCAGATTGAAGGGGCCATTAGACCACCAGGGATCTAACAAAAACTATTTAGGACATAGACTTTGGGGGGCTACTAGAGGACGTTATCTATTTTATAATGATGGGGAGTCCTAGACTACCGGGGATATTTAAAAGATGATTTTTTTTATTCAGATGGGGCAGAACGAAGCTCCTGAGCAAAACTCAGCCTCATTTAACTTGGTAGGGCACCTCTGGGCTGAGAAAATGCATTTTTAAATCTGGCCATCTTGTCCTTCGCTCTTTCTTCACGAGCAAGCAATTTCTTTGATTGCGACCCTTCAAATTCTTTGATTGTGAGATTCTTTTATTACGATCGTGCATCACAAGCAAGGGACAAGATGGCCAGATAAAAAAAAAAACAATTTTCTCAGCTCAGGGGTGTCCTAGGAAGACAAATGAGGGTGGGCTTTACTCAGGGGGCTTCATTCTGTCATACCACAGTGGTGGTTTACCACAATTCTTTCAAATTTTTAATTTACAAAAGTGTTTATTCTTTGTTCATGAGCCTGCAAATTCTTTGATCGCGAGCCTGCAAATTCTTTGATCGTGAGACTCTTTGATCGCCATCTTTGATCGTGAGGGCAGGACAAGATGGCCATATTTTTTATAATGGAATATATAGGGAAATTTTACTAATGTTTAACATTGAATATCATGGAAATGGTTTGGTCTTTTTACTTGAAATTTGGAGTGTGTTTATGGCATGTCCTGTGCATTTAAAATATAGTGATTACATGTCAGGAAAGTAATTTGTGCCGGAGATATGGTGTGACGCAGTTTACATACTGCGGACAGCATTTTGCTTGTGGTGGTGCCTTGAAATTAATAGGATACCTAGCCTTAGTGTCATGGATGTAATTTCCAGTTGGTGTGTGTGTTAAATGTCCACAGGTGTGGAACTGTGCCAGTCTGATGAATGAAAATTTCAAACTGTGACATGTTATATCTCGGAGATGGTTTGGTCTTTTCACTTGATATTTAGAGAGTGTTGATGGGATGTCCTGTAGATGTGAATTGCGGTATTTACATGTCAGACAATTTATTTTTTGTGGAGAGATTGCGTGGTGCAGATAATGTTTTGCAGATAATGTTTTCTATTGTTCTACTACATTATTTGTTTAGTGGCTGGTTGTGCTGTTGTCACTGTACTTTTTAGTCATCAGCTATGTATCGATATGGACTTAATAAATGTATCAGTTAGGTTTATTCTACAGTGAAAAAGTGAGGTTCGACATTAGGTTCACCCCTTGCACTCATTTCCACCCTTGCCTCATCAACAGGCATCGGGCTGTGTGTTATTCTAACTCTCACCCCATATCCCTACACTACACCACCTCAGCTTGCTTACATATGGGATAGGGGTGAGAGTTAGGCCGATGACTCCATTGCACAGCCCAATGCCTGTTGGTGAGGCCAGGGTGGGGTGGGGGTGCAAGGGTGGAACCCTAATGTTGAATTTCTTCACTTTTTTTCACTGTAGAATAACCCTAACTGATGCATTAATTAAGTTTTTTTGCATAGAATATATATATATATTATACCTTGCCATTATAGTTAGGGTTGCACAGCCATGTCTGTGTTAAACCTCAAAGTTTGCACTTTAATAACATTGCAACTGCTTGTTCAATTTAACTGAAATTTGGCATGTGGAACCTCCTACCATAGTTCTCTGGATCCAGAAAGCTTTGTTCAGTTTGAATGTACGGTTGTGGAACTGTAGCATGCTCAAAAAGTGAAAAATCACACTTGTTGCAAAATCTTTGGTAAGCCATAATGGACTGAAGAATGCATTTCAGTGGCTTCAAATTTGTTGGTCTACATGCGGCCTGGGATGAACTGGTGAAAAAACACTGCTCCATTCAAAAGTTATTACATTTTTTCATGTCCCATTACAGCCTATGGAAAAATTTATATGTGCGCTGTGAAAACTTTCATGATCACATTTTTGTTGTCAAGCTTTCCAAAATTGTTGTTGTGCTGCCACCATCTTGTTTTTCAGTTAGCGACAGAGAAAAAACACAGTAATTCAAAAAGTAATGCAGTTTGGTAAACACCAAGAGTTGCGTCTACCTAATCAGGCCCTGAGGAACACGACCCTGGCTTTAGCTTTTCTCTATCTTCTCTGCAAATATGTTTTTCAAGCTTTTGCTGTATTTTGATCTCAGCAGCATTTTTTGTTGCAGTGCAGACATTCAAGCTTAGGAACAATAGTAGCCACAGCAACATTTTTGTGTGCATGATAGCATTCCCATTACAGAGCAAGGAGTGTCACGATAACATTAAAGTCATTGCTGTAACACTGCACAAACACATTTTGCTATGTGTTCTTTTCTTTGTCACTGCATTGTGGCAATGTGGATTGTGCTATTGTCCTGAAATTTTCAAGGTGGCCAGCCCTAATCCAACAGATGTGCCTTGTGGTGGTTTGGTACAAAAACATTGAACAAAAAACTTCATTAATGCATCAGTTAGGATTATTTTACAGTGAAAGAAGTGAAGAAATTCGACATTAGGGTTCCCACTGTGCCACCTCAGCTTGCTTACATATGGGATGGGGTGACAGTTAGGACCAATGACACCATCACACAGCCCGATGCCTGTTGGTGAGGCCAGGGTGGGGATGGGGTGCAAGGCGTGGGAACCCTAATGTCGAATTTCCTCACTTTTTTCACTGTAGAATAACCCTAACTGATGCATTAATTAAGTTTTTTGCATAGGATATATATATATATATATATATATATATATATATATATACACATTATACCTTGCCACTATAGTAAGGGTTGCACAGCCACTTCTGTGTTAAACCTCAAAGTTTGCACTTTAATAACTTTGCAACTGCTTGTTCAATTTAACTGAAATTTGGCATGTGGAGCCTCCTACCATAGTTCCCCGGATCCAGAACATTTTGTTCAGGTTAGATGTACGGTTGTGGAACCGTAGCATGCTCAAAAAGTGAAAAATCACACTTGTTGCAAATTCTTCGGTAAGCCATAATGGACTGAAGAATGCATTTCAGTGGCTTCAGATTTGTTGGTCTACTTGTGGCCTGGCATGAACTGGTGAAAAACCATTGCTCCATTCAAAAATTATTACATTTTTTTCATGTCCCATTACAGCCTATTGAAAAATTTATATGTGAGCTGTGAAAACTTTCATGATCACATTTTTGTTGTCGAGCTTCCCAAAATTATTGTTGTGCTGCCACCATCTTGCTTTTCAGTCAGCAACAGAGAAAAAAACACAGTAATTCAAAAAATAATGCAGTTTGGTAAACACCAAGAGTTGTGTCTACCTAATCGGGCCCTGAGGAACATGACCCTGGCTTTAGCTTTTCTCTAGCTTCTCTGCAAATATGTTTTTCAAGCTTTTGCTGTATTTTTATCTCAGCAACATTTTTTGTTGCAGTGCAGACATTCAAGCTTAGGAACAATAGTAGCCACAGCAACATTTTTGTGTGCATGATAGCATTCCCATTACAGAGCAAGGAGTGTCACAATAACATTAAAGTCATTGCTGTAACACTGCACAAACACATTTTGCTATGTATTCTTTTCTTTGTCACTTCATTGTGGCAAGGTGGATTGTGCTATTGTCCTGAAATTTTCAAGGTTGCCAGCCCTAATCCAACAGATGTGTCTTGTGGTGGTTTGGTACAAAAACATTCAACAGGCCCATAGTTACAGCATTCCAAAGTTCAGAAATTTTCCCATAAGATAACATTGTGGTGCCCATCACTCATTTCAGTGCCCGTATCTCAAAAACGGTTCAAGATACTGATTTTTCATCACAAAAAGTCTTAGTCCCCCTGCGGATTAAGTGCAGAAGTAAATTGGAAAGCCATGAATACCATGAAATGTGAATTTTTTTTCTACCATGTACACTTACTGAGATATTTGGGAATTAGCATTCCAATTGGTCATTTCCACGTCCATGGGGCACTATTACGTGCACAGAGTTAGCACTCACAGTACTTTTCAGTGCCCATATCTCACAAATGATGCAAGATACAGATTCAGTCGACTTATTCTGTGAGAACTACTCACTGTTATGATTACAACGACACTTGAATTTTCTTCCTACAGTAGTAGCCACAGACAGTGCCAGCTATTTCCCGAAATTTCTGTGATATTTCCAGAAATATCTGATGCTTTTTGCATTTAAACAGTAGGGGCAGCAGAGAAAAACTCTTCAGAAATTTTGTGAAATATCTGGAAATAGCTGGCAATGTCTGTGGCTACCATTGTAGCTGCTACATTTCCCAAGATATTGGCAAATTAGTGTTACAAGGGTTCCTTGCCTCATAGGGCTGCTGTATGGCTCCATACTTATGTGTGAGTAGGTGCACCAGGCCCAGAGGGCCCACTCCCACAGACACATATCATTATGCAAACATGGGCAGCTTGCTGAGAGTGTGGGACTGGAAGGGCCCCACGCTCTCACCAACACATGCCATTTACTACTTATATTAAACTTTTCCAAAAAGAAAGGAAATTCTTTGCAAAAAACTTTATTAATGCATTGGTTAGGGTTGTTTCCACAGTGACAAAAGTGTAGAAATTCAATCTTAGGGTTACTACCCCACCACCCCACCACCCCATCCCCATGTCCCCTCCTCAAAACCCTAACTCCGCATTCCCCCAACCCCATCCCCCCACACACTCACACACATGCAAGACATATGCAAGATTGTAAGACACTATACCACTCTGGCACATCTGTAAGCACAATAGTAACAACACTGTACTGATTTCATATAACACTATTTAATGAAAACACAAATACAGTATAATCGACTCTATACTGCCAACACAGTATGATGGCACATTACTGCTGGCATATCTCCTTCATACAATGACACTTACTCTGTACATATTTTCAAAATATTGATTTATATGTATCATAATTCAACAATTGAGTCACTGCAAGTATCGCTGCTACCACAAAGGCATGTGCTAGCAGGAGAGATAGAGCTGACACATACACAGTAGTTTGGAGATACTGCTCAGGTGGGAAACTACAACCATCACATGTTATACTGCTGCATTACCTGGAAATACTCATTAACAGTATGTTATGGTTACCTTTGCATGTTATAACAGTTGCTTTTACATCTTACTTGTAAACTATACTATACTACAAGCACATTACTTTTATTATTACCATTGTTTGTTATTAGGACTGACTCACTATATCAGAATAAAAAATGCAAACATACAATGACTATTCCTAGGCTCACACAATCTGTCATTTCTAATACCCTATGTGTGGATAAGATACTACCACTATAGTTTGGGTTGAGTACCCCATTTAAGGTTAAATCTGAAATTTGCAGCTTAATAAATTTGCCAATGTATAACAGATTTGCCTGAAATGTGGCAGGCACAGTCTGGTACCATAGATTTCTTCTCCTGCCAAGTTTCGTTATAGTCAGATGTACAGTTGCGGACCTACAGAGCATCGAAAAATGCATAAATTATGCATTTTTGTGCATTCTTTGCTCATGCCTACAGCCCACACGGTTTGCATGACCAGTCCAAAACCTTAAGGGAACATACAGCTTGGGTCCCCAATGTGTCTTTCAAAGATTTTGTGAAAAAATATTAAATGGTTCAAACGTTATTCAGAAAACAAGTTTCCCATTATAGTCAAAGGGAAAAGTTTAAAAAATATGCAAAGTGTTACAAATGCACTTTTTACTTTTGCAAATGACCCTTGTAGTGTCACAAATTGGCCATCTTGTTTTCAGTTGGTGGTCAGAGAAATGCTTGGCTTTTAAATTGGGACCCTCTAGGGAAACCAGGGTTTTATTTAACTCCAAAAATTGATTAGCGTTTTGCTCATAAAAGTGCTAAAACATTGTGAAAATGCATAGCACTTGCCTCACTGTGTTTAACAAATGTAACACTTCTAGAAAATCTATATAAATACTTTCTATACAGTTAGCATTGTCCCACGAAAAAAAACTGCTAATCAATTATTTAAAACCCTGGACACAATTCTTGTTGTGTTCACCTAGTTGAGACCTGAGGATGGTAGCCATGTCTTTTCTGGGGGGTAAAACACCCCAGAAATATGTTTTTTTAATTTTTGTAAAAAGCAGTGTTGCAAAGTACTTTCACATATGCAACACTTTCATGATTTCATTTGCGCAAGTGTCGTGAATTGCGAAAGTACTTTGCTACACTATGGCCAAAACAATAGTAATCTTTGCCACCCTGCTGCAAAAGAACGGTTTGGTCTTTTGGGCTGAAATTTGGAGGGAAGAAAGCCAAGATCCCACAGATGTGCTTTTGGTAGTTTAGTAGCAAAATGTTTGAGGGCTGAAAAGTTATGCCACTCTGAAGTTGACAATTTTTCCCATAGGATATCATTACGGCATTTGCCATGCCTTTCAGGGCCTTTATCTCGAAAATGGTTTGAGATACAGACTTTTCATCAGAAAAATACTTAGTCCCCCACTAGGGAGCTAAGCACAAAACTAGCCTGGAAAGTCATAGATAATATGAGATTTAATTTTTTTTTTCTATGTCATATGGTTCCTGAGATAAAGGGCATTTACAGTAGCATTCCAAGTGCTCATTTTCTGCTCTGAGGGCCATTATTATGCATACATTTCTTTGTATTCAGTGTGCTTCTGACTGCAACTTTTTGGGAAGAAAAGGGCGTGCATTTGGGTTACTGTTACCGTTAGCATTTCCGTTTGCATTTCCCTTACCATTTGCATTAGCGTTTCTGTTTACTTCACCATGTGCGCTACCCTTTGCGTTTGTCTTTGTGCTTGCGTTTGCATTACTGTTACTGTTTGCATTTCCATTACCATTTTTGTTAGCATTTACTTTTGCTTCACCGTGTACATTACCATTTGCATTTGCGTACGCACTTGTGTTTGCATTTCCATTTGCATTACTGTTTGTTTTGGCATCATTGTTGGTGTTACCATAACCATTTGCATTTCCAGTCACGTTACCATTACTGTTTGCATGTTCGTTATCATTTGCATTTGTGTTTGCATTTCTGTTACCATTTGCATTTTTGTTACCGTTTTCATTACCATTTGCATTTCTGTTGCCGTTAGTGTTTGCATTATCATTTGCGTTATCATTTCTGTTTGCATCACCATGTGCATTGCCGTTTGCACTTGCATTTGTGTTACCGTTAGCCTTACTATTTTCTTTTACCTCACTGTTGCCATCACCATTTGCGTTAACATTACCATTTGTGTTTTTGCGTTTGCGCAGTGCAGTGCAAAACATTATTTTTTTCTATTTTTCTGCACTGTCTTCTGTGACACATAGTACAGCAAGTGTGTAGTTGATTGATAGGAAACTTGCCATGTAGAAAGACCTTTGTTCAAGGAGCATGCCAGTTTTTGTTTAATGAAACAATGTTGTTCAGTTCCAGAGTTATTGCCATTTGGAGTTGGCCCCCTCATGGTTACAGATTTTTTAGCCACCAGGTCCACCATTTTAGCACATTTTCAGCAACGATTTCTGCCATTTTGTGGTGGAAGACTTCTTAAAGGTGCAGAAATGTAAAAATGTAATATCTCTGGAACAGTTTGGTCTTTTCACATAAAATTTGGAGGGTTTTGAGTGGATGTCCTGGGGATGTGAATAATGCTGCTTACATATTGGAAACATAATTCACTGCAGAGATACTGCATGATGCAGTTAATGTTTTGTTCATAGTGTTCTGCATGGTGCTACTGGCTTGAAATGTATAGTGTAGGTAGCCCTAGTGGTACAGAGGTGCCTTGCAGTGTTTTGGTGTGTAAAACATTAACAGGTGCAGAATTATGCCACTCTGACAAATGAAAATATGGTTCATTACGCTTCAATAATTTCTGAACTGTGTGTCCAATTTGCCTGGCATTTGGAATATATAGAGATTTATAATATATCTTTGACTGTGACAATTTCCAGGTCACTGGCACTTACGGTTTCTGAATTGTGCATGTTACGTTGTTTGCTCATGGTGCTGTGTGACCAATGAATGGATGTCCACACAATTCTGGACACACAGTGTGCTATGGTACATGTCTTCTTTTAACAATTTTTGGTTTCATTGGATATACGGGTCTTGTGTAGCGAAGTGGCAAAAATGTTCTTTTCGGCACTCCTGTGCAGTTTTCCTGGTGTGACGCTGTGCAACTGTTGAACAGATTCAGGTAACATTTCTTTCACATGTTGTGGTATGGTACATGTCTTCATTTACCAATTTTCATTTCAGTTGGTCATACAGGTTTTTGTGCAGCAAAGTGACAAAAAATTCACACGGTGGGAGCTCGGGGACCAAAGGACCATGCGCTCCCACCACCACATTCCATTCACTATTTATTGTATAGTGCACATTCTCAAAAAGAATGGAAATTCATGCCAAAAAGATCCATTTAATGCATCAGTTAGGGTTGTTCCACAGTGACAAAAGAGCCCAGCTCTCACCCCATTCCATGTGTAAACAGGTTGACATGCTACAGTAAAGGAGAATGGGAGAGTTAGGCCTCATGACCCCATGGCACACCCTGACATCTGTCGGTCTGTGGAGGATGGGGTGGGGTGGTGGGTGGGTTAGGGGCTCATCCCTAACTTGTCATTTCCCCACTTTTATCACTTTAACCCTAACTGTGCATTAAACTAAGTTTTTTGCCATGAATTTCCGTACTTTTTCAAAAAGTTTAATATAAGTAGTAAGTAGCATGTGCTGGTCCCACCAGGCTGCCCATTTGTGCATAATGATATGCATCTGTGGGAGTGCAGACCCTCTGGGCCCTGCGCTCCCACTTACACATAGCTACAGAGCCATACAGCAGCACTGTAAGACAAGGAACCATCATAACACTAATTTGCTGATATCTCATGAACCGTAGCAGCTGAAAAAAAATTCAAGTGTTGTTGTAATCATGACAGGGCATACTGCATGTAATAATGAAAAACCAAACCTGCATTTTGCATCATTTATGAGATATGACCACTGAAAAGCATAGGAAATGCACCATTGGAACCCTTGTGACACTAATTTGCCAAAGTCTCTGTAACCATGGCACATTGGAAAAAATTTCACTGCTGGTGTAATCTATGATTTCAAAACTTGTTTCTACAGCTTAGTTCACCTAAAGATGAACTAAGCTGTAGGTAGTGAAAAATCTGTATCTTGCTTTGTTGTCGAGATATGGGTGCCAAAAGGTGTCATGGGCATCGCAATGTTATCCTATGGGAAATGCCTCAACTTTGGAATGTCATAACTATGTAACTAATGCAATTTTTTACACCAGATCAGAATATGTCACATCTGTGGGACGCTCCCTTTGCACCCTGCAAATTTCAAGCCAAACGTCTTTACCGTTACTTTGCAGTGAGCTGGCAAAGTTTTACAAATCCTTGTTTGTGAGCTGTCAAAATCCCCATTCGTAAGCCTAATCCCCATTCGTGAGGTGACAGAAATCCCCGTTTGTGAGCCAATCCCTGTTTGTGAGATATAGCCATCTGGTCTTCCTCTCATGAATGGGGATTTTGCTAGTTCATGAATGGGGATTCCTGTTCATGAGACATGACCATCTGGTCACATTCTCATGAACAGGGATTGAAAATCCCCATTTGTGAGTCAAATCCCCATTCGTGAATTTTCAGAATCCCCGTTCATGAGAATATGGCCAGATGGCCCTCTCTCATGAACAGGGATCCCTGTTCATGAGCTAGCAAAATCCCCATTCATGAGCCAATCCCTCTTCATAAGATATAGCCATCTGGTCTTCCTCTCATGAACAGGGATTTTGGTAGCTCATGAATGGAGATCGGAAGCAAGTCACAAACAGGGATTTTTCAAATATAAAAACGTCTGTTTTTTGAATTATCTGATGGAAGCCAAACACATGGTTTTGTAGAGGGCATCACCCTGAGCAAAACCCATGCATTTGTTTTTTTCAAAATACATCTCTGTGGCAAGTTACAACATTTTGTTTTTGGCTAAAAGTGAAACAAGATGGTGGCTCATGAATGGGAATTTTTTTCTCACAAATGGGGATCCCCATTCGTGAGAAAAAAATCTCCATTTGTGAGCCCAATTCCTTGTTTGCAGCTGCGCATCTAACCAAAGACTGAACTGAGCATGCTCAGAACCTGACATTTTCAAAATTGAATAACTTTGGAGTAGAATAATATTTGTTCACCAAACTAATACTGGTATATTCCTTTTGGTAAGCTCATTCTACCCTGAAAATTTCAAGCTAAAATTCCAGACAGTGTGGGTGCAGGGCAATGAGGAAAATTCAGTAAAAATTGGCAAAATAAAAAGTATAAAACACACTTTTTTTCATGTATGCTGCACAATATCCGCACATCCAATTAAATCAAAACTTGGCAAGTCAAGAACTTTGCCCCTCAGAACAGCACATACCACATTTCATGTAAATTCATTGAACAGTTGCAAAGTTATAAAGGTGCAAAATTTGGGGTTTAACATTAAACTGCTCACTCAACCCTAACTATATATATATATATATATATATATATATATATATTAGAGGCAAAAAACTCCATTTAATGCATTAGTTAGGGTTGTTCCACAGCAACAAAAGTGAGGAAATTCACTGTTAGGGTTGAAAACCCTAACTCGATTCACCCCAGCACCACACACACACACACACACACACACACATGCAAGTATGGGAAGGACCAAGTCAACACAACCAATGACAGACATCCAGCAGCAGGTGACAGAAATAACAAACAATTGTCTAAATGTACTACGAGACATCCCCACCCACCTGACCAGGTACTGCATGCTCAGTGGAGATCAACATCAAAACTGAGGCCATGTACACCAAACGTACACATCCCTGATTGCAGCTGCACACAATGTACCACACTTAGTAGTTGCATGGCCTTACCTACCAATGCCCCACACCAGATGACACCATATGTGATGGGCCACCTGAGCAATAAAGTTGAGCAAAACCAAGGAATTGTACAGGTATAATATCTCTGATTATAACAAGGGTTTGAGAAATGCAGCTTTCTAATTGAATGTAAACATTGTAACAGCCTTATGTTTAGTTTTTATTAACATACATGTAGAGCCTAACCATATGATGAACATGCTTTAATGTTGTTTAAAAAAACAGTTTGATTATGATAGCAATAAGCCACTCCCAGGTATTATGTTAATGGTCAGTTTATCACTGTCTAGCGACATGTGGCACTTAGCTACGCCTCATTCAACATTAAACCCCTACATGGTGATTAACAGACCATTTAACATAACCATTGGTCATGCCTTATTGCTTAATTGTCTTTATGACTAGATACTCTCCCTCTGCTAGGCACTGCAGGAGTTTTGCAACACAGTGTCACATCCAGTTACACCATACTCTGTCTACTTACTGGAGAATGGCTGTGAATATGAACTTATGAAGATGAACAGTGTAACTTGATCATTACAGTCATCGAAACCTTAGTGTGATTATAACTGAGTCAGTGATAGAGAATAACCCTTGCCATCCTAGTACACTTATCCCATTGTGAGTTAAATCAATACTAAAAGGCATTCTGTTTATATCTACACTATACCTACTTGATTGCTGTTGTACCACAATTGACATAGTTATCACTTTGATAGCATCAGTGACAGAAGTGTGGCAAACCCAAACACTGTGTATACAGCCTGAGTATGAAACAACTGTTAAAAAAATTACGCTGTGTCCATAAGTAGCATAGATCACTCATTGCAACAATAGTAAATGTATCACTATTTGAATAAGTTAGTCATCACAGATGCAATGAGATTGTCTTTATCAGGTACAACATACTGAGTAAGTGCCTACAGGAAAATCTATCCTATAGACATCTCCGATACAGGTACGTCATTGTTGGCTCAGTAGTCCTATGATATTTAGAAGTTGCTTGGCCTGATCCATGCAATTACACTGTTTCTTACAAAGAATACTTACTGCATCTTTAGTATTGAAACACACTGAAGGTCTATGTATGTACATTAGCAGTACAGCTTCATCAGTAAGAATGCATCTGATACTTGTAGTACAAATTTCACAGCATTGAACAGGCAGTGCTTTTCCATACGTTTACATCAGCATCTCTATCTTCAGTAAACAGTTGCAGTAAATGTACTACTATGAAAATCACATACTAAATGTAACACTAATTTTATCTTGAGCATGCTAGTGTCTTGTAGTTAATTTATGTACTTCTCTTAATTAATGTATACTCACTAGTGTTAAAACCTTTCTACAACTGTGATCATGCACCTTTAGCATTTATATTGACTAACGGCACAGTACCAGTTGTGGTGTGGTGTAGGGCATCGTTAGGTAAGGCCATGCAACTACTAAGTGTGTGTACATTGTGCAGCTGCAATCAGGGATGTGACGTTTGGTGTACATGGCCTCAGTTTTGCTGTGATCTCCACTGAGCATGCAGTACCTGGTCAGGTGGGTGGGGATGTCTCGTAGTACATTTAGACAATTGTTTGTTATTTCTGTCACCTGCTGCTGGATGTCTGTCATTGGTTGTGTTGACTTGGTCCTCCCCATACTTGCATATGTGTGTGTGTGTGTGTGTGTGTGTGTGTGTGTGTGTGTGGTGCTGGGGGGGTGAGTCGGAGTTAGGGTTTTCAACCCTAACAGTGAATTTCCTCAATTTTGTCACTGTGGAACAACCCTAACTAATGCATTAAATGGAGTTTTTTTTCCTCTAATTTCCCTTCTTTTTGAGAATGATTACGAGAAATAATGAATGTAATGCTGCAGCGAGAGGGCCCCGCGCTCCTGCCACATGATGTCTTGTGGCACAGTAACAGGAACAGCAACGCAAACAGAAGCGCTAACAGTGGCGTACATGGTAACACAAGCGTGAATGAGAATTGAAAGGGTAACGCACGCAGTGGCGTAGACAGGAGTGCTCTGCTACGTGATGTGTTGGCGCATAGTAACATGGTGCCCGCAAACGGAAATGTCAATGGGCATGGTGGTGCAAAGTGAAACAGAAAGAGAAACAGTACTGTAGACGCAAATGGCAAAAAATAACAGAAATGCAAGCACAAATGAAAACGCAAAGAATAACACACATAGGGCCCCTCACTCATGCCCGCGTCATGTGGCGGTGGGCGCAGGAGCCTTGGGGCCCCATGCTCCCACCACATGATGTCTTGTGGCATAGTAACAGGAACAGCAATGTAAACAGAAGCAATAGTGGCGATATGGTAACACAAGCACGCTTGAGAACAGAAAGGGTAACACACACGGTGGCGTAGATGGGAATGGTCTGCCACATGATGTGTTGTCACATAATAACATGGTGCCTGCAAACAAAAAATGTCAATGGGCATGGTGACGCAAAGTGAAACAGAAAGAGAAACAGTACTGTAGACACAAATGGCAAAAAATAACAGAAACACAAGCGCAAATGAAAATGCAAAGGATAACACACATGGTGGCGCAGACGTCAACGGTAAGTGAAAATACGGAACCGCAAGTGGAAAGGGCAACAGTAACAGTAATGTTAGCGCACAGGCTGGTTTTCCCCAAAATCTGCATAGAGAAAGACAGTGAGTACAAATAATGTATGCATAATAATGAGTATCGGAGCAGAACATGAGAACTTGGAATACTAAATAGGTTATATCTCAGGAACCGTACAACATAGAAAAAAAATTTAAAAGTCGTATGATTTCCAACTGTCCTGGCTAATTTTATATGTAGCCCCCTTAGGGACTAAGTATTTTCCGACAAAAGTCCGTATCTCGCACGCCCGAGATACGGGCCCTGAAAGGCGAACGCCGTAATGTTATCCTATAGAAAAAAAGAGAAGTTTGGAGTGCCATAACTTTGCCTCCTGTAATATGTTTTCACCAAACCACTGAAAGGCACATCTGTGAGCTGTTGGCTATCTTCCTCCAAATTTCAGGAAAAAGACTAAACCATTATTTTGCAGCAGGGTGCCAAAGGATTCCTGTAATGCGTCTGGCGCCGTAATGTTATCCTATGGGAAAAAATGTCAACTTTGGAGTGCCGTAACTTTGCCGCCGTGTAATATTTTTTCAATACAACACTGAAAAGCACATCTGTGAGATGTCATCTGCGTTCCTTCCAAATTTCAGCCCAAAACTCCCAACCGTTCTTTTGCAGCGAAGTGCCAAAGAATTACTGTTATTTTGGGCATAGTGTAGCAAAGTAGTGTCGCAATTTGCGAAAGCTTTAGCAAAAATTTGTGACACTTTCGTGAGTGCGACAATACTTTGCGAAAGTACTTTTTCCAGAAATCTGAAAAACATATTTCTGGGGTGTTTTACCCCAAAATAAAGACATGGCTAGCATCCTCAGGGCCCGACTAGGTGAATACAAAAATAATTAGGTTGCTAGAGGGTCTCAATTTTAAATGCCAAGCATTTTTCTGATCACTAACTGAAAACAAGCTGGCAGATTTGTGACAGTAACAGGGCCATTTGCGACAGTAAAAAGTGCATTTGCGACACTGTCAAACTTTTTGTTAACTTTTCCCATTGACTTATAATGGGAACTTGTTTTTTGAATAACTTTTGAACCATTTAATATTTTTTCACAAAATCTTTGAAAGGCACATCGATGACCCCGGATGCACGTTCCCTGAAGATTTTGGGCCGGTCTCTCAAACCGTACGACCTGTAGGCGCGACCGTAGAATTCCAGAAAAAGCTTAAACACATGCACAGATCATGCTTAATAACTCAACAGCCATATATCTGATTGGTACAAAACTTGGCAGATTCCAAGGTCTATGATTCTTGATCATGTATTCCAAATTTCAGGCAAATCCATCAACTGGTTGCAAAGTTATTAAGGTGCAAAGTTTTGGGGTTTAACATAGAAATGGCTCCTCAACCCTAACTATGTTAGCACTACCGTGCTACATATATATATATATATATATATATATATATATATATATATATATATCGATGTTAGGGTTGAAACCCCACTGCACCTCCAGCCCATCCCCAACTGGAATCGGGGTGCGCATTGGGGTCATCGGCCCTAAGTGTCACCCCATCACATGTGGAAAGAAGCTGAGGAATAGGAGAATGAGGTGACAGTTAGGACTGATGACCCCAATGCACACCCTGATTCCAGTTGGGGGGTGGGCTGGAGGGGAGTAAAGGGGGTTTCAACCCTAACATCAAATTTCCTCACTTTTGTCACTGTGGAACATCCCTAACTGATGCATTAACAGAGTTTTTTGCCTCTAATTTGTCTTCTTTTTGAGAATGATAATGAGAAATAGTGAATGTAATGCAGCGGCGGGAGCACTGAGGTGATGTCTTGTCACATTGTAACATTGTGCCCACAAAAGCAAATCGTAATATGCATGATGACGCAAAGCGAAACAGAAAGAGAAACAGTACTGTAGACAGAAATGTTAAAAACAACGGAAACGCAACCACAAATGAAAATGCAAAGGGTAACGCACATAGTGGTGTAAACGTGAACGGTAAGTGAAACGTGTATGGAACCACAAGCAGAAACAGTAATGGTAAGAGTAATGTAAGCACACAGGCTGGTTTTCCCAAAAAGCTGTATAAAGAAAGACAGTGAGTAGAAAGAATGTATGCAAAATAATGACTCTCGGAACACAAAAATCAGTAGTTGTAATAGTAAATTGCTTATATCTCAGTAACCATACGACATAGAAAAAAAATTTAAAAGTCATGTGTATTATCACTTTCCTGGCTAGTTATATATGGTGGCTAAATTTATTTGACAAAAACTCTGTATCTCGCACCGTTTTCAAGATACGGGCCCTCAAAGGCGCGGTGAACACCGTAATGTTATCCTATGGGAAAAAAACAGAAGTTTGGACTGCCATAACTTTTGAGCAGTTTAATATTTTTTCATGAAATCTTAGAAAGGCACATCGGGGGCCACAGCTGCACGTTTCCTGAAGATTCCGGGCCGGTCGCGCAAACTGTGCAACCTGTAGGTGCGACCGTAGAATTCCAGAAAAAGTGTAAATGTGTGCACAGATCATGCTTAATAACTCCGCAGCTGTGTATTCAACCAGTACAAAATTTGACAGATCCCAAGGCCTATGGTTCTTGATTATGTATTCCAAATTTCAGGCAAATCCGTCAAACGGTTTCAAAGTTGTTAAGGTGCAAAGTTTCGGGGTTTAACATAGAAATGGCTCCTCAACCCTAACTATGGTAGCACTACCATGCTACAATAATATATATATATATATATTTTATGGCAAAAGACTCTGTTTAATGCATCAGTTAGGGTTGTTCCACAGTGACAAAAGTGAGGAAATTCGATCTTTGGCTTGAAAATCCCCCCATGCACCCCACGGCATCGGGGTGTGCATTGGGTTGTCGGTCCTAACTCTCACCTCATTCCATGGGTAAACAAGCTGAGGTGGTGAAGAATAGGAGAATGGGGTGAGAGTTAAGACTGGTGACCCCAATGCACACCCCGATGCTGGTGGGGGGTGCAAGTGGGGGGTTTTCAACCCTTACAGCAAATTTCCTTGCTTTTGTCGCTGTGGAACAACCATAACTGATGCAGTAAATGGATCTTTTTGCCATGAATTTCCCTTCTTTTTGAGAATGAGTACTATAAATAATGAATGGAATGCAGTGGTAGGAGCGCAGACCCTTCGGGCCCCGTGCTTCCACCATGTGATTTTATGTGGCTTAGTAACAGTAAGTGCAACTCAAATGCAAGCCAAATGGTTATGCACATGGTGAAGCAAACTTAAATGGTAATAGAAATGCAAGCGCAAAGTGATGCCAAAGTGAACAGTGATGAAAATGGAGATGGAAACAGAAATGCATATGGAATGCAACTGGTAACTCACACATTAACGGTACTACAACTGTAAATGCAAATTCTAACATTAACAGCAACAATAATGCCAAAGGAGACAGAAACGCAAACGCAAGTGTGTATGGAATTGCAAACTGTAATGCGCATGGTCACAGTTCCGCAATTGCAAATGCAAATGGTAACGGTAACAGCAACAATAACGCCAAAGTAAACAGAAACGCAAATGCAAATGGGTACAGAAACACAAACCATAATGCTCACGGTCATGGAACCGCAATTGTAAATGCAAATGGTAACAGTAACAGCAAATATAATGCAAAAGAAAAGAGAAACGCAAACAGAAATGCAAGCGCGTACAGCAATGCAAACCGTAATGCAGGCGCACGGTACCGCAGTTGCAAATGCAACTGGTAATGGTAACAGCAACAATAATGCCAAACAACACAGAAATGCAAATGCAAGTGCAAGCAAAAATGCAAACCGTAATGCACATGGTGGCATAGACGGGAATGGTGCCGCAAACAGTAACGGAAATGCAACTGGAAACGTTAACTGGCACAGTAACAAAAGGGCACACACTTCTTTTCCCCAAAAACTGCATTGAAAAACACAGTGAAAACAAAGAATCTACACATAACAATGGGCCTCGGAGCAGAAAATGAGGACTTGGAATACTAAATTGCTTATATCTCAGGAACTGTATGACGTAGAAAAATTTTTTAATTTCATATGAATTATGACTTTCCTGGCTAGTTTTGTACTCATCTCCCAAATGGGGGGGGGCTAAGCATTTTTGCAACGAAAAGTCCATATCTCACACTGTTTCTGAGATACGGGCCCCAAAAGGCTCAACGGACACCGTAATGTTATCCAATGGGAAAAAGCGTCAACTTCAGAGTGCTGTCACTGTGCCACCCTGCAATATTTTTTCACCAAGCCACCTAAATACACATCTGTGGGATGTTGGCCTTATTCCTTCCAAATTTCAGCCCAAAAGACCAAACCACTATTTTGCAGCAGGGCGGCAAAGTATTCCTGTAATGTGGCTGATGACGTAATGTTATCCTATGGGAAAAAGCATCAATTTTGGAGTGCCGTAACTTTGCCATCCTGTAATATTTTTTCACCAAACTACTGAAAGGCACATTTCTGAGATGTTGGCTCTGTTCTCTCCATATTTCAGCTCAAAAGACCAAACCATTCTTTTGCAGCAGAGTGGCAAAGAATTCCTGTCATTTTGCCATAGCCTGGAAAAGTAGTGTAGTGATTTGCGAAAGTTTTCCCCAAAATTTGTGAAAGTTTCGCAAGTGTGACACTACTTTGTGACACTACTTTTCCCAGAAATTTGAAAAACATATTTCTGGGGTGTTTAACCCCAAAATAAAGACATGGCTAGCATACTCAGGGTCCGACTTGGTGAACACAAAAAGAATTGTGTGCCTAGAGGGTCCCAAATTTAAATGCCAAGCATTTCTGTGCCCAGTAACTGAAAAAAAATGGCTGACTGATGACACTAGAGGGGTCATTTGCAACACTAAAAAGTGCATGTGCAACACTGTCAAACTTTTTGTTAACTTTTCCCATTGACTTATAATGGGAACTTGTTTTTGAATAACTTTTGAACCGTTCAATATTTTTTCACAAAATCTTCAAAAGGCACATTAGGCACCCTGGTCACATGTTCCCTGAAGTTGTTGGACCAGTTGCATAAACCGTGTGACCTGTAGGTGTGAGCAAAGAATACGCAAAATACCGTAAATGTGCACACGGATGTTGCTTAATAACTCTGCAGCTATATATCTGACCAATACAAAAATTGGCAGATCGTGAGAAATATGGTTACGCTCCAAGCCTGCCAAATTTCAGGCAAATCTGTTGAATGGTGACAAAGTTATTAAGGTGCAAAGTTTCACCATTTAACATTAAAAGGGCTACTGAACCCTATATCTATATCTATATCTATATCTATATCTATATCTATCTATCTAAATATATATATATATATATATATATATATATATATATATATAAATATTTATTCATGGCAAAAAACTCTGTTTAATGCATCAGTTAGGATTGATCCACAGTGACAGAAGTGAGGAAATTCGGTGTTAGGGTTGAAAACTCTAACTCCGCATTCACCCTTCCCAGCACCACACACACACACACATATGCAAGTAGGAGGAAGGACCAAGGCAACACAACCAATCACAGACAACCAGCAGCAGGTGACAGAAATAAAATACAACTGTCTAACAGTAGTACAACACATCCCCACCCACCTGACCAGGCACTACATGCTCAGTGGAGATCCACAGCAAAACTGAGGCCATATACACCAAAAGTACACATCCTTGATTGCGGCTGCACACAACGTACCACCCTTACAAGTTGCATGGCCTCACCTAGCAATGCACCACACTACAACAGACATGATAGTGCATCCTGACTAGATATTAACAGTGCAAATCTCTGTTTGGACCTGTGTACAGGTTTATACACTTAGGAGTAGACAAAAACAAATACAGCTGTGTAAATGTAGTAAAAGACACATCCAATATCAAGATACAGTCAATGTTGCATTTCTATTTCTCATCTGTGTTGCAGTAGGTTTTACATGTCTGTCCACTCAACATACATAACTTGATATGGAGAAATGGTGCAGCTATTGCTTGTACAAGGTTGTGCAACCCCCAATGGTGGAAATACATATTCAGTTTCTGCAATGTAGGTGTTCTGTTCATGTCCATGGACTTACTTTTAATTGTGTTCATATATTCAGAATACTGTAACTGGTCTCTCTGCCAGGGTGTGTAATTACCTGTCTAAGCTCACACAACTTTATTTACATGTAACATGACTGTACCTAGAATGATGAAGGTGTATCACAGTTGTCAGTTGACTCACTTTTCCTATAGTTCTCAACAGGAGATGCAGTACATGATGAAGAGACTAGAACTGACTGTGTAACATCACACAAATCAAAATACTGCTAAGTTGAGTATACTTGCAATGAATGAGGTGCACCATTTATCTACATACCCTCAGTTTTTTGTTTGTCGATGTCCACTCAGGATGTAGTATATGGTGTTTGGGTGTGGTAGGCCATTATGTGCATGATGCCATAGTACTGATAACTGTAGTAACTGGAGAACACCAGCAAACAGGGAGGTGAACTGTAGATGTTAATAGAGTTTCTTTACCTGTAGCTTTGCAGTCATGATGAATGAAGCATACTAGGACATGAGGGGGGTCACTCTCTATCTCATACTCTGCAAGTCATAACTCTGCAAGTCTTTGCAAAGCTGCAATCATGGAGTAACAGTGTTGATCTTCAAGGTTTCATTTTGACTGGGCTTATCCAATAAGCATGTATTAGCCGGTCTCAGTGTGTGGTACACAGTATCACTAAGGTCTCCATTGCCTAACAGTGTGAAGTTGTGTATACCTGAAATCAACCACACATACTATACATGTACAATTCCTTAGTTTTTTCTGTGCTTCTATACTTGGGGAACAGTTCCAAGTGTGGTGTGGTGCATCGCTAGGTAAGGCCATGCAACTCATAAGTGTGGTACATTGTGTGCACCCAGAATCAGGGGTGTGTACTTTTGGTGTACATGGCCTCAGTTTTGATGTGGATCTCCACTGAGGATGCAGTACCTGGTCAGGTGGGTGGGGATGTGTTGTACTACATTTAGACAGTTGTATTTTATTTCTGTCACCTGCTGCTGGTTGTCTGTGATTGGTCGTGGTGCCTTGGTCTTCCCCCCTACTTGCATGTGTGTGTGTGTGTGTGTGGTCCTGAGGGGCTGAATGAGGAGTTAGGGTTTTCAACCCTAACACAGAATTTCCTTGCTTTTGTCACTGTGGAGTAACCCTAACTGATGCATTAAACAGAGTTTTTTGCCACTAATTTCTTTCCTTTTTTAGATTGAGAAGTAGTAATAGTACCTGCAATGTTGTAATGGCAGCACCAGACACACATAGCCAAATACATACATATGAAGAACACAGTAAGTCATCGAGCAGAATTGTCTGTTATGAAGAGTGAGGTAACATCCAGCTCAAGCATATGCCTCTTAATATTTATCTATTTTCTTGTGCTTAACATTGCTATGTCACATATAATTTATCCAGTTGCACTGATACACACACTGTCATTTTGCAGGCAATGTTACTATTCTTGTGGGACATCAAAAATGTGGTACTGTCTTTCTCAGCACCACTTTTAAATATCTACATATTTTACATGATCTTCTTCTGTGCCTTTACTAGACACAAATTCTCAACACGACTGATACATATTAATGTACTGCCAAACATGCTGCTTTAACACTGCAAGGTATGTAACACATCAACAATTGTGACGTATTATCCCTTTAAACCTAAAACTGCATGCACAATGCCCTTCCTTACCAAAGTAAGTAATACAGGCACTGTCCTATACAATATATATTGGTGATAAATATCCCCACAACTTAAGAATACTGCAAGACAAAGTGTTCTTTAAAAAAATATTTATTTATACATATAGTAAAGTTATCAAAAATATTTATTAGCTCTCCAAATTAAACAATGTCAGTCCTGACAAAATTGTGCAAAATATGTAAAAATACTTGTTTATTGAAAGAAAAAAAAAATAAAACATATGTTCAGAAAATACTTGTTCATTGAAAGAAAAAAACATTTATTTTCAGTAATCATTCATTTAAAAAAAATGCTATACAAAAAATATATCTCTTCAGTAAAAATAAATTAGAAGAATATAACCATTTTATAAAAGCAGTGAAACAAAAAAAAAACAAAGCTATGTACACTATATATACACAACTCTGAAAGAGAGGCATGTTGCTGCTTGGGCAGCCCAACCCATAAGTTAAACACAATGTGGAGGCGCAGTAGAAGTGGAAGCTGTTGTGCCTTTCAGAGGAGATACCAGAGGAGCTGTGGGGGCTGTTTATTCTTTCTCAGGGAGGCTAGATGCCACTGGTGCAGGTGAAGTACTGGAGCTGGCCACAGTGTCACTAGCCACTGTCCCCACAGGCTCAAGCACAAGGTTGACAGTCGCTTGCTGTGCTGTCATGAAGGACAGTAATTTGTCTTGTCCCTCACACAGCACAACATTGTCTTTAATCAGACTGTCAACCTTGCATTCAAGCCTGAGGTAACAGCGGCATTGGCCAGTGCACCGTCTTAAGTGAGAGTGCCCTGTAATGTGACAAAAACCATGTACAATATATGACCCTCACAATGGTTGTTGCCTACCTGTCTTGAATCTTTGAAGATTGATATCCTATAAATAATTTAAATACATGTTACTGGCCACTGTCAAGACCATCAAGGAATGTGATGTTAATCAGAACTGCTGTCTTGTCAGTCCCATTATTATATTTTTTCTACTGTGCTATATTCTTTGTAGACAAGTTCAGTGGATCTATAAGAATGGTACAAGTCCTGCACTGGTGTTGTACAGTATATCAGTTAGTCTTTGACAGTCCTCACTAATTAAATGATTTATTATTATCAACAACACAGTGTCATATACAATGATACTAGGTGTTCAATTGTTTAAGAACAAGTGAACTGGCACATCCACATCTATATTCTTTGTTCCCAGTTGCATGAGAATAATAGTATGTCCTGTAGTGCAACACTACTATTTCAGTCATGTGATGTTCACATAATCTTCTTTTTAATAACTGCTAGAAAAGAGAAACACATGTCATATACTTTTTCATTTTGTGTACATAATTTCATAGAAGAAAATCATCTTTTGCTGCTGTTACATTAATGCTTGAAATAATGTTAACCATTTAAAAACCAATATCTGACTGGCATTGACAACTGCTTAATTAAATATTATCTCCACACATCATGTAAAGGAACAGAATGTCAAAATAATAAATAGTTAATATTACATGAATGTCTTCTAATTAAGGAACAAGTTGTTTTTATCTCAATATTGTACACAATACAATTGTTCTGAAAATCAAACTTTTTTTTTCAATTGTCTGTTAACACACATGTAGTTTCATCATATGCTGAACAAGGTTTTACACTATTTAAAAAAAAAATATTATTGTAATAGCAATAAGCTACACTCAAGACTTATGTTAATAGTCAGCTAATCACCCTCTAGAGGCATGTAGCTCTCAGGCACTCTTAGTGACACATTGCACCCCTACACAAAGATTTTCAGACCATGAAATAACCCTTGTTCATTCCTTATTACTTAATTCTACCTAAACCATGAGAATATTAATGCATTGACTCAGCATTGTTAAACTTTTGAATCCTGCCTAACTATAAGCAATGCAGCAGCATTGAAATTATCTTTGGAACACCTACATTAGACTACGTTAATGAGTTGCACATATCGCAACAGTTTTTACATCATGAAAAGCCCAAATGATGCATCCCAGTATAATATTCAAAATTACAACTCGCTCTTCATTTTGCTATAATGAAACAGACTGCAGCAGTAATCTATGCAACAAATATAAGTGGCACGTGAACATGCATATTCATGACTTTCCATTATTTACTCTGTGATCTGTGTCATATGTATAGCTGCACACTGTGTGTGTGTGTGTGTGGGGGGGGTGAACATCCACAATAAGAAAACAGCAACAATATGTACCCACTTACAAGTGACTCGACACATTGCAGAGCATTACACTGTATCCATCATCCGTGAATGGCAACTACACCATGTAACATAACCATTGTGCCCCCGCCACAATGGATTACACTCTTACTATATGGTAACTAGCTCTATTGCTACACTGGGCTCTACCCATTCAACTGATAAGTCACTTTGAATTTGTTGACTATCCATTGTAGTCCAGTGGGCCTTACCATTTTGGTTATCACAAGCTTTCTATCTATAAATACAGTTCTTGTCCCAGTACACTCCACCCCCTCATACAATTACAGTTATGATGACATACATGCATGCCACACCAGTCCAGTGCACTCTATCACCCTTGCACACCCATTGGGATAATTATGCTGAGCTAGTCAGAGTTGGTTTAATACAGCTGCTCTCATGGTTCATAGTAGTCTTTTCAAATCATAGATTCTCCCTTTGTGCAGTAGTACAACTTTGACCACCCACGCACTGAGAACCAACAATGTAATCATAACTGTGGCATCATCAGGAACAGGTCACACTCTACAGCAAGATACCTTCCAATCATCCATGAGGTGACACCATATAGTACAGCTGTATGCATAGTAAAGCAAAAAAGTGGGGCTCTGAACATGCATAACAGACTGTGTAACAGAATCTCAATATATAAATGGTCCATCCACATATTGAGACTGTCTACTGCTGCACTGTTTGCATCCCCACTTACTCATCCCTTTCACAAACAGCCACATAGCTCTAAGCCTACCTAGCAATCAACAGTTGTATGGCTGCCTTAGAGGTGGCATGGTCATCCATACTGTTGAAGAGAGGTTGTGGGGGGGGTTGTGACAGTGCATCTTGTGTGAACATCTTCTGTTATGGTACTTACGCTCAGAACTGGTGCCAAGCTCCTCCTTCACCTGCACAGCTGGTACTGGCACTGCCTCCCTGGCCACTATAAAATATATAAGTGAAGAATATTATAACATATACCACAATATGTAAATCTATCACAAAACATTTACTGTGAAAAAATGTTTTTGATATTACTCATGGTGTTATTCAATCATGTACCACAGTTGTCTTTTTTTATCACACCTCTGTATTTTGGTGAATGTTGTGTCGTTTACCACCAGGGACATCCAGCCGCCAGCCCTGCTCATGGGGAGAGCAGCAAACTCACTCACATGAAGGGGGTCTGGCACAGCTACTGCTGATCTGCTGCAGAGGTTCCCGTCCCTTGCTAGTCAGATAAGTGCATACTCCCACCCAGTGCAAACCCACAACAGCCTCCCTGTAGAACTATGCATGGCCATCCAGCTGCTCAGTCACACCACCCTGTTTTCACTTATTCTCCCAATGGTAGCACGGATATATAATTCCGTCCACGCAGAAATGTCCAGATGTCCATCATACTATCTCCCCTTGGTTACACGTGCATCAGCAGTGCCACCAGGCATACCTAGTGGTTGCTAGAGCACAACATAAGACCACTCCATTCATCAGCAGTAGGAGAACAGTCATGAGGATGCTGAATCCAAATCCTTTGCTGCCAACCCCCGATGGCCCAGGCTCATTCCCAAACACGGGTCTCCATCATGGAGCGAGGTGTGGGGTCCAACATCTCAATGCTCAGCATCACTAGGACGGGTTATGTACCACAGTTCTTAATGTGGCTGCATACTACATGTGTAAAGAAATGCCATTCAAATTGCCAAGACTGTAAAAGTCCTGTTAAGACCTGGTACCCACCACTAAACAGGTAGAAGGATTATGTTGGTATAACTGATTAGATGGTTAGTAAAGGGTGTACCACAGTGCCACAACTGACTGCTAAGTTCACAAAACACATAATAAGTGGTGCAAGCGGCTCCAGCACAGCACCAGAGACACATAATACTTCACAAATACCATTATAGTGCTGCATTTGTCCCACTGTTCCACCTCAGATACAGTTATTGTTACAATGCACACAATCAACAATGGTAGCAACTTCATTGAAGCATTAGTGATACATTTACTGTAACAAAAGTAGAAAACAGGCACTATGGCACAATACTGACAGAGCATCACAACACAACTTCTTTGGCACCCACAGGTCATCCCTATTGCACAATGTACTGAAATACAGTTGCTCTACTGTGGTTGCATACATTCATTTTTTATTTCACGTTTTTTATGATCGATGGTAGTAGTATACAATTGATCTTGAGATTATGGCAGCATATGTTCAGAACATAACAGGCTCAATATCACAATCTGCTAGATATACACAGGTTGCCCCTGAACTTGGGTGCTATATATTACTATTCTTCCCTCTTGCATCATAATTTGAACAACAGAACATTCTCTTTTGTATATTGTATCTGGTCACATCAGTAGGTCTCACATAAGTGGGTACTATATCAATATGCAAAACACTTTGAATGTACCAGCCAGGATCAAGATAAGATATATTGGGATGAGTACCTGTATTGCTCATTTTGAAAGTGAGATGACAAAAACCAAAATTCAGATGTGTACAAATGTCTTCTTACAGTGAATGAAGACAACATTTATTAACAAAAAATAGATAAGAAGTTCATATGCCAACAATGCTCCAGATAACATTGGTGTCTAGAAAGTTACTCACCAGTTTTAGAACATAGTCTGTAAAACAAAAGTGAGATGCATACAAGTACTGTACATCTGACAATAAAAACTGTTCCTTTTGAATCACCACTTATGTTATGAAGCACTGTTCCTTGTCGTTTGGAATATTTACAAATATTGGGTGGGTAGTGGTACTCATGGTAACTTTCTGAAGAGTATTTCCTAAAAAGAAGTGAGTAAAATAGTCCAGTACACACCTTATGTGACGTCCTTATACCTCCCCAATTATCCATTATAGTTATTTTCTATCAGCATCTTACCATCTGATTCGACAATGATGACACTGTCGGTGTCAGACTTGTCAGCCTCTACAGCTTCTGACTGTGCTGGTACTACCTCAGGTGGGAATGGGGTTGCCTGTGCCGATCCATGAAAAAAGATAATAAGTAGATTCACTAAGTATTTCATTTCAATGTTTACCCATTTCACAACACTTTGTCTAAGCAATCGGCATGTTTCAGGTACCTGACATTGTCCTTAATCAGCTACTGCAGAGTCATTGCAGATGCATATAAAATCAGAATTAGTGCAAATAAATATTTGATAAATGGAAGATAAGAAACTGACTCAGTACACAATACTTAACACTTACATAGTATGACATGTGAAATACAAGTCTGCTTCAATAAAATTGATACTGCATAGTAACTCCCCCACTATTATGTCATGATAGCAATACATAAGTAACAGTAGAAGTACATAAGACTTCAAGTCTTGAGAACACATTGAAGAATGCAATTTGTATGTTACACCATTTTCTGCCCTACACCAAACATATACTAAAACAGCTAAAACCAACGTCACAGCATGTCATCAGTTAACACATCATATGTTGCAGAATTGTCATGATAGAATTTATATATATATATATGGGATACATCATTCCCAGGTGTGCAAAATGGAAAATATTCTCACTCCTGCAGAGTGCATCTAGATACATATGAGTTCGAATATTTGCCATAGCACATGATCTGGGCATCATCTGTGTGATTAATACAATAAAGTTCATTTTTTCCAGTTTGCAACTGTCTGTTTCATAGTTTTGTGGTGTTACACAGGCTCTTTGTCTCTATGTGGGGGGTCATGCTGGAGACCTGTGATAGCACAGTAGAGATTAGTATTTCCTTTTGCAAATTTGTTCTGATGTATGCCCTGCAAATGAGCTTTTTGAATGTTGTGCACCTGATGCTTGGAGAAAATATATGTTTCTCATGCTTCCAACAGCTGTCTGTAATTATCTTTATATCAGATGAAAGTGTTGCAGGTGTTCAACGTTTGTCTTGCTATGGGACTCTGACATATGAACAGTGTTAAAACCAACAAGTGACACAGAGGGTATATGTATAAATGTAAGATTTATGCACATACTGTATACTTCATTGGGTTGTTTATTCAACTGGGGTATGAATTACGTGTTTCTATCTAACTCAATATCAGCTCACCGCTAACACACACACACACACACACACACATATATATATATATAAAAAACAAAAAAATGTAAATCAATATTTAATAACAGTTAAAAATACTTTTCTCCTTTAGACAAAAAACAAAACAAAAGAAGCAAACAATGATGTCCCTCGTGACCTAGACAATATTCAGTTGTTTTGCACTGCTGAGACTTGACTTGTGGCATCATATTGTGATAATAACATGGCTACAGAAACAAAGGCTTCAACCACAGAAAGACTTTTTTTGTTACACTTCTGTACCTGTACTATTATATGATTGAATCAGAGGAAAATTATTTGAATAACTTATGTTGAGTGGGCGTTCCCCTGCAGCTGGCTTGCCTGTAGCTTCCATAGTTAATATATGAGGTAGTACAAGCACTTGTCATTCTCTGGTATCTCTCTCTGCTTCAATACATAGAAGCACTGGTGCAACAGCTTCCACTTCTTCTTTAACTGCACAATAGTCTTATTTTTAACTTTGTGGACCCTGTGCAGGAAGCTGTTAATGTGCCTCCACATTGTGTCCAACTTACGGTTCGTGCTCCGCATTAAAATGCAAGCACTACCTCTCCCCAGGACTGCCTCAAGCAGCAGACACACCTCTCTCATGGTCCACTGCCTCATTGTTCAAGCTTGTGTTCTTCAGTAAAAACATAAGCAAACATTCCTTTACTCTCATGTCTCAGAACCTAAATATTTCTATGCATTCTATGAACTATTCTGCTTAGAATGTGGCAACAACAGCATTTTGAAAACTCAGTTCTCATTATCACAAATATGGTTCAGGCACAGGAATTGTTGTATTGCAACACACTAATAACATACACAACTATGTGTCGTATCATGCTATGTTTGACTAATAACATATACCACAGGTTGAATACAAGTACATCAATACTTCTACTGGAATAGTGAACTTGACATCAACTCACTGCACAACAAAGTTACTAACTTGTTCATCAGAAAGGAAAAAATGTTCATGTGAACAGAAGTTGTTCCGGTCTGTCAGATGCAACACAGCTATTGCCACAGCAGGCATAACTGTACATTCTAAACAGTACCATAAAGGCACACCTGGTGATTTGCATCTGAGAGAGCAATAGTATTTTCGATCACTAGCATCAAAGGCTAATATCGACAGGCTTATTGCTGCTGTAATGAGACATGAGTGCAAAAAGACAAAGAGTCACCTGTCTTTGATGAAATTGCATCTCAAAGTACTTACATTTGTGAACAGAGCATTATTTGTTCTTCAACATTTATGGTGTAAGATGTCTCATGTGCTTGAAATATTCAGGAAAGTTGTGTACGACATCAAGAAAAGGTTACAGCAGTATCTTGCCTTGACTGTCCACAATTTCTGTGATGTTTTCACAGGTCACTGGATGCACACACAGCACTCAGAGGCATATTTCTGGGAAGAGTCTTATTATACACAGACAAAAGACAGCAAGTTCATCATTGATGAGTCTTGAAAGCTGGTCGATGTGCTCAGTGTCTCTTATGACACAGCAATGGAGTCAGATGATGACTCTGAGGCAAACGCTGAGACTCATAAACGCACTGCCTCTCATGGCCATGTGATGAAACTTGCAACTGAAGGCAATTGTCATTTGACAGTTAAGCAGTTTATCAACCTATTTGTGATAACAGATTAGAAAGACAGATATAAACTGTTTAACAACATTGACCTTTGAAGTCCATCCACATACTGGACTTATGGGACACTCACTAGCATGCCTGGATAGCAGTGTTTGTGACAGTGTATTTCACAGCATCAGGATCCTGGGAGTGCATCAAACAGGCATGCAGAACTTTGTATGCAGGGTATATGAAGTTCACCTAGTTGTCAACCAGTAGACTTGCTTGAATGACTTACTGCAGTCTGGTGACATGCGGTGCCATAGCATTTCTCAAACAACTGCAACGTGTTACTTCTGTACCAGAAACAAGCAGTTATCAGTCAACAACTTCTGATGAAACATCTGTTTCAGTCTTAGAAAGTGACATTCTGAAACACTTTGGAAAATAAGTTGTGAAATTTGAACTGGCAAAGGCTCAAAGTTTGACTCTGTATGTGTGTCCTGTGATCATCTGTGCTGCAGCAAACAAACAATCACAATAAACCTTGAAATGTTGTCACCATACAATGACATGTGGTTCCGACTCTCAGCATTTTGTTCTTGAAATCTGACTTCCAGTTACAGCCCACAGTTGTGCTGTGCAAACACTATTCTCCAAACTAAAGTGCAACATTCTGCCACCAAGGTCAGTGTTGAATAATATGGAGGCACATGCCACACCAATGGAGATTGACACATTAATTATGTTGGAGCGCATTCTAATTCAGACAATGAAACCATTTCAGACCATCTTACATCTGAACACGAAGACACGGAACATTCCACAGAAAGAACTCATCAGATCTCTCAAGGGTTCCATCATGTATCTCCCACTTCCTTTACAGGAAAATGTGGAGGCAATCTCAACAGAAAATAGTTTGGTGATTCTTGTAAATGGTGTCCCAACAAAGTCCAAGGCCATCTGGCAAGATGTTGTCAATGTAGAGAAGGTGAAGCTTGCTCTTAGTTATTTGAAGAGCAACAATCCCTTTTATGCAGACCTTGATATTGAGCACATGAGTAGTCTATCATTTCAACATAATGTTTTGCAGACAACAAAACCAATGATAGAAAAGGTCAATGTACAGACAAATAATAACATGTATGAACAGTACACAATTCATCCGCTGCATAGCAGAGATCCAGTGGGTGACAACATTGATCTGTATCCAATGAAACAGGTGGAAGGTGAGCCTGTCAGCATATGGGAAGCAACACTAGAAGCACTCTGTTTCCCAGACTTATTCCCAAAGGGGTCAGGTGGATGCCTAGAGGAAAGGAAGTGCGTGTACAGGGTGCTGAGTACCTTACTAGCCATGTCTTAAGTAAGGATGGAAAATTCAGGCGTAACATACAGTACCTATTTCATCTCCTCTGGGAGAGTGAACTTAGCATTCTGTCTGCGTCTATTGCACATGCTATTCATCTCATAACTCTACTATATGGAATAACAGCTGCTCAATTTCTGGAGAAGTTAAAGCAGAAAGATTTAAATATGCAAGTAAATCTGTCTTCCATTCTTTCTAGTCTTCATGGAACCAAAGAATACTGGTATCGTAGACACTCTGAGGACAATGCTGTGAGAGTATGGTCCAGCCACATGGTTTGTCACACTCAGTTGTGCTGAATATGCCTGGGATGAAGTCATTGAACTGTTGAAGTGGGCAAATTCTGATGTTGATGGCATTTCCTCAATGACTGTCGGTGAAATGTGCTCAATGTCACAAGACATTTTCACAAGCAGTTCCATGGCATTCAGACTTTCATTTTGTCAAAGGACAATCCACCTCTTGGTTATGTGGACCATTACTTCTGGGGGATGGAATATCAAGCACGGGATGTTCCTCACATTCACATGCTATTGTGGATCAAGGATGAGCCATGCATACAGTAGGTGAGCATGAAGCAGCAGAAGTGCTAGCATTCATCAAGCAATACATCACTTGCCACATTCTGGACAAGTATGACAGCCCCACACTATGGAAGTTGGTACAAAAATTTCAGTGGCATATTTGTGCAAAGTACTGCACAAATCTGATTGGTACACATGATGTTGCTTCAGATTCCCTAGATGAGTTTGTCAGGATGGTTCCATGAATGAACTTTTTTCAGCAATGTGACACCACTTGAAGGCAAAATCAATCAAGAGGGTATATGAGTTACCCATAGATGAAAAAGAGGTCTATATCAATGACTACAACCCGACTCTTCTTTTAATGTGGCAAGCAAACATAGATGTTCAGTTTGTGGATGATAATTCATTGGCCCTGGTGCAGTACGTCCACGTACATTACCAAGCATGAACAGACAAGCTTGCACGATCTTTGGAAGGATATTGCCAGTTCAAGCAAAAGCCTGACATCTCAGCTGTGGTCACTGGGCTTGAAGACACTCTCACACAGAATGTGGTGCCTATGAAGCTGGTGACTGATTAATGGGTACACATCTGTATGGGAAGTCTGATGCTGTCTGCTTTCTCAGTGTGAACTACAAAGAGAAACGCAAATGTGTACTTATTCCTCATTCTGAAATTGAGGAACTCACTGCCAACAGACCTTCTTCAAAACATATCTTGAAGAATAATCTGATTGACACATACTACCCCATCATCATGATGAAATGGATGATATGTGTCTATTTCAGGTGGCTAAGTGGTATGACTACAAGGCAGATATATCACCTGACTCAACACGGCACATTTACAAGGTGAAAGGAGTGGATGGCTGTCTCATAAAGAGACACAAGCTTTGGCTCATAGACCAGTGCAAATTGTACCTAGGCACATCAGAGAGCAGAGAGCATTACTACTTTGCTGTCTTGTTCCTATTTAGGCCCTGGAGGAATAAGTCTGAATTAAAAGGTAACTGCGACACATTTGAGGATGAATTCAATCTCAGTTATGAGAGTTTCAAAATTGAATACTCTGAGACATACATACAGAGACTGGAGGCTGAGAAAGAACAGCTCAAGAAGGCAGAGAAACAACTTCAAGAAGACACTCTTGTCAGCTCACAAGACAATCTTTACCCAGAAGGACAAGGTATTTTAGGTGAGCCTCTGCCTTTAAATGCCCCAGAAGTGTTGATCTCAGAAGTTGAGAGTGCCATGCAACATGGAACACACTGCAATATCAACACACCTGACTTGAAAGAAAGACTAAATCAGCAGCAGCAAGTGGTTCACTCTCAAGTCATTGATGCTGTTCGACATGGACTATTACATGAAGCAAAAAATGTGACTGTCTTGATTATAAACCACTACTGATCTTTGTTAGTGGCTTAGCTGGCACAGGAAAGAGTTTCCTAATTGAAGCCATAACTGCTGAAATACGGAGCCTGACAGGGTCACCAATGTCTGTAGCTGTTACAGCTCCCACAGGACTAGTTGCATACAACATTGGTGGACTAACATTACACCATCTCTTTATGTTGTCAGTGGAACATGGCAAAACAGGAGAATATCGTAAACTGTCATTTGAGGTTGCATCTTGGCTCCATTCAATGTTCACAAAGATGAAGTTACTCATCATAGATGAAATCAGTATGGTCTCCAATGTAATGCTCGCTTGTATACACCTACGTCTACAGGAGATCTTGGGCACCGACTATGGAGAACCATTTGGTGGTAAAAGTATAATTGTACTGGGAGACATTTTACAGCTTGCAGCAGTCAATGCAGAACATGTCTTTGCAACTCTGACTGCCAAGCAGGCTAAGAATACACTAGGTTGCATTGGAGGTTGTAACCTTTGGGAGTTATTCACCTATGTTGAGTTGTACTAGAACATGTGACAAAGTGGTGACCTGGCTTACAAATCACTTTTAGATGAAGCTTGTACAGATTCTCTATCACCACATCACATCGCTATGTTGAATGAACGGAGAATCAGGAAAGATACTACATCCATAGAAACAGCATATAATGTTTTCAGCGATGTGTACTCCAGAGGCACACACATCGTGTGTCTTATCTACGACCAAAGAAATGCATTGACTTCAACAGTGTAATGTTGCAGAGAGAAAATCAAGACATTCTTATTCTGCATGCTGTTGACACAGTTGGTGTCATTCTCAGTTGTAAACTGGTAGCAAAGATGACTGAATGACTCACTGAACTGAAGTCAGATGTTTCATGCACAGCTGGCCTGGAAGCTGTACTTACACTTTGTAAGAATGCATGTGTCATGCTGCGGTGTAACCTCGATGTTGAGCATGGGATGGTAAATGGTGCCATGGGTAACATCACTGACTTTGTTTACAATGGAGATTGCCCTTTAAGGGGAAAACCATGTTGTCCTGGTGCACCCTCCCCCATTTTGTGTTGTTGGAAATGGTTTACTCAGGAGGGAGGGATGAAGGTAGAGGGAGGGACTGGGAGCCAGGACAATGGACAGGCTACAGGAAGGGAAGGGGCTAAAGGGGGTACAAGAAGGCCTGCACAGAGCTGGTTCAGCCACTTTTGCTGAAGTTTTGTTTTATATTGAAACTACAGCACATCAGATTGGCATTGGAGCAGAGATTTGTGCACTAGCTTAAAGCAGGTAAGAAAACCATACAGCTAGGTTTAGCCAGGAATGAAATATATAAAAAAAATTGTTATTACTTGTTAGGGGAATGTGTTTTCAATGAAGCTGTTATGTGGTATGAATTCTGTGGCCAAGTTGCTGTAAACTGGTGGTAGTTTTACAAAATGCTGATTGGAACCTGTTTCTGAAGTTTTAAACCTCCTCTGTGACGTGATGCTATATGATGGCAAAAATTGTAGGTGGCTGTGCAAAATGAGGAAAGTTGTGGCAGGAGTTTGGTGCCCAACAGAAGAGGCAGGGGCAAGAGGTGGACTGAGGGCTTTGCGAGGAGCCAATAATATAGTGGGGTCATTTAATGAACCTATGAAGGAAGTGAGGATGAGGGATGCTCGGCGTACAATGCACTAGTGGGGCCTCCGTGAGGAAAAAGCTGTGGCACTGTTTTCCTTAAAGAATTAGAGAACAAAAGGTTTGGGTAGATCTCGGAATACGACATCGGGTAGCTAAAGAATCCTGATTGAGCCTAGAATTGAAGGGGCTAGGCAGCAGTAGGCACTTAATTAGAGAAAATGTCATGTAACTGAGCAGATATTGAGGAGTTTATTCTTGGGTCCCTTGAGGCAGGGAAGCATTGGTTGAGACTTGGATTAGGAGTTCTGGCTATGGCCTTATAGGAGGATGGCACGAGCAGAGCGAGAGAAAGCGAGGAGGCATATAAAAAAAAGGGACAAAGCAAAGCTCAGCATCATATAAGAAAATGAAGTGACAGCCCCCAGAAGCAAGTCAAGAAGCCACAGGTAGCTAGGCTGGCTTTGAAGCGGGAGCAGTGGCAGTGTCGTCTGACATCACACCGCATGGTGGGGGGGCAGGAGGAAGACCGAGGGCCAGGTAGCACAGGAGAGCGTTTTGTTCCAGACAAAGAGAAGGCTTTAGGGTGTGCAAGGGGAGTATCTACATTCTCCAGGAGGGGACAAGCATCTGGCAGTTGAAGGTTTTGTTATTTCCAGGCTGAACAGAGATGGGTCATTTTTTCCGTAACGACTAAGGTTTTTTTATGGTGAATCTTGCTGTTTGAAGGAACCACAGACACTCTGTCATTGGGGTGGGTGGCATCTGATGTCAATCTGTGTGGACAAAAGGAACCAAGAAAGAATTGGGGGGCACAACATGGGAAGCCCATGGTTCATTGCTGGGACAACAAGGGAACAGCAAGCTGAAAGGCTGACTGATTTAAACAGATACGGGAATTGTTACGGGGGTTTGTCAAGTTTGGCATGGCATTACCAGTTGTGAGATGGAGTGTAACAGGCAGTGAGACCTGAGGTCATTTGGGCACATGGGGAGGAAAGTGTTAGGCCTAGAAGGCCATGTGGGGGTGACAGCAGAGGTTTGGGGTGGGAAGGTGGTGGATATGGCCAGAGGCCTTGGGGGCACAGCATGGAGTAGGGATAGGCCTGAAAGGCCATGTGATGCAGCGGCAGATGCTGGGTAAAAAAAAATTGTTATACATATAATACAGTAAAGTCTGTGGGTCTTAATTTGGAGTGGTTGGCATGTAATAAAAAAAGGGGGGCTGGGGCAGGTGCAGAGAGGAGAATAATAAGGGCAGAAAAGGCAGGTGGCTTAGAGCAGATTCTTAGGCACGGTGTCTGGGGATAATGCCATTCTCCGGTGAGAGGGAAGTGGGGGACAGGTTTGTTTATCACAGGTGGAGTGCTTGGGTATAAAAAAAATAAATAAATAAAATAAAGACCAAACGGGGTCACGGGTAGCAACTTCAGATGCCTCTGGCTCGATGGGGAGTGACTGGAGTGGGGCACCTGAGCGAAGCAAGCCAAGACAATCAAGCATATGTGATAATAAAGAAACATTTTCAGTCTATTCACAGCTTTATACAGGCAAGAAATGAGATGGCACCAAGAGAAAAAGGCCCTCAAAAGAAGATGCCTACAAGGCCATTGTTGAGCTTGCGGAAAAGGCCAAAAAGATGTGGCAGCTGGTAGAAGGGGATGAACTGGGGCGATCCGGGGAGAAATGGAAGGTGGGAAAAGGAAAAGGGGGTGGTGGGAAGTGGCCAGCAGGGAGGACACCCAGCTCAAAGAGACTGCAACAGCCAATGGTGGCTCCTCCCCGAGCAGCCAGTCCAGTACCACTGCTGCCCTCTGTAGCGGGACCATCAGTACCTCCCTAAGAGCAGGTGGAGCTGACACCACTCGAATCCAGAATGGACCCCTGAATACAGGAGTTCCCCTGCACACAATACCACAACCCAGCAGTCCAGCTGCAGGAAACCAGACAAGGGCTCTCGGGATAACAGGCCACAAGAAGTGAACAGACCCACAAGTAAGTATCAGGTGCAGCTGGGAGCAGCATTAGAGAATACATAAGCCAGATTATTATGGCACTGGGATGGGGCATTAGGGCAGATGGAATCGGCACTGGCAGAGATCAGGTCAAAGAGAGAAATAGGAGAGGTGGAAAGGTGGCAAAGAGCACAGGAATAGATACTAAGGAGAGAGGGCCCCAGGGATGAGAATACAGGAGCATGTACCTCTGACAATTAAGAAAAGATATGGAAGAGAGTACATAGACATTTTGCAGCTAGTCAGTAGGAAGGAGCAGCAAGTATGAGGAAGAAGAGTATTGGGAAGAGTGAGATGGCGGCAGAGGTAGTTTTGCTGGGTAAAAAAAAGAGGACAAATTTACAAGAGGGAAGATGTGGGATGGGTGGTTTGTGGGTTTCACCACATATTCAGCTATAGTACAGGAAAAGAAACCAGAGTTGGGTATCCCTCTCATTACATACTCACTGATCGTTAGAAGAGCGAAGGCAAAAGGAGGGGTAGGTTGGATACAGTATGATGAATTTTTCCAGCAAAGGATGGCAACCTATGGGAATGTGAGGTGGGATATGAAGCAGTTAGATTTGGGATGGACTATGTAACCGACCAATCCACACCTGAGGGAGAGACAGGAAAGGGGGAGTACCCAAAATGTGGCTGGGGCTATAACACAGCATCTTGTTCCTGGTCACAATGTTGGTTCCAACATGCCTGCTCAAAGTGTGGAGGGACACATCCTGTGAGCAAATGCAGAACTAACTGGGCACAGGGGCCCATGGGGAGGAGCAGGGTACAGGCCAACAGCCTTTCAGGAGGCCATGGCTTTGGGGACAGCCATGGAATTGAAGAATGAGGGGCAGAGGATATGGGGGTAGGGGAATCAAGTCTACTGAACAATTAGAGAAGGGAGGGAGCCAGGGGTGGGGGTTGGGGAACAATTTCAGATGGAAAAAACCCTGGCAAAACAGAGTTGGTGGCAAGATGGTTAAAAGGTTACCCAGATCAAGAGGTGGCAGAAACATTAAAAGAGGTTTTAAAACTGGTTTTCCACTGCAATTGAAGGCCCAAGACGAGCAAGAGAGGCTAACAACTTGAGAGGTCGATTCACGGGAAGGAAGGAATTTTGAAGACAAAGATATAGAAAGTAAAAGTGGCGGGGAGTATAGAAGAACCATACCCCACCTCCCCATTACTGAATATGAGGATCTCCCCACTTGGCTTGGTTCCTAAGAAACAGGAAGGGGAATACAGGGTGATTCACCACCTGTCATTTCCAGAAGGGGACTCAGTGAATGATTTTATAGGGGAGGGAACACAGCACAGTCACTTATGCAACACTGGAAGAGGCTGTGCAGATCATTAGGGCAACACCAGATACATGGATGGCCAAGACAGATACAGAGTCTGCCTTCCAACTGCTATCAGTTAGGCAGGAAGATTGGGCTTCAAGATAGGGGACCAGTACTATTTTGACAAGGCCATGCCCATGGGTTGTTCCATAGCTTGTGCCACATTTGAAGCTTTCAATACTTGTTTGCAGTGGATATTTCAGAAAGAGATGGGTTACAGAACATTAATACATTACCTGGATGACTTCCTGTTAATAGGCAGTGGATGGGAGGAGTCAAAAAGATGCTGACTAGCTTCCAGAATCTGTGTAGAGAACTGAGGGGTACCATTGGCACCAGAAAAAATGGAAGGACTCAGTAAGGTTCTGGAGTTCTTGGGGATAGAGATAGATGCACAAAAAAGAGGTCTTTAGGTTGCCTGATAACAAGGTATCAAAACTTAGAGAACTGATTCAGGTACAGATGGGCAGAAGACGGGTGCAATTGAGGCAGGTACAGCAAGTAATGGGACATTTGAACTTTGCTTGTAGGGCAATTGGGCCAGGGAGGACATTCACCAGGTGGCTGTCGAGGGCCACTGCTGGGGTAACCAGACCACACCACTGGGTGGATATCACAAAGGGAGTAAAAGAAGATTTTAAAGTATGGGAAGAATTCCTCAACAGCTATAATGGTTCCTCATTTTGGCAGGATGATTGGGTTTACAAAACAGATCTTGAGCTGTATACAGATGTGCCGGGGGGTTTGGCATGGGGGGCTATTTAAAGGGAAAATGGTTCTTTGAGCCTTGGCCAAGCCACTGGGTGAGAGACGGAAAGGTAAGGGACATCAAACTGTTAGAAATCATGTCCATTTGGGCATGCACCCTGCTATGGGGGAAGAATTAAGGAATCAGAAGGTCACATTCTGGTGTGACAACAAATATGTGGTGGAGGTTTTAAACAACAGGGGAGCCAGATCTGAAACGGTCATGAGGGTTTTGAGACAGCTGGTTTTAAGAGCTTTGCAATTGTACATGTCATTCAGGGCCAAACACATAGAAGGGGTAGAACATACCCTAGCTGACAACGTTTCCCATCTGCAGCTGGATTGTTTAAGGATGCTGGCACCAGCAGCAGAGGAACAGAAAACACACATACCAACGAACATCTGGGACGTTGGCAAGAGGGAGCAGAAATGATGTTTTGCAACTCACGGGCATCTCAGACCTTGAGAGCCTATGAAGGGGCCTGGTGGGTATTGCAAACATTCAGGGCAACACACCACATGGAGGTAAGTGGACCACTTATGGAGGAACAGTTAGGAAAGCTTACAGTGGACCAATGGCAGAGAGGTATGGCCCACACCACAATGGGGGTTTACCTAGCAGGTTTTAGTGACATTTGTAGTGTTAGGAGGTGGAAGGACCCTACGAAGTCAATGTTGATATGTAGAATGATGCAAGGGTGGAGGAAGTTGCAGCAAAGATCCAGGGATGGGAGACGGCCTATAGCAGACCATTGGCTAGCAAAATTAAAGGTGGTGCTGCCAGCAATTTGCAGATCCAAGGATGAGGCACTATTATTTCACATGATTTACTTGGTGATGTTTGCAGCAGCCTTGAGAGTGAGTGAGGCAGTAGGGCATTGTGGGAAAGACACAGACGGGGACATTGGAATGGGGAGACATTACCTGGGGCAGAAGGAGATACAAGTCCTAGTTAAAAGGTCAAAAAATGGATCAAGTGGGACATGGGTGCGCTATAACTATTAAGGCGCATGTGGATGGGACAGTGTGCCCAGTAAAAGCTTTGTGGGCATACACCGCAGAGCGAGGTTTTAAAGTTGAGAGATTATTTGGGGATGGGAAGAGAGTGATGAGTTACCAAGTAATGGCTGTGCTAAAAATGGGCATGGAATTCCTGGGTGAGGACCCAGGCAATTATTCTTCTCACTATTTCTGGATAGGGGCTGCTTCAAAGTGGGCAGCAGCAGGGGAAACAGAAAACAGTATGATGGAAAAGGGGCATTGGCGGTATGCCAGCTATAAGAGTTATATTCAAGATATACAGGTTTGAGATTAACAGGTCAACTGTGCTATGTTCAAAAAAAATGGTGGGGGTTTGGTAAGAGATGCAAAGTACAAACAAGGCAAGTAGGTGATTAAGATGTCTATTTGCATCACTTCTATAGGAAAAGGGAGGATCACTGAAGTATGGATCTGCGGGCACTCATACATTTATTGGGTGGAAAGGAGAGCGGAGAAAAAAGCTGGGGGAAGGCAGCTGTACCAGGATGCCAGACAATGTAAGTTCATGTGGCAAGGTATCTGAGGGATGAGATGGGCACAGTTGCTTCCTACCCTGAGGGACATGAAGGAAAGGCAGCCCATTCATGATTTAATTATAGTACACCTTGGGGGTAATGACCTTGGGAGGAAGCCATGGGTGGACACGTTTATGCAGTTAAAACAAGTCTTAGGAAGGATACAGCAATGGTGGCCTGGAGTGAGCATTGCCTGGTCAGACATGATACCAAGGAGGGTGTGGAGACATGAACATAGCCACAGAGCAATAGACAGAGCCAGGAGGAAGATGAATAGAAGGGTAGAAACTTTGGTTAGGAGTATGGGAGGACACATAATAGTGCGAGGGGTGGAAGAATGGGTGGACAAATTCTACAGGCCAGATGGAGTGCACTTGTCAGATCTAGCAATAGACATGTTTAATACTGAAATGATGGGGTTTATTGAGGCATGGAGGAGACAAGAAAGGAGATAAAACAAGAGGGGTGGAGAGGAAGAACCCTAAAAGGGGGGAAGGCTAGTCATCGAACGCAAGCTGGAGACAGGCTATGGGGAAAAAGGGAAGGGGAAAGGAGGGGAGGGGAAGGGAAAAAGAAAGATGATGAGAAGAAGAAGAAACTGAAGGACAAAAAGAGGTCTCGGTTATCACCGTTACCTACCAAAAAGAGAAGAAGAAGGCACCTGGGTTTTCACCTGGGGAAGCAAGAAGCAGAGACATAGAGGATCAGAGTTGGAGTTTTGGAAGCAATACAAATAAAATTGTAAAAAGATATTAATAAATGACAATGAGAAATGGAAACGAAATTATGATATATATATATAATAAATTGATTGCCAATCTGAGCACAACAACATACAGGTGGTCTGTCTTTTGTGGGGGGAAAAGGGGGAATATGGTACAATGGAGTTTTCCCTTTAAGGGGTAAACCATGTTGTCCTGGTGCACCCTTCCCCCCCTTTTGTGTTGTTGGAAATGGCTTGCTCAGGGGAGGAGGTAGGGGGAAGGACTGGGAGCCAGGACAATGGACAGGCTACAGGAAGGGAAGGGGCTAAAGGGGGTACAAGGAGGCCTGCACAGAACTGGTTCAGCCACTTTTGCCGAAGTGTTTTTACCACCCACCCACCTGATAAAAGGAAAGGGAGAAAGGGATTAATGGTAAAAAGGTTTTGACTTGGACTGTCAGAGGTGGATGACAGAGGAAGTCCGGTCGGACAATGGTGGACTGCCAGAGGTGGATGGCAGGAGGGAAAAAGGGGAGTGAGAAGGAGGGGAGGGGGGAAGGGAAAAAGAAAGATGATGAGAAGAAGAAACTGAAGTTATCACCATTACCTACCAAAAAGAGAAGAAGAAGGCATCCAGGTTTTCACCTGGGGAAGCGAGAAGAAGGGAGAGAGAGGATCAGAGTTGAAGTATTTGGATGCAATACAAATAAAATTGTAAAAAGGCATTAATAAATGACAATGGGAAATGGAAATGAAATTATGATCTATATAATAAATTAATTGCCAGTCTGAACACAACAACATACAGGTGGTCTGTCTTTTTTGGGGGAAAAAGGGGGAATCCGGGACAATGTCCAGAAGACATTTATCGAGACACTTGTAGTTCACTTTGACAACATGGAACAGCCTGTACAGATAGAACTTACATAGAAACATAGACTTTGACGGCAGATAAGGACTGCTTGGCCCACCTAGTCTGCCCATTTCCCTACCTAGAGGATAAGCTGCACATCCTATTTAACCAACAGCCTATTTTTCCTACCCACACAAAAATTGCCTTATGTCTGTCCCATACATTCTTGAATTCTCCCACAGTTTTAGAACCCACAACCTCTTCAGGAAGGCTGTTCCATGTGTCCACCACCCCCTCTGTGAAAAACTACGTCCTCACATTGCCCCTGAGCTGTCCCCATGTTAAATTTCAGGTATTCAAAGATATCTATGTAAACAGGAAACAGTTCCCATTATGTGTTGCATATGCTGTTTCTATTCACAAATCTCAGGGTTTGAGTTTGGATTCAGCAATGGTGGACACAGGTACAGACATTTTCAAAGATGGCATGAGCTACATGGCACTTTCACGTGTCTGCAGTCTTTCTGGGTTGCACATAATAACTCTTGTACCTCAGAAGATACGTACTGACAAATGTTGTATCACTGAGTACAACATGTTACATACTCTGTATCAGCCATACATGTCTTTAATACCACTGCCTACATCTCTGGCTGTCTCACATTGTTCAGTGATATCTGCAACTGTCAGCAAACAGGCACGAGATACTACAAGTGATTCAACTCTAAATAGTTCGAGAAAGGTCACAATCTCAAGTACACGTTCAGAACCAGCTGTTGGTCAAAGATCAATTGGTGTAGCTGCTGTGCCAGTGTCTGACAACAGCACTAGAGTGAACTGCTATGCTAATTCAGCTATGCAAGTTTTTCTCCACATGCCACACTTTGTGCAGGAAATATCTGCTTCACAAAACACTGCCCCATCAACAGAGCTGAAGCAGATTGTGAATATGGCTTCTAATAACACTAACAATGTCCAGTCAATAACACCCCTACGCCAGGTGTTAGGTACATATGACAGGTGCAGAACATTTGCTGCAAACATACAGCAAGATGCCAGTGAGTTTATGATGGCAATAATAAACACCTTGGATGAAGACGGCATCCCAATGCGTCAGTACTTCACTGTGTCATATGTTACCAAACATATATGTGTATCATGTGGTCATTTAGAGCACCAAACCACAGAAGACATGCAGTGGATTACTCTGTGTGTCCCTCAGACCAAAAGTGTCAAATTTTGCCAGCTATTTACCAATGCTCAATGTTGTCACTCCTGTGAAACGCGTAGAGGTATATATACTCAGTCCATACATCTCAGGACTTCATCTCAATATCTGTTGATTATATTGCACAGATTTGACTCCAACTGGCTCAGAGTTGACACTCCCATCACAGATTACACAGCTGGTAAAATAGTTTTTAACCAACTAGTGTTTGACACTCACAGTGTGGTCTATCACCATGGTCAATCTATGCATTCTGGACATTATACCTGTTTGTTAAGGTACAGAAGTGGATGGGTAAAGTGTGATGACTCTACCAGCAGTTTTAAACAGAGACTGCCACGACACTTAAGAAAAGCATATCTTCTAATATTGAAGAATTATGATGACCTTCATATCTCAGAAGAATAGCACACACCATGTGGCATTCTTTGCTTACTACTTTGTGACAGTCAGTTGTAGGGCACTAGGATTGTTTCCAATCTATGACTGTCGATAAATGGTATCATATCTACAAAATGATATACTGGCCAGGGACATTTCATGCGCTATGATATATAGGATCTTATGTGGATCAGTGACAACGTGGAAATTGTTGTAGTGGTCTTCAATCGGTGCCAACTGTCTTCACAGTCACTAGAGAAACCATGCTTACATGTCTAACAAAGATTGTACATGTCAAAAGAGAGTCCTTTCTGGCTTCCCGGTTCTGTACATATCTTTTCTTGTAGGTGTATCATATCCATGTATAACAAGAAGTAGTTGCCAGTTGCTAACTGTCTGCCTCTGCAGAGACACAAAAGTTGTCCCTTATCATTTAAAGTAAGTGTGTAACACGTCTCATTCACCATAGAGAACACTCTGTCACAAGTTTTGTATCACCGGCTTTTTTTTTTGTCTCCTATTTAACATCTTGACAACATCATCATTCTTTCACGATGCAACAGTGTTGAACTATGCCTGATATATTTGTTACACTGAAACTGTACATATGTAAATATAGAACTCTTCAGACATAATAAAGCAAGTATGAATACTGAAATATTGCAACTTATTATCAAATGTATGTATTTGTAGAGAAACAAAATAATTATAAATGTGCAAATACTGTTTTGCTATTTAAGTATTCCAATAACCCATCAATAACAATTGACTAGCTATGTGATGACACATTTGATGATATATTCAATATTATTTTGTCTCACCATCTTTGCTGATTATTCTTAATTGGTGTTGAAAAAGTGTGACTGCAATAGTCAACTAAAATGTTGTCCTTGACATACAATCGAATGTAATAGTAATAAAAATCTGCAAACTTCATGTTTAATAAAAAAAAAACATGCAACACACATTTTTTCTTAACTGATTCACACCTCAAGTAGTAGCTAATGTAAACATTGAAAGAAATGTATATTGTATCTGTAATTGTACTAAACGTGTTGTACTTCACATGCAAGTAAATGTTATGTTTGTTAATAATACTCAGAATTGTAAGTCAGACACTTCTGCTGATTACAACTCATGTCATACCTGTTTCTGACTGTGTTTGTGATCGTCTCTATTGAGGGGTCAGGTGGGAATTTTCTGTATGCACCTACTCAGTGCTATATACTTAAATATTCAACTGGACATACCAGTAATCTAATGTCATTAAAACTGTATTATCTATATATTGCTATTAACTAAACACTTAGCATTTGTTTTTTTCACCCACCACAGGAACACACACATGATCAGTTACACAATAACAACAAATCATAAGTGTTCCATGTGTGCGACCACTTTTTACAGGCTCCTGGCATACCTTTATGAATGCAGGTACTTATTACAAGACATATCATCCATCAACTATGGATGACACACATTTAAATATATTCCAAACAATGATTGCACACATACAATTATTGTTCTGTGAGACTGATTTTGTGCAAGAATTAGAATCTTTATTGGTCCTTTTTTGATTTTTCCAATTGTCAATACATTTTTTTAAAACCTAGCCACCTGTGTAGAGTCTTTACATTATCATGAAATCAGAATGTTTGAATGTAACGCTTGTTGTTTATGGGGTATATGCATAGAAAAAGGTACAGTAACAAGGTCTTTTGATTCCAAAATAATGGAAGCATAGGCACTTTCACATTTCCAATGGATGACATATGGATGCAGAGGTGCTAGCACAGTCCATTCAAATCCTTCACTGCCAATACATGATGCATGCATGAAGTGGTGGAAGCACAGGCCATTCACGCCCTGTGCTCCCACTGCATAATATATTAATGCAGTGCTGGCAATTGATTGGTAGTGGTAGCGCAGGGCCTTCGGTCCCTGTGCTCCCACTACATGACATATCTATTCATTGATAGAACCACAGACCATTCAGGTCCTGTCATCCCAAAACATGAAATATGTATGTACAAGTAGCACCACACACCCCTTCAAGCACTGCACTCCCACTGGGCAATATATGTATGCAGTGGTAGTAGTGTAAATAATTCGGACCCTGCACTCCCAATGCATCATGTGTGCACACAGTGGTACAAGCACAGTCTCTTCAGACCCTGCACTCCCAATATTGATTAACTGCTGGCACCTCACAACTCTTCACTCCCACAAGATCATAACATACATGGATGCGGTGTTTGGAGCACAGAACCTTTGGGCCTGTGCTCCCACTGCATGATATATGGATGCACTGATGATAACGCAGTCCCTTCTAGCCCTACAGAGACTGGGGAGAGACTTGAGACCAACAACTCCAATGTCATTGGTAGGGGATAGGCTGGACAGGTACAAGGTGGACTTTCAACCCTAATACCGAATTTCTTTACTTTTATCACTGTGTAACCACCCTAAGCGATACATTTAACAGACTATTTTTGCCTCTAATTTACCTTCTTTTACAGAATGATGACAAGAAATTGAGAATGTAATGCATTGACAGGAGCGTAGGGTCCTTCAGGACCCCCACTCCATGCACGTGATGTCTTGTGAAATAGCAAGAGGAACAACACAAACACGGGTGGCAAAAGTGCTGTACATGGTATTGCAAACGGAAATGCTTAAGCAAACATTGATAGAAACACAAGCAGATCATAACATACATAGATGCAGTGGTGGGAGCATGGGCGCTTCAGGCCCTACACTCCCACAACATGATATATGGATGCAGGGGTGGTGACGCAATCCCTTCTAGCCCTACAGAGAATGGGGTGAGACTTAACACCAATAACCCCAACGCAAACCCCAATGCTGGTTGGGGGGGATAGGCTGGAGGGGTACAAGGGGGGCATTCAACCCGAACACCGAAGTTCCTTATTTTTGTCACTGTGGAACACCCCTAACTGATGCCTTAAATGGAGTTTTTTGCCTATAATTTCCTTTCTTTTTGAGAATGAGGACGATAAATAGTGAATAGAATGCGATGGCAGTTTGGGCCCTGTGCTCCCACTATGTGATGTATTGTAACTGAGGGAGAGATTGGTGGAACATCTGGTTGGTGGAACATCTGGTTGTCAATGGACTACATGACCCAAGGCAGCATGGTTTCACCAGGGGGAGGTCATGTCAGACCAACCTTGTTGAATTTTTTGACTGGGTGACTAGAGAGGTGGATCAGGGGAGGGCAGTGGACATGGCCTATCTGGACTTCAGCAAGGCCTTTGACACTGTGCCACATAGAAGACTTTTACACAAACTGGGAAATATGGGTGTGGGCAGGACAGTAGTGTGGTGGGTAGGTAACTGGCTGGATGGCAGGACACAGAGGGTGGTGGTAAATGGCTGTCACTCCACAGAGGGAAGAGTGACCAGTGGGGTACCACAGGGATCAGTGCTGGGACCGGTCCTATTCAACATCTTCATCAGTGACATTGCACAGGACCTAGAAGGCAGAATTTCACTGTTCGGTGATGACACAAAGCTCTAACAGAGTAGACACACCAGAGGGTGTAGACAGAATGAGAAGGGACCTGCAGAAACTTGAAGAATGGTCAGGGGTTTGGCAGTTGAAATTCAATGCAAAGAAGTGCAAGATAATGCATATGGGGCACAAAAACCCTGGCACAATATATCAGTTGGGGGTGAGGATATAGCATACCAAGCAGGAAAGAGATCTTGGGGTTATCATCTCTGATGACCTCAAGGCAGGAAACAGTGTGACAAGGCAGCAGGTAAAGCAAATAGGATGCTGGGATGTATAGGCAGGGGCATCACCAGCAGGAAAAGGAGGTCATAATTCCACTATACAAGACACTAGTGAGGCCCCACCTGAGTACAGTGTACAGTTCTGGAGACCATACCTACATAAGGACATAGACAGGGTAGAGAAGGTTCAGAGGAGGGCAACAAATATGGTGCATGGATTGCATCACAAGTCCTATGAAGACAGGTTGAAGGAACTGAACATGTACTCCCTGGAGGAGAGGAAGGAGAGAGAGGATATGATAGAGACATACAAGTATCTCACAGGGAGGAACAGGGTGCAGGAATACACTATTTTTAAGTGAAAAAGATGTTTCAGGACTAGAGGGCATGGGATGAAGTTGGAGGGAGGACGATTCAGAGGAAACATGAGGAAGAATTTCTTCACAGAATGGGTGGTGGACAAGTGGAACACCCTGCCAGAGGAAGTGGTGGAGGCTGAGACAATCATGGGATTTAAGAATGCATGGGATAGACATAAAGGAATTCTGGAGGTCAGGGGTAAGGGGCAACAGACTTCTAGGAAAACATAAACTGATTTTACAAGCTCAAATGGGCAGACTGGGTGGGCCATAGGCCCTTATCTGCCGACACTGTCTATGTATCTATGTATCTATGTAACATAGTAACAGGAACAGCAATGTAAACAGAACTGCCAACAGTGGCGCACATGTTAACAGAAATGAAAATAACAAAGGAAACATTCATAGAAACGCAAGCAGAAAGTGACGAAGGAGCGAGAAGCGACACAAACCAACATTAAAGCGCATACAAAAATGCAACTGTGACATAAACCAAAATGCAAATACAAAGAGCAGTGTAAACATAAACATTAACAGTAACCCAAACACAATCACAAATGAGAACAGAAACGGTAATGCACACGGTGGTGCACACAGGAACGGTAACTCAAACAGGTACATAAATGCAAGTGGAAACAGTAACTGTAACAGTAACAGAAGTGCATACCCTGTTTTTTCTGGACAACTGCATAGAGAAACACAGTGGGCAGGATTCACAAAGGAGATGCGCCCAGCACAACTCAGCTGCCCTGGTGCAGGGGAGATGCACTGGGTGCAAAATGGGCTATTCATAGAGGAGGCACAGGGAGATGTCCCCAGTGCACCCCCACTGTGAATAGCACTGGTGCGCCCAGGCCAGGATGCCCCGGAGCATCCCAGACTGCTCTGGAGCATCCCCCATGACAGGCAGTAAGTCCATCAGGGCAGGCCATCTCAGGATGCCCTGTGCCAAAAAACGCTATTCACAGCTAGGGGCATGCAAATGAGGCCATTAGACATGCATGGTGCAATGGGGCCCTTTGCATGTCATTATGGCCCCATTTGCATATCACCGGCTGGGAATCCCCAGCAGAATGCACCCAGTGCAACCACCGCCCCAACCCTGCCCAACCCCAGCCCAAGCCATGCAGCTCCAGGCAGTGTTGTATGTGCTGGATCCCCCCACCACATGCCCCATGTAGAGCACTGCACACGATGGCAGTAGCAGTACTGTACACCCCCACAAACCCCATACAAAGCCACTCCCAGCAGCAGTAGTAGTGGTGACAATCCCCCCCAAACCCCTGTACAGAGCAGCACATGACGGCAATAGTAGTAGTGATGACCTCCATCCCCATACAAAGCCACTCACAGAGGCGGTAGAGGTTGAGATGACCCCCCAATCCATGTATGAAGCCTCTCACGGTGGCAGTAGAGGTTCATATGCCCCCCTATAGCACCCGTATGATGCTGCTTGTGTCGGCACTAGACTGCAAGCAACACCCCCCAGCTCCAAACACCCAATACAGCCGCCACCCATGTCAGATGCACGGACAGCATTCCCCCATGTACACCCAACCCACCCCTCTCCCCAGCAAGGACCCGCTGTCAGCGGGTGGCACAACCCACCTGCATACCACCATGGCCGCCCACCAACTGAGCAGTCCGGGACTGACAGTGATTGCACAGCCCAAAGCACTGCAGGATGTGCAATAGCTGTCATTCACAGACAGCTCAGTCATCGGACGGCCATGGTGGTATGCGGGTGGGCTGAGCCACCCACTGACAGCAGGTCCTTTCTGGGGTGTGGGGTAGGTTAGGTGTACATGGGGGGGCTGTCTGCATGTCTGCCATGGGTGGCAGCTGTACCGAGTGCTTGGGGCTGGGAGGGTGTTGCCTGCAGTCTAGCACTGCCACAAGTGGCATCGTACGGGCACTCCAGGAGGCATCTGAACCTCTACTGCCACCGTGAGTGACTTCATACAGGGATTGGGGGATCTTCTCAACCTCTACCACCACTGGGAGCAGCTTTGTACAGGAATCAGGGGGGTCATCACCCTACTACTCCCACCATGAACAGCTCTGTTTGGGGGTTTGGGGGTTATCACCACCTACTGCTGCCAGGGCGACTTTGTACAGGGATTGGGGGATGTGTCCAGTAATGCTACCAGGGGTAGCAGTGCACGAGGGCATGGGGCTTGGGGGGGCTCACTGGGCTGCCAGGGTGGGCAGGCACCTGTGCTGCTGCCTGCAGTGCGGTGGACAGCCTGTAGGTGGCCCCTGACTTACGCCACTTTTTATGTACTTATCTTTCTGTGGCATAACCCAAGACTTGCCCCAGAGTTGCACCACATCATTGGACTGTGAATGGGGCTGTGCCTAGTATTCATGGGCACACACACCCTCATGACCCCTACAGATGCGCCACATATCATTACAGGTGGTTTGCAGCGCATCAGGGTTGCGCCGGCGCATGGTCACCCTGCCTGACTCACCTTCGGGCGCATTCCAGGGATGTGCCAGTGCATCTCAGATGCACTGGGTGCATCCCTTTTGTGAATTCTGCCCGGTGTATACAAAGAATGTATGCACAGTAATAGCAATGGAAACTTAAAAGCAGCTTTGGAAGCACTTAATTGCTAATATCTCAGCAACCACACAACGTAGAAAAAAAAATTTAAATGTCACAAAAATCATTATTTTACTGGCTACCATTTTGCATTACATAACCCACAGGGCTATGCAACTCACAATGAAAAATCTGTATCTCGCACCATTTTAGAGATACGAGCCCCAAAAGGAGCGGCGTACGCCACCATGTTAATCTATGGGAAAAAGCATCAACTTCAGAGTACCATAACTTTGGAGCCGTACAATATTTTTTCACCAAACCACAAAAGGCACATCTGTATGATGTTGGCTGCCTTCCTTCCAAATTTCAGGCCAAAAGACCTAACTGTTCTTTTGCAGCAAGGTAGCAAAGAACTTGTCATTTTAGCCATAGTGTTGCAATTTTCGAAGCTTTCGCACAGATTTGCAAAAGTGTCGTGCGTTCAAAAGTACTTTGCGAAAGTACTTTTTCCAGAAATTTGAAAAACATATTTCTGGGGTGTTTCACTCCAAAATAAAGACATGGCTAGCATCCCTAGGCTCCGACTAGGTGAACACACAAAAAATTGTGTCCCTAGATGATCCCAATTTTAAATGCCAAGCATTTTTCTGATCGCTAACTGAAAACAAAATGGCAGATTTGCAAAAGTAGTAGGGGCATTTCCCAAAGTAAAAAGTGCATTTGTGAAAGTGTTGAACTTTTTTTTAACTTTTCCCATTGACTTATAATGGGAACTTGTTTATTGAATAACCTTTGAACTGTTCAATATTTGTTCACGAAATCTTCAAAAGGCACATCGGGCACACCAGCTGCATGTTCCCTGAAGTTTTTGGACTGCTCGTGCAAACTGTGCAACCTGTAGGCATGAGCAAATAATTCACCAAATAGCATAAATGTGCACGCAGATCATGCTTAATAACTCCACCGCCGTATATCCGACTGGTACGAAAGTCAGCAGATCCCAAGGTGTATGGTTTTTCATCATGCATGCCAAATTTCTGGCAAATCTGTTAAACAGTGGCAAAGTTATTAAGGTGCAAAATTTGACCCTTTAACCTTAAAAGAGCTACTCAACCCAAACTATGGTAGTACTACCATGCTACCATAATACAATAGTGGCACAGTTGCACCACTATAGTTAGGGTTCAGTGGTCAGTTACATAGTAAAGTCAAAAGTTTGGGTGTTAATAACTTTGAACCTGTTCAATGGATTTAACTAAACTTTGGTCTGTGAGTTGAGGCATGGTAGATCTCTTAATATGCCAAATTATATTTCAGTCGGAGTGCTGGTCTTTGTGTATGAAAGCACTAAAAAATGCCAAATTATCCATTTTTGAAGGCACCTTTTGGCATTCTAAATGTGGTCCTGCATGTCCATTTTGTGGTGTGCTGCTCTGCAAGATAGCTCATTTGAAAGAGCTTTGGTGGCCGAACATGCTACTTTTTGTTTGGTGAAAAATTATTAAGGCATTCAAAAAGTTATGGCAATTTTAAATTCCCATTGTAAGTCAATGGGAACATTTACATGTATATCTTGCAATCAAAGAATGGGGTTCTGGTCATCTCATCCCACCTGATGGTCAAAGAATTTGCAGCCTCTCGGTTCAAGAATGTTTGTTCCTGAGGAATTTAAAAAATTATTTGACCACAAGGTCTGCCATCTTGTTTTCAGTCTTCTGATTGCACAAACACAAATATCTCGGCTCAGGGGTCACTTCTGAAGTAAAACTTCAATGGGTTTTACTCAAGGGACTCCGCTTTATCAAGCCATGGCTTTGGTTCTATCCAAATCAGTCCAAAAGTAGAGTTATTAGCTTCTAAATACTTTGTTAGCCGCTCACTAACGGTCTTTGATCACGAGCCTGCAAATTCCTTAATCGCGAGATTGATTGATCATCATGGTGCATCATGACCTATTTTCACAAATATCTCAGCTCAGGGGTGATCTAGGGACAGAAATGAGGGTGGGTTTTGATCAGGGGGCTTCGTTCTGTTGAGGCATGTCATTGGTTTGATGAAATTGGTCAGAAAAAATTAGTATCAAACTTTGCCATTCTTTGGCCTCAAGCGTGTGATTTCTTTGATCACGAGGCTGCAAATTCTTAAACTGCCAGATTTTTTGACTGCCATTATTGATCACAAGAGAGGGATGAGATGGCCATTTTAAAAATCATTATTTTGCAGTCGAGGGGGTGTACTACGAACAGAAATGAGGGTGGGTTTCCCTCAGGTGGCTTTGTTGTCACGAACCATGGTGGTTGTGGTGGTTTAGTGCAATTCTTTGAATTTTTTAAATTACAACAGTTTTTATTCTTTGGTCATGAGCCTGCAAATTCTGTGATCGTGATCCTGCAAATTCTTTGATTGCGAGATTCTTTGATCATGATTGTGCATCGTGAGCAAGGGACGAGATGGGCAGATTAAAAAATCAATTTTCTCAGCTCAGGAGTATCCTAGTAAGACAAATGAGGGTGGGCTTTACTCAGGGGTCTTCATTCTCATGAACCGTGGTGGTGGTTTACCGCAATTATTTGAATTTTTAAAATTAAAATTTTTTTTGTCTTTGGTCATGACTCTGCAAATTCTTTGATCATGAGCCTGCAAATTCTTTCACGTGGGAGGGACAAGATGGCCAGATTTTCATAATGGAATAGATAGGGAAATTTCACCAATGTTTACCATTGAATATCTTGGAAACGGTTTGGTCTTCTAACTTGAAATTTGGAGGGCATTTACAGTATGTCTTGTGGAAGAAAACTGCAGTTTAGTTTAGTTTATTAGTCTAGGAATTAATACCTTTGAGCCAGGGCTCTTTTACAAAGGTTCCACGTCACAAAGAACATTTAACAAAGCACGATACACATTACAGGTAAAACCAAACAGGAAAGTTACATCATAAATTTGCTATTAACAGTTTAAGGCAGTAACGTTTTTAAGTTTCATAGAAAAACAAGCTATAACAGGTTCAAGCGAGTAGACAATTTCGAGGTTAAGGAAACTTCCAGGAGAGGGTGATCATTAGGCACCAAAGGAGGCTAGAGAGGAGGGAAAGGTGGTGAGCGGGAGAGTAAGTGAGAGGGACAGGAAAAAGGGGAGTGAGTTTGGGTGGGAGACAGGAAGTAGTAGAGGTACCAGAGGGTTCATTAGTCAGGAGGAAGAGGCCTCAGATGTGAGGATGGACATGAGGAGTAGTAGTCTTTATCTAGCACAATCACAGTTGCTAGTGGTGGTGAGGTGGGCATAGAGCATGGATTTGAAAGCTTCAAGCGAGGTTGAGGATAGAGTAGGTGGACTAAGTGCATTGAACCATGTCGGGGCCCTGATGCGAAAGATCTTTGTCCCTGTGCAGTCCGCATCTCGGAACCAGGAAGGTTGGCGTTCAGATCTGGTGGAGGTCATGAGCCAAGATTCAGTCGGAGTAGGTTTTGAATACATAATGGAGTCAGTCCCAAGATAGATTTTTTTGCCATTGTGCAGGTGAGATAAATAAGACGATTTGATAGGTTCAACCAGCCTGATTCATAGTACAGATCACACATGTGAGTCAGTCTTTGAGCCCCCGTGAGGAGCCGGCAGGCCTTATTTAGAGTGATTGAGATATGCCTTAGAGCAGTGAAGGTAGCTGAGCCATAAATAATAAGGCCATAGTCAATGATTGAGATTATGGAAGTCTGTATAGCTATTCTCAATGCCGCTTGATTTAGAAATTATGATTCTGGAATAGTATTCAAGCGTTGGTTCACTGTTTTGCAGTGTTGTCAATGTGGGTTGCAAAGGTGAGCCCTTGGTCAAAAGTGATGCCAATGTATTTGAAAGTATTTACTTGGTCCAGTGTAATTCCGCAGAGGTTTGTATGGTGAGTGGAGTATGCCTACTTTTGTTTTGGTGATTGGAGAAGAGCATGGCTTTTGTTATATTGTGGTTTAGCACAAGTTTACTATCCAGGAACCACCTTTCAACACTAGAGAAAGCAAGTTGCAGGCTTTTTCATGGAGTTTGGATCCTTGTGGAAGAGAATTACAGCATCATCAGCGTATAAGATTATTTTCTCTGGCAGATATCTGGGAGGAGTTAAGGAACAGGCTAAAGAGGAGCGGTCCAAGAATTGATCCTGTGGTACACCGAGAGAACTGGTTTGAAGTCGGAGAGTTCATTAGAGATTTTTACAGCCTGTGACCGATTGGACAGGTAACTTTTACCCAAGCACAAGGACCTTCGTCCAGGCCTAGGCTAGAAAGTAGGGAGGTAAGTAGGCCATGATGGACTGAGTTGAAAGCTTTTGTAAGATCGATAAAGACTGCACCTGTTTGGCACCCTTTGTCCAGAGCTGAGTGGACTTCTCCAGAGAAATCAAGTAAGGCTGTTGTTGTACCATGTCCTTTCCTAAAGCCGTGCTGTTGATTACAGAGTAGATTGTATTTGTCCAGGTAATCAGAGAGTTGGTCTGCCACTATTCGTTCAAGTGCTTTGGAGAGGGAAGGGAGTATTGATATTGGTCGATAGTTTTCTGTTGAGGTTTTGTCCCCCCCTTTGTGCACTGGCGTAACTATGGCAGATTTCCATTTGTTGGGAAATTGACTTTGGCAAAGTGACAGATTAAGAATTTTTGCAAGGGGGTGAATTACTTCATCCAGGGTGAGAGACAGGATTTTTAGATCTAGCGTGTCACTACTTGTTCTGGATTTGGAGCAGGCCTTTCTTATGTACTTGTATGCTTCGTGCACTTTGATTTTCTTGAAGTAAAATTGTGGTTTGTCATGAGGGGTGTTTTGTGATACTAGGCTAGGCACAGGTAAGTCCGAGAAGAAATCTGGGGGGAGGACCCCACTAAGGTCTGTGAATGTCTTATTAAGCGCATCTGCAATAGACTTTGGGTCAAGAGTGGTGGATCCATCAACTTTCATAATGGTAGGTGTACTAATGTATTGTTTCATATTTATTGGATTGAGTATGTTGCAATCTGAAACACAGATTGCAAGAACCTGCATACAAGCTGCTGTCAATAGGTAGTGCAGATGTCAACAAGATACAACTTATATAACAATTGCGCCTATTGCAAGGCCAGCTGAATAAAATCCCCCCACATGATAATTCACAGTAAGTGGCACTTGTACATGCATGGATAGAGCCACAGAGGGCTGTCACCTAGTCATTCTAAAATTTGCAATGATTGCCCCCATAGATGTACTGACAGTCTTAGTACTGGAAATGCTGCATTACAAAATGATGTTCAAAGTGCACTCTCATCATCATAGGTTGTCCCCTAAATGACTTCCACCCCACCACTCAGTTGGTTACTGGGAATGGAACAAATCAGTCAAGAACACCTGATACTATTGTGGCACAGCACCCATGTGCCATCTGTACTACCACACACACCACACACTGGATTTGTTGTTCATTGTAGTTGGGTCAGGTATTGAGGGTATCTTGGAATGGGGCAGACTTGCAATGTGTGTTCTAACATTCAACCAGGTCTGGTGAGCTGTGGGTGAATGTGGCAAGTACAGATGTAGCTACATACATTGCCAGATATTCCCAGGTTTTTCACCAAATTTCTAAAGAGTTTCTCTCTGATGCCCCTAATCTAGAAATGGAGAAAGCATTAGATATATCTGGAAATGTTAGAGAAATTTCAAGAATTTGCTGGTAGTGTCTGTGGCTGCTACTGTATGTAGAATCTGGAACACAGATTACAAGAACTTGCAAGACAAGTTGTGGTTAATAGACAGTACACACATTCACAACTCACTACGCAGATTGCAAGTGTCAGCATTGTGAGCTAGGCTGAATATCTGTCCCACATGGTAAGTTATTGCAAGAGGCATCTCCACATGTATGCATAGAGCCAGAGAGCTCAATTCACCTGCTTTCTGCAAAATCTGCAATGACTTGATACACAGATGTAGTCACAGTGTCAGTACTAGTGATGCTTCATTGGAGATTGATCCTGAAAGTACACTGTCATCCTCAGTATTTCTCTCTGTAATGTGTGAGCTGGTACTGCCCCCATAGAGGTAGTGACAGTCTTAATACTGGAGATGTTGTGTTGCAAAATGGTGGTGAGAGTGCACTCTCATCATTGTAAGTTCTGTTGTAAACCCTCCCACCCACCCCAATTGGTGACTGGGGATGGAACAAATAAGTTGAGAACACATGATGCTATTGTGGCATAGCAGCAATGTGCTATCTCCACTACCACACACACCACACACTTGATTTGTCATTGGATGTTGTGTGGGTGAGGTATTGAGGGTATCTTGGAATGGGGCACAGTTAAGTGTGTTATGACATGCAACCAGGTCTGGTGAGCTGTGAGTGCATCTGGCAAGTATGTGGCATCTGGAACACAAATTGCAAGAAGTTGGATGATAAGCTGTGGTTAATAGACAGTACACATGTCCACAACTGACTATGCAGAGTGCAAGTTTCAGCCATTGTGAGCTGGGCTCAATATGTGGCCCACATGGCAAGCCACAGCGAGACACATCTCAACATGTATGCATAGATGCAGGAAGGGCAATTAACATCCTTTCTGTGAGATCTGCAATGACTGGATCCACAGGAGTAGTCACAGCCTTAGTACTAGAGATGCTCCATTGCAGATTGATACTCAGACTACACTGTAATCCTCACAATTTCTCACTGTTTTCTGTGAGGTGGTGAGTGGGAATGAAAAGAATAACTTGACAAGAATTGATACTGTTGTGAGTCTGAACCCATGTGAAATCTGTTCCACGATACACTTAGTTAGCTGCCTGTCCCAACCCCCCCAACCCTCCCAGGAGATCCTATCTCTAGTGTTCTACTTTCTCTGTATAGTCAGAGCTATGCAGTCACAGTTCAATAGAAGACATGTAGATTGAAATAACAACTCTATAACAGTAACTACTTAAAAATAAAACTCAGAAGGCGTAGCATAAGGTTGATAATTTATTTATTATTTAACTCTCTCTCTCTATATATATATATACAGTATATACAGTATATATATATATATATATATATATATATATATATATATATATATATAGTCCAAATTGTTTGTTTACTCTTGGGATGGGCAAAAAAACAGTTCTCTTTATATATCTGTGATAATTTTTGAGGATGTTTTTTGTTTGTTGCCATTTCAGTGACTTTATCTTGGCTGTTTGTTTTGTGTATGTATTCTTTTCTATATGAATAGCATTTAGAGTTAAGATTGTGTATAGATTTGGTAAGTGGTTTATATGGGTATTAATGTTATAGAATATTTAGTTAGCAAACAGTTATCTTTGTCATATTTATTGCTGAGTTGTATTAGTTATGTATCTAGTTATAGTATTTTATCACATTCAGTGACCACTTAGATATTAAGAGAATAGATACTAATAAAATGTTATTTGACATGTGGTTCTCAACATTTTACTGATATTTTGTGCAACTGATTAGAATATTGTTAGTTTTTCACCTAATCAATGTTTGATGGCATTTAGTTATTGACTACCAGTTCACATGAGACAGTAAGAAACATTTACTGTTTCCCATGAGTGTATTCATACATTTCCCTGTAGGATAACCGCATGTGTAGATTGTTCTAACAGTGTGAAAGTTGGTGGTAATATGTTACATGTGATTAGAGACATTTACTTTGATATCAATAATCATATTATGAAGTTTAATTTGTTGTTATGTTTTTATTGTATTTTATTTAAATGACAGGCATTTTTTAAATTGTCATTTGAGTACTATATTAGTTATTAGTGATATCTACATATGTGTTGCTATGACTTTTGATAAAGTTGCAGTTATTTATTTTAAGGTAGATCTAACAATATCAAGAAGTGAAAAAAGATGGAAGTATTACACACATTTGTTACATTTTGACTATGTCATGGTGTGCTGAGGATATTCATTTCACATCCATTTTTTTACTGATGGTGAGAATGTTGGTCAAGCTGCAAATTGATGAGTTTTTACAAGTATTTTTTATTTGGTGAACTGGGAAAAGTTCCTCATCCGACCTCCAAAAATATGGATGATCCTGTTAAAGCAAGAGCACACCAATAGTTTGCATTGTACTGCAAAAGAACACAATCATTGTGAGCATTTTGTACTCAGTTATGAGTTGTAGACATCTGCACAGATATATAGAAATGCATCGTACAGTAGAAATAGGCCAGATAATCACATGTATACATCTCTATTACAAGCTATTAATCATATAAACAGCTGCACTTAATGCAATGCAATACCATTAAATGCACGGTTAGAGTTCATTTGGAACAGAAATAAACACATACTGTTATTTTAGTGTATTGTTTTTCATAAACAAACATTCACATTTCTAAGTCTAATTAAGTTATATACATTCAATTGGAAGCTCAGTATGATATACATATGTACAAGTCTGAGTCGCTTTTCTTGGAAAGCGTTTTACATATTCAGTGTTGGAAGTCCAAGAACAGTGGCAGATAATCCTGCAAACAAAATTAACATATTCATATAATTTATGTATTATTTTACAATAAACATTTATACATGAAAGTCTTTTTTAAATTATGTACATGTTATTTGAAGCTCGGCATTATATACATATGTACAAGTCTGAGTCACATTTTTTTGTGAGTTTGTCATATTTAGCATTCAGAGTGCAAGAACACTGACAGAAAATTCTATCAGATTGTTGTCAACAATTTCAGTACGGTACTAGAGATGATACCATCATGTAGGTAGTCATGCTTTTAATGTGGGTGTGATAACTACATTTGCCAAGACATAACTTACTAGCTGGCATTGAGTAATATCCAGCACCCTCGAGTCTGCTTGGATTTGGCAGAAGTCAATTTAGTAAGTATTACAGTAAAGGTCAAGAATTTAGACAACAGCAGGAGAAGGAGTGAGAACTTAGCCTGATGTGTATTGTTGAAACAAGTAGAGTTCTCAACACAATATGTGGAGAACAGTAGTTGCATCTCTGATAAGTGTTTAAATAGGTTAGTGAGTTTGTCATTGCCGTGTAAGACTGTACTGTGAATCGACTGAATACACAGTTATATCTGCTGAGACATTGAGTGTTAAGTAAGGCATCTGCATAAAGATATTACTGCCTGTTGATTACAGTTCAATACCCTCAACTCTACTTGAACGGTAACAATGCAGTTTTTGTAGTGAGTATATCAAACTTGCAAATGCTGAATATTACAATACAATATCTGTGAAAATTGTATTGCAATGAATTATGGAAAAAGTATTGTTTTGTATCCAATGTATGAGGATAGCAGTGTGATAAACAAGTAATTGTGTACCACAGGTAGCTGCATTGCTGTACTGTTGTGGTATCTTCTGCAATGGCAGAGAAGTCAGAGCAATTACAATGGGCTGTAGTGATTTAGTGCAACATTTAGAACACATTGGTCACAATGGGTGTGTTTACACACTAGTAGTTTCTGATGAAGGTGTAAGGAAAATTCATCTGTACATTGGTGGTTAACAATTATATCTGGATGGAATAAGCACATGCAATGTTATTGTGCAGAGATAGTGGTTTACTGAGATGCTATGATTAGATAGCATCATTCTTCCATACATTGTGCAACATTGGTGCAACTGGGAATAATGACATATGCATCCTTCAGATTCCTTGGAAGTCTTTCCCTTAGAGTGCATACTGTATCATTGCACTCCACCCATCCCTTTCTGAACCTTCACCAAGTGACATAGTGGGCAGCGTGAATGGATAGGCCATGATGGAAGATTATTGCATGTGTGTCAAATTGGCTTCCTGAGAACATAGTTCTTCCAGCAATGAGGTGTGAAATTGGTGTTGTGACTTTCATGCATTGAAAGTTAAAGCATTGCAATACAATAATTATGTATGAACTTGAATATGTAACTCTTAGAGAGCAAACACAAGAATGACCACATCTTTGGCACAGCCATCCAGTTTCTGCATTTGCAAATAACTTAGGGAACTTCACAGTTCTCTGTTCAGGGACATAGACAGACAGCCAGAGCATATCCTGAGTTGTTTGTGATTCTTTGTGGCTGCATGACAAACATGTGTACTTGGACACATTGTCAACTTTAAAATGTTGATGCAGATCAATGCCATCATGTGCTAAACTGTTTATCATTCCCATCATGAACTCTGTGACAACTTGTTGTGCACTGTCAGCAAACATTGATTGTCCTGCATATTGTCCAAGAGTTAGTTGTAGAGGAGTCAAACTTTGTAAACTGTAGAACAAGTCTTGAGTACCTCAAATGACTCTCTTTAATGCTTCTGACAGAGGTGTCGACTGGCTTGAGTTTAACACATTAGCAAACTCAGGTATGTGGAGAAGTGCTTGCATAGTTGCATTTGCATAGCAGTTTACTGCTGTATTGTTGTCAAATATTGGCAGTGTGTTGACTCCAATACAATTTTTTGCAGGTGGAGAAGCAAGTTGTTTATGTAGAGAGTGCTCTGTAATGGGGTGCTGAGGTGAGGACTGTGGAGTTTTAGTGTGCTTTCTTTTTAGTTTGTGTGCTTCATCCATTGTGATAGCTGTACTGGACGCATATCTGGGAACTGGTAGCAAAGGAGCATTTGGTTGGTACAATATACGTAATCTGTTGTACTTAACTATGCATTTTGTGTCAGCACATATTTTGCTTTCTGTCAAATTCATTATGTGTACTCCAGACAATTGTCGTACATGAGACAAGGCAACATAAGACATCCCATCCTTGAATATACCACTGCCTATATCTGCAATGGCACTATCAAGGCTGAGCCCTTGTGACTTGTCTATGGAGACTGCATAAGCAGCACACAATGGAAATTGTTTCCTTGTCACATATATGTCTTTCACAAGCTCAAACTTGACTGTTACTGTGTCTATTGGGTGAGGAGTTTCACAGTTGTCAAACTTAACAACTACAAAGTCCACAGCTGTGCTCTACACATTGTACTGGAACTCAAGGATATACCCCATGGCTCCATTCATGAGACCTCGCTCAATGTCAGTGTTTCTGTGAAGCATGATAAGTGCATTTTTACATAGTGCTAGCACAGCTTCCAAGCCAGCTGTGCATGACACATCACTTGTGAGCTCCCTGAGATGCTCAACCATTTTTGATACCACTGTCAGTGATAGGGTGACACCGTCTATGGTATCTATGCATGGCAGACTGACAATAGGTTCCTGTTCTCTCTGCATCATGATCTCATTGAACTCTGCACACTGCTTAAGTCTTGGCAATAGACATACAGCATGTACCTCAGATTTCTGTACATGTGCAAATATATCACATGCATCCTGAATAGGAGCATCATTTCTTGTGATCATGTGCAGTCTTAGCATTTCAATGTGGATGGGTAACAGTATACCAATACGTACCTCATCAAGTAATGCTTTGTAAGACATGTCACTTTGCTGTCTCATATTCTGTGAGAGTTCAACATATGAGAAGAACTGTCACAGATTGACTCCACCTATGCATCCAATTGTTTTCTTTGCCTCTTCAAAGGAAAGACTACAGAAAACATGTTTGCCATTTACAGGAGCCAGCTGAAGGAGATCTCCAAGAACAAGAATGTTCGTACCACCAAATGGTATATAATCATTGGTCCCTAGTATCTCCTGTAGACGTCGTAGGTGAACATACTGTATATGAGGAGAACATTTGAAACCATGCTGATCTCATCTATTATCAGCAAATACATCTTGTCAAATATTGACCTCAGTTCAGAGGAAACATCATATGACAATTTCCTGTAATTACCACTCTTACCATGCTCAACTGGCAAAATGAATAACCTATAAAGTGTGATACCAACTATGTTATAAGCTGTCAAACCTATAGGAGCAGCAGCAATAACAGATGTTGCTGCATTGCAAAGCTCATGCATGCCTTTGCTTATAGCTTTGATCAAGAAACTTTTCCCAGTTCTAGCAGCACCACTAACAAACATCCTGATTGGTGTCTGTTCCTCACAAACACACTGCTTGGTACTGTGCTGAATACCATGTTTCACAGCATGTATCATAGAGTGATACATGACTCTTTGGTGTGAGTTCAACTTGTCAACAATGTCTGTAGCTGACTCTGACAATTGCATGCTTTGTTGCATTGTGCCCTCTACTTCTGACATTAGCACAGTTGGGTCATTAGGAGGAAAAGGAGCACAGAGTCCTTTCTCCTTCAACATCAACCATTTCCTGTGATGTTACTGGTGTGTCATCATTCAGAATTGTCTTTGTGTTCTCTAGCTGATTTTTTTCCATTTCAAGTCTATCAATGTAAGTCTCAGAGACATGACTCTGGAAGGTATGATATGTTTCCATAAACTGTTGTTCGTATGTGTCAGATAATCCTTTTAATTCATATTCTGATCTCCAAGGCTTGAACAGAAACAACAGAGTAAAGTAATAATGTTCTTTGCTTTCTGTTGTGTACAAGGTGAGTTTACAGTGGTCAATTAGCCATGGTTTCTGCTTTTTAACAAGTGAGCCATCAAACCCATTGACTTTATATATACCTTTTTCTGGATCAGAAGAAACACCCCACTTGTAATCATACCATTGAGCAGCTTCAAAGAGACACAGATTGTCCATAGCACTGTGGCGCTGTGGATAGTAGTTGTCAATTAGGTTGCTTTTCAGAATATTTGTAGATGTTGGTCTTGTAGCAGCCAGATCCTCAATCTCTTCATGGCTCTTAAGGACACGGCGCCTGTTCTGCTTGTGATTCACACTCAAGAAATGAATGGAGTCTGACTTACCATACAGACATACATCTGTGAGTTGGTCATTTGCTTCATGGGCTCCACACTCATGGTGTGACAGAGTCTTAAGTCCCAGTGACCAAAGCCTGGAAGACATTGATTTACAGTATATCACAGTTAGACAACTCTTCCCACATTTCTTGCAGGTTTGTTTGCTCATGCTTAGTGATGTATGATGTACTACATCTTACAAGAGCCATTGAGTTGTCAGCAACAAACTGAACATTAATGTTTGCCTGCCACATCAACAGAAGGGAAGGACTATAGTCATTGATATAGACTTCTGATTCTCTGCAAGGTAGTTCATAGACTCGCTTTGTTGACTTTGCTTTCAGGTGGTGTCACATGGCTGTAAATACATCATTCAGAGAAGCATGTAGGCAAGCTCACCTTGGGAAGCCAAAACGGCATTGGGTGTACCACTGACCTTTGTTCTTTACTTTCCTATTACAGTATTTGCCACGCAGGTGTAGTTGGAATTTCTGAACCAGTTCCCAAAGTGTTGCACTGTCATACCTGTCCGGTTTCTGACATGTGACATACTTCAATATGAAACTTAGAATGTCAGTTGTGTCATTGTCTCCAATACATGGGGCATCTTTTATCCACAGTAACATATTTATGTATGGAGCTCCATGAGCTTGGTACTCAACCCTCCAGAAGTAGTGCTCGACAATGCCGAGAGGAGAATTTGTCTTAGACAGTATTAACTTTAAAAGACTGTGGAACCAGTAGTGAAAGTAACGTGAAACTGTTACTGGATCAAGTGAACATGGTTCATTGAGAGTCATAGTTTGTATGTTCTCAACATCAGAGTTTGCCCATCTGAGAAGATCAAGCAGATCATCCAAATAATATTTAGCACAACTCAGCATTACGAACCATGTTGCTGGTCCAAACTCTCTCAGCATGCACATTACCTCAGAGTGTCGTCTGTACCAATATTCCTTAGTACCATGCATGCTAGACAAAATGGAGGAAAGACTGACTTGCAGTGTTTCATCTTTGGTCTGCAACTTCTGCAGTAACTATGCAGCTGTCATATTGTTGAATTCTGTACCAAGTCTCAATGTATGAGCAATACTAGCAGATAGGACACTAAGTTCACTTTCCCAAAGAAGGTGGAACAGGTATGCAATGTTTCTTCAAAACTTTCCATCCTTATGTAGTACTTGTGAGGCCCTATACCCAGATCCTGGTACTCGAAGTTCACATTCATCTATTCGACCACCTGAGCCAAGTGGAAATAGATCAGGGAAACAATGAGCTTCTAGAGTAGCCTCCCATATACTTACAGGATTGCCCTCCACTTGCTTCATTTGATATAAATCAATGTTGTCAATTACTGGGTCTTTGCCATGCAATAGGTGTATGGTGAATTACTCATACACATTGTGTACGGTTGCAATTTATTTTATTTATTTATTTAAGAGATTTACCAGGAAGGCATGCTGAGCAGAGTACCGCTCGATTCCAGATGCACCCTGGGGTTTTGGGGTTACAGTGGAAACATGATACAATCTGAACAAAACATACAGTAGAACATGATATAGTCAGAAACAACATACATAATGTATAATAGAACAGCAGTGGGTAGCATACATAATGTGAATCGAAACAATTGAGAGTAGGCAGATTATAGTACAGTATACAGTTTTTTACAATGAAGCAGGTCAAAACAGTGGAGAGACCAGACTTGATTCTATCGCTGGGTGGGTTCAGTAGTGAGGGGGGTGTTAGGGGAGGTTACAGGAGCAGGTGGTAGAGAAGTGCGTTTTGAGAAGGGCATTTAGTTGGGGAGTACTTGTGGAGTGTCTAATATCGGCTGCCAGGGAATTCCATAATTTGGGCAACGGAAAGCTGAAAGCAGCCTGGCCAGACCGGGTGGATCTATGTGGGATATGCAGGAGCCTGGCGTTGCTGTTACGGAGCACGTAGGATGGTGGGGGTAGGGCAGTTAGGGAGGATGACAGGTAGGAAGAGAGTGACTGTGACCAGAACTTTGCCAAGGTTCTGGTGCAGTGAAGTGATCTTCTGTTGTATAGGGGGGTGAGGTTCAAGGATTGGTAGAGGACACAGTGGTGGGTGCTGGGAGGGTGTTCCAGTGAAAAATGGCATAAGAAGTTAAATAGGGGGTCTAGCCTTACTTGGGAGGTTTGAGGGGCCGCACAGTAGACAATATCACCATAGTCAATAATAGGGAGGATCATTTTTTGGACTATTTCTGCGTGGTTGGCAGGGGTATGCAATTTTTATTCCGGTAGAGGGCTCCCAACATGGGGTTCAATTTTTTGTGTATAGCATCAATGTGTGCAGTGAAGTCAAGGTGTTGATCTAGCCAGACACCTAGATAATGATAGGAGGTGCAGGCCTCCAGTGGGGAGCTGTCCAGAGTGTAGAACGTAGGTGGTGCAGTAAGCCGTGTCAGTTTGGGCCAGGAGCCAAAGGTGAGGGAGACTTTTTTTAAAATTTAGGACTAGTTGGTTTGAGATGAGCCAACATTGGACAGAGTCAAAGTCCTTCTGTAGGCAGGCTGTCACAGCACTAGAGGATGTGCCAGAGGTGAACAATACCGTATCGTCAGCATACATGTGAATAGCCATATTTGGGCAGGCTGCAGGCAGGTCATTGAGAAATATAGAGAACAATAGTGGGCTAAGAACCAACCCTTGGGGGACTCCGCTGGTGACTGGGAGTAGGGTGGATGTAGCCGAGCCAACACGGACAGATTGGGACCTGTTGGACAGGTATGAGTGGAACCAGTTATTTGCAGTTGCCGACAGCCCGGCTAGAGCAAGTTTTGCCAGCAACAAGGGGTGGAAGATGGTGTTGAAACCTTTCACCAGATCAATAAATATAGCAGCTGTTAATTCCCCTTTGTCCATACCCGTGAGGATGGCGTTTGTGAGCCATAGGAGGGAGGTGGTGGTGGAGTGATTCTTCCTGAAGCCAGCCTGGTAAGGGGTTAAGAATGTTATAGTCTCAAGATAGTGGTGGAGTTGGGAGAGGACAAGACGTTCTTGAAGTTTGGCCAGGATGGGGAGCAGGGATATAGGGCGGTAGTTGGAAAGTGAGGAGAGGTCCCCTCCTTTAGGAAGGGGAATGACTGTGGCTTGTTTCCATTTGTTGGGGACTGTTCTGAGTTTAAATGACAGGTTGAAAAGCAGGGTAAGCGGGTGGGCTATGGCAGGTGCTGAGAGCAAGAGCATTTTGGAGTCAAGGCCAGAGGGACATTTACCTTTGTCTGGGTTGAGAGACATCAGTAATTTTAGCACCTGAGCTGATGATACAGGGCATAGGGAGAAAGAAGCTGTGGAGGGTATGATAGGGGGAATGTCAACCTTCTCCACTATTGCTTTGTCAGAGTTCTCTGCAGCAATATCTGTAGAAAGACCAGCAAATGCATCGAAGTCAATGTCAGCAACAAATTGTGCTCTTTTAGGTATTGCAAAGCATTCCTTACCTTGTCTACATTGACTATGTCCTGCCATATTGTTTTTGCCTTTGTTGGTACACCATTCACCAAGATTACTACACTATTGTCCTGAGAAATAGTGTTGACATTTTCTTGCAAAGGTTAAGGCAAGTAGACAACAGAACCTTTCAGAGAGCGTACCAGTTCTTTGCTCAGCAGGTCTCGCGTCTTTGTGTTCAGCATGATGATTGTTTGAAATGGCTTCATGGTCTGAATGAAAATCCTTTCAAACAAGTTCAAGACTGCTATCTCATCAGGAGTTGGTTCAACTTCCATTTTATTAAGTACAGACCGAGGAGGCAGACTGTTACTCTTAATCTTGTTATGACAGTAAGAACAGAGTGACACAGTTGCAACTTCTTCAAAGTCAGACTTTAAGAGAAGGTATACATGGAGATGACCCCACATTACATTACAGCGTGGAATGTTCTGCAGGTCCACTGTGACACATAAGTGTCTGTAGAACAAGTGTTCACATGATACACAGATTACTTGGAATTTTTGTGTTTTTCTAATTTCAAATTTAGCTAACTCATGACCAAACTTTTTCAGAAGCTGAGCTTCTTGCACCAGTGATGTGTTCATTGCGTTTGTTTGTTCAGGGATAGTAGCATTAGACCTCAATCTATGGGTTGTTTGCAACTATTTTATGAACTCCGTAAGTCCTTCCACATCTCCATCATTGAGCAATGCTTGAAACTGCATGTAGTCTCGAATGACAGATCTCACTCAATATAACATTTGTACAAATTTCCGGATGCCAGGGTTATGCACTGCCAGCATATGAAAGTGATGAAATGTGCTGTCACAGTTCATGCTCTCTAAACATGCAAGGGAGTGACCTTTTAGGCCTTTGTGAGGCTGGATCTCACACTTGTCAATCGTGTGAAGCAGTGTATGTTATTCAGATCTCTTGGTCATTAGAAATGTTGAGAGGAAACTTTTAATAGACATGATTGATTCTTCTCTAATATTACATGTGTTGTCACATGTCCATTTCTTAGCTGACGACTTTGGATCACTTTCAACCTGTTCAACTTGATTGTCATTCTCCAAGTGAAGGGTTCCATGAGATAGAGCTAAGACATTCTGCACTTTTCCCTGTTCATCAATTCCTCAAGTGATGTTTCTGTTGTGTGTTTGATATGTCTCTTCCCAGAAGAATGCTTCTGAGTACTATGAATGAAACCAGTCTCCTTAAAGCACAACGGAGATACTTTGTCTGCTTCAGTGTTCAAAAGGCAATATTTGGTTTTTCATCTCCTCAATCTTTACACTCAATTTATCAATGGCTGACATCATTTCAGCCCATAATTGGGAACGCATTGCTAGAGCCACATTGACAAATCATCTTATCCTTAAGCACAGTTTCAGCAATGAGATCTTAGTATGCAGTCTGTTCCCTTTGTGTCTCACTATTTTGGAGATCACGTGTTCAATTCTAGCTCTATGGACCAACTTTGAAACAAATTGCCTTGCTGTGTTGTGCCGTAGCAGAAGTCAGACATCTAGCATTTTTTTTTTCCTGTCTCACACGTCTATGCTTTGTTGATGACAGTGCTGGATGTTGTAACTGCAATGTTTCTGTTGGAAGCCTACTTCTTATAGTTTTACTAGAAGAGGATTTCTCTTTGTTTAAATGTGTATGTTTAATTATATGTGTATTTTGAACAGAAGACAATTTTTCTTGCTTCTGTCGACAATTTTTATGTTTGGTTCTTACGTGGCATGACAATGAACAAGCAGTACAGCTAGACGTTTTTCTTTGTGCTCTAGGTTTACAGCAAATGGCCATGATGAAAGAGCTCAAGTATTTCTTCAATCTCTTTGGGGCTGTAGTCTACTACTAAAAAAGAATATATAGAGTAGTAAGAAACATGTGCCATACGGTAATAAAAAACAAATACTGCATAAGGAATTGACAGTATAGTATAGTTACACAAAATCTATTTTTATGCTAAGATTTGTATCACTTTTTGTGAAAACATTTAGTTGTTCTCCGCACTGCAGTGTGGTCTGAATATTGGGTGAGATTGTAAAACAGTAATACTTGGAAATGAATATGTGTGGCAGCTTCATTGGTTGCTGCGTTTGGGTACTAGCAAGTTGGAAGTTGTGCAATAGTTAAATGTTAGTTGCTACATCTTTCCAACCACTTATGTTAACATATTATAATGATGGTATAGGAAGGGTGCTATTAGTCAGCTGTGGTAATGATAGTGGTATGGGTATGTATGAAGGTGCTAATGGTCTTAATAATCTTGTGTTGGAGGTATAGTATTAGGTTTCTTGCTTATTGTGATGACATATTAATATTTATATAATGTGAATTGTGTTGGAAAGTGAATCTATAGAAAGCTGCATGAGTTTAAAATTGTTAATTTGACATTTTTTTGTCACAATCAAAGAATTTGTCACCTCATGAACAATCCTCATGATCAAAGACGATTGTGATCAAATAATTTGCATGCTGTCAGTCAAAGATCATAAAAATGCTGGAATTATTTGCAAACATTTTAAAAATATATATTTATAGTATATTCCTTAGTTATGAGCCCTAGTAACACCCTTGGGGTTTACTGTGTCAAAAAATTATTAAATCTACTGTTTTTATCAAGTAGACACACTCTGACAATGAAGTCTCCTGTTATTCTTGTGATCAAAGATTTTGTATGCTCAAAGTCAATCCTCGCAGTCAAACCGGGTCACAGTCAAAGAATTTGCATGCTCGCGGTCAAAGATCATAAAGATGTGGGAATTATTTGCAAATGTTTCAAAAATAGATATTTACACTATATTTCTTAGTTGTGAGTCCTAGAATTGCCCTCGGGTTTTACTGTATTGCAAAATTATTAAATCTATTGTTTTTCTCAACCAGACACACTTTGACAATGAAGTCTCACGTTATTCTCTCGATCAAAGAATTTGCATGCTCACGGTCAAAGATCATAAAATTGCGGGAATAATTAGCAAACATTTTAAAAATAGATATTTTTGCTATATGCCTCAGTTATGAGTCATAGGAATGGCCTCAGGGTTTACTGTGTTCCAAAAATTTTAAATCTACTGTTTTTTTTTAGCCAGACACACTCTCACAATGAAGTCTCATGTTATTCTTGCAGTTGAAGATTTTGCATGCTCACGGTCAATCCTCATGGTCAAACTGAGTCGTGGTCAAAGAATTTACACACCTGTGGTCAAAGATTGTAAAAAATGTGAGAATAATTTTCAAACATTTTAAAAATAGATATTTTAATTATTTTCCTTAGTTATGAGTCCTAGAAACTGCCTCGGGGCTTACTGTGTTCAAGAATTATTAAATCTACTGTTTTTTTCAGCCAGGTACACTCTCACAATAAAGTCTCATATTATTCTCACGATTTTCATTTTATTTCCCGCATTTGTGTTGTTGGCAAGTCATGAACTGTGCCAATGAGAAGACACTGTTGTCCCACTAAAACAAAAAGAATGTTTTATAAACATAATGACAATAGAAAGAGGCTTTACATACATAGCTAGATATTTTAGGCTGTATGAGCCAATCTGGAAACAGGTTATTACTTGTGATTATTTTGACTGTATTTATCTGAATGATGCAACAGAATACTGGTCATTGTGCTGATTAGACTTGGTAGTGCTTGTAGTAAGACAGACACAATTGTGATATTTCTACATCTGAGTTTTTGAGATTTCTCACTCAGCATGGGAGAAAAATCTACATTGACTGTATGGATAGTGGAATCAAAGTTTGGTGAGAAGGGCAGCAGTGTTCAGTAAGCCACCGAGGTCCCCAATGTATGAACAGTCAGCATAGTGAACTGAAGGCTGGCTGCAGTCAGGGAGTACTTGCTTCCCCTCCCCCCACCAGCTATGCATTGAGCAGTAAGGTTTGTGCTTTTGTGTACTCTGGGTATAGGAGGGGAGGGTTGGGTGCTGGTTGACTGTCACTGGAGACCGTAACTAGTGTCTTGTTTGTTTGTTTTTTAACCTGCCTTCTGCTAACATGGTGGATGATGGCAAACAATATATTGAACATGGAATCCATTTCCCACAGCATGCAATCAGCACAACAGTGCACACCAAATAAAATATGCTCTTCTGTAGCCAGCCAGGGTTCTTCCTGTAACTAATGATTTCTGGCTTGCTGCTGTGCTGTTACTAGGGGTCTACTCAGCTCACCTCCACTCCCATTGCTGGCATGTCCAGATGTTTTCCTAGAGAATTCTGACTCCCATCCAAGAGGCAGCACTGTCTGAGAGAGAGAGAGAGACTGACCTGCCATCATGCATGCCATTGCTGTAACTGTGTTTATTTCTGATGTAATAAATCAAGAATGCATTATGAATTTTATGATTATGATGACTATGATGATGATTATGCAAGTGAATGATTACTGTGATGATTGATGAGTCAGATTATGTGTATGAGCCTGCTTGCTTGGTCAGTGTCTGTCTTTTTAGATAGCTTAAGGTAATAAGGAATGAAATACACAGCTCAACTCAAGGTAACACTTGCAATTGTATAAGTTATTTATAGGTAGGTCAAATTTTATTTTTATACAGGTAATACATGTCATTTGGACAAAAGTCCAGTTTACAAGACAGACCTGTGCAATCCCTATCTAAATACATACAATAAGGTTCCATATTAACACATACACAAAACACATCAGTATAAATATTTCTAGTGTAACAAAAGTATAAAAATACTTCCTTTGTCTTTACATAAAGACAAAAATCTTATCTAATTTTACAGTACATTGAGAAGAATAATCAGCAATTACAAACATGAGTATTCAATTCCTTTATAATATGAACAAATGTAGAATGATTTGTAATTTCCCTTACATCTGCAGAAAGAAAATTCCAAAAACTAGCAGCTTGATGAATTAAAGTCCTATCCCCATATTTGTTTCGTGATTTTTCTATGATAATCTTATTTAAGTGAACTGATCTAGTTAATTACCTTTTAGAATGTTGCTTCGCTGGAAACAGCAATAATGAGATTGGATGATTTAAACAAGAATATGTCATTTTATGAATTAAATTAACCAATGACATATATAATTTGTATCCAAAGACAGCCAATTTAATTTATTCAATAATAAACAACGATGAGTACGATAATTCCCCTTTAATACATATCTGGACACTCAGAAATAAGTTTTGTCCAACTTGGACAAAAGTGTTTTATTGGTTCTTCTGTATATCAATTCACGATATCTTAACACTGGAATAATTAACTGTTTGTCGAACTTCTTCCTATCTATTAATGTTAAACATTCTGTAGTTCTCCTTAAAGCCCCAACCCTTTTATTCACTTTTTTTACCAAATCCGTAATATGACAAGAAAAATACATCTGCTCATCAAATATCACTCCCAAATAACTGTAATCCTTAAACTGTTCTAATTTAATTATATTTTTAGTATAAATTTGAAGTTTAAGAGTAGTATCACCACTTTTTTTTTTGATGAAAATTTCATACATTTCATTTTCCTTGTATTCATAATCAACTTTGACCTGGTGAACCACCCCTCGATCTTTAAGAAATCAGACTGCAGATTCAATTGCAATTCATCTTCTGATTTACCAGATGCAATAATTACCATATCATCAGCATATAACTGAATTATAGGAAATAAACACTGTGTGACCACATGAAATGCCACAAAATCACTGCAAAAATTGTAATATTGTATGGAGACCTAGGCAGCCCCCTGTCCACTGGCCCTTATTCTAAGTTTTATTGCCCCCCCCACATTAAAGCCATTTGAACTGCTCCTGTCTGGCAGTACCCATGATGCCTTCCTCTGGCACAACTTCATCCTCTGCCAAAGATTTGAAAGTGAGGACATTTTTAGTGGCCACCTCATTGGTGAGTATACCCCAAAGTCCTCTTCCCCCTCTACATATTGCAGAAGATTAAGTACATATCCCCTGTGTCCCTGGCTGCTGATACCTGTGCTATGACCTGCATCCATTGTAGAGGACAGGTACAATGTGGTACACAGCGCCATGCACAACATCATTGAGTGTGCCTTGGGAATGCTCAATATACAGTTTTAGTACCTTGATCATTCTGATCATGCCCTACAAATACCCCTCAGAAGGCCTGTGCCATATTCCTTTCCTGTTGTATACAACACAGCACAGCACACAACTGTGTGAAATGCATGCTGGCCCCAGAGGTGCAACCTGCAGCCAATTCAGAGCCATAGGACCAAGTGACAGAGGTGAGCTCAACAGGTGTGACCCCAGGAGGGCCCATGAGTAGAGAGCCCATCTCTTAACAGACCTCTTTGGAAACATATAAACATAGACTTTGATGGCAGATAAGGACTGCTTGGCCCACCTAATCTGCCCATTTCCCTACCTACAGGATAAGCTGCAGATCCTAGTTAACCAACAGCTTATTTCTTCCTACCCCTCAGGAATTGCCTTATGTCTGTCCCATGCATTCTTGAATTCTCTCACAGTTTTGGACCTCACAACCTCCTCAGGAAAGATGTTCCATGCATCCACCACCCTCTCTTTGAAAAGATACTTCCTCACATTGCCCTGATCCATCCCCCCTCTATCTTCAGATTGTGTCCCCTTGTTCTTGCACATCTCTTTTTCTGAAAGATGCTACCCTCTTGGACTTTGTTGATTCCACTGAGTTACATAAAAATTTCTATCATGCCCCCCCTTTCCTCAAGGGTCTACATATTAACCTCCTTTCGTCTTTCCACATATGGCTTCTCTTGCAGACCTTGCACCATTTTAGTTGCCCTCCTCTGGACTGCCTCCATTCCGTCAATGTCTTTGCAGAGATGGGGTTTCCAGAACTGGACGCAGTACTCCAGATGGGGTCTCACCAACTGTCTGTACAACTTCCTGTTTTCTGCTGCTGATGCCTCTCCCTATACACTCCAGTATCCCCCCAGCCCTCCTTACTGCCTTCTCACATTGCTTGCTAACCTTAAGGTCATCTGATATGATTACCCCAGGCCCCTTTCCATTTTTGTTGTTGTTACTACCTTCCCCCATTGTGTAATCTTCCCCTGGGTTTTTGTTTCCCAGGTGCATTATTTTGCACTTCTTTGCACTGAATCCAAGCTGCCATACTTCTCACCATTCCTCCAACCTTGCCAAGTCTCTTCTCATCCTTTCCAACCTCCTTGTGTATCAACCCTGTTGCAGATCTTTGTGTCATCTGCAAATAGGCATACTTTTCCTTCCAGTCCCTCTGCAATGTCACTTATGAAGACATTAAAAAGACCTGGAGATGTCGGATGAGTACATATCACAAAGGATACTGTAATGTGTTTAGTCAATGTATTGCCACATAACGATACTAGTTCTATCTGCCCAGACTGTAAGATGATGACATCTCTGAACTCAATGCCTGGCTTAAACAAATGTGCCAGGAAAATGGACATGGCTTTATTGGCAATTTGCACAACTTCTGGGAGCTGGACTTCTACAAATTCAATGGTCTGCACCTAAACAAGCAAGGAACTCAAGTGCTCAGACAAAAACTGGATGTGCATATAGACCATTTAAACTAGTGAGTGGGGAGGAGCAGCAAGGACACATCATGGCAAGAAGGGTGTCAGGAGACCCTCCCCCAACAACAGCTAGTTGGACACAGGTCTCTTTTAGTGATCTGGGAACTGGTAGTTATCAAGACACTTCCCATAACAAGCAAAGGGATAAGCATATTAGGCACAAGAGAAGCAACATTGATATGCAGCATAATGATTCTATGACTTCACCACACCACACAAAACAGGGATGGAGGGCTATGTGTGTCAATGCACGTTGTCTGTCAAATAAAATCTCTGACCTCTCAGCTTCAATGACAGAAGCCAAATCAGACTTGGTAGCAGTCACAGAAACTTGGTTTACAGAGAACCACACCAGGGACGTTACTATACCAGGTTACACACTTTTTATGAAGGACCACATTGGGATAAAAGGGGGAGGGGTGGCATTATATGTAAAAGAAGGAATCTCAGCAATAGAAGTTCAAGCAAAACAGGGAAGACCAGAAGTTCTATGGATCACCCTAGGAGCAGGGAACAAAGCCCCCATCCTAGTAGGAGTCATATACAGACCTCCCTCCCAAGACTCTGACATAGACAAGGAGCTCCTGGAAAACATCTTCTTGATGGCCAACAAGGGAGACCTGTTATTAGTGGGGGATTTCAATCTACCTGATGTAGCTTGGTCCTCATTCACAGCATCATCTGAACGCAGGAAAGAGTTCCTACTTGCCCTGAAGGGGACAGGACTTATCAGCTGGTGCAGTCCCCCATCAGAGAACAGACTATCCTGGACCTAGTGCTAACAAACAGCACGAGAATCTCAGATGTAACCATAGTGGTAACTCTGGGAACCAGTGACCATAGGTCAATCTGGTTAACAGTGGAAAGGGTAGCAGAATCAAGTCACAAAAAGCTCAGAATACTTGATTTCTGCAAGGCAGACTTCAACACCATGAAAATGGTGTACTGACTGGAGCTCGACACCACCACCTTGAAGACCAGTACAGCAACAGATTTTGCCTGAAATCATTGGGTCAATGTGCTGGTCCCTGCACACACCGGCTGTGCATCTCCCAGTCCTGTGCCCTCGGGGGTGTGGGTGGGGAAGCCCCCCACATGGAGGGTTTGGGGGTACAGTCCCCTGATAAAAACAATGAGACATTTCCGATAATACAATGCCAACACTCGGCATTGTGGCTGTTGCTGTTGGGGATGTTGGCTCAGTGGATCTCGCACCGCTATAGGTAAACCATGAAAACCCAGTTAAGAAACTTGCTGGAACAGTCCATTGGCACAGCGGTTGGATTTCCGCTTGCAACGCCAGCAACCCGGAACCAGGAGTGAGCTTGGGTCACTGGAGGGCCGGCCGGGGGAGGCAGCTTGAGCATCCCACGACTGCTCGCTGTCTTCAGGGAGGGAAGGGGCTGTGACCCAGTGTTAAAGTGACCACTGGTGGAGGCCAGGGGTAAAGCAACATGTCAGGATCATTGGGGTGGTGCATGACAGACGTCGGATCTTGCCTTGATGTCCGGATGTCACGCACCTTAACTCATTGTCTCCTAGCCGACGCCTGTAGTCGTCAGTAAAAAAACACTGGTGTGTCCTGAGTACGTCTGCAGAAGTCGGCTACTGACTCCCAGTGTGCCCAAGCAACGTCTGGAGAAGTCACTTATATATTTAATATATAGTGTAACAGAATATAATATATATTTGACTGCATAGCACCGTTGGAAAGGTAATGTTATGCTGAACAACTCTGTCACTGATATTTTGTGCACATCATGCATACTTTAGGAGTTATTTGCATTTGTTTATGGTATGGTGTGTATGGCTTATGTTGCCTGTTTTAGTGAAAATATATATTTTTTGCTGTTTCAACCAGTTTAAAAATAACAAAACGAAATTACATATTATTATTTGCACACCACCATTGGGAAGGTAATGTTGTGCTGAACAACTTTGCCACTGATATTTTGTGTATATCATGTATACTTTAGGAGTTATTCACATTTGTTTATGGTATGGTATGTATGGCTGACATGTTTTCCATCAAGATTCACCTAAGCAGCTTGAATAAAATTCACTTTTTTGGCACTTCAGCAGGTATAAAATAAAACCGTATTGATTACAACTGGTTGCATAGCACCATTGGAAAGGCATTTTGTGCTAATCAACTTTCATGCTGATACTTTGTGTGTATCATGTATACTTTTGGAGTTATATGCATTTGTTTATGATATGGTGTGTGTGGTTGAGATTCAGCCCTCAAATCTCTCAAAGCACCTTGACTAAAATGGGAAAAATTACATTTTATAGTAAAAGATATCTTTTTTAACAAACATAATATTAAAACACCATCTAATGTCTGTATGCTTAATTTGGTGTTGATATTTTACATATTTTCCAACAAAAAATGGCTTATGTTGCACTTTTTTAGTGAAACAAATATTTAGTTTGCTCTTTTGACCAGCATAGAAAAAAAACTAAATTACTTATTATTACATGCATGCCACCATTGGAAAGGCAATTTTGTGCTGAATAACTCTGCCACTCATACTTTGTGTCTAGCATATACAGTTATTGAGTTATTAGCATTTGTTTGTAACATGCTGACTATGGCTTGATTTTGCTTAGAAAGGCCCAGGATTCACTGTTAAAAGTATACAGGAGATTCAGGAGACAAGTGGTGTAATCTCAGAGTGAGCCTGTGGAGGCAATGAGTTAAGAAAGCCAGGAAAATCACTCCTGGCCACCGTATGATGGCTGTCTGTTCCTTGAGGGCCTCCAGCACCTTTCCAGGCCCTCTTGTTCCTCAGCAGCATCCTTGGGCCCTAGAGATATGTGCTGGGGTCACGCCTCTCCCCCAGTGCCTTCCCCCTCGGAGGAGGAGGGGGACCCGTCCGGTGAAGGGATATGCTGGGATATCCCGGGAGTCATCTGCAATATAAGGATCAGAGGAGGGCTGGGTAAGGATAGTAGGGGCTGGGCGGAACTTGGTAGAGCCTAAAGGAGTGGTGGACCAGCGAGCACGGGGGTGGAAAAATAGATCACACAAAAAAAAAACTTGCTGGAAATCAACAACTCATGGGATGTGGAGAGAAGCTAGGGAGTCTTGAAGACAGCTTTACTTCAAGTTAATGAATGGTGCACAAAGCACATCAGCAAGTCAAAAAGAAGAAAAAAACCACTGTGGTTCTCCAAAGAAATAGCAACAATAGTAAAACACAAAAAAGGGCCTTTAAGCAGTATTAGCAGACAAAGAAAGAAGCAGACAGGCAGCATTAAAATATCAAAACTGAGAGAAGTGGGAAAGGCTATTAAGATAGCCAAATCCCTGACAAACGAGAAAATAGCACAGGAGTAACAAAGGGGGACAAAACATTTTTTAGGTACATAAGCGAAATAAAAAAGGGTAACGGTGGAATAATCAGGCTAAAATCAACTGAAAGACAGATAGTTGAAAAGGATGAAGACAAGGCAGAAGTGCTAAACAAATTTTTCTGCTCAGTCTTCCCCATTGAAGACCAAGGCAGCAGCCCTACTATGGGAAAGGCAGTGTGCAACAGTAGAACAGCAGATGACTTGCACTTCTCAAGAGAAAGAATCCTAGAAGAACTTAGCAAAGTAAAAGTAGACAAAGCAATGGGACCCAATGGAATCTACCCTGGGATTCTAAAGGAGTTATGGGAAGAAATTGCAGCACCGCTCACTGGCCATTTTAATAAATTGGTGAAAAGTGGCACAATGCCACTAGACTGGAAAAAGGCTGTGGTGGCACCCTTACATTAAAGTGGAAGCAGGGAAGAGCCTGGGAACTAACACCCAGTCAGTCTGACCCCAGTGGTAGGCAAACTTATGGAAACCCTGCTGAAAGATAGAATAGTGGATCATCTAAAACAATGGATTTACAGCAGGAAAATCATACCTAACAAACATGATAGAATTCTTAGACTGGGTGACCAGAGCAGTGGATAAGGGAGGGATGGTGGACGTGGTGTAGCTAGACTTAAGCAAGGACATTGACACTGTACCCCATAGTAGGCTTATGAATAAGCTAGAGAATACAGGAATTAGTCAGAAGACAGTCAACTGGACTGCAAACTGGTTCAAGGATAGGACATAGAAGGTCTTAGTTAATGAAGCTCAGAGAGGGGAGGGCAAGGTGACCAGTGGAGTACCACGGGGGTCAGTATTAGTACTCTTCAACATTTCATCAGCAACATCGCTGATGAGCTGGAGGAGGAAAGTATGCCTGTCTGCGGATTTTACAAAACTCTACAACCGGGTGGACACTCAAGAGGGAGTCTTGAAGATAGAAAAGGATCTGAATAGGCTGAAATTGGCAATTGAAGTTCAATGCCAAAAAATGCAAGGTCATGCATCTGGGTAAAAGAAACCCAAGGAAGGAATACATGCTGCTAGGACACCAGCTTGGAGTAACACAGGTGGAGAGGGATCTTGGCATAATCATTACAGATGACCTTAGGATGAGCAAACAATGTGAAAGGGCAGTGCAGAAAGCAAATGGCATCCTCGGATGCATTGGAAGGGGTATAACTAGCAGGAAAAGAGGGGTGATAATGCCACTCTACAGATCACTGGTCAGGCTGGACATTGAAAATTGTGTCTAGGTTTGGAGGCCGCACCAGAAGAAGGATATCAACAGACTGGAGGTGGTGCAGAAAAGGGCTACAAAGATGGTGTAGGGTTTGCACCAGGAACCATATGAAACCAGACTGGATGACTTACAGCTGTACTCACTTGAACAGTGAAGAGATGGAGGGACATGATCGAAAAGTTTAAGTATATGAAGGGAATTAACACGGCATGGAAGGAAAACCTGTTTCAGATTGAATCAGAGAGTTGTACAAGAGGCCACAGTCTATGGCTGGCAGGAGGTAAATTTAGGGGAAACATCAGGAAGTACTTTTTTCAGAGAGGGTGGTCGGCCCTTGGACTAGCCTACCACAAGAGGTAGTAGACTCAAAAACTGCAAGGGAATTCAAACTCATGTGGGATAAATGCTACGCAAAACAAAGGAAATAGTCTAAGAGGAGGGGGGTAGATATTCTGGGCAGACTAGATGGATCAACAGGTCCCTTTCTGCCGGAAAATTCTTATGTTTTTATGATGCTTTTATATCATAAGAAGCATCTTTCACAGCATAAATACATTTATTATAAACCATTTGAGTTAGCTAGAGTGATTTATAAGAAATGTTATGTTTGATGAGACAAAAACTGAGTACACAGGATAAGAGGTCCTGCATTTTGAGCTCTGATTGACCAAAATCACATTAGTGATTCTTAATTGCTCTGTTAAGCATTTACAAATCCTTTGGAATGAAGAAAGACACTATTCAAAATTAGATTGCATTGTGTTGTGTTCTGTCCACTCATCTATTCTGCAGACTCAGTGGATTACAAAAGGAATAACAAAAAAATTATTTCTGAAAGCTCCCCCCAAAAAAGAAACTGCCAAAGCATAATACAATAGTCAATTATATGGAGAGAAGGAAACCAGAGGGGGTTTGAAGGTATTTCAAATACTTTAAAAGACATATTTGACACTACTACTGCCTGGAGTACATACTGTACATTAAGGCAATCCAGACAAGGAGTTATGAAAAGCGGGGGGAGAGTGTTAACAGAAATACAGTCCATACAGGCATGGAGTAGAAAATAGGGTGTACACATATACAGTCCATTCTGGCAGGAGGTGTTCTAAAGAGGTGTAACCATATATGCATGCCAGCCAGGAGAAGGGTTGCAATAGTGGGGGCAAACAGAAATACAGGCCATCTAGGTGGAGTGATAGCAAATGGGGTGTACACATATATACATTCCATTAGGGTTGAGAGTTCTATAGGGATGTGAACATATATACATGGGAGCCAGTTGGGGGTTCCAAAAGGGGTGGTAAAAAACAATAATAGAGACCATCCTGACAGTGGGGAATGGATGGGTTAGACCACTAGGGCAGGGGACAGTGACATATAGGTAATTTGAGGGGGGACTGAGGGAGCAAATGTTGGAAGGATTTGGCAATTTGCACTCTGCATGGGTCCCTTGCTATTTCCCAAGGTATGGCAAGTATGTGTGCATCGCACACGTTATGGTTGGGGGGGTCATCATACCTGTATGGGGAATGAGCACTGGGATGGCGGTAGCCACCCTGATCATGGCCCCATAGGGTACTGACTCCAGTGAGGAACAGACCATGTACTAGTGTGCTCAGTGTCCTTGGTGTCCTGGGTGTACCAGGTGTGCTGAGCATTCATATTCTGGCACTGCATGGTGTAGCAGTGGTGTCCACCATTGGGTGACATTGCTCCCACTGGACAGGCCAGGTCTATGAATGGTCCTTATGGTGCCTGCCACCAAGACTGCAGTCACCGGTACAGTGGCACAAAGATGATCCATGCTGGTGACAATATCCTGGCACAGGTCACAGATGGTGGCCATGTGCTCCAAATGACGTGTCTCCACCTGCTCCTCAGCATGCTGCATGTTGTTGTGCAGCATGTGGCAGATGCATGTCAGTTCCTGCTGCACAACACTCTGTGATTCATTGGCAGACTGCAGCAGCTGTTGGTTGGCAGCTGCATTCCACTGTCACTTGGGACTGTCCACTGAGAGAGAGGGTCAGGCTGCACCCTCTGCCATTGTATGGCCTGAGGCTGCACCACAGCTGATGCTGTGGTACATTGTGTGCATTGTGGTCAGGCTGTGGCTGGGCCAGTGGGATGGGCCTGGGGTGGCAGGGCTGTGGCCAAGCCAGTGGAAGGATCGTGGGGATCACGGTGGTGGCTGGCCTTGTAGGATCAGCTGGGGGGCAGTAGGGTAATGGCCATGCCTAAGGTTGCGTCATGGGCTGGAACAGCAGTGGCTGTGGCAGGCTGCACCACCATGACCATAATGCTGCATTGGGGCAGCAGCTGAACCTCATTGTTATGGTGGCTAGCAGGGGTGGCAACCACTCCTGGTCTGGGGTGGACCACTCTTGTCCCCAGCTCCTGATAAGGACTCATCATCATCATTTGATTCACTCTCTTCACTGGTGTCAGTCAGCAGATAGGTGGCCAGTAGGGACAAGGGCCACTGAGATAGATCTGAAGCATTCTCTACCATGTCTGATATGACGGGATGAACTTTTGAGAGAGGAGAGGAGAGATACAGCACAATGTACCATACATACCTTTGTGATGGCTGAGGTAGCATGCATGCTTGACATACAGGTGGAGTCCCTATCAGGATTAAAGGCAGACAAGGCAGGACAGGCAATCTTAAGGTGTGCAAGGAGGGGTACATTGTGGTACATGTGGGGACAAATGGCCTAGTGGGGGGAAATGGTGGAGGTAGCAAGGGCAGGTCTGAGGAAATGGGAAGGATGTGTGAGGATACTGGGGAGTCTGTGGCCTTCCTGGAGGTGCTCCCAGTACCCTGTGCAAGCACAGTGAGAAAGGAGAGGATTGGGGAGATGAACGCATGGTTGGTAGAATGATGTCAAACAAAGGGGTACGGGGTTGTGGGTGGCTGGGGCAGTACCAGGGATAATAACAATCTGTTTGTAAGGGATAGGCTGCACCTGAGCCAGGAGGGGAAGGAGGTATTAAAGCAAAGACTGGGGAGGTATACTGCAACAAAGATGGATTTAAACTAGATGAGGGGGTGGCAAGTGGACAGCAGGTAGGCAGGGATCCGATAGAGTGGAGCCACAGCCTAGCCCCCAGGTTAGCAGGGAAGGCCTCAGGGCTGCCAAAAAGAGAGGGAAGGAGTAGAAGGGAGGAGATGGAGGGTGATGAAGGGAAGCGGGCAGGATGCAGGGTGGTCTTGCTGAATGTGAGAAGCTTAGGTAACAAATCAGCTGAGCTACAGGCACTCTTGGCAGCTTGAAGGGTGGATATTGCAGCTGTCATGGAAATGCGGGCAACCGAGCACCAGAACTGGGATCTGGCAATCCCAGGGTACAAATTGTACAGGAAGGACCATAAGGAGGGAGGGGGGTGGGGTGGCGGTCTATGTGAGGGATGGGATCAAATGCACAAGGGATGAGGGAGAGAAAAGGAGAACAGAGGCAATCTGGTTGCAGTTCCTAGACTCAAGGGGTAGGAAACTTAGGTTTGTGGTGGTATACAGGCTGCCTTCCCAGTCTGAGGAACCTGACAGAGAATTAGCGGGACAAATCAGAAAGGCATGTAGAAAAGGGAAAGTGGTCATCGAGGGGGATTTCAACTTGCTGGGGGTTGACTGGAGCATTCTGAACACCTCCAGTGCTAGGGAGCAATTGCTTCTCGATGCTATACAGGAGTGTCTCCTGAGGCAGTTAGTCAGTGTACCTACTAAGCAAAAGAACACTTTAGATCTGGTATTGCCGAATGAGGAGGCAGTAAAGGAAATAAGTGTGGAGGACCCACTAGCCGACAGTGATCACCAAACGGTGTGGTTTAATATCACGATGTGCGAGGAGCCAGAGAAATCAATAACTTGGGTGGTAAACTTAAGGGGGGCAAACTTTGAGAGGATGCGAGAAGTACTGAAAGGGAAACTGGAGGGCATAACACAGGAGATGGAAGTGGAGCAGAAATAGGATATTATTAAATGGGGGGTTACAGAGGCAACGGAAGAATGTACCAAGACACAGAATAAAAGGAGCAGAGAAAGGAAACCATGCTGGTTGAACAGTGAGGTAGTGGAGGTGGTGAGGGAAAATGAGAGGCTCACCAGAGGTATAGGAGGATGGGGAAGAAGGGGACAGGGAGGAGTATGCATGATGGTCCAGGGAGGTGACCAGAAAAGTGAGAGAAGCCAAGGCCCAGAGTGAGCTTGAGATTAGCGCAGGGAATTAACGGGAGACTTTTTCAGATACATCAGGAGAAAAGGAAGTGCAAGGAGACAATAATGAGGATAAAAAAGGGTGGGGAATGGACGGAAAAGCGGGAGGAACAGGCAGAAGAACTGAATGAATACTTTTGCTCAGTGTTCACGGAAGAAAAGGGGGGACCACTACCACCATGGGCTGGGAGGGTGGGGACAGGGGGAGAGGAGGGGACAGATGGAAAAATTGAGGGAGGTAGAGTCCTAGAGGGACTGAGGGTACTGAGGGTAGACTAGGCACCAGGGCCAGATGGTAGCTACCCTAGGGTGCTATGGAGATGGTGGAGGTGTTGGCGGAGCCACTAGCAGATCTGTACAGCACCTCACTGGAGTCGGGATGTGTGTCACTGGTCTAGAGGATGGCACATGTAGTGCCATTACACAAGAGATGAACTGGGTAATTATTATATGGTAAGTCTCACCTCCATAGTGTGCAAATGCATGGAAACGATAGTAAAGGAAAGGAAAGACTGGTGTCATACCTGGAGGACAATGGCCTCCAGGATGTGAGGCAGCATGGGTTCATTTCAGGGAAGTCTTGTCAAACCAACTTGATACAATATTATGACTGGGTGACAGGTGAGCTGGATAAGGGTCATACGGTGGATGTTCTTTACTTGGACTTCAGCAAGTCCTTCGATTCAGTGCCTCATGGGCAGCTTGGGGGAAGCTAACTGGTGTAGGGGTAGCGGCAAAAATGATGAACTGGATTACAAGCTGGCTGAGTAGGGGGCTGCAATGGGTGGTGGTGGGAGGGGAGCTCTCAACTCCAAAGCCGGTGATGAGCAGGGTGCCAAAGGGCTCTGTTCTGGAACCAGTATTATTTGGGCTCTTCATATCAGACATTGCGCACGGAGTGGTGAGCAAGGTACGTCTGTTCACAGATGACACCAAAATGGGAGCAGTGATGGATGGAGGGGAGGGATGGAAGCAGCTGCAGGGGGACCTAAGCAAGCTAGAGGAGTGGTCAGAGAGGTGGAAGCTGGGGTTAATTCAAAGAAGTGTAAGGTTATGCACTTTGGAGGGAAGAACCCAAGAAGAGAATACTGGCTGGGGGAGGGTTAAACTGGGGATCACTGAGGAGGAGAAGGACCTGGGGTAATGGTAACAGGGACCATGACCAACACTACCCAGTGCAGGAGAGTGGCTACAAAAAACAAACAAAATGCTGGGGTGTGCAGCGAGGGGGCTTTTCATCCAGGTGAAGAGAGGTGATCCTGCCCCTCTACAGATTGCTGGTAAGGCCGTACTTGAAGTATTGTGTGCAGTTTTAGAGGCCATACCTGAAGTGTGATATCAGGCTACTGGAGGGAGTGCAAAGGAGGGCAATGAAGATGGTATGTGGAATGGAGGAGAGAGACTATGAGAGCGGCTGGGAGATCTGAGTATGTACACCCTGGAGGATAGAAATAACAAGGGGGACATGATAGAGACATTCCAGTATCTGAGGGGAATCAATAAGGATGGGGCAGATTTGGTCTTTACGCTAAGGAGGGGGAGGGACACCAGGGGGCATGGGCTAAGAACAGAGGGGGGGAAGACTTAGGAGGGAAATGAGGAGGCACTATTTCCTGGAGAGGGTGGTAGCAAAATGGAACACACCACCAGAATGGGTGGTATCATGTAAATCTGTGGACAGCTTTAAAAGGGCATGGGACAGGGAACAGGGGAGAGTAAGGGTGAGGGAGGGAGTGGGATGTCAAAGGGGAGGGGGTGGGGCAGCTGCAAACTAGGGGTGCTAGCTGCACACTTGAGCAGACTTAGATAGACCGGGTGGTCTGTTTCTGCTGGCACATTTGTATGTTCATATACAGTGCAGTGACACAACACCCATGCTGTTTGTGTGATGTCCCACCTATATCCACTCACCATGGCCATACACACCACACACCCCTCCACTGCTGTGCACACACCTCATCACCAGTGACCACACACCCCAGCACTAGTGAGCACTCACCCCAGCATCTGTGAGCGCACATCCCCAGAACCAGTGTGTACACTGGCAACAACACATAGGATATAGTAGTGGAGTGCCACATAGAAGACTACACAGCAGGAGACATGTAAACAGTCAAGCAACCTACAGTCAATGTGTCATACAGTTCTTGCATATGCAGGCACCCATAAATAAATATACACACATGCCCAATGGGAACAGAACACAGATAGTCACTCACATGGCTAGGCTGGCCCCATTTGACTCTTATAGCCAACTCTGAGCACTCCCATTACCTGCACAGGAAATAGGGTGGAGGCTATTACCTTCTCTGCATGGTCTAGGGTATGGGCAGCCATCAATAATGCCTACAGGTCCCCACCTCTCACATGTATCTCCCTGCATGTAGTTGACAGGACCTCCTTTGTCCCTGAAGAACTAATGCACTGCCTCCATAGGCCTGTTCTGAACACCGACAGCATTGACCACATCTGTGATTTCTACCTAGGCCTACTTTACCTGGGAATTTGTGCTGCGTCTTCAGGACAGAACCTCCTCCCTGGCCATGTAGACCTGTGCCAGCACCTGCAACTACTCCTCAGAAAAGCGTGGGCCCGAAATCTGTCTACATTGTCCATGGTACCTGATGGACATGGGAGCAGAATACAGGTGAGCAGGGAGTACACACAGCACCACATAGATGAAACTTACATTGGAGTGATGCCCACACTGCCTCAGTCAAGGACACATAGATGTCCCGGCAATGCATGTCCGAACATAGCCGGTGGCCTGCTTGACACAGGCCTGCCTATGTGCAAATACAGCCACAGACAAGATCACATACAAAGAGGTGCTGAAATGGACAGGAACCCAAAGGAACTCAAGTCCACCACCTCCTAAGCAAGTATGTGGGCGCATACCTCTCAACCGCTCAGCATTAAAATGTATAGCACTGGCCTTCAAATTCAGAGCAAATGGCCAGAATATGTAGCACTTTCTTATTTTAAAGGATAATATGTCTATGAATAGTGGGCCTCATATTGTTTAGTGTCAAGTAATGTTTCTATCAAGTTAATTCAATAGTTACTGGGTCCAGAAATAGCTCTAACAATATGAGAAACATCCACAAACCTTCGTGGAGCAAGGGTACATTTGAATGTAAAAATCATAGTACTATGCAAAATTCATAGTGGTTGAGAGGTATGTGTCTGTGTGTGGGATGGGGGTGGGTACCAGGGCCTCTTTCATCATTTCCATTGACTACTACAGGAGAGATCCTGCACTTAGACATGACATCAACACCATCAATAGATGAAGATGTGGGAGTTCCATCACCTCAACATTTCCAGTGTACCACTGCATATAGCATACATATTAGGCATAGGCTACCTGATGGGCAGCTGGGTCGGGTAGTTCGGGTATTGGCAATTTTTGGCCCAATAGAGCAGTTCGGGTAATGTACTACCCTATTTGACATAACTGTGTACTTCTCGGGTTGGGTAGTTTTCACATGGGTAATGGGTAATTGGAAACAGGCATTACAGGGCAGCCAAGGGCAGCCTGTGGGGTCCTGGAACCCCTTTTAGGACTTCCAGGCTGAAAACAGTCACTAAAGGGATGCCTGAGGGGTCCATCATGAGCTTACAACAAGAATAGGAGCACATGACACCGGGCTGACAACCTGATTGGTCAGTGGTGTTTGTGCTCCATCTGCTGTGAGCCCTTGTTGCATAGATACGGTAGCTGCCAACAGCAGTCTGGAGTAGAAGCAGCTCTGTGTCCATGGTTGGACACCTCACTCTGCAATCTGCAACTAAGTTGCGGTGATCATTTAATTAAAAGTTAATTAAAAAAAATTGTAAAATAAAAATAAAACCACTACAAAGGAGCAAAGAGAGTGGGGGTCAGGATAGGGGCCTGAAGCTATCTCAGGGAGAGGGAAATCAGGGGATCAGTCTCAGTCAAGGAGGCAGATGGTGCAGTGCTAGGGAGAGAACAGAGGAGGATCAAGGGTGGGAACAAAATCCAGAAGGCAAGGCACTGGCAGCTGGTTTGAAAAAGTATTACTGTTTGTTTGGTGCCCCTGAGCCTGTCATTAAATTATTAATGTATTAGTCAGCTACACTGTGTGTCTTTTAAGCACAATGAAAGCCTTTTCCAGCTGTGAATTACAGTGTCTGTTAAGTGCCCCTGGCTGAGCCCTGTCATTTATTTCATTTATTACTGTGACAGCCAGCTACACTGTCTGTCTCTGCAGCATAGTGAAAGCCATTTAGGCTGTATTACACTGCTAGGTGCACTGAGCCTGTCATTTATTACTGTGACATAGCTACACAGTGAGTCTCTGCAGCATAGCGAAAGCAATTTTGGCTATATCACACTGTTTGTTAGGTGCCCTGAGCCCTGTGATTTATTACTGTGACATATCTACACTGTGTGTCTCTTCAGCATAGTGAAAGCCATTTAAGTTGTATCATATTGTTTGTCAGGTTCCCCTGAACCCTGTCATTTATACTGTGACACATCTACAGTGTGTGTCTCTGCAGCATAGTGAAAGCCATTTAGGCTGTGACATAGCTACACTGTGCGAGTGTCTCTCTGCAGCATAGTGAAAGCCATTTAGGCTGTATTAAACTGTTTGTTAGGTGCCCCAAGCCCTGTCATTTATTACTGTGACATAGCTACACTGTGTGTCTCTATAGCATAGTATAAACCTTTTAGGCTAGATTACACTGTTAGGTACCCTGAGCCCTTTTTTTTATGTTATCTATTTAAGCCCAGTACAGCTAGAACTTGGTGGCAGCATACCATCATCCAGGGCTCCTGCTCCCTGATCGGAGATCACTGTGCACAGTCATGAGGTGGGATTTTCTCCTTTAAGTAGCTAGTTTGTCCCATCCCCACCCCTGAGGGTGCTGTCAAACAGGACCAACGTCCAAGCAGTAAACTGTGGTGAGACACAGCTTCCACCACTCATCTAATGACACCCTCCACTCCTAACACCACCCACTAGTTGGTGCAGTGTCTGGTCCACCCCAGGAGAGGAGAGTTGCCAATCAGTGACTCAATCCAGCTCCTCCCTCCCCCTTCCCCCCCAGCCAACTCCTGGTATCTCAGGCTCATTCCTGAACCTGGGTTGCCAGCGTAGTGCAAGAGCCTCAACCTTCAGTGCCACAAGGCCTGCCTAGGTGCCCCAAGCCCTGTCATTTATTACTGTGACATAACTACCATGTGTGTCCCTGCAGCATAGCGAAAGCCATTTAGGCTGTATCACACTGTCTGTTGCAGTAGGGCAAGTTGAGTCTGCAGCAAAATTGATCATTATTAAAAATAGTCAGACTAAATGGGCCCAGCAGTCATTATCTGTCATCAGTTTCTATGTTTATGTGGGAGCCAGTAGCCACAAGCTGCACAGTATCTTGGAGGTCAGCTAAAGTCAAGAGGGGAGCCAGCAGCTGCAAGTTGTAGAGTGCCCTGGCAGCATGCTCCAATTCATGTAGGAATCAAATGGGCAAGAATGCAGCAGGGAATGTAGTGTCCAGAAAGTGAGTTGCCTTGGAACTCCACATGACGAGTTCCCCTTCTCAATTCTGGGACAGTTACTGCCAGTTCTGGGAAGGGATGCAGGGGTCATGAGGGAATGCACAAATCTCCAAGCTGTGAGGACTGCATGTTCTGAGGGGACCCACTGAGCCAGTGTGTGGAGAGAGAGAGAGAGAGAGAGAGAGAGAGAGAGATTGGTATCATTGAGAGTTTGGGTGCCTGTGAAGAATAATGGGCTATTAGACACTGTGAACTATTTTGGGACTTGTGCTGCCTTCAACCTTTTGTGACCACAGCAGTCCTAAGTTAATGCTGTCCTAAAGACTGTGTGACTGCCTCAGTCCAGGTAAAAGCTGCTATTATGGCCATTCCAGCCATGCAAAAGCTAAATGTGTTCCCCATGAATTAACTGATGCTACCCAGAGCTATGTGTGAATATGTTTAATGATTTTGGGATCCCTGTTGTTTCTTCAAGTTCCATGTGGACATTACATTATTGAAAGGAACTGTTTAATATGAATTAACCTGTTGTTTTCATTCAGTACCAATGAGGAAAAGGGACCCTGTGTGTGACATCTGGGCCTGGGTAATGTGGCCACTAGAAGTGTTTCTGCTGCTGTGGGTGTACTCTTCCAGGGGACATATTTCGTCCATACCCCTAGACTCAGAGTGAGAGCTACATTTCTATGTAAGACAGATTATGTGAGTCAAATGGACAAGGCACACAGCTATTACAGTTTTGCACTCTTGCAGTTGTTTGCAGAGCAAGTTTATATACAAATGTGTGTGGTGGTTGTTGGGGGAGGGGTAAGGAATGCGGGCTTGAGGATTATGCTAAACAAAAAAAACAAAAACAAAAATTAAATACCTGTGCCATACAGTATTGTGGATGCAAGTCCAGCAAGACTCTGCACTTGCTTCAAGTTCAATTATCACAGACAAAAAAAGCAACTTTGAAAATTTTTTTTCAACCAATATGCCAATAAGCCACCCCCTGAGGAAGACAAGCTGATTCGTTGAAGCGCTGGGGAGTATCTCTTGTGGAGACGCTGGTAGAAATGCTGTATCGGCATATTGGTTGAATAAACTTTTTTGAAAGTTACTTTTTTTGTCTGTGATAATTACACTTGAAGCAAGTGCAGAGTCTTGCTGAACCTGCATCTACAAACGGGGTTATCTACCCCTTCTCTGCACCCATCACTCTAGGCAGAGCTCACAAGTACCCACTGGACTATCATATAGTATTGTGCACTCTATTAAGCCCAGATGTGATGAACATTACATACATATTCTGTAGGTTACAATAAGGAATTTCAGAAAAACATTTTTTTTTATCCAAGCCATCAGATTCCATTTAGAGCACATAGTAAGCTTATTTGTAAAAGGATGGGAAGTAATTTAAAAGTTTATGTTGACAAAAAAATCAAGTAAGTTATCACATTTAGTCAGCTTCATCTTTCAGCATTTCCCTGTATAAGTCTGGTTCCTTGAGAGAGAGAGAGACAGAGAAAGAGAGAGGGGGGAGAAGGAATGGCGGAGCTCTATTTACCATTTAGTCATAGATGGGTCCTGAAAGGCTTAACAAACCCTACAGACAGCAGTAAATCATTGTACACTGCCAGACACACACACACAGTTGGTAACGAGAGAGAAGTGTAATTTGTATCTCTGCTGGAGCAGTTCACTTTCATTACAAACTTCATTTTGACCAGCAGGCAGTGGTGTGGTGCTAAATTTAGAAGTGTGGGGCCACCATGAACTAAGATGTCTCCAATGTCCCACAGGCTGGGGGGCTGGGGGGCTGCTTAGACCCCCAGAAGCTATAAGGTTTTAGATGCATCCTGGTGCATTTTGAGTGTCATTTTGAGACTATTTGACTGCTTTTAAAGCCTTCTTTGACTTGTTATAAACAACCAATCAAAATAACTACTTTTTATTTTCTTTAAAACAAAATTATCAAGACTAAAGCAAAAAATCCCACTCCAGCCACCATTCAAACATCTGACTATATACCACTTCTGTTGAGTACAGTCAGCTATCACTGCACCAGTCATTGCACTTGTTACCTTGCAACCTGAAAAGAAAACTCTGCCGCCCCCAACAATGCACAAAACAGACATACGAGGCAGCGAGAAGGGCACACAAAACACCAGCCTGGAGGTACATGTGTCTGTCACACAGCAGACATGTACACAGACCATCCATGCCAGAGAATGGAACTGATACACAGGACCCACTGGAGGGTCCCTCAAGGTCCAACATTGACACAGGATGTATACCAGATCTTGAATGCTTTATCTGCATGTGCCCTGAACTGAGATGGTTTGAGCAGGAATGGTAAGGCTCAGTGGGGACAGCTGCATGAAATATAGGGGATATACAGTGACATCACAGCCCACAGACTTGACATGCAGCAAGGGTTCCGCAACCTGTGTGAGACCTTGGACAATGGCATGACCATAATTATCACTGATCTACAGCAGAATGATGTTTCCCATTCATATCCAGTACATGGCAGTCAACCACCAAATCCCCATATGCCATATACCAGAACCACAATACCATCAAGCACTCTAGCATAACCCACACATGATAGCCAACCTGCAGGGGTGCATAGTTAACTGTAACAGATGATGGCCTAATGCCAAGCATGTCCCATGGCATGTACACAGCCCAGTCACATGGCAAAGGAAGGGGCAATGGCAGTGGTAGGCTCATCCCATCCTAAACACCCACTCAGAAGATGTCCCAGACACCAAAGCCAAAAAAACACACATGACCTAATATCTCATTCAAATGCAGCATAGGCTTTAATTCTGAAGAATTGCCATCAAACATCAGATGCTTGTGGACTTCACTTCAAGGGTTCCATGCCCACTCACAGTGGGGGGATGGGAGGCTGGCAGCAATGGGCAAGCTTGGGTGAAAGAGAGATCACTCGAGTCGCTGGTCGCAGCCTAGCCCCTCCCCATCAGATAAGGCCATTCAATACAAATAAAACTATTAATACAAAACAGCACACTTACCTCATTGTTCCTTTTACAATAAAGCCAGGCTGGTTATTAATTCATATTGTTTTGTTGGCACCAACCGTCTAACTCAATCAGTCCTGGCCAAGTCCAACTTGTGAGAATTAATCACTCACAGGCTCATATGGCACGACAAGTTGGCTGCTTTCCACTCATTCTCCACATAGTACCAGCCGCACCTCCAGTCACACAGGTATAGCTGGCCACTCACTAGGTTAGAGGATTTCTGCAGGACATTCCCCAGATTGCAGATCTGTCTTTCACATGAAAAAAAAATATCAACTTTAAGACGAGAATAAAGTTATCACTGCCAGCTTATTAGTTACTAATCCTTCATGGAGGAGACATTTAAACATGCACTACTGCTTTGCCACATTAAATATGTTAAGTAAATAGATAGGTCCACTATACTGCTCTGTCCTGGAAAAATGCATAGTAAAAGCTGGACTCCACTGAAAAAATTAGAAATTTCCTCTCACTTGGGCTATCCTGGGTAAATGCATTATAAAAATTGGTAAAAGGAAGACCCCACTAAAAAAAGATCTTGCATCACTGCTGTACTATCCTAAGTAAATACAGTGTAAAAACTGGGTCATACAGAACAGCACTGCAAACAAGATATCACAATTCATCTGGGTTATCCTGAGTAAATACATTGTAAAACTGTAAAAGCAGGACCCTACAGCAGAACCCCAGAAAGCAGATGTTGCATGTAAGCTGATCTGTCCTGGGAAAATACATTGTAAAAGCATCCAGTTCACCCATCTTGTTGCTGTCTAGTATATTCCTGGTGGCCTAGTGCCCCCCCCCATTAAAGGCATCTGACCCATTCCTGAATCACCCTGTCAGGCACCCCCCCAGCCTTGTTCACATAATGCAAACTGCAGCAATAGTGATGACTGGCACAGCCCTCTGCTCACCACCTCAGCTGGTTTCAATCTGATGTTTTCTGAGCAATTGCAAGAACTGCACAAACACCTGTGTCTACTGTACTCATGATCGCTCACTGGCAATCAGATGGTGGCCAGCCAAGATGGTGAGCATAGGGCTGTGTAGATCACTGTCACTATTGCTGTCCTTTGGTTTAGGTGATCTGAGTGGGGGTGGGGTGGGGAGGAGTGTTCTGAGCAGGTGGGTTAACAGAGGATCAGATGCCCTTATTGGGGGGAGGTGGAGACCATTAGACTACCTGGAATATTCAAGACAGCTACAGGATGGTCAATTGGGGGTGCATGAACCATTCCACCACCAGGAATATTCAAGACAGCTGCAGGACAGGTGATCAGGGGATGGGAGACCACTAAACTACCACAAATATTCAAGATAGCTACAGGACAGTCAAACAGTGGGTACAAGAACCACTAGCCCACCAGGAATATTTGAGAAAGCTGCAGGACAGGTGAATGGAGGAGTGGGGGACCACTAGACCACAAGGAATATGTAAGACAGCTACAGAATTGGGAGGGGGCATACACACACATTAATGGGCTATTAAAGGGCATGCAAATGGACCATAGTGCCTTCCATGCCCAAAGGGGTCATTAGCATATTAGGGCTAAATATGGCCCACAGGAGCCCTGCCATGAACCCATTTGATCCGTGCTACCTGCATTGTGTTCCTGCCAGCAATATTCAGTCTGGGCCTGTGTCAGCATAGCACAAAGTCACTATGCACTGTACTGACATGTCCCCATATTTAAACAGTTTGCATGCTCTAGTTGCAGTGAGCTAATTGTCTGAATAGTGCTCCCCCAGGGCAGGTTGTGCACAAACTGCCACAGACTGCACATAGCCAGCTGTGAATATGGGGGCCTGTACTCCTTAGCCCAGTGGAACCCAAAGTACATTAAACAATGGCTCATGTGGGTAAGAAAGGCCTGACTATAGCCTCAAGATACTGTTGTTCTAACTTGTAATAGTATGAAAGCAAACATGTTTGGCACTGTTATGCTTGTTTGTTTGGACAGAAAAATATACATACAGTAGCATTACCACATCAGCCAAATGCTTCATTTAATACAAACAGAAAAATATCACACAAGTAGATATGTAGGAGACAATAAGACAACTCAAAGCAGAGCAGTACATTCAACTCCATGGTCCATGCTTTCACAAGTGCATAATTAGGCACCGCCATAGGGCAGGTATCAGACTGCCTGTTTTACTAAGTTAGAGGCTCATCACAATGACTGTCTGCCTGTCCCAGCCCAGTGACCCCACTGCCACAAGCCAAAACATGATCTTAAATCACCTTGTTGTCCTCTATGAAGGAATTCATTAGAGAGATACAACAAAGTTCCCTTATAGCTATGCATCAAGACTGTTCAATTGCTGATTTAAGACTGCTACCTGGAGAACTACATAAAAAAATATAATTGAAGACTTCAAGAAGTATGGGAACTCTACATCCCTGTCAACAAGGAACTGTGTAGATAAAAATGTGTAAAAAGAGGGTGTAAGTGTTCTTTCAGACTAAAGCAAGCTGCCTGTGCTGTTTACACTCCACTGAGTGTAATTTGAGCTGGCAGTAGAATGCTACAGGTAGGAAATTAACTCTTTCTTCCCCCACCAGTGTAGTAATTTCAGGTAGTAGAAGGATCATGATTCAACTCCAAAATTGTGCTTCAGAAGGAGTCAGAAGTGCCCTTTTTCCCCAAGTTATAGAAGGAGGACTGCAGGGCTCCACCACTGCAGCTATAACAAGCATGTTAGCAATGAAATGTTAGTACAGTTTTGGAAAGAACTGACTGGAGTTACTTGTAGAGGTATTGAACATTTTGCCCCATGAGCCAGGATACTTATAGTTGATGAAGCAGCATACAAGGAGGCATCCTCCTCAAATATAAGCTCAGATGCTGGTGCAGCAAATGCTGATAGAGAGGACTGGGAATGCAGATAGCCCTGTCTGTGTCCCATATCATGATAATGGTACTTCCAGTTATTCTGAATCCTGTGGCGATGAAGTCAGTAGTTTCGATAAGGGTGTAGGAGAGAATGCCACTATAAGGCATGACAGGCAAGTGTAGAAAAAAAATCATATACTAAACATAAGAATAAGAAGATGAACATGAATGAGAACAATTCACCTCAACAAGGAAATGGCAGTGTAGGGTTTTCTTCAGGTCCCTTGAGTCTACAAGAAATAGTGCCAGGCACCGTGGCACAAAGCAACAAAGGTAAATCTTTAGTTTGGAATTTTTTTCATTTTAACCCTGCAGACAACTCTTGAGCTGCATGCAGTCTGTGCAGAAAGAGTGTCAGTCATGGTGGCAAAGCAGCAAATTTTGGAACATCAGAAAAATACAACATGCAAAGGCAAAACACCAAATTGAGTGTGGCAGGGCAAGGGGCAGTGTGGTTGGTATGGATGGTAGTGGAGGTGGTTGTGGCAGTGACCATAGTGACAATGAACTGGAAGCAGGAACTGACACTGAATCACTTGATGTATCCTTGGAGTCTTCCAAGACAGATTGTTTTCCTCTAATACCACTGAGTACTGTAAAATCCCAAAATAATACTCCAAGTGAAAAAGGCATAAAAAATACATTCCACAAAAAAATAAAAATATCTTGCGATTCTTGTCAGCTAACCATAAAAGAAAGTGTTGCGAGGGCACTAAAATTTACCTGCAAGCATCCAACATGCCAGTTGTTAAATAGAGCCATTGCAGAGTTGTTGGCCGATTGTCAACTCCCTTTTGCTTTTGTTGCCCAAAAAGATTTCCTCAAGTTCTTGAACTGGATTGAACTATGATACACTGTTCCCTGTTGAACATACAGTGCCTTCAGAAAGTATTCACCCCCCCCTTTGATTTTGTCACATTTTGTTGTGTTACTACCAGAATTTTTAATGCATTGAAATTATTTTTTCCCCCTCGATTCACACAGCATACTCAACAATTTAAAGGGGCAAAAATATTTTTATTCTGTGACAAAAATTTATGAAACATTAAAAACTGAAATATCTTGTTTACTTAAGTATTCACCCCCCTGAGTCAATACTTTGTAGAAGCACCTTTGGCAGCAATTACAGCTTTGAGTCTTCTTGGGTATGTCTGTATCAGCTTTGCACATCTGGATTTGGGGATTTTCGCCCATTCTTCCTTGCAGATTTGCTCAAGCTCTGTCAAGTTGGATGAGAGCATCGGTGAACCGCAATCTTTAAGTCTTTCCACAGATTCTCAATGGGATTCAGGTCTGGGCTTTGGCTGGGCCACTCAAGGACATTCACCTTCTTGTTCTGAAGCCACTCTAGTGTTGCTTTGGCTATATGCTTGGGGTCGTTGTCCTGTTGGAATGTAAATCTTCGCCCAAGTCCAAAGTCTATTGCAGACTGATGTAGGTTATCCTCAAGGATGTGCCTGTATTTGGCTCCATTCATTGTTCCCTCTATCCTGACAAGTGCCCCAGTCCCTGCCGCTGAAAAGCATCCCCATAACATGATGCTGCCACCACCAAGCTTCATGGTAGGGATGGTGTTACACAGGTGATGGGCTGTGTTCAGTTTGCGCCAGGCATAGCACTTTGCATTCAGGCCAAAGAGTTCAATTTTTGTTTCATCAGACCAGAGAATCTTTTGCCACATAGTCTCAGAGTCTGCCACGTGCCTTCTTGCAAGCTCCAGGCATGCTATTATGTGGCCTTTTCTCAGAAGTGGCTTCCGTCTAGCCACTCTCCCATAGAGGCTACATCTGTGAAGTGCTGCAGAGATTGTTGTCCTCTGGACAGGTTCTCCCATCTCAGTCATGGGACTCTGTAGTTCTGTCAGAGTGGTCATTGGGTTCTTGGTCACTTGCCTGACCAAGGTCCTTCTTGCCCGGTTGCTCAGTTTGGGAGGACGGCCTACTCTAGGAAGAGTCTGGGTGGTTCAGTAATCGTTTCATTTCCTAATGATGGACTTGACTGTGCTCCTGGGAATTTTCAACACCCTAGAAATGTTTTTATACCCCTCCCCAGATCTATGCCTCCTCACAATTCTATCACGGAGTTCTACGGACAGCTCCTTGGTCTTCATGGTAGAGTTTCTGCTCTGACATGCACTGTCAACAGTGGGACCTTATATAGAACAGGTGTATTTCCTCTGAAATCATATCAACCATTTGAACTGACCACAGGTGGACTCCATTCAAGTTTTAGAGTGATCTCACAAGGAAATTGGATGCACCTGAGCTCAATTTGAGTCTCATAGCAAAGGGAGTGAATACTTATCAAATCAAGACATTTCAGGTTTTATTTTAAATTACATGTACAAATAATTCCAGAAGTTTCATTCCACTTTGACATTATAGAGTAATTTGTGTAGATACGTGACAAAAAATCCCATATAAATGTATTTTAATCTGAGTTTGCAACATCACAAAATGTGACAAAATCCAAGGGGGGATGAATACTTTCTGAAGGCACTGTATTTCTTAAAAAAGGCTGTTTCACAGTTGTATGACTTGATGTGTACTGCAGTCATTAAACAGTTGAAACTCTCTGAGGTGAAGCAGGTTCACATAACCATAGATATATGGACCAGCAACCAAACAATTGAGTACATGACTGTTACAGCTCATTGGGCAAGATTTCAGGCAGGAAGCAATAATCCCCACTCTACCGTAAGGATTAGGAAATAGGCTGTATTATCTGCCACCACTTTTGCAGAAAACCACACTGCTGTGAATATTTTGCAGGAGCTGGAACAACATTTCCAGAAATGGTTTACTCCATATTCATTATCTCAGTACATACCTTGTTCTTCACATTGTTTAAATCTTCTCATCCATAGTCTCTTAAATAGAAACAGAAATGCTGAAAACCCTTGAGGTCTTGCCTTGAAAATGCGTGGGAATTTCATCCTTTCTGTGAAACCACAAAAAATCCTGAATGGGCTGCAGAGGTCAAACAACTTACCACTGCACACATTAAAGCAAGAAGTTCCAACCCGCTGGAATTCAACAGTTTGCATTTTTGAAAGGCATCTTGAACAGAAAAAGCTGTACATGATTACACCACGCAGAATCAAATAGGTAAAGTAGACATCATGTTTAGTTCCAGCAGCTGGACTCTACTTGAATCTTTGGTCACCTTATTGGAGCTATTTGAGGCTGCCACACATGATATCAGTGCAGACAGTGGAACTCTGAGTCAAATTCTTTCTCAAATAAGATTTCTTCACATTTTCCTTGATGACATAAAGACTTTCAGTCAAAAGACAAAGACACCACCGCTGTTATGCTGGCAGATGACCTGAGTCTCAGTCTGTCAACTGATTAGAGAATAAATGCTGTGTTCAAGAATGACATCTGTGTTGGTTATTTTGCTAGATCCCCCACTTTAAGGGGAACATTGAAGCCATCCTTCCTACAGGGAAAGATATTGAGTACTGGAGAGATCTTCTGCTACCCAAATGTGGCATTGCCCCACCAACAGCATTAACTAATGTACAGCAGTCAAACCCTGCCAAACCATCAGAATGCACCTCTGGTGCACACAATAGCACATCTATAAATTCTTCACAATCAACAGTGTCATCAGTGAGGGAAAGGACATCTACAGCTACTTCTCGGGCATCCTTTGTTCAGGGTCAGAAAGGCAAATAATTTCTGAGACATCTTCAACAACATGGACTAGTCTCCTATAAAGAAAGTGCAGCTGATTCATCTGCCAGACTGGTAACCGTCTCACACAGCACAATGATCCTGGAGTATATTGCAGATCATACTATGACTGGTCTCAAGCAAAATCCATTACTCCATTGGAAACAAAAGAGAACAATATGGTCAGATCTAGACAATCTTGCAATAATGTACCTCAGTTGTCCATCTTTAAGCATATACTCAGTACACATATTTAGTGCAGCTGGAGGAATAGTCATTGACCAAAGAACACTGCCAAGGCCTGTAAATGTGGAATGACTTACATTTCTGAAAATGAATGCTGACAATTTCCCAGTTGTAACAAAACAATGAATTGTGCTATTCTGACCCTGAACATGAACAACAGCCTGCAAACAGTGATACTGTATATGAAGACTAGGTTGTGTATAAAACAAATAGGACCATCACCACTGCCACCATGCCTGCCACATGTGATACACTACTCTTAGTTTTCTTTTGCCAATCATCAGTTTTATATTACGTAACTTTTATGCCTACCATGGTATAATCTTTGGAAACAGCAGCAGGCTCACTCACAGCAGCTGCACCTCTCATACCTGCCTCAGCAATGCCCACCATGGGTTTAATTTCTGAAAACATCATCAGGCTCAATCATAGCAGCTGTGCCTTTCGTACCTACCTTAGCAATGCCCACCATGGGTATAATTTTCGGAAACAGCAGCAGGCTCACTAAGAGCAACTGTGCCTCTCGTACCTACCTCAGCAAATCTGCCATAGGAATAATTTTTGGAAACAGCAGCAGGCTCGCTAAGAGCAGCTGTGCCTCTCATACCTGCCTTGGCAATACTTGCTAGGGGTATAATGGCTCAAGGTGCCTAACAAACAGTGAAATAGTCAATAGTCTTTCACATGATTTTTGTTATGGTCAAGGTCGGGCAATACGGTAGTAGAATGAATCAGGTAGTAACTACCTGACCTGAACCAACTACTCATTTTTCATTTTGGTATTTTTAGGGTACTTTGGGGTAGATTAGAGGTACAGTACTCATGGGTAGTCTTGAGGGTAGGGTATGTTAGTACCCACCCATGCCTAATACACATAGTTCAATGATCATCCATGTTCCTGTCTATGCAATTCTACAAGATGCTTACCTCTAGCCACCTGCAGTTCTACTGTGGAATCTGGGTAATGCACTTTGCTCCTTTTGTATGCTCCAGGCACAATTAGACATATTAATGTATGCATACAGTCCAATAATGACATGTTAATGTGGGTGTTTGCCCTTGGGCTGCAAAATTGGCTCATTTGCATACATTGGTTGAATATTGCAGGTTTGCCTCTTAGACTTGTGTAGTTGCGCTGGTGCATGTACTTGTGCCACACCTGCATTAGCACAACATTGGTATGCAGCACAAACATGATGTCACTTGTTGCAGATGACATCATCACACAGCACTGCCACACAGGCCATGCTGTTGTGCAATGTACGTGCACAGCCCTGTGCAGTGCTCTACATGTTCCACCCCATACCTGGCAAGTGCTCATTGACCAATCCCCCCACCAAGTGTGCGCATGCTGTGCGACCCGACATGAGTGCAGTGGTACTGCTGAAACATGTTGTGCAAATAGACAGGACATACCCATATTGCCATGAAATTTGCAAGTCCTTGGTGTGAAGACTAGGCCTAAGTAGGAGAGCAACATGTCAGCCAGATGGAGCAGGGCTGTGCTGCAATGGGACCGGAGGTGGTCTACCTTTGACCTGCTGGCAGCCAGGGAGGACAAACTACTGGGTGAGGGGACAAGATCTGACAGGCCGAGGTGCAAGGTGGGGGCATCTGTGGGCCGGTACCTCACAAAATGCACAGAGGTCACACGCACTGGTGACCAATGTCAGCACAGGTATAATGACCAACTCTTGGACTCCTTTACCCTCAAAACCTTACAAGCTGGAAAAAAATCTCCTTTGGCAGGCTTACTGTCTCCTAAGATTAGTAGACAGGAGCTTAGGTCCTCCACTAGCTGCCTGCTAGAATATCCCAGAATGAATACAGAAATGGGTCGCATAGTGCATTTTCATATGATGCACCCAAACTGTGGAATTCCCAACCAGAAAATCCTCAAGCTCTTGTCTTACCCCCTATCTTTAAAAAGCACTTTATGGATACCTTGTTATCTGGAGCACAATGTACCTGCTTTAATTAAACGTTGTTGCTTGACCTTACTCAAGTGTAAATATTTTACTGTGAGCCAAATCTGTCTGATGTTTCTGTAACATATCATATATCTGCTGCTGACACCAGTTTAGTGCTATTTACCTTTATTGCTTCGATCCTATTTGCATGTACCTTAGCTATTGCCACTGTCCCTGTTATTGGTTGTTAACGTACATGCTATGTGCCATCTGAATGGCCTGGATCGTGCCTAGAACTAATGTAATAAAATATCTCTGGTTGCTACCTAATGTGGTACTTGTGTACCTATATTATGACTACTGTGATCTACCTATTACCAAGCTTGTACCACCAGTGAATGCCTGTAACACTGGTTGCTTTTTTAATCTAAGCATTATGTACTGTACTGTTTTGTTTGCTGTGATGTTTTGCTCTCTTGATGAGGTGCCTTTGTAAATGAGTCTATGACTCAAAGGTCTGTAAACCGATGATCTAATAAATAAAAATGGTCATTGGGACCAAAGCACTTACCCTGTTATCAAATAAATAAATAATTTTAAAATTTACATGGCTAAAAGGATTTATTTGGCTGAGTGTGGATGTGGAAGCTCTATATGCGTCCATAAACCATGTTGTTGGCTTAAGAGAATGGACACACTTTTTGGAAAAGAATCCATGGAGAGAGGCTATCCCTGTGGAATTCATAAGAAAAGCATTAGAATTTGTACTGACTCACAATGAAACATAGAAACTGTTGGAAGATAAGGACTGCTAGGTCCAGCCAGTCTGCTGATATGCCTCATACATGTACAGTATGCATCCACTCACCCTAAGTGGTCAGTGGCTTTTCATCACTCTCTCTTCCTGCCCAAGGTTCCCTTGTGCTTGTCCCAGGCATGTTTAAACCCCTCCACTGTGCTTGTCCCTACCACCTCTAGTGGCAGACTATTCCAAGCTTTCACCACCCTCTCTGTGTAGAAAAACTTTCTCATGCTGTCTCTTAAACATAGTACCCAATAGCTCTGAATGAAGTCTGAACCATCCATTGATTCTCCTGATACAATATGGCCGCCAGGGTATAATGAGTTAATCTATCCCCTCCAATTTCATATCGTACCCCCTCATTCTGGTATCTTTTCTACATTGGAAAAGACCCCCATCTGCACCTTGTTTATGCTCTTGAGGTACTTAAAAGTTTCTATCATGTCACCCCTTTCTCTCCTTTCCTCCACTGAATACATATTGAGGTCTCTTAGTCTCTTCTCATATGTTTTGTGGTGCAAACCATGTACCATCTTTGTCGCCCTTCTCTGGATAGCCTCCACCTTGTTTATGTCCTTACACATGTTTGGTCACCAGTACTGCATGCAGTACTCCAAGTGAGGCCTTATCAGATTTTTGTAAAATGGCATCACCACCTCCCACTTTCAAATTTGACAAGGTGCATTATCCCCAGGTTTGTGGCATGGTGATGGGGGCCTCTATGGCCCTTGCATATACCAATTTATTTCTGGGCCTATGGGAAGATGAGATAATATACAATCATGATGGCAAGCCAGGTGGCACGGAGGACTGAGGCACTGTGTGCCTTACCTCTCACCATGCTGGTGACCCAAGTTCAGAAATGAGCTCAGGTTGCGAGGGTTCGGGGAGGGCCAGGAGTGGCAGAAGTGGTCATCAGACATCTCTTTTCTCCTGGATAGGGAAGGTTGGTCCTCTTGGCTCTTTGCTGCTCACTGGTGAAGGCCTGGGGGCAGTGCTAATGCATGAGAGACACATAGTTTGACACATGGGATGGGGAAAGGATCCAAGGTTCTGGGGTGCATGCGGAACCAGAGTTGCCTCAGATCCTGGGATACCAGAAAAATGGAACAAGGACCCAAAGGCTTGATGATGCCCACACTCTTCTCTGGACCATCTCACTGCCTGACCACCTCAATACGATCTGAAAATGTACCCTGAGGGGAAAGACAGCCTTCCCCTCCCAGTCCCACTGGGGGGGCAGGATCCAAAGAGGGCAGTTTCAAGGTAAGGTCAGGGAAGGTGCAGCTGCTAAATAGGAACTACACAGGTTGATAGAAACACATAGTTGCCCCTGGCTTTAACTGTGGCTGTAGACATGTAACTAAGGTCTCACAGGGTACCCAGAGATCAATTAACTAGCTTGATGAATAGTTTAAATTGATAGATGGACTGACAGTTTGTTGGGTAAAACCCAGTACTCATGACCTTTAGATGACCAGGTGGTGCATGTGTTGTGGGGATATCTCCCCAGTGCAGGCAGTCATGCATGAGCTGATCTGCTGTTGTAGGTGATGACAATGCTCCTCTTCACCCCACAAATGGACTTGTCTTCACCCAACTCAACAGATGGGCAGGCAGTCGATCTTCACCCCACAAGAGGACTTGCCTTCACCCACCTCAACAGGCAGGCAGGCAGTCAATCTTCACACCACAAGGGGACTTGTCTTCATCCACCCTGGTAGGTGGGCAGGCAGTTGAGACCTCAATGAGGTAGTACCATCATGACAGACTTGAGCCTGTGACTGAGAGACTGCAGCAGACCACCCTCTTGGGTTTAGAGCAGCTTTCAAATCAACCCCTGCTTATGTTGGTGCTAAAGCCCTGGCCTGGCACTATAGCTTCTGTAACTCCCTGTTTCTGGGACTTAAAAGTCTTTTCAGTAACAAACTTTCAAACTTCAGTCAATAACAGCACTGACAGCTTTCAAATCAGTTGCTTTCTCTTCAGTGATCACTCACAAAATCTCCAGGGTTAACTGTCGAAGTCTAGAATGTTTTATTAAACAACTCAGCATCCCATTGGTTAGGAAAAAGTTACTAGCTGCACCTCTGATTGGACTGCTGCAGCAACTAATCAGGTCCTTGCTGTCCTTCAGGCAAGCCACATCCATTATGGCTGCCCCCACACAGTCCTGTTCAACTTCGTAAAATATCTTTTAAACCAAAACAGTTTAGGCAGCTTCTGGCTGCAGGCTTAAACCCTCCTGGTCCCTACTGGGGGTCACGAGCTCAGGGGGTATATAGAGGGAACAAGAGCCCTGCTGGAAGCTCAATCCAGTTGATGAACTCCCAGGTAGGAGCAAGTTTCAGATTATGAGTGGATCTTATGCCACAAAGGATCATGGGACATGAGTCCCAGTGCCATGTTGTCCTTTTCTCACTTTCTCCCTGACCCTCTGGAGGCTTGTTTGAGCTGGTGAGCTGTTTGAATTACTTTTATTTTACTTATTTATGTCCCTCAGCCCCCTGTTGGTGTCTAATAGGCTGGGCAAGTAAAAGTGAAAGCAATGCTTCTGCAGCACTGTGCTGGGTGCATTGTGGCATTGAAAACAAATGGAGGCCTTTCCCTAACTCTCCAACCTGCTTTGCAACAGTTTGAGGTGGCAGGGGAGCTCAGTATATGAACAGCTTATCAACTACATTATTGGGTGCAGGAGGCACCAAAAAACTGTTCAATTGCTCCCCAGCCCTTGAATCAGTCCAGAAGGGGGCCAGGGGAGTGAATATGCGATCAGCTACAGCCACATCATCTGCGACCAGGATCTCCAGTAAGGTCCTGACTTGGGAGGGAGGTTTACACTTACAGTCAATTTCTACATATTAGGAGAAACTACATATCTAGAAGATTATTCTAGACAGAAGCTGAAAATTAGATTCAGGGAAAGGGGCTTCAAGATAGTTTGTAATCCAAGGCATGCCTTGATATTAGAATGAAAGAAAGGAAAGTCTGTTGATCCCCCCTAAAATTCTGATGATAAAATGTACAAGGATTGAGGTCCTATTACATTTTCAACAGAATTCCATAATTTGGCAGGGAAAATTGGCAGTGTCATTTGGCAGAACTGGCCAATTTTACAATGTGATGAGACTGTGGAGGCAGAAGTAGGGGCTTAGCAAAGGGTTACCTTCAAGAAAAGAGCCAAAATCAGAGACAAACTTGTACCTAGTTAGTATTCTGGACCACAAAAAAACAGGTAAACCTGGCTATCTAGTTACACCAAGGGACACTTTAGGTGTTAAAACTGCAATACTTTTCAATATGCCTTGCAAGCAAAATCCTTTGTATGCCCAAAGGCACAAATTGAGACTGAGATTATGAATTTTGTCTCATGTATTACAAATGTTGTAGTATATCTACCCTGGTGCCCTTGCAGTCCCTGCTATGTGTGGAGTACTATCTGTATGTCAAAAGAAGGATTACAGGAGCATGTTAGGTCCTTTATAAACAAGAAAATGGACACACCCACAGGCAGACACTTTAGTAAGCATCATGGAGTAGATCCTAGGCACCTTAATTTCATGGGCTTGGAGGCTGTCAAACCACAAAAGTGAGAGGGTAACAGACCGAACCTCCTTTAAAAAATAGAAAGCTTCTGGATCTTCAAACTCAAAACAGTGAATCCAGGGGGTTTGAATGAGAATTGGGACCTGAAGCCCTTTCTTAACTAATATCATTTATGGTCTGCTCCCTAATGAAACGTCGTGTATATAAGAAGACTGAGTCTTAAACTTTCACATGGTCAAATGTGGTTTGAATACGCATTCAAAAATAAGAATTGTGTTATAATTCATTCACATATCCAGACTGCCTTATCTACGGGTATGGGCTGCACACCCGATGGCTCATGCTCTGAACCAATGCGTGCAGCTGAGCTGTCAGTCGGCGGGCGGCCCAGGCGGCAGGTGGGTGGGGTGCTGCAACCCGCCAGCTGACGGGGAGCAAGGTGAGGTGGGTTCCGTGGGCAGGAGGGGGGGGGCCACTAGATCACCAAGAATTCTGGACGTGGGCAGGGATGAGGATGCCGCAATCGGGCTGCCTCGGGTGGGGGACCTTATATTATGCCCCGCGAGCGGGCTAGTCGGGGGGTGGGGGGACGATTTACAGTATGCCCTCAATCGGACTGCTGAGGGGGGGAATGGAATACTGTTCTGCCCGTGATCGGGCTGCAGGGGGCATCGGTCCCTGATGGCTGCTGCTTGGCAGGGCACCAGGCACAAGTCGTCGGGGATCAGTGCACCTGCATGCTAATGGCATGCAAATAGGGCCATAATTAGATGCAAATTCCCCCCCTTGCCTTGCATAAATTATGGCCCCATTTGCATGTCACCCTTTGAATATCGCAGGTGCTGTGCATGACGCAATGGAACTTGCGCCACCGCATCTGAATGCTCCACTCTGACCACTTGCGGTGGCACAGTTCCACTGTGCCATGCACAGTGAGTGTGGCCAGGGGGCGATATTCAAAGAAGTTGTGCAATAGCGCAACTCCATGGAATATTGCCCTGGCCACACCCCTGTGCAACTTTTTTGAGCGGCGCAGGGGCTTGCGCTACACAATGGCATAGTTTGAATATCTGGCCCCATGTGTTTTATCTATTTTCTTGATCTTAAACACTTACCAGGCCTCAATGCTATTTCTAAGTCAAATGTATTTGCCATCTTTTTTTCTTGGGGATGAAAAACACTCAATTAAAACATTTATAAAATAAAAAAAAATGGTGTAACTAAAACATTTTATGAAAGTGGAAACTGGCTGGAATTTATGTTAGAAAAAAAGATGGGAGTTATCACTTTTTTTGCCCACACTGCACTGCTGCTTTAAGCTTTGTGAACTGGTTCTGGAAAAAGTTCTGATATTTTTTGTAAGGGTCTGAAAGTCTCATGTTTTGTGTATGGGGTCAGAAGTTTGGAATAAGGTGGTCAAACTTCTGTTTATTTTATTGACCATCTGACTGAGTACACTGGTGACATAAAGATTGATTTTTCAGGCATGACCTGGTACTAGTATGGTGCAGAGTGCATAAATAGGTACAGAGGTCCACAGTGAAAGTCATACAGTAGGTCTGTGAAATTGTACAAAAGTTTCAAACAGTTTTATTGAGTCACATAAAAGGTGCGTGTGTGTGTGTGTAGAAATTTTCTGAATACCCACTGGTCTTTATTATCGGGTTGAAGCAAGTTTAATACATTAAAATTCTGAAGGTGATGCGATCTTGGCTCGTGAGCTGTTGTGAATCTGGCCATTTTAAAGTAGAGGCTATGTTTTATGTTCAAAACGCACACTACTTTTTATGCTCAAGGCTATTGTAATTTTGGTTTCTGCAGTAAGCTGGCAATGTGGCATCAGGCAAGAGAGGGAAGTGTAGACTAGTAGTAAATGTTATTTGTTGGAACTTGATTAGCAAAAGAGAGCTTCATTTTCGTTTTCAGCCAGCCAGTCTCCCACATCTCATATTCCAGGAGAGCAAAGTATTCCCTGAAATCAGGAGTAGGGGACATGTAACAAAAGTATGTTTTTTCTTCAGAAAAAGCCCCAACACTCACCACAGAGCATATAAACCCCTCAGAGCTTCTGGAGGCCTCACAGCCCCCAGACTCCCAGCTCTTTTCGGGGGGGGGCACCAAAATTAGTCTCTTGCCCAGGGCACCAAAATGTCTTCCTATGGCTCTGCTTCTCACACTCTGTTTCTCTTTCACTCCTGCTGCCAGTGTAACTTTCTGGGAAGGGGGGCAGCAGTTTAACAGCCAGGAAAATGTACAGACATCTGGGACCAGCCCATATATTCTGGTGGAGGGGTTGGGGAAACTGTCAGACAGCGGAGTCACCACAGCTGGTGGCAACATCAGTACAGGCCTTTTGTGGCAAGGACCCCTTGCAGCAGGTGGCAATTACAAGAGAGTCCTTTAGGAGCAGGAGACAACACAGAGTACTGCAACATTGATAAAGCTCCTCTGGACAAGGCAGTGCCTATGCAAGCTATAATGAGCAGTACATGTAAGTGTAAGAGTGTGTGTGCGTGTGTGTGTGTGTGAAAGTATTTGTGTATTTATGCATATACAGACATTCAGACATTTGTACAACTCGGTACCACTGGTACTTTGATTAGTTAATTTGTTGATGGAAGTGCCACTCCAATGTCTTTTGTTTCAGGCAGTGATAGTTGTAGAAAGATATAGATTAGTTAGGGAATATTATTCTAAAGAGTGACATAAGAAAATACTCTAGAAAAGGTAACATACACATTTAGAAAAATCTACTAAGTAAGCCACACTAAACCACATTGTTTTATAAAAAGGAAAGATAGAGCATTTTATTAACACTTTTTGGTAGCAACAGAAGTGACACAGTCCACATCTCTCCATTAACCACAGAAAAAAGGCATGACCACACTTTACATCACTTTGAGGCACGAAGCAGGGGTCTGACCTTTAGGCCATGTTCAGTTCTTAGTCTGATTTTTCTTTTGTTACAAACAATCCTCACATTTGATACTGCAATAGTGGGGCCTCCAGCGACTAGCACAGTACATTCAGCAGATCAAAGAAAACAGGATTACCTACAGTACATATAGTACACTGACAACAGCTTGACTCATATAGGGCACTGCACCATTAGGAAGTTGTTAATTTTGAAAAACATTGATCCCATTCTACTCCATTTAGTGTAGCTGGTGCGTACAATGCCCAAAAAAACAACATCAAATTACAGTAATGTAGCATAGTTTTAAGATGATGCAGTATATTAGAATGAGTTTATTGCTTGGTACACCAATGCTGACATTCTTATAGAATTACACTAAGAGGGAAAAGCAGAATGAGCATGAAAGTGATAGCCTTCCTTGCTTGTACATAAGCTATATGCCACCTTTGGTTTTTTTTGTGCAGTATGTTTCTTGCAAGTTCATTGCTATATGCTTTACAGTAGATCCCCCCCTACTAAGCTAATTTAAAAGACCCTAAATGTAACTATGCATAGGGCTTTTGAAGTTTGCTAGTCAGTGACACACACAATAGAAATTGCGTAACCAACAATCTTGTACTTCAAGTTAGAATTTACTTTATAAAGTTGTGGCACATGGCTTTTGGAAGTAATTTAGTCGGTTTATGGTAAATGAAAATACCAGTTAAAATAGAAACATGCCCACTTACTGATTGCATTTTAGTGCATTTGATACTATATTCAAGATAATCATAGTCAGTGTGCATGGACCACTATTTGTACATAAGTGTTGTGCTATCTTCTACAAAGCCATTTTTAACATGCCGCTGCATGAAAGTTCTTACTAGCAGCTATTTACATGTTTATATGTGCTTAGACTAAACAGTAGGTACTTACAATGTTGCTGAGTTGTTGTTTTTTTATAGTACAGTATTTTCCATATGTCAGCAATAATGCTTCCTACATGGCAACACGTGTGTGTTGAAGTGAGTCAAATGATAAAAAAGATTTAGGAATTTCTTCTCCCTATAATATACAAAACTTTGCTACATGTAATCAGAATATGCTATTTCAGTAATACAAAATCACACATACTCCCATAATTCAAAGCATCATGGGATGCATATGGAAATCGTCATGAAATTTTAGGCTGGTTGAGCTCTCAGCAAGAATGCATGGTGCCAAAGGGCCTCTCACACAATCTGCAAAGGGTGCAAACAAAAGACACAAATACACATTTCATCCTACCCAGGACTTATCAGTGTGTCTCATCTACATCACATTCTAGGGGAAATGAACTAGAGCCCTAAGTTGATATTATGTGTTTGGGCCATGGTGAGAGCACCCCCCAAGACAAACAAAAAAAACAAGCTAAAAGACAAAGGAAACCCTCAGTGCAGAAGCACTGAGGCAAGGGGTACCCCAAAGAGTATTGGTAAAAAAGTCAAGTTTCAAAGAAAAGCAAAATCACACATACCCCATAATGCAAAGCATCATGGGATGTATATGCAAATAACCACACCATTTTAGGCTGGTTCTTCTGTTTGTACCCTTTGCAGATTGTGTGAGAGGCCTTTTGGCACCATGCATTCTTGCTTAAAGCTGAACCAGCCTAAAATGTCACGGTGATTTGCATATACATCCCATGATGCTTTGCACTATGGGGGGTAAGTGTGATTTTGCATTTCATTAAAACTTGGCTTTATTGCCTGTGCCCTTTAGGGTAACCCTTGCTTCAGTGCTCCTGCACTGAGGTTTTTTTTGTGTTTCAGTAATGTTTACTTTTGTTGTTTTTATACAATATTTTGAGGAAGAAACCCACCAGGGCAGAGAAAATGTCTAAACATTTTCAGATAATCCTAATTGTACAAACATTGGGTTGTAATACAACTACACTGTAAAAAAAAACATTAATACACTTTAACAAATGCATAAGTGCAGTTATAAATATGATCACATGGTTTCTGTTTCCTACTACTGTGAACAGACTTACTGTACATTAACATTGATTCTTCTACCTTCTGTAATGTATCCTAGGTCACAGTCACCAAATTCTGAGCAGTAAACCTTTAATAGCCTAAAGGTTTCTATAATGGATAAGCATAAATGGAGGTGGTAATGAGCCATGATTCTCACAGATTGCACTTAAATATCAGTTTACATTAAAATCTGCCATTCTGATATGTGTTTACATATGTACACTACAATTTTGTACAAACAATCACAATGAATTTCGGCACAAACACTACAAAATATAGCAACTTGTTTGTTTTGTTATGAATAGTCCCCTTCTTTCTTATAATGGTAAGGATCTTGTCCTTCTTCTTGTACAAATTCCTCCTTCTTTTCCCACCCACTGGGCCAACCACCATTAATCTGAGTCGTAGCACCATATGATTTAGTGGGACCATAATTGATACTATTTTGAGTAATGTCCTCTGTTTCTTCAGCAAGTTCATCTTCATGAATGAAGCCACATTTTTCTTCACTTGTTTGTTCAGGATCTGCCCATGGCTGTTTCTCACCAGAGGCAAAAATTCCATAGAACACAACTCCACTATAGTGGACTAAAGCAGCAATTAGGAAGACATACTGCCACTCCTCACGCGTCTGTTAAAAAAGATACAGGATTAATTAACATTTAACTAGTGAAAAGCAAGACAATGCTAATTTTCAGCATTTGCAGTCATTGAGGAGCATGCCAGTGTTAGAAATATATCCACAGAAAATTTACAAAGGGAGCATGATAGGTAAAAGAAATCTTAAAAAAAATCTAGAAAGAGGAATATCCTTCTGCATGGAACATTCTCTAAATTACAATTTAAGTGTCTTGTCTTCAAAGTTTTCATTCTGCTTGCCCACTAGCAAAAATAAATGTCCTGTCAAAATATATTTTTTGCAGAAGTGTTTATTATCTTGGCCAAATAACCCTGCATCAGGCTTTTTGCAGCAAACTCCCAACCCCGTAAACCCTCCCATATCTGATCCACAATTCCATATGGCTTGCTACAAATTCCAGGGTCACTCAAGAGGCTCCCCTCTTAAAGACTTGCCTCCTAAGTGAAGTCCAATCCAGCACTGGAGTGATCGGTTGAGCATGTGGTCTGAGCACACTGGCATGATCATATACAGTAAGTGCTTGACATTTCATTGGAGTGCCCTTTGACCCAATCCTCCCTCCCTCCCTCCTCCCCTTGGTGGCATGCAGAGCTTCCCTGAGGGATGCAGAGGCAAGCTTGCTGGCCTAACATTGTGGGATGCTCCTCCCAGACTGGTCAGCAATCATCCCAGCCAGCTACTTGACTGTCAACATCCTAGGTTTACTCCTGAACAATGGTGGTTGGCATTGTAGTGCATCCATGGTGTGGTTGGGCCACAATGTATCTGATAAGCCCAATATTTTACTCACAGCTTTTGCACTTCCAGTCCTGACATATTCTCTACTGAAAATGACTCCCTAGCAAGACCATGGAAGGTCAAATGATATGGTGGGCAGGAGGTAAAGCAAAGCAGAGCAGTAGGCTACCAATTACAGTAGAAGACTTTGTACCAGGCAAAGAAGATCAATGCTGTGCTGAGAAGAGACAATCCCTTTACTTTTCTGTTATTTTATTTTATATTTTATGTATATCAGAATAAGAAAATAACATAAGAACAACATGGAACTTTACTGCATTTAGTTAAATGCAATATTCTAGCTTGTATTGGTGATGCATAACAACTGATGCCATTACACCTGTCCCCCCATCCCCAAGCAGGCATAACTTGTCATATGCTCTCATTGGCCTGTGGGATCTTTGAGAACAAGGTTTATTAGTTAATGTACTTATGATGGTCAAATCTTCATTATGACAATCTTTTCAAGAGTGGACATTGATCACATTTTTCCCCTTTGAAAATTAGCTTTGACTCGATGGGTGTTTGACCATGGCCAAATGAAGTGAACTATTTGCACATGGTTAAGTCAGGGGGCTTTGGAATGTGGCACAGTAGCCTATAGAAAAGCACAAGGATGTGCATGTAGTATTGGAATGGTGAGTTAAGTCCATTGCAAGCTTTTATAATAAGGACCCATGTTAGTATTGAAGAACCATTTGAATTTCTGTTAGTTCCACTATTTGTAATTTTTGTTTTGTTTTATTTCACCTCTTTTCCCTTTTTTCTAGCTGCCCTCGACAGTAGAGGTTATGGGGCAACCCCCCCAGTCCTGTCATTTGTCTAACCCAATGGTTGCTTGGTTCCATGGCTTACCCCACATAGCAAACCATTGGCTGCAGCCTGGCACAAGCCTTGCCTACCAGGCCCACTTGATGCAACAACATGGGTACAACAGTTCTCTACAGATTCATGCAGAATTGTTATCCAGATGAATTTTCCATGTCAGCTAACCTCCAAAAGAACAACAATGATTTTGACTAAAGGCATGAGCACACAAGTATTCCTACGTTGAGGTAATCAATGATGCATAACTGTGCACTGCAATCTGGGGTCCCCCAGGTGGCAGTAGCAGAGTGGTGGCAGTAAGCGTCTGGTAAACTCAGTCCTTCTTCTTCTTCCCCAGCCCATGCTTGCCCTCCAATGCCCTAGGCATGTTGCTGAACCCAGGGCACTGCCACTATGCTGAACTGTCAGCCCAGTTCATATTTTCTAGTTAGAGTTATATCCATTTATTTTAAGATTTAGTGTAGCTTGTCAGAAAAGAACAAATTCTGACATACACTCTATACAGAATATAATTCAGCCCCCCCCAACATGCACACATAACACAAGGATTTCCATACTCACAAGGCTTTGTGCTGGGTTTGATGCTTTAGAGTGAATCATATGTATATGTATATATATATATATAGTGTATATATATATATATATATATATATATATATATATAGTATAAAATCTCTACAGAAACCAAACATGTCCACATTGTAGTACCATAATAATTTAAGGTGGGTAGGTACTCTGTGTCCATCATACTGTATCTGCCCCCACTCCTGTATTCATAAGCAGAAATTAATTAGTATTATGTGCATATCCTACTATTATATGCATATGCTGTACCTTGTGCTTGGTCATTGCTCCAACAATCAGAGGACACACCATTCCAGACAATGTTCCAACACCATTTGAAATACCCATAAGGATGCTGGCATACCGTGGGGCAATATCCAGGTGGTTAACGTTGAATCCTAGAAAACAAACAATATTGGACAGGTAAGATGAAGTGGTTTGAAAATCAACTTTAAGAAGAATATTTAACCATTTAGATTAACAACTAATACTGCATGATCTGTCTACATCTAAGTTGTCAAAAATAATGGATTTTAAAAATAAATGCTTGCTCCTGCAAATTATTAGATTTTATTTATTTATTTATTAGCTTTTGTTTACTGGGTAAGCACACTAGACAAAGAATGCCTATTTTCAGGTGCAACCTGGGAGATTACAAGAATATGGTTTACAGAACGGTGTAAGGGAATTACAACAATGTGAAATACAAGCAATGAGCAGGGTGATACAAATAAACAGGTAGAGGATGAACAGATAATCATATATAACAAGGGTAAGAACAAGCAAACAATAGTTACATTTTGTGGAAATAATACAAGTGCAATTTGTCCCATTTTGAGGATGGTAAGTGTTGAGATGTAGGGCATACAGGGTAGATAATTCCCCTTACTAGAGCTCGGAGGGGATAGGGGAACCAGGGAAGTGGAGGGTGCACAACAGGGTCCAAGCAGGGATAAGGGATTTCAAGCAGCTTTGGAACAGTTATAGGCTGAGGCAGATTTTAGGTGCAACCAGAGAGAGCTCCTAAAGATGGGATGGGTGGGGGTATATCTGATGGTTGCAGGTAGGGTATTCAAGAATCTAGGGGCACAAAAAGCAAAGGCACGATCACCTGAGAATGTATGAGTTTTTGGGACAAGGATGGGTTATTAGCCAGTGGACCTTAGCTGGTATGATGATAGAGCCAGCCGATGGAGTTTGGACAGGGTGGGTGGAGTGGCATTGAGGATGATTTTGTCTGTGAACCTGCCCATTTGACATGGTAGCATTTATAGCTAATTTAACTTGCATATCTGAATTTATCAAAATGTAAGCATGCCTTTCAAAACCCAAAATGTCTATAGGTTTGAACATATTTGGTGGTTTATGGTTTAAATAAGGCTTGTTAAGGCAAGGGAAAGTATTTATGTGGCCTCACTTGTAAGCACAGCTTTGTGTTAAAAATATCTCACACTACAATGGAATGCACTTAAATTCCAAGATGTTAAAACTATGTATCTAATATTAAATATACAATGCAAAATATCCAAGTATTATATATTAGATTTAACTAACTAACTGAGGCAGTGGGAAGGGTAGCCAGCAGTTAGGGAGCCACTGGGGTCCATCAACCACAACACAGTGTGGTTTGAGTTACAGTAACTACAGGAATCAGTTGATCAACATTATAGGCTATAATCTTGGATCTTAGAGGGGCACACTTCAGTAAGATGTGGGATCTGATCAAGGAAAAGTTTGAGCTGGTGGGGGAGACTGTAGGTGGGGATAAATGGGGTATGACAAAAAGAGCCAACAGAGACAATATGCTCATGCAAAAGGAAAGCTACCAAAATAAATAAACACAGGAAGGCAATCTGGTTTTCCAAAGAGGTGGGGAGACAGTGAAGGCCAAGGGAAGGGCCTCCAGTAAGCACAAAGTAAAGCAGGGTGAGGAGAAGTGACATGAATATCAAGTGACATTTAAAGAGTTAAATGGACTGGTCCTGAGGGTGAAAGCAGATATGCAACTACAAATAGCAGAAGGAGTAAAAGGGAGGACAATGAGTTTTTCAGATATCCTTGGGACAATAAAAAGACAAAAGGGATCATTATTTTATCTGAGGGCATGATTAGTACAGTATTATTTTGCTCAGTGGTTGCAGTGGAGGACCTGTGACCGCTACCAGAATGTGATGGAAATCCTTTCACTAGACAGGTAAGAAGAATGGAGCAGATAATGATCATGAAAGATAGGGTGAGAAAAGAGCTAGCAGCACTTAAGGTGGACAAGGCACCAGAGTCTGACAGTTTACACCCATGGGTGCAGAAGTACCGCTGATGAAATTGTTTATGTGCTCTCCAGAAGCATGGGAAGTGTTAAGAGACTGGATGTCTGCAGATGTGGTTCTGCTGCACAAGGGTGGGGACAATAAAGACTGGATTACTACAGGCTAGTCAGTCTTATCTCCATTATTGGTAAGTTGATGGAGACCTTGGTTAAGTAAAAAGTAGTGGGATACATATTGACCAGCTGATTGCAGGACAGTAAGTGGTATGGGTTTGTGGCAGAAAGATCATGCCAGACCAAGCTGTTGGTATTGTTTGACTGGCTCACAAGAGCCATAGGTAGGGGACAGGCAGTGGATCTGATCATTTTGACTTCAGTAAGGTCTTCAATTTGGTGCCATACTGGAGGCTACTACAGAAGCTGGAGGGTCAGGGCACAGGGGAAGAGCTTATAAGATGGGATGGGAATAAGATGACCTGCTGGTGCAGAAGAAGCTCTATCACTTGCAGTGCCAATGACTTGGTTTCAGAAGAGAGCTCAGAGTGTCAGAAGGCTGGCTTGGAGGGAGCAGGAGGAGTGTCTGAGGAACCACTCTCTTCCTCCAGGGAGGAGGGTTTTGGAGCCTGGCAATTTTCCGGTCCCTTGTAGCAGCTAGAGTGGGTGAGTCAGGGCCCAGTATAGTTACATGTGATTGGTGGAAGTGGTAGAGATTGCCACATTGGGTGTGGGAGCATGTTCGGTGTGCCAGGACATCATTGCATATCCAGTCCAGAATGGTGGAACTTACAGTGAAAAGCCTTCTTCTTCCTGAAGTGTGATGCTGAGTGAAACTTCCACCCTTCCACTGAAAGACACACTGAACAGCCTGCTGGAGAATCCAAGTAGATCCTGGTCTCTTCCCCTCACCCCCGGTGAAAAATCCAGCCATGGGGGACAAGCCACAGCCCACTTCTCCAAGCAGGAGGGTCAGAGGGATGCCAGTTGGTGGGCTAGGGTGTGCACACTGGGCTGATATGGGGTATTGCTCAATAGAGTAGCCAGTGAATAAACAGAGTTAACAGAAATAACTGAAGAAAGAAAAAGATCAGTTGAGAACTTGTTAAGGGGAAAGAAGAAGAGGGTGATACTGAACGGGATTAAATAAGAAGACAGGAATGTCACAGGCTTGGTGTCACTTGGGTCAGTTCTGGGTCCTGTCCTGTTTAGTACGTTTATCAGTTACATTGGGAAGGGTATACAGAGCAGGATGTGTCTCTTTACAGATGAGACAAAATTCTGTTAGAGCGGACAGTGAGGAGGGGGTAAGGGAATTTAAGAGGGATTTGGATAAATTAGAGAGGTGATCCAAAGTTTGGCAGTTGAATTTAGATGCCAAAAATGGCAAAGTAATGGACATTGGTAAGGAGAACTCATGCACCAATTATTTGATAGGGAAGGGGGTCAGTTGCTACAACAAGGGAGTAAAGATATCTGGGTATAGTCATCAGCAAAATACTGAAATCCTCAAGTCAGTGCAACAAAACATACTAAAAGGCAACTCTGTTATGTTGCATAGGGAGAGGATTCCATAGTAGGGGGAGGAAGGTGATATTACCCCTGTGCAGTTCCCCTGTGGGACCCATCTAGAATTCAGTGCCTGCTTCGGAGACTGCACCCGAGGAAGGGCAAAGGAATTCTGGAGACAGTGCAGCATAGCATCACCAAAATAATCCAGGACCAGTGGAATAGATCATATGAGGATTGAGGTGTGCTAAACAAAAAATCCACCAGTGGAATTTGTGTGAAAGTTGGACTGTCGTTTCCACTAATGTTCAGAAATCATTTGGGCAACTTTGCATAAATTCCACCTTAAATTGGTGAAATAAATTGGCTCTACAATGCTAGTTAGACAACTAAGTTGTCAACCATCATCACAGCGACAGATTTATTGCGGTCGACATAAATTCGACTTGAGACCCCAGCCATTTTTTCATCGGGGGGATTTTGCTCCCCCAACCCCCCATGTGGGGGGCTCTGCCCCCTGCACTTCCCAATCTCTAGGATTTTAACTACGAGTCAAAGTTGGATCAGAGAGGGGTGCAGGACCAGGAAAGACAGCGCCAGGGTCTCGGTCAGTCCATTACAGCGAAAAGGTCGATGTTATCAGCATCTAGATTTTCACTGTAATAGTGTCACCATCCCGGGCAAATGCCAAATAAATGTACGGACTACAGGTTAATGTATTAAACTGCAGCAACAAAATTCCACAGAACTGATCACTGTCAGTAGTCAGTTCTGTGACTTCTTGTCCACAGTTTAATACATTAATCCCCCCCTTGCTGATCACCAGACCAATGATGCAGACAATTCCCTGGTGTCCAGTGGTCCCCCTCCCCACTCACCGATCACCATGCCCATGTAAAAAAAATCCCTGGTGTCTAGTGGTCCCCCCACCCTCCAGTCATGGAACAATGTAAAAACAAATTCCCAATCCCTGGTGTCTACTGGTCACTCCCACTTTCCGATCACTGGCTCGCTGATGTATAAAATTCCCTGGTGTCTAGTGGTCCCCCCCTGCACTCACCGATTGCCAGCCCAGTGTAAAAACAATCCCTGGTGGTGTATAGTGGTGCCCACTACCTGCTGACTCTGGGCCCAATGTAAAATAAAAATTACAATCCCTGGTGTTTAGTGGTACTCCCCCCCCACTTGCCGATTGCTGACCCAATGTGAAAAAAAAATACCTGGTGTCTAATGGTCCCCCCACCAACCCATCGAGGGCCTGATGTAAAACAAATTTGCATTTCCTGGTATCTAGTGGTCCCCCCACCTGTCAATTACTGGCTCACTGATGTATAAAATTCCCTGGTGTTTAGTGGTTCCCCCCATTTGGTGATCTCTGGCACCATGAAAAAAAATTCCCTTGCATCTAGTGGTCCCCCCACCTGCTGATCATGGGCCCAATGTAAAAAAAAAAAGTGTTGTAGCTTCCTTCCTGGTACCAAGTGGACCCTCTTCCCTATCCTTGATCCCCTTAATAAAAGAAAAAAGGCAGTAGTCCTTTATTCCTTGATGTCTAGTGGAACCCCCTCCCTATCCCCGATCCCCAGTAAAAAAAATAATGTTAGTCCCACCTCTCCCAATGTTCCTGGTGTCTGTCGGTCCCCCCAACTCCACATCCTGGCAGGTAGTCCCCCCCCCCCGCTCCTTCCCTGACCCCGAGTAGGTGACTGGGACAGTCCTTCTCTCTTCACCGCAGCTGGCTACCCACTGAGCTCTTAGTGAAAGAGCACCTGTTTGTACAAGTACACACGCATTCATTGACAGCTCAATGGGCAGACAGCCATGGTGGAGAGAGGAGGACTGTGTCAGTCTCCTACTTGAGGTTGGGGGTGGGGAGGGCTGTGTCAATCTTCCACTTGGGGTTGGGGTGAGGGATAACTGGGTGGTGGGGGACTACCTGCAGGGGTGGGGATTCGTTAGACACCAGGGAACATTGGAAGTGATTGGGCTAAGAATACCTTTTTACAGTTGATTGGGGATGGGGGTCCTCTAGATATCAAGGAATAAAAGACTACTGCATTTTTTTAAAGGAGATTGGGGATAGGGAGGGGGGGCCACTAGACACCAGGGAGAGAATTATAATTTTTTTTTACATCAGGTCCATGATCAGCAGATTATGAGGGACCACTAGACACCATGTTTTTTTTTTTTTCCATGGGGCGGTCAACCAGTGACTGGGGGGGTCACTAGACAACAGAGAATTTTATGCATCAGCGGGTTAGCAATCAGTAGATATGGGGAACCATGAGACACCAGGTATTGGGAATATTTTCTTTACATCAGGCCCTTTATCAGTGGGTGGGGAGGACCACTAGACACCAGGGATCTTCTTTTTACATGGAGCTGGCAATCCGCGAGGTGGGGGGGAATCACTAGACACCAGGATATATTTTTACATGGAGTCAGTGATCAGTGAGTGAGGGAGGACCACTAGGCACCAGGGAATTTGATGCATTAACTGGCCATCAATCTGAGGGTAGCACGGAACCACAAGACACCATGGATTGGAAATTTTTTTTTACATCGAGCCCATGGTCGGCAGGTGGAGGGGGGGACCCCTAGACACCAGGGATTTTTTTTTTTACATGGGGCTGGTGATCAGCGGGGGGCTACAAGACACAAAGGGAAATTTTATTCTACAGGGGGTCAGTGATCGGTGGGGGGAGGCTGTATTATGAAATAATACATTAAACTGCAATGGACTATATTCTGCCATTTTTATGTATTATTCCATAGTTTGGCACAAAAAGTCTGTGGAACAGGGGAAAAATCCATGAAACACATTTCTGAAATTTTGCATTAGTTCTGTGAAAGCAGAATTCAGAACTTTCACCCTCCTCTATATGAAGAGCAGCTGGTGCACCTAAACATGCACACACTGAAGGCCAGGACAGACAGAGCATATTTTATCGAGATTTATAAGTTCCTAAGGGGAATAAACGGAGTGAGCATTGAGGACCAGTTCACCAGGAATGGTAACACAGTGATAAGGGGACATGAGACTAGTCAGTGGGAGATTTAAGAGGGATGTAAGGACGTTTTTCTTTACTGAAAGGGTGGTGTAACAAAGGAATGGATTGCCACAAGAAGTGGGGGGGGGCAGGTCAATAAATGAATTCAAGACTGGGTGGGACATATAAAGGGGAGCTCATAGTACCAAATGGAGGAATGAGGAAGGAGGGAGTAGAAAGTAGAAGGGGGTCATCTGAGGGAAGGCAGATTTCAAGGTAAAAACTCTTTTTGACAATAGCTCATAGAGGAATGGGAGGAAAACAAGGCAGACTGGATGGACTTTGGGTCTTTTCTCTGCCATAATGTTCTATGCTTCTACATTTATTGTTTTGTGTATTAAATTCTAGTGTTAATTTTTGTGTTTTACTTTCAATGTGAAACATTTTGAGAGGCAAACTGTTTGAAAAATACTACATTAGAATGAATTGTATTACTCTTAGAATATGATAGTAGGCACTGAGTACTACTCTAAAAAGCAAGAACTTGTTTACTATCTGATTTTTTTGTCCTAATATCACCACCATATGCTACAGTATAAATCATGTGAAGCACTAGTTCAATGCTAGAAAAGAATTTGAATATACTTAGAAGCACCTATGACGAATTATTAAAACATTTGTGTGGTGACTCGAATCATAAAAACATACATCTCACCTGATATGGCAAACCCGCTGAAGCCTACTGCCATAACCAAGAATGAAATAGCAACTCCTTTGCTATGAGAGTACCCCACCACTAAAAGAAGAGTTGCTTCCATGCCGAACCCTTGAATAATTAAAAAAAATGCTATTAAAATTAAATAAACAAACTGCACTGAACACAATCATTAAAACTTGCTTATTAAGGAAAGACAAAAATGTAATGGAAGACTGGGATAAAATTTCCACAAAACCGTATTTCCCAGATCTGCAGTCTGCATCTGTGGCTTGCAGGTTGCATTATGCAGAAGATCTGTGACACTCCCGGATTCCAGGATCAGCCATTCTGTGATGGCACTTGCCGGATGTGCAGTAGTTTATACATATCTAACGTGCAACCTTTATTCTTACTGTAAATAAAATAGATTTAAGACCTATCCCCTTCAAACACGCACACACACACACACACACACACAAACACATGAGTACATTCATTTGATGACAAATACAGAAATTCACTATTTTTGTTTTATATTTAGTATATCAAAATGTTGTTAAGATTCAATGCAAAGAAGTGCAATGTAATGCATCTGGGAAACAAAAACCAAGGGGAAGAGTACACAATGGGGGGTGAGTTAGTAACAACAACAAAAATCGAAACAGACCTAGGAGTAATTGCATAAGATGACCTAAAGGTGGGCAAGCAATGTGAGAAGGCAGTAAGGAGGGCTGGGGGGATACTGGGATGCATAGGGACAGGCATCAACAGTAGAAAACAGGAAGTTGTTATCCCTCTCTACAGACAGTTAGTGAGACCCAATCTGGAGTACTGCATGCAATTCTGGAGACCCCATCTCCGCAAAGACATAGACAGAGTGGAGGCTGTTCAGAGGAGGGCAACCAAAATGGTGCAAGGTCTGCACCAGAAGACATATGAGGAGAGACTAAAGCAGCTTAATATGTATGCCCTTGAGGAAAGGAGGGAGAGGGGGGACATGATAGAAACTTTCAAGTATCTCAAGGGAATTAACAAGGTACAAAAAGGTAATATCTTTCAGAAGAAGAAGTGTGCAAGAACAAGGGGGCACAATTTGAAGGGGGGGGGATGGCTCAGAGATAATGTTAGAAAGTATTTGTTCACAGAGAGAGAGTTGTGGATGCATGGAACAGACTTCCTGAAGAGGTTGTGGAGTCAGGAACAGTGGGAGAATTCAAGAATGCATAGGACAGGCATAAGGCAATTCTAGTGGGGGGCAGGAGGAAGTAAGCTGTTGACTAACTAGAATCTGCAGCTTATCCATCAGGTAGGGAAATGGGCAGACTGGGTGGGCCAAGCGGTCCTTATCTGCCATCAAATTCTATATTTCTATGTTGTTTAAATTATCCATATATATTAATAGATCTCCTTCATCGTACTGACCTAATTGTGACCCATTCTATGGCACCTAACCTTTTCTTCCAGTTCCAGTTGTACCAGCTTTCTCTAAGCTGTTTACTTGCCTGACTGCTGTCCTGACCCGCTCTGTACTCCCTAATCTCATCTGTGTATCTAAGAACATGTTGCATCTGTACTGAATATATTTCACTGGAGCTGAAGAAGAAATTATTTTTGTATTTAACCCCATGGACTTTACACAGAGTGGTACCTGTGTAAATGAATACCTGTGCTCAAAGATACTTTCCACATTAATAAAATAAATATATATGTGCCAGCAAAGCAAAATACTGTACGTCAGTTGAGATTATGACCAAACAATTCTAGTACACCACACCATGCACTTGGGTTAAATCACAATACTGACACTGTAGTGCAGCATGGGTGGGGGGTGCTGCACTCCTGAGGTGACATCTTTCAGATGAGACATTAAACCGAGGTCCCATCTGACTGTTTTGGTGGTAATTCAAGTGGATGTTAAAGATCCCATGGCACTTCTCAAAAAGATTAGTGGAATTTTGTATTGAAAAACCAAAAACAGAAATTACGTTAAATAATAAATACATCAAACAATTTTATACAGAAAAGTATCATATAAAAAAAATTTGTGTTCATATTGTAAATCCCTTATTGACCTTTTTATTTTATCCTACCCAGGTTATATTTTCCCAAAGTACTGTATATTACATTTTTGTTCTCTAATATATTTTTTCATACACATACAGTATATTCTGTCCCGTTCATCCTGTATTATGAAGACTACATCCATTAATAACATTTGCTTCTCTTGCAATTGTCTTTGACATCTCATCTGTCAAATTGTCCATTTAAGAACAACTAGGACAACATACTGTAAATAGTGTTTTTTTCCATTTACTCCACTTATTTAAGTTGTCATATCATAGGACATATCCTTAAAAACTGATTCCTGCCATAACTGTGAAAATGTATTCCAAATAGGTTGTATAAATATACATTCAAAATATAAGTGTTCCATAGTTTCTATTTTATTCACACATGTGTTCTCCCCACATATCCTCTCTGTTACCTGTTTATACTTATGGTTATCTCTAACATTTACAGTAATTTGTTATGAGCATGCATCCATATTGTATCTCTCGTTTTTGGGAATTCTGGGTTTCAGCATTGCTTCTAATAAAAGATTTGTATTTATTACTGGGGGAACATGGAAGACTGGTGTTTCATAGTAGCTTTGTATTATTTCTTTATAAAACTGCTTCCTTATGAGTGTTTTCATTGTATCAGACTTTATTTTTCATTGTTTTAGATAGTATATTCCTGTTTTAAAATATTTAAGTACTTGGTCGTACATTCTTCTCATTTTTAATTTCCATTCCTCATCTATATTCTTTAACCAATCTTGAAATAAAGGTTTCCAGAATAATTTTTTTGTGAGTCTAAACACGATTTTATGTTTGCATATATAAAGATACTTTGAAAAAAATATGATGTAATTGATGATTGATGTAACATGTCCAAGCCACCTTCCGTTGTTGGTCTGTATGTGATATATCTTTTAACTGGGTTAAGTCTACTTCCCCATAGAAGCTGGAAAAATAGACTAAGTATTTTTGTTTGCATATTTATTACGAACATTCGAATATACGAAATTTGCCAGCAGATAAAGGCCTAGAGGTCTATCAAGTCCGCTCGAATGTGCAGCTAGCACCCCTTATTCTGCAGCTGCCCCTCCCTTCCACCCTTCCCCTTCATTAACCCTCCCCCTTGTCCTGTCACATCCTCGTTTGAAGCAGTCCACTGTTCTACTGCATACAACTTTGGCAGGTAACGCATTCCACCCAACCACCACCCTCTCTGTAAAAAAGTGTCTCCTCATCTCCCTCCTGAATCTTCCTCGCTCCAGTCTCATATCAGGCCCTGGTGGCCCTCCCTCCTTACTTTGAACAGCCCTCTGTACCCATCTTGTTTATTCCTTTCATGTATTTAAAGGTTTCAATCATGTCACCCTATCTCTCCTCTCCTCCAGTGAGTACATGTTCAACTCTTTCAACCTCCTCTCGTATGATAAGTCCCCAGCCCTTGATCATCTTTGTGCTCTGCACTGCACCTCCAGTAACTTAATGTCCCTCTTCAGATACGGACGTCAGTGCTGCGCAGTACTCAGGTGTGGTCTAACTAATGACCTATACAGTGGCAGAATCACCTCCTCCTCCTCGAGGATATCCCCTTGCAATACAACCCAGCATTTTGTTGGCCTTTGCAGCTGCCTTCCTACATTGTGCCGAGTTGTTCATTGACCCTGTAATGAACACCCAGATCCTTCTCCTCCTCTGTCTGGGCTAGCTGCACTCTCCTAGCTGGTAACTCCTCCTTGGGTTCTTCATCCCAAAATGTAGCACCTTGCACTTTTTGGCATTAAAAGCCCTAGTTGCCAGGTGTCTGACCAGGTTTCAAGCTTTTCCAGATCATCCTGCAACCCCTGCCATCCCCCTAGGTCATCCACCACTGTGCCTACCTTGGTATCATCAGCAAACAGACTGATCTTGCTCTTGATGTCCCATGATATGTCTGCAATGAATATCCCAAACAACACTGGACCCAACACTGAGCCCTGTGGAACACCGCTCGTCACTGCCCTTGGGTGTGAGAGCTCCCCACCCACCACCACCCTCTGTTGCCTTCCCTGCAGACAGTTTCCTACCCATCTCACCAGCTTTGCACCCGCCCCTGTGTCTACTAACTTCCTTCCCAGCCTTCCATGTGGCACTGAGCCGAATGCCTTACTGAAGTCCAGATACAGGACATCCACTGCATGGCCCCTGTCCAGTTGCCTAGTTACCCAGTCATAGAACTCGACCAGGTTGGTTTGTCAGGATCTGCCACGTATGAAGCCATGCTGTCTGCTGTCCTGTAGTCCTTTGGCCTCTAGGATGGCCACCAGCCTCTCCTTCAGGATAGTCTCCATTGGCTTACCCACGATGGATGTGAGGATCACTGGTCTGTAGTTTCCCGGTTCATCCTTGGGGCCACTCTTGTGGAGGGGCACCACATGAGCCATCCTCCAGTCCTGAGGTACACACCCCAAATGTAGCGAGGCATTAAATAGGTCTGCCAAAGGTCCTGCAAGGACCTCTGCCAGCTCCTTCAGTACCCTGGGGTGGATGCCATCTGGGCCTAGTGTCTTGTCCACCCTCAGTGCCTTCAAACCATCTCGAACTCTGCTCTCCATAATTTCCCCATCTGTCACCACTTCCCCCCTGCTTCTGCCATTTCTCCCACCTTGGGTGTCACCCCCCTCTTTTCTTTAGTAAATACTGAGCAGAAGTACTCATTTAGTGCTTCCGCCTTATCGCACCCTGCTTCCACCCAATTCTAAACCCTTACTATGTGGTCCTTACAGCTCCTTTTCTCCTGATGTACCTAAAGAAGTCCTTCTCACACGCCTTATGCCAACCTGAACACCCTAAATGCTTGACGCACCCAACTCCACTGCCACTCTCCCTTCGATTCTGTCAAATACTCCCGTCCTCTCCCTCCCTGTTTTCTGTACTCCCTAAAGCAGCCTTTCCTCACACCTTTCCACGACCTCCTTGCTCAACCAGATTGGTTTTTAGCCCTAGTCTTCTTGCTCTGGGCTTTGCAGCAGGTTTTGGTTGTCTCCACTATCCCCAGCTTTATGAGCTCCCACTTCTGGTTAGTGTCCATACTAGTTTGAATTCTGGCCAGGTACCTTCACCACTTCCCCCATCCTCCCAAAGTCGGCCCTCCTGAAGTCCAGCACTATTGTGCCAGATTCCACTCCTTCCTTGCCCATATCCAATGTGAGCCATACTGAGCGGTGGTCACTCCCTGACAGCGGTTCCTCTGCTGTAATTTCTCTCACAAAGTCCCCATTTGCCAGCACAAGGTCAAGGGTATTTCCTAACCTGGTTGGTTCACTGACCATTTGCAGCAGGAAGCTGTCCTGGAAGGCATCCAGCAGTACCTGCTCCCTTCTGTTCCTGGTTGTTGGGTGCTCCAGTCCACTCCTGGCATGTTGAAGTCCCCACAATCACCACACTACCCTTCATCGAGTCCTCCTGATCTGTCCCGCTAGTTCCCTGTCTAACTCCTCCGTCTGACATGGTGGCCTGTACACCACTCCCATTCTAAGAATCCTATTCTTGGAATCCTGGATTTGCATCCAAAGTGACTCTGTACTACCCTCCTCCCCTTCCTCCCTCCCGTACACACTTCAGTCCTTCCTTCACATATATTGCCACCCCCCTCCTTTCCCAATCACCCTGTCCCTACGAAATAACCTGTATCCAGGTACAGACAGGTCCCAGTCATTGTATTGGGTGTCCCATGTTTCCGTGATGGCTGCAATGTCCACCTCTCCCTCTGCCATGAGAACCTGTAACTCTGCAGTTTTCCTCCCAAGGCTCCTAGCATTAAGGGTAACCACCTTCCACCCTTCCCCCCCTCCCATCCTGCCATACATACATAGAATTTGACATCAGATAAGGACCGCTTGGACCACCTAGTCTGCCTATTTCTCTACCTAATGGATAAGCTGCAGATCTGCAGATCCTAGTTAACCAACAGCCTACTTCCTCCTACCCCGCCCTAGAATTGCCTTATGTCTGTCCCATGCATTCTTGAATTCTCCCACTGTTTTTGACTCTACAACCTCCTCAGGAAGGCTGTTCCATGTATCCACAACCCTCTCTGTATAGAAATACTTCCTCACATTACCTCTGAGCCGTCCCCCCCCCCCATCTTTAAATTGTGCACCCTTGTTTTTGTACATCTCTTTTTATGTAAGATGCTAGCCTCGTGGACTTTGTTGATTCCCTTGAGGTATTTGAAAGTTTCTATCATGTCCCCCCTCTTCCTCCTTTCCTCAAGGCTATACATCTTTAGTTCCTTTAGTCTTTCTTCATATGTCTTCTGATGCAGACCCTGCATCATTTTGGTTGCCCTCCTCTGGACAGTCTCCACCCTGTCTATGTCTTTGCGGAGATGGGGTCTCCAGAACTGTACACAGTACTTCAGATGTGGTCTTACCAACTGTCTGTACAGAGGGCCAACAACTTCCTGTTTTCTACTGGTGATGCCTCTCCCTGTGCATCCCAGTATCCCCCCAGTCCTCCTTACTGCCTTCTCACATTGCTGGCCCACCTTTAGGTCATCTGATATGACTACCCCCAGGTCTCTTTCCATTTTTGTTGTTGTCAGTATCTCACCCCCCATCGTGTACTCTTCCCCTGGGTTTTTGTTTCCAAGGTGCATTACTTTGCACTTCTTTGCATTGAATCTAAGCTGATATATATTTGACCATTCCTCCAACCTTGCCAAGTCCCTTTTTATCCTTTTCACCCCACCTTGTGTATCAACCCTGTTGCAGATCTTTGTGTCATCTGCAAAGAGATATACTTTCCCTTCCAGTCCCTCTGCAATGTCACTTATAAAGACATTAAAAAGGACCGGCCCAGTACTGAACCCTGAGGTACCCCACTAGTAACCCTCCTTTCTTCACTGCAGACTCCATTTACTATTAGCCACTGTGTTCTGTTGTCCAACCAGTGTTTTACCCAGGCTACGGCCCTAGGACCTACTCCCAGGCTGGCTAATTTGTTTATTAATCTTTTGTGCGAGACTGTGTCAAATGCCTTGCTAAAGTCTAGGTAGGCCATGTCCACAGCCCTTCCCTTGTCTACTGCTTTGGTCACCCAGTCAAATAAATCAATTAGATTTGTCTGACATGATCTTCCCACTGTGAACCCATGCTGCCTTGGGTCCTGTGCCCCACTGGCCTCTAGGTACTCAACAATTCTTTCCTTCAGAAGCGATTCCATCATTTTCCCTATCACTGAGGTCAAACTGACAGGTCTGTAGTTTCCTGCCTCTGTCTTGCTCCCACTTTTGTGAAGGAGAATCACATCCACCCTCCTCCGGTCCTCAGGTACAACACCATCCTCCCATGATTTATTAAAAAGGGTAGCCAGTGGTGTTACTAGTTCTTCCCTTAGTTCTTTTAAAATTCTGGGGTGAATCCCATCAGGGCCCCATTGCTTTATCTACCTTCAGTTTTAAGAGTTCTTTCAGAACTCTTTCTTCTGTGAAAGGACTAATATCAACCCCCCTATCTGGAATGCTTCTATTGATCGGATTAGGTATTTCCCCCTGCTTTTCCATTGTGAATACTGAGCAGAAGTATTCGTTCAGTATCCCTGCTTTTTCACTGTCGCTCTCTGCCCAACCACCTTCCTCTTCGTTGAGCCTCAGTATCTCTGCCTTAGTCTTTCTTTGCTCCCTAATGTACCTATAAAAGGTGTTATCCCCCTTCTTAACCGAGTTGGCTATCTTTTCCTCAGTTTGGGTCTTTGCTATTCTGACGGCCTTACCCGCTTCCTTCTGCTTTAACTGGTACAGTCCTCTGTCCTGCTCCTTCTGTGTTTTCTTACACTTCCTGAATGCTATCTTTTTTCCCTTACCTTCCCTGTCACTTCTTTTGAGAACCATAGTGTTTTTTCTTTCATTTTGATTTGTTTATTTGCTTCACACAAAGACTTGTTGCCTCTGAGATGGAGGTTTTGATGTTTCCCCACTGTTGCTCCACCCCACCTTCTTGCCTGTTTGCTAGTGCTTTTCTGAGGCACTCTCCCATTTTGACAAAATCAGCCCTCCTGAAGCCCAGTACCTTCACTTTTGTGTGGCTTGACTCTACAGCTAAGTTTATCGAGAACCACACTGTTTAGTGGTTGCTTGTTCCCAGATGGCTACCCACTTCAAGATCAGAGATCCTCTCTCCATCCCCATTTGAGAGTACCAGGTCTAAGATTGCTGTCTTCCGAGTGGGTTCCAAAACTAGCTGTCTGAAGCATGCCCTCTGTAGGGCATCGAGAATAGCCCTGCTCTTGGATGTGGCTGCAGCAAAGGTGCTGCAGTCAACATCTGGCATATTCAGGTCCCCCATCAGCAATATCTCCCCTTTCTCTGCCATCCCAAGGATGCCTTCTATCATTTCCTTGTCCATTTCGTCCCCCTGAGATGGGGGTTTGTATACAACCCCTATGCAGATTGTGGAGCCATTTCCAGTCTCTAGGGTGACCCACAGTGCCTCCTCTTCTCCCTGTTTACCTTTTAGTTCTGTTGCTTTTATCCCTTCCCTTACATAGAGAGCTACTCTTTCTTCTCCTCTTCTTCTTCCCTCCCTGTCCCTCCTGTAGATTGTGTACCATGGTATGTTGACATCCCAGTCATGGTTCTCTGTGTACCATGTTTCTGTGACTGCCACAATATGCAGACATCCCTCTTCCATCAAGGCCACCATTTCAGGGAGCTTTTTACCTAGACTACGGACATTGGTACTCATTACCCTCCATTTTTTATGGCTTTATTTATTTTTGCCCCATCCCTGTCCCTACTGCCTTTGTCTTTTTCTCCATTTACCCCACCCTTCTCCCTATCAACTGCTCTATTTTGTTGTTTACCTCACTAATTACCCTGATTTTTTTAAGGGGGCTAGGATTTCCCTTCTCCTCTTCAGCACCTCCCCCCTTGGCTATTTTAAAAGCTTGCCACTGAAGCATTTAAACCTATCACCTAGGATCCTGGTTCCCCTCCAGGATAGATGCAGACCATCACACCTGTATAGGCCTGCATCCCTCCAGGTGGAGCCCCAGTCCCCAATGAAGCCAAATCCCTGAGCTCTGCACCAGCTTTTCAACCAGCCATTGAATCCCATGGTGCAGGGTGTCCTAGCCTCATCCATGCCATAGACAGGTAGCACTTCCGAGAAAGTTACCATGTGTGCGACTTGTCTAAGGCCCCTCCCCAACTCCACAAACTCCTGTTGCACTGCTCTTAACCCATTCTCAGCCAGGTCATTCGTCCCTAGGTGGATAATGACATCCGGCTCCCTCCCCTATGCTGCTGCTCCCATGATCCTGAGGATTATGTCTAGGATGATTACATCTGGGAAGAATCAACCAGCTCAGCTCTTTCAGGTTGTGGACAGGCTATTACATCTGGCTTGTCTGGAACCCATCAGAGCTATTTCCACTCACAAGTGTGAGGAGTTTGCTTGGTTCTTCTCATGCAGAGTGTTCTCTGTTGGGGCTGGGATTTCTCCAATCAGAATACTAGGCATCCAATAATGGTGGACCCCAGGTGGGCATATGCATTCGGGCACCCTGGGGAGAGTTCCAACAGGTGACTATGGTGGAGGCCTGTGAGAAGATCTTGGGGCTTAAGCCAACATTCTGCAACCTTGACCTGGGCCAGGTGTGATTACTTGTTAGTTACATCAGGGTCCTTGGTCCTGCTGTCACTGAGATTGTGGGAGTTCTCTCTCAACGGGGGTCTTCCCATTAAAAATTCCCATTAAAAAGGCTCTGGTGAAGTCCCTGCTGAAGAAACCATCTTTGGCCCTGACATCTAGGCAAACTACCAGCCAATCTTGAACCTCCCCTTTTGGGGAAAGGTTCTTGAGAAGGTGGTCATGGAACAGCTAGAGAGTCATCTCATGGACATTCAGATTTATGAACCATTCCAGTCCAAATTTAGGGCCATGCACATCATGGAGACCACACTGGTTAAGGTGATCAATGACCTGCACAGGGTGAGGGATGGAGGAGAGTGATTGATTCTTGTTCTGCTTGACCTCTCATCAGCGTTTGACACTGTGGACCATGGAGTGTTGTTGGACAGGCTGGGAATATGTAGAACTCACTGACAAGGTCATCAGCTGGTTTCAGTCCTTTTTTGGGGGTAGGTCTCAGAGGGCGGTACTGCTGAATTATTCCTCAGGCCTAATGAACCTGCCCTGTGGAGTACCCCAAGGCTCTATCCTCTCCCCCATGTTGTTTGCAGTGTATATGCTGCCCCTGGGCAAAGTCATAAGGTGGTATGAGCAGAGTTTTCATTGGTATGGTGATGATACTCAGCTCTAATTGCCCTTCACAACTGAAAGATCTGCCGTTGTCGACATGCTGAATGATTGCCTGATCAAGATCCAGGATTGGTGTCATCAAACTGGCTGGGACTTAGCCCAGGAAAAACTGAAGTGCTGGTGGTTGAGCTAGGTCAAAGGGGGAGAATGGGGGCCTCTGGGGATAGGTTGGGGCTTTTTATTGGTCCAACTGAACTGGAGGCCTCCCCTAAAGTGAAGAATTTGGGCTTTGTTTTGGACAATGAGCTGGCACTTGAAGCTCAGGTGTCAGCTGCTGTCTGTACCAGTTTTTACCATCTCTGGAACATCACCCAAATTAAATCCCTTATTCTCTCTGGTGGCCTGGCCATGCTGGTACATGTGTTTGTTACCTCGAGGCTTGACCGCTGTAATGCACTCTTCCTTGGGGTCAGAGGAGGTGCAATACAGCATCTGCAGCTTTTGCAGAATGCGGCAGCCTGGTTATTGACTGGACATTTGAGGTTCAGTCATATTACACCCATGCTGCATGAACTTCATTGGCTGCCAGTGTGCTGGTGCATCACCTTTAAAATAGGTCTTTTGACCTATAAGGCCCTACACAGGTTGGGTCTGGGAAACCTGAAGGAGCTCCTGTAACCCTACACCCTGAGTTGCTTTCTTAGATCAGCAAGGGAGGCCCTCATGGAGGTCCCTAGAGCTAAGTTAAAATCTTCCAGGGACTGGCATTTTAGGTGGCCACCCCGGTCCTTTGGAATTCATTGCCAGGGTACCTCCTGGAGATGCCATCCCTAGAGGTATTTAAAAAACAATTTAAAATGCTCCTCTTCCAGCAGGCCTTCGGGACCTGAGGAACCATTTAAATTGCTAGACAGCCACCTAGGAACCAGTTTGTATTGCATTTTAAAGGATTGCATTTATTGGTTTTATATGTATTGTATTGTATTTGTTTTTATGTTTCTAAATGCTGTAAGCCTTACACGTTGTAAGGGTGCCCTGAGCCTACAGGGAAGGGCTCCCAAAATAAATAAACTCTACCACTGCTGCTACTAAACTCTCTACATATTTCCTTGCTTCTCCTGTTTGACATCTTGTAGCAGTTTCATTTTCCCCTGCTATGCTTTAATTACTGTACAATTTCTGTTGATGTGGAACCTTTGTAAATGAGCTTGTAGCTCAAAGGTGTACTCTGAAACAATAATAAATAACAAAAAAGTAATAAATAAAGTGTGTCATCTGTCTTTTTATGATGTATCTGCACAACCATCTTGGCTTTCCCTTGAATGTTGATGAGGAAGCCAAGCATTTTTCAGATGTATTTTTTTTGTTACTGTTTGTTGTCTGTTGGTATAAGTTATGTGTTATGAAACTGCAATGCAATTTACTTCTTGAAAAAGAAACTACATGGTCTTTGCACCTGGCAAAAAGCAACCCCCATTGCACTGAAGAGGCCCATGCAAAGCATAGCAGTATTCACAAAAAAAGTTAAAACCATTCAAAAAAAGTTAAAACCATTTGCCCAACATCACAGCACCTCATTTGTCCTCTCCTCCCCCCACAGTCTTTGTTAAAAATAAATAATTCCACTATTCCCCACAGGCCACTTAGAACATCAAATCCCACCCTCCTTCCCCAGTTCTGAAAATATGTTTTTAATAACAACCCATTCCCACCAACCTAGCTAGCATCCCAACTGCCCCCACCATGGTCAAAGTAATAGTTAAACACTTATCTTTCCACAACCCACTTAGTACCCCAATTCCCCTCATGCATTCTTGGCCTTTTAAAACATGTCGAACTGAACCCTGGACCATTCACTTCGATAACAGCTCCCTAGGATTTAGCTCACCTCAAGGGTATAAAATTCCTTCATGTTAATGTTTGTAGTCTTTTGAAGAAGTTTGATTTCATTCAGTTCTGGACCCTCCATACTATGCCTGACATACTAGTAGTAACTGAAACCTGGCTCAGCCCTTCTACTCTGGATTCTGCCATAAACATTCTGTCCTATAACTTCCTCCAAACTGACCGACCTACCAGAGGGGGTGGAGTAGCTGTATATATACTAGATACATTTTTGGTGACCATTACCAATTCAACCTCTTTGCCTAAGGAGTTTGAAAGTTTGACCCTGAAAGTTCAGCTCTCTTCCTCCTAATCTCTTTGCGTTATTGGATGTTACCGTCCACCCTCTGCAGGGCTAAAGGTGCTAGATGACGTACGCAACAAATGGAAAATGTCAACCTCAGAAGTCATCATTTTGGGAGACCTCAACCTCAACTGGCTTTCAGCAAGCTCTGAACCCCTTAAAGAACTATGTTACACCTTCAGCCTTACACAACTAATTCCTGAAGTCACACGCCCTAATAAGAAAAACCCTGCCAATAGTACCTTAATTGATCTTATTCTAGTTAATAAGCGCTTGAAAAGTAGAATGTTCCAGCACAGCCAAGCTCAGTCATTATTTCCAGTCTTTATTGGTGTGATGTAGTTAATAAGCCTCACCTTTTCACCCATTCAGGTGTTTTTTCACCGACCTTAGTGAGCATTGTTTCATTGCTTGTGTGAGGTCTGCTCCCAAACCAGTCTCCTCTTCAAGATATATATATATACAAAAGAGGCAAACGTAACCTTGTTCCTCTATCATTCTTTACTGAACTACAAAACTCCAGTTGACAAGATTTCTATCTAGCCAAGTCAGTGTGTGAAGCTTATGAATCCTTTGAAAGGATTGTACTTTTGGCTATAGATAGACAAGCTCCATTAGTTAAAGTTCACTCAAAGGAAAACTCATGCCAATGGTTTATGGCCAACCTGAAGGCCGCTTTAATTAATAGGGACATTCTTTGGAAAAAAGCACATAAAACCAAGCTCCCTGCTGACTGGTTGACTTTCAGAATGGCTAGGAACACTTGTACTAAACTTGTCAGATCCCAAAAAAATCTCATTATTTTCAGCACAAGCTGAACTCATCATCTAAGTGAGCTTTTTAGTTTTGGAAGACCATTAAGAAAATAGGACATGAATTGGCAAATTCTCTCCCAGCCAAAATCCTCTCTGGTGGCTCCACATTCACTGACAAACAGACAATCCTAGATCTGCTTAACAACCACTTTGCCACCGCTAGGCTCGCCTTTGACTCCTCACCCGCCTATAATCTCCGCACACAACTTTGCAGTCAGGATATTGTTGGACCCACTAGAATTACCTCTGTCCCTGACATGGCCTTCTCCCTTAGCCCTGTGTCATAGTAACAAGTGGAAGATCTACTACTAGCCCTGGATACCAGGAAAAGTGCGGGTGCTGACCTTATCGACCCCTATTTTCTGAAGCTCTCCTCCCATGTATTATCAGCACCTATCACCCACTTCTTTAATCTATCTCTTGCCCAAGGAGACCTCCCTCCCATTTGGAAAACAGCCCATGTTATTCCCCTACTCAAATCTGGTGACCCAAGTGATCTAAATAATTACAGACTGATATCTCAACTTCCCATCATCTCTAAATTGCTCAAGAAAGTGGTTAACGTGCAGCTTAGGAACTATTTGGACTCCATCAATCTGATTAACCCTGCCCAGTCAGGATTCAGAGCTTGTCACAGTACAATATCTGTACTCACAAAGATAACCAATGACTGGCAAAATTCTTTGGATGTCAAGAAATATGTATGTGCCTTGTTTCTTGATCTTAGCAAGGCATTTGATACAGTGGACCATGGCCTGCTGTTAAACACTCTTCAAAGCATCGGCCTAGATTCTTCTGCCTTGAAATGGTTCAGTGGTTACCTCTCTGGGAGATTCCAACAGGTTAAAGCCCAAAAGGATCTCTCTCCCCCCTAAAATTTCTCCACAGAGGTGTGCCACAAGGGTCCATTTTAGGACCACTGCTCTTTACTCTTTATATTAACATTGACTCTGGAATCAAAGCAGCCAACATTCACCTCTTCGTCGATGACACAGTCATATACATTGCTAGGCCTACCCTGGAGCAGGCTTGTATGGACCCATAGGTGGACTTTAATCAGCTGCAGTTTAACTTATTGAGCCAAAAACTACTTTTAAATGCAAAAAAAAAACAAAGGCCATACTTTTCTCACCTTCTGCCATGGGTCAAAAACCTTCCCTACATAGCTTAACTCCACAGATTCTGTCGCTTCTGGGAGAACCTATTGAATATGTGACAAAATTTAAATATCTGGGGCTTTGGATAGACCACAAACTTACATTCTCTAACCATATTGAGGAACTATCAAAGAAGCTAAGGCAGAGACTGGGCCTGTTCTACCAGATCAAGCATCTCCTATTCCATGACACCAAAAAAAGTCTGGTCCAAGCCACCTTTCTATCCTTACTGTACTATGCTGACTTCCTCTATGGCCAAGGCTCTATCTCTGCATGCTCTAAATTTGATTCGCTCTATCACTGAGCTTTGAGATTTATCTCTGGTATACCATACCTCACCTACCACTGCTCTCTGTATGCTGCAGTAGGCTGGACATCCCTCAAGTTCAGAAGGCAAAGAAATGCTGCCTTTTGGACTTTTAGAGCTATCACACATAAGCTTCCCCAGTATATCTCTGACTGCTTGCCCCTATGCACTGTAGGCAATTGCTCCTTGTGCAGCTTCTCATTTATTTCCCTTATATATTCCTAAAGTTAATTCACATTTTGGTAAAGCGTCCATAAGTTATGTACTCCCTCACCTATGGAACAAATTACAAAAAACTCTGAAGCTGGCTGCCCTGAAAACCTTCTCCTCCTTCAGAAAGCTATTTTCTCATTCCTTTATAGAATCCTGTAACTGCTCTGCCCCCCGGAAGCCAGTGAAATAAGTGTCAGACATCCGTCCTCAGACCTTGTGATTCCCTGTTTATGACTCCTTCTCCCTTCTTCTCCCTATCACCCCTCCTACCCCTTTTCCTGAACTGTTCATGTACATACTGTATAATAATGTATATTGACAATATTTTTTTTCTTAGCCTCTTGCATTTTTGACTATATAGACCTTGTCTAATACTATACTATGTTTTATGTCCTCTTCCACATTGTATTCCTTGATTGTACCCCTATATTTTTCCTTTGTATATTGTTTAATTTTATGTGCATTTATCCAGGTCCACCTTGCAAATTAGCTCACTTAATGGTGCTTTGCCTGGTAAAATAAAGATTGATTGATTGATTGACTGATTGATGTTTTCTCACCACCAGAGATGGTGACCAGCACAGATCTCTTTATACAATCTTGGCCTGATGCCTTCTAATGCAAACTGATACAGTGATATACCAGAGGGTGTATTACTATAGTAGATGTGAGATGTCTCACTGAAATCATGCAAAGTGCTATAGTGATACAGGATACAGATATACATATCGAAATATATATATCTAGCAATATATAGATATAGATATAGCCTAGAGGTTAGAATAACTAGTTGTGAATGAGCTTGGTACATCCAGCAGACAGACTAGGGTTTGAGTCCCACTGCCTCCACTTGCATACTGTGTGACTCTGAGCTAGTCACTTAACCTCCCCAGTGCTCCCAGGTCACAAACAGGCACTTGTGCCTAGTGGGCATTACCCAGTTACCAAAGGCTAAAATAAATAAATAAATATATGTATGTATATAATACACGGATGGGAACTTTTCCTCAAAGAAAAGGCCATCATTTATTTCCCTGTATATCTATGACTAATGTATCAGTCTAAGCTATATACCTGCATTAATCGATCAATTACAGTTATATACCTGCACTAATTAGAGCTATATACCTACACTAATCAAACAATTAAATGTATATACCTGCACTAATAAAAAGTACACAGTTGCACTACATAAACCCTATGGGATACCACTAATAACACCAATAACACAGCATTATTTTTATTTTTTTACTTGATTTCATTTCCATCACAGCCCTATGGATCCTTTTTCAGGCATCCTGTCCGTGTCCTGCCTGCCTAAGGATCTTTAAACTGTGCCTCCTCTCCCCCCCTCTCTGCAGCCAGCACCACCAGTTTAACCCATCCGGGGGGCTCACCCCTCCTCTTGGGCGCTCATCTAAGGCAGTCTCCAGCTGTGGATGAGGGCCTATGGGGGAACTGAAAGGCCAGTCAAGGAGATCCCTGCGTAAAGCATGGGGGATAGGTGCCATCGCCTGCTCCACAGCACTGGCATTTTCCTTGTTCTGCAGAACTCACCCCCCTTGAGTGGGCACCCCTGATGCAATGGCACATGGCAACCCTGCCTGCATCAGCCACATGGAGCTGTGTGTAGCCCAACACACTGCAGTGCTCCCGATCTCCACCTGGAGCCACTGGTGTACAGGGCTATCCCTCCCCCTCCCCCCCGAAGGAGAGCAGCCCAAAGGTTCCTCAATCCTCTACCCATCCCTGCTGACCCCCAGCCCCCAAGCTCGATCCTAAACTCAGGTTGCCAGCATGGCGCTAGGTGTGGTGTCCAGCTCCTCAACCCTCAGCGCCACTGGGCCGAACAAAGAATTAGTAAGTTAGCCAAACCAACTAACCAGCTGCAAAAGAACCTGAAAAAAAGACACTTACACAAAACCCTCTCAAATCCAGAAATCTCCAAAACTCCTACCTGCACTCACTACACACCATTCTCTTCTTGCTGCAAGAGACCTTCAGGTGACATAACAAGTTTGCAAATGCAATCCTCATAACAATAACTATCCTAATGTATTATATTCAACAAACAATGGGTTAGAGTGGTATATAAGGATATAATAACTGATGAGAAATGTTCTCTATGTTTTTTTTCAAGTTGATATTTGCCATAATAACCAGCGGGTTATTACGGTAAACACACATTGTGTCTTTCAAAATCCAGTGCTCCCTCATTGGCTCTTCTCTATGTGGCAGGGCTCAACAGTTCTGCAAACATGGCAGCTCCTTGATGGCTCCATATCTGCGTTAGCAAGTAGCCACCACAACAAGACTCCTGATGGTGGCGAAAAGCAGCATCAACCAGATACTTTTTTTTTAAATAACCATAGCATTAAAATAAAGATACAGTACATAAAATTGAATATGAGAAGGTGAGGAGTGCAAGAAGGAATGGTTCTGTTGCTGACTCCTTACACTCACAGAAAAGTGAGATCAGAATTGTAAATGTTAATGTAACCAGTCAACCATGAACCCATTCCCTCTTATACTCCTGAAGCCATTGAACACCAGGATCAACCAGATACTGCATAAAGAAAAAAAATAACGGTTAGATCAACCAGATACATACTAAACAAACAAAAATAAGAAGGTCAGCAGAATGTGATGACTCTTGTTGTGTCGACTCCTCAGACTTCCCTTTTGTCACATGTTACATTTGGACTCTGAAATCTGGCTGGAGAAAATTTCTCACCAGATATTATATAAAATAAAGAATGGAGAGTGTGTTTTATGAGAATTCAATGGACACCCTTGGTGTGGGTATGCTTTGATAAACAAGTCAAAGAATGGTTCAGGTTGCATAAATAGCAACAAAAAAGTTAAAAATCCTGGGTCATTCACCTATCAAGAATTACATAAACAGTGAAAATATATGGACAAACTCCACTGACTCCAAAGGTTTTTTACACTTATTGTGCTTTTATTCTTGGTTCACACATACAAGAGGGTAACGGTTTTGTGGCCACGCCACTTCCTCAGGCCCCAAACTGTGTTGCCACTGAGAAATAAACAAATAAGCATAATTTCACCAGAAAATACATAATCAACCTCATCACTCTATTCCTATACAGATCCCCAAAAGTGAGGCAAGTCAGTGAGATTTTAGAATATAGGCATGCATATACACACAGCTCATCTTATATATAAAAACAATGCTGATAGCTGTACTCTGTAAGTAATGTGCCCACTTTTCTATATTTCATTTAAGCAATAAGACATGACAGGGTGTGTGTTATTGTGTAATAATGTCACACCACGGGTGGTTGAAGCACGAGGTCGCAGGCCTAGAGCATTCAGCACCCAAGAAGTGACATCATTACACAATACCACACATCCCTGGAGTGCCATATTGCTATTATACAATGGCTCATTTCCAAAGAAAGAAGAAAAAGGAAAAAAAAAATATTTACTTTTGTTGATTTTTTTATTGGATTTTTGTGTGTGGGCATGGGCCAATAAGAAGAAAAGTCCACAATTCCTATCTTTGCCAGTAGGTGATGCAGCTGCTTGAATGGTGCTGTCTGCTCAAAGCCAAACAGTTTCTCTTGAGTATGCAGTCATGTTTCAAATCATCATCCCCTTCCCCCACTGACTTGGTGATTAAAGTGGGCTTTTTTAAATTCTTTTTTAAAATTTACTTTAAAACACTGCAACAATTTTTCAGTGCAGAGACCCAGCTGCTCACTAAATGCAGCCAGCATGGTGGTGAAGTGCTCATGCAGTGAATGCTGAGAGACGGGGGAACGGAACTGGGATTTGAGCATTTGTACTCCTCCTGTGCACCGGAGTTTTACTCCAGTTAGGATTTCCCTGGTGAGTACTAAGTGAGCATGGCAATCTGTGGCAGTAGTTGCCATTGACAAGTTTCACTCCTGGTCACTCATCATTGCAACTGGCAGTTTTGATTCCTGTGGTTTACTGCAGTGGCTCTATTTCAGCAAAGAAACAAAAAAGATTCCACAAAGTGAAGTCTTGTGTTTACTGCATATGGGAATGGTAAAAAGAGTTTGCATGTGTCAGTTTGAGTGATTTCACAGGGAAAGGGTAGTGACATAATTCGGCTCAGTTTGGGGCAAAAGAGCAGGGATTAAAACGGAAAGCCATGCCCTGATATCACACTGTGTTGTGCTGGCTTTGTTGTGGTGGCAAGCTGTGAGGAAGCCATTTTCAGTTATGGCTTTTTGGTTTTTAGATATTGTAGTTCAGAATTGTGTTAGGGCACATGGGACACTGTTTAGTGTTGTGGTTTTGTAGCTTTTGAAATACTGGGAAGGTTTGTTTGTCAGTGAGGGAATGTGAAGCTGTGTCAGCTTCAGGGTAGACCAGCAGGGAGGGACATTAATGCCTGCACTGCCGTCATCCTTCTGCCAGCCCTAGATACAGTGATGTTATTGTCTAATAACATCACCGCGTCTAGGTGTCAGAAGCCAATCAGGTTGCTAGAATTTTTCCTGCCACTGTATAATTAAATATACCAACCTTTGTTTCAACATTCACTATTCTTTCATCAGATGGAAGAATAGTGAATGCTGAAACAAAGGTAGTTACAGTTAAATGAAATATAAGAAAATGGGCATATTATGTTTAAGTTTATATGGGAAAAAGAGCTTTCTTTTGATGCTATAAATGAAATACAGTTTGGGGATAATATATGAATTGAGGTACTCACTCACAAAGTACAGCTATCTTGACCTCTTGTATGTGTGAAGCAAGAATAAAAGCACAATAAGTGTAAAAAATGTTTGGAGTCAGTGTAGTTCGTCCATATATTTTCATTGTTTATGCTTTGATAAACTCCCCAGGTGTAGCATCCCACACATTGGATGTTTGATAAATTCTCATAACACACACTAACCCATACTTTATTCTACATGTATACCCATCTCAGGGGCTAATTAGGGCAATAACACCACTCACCTTTTGGGCTTGTTGCCTTATAGCCCTTATTAGCCCCCTAGACCAGTATACATCCTTGTATATGACCCTTACCCATTATGTATTCTATCTCTATTGCATACATCTCTCTTGAAAAAAAAAATGGTATTAATGTACCAGTTAGGCTCAGCTTAATGCCACAAAAGTAGGGAAATGTGGTGGGTTTTTAACCCTAACTCCCCACCACACCCCAAGAGGCAAAAGGAAAGAAAATTGGCTTTTGGATCTCTGAAGTCTTGTTGAATCATTGGTCACCCCTCCCCCCAGCCTGCAGCCTCCTGTCCAAAACTCACTGTTCAGCTCCAAGCCAGTTCCTTATAGCAATACTTTTCAAAGACAGAGAAGTATGTCTCACCGCATATTACCAACATGGTCTGTTGTAGCTTTCTTCATGCAGGGCCATGTGGGCCCTTTGTCAAGAAAGATCATGTCTAATGTTGTTTGCTCAGGGAACAGGGTGGACATTAGGTTTGACAACCCAAGGAAGACCCCACCATTGATTCACAGAGACACTGAAGATCCAAAACCCTATTACTGTGGGCTTCATATCTCATTCTTCAGTCAGTCTGGTTCATTTCATGGAGACCTGGCTGGGTGATGATGCTAGTCTGGGTCTGGAGACAACTGTCCCTGCCAGTTTCTCTGTGGTGCACTCCCTGAGGAAAGATCACAGGGGAGAAAGGGTGGCTATCTGCTTTAGATCTGAATTGAACCTGGTGGTGCAGATGGTAGGGGACACCTCATCATTTGAATTAGTGGCTGTGCATGAGGTCTAGGTGCTGGGTGCAGAATCCTTCTTGTTTATCAGTCTCTGGGACATGAGGATGATTTTCTGTGACAGAGTGCTAGAATCACCAAGCTGGATTATCCTGAGTGACTTCAATGCTTGGGTCAATGACCAACTCTCACATTTTGGACAGGATTTCCTCCAGGGTATGAAATTCCTGGGCTTAGCACAAGCAGTTGCTACTGCAACTCACCAACATGGGCATGCCTTGGACTTGGTGTTCCACCTGGGGCTTGAGGAGGAAAACCTCAAGATGATCTGATTAGTTGGTCGGATCATTGCAACATCAGGTTCGATTTTGCAGCACCCCTCAGTAGTCCACATCCTGTGGATATGGTCAGATACCACCCTTTTATAAGGGCTGAGGCCGTATGAACTGATGGCAGTACTGAACATTTTGGATATGGTGGCAGCATGCGCTGGATGCATGGAGGAAGCAGTGGCAATTTATAATAGGATCATTGGTGCAGCCCTTGACCTCATAGCACCAGTCTATGAATGCCCACTGGTTTTGTGCCTCGGCTAGCCATGGTTTGACTGTGAGCTGAAGGAGATGAAAGCAAGGTAGCAGAGGCTGGAGCATTGTTGGAACAGATCTGGGACCTTGGAGGAAAAACTGATTTTGAATATTCACTATTGTGAATATCAAAGAGCAATCTGGGCTCAAGGAGGGAGAGGGTGGTGGAACAGAGTTGCATCCCTCCAGCTGTACCTCTCCACAATTCATTCACTCTTCTGGTGGATAGTGGTTCCTCTATGGAGGCACCTGCAGTGGAGACCAAGGAGGATGCTGGGAACCTTCACAAAGGAGACCCACAGGAGGGTGGCATGGGACCCCACAGGGGATGGAAACAACTCCTGGTGTGGGACTCAATCATTAGGGGGTAGAAATGGGGAGGAAGGGGAGAGGGAGGTAAGGTGCCTTCCTGGCACCACGGCTTGGAGGGACAGGAGCGAATCCTCAGGATCGTGGGAGAAGCTGCGAGGAGGGATCTGGATGTCATTGTCCACCTAGGGACAAATGACCTGGCTAGGAATGGGATCAGAGCAGTGCAAGAGGAGTTTGTAAGAGTTGGAAGGGCCTTGAACAAGTAACACATACGGTAACCTTCTGGAGGTGCTGCCTGTCTATGGCAAGGGAGATGCTAGGGCACTTCTCACCAGGGAATTCAATGAGTGGTTGAAAAACTGGTGTGGAGCTCAGGGTTTGGGCTTCATTGGGGACTGGGGAGCCACCTGGAGGGATGCAGACCTACACTGGTGCGATGGTCTGCATCTGTCAAGGGGGGGAACCAGGATCCTAGGTGAGAGGTTTAAATGCTTCATTGGCAAGCATTTAAACTAGCCAAGGGGAGAGGCACTGAAAAGGAGTAGGGAAATCCAAGCCTCCACCCACAAACATGGTGATTAGTGAGCTGAACACCAAGGTACAGAAGTTATTAGGGAGCAGAACAGATTTAAATGTAAAAAAAGGCAAAGGCAGTAAGGACAGAAATGGGGCTAAAAGGGGTAAGGCTATCAAAAAGTGGAGGGTGATGAGTACCAATGCCCATAGTCTGTGTAACAAGCTCCCTGAACTAGTGGCCTTGATGGAAGAGGGTTGTCTGGATATTGTGGCAGTCACAGAAACATGGTACACAGAGAACCATTACTGGGATGTCAACATACCAGGATACACAATCTACAGGAGGGACAGGAGGGAAAAAGGAGGAGGAGTAGCTCTCTATGTGAAGGAAGGATCAAAGCAACAGAACTAAAGAGTAAACAGGGAGCAAATGAGGCACTTTGGGTCACCCTGGAGACAGAAAATGGCACCACAATCTGCATGGGGTTGTATACAGACCCCCATCTCATAGAGAAGAATGGACAAGGAAATGATAGAAGGCTTTCTTAGAATGGCAGAAAAGGAGATTTTGTTGATGGGGGACCTGAATATGCCAGATGTTAACTGGAGCACCTTTGCTGCAGGCACATCCAAGAGCAGGGTAATTCTTGATGCCCTACAGGGGGCATGCCTCAGACAGCTAGTATTGGGACCCACTCAAGAGGGAGCAATCTTAGACCTGGTACTCTCAAATGGAGATGGAGAAAGAATCTCAGATTTAGAAGTGGGCAGCCATCTGGGAACAAGTGACCACCAAACAGTGCGGTTCACGATAAACACAGCCATACAGTCAAGCCATACAAAAGCAAGAGTACTGGACTTTAGGAGGGCTGACTTTGGGAAAATGAGAGAGTGCTTCAGAAAAGCACTAGCAAACAGGCAAGAAGGAGGGGTGGAGGAACAATGGGGAGTGATCAAAACAGTCATCACAGAGGCAACAAGCCTTTGTGTAAAGCAAATCAACAAAATGCAACGAAGGAAAACAATGCTATGGTTCTCAAAAGAGGTGTCAGGGAAGGTTAAGGAGAAAAGGACAGCATTCAGGAAACATAAGGAAACACAGAAGGAGCAGGACAGAGAACTTTATCAGTTAAAGCAGAAAGAGGCTGGGAAGGCAGTCAGAATAGCAAAGGCCCAAACCGAGGAAAGGATAGCCAATTCTGTTAAGAAGGGGGATAAGACCTTTTATAGGTACATTAGGGAGCAAGAAAGACCAAAGGAGGGATACTGAAGCTAATAAAGGGAGGAATGTGGGTAGAGGGTGACAGTGAAAAGCAGGGATACTGAATGAATATTTCAGCAGTATTCACAAAGGAAGAGGAGGGGGAGTTACCTAAACCAAACAAGAGAAACACTCTGAAGATGGTGGTTGATACCAGTCCATTTACAGAAGAAAGGGTTCTGAAAGAACTAATAAAATTGAAGGTAGACAAAGCAATGGGGCCTGATGGGATTCACCCAAGAATTCTAAAAGAACTAAGGGTAGAACTAGTGACACCGCTGACTACTCTCTTTAACAAATCATGGGAGGATGGGGTGGTACCTGAGGACTGGAGGAGGGCAGATGTGATTCCTCTTCACAAAAGTGGGAGCAGGACAGAGGCAGGAAACTACAGACCAGTTAGTTTGACCTCAGTGGTAGGGAAAATGATAGAATCACTTCTGAAAGAAAGAATTGTTGAGTACCTAGAGGCCAGTGGGGCACAGGACCCAAGGCAGCATGGATTCACAGCAGGAAGGTCATGTCAGATGAATCTAATAGATTTCTTTGACTGGGTGACCAAAGTAGTAGACCAGGAGGGGCTGTGGACATGGCCTACCTAGATTTTAGCAAGGCATTTGATACAGTCCCACACAAAAGATTAATACACAAGATAGCCAGCCTTGGAGTGGGTCCCAAGGTGGTAGCCTGGATAAAAAATTGGCTAGACGACAGGACGCAAAGGGTAGTAGTAAATGGAGTACACAGTGAAGAAAGGAGGTTAGTAGTGGAGTACCACAGGGTTCGGTACTGGGACCGGTCCTTTTAATGTCTTTATAAGTGACATTGCAGAGGAACTGGAAGGAAAAATATCTCTTTGCAGAAGACACAAAGATCTGCAACAGGGTTGATACACAAGATGGAGTGGAAAGGATGAGAAGGGACTTGGCAAGGTTGGAGGAATGGTCAAATGTATGGCAGCTCAGATTCAATGCAAAGAAGTGCAAGGTAATGCACATGGAAACAAAAACCAGGGAAGCGTACACAATGGGGGTGAGATACTGACAGCAGTAAAAATAGAAAGGGACCTGGGGTTAATTATATCAGATGACCTAAAGGTGGGCAAGCAATGTGAGAAGGCAGTAAGGAAGACTGGGGGATACTGGGATGCATAGGAAGAGGCATCAATAGTAGAAAACAGGAAGTTGTTATCCTCTGTACAGACAGTTGGTGAGACCCCATCTGAGTACTCGTGCAGTTCTGGAGACCCCATCTCCGCAAAGACATAGACAGAGTGGAGGCTGTCCAGAGGAGGGAACAAAATGGTGCAGGGTCTGCACCAGAAGACATACAAAGAAAGACTAAAGGAGCTTAATATGTATACCCTTGAGCAAAGACGGAGAGAGGGACATGATAGAAACTTTCAAGTACCTCAAGGGAATTAACAAAGTCCAGGAGGGTAGCATCTTCCAGGAAAAGAGATGTGCAAGAACAAGGGGGCACAATTTGAAGATTGAAGGGGGACGGCTTAGAGGTAATGTGAGGAAGTATTTTTTCACTGAGAGGGTTGTGGATGCATGGAACAGCCTCCCTGAGGAGATCGTGGAGTCAAGAACAGTAGGGGACTTCAAGAATACATGGGACAGGCATAAGGCAGTCCTAGTGGGGGGTAGGAGGAAGTAAGCTGTTGGTTAACTAGGATCTGCAGCTTATCTGTTAGGTAGGAAAATGGACAGACTAGGTGGGCCAAGCGGTCCTTATCTGCCGTCAAATTCTATGTTTCTAAGTACTGGGATAGTACCCACTTCAGGAGAATCTCCCCAGGAAAGTAGAGAATTGAATAATAATGCCCTTCCCCAGGCTGCTCCTGCAGCAGATCTGCCAGGTCAGCAACCAGAGATGCCTCCTCCTCCTCCACCGCCACACAAATCTGAAACAGATTTCGTCTCTTCTAGGAAGAGGAGTTGTCAAAGGAAGGCAAAATTCAAATTCAATCTCCTGTAAGAAGGCAGAATTCCTTTCCAGGGAGACTGTAGCCATAAAGAACCCACCAACTCAGCTTTTTCAGATGGTGGACAGGCTTTTGCACCTGATCTGTCTGGAGTTCATGAAGGCTGTTTCATCTGCTAAGTCTGAGGAGTTTGCTCAGTTCTTTTTGGACAGAATCTCCTCTATTAGGCCCAGGATCTCACCAAGCTGACAGTTATGGACCACCAGTGTTGAGCTAGGTAGAAGCATTAGCTCTTAGTGGTCCAGGAAAGAGTTTTGGCCAGTGATGATGGCTGAGGTTGTGACTTCCTGACGTAACCACTACAATGCCCTGTATCTTGAGGCGAGTTGAAATGTAATGCATTGCCACAGCTAGTGCAGAACACAGAGGCCAAGTTATTGACAGGCCTTCCCAGGTCATGTCACATAATCGCAGTCCAGCATGAACTACACTGACTGCTGGTGAGGAGGAAAATCACCTTCAACGTCGGTCTGCAGACCTACAAAGCCTTATGCAGACTGGGTAGCTGGCTACCTGAAATACTTCCTAACTCCCTACCAGACCTCCTGCCCCTTCCACTCCTCCGAGGGGAACCCCCTAGTTTTTCCCAGGACCAAGCTGAAATCCTTGGCAACCGTGCTTTTGCGTTGGTAGGCCTGACCCTATGAAACAAGCTCCCTCAGTCATTGAGGTAGGTCCCCTCAGTGAAGGCTTTAAGAAAGGCTTGAAGTGATTCCTTTTTCAGGAGACTTTTAGCTCTAGTTAATATATTGCCTCTTGTTTCTGGTGCCACCTATTTTTATTGGGTTTGTTGTTTTAATTCTCCTAATATGATATTTATTGCTGATTATTCTGATCTATATTATTTATTTTATTTATGTATAGTTATTGTTTCTTGTGAAGCACTCAGAGCCCCATGGAATGGGAGCTTGATAAATAAGGGACATGTGATGGGGGGCTGTTGCATAAACAATTTATTTTCATGAGTTCCCAGTGGTCTTAGGTAACCTCATGAGTAGTGGAGAATAGCGGAACCGTGAGTGGTTTACCTGAGGTCACTGGAAATTAGAAAAAAAAAAATTATTTGACAGCAGCCTTCATCACATTTTCAATAGGGCCCCTCTGTTTGGTGAAGTCATTTTTTTTAATCTGTTGTGTTTTCCTAAATTGTTAATTTACATTTATGGGACTTACTGTTAGTCAGATTTTGATTGTTCTGCAGTGTTAAGGTGTTGTAATGAATGGGAGGTCAGTTGCTGTGTGTGATTGTCTAGTCAGAGTAAATGGGCTATGTCTCTGATTCTGCATGGATGGTTGGCGAGTGTGGCATGGTGTGGTGTTCCAGGACAGCAGAAGAAGACCTTATATCAGTGGAGACATGGTGATGTAAGTTGGGGAGTGGATTACTAGAATGTTGATTGACTGGAGTGGGTGAAAATTGACTGTTATTAGAGTAGGGGGTCAGCAGAGTGGGCACTCAGGAAAGCAGGTGGTCGAAGATGCAGTAACAAAGCCAGCAAGGCTGGCAGTATAGCCTAGAGGTTAGAGGAACGAGGTGTGAACGAGCTTGATACATCCAGCAGACCAGACCTGAGTTTGATTCTCACAACCTCCACTTGCATACTGTGTGACTTTGAGCAAGTTACTCAACCACCCAGTGCTCCCAGGTCGCCCCTGAAAACAGGCACTTGTGTCTAGTAGGCCTTACCCGGTTACCAAAGACTAAAATAAAATAAAATAAATTAATTAATTAATGAAAAAGAAAATGGCAATAAAGATAACTTGCTGGGAATTCACTCTTTCACCAGAACATGACCTGAACCTAAAAAAAGCAGAAGTATGCACTTTGTTGGAGGGTGGCAGTTTGATCTGTCAGAAAACAAAAGTGGAAACTGTGGAAGTAGTACTGACTGCATGGCTGGTCAGGGGTGGGGTGGTGGGTTGTCTGATGATAAACTTAGTAGGTGCATAAATCGGTAGTGAGGTAGAAACTATGGCCCAGATATTCAAAAGGGTTGCTCCATGCGCAACAGGGTTGCGCATGCGCAAGTCCTACATTGCGCCATTCTGCGATATTCAGCAGGAGGCAGTTGCTCCACTGGCAACAGATTGCGCAAAAGAGCAATGCAAATGAATGCATGCTCAACAGGAGGGGGAGGAACCATGCATAACCTGCGCAACCCGATATTCAGTCGGGTTGTGCAGAGTTGTGCATGTGCAACCCCCAACCTGCGCCTGCACAACCTTGAGCCAAAAAGATCAAGTTGAGGGCCACCCACAGGTGAGCTGCTGTATTGCAGGGCGCAACACAGCAGCTGCCACCCCTGGCTGGCCCCCAACTCGGTCCCTGTGCCCCCCCACCAGCCCGATCGCGGGCATAGAGTAACATGAACCCCCCCATCTCCACAGCCCGATCGCGGGCATCACAGTTACAGAAACCCCCACATATCCCGAGCCCGATTGCGGGCAGTACAGGCATACGAACCCCCCACACACACTCTCTCCCACAGCCCGATCGCTGGGCAGAACCTGTATGAACCCTCAGTTCTCGATCGAGGGAGGACGTCGCATCACACTTTCTCCTCTTTCGGTTGCCAGCAGTTGTTGGGTGCTTCGCTCCCTCCTCTCATCGGCGGGCGAGCCTGACTCGCTTTCGCTGCCGCCGCCGACGGATCGTCCAGTAGCATGTCATTGGTGTAGATCTGCCAGGCATGGGTAGCTCATACCGCATGACAGTCCGTATTTGTGAATGAACATTCGACAAATCTGACTGTCATGTACGGTATGGGCTGCACGCCCATTGGCTGTAGCACTGCACCAATGGGTGCAGCCCCACCGACAGTCAGTCGGCGGGCGGCGGGCGCAGGCGGGTGGGATGCTGTCGCCGGGCCGCGGGGGAGGGGTGAGGGGCTGGGTGGTGGGTGGGGGACACTAGACACCAGGAGATGTTTGGGGGTTGTGATGTGACATTCTGCCCGCGATCGGCTTTACGGTCCACTGGACCACCAGGAGATATTCGGTTGGGGAGGGTTACATTCTGCCAGCGATCGGGCACTTGGGGTTCCATACACGCTCTGCCCACGACCGGGTTGTGGGAGATGTGTGGGGGTTTCATGTAACTGTACTGCCCGCGATCGGGCTGTGGGATATGTGGGGGTTTCATGTACCTGTACTGCCCGCGATCGGCTGTGGGATATGTGGGGGTTTCATGTACCTGTACTGCCTTGCGATCGGGCTGTGGGATATGTGTGTGGGGGTTTCATGTAACTGTGATGCCAGCGATGGGCTGCATTGTCGTCGGTCCCCGACGGCTGCTGCCTGGCAGGGTGGCCAGGAGCAAGTCCTCGAGAGGCGCACCTATATGCAAATGGCATCGCAATGTAATATAAATAGATGCAAATGGCCCCTGCGCCTTGCATAAATTATGGCCCCATTTGCATGTCACCTTGAATATCGGAATTTGAGCATGGCGCAATGGTACTTGCGCCACCGCAAGTTTAATGCCCAACTCTGGCAACTATGGCACACGCTCCACTGGCGCCATGCGCAAGTGTTGAGTTGGAGATATTCAAAGAGAGTTGCTCAACAGCCAACCTTTGAATATCACTCCTGGCTACACCCCCGCGCAACTATTTTGAGCAGCGCAGGGGCTTGCGCCTCAGAATGGCACAGTTTGAAAATCTGGGCCTATATGTATAAATCAGTGAGGGGTACTTGCTGTATGTATAAATCTGATTTATACATATACTGGAGTTACTCTGATAAACTTTTTTATCAGAGTGAATTTATTACCAATCATATTGCATAAGTGAAACTTACTACTACTACTACCACCACCACCACCACCAAATGTTCAATAAATAAATAAGCATTACAACCTTTATTACTAATGATAGTTCATGAAACCAGACTCTTTGCCTCTTAGAGTCATCTGTTTTTACTACTTGTCCTACTTCGAAATCATACCCCCCTGCTTTTGTCCTCAGAATCATTTCTGTGGCAAAAAGTTGTGATGTTATAAGCAGAGGGCTATGACTTCATGGTAGGCATAAGCAATATGACCAGATAAAGTCTTAGGAGAAATATCCTGTTTTAATGAAATGTCTTCATTAACAAAACTGAGAGGTCCTGAAACTCAAAATTTTTGAGAATCTTCTTTAACTGTTGCTGCTGATGTCAGCTGTGAATTGTTGCTGCTGGAAGCTAGAAAATCTCACTCAATTTGGGAAGTTTACAAATCATAATATATGTTGGTTTACAAACAGTGTGAACACTTTAGCCGCCACTAGCACAGATAGTGATAAAGAAACATAGAAAATGACAGCAGATAAGGACTGGTAGGCCCATCTAGTCTGCTCATTTTCTCTGTCTACTTTAAAAGCCACAGACCCTACTTGATCTCCAGCTTTATCTTCTTGTTCCTATTGCTAGGGTTCCCCTATGCCTGTCCCATACATGCTTGAATCCCCCCACTGTGTTTAACCCACCATCTCCACTGGGAGTCTATTCCATGCATCCACCACCCTTTCTGTGAAGAAATATTTCCTCAAGCTACCCCTTAGTCTATCCCCTTCCAACCTCATGTCATGCCCCCTTGTTCCTGGACATCTCCTTTTCTGAAAGATGTAGTCCTCCAGTACTCTGTTTATACCTTTTAGATTTTTGTAGGTTTCTATCATATCTCCCCTGTCTCTTCTCTCCTCCAGGGTATACAGATTGAGATGTTCCAGTCTCTTCTCATATGACTTTTGGTGCAGGCCCTGCACCCTCTTTGTTGCCCTTCTTTGAACTGCCTCCACTCTGTCTATATCCTTACGGAGATGTGGCCTCCAGAACTGGACACTGCATTCCAAATGAGGCCTCACTAATGATCTGTAGAGTGGTATCACCATCTGCCTTCCTTCAGCTGGTCATATCTCTTCCTATGCACCCCAGCATCTCACTGGCTCTCCCCACAGCCTTGGTGCATTGTTTGGCCACCTTTATATCATCAGACATGATTACCTCCAGATCCCTCTCCTGCCTGGTTACCATCAGTTTCTCCCATCCCCCCATCATGTTATCCTCCCCTCGGTTCTTGTGCCAAAAATGCATGATTTTGCACTTTTTCACATCAAATCTCAGCTGCTAGACTCTGGACCATTAGGTCCCTCCTCATTTTTTCCACCCCTTCTGGAATGTCCACCCTGTTGCAAATCTTAGTGTCATCCACAGAGAGGTACACCTTCCCATCCAGCCCCTCCGCAATATCACTTATGAAGACATTAAACAGGACTGGGCCCAGGACTGATCCCTGTGGCACACTAGTGGTCACCCTCTGTTCCTCATGTTGAGCAACATTTACCACGGCCTTCTGTCTTCTATCACTCAACCAGTTCCTAACTCAGTTTACCACCTTGTGATCCACTCCCAGGCTGCCCAGCTTGTTCAGAGTATTCTGTGTGGAATGGTATCATAATAGGCCTTATTGAAATCCAGGTAAGCGACATCCACGGCTCCCCCCGATCCACGACCTTAGTCACTCAGTCAAAGAAATCAATTAGATTTGTTTGACATGACCTTCCCGCTGTGAATCCATGCTGTCTCAGATCCTGTGTGCCACTGGCTTCAAGATGCTCTATGATCCTTTGTTTAAGTAGTGATTCCATAATCTCCCCACTATTGAGGTGAGGCTGACAGGTCTATGGTTTCCCGCCTCCTCCCTGCTGCCACTTTTGTGAAAAGGGACTACATCTGCTCCACATTCACAACAGAGGAGCATTTTGGAGCCACACACACAAAGCTCCAAGATCTCTGAAACCCACCCCCATTTCTGTTCCTCATTCACAATGGAGGAGCACTTTGGAGCCACACACACAAGGTATGCAGAAGAGCCTTCAGCTTTGGAAGCCTGTGTTTTGGGAGGGGTGTAAGCTGGTAGCAAAAACGACTACTTGTAGTTACAGCCTCATTTAGTTTGTGATGAACTTAAATTAATTGTATTGTCAGCTGAACTGTTTAGATAGTTTATTTCTGCACCTGTGTCCTGCTTTGCTACTGCCTAAGCTCCGTTTTCCAGAGGTACTTTAATTGGGGAAGTTACTCTGAACAGTGTGCTGCCTAGCTCAGTCATAACATTGAGTACTGTTTTAATTCAGATTTCCACTGTTTTGCTTACCACTGCTCCTGTTTCCATGTTGGTTGCTTGCTCCTATGGAATGCCTGCGTATATGCAGTCCATCCCCTAACTACTCCTTTGTTCTTCTTTCTGCTGCTCATTTCCTTTCTTTGTTTGTCCCACACTAGGCTCCAAGATCTCTGAAACCCACCCCCATTTCTGCTCCTCACTCACAATGGAGGAGTGCTTTGGAGCCACACACACAAGGTATGCAGAAGAGCCTTCAGCTTTGGAAGCCTGTGTTTTGGGAGGGGTGCTAGCCCATCAACACTGAGCATCAACTGCCCTGCCCACCCCAGTCTCCCTCTCACCCAGGGTTGTCCCTACATTTATTGGACTGTGGAGGTTACATGACCTGTCACATGGTTCCTGTGAAGACTTGTATTAAAGTCCTCACTTACCCATTTGCAGGTGATATTAACTAATCACTAGGGGTCAGTCTTCCTCATCCCTATCGCCCTCTCACACTGTCTGTTCTCATCCACAGCATCCACACTTGGCTCATATTCCCTACTAACTCTCTAACTTCCTCTGCACCCTCTGCCTCATTTCTCACTCCCTTCTCATCCTCCTGTCATTGGTTTCAAACCCTCGACCTACTGCACTGTAGGTAGTAACCCTACCATTGCATGTCTGACTCACTTTTGGTTGTCCTTTATTGCACTTCATCATTCCTACACTTTATGGTGAAGTCTTTGTTTTCCTTTGCCTCCCCCCCCCCAACTCTGGTTTCCTGGAACCTGTATTCAGTTCACTGCTTTTCTTTCTAGTTCTGGTACTGGCCTCTCCCCCCACTTTTTGTCCCACTTCGCCACTACCTATTGTCACAACCTTGGCTATAATACCCATGGGTTAGCCAGTGGCACTAACAGCGTGTCACCCCATCTCACCTCTATGATTTATGGCATATTGTATTGCACGGCTAATCTTCCCAACTTCCCTTTCTGTCTCCTGCTGCCTCATGTCCTCTCACTTCCAATACCCTACTCTGTTTCTAAGCCTACCTACAGGATGCAGAGACATAATGCAAAGTTGCTTAAATTACCTCTCTTTAGGCTCGCCCTGTTACTCCTGCTACTTTCTTGCAAAGTCCACCCTAATCCTGGGCCCCTCTCGCTATCAAATCCCCTTAACCGACATGCCTGCAGCCTCAAAATAGCCTCAGTGGATATCTGCAGCTTGCTACTGAAGCTTGATCTTCTTCAAACATGGACCACGTGGCAAAAACCTGACATCTTGGCCGTGGTTGAAACATGACTTTCCCCCAGAATTCTGGACTCCACCATCTCTCTTAATGGGTATGTACTTTTTAGACTAGATAGGCTGTGGAAAAGGGGAGATGGCTGCACCATCTACCTCTGGGACTCTCTTCAAGGGCTTGCTCTTCCACCCACTGTCTCAGGAAACAAAGCCCAGGTCCTTGCCATCAAAATATCTCTTGGATACAAGGGTAATTCCCTCACAGTCTTGTCTGTTTACATTCCACCCACAACTCAAAATTTGGCCTTGACTCTGTTCTCAAATACATATCTCAGCTGCCTAAGAAAGCAGAGATCATCGTAATAGGTGACTTTAATATCAACTTGTCTGCCCCTTCTGCAGCCCCCCAAAGGGACACTGCCGCAGCCTTAGACCTTGTTCAGCCTGTGTATTCCCCAACAAGGATTAATTACAGGATGGGTACCAGTACCCTTATTGACCTCGTATTCTCCAACCTTCCAGAAAGAATTACTAATGTCATGGTTTTGCCTGACCCACTAAGTGACCACTTGCCAATAATTTGCAGCTGGTGAAACCGCTCCCCCAAAACCCCTCCCAAGGCCATTTATCAGCATTCCTTTAAAAAAGGTAAACTGACGCACCTCTGTGACTACCTCCTTAATTGCGACTAGTCCCCTCTAGACACTGCTATCAGTGTGGACAGTGCCCTAGCCTTCTTCACTTTCACATTCAGTTCCACCTGCGACATCTTTGCCCCTTTCACGACGTATATTGTCAAAGGTCATGTTACCCTCTGGATCCACCCCATCACTCCTGACTCTTATGCTCTTCCGGGATAATCTTTGGCATAAGGCCCTGGCATCAGGTCTACCTGCAGATAGGCAGCGGTACAGGGTAGCCAGAAACATATGCACCTGGGAAATTCACCGTGCCGTGGTGACCCATTTACAAAATTCCCTCTCTACCGACTGAGGCAATGGGTAGAAGTTTTAGGATAACATAAAGGATCTTACTGGTAAACCCAACTCCTCCACCCCTCTCTACTTAATATCAATGGTGTCCCCACCCAGGACCCACAACTCATAGCTGATACATTTAACTAGGTGTTCTGTGATCTCTCTGGGGTTCTTCCTACTGACTTTTTCAATACTACCTCTAGTTCCCCTTACTCCCCCCCCCAACATCCTACCTTTCTGCTTTAGGATTGTTTCCCCCAAAGTAGCTAAAAAGTACCTAACCTGGGTCCTGAGGAAGTCCAGATTCAGTAGTGATTGACTGGACCTGAAATTTTTGCATCTTGCCCTGGATGCCGTCCTCCTTCCACTCAGAAAAATATTTTAATCTCTCCCTCTGCCTAGGTCAATCTCCTCTCAATGGAAGATGGTAACTATTACACCTATTCTTAAGTGTGGCGATAGTACTGACCATAGCAACTACTGACCCATCTCTATACTCCTCTTTATCTACAAAGCCCTTGAAAGGATTGTTTCCAATCAGCTCTCAGAATACCTCTCAAAACATAGTCTCCTTTGTCGTCAGCAACATGGGTTCTGGAAGGGCCACAGTACCATCACTGCCCTTCTAGAATATACTGATTTTATACACAAAGCCCTCGACTGTGGCCACTAAGTTGGGTCTGTGTACATAGATCTAACTAAAGCTTTTGATACCATAAACCACGCACTCCTCATTGACTCCATACAATCTCTGGACCTCTAACAGGAAGTCACCACCTGGTTCTCAAATTACCTTTGCAGAAGGTCTCAGCGGGTAAAAATAAATAACTCTCTCTCTCCTGTAGTTTACCTGTTCGCTCAGGGGTTCCACAAGACTCAATACTTGGCCCACTCCTGTTCAGTCTCTTTCTTAATACCCTCCCCCTTGCCTACTCTGGACAGTTGTTACTTTACACAAATGATGCTGTCATCTTTTCTAGCCACCCTGAACCCTCCCCCTTAGAAGGAAATCACCAAAGGTTCTTTTCCAGGTCTGAATTCTGGTTTTCTAGGCATAAACTCATACTAAATTTAAAAAAAACTAAGGTTATGTTGTTTGCCAATTCACATAACAAACACAAAAGCCAGCCACTCTGCATTTTTAATACTCAACAACAACCCCAGGAACAAGTGAATAGTTTTAAATACCTTGGTATCACTCTTGAATCTACACTATCATTTCACAAATGTATCAACCTTGTATGGAAGGGGGTTCACACCAGGACTGGCCTGCTCTACAGGCACAGGAAGTGTATGACACTTGATGCCCTCTGCCTGGCTGTTACCAGCTCTGTCCTGTCCATGGCTGACTATGGCTTAGATATCTATGGCTCCACAGGGGATACTGCATTGAATCACATTAAAATTGCACTGAACAAAGCTTATCGCCTTGTGGTTGTTGGTGATAGATTCACCCATACATGTGACCTGTATGAACAAGCACAATGGTTAAACCTCCAGGGAAGGCTTACCTACCAGACCTGCTTGTTAGCTAAAAATATATCCTCTGGTCTCTCCCCACCTGGAACTCAACATCTCATAACCCCTGCTCCCTCTCTGCAGGTTACTAGAAGCTCTTCTAAAGCTGCTTTCCTAGTCCCATTCTGTAGGACCTCTTTGGGACAGAGAGCTTTCATGCATCGGGCTCCCCATTGGTTAAACGACCTACCCACTGAAGTATCAACTGTACATAATCTAGGCCCTTTCAAGCATTCACTCTGACAGCATCTCCTTGCTAAATACAGATGTGACTGTTCCTAGTCTCCTCTCCCTCTCCTCTCCCTTCACTACCCTGCGTCTTTTCCCTGAACTGGTAATCTACTATGACAAGGCCAACTCTGACTGCTCCCTTCTAATTTACCTCCCTCCCCCACCCCCTAACTCTCTTCCTCTGCCTGTCCCCCTTTTCACTGTTCTCACCTGCCTCCATCCCCTTTGCCTCACCCTCTTGTGCTTCCTGTCCCCCTTCTGTGTATTCCCTGCCTCTCTAATTGTATCTCCTCTATGTAACTGTCTCCTCTAAGACAATATATTTATTCAAGGTACCAGTTTTGATTCTAATTATTGCACTTATGTTGTTCTAGCTATGGTTATCACCCATTTTTATTCTACCTGTTAACTCACGCTATTAACCCTTAGGCTGCCAAGAGAATTAGAATGTTTAGGAATGCTGGACTGATATATCAGTTCACGTCACAGCAAGGGTTAATAGTTTTCTTGCCTCTGTATATCAGTTCTGTACCCAAGTTCCCAGTTTCCCTGGGTGATATTGTAGTTCCTTATACCATGCCTTCCTGTATACCTTACTGGAAATTGCTTCTGTACTGTCATTGTGATTTTGTATTGCTTCTGTACTGTCATTGTGATTATGTATTCACATCTCTTCACTGTACCTTCTGTTCATATGACGTGGGACCTTTGTAAAGGAGTCTCTGACTCAAAGGTTTGTAATTCTAATACCTCAATAAATAAATGAAATAATTAAATCTTCCCTCCTCCAGTCCTCTGGAACCACTTCCATATCAAGTGACTCACTGAACAGTGTTGCCAGTGGTGTCGCCAGCACCTCCCATAGTTCCCTTAATATTCTAGGATGTATTCCATCTGGCCCATTGCCTTCTCCACTTTCGGACTTGTGAGTCCCTTTAGGACTCTTTGTTCTGTAAATGGACTGGTGTCCCTCTCCTCCCATGTTTGTTCATGTAGTCAAACGATGGTCCCTTCTTCTGTGAATACAGAGCAAACTATTTGTTCAGAATTGATGCTTTTCCCAGGTCCCCTTCCACATACTCTCCTTCTTCCCCATTAAGTCTTACTGTTCCACCCCTGGCTTTTCTCCTTTTACTAATGTACCTATAGAAAGACTTGTCTCCTTTCATTACCTCCTGTGCTATTTTTTCCTCCATTTGTGCCTTTGCAATCCTGACTGCTTTCCCTGTCTCCCTCTGTTTATCCAGATATACTACCCTTCCCTCCTCCTGCTGTGTTTCCTTGTATTTCCTGAAAGCCATCTTTTTTGCCCTTACCTTCCCGGCAGCTACCTTTGAGAACCATAATGGCTTTCTCTTTCTCTTGCCCTTGTTTACTTGCATAATGCAAAACAAGAGAAGATGGAAGGTTTGATACCTTTTATTGGACCAACAAGTGTCTTGTACAAAGATGGAATTATACACAAGCTTTTGAGGCCACACAGGTCCCTTCTTCAGGTGAATAGCAAAACTGAGCAACATAGGCAGTATTTATATCCACTGTGGAGCAATTAAAAATCAGGAAGTGAAGTAAGAAGGTGATAAAGGGGACTAGAGATGAAAGTCTAAGATGCAAAATAAAAACATGAAAAGAAATGGGAAGTGGGGCTAAGTAGGAACAGATCAGTAGGAACTGAAAGGAAGTTAAAGGGAAGACAAAAGCAGGCAGATAGGATCTGAGATCAAAGGCTGGCTGCAAGGGTAGAATAGACAGAAAATGCCTAAGAGATGCAAGGAAATCAAGAAATTAGGAGAAACAAAAGAACAAAGGCCTAGATAAACAGAGTGTGAGGTAGAATAAACAGAGGTGTGAAAACAAGAGGGAGTGGGTGGGAATGAGCTAAAGAGTTAGTAGGAGAGGCAGGGAGGATGTGAGGTACAGGTAAAAAAAGCAGATCAGGCAGAACTCAGAGAAAAAAAATAATAATAAGAGAAATACAGAATTGTCAAAGAGCTACAACCCATGCTGAGAGAAGATGAAACACTGAAAGACATCTTCCCTGAACCACCTGTCATTGCCTATAAGCAGCCCCCCAGCCTCTCAACATAATAATTCATAACAAACTCCAAGCAGATCAAAATAACCAGAAAACAGGAGGGACAACACCATGCAACATGACAGGATGTAAGACCTGCACCCACTTATGCACACAGGCCACCATTAAGACAAGCCAGAACAACATAATACAAATTAATGGATCCTACACATGTCAATCCAGCAATGTGGTTTACCTAATTCACTGCAAGAAGTGCATAAATGGTTGCTATATTGGGGAAACTAGCCAACCACTGAAAACCAGGATGAATCACCACCATCACACAATAGTAAACCAGATTATCAGCACTCCAGTAGGAAACCATTTTTCACAAACAGATCACTCTCTCTTGGATTTATCTGTCTTGATACTAAGAAGCAACTTCAGAAACACACAGGACAGAAGGACATGGTAACTGAAATATATTTAACAATTTAAATCTAACATTTCTGGACTCAATCAGGACATTGGTTTCATGACACACTATGGTAAACTGCAATTCCTTTTTATTGTGTACTAAAGCATGTCATTATTTATCACACTTTGGTTCTGTATTTCTCTTACTATTATTTTTTTTCCTCTGAGTTCTGCCTGATCTGCTTTTTTACCTTTAACTCACATCCTCCCTGCCTCTCCTACTAACTCATTAGCTCAGTCCCACCCACTCCTTCTTGTTTTCACACCTCTGTTTATAGTTTCTTACACTCTGTTTATCTAGGCCTTTGTTCTTTTGTTTCTCCTAATTTCTTGATTTCCTTGCATCTCTTAGGCATTTCCTGTCTATTCTACCCTTACAGTCAGCCTCTGATCTCAGATCCTATCTACATGCTTTTGTCTTCCCTTTAGCTTCCTTTCTTCTCCTACTGACCTGTTCCTACTTAGCCCCCTCCCAATTTCTTCTCATGTTTTTATTTTGCATCATAGACTTTCATCTCTAGTCCCCTTTATCACCTTCCTACTTCACTTCCTGATTTTTAATTGCTCCATAGTGGATATAAATACTGCTTATGTTGCTCAGTTTTGCTATTCACCTGACGAAGTGACCTGTGTGACCCTAAAAGCTTGTGTATAATTCCATCTTTGTACAAGATGCTTGTTGATCCAATAAAAGGTATCAAACCTTCCATCTTCTCCTGTTTGCAAGGACCAATATGGCTGGAATCTCTTGCCTAATGCAAAGGTTAGTCACCTTCACAATGGCTCCTTTAATATGGGCCCACTACTTCTCCACTCCTCCCCTTTGTCCCTTCCTGCCAGGGCATGCTTGAGACATAACCCCATCTTAGTAAAGTCTGTCCTTCTGAAATCCAGAAACCTCACCTTTTTGTGGCTTGACTGTGCCACTGTACTCATGCTGAACCACACTGTGTGATGATCACTGGACCCCAGATGTTCACCCACCCTGACTTACTCAATTCTGTTCCCATTGGTGAGTACCAGGTCCAAAATTCCACCCTCCCTTGTAGGCTCTAGTATTAGCTGCCTGAGGTCTGCCCCTTGTGTAGAGTACAGGATATCCCTGCTCCTGGCTGAGGCAGCAGCAGGGATGCTCCAATCCACATCCAGCAGATTGAAATCACCTACCAGAACTACCTCCCCTTTAGCTGTGATCATGTGGTTGGATTCCACAAGAACCCTGTCCACCACCTCCCCCTGTGCTGGAGGTCTGTATATCATACCTGTGTGAATAGCAGTGCTGTTCTCAAGGGTGACCCAAAGTACCTCTGCTCCCCCTGCATTCCCTGCACCTCAGTTGCCCTAATACCCTCCCTTGTATAAAGAGCCACCTCCTCCCTCCCTTTTTACCCCATCTCTTCTAAACAGAGTATAACCTGGTACTGCTACATCCCAGTCATGGTTTCCAGTATATCATGATTCAGTAACAGCTACAGTGTCCAGGTCAGCCTCTGTTATCAAGGCCACCAGGTCTGGGATTTTTTTCCGTAGTCTGTGGATATTGGTATACATATCCTTCCATATCCTGCCATTTGTCCTTTTATCATCCCCCCACTTTCTTTTTGCCTCCTCTGTTTGTTCTTCCCATATTCAACCCCCTTCCTCCTGTCCTCCGCTATTCTCCCTTTTGTTGGTTTAGTTTTCTCTGGTGATACCATAATGTCATGGTCCTCCATGTTGACTTCCCTATCCTGTGTAGGAGGGCAGTTTGGTTCCCCCTGCCTTGTTCTGCCACCCCCCTTGCTAGTTTAAATGCATGCAAATGAAGCATTTGTGCCCATCTGTGCTGATATGTCACATAATAAGAGAGTTCCTTCCCAGAGCTGTCAGTGGTTAATTGTAGGACTGGAAATCAACTGATTGACCTCCAGATGGTTAGTAAGACTCTTTCAGACAGAGTGATCTTGGTGGTCTGAGAGGGTGATCATTCACTCTGACAAGGGCATTGCAAAGAAAAGCAAAGTTTGCATTGCAACCCCCCCCCACACACACACACAGAAACACACTGTCTGATACCCTGCCACATATGGAAAAAAACAGAGGTAAACCAAAGGATTCACCCCCTTTGTAACAATAAGAACTACAGTAGCTTCAGTTCCCTGACCCACAGGAAATAATTGCTGGTTCATGTGTTGAGAAGAGGGAATTCTAACCAGCAGATACAAGTCCAACAGCAGAACTAGAAGCAACATAAGCACAGACAGTAGCACTAAACCAGGTGCAGTAATAAAGCAAAAAGAGAAGTAGAGGGCTGGAACCAAAGCCAATAGCATCATCGTATCAGGGAAGACCTAGAAAAGAAAGAAAGACGAGAGGACCCAAAGCCACAAGTAAAAGAAGTAGAACGAAATGGGTCAGAACCACAACTAAAGGACAAAGATGGTCAGAAGTATCAACCAGACAGGCAAGACACAGACCTAGAAACAAAAAAAAAGAGGGGAATCAATGCAAGATGTGACGGAAGTGGCAGTAGGGTGGATCAGGAACAGAACTCGGGGAAATAAGAATGGAACAAGAGCCTGAAATGATACTAGATCAGGCAAAGACCAGGCTTCAATGCAAAGATGGAGATCAGGACCAGAGCGTGAAGTGACACAAAAGGCTTGTCTACACTGTCACAATTGCACCACAGCAATGTGGGCACTTGTTTGCTGGGTGCAAATGTGGCAGTGTAGACACTTAACTAATCATAGTGTTAATCAATTCTCCACTCCCCAAACAGCAGCAGAGTTGGGGATGCATCCCAAAGTGAGCAGTCTAAGTAGCCACTTGAACAGGCTACACCACTCACTCTAATGCATGAGAGGCTGGAACACTTTTTCCATTGTTTTTCAGATATGTAAGCATTTTTGTAATTAAACCTACAAGCACCAAAGAAATACCCACAGTTGGTCAGACTCATTGGTGTTTCTGAGACTGGGACTAGGGACTTCCAGAGAATGGAGGTGGTGGAGGGTCTCAGTTCAGATTAGAACAGCAATTTTGTCATCCAGCCCATAGTCTCATCACCAACGGGTGGAGGTCTAGTGGTTGTGCAGACAGGTATAGGCATGTCTGGTAGGGTGGGGCATCCCATAGGACGTGACATGTGCATGTCTCCACATGCGTGCATCACATCTGGGAAGATCAGGACTGGGAGAAAAATGCAAAAAAACACATAAAGTATAAATAAAAAAAAGAACAGCATTTTGTTTTATATCTACACATAAAAAATGTGTATTTGAGCTGCAGATAAGGCAATCAGTGATCAGATATACAAAGCCTTTTAGCAGCAGATAGAGGGGCACTGGTATGAAACAAGTGCCAGCTTTGGGTATAATGATGAGACCATGCAGTGAAAAATGAATGCAAACACCCCCCTCCCGAATTCACAGCCAGTCAGCTGAGCATGCACCAGCTTGCGTCGGTGCTGATAAATGCGTATGCACAACTGTGATGTGAGACAGGAGATCAAAGTAAGACTGGAATGGACCACAAGTAACATGTAGTGGCCATGTAAAAGTGACTAAAGATAGGGCAGGCACAGACCCAGAGCTAGAGTAAGAAGGGAGCCAGGACAAGCACAGAAGTGCCAGAATGTTTAGATGGCAAAGTAATCTGAAAATGTTGTTAGAGATTGAAACTGGAGCACAGTGGGTAGATTAGTAGGAGACAGTAGCACTAGTGTGTACTTGAAAGGTTTGCATTTCAAATAATAATTTTAAAAACAAATTCAAATGTAATGTTTTTATATGCTGTGCTATGAGGAAGAAGAGTGGCAGGGCTTATTTTAATTACCTTGGGTGGGGACTGAGGAGTGTATGTCCTAGTCAAATATCCAGCTCTTATTTTTCCTCATCCCAGATTTTGTATTCTTCTTGCAGTTTTGTGCAAAACAAATTAATCACTCTACCTCAGGCTCCACCTGTGCACTCAAGCAAACAAAACTGCTGTGAGCATTGTGGTCCTATAGTCAGAGTACAGAACTAGGACCTGAAAGCCACATGATGCACAGAGGAGGAAGAGGACCTAGGGGTACTTATGATGGGGAGTATGAACAACTCAGCACAGTGCAGAAAAGTGGCAGCAAAAGCCAACAAGATGCTGGGGTGTATTGTGGGGGCAATCTCCTCCAGACATTGGGCGATGATCCTGCCACTGTACAGGTCACTGGTCAGGCCACACCTGGAGTACTGAGTGCAGTACTGGCACCCATTCCTGAAGAAGGACATCAGATTGTTGGAGGGCGTCCAGCGGAAAGTGACAAGGATGATACAGGAATTGGAGGGATACTCCTATGAGGAGAGGCTGGGCGAGCTGAACATGTATTCCCTGGAGGAGAGGAGGGACAGAGGGGACATGATCGAAACTTTAAGTACTTAAAGGGGATAAACAAGACTAGCACAGAAGGGATTTTCCAGATCAGAAGGAGGAGGGTCACGAGGGGGCACCAGCTGAGACTGGAGGGGGGAAGATTCAGGAGGGAAGTCCAGAGGAATTATTATACAGAGAGGGTGGTGTACAAGTGGAATGCTCTGCCTGAGGAGGTAGCACAGTGGGTGGTTTTAAGAAGGGATGGGACACTGTGAAGGGGGGTATTTATGAAAAGGGAGGGTGGGTGGGGCAGCTACAAGCTGAGGGGCTAGCTGCACAATTGAGCAGACTCAATAGACCATGAGGCCTGTTCTGCTGGTGTTTTCGTATGTTTATATGATTAAGACTGAAATTCCTCCATATTCGGTGGTTCACCTTATGGTCTCTCTTCATCTTATAGCTCTAAAACTGGGTAGACGGAGGACCTCATTATGAAAAAGAGGTTTGTCTGATGTCAGTTATCACTAGTAAATAACATATGGAAAGTGTCTTTATGTATGTGTGCAACCCATTTCCAGCACACACAATATTTATTTATTTATTTGAAATTTGGTGACCAGGTAAGCCCACTGAGACAGAGTGTCTCTTTTTCAGGGGTGACCAAGGGGAAGGTACAAAGGGAGGTACACAAATACAAAGATAAACAGCATAAGATAACTGTATAACACTTTCATAATTTTTCTGAATATGAAAATAAAATAAAGCATAAGTCATTTACATTACAAATCACTTCAAACAAAAAGCATAAAAAGATAACAGCAATGAACAGGATAAGTGCAATGCACATGAGCCATACATAGAGAATAAATGATGGGGAAGTATGTATTATGAGAATTTAATGCACACCCGAGGTGTGGGATGCTACATAAACACCGAGGGTGAAGCCCGAGGGGTTTATAAAGCATCCCACACCAAGGTTGTGTATTAAATTCGAGTATGCCATGCACTTCCCCATTTTTTATAATACACTGAGCAGCAATTTTTCACACACACACACACACTCCTACCTGTCTTTAGTGTTCACACACACACACACACACACACACACACACACACACACACACACACTGGCTGTGACTCCCTCTTTCTGCTGCTGTCTCCCTTTTTTTTTTATTTGGCGCCTGATGCTTTTTTTTTTTTTTAATTTACTTTCAGTTTGTCACCCCGAGATTGCGTCTAGGACAACGCTGCCTGGGCACGCTCCAGTGCCAAAATGGTCAGACAGCAGGATCAACCAGATATTTAATGGGGTACAAGGTTGGATCAACAAGATACATTTTAAAAATTAAAGAAGGGATGATCATGTTCTTTTTTTGGCAGGTTCTCATGAAGCGACAGAGGGAGCGCCATCTTTCAATGACTGTTCAGCCAGCCCACATCCATTCCTTGAGCCAATGCAGCAGCGGTATCAGTTGAGTGGCATGGTGTATGAATGTCATAACAACCAGCCGGTTGTTATGGGAAATATTAACTGGTCTAGTCTATAGGAAAAATTGTTGACCAGTTATTATATACTAATGATCCAGTGTATACAAGCACAAAAGTAGTACAGTAATAGCAACTGAATACATGGCTATAAGCACAACAAAGCATAGCTTTTGAGTCATTCTGGGCTAGTCTAAGGGGGCCGAGTAAAGTTGTGAGAAAATAAAGGTAGATGGCATTCAAGTCTAGGAGCAGGATAAAGGAAAGTAGAGTTGACAGTGGTGGAGCAAATAGAAAAATTGGGTAATTGAAGGAAGGAGAGCAGGAGCAAATGTCAAGAGAGGTTGGAGGGGTAGCACATGAGAAAGGGTGAAAGGTGGGACATGAAAGTGGATGCAGTGATAATGAGGATTCAGGAGCAAGACTAGCACATAAAAGAGGATAGTAGAGAGAAGGAGTAAGCAAGAGGCTAAGGTAGGGAAGGCACAGGAATAGGTGCAGTGTTGGGAAGAGGCAAGGTGAGATTTAAGGGAACGTTTGAACATATCTACAGTATAGAGGGGCAAGTTAAGACAGCAGATGGAAGCGAGTTCCAAAGCAAGGACCCAGAAAAGGCGAAGGCCTGCTGACCCACTGCAAGACAGAGTTTAGGAATTGCGAGCAGTGGTAGGCCAGCAGCAACATAAGGAGGAGAACATGAGCAAATGTGAAGACGGAAAGGAGGGGGTAGCACATGAGAAAGGGTGAAAGGGGACATGAGAGTGGATGTAGTGATAGTGAGGATTCAGGAGCAGAAGTAGTACATGAAAGAGGGTAGTAGAGGGAAGGAGTGAGCAAGAGGCTAAGGGAGGGAGGGCTCAGGAACAGGTGCAGCACTGGGAGGAGGTAAGGTGGGATTTAAGAGAATGCTTGAACATATCTATAGAGGGGCATGTTAAGACAGCAAATGGAAGAGAGTTCCAAAGAAAGGGACCAGAAAAGGTGAAGGCAAGCTGACCCACCACAAGGCAAGGTTTAGGGATTATGAGCAGTGGTAGGCCAGCAGACCTTAAGGACCGTGTCACAGTTTTTCATTCAACAATGGGTTTGAGGCAGGGAGGAGTGGATGTTGAGGGTCAGACATAGAGTGGAATATTGCAATCTAGCTTCAAGGGAAGGAAAGCCAGGTGAGTCAAGGACTGAGTAGTGGTGCTCCCTAGAGTTTGCACCAAGGGCGAAGTGAGCTGTGCTATGGTAAATTTGTGTGAGACTGGCAAGAGGGGTGACCTGGGTGGAGTGGAGAACAGGAGCTCCATAGGAAATAAGATGAAGAAGGCAGGAGGAAGCACTGGCAAGGTGGGAGGAGGAAGTTAGGTAGGGCTAAAGGTAGTACAGCAGGCCAAGTTTCTGGAGAAGTGGTTTGACCAAAGCTGTAACATGGGTGTCAAAAAGTGAGGCTGGAATCTAAGGTGATACCCAGATATTTAAATGATTGCACTAATTCAAGAGGGTCACCACAGGAGGAGTTAATTACAAAGGAGGGGGGGTGGAGTGGAGAGATTAGCTTAGAGGTCCGGTGGTAGAAGAGCATGGATTTAGTCTTCTTGGTGTTGAATACAAGGAGATTGTTGAAAAACCAAGCCTCGAGATTCTGGAAATCCTGCTGCAACTGGATGTTCAGAAAAGAGGAGGACCTGTACAAGATAGCATCATCAGCGTACATTTGGACTAATGCACCATTGCAGTGCTTTGGCAGCTAATTAATAAATAATGAGAACAGGAGAGGGTCTAGGATATACCCCTGAGGGACCCCATCCATTATGGCACTAAAAGGGGAAGTATGGCCGGACCATTTCACACATTGAGTGTCGCCTGTAAGGTAGCTTGAGAACCAGTTTAAGGAGGCCATTGGGTGTAGACAGGCATACTCACTGTACACATTTGTGTACAGTTTTGTTGAGTGCCTGTCACAAATCATAAGCCACTCTGTTAATATCATCATTCTAATCTGTAGTATTTGGGTTAGTGTAGTCCACTGAGGGGGTGTCCCATACATGTATAACCTCTTTAGAGAGTAGAGGAATCATACTAACATACTAACATACTATTTGCCAGCAGATTAGGCCTTATGGTCTATCAAGTCTGCTCGAATCTAGATCCTTAGTTGGGTGCAGAGACCCTCCCATCCCTTGTGCTCCAGAAACCCCTATCATCCATCCCCACCCCCCCGGGACAGGCCATCATCTGATACATCCACTTTCTGTGTCTGTCCCACCCTCTCTTAAAGCCCTCCACTGTGGATCTCTGAACCAGCTCACCAGGCAGAGCATTCCAAGGGTCCACCACCCTCTCAGTGAAAAACCTCCTCCTTTTCCCCCTCACCTTCCACCTTCCAACTTCAAACCATGCCCTCTGGTGATGCCTCCCTGCTTTAGTCTAAAGATCCTCCATGTTTACCCTATTTATTCCCTTGAGTGCCTGAAGACCTCAATCATGTCCCCACTGTCTCTCCTCTCCTCCAATGAAAACAGGCAGAGCTCCTCAAGTCTGTCCTCGTAAGTCAAATCCCCTAGCCCTCGTATCATCTTTGTTGCCCTCCTGTACCCTCTCCAGGAGCTGTATGTCCCTCTTCATGTGGTCTCAGTACTGTACACAGTACTCAAGGTGTGGTCTAACCAGTCCATTGTGCCAGCCGGCAGAATCACTTCCTGCTCCTTGAGGTGATCCCCTGCGATGCATCCCAACATCCTGTTTGCCTTGCTAGCTGCTCTCCTGCACTGCTCAGAGTTATTCATACATGTATCCACCATGACCCCTAGGTCTTTTTCCCCTGTTGAGGCTTCCAGCACCTCCCCTCCCAGGGTGTACCTGTGTTTAGGGTTTCCCCGACCAAGATGCAACACCTTGCACTTGGTGACAACAAAATCTGACAACAATCTGACTTGTTTGGAAGGGGGTGCCATTTGGAAAGCATGCGTAAATTTTTTAATGGGGGGGGTGTAACTGTTGGAGACTGTGTACAAAATGGAAATTTCTGGCTACACTCCTGGCCAAGGGATAATAGTATTTGGAGTAGGAGGTTATGACTAACAAGGTCAAAAGCCTTGATCAGGTCAAAAAATATTGCACCAGTGACTAGGCCTTTGTCCATAAAACTGAGGATGTCAGATGTAACCTTAATGAGGGCAGTGTAAATGCCAAAGGATTTGTGGAAGCCATACTGGTACATGGAGAGAGAGTTATTAAGCTCCAGATGAGATTGAAGTTGGGAGTGGATCATTTTTTCCTGGATTTTATCAAGTGGCCAGAGAATGGATATGTGCCAGTAGTTCTCAAATGCATAGTTTGGGCTGCTCTTGTGGGTAGGGATTACAGTTGTGGCTTTCCACTTGCAAGGCAAAGTGCTTGAGCAGAAAGATTTGTTGAACAGGTCACATATGGGAGAGGCAACAGCAGGAGCACCTAATTTTAAAAAGCGGGGTTCCAGGGAGTCAAACCCAGGAGAAGAAGTATCCTTGCTGCACCTAAGGTGACACAGGGCCTCCTTACAGGTGGCTATTTTGAGGTGGAAGGAGATGCTATTAAGAGTGGCAGAGGGACAGAGAGGAGGAGGTTTATGGGAGGGGAGAGGAGGGGAGGTCTTACATTTTCATAGGTCAGTGAAGGCTTGGTTAAACTTGGTATCTATAGAGGTGAGGCTGGTGACCTCAGTGCCATTGAGGTGCACAGTGTTGGATAGGGAGGAGGATTTTCCTTTTAGTAGGGAGTTTATCTGTCCCCCAGAAATCTTTAGGGTTATACAGATTGTTAGTTTGAAGGGTTCAGAGGAAAGAGCATTTAGCAGAGTGCAGCTTGCTCTTGCATAGATTTTCAATTCAATTCAATTTTATTTTACCAGGATAACACCATTGAGACAACTCATTTACAAGGAGGTCCTGGAGTGACAATAAGGACATATTTGTACATTTCACAAGAATTACAATAATTACACAAAATAAGGTGATGCATGCATGCAATTAGATCATTAGGTGAGACAGTGTAGACCAGTCTAAATAATAACAGTAGAAATTACAAATATGAGTCATGTGGGAGTCACGTGATGCAGTGTACTGTGTAGGACGCCTCTCTGTTTACTCCGACCTTCCGCCAGTTAAATCTCTTTAAAACCCTGTTTTACAGCGTTATTTACCACAGACCGCTTGATTTTCACCTTCTTAAACGTCCGTGCCCCCGTTATAAGAAGTCGATGGACGAGGAGATGCGGAAAATCGCTTCTAAACATACGCCTCCTGCTACACCCTAGAAGGCCTCTAAAAAAGCCAGGGCCTCCTCCTTGCAATCTTCGCTGCCTGAACTACTGAGACCCCTGATGTGGATCTCCTTACCCTCTCAAAGTTTTTAGAGGAGTTTCAGCCTTTTAAGGCTGAAATGCAGAATATGGCAGGAGAAATAAAATGCATCTCAAGCATCCTGGAGGAGCTCTCCAAGAAAACAGCTGATAATGAAGCATGTATACACTCTGTCGAAAGGAAACAGGACAAAGCTGAACTGGAGTTAGTGGCCTTGAGGCAAAGGATAGTGAAGATGGAGAATAAAGTGGAAGATCTGGAGGGGCGTAGTTGCCGCAACAATGCGGTAATTATAGGTTTGCCCGAAGGTGAAGAGGGCTCAGACCCCATCAAGTTCATTAAAAGTTCGTGGAGAAGGGCAGGCCCTTCCCCTTTGGAGCAAGCTATATCATAATGTAAGAGCTCATCGTGCACTACGCCCCTCCCCAGGTCATTCATATTTTGCTTTTTAAATTTCCAGGAGCGACAGCATTTCTTATACAAAGTTAAGGAAGCACAAGATTTGCAATGGGAAGGTAAAAAGCTGAGGGTGGCACAAGATCTGCCTTTATCTGTGCATCAGAAATGAGCCACGTTTCACAAATTGGTCCTCAAGCTGATTGCCATGGGAATCAAGTTTCGAATGGGCTTTCCTGCAAGGCTTCAAGTTTGCCTGAACGGCTCCTAGGTGACCTACAAAGAAGTGGAGTTGGCAACTGCAGGGCTCAAAAGAAGTGCTTCCTGACCTATTTAAGTCTGCATGAGAATCGACCTGGTGCAGTGTGCTATGCTGAGTTTTCCATTGGTGGTGTTGTCTAGCTGCTACTAATCTACAATTCTCAATAAACTCTCTGGGGCTATGTCGGTGACAAATCGCACATCTGGTTACCTAACTCTACGCTGCAACTCTCATGAAGGGTCTCCTTTCTGATCTAAAAAATGGACATTTTGCTCCCGATCCGGTTCTCACTCCCAGGACTGCCTAATATTTTGTTGACTCTCTTGTTTTAGCTTTGGCTAAGCCCAGCCTCGTCTTTGGGTTTACAAGCTAAGTGTTAACGGGCTCCTGTGTTTTCCCTCTGGATCTAAATAATGGATGTCTGAGAGGGGTCATTGTGTTCTTCTGACAGAATTGGCAGCTCATTTCCTTAGGGAAGAGGTCCTGATTTTATGGCAATGGGGGGGGGGCAATGCTCAGCTCTCTCGGAGCTTATAACGAGACCCTGTCTGCAACCGCGGTCCCTTCCTAGTCCTTTTAGCAAGGTCTGGTGTCTTCTTGGCTTCCCCCTCCTTTCGCTCCCTAATGTCACTAGGCATTAAATATGGTTAGCCTGAACACCAGATGGGGATCCTGTAATTGCAGACAGGTGGAGATATCAGGGTTCCTGTAGCCTTAATCAGGCGTTTGTCTGCCCCTCTCTTATAACCCTGTTAGAGTGCTGTTCTTGGAGGGCTCCTTGTTTTTCAAATTTTCCCTATAAGAGCGAGACAGTCGCTGCTTCTGGTCCAAGCAATGCAGTCTGGACAGCGACCCTGCAGCTCACAGACTCTCTCTTATTTCAAAGAAGACAGTAATGGCCTGCTCACTCTCAGTTTCTTATGCCTGTTGTTCATGGGCTGCGGCGCAAGAGGGCATCTAAGATTATTATTTCCACATATGATGCAAGTGTTTTACACACTTCACGCTCCGTGGACTATGTCGATGCATAGTTCGTGGGGTTTCAGCAGGAAGGGTTACTTTCTCTAAGGGGCTTGTGCAGCTAATTCCCCTGTATTATTAAGGGGTGATGTTAAGCAGTAAGAACTGGGGATATGTTATTTTCTATGGAGTGTTCTGGATATAAAGGGGTATTCTTGTTCTTGTTTCCTGGTTCATGAGGGCGGGAGGTTGGAGAGAGAGGGACTTTTCAGACTGCCGTTCATCATGTACCATGCAAAGGGGTGGGTGGGGAGGGGGGTTAGGGTTTATGGGGTGTTTTGGGTGGGGGTTTCAGGGGGCGGTCGGGGGAAAGGACTCAGTACTGGCAGGGTTGGGGTGAGGGTAGAACAACCCAGCGCATACCATGTTTGGAGTAGTACTGATGTGAAATATAAACACAAGCTGTGCTTCGGAAGATTTCTAGCTGGCAACACGGGTGATGGCTAGAAGCATTCAATTTATTAGTTGGAACATTAAAGGGGTGAGGCATAAAACTAAGCAATATAAAATCCTGAAGCATTTAAACCACCTGAAGGCAGAAATTATGCTTTTGCAGGAGACGCACCTGCTCAAGAGGGAGGCTGACAAAAATGAGACGGCAACAGATTGGGCAGATGTTTGCGGTGGAGGGCACGACCCACAGTAGAGGGGTCATGATCCTTCTGCATAGGTCGGTTCCATTCAAACCTCTCCAAGTTATATCTGATCCTTTGGGCAGATTCCTGTTTGTAAAAGGCAGACTGCATACCCTGGACATTGTCTTGGGTGCTATCTATGGCCCTAATGTAGACTCCCCTAGTTTTTTAGTTCAGATAATAGAAGCCTTAACTCCATTTTTGGATACCCACATGGTCATAGGGGGTGACTTTAATCTTGTTTTTGATCAGGCTCTAGACAGATCAGGTCAATCCCGTCAAGGTCTCTCTCTGGCACAAAGAGCTTTTAGGGATCTGATGGACTCTGCAGGTCTTTGTGATATCTGGCGTGCATTACATCCCAATACAAGGGAGTACACTTTTGTTTCCCCGGTGCACGCAACTTCCTCGAGGATTGATTATATCCTCACTTCTCAAACTCTTTTACCAGGGGTTATAAGCTCTAGTATTGTCTCAGGGCCCCCATCAGATCACTCTGTGGTCACCTGCCTAATAGCCCTAGCTTCCTTGCCAAATAAAGGGAGCAGGTGGAAGTTGAATAACCAAATTTTGAAGGAGCCGAAGATGGTTCAATATATAATATCCCAAACAGAGCAGTTTAATGCTACCAATTCTAACTCCACAGGGAAGCCTGATATGGTATGGGGTGCTTGTAAAGCATATTTAAGGGGGATTATAATTGGCCTAACATCGAAAAGGAAAAGAGAGAGGGCATCTCGGATTTCTGATCTTCTCTCTCAGATTAGGGGGATGGAGACTTCTCTCTCTCTCTACATCTTCCTCAGAGACATTTAAACAAGATTTAATGAAATTGAGAGAATCCTACCTAGCTATGTTGACAGAGCAAGTCGAATTTGCAATTTTGAAAACAAAAGCTGTATATACCGATCAGGGTGAGAAGGCAGGCAGAATGTTAGCATTGCGCATTAAACAACTGGAATCTGCCAGATTCATTCCTGCAGTCCACTCCCCCAGAGACAACTCCCTTAGGGTCCTGCCCTCTGAGATAGCAGAGGAGTTTACAAATTATTTCAAGGATTTATATGGCCCTGTGGCTAACCCCCATCTAAGGACAGACTCTATGAATATCTGAGTGATTTACAACTGCCATCTCTTACACAATCCCAGCAGAAAGTTTTGGAGTCTCCTATCTCTGAGGGCGAGATTGAAAGGGTAATTAACTGTCTTCCACCTGATAAATCTCCAGGCCCTGATGGGTTTACCTCCAACTTTTACAAAGTTTTTTCTAAGCAATTGATTCCCATTCTGTTACCTCTTTTTCAGGCTATCCTCTCCGGTCAAGTATCCGATCCTTCCCTTTTCGAGGCGTTGATTGTTCTGCTGCCCAAGCCAGACAGACCATCTGACCAGGTCTCAAGTTATAGGCCAATCTCCCTTCTCAACCACAATATTAAAATTCTGGCAGGATTATTAGTTGACCGTCTGGAGGCAGTACTTCCCTTTCTAATGGGGCAGAACAGGTTGGTTTTATGAAAGGGAGATCATCGGTTGATCATCTGAGGACCCTGTCTCACGTCTTCCTGGCATCCAAGGATGCTTCTCATCCAATGGTCCTGATTTCGTTGGATGCTGAGAAGGTGTTTGACAGAGTCCACTGGGACTATTTGTTCGTTACGATGGAGGTCTTCGGTTTCCCCATGAAATTCTGGAATTGGGTTAGCTCATTATACAAGTTCATCTCTGCCAGAATCTCATGTAATGGGGTTGTCTCTAGTCCCTTTAAACTGCATGTGGTGACCAGACAAGGGTACCGCCTATCTCCCCTTCTCTTTAATATTTACTTAGAGCCTCTTATTAGGATGTTATCAGGTGCCCAGGGCATTTCGGGTATTTCTCTAGGTGAGCAGGTGCTTAAAGTTGCGGCCTAAGCAGATGATCTCCTGCTGCAAGTAACACACCCACTCACATTTATTCCCACTATTCTGAAGTTAATAGATGACTTCAGCAAGGACTCAAACTATAAACTTAATTAGGAAAGACTATAGTTTTTCCTCTTAATCATAGGGTATACAAACAGGACATTATCGTGTTTGGGCTTACTTGGAAGTCTGACTATATTAAATACCTGGGGCTCCTTTTAACTCGGAATGCAGCTCAGCTCAGACAACTAAATATTGACGCACTGGTACATAAAATAGACCTAGACCTTCACAGATGGACCCTACTTCCCCTTTCTCTTTGGGGCAGAATTAATTTAATCAAAATGAACGTATTCCCTCGTTTGTTCTACCCCCTCAACATGCTAAACATATGGCTCCCCCTGTCCTGGGTCAAAAAAGTGCACAGTATGATCTCTACTTTTATATGGGGTGATAAGAAGGCTAGGATGGCATTCCACAAATTAGCTGCCCCGAAAGCTAAAGGAGGATTAAAGCTTCCCGTATTGGGCTATACTATTGGGCCAGCCAGGCCAACAAGTATCTCAGATGGCTGACCGCAGATCAATTGTCCATGGCAGCCGCGTACACCCCGATGTGGTTAGCCGTCGAGTCCGCTTCCATAAAAAACACAGCCTTTCCCCTGCTGCGCTGTTATACACCAAGGTTAGTTCCCTACCTGAATCTCTACGCAGATCCCCTATAGCTGTTTCAATCAGGGTTCATACTCAATTGTGTGCATTTCTGACATATAAGAATCTCAAGGACTTATTTCAACCCTTGATAGGTAACCCTAATTTTTTACTAGACGGTAAGCCCCTCCCAGCTAGTTGACTCCCTCAGATAAGAGATTGCTGTCTAGATGAGCTTATAACACCCAACAGTCAATGGTGTTCTTCAGCTGACATTATGCACAAGTTTATGATACCTCGCTTAAGTATTTTCAAGATTTTCCAGCTTCATCATCTCCTGGTTAAGGTAATGGGTTCGACTCCCCGGTTACCCATATCAGCTTCCAAGCTACCTTAACGAAGTTGGCGGGTTCGTCCCATGCTGTATCCAAAATATACAGTGCTCTATTTACCTGGGTCTATCCTGATAACTACGCTCCCGTCACCTTTTGGGCCCCTCTCTTCTGGGGCAGAGACCTGGACTGGCCTCTCCTGTGGCAAAGTTGTCATAAGTTCCTCAAGCAGGACAGACTTAGATTAATGCAATTCAAAATTTTGCACAATATTTACTATTCTCCGCAGAGGCTTGCCAGACTGGGTTTGGTGTCCTCTCCTCTTTGCACAAGATGTCAGTCGCAAGAAGGAGACCTTCTTCATATTTTCTGAAGCTGTTCTAAAGTTGTCCCACTCTGGACTATGATTAAACAGCGTGCTGACCCTCTTTTAGGGCTCTCAGACTTGTTCACCCCCAAAACATGTCTTCTTGGGGATTTCTTCTCCATTTCGGTGGTGAACAGGAAGTATTACATAGCTTTAATGTCGTTGTCTGTCAAAAAAGTGGTGTTAAGACACTGGAAAGATACGGAAGTACCAACATATGTTGAATGGCTTCAGGAGTTACTTGTGAATCTCAGAACAGAAAGGACTATTGCCAGTCTTTACAACAAAATTAAGAAGTTTGATAGGATTTGGGGCCCATTACAAACTCTGTATGCATTACAGGTTTAAGCAACATTAGACCATATCCACAGGTACCGTGCTAAATGTATAAGGATGCACTGGATTGTTCAGGGTGGGTGTTGGGCAGGGTGGGAGGGGGGAAGGGGAGAGAGAATCATCCTGTACTTTGTATCTGATGCATGGGGTCCATGTTCTATACTGTTATGATTCGTTCTCTGTATTGGAAACTTTAATCAAAATTTGAATTGAAAAATTATGAGTCATGTGATGCAGGGAGCCGACTAACAACCTGACTCTACAGCTCCAGCCACCCGTCCCTTAATAATTCAATTTATATTGTTTTGCAAGGCAAATTGAATGGGCTTTTCCTCTTCCCTTCCTGTATGAACCGGAAAAGAAGGGATCTGAATAATTAAAGCTGCAAATGGAAGTGGAAATGCTGAGAGCTCAGCCCAAACATACTCTGCCTCCATCGTCGGCAAAGGCCCCCAAAAATCCAGGGCCTCTTCATCTGCTGGCTGGCCAGAAACCGAGTCAGTAATACCAGAACATGAACGGCTGACCCTGGTGTGGTTCTTGGCTGAATTTAAGCCATTTCAGGAGAAAATGCATTCCTTTACCAAGGAGTTGAAATCGGTAACCCAGGCCCTGGAAGATCTTTCCAAGAGAACAGGGGATAGTGAAGTTGGAATTACTTCAATGGAGGAAAGATTTGCAAAGCAGGAGCCAGAGATCATGGTGCTCAGACAAAAGCTAAACAAAATGGAGAACAAAATTTAGGATTTAGAGGGCTGAAGTAGACGGAACAATGCCGTAATTATCAGTCAGGAAGAGAAAGAAGAAGGAGCCGATGCGATTTTGTTCACACAGAAGCTCCTAGTAAAACTAGCAGAACCTACACCTTTCAGTGCTAACTACATTATCGAGCGAGCACACAGGGCATTACAACCTATGCCCCCTCCATGGCCATTCATATTCCGCTTTCTGAACTTTCGGGAAAGGCAGTATTCCTTTACCAAAATTAAAGAAATCCAGGAGATAAAATGGGAAGGCTTCAGCCTAAGAGTAGCGCAGGACCTACCAGTGTTAGTCCGGCAACAAAGATCCACATACCACCCACTGGTGGTCAAATTAATTGTTTCAGGAATTTGATTCCGAATGGGATACCCCTCCAGACTCCAGGTTCTTTTGTCCAGCATCTGGTCAGTTACAAGGATGCCAGTGCTGCCGCTGAAGGTCTAAAAGTGGCTTTACCAGATCTTTTCAAGGAAGACTGAAGCAGGACCGAGTTTCGGAATGGACATATTCACTTGAGCATGTGTGAGGGAACAGGATGGATCTTATTTTGGGGTAAAATCTTTTCTTTCACTTTAACCCCAGACTTTGCATTTGTGCCTGTTCCGAGGGGACTGGTTTGTTTCAAGACCAGTCCATGTGTGTTTTTCCTGACTCCTGGTCTAACCTTGGCAGAAAGATACATTAAGGGGAAGCAGTAAGGTATGAGTAACAGTATCCCACTTCAGGAACTGTGAGCTGCTCAACTGTTTTCTTGCAGTACTACTGCAGAGTCTAGCCATGAGGAAGGAAGAGCTCTGAAGCACTGAGAGGACTCGCACACTCGTGCTGCAATTCCCACAGGTTTTGGACTAGATAGCTTGTACGCTGTCACCAGGGGGAGCGCGTTCTTTTGGAAATGCTTGCAATGTTTTATTTTATTCCCTGTTAGCTGCAGGGCAGATTCAAGGGTTTAAAATTTTCCTGTTAGAAAGACTCTGAAGTTAAGAGTCCTGTTAAGATATTTTGTTTAATATTAGCCGAAGAGTTAAATGGTATATGCAGTTTTGTTAGAGGATGATTCAGTGTGAGGTGTCTAATCACACTCGGCTTAGGTGGATGGTGACATTCCATTCTGTCCTGTGGTTTTAGATTGGACCCCGCACTGATTGTGCTCAATTTGCCTTAGTTCTGCTAATCGGGGGTGTAGAGTGTCACAGTGATATTAACTGTGTAAAGAAATTTCCAGTCAGTCCAGGTGGCTTTAATACTTAATTATTCCAGTTCATGGTTTATAATAAAAATAAATAAGCATCAGGGGACTGGGTGTGTGTACTCGTTTAGAGAAGTTCTGGAACCATTAGGAGGAAATTTAAAAGGATCTGGGGTTAATATTTAGACGGGAAGAAAGTTTGGAAAGTTTACTGGTTTCCACATTGCAATGTTGCCTTCTAGGCATATGTTTAAAAGGTTGCGGGATAGCAAGGAGCGGGAGCAGGGTGGTGGGATATCTTGCAGTCATAGACCAAAGTGTGCTTTTGGGGGTGAGCAAAACCAGCTCATTTACAAATACTAGTTTACTGTTGTTTAAGTTCAGCAAACATGTTCAGGGTTTAAAGGAAAGTGAGAGGGGTAGTAATGGGAGGAGGAGGGAGGGAGGGAGAGGCCAACCTTGCTTGTATTGTGCTAGTGGATAGTAGACATCATCTGAAGGAATCTCATCTGAATGTAGGTTTGGGGGGGTCAGTGTTTTAAACCAGAGCGGGGACCTGAACTCTGCAGATATTATATATGGAGTAGTTATGAGTGGATTTCATGGAATGTCAAAGGTTCCAGGAATAAGATGAAGAAGTATAAAATTCTCAAACACATACAACTGCAAAAAGGGAATGTCATATGTTTACAAGAAATGCATATGCTTGAGTCGGAAGCCTATCTGTTCAGATGCCAATTTGTGGGGCAGGTTTACGTGGTGGGTGATAATACGGCTAGCAGAGGAGTGGCCATCTTAATTTCAAGATTTACTCCTTTTGTTTGTGAACAGTGTATTAAAGATCTGAATGGGTGTTATATTCATATCCAGAGCCTTTTGGACCAGACGAGGATGTTAATAGGGAGTATGTATGTATGGCCCTAATGTGGACTCTTTGTTTTTTTATGGACCTGCTGAATGTTCTAACCCCCTTTATACAACTCCCTGTCGTATTGGGTGGAGATTGGAATTTGCCCTTTTCCCCTGAGCAGAACAAAGATGGGAAGAAATTAGTAGGGCTGACCATGGCTCAACGAGCAATCCGGGAAATTTCAGACCATTCAGGGTTATGTGATCCCTGGAGGGGTCTTGCATCCGATGCTCAGAGAGTTCACTTTTATGTCAGAAGTGCACAAATCTAGATCGAGAATTGATTATTTCTTGATTAGTCAATCTATGCTTCTGGGTCTTTTGGCTTGTACAATAGAGCCTGGGGTTATATCAGACCATTCCATGGTCAGATGTTCCCTAGATCTTAACCGCAACTTACCCAGACAAACCACATCGATACTGAATAACCACTTACTTAAGTCTAACCAAATTAAAGATAGTATCATACAGAGAATAGAACAATATCAGAGGGACAATTTTAACTCAGCTGGGGAAAGGGGACATAGAATGGGGAGCCTTAATATGTGTTTTAAGGGGGGAAATTAATTAAAATAGCAGCAGATAGAAAGAGGAGTAGGGAAAGTAAAGCACAACAACTTCTGGGTCAAATTAGGGAAATAGAAAGAACTCTCTCTCCTGCTACCCCGGAAGCGACCAGTGAGAAGTTAATTGGATTGAATCAGTACAGTGCTCTCCTGAGAGAAAAAGCAGAGTATGCTATCTTTAAAACTAAAGCAACTTATTTAGGTCAAGGGGAGAAATCAAGTCATCTATTAGCTCTGAGGTTAAGAGCAGAGGAATCCTCTAAAATTATACAGAGTATTAAGTCTCAGAGAGATGGAACAGTCAGATTACTTCCCCAGGACATAGTACTAGAATTTGAACATTACTATAAGGAGTTATGTAGCCCTATGAATCACCAGCCCAGGAGAGAAACGGTGGAAGGATCCCTATCTTCTGTCCAGCTACCAACTGTACCGGAGGAGCTAAAGAATGGGTTGTCATCCCCATTTCTGAGAAAGAAATTTTGATAGGAATTAAGTCTCTATCTCTGGATAAAGCTCCAGGCCCAGAGGGGTTTTCCCCTAATGTTTATAAGTGTTTCACTGAACAATTAGTCCTGGGCTTGAAGAAGTTGTTTTCAAGTATATTTGAATCTGATACAATTGACAAACACTTGTCTGAAGCCCTCATAACAGTCATTCCCAAACCTGGGAAGGACCCAGATAAGGTCAGCAGTTACCGTCCCATATCATTAATTAATTATGATGTCAAGATTCTTGCTAAACTTTAGTGATTAGGTTAGTGAAGGTTATGCCTTTCATAATCCATCAGGATCAGGTGGGGTTTATGGCAGGCAGAATGGCCTCTGATCATCTGTACAAGTTGTCTCATGTCTTCTCTGCATCCAGGGACTCAGACATCCCAAGTGGACTGATGTCCCTGGATGTGGAGAAGGCGGTCGATAGAATTGATTGGCAATTCCTCTTTCTGGCTATGGAAATATTTGAGTTCCCCCTTACCTTTATTAAATTGTTTTTTTCCTTATATAAACATCCCAGTGCAAGGTTATATTGTAACAGGATTTTCTTCTCCACCTTCTCGTTGTTCTCAGGTACTAGACAGGGTTGTCCCTTGTCACCCTCCTCTTTAATATTTACTTTGAACCTCTTCTCAGCAGTCTCAGACTCGATCCAAAGATACTGGGGGTCGTAATAGGTACCCAGGAATTTAAAGTTTCTGCGTATGTGGATGATATCCTTCTCCATCTGATTCATCCTTGTGAAACCTTCCCAGTAGCTTTGAGGATAATAGAAGGATACAGTAAAATGTCTAACTATAGAATAAATGTAGAAAAAACACTGTACTCCCACTTAATTCAAAGCTACAGAAGAATGTAGTGATTGAACTGGGATTACAGTGGAGCCCAAATACTTTAAAATATTTGGGGATTATGTTGGCAAGGAATGAATCCATTATGGTGAAGCTGAACCTAGACTCAGTTCTCCATACCGTTAAACAGGATCTGTTCAGATGGTGCAAACTTCCACTTTCTCTCTGGGGCTGGATAAATCTAATCAAAATGAATGTCCTGCCAAGGATATTCTATCCCATTAATATGCTTAATGTCTGGTTACCACTGAAATGGTTTAAAAAGTCCCATTCGGTAATCTCAGACTTCATCTGGCAGGGGAAAAACCCCCATAGAGCTTACTACAAGTTGGCTGCTCCCAAAACTAAAGGTGGTCTGAGATTGCCACATCTAGGGCTATACTGTTGGGCCAGTAGTGCTGGTAAATATTTGAAGTGGTTACTGACCCCAGCTGAAGAGATCACCCTGCCTTATGTTCCCTCATGGGTGAAGCTGGAAATTGAGTTGATTAGGTAGGTGGGCCTTGACTCAACTGCCCTTTTATATTCTACACAGAAAGGCCTCCCTATAAAGCTGGTATCCATGCCAATTATTGCCTCTCTAAAGATCCATGCACAGTTATGTTCCTTTTTACGGTACATAGCACGGAAGGACACCAATCAACCTCTGTGTAAAAATCCTAATTTGAAAATAGGATGTAAAATGATGATGGAATTTTGGATACCTCAGTTGAAAGACTTGAGGGTCAAGGACCTTCTACAGGAGGGGGGATGTGGCCCGGTGGAATCCATCCTTAGCAGGTATAAGGTAGGACCTAACCAAATCTTCAAGGTCTACCAAGTAAGACACATGATAGTACAAATGTAGGATGGTTTCAGGGAAGGCAGGCTACCAGAGAAATATTTTGAGGCACTCTCTCAGGGAGTAAGGGAACCACATGTGGTGTTGAGGCTATACACTTTCCTATTTGACCAAGCATATACGGAACTTGATGGAACACCTAAATATTGGGCAGGTCAATTCCCAGAACAAATCAGGAACTTGGAGGTCATCTGATAACACACCTATCGACACATCACCCAGGATAGATTACGGGTGATGCAGGTCCAAATTTTGAATAATATGTTCTGGACCCCAACCAGACTACGTAAAGTAGGAAGAAAACCTAACCCTTTGTGTAACAGATGCCATCAGGAGGAGGTACCCTCTGTCATATATTTTGGGACTGCCCTCCAGTAAATGAACTCTGGGATACAATTAAAACCAAAGTGGATCCACTGTTTGACATAGAAAATCACTTTACCCCAGAAATTTGTTTAATAGGAGATTATGCTAATGTGAAAATGAAGGCTAGAAGGTATTACATGGCCATTATTTCTTCCTCCCTAAAGAAACTAGTGTTGAGACACTGGCTGGATGATCTCCCTCTAATTTACACTAAATGGTTATGAGAGTTATTATCTAATTTAAATGTGGAAAAATTAGGGGCGAGCATGAGAAACTGTCTTACCAGATATACCAGAATCTGGGAGAAAATACACACCCTATACTTGCTTCAAACTGGAGTACCATCCTCCTGATGGGTCTGAACAGAAGATGAGAAGTTCTGGGAACTGAGCTGTCCAAGGGCACCAATGGAGGTGACCCAGCGTGTGATGTCTATCACAAGGGGAATAGCAAGGCTGGGAGAGAGAGGGAGGGAGGGAGGAAGGGAAGGGGAGAGTTGTGGTAGGAGGTCTGGGAGGAGGCAGGAGTGAGAATTGTCTGTTACTAATCCTCTTTAATTGTTACTGGTTATCTTTGTAAGTAACACCTCTTCCTCTGTATTTCTAAAACCAATAAACTTGAATTTTAAAAAAAACTTACAAATATGAAAACAGTAATTGTAAGCAATCAAACTAAAACTCAGCAGAGGAAGAAAAATATCAAGCCAAGAGGGTATCCACTAAGTTATAGGAATGACAACTAGGGCATTGCTAAATACAAAGAAGTGCTATAGGGAGAGAGGAGGGAAGCTCATTGGCAGAAATGAGGGGAGATAATTAAGTGCTTACGGATATTGAGGAGTGGGAAGAGATAAAATCACAGTAGGAGGATAAGGGCAGAAGGACAAGAAGAATAGGAAGGATTATAGGTAAAGGAGGAGATAAGCGTATAGTAGTAACAGACAGGGTCTAAGTTCCTTGAAGCAGCAAGGAGTTATGGGTATAGAGGAAGATAAGTGTGCAGCCATTTATACCAGGTCTCAGTTCCTTAGAGCAGTGACATTATGTATAACATTTACATTCGTCCTTCAAAGCAAATTTAAGAAAGGACTTAAAGGTACATAAGCCAACTGTATGTTTAAGTTTGAGTATCCTTTGGAGAGTGTTCCAGAGGGTGGGTAAGGAATGGCTTATCGATGAGGAGCCAAACCGGGTTCTTATCCTAGGAATGGTGAGAGATTTCTAAGTGTATACACACAAGAGGCCCATTTGAAAAGCATGCAAATGTAAGGAGGGAGCTTCATTGTGATGGCACTATATACCCAGAGGGATGCATTTTGCCACCTCCTAATATTAAGAGAGGGCCACCCCACCTGTGAATAGAAAGAACAATGATGAGTGTTAGAAGGGGCATTTGTGATGAGTCTTATGGCTCTGTGGTAAAGTGTATCTAAGGTGCATAAGGCTGATTTAGTACTATGGCTGTAAAGGAAGTCCGCATAGTCGATTAAAGAGAGGAAGGTCATCTGAACCAATCTGAGCTTAAAGTCATAGGCGAGCAGATGCTTTATACAATAGAAAATCCCAAGCCTTCGGTGTAACCTTTTGGCTGTTTCCTCGATATGCGTGACAAAGGAGAGTTTATTGTCCAGCCAGAATCCCAGGTATTTAAATTTGTCAATAGATTCAAGAGTCTCGCCCAGTATGGTCTTGACGTAATATTTAGCATTCAATGAGTTAGATATTGATTCTTTATTCTGAGGAGATAGGAGCATAACTTTCATATTTTTTTGCATTAAGAAGTAGCTTCAGATGGAGCAAGTTTTGTTGGAGAGTGTCAAACTCACACTGAAGAGCTAGACAGGCAAGGTGGAGGGATGGCCTAAGCACGGTGTCATCTGCAAAGAGGTGAACACTTGCCAAACTAATTTTGTAGTCAATGTCATTAATATACACAGAAAATAATAAAGGTCCCAGGACAGACCCTTGTGGGACTCCTCTTGGCATAGTTTTTAGGGGAGAGAGGGCACCATTGACTTTTACCTGTTGTTGCCTACCCATGAGGTAGCATGAAAACCTTTGTAGAGAGGTGCCATTTAACATGAGATTTTTGAGTAAGGCTAACAGAAGCTGATGGTCAACCATATCAAAGGCCTTATTCAAGTCTAAGAAAAGTGCACAGACATGGTCTTCTGCATCAAGTGAGGTTTGCCAGTCATTGGTGACTTTAGCTAAGGCTGATACTGTACTGCATTTAGGCCTGAACCCCGATTGAAGAGGGTTTAGTAATTTTTGGGATTCAAGGTGGGCTCTGATTTGGGAATTGACTAGCTTTTTGAGTAGCTTGAATATGATCGACAGTATCGAGATTGGTCGATAATTATTAAGGTCACTTCGGTCACCAGATTTAAATAGTGGGATGACCTGTGCTTTTTTCCAGACAGAAGGTAAAGCACCTTGGGAGAGAGACAGGTTAAACAAATGGGTGATAGGCGGGGCCAAGTTATAGTAGCCTAGTTTTAGAAAAAAAGGTTCTATCATATCAGCTCCAGCATTTTTTTGGTGTCCAGGGTGATTAAGAGATCCTCAACTTGTCTGAAGGAGACAGAATTAAAACTGAATTGAATGAGATGAGTGTGAGCTTCTGAAGGAAGGCTTGAAGCAGTATCAGCAAAGGGCTGAGGGAGTACCTTGCTGGCAGGTGAAGAGTCAAAAGCAAGGCTGGCAGTAGTGAAGTGATTATTTAGCAGGTCTAATATGTCATCACTACTAGTAAAGGTATTAGTCCCAGTAACTATCTTGGCAGGGAGGGATGAGGGTGATCTGTGCCCCTCCAGATCCTTTAAAACTTGCCAAAATTTGGCAGCATTGTTTTTAGAGGCATCCAGTGCTGATTGGTAGTATTTAGTCTTTTCATTCTGGATGAGTCTAGTACACTGGTTCCTCACAGTTGTAAAGATAGCCCAATCTGAATCAGACTTAGTCTTACGGACTCTTTTCTATAGCCAGTCTCTGTGGTATAAGGCAGCTTTTAACATATACGTGAACCAGGGGCAGGTTATTTTCCTAATTCTAAGTTTTACCAGTGGAGCACGCTTATTAATTATGTTCAATACGGAGTTCTGGAACCTTCCACAGGCCTCAGAAATAGAGGTGGCCAGGCAGAAGTTTTACCACCTGATTGCGCTTAAGTCAATTAAAAAAGCACAAGTATTAAAGTTACAGAAGCTCCTTTTGAAAATGAAATTTGTCAGGTGGGTGGCTTTGGGAAGGTGCCTCACACAGGCTATAGCACTGTGGTCACTAATGGCATTATAGAAGACCCCAGTGTATTCAGTTTTGTGGGGCTTATTAGTGAAGATCACATCAAGAAGGGTACTGTGCTCAGGTATTTTAATGACGGGATGGGTGACATTGCATATTACTTGGTTAAAACCATACTCATCACAGAATTGTTTTAGAGGCTTAGAGAAGTGTGCATTCCAGTCTAGGTTAAAGTTCCCCAAGAGTATGCATTCTGAACAGATAGCTCCTAAAATTCTATGGAGATGGGGAAGAATCCCAAGGCCCCCTAAGGGAGGTCTATAGCAGATTGAGATGAAGATAGATTAATTTGATGGTAGGGAGATCCTCACTGTGAGCGCCTTCAGTTTCCTTGTGTGATGAAGCAGAATGTAGGAATGAGACTATATACTTGTCCAAAATGGAAATTGGAACCCCCTCTCCCCTAGAAGGCCTATCCATTCTAAATACATTATAGGAGGGAATGTTAATAGCTTTGTTAGTGGTAGATGCTTTTAACCAAGATTCTCAGGTCACTAATATGTCTGCAGCGGTGTGAAGAACCCAAGCCTGTATTACATCGAAATTTTAGGGCTAAGGGTGGAGCCTACAGGCATACTGGGATTGCTTAGTAACTTTAAAAATGGCTGATCGTGGAACCTTCCATTGGACTTTTGTAAGTATCCTTCTGAAAGTCCAATGGAGCTTAAATCTCTCCACCACAATCAGCCGCTACGGAATAAGAGCTGCACTATTTTGGCTGTTACTTCTGCATTCCATGGCGTGAACTGTGCATGTGCGTGACTCATGTGCATGCACAGTTCTGCTGGTGCCATCATGTTGTGAATGGCAAAATGCCATTCACTGCAACTGCGAATGCGCGAGTGCCACACATGCACAGTTGCATTGCAGACACCAGCTCCACGGCATTCTGTATCCCCCCAACAACTCAAGTGGCACACTGGGAGCCCACCCCAGTGTGCCCAAAGATGTGCACCACCCAGACTCATGCAGCACACTGGGAGCCCACACCAGTGTGCCTACCATTTTTTTCTTCCCCCCACCTCTGCCGACATCAAGGTGGCCAGTCCCCATGTCTGCATCCTGTACATCCCCCCCATCATAGGGCATTCTGGGTGCCCACCCCAGTGTGCCCAAATGTTTTATTTTTCTGTTTCCTGTAAAAAAGAGAACAGTCTCTTGTCGTCTCTCCACTCATGTTTTTTTTCCCCTGTAAAATAGAAAACTGTCCTCATCGTCACTCCAGTCCCTCCCACCCTCCCACTAAGCACCCACCTCCCCACACACACACACCCTTTCCCCATACTTACCCCAGGAGGTCAGCACCTTCTTCTTCTCTGGACTGGGACATGTCTGCACTCTTCAAAGTCGACCCGCGAACTGAAGAATCTAAGGTAAGCATGCTATAATGCCATTCAATGGGGTTTTCAACTTATGCTGATAAATCAGCCATTTTTGGGAATTTTTAACCCACATTTTTAACATGGGGTTCTTGGGACCCCCACCTCATGAAACTGTCACTGTCAGTTTGTTATTCGGTCGTGAAAGGTGATTTCATGGTCACTGCATGGAAACACCTTTCGGGACCGGTTCATGAAATGACAGTACCACTGTTCATGAGGTGGGGTCCCAAAAATCCCATGTTGCAAATTTGGTGAAAAAGTTCCAAAAATGACCGTGTTATGAGCGTGCATTGCACAGTTTCTATGCATGCTCCTAACTTCTCCAATGTTTAATATTTTCACTCCACATTTGCAACATTGCCATTTTTGCACACCTCCTTCAAAACAGTACAGCTGTCATTTTCCACAACTTGCCCAAAACCTGTTTTCACACCTGTGGCACAGAATAGTATATTCACTGTGTGAAATCACCCTTCCAGACAAGTGAACAAAATGACACTGGCACTCTTCATGAGGAGGGGTCCCAAAAAGGCAATGCTGAAAATTTGGTGCAACACCTTCAAAAAATGGTCAAGTTACACCTGGGCATTGAATGATTTCTATGTACATGTGTAACTTTGGTCACTTGGTAGCTCTTCACGGCCCTATCAGCTCTTGCTAGAGTTTGTTTTAGAAGGCTACAGGCATTGATGTGGAGGAATTTGATGCCTTTTAATTGTACTAGGGCTGATGGGGCAAGAATGGACATAGGCGGTCCAGGATTTAGTTCATAAAAGTAGTAACAGGAATAGTTTCTTAAGCCCGTCAATTAGGAATTTAAAGAATAGGGTGCAACCCCATTTGGAGAAGAGGGAGTATAAGGGGAGGAGGGGCTGGAGACAGGGTAATGATGAAACAGAGATAAGGCATATAGTGCCACATGAGCAGGGATACTTAATGTGACAAGGATAAAGGGTGAGGTCAGAGTAGTTTTAAATGACTCGGTAAGTCCCAGATACTCTGTACTAGGGGAACTGAGGATGCTAGGTGTAATAAATAAGTCTAACAAAGGAGGAGAACAGCAGGACTGCAGTGGGAGGTACAGTAGCTGCACAGGTTGTCATTTGGAGGGGGGGAGACTCCACATAGCATGATCACTAGTAAGATTAAATGAGTTTAACAGAGTACAGGAAAGGAGATGCAGCTGATAGAAGGAGGAAGGAAACATGATTTGGTAAGGTTTATTGAAGTAAACAGTGACAGTCCTGTATAGTCTAATTGGTGTGCCAAAATTGACAGGATTTATTAAAAAGTGAGGTAAGAGCTCAAATAGTGTCAGTCCTCTATAAGCTATTTGAGTACCAAGTTAGTAGCAAGGTGGCACTTAATCAGGATATCTATCTATATATATATATATATATATATATATATATATAGAGAGAGAGAGAGAGAGAGAGAGAGAGGAGGAGCTCAAGTAGTGGCAGCCCTCTGTAAACAAATTGGATTACAATTTAAATACCAAAATAGACACACATAGAGACAGAACCAGCATTAATGTGTTGTCAGTATAGGCTAAAAATGGAAAGAAATTATGAATAGAAGGAAAGCGATTAGAGTATAGTAAGTGGTAAAACAGGCAGTGCAACTATAAAGTGTAATGGCTTTTTAAGAACTGTGGGGAAAAGGAGAGGAAAGAAAGAAAAAGAAAAAATTGTAGTTCTGATTTGTTAGAGGGACCAGAGGGCCGAGCTTCCAGGGGCTGGAGGCGCATTTAAAGAGTGGCAGGGCTGGGGGAGGTGGGAGGCTGAAAACTTGCTCAAAAATCAGTCTGTGGAAACTGCAAGTGCAGTCCAATTGGAGCGCTGCTTGGTAGACGTTCCAAGTTCAAAGGAACTGCTGAACGGCTGGTGGCAATTTTGTACCTAGGTTTTGGCAGCAGGCATCTATAGGCCTGCCAGGCAGAAGACAGACCAAAGCTCTTAAATAACTTCCAGGCAGTATTTCACATTGCCATGAGGTTTCTGAGTCCCTTAGAGAGCCATGGGGCATGAGCGTCCATTGATCTCCACTTGACCAAAGGAGCATGGAGGTTGACTATGGAGTTGAAGGTGTTAGTGAAGTATTCCAAAGCCATGTCAACATCAGTTAGGTGGTTGACCAGAGACCAGTCAGCCTGGGATAGGGAGGCTAAGAAAGTATGAGGACAAAATGTTTTCATGTCCCAGGAGGACATGATTTTAAGGGAAGGGTTAGGATAATTGTTCTTCCAAATGCAGAAGATGGGGGAGTGATCACTCAAAGTGTCAGGAAGTACACCAGATGCTTTAATGTGGAGAGGATTGTTAGTGAGGACCCAGTCCAGGAGGGTGTGGTGACCAGATTTGTTATTGTACCTGGTAGGTTCACGGATGAGCTGCAACTGATTAGCATCAGCCAGGGCATTGTGAACCAACCCCAACCCGGGACTTAGCCAATTGTTATTAAAGTCACCACATAGTACTAAGTATGTGAGTGGAAGACTGGACCAAGATGTAATGAGGGATGAGGCGGGAGCACTAAGAGGGAGTTAGATACAACCAATAACTAGTTTCTTCAATTGCCCAAGTACTTTGGTAATATAGATGGATTCTACCAAAGAGGCATTGTGGGTGAGGGGGGGCTGGCCAGTTCAGACAGTGTCAAGGTGGTCAAGTGTACATGAACATGCCACCGCCACATTTAGAAGGCCGATCATTCCTAAATATGGTATAGGAATAGTAATCTCATGGAAGAGATTACTTATGTAGTTAAATATAGTGGCTGAGCTAGAGAGGGGGGTGGGGGTCTTATGTTTTACCAGGTTAAGTAATTTCCATGGGAAGGATACCTATTTTGTGTGACTTGAGAAAGTCATTTTATTTTATACAAAACGTACTTGCAAATATCTCACTTGAAAATTCTAGTAAAAATTGTTTTTTTACTTATAATTAGAGAAGATAATAAATGGTAGTTTTGTATAGAAACCTATAGAAAACACATTATCTATTTGATGACTTTCATAAGATTTAAATAGCCATGGCAGAGGGATGGCCTGTTGGATTGGCAGTGGATTATAGAGCCTTTCAACAATATTTTCAAAGTAACACACATCATTTTACTTGAAACGTCATTGGAGTTTCGAATGATGCTAGACCACCTATTAAGTGGTCTAATAGAGTCTGATGTTTGAGTGCGGCTGCATTCAAATGGGAAGAGCTTTCATAAAAAATGCAAGCTGCTTCCAATTGCAAACAAAATCCTCAAAACGTGGGACTGTTTAAAAATAGAGTCCCTGAGATTTCGGGTGGATGCAGACACAGGTGGAACTTGCATACGCATCTGCATCTGACCCTTCTGAAAATCCTGCCAATTCACTTTAATGTTGCTGGTTCAAACTGGAGCCAGATTGATAGTGGTTGAGAGCCATTATCATTGGATGGTTCTTCTGCGAGCAATTTGAAATGTGTTTTAGCGGGCTTAGCCCCCGTTCATAACAGAGAGGTATCCACTTCATACCACCGCTATACCAATTGCCAGTAACTGATATTCTGTTTATCAGATTCACATGAAAGGTCAAGGACTGAATAGACAGTCCTTGGTCCTTTACTAATAGAGGTGGTCGCTTTGAGACATGGGGCCCGATTTTAAAACAAGGTGCGGATGCTGCAAGTCATTGGTGCACTGAACATATGGAACAGGGGGCACGTAGCATTAAGGGGAGGGTAGCATTTCTATGGTGCCAATCATAATTGTCTGTTAGGTGCACCAAATGCCACAAGGTAGACCAGCTCCCCCCGGTCTAACTTTGCATCATTTGGGGACACTTTTATGGGGCTTGCACCAAACATTTGTCTCAAGCTGCCATACAGTGTGGAAAATGTCACAACTGTGCCAAAAGTACTAAAACTGGGCTCAACTTGCAGCAATGTGTTTGGCGCAGTTGTATCAAATATCATAGCTGACACAGGGCTGGATGCAAGCCCTGTGTCAACCTTTGAAAATCGGGCCCAGCATTGAAGTTGAGGCATACTGTCTGATAGTGGTGAGGATTCTGCCACCTGTTCTGTACTTGCCATTTAGAGAAAAAGAGGACTTATGTTTCCAGTGCTGTCAATCAGGCAACTTTCACAATCCCTAAAATATACCACAAGAATAGGAAAAAAGCTTGCAAATATCCAACCTGTGTTTATTGCAAAGGTTTAGTTGCTATGGTATTTGTCAGTAGCCAGTCTTCTGAACTATCCCAGTATAATTCAAAATGATATACACCAAGCTACCTACATACCTCCATGGCTAACGCATCAGTGGTGTTCCTAAGGTCACACAAAAATTTAGTGGAAATATATCTCAAATGTAACTCTTCCCCACATTCAAATTGGTGATAATGACTTATCTGCATATATAATGACTTATCTGCATTATTTTTAACAGTATATGTTACGTAAACATTTCTGTGTTTGAACTTACTTCTTATGACACCTAACTGCCATAATAATATTGTGATATCAAAAGGTATTAACATTCTAGACCAGTTTTGTTTTTTTATGTTTTAAATTATTTTACAGCATGTAGAAACACTTTTAAAAATACAGCATTCAGACAATTCAGCTAACAGATCATAAATTGTATGTATGTTCCCTTTACTTAATTACTCAGGATATTTGTTAAGAAAACGTTATCTTTGTCCCCCAGATTTAATCTCACTCTAATACTCCACCCCACTCCATCATAATTCTTTGTTTATGACATCACAGTCTGTTGCTGTGGAAACTATTATGATCTCACAGAGGATTATGACTTCAGGGAAGAAACAGCAGGAAGAGATGAAGTCTAATATACAAAGATTCTGTTTTTATGTAAAAATGTCCTCAGAAATCATGAGGGAACACAAATGCTGAACCTTGATGAAGAAATAGAACATAACACACTATGTATTCATGTGTTACGAAACAACAGATTCTTTGTGGGAACATCTATGTAATAATCATTATATATGGTCTTTTTACACAGGATATAATCAAATGATCAAACATTGTACTGCATGATCAATTAGTAGTGGAGGTGAGTTAATTATTAAGCATTCTGCTAGTGATTTGAAAACACTAAACTAGAGAAAAGGTGTATTTGACAATCTTTATTCGAAAACATACCTCCACAATTCATGATCTTTCTGACAGTGGTGGTTGAAAGAATTTCTCTGCTGCGGAGGAAGTCTGCGAGCTGTCCTCCAATCGGTACAATTATTGTCATTACTAGATGTGGCACAGCTGATAAAATACCCACCTAAAAGCAGTAATAAAATGTTTCATTCACTCTAGTTATTTTATAAACTTTTAACTTAGAGGAGGTGAAGGGTAAATAATATTTATCTGTTAATTCTTTTTTTAATTCTTTTTTTTTTAGTAGTACTTTTTATGTTTTTTTTCAGGTTTTCTCCCAACCCACTCCCACTTGTCCTTGACAAGACGTACACGTGTGGAGGCATGTGCACGCATATCTTGAGCGACACCCAACCCTACCTGTCGCACGGTACCACCTGCACTCGTCACCGAGCCTCCATTCAGTGATGGCGGGACCACAAGCAGGTGACCTCCCACCTGGGAGAGGAGTGCGAATGCTCAATCCTGCTCCCACCCATGTGCCGGCACCCTGGTGATCTGAGGTCACCGGTGCAGTGTGTGAGGTAAAGCATCCAGAGCTTCAGCCCTCAGCACCACTGGGCCAGCTAATAATATTTACTTGGTAATTTATGAACCATAGAAAACTGTAAGAGAATTTTAGCCCGCTCTAAATGGATATGAAAATGGCTGCATATAAGTAGTATGAATTCATAAACATAAAAACATGTTGAAGAATAAACAAATGAACTAAAAGCATGGGGGCCCAATTTTCAGTTTTCAGATTGGGGTCTACATATCTAGAACTTTATCACAGTGACAAAACTTCATACTGCCAGTGGAAGAAGTCACAACCACTAAATAGGCCATTTGCACACAAGCCTCTGCCGTTGCTTGTTAGTTACTGTGCAAATCTCAAGTCAGTCACCCCAGCAAAACACAAACTATTATCATGCCAAGAAGATAGTCACAACATTGTTTAAGTAAAACTTCATTTAAACTCATTTTGTAAGCATGAGAGGTTTTGGGACTTCCTGTTCTCAATAGGTACAGAGGTAGTTTCAACCATTTTAAAAATGTAATTGTTTTAATAAATACAGATCTTATCTGTGTGTAACTCATGGCCACTTCTTGAGATCACAAGGAAACAGTTCTGGGGTGTAACAGCATTGTAAATCAGTCATGCTGTCCAGCTCCATGGTACTGGAAAGCAAAGGGCACAGAAGTACAGTCAGTTGTGACTGTGCAGATCAGATACAAATCCAATTCATCTTTATTTATATAGCAGCCATCCAGAAAAAAACTCTGAGTACAGCACAGAGTAAAAGCATCATACACAATATTCAAATAGGATATGCATCTAATAGTACAGTACAGATCTAGCCGATGAAGTCCTTTGGTGGGAATTAGGCTACAGATTCCAACATATAGGGCTGAAAGTAGGTATTTTGGGTAAGGGTGAAGGACAAAAATAGAAGTGAAAAAAAGAGAAACCATATGCCCCACAAAAAACATCAATTCCACAAAAATAATTCAAAAACAAGCCTACAACTACAGGTCTAGATTTTTAAGTGTTTTGAACATCCAGCCTTAGAGCAGAGTTGTGCAAACCTTTCAAAGTTCAACTTTTCAAATTCTGACAATCAAGCCTTGAAATAATTTACAAGTTTGGTTTTGGGTTATGTACCATTTTAAAACTGTATTTCTTTTTACTATTTGTTACAAACATTCCACCCCAAAATACCAGGGTTCCAGGCGCAGTGGGTAATATGTGTGTCAGATGTGGGGATCCAGACAATAGATAACTAGGGGGAAGAGATATGATAGGATGTATAGTACACCAGGACATGCTTTTAATTATTTCAGGGAATTCATTTGACCATGCATCCAGAAATCATGTCCATGGTATTTATCAACGTACTGCTGACTGAATGAGGTAAGAATAATGTGCATTACATAGCTTTCACAAAAGCTTGCAAAAATAATTTAAAAATGTTAAATTAGCCACTTGTTCTATTTCTTTGGATGGGATATGTTATTATTTTGAAGCAAGCCTGTGTCCAATGTTACTGTGCTTTCTCAGTTCCAGCCCATTGTAACAAGTACAGCAGCCCACAGATAGGTCAAGAATGGTTCCTAGAATGATGCTCATGTAGCATATTGCAGGACATTTTTTGTTTCCTAGATGATGTAGACAAAAGGTGCACTGGTCCACATGGCAGGCTCAAATGATTCCATAATTGAGGCCCATGTCACCTTTTGCAGCATATTTTTGGCTGGCTGAATAAAGTAGACAGCAGGTGCAGTATTTCACATGGTAGGCTCTCAGTGGTTCCAACAATTATGCATATGTTGTATAATTATATAAAAAGCAGGCAAACAGCACACAGGGTAGGCCACCAACAGGTCCAGAAATAATGCTTATGTTGCAACATACTGTTGACTGGATAAAGCCACTTAAGGGCTCTCTGTCATTGGATGCAAAATTGCAAAGGCAAGTGGGTCTGTTGAGAGGGCTCTACGGTACTGGTCTGACAATGTCATAGTTGGCTGAAATTACAGCGACAGCTCTGTGTCGACCACAGTTGCAGTCGGCATAGAACTGTTTCCTGTAAACTTCTTTTCTGTGGGAGGGGGGGGGGTTTGCCCCTCAAACCCCCATCTGGGGGGCTCTGCCCCCACACCCCCCCCCATACTTTAAGTAATCAACTCTGAGTCAGAGTTGATTCGGGGAAGGGATGCAAGACTCCCAGAAAGCAGTGCTGAGTCCCGTGGGGATAGTTCAGCAACCTGTCGATGTTGTTGCTGTACTGTTGTTCGCGATGTGGGTGTCAATGGATGATCGGCATATGAATTGAGAGTAAGCAGCAGGAGAAAGGAAGATGACACAGAATTGTGCAGTGATTTGCATGGCTGTAAAGCAGTGGAGTACTAGTAGAAACAAAAACCCTCGCCACCACCACCATCACCATCTTTGCCCAGTGGAACAACTTTAGAACTCCCATCTTCCACAATAAAAATACATTATTTAGAAAGTGTTAGTTTTCAAAAAGTAAGCCTCAAAAACATTTTAGTTGGGGCCAATGCAATGGCATAGAGGTCTGAGGCACTGGGCACCTTATCTCTCACCCCACCAGTGACTCAGGTTCAGGAAAGGACTTAGGATGCTCAGCGGTTGGCCAGGAAGGGAGGAGTGACCATCCATAGGACAGCTCTCCTCCCTCAATAGGGAAGGACTGCATGTCTCACAGCTTGTTTGCCACCTAGAAGAATCTAAGTGACAGCACCATGGGACAGCTAAGGAAGGGGACCCCATGTTCAGATGCAGGGAGCATCTCTGCAAAGATGGATCCTGCACAATGCACCATTGTACACATGCTGGCCCCAGTGGGGAGAAAACTGGAGGAAAATCTTCTGATCTACAGGGCAGTGATGCCCCAGTCTCTCATAGGCACATCACCAATGACTGGGTACTTCTGACTATGACCCTGTGGCAGGAACAGAGAAGATAAGTCCCAGGATAGTTATGCGATGGGGCCAGGCAGACTGGTCTAGATAGGGGCTGGTTGGAGAAGCTGAGGAGATAAACAGCTTTGTGGGAAAAAAGCATATTTACTTGACAGATGATGATGCTACTGGTGATGATGATGATGATGATGATGTTGTTGTTGATGATTTTGTTTTACTATCAGAGGAAGAAAAAAACATCTGTCACACAAGACTACCTCCAGACATTATTCTAGAAGTTCTATATCATCATTATTGCCTGCTGATGGGGTGTTCTGCCTCTGTTTAACTTTTCCTCATTTGTTTGTCATGGCTGATGTCTCCAAGTGAGCTCCTTCTTTAGCAGAACTGAAACTCTCATTGCAGAAAATATACACTGCAAACTGCTCAGACTATTTGAAAAATCTTATAAAGTCTCAGACAACATGCTGTCATTAGTTTTATCTTGCTCTGTAAAACTCTGGGCAGGGCCATGCGTATCATTGTTCTCCAGATCGGTCTCATATGCCACCCTGCTCTTAGGCCCTGTCCACACTATGCCTCTGTAACGTTACAGAGGGCATAAAACATTACCGCAATGGGTCACATTTACACCGGTAATGTTACAGATGGCCAGTTTGCAACCGTTACAGAAAACTGTTGGGAGGTGGCTTCTACAATGGTCCCTGTAATGGTTGCAGAACAGTAACATTACCAGTGTGCATGTAAACGCTCCACCATGTAGCCGACGGTCATCCGGCAGACCATCATGCAATACACAGCACAGTGAAAGCCGGGAGGGTGGGGGGAGCTGAGGAACTCGGAAGGAGACCTCATGTGTGGATAGAACACACGCACAGGGCTGAAGCAGTATGGGAGCAAAGCCAGCACAATGGCAGTAGTCCTAGCACCCGAACCAATGGAGGCACAGACAGGAATGTGGAGCAGTGGGGAAGCACTGGTAGCCCAGTGTGGGGCAGCCGAACAACAGGACATGCCAGCAGGACACTGATGGTCCCAGGGCAAACAGTGGGATACAGCTGTAAGGCACACCGACAGCAGGGGACAGGCAGCAGGCAAACAGACCACAGCAGAGACCTGTGTGCCACAGGTGGGAAGTAGGCCACCAACAGTCGCCAGAGGTGCAAACATAGCTCCAACAGTACAACAGTGCCAGAACACACCACCCTGGCACCACTGCAGAGCCACCCTGTCCCCCAAGCACAGCCCGTGACCGAGGTCAACCAGTACACCCTGCGACCCAGTCCCTGGTGACAACAGCAGTATGGTACCGCCCACCCTGCGCTGCGTGCCAACTGGAACCATGTCGGACCGTGGCACCACCTGGTCAGATGAGGCCACATCATTGCTGGTGGAGTTCTGGTCACAGGAGATGGTGCAGGCAGATCTAACCAGTGCCAGGCACAACACTAAGGTCTACCAGAAGATATCGGACTACCTGTTTGAGAATGGCATGGAGAGGATGGCAAAGCAATGCCATGACAAAATAAAGCAGATTAAGGTTCAGTACCACAAAACCAAGCACAGCAACAGATGCTTGTGGGATGCACGTGTGGTATGCCCCTTTTATGACAAGTTGAACTCCATACTAGGCACACGGCTAACCACAGCCCCAGTGTTCATCCTGGAGAGCTCACTGGTGGGCAGCCCACAACTGGAGTCAGATGACGGGGAGGCCACCAGGGACCCGCACCCACACCAGGGGCCTGGAGGTGCAGACAGTGTGCATCAGGAGACACCCAACACTGATATGTACAATGTGCACTGCACCCGTATGATGGCTGGGACATGGGGGCACAGCATGGTGGTGCTGCCAGGGCATGAGGCGGATGCCGATCACAGATGGGTGTTGCACAGTGATAGGTGGTGGCATGGGTGTGCATGGTGGTGCATAGAAGACATGCCGTGGCCCACAGTCAGGCAACAAGTCAGTGGCACCTGGGGTATGGGATTGGCCATGGGTGCGGGGAGAACAGTGGTGTGGGGATGGGGGATGGGTGTGGGGTTTGTGGGTGGGGTGACTGCATGTGTATGATGGTGATTGGTGTGTTTTGCCATTCCAGGGCAAGACCCAGGGGAAGGGACATATGTGGACACCGACACAGCAGATGCATCTTCAGTGTCCTTGGGCATGCAGAACGAGATGCCGGGTACCTCCAGTGACACCTCCACCACAGGATGGTGTGGAGGTGCGAGTTGGCGAAGTGGCCAGGAACCCTTGGTGAACCTCCAGAAGAGGAATTATAAGGTGTCACGGATGGCAGATGTGCTTGGGGCAGTGCTGGAACCTACCTGTAAAATGCTGCAGGAGCACCATAGGGAAATGTTGGAGCTGGAAAGGGAGTGGGCAAGGGAGGAGAGGGCTATGGAGGAGCATATGTGGCAACAGGAGGCTGCACAGACACAGCAGTTCTTTACACAGATGGCCCAGTTTCTGGTCATGCAATGCCAACAGCCACACCCTGCAGGTGCACCACATTGTATGGGTGCCACCACCATGCCACTCACCACTGCCACCCCATCCCCACCTACCCCATACCCGGGGTGCAGTTCACTGGAGGGTATCCCGCCATGCTCATGTCCATGGGGAACCCAACTGTTGTGCACAGCATAGCCATCCTGCACCAGTCCGCCACCGATGCCGGGCAGGCGGGCCACAGGATACCGCCGGATGGCACCAGTGTGCTGCCCCCAACCATGCCTGTGCCCCACAGATGTGCACCCCCTGTGCAGGGGGGTGTTACACAGGTGGTGCCACCACCCGGGACAGCCTGCCCACCGCATCCCAGGCACTGCTGTGTCTTATTGGCATGGCACGGCAGTGCTCCACAGGTGGCGTGCCCACCACTGCCGGTCCGCACACTGCTACCCTACCCCTGATGCATGGTGCTGCTGACCAGCACAGTGCTGCTCCCATGGCACCCACTACAAGCATGCCGAGCTTCACGTAGGACCTGTACAGTGATGAGTTCCAGTTGACCACACTGTGATGGCATGGGCCATCTGCAGGGGACTGGTGTCCAGTGTGTCCAACGGGACATCACCCATTGCGTAATCCACACTGGTATGGTGGCAGCACTGGGGGTGGATCAATGTTGTCAGTGCCTGCTGTGGTCTGGCACAGGACTTTGTGCTTACAGTGGCACTCCTGTATATAGTGTGCTACCACTGGGGTTTTCTGCAGTGTTGCATTGCGTATCTGTCACATGGTCCACAGGGGTTCGGACACACAAGGGCCACACAGGCAGCTGGGAGTTTGTCCATCCTGTGTATGTTACCTTGAGGTGTTATATTGGGAGATGGGGACATTGGGTTGGGTACTGTCAGGTTGTATACTGTTAACCATATTGTTGTCTTGCATAGTGTATTGCATGGGTGGGTCACATGTCTGGGTCTGGGTCCTGTGGGTGACCTCCATCCACCAGACATCACCTATCACCATTGGGGGCCTCAGAGGGTGGTGCTGTTTTGGTATTATGTTATGTGTCCACTTGTGGATTTGCAGTGGTCACAGGGCCATTACAGTGTTCCTTATGCCATGGGTTCAGTACTGCACGGGGCTGTGCTGCTGGGCAATGTATGTTCTTTTTGAATCCTTTGTGTGCTGCAGCAATGCACAGGGTATGCTACATGTTCATGCTGTCGCCTAATGTTGCTTTCCATGTGTTACAGCCACCAGAGGTCATGGCGTCATTGAAAGAAAGACTGACATGTGACATCATACTGTGTTGCTCATTTGCTTGGGCGGGTTGCTTGCATGCCCACATTGCTATATGGGGGCACTGTGGGGCCTCTGTTGACATGAGTCACAGGTGTGGTGGGACTGCGTGTACTGCCTGGCAGCATTGTGTGTGCTGGGCTCACGCAGCATGCATCCAGAGGGTGGCTGCTGTGCATGGCATGCCTTGCCCAGGTGGTGCACCACGTACCTGACTGTGGCATGCTGTGGGGTCATGGTTCCCAGCTCCCATGGGTGCATCTCGTCTCTCCTCCATGCCAGGCATCAGGGCCCTCCTCTGCTTTTGTTTCCACTCCTTCTGCTGCATCACACCATTGGTCCACCATGACCGCAACAGGGTACACATTGCTGTCAGCCCCCTTGCCATGTTCTGCCACGCTCTGTGTACACTGTCCAATAGATGGACGTGTGGGTGGATGTCTATCTTCACAGCTGTCTTCACCAGGTGCACCCTGGAATACGCTCTCCTTTCATGGGTTTGTGTCCACTCACTGTTCACAGCTCAATGTGGACGGGCTGTAACTGTTCTGGACCGCTTTCACACATGTTCCCTGGCAGTGTGGACACACTGTACCATTTCCAGTCTGTAATGGTTCAGAACCATTTCAGCATTTTCAGGTGTAGTGTGGATGGGGCCTATGTCTTGTTCTGTCTTTTTCAGGCCTGCTAATATCTTTTTCATTCTCCTTTCCATCCTCTGAGCTGCTACTGTTGATGGGTGTTCTTTTAGCTATGTACACGGGATGTGTGATCTGGGATTCCTCAAGTAAGTCCCTAGGATCATCATCACTACCTATTGATAGAACAGTGATCCTCTGTTGACTGCATTCTGATACTCAGGTAATGCACTTTTACAGGCATGTCACTGTGTTGCTTAAGGTGTTCTGCCATGCCCACTGTTTGCTAAAAAGCTGCCAATCTGACAATTTGATCCATAGCATTGTACCAGTTTGGCAGGTTTTTCATATCCAGGTTTATGTCACATTGGGCAAGCTTGAGAGTTACCTTGTCAAGGTAGGTGCCCCAGCAAGCAACACCCTTACCATTAGTGACTTTCTCTTTGCACAAATAGACACTACATATCTCTTAGACTCTTTAGGAGCCTTAAGAAAATCCCAAGCCAGAAATGTCACTGGGTTTGTCTTACCCTGTGGTACTCATGTGGACAATGGCCACCAACTCACCAGACTTATCTTCCACCTCATGCTCCACACTACTCTTAGTCTTTTTCTGTCTCTTTTGGGCAATGCTACCATCTCTTTCATCCTTGTCTCCCTCAGCTGAACTTTCGATGGGACTGTGTCTTCCACAGAACTTCTGATGGGATTGTGTCTCCCACTGAACTTTTGATGGGACTGTGTCTCCTAACTTCTCTGCCTCACTCACTGCATCCCTCTCTCCTCAGCTTCTGCTCTGCCTACTGAGACTCATTGATGACACTAAGCTCTGTGAGAGGATAGATAGTGACGAGGGAATAGTGATTAGGGAGTCAGGGAGATATAGAGTGACTGGCAAAGACTAGAGAGGTGGTCTAAGGTTTGGTAGTTTCAATTCAACACCAAAAAGTGTAAGGTGATACACCTAGAAAACAAAAACCTGAGAGTTGTAAAGTTGAGCACTACTGCTGAGGAAAGGGACCTAGGAGTCATCATTAGTAACTACTTTAAGCAATCAAGCCAGTGCAAAAAGATCTATAGTAAAGCAAATAGAATGCTGGGATGTATAAGAAGAGATACTGAAGGTACAAGAAAAGAGGTATTACTACCTCTTTATTGATCATTGGTGAGGCTGCATCTGGAGTACTGTGCCCATTTCAGAAGTCCTCACTGAAGAAAAGTATATGACAGGCTAGAGACGGTGCAACAAAGGGTGACCAAGAGGACTCAAGCATGGCAGGACAGATTTTATGAGGACTGGCTGAAGGCTCTGAATATGTACTTGCTGGAGACCAGACTAGAGAGAGGTGATATGACAGAGACCTTTAAGTTCCTAAAAGGAATGAGCAAGCAGAACTGTGAGGAGCAATTTAGTATGAGTAACAGTTCAATAACATGCAAGCACAAGTGGAATCTGACAGGAGGGGATTCAAGAAGGATTATGACAATGTTTTATTTTACAGAGATGGAGATGGAACTGTGATGCAGTCTTTCTGCCAAGGTGGTAGGCACCAAAACCATTAATTGTTTCAAGCACACCTGGGGCAGAGTGAAGGATAAAGTAGTTAAAAAGGTCAGAAATAGTAAGGAGATGAACAGGGAGTGAATAATGAGGTAGAGTACCCTGTATGGACAATAGGCCTTAGGATTTGATAGGGAACTACAGGCAAACCTGATGGACCACTGGTCTATTTCTGCTGTCGTGTTTCTATGCAATGCCTGTTGCACAAGAATGATACAAGTACTGGCCCTCTGGGTACTGTAATGGGTTAATCCTGCTATGTGACTTAGTTTTGCAGTATCCTGATAGCAGGAATATCTACCATCTGTATGGGGTTACCACTGGTGGTGAACAAACAGATTTAGTTTAGTTGCCGTATTGGTCCTTGTAAGAACAGATCCAGAAGCAAATGATTTGATACCTTTTATTGGACCAACTTAGATGTTACAAAAAGAACAAAGTGCTTAACCTTTCAGACCAACCAAGTCCTTCCTCAGACACTTCTGACACCCACTAGTGGTGAAAGCATTTCTAATATTTAGGCAGCACCTTCACCAAGCACCAAGGTAAGTGAACTGCTAGCTTCTTTATCTAGGTGTCCAATTTTAATTGGCAGTTCCCTGTATCTTTTTTTGTTGTTGTTTGTTTAGTTTTGTTGTTATTTGAAACTAGTACAGGTGCTGTCCCATACTGTAATAAAGACAAATGGCTACAAAAATTGTTCACAAAAAATGTTCAATGGATCAAAAAAGCTCTATTTACACTTGAGCATGAACATGGAAAACTAGCACTGGCCTATACCTACAGTATGAAAGGCAAACAGCCAACAAAATTGTTTAAATACTTTCTACAACATGATAGGAAAGTTATGCTGGCATTCAACACACATGTGCAAACCATGCACTTGCACACATCTAACTAAAGAAAAATAGTAAAATTGTTTACATATTTCTGCAAAATGGTTGGGAAAGTCCCACTAGTACTAGGTAATGACTGACAAAAGTAGCACTGATCCATGCCTAAATAAATAAAAACAGATATTAATGTTTCTTAAATACTTCCTAGAATGGTCTGGGAAAGCCTGTCTAACACTGGGAATGGGCATTGCCCAGATCTAACTAAAGAAGCATGATTGCTACAATTCAAACACTGGAATTTGCTGGGAATGATCCACCTGCACTGGTTACTGGCATACAAACTGGCTCTAATTTACCTTTTAGGTAAGAAATATGGCTACTAAAATGATTTCATTACTCAAGGCAATGGGCTGGCAAAGCACCATGAACACTAGGTGTAGCTGTACAAAATTGACAGTGACCAACATCTAACTCAAGAAAATGGCAAATAAAAATGGTTTAAATATTTTTGCCAACAGGTTGGAACACCACACTTTCACAGTGCATGCATGCCTGGCAGTGGCCCACACCTAATAAAGAATATTGACTAATACAAAGGTTTAAAATTATTTCGGCAAAGGCATGACAAAATCCCATTAACACTGGGCATAGGCAACAACAGAACTTGATGTGGTTCATTGCTATATAATGAAAAATGGCTAAAAAAATACTGTAAATGCTTTTGACTATTGTTTGGGAAATCCCCACTACACCGATCACATTTATGCAAACCTGGCATGCTACCACACACCTACAGCAGCCAAACAAAAATGGCTAGTGAAAAATGTTTAAATTACTTTTGCTACAGATTGGCAGATCTCCACTTACACTTAACACAGTTGTGCAAAACTGTAATTGAAGGGTCTGAAAAGTGGTAGGGCCAAACGATGTAAGGGGTAAATTCTTCCCTAATAATAAATTAACATGATTGCAAAAACTGATAGGGCCACTTATGAAAGTGGTAGAGCCATGGCCCTAGTGCCCCCCTGTTCAGGCACCTATGCTGTAACAGGTACTTGTCCCCACAGTAATAAAGAAAAATTCCTAACAAAATTGTTTAAGTGCTTTCTGAAATGGACGGGGGTAGCAAATATAATGCTGGGCATGACTGATTAAACCCAGAGATCTGCTTTGCTTGGAAGATGGCATGCAAATGACAACAGCATCATCAAGGCCTTCTTAGTGACGGCAGTGGGCAGACTAGGTGGCCTGAGTGGGCCTTATCTGCCATCAGATTCCATATGTCTATGTTTCTATGATGTTGTGGCCTATGTTTTGAAAGCTGAACTGTGATCTGAAGAGCCAAGCTGGCTGCTACATGTAGACAAATCCTATAGCAGCTTCATTTGGTTCTTTTCAAAAAAGTTTAAATTTCTCCTTCCTCTAATCAATATTTAGAAAAAAGTATTCACAGAATTCTAAATCACAAGAGAAAAGGAAGCAAGAAGGATATTTCCTTCGTTTCTGAGAGTTTGTTTTCAGTTAGAAAAGGATTGGTTGACCATTTTGCCTCTACTGTACCAGATCCAGGAGTGGTGGTGCTATGGCAATAGTGTTGGCTGAAGTCAAAGATGACCCTCCAGAGACTGATATGAATATAACCCCCAAGGGGGCTACTATGCTTTCAAGACTGTAAGGCTACAGTGGTGGCACTTGGTGATATCAGGTGCTATAATGCTGTATTCTGTAAAAACTGAGCACTCACATCTCCACAAATCTCGATACAGACCAGGTTATTTTCAAAATGTCCTGCTTTTACTGGATAAAGTGCAAAGGGACAACAGCAAGAAAAGACCTTCCTCCTGCTCAAGGACCAGAGCCAACAGTTTTGCATAGCTCGTGCTTTTTCAAGGTATAGTCTTGTCTGTAACATGAGTCATACATATAGAATAATGGATAGGTAACAGTGTACAGCAAGGCTGTGTTTCCATTGAGGGAGCTGAGGACATTGTAGACTAAGATCAAAGCTCAAGAGGTCCCTATGATGTCATCAACCCCCTGAGATGGAAACACAGCCTTGTCTGTGCACAGTTCCCTATCTGTTATTTTACATAGTATATGGTTCTACTATTTAAAATAACAGGAACGAATTGTGGGTTTTTTTGTAGCGTTTGTAACTGTCCCTGCCACTATTACCCCTGCTCCACTTGCTGTGCAGCCCACCCACATACTTAGGAGCTCACTTTTAGATTCTTAGCAAATCTTCAGTTTTTTTCTGGCAGATTCTAAGCAAATCTCTCTTTGTTTTTGCAGATAGCAGACTTTAAATTAAAGTGTCACCAAACTGAAATGGGCTCTGCACACTGTCCAGCATTGAGTGCTGAGAGGTTGGCCATTACATGAGGGAGACAGCACTCTGATGGAGAATGTAATAGTTGCTCTAGTATGCTAGTAATGTAGCTACTATACTGCAGTGACTGTTTTGACCTTTGAACTGTCCTACAACAACTTTTTGCTGTGTATCAAAATCCATTTACAAAGGGGCTGGCCCGGTGGCACAGAGGGCTGAGGCACTGGACTCCTTACTTCTCGACACTCTGACAACTCATGTTTGGGAGCGAGCATGGGTCACCAGAGGTCAGCACAGGGGGAGGGTGCTGTGCAGGATGAGCTGCCGACAGGCAGATCTTCTCACTAGGAAGGGACCTTATCCTCTCTCACTGCTTGGCTGCCTCACGGTGGAGGCTAGGAGGTAGTGCAGCTAAGGGAACCAGGGGAACCAGGCCAATGGGGTGGGAGGATGGGACCATCACTGGAGAAAGAGGGCATATGCGTACCTCCACACACATGTGCCTCTCTGTTTGGGACCCCGGGGTAATGTGGGAGTAAACTAGGAAAAAAGTAGGAGGCTGCAGCAGGATGATGCCTCCAGGCTAGCTCCGGGGGTCCACCAGGACATGCACAGTGTTATAAGATCCTGAAAGACCCCAGAGTGCAGTAGGTTGGCGGACGGCAGCTGTGGCCCACCAAAGGAGCTACAAATGCTGATATGGAAAAAAAATCCATTTACAATAAGGGCTAACCATATACTTTATAGTGTATAACATTTAAACTGACTGTGCATAGTTACCATCACATACAATATTAAATAATATTTACCTCACAAGTTCACAAACCACCACCTATTTAAAATGTGTAAACATGCTGTTATAGTGGAAAATAGCTTAAAATAAAGGATGAATCCAGAATATGGAGATAGGTAAGGGAGGTAGGGGGAGGCAGAAGAGGGGAACTAGACAGAAAAATAGAATGCCAGGAGAATGGGGAGCAACTTGAAAGAAAGAGTGGAGGTGAGAATGGGTTATATAATATAATAAATAGATATATGATTATTGTGGGAGGTTCTCCTTTGCTTGGAAAACCTCAGTTGGAACAGGTAGCTGTTATCTTTGGGCAGTAATTTTGCAGGCATTTTGCCTTGGAGTAAGCGGAACCTCTGGTGAGAGGGGATTGCTGTGGCCATTGCCCAGTAACCATGGCAAATGGTAGACATCCCATATCTGTGGGAGTGTGAACTTGGAGGAGACACCCTTGCTCCTTCCTGTTCATGGGGGACTAGGTGAAAGATCCCACACCCTAGTTGTTTTGTCTGCCCTTGTAAGAGCTTTTTAAAATAATTTTTAAAGTACAACCACCACATGAGGTGGAGGAAATATAAACATTAAATACAGGCTTTTTAATAAAGTTGCTGTGTGAGATGGGGAACCAGAAGTACAGAACTACACCTCCGGTCCTCCATGTTAAAAGCCAGTAGCCCAAGCGAGTGGGGCAAGCTCGAGCAGGGTGGGCACTTGAAGCCATGCTGGGGGCAGCAGGGGATCAGGGCACCACACCATATCTGAGGTAGATCAGCTATACTGTGAAGGTAAGCCCATACTAAAGTAGGATGGGGGGAAAGTTTATTAAGAGTCATAGCAGAGTCCTGCACTGTGCAGAGGGTGACAGCCTCAGACAATGTGTTGTATGCAGGTTGTATACCACAGATGATCCCTTACTTGACTACACATGTGACAAATGTTTATTAATTACTACTCTTTATGGAGAGATCAAATCCCTTAACAATAGATTAAGCATAGCTGGCCCAGTGGTGTGCAGGGTTGAGGCAGTGATGCCTTACCTCCTGCCATGCTGGTGACCCATGTTTGTGATGAGAGCGGGTCACCAGGGGTCGACCAGGGAGAGAGAGGATCGAACGTCCAGAGCACAGTTCTCTTCTCCCTGGGAGGGGGGGGATGGAGTCCACTGCATGACTGGCCCCTAGCAGTGGCTGGTGGCCAGCACAATGGAACCACACAAGGGGGCAGAGCCAAGCTAGATGCCTGGCACACCATGTGCAGAAGCATGTGTGGCTTGGCCAGTGGCATCATTGCATGCCTTGGCTCCGTGCTCGGGGGACAACGGAACAAAACCAGGAGGAGAAAAGAAGCTGACCAACAGGTAAGCTGGTGCCTCAGATTGGTGAGAGGTGATGGCCGGCATGACACCCCGTGGCAGTAATGAGGGGAGCCGGTGGAAGGGGGCTGGTCAGCGGGGGGATAAATAAATAAAAAAAAATTGATTAAGTGTGCATTCTGAAATCAGCTGTTTAGAGGAATTTTTAGACAAGGTCACTAGAGGGATTATAGTACCACCTGAGATTGTAAATGGACAGGTTAAAATGGTTATAGAAAAGGAAGACAACATAGGGGGTGCTACACCTGTTGCAAATGAAGAAGTGGAGGTGGAGGAGTGGTGCAAAATTCAGACTAGGCCTACAAAAAAGGGGGGGGGGGGAGCAGGTGTACAACAGCGGTCCTGTGGTGTTATGCAATAAATATGCTGTATTGAGCCAAGAGAAAAAAGGTGAAAAATTAGATGAAAAGATTGAAACCGAACATGAAAAAAAATTACCTGGGAAGGGACCACCAGTGTGAAGAAAGATAAAAATAAAGAAAGGGAGGTGCTCCCAAATAAAAGGACCAGAGAAACATCAAATTGAGTAAAAAAGTATGGGACAACTGAATTTAAGAACTCAACAAAGGAGACCTCACCGGGAGATAATATACTAGACCTAGTTCTAACAAATCTGGGAGAGTCCATTACTGACTGCATAGTAAACCCACCACTAGGAAAAAGTGATCATTGCATAGTATCCTATACAATTAGAGAAAATAGGCAGTGTAGATCAGGGGAGACTGGTATGCTGAGCTTTCAGAAAGCAGACTTTGTCACCATGAGACAGGAATTAGCAAAATGGGACTGGGTGCAGGATTTTGAAAATGCTGACCTTCAGTTAATGTGGGTAATTTTATATAACAAAATACATAGTCTCATAAATAAGACTATTCCAATTAAAATAAAGTATGACAGAAAAGGTAGAACACTGTGTTGGTTGACAAAGAAAATCAAATGCATGATTAATAAAAAAAAAATAAGCTTTTTAGGAATACAAAGTGCACACAAAATGGAGGGGGCAGGATAAGATACTGTATAGGAACCTGAAAAGGAGAGTTAAAGGGAAATTAAGAAAACGAAAGCAGCATATGAACTCAAGCTAGCAACTAAAACAAACGACAACTATAAATCCTTTTATAACTACTGTATATAAATAATATAAAAGGTTCAGGAAATTCATTAGGGCCATTAAAGGATGTAGATGGCATGCTAGCCACCTCAAACAAGCAAATGGCAGACCTGCAAAACAAATACATTGTTTCAGTGTTTTGTAATAAGCAATCTAAGGAGAATAGTAAGAAACAGGGTTGGAACTTAACCTGTCTGATACAGGTAGAGCTAGAGGATATCAGCAAACGGTTGAGTCAAATAAACCCTAAAAAATCCCCTGGACCAGACGGATTCCATCCGATTCTTATACAAGAGTTGGCAAATGAGCTAGCTCCCCCTGTAACTATTATGTTCCAGTACTTCTTAAATACAGGAGAAGTTGCAGACAAGTGTAAAGAAGCTTCAGTTATACCACTTTTTAAAAAATGCAACAAATCAGACCCAGCTAATTATCACCCGGTTAGTCTAACCTCAATCATCTGTAAAATCTTTGAGGGTATTAAAGAGTACCAGGTAGATTTCTTACAGGAGAACAATTTGAATGACAACACCCAATAGGGCTTTAGTAAGGGCAGATCATGCCAAACAAATATGTTAGAGTTTTATAACAAGGCTAGTAAGATACTGGATAGATGAAAGGCAGTGGATGTTATCTTTTAGGATTTTGCCAAAGTGTTTGATTAGCTACCTCATCCAGAATTGTTAAAGGTGCCACTTCAAATGGGTATCCACGAGAGTATCATAACATGGATTGACTCTTGGCTGACAGAAAGAAAGCAGAGGGTCAGCATTAGGAGGGTTCTATCTGATTGGACAAAAGTTACGAGTGGGGTGCCCCAGGGATCTGTGCTGGCCCCATGCCTTTTTGATATCTATATATTGTCCATTCAATATGAACACCAGACAGTATGGTTGACAAAGTTTGGCAATGATTGTAGAGTCGGGGCAAGCATTCAAAATGCTGTGGATCTAAAAATACTTCAAGACATCCTTAACCATATTTATGGATGGTGTAATAAATGTAAATTACACCTAAACACTGATAAATGTGCAATAATGCATTTAGGAAAGAAGAATTTAAGCCACAAATACTACCTGGGTAAAAATATTCTTAAACAAGTGAAAAGGAAAAGGACTTGGGAATTATGATGACTCAGAAGAAGCCAGAAGGCGAAGGAAGGAAACATATTCAATTCAGTGCTTCAGAGTAACTGGTAACTGGTATTTTTCTTTTAAACTTAGATTGTAGGCTTGTAGTGACACTATACTTTCTTTCTGTGTTGTCTTTACTTAGAATTGTTTTTGGGCTGTTGAAAATTTAAAAAATAGTGGTGGTGTAATTCTGTGCTGTCTTTAATTGCTGCAAATTTTCGCCCCCCTCCCACCCCTTCCCCAACTCTTAATTATATGCCCTGATAAATCTGATTGACAGGAGCTAAACAGGGTATAGTAAGAGGTGTGAAGTAGGAGGGGCATAAGGGGGAAGAAGACCACCCTCAGCACGACAAGTGTTTTGACTCATTTATTTATTTATTGGTTTCTTTTTCCTTAAAAATATATATCTGAGGATCAGTTACAGGTTTTTAGTACTGTAAATAAATAAAAAGAGAACTAAGAGAGCTTCAGTAGCAGATAAGTAGTGGAATTGCAGTATAATGTGGGAGTGGTGCAATACCGGTGGCGTGGGGCAGCCATATTCAGGCAGACCTTCTGGACAGTGAGGTGCTGCCCTATCTGCATGCATCTCTCGGGACTGAGGGATGAGGTAGCCAGACTCAGAGCGGAAGTAAACTGGGTCAGGAGTACCATCACCCCTATCCAGGAACCACCCAGTCCAATGCAGCTGCCTCAAAGGATGCCAAGAACGAGGAGCACTTGGATGACAGTGGGCTCAGGGAGGGTTAGAGCAGTCAGGCAGAGGCACATCCCAGATCCTATTCCTTCAAGAACTCATATGCCACACTGGCAAATGAGGACAACCAAATAGAGTACCCAGGGAAGTGGAAGGAAAGGATGTGGAGGTTAGGCAAGGAGGTGACCTCAGTGGGGAAAGCAGTGGACCCCAGAGGAGGAGGAAGCGAATCCTGGTGGGGGACTCCATCATAAGAGGGATCCAGCTAGGAACACAGGAGGGGGAGGACAGGGAGGTGAGGTGCCTACCAGGTGCCACGGCATGGAGGGATGGAAGGAAGATACTGGGGATCACTGGGAAGGCAAGACAGGAGGGTGAGCTGGATGTCATTATCCACCTAGGTACTAATGACTTGGCAAACGGGGAGCCAAAGGAAGTTCAGGAAGAGTTTAGGAAACTGGGGAGGGGTCTCAAGCAAGTAGCTACTTCTGTCACTTTCTCAGAAGTACTACCTGTGAGAGGAGGGAGAGCATAGGAGTGCATGCACCAGGAACTTTAACTCATGGTTGAAGAACTGGTGCTGTGAGGAAGGTTTGGATTCATTGGTGACTGGGGACCCATCTGGAGGGATGGAGGTTTGTTCAAGCCTGTTGACCTGCATCCATCCTGGAGGAATCCAAGCACTCAATGATAAGTTTAAATGCTACATTGACAAGCATTTAAACTAGCAAAAGGGGTGGCAGGCCAGCAAGTATGGTACCTACTTGCTCACCCCACAGCTAGTAATGGAACCAGTGAACCAGAGGAGTGGCTATCTCTGCAAAGCAGTGTGCAAAGTTGGAGATTAGTGTCCAAAAGGTGGCTAAGCAGAAAGCGGCAAAATTCAGCAGAAGGGCAGACAGCAAGGAGAACCAGGGATAAATGACAACCAAGGAAGGGGCTGGAGTAGAACAGTGAAGCAGTCTAGGGAGGTCAAATCATGGAAAGCCATGTGTGCAAATGCCAGGAGCCTTAGCAACAAGATGGAAGATCTGGAGGCTGTCATGGTACAGTCAGACCTGGACATTGTGGCCATCACTGAAACCTGGTGTAATGATAACCATGACTGGGAGATGGCCATACCTGGCTACAACATATTCAGAAGAGACAGAGCAGGCAGGAAGGAGGAGGATGGCACTGTATGTGAAAATGACATAAGGGCCACACAGATCCAGGAGGAACAAAATGGGGAGAGATACTGTGGGTTAAGCTGGAAAGGAAAATGGGACAGCCATCCGCACAGGTGTGGTCTATAGACCACCAGCCCAGGAGGAAGAAACAGATGGGATCTGATGCTAGCCATCCAAAGGATGGCAGACAAAGTGAGGTAGTACTAGTTGGAGACTTCAATATACCAGACGTGGACTGGAGCATCCCAGCAGCATCAACTAGGAGCAGATTTATCCTGGACTCCCTTCAGGGTGCCTTCCTCAAGCAACTGGTCATGGAACCAACTCGGCAGAAGGCAATACTGGACCTTGTGCTCACAAACAGGGACAGTGTGATGGGGGTAACAGTGGGGAGCACCTGGGTAACAGTGACCACCAGTCATTGTGGTTTGAAGTCACAAAGAGCAGAACCAAACCACACAAAAACACGTATCCTGGATTTTAGGGGGCAGACTTTGGGAAAATGGGGAGATGCTTGAAAGAGGCATTAAGGGAATGGGACAGGAATCAGGGATTGAGGAACAGTGGGCAGTATTTAAAATGGGATTATAAGAACAACAGAATTATGCATTAACAGGTTAGCAAGAGGAAAAGAAAGAGGAGACCATTATGGTTTTCCAAAGAGGTAGCAAAGAAAGTGAAAGCCAAAAGACTGCATTCAGGCAATACAAAAGACACAGGCAGAAGGGGATAGGGAGAAGTACCAGGAGAAACAAGGGAGGCAGGGAAGTCAGTAAGGGAAGCCAAAGCTCAGACAGAAGAACACATTGCAAAATCAGTGGTTAAAGGGGACAAAACCTTTTACAGGTACATAAGTGAAAAAAGAAGGACAAAGGGAGGGATAGTGAGACTGAAGGGGGAGGATGGGAGCCGCGTGGAGGATGACAACAGTAAAGCTGACATATTGAATAGGTATTTCTGCTCAGTCTTTACTAAGGAAGAGGGGGGTAATGGGTCTGAAGGGAGTACAAGGGGTGAGAATGGTGCAGAAATGGACACAAGTCCCTTTACACGAAAGGGTCCTGAAGGAACTGGAAGTAATAAGAGCTGATAAAGCAATGGGGCCAGATGGGGTGCACCCAGGGTCCTTAAAGAACTAAGAGAGTGGTGGCTGAACCTCTGGCTATCCTGTTCAGCCAATCACTGGAAACAGGGAGGTACCCAAAGACTGGAGGACAGCAGATGTAGTCCCCTTATACAAAAGTGGGAACAAAGAGGAAGCAGGGAACTACAGACCAGTCAGCCTCACCTCGGTAGTTGGAAAGATCATGGAAGCACTACTGAAGGAGAGATTGGTGGAACATCTGGTTGTCAATGGACTACAGGACCCAAGACAGCATGGTTTCACCAGGGGGAGGTCATGTCAGACCAACCTCATTGAAATTTTTGACTGGGTGACTAGGAGGTGGATCAGGGGAGGGCAGTGGACATGGCCCTATCTGGACTTCAGCAAGGCCTTTGACACTGTGCCACATAGAAGACTATTACACAAACTGGGGACTATGGTGTGGGCAGGACAGTAGTGTGGTGGGTAGGTAACTGGCTGGGTGGCAGGACACAGAGGGTGGTGGTAAATGGCTGTCACTCCACAGAGGGAAGAGTGACCAGTGGGGTACCACAGGGATCAGTGCTGGGACCGGTCCTATTCAACATCTTCATCAGTGACATTGCACAGGATATAGAAGGCAGAATTTCACTGTTCGCTGATGACACAAAGCTCTGTAGCAGAGTAGACACACCAGAGGGTGTAGACAGAATGAGAAGGACCTGCAGAAACTTGAAGAATGGTCAAGGGTTTGGCAGTTGAAATTCAATGCAAAGAAGTGCAAGATAATGCATATGGGGCACAAAACCTGGCACAATATATCAGTTGGGGTGAGGATATAGCATGCACCAAGCAGGAAAGGGATCTTGGGGTTGTCATCTCTGATGACCTCAAGGTAGGGAAACAGTGTGACAAGGCATCAGGTAAAGCAAATAGGATGCTGGGATGTATAGGCAGGGCGCACCAGCAGGAAAAGGGAGGTCATAATTCCCTATACAAGACACTAGTGAGGCCCCACCTGGAGTACAGTGTACAGTTCTGGAGACCATACCTACGTAAGGACATAGACAGGGTAGAGAAGGTTCAGAGGAGGGCAACAAAGATGGTGCATGGGTTGCATCACAAGTCCTATGAAGACAGGTTGAAGGAACTGAACATGTACTCCTGGAGGAGAGGAGGAGAGGGGATATGATAGAGACATACAAGTATCTTACAGGGAGGAACAGGGTGCAGGAAAACACTATTTTTAAGCGAAAAGATGTTTCAGGACTAGAGGGCATGGGATGAAGTTGAGGGAGGACGATTCAGAGGAAACATGAGAAAGAATTTCTTCACAGAATGGGTGGTGGACAAGTGGAACACCCTGCCAGAGGAAGTGGTGGGGGCTGAAACAATCACGGGATTTAAGAATGCATGGGATAGACATAAAGGAATTCTAGAGGTCAGGGGTAAGGGGAAATAGACTTCTAGGAAAACAAACTGAACTTACAAGCTCAAATGGGCAGACTAGGTGGGCCATAGGCCCTTATCTGCCGACACTGTCTATGTACCTATGTATCTATGACTGATGATTTGCAGGTTAAGGTCCACTGCAGAAATGTTAGCCAAAAGGCCAACAGGGTATTACATTGTATTTTAAAGCGTATTTCGAGTAGGAAATGGGAGGTAATTATATCCTTGCAAAGGTCCTTGGTTCCCTGTTAGCAGATGATACAGTCCTCTGTGTGAGTTGCCCAACACCTGAAGCTGCCTGCAACGATCTCCAGTCTGAATTCAACCTTTTGCAAAACCAACTTCTCAAAAAAAAGTTACTCCTCAACGCCAAAATAACAAAAGCGATGCTCTTCTCTCCATTCATCCATACAGCAAACCTTGTGACTAGTGGGTTAGTTCCCCAGATTACCACAGTTCTAGGAATAAAATTAGATTTTGCTACAAAATTCAAGTATCTGGGAGTATGGATCAACCACAGGCTCTCTTTTATCGAACACATCAAGGATTTGCTAAATCGACTCCGACAAAGATTAGGTCTCTTCTTTAGAATTAACCGATTTCTCACCAAAGACGCCAAGCTATGGTTGGTCCAATCAACTTTTCTATCACTGGTTGATTACATGGATTTCCTTTACAGCCAGTGCCCCAGCTCATACATGGAAAAACTGGACACCCTCTACCATAGAGCCCAGAGGTTTATTACGGGATTTCCTTTTGCCATGCATCACTGCGTTCTATATGCGGTAGTGGGGTGGACCTCCCTCAAGTTCAGGCATGACAGAAATGCTGCACTCTGGACCTAAAGAGCTATTTCTAATAAACTGCCTCACTATATCTCCTGCTGTCTACCCCTAAATGTAGTTGGTAAATATGTGCTAAGAAGCTACTCATTTATAACACTTCAAGTGCCCAAGGCAAAGTCTTGATTTGGCAGGGCAGCTATAAGCTTCGTGTTACCTACCTTATGGAACAATCTGCAAAAAACTCTCAAATTGAGTGCTTTTGTCTGTCTGAATGCTTTCAAGACACTATATTCTCACACAATCAAAGAAGCATGAAACTGCTTCCCGCATCTAGGTCCAGTACCAGTGCCTGCCCTGGTAACCATCTCAGCTTAGACCCACCCATAAAGCACTGACACCTTGCCTGCCTCCCTTCTAAGCCTAGATGTCTTATCTCCCAGATCACCCTGACTTATTGACTCTATATCTCAACCTCTTCCTAGTTTCCCTACTTCGGGTAGGAGCCTCCTTACCGTCTGGTTGAGACAACCTCCCTGACCCTTCCCTCTTCTATCCAACATCCTCAGCACTCCCACTCTTTTCCCTTCCCCATGCCAACATCCCAACCTTCCTCTATCCTGTTTTGTACCTTACACCCTCCTAGCCTTTCTCCCCCTTTCCTTCCTCTTTCTACACCGCTACAATCTAGTGTATTCTTCCCACTGTATTAATTAACCCTGCCCTCCTAGCTGAATTTAGATACTATTGTGTATGTAGATGCCTTTACACCTTGTATATTGTCTGTATTATTCCATGCCTATACGAACTACTGTGTCATCTTTTTATATTTGTACCTATTGTTCTTTCTTTTTTATACCTGATTGTAAATATCGTTGTTGCCTTGTATAAACATTTGTCTATGCTCCACCCAGGTCCATCTTGCAAATGAGTACTGCTCAACGATGACCGCCTGGTTAAATAAAGACTTGATTGATTGATTGATTGACCATTGCTGGAGTATAGAGCGCAGGTTTGGTCACCATATAAAGTGATGGAGAAATACATGTTGGAGAGAGTTCAGAAGAAAGTTACACATGCCATAGAGGAGCAAAGGGGAAAGTTCTACCAGGCTAGGTTATTAGATTTGGACCTTTTTTCGCTGGAGTACAGAAGGGCCAGAAGAGACATCTGTATGCTTTTTAGGGTATTTACTGATGATGGCCTATGGGATAGATTAGATTTAAGTTTAAGAGAGCAGATGTATAGCACTAGAGCTCATCCATTACAACTAGAGGGAGAACAGTGCAGAACCAGTAGAAGAATGAATTGGTTTACCCAGTGAGTTATATCATCCTAGAATGGTCTAGCACTTGAGACAGTAGGGAGTACGTCTATTGAAAGTTTTAAATTAAAATTGGATAGTCTACATAAAGAGGGATATTTTACTTTCTAGGCAATAAGTGAGCATTATGGATGAAAGTCTGTCTAGCTCTGAAACAGCTATGAAACCTATGAATAATATTAATTCTCATGCTACAGTTGAGACCATGCCATGAGAAAGCATGAGAAGTGCAAAACTATTGTGCTGGTCATTGAGCAGGGGGAAAGGTCTTTTACTGCTATTGTCTGTTTGTATGTTATTCAATAAAAGCAGGACATTTTGAACAATAACTTTGTGTGCATCTAAGTTTGTGGAGACAAAAGTGCTCATTTTCTTTTCAGAATACTGCACTTATCATCAAGTTTTGTAGCATCTGGTATCACTAGGAGTCACTGTTCTAGTCTTGCTTCTGTGATGCATAATAATGTGTGCTCTGGGGAACTCCAGCATGATTAGAAAAAGAGTAGTACTCAGCAGTAACAAGGACAACAGCAACCCCAACCCCTAAGAAATACAAAATGGCAATTTAATCGACTCTTTATTTTACCATGAATGGGTGCAGAACTCATTTCTCAGTAATCATGAGAACAAATAGGATATTAGTACTAGCCAAGCACATGGAGAAGTACAACAAACAGATATTGATATTAAGCAAGCATTTATCAGATTAGAAAGAACAGGACTCAAAGCCTGAAGGCTTCAATGGCAACATGTTAATTTACAAACATATCTGGATGTTAACAGGGTGCCATGTGGATTATGGTTGATAAAGCAGCCAGCTTGTAACAAAGACAGAACAACACTTTTTAAGAAATGGAAACAGCATCAAAACCCAGGTGAGTAATAGAACATGAAAAGGTTGCATCCAGTTTTGAGAGCTGCCCAGAATATGAAAGATACAGAGAGATCCTTACTGAAACTATATGGAGATAGAAAGTCAGAATTAAAAGGTCAAAATGAAAGAAAGAAAATTTGAGATGGATCACATTGCCTATGTGGAAGACAGAATTTATGAAAGGAATAAAAAACGTCTAGAGTCAACAACACGCTGTATCTTAAAAAAATCCAAGTGAAATCACAGATACCTACACAAGTGGATGTGGAAGTAAGAGTGAAGGAGTCAACTCTCATTTTTCAGAGGAGGACAAGGAGTCAAGTGACTTATATCAACAGGCTCAAGAAAATAAATATAGACACATGCCATGCAGGAGCTTATGCATAGCAAGGTTTAAAATCCCAGCAAATGGACAGGGAGAAGAGGTTGAAAAAGGGGGGAAGGGAGACATCCAGGAGGATTATTATGTGAGACCCAACAAAGTGAGGCAGAGAGCCAAGGGGAGGCTCAAATGGCAGCCAATCCAAAAGAGAAAGAAACAGCAAGGGAGGTTGAAGAAATGAAAATAAAAAATGTGGTGAACATCTCTTCACGTGAATTTACAGACATGGAGAAACAGGTACTGTCTGAGGGTTTTAGTTTTTCACTACACATCAAATATCAGAAATTGAAACTACTGTACTGTTGAGTTACATAAATTTACAAGGTCACTAAATCTAAAATACTTCTAAAATGACAACTTAAATAATGAGACTGAATTAGGAGAATAACACCACTGCCAATGTAATGATAATAGCTGAAGTAAGAAGTGCAGCTACATACTCATGAATACACTGGCTGTCCCTGTTTTAGAAACATTCATAGAAAATGAAATTAAACAACTATGTACTAACAATATAAACACACAGTTCTATAATTGTAACCACCAAGAAAGATCGGTATTTATAGATCTAAAAGACAATGACATTGTAACAAAACTAGAAGACCAAGGAGGGACCATAGTTGTCATGGATAGGAAAGAATATGAAATTAAAGTCCTCAGACAGCTGGGAGACAGTAATTTTAGCAAATAACTTAAAAATGACCTTACTACAGATTTTAAGGATATTGACATCTGCTGTACCTGCAAGAATGTCTTATCAATAGCATATCAAAAAAGAACATACTGTGTGATTTCTTCACAGTACAAAATCCTATCAGAGCATTAATATACTGCCTGCTTAAAATTCATAAGTATATATCAACCCCCACTCCAGGAAGGACCATTGTGGTGGATAAAGGCTCCCTCACCGAGCCATTTGGCCTATTTGTGGACAAGCACATTCAAGTATTTGCTCTGTCTTTCACATCACATGTATAGGATACTACTCAAATGTTACAATTACTAGATGAACTACATCTAGTAAATGACTGGTGGTTTGCCACCATGGACGCTTCCTCCCTCTATACTAACATTCCTCACCAAGCAGGTGTAAATGCATTGATGGAAACGCAATATAAGGACTCTTTGTATCAAGTGGGATTTATTGAATTTTTACTGACATGAACAGAAAAAGTTGTTCATTGTAACTGGTTCACTTTTATGGAGAACCTTTATGTGCAAACAAAAGGGAAAGTAATGGGTGCAGCATTTGCATCCGACTACATGAATATTTACTTAGGTAAATGGGAAACAAAGATCATTATGTCACGTGTAGCAAATCCATTTTGTGAAAAGACTTATTCAGGAGATACATTGCTGACTTGTTTATGGTCGGGAAATGGACAAGGAAAGAATTAAGGAAATTTGTCAAGTATTACATGGAGGCAAGTAATGTGAACTTAAAATTCATTGTACATGCAGATCTCAAGCCATCTGTACAGAAAGTCCACAGATCATAATTTTCTTACATTTCAAAAGTTGCCATCCTATGCACACTAAAATGAATATGCCAAAAAATAAATAATACAGGGCCAGATGAAAATGCAGTAGTGATGTAAGCTTCCATAGAAATGCTATAGGTTTGCACAGCAAATCTGCAGCAACAGGGAACCCTATACATATTACCAAAAAAGCAAACAATTTAGCATGGGAAATGGAGAGGTCTGAACTGTTGACCTACAATAATAACAACACAAACGTGGCAAATGAGCAGAAACTGAAATTCATATTGACGTATTCCCCTCAGTCTCACTTAATTCACAGGATTGTGGAAAAACATTGGCACATCCTGTAGACAGATAATAAACTTAAGGGAAGAGTAAAGAATGGATTCAGAATGGTGTACAGAAGAGACTCCAATACTAAGAATATTGTAACATGAAGTTACCATGACAACAAAAAATTCCCAACAGCACAGATAGACAATTCAGTGGGACACATGCATGTGGCAATTGTACTTTTATCAAGTTCATCAAAAAAGTAAGATCTTTACCAGTGCCAGGGTAATTTCAAGTACCTTGGTGTCTGGCTTGACCATCACCTCATCTTCTCACAGCACATACTGTAGATGCCATATACAAAAACCTCCATCCCAAGCTTGGTGCCCTCTATAGGAATAAAAGCTGCATCTGTTTACTGCCTGCTGAGACATCCTTACTAAGATGATTTTCTCCATCTTTGATTATGGCAACCTAGTCTTTGGAGCTGCCCCAAATACACCCTGTCCAGACTGATTCACTTCTTCTACTCCTTCTGCCATTTGGCTCTGAACTGCCCTCCTTGCACTCATCACCACGCTCATTACTCTGCTATCTGCCTCCGTTTCCTTGAGGATTGCCACCTAACCCACAGTGCCACCATAACTTCCAGGTTCTGGTTGTCTTTCCTCCCTCCATATCTAAACTCCCTTCTCTCACCTACCACTCCCTCCTCAGTCCTGGCTATCACTCCCTCCTGCTCCGTCTCATAAATCCCTTCCTGGACAAGCTGTCTTCTTGTTCTGTTTTTCTAAACTTTGGAATTCTCTCCCCCTACTCATTCATTCTACTTCTTTCAAACATTCAGTAACCTCTCTACTCTACACCCACACCACCCCCTCCTGTCACTGCCCCTAGCTGCCTGGTCCAATGATTCACTCATCTCTTCCCTCTACTCACTCCTCCCCTTCTACTCCTGTCCTTTCCTACCTCTTCACTCCCTCCTCTCTCCCCTCTCCTCTTCCTCTTCCCTTCTTCCTCATCCTCACCTCCTCTCTCTCCCCATTTCCTTCTCTTCTCCTCTTCCTCTTTCCCCTTCCTCTCATTTCCTCCTGAGACCTGCCCCCAATCCCCCATCTTTGCCCTGATCCCAGTCTTATCCTCCTACCTAACACCCTGTGTTGGGTCTATTCTTCAATTCCCATGTGTATTAACTGCCCTTCTACCTTGTATCCTACCTGTATATGACTGAGCTTCTGTACCAACAACACATGTGTTTTATGTAAGTAATAATACCCAACAGGGTGGCTGTTATTGGGATATAACGGACCACCCAGGGGTGTAATGAGGCCTGATGCCACAGGCAGAGGGCCTTATAGCCCCTAGAAGGTCCGTTATATCTCATAATGCCCACCCTGGAGGGTATTATTAAACTTAGAAAATGGGTAGGGTGAAAAAAATAGTTAAAGAAAAATTAATTTAAAGTAAGTGTTGTGATAAAATAGTTCCTCCACCTGCATTGCTATTATGATGGACATTTGTGTTAACTGAAACTGTAGTTTACAAACAGGGGAGGAGGGAGCCAGAGTTTCTTTTATTAGTGGGGCTGCAGTGTGTGCTTTTGTGTGCGTTTGGGACAGTGAACGTTGTCGGGGAAGCAGTTGATTTACTGTGGTTTCAGGTGAGAGTGAGGAACTTTTTGTGCTATTCAGAGACTTTTTAATATATCTGGAGAGATATTTGAACAGTGTGGTGCTTCTTTAGTCTAAGGTACTGTGGAGTACTGAGAGAGGAGTAAGTGTTGTACCACTATTGCACTTGAAAGGAGTGCGACTTTGTTAACTTTCCGTACCGGAGATAGACATCCATCTGCGGTACGGAAAATCAGGAAAGTCTCGCTGCTTTCATACATAGTGTCAGCGCGGTCACTGTTTGTTTTGGCATGAATTTGTTTAGCTTTGGTAGTTGAGCAGTTTTTTTTAAATAAACGCAGCATTTAAAGATGATGGCATGGGGGAAAAATGGAGAGAGAGAGATCAATATAGGTATCAATTATGGGCATGGCTCACTTAGCGAGCGAGAAAAAAAATGGTGGTGGCAAGTTTTAGAATTTGGGAAGCCGAAGGATACCCTTGGTAATAGGGCACCCAAATTGGCACTTGTTTTCACCCAGGCCATTGTTAAGAAATAACAGCCCAGGTGCCAGGCTGTTTCAGACAATCAGGAGGCTAGTTTTCTTTTGCCCATTTTCTAAATGATTATATCTCTGCTTCAACTACCCATGTGCATTTTAGCTGCACTATAACCTTGTACACTTCCTGTATATGACTGTAAATTCTGTGTATACCATTATTATAACTGGGATACTCTGTTTCATTATATTGAATGTATATATTATGTTTTTCTTGCATCAGTCCCTTTCCTCTTCCCCCCAGTATGCATTGGGAAACAAGTTATTTGAGACTCAGTATGTCTTTCCTGGTGAAACACTTTAATAAACAAAACCTTTGAGACAAGAGATTTTGTGACATGTGGAACAGAGTCAGTGGCCTATTTAGCAATATGTTCTTGCCAAGCCTTCTATGTGGGCAAGACCATAAGAACTTTTCAGAAAAGAAAAAGGGAAAATATATGTGCAGTAGAAAATAATGGCAAAACAAAGGCTCTGGCATGGCATGCTGCAAAAACTGATGCATGTCATGTATTCTCTTTTCAGGGACTCGAAAGGGTGTCAGTTGGTCCATGAGGTGTGGACCTAGGCAACAAACTGTTGAAATGTGAATGCTTCTGGTAGTATTTCAATGTGCTTAAGTAGCTTAGTGCGGTGCTGCACTTATGTAACTTGCTGAATAACCTTTCTTGTGACTGTTCTCTCTGTGCCTCAGGAATACCACCCTGTAGGGATGATGAAGGGTGGAACCTTGGGGGAGGGTTCCACCCCTAGAGGTGACACGGGAAGGATCCCCTTAGCCTAAAGGTAGCTTAGGAAAAGCCCCTGAGGAGAGAGGTTAACCACTGGAGGAGGAGGGGAGGATAGTGGGGCAAAGAAAAAGCTTCTGAATGAAGCAGGAAGTAAGAGTTTAAATAGGTTTGGCAGAGGGGCATGGCTGTTGCTTCAGCCATTGAACTACAGGCTTTCTGCCTTTCAGTTCAATGTGCTTACACAACTTAGTGTGGTGTTGTGCTTGTGTAACTTGCTGAATAACTTTCTTGTGGCTGTTCACGTCTCTGTGCCTCTGGAATACCACCCCATAGGGATGCCAAAGGCAGGAACCCTGGAGGAGGGTTCCACCCCTAGAGGTGCCACGGGAAGTATTCCCTTAGGCAAAAAGTAGCTTAGGAAAATACCTAAAAAGAGTATTGATCATAAAGCATTGCAGAGGTAATGAGTTGATTAGAAGGCATTGTGGATGTAATGAGTTCAACTGAGACTGGAATATATGCATGGTCAACAGAGATGAGGATAGTGGTCAGACATAACTGAAATGAGCAATGGTTTGAACACAGGTTAAATGAATAATAATGAGAGGGTAGAACTTCCCAAGGAGAGAGGAAACAGCAAAGGAGGGCCACCATGCATCTCCATCCAACAGTGGAAACCTTTTTAGAGGAAGAAACACTTGGGGTCCGAGGCCTAGGTCAATTTACCTCCAGGCTAGGATGGTTTTATTTAGTGATGGCTCTGCTGCTGCAATTTAGAAATCTAATATGAGGGGCAGAAAATATTCTGATTTGGAGGAAAGCTCTCATGATCCCTCTAATGAGAATGCCACGAAGGGTTGTGAGAGACCTCTGCAACAATGAATGCTCTGAAGGTTGAGCAGGACCCCCGAGGTGGGAGGAGGAGGAGAGCAATGACCGCTGAGGCACTCAGTCAGCCTACTGACTATAACAGACCAGGTGAACCAGAGGCGGTCCTGGGAAGAATAGCGTACAGGGTGCCACCAAACCTGATTTGGCCAGCTAAAGAAGTGATCTTGGGCATAAGGGCCCCAACCCTCATAATTGAAGTCTTAAATTCTACATTGAGAGGTTGCCATCGATGGCAGAAATGGCTAAAGCTCCTCCCAGAGTGAGGACATTTCCACTATGGGCCAGATAAGAAGGACCCCACCCCGAGGTTCACATGCTCAAGATGTGGACTTCGGTGCAGAGCAAGACCATCAGTTACAAGGAAGCCCTGAGCCATAGAAAGTAATGGCCATGGTTGACAAGCCTCCAATTTATGAAGGTGAGCAGACAGATAACTATGAAGTGGTACATAGAAGGTGGCTGGGTGAAGACAGAGGCTGTCAATTAGGTATTGGTATATAGTATGATTGTCTGAGATGATTGACTATTACAATTGACTGATACAACTGGCTGATGAGATTAATGGATAGGAATGCTTAATATGATTGAGTGATATGAGGAAAGCTAGCAAAAGCAAACCAACCAATTCCACTATGGAAGCCAGAATAATGGTGTCATGGAAGGTAGGTGATCGAGTAGTGAGAGGCTATGAAGCCATTAAGCAGTGAGAGGCAGTGATGTCTGAAATTTATCCAATGAGGTTTTGTAAATTGACTCAATGAGGTTTAGCAGGGATTGCTATGGTTGCAGCTTAAATAGAGATTTGATATGGATGGCATGAATGCCTTAAATGCCTTTAAGGTGGAGTTAAGTTATTCAAGTAAGGAGCATTTGCAACATGGTAATGGAATGGAATGAAAATCTTGAAATCCATGCAATGAATCATGTGCAAGCCATGTTGGCTATGAGATCAATATATTTATGCATAGAGAACTAAGAAGCCATGATGGCAAAGGAGCAGGATTCATTTAACTTGGATAAAGTATGATCCTTCTATCTAGAGCCACGATGCCCCATTGTGACATCACAGTCTTCCGCCATGGGAATAAAGTATGGTTGCGTAAGAACTTACCATAACAGTAGATCTTCAAGAGTATCTTTTACAGCAGGTCATAAGACATGGGAACTCAGCCACAGGCGTCATTTCCTCCGGATGACTTCTCAGCAGTTGACCCTGGGACATCCCCCTAACACTACCACTTGATGTCTGCCTGACAGGTATAAAAGAGTGAAGTTTCAGCTACTCCTCAGTTCATTTCCATCCTGGCAACTAGAGATGCAGCAAATTTAAATTCTGCTGGTGAAGTGACCTTGAAGTGGGCACTTTGCATTACCACTCCACTACATGGAGTGGGCAATGCAAAGTACTCACTCCGCCTTGTCATTAACACTTCGCATTAAGACAGAATGACAACGTGAAGTAAGGTGAAATCGTTGTTTTCAATGGACTTCACCATGCTCTTTAGCCATAGCCAGGCAGGAAAAGGAAGGAAGTGAGTCATACAAGCAGACACTTTCACTTTCTCCTGTGCAGATGGAGAGCAAGACGTGTGTTGTTTTGTCACTGCTGAGACTTGGAGATCAGAGCGAGGAGGAGATTTAAACTTTGAATTAGACCCAACAGCTTTTTTAAAAGCTACATTTTTTTGTCTTTTCTGTACTCTTTCTTAATTAATTTGTTCTTTCTGTAAATTTATTTTTCTTACCTTTATAAGTAGTTAGTTGTTTGTCTGTGTCTGTGTGACTGTGTGTGTGTTGTGTGACAGTGTGAGTAGTCATTGCTCAGACTGAGGGTGCACAGTAGGAGAGATGGATCAGGGTGAGGGAATGTCTGGGGCGGGGGCAGCTCTGGGAGAGTGCGGTACTGGTAGGCATTGTACCACGCACATGCGCATGTTACAATTCTTAAGATTTTCAGTGCAGAAAGAGTTTAAAGCACAGCTGACTTATTTTGAGGCTGACTGCTTTCAAAGCACAAACTACCAGGCTGTTTTGGGGCTGGGGAGGTTTACCTGTGTCTGACTTGGATGTCTGGATTTTTCTCTGTTTGATTAGCAGGGTATTTTCTCTGTCAAATTGTTGTGTAGGGCATCTTGCTGACAGGAAGGCACTCATTGCAGCGGTGGGTCAGAGCTTTTAGCTGATTGTTTTGTGAGGGCACTGTTTAGGCCCAACCCCTTCCCACCCCTCACCCCACCCACCCCTGGAAATAGTTCCTTTATACTTGGGGTTCTGACATCATTTCCTCAAGAGTGCAAGGTGCATATCACTGTCATATCCGCTCTAGCACACTGCACTGACAATATAAGCATACACATTGTGTAATATATATATTTCTATACAACAAACCAATCACACACACAAACACACACACAAAAAAGTAGATAAACATGTGGGGAGTAATGCAATGTAATGGCTGTGGGGCAGCAGTCTTCTGGGAGTCTTTCTGGAGGCTGAGATGCTGCCCTATTTGCAGACAACTCTCTGCCCTGAGGGAGGAAATTGCCCATCTTCAGACCACACTGGACAGTAGTAAGGGAACCTTCTCCCAGGCTACACTGGATGGTAGGAAGGGAACCTCCCCCATCCAGGGAGCACCAGAGCCACCACCACTACCTCAGAGGTTGCGAAGAAAGCACAGCAGCTGGACCACAGTGGGCTCAGAGAGGGTGAGGACGGTGGAACAGAGGCACACCCAGTCAGTTGTTCCACTCCACAATCCATACACCATTCTGGGGGAGCATAGCTCCCCTGTGGATGCACCCACAGAGGAGACTAAGGAGGCTGAGAACAACTGTCACAAGGGAGGCCCACAGGAAGGAGGCAGAGGACACCACAAGGAAAGGAAGCAGCTCCTGGTGGGGGACTCAATTATTAGGGGGATAGAACAGGGGGGAGCAGGGAAAACTGAAGTAAGGTGCCTGCCTGGTGCCATGGCTTGGAGGGACAGGAAGCACATCCTCAGGATCATGAGAACAGCTGCACGGGAGTCTGAGCTGGACGTCATTGTCCACCTAGGGACAAATGACTTGGCTCATCATGAAATTAGAGCAGTGCAGAAGGACTTTGTAGAATTGGGGAGGGGCCTAAGACAAATAGCACACACAGTATCCTTCTCAGAGGTGCTGACTGTCAATGGCATGAGTGAGGCGAGGGTACTTTGCACCATGCAGTTTAATGAATGGTTGAAAAAATGGTGTGGAGCACAGGGGTTTGGCTTCATTGGGGACTGGGGTTCCACCTGGAGGGACACCAGCCTATACTGGCAGGATGGTCTGCATCTGTCCAGGAAGGGAACAAGTCCTTTTGAGCAATCGGTTTAAATGCTTCATTGGCAAGCTTTTAAACTAGTCAAGGGGGGAGGCACTTATAAGCAGCAGGAAAATCCCAGCCTCTCCCTACAAAACAGGATACTAAATGAGAAAAAGACCGAGGTTGAAAGGTCAGTGGGGGATGCTGCAACAGAAGGTAAAGCCATCAAAAAATGGAGAGCAATGAGTACCAGTGTCTGTAGTCTGAGTAACAAGCTTCCTGAATTAGTGGCCTTGATGGAGGAGGAACATCTGGATATCGTGGCAGTCACAGAAACATGGTACACACAAAACCATGACTGGGACGTAAACATACCAGGATACACTATCTACAGGAGGGACAGGGAGGGTAAAAGAGGAGGAGGAGGAGTAGCTCTTTACATAAGGGAAGAAATCAAAGCAACAGAACAAAAGGGAAAACAGGGAGGAGAAGAAGCACTGTGGGTAAATTTGGAGACCAGCAATGGCACCACAATCCGCACAGGGGTTGTATACAGACCCCCTTCTCAGGGGGAGGAAATGGACAAGGAAATGATAAGTATACTTAGAATGGCAGAAAAGGGGAGATATTGCTGATGGGTGATCTGAATATGCCAGATGTTAACTGAGTGCAGTAGCAGCAGCCACTCGAAGAGTGGGGTTATTCTAGATGCCCTACAGGGGCATGCCTTAGACAACTAATATTGAGCCCACTCGAGAGGGAGCAATCTTAGAACCTGGTTCTCTCAAATGGAGATGAAGAGGATCACAGATGTAGAAGTGGGTAGCCATCTGGGAACTAGCGACCATCGAACAGTATGGCTCACAATAAACACAGCAATAGGGTCAAGCCATACAAAGGCAAAAGTACTGGACTTTAGGAGGGCTGACTTTGCCAAAATGGGTGAGAGCCTAAGGAATGCACTAGCAAATGGGCAGGAAGGAGGGGTGGAAGAACAATGGAGAATAATAAAAACTGCCATCACAGAGGTAACGAGCCTTTGTGTGAAGCAAATAAACAAAATGAAACGATGTAAGAAACCACTATGGTTCTCAAAGGAAGTGGCAGTGAAGGTTCAAGAGAAAAAGAAAGCATTCAGGAAGTACAAGGAATCACAGAAGGAGCAGGACAGAGAATTGTATCAGTTAAAGCAAAAGGAAGCTGGGAAGGCAGTCAGAACAGCAAAGGCCCAAACCAAGGAAAAGATAACCAACTCAGTTAAGAAGAGGGATAAAACCTTACATCAGGGAGCGAAGGAAGACCAAGGGAGGGATAGTGAGGCTTAATAAAAGGGAGGAGGGTGGGCAGAGGGTGACTGTGAAAAAGCAGAGATACTAAACAAATATTTTTGCTCAGTATTTACAAAGGAAGAGGGGGAGGTACCTAAAACAAACAGTAGAAACACTCTGGATACAGAAGTTGATACCAGCCCATTTATAGAAGAAAGGGTACTGAAAGAACTCTTAAAACTGAAGGTGGACAAAGCAATGGGGCCTGATGGGATTCATCCCAGAATTCTAAAAGAACTAAGGGTAGAACTAGTGACACCACTGGCTACCCTCTTTAACAAATCATGGGAGGATGGGGTGGTACCCAAGGACTGGAGGAGGGCAGATGTGATTCCCCTTCACAAAAGTGGGAGCAAGGCAGAAGCAGGAAACTACAGACCTGTTAGTTTAACCTCAGTGGTAGGGAAAATGATGGAATCACTTCTGAAGGGAAGAATTGCTGAGTACCTAGAGGCCAGTGGGGCACAGGACCCAAGGCAGCACGGGTTCACAGTGGGAAGGTCATGTCAGACGAATCTAATAGATTTCTTTGACTGGGTGACCAAAGTAGTAGACCAGGGAGGGGCTGTGGACATGGCCTACCAAGACTTTAGCAAAGCATTTGACACAGTACCACTCAAAAGATTAATAGTCAAATTAACCAGCCTGGGAGTGGATCCCAGGGTGGAAACCTGGGTAAAACATTGGCTGGACAACAGGACACAGAAGGTAATTGTAAATGGAGTCTACTCTGAAGAAAGAGGGGTTACTAGTGGGGTACCGCAAGATTCAGTGGTGGGTCCAGTCCTTTTCAATGTCTTTATAAGTGACATTGCAGAGGGACTGGAAGGAAAAGTATGTCTCTTTGCAGATGACACAAAGATCTGCAACAGGGTTGATACACAAGGAGGCATGGAAAGGATGAGAAGGGACTTGGCAAGGTTGGAGTAATGGTCAGAAGTATGGCAGCTAGGATTCAATGCAAAGAAGTGCAAAATAATGCACCTGGGAAACAAGGACCCAGGGGAAGAATACACAATGGGACGGGAGGTAGTAACAACAACAAAAAAGGAAAGGGACCTGGGGATAATCATATCGTATGACCTTAAGGTTAGCAAGCAATGTGAGAAGGAAGTAGGGAGGGCTGGGAGGATACTGGGATGTATATGGAGAGGCATCACCAGCAGAAAACAGGAAACTGTTATCCCGCTGTACAGACAGTTGGTGAGACCCCATCTGGAGTACTGCATCCGGTTCTGGAGACCCCATCTCTGCAAAGACATGGACAGGATAGAGGCAGTCCAGAGGAGGGCAACTAAAATGGTGCAGGGTCTGCAAGAGAAGCCATACAAGGAGAGACTTAAGGAGCTTAATATGTATACCCTTGAGGAAAGAAGGGAGAGGGGGGATATGATAGAAACTTTTAAGTACCTCAGTGGAATCAACAAAGTCCAAGAGGGTAGCATCTTTCAGAAAAAGAGACGTGCAAGAACAAGGGGACGCAATTTAAAGATAGAGGGGGGGCAGTTCAGGGGCAATGTGAGGAAGTATTTTTTCACAGAGAGGGTAGTGGATGCATGGAACAGCCTTCCTGAGGAGGTTGTGGGGTCTAAAACTGTGTGAGAATTCAAGAATGCATGGGACAGATATAAGGCAATTCTTGTGAGGGGTATGAAGAAATAGGCTGTTGGTTAACTAGGATCTGCGGCCTATCCTGTAGGTAGGGAAATGGGCAGACTAGATGGGCCAAGCGGTCCTTATCTGCCGTCAAAGTCTATGTTTCTATGTTTCAAGCCAGCTTATTGGTAGTTAGTAGGGCATATAGGCCCCATAGCAACTAAGGCATTTAGGCCTTTAGTGTTCTGGGCAATTAGCATAGGGCAAGTGGTACTCTCAGTATAGTGGTTAGGGCATCCATAGCAAAACATTCAGGGGTAGCCAGATCCTATTCAGGAAGACCCCACAGTCAGGAAAAGGGGTCCATCCAAGAGTGCTCAGCTCACAAATACTGCAAAGTAACTGTAACAACTGTTATGTTCATGCAGTTGTTTATTGTTAAAGTATCTGAAAGACTGTGAACTTGCAAAGAAGCACCAAAACTGTATTGTATATGGATTGTGGTTATTTGACCCTGGTTATCCGAACTATTGTCCTAAGCATCTGAACTATTGCTGTAAGCATCTGAACTCTTACCCTGAGCATCTGAACTATTGCCCTAAGCATCTGAACTATTACTCTAGGCATCTGAACTATTGCCCCACCTGTAATAATTACCCCTAAATTTATAATTTGCCCTTCCCCTGGCAAATTATCTGATCATTCTGCAGTTCTCTTGGCATTGCAGGAAGGTGCATCTTTCAACTACATTGTTACCAGCATATGGGGACAGACTCAATCTTCTACCACACTGAAGTCTCATGGTGTGGTCTGTAATCCTACGTACTCAGAATCAGTCTCTTACCAGAAGGGGATGTCTTTTTCATCATTCCTCACCCAAGCGGGGTCAACCATCAGATCATCTCCTCCATCTGTGTCATCCACTGAAGTCGAGTCCATCGCCATTCGTACAAGTCGTACCTGCCATTTCTTGTTTTTCACAGCTCGAAGTTATGTCCACCGAAGTACAAGTGCATCACGATGTTACATGCCAGTGTCATTTCATATGGTTCCTGATCCAGATGTCCCCAAGTTGGTCATCCTCCACAGAAGAGTGTGCACATCCTGAAGAACCTGGTCTGCCCCCCTGGTCGTTCACTGAAAGTTGAGTCCGTCGAAGCCCAGTTCGGGACGCATCCAACGTTTCTTTATTTTGTTCTAGTTTCTGGTGACAAGATTGCAGAATCAACCGTCCTCTCTACAGATTCTTCTGGTTCCTGGTCCTATCGGAGATCCATCTTCACCACAGATCCTTCAGAGTCTAGCTGGCCTTGGAGTGCTGCAGCATCATTCAGGTCATGGTAGTCCTCAAGTGGATTCGTCGCCATGCAGATCCTGGTTCCTCCTCATCCTTGGCGGCCCAGAAAGTGGGTTTTGGCCAAGGTATCCTTTGTTTTCAGTTTGGAATCTGACAGCCTGTAAGTGGGTTATTCCAGGAACCCGTTGCTCTGGTTCTTTCTTTCTGGCAGCCTTGGAGAGAGTGGGCATTTGCCAAAGAATCATATGACCTGTTTACCAAACCTCTCACCACCAATTGGCCTTTACAAGGTCCCTGCTGGGAATTGTATTTAGTATCGACCGTTCTGTTTGCTCTCCTTTGTAGCTACCATCGTAGAATGACGGTGTACATGAAGATGTCAGACCTTTGGACTTATATGGCATTTGGACTTCGGTAGAACTCTGTGGTCATAGCTAAACCAAATATTGTTGTGGGTAGTACATATCATCTGATTCTCACCTAAGTTTAGTAATAAGTATAGGTTACTGTTGAAAGATTGTAGGCGTATAGTGGCAATAGGCTGTGGTGTGCCCATAGAGAAGAATAACATAGAGTTTAGGCATTTTAGAGTTTAGTTGTAACTGTTTAGATATCCATAATGCTGTCCATACTCCCTACTGTTTTTGTGGTTGGTTTGTTCCTGTATGACCATGTCCTCCATCCCCTCCTGTCTAATAAATGTCTTTGCTTCATCCAATCTCTGTGTATGACTCCTGCCTCTCCTTGTCGACTGATTCCACCAGCCCAACCCCATTCGGACCTTAAGCAGCCCCTTTCCATCCCACCTGCTGAGGGTGTCACTGGCGCTGCTGGTAGTGAGACAGTTCCCTTCACCACTCCGAGTGAAGAACTCCGAGGTCTACCAGTTCAGTGACCATCACAACATTTTTGGCGTAGTCAGCAGGATATAGAAAATATTCCGAGGAGTCCAAAGCCGGAGAAGACATAGATCAAGATGTTGCTGGGAATGGAAGACAGTAGTGAACTGTGTGGAGGAGTTGGAGAAGGTCCAGGTCAGTTGCCCTGGTCACCTTTATCCATGCCATATTACTAAGGAGCACCCTGGCTTCCGCTGTATACTGGGGAGCAGGATAGTAAAGACTCTAGTAGGTTGGAAGAGTTTTGCTCCAGGACGCAGTCTGTGTTCCGGCTGTATCAGATTCCGGAAGACCAAAAGATAGAGATATTGATAGGGCAGTTGAGAGGAGTTGCCCATCGTGAGATCCATTCCTGGCCAGAGAGGGAGAGAGAGAGAGAGAGAGAGACTGCTGACCAGATATTTCATCACTTGCAGTACACATTTGATATGCCAACTATCTCCAACCTTAAGTTGCAATTCTTTTCATGCACTCAACAGCCCCAAGAAATGCTACAGGAGTATGCCTTAAGTCTGCAGGAGGCACTGAGAGCCTTTGAGAAGATCAACCCAAGGGAGGTTCAGGACCCTGATCGAACCTTGATGGAGAAGTTCACAGAGGGAGTGAATAGCGAATCCCTAAAAAGAGAGCTCCATTTGCTCCATTGGCAAAATCCCAATGCTTGATTCCAGGATTTTAAAGAAAAGGCCATGAGGATGTGGGGATTCAGAAGGACGGGAGAGGAAGTGACAGCCTGGCAACACAAGATGATGCCACAGTGTGCAACATGGCCGGAATACCCCATTGAACGCTTGGTACGGGAGGATCCGTGGCAGCCGGAGGCATGTTCAGAAAGGATACTTCACCCAAGGTCCAAATATGAGGGAGCACCATTGGCGAGTTATCAGAGCCATTTTCCAGACTACAGCAAGGCCTACACCCAGTGGTCTCAGCCCCAAGAGTTCACCAGAAAGTAAAATGGAACTCAGATCAGGAATGGATGGAGCAGATCACGGCTCTTATCAATAAGGTGACTGAAGTCTGCCAAGAGGTGCAGGACTTTAAAGATGGCTGGATGAGAGGGCTCTTTACAAGACAATCGAAAAGAAGATTAAGATGCCCATTGGATATGTTTGATGGCCAGAGGAGACCCATCTACAAAAGACGTGATGTTGATGAACACGAACAACAACAAGGCCTTAGGAGAACTGACAGACCAGAGACCGAAAGGGCAAGACGCCAGCTATATGAAGACACCCAGAGAGAAATTGAAAGAATCGATCACAGCAATGCAACAGTAAGAGTCAACTTGAGAAGCCAACCAGAACAGCAAGCTGAAGAAGTTTTACACAATAGAATGGAACTGGTGCAAGAATGAAAATTCCTCAGGGAAACTCTCCAGCTGCAAGAAAAGGAAGCCAAAGAGCTAACCACACAGCTCCTCCAGAATAACAGAGAAAGAAAAGAGCTCCGCAAAGAAATTGAAAAGCTCCAGTGTATAGTTGAGGATTGGCAGAGAAAACAAATCCAGCCATGTAAGGTATCACCCGAAGCCGAGTACCTCCAGCAGAATGACGCCCAGAGAAGATCAGATTGTCTTGCCCCCAGAGTACAGTCCAAGAGTGAAAGGGTTGTCAGCCAAACAGAACATGAGATGACGACTGAACCAGAAGAATGTGTTAACTCTTGGGGACCAAAGAAGCTGGATGATGTTACACCGAAAAGCCTTTCATTGTCTGTGGGAGAACGTGTCATGGTGAGGAAAACCAATCAAGGGAACCATCCGTTTGTGGAATGGGAACCTGAGCTTTATATTGTTGTAGCAATTCTGTATCCTGACTTCAAAGTGTACCAGATCCAGGCAGAAAATAGGAAGAGAGTTGAAAAGTTGGTACATCAAAGCCAACTCAAACCCTGTATACTTCAAGGAACTGAGGAAGAAAATATTGACTCAGTGCCAAAAAGAGAGGCAGGAGCGTACCATGGATGGACCCACCGACATAGGGTCTTCAATGCAGTGGTGTGCTGATCCCTGGATTCACGCATCCCATATGAACCCGTCCTACCGTCCAGTTACTAAGCCTACAGTAAATCACAGGCCTGTAGATTTCTAGGAGGTAGAGTGTATTTCTGATGTTAACATGGTTCCCAAGATCCGTAAGTCACAGAGGTCCAATTTTGGTGTTCCCCCGAAAAGATACATATCGGAAGCTTATTAAGTAGCACCTTCCTTTTCTGGATAGTCCTGTTAAAAGTAATCCACAGATATGGTCACTTAAATAAGAAGGTTTTCTGAAAAGTTATAGATGTTTTAAAATGTTTTAATTAACGTACATAGAAGTTTAAGTTGAATGTTAAGGTGGTAAGATATATTCTAAGAAACCTATAGAAGTAATGTTTAAGAAATGTTTTATAAAGTGTTTAAGGGAATACATGGGGACATGTATTTTTAGGCGGGACCAAATCTGTAATGCCCCAAAGTTGGGGCATCCCAGAATTATAAGTTAAATAAATCAATATGGGGTTTACAGGTACCCAGGGTGCCTGCAGAGGTGTGGGCAGCAGGGTACAATGATAAAAGGGCCCTTCTTAAGTGAATTTCCCCTCCCTATAGTGAGGAAACTGTAAAATAATAAGGAAAAGTGCCCTGTGCACTTTACAGCATTGTCAAAAAGTAGATGTAATTGCAGCACATGTCACTATGGCTTGGATGAAATGCTGTGCCGAGCTGCTCATGCACAGCATTCCAGTCCAAACATTCTAGAATCAGGGGATTTATTTTGAAAAATTAAACAGTTTTTTAGTTACTTCCTGCCAGGCTGTAGAGGGGAGATGGCACCACAAACCAAGGGGAAATCTGTTTAGGGCTTACCTGGTGTTGAAGTCATTTCCCTGAGTGTTTGGAGGTGTGCCTGCTCTGGGCTCCAGCTGGCGAAAACTCCGGTAAGCTGCAGTTCGGTCCGTGGTGCCATCGGGGCACCAGAAGAAAGTAATCGTCCGTTCATCATGGTGTGGGCTTGGGAGCCCCATCATTTTATTGTTTTGACCCCCCAGTAGTTTAAAAGTTCAAATTCAGTCCCCCGTTGGCGTCAGAGAAGCGCCGCATCGCTGCAATATCGGTCAGTTCTCCAAGGCCCCTAGTCATCCCCCCAGCTGCCTGCGACACTCCCTCCCACTGCCAGCATACCTTCTGCCTCCCGAGACCATCAACAGCCTTCCTGCAGCCCTAGCAGTGGTGAGTCGGCAGCAGCACACGCTACGTGCTGACCGCCTGGAAAGAGAAGACTTCTTTTTCTTTTTTTTATTTAAAAGTGCGCATAAGGCGAGAAGAAAGGCATCCGAGTGCCAGAGGGGCATCAGGTCAGTAGGACCCTGGATTTAAATTTTTATTAGGTAGGGAGGCGGGGTAGCGATGACCTTGAGGAGGGGCCAGCTCAGTGAGGCCAAGCAATGGCCTTTGAATATTCATATCAGGGGCAGGTTTAGAGGCGACGACCTGCCAAGAGAGTGACAGCTCTCAGGGAGCTGTACAAATTTAAAGAGGCCCTGCCACTCCTTGTCTCATAAAGTCTTAAAGGGGCCCTGCCAGAAGTTAAGTGGGCACAAGGCCCAAGATAATATAGGGCTACCAGGCCCAGAATAGAGTGGGGCAAGTTAGGCTCACAATTTTAAGAGAGCTCCACGCCCATTTCAGAGGGCACCAGGCCCATTTCAGAGAGCGCCAGGCCCAATTAAGAGAGGGCACCAGGCCCATTATAGTGAGGGCATCGGGCCCAGAGGTAAAAGGGCTACCAGGCTCAACGTCAAGGTAGGGCATCAGGCCCGAGATAATGGTTGGACATCAGGCCTGAGGTAATTGTAGGGCATTAGGTCCAAGGTAAAGCAGGGTTCCATGGCAGCCCCCAGCCTAGTGAATTAGGGCAAGCCAGCCTAGTTGTAGTGAGGGAAGCCCCCAGCCTAGTGTATTAGGGCAAGCCAGCCTAGTGGTATTAAGGGCAGCCACTGGCCTAGTGTATTAGGGCAAGCCAGCCTATTGGTAGTTAGTAGGGCATATAGACCCCCTAGCAACTAAGGCATTTAGGCCTTTAGTGTTTCGGGCAATTAGCATAGAGCAAGTGGTACCCTCAGTATAGTGGTTAAGGCCTCCATAGCAAAATGTTCAAGGGTAGCCAGATCCTATTCAGGAAGACCCCACGGTCAGGAAAAGGGGTCCATCCAAGAGTGCTCAGCTCACAAATACTGCAAAGTAACTGTAACAACTGTACTGTTCATGCAACTGTTTATTGTTAAAGTATCTGAAAGACTGTGAACTTGCTAAGAAGCACCAAAACTGTATTGTATATGGATTGTGGTTATTTGCCCCTGGTTATCTGAACTATTGTCCTAAGCATCTGAACTATTGTTCTAAGCATCTGAACTATTGCTCTAAGCATCTGATCTGTTACCCTGAGCATCTGAACTATTGCCCTAAGCATCTGAACTATTGCTCTAAGCATCTGAACAATTGCCCCACCTGTAATAATTACCCCTAAATTTATAATTTGCCCTTTCCCTGGCAAATTATCTGATCATTCCGCAGCACTCTTGGCATTGCAGAAAGGTGTATCTTTCAGTTACATTGTTACCAGCGTATGGGGACAATCTCAATCTTCTACCCCACTGAAGTCTCATGTTGTGGTCTGTAATCCTACGTACTCAGAATCAGTCTCTACCCTGAAGGGGACATCTTTTTCATCATTCTTCACCCAAGCGAGTTCAACCATCAGATCATCTCCTTATCTGTGTCATCCACCGAAGTCGAGTCCGTCGCCATTCATACAGGTCGTACCCACCATTTCTTGTTTTTCACAGCTCGAAGTTACGGCCACCGAAGTACAAGTGCATCACGATAGTCATGCCAGTGTCATTTTGTATGGTTCCTGATCCAGATGTCCCCAAGTTGGTCGCCCTCCACAGAAGAGTGTGCACATTCTGAAGAACCTGGTCTGCGCCCCTGGTTGTTCACCGAAAGTCGAGTCCGTCGAAGCCCAGGTTGGGACACGTCCGCTGTTTCTTTATTTTGTTCTAGTTTCTGGTAACAAGATTGCAGAATCAACCATCCTCTCTACAGATTCTTCTGGTTCCTGGTCCTATCGGAGATCCATCTTCACCACAGATCCTTCAGAGTCTAGCTGGCCCTTGGAGTGCTGCAGCATTGCTCAGGTTGTGGTAGTCCTCGAGTGGATTCGACACCACGCAGATCCTGGTTCCTCCTCATACTTGGCGGCCCTGAAAGTGGGTTTTGGCCAAGGTATCCTTTGTTTTCAGTTTGGAATCCGACAGTCTGTAAGAGGGTTATTCCAGGAACCAGTTGCTGTGGTTCTTTCTTTCCAGCAGCCTTGGAGAGAGTGGGCTTTTGCTGAAGAATCATATGACCTGTTTACCAAACCTCTCACTAACCAGTGGCCTTTACAAGGTCCCTGCTGGGAAATGTGTTTAGTATCAACTGCTCTGTTTGCTCCTCTTTCTAGCTAGCATCGTAGAATGATGGTATACACAAAGACTTCAGACTTTTGGACTTATGTGGCATTTGGACTTCGGTAGAACTCTGTGGTCATTGCTAAACTAAATATTGTTTTAGGTAGTACATATCATCTGATTCTCACCTAAGTTTAGTAATAAGTATATGTTACTGTTGAAGGATTGTAGATGTATAGTGGCAATAGGCCGTGGTGCACCCATAGAGAAGAATAACACAGAGTTTAGACATTTTAGAGTTTAGTTGCAACTGTTTAGATATCCATAATGCTGTTCATACTCCCTACTGGTTTTGTGGTTAGTATTTTTCTGTACGATCATGTCCTCTGTCCTCTCCTGTCTAATAAATGTCTTTGCTTCATCCAATCTCTGTATATGACTCCTGCCTCTCCTTGTTGGGTGATTCCATCAACCCAGCCCCATTTGGACCTTAAGCTGCCCCTCACCATCCCACCTGCTGAGGGTGTCGCTGGTGTTGCTGGTAGTGAGACAGTTCCTTCACCACTCTGAGTGAAGAACCCCAAGGTCTACCAGTTCAGCGACCATCACACATTATTTGTTCTGGAATATGTCTTTCTAGTTTACACTGGCAGTGTCAGTTTTTCAGCAAGTTGAGGTACACCATAACATGACACGGTGCCAGTGGAAGCACAGTGTGGTGGCAGTGGACTGCAGGACCAGTTATATATTCTGACTTGAACATGTCTGTACATCATAAAATATTTTGGGTGCCTCAGCAATATTTTATGCCTGTTGGGTATGGTTTGTTTAAAAGGATGATTTTTTGTGCTATTATCTCCGCAAAGTCATGTGTGCACTGTGTCTGTGTGACAAGTGATTGAGGTGCACACTGGCCCAAGACATCTGAAAACATATCATGTGACTTTGCCTGCTACCGTTGATGGTACAAATAAAATATACAATATATATTCTTATCTTTATTCTTTATACCATCATCATGAACAGTGCAACAAGTCAGCATCAGCATATATATATGTTTGCAACTTGACACTGGACAGTGTCTGCACACATAGGAAAGAAGATGGACTGCAGTCATGTAGTTTAGCACAGTATGATTGCAGTGCTCAGTCCTGCTTTTTGACAAATACTTCACGATAGCGTGACAGAAAGTAAACATTACTGAAGCTTCAAAAATATTTACCAGACTCACCAGAATTCCCAATCCCAAAATGCAACCGTCTTGTGTCCAGAAAATTCCCCAGTGCTGATGAAGTGAAATGAGAGCGTAATATGAAATGCAAAGTGTCCCAGAATTAATGGCACACTCAGTCATGCGTGTTTACTTACACACAGTCCCCAGAATAATTGTGCATCCTCACAATACAACTGTCTTGTGTCCAGAAAATTCACACGTGCTGACAAAGTGAAATGAGAGCATAACATGAAATGCAAAGTGTCCCAGAATTAATGGCGCACTCAGTCATGCGCACAGTGGTCACACAGAGTCCCCAGATTTTTTCTGCATCCCCAAAATCCATCTGACTTGTGTCCAGAAAATTGACAAGTGGTAATGAAGTGAAATGAGAGCATAACATGAAATACAAAGTCCCTCAGAATTAATGGAGCACTCAGTCATGCATGCAGTACTCACACACAGTCCCCAGATTTATTGTACATCCCCACAATGCAACTGTCTTGTGTCCAGAAAATTCACACATGCTGACAAAGTGAAATGAGAGCTTAACATGAAATGCAAAGTGTCCCAGAATTAATGATGTAGTCAGTCATGCGAGGAGTGCATGACTGACTACACCACTGCATTAAACCGAGGTCCCTTCTGCCCATCCTGGTGTTGTCCTGGTGGGTTTCCAGGTGGAAGTAAAAGAACCCAGGGCACTCTTCACAAAGAGTAGGGAACATTCCCAGTGTCCTGGCCAACATTCCCCTTCCCATAAACTGGTTCATGCAATTATTCAGGCTGTATGTGGTTGATGATGTGCGATATGGCCGCCACCACACATTCAGTCACTTCACTACCAGTCTAGCATTGCTTGTAAAGTGCTTTGGATGTATGAAAAGTGCTATATAAATGCTGATTATTCTTCTTCTTCTTATGTGGTCACACACAGAGTCACCAGAATTAATGTGCTACCCCAAAATGCTACTGTTTTGTGTCCAGAAAATTCCCCAGTACTGACAAAGTGAAATGAGAGCGTAACAAGAAATGCAGCGTCCCAGAATTAATGGTGCACTGCAAACGCACAGACAGATTAAGATTGCTCTGCACACTCAAGGGATGCATACAAAAAGTCACAGCAACACCTAACCAGTGCTCACAAGTCACAAATCCAAATCTGGAAAGGAATACATTTTGCCATTTGGAGGATTAGAGTACGGCAGTAACAATCCACCACCAGTAAAGATATCACAAAGCAGTATAAAAAAAGTCATGCAGGTGCAGCGGATAGCAGGTTCATACTGCTGCAATTACTCTATGGCACAATAAAAGGTGTCTGATTCAATGGCATGCATCGCACACACACTCACACACACACTACAAGTAATGTGTAGCAAATTGAAAACCATTAGTAATATAACCAAATGTTTTAAACAGATAAATTATACACTGCTCTTCCACAACATTCAGCAAAAAAAATGTCAAGAATTACTGAAAATATTACTGTGCATACATTAACACAGTTATACAAGAAAAATATAACCAAAAAAGAAAGATTGCCTTTTTCTCTCAATGTACCTACACCACAAATACGCCCCTCCCCAAAGCACACTTCACAGTACACAGACTGACTGTTCTAAATTAACATTCAAAATCCACACACAACAATAAATACTCAATGATATGAGCATAGAAGGGTTTCCTACAAACTATGTACTAAATTTTGAGCAACAAAAATGACTCAAAAAGGCATTTTAAAAAGCTTTTAGAGGTTTTGAATCACAGAGGTCTGAGAGCAAACTGTCTCCAGCTATCACTACACACACTACCCAGGCCACAACTGAGGCTGTGCAGAACAATCTAGAGCCCATGTGACCAGCAGTCCCATGAATCACTGCAGAATTTCATTTTGAGCTCAATTACAAGGTGAAGTGAGGTGAATTACATTGATTTCAATGTACTTTGCCTTAAAATTGGTGGAGAATTGGTTTGGAGAAGGTGTAATAATGCAAAGTCATTGATTTCAATGGACTTTGCATTCCTCATTATGAAGTGAAGTATTCCGCTTCACATTGTGGAGTACTCTGCGGATTCTGCGTTACTCCATGAAACATACATGAAGCGGGTGAGGCCACTTCGCCCACCACTACTTACAGTACTGTAACTCACATGCTGTACAGGAGGGAATGTGAATGCCTATGGCTGTACTTCCCTGAAAGCTGTAGCATAAAACTCCCTGACTTAAAAACACTTATTAATGAGTACAATGGTGGGTTGGGGAAGCTTGGAGAGATACTACAAAACAGACTTACAATTCATCCAAATAACTAGTAAAAATATTGATGTTGTGATTTGTGATGTGATACGTGAATCGTGATTTGTGACTGCATTTGTGACCGTGATGATGAAGAACATGATTCAGTGTCGACGGTATGAGATAACGAATATGGAACTGCATAAACGCGAATGTCTATGGCTGTACTTCCCCCCCGATGAGCTGTAGCACAAAACTCCCCAACTTAAAAACACATTAATGAGTACAATGGTGAGGTGGTGAAGCCTGGAGAGATACTACAAAACAAGCTTACAATACATCCAAGTAACTAGTAAAAAAATTAATGTTGTGATTCATGACATGATCATGAATCATGATTTGTGACTGCATTTGTGACCATGATGATGAAGAATGTGATTCAGTGTCAACGGTGTGAGATAACCAATATGGAACTGTATTGGGAACAAGAATGCTTACGTCTGTACTTCCCTGATGAGCTGTAGTACAAAACTCTCCAACTTAAAAACACTTATTAAATTAATGAGTACAATGGTGGGGTGGTGAAGCCTGGAGAGATACCACAAAACAGGCTTACAATACATCCAAGTAAATAGTAAAAAAGTGAATGTGATTTGCGACGTGATCATGAATTGTGATTTGTGACTGCATTTGTGACCATGATTATGAAGAACGTGATTTGTATCACAAGTGACTTGTGAACATGATGATGGTCCTGACTTAAAAATGCATATTAATGAGTACAATGTTCATGCAGAATTATGCACCACACCAGTCCAGTACTCTGAAGGGAAGCCAAAGAAACAACTGTAACTTAACTTACAGATAGAGATTGGTCCCTGAAGAGATGCAAATGCACAGACAGATTAAGATTGCGCTGTGCACTGAAGAGATGCAGACGCAAAGGCACAACACCTAACCAATGCTCACCATCAGAAATTCAAATCTGGAAAAGAATACCTTTGTTGGTTGGGGCGGGCTGCGGGGGGGCAGTGTACTGTACTGCACTGCTCTGCTGCAGTAACAGTCACTAGTACTAGTACCAGTAAAGATACCACAAAGAAGTATAAAAAACACACAGCTGCAGTGGATAGCAGCTTCATATTGCTGAAATTACTATGTGGCACAATGAAAGGTGTCTGATTTGATGACACACATCACACACGTGCTCACACACACACTAAGTAATGCGTAGCAAATTGAAAACTTCAGTAATATACCCACATATTTAAAAAAAAAATTATGCACTGCTGCACCACAACAATCAGCAAAAAAATGACAAGAATTATTGAAAATATTACTGTGTGTACATTAATTCAGTTATACAAGACAAATATCACCAAAACAGAAAGAACTGTCTTTTTCTCCAAGTTAATCTACCTACACCACAGATTCGCCCCTCCCCAAAGCACACTTTCACTGTCTCTTACTACCCAGACTCAATGCTGTACATTAACATTCAAAATCTACACACAAATAATAAAGGCTCGATGATATGAGCACAGGAGGGTTTCCTACAATTGAACTAAAGTTTGAGCAAAACAAATTACCCAAAAGGGCTTTTTTAACAGCTTTTAGAAAGTTTAAATCACGGACATTGCTCAGAGCAGGCTGTCTCCTACAGCTTCCTACACACACTACCCCAAACTGAGGCTGTGCAGAACAATATAGAGCCCATGTGACCTGAAAACCCATGAATCACTGAAAAATTCACCTTTGAAGCCTAAAAACAAGGCCGAAGTGAGGTAAAGTACATTGTTCTCAGTGTACTTCATTTTAAAAGTTGGTGGGGTAGTGGTTTGGGAAGGCGGAGTAATGCAAAGTCATTGTTTTCACTGGACTTTGCATTACCTATTATAATGCAAAGTACTTCGCTTTGCGTTGCAGAGCACTCCGTGAATCCGCTTTCACTTTGCGATTCACTTCACGGAGTGAATTGGGGCCACTTCGCCCATCTCTACTGGCAATTGAATGAGAAAACATTTCCAAGGCCTCTGATGTGAACTGAGCAGAGACATTAAAGCAGCTGCTTGTGGAGTCATAAAAGACAGGAGCAAGGAACCCTTCTGAAGTAAGAGCAAGGGGGAAGGAGGGAGTGGCTGCATGACCTGCTGCAAGAGATACTCTTGAAGATCTATTGTTACGGTATGTTCTTATGTGAAAACTGTAAAATCTTCTTGAGGCAATCTCTTGCAGCAGGTCATATCATATGGGAATATTCCCAAGCAGTTATATTACCAAGCAGGAGAAGGAAGCGAACCATCAGGACATTGGACAGGAGGCCATGTAAGACGTCCCACCCAAAATTGATCCGCTTCTTAGAAGTGAAGTCTAGACTGTAATGCTTGGTGATGAGAAGTACAGTAGACCATATGGTGGCTTCACAAATATCCAAGGCAGAAATGCACGGAAACACGCCGTAGAGGCAGTCATGCCTCTGGTAGAATGGGCTTTTACAACTCTTGTGAGAGTTTTTTTCATATTTAGCATAGATAAAGGTAAAGCAGTTGGCCAACCAGGTGGACAAGCACTGCTTTGAAACTCTAACACCCTTGTTTCCAGGGGCAAAAGGAACAAAAAGTTGCTCAGTTTTACACAACTATGAAGTGCTGAGAAGGCAAATGCTTAATGTTCTATGCACATCGAGAGTAGAAAGCAGGACTTCCTCTGGATTCTGAGCCTCCACAAAGTACACTGGTAATTGAATGGTCTGATTTAAAGTAAATTCAGAAACAACATTAGGTAAGAACACCGGGTTTGTGCATAAAGACATCCAGTCTTTTTAGGTCTGCATATTAGTGTATATAACTCTGAGACACATCTGCCAGATGAAATGGCAACTAAACACATAGTTTCCAAGAAAGATAATGAAGGTCGCTGGATTCAGCAGGCTCAAAAGGACTTGTAGTCAATTTTTCAAGTACAAATTTCAAATCTCACACAGGGACTGGAATCTGGATGGAGGATGCAGATGCAGAATACCTTTTAAAAAGGTCCAAATCAAAGGAGACTGGGACAAAGGTATGTTGTCCACAGGTGAATGAAATGTGACAATGGCCGAAAGGTGGACTTTCACAGAAGAATATTTCAGTCTACCCTCCGACAAGGAGAACAAATAATCTAAGATGCACTGAGGGGAACACTCATAAAGATCTACATCCAGTGTAGACACTCATATAGAGAAGCATTTCCACTTCATGGAATAGGAAGACCAAGTAGATGGCTTTCTAGCTGCCTGCAGAACTTTCGCCACCTTTGGGGACACCCAGAAACATGATAGGACTATGTCCTCAGGAGCCAGGCATGCAGGTGGAGGGAGCGATGGTCCAGGTGTAACAGGGAGCCTTGTGCCTGGGACAGTAAAGCCCAGCAAATTGGCTGAGATATTGTCTCTGGTTCCAAGAGCTGTAGAAGTAGAGGGAACCAAATCTGCCATGGACAGAACGGCACTATGAGAATCATAGGTGCACTGTCCTGGACCAGTTTGAGTAGTACTGTCTGAACTAGTGGAAAGGGTGGGATGCATAGATAAATTGTCCTGTCCAGGAAAGAGATAATGCATCCCACCACACAGTTCCAGGATCTCACATGAGAGAGCAGTAAAGAGGCAGTTTTGTATTTTGCAGAGAGGCAAATAGGTCCAACTCCAGTCTGTTCCACAAGTGGAAGACATAGTTTAGAACATCAGATAAGATTTCCCTCTCATTGGCCTGGGCAGTGGAGCTGCTCAGGGTATCTGCCAGGGTGTTGGACACCCATGGGATGTGTACTGTTAGAAGATGAATATTGCTCTGGATCACTCAATACCACACTCTCATTGATTCTCTGCAGAGAGGGTAGGAATGGGTGCCTCATTGTTTGTTTAGGTAGTAAACCACCATAGAATTGTCTGATTGCTATATGCAGGCAACCTGGGGAGAAGTGAGTCTCGAATGCCTGTAAGGCATAGAGAACTGCCATCAACTCCGAGACATTGATGTGGAGGCGGGCCTCCACTGGCACCCAAGATCCTTGTGACCTGATGTGCAGGACATGAGCACCCCACCCTGTCAAGGAGGCATCAGTAGTCAGAATGAGAGTCGGGACTGGAGATCGGAAAGGCATGCCTTGCTTTAGAGTGCCACTTCCACCGTTGTAGAGCTTGAAGCACCAGGGGAGACATCAGGACCAGAGCATCAAAATTGTCCTCTTTCTGGTCCCATTAGACTCTGAGGGACCACTGAAGGACCCTCATATTTAACCTGGCATTGGAGACCATCAGTATTGTGGCTGCAAAATGTCCTAGGAGGCAGAGGTAGTCTCGTGTGGAGACTAATCTGCTGGATTCTAATCTGCATGCCTAAGCAATCAGGGCATCCGCCCAAGCTATGGGCAGATATGTCTTCCCAACGGAGTTGTCTAGCACAGTCCCAATATATTGGAGGCATTGTGTAGGGTCCATCTTGGACTTCAGATAGTTTAGCACAGTCCCCACTTGGGTGAACAACTGTAGGGTTCGAGAAAGTGTGAGAGACAGCTGTTGGCTGGAGGACACTTTCAGGAGCTAATCATCCCAGTAGAGACAGACAAAGAGGCCTTCCCTGCTGAGGGCCACTGCAACCACCACGAGGCATTTTGTAAATACCCTCGGGACAGAGGAAAATCTGAAAGGGAGGGGCCCTGAATTTGTAATGATGACCCTGGAACAGGAAACGGAGAAACTGTCTGTGAGCCAGGTGCATCTTGATATGGAGGTATGCAGCCTTCATATCTAGAGAGCAGAGCCAATCACACGTGTTCAGCAAAGGGGAGAAGTGTCAGAAGAGACATGATGCGGAACTTTTGGTAAGTGATGTAGAGGTTGACACACTTCGGATCCAAAATGGGGCATTAAATCCCCTGTCCATTTGGGAACCAGGAAAAAGTGGGAGTAAAATCCCACATCCTTCTGAGGAAGGGGAACTGGTTCGATGGCCTTTTTCAAAAGCAAGTCATCTGTCTTGGTCCATTGGATCAATGCCTGATCTGGGGGTGTTGAGAGATCCTGGGTGGTAAAGAAAGAGACATCTAAATGAACTCTAGTGTGTATCCTGTCTTGATCAGTTGCAGGGACCACCATTCAGAGGAGATAGCTTGCCACCCTTGTAGGTGCAGGGAAAACCTGCCCCGATGGCCGTGGGTAGGGTTTCCAGTCCCACAACTGGAGGAAGACCTTCGGGTGGAAGGCTGACCTGCTGGGGGACAGCAGGGATGTAACTGGGTTTCTGAGCATGTCTAGGACCTGGCAGTTGTAACTGAGGTTTTTCTCCTATTGGCAGGTTGCCTCTGAGCTGAGGGATGGCCCCTGTAGGGTGGCCCCCCTCAAGGAGCCTCTGAAGGCTGTTTTGGATTTTGGATGGTAAAGGGTTGTACCAATTGAAGGGTGTCACCAGAGGTCTGTAAATCTTTCAAGATGTCTTGGGTCTGTGGACCAAACAGCTGAACTCCTTTTAATGGAGCATTCGGGATAGATTACTGTACATCCTGTGAAAATCCTGACACCCTGAACCAGGTGTGTCATCTGAGACAGACTCCTGCTGAGGACGTATGAGCTGTTGTATCAACGGCATCATAAGTGTCCCTCAGCATGTGGCGGCATACTGCCGCCGCAGTAGACATTTTCACTGTCAACTCCTCCTGGACAGAACCCGCCGTGAGGGACTGGACTGTTGCCTGGGAGGCCTTTAGGATTTCCTCCTGATATTTCAGTAGGTGGCCCATGTAATTAAGTATACATAGAGACATGGTGGATGAGGAGAAAAAAACCATTTCCTTATGACATCCAATTTCTTGGATTTCATATCTGGGGGCTGAGCACTCATGTGTTGAGGCCTAGAGGACCTATCATGTGCAGCATTGATCACCACCGAGTCGGCCTGAGGTGGAGTCATGAAATAGGGGTGATCTACTGGAGCCTGATAAAGCCTATCAGCCTTACATGGATTGGAGGGAATCCTGAAAGGTTGCTTTCATGCAGGCATGATAGCCTCTTCAAAGGTGTCCACCAAGGGGGGATGACCAGAGTGGAGCATTCCGGCACACCCAGGTACTGAGCCATTTTCTTCCTCAAAGCATCTTGCTCAGTGCCCTGGAAACCAAATGTTTTCTGGAGGTGGATCATAATGTCCAAAAACACTGGCCAGCCCGGTGACGCTGAGGGTTGAGGTGCTGGAAGCCACACCTCACTCCACGCTGCTGATCCAGGTTCAGAAACATGCCTGGGCAATCAGGGGTTGGCCGGGGAGGGAAAGGATTGAGTGTCGGTAGGACTGCTCTCCTTTCCCTGGGGAGGGACTGGGGCATCCATCGAGCTGCAGCGGCCCCTGGTTGAAATCAGAGGTGCTACAGGAGTGGGATATATGTGGGGAGAAGTGCGAAAGATGTCAGCACGTTGTGCCTTGCATCATTGACCCCTCCCTAGGTTTGTAAACCGGTGATGTAATAAATAAATAAAATAAAAAATTACATGTCCGCACTTCTTGGGGAAATATAGGGAGGAAAATGGCAGATCACCAAGGCAGCTTGATGGCCACACTTCAGCAACCAGGGGGCCTGTTGTGGAATTGCACTGCAGTAGTGGTTTCTGGTCAGCTTGGGGGGCATGGGGGGGTCCCCATGCACATACAGCGCTGTGCCAGCTGGTATGTTACTGAACCTGTGGGCTGGTCGGGGATGAAGGTGGCGGCTGGAGGTAGGCATGTAGGGCTGCAGGAGCATAAATATTGATATGGTAATGACCAAAAATGTTGAGTCATCTAGCAGAGAACAAGGGAGTTCAGAGGTAGGTTCCCCTTGAACAGAGGAGGTGGTAGAGGAGGACAGAGGGGATTCCTCATGGTCAAGGCCACTGATTTACAGTGATTAAAACAATTAGATTCCATTTTCAAGACTTAAGATTCCGGAATTTCACCGATGATTGTTACTCTAATTTCTGGATTTTACCGGGATTCTATTATCATCCTTTTAGTATGTGCATAAATAATCAGAATTAAAGAAGGCTTAATATACAGAGCATTAAATAAAGCAAACTGAAAATAGTACAGGAAGGAATTAAATGAAAAACACACTTGTTTATAGATTTACTGATCTGATAGAAAATGCCAGATTCCATGAAACCTTCATTTTTACCGGTTTTCAGGTAGCCCTAATTCCGGAATTTTACCGGATTTTCTGGTAAAAACCAAAAAACAGTGGCCTTGCTCATGGTCCATGCTGTCCATGTCCTCCGGATCAACCAGATCTTGGTCCTGCAGGAATGGGTCCTCCATGTCCATGTCCTGGGTGTTCAGGCCTGGGAAGATAGGGGAAGAACTGGACATCCACTGGGCCATTTTAAGGAGGCCTAGAAGGAGCAGAGACCAGAATCTACCCCTCCCTAGGGGGGGTGCAGGGTCTGAGTCAGGTCCAGGATGGTATTTACCAGAGCCTAGATATCGATCATGGCCGTCTGTCCAGTGGAAGTAGTTGTGGCTGACTGAACAGAGTGCATTGGAACCACTGACAGAATAGGAGTAGGCAGTGGAATCAAACATGTAGCTGTCAACAAGGGGTGTGTATAGGACCCCAGGATTATTGAAGAGGGTGCCAGCATTAAGCCCTGTGAGGCAATGCTGGTCATCAACAATAGGATCATCGAAGAGCCTGAAGCCTCTGCCATCGATAACAGAATCATAGATGGAGTGCCAGGAATTGTCATCGATGACAGGATCATCGATGGGTTAAAAGGCAAGGTCAACAATGACAGAATTGTCGATGGGCCTGAAGCCATCATTGATAGATGATGGCTAGACAGCGCTGAAGGGAGAGGCAGCTCTAGGAAGCTGTAATTTCATCCCCAAACTCACTGTCAACAGAGGAGATGTCGACAGAGGTAAGAGAGGAGCCAGCAGATGTTGACAGTGGAGAAAATGACAGAACAGCGGCTACCATCTCAGGTACCCCTAAACACACCATCAACAGAGGAGCCATCGACGGAGGTAAGGGAGGAGCCAGCAGTCATCGATGGTGTAGAAGACAACATAATAGCTGTCAATGTCTCAGATACTTCTAAACCCACCATCGATGGGGGAGCTGTCAATGGTGGAAAGAGAGGAGCCATCAGTCATCAATGGTGTAGAAGACAACATAACAGTGGCTACCTCTCAGATACTTACCTTTTTGGTAGTTTTTTTCAGAGTGGTGAGATGCTGCTGGAGGAGCTATGTTGAACCATTTTCAGAGGCACAATCCCGGGTGCTGTGTATAGGGCCAAGACCCCAAACATATTTTTATGGTCGACTATGGTAAATGGAGCTCTGAAGGAGGACTTGTTGCATGCAGGTCACAGTTGAAAAGAACTGAGGAGTAGCTGCCTCCCCCTTTTATACCTGCCAGGCAGACACCACAGGGTAGCGTTATGGGGAGGTCCCAGGTTCGACTGCTGAGAAGTCATCTGGAGATGACACCTGTGGCTGAATTCCCATGTGTTATGACCAAGAGCAGGGCCATTCTCAATGCCCTACAGGGGGCATGCCTCAAACAGCTAGTTTTGGAATCCACTCGGGAGGGAGCACTGTTAGACCAGGTACTCTCAAATGGGGATGGAGGGAGGATCTCTGATCTTGATGAGGGTAGCCATCTGGGAACAAGTGACCACCCAACAGTGTGATTCATGATAAACTTAGCTGTAGAGTCAAGCCATACAGAAGTGAAGGTACTGGACTTCCGGAGGGCTGATTTTGTCAAAATGGGAGAGTGCCTCAGAAAAACACTAGCAAACAGGCAAGAAGGTGGGGTGTAGCAACAATGGGGAAACATCAAAACCGCCATCACAGAAGCAACACGCCTTTGTGTGAAGCAAATAAATCAAAATGAAAGAAAAAAAACACTGTGGTTCTCAAAAGAAGTGGCGGGAAAGGTTAGGGAGAAAAAGATAACATTCAGGAAGTATAAGGAAACACAGAAGGAGCAGGACAGAGAACTGTACCAGTTAAAGCAGAAGGAAACGGGGAAGGCAGTCAGAATAGCCCAGGCCCAAACTGAGGAAAAGGTAGCCAACTTGGCTAAGAAGGGGGATAAAACCTTTTATAGGTACATTAGGGAGCAAAGAAAGACTAAGGCAGGGATACTGAGGCTGAATAAAGAGGAAGGTGGTTGGGCAGAGAGTGACAGCAAAAAAGCAGGGATACTGAATGAATACTTCTGCCCAGAATTCACAATGGAAAAGCAGGGGAAGATACTTAATCCAGTCAATAGAAGCACTCTGGATAGGGGGGTTGATACTAGTCCTTTCACAGAAGAAAGGGTTCTGAAAGAACTTCTAAAACTGAAGGTGGATAAAGCAATGGGGCCTGATGGGATTCACCCCAGAATACAAAAAGAACTAAGGGAGGTGTAACCCCCCTGCAAATGGGGGTTCCCAAAAGACTTCCAGGAGCTTGCTTGAATGCTCCAAGCCTGAATGGTGTTTGGCATTTAAGCCATTTATCAGTGAGTGTTTTTAGAGCCTCTGGTACTGTCTCTTTAAGAGCTGTCTGCTTGCAGACATAATTAGTTTGTATGGGGGACTGTGTGCTTCTGAGTACCACTCGAGCTGCTGCCAATTCACTTCATTTTGCAGTCACTAGGAGTGCAAAGGAACCTATCTGAAAGATGTAACTGTTTGCCAGAAATTATTTAGAGTAATAATGAAATTACAGTTTGTCTAACCTGCTTTCTTTGCAGTCAGAACTGTGTCTGCTAGTTCCCCATTCTAGTTTTGAACTGCTGAACTGGACCAATCAGTGTGGGGTAAGCTAGCTCTAAAATGGTGCCTTGGACGAATCAGAACTTGGACTCATAATCTGAGCCAGCCACAAGAGGATTGTATGGGCAGTGACTCTGGGAGATGTAGTTTAGACTTCAGTGCCTTTTTGGACCAACAGCAGCAGTCTATTGTGAGTGACAGCCAATCCAGTCAAGAACTGGGAGGAACTCAAAGGAAGTGCCCGGTTTTGTCGGTTGGAGTTTCAGTTGAGCTTTGGCAGTGAAGAAGGAAGGAGCCCTGTGCTTTTTCAGTGTGCAGTTTTAGTCAAAAAACGTGTGTAAGGCCCAGAGTTCCGGTCTGCAGCTTGTTAGGACTGAATCCGTCCTGTGAAAAGAATCAAAGGATCTCTGAAGAGTAGAAACCAGGCTCACCCTGTAGAAGACTGGAAGAATTGCTGAAAATTGCACTCGGTCTGTCAGGAACTGAATCTGCTGTGTGTTCTCCCGGTATTGTGCAGTAATTGTCGGGATACAGATGCAGCCTGCCTGTATAGTGCTTTCTTTATATGGATGTGAAGAGGTTTGTGTACCTCAAGTGAGCCCTGCTGACATTGAAGGACCCTATCTTATTTGGAGGTCGTGAGTACTAATTCAGGGTTGCTCCCTGTTGAATTGCCACATTAAATCCAAATGGAATTACTGTACTGCTGACTGTTTAATTCTCCTTTTCTCTGTGTGAAAGGGCCCCTACCAGCTGCCACGGTTTGACTAGCCACTAGGGCTTGGGTACCCAGGGACAGTAACTGATAGGGATAGGCCTGTGCACAGAGCCATAGGTAGATTATTAGAGTGATAAGCTAATTAACCTGATTTCCCTGTCCTTGTTATATCCCCTAAATAAATCAGAGCTGCTTGTTTCAGCAAAGTTATACTGCCTGAGGTATTTGTCTATGTTAAAGTACTGTACTGTGATTGTTGCACTGTATCTCATTTCACAGGAGGTCCCAGTGCCGGAACCAGTCCTGGGGTAAGTGTATACTGTGAAGGTAATTTGATATATTGTGTGGGCCACTAGTGGGAAGAAAGGGGGTTGCAGTGTCTCAGAGGGCTGTGACCGTTGTTTAACTATTGCAAACCCTGACCTCTGGGTGGAGGCACCCGCCATTGGATCCAGTCCCCTCAACCTGTTAGTGGCAAATCAGGCAGGGGTAGTAGCCCCTGGGATAGCGCCATCTAGGGGTTACAGAAGAAATAGTAACATCACTGACTATCCTTTTTAATAAATCATGGGGGGATGGTGTGGTACCTGAGGACTGGAATAGGGTAGATGTGATTCCCCTTCACAAAAGTGGGAGCAAGACAGAGGCAGGAAACTACAGACCTGTCAGTTTGGCCAGTGGGGCACAGGACCCAAGGCAGCATGGATTCACAGCAGGAAGGCCATGCCAGACAAATCTAATTGATTTCTTTGACTGGGTGACCAAAGTAGTAGACCACGGAGGGGCTGTGGACATGGCCTACCTAGACTCTATCAAGGCATTTGACACAGTCCCACACAAAAGATTAATAAACAAACTAGCCAGCCTGGGAGTGGGTCCAGCCTTGGTAAAACACTGGCTGGACAACGGGACACAGAGGGTAATAGTAATGGAGTCCACAGTGAAGAAAGGGGGGCTACTAGTGGGGTACCGCAGGGTTCAGTACTGGGGCCGGTCCTTTTTAATGTCTATAAGTGACATTGCAGAGGGACTGGAAGGAAAAGTATGTCTCTTTGCAGATGACACAAAGATTTGCAACAGGGTTGATATGCAAGGTGGGGTGGAAAGGATGAAAATGGACTCTGGCAAGGTTGGAGGAATGGTCAGACATATGGCAGCTTAGATTTTTATATATTTTATTTTTTATTTAGTTGTTTAACCAGGTATAGCACACTAAGCTGAAAGCTTTTTACAGGAGTGACCTGGGAGCACAAGGAGGTTAAGTGACTTGCTCAAGGTCACACAGTATGCAAGTGGAAGCTGTGGGATTCAAACCCAGGTCTGGTCTGCTGGATGTCACCAAATTTGCAGCTCAGAGCCTTAGACCACTGCGCTATACTGCCTCCTCAAGATTCAATGCAAAGATTCAGATTCAATGCAAAGATTCAGATTCGATGCAAAGAAGTGCAAAGTAATGCACCTGGGAAACAAAAACCCAGGAGAAGAGTACACAATGTGGGTGAGATACTGACAACAACAAAAATGGAAAGGGACCTGGGGGTAGTCATACCAGATGACCTAAAGGTGGTCCAGCAATGTAAGAAGGCAGTAAGGAGGGCTGGGGGATACTGGGATGCATAGAGAGAGGCATCACCAGTAGAAAACAAGAAGTTGTTGGCCCTCTGTACAGACAGTTGGTAAGACCACATCTGGAGTATAGTGTACAGTTCTGGAGACCCCATCTCCGCAAAGATATAGACAGGGTGGAGGCCGTCCAGAGGAGGGCAACCAAAATGGTGCAGGGTCTGCACCAGAAGACATGAAGAAAGACTTAAGGAGCTTAAGATGTATAGCCTCAAGGAAAGGAGGCAGAGGGGGGACATGATAGAAACTTTCAAATACTTCAAGGGAATCAACAAAGTCCAAGAGGGTAGCATCTTTCAGAAAAAGAGATGTGCAAGAACAAGGGACACAATTTGAAGATAGAGGGGGGTGGTTCAGGAGCAATGTGAGGAAGTATTTTTTTCACAGAGAGGGTGGTGGAAGCATGGAACAGCCTTCCTGAGGAGGTTGTAGAGTTATAAACAGTGGGGAATTCAAGAATGCATGGGACAGACATAAGGCAATTCTAGTGGGGGATAGGAGGAAATAGGCTTTTGGTTAACTAGGATCTGCAGCTTTTCCGTTAGGTAGGGAAATGGGCAGACTAGGTTGGCCAAGTGATCCTTAACTGCCATCAAATTCTATGTTTCTATGCTGCAAGAGATTGCCTCAAAGATGATCAAGGAAGTCACCAGCTGAGCACCATAAGACCAAACAGCAATTATAATGTTGGTAGGGTAAAACCTCCCAAAATAAGAGAACCAATTGAAATTATGAAGTTTCAGTAAGGTAGAAGTCGGAAACAGATTGCTGAGGTTTTGGTAAAAGTATGGTCAGAAATGGACTGCAAGGCCCTTGGCAAAAGTATGGTTTGGTAAAAATCTGAGACTGTAGATTAGGTAGCAGGTTAGTGATGAGGAGCTGGGTGAAGCCAGCAGCCTGGGAGAAGCAGGAGGCTATGCTGAAAAAGCAACATAGGAGCCTGGATAACACAAACACAGGGAGTGCTGGGAGCAAGTACTGAGTAGAAAAATCAGAGTTGCAGAACAAACACTGTATAACAGGAAGCCAGTACTGAGAGAGGCAGGTGTAAACAATTTAAGTGATGAGCACAAGGACTGCATGGCAACAGCAATTGGAACAGAGGGCACACAGGTAACAAGTACGGATAAAAGAGAGATTGCATGGAACATAACAAAGCAAACAAGGGACACTAGAACTAAAAGCCCCAAAAGAAAAAAAAAGCAAACACAAGCACCAGAGCAAAGGGGAGAAACAAACTATAGAGAGAGAAAAATAATACAGGCTGCAACCAGAGGCAAAATATTGACCCAGAAGCATAATCATACAAATCAGGCAGAGGCCCAGCACAGCCAGCAGGTTCTAAACACAAGGGAAGGTAAGAGACAAAAATAAGGGGGGGGGGGCCAAGAAAAGGCCAGGCCCAGAGAGAGGACTGACAGAGCCTCCGGATGAAAAGGAAAAAGCTTCTGAATGAAGCAGAAAGTAAGAGTTTAGAGGAAAACAGTCAACAATACATGCTCCCGCCCTAGCAAGGCTTACCTTCCGGTTAAGCCTTTTAAGTATGTTGCAGCATGTTTCTCATGCAGCAACATACTTTATTTTAATAAAGAAAAGTCCATGACCCAGAGTATGGCAGGTGCTGGGGGGGCGCCATTATCTGTAAAGATGCTGCACTGCACCACTCGCCTCAATACATTATGTATTGAAGTGAGCAGTATGGGGCCGCACCTTTACAAATAATGGAGCCTTCCCCCCAGCACCTGCCATATTCTGGGTCACAGACTTTATTAAAATAAAGTATGCTGCGGCACAAGAAACATGCTGCAACTTACTTAAAAGGCTTAACCTGAGGGTAAGCCTTGTGGAGACGGAAGCCTAAATTATTGACTGTTTTCCTTTAAATATGTCAGGCAGGGGGGCATGGCTGTTGCTTCAGCCATGGAACTACAGGCTTACAGCCTTTCAAAAATTGGACTCCTTAAAACAACCAGGACTCAGTGATCTTTTTCAGCATGTTCTGTTTCTGACTGACTAAGGCAGGAGAATTACTCAGTATTGTATTTTCTGTGTATTTATTGTGAACATTTTCAGAACATTAGCAAATTGTTTTAAACATTTTACTACAATGGATAATGGCTTATGCTTTATTAATTGCCCTCCAGCATTCTGTTGTCTATCACCCTCCTTTTGTTCCAATCCCCTCTCTCACCTCTATTATTTCTTGCAAGTTACTTCCACCATTTTCTGGTGTTTTTCTTTCTTTCTTTCATTTTTTTATCTAGTTCCACCCTTTTGCACCCCACCTGCCTTCTCTATCACCATATTCTGGATTCTCCCTTTAATTACAATTTTTTTTGCACTATAGAAAAATATTTGCACAGTTTTAAACAGGTACTGGTTTATAAACTTGTAAGGTATACATCATGTTTAATACTGCATGTGATGGTAATTATGCAGTCAGTTAATATGTTATACACTACATAAGTTTCATGCTACACATCAGACCATGCCTTGAAAAAGTGTGAGATGTGAAAAACTATTGGAGCTGGTCATTGAGCAGGGGGAGTTATCTTTTCTTGCTGTTGTCCATTTGTACTTTATCCAATAAAAGCAGGATATTTTGTTTGCATCCAAATTTATGGAGAGTGGTCCCTTTGACGACTCCCATGCTGCCCATACATGAAAGACATCCACCACCATCAATCGAGCCAGCCTTACAAAATTTCCAACAGGACTGGGATTTGCCCAGCCATTACACCAGATTAATGAGCTTGCATCCATGTTGAACTGGTTGAGGGTATGGATTCAAGCTATGAAGTTTGTGTGAACAAGGATTTTGAGGGAAACTGCTTTTGGACTACAACATAGCAGCAATTTGCCCCCCACTGCTCCCCAAACTATGGCAAAGGGTCAGAGGGTGAAAGACCACCCAATCAGGGACTTCTATCCAAAGAGAGACACAGAGGCTCCAGCACTTGTGACTGACCTAATTAATCCAGGTGCTTTTCCAGCCACTAGTTGCTTGTCGAGTGACAAATCTCCAGGACTGCCTGCTGTGTTTGACAGCTCAAACAACCAATCTGAGCTGCTAATTTCAACTGAGCAGCGGGGACTGAGATGGCCCAGTTCAGTCAGCATGTGATGGCTGAACAGACTGAGAGCTAAGTGCTGCTAACAGTTTGTGCTGCAGAGACACACTTTGCATCTGTCTGAGAGATGAACAGAATGAGCAGCAGATCCGCTGCTTTAAAAGAAGAGGTAATTGTGTAGTAAGTGCACAACAGTTTGAAACTAGAAGCTACAATCTGAGAGTGACTTTGATGTACTCCAGTCTGTAAGTGCAACTGAATCAGCCTGAACAGCGCTGCCAGGTGTTGATTTTTACCAACACTGAGGGACTGGATGCCATGACATGTAGGGCAGGGTGCATCCAGAGGGCTGATACAGAAGATCCCACCCTGCTGGCCTGCCGGCACAGTGGTAGCACTACTGCTCACAATGTAGGTGACCTGGGTTTGGGAATGAGTCAGGGTTGTCAGAGGGATGGCTGGGGGGAGGAGGAGGATTGGGCACCTTAGGGCTCCTCTCCTCCTCCAGGGAGGGAGGGCTGTCATTCCTGCTATCATACTGCCTCCTGGGTGATCACAGGCATCAGTGCAGCTGAGAACACCAAGATGGAACGGAAAATATCGGCTGGGGTCTGGAGCAGCAGCATGTGTCCACATGTGCATGTCTCATTGGACCTTCCATTACACCACCATCCTTGGGGTTAGGGAGGAAACGGAAAATGGATCCCTGCTTCTGTCCCTGGTGATGGGTCCCGGTGCCTAGCAGTTGGACTGTCGATGAGGGACCTAGAGAGGACCACCCAATGTGATTTGTCTAGGCAGAGAGAGAGGCCAACTCTCTCTCCTTCACCGCCCAGGGGATAAACTGCAGCCAAATGGGGGACTGTCCTCTGAGCACACCCGGAAGTTCAGCCAAGCCACTAGACACCTTGGGAGTCCCTGAGAGAGAAGGCAGTTGCATAGTTTGAAGGGGGCATAAACAGAGAATAAAGAAAAAAAGAAGAATAAGCTATCCTGTGAGCCATCAGACTGGAGCCAGGAGAACTCTGATCTGCATCCAAGTTTAGCTGAAGTGCTACAATATCGTATGCCATCCCAGCATGAGGAAGGGGGGGAGAGGAGAGTCAGAGAGCAATCAAACATCAGCCAAAGAGGGATCATTGTGAACTGTACCATTAAACCACTACACAATGAGGGAGACCCCCTAGCACAGGAATCAAGAGTAAACCCAGGGTTTAACCTGCAATGAAACATGTAACATTGCTTGGAAAGCATTTACTGGACTTGGACATCAGGCTATGAGTAACAGATGTCTCAGTTTGAGGTTTTCTGTTTTCCTTTTTCACAGAACATTACTAACTTTTATGTTAAGTGTTCCACCACAGGTCAACCACATGCAGCATCATCATACCCATAGAGTTTCCATGGCTGGGTACCCTGTGTAGCACCAAAGGCTCCCTAGACAGAGTTAAGGGTTTAAACAGTAGTGCCAGTGACAAAATGGTAGTGCCCTCAGTACGGGGGAGAGGCTGATGCAAGCATTTGTACTGAACATGTGTCACGTGGCAGTGGACACAGTTTGAGGGTGTTTCCTGGAAAAGAACATAATGTTTATTTATTTATTTATTTATGTCTTTGTTAACCAAGTAAGTGCACTGATCCAAAGAACCGTTTTCATCATGACCCAGGCCACAAAGTGGCAAAACAACACAGATTGCAGCAGCACAAACAGGGCATGGTAATACACACCTCAAGCATGAGGTGGTGTGGAAAATAAGAAATGCTCATTAGATAGCTGTATTATATATTAGTAGCAGAGTTAGGCAACGGCCAAGCTTGGTGAGAACACACTGTGCAAAAGAAGATGTTCATAACAAATATGATAACATGATAACATGGCACCAATTCACAGAGTGTGAAAAAAGAACATACATAACAGTATAATATAACATGAATCCAGTTTAGTACAGGGCCAGTAATAAAGCTGTGCAGATACAGATAGTCATATATTTACATCAGTCTTTAGGGAATTAGAGGTTTAATGAGAAAAGAGGGTTTTAGAGAAAGACAGAGATGAGAGAGGAGATGATTGGAGGGCATTGGTAGTGGATGCCTACTCATTATAGGGACATGGGCGCTATGGTGCCCTAAAGTTATTATTAGGTGCAGTAACAGTTAGCAGCAGTTAGGAGCCAGGCTTTCAGATTCTGTCTGAAAGCCAGGTGTGTGAGGGACAAGTGGATGGATGGTGGGAGCTTGTTCCATAGGGAGGGTGCTGAGATGGAGAAGGCTCTACTTCCCATTGCAGAAGAGATGTGGGGTACTTCCAGTGGGGGGGGCTGAGGATGTCCTGTGAGTCCCAGAAGCCTCTCTGTCTGTCAGGAGGAGTGAGTATGGGGAGAGGTGTCAGCCTTTAAGCGAGCTGTCCACTTGGCAGCCCATAGCATAATCAAAGTGATCTTGTAAAGGGAGCAAACCTAGAGACTGGAAGAGTGTACAGTGTTGGGCACGGTGGGGAGCTTGAAGCACAGCCTGGGAAAAAAACATTAATTTGACTGTGCCTTGTACAGCATGAACAAGCAACCATGATAATGTGAACTGGGCCTAAAAGGGCATGGAAGAGCAGCCACAGGACACTATATTGCACTCATTACTTGCTAACCCTCTTTTTTCTCCTATTTAGGGACCTGGTCCCTAAATAAAGTTACTCTCACTTTTGCTTGAAATTCTTTGTCTTGGTTCTATTTAAGTTACAGTACTGAGCATGCTTTATGGAGATGGAACTGTCACTGCAGTGTGTTGGTTTATGAGTAGGAGGAACCTGTGAGGAAGTAGTGAGGTACTGCTATCCAGGGGTTTGTACCACTCATCCACCAGACCCACGTAAACCTTTCTCTGGATGGAGGCATTGTGCTTTTCTCTAACTTAACCTTGGATACAATCCAATCAACAACAAAGGAGGCAAAGGACCCAGGACTCTCAACCTTGTGCATCACCACAAGGCAGGGGTACTAACCATTTCATCAACAGTGACCCGATTACAAGAAGTCTACCAGAACCAGGTGCTTCTCCAATCTTGCTTGGCAACATCAAGCAAGTGTGTGAAGCCTACAACATGGTTCTACAAGCTATAAATTGTGTTCAGGAACATTTAGATAGTGGACAAGAGGGTGGATAACTCCAAAATCATGCAAAACTGTTGACTAAAGACAGCCCCACTAACACAGAACATGCGGTATAATTGAGAGCAACAAATAAAATGCATTATAACCGCCTACCAGCACTCTGAATAGGGAAAATGTGGTGTTGGGTACATTTTCAAGAACACTGAGAATGCTCAGCAGTAGAATAATTTAAGGACCATCAGTATAACAAATGATCATGAACATTTGCAACCTGCCATTCATTATTTAATTTAATGATTTTGTGTCAAAACCTTAGAGTTCATACATGATAACATGTTTCAGTTACAAAGGCTTTTAGGCTCACAATATGAAAATAAAGAATCTTGGAGTTGCTACACTGAATTGCAATCACAATATGGAGATTGATTCAACAATAAAACCAGGAAATTGAAGTATTTTAGTTACTTTTGCTTTTATTATGAGCAGAAATATCATTTTCAAAATGGCTATAACTCCTGGAAAAGTTGAGTTTAAAGATTCGAAAATGTCTGTCTGTCTGTCTATCTATCTGTTTATCTGTCTATCTGTCCTTCCTGATGTCTGTCCAGATACTCAGAACCACAGAAGCTGTATTTTACTTTGTAGGTAAGATATCATTGTACTGTGATTTTATTGCACATTTTCATGCATCTATAGTTTCCAATTTATTATTGCTGTTTCACTCCCTGTTGTATCCCCTCTACCAGGTTGCACCTGGAAATGAGCTATCACTCAGTGTGCCTATCCTAGTGACCACATTTTAAATAAATGAAATAAATACATTGTTGAATTAAAGCAGCAATACAATAAAAATTTTCTTCCAAAGCAGGGCCCAAGTAGTTTTTAATTGAGCTGCACAGCCAAAGAGCATTGACAGAGTTTTGACGACATTAAGTATTAGCTTGTGATTGGAGAGTCAAGATTGAATAGAAATGAAGGCAGAAGAAAGAGTTCAGATAAACTGAAGTATATCCTTAGAGCTGAAGTACAGAACAAGGTTGTCTGTGTATAGGATAGATGAGCAGTTAGGGATATTAGTCGAGATCCTATTAATGAAAATAGAAAAGAGAAGGGGTCTAATATGGATCCCTGAGGGACACCTAGGTTAATGGATGTCTGATCTGAAAAGGCAGAGTTAAATTTTACAATCTGGTCTCTATTAGATAGATAGCTATTAAACCAAGCTGCCAAAAGATGGGAGAAGCCAAGAGCTAAAAGGTTAGCAAGAAGAAGGGGTGGTCCACAAGGTCAAAAGCCTGGCTAAGGTCAACGAAAACTGCACCAGTAAGACCAGATTCCAGTGCACCTGGGGTATCATTCATGAAGTACAGCAGGGCAGTAGAGGTACTGTGCCCTTTCAAAATCATGTCAATTTCATGGTAGGAGATTATGCTTGGTTAGGAATACAATTATTTGGACTGCTACAGTCTTTTCAAGGATTTTACTCAGGACTGATAGTATTGCTATTGGCTGATAATTTGCAACGTCTTTTTTGTCCCCTGTTTTAAAGATTTTAGTGACTTTAGCCATATTCCAGATGCCAGGGACATGGTTAGGATTTTGGACAGAGGCTGGGCAATAAAGGGCGCAGCCAGTTTTAAAAGTTTAGGTTCAAGGCCATCAGAGCCAACACTGATGTTATCTGAGATGGAGTTCAGTAAATCGAGAATCTTAGATTTGGATACGGCCTTGAAATAATATATCTTAGGGCTCTATACATAATAGGGCTCCTTTAGAGACCCGCAGTGTCTCTTTATTCTTTAATTTATTTATTGTGTTTATTTTATCTTGCAGCTCTCTCCTTATTCTGAGGGCTACTCTCTCTGTAAAGCATTTCCATACATAGGGACATTCCTGTCCCTTTATATCATTTGTTTTCTATGTTGTAGCAGAACAGCAAACTACTAGAGAATCATTGTCTAGCTGGTCTGCTTTGGGGATCTGTATGGATTTGGTAAGCCTGCCTCTCTAGCAGCCTAGACTGGTTGTACACATGCTACGGACTCCTCCACAGCTAGCTTGCACCTTTCTACAGCACATTTTATACAAAGCCAGCAGCTGAAAGTCCTAATAATACAGGGGCATCAGTAATTATTCACATAAATACCAAGAGGCAGCAAAAGTGAAAGAAAAGTTTGCCGCTTGGTTCAAACAGTTCTTGCTTTGATGCAGGATTTCTTTGGCATAACATTCTACATAACAATGGAGCAGCAGCAAAACAATTCAAACAACATAAGCATAATGTCACTTCATTCATATTTTACTGACATTTTAAACATTTCTAAACATTCCTGCACCATATACATAAAAAAGACATAAGCATTAACTTAATTAAGCACGGGACCACTTTAAACTCATAATATGGCATAAAGTGCACTATATGCACTTTAGTAAATGAGCACCTTATTTCATTCCTACCAGCTAGCCTTAGCCCTACTTGCTCCTAGGCTACTAATTATCTCTCCTAATCCTTCCTACTTATTTACCTTGACTTACTCTTTTGTTTCATGACTATCGCTGCTTTGGCACTTTACCCTGCTTATTGTTGTATTACCTGTTATGTAACCCAGCCTCTGTTTCTGTGCCCATGAGTTGTTTGTACATGCATACATGTGTTTTCATGATATCTACTCCATACCTGCTGTAATATTGATTAATTGTGTATGCTGTATCCTGTAACCAATGTATTCCTCATTATCCTTGTAATCCCTGTAATCTCCCATGTCGTGCCTGAAAATAGTCATTTTTTGGCTATGGTACCTGCCCAGTAAACAAAAATGAAATAAATGAATAAATATAAATTAAAGGTCTAGTGTACATGCTATAATAATACAGCACATGTATAAATACAATACATGTTTGCACTGTTTGCTTATATAGAAAATAAGGGACTTCCCATAAGTAAGACCTCATGAAGGGGATTTCCTATAGGGGGACAGCAGCCTCTAGAGGGCTGTATTTATTCTCTGTGAGCTAAAACTTCATTATGTGATATAAGAGGAGTTTTCCTCATCATGTAATAGAGAAGGAGTTTCCCTATTTAGTGACCATTCTAGAACTAACTGGATGTTATGGGAGGGACTCTCCCATAAGTGGGACAGCTATATAAGCCCTCCTTAAACACCAAGAGTCAGATTAGCTGTCCAGCCAGTCTCACTTATCTGAGGACAAAGTAAGAGAAGGACCTGTGCCTGAAATTGAAGTTTATCTCGAGCAAGCAGAACAAAAAAAGTTGAGTATTATTTTATAGCGATACCTGAAGTAAGATGGAATAGCATTGAGCTATTGTTTATTTTCTCGTTCAGTTTGAACTGTTTATTTCTATTTATATATTATTTCTGTATTTTGATACTTTTGTATAAAATTAAAACACACTGCGGGTGTGTTGTACCCAATAACTGTGTCCTGTGGTATCTTTGCAACCCACATACCTTCGACATATGGTGTTAGTAGTGGGATCTTGAAAGTCCTACACGCAGAGTGGAATTCAGGAGGTGTCAGACCTGAGACCAAGATAACCCATGGCATGGTGGTACTTTTCTGATATGACAACTCCAGCATGAACCGCTCTGACCAGAACGCAGGCAGAGCTGACAGGAGAGCAGTTGCTCCCTGGCCTGGAGTTTGGGAAGACACTGAAGGCCAAACCAGAGAGGAGATCAATGACATCCTTTGGAGAAAACAGTGACAAGGATGGTAGAGAGGGAGACCTAGAAGAGGTCCAGGTTGAGGAACCCCCGGATGAAATGGACCAGCTGTTGAGATGGCTTGCCAGAAAGCAAATTGAAATAGAGCAGGAGCAAGAGAGGGAAAGAAGACAGCAGGATGAGCATTGGTCAGATACACTGAGGGCCCTGTAGATCATTGGGACCAATAAATCTGCTGAAAGTATGCATGCCAGCCCTAAACACATAAAACTAACAAAAATATCAGCTACTGATGACATTGAGGCATACCTCACGACCTTTGAGAGAGTAACAAAGGCCTGTGGGTGGCCTCCAGATCAGTGGGTGGTCAGGTTGACTCCCTGTTTGACAGGTTGAGCACAACTGGCTTACAGTCACATGGACCAATGAAGCACCGAGAAGTATGACCTAGTAAAAAAGGAAATACTCAAGCTTTTTGATACAAACACTGAGACATACAGGCAGCGCTTACGCTCCCTAAATCATCAAGGCAACGATGCTCTCTGAGAGACTTTACATGTCTCAATGAATTATGCAAAACATGGTTGCAACCTGAGGGGAATATATACTGGCTATAACTGAGGCTGTGGTAATGGAGCAATTGTTGCAGATATTGCCTGATGAGGTCCAGATCTAGGTGAGGGAACATCATCCCGAATCGGCAGAGGTTGCTATCACCCTGGTGGAGGATTACCTGGTGGCCAGGCAACCAACAAGGAGAGGATATCAGACCATGGACTCAACCATCACTCCCTCCCAGCAACTGGTTAGACCTTCTAATATAAACCACGTCTGCACAGTCAAAGACAGGAAGCACCATTTTGGCGACAAGCTCTTGGCACACCTGTAGGGAAAGACATTATTTCAGGACAGGGCATCAAGTTTGGGATGTAGCTTGGCATGGATGGTATCTATGTGGACAGAAATGTCAAGCTTGCAGTCAAACCACACACCAAGGTACTTGAGAGAAGGAATCACATTAAGTGGGGAGCATCCAAGGTGGAGAAAATGGCCACTGAAGTGAGTTTGGCAAATTTTTGGCTGGTACCAAAGGTCATAGTTACAGTTTCTTTTAGTGTTGACCCAAAGCTGGTTAGACTGGAACCATCATAAGATATTGCTGAAGTCTTGCTATAGCAGACCATCTACATCAGTGGTGGAGGGGCCAGAAGTGTAGATAACTATGTCATCTGCATACAAGTGAATATGCGACTTGCCGCAGACTGAAGGGAGGTCATTGAGAAAGATAGAGAAGAGTATGGGGCCCAGAATAAAGCCCTGTAAGACCCTCACCAGAATGGGAACAGGAGATGACAGGGTGCTACCTACCTGTATTGACTGTAGATGGCCCATGAGAAAAAAATGGAACCAGTCAACAGCAGAAGCTGATAGGCCAGTCAGACCCAGGTTTTTCAGATGGAAAGGGTGAGACACCAGGTCAAAGGCCTTAGCTAGGCCTTAGCTAGATCAATAAAGATGGTTGCTGTGATGTGATTCTGATCCATCCCTCTGAGGATATAATCAGTTACAAACAGCAGAGATGAGACAGTGGGGTGATCTTTCCTGAAAAGAGATTGATATGGGAAGAGGAAATCAGAGGAGACAAAATCAGAGAGTCTACTGTAGACAAGTTTCTCTTACAAGTTGCCAAGAGAGGGGGGAGGAGGGAACTAGGCTGGTAGTTTCCAGAGGAGTAAAGGTCCCCCCTTTGTATAGTGGTATAACTGTTGCCAACTTCTATAACTGTGGGACTGCACTGAGGAAGAAGGATATATTGAAAAGGTGAGTCAAGGAAAATGCAATGACAAGGGCAGAGATATGCAGATGTCTAGGATCAAGTCCATCAGGGCTAGACTTATTCAAAATCAGGGAGTAAAGGACAGTCAGGGTCTCCCGGCTAGTAACAGTGGAGATGTGGAAGCCCTGGGAGGGGAGGGAATAAAAAGCATGGTATGAAGGAGATACAGGAGGCAGGGAAGAGGAAGGGCGAGCACAAATGTTGAAAAACTCATTAGTGTATGAAGCAACAGTGGAAGGGTCAGATACTGGTGAACCCTTAATCAGAAGAACTATAGTGCCAGACTGGGTGGGGGGTCAGAAAGAGAATAAACTACCTTCCACAGCTTCAAAGGGTTGTTACGGTTATTCTGGAGGTTTGTCTTGAAATACTATGACTTCACAACACTGATAGCCTTTGAACTGGAATTTCTATTAGTCTACCTGAGGAGGTCAGTAAGGAAATGAGAAGATTTATAGCATGACCAGGCAAGGTCACTGGACTTGCACTGATGACTAATTTCAGAGGTAATCCAGGGGTGATGATGGGACTTTACCCTGGATTTTTTGAGCGGGCCGTGTTTGTCACAGACTGATTAGAATTTAGAGTGAAACAAGAAGAGGGCAATGTCAATGTCAGATGCAGTGTAGAAGGCTGTCCAATCTGATGCAGCAAGGTTACAGAAGAGGGCCTGAGTGTATTGATGGACCTGAGGGATTTGCACCAGATGTATTTTGGAGAGTAGAGAGGGTGTCTGATCTTCCCGATGCAGAACATCATGCAGTGGTCACTGAAGGTGTCAGGCAAAATACCAGCTGCAACAATACCATGGGGATGGAAAGAGAGAACCCAGTCCAAAATGGTGTGGTTTTGTGATTGTGGGTTGAGACAAGTGGCATCAGAGATAATCTGCATGAGATTAAGAGATCCAATCTTTTGGGTGATTGACCACAAGGATGAGGAGAGCCAACTAGACATAAAAATCCCCAAGAAGAATGAGTTCACCAGCAGACAAATGAGAGGTGGTAATAGTGATAGATTCAACCAATGAGGAGGATGAGATTTTGGGTGAGACATAGAATTAACCAAAGAAAATGGGCACAGAGGAGGGGAATGACAGCCAAATAAGGAGAAACTCATGGTAGGAGGATATAGCGGGCAGGATTTTCAAAAGTATTAGATGGCTGAAAGTTCTGATGCACCGATGATACAGCGCATGGGCCTTGCAGTGACCTAACTGGATTTTCCATCCCATGTGGCAATGGCCGCAAGTTAGGACAACTTTTTCTGGTCTAACTTGCAGCAATCCTGGGGGCTGATATTACGGACATTGTGCCAGATATTTGGCACAAGCTGCTGTAATCTGTGAAAACTGTTCCAACTGTTCCTGTGATTGTAAAATTGGGCACAGTTGTGGCCAAGGATTTGGTGCACTGCCAAAACCAAAGTGCCGTGGTGCAGAGCTGGACACAAGCCCTGCTCCATGGTTGGAAAATCTGGCCCAGCCTCTCTAACATTCATGCAGCAGAAGAGGCTTTGACATGTAAAAATAGCAACCCCACACCCATGTTTACCCCATCCTGTCTGAAAACTTGATAGTTAGGGAGTGCCAGGACAGAATCTGAGATCTAAGCTGGCTCGTTGGTGCAGCAGTTGGATTTCCACTTACGACCCTGGTGACTCAGGTTCGGGAAGGGACTTGGGCACTAGAGGGCTGGGCCGGTGGGGGAAGAAGGCATGAGCATCCGACGACTGCTCACCTTCTCCTGAGGGGAGAGGGGCCTGCAGCCCAGTGTTTGCTTGCTCCTGGCGGAGGCCAGAGAAGCAGCACAGTTTCATGCCCCACAGTATAGGAGCATGGCAAACGCTTGCGTGTGCCTTGACGTCAGTGGCATACTATGCTCCTAAGAGGAAAAATGGGAAAATTACACCACAGCTGAATAGATGATGGCTGCCAGACCCTCACTGGCACAGAGCTCCGGACATCACAAACTGATCCCAGCAGCACCCAGACCAACTGGTTACGCCTACCGGTGCCTTCTCCTCAGAAGGGGAGGACTCACCCAATGGCAGGATACATCGAGTTACCCAGGGAGCTGCAGATATGGGGCAGCAGTTGTTGGCGAGGGTGGTGGACAGTGCAGAGGTCCCAGCTGGCCTGAAAGAGTGGCCAGCTGGGGTGCAGGGGCAGACAGCCAGGATTCAGAGATACATACAATATTAGAATAGTATATGTACAAAAGGCGGCCACCAACGGACGAGACCGGAGCCAAACACCAGAAATTGTGAGGAAAAACACAGAACAGCTGCCCAGTAATCGATAGAATACATATCCAGTACTGAAATTATAATTTAAAAGCCACAGACACACGTTTCACGTCGTAAAGACGCTTTTTCAATGTCTTTGAAAAAGCGTCTTTACGACGTGAAACGTTCGTCTGTGGCTTTTTAAATGCTGCTTGCTTCAGCTATCTTATTAAAGCTGTTTAAATTATAATTTCAGTACTGGATGTGTGTTCTATCGATTACTGGGCAGCCGTTATGTGTTTTTCCTCTCAATATTAGAATAGTATTGCAAAAAACATGTGGACAGCAGATCTAGTTTTAGAAGAAGGCTCTGAGCAATGAGGTGAAAAATACTCAGGCCCTGGGCAGCTGAGGATGCAGAGAATGATGAAGGGGTGGGGTCAGGGTTGAGTTCCATGTCACCAGACAGGAGAGGGAGCAGGAATAGTAGCACTATGATGGAATAACATTTCTGTCCTTTATAGTGGGGAGGAAGGAAAGGGAGCATGGAAATGGGGAAGGGAGAGAAGGATGAGGTGAAGAATCTCAAGGTGAAGGAAGGGAGAAGATAGGAGACCAGGGTGGATATCATTAAAACATTTTTAAAAATAACTGTGATTTGATTCTCCATCCACTTTACGATGTCATCTGGTATGCTGATTCATGGGCTAGAAAAAACAATGACCCAAAGTCTGAGATATTAACCTAGTCTTCTATTTGGCCCATGATGGCTTAAATGGATCAAATTTAACATGTAACATTTTTATAGAACCAAACTTCCAGCTCTGCACCAGAAAACATTATTGTTTTATAGTCTGGTCATATAAACCTGCAGAAACTTTTTCTCCCGGGAGACTGTTTTAAGCTTCATGTGTAACTAGCTCAATAAGTGGGTCATGGTCAATATATTTCCAAGGAGTTTTCAGCAGTGATTGCTCAGCAGAATTATTTTAGATGCTGATTAATCAACGTTTTTATTCAGGCAGGAAACATCATGTTTCATTTAATTAAATATTGTTCATATTACATTTGTGCTGACTTAGCACATGATAAACCTTTGAGTCTTGCTGAAGAATCAGATGTGCTTGTTCCTCAGCTGTACATTAACACAAAAATACTGTATGATGTCTCCCAGCTTTTGCATCTCTGCGGTGTGATTAAATGTAGCCAACCAGTGATCTGATTTATTTGTGAAACTGTACTATTCATTAACTTGCTTAAAGTTAATAAAAAATATATTATTCCTCAAAGCATTTACCCTGTGGGGCAAAGGCACTCTCATCAGCGCAAATAAATAATTTATCCATAAAGAAAGGTAAAGAAAATGTTCTTGCTGTCACTTTCACCCTTGTTTCTGTAGTAGCTCCCTGTTCCTAGTCCTTAGTAACCATTACTGGTCATAACATATTTAAAATCTCTGCAATGGGTATGAAAAGGGGTATACCAGAGTTATAATGCCTAGCTTTCTATTATTTGTACCCTGCTCCGTGAGAAACCAGCTATGCCAAATACAACATTTTGCTTGATGTGCTGAGATTCAGGTCATGATGATACAGTGTTGAAAAATATTTAGCATTACACAGAAACATAGAATATGATGTCATGTAACCACCACTTGGCCCACCCAGACTGCCTGTTTCCCTACCTAATGGATAAGCTGCAGATCCTAGCTAACCAACAGCCTACTTCTTCCTACCCCCACCCCCTAGACCTGCCTTATGTCTGTCCCATGCACTGTTGAATTCCACCACTGTTTTTGACTCCACAACCTCCTCAGGAAGGCGGTTCCATGCATCCACAACCCTCTCCATAAAAAAATACTTCCTTACATTATCTCTGAGCTGTCCCCCCTCTAGCTTCAAATTGCGCCCCCTTGTTCTTGCACACCTCTTTTTCTGACAGATGCTGCCGTCTTGGACTTTGTTGATTCCCTTGAAGTATTTGAAAGTTTCTATCATGCCCCCCCCTCTCCTCAAGGCTATACATATTAAGATCCTTAAGTCTCTCTTGATATGTCTTCAGGTATAGACCCTGCACCATTTTAGTTGCCCTCCTCTGGACTCTCTCCATCCTGTCTATAGCTTTGTGGAGATTGGGTCTCCAGAACTGCATGCAGTACTCCGGATGGGGTCTCACCAGCTGTCTGTAAAGAGGGATAACAACTTCTTGTTTTCTACTAGTGATGCCTCTCCCTATGCATCCCAGTATCCCACCAACCCTCCTTGCTGCCCTTTCACATTGCTTGCTCACCTTTAGGTCATCTGATATGACTACCCCCAGGTCCCTTTCCATTTTTGCTGTTGTTAGTATCTCACCCCCCCCAACTGTGTACTCTTCCCTAGGGTTTTTGTTTCCCAGGTGCATTGCTTTGCACTTCTTAGCATTGAATCTAAGCTGCCATACATTTGACCATTCCTCCAACCTTGCCAAGTCCCTTCTCATCCTCCCCATCCCACCTTGTGTATCAACTCCATTGCAGATCTTTGTGTCATCTGCAAAGAGACATGCTTTTCCTACCAGTCCCTCTGCAATGTCACTTATAAAGACATTAAAGAGGACTGGTCCTAGTACTGAACCCTGTGGTACCCTACTAGTAACCCCCCTTTCTTCAGAGTGGATTCAGTTTACTATTACCTTTTGTGTCCTGTTCTCCAGCCAATTTTTTACCCAGGCTACCATCTTGGGACCCATTCCCAGGCTGGCCAACTTGTATATTAATCTTTTGTGTGGAACTATGTCAAATGCCTTGCTAAAGTCTAGGTGGGCCATGTCTATAGCCCCTCCCTGATCTACTACTTTGGTCACCCAGTCAAAGAAATCTATTAGATTTGTCTGACATGACCTTCCCGCTGTGAATCCATGCTGCCTTTGGTCTTGTGCTCCTCTGGCCTCTAGGTACTCAACAATTCTTTCTTTCAGAAGTGATTCCATCATTTTCCCAATCACTGAGGTTAAACTAACAGGTCTGTAGTTTCCTGCTTCTGCCCTGCTCCCACTTTTGTGAGGTGGAATAACATCTGCCCTACAGACCAGTGAGCCTCACTTCCATCGTGGGTAAGCTAATGGAGACTATCCTGAAGGAGAGGCTGATGGCCCTCCTAGAGGCCAAAGGACTACAGGACAGCAGACAGCATGGATTCATACGTGGCAGATCCTGCCAAACCAACCTGGTGGAGTTCTATGACTGGGAAACTAGGCAACTGGACAAGGGCCATGCAGTGCATGTCCTGTATCTGGACTTCAGTAAGGCATTTGATTCGGTGCCGCATGGAAGGCTGGGAAGGAAGTTAGTAGGCACAGGGGCGGGTGCAAAACTGGTGAGATGGGTAGGAAACTGGCTTCATGGAAGGCAACAGAGGGTGGTGGTGGATGGGGAGCTCTCACTCCCAAGGGCAGTGATGAGCGGTGTTCCACAGGGCTCAGTCTTGGGACCAGTGTTGTTTGGAATATTAATTGCAGACATATCATGGGACATCAAGAGCAAGATCAGTCTGTTTGCTGATGATACTAAGGTAGGCGCAGTGGTGGATGACCTAGGGGGATGGCAGGGGTTGCAGGATGATCTGACAAAGCTTGAAACCTGGTCAGACACCTGGCAACTGGGGTTTAATGCCAAAAAGTGCATGGTGCTGCATTTTGGGATGAAGAACCCAAGGAGGAGCTACCAGCTGGGGGAGTGCAGCTAGCCCAGACAGAGGAGGAGAAGGATCTGGGGTGCTCATACAGGGTCAATGAACAACTCGGCACAATGTAGGAAGGCAGCTGCAAAGGCCAACAAAATGCTGGGTTGTATTGCAAGGGGTATATCCTCTAGGAGGGAGGAGGTGATTCTGCCACTGTATAGGTCATTAGTTAGACCACACCTGGAGTACTGCATGCAGTACTGGTGCCCCTATCTGAAGAGGGACGTTAAGTTACTGAAGGGGGTGCAGCGCAGGGCGACAAAGATGATCAAGGGGCTGGGGGACTTATCATACGAGAGGAGGTTGAAGGAGTTGAACATGTACTCACTGGAGGAGAGGAGGGACGGGGTGACATGATTGAAACCTTTAAATACATGAAAGGAATAAACAGGATGGGTACAGAGGGGCTGTTCAAAGTAAGGGAGGGAAGGGCCACCAGGGGCCATGATATGAGACTGGAGGGAGGAAGGTTCAGGAGGGAGATGAGGAGACACTTTTTTACAGAGAGGGTGGTGGCTGGGTGGAATGTGTTACCTGCAGAAGTGGTATCCAGTAGAACAGTGGACTGCTTCAAAAGGGGATGGGACAGGACAAGGGGGAGGGTTAATGAAGGGGAAGGGTGGAAGGGAGGGGCAGCTGCAGAATAAGGGGTGCTAGCTGCACATTCGAGCAGACTTGATAGACCTCTAGGCCTTTATCTGCTGGCAAATTTCGTATGTTTGTATGTCCTCCAGTCTTCAGGTACCACCCAATCCTCCCATGATTTATTAAAGATGGTAGTCAGTGGTGTCACTAGTTCTACCCTTATTTCTTTTAGAATTCTGGGATGAATCCCAACAGGCCCCATTGCTTTGTCCACCTCCAGTTTTAAGAGTTCCTTCAGAACACTTTCTTCTGTGAAAGGGCTGGTATGAACTCCCCATATCCAGCGTGTTTCCCTGGTTTGATTTAGGTACCTCCCCCTCTTCATTTGTGAATGCTGAGCAAAAGTATCTGTTTAGTATCTCTGCCTTTTCACAGTCACCCTCTACCCACCCCTCCCTCCCTTTATTAAGCCTCATCCCTCCCTCCCTTGGTCTTCCTTTGCACCCTGAGGTACCTATAAAAGGTTTTATTCCCCCTTCTTAACTGAGTTGGCTATCTTTTCCTCCGTTTGGGCCTTCGCTGTTCTGACTGCCTTTCCTGCTTCCTTTTGCTTTTACTGATACAATTCTCTGTCCTGCTCCTTCAGTGATTCCTTGTACTTCCTGAATGCTCTCTTTTTCTCCCTAACCTTCCCTGCCACCTCCTTTGAGAACCATAGTGGTTTCTTACATCATTTTGTTTTGTTTATTTGCTTCACACAAAGGCTTGTTGCCTCTGTGATGGCAGTTTTGATTATTCCCCATTGTTCTTCCACCCCTCCTTCCTGCCCATTTGCTAGTGCATTCCTTAGGTACTCACCCATTTTGGCAAAGTCCACCCTCCTGGAGTCCAGTACCTTTGCCTTTGTATGGCTTGACTCTACAGCTGAGTTTATCGTGAACCATACTGTTCGATGGTCACTAATTCCCAGATGGCTACCCACTTCTAAATCTGTGATCCTCTCTCCATCTCCACTTGAAAGTACCAGGTCTAAGATTGCTCCCTCTCGAGTGGGTTCCAATACTAGTTATATAAGAAATGCCCCTGTAGGGCATCTAAAATGACCCCACTCTTAGAAGTGGCTACTGCAAATGCACTCCAGTTAACATCTGGCATATTCAGATCCCCCATTAGCAATATCCCTCATTTTTCTGCCATTCTAAAGATACTCTCTATCATTTCATTGTCCATTTCTTCCCCCGAGATGGAGGTCTGTATACAACCCCTGTGTGGATTGTGGTGCCATTGCCTGTCTCCAAAGTGACCCACAGTGCTTCCTGTCCTCCCTGTTTACCCTTTTGTTCTGTTGCTTTGAAGCCATCCCTTATGTAGAGAGCTACTCCACCTCCTCTTTTACCCTCCCTATCCCTCCTGTAGATGGTGTATCCTGGTTTGTTTATGTCCAAGTCATGGTTCTGTGAGTACCATGTTTCTGTGACTGCCACAATATACAGATGTTCCTCCTCCATCAAGGCTACTAATTCAGGAAGCTTGTTATCCAGACTATGGGCATTGGTACTCATTGCTCTCCATTTTTTGATGGCTTTACCTCTTGTAGCACCATCCCTGTCCTCACTGACTTTGCTTTCTCCATTTATCCCTGTCCTGCTCCCTACTGACCTTTTTACCTTGGTCTTTACCTCATTTAGTACCCAGTTTTATAGGGGGAGGCTGGGAATCCCCTGCTGCTTATCAGTGCCTTCCCCCTTGACTAGTTTAAAAGCTTGCCAATTAAACATTTAAACTGATTGCCCAGTAGACTTGTTCCCTTCCTGGACAGATGCAGACCATCCTGCCAGTATAGTCTGTTATCCCTCCAAGTAGAACCCTAGTCCCTAGTGAAGCCAAACCCCTGTGCTCTGCAGCATTTTTTCAACTATTCATTGAACTGCATGGTGTGAATTATCCTCACCCCACTCTTGCCACAGACAGGCAGCACCTCTGAGAAGGATACTATGTGTACTACTTGTCTTAGGCCCCTCCCCAATTCCACAAACTCCTCCTGCACTGCTTTAATCTCATGTTGAGCCAAGTCATTCATCCCTAGGTGGACAATGATGTCCAGCTCAGTCTCCCATGCAGCTGTTCTCATGATCCTGAGGATGCACTTCCTGTCCCTCCAAGCCATTGTGCCAGGCAGGCACCTTACATCAGTTTTCCCTGATACCCCAGTTCTATCCCCCTAATAATTGAGTCCCCCACCGGGAGCTATTTCCTTTTCCTGTGGTGTCCTCTGTCTCCTTCCTGTGGGGCTCCCTTGTGACAGTTGTCCACAACCTCCTTAGTCTCCTCTGCGGGTGCATCCATAGGGGAACTATGCTCCATCAGAATTGTGTATGGATTGTGAGTGGTACAACTGATTGGATGTGCCTCTGTTCCACCACCCTCACCCTCCCTGAGTCCACTGTGGTCCAACTGCTGCACTTTCTTAGCAGTCTCTGAGGTAGTAGTGGTGGTGGCCCTGGTGATCCCTGGGTGGGGAGGTTCCCTTACTACTGTCCAGTGTGGCCTAAAGATGGGCAACCTCCTCCCTTAGGGTAGAGACTTGCCTGCAAATAGGGCATCATCTCAGCCACCAGAAAGACTCCCGGAAGACTGCTGCCCCACCAGCCAGTACATTGTACTACTCCCCACATGTCTGTCTACCTTCCTGTTCATCCTGTGTACGTTTGTTTTTGGTTTGTTTTTATATGTCCCTCAGTTATTGTTTTGTATGTATGTATGTATGTATGTGTTTTATATAATATATATTGCCAGTACAGTATGCTGGAAAGGATATGACAGTGGTACGCATCTTGCCATCTTGATGAAATGGTGTCAGAACCCCTGGTATAAAGGAAATGGTACCGGGTGGGTGGGTGAGGGTGGGGATTTGGGCCCAAACCGTGCTTTCTCAAACAATCAGCTAAAAGCTCTGACCCACCACTATGGTGAGTGTTGACCTTCCCATCAGCAAGATGACCTACACAACAATTTAACAGAGAAAATACCCTGCTAAACAAACAGAAAAACAAACAGTTGAGTCAAACACAGATAAACCTCCCCAGCTCAGTGATTTGTGCTCTGAAAGCAATCAGCCCCAAAACAAGTCAGTTCTGCACAAGGAAAGACACAGTAAACTATTTAAAAATATTTTGATGCAAACTGTCACAGAATGCTAGTAGACAGTCCAGTTACCCACAAAGGAAAATCAAATATGCAGTTATTTCAACCCTTCTGAAGTTACTCACAATATAAGCAGTTTTGCAAACCCCTTCCCAATTTAAAAACTAAAATAATTAAAACACAAAACAATACTAATGTAAGAATGTAAAGTAAGGAACACCTCCCTCAGATGTAAGCAAGAGTGAGATTTGATGCAGATTTCTAGTCCAATATAGTATCTCTCATGCAGCTCTCAGTTGTTTCAAAGCACACCCTGTTACAACAACTTCAAGAAGATGGTTCTAACCTTGGATCAGCAATTCTAAGGTCAACACAGTAGCACACCAGTGAAGAAAACCATAATCCAAGAATTACCACACTCGATTTTGTGATAAAACACCAAACTAAATGGTTTATCATATGCTAACCTTCCTCCTTAGGCCATCGTGTCCAATCCTCTCCTGTCTCGGCTGACCTTCCTCCCTCTCCACTCCCTATACCCCTTCCCCTTCCCACCCCACTTGCCAGGACATGCCTACAGTACTTATCAAAGGACTCTTACATCTCAATCTTCTTCGCACTTTGATGCTAGAGGAACTTCCAGTCCTGCTCACTATGACTCATCCAATGATGTTTACTGTATAAACTTTAGCTCATTACTTTACGTCCATATATCTGTATCCATGCAATTGTATTTAAATGGCACTACCTCCTGTTGAACCTATTGCTATGTTCTGGTGCAAGTATCTTGTCACATGTGACAGTTATATGTTATTATGTTGTTATTATTACTATGTAACTGCTATGTACTTTCACTCAACCTGTTATGTCTTAACTCTGTTGACAATTGTTTTACCCCAGGTCCGTCTTGTAAATGAGTTTGTCTCAATGATGTTCCGCCAGGCAAAATAAAGATTTTGGTTGATTGATTGATGAGAAATCTATTAATTTCAGAATAATAATGACATGCAAATGATTTTTTAATGATAAAATGGCATGGTTAATAACGGGATACATGATGGGCATGAGTGTGATATGGAAAATATTTTCACTCCTTTAGAGTGACTTCTGGATATTCACAAGTGGCTGAGTAGAGATAACTCCAGTTAACACACTGTGATGATGTCATCACAGTGTGATAACTGGAGTTGTCACACTGCAGTGAGAATACCTGTTTTTATCTAATGGGTTATCTGCTGACCCCTATTGAATAATATGAAAGAAAAAAAACAAAATATGAAGCAACAGAGTACATGCCACAGAAAAGGTGTATATATGGAGCCTGGTACAGTGTAAGTCATAGAAAACTAAATCATGGAAACTTATATGATGGCTATAATGTATCTACATAACACCCACTTATAAAAGTGCAAAGCACCTTTACATGAGGACAAGCATGATTTGGTTATTTTTCCACATAAAGGATTGTGTGTATGCAGCATTGGTAGTCTCAAATTCTGTGAATACCAGCACTCCCCCATATGATCTGAGGGGGATTAGTAGGAAAGGCAACAATTCATTGTGTTATGCAGCACCTTACTTATCTAGAAAAACCCCAAAGGGCCACAGATAACCTATAGGAATATTCATATACTATATGGTTACCCCTTATTGTGTATGGAAATTGGAGGCTCTCAAAATGTTGTTGTAGGACAGTTCAAAGGTCAAAAAAGTTGTACTATCGATCTGACATCACATTGATAGTACAACTTTTTAGCCTTGTCTTGCAACCTGATTGGCTCACATGACGTGGCTCTCCAGAAGAAAAACAGCATGAACATGGTGGTGTGATTTAACAAGCTTGGAGCTGTGAAGCCAACTACTTTCAAACTGCAACATAAAGAGCCACGCATGGCTCACTGTTGGACAAGTTAATGACTTCTTTTGTTTTCTAATTTAAAAAAATAAACGGTGTGGCCACAGACAAGACCAAGAAAATGGAGCGAGCGTGATGTACAGTATTGCAGCACAGAGCAAGCAGGAGCAGCACCTACACCAAGTAACTACTTACAAATAGTAAATAATTTAAAGGAAAAGAAAATCTCACAATATACTATATAAAACAGTGGATGTGTGACCATCCAAAACTAAGGCTGTGCTTCCATCGCGGGTGTTGATGGCATCATAGAGACCTCTCAAGCTTCGCACTCGAGGTCTGTATGATGTCATCAGCTCCCATGATGGAAACACAGCCTTGTGGTGGGTGGTCAGCCATCCACTATTTTATATGCTGTTACCTTTGGTAGGGATCATAAGTGACTATAGGCATATTTTTTGTTTTCTTAAACCAAAAAAAAACTTATTTAAACAGATTTACTACTCTTCCTCTACAATCTCCATTAATGATGCCTCTTATTGGCACTGCCTTTTTTTAATTTATTTAATTTTGTAATAATTTCAAATTACACAAACAAGAGGACATGGCAGTCCATCTGCCAGTCTTAACAACTACTCTGTAAATTGTCTGTTGACTCCCATTAAGGGACACCACCAAAATTAGAGCGACAATTGCCAATTAAAAGACCACTGTACATTTGTACTTCCCCGATCCTCCTTCTGTGATCAGTGGCCTTGTAAGACCAATGCAGAAGCTACAAAGACAATGAGCATAAGCATGCGGAATGCATAGATAGGTTCAGATAGTGGTTTCTAGGCTAAAGATGAATCAGTGCCAAATTTACATTTGGTGGACTGGCTACAGTCTGCTACTGTGGATACTGAAGAAGCAGATATGAAGTAATTCAGTTTCCTTTTGGCATTTCAGCACTTCAACTTCACAAAAAGGAACTTTTTACAGGGTACATACATTAACTATGTCCAAGTTGCTGGCAAGGAGCATGACCTGCAGCAGCCAATAAATGATGCTGGAGGGCAAGAACTCCTCCTGTCGTGCACATTTCAGTACAGTTTCCAGCTCACTCTCACAGGGGAAGGACCTGGCTTCTCAAGGAGTTCATTTTATGAGCAAAGAGTGTTTTTTGTTGTTCAGAAAACTTTCACAACAGAGAATCATGCAATATCATTCAAGTTAGCTAATTGTCATTGCATTTTACTGTAGCTTTAGGCAGGCAGTCTAGTGAAATTATCCTGCAGAGGAGATGAGGTAGTGCACTGTGTGAACCTGCACTGGGAGCTGATGGCCCTGTATGAGAAGTAAGGCAGAGTGAATTTAGCAGACTGGGAAAGGTACAGGGGATTCTGGAAGTGCCTTTTTGATAAATATTTTCACGTGCTTTAGTGGCGTAATTTTTCTCTATTTTTGTTTTCAGGGCAGCAGTGGGCAGAGCCCTGCAGACCTCGTGTGATGAAAAAAGGACTCCATGTTCCTTGCATTCTTTGTGACTGAACAACCTGATAGAGTTGAACCACAGTTGCTTCTGTGTCCATGGATCACTGCACTCACACTGCACTATTTTTATTAAACCAAAAACATTGGCGCCATCCTGATCGTGACACTGTGGGACTGGGCACACGCAGCATCACCCTTATGTTTCCTTGGAGGGGGAGTGCTAAGAAGGAGGGTCAGGTGGGGGGATATCTGAATGTTAAAGAAAAACAAACAGTGGTCATGGCCTCAAACTGCATTGCTCATGTGCAGCAGCAGCGCATGCACCATAGCATTCAGCAACCATCTTGGTCATGGCAGAATGCTCCATATTCTGCCATCACCACTGAAAAATAGTTACAAATTATTGATGCCCCCTACCTGACACTCCCTCTCAGAACCCACTGCCCCACCCCTCAGAAACATATGAGTGACACTTTAGGTGCCCAATCCCCCAGTGTCAAGAAACATACCAGTGACACTGGGGGTGCCCAATCCCCTAGTGTTAGGATTTATTTTTTTTTTATATATAAATGATATCCCCCCAACCTGACCCTTACTCCCTCCCTCTCAGCACCCACTCACCCCCCTCAAAAAACATAATAGTTGCACTGAGGAGTGCCCAATCCCCCATTGCAAGAATCTGCTCATTTTTGTTATTGTTTTTTAAACCTGCAAAAGAAAAACATTCATCAATGTCTTTTACGACTGGTAGACTTCCCCCACCTGACCCTCCTACTCAGCACCTTCACCTCCCCACCCCCCGAAGCCCTTACTTACCAATTGGGAGTTCAATGCCATAATTCTCTCTGGACCCCAGATACATCTTCACTCTTCTAAGCCGTACCATGAACTGAAGAAACAGGTATGCGATTCAATGTATTTCAATGGGGTTTTGCACTTTCAGCATGCCTTTTTTGGGGCCCTACATCATGAGCAATTGAACTGACATTAGGCAAATCTGTCCTGAAAGGTAATTTTGAGGTCCCTGTGTGAAATCATCTTTTGGGCAGGAGTTGAAAATTTTCTCTGCCCTTGTTCATGAGGCGAGATCATAAGAAGGCTATGTTGAAAATCTGGTGTTAAAATATTAAAAAAAAAAAACATTATGAGCCTATGTTGAATTTTGCAAACGCAAGCTCATAACTTTGATAGTTTTCAATATTGTTACCCCAAATTTATTGCATAGCCATATCTTTGCAGCACCTCATGAATGTGACAGCTGTCATTTTTCAAATCCTGCCCAAAATGTTTTTTTATAACCCGAAAGGTGATTTTGCAGTCCCTGCACAAAATTACCTTCTAGACAAGAGTTGAAAATGTTATCTGTCCTTGTACATTAGGTGGGGTCATAGGAAGGCTATGTTGAAAATTTGGTATAAAAATATTTTTTTTTAAATCATGTTAAAAGTCTATGTTGAATTTGGTGAACACAGGATCGTAACTTTAGGCTTATAACTTTGGTAATATTCAATATTATATTCCAGATTTTCAGCATTGACATTTCTTTACAGCACCTCATAAATGTGACAGCTGTCATTTTTAAGCTCCTGCCCAAAATGTATTTTTGCATCCTGAAAGTTGATTTCACAGTCCCTGCATGAAAATCACCTTAAGGCAAGGAGTCTCACATTTGCTCTGCCCTTCTTATGAGGTAGGGTCATTACAAGGCTATGATGAAAATTTGATGTACAAATATTACAAAACAACAAATTTTGGAGGCTTTGTTACATTTTGTTAATGAGGGCTCATAACGTTGGTCATTTTCAATACTTTTTACACCACATTCCTCACCTGCAATCCTATCAGCTTTGGCCAGAATTAGTTTCTTTTGCTTCCTGCAGCAGGAGCTGGACAGAGTGCATTTAGCAAACTGGGAAAGGGACAGGGGGAGCCTGAAGGAATTGGGTGGCAAATAATTTGGTTGTTGTTGGTGTTAGGCACAGAAATTCATTTTTATGAAGTAGGCTGCTGCAGTGAGACATAATATCTTTCAGTGAGGGTGAGGAGGAGGGTGTGATGGAGTGCGGGTGATGGGGTGGGCATGTATATGTGTGGCATCTGCCTCTGTGTCTTGTGGAAACCATAAGTGAAAGGAATTAAAAAAAGGATGCAGGGGAGAAAAAGAGCATTAAAAGGTTCAACCATGCCAGTTTCACCAAGTACTAGTTCTGTAAGTTGTGGTGGTGGCCATAGTGGTGGGGCAGGGGCTATGCCTGAGAGAAGGACTAGGGCTGGGTGTATGATTGTATGGTCAAAGAAATCATAATTTATTATTCCCTAGAAGTTTAACACTCCCTATGTAAGCAGCTTTTCCAGCTGGTCATCCAGTGCATTTGGATGACCAAATGGGAATCCCCCCGATGGTTAGTTCCGGGGGATTTCAATGCCTAGATCGATGATGAACTCTCGCAATTTGGTCAGGGCTTCCTCCAACTAGTGACTTTGTTGGGCCTTACACAGGTAATTACCTCCGCAACCCACATTCATAGTCACTCATTGGATCTGGTGTTCCTCCTGGGGAAGGAAATCTCTGACTTGGTGAAGGAACCAGTCAGGTGGTCTGACCACCACAACATAGGGTTCAATTTTTTGGCACCCCCAAATATGCCTGCCCCTACAGAGAAGGTCTGGCACTGTCCATTAAGGGGTGTGACCCAGGATGGCCTAATGACAGTGCTGGACCTATGGAGCATACTGAGTGAATGCTTGGACCTGGGGGTTCTGATACAAGCCTATAATAAGGCAGTGAAAGAGGCCCTGGATTCCATAGCTCCAGTCTGTGTGTGCCCCCTCACTCTTCGCCCAAGGTCCCCATGGTTTGATGGGACCTTGAAGGAGTTGAGGAGAGTGGAGTAAAGGTTGGAGAGGCACTGATGGAAATCAGGTCTGGTTGATGACAGACTTAATTTGATGGATCATTATACAGTCTATCAATCAGCAGTCAACTGTAAGAAGGCAGAGTTCCTGTCCAGGGAGATGCTGCTGCACAAAATTGACCAGCTCAGCTCTTTTGGACTGTTGACAGACTGTGTAATCCAATCTGTCTGCAGCCTGGGGGAGCTTTTTCACATTAGAAGTATGATGAGTTTGCTCAGTTTTTCACAGATAAGGTTGCCACCATCAGGTCTGGCATCTGTTCAGCCCCTTCTATTGGGTGTTGCAGAGGTCATCGGGAGGTTGCGAGCACCCAGTTTGGCTGGTCTGACTTTGACCAGTTGGCAATCACTGACACCATGAGAATCACCCTGACTTTGCGACCAACCTCCTGCAGTTTGGACCTGGGTCCAACGTGCCTTCTTGTGGTGTGTGTGTGTTGAGGAAATTGGCCCATCCTTGCTGAGATAGCCTGGAGGTCATAGGAGAGGGGTCTTTATGGACCCCCTAAAGGAGGCAGTTGTACGACAGCTCCTTAAAAAGCCCTCCCTTGAACTGGAATGTCTGGCAAACTACAGACCTGTCTTGGACCTGCCCTTTGTGGGTAGATTATTGAGAAGGTGGTTGCATAGCAGCTGGATGATGATTTACCCAACCATGATGTCTATGATCCTCTCCAGTATGGATTTAGGAAGAGGCATAGTACCGAGATGGCACTTGTTCAGGTACTTAATGATTTCTTAATAATGAGAGATTGGAGGACTTGTACAATCTCCAACAAATTTAGTAACTCCCCACCCATCCTAATTGAAAGCAGGGTCCTGAGGAAGGGCAAACTTGGGTCCCTCACCTCAGCCCTCTTCCTGTATGACTGGTCCCCTATTGACTTGCCACCCAATCTCGACCGGGACCTTAGCTATTTTATTGATGGATTCAACAGCATCTGCAATCTCTTTGCCCCACTGAGGAAAAGGAAAATCTTGAGGAATGAAAATAGCTGGATTATGGGGGTTCTTCTTGCCCAGATGAAAGAAAGGGACAGCCTCTGGGAAAAAGCCAGGTCCACCCATAGCAAACACGATTACTAGTGCTACAGAGCCACAATAATCCACTGCACTAACCTTGTCTGACTAGCGAAAGCCAACTTCCATAAGGAACAGCTTAGGAATTCCTGGAGTGATGGTTAGAGGTTCTGGGAGAACATCAACAACCTCCTCGGAAAGGATGATAAGAGGCACCCTCATCTGCTCAACATCAACAGCTCCCCCATAACTGATCCACTACTTATAGAGGTCTCATTCAACGCGGCCTTCACTGACTTGACCTCAATATTACCCCCTTCGACTACCTGTTCCCTGCTGCAGATCAACCCAACTGCAAGCTACTCAAAAACACACATCCAGACTTCAACTTCAAGAGGGTGACAGTGAAGGAGGCTCTAAAACATGAAAAAAAAGTGACAGGCAGGACCAGATTAGGCAGTGATGGGGTGGACATGAAACTTCTACCCCTCACACTTGATGTCCTCATCGTGCCAATAACAAAGCTATTTAATAAGTCACTGGCTCTTGCTAAATTCCCAGAGATCTGGAAGCAGGCCCTTCTGACACCTGTACATAAAAACAGAGACAAGACATGTATAGCCAATTATAGACCAATCTCCATCTTCTTCCCCTATCCAAGGCATTGGAAAAGATAGAGGCAGCACAAATCACCGAATACCTCAACAAATACCAACTATTATGCTCTAACCATCACACCTTCAGACAGAACCACAGTACCACTACTTGCTGTTGGAGTATATGGACTATGCGCACAAGGTACTGGATGAAGGCAAATTGGTGGGGTTAGTGTTCATTGACCTCACCAAAGCTTTTAACACTGTTAACCATTCCCTTATCCTGGCACAGCTACAGAACCTGGATGTGGCGGCCAACACCATATGCTGGTTCCAGGACTACCTGACTCATAGAAGCCAATGTATCAAAGTTGTGCAAGCAGTGTCTAGCTCCAGAGAAGTATCATTAGGTATCCTCCAGGGGTCCATATTGGGGGCCCTACTTTTCAGCCTTTTTTTAAACAGTCTGCCTAAAGCATGTGATACAAAACTTATCCTATATGCTGATGATGCAGTACTTCTCAACAGCAGTACATCCCATGACGCCTTCCAATTCGAACTACAGAACTCTTTCAACAAACTAGAGGACTGTTTCTGCAGGCATAAACGTCTACTAAATTATAAAAAGACCAAGTCCATGCTTACTGGAAGGCAATATAGCTCAGTGGTTTAAGACTCTGAGCTGCAAATCTGGTGACATCCAGCAGACCAGACCTGGGTTTGAATCCCACAGCTTCCACTTACATACTGTGTGACCCTGAGCAAGTCACTTAACTTCCCTGTGCTCCCAAGATGATCCTGTAAAAAAGCTTTCAGCTTAATGTGCTACTCCTGGTTAAACAACTAAAAAAAAACAAACAAACAAAAAAATATCCAGTCCCCAGCACAAAAAGATGCTACCCTCCCTCGTCATTTCCAACACAGTCAGTGAACCATTGGAACAAGTGCACTCGTTCAAGTACCTGGGGGTCACCCTAGATGACACCCTCACCATCACCCAACACATCGACTCAGTGGTTAAGGTGGTAAACACCAAGTTGGGTGTCCTCTATAGACACAGGAAATATCTCACCCCTGAGGCCCTCTGCCTCTCAGTCTCCAGCTCCATCCTATCAACCACTGATTATGGCTGGGTGGTCTATGGAGCAGCAATGGATACAGTGCTAAAGAGGGTTCATATTGCTTTCAATAAAACCTGCAGGCTCACCATGGCTGCAGATCATCATACACACATGTGCTGTCTGTTTGAATGGACTAATTGGCTGCCTCTAAAGAACAGGATCAAGTTCCAAACCTGCCTCCTGGGTAAGAAGGTGTTATTGAGCAACCCCCCCCATGTATTCAGCATCCTTTCACCGATTGTTACTCTCTATGACACCAGAGGTAGGATGAGGGAGGCCCTATCAACACGTTTCCATTGAACTGTGCTTGGACAACGTGCTTTTGAATATAGGGCCCCCCAGTGACTTAATGAAAACCCTGTGCCCATTCAAACCTCCAAATGCCTATCACACTTCAAACCTGGACTAAGGCAACACCTTAAATCAATCAAAGAGTGTGACTGCCTCTGAAGGCTAGTCCCTCCCCTTCCATAGCCTCCCCAGTTGCTCATATGACAGCCCTGCTGCACTCCACTCCACTCCCCTGTACAGCTAGTGTCTGCTCTCCGCAGTAGCCACTCTTCCACTCCTTTGGTACTCTCCCCCTCCATTAACCTATACCTTGCCCCCTGAACTGACAATAGGCATCCACTCTGTTTCCCCCCACCACCTCCTTGGTCCCTCCTGCCCCCCCACCTTTTCTGACATGCATAGGGCCAACCCCACTCCATGTGGCTTTCAGCCTACTGCCCCTTCTGTTCCCCTTGAGTACCTCCCTTCATCATAACTCCATCGCCACACCACTTCCCTCCCCATTTCCCCTGTATGACCATTTAGTCAAGCATTTTTCCCCTCTGGTGCCACCTTCCCCTTCCCCCCTTTCCTTGGCACCCCCAGCCACTATTTCACCCTCCTATTTTTGACAAAGCCCCAACACGAGGCTGCTTACCCTTCCCATCAACTAGAAAGGGGGTCCTCCCCTGCTTTCCCCATGTAGCTCACCACTGCTTTTCTATATCCTTTACTGATGCTGTACTAATTCCATGATACTAGTGATAACACTGTAATATTGTAACCTACATATGTCCTATACCTGCTTGATGTAATATGTCTATTGTCTGTCAACCTGACCTGGAACCTTTGTAAAAGAGCTTGTGCTTAAAGGTCTTCTCTGAATGCTTAAATAAATAAAAAATAAATAAATAAATGTTGGTCCTCCTTGATCTCTCTGCAGCATTTGACACTGTGGACCATGATGTGTTGCTGGAGCATCTGTGGTTCTTCTGTGGACTGTCTGGTACAGTCCGCAGTTGGTTTCGATCTTTCCTCGAGGGTAGGCTCAGAGAGTGGTGTTGGGAATTTGTGCTCTCCCCTATCCTGGGGGGTACCGCAGTGCTCCATTTTATCACCCATTTTGTTCACAGTGTATATGCTGTCATTAGGAGACATTATTAGGTGGTATGACTTCAGTTTTCACTGCTATACAAATAATACATAGCTATACATGTCCTTTGTGCCTGAGTAGGATGGGGCCCTCTCGGTCCTTAACAACTGTCTCTCCGAGATCCAGGATTGGATGAGTGCTAGTTAGCTGAGATTGAGCCCTGCAAAAACTGAGGAGTTGGTAGAGGACCCAGGTCATCAGAGCAAAGGTTTTCCTGCTGAACAGTCCTCCAGGCTTTGGCTTGTGGTCATTCAGCTGACAACCTCTGACCTGGTGCAAAACCTGGGCATTACTTTTGATGATGGTTTGACACTTAGATCTCAGGTGTCTGCCACTGTCAAGATCTCTTTTTACTATGTGAGGAACATCGCCTAGGTGAAGCATCTGGTTCTCCTTGATGATCTTCCAACTTTGGTCGACGCCTTCGTGACTTCCCTCATTGACTACTGTAATGCCGTCTACCTAGGGCTACCGGGGGTTGATATCCATTGCTTGCAGCTGGTGCAGAATATGGCAGACAGGCTGTTGACTGGTTTCTCAAGATTGAGCCCTATCATGCCTGTGCTCCACGGACTGCACTGGCTGTCAGCACAGTGGTGAATCACCTTCAAGATTGGCTTATTGACCTACAACGCCCTACACAGGGTGGGACCCCACTACTTGGAAGATCTCCTGTGTCCCTATTACCCCCCCGACTCCGATCCTCTGATGAAGGATTGCTAGAGGTTCCCAGGGTTCAAGTTAAGACATTGGGGGCCTGCTCTTTTGTCTTTGTGGCTCCTACCCTGTGGAACTCTTTATCTCATCGGTTGAGGGCATGCCCAATCATTGAGAGTTTTAAGAGTGTGCTGAAAATGTCTTTATTTAGTCTTGCTTTTTCTGATTGCATTTAGTATTTATATGGTTTATATACGCTATCAGGAATAGGATGCATTGTAACTAATTATGAGTTTTGTTATTTGAAATATGGTTTTAATTAATACTGCAGTGTTTGTTGATGTTTTAAATTATTGTTCAAGTGTATTGAACAAGTTTGGAAATGCGCTTTTTTACAAATATATTTGATTTGATTTGGTAATGAAACCACCTTGAGCATTCCAGAAGCACATCGAGCTCACTCTTTTCTTCGCTCTAGTGGCCTCTATTTTCATTTCATACAACATGAGGTGAGAAAAGCAAAGTCAAGACCAGTTACTTTTTCTCAAATCAACATTTTCTTAAATCAAATTTTCTCAAATCATGTTTTCTCTAATCACAGTTCACTCAAATCTGATATTTATCTATTTCATTTTATTTAGCAGTCAGAATTACAATCCTTCATATAAACACTTCATGTTAAGTGAGGTGAGAAAAACAGTTCAATGCCAGCCACATCATGCAAAATAAGGTGAGAAAGGCAAGGCGAAGATCAATTAGGCTTTCTCAAATCCCATTTTCTTGTATCAAGTTTTTTGAAACTAATAAAGCAACTTCATTAAAATGAGTCAAGGAAAGCAAAGTCCAAGCAAGTCACATTTTCTTGAATCATGCATTCTCAAATCAAGTTTTCTCAAATTACAATTTATTGCATTTTCTTCCCACCATGCATGAGGTAGTATGCATATAGATAGTATTACTTCTGAACGAGGCATGGAGGGCATTTTGATTTAAGTGCTTAATCAGCAACTTTTAACATGACCATTTACATGGTGAATCTACTTGAATAGCACACAAGACTCTAGTTATGATTTTCTACAGTACCCAACAAGACAAGGCTGATGGTGGTGGCATCCATGGTGGCACTGGCGTGAGACAGCAATTACAACAATGAGGATGATGATGATGGTGGTGGTAACACCACCACTAATTCATCAGAATCATCATAACAGTTAATTCATAATGTGTTTTTTCATAGTTTATGCTCCTGCTTCCCCAGCTGCCCCTTCCAATCCCCCACCGCTCCATCACCCCGCTCCTCTGGGACTTACATACACCAGGCATCCTCTGCCACAGGACTTGCAGCATGCGCCCATCTACCTGTGCAGAGCCTGCAAGGGGGTGGTCCTCACTTGTGCTGCCAGGGATTTTATCCACATTTTCTCCCCTTAGCCCCGGAGACCTGGCCATACATCGATGTGCATGGAGACATGCATGTGCACTGGCACCAGAGATGGCCCCAATCTGCACACCAGGCTACCACCAAGCTCCCTCTATGACCAACGCTATCATCGAGCCTCCACCCTGTGGCAGCCAAGAGCCGTGGAGGCCTACCACCCTTACCCAGAGAGGAGAACTGCCTGTTTACCACTCCATCCACTCCCAGCCCTCCCCCCTGGCTGACCCCCGGTGTCCCGTGCTCATTCCTGAACATGGGTCACTGGTGTGGGAGAGGTAAGGTGTCTAGCACCTCACCTCTATGTGGCCACTGGGTCAGCTTATATATAAAAGTTAAAAAAAGAGTCAAATTCAAATAAAAATATATTCATGGGTGGACAACTCTGTGAAGAGTAATGTAATGCCCTATATTGAATGTCCTTTCATTTCTTTTTAAATTTTGTTTTGTGATTCATAATTTTTTTTTGGGGGGTAAGGGGGTCTTATTATATAATTTCAAAATCAGTAGAGCCAGTGGGAGTATAGTAATTGGCATAGAGGTAAAGCACAGAATGCAAGTACAGTATGTATATGTTTTGAGGTCAGCAAGCAATAGTAACTGTTACTGTAGCTCGCATTTGACCATGGTGGCCTGAGTGGGTTTTGCAGACTCTACCACAATACTACAAACAATAATCCACAGCAGATGCATGCCATCAGCACCTGCCTCAAGTAAGCTACAACAATTCATATTCACTTATGATCTCAAGGTTTTCTTCCTCTCTGTAGTGTGCTTTACCACGTATCAATTGCTACATAGGGAACCAAAGTGATTCCACCAAGACGGCAGAATTGTACTAAGTTTTCAGGCCCCAACTTGAAGCCATATCAAAGCTGGCTCTGGCCTACTTGTCTCAGCCTTAGCCTGGGCAGCACACATAGGCTCTTCTATAGACAAAGGGCCTTGAATGATTTCAAAGAATCTTCTTAAAGAATATCTCTTCCAATAGGCCACACTTTTGGAACTGTACCTGAGTCAGCAGTAGGACCACATGGAAACTTTTGCTAGCCTAGGACTGTCCACAGCAACATCATGCAGCAGCATCTATATAAACATGGGCAGCCTATCACTCCTCAGTTTTTCTCCCTCATTGATCATCCTCATTGGACCTGCTTTTGGACATGTCTTCAACTAGCTATTGCCATTTATCCTTTCTTTGCTTTACCAGTGTTTTTCCATCATCTCTGCATGCCACTGAAATTTAAAGATGCTTTATTTTGGTACTTTAAGTGCAGAGATAACATTTACAAAGAAGTCACACCTGAGATCTGTTTGTGGTGTCGGGGCCTATCTCGATCTGTGAGATCTACCAGACCTTTAACCAAGCTACAAGGCAATGCCACAAGAAAGCTCAAGAAGATTTCCTTCTTTAGAAAACCTTAGCAGCGATATAGAAGAAACAAGGCCCACAATCTGTATCACTGTCCACTTAGGCCAAGCCACAGCTGCCAAACTCAAAGGAACGGGACGGAGAGCAGTCGATATCACAGCCCTCTTCATCAGGCCATCAGCTTAAGCAGAGATAAAGAGAAATCTGCTTTCTTAGCAAGATACTAGTTGCCATTGAAACAAAGTACTGTAATCCTAAAACATCATTGACCACTCCAGTGGTCCTGACAACAGCCCCCCGTCTGTTGATGAGACACTAAGATTGGGGCTTGTATCAGGCACAACTGTACCTACTATGGATAGTGCACCACCATTGTCATCAGTCAAGGTCTGTCATTAACAGATGTAGTCAGTATAGTGCAGTGGGTTAAGGCTCTGAGCGGCAGATCTGGAGATCTGGGTTTGAATCCCACAGCAGCCTAGGTGCATACTGTGTGATTCTGAGCAAGTCACTTAACTTTCTTGTGCTCCCAGTAAGCATCTGGAAACAAGCTTCAGCTTAGTGTGCTACTCCTAGTTAAACAATGTTCCCTTTCTTAGTCCCAACACCTGTCCAGGGCGTTTTTGACTCTCAAGCTGTGCTTGCAGCATTTTCCAAGATAAAACTATGCATTCTGCCTGGCTTGCCTGTGCAGGCTATTATTCCATCAATGGGGCTTACTGGCTCTTAGCCCCCTTTGACGACTTCTTCCAGCACACAGCAAATCCCTTTTTCTCTGCCACTGCCAGCATCACTGGCATGCTCAGTGTCTCCCATCATTGACAGAGATCCTGACAACGAGGTTGAATATAATCCTGACCTCATGATGGAGGAGATTTATGAAGAGAAGGAGGGATATGAGAGAGAACAGTGTGTGCCAAGATCCAGCTCTACCCTTTCCTCCTGCAGTGAGGACTCAGTGGTGTATATCCTCAGGTGTCCTCCTGAAGACACTACTTTTCAATCCATGATGCAGTAAATGCAAACTGTGGAGGAAAATTCCACAAAAAGGAACCCTATGGAGTTTCTGGAGGTCCCTTGTACCTCCTCCATTATTATTTCACCAATATATCATGCATTACAGGATGACACTTTTGATGCATGATATAGACTTAACTGCAGTTCCACAAAAAGCTGATAAGCAGTATCCTGCACCGTCTTCTAAGCCTTACTATGCTAACAAGCCAGAAGCTGACTCTCTGGTCATTATGGCTACCCATGATAGATCCAGGGCACCTAAATATATAGTCTTTATAGAGAATAATATATTTAGAGCAGTGTCAGTGGCTCAGTAGGTAGCACACTCACCTCTGAGGCCGGGAGATCAGACGGCTGTGGGTTCAGTTCCCACATCTGGCACTTGGGTTAATATCCCAGTACTGACACTGTAGTGCAGCATGAGAGGGGTGCTGCACTTCTGAGGTGCTGTCTTTCAGATGAGACGTTAAACCAAGGTCCCATCTGCCTGGATTGGTGGTAGTTCAGGTGGATATTAAAGATCCCATGGCACTTATCGGAAAGAGCAGGGGAATTTCCCCGGTGCCCTGGCCAAATTTCCCTCATTCACTTAAAATACCACCAACAGCTTAATCTGGTTCAATGTAAGTTGGCATTCATCTATATCCCCTTCCCCCGGGTCATGCCTGAAAATAGGCAGAATTTGTCTAGTGCACTTACCCGGTCAACAAAAACTAAATAAATAAATATACAGTATGAGTACTATACTGTGCCTCCAGATAAAGAATCTAGGAGATTGGGTGTGATGGGCAAACGCACTTATGCCTCTGCCTCACTAGGCCTTAGAATTGCAAATTACCAGGCTCATATGATTTAATATCAGAATAGCCTGTGGAAAGCAGCTAAAGCTACAGTTCAGGCTTTTCCTGAAACATCTGTCAAGAATGAATTGATTAAAACTTTAACTTCTGGTGCTGAAGTTAGCAAACCTTTGCTTCTCTCAGTCTATGATGTGATGCCTCTGCCAGGTTGGTCACTTCTGGCATTTGTATGAGATGGTAATCTTAGCTGAGGCTGCTGATTTTGCAAATAATGTGCAGCAAGCAGTTTTTAACACCCCTTTTAGAAACATAGAATTTTACGGCAGATAAGGGCCACTTGGTCCACCTAATCTGCGTATTTTCCCTACCTACTGCAACACCGCAGACTCTACTTGATCTCTTGCTTAACCCCCCTCATACCACTAAGGTTCCCTCATGCCTATTCCATGCATTCTTGAATTCTGTTACTGATATTGTCCCCACAACCTCTACTTAAAAGCTGTTCCAGGCATCTACCACTCTTTCAGTGGAAAAGTACTTCCTCACATCTCCCTTGAGTCTACCCCCTTCAGCTTCATATCATGACCCTTTGTTCTTCAGCGTCTTTTTTTCTGAAAGATGCCTTTCTCTTGAACCTTATTTATACTGGTGAGATATCTGAAAGTCTCTATCATATCCCTCCTCTCCCTTCTTTCCTCCAGGGTGTACATATTTAGGACCTTTAGTCTCCCCTCATAGGGCTTTTGATGTGGAGCCTGCACCATTTTAGTCACCCTCCTTTGGACCACCTCTACTCTGTCTATGTCCTTCTGGAGATGTGGACTCCAGAACTGGACACAGTACTCCTAGTGAGGTCTTACCAGTGATCTATACAGCGGTAACACCACCTCTCTCTTTCTTCCCTATGCACCCTAGCATCTCACTAGCTATCCCCACTGCCTTGTCACACTGTCTGGCCACCTTTAGGTCATCAGATATGATCACACCCAAGGTTTCTTTCCTATTTGTTGGCCGTTAATACCACTCCCCCCATTTTGTACTCCATCCCCGTGATTCTGTGCCCTAAACGCATGATTCTGCACTTCTTTGTATTGAAACCTAGCTGTCACACCTTTGACCACTCCTCTAGCTTTCTTAGATCTCTATTCATTTTTTTCCCACCACCGCCCAGAGTGTCAGCCTTATTGCAGATTTTAGTGTCATCTGCAAAGAGGCATACCTCCCCTTCTAGTCCCTCTGCAATGTAACTAAAAAAGATATTAAAGAGGCCTGGACCCAGTACTGATCCCTTTTGCGCCCCACTGGTCACCTTCCCTTCCTCGGAGTGAACTTCATTTACCACCAACCTCTGTCACCTGTTCCCTAATCAATTCCTTACCCAGATTACCACCTTTGGACCCGTTCTTAAGCTGCTCAGATTGTTTATGAGTCTGCTACATATGTGGAATGATGTTCAAGGCCTTACTGAAATCTAGGCAGGCCACATCCACTGCTCCGCCCTGATCTAATTTCCTGGTCACCGAGTCAAAGAAATCTATCAGATTTTTTTGATATGATCTGCCCCCAGTGAATCCATGCTGCCTTAGGTCTTGTAAGCTACTATATTCAAGATATTCCACAATCCTTTCCTTCAGTAGTGATTCCATTAATTTTCTACACCCTGGAAATCAGATTGACTGACCTGTAATTGCCAGGTTCCTCGCTGCTACCACTTTTGTGCAGTGGGACTACATCTGACCTCCTCCAGACCTCCAGAATCACTCCCATCTCCAGTGAGTGGTTGAACAGGGCTATCAGAGATGCAGTCAGCACCTCTCTGAGCTCTCACAGTATCCTTGGATGCACCCCATCTGGCCCCATTGCCTTGTCCTCTTTCAGATTTGCAAATTCCTTCAGTATTCTCTCCTCTGTAAATGGACAAGTGACCAGATCCCTTCCTTCGATGCTCCTGCCACTTCACTGTGGTCCCTCTCCTTCCCATTCCTCTGTGAACACTGAACAAAAGTATTTGTTCAGGATGTCAGCTTTTCCCTAGTCTCCCTCCACACTATCCCACCTTTCCTCCTAAGCCTTACTATCCCTCCCCTGGTCTTTCGTTTTTCTCTTATATACATGAAAAATATATTGTCCCCTTTCTTTACTGCCTGAGCTATTTTTGTCTCCGTTTGTTCCTTTGTGCTCCTAATAGCTTTCCCTGCCTCCCTCTGTTTCTTCTGATACACTTCTCTATCCTCCTCCTTCCATGTTTCCTTATACCTCCTGAATGTTGACTTTTTACCCTTACTCTCCCGGACACCTCTTTTGAGAAACATAGCGGTCTATTTTTCCTCTTGCTTTTGCTTACTTGCCTGATGCAGAGGTTTGTTGCATTCACTATCTCTCCTTTTAGTTTCGCCCACTGTTCCTCCACTCCACTCCACCCAAGCCCCTCCCCTCCCAACCAGGGCATCTTTGAGGCATTCCCCCATCTTTTTAAAACTGGCACTGCTGAAGTCCAAGGCCCTTACCTTTGTGTGGTTTAATTCTGCCACAGTGCTTATATTGAACCACACAGTACAGTGATCACTGGTCCCCAGGAGACCACCCACTGTGACATCTGCAATACTGTTGCCATTGATAAGTACAAGGTCCAGTATTGCCCCTCATGAGTGGGCTGTTTTACTAGTTGCCTGAGGAACACTCCCTGCTGGAAGTCCATGATGTCCCTGTTCCTAGCTGAAGCTGTAGTTGGGATGCTCCAGTCTACATCCAGCAGATTGAAGTCCCCCACCAGTAGCACTGTCTCCTTATCTGCAATTTTTGGATTGTTTCTATCAGAACCTTATCCAACTCTGCCCCCCCCCCATGTTGGAGATCTGCATACCATGCCAGTGTGAATAGTGGCTCCATTCTCCATTTCTAGGATGACCCACAGTACCTCTGCCCTTCCCTGTATTCCTTGTATCTATGTTGCTTTTATTATATCCTTCTCATAGAGAGCCACTCTTCCCCCTTTCTTTTCCACCCTGTACTTGCTGAACAGAGTATAGCATGGTATAGCTACAGTATATCCCAGTCATTGTTCTCATTGCACCTTGACTTGGTAATGCTGACAGTGTTTAGGTCAGTCCCTGCCATAATGGCCTCTAGGTCCTCGGTTTTAATTCCCAGACTTTGAGCATTTCCACACATAGCCTTCCAGATTCTGCTACCACCCTGCCTGTCAACCCCCTTTTTCCTTTTTGCCATCTCTTTCTCACCTCTGCTCTCATTTCCATCTCTCTTCATATCTAAAATTTTGGTTTTTGGTTTTGTTATTGGGTACCCTTCAAGATTTCTTTCTCTTAGGGTTCTCCCTACTGACTACTCCAGCTTGTGGGGCAGACAGTTTATGCATCCCTACTTCTTTCTATCACCCCCTCAGCAAGAGTAACTGTTTGACAATGTAACAATTAAACCATTCACTGATGACCATGGTTCTCCTCCTGGATGGATGTAGACCCTCTCCCCTGCATAGGCCCTTATCCCTCAATGTGGGACCCCAGTCCCCAATGTAGCTGAACCCCTGCTCTCTGCCCCAGTCCTTCAACCATGTGTTGAAGCTCCTGGTACAGAGTACCCTATCCTGCTTCCAGTCATAGACAGGCAGCACCTCAGAAAAGGCTACTGAACATGCTACCTGCCTGAGATCCCTCCCCAACTCCCTGAACTCCTCCTGCACTGTCTTAGCCTCATTCCTAGCCAGGTAATTTGTCCCTAGGTGGAAAATTACATCCAGCTCTCCTTCTTATCCTGCTGCCCTAGTGATCTTCAGGGTCTGCTTCCCATCCATCTGAGGTAAGCACCTAACCTCCCTCTCCCCTCTCTTTCCATCCCCAAATCCATTCCCCTCACAATGGAGTCCCCCACCAGAAGTTGCTTCCTCCTTCACTGCTGTCCTCTTCCACCTTCATTGGGGTCTCCACTATGTAAGATCCCCACATCCTCACTGGTCACTACTGCAGGTATCTCTGTGGGACAGTTCCATCCTGCCAGAGTGGCGTAGGAGTTTTGTAGTGGTACCATAAGGGAAAGTGCCTCTGGTCTACCACCTTCACCCTTCCGAAGCCCACAGTAGTCCGGCCACTCCTCCTTGGCATCCATTGAGGTAGCTGTGGCAGACTTGGTGGTCCCAGGGTGAGGGAGGAGACCCCCTGAATCCTGGCCAACTCAGTCTGGAGTCTAGCAACCTCCTACCTCGGCCCAGAGAGGTGTCTGCAGATGGGATAACATTGCAGTTTTCAGAACATCTCTCTAAAGACTGCTGCTCCACAGCCACTGCACTGCACCACTCCCAGTATCATTTCTTACTCTGTCTCTCCTCAAAATACTTGGTCCCTTGTCCGCAGCTTAGGGTTTACCCTATTGGTGTTCCTTTCTTTATCCTCTTCTGCTTTACCAATACTTATATCTCCCCAGCCTTGCTTCTAGCTAGTGTCTCCCCTCACACTTTTTTTTAAATCCTATTTGTATTCCTACCCTAGATAGTGTTTTTCACCTATCCCCAATTTTAGACTACCCCTGACTTACCACACTGTTCCTTCCTTTATCCCCTTCTGCTTTACCAATAGTTTTGCCTCCCCTAGCCCTGCTTCTACCTAGTGTCTCCCCTTGCTCTTTTTTCTTGTTCTTAAACTTATTTACACCCCTACCCTAGATTGGGTTATTCACCTATCCTAAATTTTAAACTACCCCTGACTTACCATGCTCCCATGCAGTTGTACAGGACTCTAACCTCCATTGTCAGGTAGACCTCCTGCTTCCCTGCTTCCTTCTTGGCTGCCTGCTGATGTTGAATTCCTGTTCTACTCCTTTTCTGGTCTGCTTACTCTCTGCTCAGGTGCAGAGTGTCTGGCTGCCAGCTGCCTTGTTGGGCTGACTCCAGTGGGCAGACTCCACAGTAATGTCTTTGTTGTGTTTCTTCCTCACGCGGAGGTCTGCAGTGCTCAGGTTCCCTTGATGACCTCTTCCTTTTGTAGTAGCAGGAAGTGGATTGGTGGGCAAATAGGCTCCCCGTAGACCAGGGGGTGCAGTTTCATTGACAACTGGCTCTCGCATGAAGCCCCGTTGCTCTTCCTGGCTCCAGTCTTCAGTTGTAGGGGGGAGGGCTCCTTTGTAATCAGGAGACCCTCTCTACCCTGCTGCTCATTCCGAGATTGGTGCAAGAGTGAGTAATGTAACATTGCAGAGGGGTTTTTAAATCCCCTGCCTCTTCTGTGACAAGCCACGTAGGTGCCAAGGATTGGCTCCCTGTAGAGCAGGGAATACAGCTTCATTGGTGATTGGCTCCTGCCTGAAGCCCTGTTGCTCCTCCTAGCTCTGCTCCAGTCTTCAGATGCGGGGGGGGCTCCTTTTATTTTAATTGGGAGACCCTCTCTGCCCTGCTGCATGCTCCAAGCAAAGTGAAAACCTATTACAGGGTGTTCCATTCCTTGTACCAGCTCCAAGGTGTTCCAGGATAAAACTGTTTGGCCATGACATTGAAGAGGCTCTTAGAGTCCTTCAGACATCTAAAATTACCCCAGGATCTGTCAGATCCCTTTATCCCATCCTGTAAGTGGACAAATGAGGGGATCCTTTTGTTAGCCTGCTGGCAGAGGTGCTCATATCTACCTTCAGAAAGGCCAAGGTAAAGGAAGTGGGACCTTGCCAGGTCCCTTCCCCCCTGGTGCCCAAACTAAAGCTCCCAATGCAATTGGTGCTGGTGCTCTACACCCACTGCTTCTACATGACTCGCTATAGACTCCTCTCTGCTCTCCCGTTGCCTCCAGCAGTGCTTGTGGGGTTCAGACTCTCCCTGCATCTCAAACACTGGCAGGAGAGCAGAACTGATAGACTGATGGCAGATAGAGACCACTTGGCCCACCCAGTCTGCCCATTTCCCTACCTACTGGATAAGCTGCAGATTCTAGTTAACCAACAGCCTACTTCCTGCAACCCCCCACTATAATTGCCTTATGTCTGTCCCATGCATGTTTGAATTCCCCCACTGTTTTAGACCCAACAACCTCCTCAGGAAGGCGGTTCCATGTATAAAAAGCTTGTAAGGCCCCAGTGAGATGAATGGGTATTAATGATAACTGTAAGGGTGCATGCTCTGGAGCTGTTAGAAACCCCTCTAGATCTTCCTCTGCCTTCTTCCAGTTATCCTCCAGGCCATTTGTCCCTACTAAAGGAAGAAGTGCAGTCATCACTTCAGAAACATGTTACAGAACTAGTTCTTCCTCGACAGAGAAACAAAGGGTTCTATTCCAGGTATGTCCTGCTCCTAAAATAGACAGGGGACCTGCATTCTGTGTTGGGTCTCAGGGACCTCAGCTTCTACATAAAATATAAGACATTTTGCATAGTCTTCCTACAAGCTCTGATTCCCATGATGCAATGGAGACTGACTTTGCTCCCTATTCATGAAGGTTGCATATCTTTATGTCAAAATCAGAAAAGCTCACAGGCAGTACCTCTGCTTTAAGCTGGAAGGGGAGCACTACAAGTTCAAAGTATTGCTCTTTGGTTTATCTTTTGTGCCACAGGTATTTACCAAATGCTTGTCAGTGGTGGCACAAGCCCTCCACGGGGGAGGCCTGCATGTTTTGCCTTATCTGGATGACTGGCACTTGAAGGCCAGCTTCAGGGAGGTCATATTACAGACCCTGTTTGGGAGGCAACAGTTGTTTAAAATCTTAGGGATAACAGTGAATGTGCCAAAGTCTGTCATGACTGCATGCCAGAGACTGCAGTAGGGGCAGTCCTGGAAACAGAGAAGGAGTGTGCCTTACTGCCATTAGACTCAGCAGAAAACCTGAAGGTACATGCATAGCTCATGTCCCTGTAAGGACCGTATTGTGTCTTCTGGGTCTCATGGCTGCGGCCATTGTGACTATACCACTGGCCTGATTACATACAGTATGACGATCCCTCAGTGGACACTAAGGATCCAGTGGGATCAGTTGACAGATGAGCTGGACCAAATGGTGCTCATCACAGCTCTGTTAAACAGTGTCTTTCTATCTATACTAGCTCCAGTACAGATCTGTACCATGGATGTCTCTGACTCCAGATGGAGTGCACATCTTGGCCCTTACTGAGACACAGGGGACATGGTCCAAGATGGAGACCAAGTTACACATAAATGTCCCAGAGATGAAAGCTGTCCTATACAGTCTAAAGGCATTTCAGGTGCATTTGAGTTTGGGTGCTCTGTTAATACAGACAAGGCCAGTGTGATGCATTACATCAACAAGCAAAGGAGAACTCATTCCTATCCCCTGTGATAGAGTGCAATGAGTGTATGGTACTGGACTGTGTCCCATGGCCTATAACTCACAGCCATGCATCTTTCAGATCTCCAAAATGTCTTCATAGACAGGCTAAGCAGCTCACATTCCAAGATGCAAGAATGAGAGCTGCTGACTTCCTTGGTAGACAATGATTTTATAATATGTGGTCATTCACAGTTGGACCTTTTTGCATCCCCACACAACATAAAACTTCCATGCTTCTGCTCGCTTACTTCAGGGCCTGGACTTTTCTGGTGAGACATGTTGTCCCTCTCTTGGAAAGGGAAATTCCTATATGCATTCCCCAATTCCTCTAATACAGAGGGCACTAATCAAATGAAAGATGGAAGATGCCTTACTCATCCTCATTGCTCCATTATGACCTAGTGAGATACAGTTTCCAGTTCCACAGCAAATGGCAGTGGAACCTCCAGGACCTCTACCTCTGTGTCAGGGTCTGTTGTCATGGGACAATGGGTCCCTGGTACATCCAGACCTGAAGCCTCCTCCATCTGTGTGCATAGCTCCTGAAGACATAGCCATCACACATTTTGGGGTATCTCCTAAATTTGCTGATTTGCTGGTTGTGACTAAAAAGCCTTCCACCAGACATACCTATTCCTTGAAATGGAAGCAGTTCACTTTGTGGGCTTCTTTCAGGAATTTGGACCCATTTATGTGTTCTGCAAATACAGTGCTGGAATACCTGTTGTCACTGTCAGACTTTGGTCTACGCCTATGGTGTATTTGGCAGCTGTATCAGCCTTCCATGCCCCCACTGATGGTTGTAAGTTATGCAGTTAGAGGTGTCCCATACTTTTCTGCAAGGTATTTTACCTATGAAACCTTCTGTCTGCAATCCAGTCCCTCCGTGAAACTTGAACTGTGTGCTTGAACTGTCGATGGCTCCTTTTGAGCCAGCCATGAGTTGTGGCTTACGTTTCCATGTCACAGAAAATGTTATTTTTGGTTGCTATCACTTCTGCTTAAAGGACTTCAAAGCTACAGACTGCAATGTATGAGTCCCCTTAGCAATTGTTCACAAAGACAGTTTCTTTGTGTACAAACCCAAAGTTTTTGCATGCAAAAGGTGGTATCTGACTTTACACTGAAACATATGATATACCTTCCTGTTCATTACTCTGGGCATGCCAGTCAGGGTGAGGCACTGATCCAAGTGAGTCACCCCAAGGGCTATAGAAAGTCCTTTTAACTTTTTTTTTATTTGCCCCTGGGAAAGAGAGTGCTCCTGTGTCTAAACAGTGACTGTCCAAATAGCTGTCACATTGTATTACATTCTTATATAGAAAATATGGTAAGGAACTTCTGGTGCTGTTCGTGGTACACTACACTAGGGAATGGTTACTTCTAATTGCTTGTTTCAGAAATGTTTCTGTAGTGGATGTTTGTGCTTCAGCCACATGGAGCACCGTCCACACCTTCACTAAACATTGTAGTCTGGACAGTCTCTCATACACAAGCTGGCTTCAGGCTTGCTGTACTGTAAGGCCTATGGTCCAGAATGTATACATCAGACTGTACCAGCCTTTCAGTGGCTTTTAGGAGTGCTTTGGGCTATTCCAAAGGTGTACCCAAATGGAAGAGATGTCCTCAAAGATAGTGCTTTCCATAATAGTACATCTTCGAGAGAATCTCTTCTGTTAAGGCATTCCATCCCTCCTTCCATCCCCATTTTGGCTTCAGCGAGGGTTGCACCACATACTGTGCCTGATCTAAGCCATGATTATTATGTCTAGCATCATTCTCAACTTGTATGTTTGGTAATGGTCTGGTCCCCTGGTTCCCAATGCTTGGAAGTCCTCCAAGTCTAATCTTCAGCAGGGAACTGAGGAGTAATGGGGCCACCCATGTTTATAGAGATGCTGATACATAATGTCATTGAGTGTGGGCCCCAGCTAGTGGGTGTAGTTCCAGAGGTATGGCCTAATTGAATAGATTTGATCGAAGATCTACTATTACAGTGAGTATATAACTGCTCCTTTGTCATTGCTTCTCCAGTTGTAAATAATGAACTTTGTGCAACTGAGTTTTGGCTACAGTACTGCATTCTTTATGGAAGATACTACAGTACTTTACTTTTTATCCTACAGGGAGAATCTCATTGGGCACAATAGTGAACGAGGCTCAAAAGATAGCATTCAACCCCTGTAAATATGTAGAGCACATGAAAGTTATGTGTGTATATATCTATCTATACATATGTATATATCTATCGATACATATATATATATATGTATATCTACACAGTGTATATATAGGGGATATGACATGGCCCGACTGAAGATATCATATTTATCTTCACGAGAGGCCAATGATATCATGATACCTCATGAATGGCGAAGCCACGAGTGAGATATCTTGATGTCATTGGCCTCGAGTGAAGATAAATATGTTATCTTCAGTCAGGCCATGTCATGTTGTGTTCATACAATGTATGTTTTGGGTCTCACAGAACACCCCTCCCCCACATGCTCCCTCAATACAATCTGTAACATACCTCCGATATTCCTAGGATCACAAGAGATTACATGTTGTTTAAAAAAAATTATCTGGTTGATCATGGTACTTTAAAATTGTTTGAAAACATTATTTGGCTTTTGGTTGCTCCAGCTATGTCCCCCAGACAAACCCCATATTCATGTCCAACACAACAGATGGCAAATATCTGGTTGATCTTGCCAGTTTTAGGTTCTATAAAGAAACGTATCTGGTTGATCTAGCTATTATTTTTTAAAAGAAAATAATAATTTAAAAATATTTTGCTCATATTTTGAATGTTTGTATATCTGGTTTATATTGTCATTAAGAGTACTTTCACTTTTTCTCATGAAACCTAGCGTGCCGAGCACTTTCGACTCTGACACATGACATGCTGGTAGATCATTACAATAAGGGCAGTCTGTGTCAGAAAAGTAAGAAAAGTCAGTGTTTTTTCCTAAGGTTAACTGTATTTGTTGAAAAGAAGGTGCTGAATGTACTGAGAGAGCAGCGAGGAAGTCGGCGGCTTCAGAATAGTAGAAGACAGTGTGAGCATGTGTTGCTATAGCAACACACACTCACACTTGTGTCTAGTTGTCTGAAGCCACCGACTTGCTTGCTCTTATCCTTCTACAGTCAGTGGCTTATTTTAAAAAAAAACTCAGTGAATTTAGGCAAAATGACAACATTCTGGACATTAGTTTGAAAGAGAGTGCCTCATTTTAGGTAACTGAGTGGAAATGACTTGGAAATAACAGCGCTCGGTCAAGCTAGTTACAGGGTGAGACATGAAAGCGCTATATAGGCAAGAATATGTGGAAACAGCAGGATCAACCACATAAGTTTTAAAATATTTATTAAAGTTGATGGAAAATGAATAGATAACAGAGGGAGGGGGTTGTACGTGTCGGAGAGAGAAACGCAGGAGTTTGGTGTTCTGAGAGTCGGGTTAATGAAACTGAAATACTTTCAGTTTCTTAACGATGATGTAGAGGAATGTGGAGATATCAGTGATATCTTCACATGTGAAGATATCATTGATATCTCCATGACCTGGCTGGGATATTACTTTTTATTTGTGCATTTATCCCAAAACATACATTGTATAAATATATTTATACAATAGGGGTGAAGGATAAATGAGTGTGATAAAAAAACTTGTATCTTCACCAGAGTGAGATAAATGTAAGGGCTGACATTTACTTCATGGCTCAGAGTGTGATAAATGTAAGATCTTACATTTACTTCACAGCTCAGAGTGATATGACTCACTGCTGCCTGCAGCTAACTTAATTACCATGGCAAAACGTTATCACCTGCTTCCCACACTCTCTCACTCCCAGCCCATTACTATGATACTCTCAGCTGAGTGCAGCCAAAATTCTATAGCATACAGCTTCACAAAACAGTTTCTTTCTCACTGCTGCCTGAAGCTAACTTACTTACCATTGCAAAACACACTCAGCTTTTCCCGCAGAGTTTGTAACACTGCAAGCCAATTCAGAAAATCTCACACACAGAAACAGCAAACACAGAAACAGCAACAGAACACAAAAAAATCATAACAATACTTCTGAAACTCATACCCCTATTGTATAAATCGAACACATGATGTGCAGATCGTGTGCTATGGAAAATATCTTCACTCCTGCATCGTGAGCCTGATACTCTCACCGTGCCTTCAGCACTCGTGAGTATCCAGAGCTCACTCTGCAGGAGTCAAGATATTTTCCATATCACACTTCTGCCCATCATACATCCCATATATATATATATATATATATATATATATATATATATATATCTATATATATCTCTATCAGTGTTTTCGTGTCACAGACCATGTGAGTATTTACCATAATTATAAGTGTGTATATTACTGCTGACTGTGTCCTTGAACTGCATGCATCACTACAAGTAAATCACTTTATTGAACAAAATCAAAATCCTAAGTGCCGCCAGCTCCCAGCACCAAATGCTGACAAGTCCTCGACCGGTTTTGTGCCTGCTAGCATTTGGTGCTGGAAGCTGAGCGGCACTTTTGATTTTGTTCAGTAAAGCAATTTAGTTACACTGGTGAGTGCGGTTCATTGTTTTTGGAACCTGGATTTGTATTTTCAATTCGCACTACTGACACGGTGGAACAGCCCCTGTCTTTTTCTGTGACTGTGTACTTGGCATGCCCTAAACAGTGAAACTAAATTGCTTATCTCTGACAGAACATTATGGAAGTGATGACAATAATTTCACTTTGGCAATATCTCTGGCTTGATGTACCTTGCTGATTTCAAATCCAAACACTTCCTCGAAATAAGCAGGCTGACTGATAAGCAGCAGGTAGAAAGTCCAGCTTCTACAAAAGTTGGCAACAATTATTGCATAGACTGGCATAGAGGTAAAGAACTTTTTCCAAGGGGTCTTGTATTTCTAAAATGCAAAAGAAATAACAGAAAAGAGTGAGTATTTTTGTTTGCGGTCTACTATTACTATTAGCTTGAAATCATATTTAATGCAACAAATTTGAAAACAGCTATACTTTGCTAACTTGTTATTGTAGAGGCAATTATTCCTCATGAAGTTTTTGTTTTGTTTGTCTAGGTACAGTATATAACTTCGTATGAAATGGCTTTAATTATTCACAAACACAATTACTAGTACCAGTATCTTAACTGTACTGCAGATACATCCATTCATCGGGAGCAGAATTTGCTCATAAATTTCATGTCAGTCAAAGGATCTGTAAGCAATTTTATTCATATTTTTCATAGTTGTACAGATTTTTTTTTAAGTAACCATAATTCAGTTTCATTCACATTAATCTGGATATAAACTAAGGACACAATTACTAGTACCAGTATCTTAACTGTACTGCAGATACATCCATTCATCGGGAGCAGAATTTGCTCATAAATTTCATGTCAGTCAAAGGATCTGTAAGCAATTTTATTCATATTTTTCATAGTTGTACAGATTTTTTTTTAAGTAACCATAATTCAGTTTCATTCACATTAATCTGGATATAAACTAAGGACACGGTTGCTTTGAAGTAATCCCACCTCGACTTAGTGGATTTGAAACAACTGAATAGAATCTAAAATATTCTGTTTCACATTTTGATTCTGCCAGTGGATTTTCAAAACTTCGGATTTCTTACTGCTGTGCTGCAGGACGCAGTGCAGTCTAATGGTTTAAACACCAGTCTGGGAACCAGGAGATTGCAGGTTCAGACCTACTAGTGCCAAATACTCACATCTCAGCTAGGCTATCCTAGGCCAAAATTGTAACATAAATAAAAAGCTTTTATGTCTTTCGTGGTTGTGAAGCTGCATGATGGAGGCATAGAAGAGTAGCAAAAGTGCATGATGACAAATAGTATGAAATATCTAGACAATAAAACAGGAAGATTAAAATGATTCTGGAAAGACAGAAGTGGATGATTTGAACACAAAATGTAAAGTAAGAGGGAATGTGAGAGAGAAAGTGAGTTAGAGATAGAGAGACTGCGAGAAAAAGAGAGAGACTCAGTAATCCTAAATGGTAAAGACTGAGAAGTAAAAAAGGGAGTGGAGAAAGGACTGTGATTTTTAAAAAAGAGAGTGAATGATGGGCTGGGATTTGCAAAAGAATTTATTGAACTGCATTTGCTGTAGACAGAAATGATGAAGATTGGCTGGCCCGGTGATGTTCAGGGTTGAGGCACTAGATGCCATATCTGACTGCACACCGACAACTCGTGTTCAGAGATGAGCACAGGTTGCTGGGGGTTGGCTGGGAGGGATCAAGCATACAAAGGGCTGCTCTTCTCTCTGGGGGGGGCTCTGCTGCATGACTGCTGTCAGGTGGAGGCCTGGTGGCAGTACGGGACAGGAGCAGCAGATATAGGGAGGTGCTGCGGGACTTCACAACATGTGAATGCCTCCACATGCTCATACTGACGAGCACACCCCAGTGTGAGGAAGGGAGAAAACAGATGTAAATGGGTGGCAGGGCAGGGGCTTATGAAGCCTGCATACCAATCCCTTGCCCGCACATCACCAGGACCCAGACACTGGAAGACTGGATTTGTGCTTTGGGGAAAGATTGCCGTCCCTCTCCTGACCCCACCACAGTGAAGTGGGGGAATCAGTGGGGGTACTCTGGTCCTCAGGTAAGTCCTGAGAAGATGCAGGACAGTGCACATTGGTGAGACAGAGCAGAAGGGGGTGCATCATGTTTTGGCCACAAAGAGATAAACACCCTTATGGAAAAAAAAAAATTGTGATGACCCAAAATAAATCGCTTTGAAAATATCATCCAAAGCAGAGCCTGAAATCAGAAATGGAAAGCAGCTATACACAAAGGGAATAAAACAGGAAGAAAGGAGAGCAGGATGGACACACAGTGTTACTCTTTGGTTTTCTATGAGAAAGGATTAAAGGTATTAACTTGAAACGCCCTGTGGAGTGATCAGAATTTTGCATTTCAAGCACAATTATGACTGAGTAAAAGAAAATGTATTGACCACTGTTATTTGTGATAACAGGTAAAGAAACCCATGGGGTCTGCACTGACGTAACCTACTATTGATGTAACTAAGTGCAAGTCCCACAGGATACTACTTCTCACAACATCAAAGGCACATGCCAACAGCAGTGACACTGGAAAATTATATGTGCATCTCAGATAAATGTGTGTGAGGTTGCAACAACTCACTCTGTGAAACAATTCACAATTTTTAGCAGATTCCCTTTGCTTATGACTACAATTTGCATACTTATTCACCTGGTGAATTGGCCAAATTCTCGCAGTTAATCTACATGAATTGCCAATTCGTGGGTGAATTAAGCAAGTCACGTACTGTAGTTCACTGCACAGTTTGTACAATTTGCTGGCAGACAGCTATGAAAACTGTGGATATTTACAGCCTAAAACTGTAAAAAAATACCTCCCCACACCCACTGTGTTTTAATGCCAGACCCTCCAATGTCAAGAAAATGTTATTATCATATTCCGCCCTCCATCCCCTGCTGGCATCCTCCAACCTCCCTCTACCCTGGTAAACTTCTACTAGTAAGACAAAATAAGTTCAGCATAGTTTTCACCCCACACACATGCCAAATACACTACCTCTGCCCCCCCCAAAGTCCCACCATCAGGACCATGAGTCATAACCCAAAATGGCCCCCCCCACACTCCTCTCCCCACCAGCACCCACAAAACAAAAATAAATTTGACCTGAAATAAAGAAAATGGCCCCCTGGTGCAGAGTATCTGCTATGCTCAGTGCCCATCTCAGCAATGGACCCTGTTTGAATGAATGCTGAGGTAGGTTTCTTCTGGTTAAATCTGACTGGCTAACAATTCAGCCAATCAGGTTTTACTGAGAGCAAAGTTGTCACTCAGTTATTCATTCAGCCACCAACACTATTGCCAAGATGGGCACTGAACAGAGCAGACACTAAGTACCGTGAGAACATTTTCTTAATTACAGGTCACATTTTTGGGGATGCTAGTTGGGGGAGGAGGGTAGTGCCGGTGGAAACCAGAGGGGGTTGGGTAGATTGTGTTATGACTCTCAGTCCCAGTGGTTGGACTCGGGTGGGAGGAGGTAGGGCGATTGTGTTTGGTGCAAGGTGGGGGCAGTATATATTAAACTTATGTTGTCTTACTTTTACTAGATGACATTCACCAGGGCAGGGGGAGGATGAGGGTGCCATCAGAGCATTGGATGGGGGTTATATGACAGTAATGTCTTTTAGAAGTGGAAGAGGGGATGGCATTACAGGTCAGTGGGTGGGGGACGTTTTTTATTACAGGATTCGGGTTTTTGTTTTTAAGAAATTTACACAGCAAAGTTGTTGTGGCTGCCAGAAATTTGCAAATTTTGTGAAGAGCATATTTCTGCACATTTGCACCAACTTTGCCAGCAAGCTCATCCTTCAGCCCATCGAGAATCCTCGATGACACTGAAATCACCTGACAGCAAAGATTTACCTGGTTGTGGCACATGATTACCAGAATGGGGTATTGGAGTTTTCTCTGCTCATTCTGGGCTGCTGCCTGACACAAATAAATAACCCTCTTGGTTAAGGATGTCACAAATGCACTCAGCAGGTCAGGCCCTCTGCTACCACAGTGCCAACCTCTGAGCGCAATAGTGTGAACAGGTAGCAGACAGGGTAAACCTTCTGTCTGCTTTTGGGTCTGAATCACCTTTAGTCTCAAGTTCTGGGGAGATTCAAACTGTGACTCTTATGCTCGCATACCCAATGAACAGGCTCACATGTGTACCCTTTTCGGGGATTGCGGTACAGTCTTTCGCTGGGGCACCCAGACAGGCTTCCAAACTGAACCCTTTTAACTCTATAAGAGACCTTAGGTATATTCTCTTACCTTTTCCCAATTAAGTAACACCATCAAGCCCTTCAAACAGCTGTCAGACTTAACCACGTATACATCACATGCAAAAAGAACTTGGAAGACACAGCCAGGTAGTATCTTAAGAAAATATACTTTACTAAAAGATGATAAAAATATGAAAAATGTAAACACAGAATAATATATCAAAGAGCTCACAATCACATAAAAGAACAAAGGAAAATTACAAAGCGAAACTCCTCCGGCAATACATTTAGATGTTTACTATCTAAGGTATTACCTCTGGAAGTGCATTTTAAAGTTAGATCAGAGAACTGTGTCTCTCTAGAGTCCCAAGATGATATAACATTCCAGACACAACTATTAGTTTAAACTTTGGGTGGGATATTCAAAGGGGTTGTGCATGGCCTGGGAATGGTTTCATTCACATTTTGGGACTGTGTAGTACAGTATGGTATGCATGCCCATTGACCCGTGCAGTGGTCCAATTGGCGTACAGCCGTACTGTACACTGTCAGTTGGCAGACGGCCCGGGTGGCTTGTGGGTGAGCTGCCACCCACCGCTGATTGGGGATGGGTGGCAGGTCTGAGAGGCGGGTGGGGAGGGGGTGCTAGACCACCTGGGACATTATGTTTTCTAAAGCCCGCGATCAGGCTTGGGTTCAGGTCCACAGGAAGACCAGGGATTATTTTAATTTACTTAAGCCCGCGATCGGGCTGGGGAGCAGATCCACTGGACCACCAGGGAATGTATTTATTTATAAAGTCCACGATCGGGCTGGAGAGCAGGTCCACTGGACCACCAGGAATATTTGTAATTTACTTGAGCCCACGATCGGGCATTGGGAGGCATTGTCTGCTGAGGGGCAGGGGACATCGGTCCCTGATGGCTGCAGCCTAGCAGTGTGCCAGGCACAAGTTGTTGGGAATTGGCGCACCTGCATGCAAATGGGGCCATAATGACATGCAAATGGCCCCATTTGTGCTATGGATTCATAATGGCCTCATTTGCATGCTCATGTCTGAATATTGCTCTTGCTGCACCTAATGCAGCTGCACTTTTGCTGGCGTAGCCCCTGCTCCTCACCTGCCACTTGCACTGGTGCACTGCCACTGCGCCATGTGCAGTGCAGGTGCCCCCAGTGCCATATTCAATGGTGCTGAGCCATGGTGCAGCACCATTGAATATTGCCAGGTCCATGCCCTGGTGCAGCCCAATTGCACTGTGCCCAGGCTTGCACCCCTGCCTGGGACATTCTGAATATCCCACCATCTGTGTCTCCACACCCCTTCTATGAGTCATTTAGAATCAAATCCTCCTTTTTAGAATCAAAAGAATCAAACATAATTTCCTATCAGTAGGTATCTTAAATAATGTGACATCAGCAAAAAAACATTTCCCAAATTATGAGTCTTTGATCCACCAGTTCCTTTGAAGTTTATAACCCTGAAGTCCATCACCCAGGTGTGATGTAGCCAACAGGAATCAGCTAAATGATGTCCTGTCCTGTTGTAATAAAATGTATAGTTTCCAACTTCAAAAGCACAAGGTCATAAAAAGGCCATAAAATGCAATTTCTCAAGGAAGTTAATTACATTACAAAGCTTTTCTGGTCAGTTTACATATCCTGTAGCTTCATTGAAACCTGGGGGGGGGGCACCCATGGAAGCACAGGCTGTCTTAGGTGAGACAATCACATGCTATATTTTTATTTTACAAATATCATACAATAATCATAACCAGCTGGCCAAACATCACACTCCTCCCCACCTAGACTGAATTTGGGGGCTCTATCCCCTGTATGGGATGAGCTCCACAAGTCAGTTCATTCCTTATATAGAAGTGACAAGCCATCTATGTTCTGATTGGTCACTCCAGCCCTATGTAAGATTGTCATGTCATACCCTTGCAAGGCAAGACTTCCATCTTAATAGTCTACCGTTAGTTTTTCTCCATTTGTGTCAGCCAAACCAGGGGGTTGTGGTCAGTTTGTACCTCAAAATGCTGCCCATATAAGTATGGCTCTAACTTCTTTAAGGCGTACACTATGGCATGACACTCTTTTTCCACAGTAGAATAAGCCTGCTCCCAGGGAAGTAATTTTTTACTCATGTACACTACAGGGTGATCTTTCCCTTGGTTGGATGTCTGACTCAGTACTGCCCAATACCCATGTCTGAGGTGTCAGTCTGGACTATAAAGGGTCTGCTACAGTCAGGACTTCTCAATACAGGAGTGCTGCACCGTGCCTCCTTCAGTCTGATAAAGGCTTTTTCACAGGCTGGTAACCAGGTAATTTTCTTAGGCATCTTTTTCTTTACCAGGTCAGATAAGGGAGCAGCCAGGGCCCTGTAATTGGGTACAAATTTACTATAGTACCATGCTTTCCTGAGAAAACTCCTGACCTGCTTCTGCATTTCTGGTCTGGGTCATGCCTTGATCATCTCTATTTTTACTTGGTTAGGACAGAGCTGTCCCCTGGTTACAACATGCCTGAGGTACATCACTTCAGCTATGGCCAACTGGCACTTCTCAGCTTTGACAGTAAGCCAGGCCCTCTGTATCCTGCCCAGCATTTCTCTAAGGCAGGAGAGGTGCTTCTCCCAACTGGCACTAAAGATGGCAATGTCATCCAGGTATGCCACAGCATACCCCTCAGACCCATTTAACACCTGGTTCACCAACCTATGGAAAGTTGCCAGGGCATTCTTCATTCCAAAAGGCATTACTTTAAATTCAAATAAGCCTACCAGAGTGATGATGGCTGACCTCTCCCTAGCTCTGTCAGTTAACTCTACTTGCCAGTACCCCTTTGTCAGGTCAATAGCTGTAAGGTATGTCATCCATCCCAACTTGTCCAGGAGTTCATCCATCTGGGGCATCAGGTGGGCATCTGACTTCGTGACTGCATTTGGTCCATGATAGTCCACACAGAAATGAGTAGAGCCATCTGACTTTGGCACAAGGACTATGGGTGAGGCCAAGGGGCTGTGGGATCTCTGGATTACCCCTAAATCCAGCATTTCCTCCACCTGCCTCCTAATGTCCTTTTGGACAGCCTCTGACACCTGATATGCTGTCCGCTGTATTGGTGTCTGTGTCCCTGTCTCCACATTGTGTGTTGCTAAGGGGGTTAGTCCAGGCTTGGCGTTAAACAGTGGGGCAAAGTCTCCTAAAATGTCTCTTACTTCCTGGATCTTGTCTGGGGCCAGCTGGGGTGATAATTTAACTCCATCCACAGAAGGCTCCACTTGCTATTTTTCCAGAAAATCCAGAAGGAGGTCTCCTTTGTCCATCCCCGCCCTAGGACTACATACTGCAAACACCATGTCAGCCCTATTAGCATATGGCTTCATCATGTTGACATGGTACATTCTTTCTGTATGTCTTCTGTCAAGTAACTCTTGATATAGTTCACGTCATTTACTTTCTAACTACTTTGTACAGTCCTGCCTACTCAGCCTGCAGCATGTCTTTCCAGACTAAGATAATTACCATGACTTCCTGAACCACCGTATATGAGTGAGCTCTGGCTCTGTGGTCATACCACACTTTTTGTTTCTGTTGGGTAGCTGCCAGGTTGCTCTGGGCTGTCCCCATAAGTTTCTTCAGCCTTTTACTAAACTTAAGGACATAATCCACTATGGGAGTTCCCTGAGTTGTGTGCTTGCCTTCCCAGTCCTTCCAGATCAAGTCTAGGGACCCATCTACTCAGCATCCATATAAGAGCTCAAAGGGGGGAAAACCTTATTGACTCTTGGGGCACCTCTCTGTATGCAAACAACAGGTGGGGAAGGTATTTCTCCCAGTCCCTCCCATGCTGTTCAGCAAATGCTTGGAGCATTGACTTCAGCATACCAATAAATCTTTCCACAAGCCCTTTGGCTTTCAGGTGATAAGGTGTTGTGCTCTTCTGCACCACCCCACACTTCTCCCACAAACATTTCATCAGGTCTAACATGAAGGAACCCCCTTGATCAGTGATAACCTCTTGTGGCAACCCAACACAGAAGAAAATACCAACTAAGGCATCTGCCACTTTGTCTGTCCTCAGTGAGGATAGGGGTGACTGCCTCTGGATGCCGGGTGACATAATCCACCACAGTCAGTATGACCCTCGTCCCAGAGGGGCTGGGCATATTTAAAGGCCCCACAGTATCCATCCCACCCTCTGGAATGGCTTCTCCACTATGGGCAATGGAATTAGGGCGGCATGGGTTTTCTTACCTGCCTTCCCTATTTCTTGGCACCCATGACAAGACCTGCAATACACCTTCACCTGCTGGGTGAAGTTGGGCAAATAGAAATTAAGGGCCAACTGCTGCATAGTGCTCATGATTCCCAGATGACCAGACAAGGAACTATCGTGTGCAGTCTTGAGCAACTGCTCACGGTACACCTGGGGGATGACAAGCTGCCTGCCTATCACCCTTCCCTCTGTCTTAGCATCCTGCATATACATCAGTTCATTGTCCCAATAAGCTTTGTTTTCCATCACCTCCCTGTGCTCCATCAGAGTCTGCCCAAGCTCTCACCTTCTCTAGACTAGGGTCACTTTTCTGAGCAGCTGCAAACTCCTTACACATTCCCAAGGCATGGGACAGGTCCCCGTCAGTCTCTAAACTAGGGTCCCTATCTCTAGCATCAGGGCCTCAGGATCACTGTCATACCTAACCCTCTGAAATTGTGTCACCCCTCCTTCTTCAGAGTAAACCTCCATAGCTGTGTGGTTAACTGCTACTGGGAAAATTTCTACCCCCTTTTAATTAGTTTCCATATTTGGAGACACAGACTGGGGAATCAGCCTCCCAGTGATTTCCATAGTGGCTTCTATGGGGTCCAGGGAATTACAATTTCTCCTTCCCACTTTGCTACAGGTAACTGCACACACCATCCTCTGTTTGAGATTGTTGCCAAGGATGACATCAACTGCTAAAAGTTTGGCTACAGCCACCTGTTGCACAGTTCCCTCTGTTTCACCCCAGTCTAGGAGAACACTAGCAAGTGGCAATGTTTTCTCCTCACCAACGAACCCTTGTACAGTTACAAATTTATTGCGTATAAGCTGACCAGGCTCTACCAGATCCCTTTTTACCAGCATCAGGGATGATCCTGTGTCCCTTAACCCATGTGTTTGTACACCATTCACCGTGACTGGGTGCATGTGTTCCCTCATGTTCACAGGCATGCTTCCAGGAACACACAAACAACCCACTTCTTTCCTAGCCCCATTATATGTATTGCTCATCCTTTTGGGACACTGTCTAGTAATTTACCCAGTTTCTTTACAAACCCAACATTCATTTCTTTTCTCAGAAAAATCTTTTCTTTGAAACCTGGTGCTAACTGGTTTCAGTGGAGGCAGTAAGGGTTTTAGTTGACCTGAAGGTGCGCTTTTCCCTTTCTGCACTGCTATGCCTGCACCATTCACTCTCAGATCTGCTCTTGGCATAGTGGTCTGAGAGTTCAGCAGCCTTTTTCACTGTTTTGGGATCTCAGTCCTTCAGCCAGGTTTTCAGCTGCACTGTGCATGCCCCAAAAAACTGTTCTAACAATGTAGCATTTTCAATTTTATCTACAGAGTTTGTGTCAATTCCTTCCCACCAACGTTTTAAACACTGACATTGTTTCATGGCTAGCTCCGCGTAGCTTATGTCAGCTCCTCTCCTGAGCTTACAGAATTTAGCTCTGTATGCTTCTGCAGTTAAATCAAACTTTTTAAAAGTGCAGCTTTAAGTTTTTTGTAATCATTACTGTCCTCATTATCTATTTGACCCAAAGCATCCTGAGCTTTCCCGGTAAGCAGTGGGGATAGCTGGAAGATCCAGGACCCTCTAGGAATTTTTGCCTGAATACAAACATTTTCAAAGGAATTTAAAAAGGCATCCATATCCTCCCCTTCTTTAAATTCAGCTATCAGTTTGGAAAGTAATTTGAAATCCAGTCCTGTAGTTCTAGTTAAACCCAAGCCACTCACTTGCTGTGGTGCTGGTGGTTTGAGTCGTAGCTTCTCCAGTTCATGTTGCCTCTGGCGCTCATGCTCCTCTTGGTCTGCTTCTCATTGTTCATGCTCCCTCTTCTCCTCTGTGGCTTGTTTCTCTCTCTGCTTCTCGCCATTCTCACTCTGCCTCTCACCATTCTCGTTCAACCTCCCTCTTGAACTCCAGCTCCATTCTGCGCAATTCAGTCTGCAGCCTGATTGCTTCTGGCTCCAGAATGCTGGTGACCTTTCCCTGCTGCTGTGGCCCTCGGCTTGTACTGGCCCTACTGTCCTCCTCACTGGATATGGACACTGCACTGGCCACTGGCCCCTCCATGCCCAAGGTCTGGTCCTTTATAGTCACAGTCTGTGACTTGATGCTCTGAGCATCTGCTGCCATCAGGGCATCCATGAGGTTCTGCTTGGTGGTTTTTCCCTCAGGCAGGACTCCTCTCTCCTTGCACAACTGCTTCAGGTAGTCTGCAGTGTGCTTAATGTAGTTTGAAGCAATCTTCTTCCCTAACTACGTCTACTCTAACTTGCACTTTAGAAAAAAATAAAACAGGTAGGAACTTTGACTGTAAGCAAAATGATTTAGTTCTGTTTCTTTTTATAAATAAATCACTGCCTTATTTTGCAAGTGAGCTGTACAGCATTATGCTGACACACTGAACTATTAAAGCTTGTGTTATCAATTTTTTTGCACTGCTGCCAATCAAATCTGTCACAAATGTACTCAGCAGGCCAGGCCCTCTGCTCCCACAGTGCCAACCTTCAAGCGCAATAGTGTCAACAGGTAACAGACATGGTAACCCTCCTATCTGCTTTTGAGTCTGAATCACCTTTAGTCTCAAGTTCTAGGGGGATTTAAACTGTGAACCTTATGCTAGCATAACCAATGAACAGGCTCACATGCATACCCTCTTTGGAGATTGCGATACAATCTTTCACTGGGGCACCCAGCCAGGCTTCCAAACTGGATCCTTTTAACTCTGTAAGAGACCTTAGGTATATTCTTACCTTTTCCCAGTTAAGTAACACCATCAAGCCCTTCAAACAGCTGTCATACTTAACCACGTATACATCACATGCAAAAAGAACTTGGAAGACACACCCAGGCAGTATCTTAAGAAAATGTACTTTACTAAAAAATGATAAAAATATGAAAAATGTAAACACAGAACATTATATCAAAGATCTCACAATCACATAAAAGAACAAGGGAAAATTACAAAGCAAAACTCCTACCACAATACATTTAGATGTTTGCTATCTAAGGTATTACCTCTGGAAGTGTGTTTTAAAGTTAGATCAGAGAGCTGTGTCTCTCTAGAGTCCCAAGATGATATAACATTCCAAACACAAGTATCAGTTTAAACTCTGTGTCTCTATGCCCCTTCTATGAGTCATCTAGCTCCTCCTTTTAGAATCAAATATAAACATGATTTCCTATAAGTAGGTATCTTAAATAATGTGATATCAGCAAAACCCCATTTTCCAAATTATGAGTTTTTGATCCACCAGTTCCTTTGTGGTTTATAACCCTGCAGTCCATCACCCAGGTGTGATATAGTCAACAGGAATCAGCTAAATGATGTCCTGTTCTGATGTAATAAAATGTATATTTAGTTTCCAACTTCAAAAGCATGAGGTCATAGAAAGGCCATAAAATGCAATTTCTCAAGGAAGTTAATTTCATTACAGGGATCTCCTGGTCAGTTTACATATCTTATAGCTTCACTGAAACCTGGGGGGGGCACCCTTGGGGGGGCACCCATGGAAGTACAGGCTGTCTTAGGTGAGACAATCACGTACTATGTTCTTATTTTACAAATGTCATACAATAATCATAACCAGCTGGCCAAGCATCACAAAGGATAGTTCCTAGGGGCATGAACGAAACGAGGGCATTTCAAGGGAATGATGGGGAGAGAAGAATGGGGGCCTATAAGCCTGCAGTGCCGAGGGAGGAAGGAGCAGTTGCCCAGGATGGGATTGCACCACAAATTTCTTTTTTGTTCTTCTTTCACATGCTCTGTACTCTTTTATCTCACTGTTGATAGTTCAGATCTACTACAGCTGATCTTCCCTACAGAGAGAGCATGGAAAGAGGATACTCATCATGCCCTGAGGGTCAAATCTGACCCCAGCCCTCCCCCTTCCTCAGCTTTTTCATGGTCTAAGGACACCTACTTAAAGTGTTGACTCAACTAAACAGATTGAAGGAGCACCCTGAGATGATACGGGGATGATATGTGCTATGGGGTGGGAGTGATACTAGCCCGCTATATCCCACCTAACAGAGGTTAGTTAGACACCAGGCATCTGGTGTTGTTGGTACTGTGCAGCTCATAGTGCATTGTCTCTCTCCCCAGATGAAATAGCATCACTTGACTGTTGGGAGGAAGGAGATCCGACCTCACCCCCAGGTCAACTACAGAGATACATTCTCAAACAATGGTTATGGAAGTATGGATATGTTACAGAGGTCCTGGAAAGGATGTAGATATGTAATTAATGATGGGAAACCTCAAACTGATGTTACCAGGTCTGGGATACCTACCTCTAGTGGGGCTAGGAGCTGTGATCTTACAAGGCACAGTTCAATTGTGGGACTCTCCACCCAGCCTACATTGATAGGGAAAGTAAATGGGGAAAAAAGAGTAGAGGTCATCTGCCTCAGGGGTGAGTGAAAACAAGAAATATATGATGACAATGATGTTAATTTGGGGAGACTTAGAAAAAGGGGAGGAGAAGCTACAAGAAACACAGTTTAAAGGAACTACTCATGGTACTGACTTCTGTGCTTTGCATTTGGTGGTGTGCAAGATGGAGACACCCTTTATATGGCTAGCTCTAACAGCATAATAGCCACCTTATGGAATGTGAAGGGCCTGAATTTGTTGATGAAAGGAAAAAAGGTACTGGTGCATCATAAAAATATGGGAATTCAAGTAGCATTTCTGCAAGAAACTAAGATTGATTCATGAGAAGCTGCTAAACTGGTGAGGGAATGGGTGGGCAAGGAAGCTCATAGTGTTGCAAGGTCTGCCAAGGGGGTGTCTGAATCTTACTGCACCACAAGCCTCAGTGGCAGCTGACACAGGTCCAAGTAGGAGGGAAGGGAAGGAAGGTGGCTAATTAAGAAGATCTCCACCCCCACAGGCCCTATAGTACTGGTTAACATATACGCCCCTAATGATGACACTCCAGAATTCTTCAATGCCATCTCCCAAAAACTCATGGATATCTCATTTGACAAGCCTGACATTATCCTGGGAGGGGATCGCAAGCTGAAAATGGACCACCTGCTAGACAGGTCCAATGCAAGGCCTGAACCTCATACCTGGTCTTTCATGGTGGTGAAAGAACTCATGGCATTACACCAGTTGTCGGATATCTGGCAGCTCTCACACCCCACAGAGTTTGGCTATATATACTTCTCAGCACCTGACATCATGACCAGCAGGCTAGACCATTGGCTGACCTCTCCTAATCTGACCTCAGCTATGACAAGGGTGGACATTGAACCACTATATATATCTGATCATGGCCCAGTGTTTTTTTACATGCAGTCATCCTTACAATCTAGAAGATCCCTTTTATAGTGACTGGACCCCCTGCTCCTACAGGTAGAGGATTTCCCCCCATGGCTTCAGACAGAATCGAAGTGTTTTTTTAAGAATAATCCAGTAGGGTCAGTCACAGTGGCTAACATATGGGAGGTGTATAAGGAAACCATAAGGGGTAAGATTATAGGGTTTGCAGCCAATAGACAGAAGCAAAGAGAGAAAGATCATACCCAATTAGAAAGCAAACTGAAACAGCTAGAGGGGGTCATATAAAAAACACCCCATGAGCCTCTGGGATCCCCATGTGATCACTGAACTCATGGACACTAAGTTAAAACTTAACACTTTATCAACCAGAAAAGTGGAATTGTACCTGCAGGGGGTCCAGTACAAGTACAGGGCAGATGGGGAAAATGCCAGCAGGCTTTTGGCCTATGACTTAAACAGAGGCAAGCAGAAAGGCCCATATTACAACAACTAAAGGACAATACCGGTAAACTATCCCCAAATCCAAAAACAATTAATGAAGTCATGGCCCTAGTTTTGCAAAGTGTTATACTCCTCACAGGTACACAGGGAAACCAGGCAGGGGTTCTCACTATCCCCTTTATTATTTGTTTTGGCCATGGAACCTTTGCCTGCAGCTATTAGGAACCAGCCCAACATAGCTGGGATTGCAATTCGGGACAAACAGTATACCACAAACCTATATTCTGATGACTGCTTAATTTGGGCTGAGGATATCTCCCAGAACCTTCCCCATATCCTAGATACACTTAGAGCCTTTGGTAAATTCTCAGGTCTCAGGATCAACACTACAAAATCTGAAATCTTCCCCCTTAATAACCTAACATCCCCAGTGGTGCTCGGTAATTCAGGCTTGTTAGAGGAAGATTCAGGGGTTAAGCATCTGGTGGTGAGGATCTCTCCTAACCTAAAATCCCTGGTAGATATTAATTTCAAACCACTGGCTGACACCCCATCAGGACATAGCAAGGTGGAATCATCTTCTGCTGTCTATAGTGGGCAAAATAGCTGAGATCAAACTAATGGCTGCCCCCAGAGTCTACTATCTGCCTTCCTATCTCCCCATAATATTCCTAGATATCTGAGCCCAGAAAATCAACTGCCTAATCAGCAGATTTCTGTGGGGATCCTATCCTCCATGGTACAGCTGGGCCAAGCTGAGGGCCCCGTGGATGAGGGGGGATTGAACCTGCCAGATTTTGCCCAGTATTCCCTAGCATTCATCACAGCAAAAACAGTGCAATGCTTTCAGAAGAGTGGTTTGACTCATCCAGCCTGGATAGAAATAGAGAAAGATATCCTAAAAGGCATGCCTTTACCTGCCTACCTAGTCCACCCCCTGCCTAAACCTTATCAGAAATGGATAACAATCCATAACTCCCACTGGGCATGGTATAAGGTGTGCTAAAAACTAAGAGTTGTCTCAACCCAGGCAGATATACCCCATCTGGAACAATCCTTTCCTATGCATTGACAGATGCCCAGTGAAATGGCTAGGGTTGATGTCCAAATCATTGACATGCCTAGGGGACCTAGAGACGCCAAATGGGGAAGCTATGGGCTCCTTTAAAGGGCTAATAGAGGGGTTTGGCCTACCACTGGAAGCTTTTGGAGATATCTTCAGATTAGAAACCTTTTTAATACTTGGAACAAGCAAAAATGTTCATGTGGCTTGTGTGTAAAATATAGGGACCAGAGTCTGAAGTCAGTACCCCTACATGCATGGTGAAGATTGAAGTATGGGCTAGCTGGGTCGATACAGGGCCTGATGAGGGATAGTACCCTAAATCCATCTCTATCAGCTAAGGGAAAGTGGGAAGCCAAACTGAACACCTAATTCACAGAGCAGCAATGGTAGCAGGGTTGGATAAGGGCTCACCAAGCATGCAATGACCAGAGAAGCCTGATTATCCAAAATAAGGTGCTGCACTGGTGGTATTGCACCCAGCAGTTGAAAGCAATAGGGGTGCTCCAAAATGACACCTGTTGGAGATGTAATGCACCAGCAGCTGACCTATTCCACATCCTCTGGTCTTGTGCACCTCTGCAACCCTTAGGGGCAGTGGTGGTGAGGTATTGTTAACAAGTCCTGGGTTCCACAATGCCAATGAACCCCAGACTGTGGATATTGGGCCTGTCCTTATTGAATGAAGGCCTGAAAAAAATGTAGCATTTATGGCTAATATAGGCCTCTGTGGAAGTGAAAAGGCTTATTCTGAAGAAGTGGAGGTCACCGGTAATTCCTACAATTCAGGAATGGCTCCTAACAGTGGGGGAACTGGCTAGTCTGACTAGATTTACCTGTTACAATAAAGGGAATATATGAAAATATGAAGTGATATGGGCCTCTTACCTGAATCATCTGGCCAAACTGAGCAGTGGGGGTCAGAGTAGGAACACAAAGGACAGATTAAGGCCCCCATGAATCACGCATGAGGGAATAGCTATTCAATTTGGTGTTGAATGTCGAATGTTTTTCAGATACCATGCATTTTTGAGCTGTGGACAGCTACTCAGTTCCATCTTCTGCACATTAGGTGAAGAAGTTTCATTCTGTCCTCCACAGGTATTTGGTGTGCCTTTCTGTTCTCCATGAAAAGTTCTTCAAAAAGGTTTGAACTCCTGAGGGTAAGTCCATGTTGTATCATAATGTGACATCATTGTGTGAAGCTAATGCTGCCCTTTTGGTCAGCCTCCTGTCAACACTTGTACAACAAAGCAAAAAAGTGTACATAAATAAATGTATGACTAGCCTGAGAGGTTTAATGCCTCTAATGTTTATCTCATGTTTGTGTGTGGTGAAAACTACTCGAAGAATAGTTCAGCAGCAAAAAATATTTGCCAGCAAACTAAAACTTCACTGCATCTCAGGTCTGGGATAAGATGCAATTTGGACAAATATAGTAAAGCAAGTTAAACATTATTTGTAAACATTTTCATTTACAAGGTTGTCTATTTCATGCCCCTGAATGCCAGGTTGGTATGTCAACACAAGGTTGACTCCCCCAGCAGAAACACCAGCGCAGTGACAGATTTCGCCTGTCTGCAGTGAGTCACTGTGCTGGTGCAAGGAAGACACTGGTGGTGTGGCTCCCAGTGTTGCACCCCCCTCCCCAGTCCAACTCTGACTCAGAGTTGGATATTTAGAGACCAGGGATGTGGAGGCCAGAGAACCCTACGTGGGGGGTTCAGGGGGCACAGCCCCCCGATGGAAATGCACCAACATCCCCAACAGTACAATGCCAACACTCTGCATTTTGTCTGTTGCTATGGGGCATGTCAGTGCGAGACTGTCACAGCGTTATAGTAAAACCGCCAGGTGGTGGATCATATCTCAAGTTCTTTTGGCTACTGTCAAGTAGAAAATTCAAAAATTATGTTATTGTCTTTTATCTGAAATCCTCTCTGTTTCTTTAAATTTTATATTCATTAAATTAGACTTTTTGGAAAATTTGCAGAGCTCAAAGCATGATGCTGACATCTGACTTGTCATGTCTTGTAGTATGTTCTGCTTACTAGTCAAGAAATAGCTAGCACTAGAGATATATGACAAATAACAGTATCCACCCAGTTGAACAATCAACAGATTTTGAGAACTCTTCATATTTACAAGTTATCTAATCTTGTTGATATGTGCAAATATGCTGGACTATCTGCTAAGCAAATTTGTTGTTGTTTGCAACCTGCAAAATAGTACTATTTGGAAGACACTTTGATATTAATAAGAACTCAGTAAAAAAACAGTGATTGTATGGTGACACATGAACTTTGACAAAAACTGGAGAAAAAAATAGAAGACTTCTGGTTTGGGGCTTGAATAATGGTTATTGTACTCACAATCAACCCATTTATGTTAACAACTACACAAGTGTCTGTTAAATATATGACTATTAATAAATGATTTGGGTAGTAATGATAACCTTGCAACAACTCTCAGAAAGCTTTACATGAAAGTTCAGGCATTTGCATGGTGACAAACTATTTCAGAATAAAACTTCCTCATAGAGAAAGTGAGGCATTTACTTTGTACTTACAGCAGATGCCATTTGTGATGCTAATCTCCGATACAAAGTGCAAAAGTGTTTATGGAACAGGGGGAGGTTAGAGTAATGAGCTATAAATGAGCTTAGTGCATTCAGCTGATCAGGGTTTGATTCCCACTACCTCTATTTTCATATTGCTTGACTCTGAACAAGTAACTTACCCAGTCCAAAGCCCTTAGGTTGCCCTTGAAAAAAGGCACTTGTGCCTAGAGGGTCTTACCTGGTTAACAAAAAATAAATAAATACTATTGTGCGCAACAAGGTCAGGACATTCCTCTTTTTGCCATACAAGAGGACACTGTTACAAGCCTGGTGGGGAAACCGTTTGCTGTCTTGGAGGAAATAGTACTTAAACCGTTGTCCAGCAGAAATTATTGTGCTCTACTCAGCTGTTCATGGGAGTGTATCAACTTTTATATAATCAGTTTCTACTACTACTGTATACTATCTGTGGACAAGTCCAGTCACCTTGACTATCTATTTTTGTACTTTACCCACATGACTTTTATATAACATGGCCAAGATTATTATCATACTTAATAAGGCTAATGATGTAGCCATAGAATTCTTCCAGATGCATGTGTATATCTCTAGTATAGCAAAAATGGGAGGACATGGTTATAGAATAGGTTTATCAAAGGCCTGTACAAATGTTACTTTACAGACATCAAATTCAACTGGTTAAGTACTGTATATGAAGGCATATTCCACAATAGTGGTTAGAGATTAGTGGACTATTTGCTCTGACTCTTCTACAGTGGGTAGTGTGACTATCGGATGGATCTTCTGCCTATCTCACAGACCACAACACTACTTACTCTCTTTCATATATATTGTCAGTATTCCAAAACCCCTACATATTTCTGCTTTCCCTGAGCTCTGCTTCCCCTGTAGTGAGAATCCTAAAGATCAGGGAGTGTAGGGGCCAGAGCCCCCCACATAAATCTATATTATTGTTTGTTGTCGGCACTGTGTTGCACAGAGGCATTCTGCTGTACCACTGTTCTAAAGAGCACTGTCAATACAGCACTATTCTGGACTCTCCTATGACCTAGTGCTGTATGGTATGATATGGTAAGGTATGGTAAGGTACGGTAAGGCACGGCACAGTGCTGTGCTGTACTGTACTGTATTGTATTGTATTGTATTGTGTGGTTCTCCATATCCAAACCATTTAAAATCCTTGAACCAGATTCAAGGAGTCCAAATATGTATAATGTCAGATATCTTTAACCTTCTAAAGCCAAAGTGTATGAAAATATATGAAAGTGTTTTAAGAGGGACGGTTGTACAGTTCATGTTCAAATACAGTATTAGATATCTTGGTCTAATTCAATAGTAACTGTAAGTTCCAGATTTCTAACAATAGATAATTTGGGATCAGACTGAAAATAATTTGCCTTTTCTGAACCCTCTACCTATGCTTTATAGGGTACCAGGTCAATATAGCACTTCACAAACAGAGCAGCAAGAACTGTGCTGTGTGAAGTGAGAAAGAATTTACAGTGACAGGGGTATAAGAGCAGAAGGCAATTACCACTATCCCTGTCACTGACTGTGAAGTGGAGGAAGAAGACAAGAAGCCTGTGCTGCTGTGCCTGGTTGAGTTTCTCCCATGGTGGAGTGGCTAAGGCACCAGGACACAGCAGTGATGGAGACCTGGGACCATGGTTTGGCTCCCCCCAGGTCTCCTGGTGTTGCCCTTTTTATATAAAAAAATGAATTTCCCCCCTTCCTGAGTTTCTCCCCATCCCCATCCCCAAACTCCACATCCCTCCCCAGAGTTGTTTATTTAAAGTCTGGGTGTGAGTGGGGGTGAAGTTCCAGACGTCAGGGGTAGTGAGGGGTGCAGCCCCCCCAAAATAGAAAAAGTCCCATTGTTACCAATTGCGTGTGCGTGTTTCCTGCATTTCAATGTTGTGGCAGACATTATGTTGGAGCACGACATTTTGACTGCGGCATTGTTTGCCGCACTGTTTTGGGGCATGGCACTATGACCCCATGCCGCTTTGTAGTGGTATCCAAAGGCTAAAAGACCATATCTACAGTGGCGTGAAAAAGTATTTGCCCCCTTCCTGATTTTCTCTATTATTGCATATTTGTCACACTGGATGTTTTCAGGTCTTTAGACAAAATATAATATTAGATAAAGGGAACCTGAGTGAACAAATAACACTTTTTTTTTTTAGTTATTTCATTTATTTAACGAAAAAAGTTAACCAACACCAACTGGCACTGTGTGAAAAAGTAATTGCCCCCTAGTTAAATCAACCTAATTAAAGGGATAATTAGAGTCAGCAGGTTAAACACAGCCAGGCTTGATTACAGCCAGCCCTGCTCAATATAAACCTCACTTATTTTGACCCTTACCATCAGAGTCACGTTGCCTGCACAAAGATTCAACAAGCACAGTATGCCATGATCAAAGGAAGTTCCTGAAAAGATCAGAAAAAAATTTGTTGCCCTCTATCAGTCTGGAAAGGGTTACAAAGCTATTTCTAAAGCTCTGGGACTCCATCGAACCACAGTGAGACCCATAATCTCCAAATGGAGAACACTTGGAACAGTAGTGAATCTTCCCAGGAGTGGGCGGCCTGCCAAAATTACTCCAAGGGTGCAGCGTAAAATCATCCAGAAGTCTCAAAGGATCCTAAAACAACATCTAAAGAACTGCAGGCTTCTCTTGCCTCAGCTAAGGTCAGTGTTCATGACTCCACAATCAGAAAGAGACTGGGCAAAAATGGGCTTCATGTGAGAGTAGCAAAGGCGGAAACCACTGCTAACCAAGAAGAACATAAACGCTCGTCTCTCATTTGCCAAGAAGCACCTGGATGATCCACAAGCCTTTTGGGAAAATGCTCTATGGACAGATGAGTCCAAAGTGGAACTTTTGGATGACATGGATCCCATAATGTCTCGCTAAAAGCAAACACAGCATTCCACAATAAGAACACCATACCAACAGTCAAACATGGTGGTGGTAATGTGATAGTGTGGGATGCTTTGCTGCCTAAGGACCTGGATGACTTGTCATAATTAAAGGAACCATGAATTCTGCTCTGTACAAGAAAATTCTTAAGGAGAATGTCCGGTCATCCTTCCATCAGCTGAAGCTGAAGCGTAGTTGGGTCATGCAGCAAGACAATGATCCAAAACACAAAAGCAAGTCCACATCAGAATGGCTAAAAGAAGTAAAATTAAAGTTTTGGAGTGGCCTAGTCAAAGTCCAGACTTAAACCCAATAGAGATGCTGTGGCAGGACCTGAAACGAGCAGTTCATGTGAAAACCTACCAAATGTTACTGAATTAAAGCAGTTCTGTGAGGAAGAGTGGGTTAAAATTCCTCCACAGCGATGTGAAAGACTGATATTGAATTATAGGAAGTGTTTGGTTGTAGTCATTGCAGCTAAATGTGGCGTAACCAGTTATTAAGTGTAAGGGGCAATTACTTTTCACACAGTGCCAGTTGGTGTTGGTTAACTTTTTTTCATTAAATAAGTGAAATTAAAAAAAAAAACAAGTGTTATTTGTTCACTCAGGTTCCCTTTATCTAATATTACATTTTCTGTAAAGACCTGAAAACATCCAGTGTGCCAAATATGCAATAATAGAGAAAATCAGGAAGGGGGCAAATACTTTTTCACGCCACTGTATCTGTCCATCTCTAATCCATAGTAAACATGCTGATGAGCACTGTTTGGTGCCAGTTGTCAAAGTGCTAGTTATATAAACTGTATGGCTATATAAGACAAGATTATAAGTCTGAGACATAAGTAGATATGATACTAACAGCACAGAATAGCCTAGTAGTATGAATTATTTTGTGAACACTTTAAGACTACAAACTGACAGATCATAAAGAAATGTAAATTGCCAAGCATGCTAGAAGAATAAAACCAACATAATGTAAAATACTCAGTTTCTCAAGTAGAGGATGGTTAATATTTATACAAGGCATCAGACATAATGTCTGAGCTAAACTGGTTATGCAGGTGTATTTGATTGATTGCATTCCAAAGTGATTCCCTCAATGTGCACATGTTTGTGGAGGCTGTAAACTGTAACGTAATAAGACAGAATGTTTCTATATTCCAATTCAGGACACCTATGCACACCCTAGTGCTGCACCCATTTGTGGGCAAAAGCAATAAAAAGGGAACCCTGTTTATAATACCGGTCCTTGTCTATTGACCTCACTATTTCCTAGCAAAGATTTCTGTGTATAGCACTGTGGTTTTGTGGGCTGAACTGCAAATTTGGAGACCTGGGTTTGAATCCCACAGCCTCCATTTGCATACTATGTGAACCTGAGCAAGTCACTTAACTTTCTTGTGCTCTGAGGTTGCACCCGGAAACAAGCTTCAGCTTAATGTATTTTTCCTGGCTAAACAATTTCACCTTTCCCTAGTAACTTATGTCCTTTTTTTGTACATAACCAGAATTTACAGTATGAGATGGGATGTGAATTGTTTAACATGCTTAGTGTTATACCACACAAGAGGGACTTATTTTAATCCCTCCTCAGTTTTGCCCCCTTTTTGAGGCTGATAACCCTATGTATGCCCTTAATGGTACTCGGTTAAGTGAACACTACCAGAATAGCGCCACACTATAGGGTGATAGTCTGGTAAGTGCTCACACGGACAGTGAGTGGAGTTTTACAGCGCTTGCTGTAAGTGCTCCCCTTGTCACTGTCCATGGTGCCAATCACACACAAGGGCACCAGAATCAAGGATGCTGGCTGAGCTCCTCCTGTGGTGTGGAGCGCTGGGGCATCAAGTAGCTCAGCCAGCAGCAGCAGTGGAGACCGTGGTTCTAATCCGAGTCTCCAACCTTTTAGCATACCTCAGGACTTTGTTTTTTTTTCTACAAGAGGCCATGGAAATGGTATTCCACAGCCCCAGAAATTTAACTAGCCCCATGATCCCTCCCCAGGGTAGAATCATAAGTCCAAGGGGCACAGGGTGTGCGTGGGGCAGAGCCCCCACAAAAGAAAAATCTACACCATTATTGCAGCGCGCTCCTTGCCAATGCTATTCTTGTTAGCACTTTTTAGACCCAGTACCTATTTAATTCTAAGGAAATTATGTACTGTAGGGTAAAAATGCCTTTATGGATGAGTCCCCAAAAATGAATGTGGGCAACACAGCTTGATGTTATCCCACACAGTAGTGGCTTCTTCATTTTGAGATGAACTGCTTCCATAATAAATCCATAGCTATCCAATCTAAATTAATGAAAATGGATAGCATGGCATGTGCAAGCATGGTAAACAATCGACAGCACCTCTGAACATGTCAGTACTATTGCTCACTAACCATTCAAATTACATTATGTTACTTTGCACACCTCTAAACATCTAAGCCAGTAATTAATATGTCTGAATAGAACATATAAAATTAAACCAGAATAGTATTCTTACTTCTGATGCACCTAAAAGGTTTGCACTTTCTCCAATACTTTCTTCTATATATGTTCGCTCTTCCTGTGTGATGGTAGGATGTTTTGCAGGACTTTCATAGGATACCAAAATCCAGAACATATACCATACAATTCCAAAGCTCCCTATAAAAACATCAAAAGACTGTGTAGTGAGTAGAAATACTGTATGTAATAAATTATTACTTGAAATATATGGAATCATGTCCCTTTTAATTTATTTAAGCTAGCAATAATTAATAAAGGCATGAAACATGCAAAACTTATGAGATATTTGGATGGGTTTTATTTATACAATTATTTTTTAATCTTTCAGAATCAGGACTGCAGATCTGTTTTCTGTGCTATCAGGAATTAATATGGCTCTATCCAGATACCATGCTGGGATTCACTTAACGGTATAATGTTTCATGTTGTCTGTATGCAGTCACTGAAGTACAAAAGAGTCTGTTTTAATACAGAAAAGCAGTTCTGCTATATGCTGTTGTGCAATAAAACTGCATGGGTTTTTCCTCATTAAATGTAATCATCATTGAGCAATATCATTTTACATCCTAATTATTATCCCTTACAGAATGTGTAAAGTTATGCCGTGTTTCATAATGAGCTGACTGGCAAATCAGTGTTAAGATCACACAAATCTTGCTACCAGCCATGTTAAAAGCATTGCATTTATGGGAGCACAGAAGGATCAGCATGTGTCCCCATCATCTTCTGCAGGGTACTGCAGTCTGAACAGCATGTACAGCTGGGCACAAAAACAGATTTGAACTAATCACCACAGATAGTGCCACAAGCTCCAATCTGAAGCAGTTTTGGATTTTCCATCAAAACTGCACGAATACATTTTGGCATAGATCTGTCACTGTAGTGCCAGCAGACTTGCATAGAATGTACTTATCACTTATACCCAATTTGGTCTTTTGTGGCAAAAATTGCCTTACTTTCTGTGCGCCTATGTTTTACACAAGTGGCTGTTCAGGAAGGCTACAGTGAGACATGAAAGAAAACAAGTTTTGATAAAAGGACACCATGTTCTACCACTAGTTTCTTTTTGTTTTCACTTTTAGTAGCAAAAGGGAAACAGATGAACAACCACCTACATCAACACATTGTACAGCAGAGGAGCAATCATAAGATGTTTTTTTTTAAGCTAGCAATAATAGGAGGTCTAAAAGACAATCATTGTCCCATTATTAAGCTCCCTGATTTAATTAATTGAGAATGAATGTCCTTCTTTATTAATACAATAGATCTATTACAAGTTATAGGATGCAAAATAATGAACACCTTTACTTAAAAAGTGGTATTGCCCATGATTAATGCACAGGAGATTCTCAAATTAAAATCCTTCTGTAGCCATCAACTCAGTGTGTGACTTTAAATGAGCCACACACCTCTCTGTGTTTAGCCCCTGCCACCTGCAAAACTGGGTAGAAGTAGTACCACATTACTACCTAGGTGTTGAATCTCAGTTTGGGAATCAAGGGTAATACAATAGTAAATAACAAAAAAAAAAAAAGAAATCCTAAATAAGTAAAAATTGCAGCATACCATACAAGTAGAACACAGATGACCATCCAGAATATTGCACCAAAACTCCAGCTAAAGGCATTGCAATAACAGCTCCTGCATAGGAACCTAAACAACAAGGATACAGAAAGAAAGGCATATTACAGTTGCTAAATGTTTGCCAGAAAAAATATATCCATAAAAAATGTGGATGAGTAAGATTCTGTTTACCACAGAATGAGGTGGTAACCAGTCTACTTCTCTCTAATGGTGGAGCCCATTTGCTCCAAATACCATGACAGGCTGGGTAGGTCACACCCTATAAACAAATAAGAAAATCAAAAGTCATCAGCTTGTTTTTTATGGGGGGGTGATCAACTGATTCTTTAAAGGTTATATTCAAAGCTAAAATTGTGTATTTCACAATTCAGAATTATGCATTTTCTTTGTGACATGATTATTAACATTTACTTGAAACTGTCCTGTCAGGGGAATAAACCATGACTCAATAATTTACGGTAAATAAAGTGTTTCTCTTTAAAAAAAAATAAATGCATCCAGTGAGGCAGCCTCTGTCCTTATATAGTAGCATTCAAAAATATGAAAATATAGTTTACCTGTGCAGTTTCATTGATACAAAATAATCCACACTTCCCAATTCTTGTCTCCAAAGAGGTCTCAGTTTTTAATTCCAATAATTTATAAAGTTTTATGGCCTACCCTGATTCATGTATGGTACTGATGTATTTCTTCATTTTGGAAGGAGAAAAACAAAAAGAGAACCTCTTTGCTGGTTAAAGATGATACCTTTATTAGGCTAACAAAAAGTTAGAAATACAGGCTTCTGAGGCCTACAAGCCTCTTCTTCAGGTATATTACTGTAAATCTCTTCCTCAGGCAATATACCTGACTAAGCGGCTTATAGACTTTGGAAGCTTTTATCTTTAACTTTTCATTAGCCTAATAAAGGTGTTGGGCAGGATTTTCAAAGCGTGTCACAGGGCCTGTGCCCAGCCCTGCACCACGATACACAGGTTCTGGTGGTGCACTAAACACTTTGCCACAACTGTGCCCAATTTTTTTCAATCTCAGGTGCAGTTGTGACAGTTTCTATGATTTATGGCAGATTACGCCAACTATCTGGTGCAAGCTCCATAAAAAATGCCCCCAGGATTGCCGCAAGGTAGACCAGAAGTTGGTTTAACTTTAGGCAATTGACGCATGGGGTAGAATATCCTGTTAGATCACTGCACGCTCAGTGCACTGTATCGTTGGTACACTGGGGCTTGTGGCAGTCTAAGACTTTTAAAAATCCTGCCCGTTATCTTTATCCAGCATAAAGATTCTCCTTGGCACAACCTTACATTTTGAGAAAAATTATTAAATGTGTTGCAGAGCCTATCTGTCTTGCACTGACAGTGTGCAGCTCTTCTTGTAAATATTTAAGCCTGTTAAAACCTTTAAATTACTGTTTTATGTTTTTCTTTTCCTCTTTGATTGTATGATCTCCTACTTTACCTCCCCATCCTTTCCCCAAGGTTGCATTTGTAAAAAAAAAGATTCTAATTGTGGTTCTGTACTGTATGTTAACCTGTTGTAAACAATCAGAAATAACTAAAATAATAGCAGGGAAACAGAAATCTGTGTCTGAGCTTGATAGCATAACAATTCCCTTCTCTTCCCCTCCCCACCATACCCCCCAAAACATCCTTTAGGAGGCACGGGTCCTGGTTATTCAAAACAAATCAATGATCAAACTGAAGTCCCAGCAAAGAAACCCAAGTGAATGTGCTTGCAGTTTTCTCACAGAGAAGCAATGATCATGTCTGAATAAAAATAATAGCATTGAAGTCCACTAGGGTTGAATGTCTTGTGGCTGAATTTTAAAAGTTGAGTTTTATGCAATGCAAACCACTATCCAAACTGAAAATTAGTGCAAAGCCCAAAGTCTGCTATTTTTTAGGCAAGGCAGTTTTTATTTATTGGGCGCTCATTCCTGAAGGCTCTGGCTGCCTAACAAACATCAATAAAATAAAACAGACAATTAAATACAGCAAAAGAATATCCAAAAATCGCAAAATACAGCAGCAAAACATCATTTATGGCTCAGCATCTTAAAAGAAAGGCTTCAACTGAGAACAAACTTTGAGTGCCCAACGCATGGTTAAGAATAGCTCCTAGATGGCAGCACAAATCAAGGCTCTAATAGGTGCACAAAGCACAATACCCTGCTGGTTGCTTTAGGGTATCATGCTCTGTAGAAAGGTTGCAACAGAGCAAACTAACATACTGAGAGAACTTAGGGACGAATTGGCAGCACCTCTAGCAGATCTTTTTAGCAGATCCCTGAGAGAGGGAATTGTTCCACAAGACTGGAAAAGGGCAATAGTGGTTTCCATACATAAAGGATGGAGCAGGGAGGTGGCGGGTAACTACCGCCCTGTCAGTCTTACCTCAGTGGTAGGCAAGATGATGGAATCCCTGCGAAAGGAAATAATTTTAACTTCCCTGGAAGAGAATGGACAGCAGGCAATATGGCTTCACTGTGGGAAGGTCCTGCCAGACTAATCTGATCAGGTTTTTTGACTTGGTTACTAAGAAAGTGGACCATGGGAAAGCTGCGGATGTTATCTACCTTGACTTCAGCAAAGTCTTTGACTCAGTCCCACACAGAAGGCTGCTAAATAAGCTTGAGCATACAGGAGTGGGACAGGAAGTGCTATCATAGACTAGGAGCTGGCTTAGTCAGAGAAACCAGTCAGGGATGGTCAACGGGGCAGCATCAGGGGATGGGGGTGACCAACAGGGTGCCACAGGGGTCTATCCTGGATCCTTTACTCTTTAATATTTTCTTTTTTTGATTGGAACTTTATCCTCCTCCCCCAACAGGCAGCTTTGGCAGGCCAGATGGGTGGACACTCTCTCCAGCCCACCAGCACCCGCCAACCCCAGTACTTCCCCCTTGGATTTCCCCCCCTGCGGTGGGGGCAGGAAGGAGGTGGCACACTACACCTCCCTCTGGAGACCCAATCCAGAAGCTGGGGTCAGCTCTTGGGTGTGGTACCATCATTGAGTACCTGCCAGGGCTCCTCATTTGTGCTTTTCCTCCCATCCACCCTACCTCCCTACTAATGCAGCAAGTCAGAAATGTGCCTCCCTACCTGTACTGTCCTCTGGCTACTGCCAGAGGGCAGTTAGTGAGTGAAACAACAAACCTCCATCCCTGAGACAGGAGAGCAGTCCTCCAGATGCTTGACTTGCACCCCCCCCCCCCCACCGAACCCTGGCAGCCTGAACTTGTTCCCAAACCTGGGTCACTGGCATGGTGTAAGGTGTGGTGTCCAGCTCCTCAACCCTCAGTGCCACTGGGCTGGCTGCTCTTCAATACTTTCAAAATTGACATCACTGAGGGACTGGGAGAGAAGGTGAGTCTGTGTGCAGATGACACAAAGATCTGCAACAGAATGGACACTGATCAGGGAGTGGAACAAATGAAAAGTGACCTGCTCTAACTAGAAAAATGCTCCAACATGTGGCAGTTAAAATTTAATGCAAAAAAATGCAAAGTGATGCATCTGGGCAGGAGCAATCCAAGACAATCTTCTATCTGAGAGGGGAGAAGCTAGCAGCCACCAAACATGAGGGGGGATCATGGGGTCATCATCTCTGATGACTTAAAAGTGGCAGACAATGTGAAAAAGTGGTGCAGAAAGCCAGCAAAATGCTGGGATGCATAGGAAGTGGCATCACAAGTAGAAAGATGGACATGATTATGCCACTATACAAGTCCCTGGTATGGCGCCAACTTGAGTACTGTGTACAGTTCTGGAGGCCTTATCTCAGGAAGGATGTGGAGAGACTAGAGACAGTACAGAGGAGGGCAACAAAAATGGTACAAGGGCTCCATGAACTGCCATACAAAAGCAGATTATGGAAACTCAACATGTACTCACTGGAGTAACACAGAGATAGGTGTGACATGATAGAGACATTCAAGTTCCTGAAGGGCATAAACAATAGCTCTACAAGGACAAGGGGTCATGAAATGAAATTAAAGGGAGAGAGGTTCCAGGGTAACATGAGTAACTTCTTTATGGAAAGGGTGGTGGCTCCATGAAATAGCCTACCTGCAGAAGTCATTGACTCCAAAACAGTAGGGAAATTCAGATCTGCATGGGATAGGCATTATTGGATTGTCTCTAAGAAATTCTAAGGGGGGGGGTTGCACTCAGTGTCAGAGGCTCAGTAGGTAGCACACTTGCTTCTGAGGCCGGGAGATCAGAGGACTGTGGGTTCAGTTCCCACATCTGGCACTTGGGTTAATATCCCAATACTGACACTGTAGTGCCGCATGAGGGGGTGCTGCACTTCTGAGGTGCCGTCTTTCGGGTGAGACGTTAAACCGAGGTCCCATCTGCCTGGATTGGTGGTAGTTCAGGTGGATGCTAAAGATCCCATGGCACTTATCAAAAAAGAGATTTCTCCCATTCACTAAAAATACCACCAACAGCTGGTTCAATTTCAGTTGCTTACCATCTGTATCCCTTCCCCCCCGGTCGCCCCTGAAAAAGGGACTTCTAGGCCCAGTGGGATTACCGAGTCAACAAAATTCAATAAAAAAAATATGGATCTTTGGGCCCTATCTTCCACCACTTTCTATGTTTCTATTAGCACTTACGACAATACACAGGTGTTTGTGCTTTGCACAAAGGTGCAGTCTTTAAAAGGAGAGATGCCAATGACCCAAATGGCTCCAGGCAGCAGAGACAGCACTAAATAGTATTTAGCATCTCATTAGAGTCACATTTACATTTGAGGAGCAGTTCTTTGCCACTTAGAGTGTGTAGAGGCTGAGCACATTGATGTGACACAGTCACACACAGAATCTGTTTTATTTTGTGTTGCTTTTTCAGGTTCAAGAAAATAGTCCCTGAGGATAGGTCAGCTGAGTTGCAACACAGTGTTTCCAGTGGGGTTCTGCTACAACCTCAAATACAATATGATAGAGGCCACCAAGTTCCTGAATAAAATGAACAAGGTAAACTGCAAGGAACTATTTAGCATAAGTAGTGGAACTACATGGGGGTTCAAATGGAAACTGATGGAGAAGTGGTTAAAAAGGGAAGTGAGAACTTTTTTTTTTTTTTACAGAAAGTGTGGTTGAGCTGTGGGAAAATCTGCAAGCTGATGAGGTGAGAGCCAAGTCTATCAATGGTTTGAAACATGGCTGGGCAGAGTGAAGGGCATAGTGGTTGCTCAGCGTGGTAGCGGTGGGACGGGAAGGATGGGGTAGATAGTGTGGGTTAGAACTTTGTATGGAAAATTGGTCCTGGGTTTGTTAGGGTTTTATTGGTAGACTGGATGGACCAGTGGTCTTTTTCTGCCATCATTGTCTATGTTTATATGTTAACCTAGTACCATGACTGTATGGTACAGTAAAAGGTGAAGCAACTTGCTCAAGATCACATAGCAATTATGTTGCTGTGTGTGCTTTCCCCATTCCAAATAACTCCTTAGTAGTCTAGTGGTCCCTATACCTAACCCAGTGCTGGATAGTTCAGAGATCACTTTCCTTGGTAGTCTAGTGCTCCACCTCACTAACCCAGTACCCATTTGTGCAGTGATCATGGTCCCTGGTAGTATAGTGGCCTACTCCCTTCCAGTGACATTCCCCTATTCCACAGTGCCACACTCCCTCCTGCCACAGTCCTGAGGTGGCAGCCAGCACTTATGCTTCTTTCATCTCTGTGGACAGACACCATCTGTTGCACACAAATCCTGAAAAAAAAATAAACCCTACAAAAGGCTAGTGTACACATGCCCGCAGGGTTTTTGTTTTAGTTCCACTGTGGCTTGGTTTCATCCATAGCTTGTTTATTTTACACTTGCTTCTCACAAAACCTGGGTGATGTTGTAGTCAGTGCCACCCCTAATGATGATATAAGTGTGTTCTATGCAGAAAAATCCATCATGAAATTTGTTTTTTTGGAGGGGGTCACCAAGTTTGCGCATATACGGTAACCAACAGCATTTGGTCAGTTAAGCAAGTTCCTTGATTAGGTGATAACTCAGAGCTGGGAACAGTAGGGGTGATTCACTACCTGGATGACGTTTAGTTTGTAGGTATCAGCATGTCATCCAGAGTATAGGAACCTTCTACCCACTTTTCAGGAGATGTGACAGGATGTTGTGGTTCCCCTTACTGATGAAAAGACAGGGCCTACAGTCTGCTTCCTGTGTATAGAGATGGACCATATGTTATGGCATATGTTCATGATGCACTTTATTGGTATTTCAGCATGGCTCATTATGGTGAGCAACATAGAGACTGAGCTCTATATGGATGCTTTTGCGGATTTAGGGTTCTAAGCATACTTTTCAGGACAATGGTGTGTGGTATGATGGCCATTAGTGCAGCTACATAATGAGGTCACAAAGAACATCACCCTGATGGAGTTCTTTCCAGCTGAGAACCATCTGTGGAACAAGGTAGTCCAGTTCAGAACAGACAACATGGGTATGGTCCATACAATCAATGGGCAGCTGGGGACAAATGACACCATTGGGGATGAACCTTAGCAGACAATTTGTGTTATAAGGCCTCTTGCAGAACTTTCAGTTCCAGGAGAAGTATGGCTGGAGCATGGACAATAGGACTGCTGATGCATTGTTTCATTCACAGTGGCAGAGGTTCAGAGAACAGGACTCTCAGTTCTTAAGCGATCTTTTGGCCCTAAAACCTGAAAATTAATTGCCAGCTCCATTACACCAACACAAAGGGGACCTACCAGAGAGGAACTGAGCATTTCATGAGATCCATGGTGTTACATGGCTGGCCAGAACGTTGGCCTATACCAGAGGATCAACTGTGCCAATACATCATAGTGGTGAAACAGAACAGTATGGCACCAGAGGTGGAGAGGAAACACTTTGCAATTAAACAGTATCTTGGCTTTCTAAATCTTTAAGAATAATGGATCAAAAACAGGTCTTTCAAAAATGGAAGGCACTGGAAGTGTGGAACTAGTTGGTGCCACAACAGCCAGACCGTAGATGCCCACTGAGCCCAGCAGAGCTCAAGGGGCATCTATAATGCGGCTGTTGCAGTGAGTTAATTTAGGCAACCCTCCTGGCCATGTGTCAGTCACCACAAGGAGCACTGCTATTTTACATACCTTTTCTACTTGCCTTCTGTAGGGCATTCCAAGTCTATTGTTAATTGAAAATAGCAAGGCAGGAGATATAATGGGGCTCCAGGTGGAGGATGTAGTATTAGCAGAATATAAAGTGAGAGTGGGATTCCTCAGATCCAACACAGACCAGAAGGCATGTGTCTGTTAGGACATAATAAGGGCATCCCAAGGTATGATTTTGGACCTGCCAATCCTGATGGGTCATTATATCAAGGTTACCCATTGCCCAGAGGAGGCCTTATTACAACATGCAGATGGCTCCATGTTGACACAACATCAATTCAGAGTCATGTTCAGAAGGCAGCAAAGGGGGCTGGCCTTAATCTCTTCAGAAATGTTGGACTCATTCATTTATGATCAGAGTAGCAACAGAAGAGTGGTAGAATTAGTGGCAACCAGATTCAGGCACTGTGGCACTGGGAATCTCAGGTATTTGAACAGTATGATCGGTCTTATTTACTTTAATTACATGTTTCTGTGTCTTCTGGTGAACAGGTGAGTGGCAAAGAGTGAAGAGGGAGGGAATCTGTTGGCATTACTTTTTGCACTGGGCAGCCACGCAAGCCAGGCTTTCAGCATCAGATGGAGGCATGAGCCTGTACCTTCACATGGAGGTAGCCCAGGTGGCTCGGTTGGGGCAATGGGGAATGCCATGGGAGAAATGGCTTCTCAAGCTTGACACAGAGGGATAAAATCATAAGCCAATGGATATCCTAGTAGTTTACTCAAGGGGCAACAATGTGAGAAGAGGAGTCTTAATGAAGCTGATGCACGGCATGAAGGAAGATATGTGCACCATTCAGCACTGCTAGCCAAAGACTGCTGATTTGGTCACACATAGTTCTGAGATTTGACTGGCAATATGCTCAGGATCACTGAACCATGGACTAAGCTTAAAGGAGAATGGAGAGAATGGAGGCACTATAATTTAGTGGTTAAAGCATCTGCTTAAAAGCTAGGAGATCACAGGTTCAGACACTGCTAACAAATAATCACTGTGTGACTTTGGGCAAGTAACTTACCTACCCAATGATCCAGTCCACCAACTACAGTAATGGGTCGAAGTAGGACCTCACAGAAAATAAGATGTTGCACCCCAGCTGGACTATCCTGGGTAAACAAATTATAAAATAAAAAAAAAAAAGAATAACCATAGAGACCCACCAGAAGGACCTAGTCCCCCTATGGAGGGGATGGGCTTATTTATCAAGCCAATTAAAGGAACTGTTGCGAAGCACAACATTTTCACAATGGTCTTAGGACTATACACTCAGAATGGTGTTCACTTGTCAAGCATTGGTTATGACTTGTGCAGCTTAGCTATTCAGTCAATCTTGGACGTTTTGTTCACGTTACATGCTTGAAGAAACAAATGGGATCTGTCTGTTGGCAGTATGAGAGTCTATGCAGAGTAATAGTGACACCGTAGGAGGGGAACCAGCATATAATCCACACTGGTCCTCTCCACAGACTAATATGATGGGTGGAACTCAGGGACTGCTCCAATCATGAGTAAGTAATGCCCCGTAGGATTGCTCTGCAGGTAGAGATAGCCACCAGATTGGTGTGGACCAGTTTACACTGTGCCATATAGCCTCCCCTCCTCAGGAGAACTGGGTCCTTCCAAAGGGCCTAGCTACAACTAGTGGTCCATGAGGGTGTCCATCTGCTGGAAAGGGAGCAGAGAGAATTTGGAAACAGTGGCCTGGGATGAGATCCCCTAGCTGTGTACATCACAACTGTTTGCAAATGTTGAAAATATTAAATAAAAATATGGTTAATACATTTAACCACAAGGATGTTTAACCCCAAGGATGTCTCTGGTGTTTTTCTGATAAGGGCAGGGAGTGGAAAATATGGCCTGCCAATCCAGTTCCTGGTCAGTGAAGCATTAAAGCAGAGAAGGTTTTGGAGTATTCTTCCCTTCCACCTCCCTGCCATATGGGAATAGGTTAGGCTCCTACCTTATTCCCATCCCCCTTTTCAGGCAAGAAAGGCATCACCATAGTGACCAGGACACTGGTCCAGGCTGAAGGGCAGCTTGAGGAGATGGAGGGGGAGGAGCATGGGAGCTCAATCCATGTGGTGGGAGAAAGGATGGACTGGCTAGGAGAAGGGGAAGAAGGGGGTTCAAGAAGCATTGCATAGGTGAGTTCACTCTTCTTTTTCCCTCCACTGGTCACCAGATCCCTTACACACACTCATTAAAGTGGTATACCAGTCCTCGGCAAAGTAGGGACCCATTTTTCTCATAAGGAGGGACCACACCAGAGATCAGGGAGGAATTTTCTCATTTGTTTCCTCAAAAAAGAGTTTTTCTTGGATTTTCTCACCTCCCTTGAAGGGGAAAGGGTGTTTATTGCAGGTAAAGCATCAGTGCTATAATAGTCATTGTTCACATGTTTGGCATGGGAGTCTCATGCTGGATAATGGTGACACAAGGGGAACAGGAACCATAGAAACATAGAATTTGATGGCAGATAGGACTGCTTGGCCCACCTAGTCTGTCCATTCCCTACGTAATGGATAAGCTGCAGATCCTAATTAACCAACAGCCTAATTCCTCCTAACCCCCCCCCCCACTAGAATTGCCTTATGTCTGTCCCATGCATTCTTAAATTCCCCATTGTTTTTGTCTCCACGACCTCCTCAGGAAGGTTGTTCCATGCATCCACAACTCTCTCCGTGAAAAAAATACTTCCTCATATTACCTGTAAGCTGTCCCTCTCAGATTGTGCCACCTTGTTCTTGCATATCTCTTTTTCTGCAAGGTGCTACCCTCTTGGACTTTGTTGATTCCCTTGAGGTACTCGAACGTTTCTATCATGTCTTCCCCCGCTCCCTCCTTTCCTCGAGGGTATGCATATTATGCTCCTTTAGTCTCTCTTCGTTTGGCTTCTGGTGCAGATCCTGCACCATTTTAGTTGCCGTCCTCTGGACAGCCTCCATCCTATCTATGTTCTTGCAGAGACTGGATTGGGAATCGGAGATGAAGTAGCATCTAGCTCAGACTGTCCTCCTCACAGTCCAGCATGAAGAAGGTACAACTTGAAACTCACACCCAGCTTGAATGTGCCATGACCTCCATCAAGACTGACACAGTACGTGATTAAGTTTCCTTGGGTCCCCTTTTATTTTCCTTTTGGAAAAGTGTATATGTGTTAGGGAGTTCCTCCAGACCTGATTGTGAAAGTACTTAAAAAGAATTGAGAAGGACCTCAACCAAATAATGAAAATTGCTATTCTTGAACTGTTAAATAATTCTCTTTTTTATTTCCAAATATTCGTATCCTCATTTTCAAAGTTCACCAGCACCCACAAAATGTATAGGTTGACATACATTTCAGGACCACCTGTCCCTTCTTCAGAACCTATTGGGCTGCAGTATAGAGAATAATGTATGGTCTTTGGTTAATAACCACGCTGTAAACACTTTGAGAGGTTGCCATGAGCTTGAGGTGGCTTGAGAGGTTTACAGATGTCACGGCAACCTCGAGAAGTGTTTTCAGCACATTTGTTAACCAAAGACCATACAGTATATTTTATAGTGTATGGGCTACCAAGATTGTGTAATCACAGATTGAATTACTTTACTGAATTACTTTACAGAACATTGATTGTTGTGAGCATTCCATTTTTGTTATACCATTGATGTGACATACTCAGGAAGTGTTAACAACAGAGTGATGCCATAACATTTACAATAATGCATGAGGGTGAGTGCATAATGAGAAATTAATGCCCATCCTCAGTGTGGGATGCTACATAGTGCCCGAGGGCAAAGCCTGAGGGGTTTATAAAAGCATCCCATACTGAGGGTGGATATTAATTTCTCATTTATGCACTTACCCTATGCATTGTTTTATGTAATTGCTGGGGAGTGTTTTCTAGCCTGCGTGATTTTATTTAACTAAGATGCAGTTTGGCCAGTAGATGGGATTGCTGTTTAAAACACTAAAGTAGTTTAGTGTTTAAGCACCACAAGTTAGACAGTGTGCATTTTTAGTTACTCCCCCTTCCCCAGTAGATAAAAATGCAATGTATAGTCCTCAGAGAGATTAGTATGGAGGTCATACCTCAGAATGTTGAGTAGGAGTGGAACGTCCATGTCGGTATCTGCGATGTAGCGGTGATCACCGCTCATTCCTTATTTTTAAGTCAGGTAGGCAAGGGTTAATGGGACACAAGATGTTCTGTCTCTAAGGGAAACACAGAACTGTTTCCTCTGCAGTTCTGCTTTGATTTGTAGAACACAGCGATGTCACCACAACAAGAGCAGTCTGAGGTGGCATTTCCAGGAACACTCAGTGTGGAGAAGCAGTTTACGCATGCACACATAGGCAGAAACCTGCTGCGTGCTCACTATTATAACCCACGGGTTATAATGGTGAATTATAACCCAGTTTCTCAGTGAGAGAAAACACTCCCCAGTTATTATAAGGTTGTAATCTGCTTGATTTCAATTAATAAAAAGGATTCCCCATACATCATAAATGAACACATGTAATCAGAATTAACTTTTCTTTTCCATAATTACATATCAATTATAATAAATTGCACATTTGGCTTTAACTTATGCTGCAGGGGAAACATATCTGCTACTCATTCAGATATACCCTTTCTTTTTATCAACTTTCTGCAAAATAAATAAACAGAATTGAAATGAGGGGTGGGAGGAGGCAGTTGCCTAACTTTAAATATCATGGTTAATGTTTTTAAAATTAGATTAGTTCTTCAGGTTAGCTATTAGATAGTTTGTGGTGAAATGGTTCATAGTAAAACATACCTTTTTTATTTAAAACTTGTGTTTTGTTTCTTATTTTGTGTTCATTCTTCTTTGTTTTTTCTACATGGGGAAATCTAAGTTATTTAGTAATCTTTTCTTTTTATGTAAAATTAAAATGTTTCAGTTTTACTCCCCTACATTTCTTATAATTCTAAGATAGCTCACCCTTTCTAGAATTGTGCAGGTCCTTATAGTCCAGTGATGAACTTTGAAAATGAGAATATTTGAAAATAAAAAAAGAGAATTATTTAACAGCTCAAGAATAGCAATTTTTCATTATTTGGTTGAGGTACTCCTTAATTCTTTTCAAGCACTTTCCCTATCAAGCTGTGGCATACAGCAGCTTGAGTTGAAGCCCGGAATGCCAAGAACCCTGCACCAGATTCTGGTACAGAAGGGGTCCCTGCACATAAGTCCCCACACTTTCGGCAATCCCTCCCATGTGACAAACACACGGTGCACAGAAGGGTTTGCCGCAGGCTCCTTGCAGCAAGAAAAGTGGTTCCCCAACCCCTGATGTGCCCATATAGTAACAAAATCAAATGTTCCCCTCCCTTATAGTCTAGGATTTTGGCCCCTAATCCCCATTGTCACTGTCATGTTATATTTAAGTATACCTGGTGGTTTAGTGGCCCTCCCTCCCCAATCCCTGCTGTCACTATGTTGTTATAGTAAATTTACCTTGGGATCTAGTGGCCCTCCCTCCCCAATCCCTGATGTCACTATGTTGTTATTATTTAATTATACATAGTGGTTTAGTGGCCCTCCCTCCCAGATCCCTGATGTCACTATGTTGTTATTATTTAATTATACATGTTGGTTTAGTGGCCCTCACTCCCTGATCCCTGATTCCTTGTTAGGCAATAAGACATCAATCATTGGTGTTAAAGTGAACCCCTACCCCAGCAGGCTGTGGTCCACCAATATGCTCCCCCCATCCCCAAACCAAGCCAGTGACTGGCACACCCCACCACTCACCACCACAGCCAGCCACCGACTGAGCTCTCAATGAGCACTGTACTGTAGTCAGTACACGCTCATTGAGTGACTGGGAAACCACCAGATATAATTAAAAAATAACAACATTGTGACATCATGGATTGGGAATGGAGGGCTACTAGACCACTAGGTATAATTAAACAACAACATAGAGACATTGGGGACCAGGGAGGAAGGGCCACTAGACAACCAGGTATCATTATATCATAACAACAAAGTGACATCAGGGATTGGGGAGGGGAGACTGTTAGACTGCCAGGGAGAGTTTTATTTTTATAATGGGAGATCAGGCTGGGGAGGGGGACCATGGCACATTGCAGCAATGTACTCCACTCACTCAGAGGGTAAATCTTTAAGTATCCTTAGACTAGCCATGTGGCTGGTCAAAGATTATTTAGAAATTCACCTTCTGTGTGGGTTTTGAGAATACTGTTTGTGGTGCTTTGGCAGGCTATGTCTGCCGCATGCCCCTAGCACCTTGCCACAGCCCATTTTGTGGCATACAGGTGCTGCAAGCCCCATTTGGTGCTGGCAGCCTGCCATGGACAGAGGCTGCCATTGTGAATTGCTCCTGTGGCATTGTTTGGTGCATGGGGTACTTTGCGCCAACCATTGGGATTCAAGCCCCTTGCTCTGCTCCAGGAGCTTAAATCTATTACTGTGGTGTTATTCTGGTGAGGGCATATAGAGAGAAATGGGACCTGTCAATCCAACAATGATTTATTACTAAAGTCTTAAGAGTAACCAGTTGACAATGAATAACTCACACTGCTTCAGTGAGGTGCGGATTACCACTATGTTCTGAGCATCTACAAAATTGCAATTTGTAAGATGAAAAAAATCAACATATTGAAAAAAACTGCTTGAGCTATGAAGGACAGGTAAGTAAAATGCTAATTTCTCTTTCTCAAACTAGACTGTCAAAACTTAAAAAACAGTTCCCAATGATGTGGCATTGCCTCTTTAAAACACATGCAGAAATATAAATGTCATGGTCATGGACTCAAGTACAATAAATTATTTGGTTGAATTAAATGAGCAATGCTTTTAAATAGTTTACTATTAATATTATATTTCGCATACCTCCACAAGTCCTTGCAAGATCCTTACAAAGATGACACAGCCAAAGTGTGCATTAGCAGCAGATGGGATTAGCATATTTAGAGTGGCGGTAAGTAAAATAGCAGCACCAAACACTCTGGAAAAAAACACCACACAACTGTAATCTTGCATGCTTTTGCGTAGGCAATATTTTTAAAAAAACAATAGCAAAAAAACAATGTCAATTTATTTTGGCCTGCACTGTATACTGCAAACACTCCATCTTGAACATAAGCCAGAAAAAAACACATGTCAGTCTTTGGATTTTCTCTGGGTTTCCTGGAATGGCAAGTAACATTCTTTAATTTTGTCTCTTCCACAGTCTTAAAGTGCAGCTTTCACAGTCTGGACAGGCAGCTCATGCCAGGGAGTTGTCTGCCCAGTGAGCTAAGTTAGTTAGTACTTAAAACAATTTAATTTTTGCCATAGTCTTCTTAAATTGTGACTTCCCCATATGAGCTAAGTGGCATCTGAGCACTACAGCTCCACCCCTAAAAACAGCACTTTGATAACGTACGGTAGGGAACGGGTCTGCAAGCACTCTGTGTAGTTACTACAGTAATTGGATTGGGAGGCTGTACAAATTATCGTTGCTGGCAAATTAACATGCATGGGGCTGAAATATATTTTATTTTTTAGCTCCATGTCCGTTCCCTACTGTACATCGCTAAAGTGCTATTTTTTTGGAGTAAGGCTGGAGTGCTTGGTGGGCAATCAGCTGATACACAAGTTACACACTGGGCAGAGTAAGGTAAAGTTAAACTATTTTAACTAAGTAAAAGAATTCAAAAACTAATTTCCCTGGCATGTGTTTGTCTGTCCAAACTCTAAGAGTACATTTGTATCTCTTTAAATGTGCTTATAATACAGTAATGACAAAAAGTATCATCTAGATCTATTCCCCAAGGGGAATATTGAGATAAAAATCTTTATACTGACCTCCCACATGATAATCCAGTACATTTTTATTCACAACACAGAGTAAAATAAATTTTGTTAATTAAATAAGAAGAGGAGAATCCTAAGCCTAAGGTTAAACTTTTTTTTTTGTCATGGTCTTATAGCAGTGTTCACCATGCATCATGCTATTTCAGACATGCCCACTGTATGGAAGGAACCACCAGTCCTGTTCTCAGGTAGCCAGTTCTGTTCTTGGGTAAATTCAGTAGAACACTGATTTTTTGTTGTTGTTTTTATACAGCTGCAGGTTATTTTTTTATTAAACATTAACATCTTTAAATGCCTTGTTGTATCCTCATGGCTAACAAAGACTCATGATAGAGCTGTTTAACCCAATTATTGCAGAAACTGTGGCTATTAGAGTGTTATGGCTTGCTATATGTTATGTTAAAGCAGAAACAGCAGTCATAAACTAAATACAAACTGTGCTGTCTCAACATACTAGAGTGATAATCTTGTTTTCAGAACTTAAATTGGGTTTATTTACTCTGTCACCATAAGCCTTTGTTGGTCATGTGACTCCACCATCATATTTTATGGTTTTGGTGTGTTTTAAAGAAAAAAAATGCTTTAGAGCAGTTTAAAAATAAAAGTGTTCCACCAAACCCACAATGCAGGGCAGACTGTTACAACTAACATGGGGGCAACTCCTGAGCAGCACAATGCAAATCAGTGTTCCCTACTATAACCCCTACTGGAAAAGTGCTTAGAGTTGATATGAAATAGTTTTATACACCTCTATATGTTTTTAAGTTTTCATTTTAGTGTCTATCCAATATTTTGATGCTTTGCCCCTTTTTGTTTAATTAATTAATAATAACTGGTTAGTGATGATTATCAACTGTTGGCAGAAGCTGTCAAACTCCATTATACATGGGTGATTATACACATCCATGTATAACGGAATTTGATTGTACAGTACACATATATGTATAATCACACATGTATAACATAGTTTGATTAAGCACCTTTTGCAAAAATTCTAGAATCACTCTCATGCTTGCACTACCGGCTCCTCGCGCTGTCAGCTGATTGCACTAACCTCACTGAAACCACTGAGTGGGAATCTACCTTACTTGTGAAGAAAGACACATTTCTCACAGAAACAAAAAATAACCAGTGGTCTACTAATTTCAGTCTACCCATATAAAAAATGGCACATCGTCACTATTTTAACAACCTAGTGACCTAGAAAGACAAAAATTCATGGAGCAGCAAGAAAAAAGAAACACTCTAAGAAAAACCAAGACCAACGTTAAGCTGTTCAAAAAGTAATGTCTGACAAAAAAAAATTCAAAGGAACCAGTTATTATAAAAATTAAAGCATGGGGAAGTGTGTGGGAACTTGGATTTTATGCACACCCTCAGTGGGCGATGCCTTGATATACCCCTCGAGCTTTGCTCTCAGAGTTTATGTGGCATTACACACCTCAGGTGTACATAAAATCCTCATTACACACACACACCCATGCATTATTCTATATTTTATTTATTTATGTTTGCCTTTGTAGCAACCCTGAATCTCTCACTCTTAAGCTGTTGCTGGGCTCTCTTTATACTGCTGAACATTATATGACATCAGTAATACTATGACAGGCCATTCAGATGAATAGCATAGAATGGTATAACTTATGTCATGAAATGTCTTAGAAATGTGATAAGAAAGAGCAGCAGCTGGTGAGGACAGCTGAACCTATGTAGATCTAAGGGCCCCCAAAACCAGATTATTTATGTATCAAAAATGTGTTAAGGCATATCAGAATACATGAATGTCATGGAAAGGAAAATTAGAGGGCAGTTAACTACGCAAAAATAATGTCCTATCACCTTTAAGGAAAAATCAAGATTGGGTATTACGAAATTGAAAAGTAATCTTTCAAATGTCAGAAAAAAGGGTAGTGGAGATAGCATCTACCAGTTTTGCTGCTCATACCCAGTGTAAGAATTCAAAATCCCTAGAGAATGGAAACTTGCTTGTGTTCCTTTGTGCTATCGTTATTGGATCAATCACAAACTTAAGCAATTGATGCAGCTCTACAGCACCTTAACTGCATAACCTCCATAACTGAACCTAGTGACATGTATAGTATCTTACTGCAGGTTCTTAAAAATGTTTTCTTGGCAAGCAAAAGTGAAGTGTATTTCAAAGGTGTGAGCAAATCTGACTCCTCTTTTGTGTATAGAATAACATGTACTTTTGTGTAAAAATCTGCATATAATTACGGATGAGTGCGTTTATTGACTGGACTGACACCACTTTCAAATGCTATAATAACTAGGTTCCATTCCATAATAACAGGCTGGTTATTAGATATCAACCATTTGCTGTCAGCTAGTCTGACTACAAATGGAAGTAGGAATTAAAATTAAATAGCTGAAGCAATCCAGTGAATCAAGAGGTAGCATATTGGCTAGCCCAGTGGCGCTGAGGGCTGAGGCGTTGGATGCCACACTTCGTGCCATGCCAGCAACCTGGGTTCGGGACCAAGCTCGGGCCACTGGGGGATTGCAGGGGCAGGTGAGGATTGAGCACCTGCTGGGCTGCTTTCCTCCCCGGGGGGGAGGTTGGGGATCACCCGGCATGCCAGCGGCTCCTGGTGGAGACCGGGGGTGCAACAGGACGCTCGGCTGCATGTGATCAGCGTGCCTGATGCAGGCAGGGTTCACCGTATGCCTAGTGTCAGGGACATGCACATGCATGGGAGGGGGGAGAGATCACCAGAACAAGGAAAAAGCCCGGTCTGTGGGGTAGGCTATGGCACCTGCCCCCATGCCCACGGCTGCGTCCATCCTGCCTGGCCTTTCAGGTTCCTCCACCCCGGTCCTCTCCCATGTTGGAGTCTGACTATGAAGTGTACCTATGAGGAGGGGCAACCCCAACCCAGGGGGGTTAAGCTGGGGCTGCCGATTGTGGACAGAGGTGGAGGGAGAGAGGAGGCACAGATAGGAGGACTTCAGGTAGGGCAGGAGCAGGCAGAATGCCTGAGAGAGGCCCCCCAGACCGCCACCGGAGGGAAAAAGAAATTCAGAAAAAAAAAAAGAGGTAGCATATTTACAATTATACATTTTAGCAACCAGGAGGAGGACTCAGCAAATTGTAAATAAATCCATTTTTTTTACATTTACATTTTAAACCCTTCACAATGCAGTTACAGCACTTCGCAGACAGTAGCAGCACTTTGTCATCATATTTCCTTCATGAAACATGAAACCTCCATCCCTCTTCACACAAAATAGCATATTTAATAAAATGCACTGAAAAGAAGCAAATTGCAACATTTACATACTACTTTTCCACTGTTTTCCAAAAAAGACAGTATTTACATGAAGAAGGTATTTTCTACACACAAGCCAAGCGAAAGTAAAAGTGAATCACATATTGCCACAGTCTCCTGGCTCTAATTTAATCCAACTTTGACTCACAGTTATTTAAGTGCAGAAAGATATTTTAAGTGCTAAATGCTTGTAAAAATTGAAGCTGTAACACATAATCCAAAGCTGGCTGAAGGCAAGTAGACATACTGAATAAAAGCTGTCAGCAACTCTTTAGACCCACTTGGATTCCACTATAAAATGTCTACTCTACTTTTACACCAGCAATTACAGAAAATAAAGGATGATGTGTTACATTATTAATTTTTTTACACATCATCAGTGTGTAATACCATTAAAAACCACTTGTGCCTCGTACTTGTGGTTTATGTAGTATTACACACTTTGGATGTGTAAAACAACACTTCATAATGTACAACACCCCATTCATTACTCTCTATTTACATTCTAACTAAGCCATAACAGCATTATGGATCCTTCTACATCTTGATTTGAGTAGCCTATGGAATTTTCACTACTGTCATACGTGAAAATCCATATCATTAAGGGGCGTTCTACATCTTCCTTTGAGTAGCCTATGGAAGTTCACCTATGACAGCACAAATGTATATATTCTGTAAAGAATAGCATGAGAAACTAGGGATTCTTCAATAGTAACATCTCAAAAGGTGTGTTTGGTTTGGCAGATGGATATCAGTGACTAGAAGGGTTGTAAGTAGAAAGCATATTCTCACGTTTGGAATGTGTTATCTCTCTTAAAAAATGATTGAAATGTTGTATGCCACTTCTAAAATGTTTGCAGTTTAAAATTAATCAGTTTTTCAAAAGCAGTTTGAGTTTCAGTATACCTTTAAGAACTGGGTCCCTGTTTACAACTGAGCTCAGAGCCACAGTTTTGTTAAGCGTTCATTGATGCTGTGGTGTCTACAGTATGTCTACAGTTAGCGTCACTTCCTTTTTAAAGGAAGAGTCCAAACTGAGCTCCCCACGTGGGTGTCAATAATTTCCAGAGGCTTCCTTCTTTGGACTTCTGTCCTGTTCCAGTCAGGTCACTGGGAAGTCTATAGTAGCTTTAGCACTATATACAGAATGTTTGATGAGATTTGTATAGTAGATCTATATATGTTGTACTCATCTGAGGAATTGCATTTCTTTTACTGTTAAATTGTTTATTGACTTTTCCAAGTTACAATAATCAAGATCCACTCAGGTCAAAGGAAATACTCAGGAGTTGTTGGTTACAGAGATAACTCAACATCAAAATCTATTGTGGAATTGTATTTTTAAAGATTAAATAATGCTATTTCCTTTTTATCAAAGGGTCTGACCTTCTCTGTTGACACCCAAACCAAGCAAACTGTCACCAGATTGCTACTGCAGGAGGGGGCAATAACTATCCTGGGAGCCCTCCCTCCAGCTAACCTCAACAGGACTGTAATTTTGGGAACAGACTCTGGCCACTGGTACTGGAGCTTGGGAGCATCATCTAGGCTACTTGATGAGCCAATTGGCACCACCCACAAACATGACCCCAGCCCACCTAGTGATCAATCAAGTGGGATGTGGACTGAACAGCAGGATGCATCCTGGGGTTTTTAAACCCCACACTGTACTGATGACTCCCAAGCAAACAGCCACCAGATCACTACTGCAGGAGGGGTCTGTGACTATCCTGGGAGCCCTCCCTCATGCCAACCTCAATAGGATTGTAATTTTGGGAACAGGCTCTACCCAGTGGCGCCAGAGCTTGGAAGCATTATTGGGGCTACTGGGTGGGGCAATTAGCACCCACAGATATGCCCCAGCCCATCAAGTGGTCAATCAGTTCACCCTATTCAGGTATCCATCAACTGTTTCAAGCTACAAAAGGACTAGGCCTCCAAGCACCCCTCCCCCAAGCTGTGCCCCCCCGGAGGACCAATGCATAAAGGACATCAGAGTCTGCCCACCAGAGTCAGCACAGTGAGGTAGCTGGTACCTGGACACTCAGCACATCTGCTGACCTAAGAAGAGCAGTTGGATCCCTATTAATTGGATCCCCGGTATACCTGCAGTTTGAGGGGGATGCATTGTGGTGGGGAGCTAATGCGAACTATTGACTATAGGTTACATAGAGGGGATTAATTGATCCTGGGGGGGTCACACTGAGGTAAAAAGTAACTGCTATGTTGTTGCAAGGTTGCACAGTGAAGGGGGTTACTACAAGTGTTCTGTTTATGTCTAGGGGGGACATTTCTGTTGTTAGGCATTATTTTTTCAATGCTTGTTCTGTAGGAGGGACAGAATCTTAGAGTATAGTATTGTGGTGCATGAAATACATCCTCCTGCTGTTTGGGAGGCTGATTCTTGGTGGGAAGGGATTCTTCTAAATTAACTACTAAAGTTATTGCAAGGTTGCACAGTGGTGAGGAGATACTACAATTGTCTGTCTAAGTTTAGTGGGACATTTCTATGGTTTGGTGTTGGTAATGGTTGTACAGTAGTGAAGGACAAACTCTTACAGTTGTGGAATTGTGGTACTTAAAATACTTCCCTCTGTTGTTTAAAAGGCTGATTCTTGGTGTGAAGGGATTCTGCAGGGTTGAAGGTCTCTTGTCTGTAGCTGTGGTTTAGCCTGAGCACCTAACACCTCCATGACATACTTGCACACTTGTAAAATTGCTGTCACTATACAACTGAAATAACCAGTGTTAGTAGTTTCTCCCACCTGAGTGGAAGGTATGTTCCAGTCTTAGTTGGTATGACTTAAATTTCTCTCTCACCAATACAGGTCTTTGTAGGATGTGGTTGAGGGGTGAGGCACTCAGTTGTGGGGACTGTGGGGCACTTTTCTCCAGAGAAGTGCTCTGTAGCAGGGGGCACTGCCCCTTCTGCAGAACAATAGAGGAGCTCTGTGCTGAGGTGGTAGAAGCCAGGATAGAAATTACCCAGCTGTGCAGTCAGCTCAGCAGAAGCCTATCCTCCTCACTCCTACTCCCCCAGAGACTCATTGGTCCAGGAGGGTGGAGGGTGGTAGAGCACAGGAAGGAAAGAAGGGGTAGCCATAAAGAGGTTATCCAGCCTACTTACATCCAGACAGTGAATCACTTCACACCCCTGGTGGAGGCTCAAGATTTTTACTCCACAAAGGGACTCTGAGTCAGTCTAGGGTGATGGGCAGGACAGCACATTGGCACCTAGGGAGGGTAAGACTGTAAGGAAGGTGATTGGGAAATTAATGGATAGGGGCATGGACAGGGTTGCTGGGGGGCAGATGGAGGAGGGTTCATCTGATGCCAGCCTGGATCATCAGTCAACCAGGATTTAGATAGAATAGGGAGGATGGTGGAGAGTGAAGGTGGTGAGCTGGGGGTGCTAATGCACCTGGGTACCAATGATCTGGCCAACCAGTCAGTAGAGGCAGTGAAGCAGAGCTTCCATAGACTGGGGAGGAGGTTGGCTGCACATTCAGATTTCCTAGCCTTCTCTGAAGTCCTCCCTGTGTGGGTCCGGATGGGAAGGCAGGACAGGATTAGGGGTACTGAGGAAGTGGAATTCAATAGTTGGCTCAAGAGATGGTGTTGGGACATGGGGTACCATTTTGTAGGGGATTGGGGAAATTTCTGACACAGATGGCTCTTCAAAGGTGATGGGCTTCACCTGACAAGAGAGGGGGCCAGCACACTGAGGCAGATGTTCGATGTCTGTATCAGGCATTTAAACTGCAGGGGAGTCCAGGTCTGGAGGACCCACAATGGAGGGTGAGAAAAAGAGGATCCAAGATAGTACTCCCCCACACCCAGGGAAAGGTAGCAGAACACAGGGTACAGGGAATGCTGTAGGGGTTACAGGATTAAGGGGCGGGACAGTTGTTAGATGGAAAAACTACAAGCAAAGACACTATGGTAGAGGGGATAAAACATCAGGAAGATAGACATTAGCAGAGTCAGAGCAGGGGTCAAGTGGAAGGTGGTATGCATTAACCCCAGGAGTCTGGGGAACAAACTTAGTACATTCCAGACAATGATGGCACATGCTGAGGTGGACCTTGTGGCCATCAGAGAAACATGGGCCACAGAAAATAATGACTGTGTGATGGTAGTCCTTGGATATACATTATTCAGAAGGGATTGAAGAAGAGGTGAGGAGGAATCACCCTCTATGACAAGAAGGGCATTGAAGTGACTGAAGATGGAGGCATTAGAGGTAACAATGGGGAAACTGAGTCTATATAGGTGCAGTTCTTGGTGGCCTCAGGCAGGAAAATAAGATAAGGGGTAGTCTTCAGGTCTCTGAGTCAAGGGGAAGAAAGGGACAGAGAACTTGGGGAGGAACTTAAAAGATGAGTAGCAAAGGGGGGTGGTAGTGGTGGGGAATGTAAACTTTCCAGACATCGATTGGGAGCTTCTGGTGGCTAAGAGCACCAGGAGTCAGTCACTACTGGATGCCTTTCAGGACTGTCTGCTGGCACAATTAGTTAAGGAACTCACCAGGCAGTCCACAATCCTTGCTGTAATACTTACTAACACAGAGTTAGAGGATACCATGAGAGTTGGGGAACCACTGGTGAATAGCAACCACAGCTCTGTGTGGTTGAAATTGGCCATAGGGGCTGGTAAGTTGCACTTGAGAACTGAAGTCTTTGACTTTACAATGGTGGACTTTCATAAGATGAGGGAACTGGTCAGGGAGAAATTAGTAGTGGTGGATGGTATAGGCAGGATGGGGGAGAAATGGAAGCAATCAAGGGAGCTATCCTTTAGGCAATGAAGACATGTATAAAAGTAGTGACAGAGGAAAACAGGTTACAGAAACCACTATGGTTGTCACCTTGAGTCAGGGAAGTGCCCAGGGTCAAAAAAGAGCCGTTTGTACATAACAGAGAAAGCAAGGAGAGGCAGAATGGGAGAAATATCTTCAAAAAAATAGGAAGGTGAAAGCAGACAAATAATTACGCATCATGAAGGAAGTGAAGAATGGAGAAAAAATGTTTAGATATCAGTGAAAAATATAAAAAAGTGGGGGAATAGCACGGCTAGTGGAGGGGGGTAGGGTGGTAGAGGAAGATGGACAAAAGACTGCCAATTCTAAATGACTATTTTTGCTCAGTCTTCGTTAGAGAGTCAGGCAGGCCCCTGCCTGACAGCAGCATCAAAGCAGCCTGAAAGGCAATCCCGGAAATGAGTCAGCCATTGTTTACTAGGGAAAGAGTCCTAAATGGGGTGGCAGCCCCTTAAGATAGATAAGGCTCCGGGTCTAGATGGGCTGCACCTGAGGATACTGAGGAAGCTGGCCGTGGAACTGGCTGAACCACTAACTCGGCTGTTAAACAGCTCACTCAGGACTGGGGAAGTCCCAGAGGATTGGAATTTAGCAGCTGTAGTGCTGCTACATAAGGGGGAGAGAGAGCAACCACAGAATTATAGGCCTGTTAGTCTGACATCCATCTTGGGGAAGTTGATAGAATCTCTGATTAAAGAAGATGTTGTAGAATACCTGGCGAGCAATGGACTGTAGGATGATAACACAGTTTTGTGGCAGGAAGGTCCTGTTAAACCAACCTGATAGTCTTCTTTGACTGGGTACCAAAGGAGATAGACAGAGGCCATGCAATGGACTTGCACTTTGAATTTATTAAGGCCTTCGATTCAGTACCACACAAGAGGTTGCTTAAGAAAATGGAAGACCTGGGTGCAGCTAAAACTCTAGTGAGCTGGGTGGGTGACTGGCTAGCAGGAAGACAACAGAGGGTGGTGATCAATGGGGTTGGATCAGAAGAGAGGGAGGTAATGAGCAGTGTTCACCAGGGTTCTGTCCTGGGTCCATTCCTCTTCAACATGTTCATTAGTGACATTGGTGTAGGAATCCAGGGCAAGTTGTGTCTCTTTGTGGATGACACAAAACTATGTGGGAGGGTGAATAGTGAAGAAGGAATAAGGAATATGCAGAAGAGATCCAAGATGGCCACTTGAGGAGTCGGGTGTGATGGTGATCGCTCCACACTTGGACTAAATGCTGCATTTGTGTGTCGTGCTTCCTTTATTACCATTGACACTTCTATGGGTGGACAATAGTTGATATGTCTTTTACTTAGTTTATCTTGCTGTCCAGCACATTTTTGGTGAGCATGGTGTTTTGTTTTATGGCCACAAAAAATCTGCTACGGAATAAAGCAGCTACTATTGCCTACGAGCTTACCAGACTGTAAGGAGTGTGAATATTTCAATGGCTATACAGAAAAGAACCACTGGCATTTTCCCTCAATGCTGGAAAGCTGCGGTGGTCATCCCGGTCTTTAAAAGCGGGGACAGAACCCGCCTGGCCAAATACAGGCCAATCTCATTTCTGCCCCCCCCCTTTGCAAGGCACTAGAAAGGATAGTATATGATCAGTTAGATACGTACCTTGATAAGTACGACCTTCAATGCCAGGAACAGCATGGCTTTCGGAAGGCACATAGTACTTAAACGTCATTGGTTGAGTTTACCAGTCATATCCATGAAGCACTTGACAGAGGGCTCTTGGTGGGGGCCACTTTCATTGACCTCACCAAGGCCTTCAACACAGTCAACCACGACTTGCTTCTCACACACACCTCTCTAACATTGGTATATCCTCTGTCTCTCTAGGCTGGTTCCAGAGTTACCTCTCTAACAGGACCCAGCAGGTCAAGATTCTTGACGTTATATCCAACCATCGGCATGTCAACACAGGGGTGCCCCAAGGTTCCATTTTGGGCCCCCTGCTGTTCAGCCTGTTTCTAAATGAACTCACCAAAGTCTGCCAGAATAAGATCCATGGCAGATAGAAGATCATTTAACTCAGTGATGTCCATACTTAGAAAGAGGCATTAAATACGCTTTATTGCCACCTGCTAAACTATTTTTATTTTGGTTAGGCAGAATGCATTACTTTACAGACCCAAAGGAGGCTGAAGACATGTTACATAAAATGAATCCTCCAGGCTATGTCTCTAACCCTGCCTCTAACTTTTCTTCTAGCCAAGCTTAGGCCCAGGCCTCAACATCAACTACAACTTCATCTCAAGGATATACTAGACAATTCCCGTATAACTCGGATCTGGTATTTCAGCTGAAAAATTCTTTTGACTCTTTGATTCATTTTGACAATTCTGAATAGAGGATACAGGCATCTGAAAGGGATGCTTTGACAAGATGGAAGAAGTTGTAGGCAACATGCCTTGTTGGTTCCTCTTTGGTAGTATTTTTCTTTGCTATGTTATTGCTATGTGTGATGATTGGGACTGCTGTAATAAGTGAGATTGGGTAGGGAAATATATTTTAAAGGAGAGAAAAAACATTTATGAATGACTGTATATGTATGTACATGTTTGTGTAGATATATGCCATAAGGGCTTACATATATCCGTAATGTCGATTCAGTATTAGACTTACACATTTTTTTTAACTTTCTGCTCTTTTGTTGGGGTATTTTAGACACCCAGAGCTTTTTCTGTCCCCTTCACTACTTGGTAAGGTGCTTTGGGTAGGAGGCAAGCCTGGACCAATATGTCTACAAGGTTTATTTATCTTTTTTTCCTCTCCGCTTATCCATCTCACTGCTTTATGTATAATACACAGTTTTTAACACCAAATTGGTTTGTGGGGCCCACCAATCACCCAAGGTAAGAGGTGTATGAGGCTATCTTTTGTTGGTGCAAAAGTGTTGGGGGTGGGGATGGTGGGGGTTCAGAAAATATAGGAGGGAAGTAGGGTGCGTAACTACCTTGATGCTGATACAGTTAGGCTTTATTACTATGCAAAGAAATGAGGAACTATAGGTTGTTTTTGATCAGACAGATATGGCTAGCATGATTCATAAAATTGTGACACCAGAATTAAGGAACGTGATAAGTTATTAAATTTGTAAATTATATTGTAATAGTGAATCAGGAAAATGTAATTTTCTATCCTCAGCAATATTGTGTTTAGAATAATGACATGGAATATTAGGGGAATTGAAAACAAAATTAAAGCCAATCAAGTTAAAAGTTATATTGACAGTAAAAATATAGATGTTTTCTTTTTACAGGAAACACATTTTTTAGCCATGGAGACCTTGTTTTATTTAAAAAAATGGGGTGAATATAGAGCTGTGAATTTTAATAATGCTGCCAGATGGGTTGCTATTTTTATTAAAAGGAATGCTCCATTTTCTTTTGGAAAGTCTTATATAGATCCTGCAGGCAGAATTGTATTTGCTGAACTTCATAGCCCTATGGGATATGCAACCATAGCAAATATACTGTACAGTATATGGCCCAAATGAAAATGACCAAAAATTCTTTACATACTTGTTCTTCTTGTTAGCTACGTTTAATACCCCCTACATAGCATGTGGTGACTTTAATCCGGCTATGAATGCTAGACTGAATGTATCTTCTATATACTCAGATAACATGGCCTCAGTTCATAAACTTTTTAGGGAATATATGGAAGCTCTTAGGCTTATTGATCCATGGAGAAAAAAAGTCCCTAATATTCAGACTTTTTCATATTTTTCAGCCCAGATTAGCGTTATATCAATATTGATTGTTTCATTATTTCCCACAGCTTGTATCAACTTTGAGAGGTTAAATATAATAATATTCACATTTCTGACCATGCCCCAGTTCAAATATGTACATAGATTTAGAACCTCCACAAAGAAATATAAATTGGTCCAGTAGTACATATTTAAAGGATAATATTTTTTTACAAAACCCTAAGAAATGTTATAATAGAATACTTCCAGTTTAATACTAAGGGGGATACATCCGTAGCAGTTATTTGGGAAGCTTTTAAAACTGTTGTTAGGGGGCATGTAATAAGCAAGACTACAATATTAAAAAGAAGCTCAAATTTAAATTTAATCAAGTTCAAGAGGAACTTAACAGGTTGGAGAAACTGCATATGACAACCCCAACCCCACAGGTGTTTGCTGATCTTATACAAGCTAGAGTTGCATATAATAAGCTATCTTCATTAGAGGCAGAAAAAAATATTTTGCGTATTCAAGCTAAATACCATATTTTAGGGGATAAACCAGATAAAGTTAGGTCTCTACAATTACAAAAAGAAAAGCAAACACATACAATTCTGTCCATTAGTAATAAAATAAAAATAAATAAATAAATAAAAATAGCGAACTAATTTCCTGCCCAAAAAGGATCAAATATGTCTATAGGGACTTTTATAAAACTCTGCATACAGTCAACAGATCCTCTTTCCCTAATGCTGTAGATGAATGTTACCAATATATTATCTTACCCACTCTATCCCAGGAACTCTCAGAGATGCTGAATAGATTTATTATGTTAGAAGAAACATTGGAAGCCATAAAAGAGCTGTCACCTGAGAAAGGTCCTGGTGAGGACGGGATACCAATTGACTTTTGCAAAACATATTAGGAAATTATAGGGCAACCTTTAGTTGATGTCTTTAATTCTGCTATGCAGACAGGCACCCTTCCTCCTTCTTTATACAAGACCTAAATCATTGTATTCCCCAAAAAAGACAAAAACCCACAATTAGTGGCATCATACAGACCGATATCTCTTCTAAATTCCGATATGAAGATACTTGCTAAAATATTAGCTACCCACCTAGAAAAAGTCATTCCCAGTCTCATTCAACCTGACCAAAATGGCTTCATTAAGGGCAGGAAATTAGAAGCCAATGCTAGAAGACTGATTAATTTAATTGTGTTTAACAAGAGCGAGGAAACCATGATTATGACTCTTGATGCGGAAAATGATTTTGATCTGCTTGAATGGGACTATTTATCATCTACCTTAGAAAACACTTTGGACGAGTCACACAGTTTATAAATTGGGTTAAAATCATATATAAAAACCCTTTGGCTAATGTTGTAACTAACAATAAAACATCAGAATATTTTGAACTGTCTAGGGGCACTAGACAATGGTGCCCTTTGTCCCCTTTTGTGTTTGTTATGACAATAGAGCCATTAGATGTTGCCATAAAGAACAATCAGAAAATCAAGGTATAAAAGTTAATACAGAAGAACACAAAATCAGCATGTATGCTGACAATACAGTAATATACCTCAAAGACCCTACCAGTTCTTTACATGTGTGTTTAGATGCTATTTTTCAATTTGGTAAAGCCTTAGGTTACAACATTAATATGGCTAAAACTGAAGCTCTGCTACTCAGTTCTCTACCCTCCTCACAGATATTGGTGGATTACAAAGACATCATTAAAAGCCATATTAAATACCTGGGAGTTATGATACCCCAAGATATATCCTGAATTTTCAAGCTGAACTGCACCCCATTATTAAAAACTATTGAGAAAGACTTGGAAAACTGGAGCAAATTACCCATGACCCTTATAAGTAGGTGTAATGCTATTAAAATGAACATTCTTCCCAGACTCCTGTTTTTGTTTCAAGCCCTACCTACTGTAGTTTCAAATAAATATTTTAAAAACCTAGATCAAAAGGTATCACATTTCATCTGGAATGGCAAAAAACAGAGTATCAATGCAAAAACTCAGGCTATCTAAATTAAGAGGTGGACTAGCCCTCCCCAATTTTAAACAGTACTATCTTGCTACTCAAATAGCTTAAATTCAAGATTGGTTCTATGGGGAAGCTACTAAAAGTGTGAAGACTGAGAAAAGCTTTCATAATTAGCAGTGCCCTCACAGCTTGTTATACTCCCAGTACTATAATAAAAATAAAAGCAGTAAGGAACACTTTTTGACTGCTTCTAAAAACACTGTACAATGTTGGGTAAAAATCCATCAAATGATAGGATGGAATCTGTCTATATCCATTTTTTCACCTATTTACCATAATTATGGCTTTATGCCATCTACAAATCAGCTTTTAGCATATGGGAGAAAAAGGGCATTCGTATATTAAAGGATTTATACAAAGATGAAATACTGATGACATTTAATCAAATTCAAAAGAAATATAACTTACCCCCTGAACACTTCTATAGGTTCTTACAAATTAGTGACTATATTTTGTAAGCTTATACCAACTTGGACTCTGTCTCCCTTAGAATTAATTATGCATAAACCCGACCCCAATGCTTAACTCTTATCTAACATTCATAAAATGTTGACAGATATCTAATTTCAACCTAGAAAAACCTGAAAACAAATGGGAAGAACACCTGGGGAGATTATTTTGCCAGGATGACTGGAACAAAATACTTTGCTATCCTTTAAAGAAATTTTATTCCTGTAAACTGCAGCAGATACAATTAAATATAGTACATAGAACCTATCTGACTCCATCACAATTGCACAAATTTAATCCCAGTATTGATGAATACTGTCCAAGATGTCAAGAGAACACCGGCTCCCTTTTACATATGTTCCTTACATGCAAAAGATTGTCTAAATTATGGGAGTCTACACAGAAGGTTCTGGAATCTGCCATTGGTTTCAAAGTGAATATGGACCCAATGACGATACTATTAGGTCTTACCAATAAGACTGTGAACTTCCATGATTATCAGATTAAATTAATCTCTTTGGCTTTTGTGACTGCTAAAAAGTGCATATCAATGAGATGGAAGGATATTGCTCCTCCATCTGATAGGTCATGGTTTAATCTTATGGTAGACCTGTATTTATTAAAAAGGATATATTATTATAGGTTAGGCAGAACAGAATATTTTAATTTAATGTGGGATCCATTCATTGCAGTAGCTAAAAACTATAGAAATATCCCTGAATGATTTTTATAGTCCCCATGTAAAAACGCAGATACTGCTACTATATGTTATCTCTGAATGGATGGGTCAGAACTTGGTCAACTGGGTGGCAAACTGGTTGGTGGGCAGAAAACAGACATTGGTGGTAAATGGTATACAGTCAGAAGAGATGCAAGTCACAAGTGGGGTACCTCAGGGATCAGTCCTGGGGCCAGTCCTCTTCAATATCTTCATCAGCGACATGGCAGATAGACTGGAGGATAAGATTTGTCTGTTTGCAGATGACACCAAGATCTGCAACTGAGTAGATGATCCAGATGGCATGGGCAGAATGAGAAGAGATCTGTAAAAACTGGCATAATGGTCAGAAGAGTGGCAACTGGGGTTTCATGCAAAGAAGTGCAAATCATGCACACAGGGAAGAGAAATCCTGAAGCCACCTATAGGTTGGGAAGGGAGTTGCTGGCAATCACAAGGGAAGAATGAGTCTTAGGCACCATCATCACAGATGACCTGAAATCATCCAAGCAGACCACTAAAGCAGTAGGTAAGGCTAGAGGGATGTTGGGGTGACAGGCATAGTACCACAGGATGGGAGAACAGCACATGTAGTGCTGCTCCACAAAAGCAGTCCCAAGGATGACCCTGGAAATTACAGACCAGTCAGTCTGACCTCCATTGTGGGCAAGCTCATGGAGATCATACTAAAGGAGAGGTTGGTGGACTATCTAGAGAAGCATGGTTTACAGGATGCGAGGCAGCATGGGTTAATGAGAGGGAGATTGTGTCAAACAAATCTGATTGACTTATCTGACTGTGTCACTAAGACAGTAGAGAGAAGCCAAGTGGTAGACATCCTCTATCTTGATTTCAGCAAGGCCTTTGACTCTGTGCCCCACAAAAGGTTGATCAGAAAGTTGGTGAATCTCGGGGTTGGGGGAAAGGTTGCCAGATTGGTGGAAAACTGGCTGAAGGACAGAACCCAGAGGGTGGTTGTGGGGGTAAGAGTTATCTGGCACCAGACAGGTAACCTGTGGGGTCCCACAGGGCTCGGTGCTGGGACCAGTATTGTTCAGTGTCTTCATCAAAGACATTGGAGATGGCATTAAGGGTAGCATGTGCCTATTCATAGATGACATCAAACTCTGTGGGACAATGGACACAGCTGAAGGGATACAGGACCTACAGGAAGATCTGGAAAAGCTAGGGATTTGGTCCAGAAAATGGCAGCTTAGTTTCAATGCCAAGAAATGCAAAGTTATGCATATTGGAGCCAAGAATCCTAGGACAGAGTACTACCTGGATGGAATCCGAGTATCTACATCAGAGAAGGAGAAGAACCTGGGAGTGATGATCACTAGTGACCTGAAGCACTCCATGCAGTGCAAGAAAGCAACAGCAAAGGCAAACAAGATGCTGGGATGCATATCTAGGGGTATCAGTAGTAGGAGAGGAGGTTATACTGCCCTTGTACAGGTCAGTTATAAGGCTGCATCTAGAGTATGGAGTTCAGTACTGGTGCCCACACCTCAAAAAGAAAATTAACCTGCTGGAGAAGGTCCAGAGGAGGGCTGCAAAGATAGCCAGTCAGGAGGGTAAGGCATATGAGGAGAGGTTGAGGGCACTGAACATATAGTCCCTGGAAGACAGCTGAGAGGGGGGGGACATGATTATGACCTTCAAGTACTTGAAAGGGATAAATAAGGTTGATAAGGAGACTCTCTTTAAACTGAGAGGCAACCATAACATGAGGGGGCACAGTCTTAAGCTGGAGGGTGGGAGGTTTAGGAGGGAAGTCAGGAAGCACTTCTTCACAGAGAGGGTGGTGGACACTTGGAATGTGCTACCAGAAGAGGTAATCTCATTGAAGGCAGTGTGCAGCTTTAAGAGAGTCTGGGACAGGCTTAGGGGAGGGTAAGGGTCATGGGCAGGGAGGATGGGAGAAGTGGGGAGGGAGGGCAGGGACATTAGCTCAAGCTATGGGCCCTATAATATGAGCAGACTTGATAGACCAAATGGCCTTCTTCTGCTGGCTTCTTTTCATGTTCGAATGTACGACTAGGCACTGTGTAACTGGGATAAGATACTAAAATAACAGTTATGGTGAAACACTTATGTAACTGTGAAAACAATGGAATGCACTGACACAGCTTGGAGAAGACACTGCCATAACTAGAGAAACAATGATGTAATTTGGAACAGACTTGGAACTATTGTATAGCTGTGGAGACACTGGTGAAACTGATGATACCCCACCATCCACCTTCCCCCACTCACCCCAAAACATACATAAAACAGATCCTACGGTACGGTGACTGGCACAGTCCTCGCTTCACCTCTCCACTAACTTCTGAATGAAACTGGGGGTGCTCTCTGGTAGTAAGTATCTGACTGGCCCCCTCACATGCCAATCAGGTGATTACTATATTGTGGGCCACCAGTTCTTTAGAAATTAGCAGATGGGGGGGAAGGTTGTGCTGGTCACCATGCCACAGATCTAGTTTTTTATTCTTTGTTTTGGGAGAGCATGAGTGGGGGTAGGTGGGTAGTGTGGTGCCATAGAGTGGTAGAGTGCAAGTAATCCCTAATACTGGGCTGTTGGGGAAGGGTGGTTTTTTTTTGTTGTTTTTTTGCAGAACTGCAGATATTGGATAAGTGTGAGGAAGGAAACGAGTGACTACTGTCTGACTTTTTCCAGTGGAACATTATTAGGAGTAGGGGTTGAGGGAGGAATGGGTGCTAGAAGGCTGTGATGTTGGGAGAAATATTTGTTAATGGTCAGCAAGGAGGAGGAGTGTGGGGAATGTAATAATTTTTTAAACTATTTTATTTAAAAAAAACTTTGCTGGACAAAGTTGAGAGAAGCGGAAAATTTCAACTACTGCACAGCAACTTCAATGGCAACAGTTAACTTTACTGCATCTTTAAACTGGAAGAAGATTAAGGTACTGATGTAACTGTAATAAGACTCTGGTGAAACTGGGATGAGACACTGTTAAAACTAAGAGGATACGATGTTATAACTGAGAGTAGATGCTGCTGTAACTGAGACATTGGTTAAACTGGGATACTGGCAGAGTTGGGTGTATTTCTGAAAAAACTTGAGAGCAGACACTGACACAACTGGAATAACTACAGAATAAACTGATAGAACTGGGACAAAACCCTGCCATAACTGGGAGGAGACACTGCCATAACAGGGTGGAAACACCTCTGCAACTGAGACACTGGTATGGTATAACTGGTGGTAGACACTTTTAGAACTAAGAAGAGTCAGGCATCCCATTGGCCCAGTTGCAGCTTGTCAGGCTGCCATGTGGAAGACCCAAGTTTTGGAGCAGAATCAAGTTATTATATCAGGAGGCAGGCTAGGCTAGGGCAGCTGCTGCATGGCAGTCTGTCTCAGTCAAGGAGGGTAGGCTATGGGCTTCAGAACCACAACAATCCCAGCAGCTGAATCAAGGAGTTTGCTGCTACCACAGGGGCAGTGTGTCTGTGAGGCAAATGCAAGGCTGCCTCACACCAGAGGGAGGAGAGAGGAAATAAATTGGGGAAAATGGAACACAAACCCCACTAGTTTCTACATGACATCTGATGGTTACCTTATGCCTGACCAGGTTATCCCCTGAAGAAGCAGCTGACTGGGGTAAACATCTAAATAAAACAAGCATTTGGCAATGTTGAATGTTTCCTGCTTGAATTGCTGTTGTGCTGGGTCTTGCTTTTATGCATTTTTACTATGCATTTACCCAGGATAGACCAGAAGAGATTCAATATGTCATTTTCAGTAGTATCCTGCTTTTACATATTTTTAGATTGTATTTACCAAGGATAGACCAGCTGAGAGGTAATATCTAATTTTCAGTGGGATCCCACATATTGACCAAAAATGTCCAATAGTCTTCTTATGTCTTGACATCATTTATGTATTTCTGCATTTGTTGACTGGGTAGGAGCATTGATCCAAGGACTATTTTGAAGCATGACCCGGAACACTGAGATGGCACAAGAATACAGCAATACAATACTTCTAGGAACAAGATACATCAAAGACAAATACAATGCACTATGTAATCAGACTAATGGAAAAAATATTCAAAAGTTGTGTAAGTGCCTACCAGGCCAATATGTTGTACGCTTAATAGCGTATGACAAAACCCCGTAACTGCAACAGCGCAGTACAACTGAGCAAGACGGTGCAATACCTCGACTGGGTCTGTGCACGGTACTGCACCCTCTCACTGTCCCAGGCAGACTAGAAGACCTCTGCTGGGACAAGGTTCCACCGAGCAGCTGCCGTGGCTTGATGTAGTGAGCCACTGCAGCAAGGAAATGAAGCAATGCGTTTGGGACCGGGTTTGATTCCTGGTCCCAGGTGCATGGAAAAGTTCTTGTTTTTCACACTTTGTGTGATATTTGTGTTACATCCTCCCCCTCAGAGTTAGTTATAATAGTTAGGGGGAGTTTGTGGGGCACAGCCCCTGCATAACGGGGGGGTGGAGCCCCTCATAAAAAAAAAATACTTATGCCACATGGCATATATTGCACTGTTTTGGCAACTTGATATATGCATGCAGCATAATGTCTTGTGGCATTATGACCTCATGCAGTGTAAGTGTGGGGGGGTAGGGTGTGACACCCAGACAGTACAAAGACTAAACAGAAGTAGTAAAATAGCACAAAGCATGTAAAACAAGTGCATTTGTAAACCTCCTATTTGGTAGAGTGTTAGCATGAATAAACAGGGGAATGGCTACATCACAAATCACCCAGAGGAGCAAGAACAGGTACAGTATTTATTGTTCAATAGGGGCATCCCGATGAGACAACTGAAGTGCTGTGGTGAGTCAAGGGCTCGTCGGGGGGACAGCAAGCTGTTCCAAAAGAGTACGGGCAGCAGAAGAGAAAGTCTTCTGCCTTGTTCAAGTGGAGACTTGCGGGCATTGATCAAGACAGGTGGAATTTTTTTAAATCCCATCCAAAAAGTGATTTTGAAGTGCGACCGTGAAAAAAAGTTTTGGAGAGGATTTTAAAAATTACACCTGTCATGTTCAGGAAGTGGGGTAACATAAGGGACTTGTTAAACATTACGGGCCAAAATCCGCAAAAATAAAAGTATTAATAAATATTGGAACAATTCAACATTTCTTCATCACTTAGATGTTTCTTTACATTTTGACCCCAGATTTTCAACATAGTCTTTTTATGACCACTCCTGCTGAACATGACAGGTGTCCTTTATAAATGAGTGGCCAAAATGTCATTTCGCACCACAAATACAAAAACACATTTTGGCCAGGATTTGAAAAATGGCAGCTGTCATGTTCATGAGGTGGTGTGAAAAAATTACTGTGTTGAAAATTGGTGGCCAAAATATTGAAATTACCAAAGCTATGAGCATGAGTTGCAAAATTTTAACATACACTCATAACTTTGTTGTTTTTTAGTATTTTTACTCAAATTTTCAACATAGCCTTCTTATAACCTCACCTCATGAGCAAGGGTAGAGAACATTTTCAAATCATACCCAAAAGGTGATTTTACCCTACAAGTGTGAAAACACATTTTGGACAGGATTTGAAAAATGACAGCTGTTGAATTCATGAGGTGGTGTGAAAAAAGTGGCTACACTGAAAATTTGGGTTAAAATATTGAAAATTACCGAAGTTATAAGCATGCATTTAAAAATTTCAATGTACACTTATAACTTAGTTCTTTCTTTAATATTTTTACCCCAAATTTTCAACATAGCCATCTTAACATACCATTCTTATGACCCCACCTCATGAACAAGTGTGGAGAAAATTTTCAAATCCTGCCAGAAAGGTAATTTCACACCACAAGTGCAGAAACACATTTTGGCAAGGATTTGAAAAATGACAACTGTCACATTCCTGAGGTGGTGTGAAAAATTGATATGATGAAAATTTTTGATCAAAATACTGAAAATTACCAGTTATGAGTGTGCATTGAAACATTTCAATGCACAGTACACTCATAATTTTTTTTTTTGGTAATATTTGTACCCATAATTTTCAGCATAGCCTTCTTATGACCCCACATAGTCTTCTTATGATCCAACCTCATGAACAAGGGTGGAGAACATTTTCAACTCCTGCACATTAGGGACTCGATTCTCAAAGCCCTGATATTGCATCATAAACAGCACCCTGAACTATTCACAAAGGCAGCCTGTGTCAGCCGCAGGCTGCCTGCCCCAAAGGGGGCTTGCACTAGCCTTGTGCCTTCTAAACAGGCTGCAGCATGATGTAAGAGGGCATGCAGCAGGTGCCAACTGCCACATCACCTATAATGTAGAAATGTGTCAAGTCAGAATGAAGCACAGAAATGCTGCAGAATGTGTTTTTATATTTGTACCACAACTTTTCAACATAGCCTTCTGATGACCCCACCTCCTGAACAGTGGCAGTGAACATTTTTAAATCCTGCTCAAAAGTGATTTCATGCAGTGACCACAAAACCATCTTTCAGGATGGATTTGCATAATTTCACTGCCAGTGTTCATGAGGTGGGGTACCTCCCTCTTCTCATACTGTACAATCTACCTTATCCTGCAACTCTCTCGTTAAGTTCTGGTCCCCCTGTTACACTACCTCAATGCCTCATCACTTTGCTCCTGCTTCCATTGACTCTTGGTCCAGCTTCCATAGTGCTATGCATACATTTTCACTGCTCACTGATCCTCATATGTATAAGAATCCCCAATCCCTGACCCCTCCTGTTTATGTAAATAATTGATGTCAGTGTATCTGTAAATGGTGCATTTTGTAAATCTGCGAACGATGTAAATATAACCACTGTAACTGCCAAGTCTTATTAATCTGTAAATGTTTAATCTGTGAATGTTTCTGTTAACGACTAATTTTTGTAAATCAGTGATTGCTGTAAATGTTCAATCTAAGAATGTTTCAGTAAAAGATGAATTTTTGTAAATCAGTGAAAGCGGTAAATGTTTCCACTGCTACTGCCATGTCATTGTCTATGTTCTGCACATTCCAGGTGGCTCCTGAAAAAGGGACTGTAATGTCTCAACGGGCTCACCCGGCTACCAAAATTCTAATAAATAATACATAAAATAAGAAGGTCTTGTTGGAATCTTGGGGACAAAATATTCAAAAATGACCAAGTTATGAGAACAAGTTCAAAACCCACTGAAATACATTGAACTGCACAACTGATTTCCTCAGTTTCCTGTTTGGCATTAAAGAGTGAAGACATGTCTACACTCCAGAGAAGATTATGGCATTGGATCCCCAGTAGGTACGTAAGGGTTAGGGTGCATGGGGTGGTGGGTGCTAAGTGCGGAGATTGGGCAGGGAAAGGATAATGGTGGCAGTGGGTTGGCAGTGGCAGCAGACATTGATGGATGGTTTTCTTTTCTACAGAGTGTATTAAAATTAGAAAAGACTATGAAGGAAGGTTTTCTTTATTTCAGGTAATGATACTGGGAAGTGGGCACCCCATTGTCGATGTTGTGTTTTGTGGCACCAGGGTTGGGTTCCCTGGTGTTGCACAGTGCAAATGAGCAGGATGGGGGTAGTAGCCAACAATAGAGATTGGGCACCCTGGTGTTAGAAAATTAACAGGGAAGGGTGGGAGGGAGTGAGGGAACAGTTTCTTATGTTTGGTGGCACCGGAGGTGGGCTCCCTGGTGTTGCATAGAGAAAACAGGGAAGATAGAGAGTACTAGCCAGGATCCCAGTGTTGAAATGTTAAAAAGGAGGTGGTGGGAGGGATTGAGGGACGATTTTCTTTATTTCAGATACCGACACTGGGGACTAGAAATCCAAGTGTCAGTGTTATGTTTGGTAGCACCAGGGGTGGACTCCCCAGTATTGCACAGTGAAAACAGGTGGATGGGGGTACTAGACAGTGATGCAGACTGGCACCTCAGTGTCAGAAGGGATTGTTTTTCTGTTGGAGGGAGGACCACAGCAGGCTGATCATGAGGCTTATGAGCTGTGCTTGCTGGGAGGCATTATTCAGATCAAAGGAAAGATCTGCCCTATGACTGGAGAGGCTCTTTTCTTTGACCTACACTACATTTCTGCCCAACAAGATCAGAACAGTGTCATGATCAGCCTGGTTGATAATAGGTTTGATACTGTTGAGCCCCTTGCAGACTGCTCTGCATTGGTCCAACAATGACAGACCTCTCAAAATCCATTATTATTTAATGTTATTTATTTATTAAATTTTGTTAGTCAGGTGTGCCCGCTGAGCCCTGAAGGTCCCTTTTCAGGGGCGACTATACTATTATCATACCAATATGTTCGCCCTTGTGCAAATGCAAGGGCAAACATTAAAAGAAACTGAGTTGAGTCACCAGAATATTTGGGAAGCATCACTGCTATAACTGAGATATGGGTGTAGCTGGAAAAAGACACTGATGTAACTGGGTTACAACTAGAACATTGCAATACCTACAAAAAGAGAAACTTAGAAACCTATAGAAGTTGTCGGCAGATGTGAACTGTACGATCCATCAAGTCTGCCCATGGCTTCCTACCCCCCCCCACTTAGCTGCCTGCTTGTGTATACCACAGTGTCTGAGGGATAGACTGGTATTATTAGGATAAGGCCCTGCTGTAAATGGGAGGGCATACCATAGCAAATCTTTTTTTGCAGAATTCTATGATACAAAACAAATGCACTGGTAGATTTTTTTCTGTGATTTAAAAGGCAGTGGTGGAGTCAAGCCATCAGAGAAGCAGTAGGGCTACTTGAGGAAGCCTTTCTGGTGAAGCACTGGGGTTTTCTGGTGGCTGGCTTGTTGGATTGGGTAGGTCTGTTTGTCTATTTATGTGTATTTTTATTCAATTTCTATGGACTAAAATATTTTTAATGAAGTGGCTGAAGTTTATGACTCCTCTATACAAGCATTGCTTTACTGACCTTACCCTGCTGCTCACCATTCACTTGTGTATGCACAAGGTGTTGGTTCTTGTTTTTCTTAGATCCTAGATTGCATCTATATGGGGGTAGCATCCTCTGTCATTGTTCACAGAGTGCAAACCCTTTATCTTTTTTTGTATTATGCAGTAGGGCTGCCACTCACTATTGTTATTATTTTTTATTTTGGTAACAAGATAAGGCCCACTAGGCACAGAGCTTGTTTTCAGGAATGAACCGGGGGCACTAGGGAGGTAAGATGACTTGCTCTGGGTCACACAGTATGCAGGTTGAGGCTGTGGGAATTAAACCCACGTCTACTAGCTGTACCAAGTTTATTCACTGCTTGTTACTCTAACGTCTAGCTCATACTGCCACTCTTTATGCTGGTAACCTGCTTTTGAAAACAAGCTTGTGTCATCAACGAGCCAGCTAGGGGAGAAGGATTGAGCATCCCAGAGGGTACTCACCTTCATTGAGGGGGAGGGTTGCTGCTTTTGTTGCAGTGTTGCCACCAGGGTGACCACAATGGGGGTAAAGCAGCACTGGACAGAGTGGAAGGGAGGAAATCAATAGGGCACACAACTATTGCACTATCATACATCCCCCAGCATTGTGCACCTTGCATACCAATGACCCAGAGGGCAAAGAGAAACATAAAAAATGGCCACAGCACCTGTGATGATGGACACTGATATAGTCTGGCTCCATGGCACTACCAGGGATGCTTCCCAATAAGACAAGACTCATGAGTAAATCCTCCTACCCTATCCCCACTAAAGAGTAAGCCAAGGCTCCATGAAGGATGGTGGTTGCAGATAGGAGAAAAGGGGTATAGTTGTACCTTAAGAGCTCCTGAGGGGGGCAGGTGCTGGAGACCGGTAAGGTACATGAAGAGAAAGTTAAAAAAAATGAAATTGTATGTAAATCTTAGCATACTCTACACACTGTGGATTCTGATTTAGTTGTTCAGGTAATGACTCATATTTTAGTCACTACAGCTGCTGGAATTTTGTTCCCCTCCATGAGCACCCAAAAGCTCCTGTGCCCAGCATTAGTGCTATTTCATCTATTGCATTTCTGCATGCAATATGTTTAACCTTGGCATAGACATCACTACCTTTTGGTATAGTATTACATACTGCACCCCACAGAAATGAGCTGTACTGACACCAGCCCTAACTGCTCAAGCCCTCTTGTGTGAACAGTGACACTAAACAGATGGTGCCAGCACCACCTTTATGCCCATCACTGCCACCACTGCACAGTGGCACAATGATGCACACATCATGGTTCCCATAAAACCAAAACCACAAGGCCCATTTCCTCCCTTGTCATCCAAAATCATACAAACAAATAAGACTCTTACAACAACTAAATTCAATAAAAGAATAATTAAATTGCTGAAAAGCACCACAAAAAAGCAGCAGACTTCACAAAATGTGAACAAGAAAAAAGCTACGAAGTGCTTTGTACTGTCTGTTTTTGGTTTAGAAAAGTAAGCCACAAGGAGCAGTAAATCTATTCTTCAACAATACTGTACAACTGTAAAACAGAGTAAGAAAAGAAGTCACTTGGGGAAGAAAGAAAGAGAGAAAAAGAGAAACTAAGAAAGAGAGAGAAAAAAGGCCTAACCCTGTGATTCCTACATTGCTGTTTAACAGAAGAGGAAACTAGATGAAAGAATGAATACTTTCTGAGTGTTCCACAGAAATTAAGTGAATGGCGGAATTGTTTGATGGACTACAGAATTTTTTAAATACATAAAAAAATTAATATCACATTGCTAAAAGACATGTTTGATGAAAGATGAAGTCTCACTCAAGAAAAAGAGGGTACCTACAACAATTGACTCTGACCATTTAATTTCTGCCTAAATGAAGATCATGACATGACTGCAATGTTCACGGAAAACGCTTCTACAATTACTGCTGCAAATGAAGGAATTTTACTATGAACTGCAAGTTTTATGTTTTAAAAAATATATTCTACTGTTCATCAACAAAACTGCAGCATTCCTATGGTCATTCTGCCAAACAAGGTGAAATTCTGCAGAACTGGGCAACTTTTGCCCATGGCAAATATAAACAAAATCCCCCCCCCAAAAAAATCACTGAATTTTGCCAAGTTTTCATAAAGGTGGAGTCTGCAATTTTTGCCTAGCCCCACTGCCAACATATCTGAATGATTTTGTTTATAAAGAAAAATTGTATCATTTGCAGTTGTAATTTAGTTAATTTTGTTAGCTATTGTGTTTGCTATTTGAGCAATATTTTTGATGTTGCAATGTATGACTTGGGAGTTTGGGTGCATTCAGGCTTGTTTTAATACCCATAGTAGTCTTTCTTGATGCTATGGTTTACAGTTGTTAAATTTCTGAGAAATGTTCTTTGTGTGTATGATAATTTGTCATGTGATTGTGTTTCATTTGCATAGTGACCTTATTGACCTGGGATGGTTACACTTTAACTAAGGATGGTTATACTGTGATCAGGAATTATTATTCTGTATTTTTTTTTTTGTTACATGTAATGGTTAAACCGATTCAAATAGGAAACAACCCATAGAATAAGGCAGTCTCATGTGATTGACACTTGACCTAGGAAGTTACAGAATTAGCCAAACCCCATTTTACAAGAAGAGGAATTTATGCTACTTGACATAATCTAATAAATTGACAGAAGTAGTGCATATTGACAAATGTCTTTTATAGCATGATTACTGGAAGTGAAAATCAGCCTTTGTTTTCAATCAGGTAACAACAGCTTCAGTGGTTTTCAAATTATTTCCCCCAACCCCACTACAATCAGTTTGGACTACAAGTCTAATTAAATAAATAGTTTACAGCCAGCTTGATGCCTGACAAGGTAAAACACCTAGGGCCAGATATTCAAAGCTTTGCATGGTCCGCAAATAGTTTGCGCTGATTTAGCATGGGATTAACATGGGACTGCCATATTCAAAAGGCCATATAGCATGGGCAAAGTGCATTAGCGCCGAGCAAGAAATAATTATATGCAAGGGGCAGAGTGAACATGAATACAGGTGCTATGAGATATTCAGCGACTAGCGCCATGCTAAGGTGTTTAGCGTGACATAGCATGACCCTTAGCGCAGAACAAATTACCACCCAGGAAAAACTGGTCTTAACCCTGGGAAAACAGCTTTGCACATCAATGGTGCATAGCGCGGTGTTTATGTGGGATTAGCGCAGCTTGCGTGACCCTAACATAAGAGCATGTCACTTAGAAAATGCTTGACATGGAGGACACATGCTGCTCACTGCTGGCACCACCATGATGCCAACAACTGCCACCAGTCCCAGCCAAGCACAGACAGTAAGGGGGGATCTGATCCACAGGGGACAACTAGGTAGTGTGGCCATACAGCACACACCTGCAGACCATATGTCTGTGGTGACCAACAGATGCCAGCACACACATGCAGCACTGTGGGCATGGTGGCCATTGAGGGAAGGGTGTACAGGTGGCCAGACCTCACCACAGCCCAGATGTGGCCACATGGCTGGGACACATCATGCAGTGCACATGGGCCAGTAGTGGGAATATCCCACTACCTGAGTGCCTGTCGGAGCATACATGCCCCCCCAGCCACATACCGCACAACTGTACAGAAGCCACAGCACACACAGCCGGCCATGCAAATGTCACTGTGAACATCCCATGCCATAGGTGCAGCATCTGTGGAGCACACAATGGCGAAACAGTACTGTCCACCGTCAGTAATCACCTGCATGCTGGGCCTGTCACTCTGTACAGTTCAGTGGTCATCACTTCCCTACATACCATAGGCATTGCTGTGTCCCTCACACTACTAGTCCCCTTGCTACTGTAGCATCTGCTGTGCACTGTAGCATGGCCTACAGTGTGACGGTTGCATACAGCACCACAACTGCCTGTGCTTATGCCGTGTTCTCCCCTGGGGCACACAATGCTATGCTGTACTGCATACATGTAGCCTGCAGCAACCATCATGCACTGTCAGACTGACCTACAGGTGGAGCTGCGGCCAGAACTGGCCAGCCCCTGTACTTCCAGACTGACCTATAGGTGGAGCTGTGGGACCCTGCAGTAACGCTGGGCAAACTGCATGCAAATCAGGGAATGATGAGATGCTAATCTGGCTGTTTGCCCACAGACTACCTAAGTAGGCTCATTTGCATGTCACTTCTGAATATGGAAAATCTTAGCACCAGGCAAACACTTTAGCACCAGGCTAACAGCTTAGCTCTGCACTGAAGCCGTGCTAACATGTTAGCACTGCTCCAATGCTTCGGGATATTTATACAGTTTTGATCACTGTTCTTTCACATCTGCTGCTGCCTGCTGCTGTATTGGGTCCACGCATCTGCTGGCATGCACATTGGCCACATAGTTCATCTCTACCTGCCCTCACATCACTGTGCACTGTGTTGATGTTGTGGTTTGCACTTCCTGGTTGCTATATTTGGTGCTATGTTATTCCCGGGATACGTTTGCCCTGCACTCCCAGCCCGGTTTGCATGGCCTCATTCTCATGCTATATTCAGAAGCTGTTTGCCCCAGGCTATTCCTTTTGAATATAGCTTGCTTTGTGCTCCAGGCTAAGTTTGTCCGCCAGGCAGTGTTAATTTATCCCAGGGGCAAAGCATTGAATATCTGGTCCCTAATGTCTTAGAATTTCACTAATATCTTCTAATATGTGTTTTTTTTTTGCAGTTATTTGTCTTAGTTTAACTGGCAAACTCCAAGAAAAGAAACGAATATAAGACAAGTATAGGAAACTGACAATAATAGCAATCTCATTAATCATCATACTCCTATTATATACCACTTATTTTCTGCAAAGACATCATTATCAATTCCTAAATAAACTAATTGTCAAGATCAGAAAGTGCCTTCTGGGACAAAGAAGAATTTGATGATCAAGCAGGTCATGCAGTTGAGTTCATCAGCAATGATAACGGTATAGGCAGATCCATCTGCACTATTAAAATATATACTTTTTGAAAACCAAAGAGATTTTATTAAATGCAGCAGCTTTCTTGAGTGTAATAAGAATATGTTAAAATTAAAAAATACCAGGAAAAAGGTCACCACTTTACTGGAAAATGACAGGACCTCTGGGAATGGGAGTTCTTAAAATTTGACTGCCTACACCTCTGAGAGGAGGGGACCAGAGTGCTAGGGCAAACATTTGATGTTCACATCACTCAGTTAAACTAGTGGATGGGGGCAGGGGGTAGCACAGGCACTCCTAGCACAAAAAGGGTTGCCAAATGCCCCTCACCCATCACCAACTAGTTCAGCACAAGGATGTGCCAATCATACTTGGATCAAACATCACACCAAATGTACTCAGACCAAACATTTCAACAAAATTACACAACCAAAACATATTAAAAATGCAAATGACCAAAACAGAAGGGTATGGAAGGCAATGTGTGTCAATGCTCATAGTCTGCCAAACAAAATCCCTGATCTCACATCTATAACGGCAGATGCACAGTAAGACTGGGTGACTGTTACGGAAACATGGTTCACTGGGAACCACTCCTGGGATGTCACCATCCCAGGGTATGTGTCATTCCAAAAAGATCACAAGGGAAAGGGGGGGTGGCATTGTATGTCAGAGATGACATATGTGCAATAGAAATCCAGGGAAAACACATTAAAGCAGAAGCCCTTTGGGCTACACTAGGAACCATGGACAAAGTCCCTATCCAGGTAGGAGTCATATACAGATCCCCATGCCAGGAGGCTGACGTAGACAAAAAGCTCTTAGAAACCATCTCAATAATGGTGGACAGGGGTGAGTTGTTGCTTGTGGGGGACTTCAATCTACTGGATGTGTATTGGTCCTCATACACAGCATCCTCAGACTGGAGCAAAGAGTTCCTTTTTGCACTAAGGGGAGCAGGTTTGCATCAACTGGTGAACTCACCCACCAGAGACAAAGCAATATTGCATCTAGTGCTGACTAACAGTACAAGGATCCCAGAAGCAGAGGTGGGAGCCAATCTAGGGACCAGTCATCACTGTTCAATCTGGTTTACTGTGAACAATATGGAGGAAAATATTCACATCAAAATCAAGGTACTAGATTTCAGAAAAGCTAACTTCCCCAAAATGAGAACTATGATCGCATCCATGCTAGAAGGAGGAATCACAGGAGATGTAGAGGACTGCTGGAATACTCTGACGGCTGCTCTGCATGCAGTAACAACTGTGTGCACTAAGCAAATCAGTAAGTCCAAAAGAAGAAAAAGACCTCTCTGGTTCTCTCATGAAGTAGCATCCAAAATCAAAGAGGAGAAAAAAAGGCTTTTACAAAATTCAAGCAAACAAAATAAGAAGCAGACATGGAAGAATACAAGAACAAGTTAAAGGAGGCAGGGAAAGCTGTTAAAAGTGCAAAAGTACAGATGGAAGAGAAAACAGCACAGAGTGTTAAAGAAGGAGACAAAACCTTCTATAGATACATAAAAGAAAAAAAGAAAAACTAAATGAGGAATAGTCCAACTAGCAACCAAGGAAGGTAAAATGGCAGAGAGTGACGAGGACAAGGCAGAAGTGCTAAACAAGTTATTTTGCTCTGTCTTTACCATAGAAGACAGTGGAAAAGGTCCCACACTGAGCAGGACAATGGAAGATACACAGGGAGCAGATACTAGCCCCGTCACAAGGGAGAGGGTTCTAAAAGAGCTTAATAAATTGAAAGAGGAAAAAGCCATGGGACCGGATGGCATACACCCTAAGATATTGAAGGAGCTCTAAGAGGAACTGGCTGTACCACTGGCTGAGCTCTTCAACAAGTCTCTAGACAGTGGGAAAATACTGTACCTCTGGACTGTAAACAGGCAACCATTGTGCCCTTACACAAGAGTGGAAATGAGGAAGAGGCAGGAAATTTTGTGGGGAAAATGATGGACTCACTACTAAAAGGGAGGATAGTGGCATACCTAACAGATACTGGGAAAATGGACCCAAAGCAACATGGCTTCACAGCAGGATGCTCTTGTCAAACCAACTTGATTGACTTCTCTACTGGATCACCAGAACATTGGATCATGGAAGAGCGGTGGACAATGTATACCTAGATTTCAGCAAGACCTTTGGCAACGTCCCTCACAGAAGGCTAACCAATAAGCTGGAACATACTGGAGTTGGCCAGAAGGTGGTCAGCTGGATCAGTGTCTGGCTGAATGATAGGACCCAGAGAATGCTAGTCAATGGATCATTGTCAAGGGAGGGTAATGTGATCAGTGGCATCCTGCAGGGATCTGTACTGGGACCGATCCTATTTAACATATTTATAGCAGACATAGTGAATGGACTTACATGGAAGGTTTACCTGTTCGTAGATGATACAAAACTCTGCAACAGAGTGGAAACAAGGGAAGGAGCAGACAACATGGAAGCTGACCTTAGAAGGCTAGAGGATTGGTCCAGGGACTGGCAGTTACAATTTAACACCAAAAAGTGTACGGTAATGAACTTGGGAAAGAGGAACCCTGGGAAAAAATACACACTGGCAGGACATCAACTTGAAGAGACACAAATGGAGCGAGATCTTGGCATAATCATCACTGACAAATTAAAGGTAGGAAAACAATGTGAGAAAGCAGCACAGAAAGCAGGTGGCATCCTCAATTGTATAAGTAGAGGTATTTCTAGTAGAAAGAGGGAGGTTACCATGCCCCTCTACAGGTCCTTGGTGAGACCACACTTGGAGTACTGCATTCAGTTCTGGATACCTCACCTCAAGAAGGACACTGACCATTTGGAAATGGTGCAGAGAAGGGATACTAAGATGGTGCATGGACTGCATCACAGGTCATATTAAGCAAGACTTGGGGAGCTGAACCTATACTCCCTTGAGCAGAGAAGAAACAGAGGGGACTTGATTTAAATATTTAAGTATGTGAGGGGATTTAACAGAGCTCAGACAGGCAATCTATTTCTACAGAACACAGCAGCATGCACAAGAAGGCATGATATGAGACTGGTAGGAGAAAGGTTCAAAAGCAACCTCAGGAAGTACTTCTTCACAGAGAAAGAGTGACAGACCCATGGAATAGCCTGCCCAAGGAGGTGGTAACATCAAAGACAATCAGGGAATTCAAACTCACATGGGACAAACATAAAGGACAAGTTAAGATGAAGGCTGCATAGGGAGGAGGGTAGTTTCTAGGGCAGACTAGATGGATTGCATGGTCCCCATCTGCCAACACTTTTCTTATGTTCTTATGAACCATAGAAAAGGGAAGGACAGAAAAAGATATGAACAGTCTATCTAGTCTGTCCCATGAGTCACTACTCAGAATCTTACTATCAATCAATCTGTATTCTATCTATAATTGATCTGACCAAAACAGAAATAATTTCTGTGGATGCCTATAAACAAAAGCATATGAGTATACATTAAGGAGGAGATTAAAGCTATTTAGTTTTATATTATAACTTAGACATTTTTCAGTTTAGCCCAGTAAAAGATTGGAAGATATATAAACTAACAAATGTTATTCAATCCCACACCAAGAGAAATTAAAAAAAAGGAAAAATTATATATTTATTTATTTGTAACACATTTTGACAGACAAGCAAACAGAGTCCAAAACTGGGCTCATATTCTGCTGCAATCTTTGGGGTTAGGGGGAAAAAAGTAGGAATACAATGCAATCGCTCAGTATATATACAATTATATATAATTATAACAAAGTCCATTCTCTATCAGTAGACAGTTTAACACATAAAATATACATTTGTAGTAGAACTTCAGTGTCATTAGATTCCAATCAAGAACAATAGTGCAGATAAGGAGAAATTACTAGTTAGCCTGTGGTGACAGTATATATTTAGCTCAATGCAGATATTTCACTGTATCTGTTGTTCTTGCAGGGGTCTCACTGTTTGGGCCCAAGTAACCAAGACATCCCTGTTGCTTACTCATGGTTCCACCACTTTACATCATCGACAACGCTGCCGATATCCTAGATGGTGACAGGAACAATGCCGACTGTCGGCATTGTTCCCGTCTGGAGAAAGTCTTTTTCTGCCGGGGGCTTCCCCCCAGCACCCTCCCATCTCTAAATATACAACTCCAACACTGGGTTGTTTAGGGGTTGGGGGCAGAACACTGGGAGTCATGGTGCCATTGTACAGTGCACCACCACAGCGACCTGGTGAGATTCAGGGCTGTGGTGGCGTTTGCTGTGAAATTGTTACTGTGTTGATGGTACATCCTTATGCACTAGGTTCATTTAAAGACAAAGATGTAGATTATGAATAAATAACTATTTGAAGTATTTGCTCATCAATGAAAAAAAAGATTTTTTCACCTAGTATGAGTCTCAGTTTGACTGGTTCAAAAAGGAAAATCTAAGCACCTAGCTCTAAGAGTGCCCCCTAAAGATGATTAGTCATTGGCATCTTCTCATGTGCATAATCAGGACAAGTTTAATTTTGTTTTAACAATTTTAAATTCATGTTTATCTCTAGCTTTCTTTTTGATGGTCTCATCTTACTTGAGGGTAGACAGTGTCACAACAACAGTGGGACCTACAACTAACTGTAATCAAAGTTCTCCATCTGCTCCCTCTGTCACATTATCAGCCACTTATGGAACACATTTGTGACACTTTAAAAAAAATTAAAAATGTACTTACAGTATGTTAGCTCAACCCCTAATGAAATGTAAATTTTCAGTGAAACTCCATGCATATTTTGAGAAAACCTCTGCCAAATCTGTTTTGTGCTAGAGTTTAATGTTTAGTTACTATATATTGGGTCTTCTCAGTATCAAAAACTGTTTGACCTGTATTTATCAAATTTTCTAGAAAATGAAAAAATGAGTAGGATTTTTAGATGGATCCATCAATGATCTGTCACCAGCTACTTTTAGAATGGGCATCTGTCCACACAGTAAAATAATTTATTAGATGGTTTACAGGTAGCTGAATGTTGCATCTAAAAAGGCATTATTACAGCAAAAAAGTTACACAAATTTCATTTGCATTTCATAAGATGTGTCCATTTATGACAAAAAGCCATGATTTGCAGTAAAAAATTGATACAAATGGCAGTTATGTCATTTTGTGGTACAATTCTTTTTTGTTTGTTTGTTTGATGTGACATTTGAATACAGATAAACCTTTTTAATAGCTGATCTGACAGTTTGGAAGGATGTCCATTTGAAAAGAATGGTGGGTGAACCCTGGATGGATCCTTTTGAAAATCCTTCCTGTGATAATTCGCTGGAAAATTTGACAAATATTGGTTAAGTAGTGTCTGAAACTGAAAAGAACAAAGACTAAAACTTTTACTTTTGTGCAAAAAAATGAGATTTGCATAATGTATTGTCACAACTGGGTCTTTATTTTAGACACAAAATCTGGACATGGACCATCTAATAGATGATCTAACTGTTCAGATGGACAACCACTTTGCAAAAAAGTGTGGGCAGATCCTTCTGAAACTCATGGTCTATGCATTTTTATTTACAAGGTTTTTTTCTTTGTGCATTCACCAAGCTCCCTCAAATTTTACACAAAATTAAAAAATATCACTCCAGTCAATGTTTGACAACACTGGGTTTCAAACTCTAAAAATAACAATATTATATATATGTAAATATGTGTATATTTACATGTATATGTAATGGATAACCCACTCTTAGGTGTGCAGTCACGCTCTGATATACACATGCCTTGGTGTGCATTGCACGCACAAAGCCACAGGCCAAGTGCGTCAACCACCCAAGGCATGCGTATATCAGAGTGCAACCGCACTTCCTAGAGTGGGTTATCTATCTTATAAAATGGAAAAATTGTTTTTCAGGGGGTAAATCACAGGTGTGCGGTCACGCTCTGATATACGCACGGTCACCTGATGATGACTGTCCACTAGAGAAGCTTCTTTTTTCCTACCCATTTTATAAGTATATATGTAATAGATATACCACTCTGAGGTGTGCGGTCATGCTCTGATATATGCACGCCTTGGTGTGCGTTGTACGCACGAGGCCGCAGGCTGAGTGTGTCAACCGCCTAAGGTATGCATATATCAGAGCGCTACCGCACACCTCAGAGTGGTTTATCTATCTTATAAAATGTCAAAATTGTTTTGGAGGGGTGTAAAAGTGCAGGTGTGCAGTCGCAATCTGATATACGCATGGTCATGTGATGTGTTTTATCCAATCAGGTATGCTATTATTGATTGATATTTCCTACCCATTTTATAAATATATATATATATATGTATGTTATATACTGGCACAGTAGTGCCAATATAGTCAGGGTTGTCCAGCCACTTCTATGTTAAACCACAAATTTTGCACATTAATAACTTTGCCACCGTACAACAGATTTGCCTGAAATTTTACATGTGCAGTCTGGTACCATAGAGCTGTGGATCTGGCAAGATGGATTATGGTTAGAAGAGTGGTTGCGGAGCTGCAGAGCACCACAAAATGTGCAAAAACAGGGTTTTTACATGTTTCTTTGCTTGTGGTTACAGCCCACACAATTTGTCTATTTGGTCTGAATCTTCAGGGAAGGTGCAATCTGGGTCACTCATGTGCCTTTTGAAGAGTTGGTGAAAAAATATTAAACCATTCAAACGTTATTCAAAAAACAAGTTTCTCATTATAGTCAATGAGAAAAAATATATGTGTCTCTTGAAAGCTGGCACCAGTACATTTTACTGTCACATACGGCACCTTTACTGTTGTGCGGCAGCCAACTTGTTTTCAGTTAGCGAGAGAAAAAAATGTCTGGTGTTTAAATTTGGGATCCCCTAGGTAAACACTAATTGTTGTATTTACCTATTTGGGTCCAGAGGATCACAGCATTATCATTTTTGGGGGGAAATCCCCCCAAGAAATGCTTTTTTGGCAAGTGGACCCCTTATACTGTCACAAATTACGACATAATGGATGTGACACTTTTGAAAATCGCAAAAGTGCTGTGCCCATTGTGTCGCAAAATTTTGCAAACAGTTGCAATCTGCTACAGAATATAAGCCAAAAACAACAATGCTTTGCCACCCCACAGCATCAAAATGGATGGGGCTTTTGGGCTGAACTTTGCAGGGTGCCAAGCCCTGGTCCCACAGATGTGGCTTTTGGAAGTTTGGTCCCAAAGCATTCAACGGGCCCATAGTTACAGTGCTCCAAAGTTGAGAAATTTCCCATAGGCTAACACTGTGGCTCCCACAGTGACCTTCAATGCCCATATCTCGGAAACAGTGTAAGATACGGCTTTTTCATTCTTCACAGATTAGTCCACCTTTATGTGAACTAAACGCACGTGGAGGTTTCGAAGTCATGAATATCACTACAGTGGAATTCTTTTCATAGTTGCTACAGTTACTGGGATATTGCCAAATTAGTGTTGCAAGGGTTCCTTTTCAGTACTATAGGGCTGCTGTATTTTATTTTTATTTATTTCATCTCAGATTACAAATACCTTTGAGCTAAACATAGCTCATTTACAAAGGTTCTATGTCAGTGGGATTAGGGTAACAAACAGATGAAGGGAAGCTGAAAAAGTGATATACAATCAACAAAAATTTGCAATAACAAAACATCATTAACCAGCAAAAGTAGAAATATTTTGATTCCAACAAGCACTGGTAATATAGCATACAACATAGGTTAGGCAGTATATTGAGCGGAACTGATAATTGAATACGTTGAAAACCTAGGACTGACTGTTAGCAGCTGGTGGGTATAAAAGTACTTGAGAGGGAGACAGGGAGAGAGGAAGTTAGGGAGGAGTGAGGGAGGGAGGGAAGGCGAGTGAGAAGGGATTTGATGAGACGTCAGTCTGGGCAGAAGGGGGACAGGAAGCAGGTAGGACCTTTATATTATGGGATGGAGTCACAGTGGCTCCATACTTATGTGTAAGTGGGTGCTCCCACATACATACCAGTATGCAAAAATGGGCAGCGTGAGGGGAGTGCAGGGCCCAGAGGGCCCATGCTCCCACAATCACATACCAGTTATTTATTTATTTATTTATTTAAGATTGGGATTAATACCTTTGAGTCTGAGACTCATTTACAAAGGTTCCAAGTCATACAGATACACAAGACAAACAAACAACAGTTAGTTTACATAGAGATCCACAGATTCTATAGTTGGTTTACATTGTGGTTTCCTAGGGGTGTACAATAAACAGTGTTTGCAAAAAAAAAAAAAATAATAATTAGTGGAAACTGTATCCAGAGCAGGACAGATTGAGGCAATAACAGAGTAAGTGCAGGGTGGTGCTTGAGGACTAATGATCCTTAGCAATGCTCTATACAGAAGCAGCCAGAGGTGGCTTTGTCCGAGAAATTCTATGAGGGAGGAGAGCTTTATGGGGGAGTAAGAGTTCTGCAATGGGAGTGATGGTGGAGAAGGAGGGGAATTGTCTTGTGGGAAAAATAGGGGGAGGGGGATTGGGGTGGCAAGAGGGAGGGTAGTTACATTACACTTTCTCAAAAAGAAGGAAAATTAATTGCAAAAAAAAATTTGTTAATGCATCAGTTAGTATTAATAGTACACTGACAAAAGTTTAGAAATTCAGTGTTAGGGTTATCGACCCCTACCACCCCATCCCCACCCCACCCTCCTTACAACAGGCATCAGAGTGTTTGTTGGGGTCATCGGGCCTAACTCTCACCCCCATTCTCCTATACTGAACCACCTCAGCATGTGTTTGCACATGGAATGGGGTGAGAGTTGAGCTGATTACCCCCATACACACACTCTAATGCCTGTTGGTGTGAGGAGGTTGGGGTGGGGATGGGGTGGTGGTAACACTAACATCTAATTTCCAAACTTTGTCAGTGTACTATGGACCCTAACTGATGCATTAATGAAGTTTTTTGCAATGAATATATATGTATATACAGTATATATATATATATATATATATATATATATATATATAATTTTAGTTGCAAAAAACTACATTAATGCATATGTTTGGGTTAAAGTGACAAAAGTAGGGAAATGTGGCATTAGAGTTTCCAACCCTAACACCTCACCCCCACCCTGCACACATCAACAGGCATTGGGGGTGTGCCTTGCAGTCATCAGGCCTAACGCTCACCCCATTCCATCAGTAAAAAAGCAGAGATGGGCACAGTATAGGACAGTATAGGACAAAGGAGTGAGCACTAGGGCTGACAACCCCAAGGCACACCCTGATGCCTGTTGCCTGACTTATGCATTAATTGAATCTTTTGCAACTAATTTCCTTACTTTTTCAGATAGTATAATTGTATCCTTATTTTTCTGTTGGAGCACATGACCCTCTTGGCCCTGTGCTCCCATCCCTCCATAGATGCATATATGTATGTAGCTGTGGAAGCACAGGGCACTCAGGACCATGCACTTCCATTTATAGTGGAACAGTGATCAAATTCTCAGCATAGCCATCTTATTACCCCACCTCATGTACCTGGTACAGAACATTTTCAAATCCACACCAAAACATGATTCTGCACAAGTACAATGTCATTCCAAGCCACAGGTGTGAAAATATATTTAGCCAGGATATGAAAAATGACAGCTGTCACATACAAGATCTGGGGTAATAAGAATGCTATGTTGAAAGTTTGGGGTCAAAATATTAAAAATTTGCAAAGTTACGAGTGTGCATAGTGAAATTGCAACAAATGGTCATAAATGTGGCATTTTTTAATTAATTTTGACCCCAGATTTTCCACATAGCCTTCTTATGACCCCATCTCATGAACAATATGACTGTTGTTATACAAATCCGGCAGGGAAGGTGATTTTGCCAACTAACCTGAAATAACCTTTCTGGTGGGAGGTGCATAATGACAGTCATATTGTTCATGAGGTGGGGTCCCCAAAAGGCCATGTTGAAAATTTGGGGTCAAAATCTAAAGAAATGCCAAGGTTATGTATAAAGCTTGAAACCCCCATTGAAATACACTGAAGTGCGTTTACCTTAATTTCTCATATTGCAGTCATCAGTTCCAGCAGCGAGGCATGTCTTCAATAGGGGGAGCGGATCTCAAACCTGGGACCTCTGGGTTTATGTGATAACAGTGAATGCCTAAAGGCAATCGTCGTTATCGCGAAGTCAGAGTGCCAAAAATCTATTTCGCCACTCTGACACCCTGGTGCACAGCAAAATGGTGCCCAAGGCTTAGTTTTTTAATGTTTTTTTTTACTCATTTATTTCTACACTCCTACTGAAGGAACTCTCTCCAGCATCCACCTAACCTGCCTTCTACCTCCCGCTGTGACCCCCTCAACCTCTCCCCTCACACCGACTGGCAGCACCCCCGGATCTAAGCCCCCACGGGGAAGGGCTGTCCTATCCTCCCAGAACACCCTATCTATAGTATAGTGTGCCAGCCAGAGTGATGGGGACCTGGGTAAAGTGAGGGGCCCAGCATTGGGAGTGTGGTGCAGGTGGAGATGCCTTCACCTATCCTCCAGAGGAGGGTTTTTCTGTTTTTCTGTTTCCCCCGGTACTCGGTCATGCAATGGCATCCTGGAATGAATGCCTATGCCTGCTGCAGTTCCACCCCTCACATAGCATAGTGACACAATCTTGGCTTCCTCCAGCCACCGCCAGAGGTCACACCTGTGCAATGCAGCCCCTAGAGCCCCCCCAGGAAGAAAGAGCAGTCCTCTGGATGCCCGATCTCTCTCCTCCCCTGCCAACCCCCAGTGGCCCGAGTCCATTCCCGAACCTGGGTCGTCCGGCATGGTGCGAGGTGTGGTGTCCAGAGCCTCAACCCTCAGTGCCACCGGGCAGCATTTTTTAATGTCTTATGCAGGGGGCTGTGCCCCCGCACCCCTCTACTTAAGGATTCTCAACTCTGGGGGGGGCATGTTGGGGGGTGAAAACATAAAAAAAAAGGTTCAGGCTGGGTGCAACAAAAAAGCAGCAGCGCCCAGACCCAAACCCAGTACCCTGCTGACCAACACTGCCAACCCACCCACCACACCATGGAGTCAGCTCAGCAACCCACTGTGGCACCACCACTCACATTCCCTCCCACCCTTTCCTGTGCATGCTTTCTCCCCTCCTGTGCACATAAGTATAGTGATATCCCATCATTATATTCACTGCCCCCCCATCTGGCCACCCTACTCTACAGTAGCCCAGGAGACATGCACCGGGGATTGGGTCACTGTTATTGTAGGCGCCCAATCCCCAGTGTTCATATCTCATGCTACCGGACCTCTTCAGGTGAGTGAGGGTGTGGGGGGGTCAAGGGGGGGTGTGGGGAGGTGGGTGCACAGTGGGAGGTCGGTTGGGGGGTGAGAGAATGATCGGCAATAGAAATTTTTTTTTAGGTAAAAAAAATAAAGACATTGATGGTTGGTTTCTTATTTTCAGCAAGAAAACAACATGAAAGTGTGGGGGGATGCCACTAACCACCAATAAAAAAATGTGCATCGTGGATCAGGCAGAAAGAATATTGGCTACTACTGTTGTGCAATATAGTAAAAGTGCTGTTTTGAACTAGATAGAGAAAATCCAGTTTACTGATTGGCTGAGAGGTCCTCTCATCCACGACTAAAATTCACAACATAATCATGTTAAAAAAGTTCCTGGCAGCGGGTTTTTTAACCACCTGCATATGACTACATCCTTTTCTACATACTTTGCCTACAAATGCCATAGCTGCCATGCCATCCGTATTTATTAATACTAAAGAAATCTGGCCAACACTTCTTCAGGAACATAAACCATTTTTTCAAACATCACCACCACCGACAGTGACCTCAAACTCATTACACCTGCACATTGGAGTCACTGAAGTGTGGCTTCATAAATGCTGAGTGCACCTTTGCAGCATGTGGCTTTACCTTTTCTTTTTCTTTTTTAAAGACATAACCCCCCCCCCCGTCAGTAATGGCATTTTTAACATGCTCATGTCATGCAGCAATAACTATTATCAACTCAGTCTTTTAACACACACATACACCCCCAACCAATAAAATTGCTGCTCTCCGAGAAACATCAGTTCTGCTAGCAGCTCACTTCACTGCCACCCAGGACTGCAATTTACACAGCGATACATAGCGACTCACCACAATGCTACATAAAGCAATAATGTTAAATGTACTTATATGACTACCTAACTTTTATTCAAAATGGGAAGAAAGGTAGGGGGAGCACTGACCTGCAGGTCAACAGGTTGCTGTGGCTGAAACAAACAAACTGAATCACTCACTATACTGAAAAAGTTCCAAAACCACATGGTTCTTCAACCTCTTGGGCTGCAAGCAGATCGATCTCTCGAGCTAACAAGCAGATGTCCTCATTCTTCAAGCTGGGCATGCAAAAGACCGATGGGAAGTAGGCTGCAGTTTTTTCCCCAGCAGTATCAAACAATTTAAAATAAGTCAATTGAAGTGTGTGATATGAGCATATTGGGTTCTGTCAACCAGTTCAGCTCAACCTGGCTGTAATCTCATCTGGGTGGCAATCTAAGTGATCCTCCAAGACTCTGCAATAATTTTACCTGGGCTTTAAATCTCAGGTGCCATCACCCCGTATATTTTAATAAAAATGGTTTTCCTTCCCGTATCCCATTTTGAAGCCCAAAACCCCATAAAATACGGGAGTGCCTGTAGATCTTGGAGCACAGCGTTTACAAGATCCATAACACAACCAGGATCTACCTACAGCAGTATGTCCCCAGTAGGACCACATTCAGTAAATCAACTATTACAGCTATGTATAGCCAAAGTTTAAGCTCGGTTATGATAAATAACTGTAAAATACATATACAAAAAGTTGTGCAGCAAATTGCAGCAAAAGGAACAGTGTTTCATGAAACACTGAGTCCTTTTGTTGCAATTTGCAGCAAATCTCCTTCCATGTTCCATGAAAGTAGTCCCACAATTTGCGGCAGTAAAAACTGTGTAGATAAATTAAACATATTTCTGCCCATTTTTGTGCAAACTGACCCCAGAATCAGATTCCTCATGCCCCAATTAGGCAAATACAACTGTTGGTGTTTATCATTTGTCAGTATTTTTTAAAATAGTTACATTTGTTTGCCTCAATAACTGAAAACAAGATAGTGGAATCTCAACACTACATTCCGCATTTGCGAAAATAAATACCACTTTACCAGCAGCAAAACCATTGGCAAATCTAACTTTTCATATGGGAAATAATGGGAAAATTGAAACTTTAATAACTTTTGAATGGATTAATATTTTTTCACCAAACCTTCAAAAGGCACATCTGTGACCCAAGATCTGTATATCCACAAATTTCAGATCACAACTGCACACAGTTGCTAAGAAATGATATGAAAAATAATTTACACAAAAATAGTATTTTTCACATTTCTGGACTCTCCGTATCTCTGCCCCCACACATCTGACCAAAGCAAAACATGCCACATCCAGAGATCTTTTGTCGTATGCAAAATTTCATATGAATCGATGGAACGGTTGCCAAGTTATGAAAATGCAAAACTTTGAGTTTAACCTAGAAGTGACCATTAAACCCTAACTTTAGGGGGCATGACCCCACCCCATTATATATTATAGTGGTGCAGTAGTGCCAGTATAGTTACAGTTGAGTAGGCAGTTTAATGTTAAACCCCAAATTTTGCACATTAATAACTTTGCAACTGTTGAATAGATTTGCACAAAATTTGGTATACACAGTTCCATGTGATAGATCTCTTGAACTGACAAGTTTTATTTTGATTGAACATGCAGATTATGTCCAGCGCATAGTGAAAAAAGTGTGGTTTTCACTTTTTTTTTTGCCCGTTTTTGCTGACTTTTCCTCATCACACTGCAGCCACACCATTTGGCATTTTGGCTTGACATTTTCAGGGAAGAAAGAGTGTGCCCCATAGAACAAGTCAGCATTAGTTTGGTGAAGACATATTAATCTGTTCCAAAGTTATTCAGTTTTGAAATTTTGAGTTCTGAGCAAGCTCAGTTCAGTCTTTTGGATAGCTGCACAGCCTCGAACAAGGATTTGACCTCAAGAATGGGGATTTTGACAGCTCACGAACAAGGATTCATTAAATCCCTGCTTGTATGAAAAAAATCCCTGTTCGCGAGCCATCTTGTTTTAATTTTTTGCAAAAAACAACATGCTATAACTTGCCCCTCAGATGTCTTCTGTGGAGATTGAATTATGGGTTTTGTTCAGGGTGACACCCTCTACAAATCCATGACTTTGGTTCTGTTTAATTTTTTCTCAGAAATGGCCATTTGTTTATTTTTAAAATCCTTGTTCATGACTCACTTCCAATCCTTGTTCGTGAGGTGTCAAAATCCCTGTTTGTGAGCTGATCCTTATTTGTGAGTTGACAAAATCCTTGTTAGTGAGATGATGACCAGATTGCCCTATCTCACGAATAGGGATTTCTCACAGACAAGGATTTTGACAACTCACAAACAGGGATTCGGCTCGTAAACAGGGATTTAGACACCTCTTGAACAGGGATTATAAAAAAATCCTTGTTCGTGAGGTGTCAAAATCACTGTTCGTGAGGCGTCACAATCATTGTTTGTGAGATGACAACCAGGTGGCTCTATCTTGCGAACAGGGATTTCTCATGAATAGGGATTTTGACACCTCATGAACAGGGATTAGGCTCAAAAACAGGGGTTTTGGCAGCTCACAAACAGAGATTTTTAAAGGTTGCTGTTTCTTTGCCTCTTCACAGCAAAGAAACGGTTAGGACTTTTGGCTTTAAATTTGCAGGGTAGAAAGGGGGTGTTCCAGAGATGTGATGTATGCTGGTTTGTTGGAAAAATGTGTATTGGTTCCATAGTTATGGCATTCCAAAGTTGAGAAATTTCCCTTAGGATAGCATTGTGGTGAATGCAGCACCTTTTGGTGCCTATATCTCAAAAATGGTTCAAGATACATATTTTTTGCTAAATGCAGCTTAGTACACCTTGGTGTATGAAGCATGCATGCAGATTACCAGTCCATAATTACTATTGCAATGGCATATTTCCAAGGTTACTATGGTTACTAAGATACTGTGCCATTTGCAGCACAAGGGTTACTTGGAATGTGTCTAGGCCTGTGCTGCATCTCTACAATTATAGGTAGGTGGGATCCCTGCACTCCCACATATTCTGCAGTCATGGGACTGCTGGGCCATCCGTTATGCAATACTGATAGAGCAGGGTCCCACAGGGAAATGACAGCTCATTACAATGTCTGTGCATTTATGGATAGATTGGACCACAGGGCCCATAGGGCCTTGCTCTCCAAAAAACTGATTGCATGGAAGCACAGGGTTGTTATAGATAGATGGGAGTGCAGGGCCAGGAGGGTCCTGTGCTCCCACATATGGATACCATTATGTAGTAATGGTACTGCAGGGTGAACCATTATGCTATACTGGTAGTGCAGGGCACAGGGAGAAGACAGTTCATTATGAAAAAAACTGATACCATGGGCCCTGCACTCCCAAAACCATATAGAAGTAACATTACACTTTCTCAAAATGTAGGGAAATTCATTTAAAAAAAAACTTTATTAATGCATCACTTGGGGTTGAAGCAACAAAAGTAGGGAAATGAGGCATTAGGGTTGAGATCTTAACACTCCCCAACCCGGGGAGGTACCACTAGACTACCAGGGATGGTTGGATGTTATCTTATTATTCTGATCAGGGTACCAGGTGGGAAGGGGTGCCATGAGACTACCAGGGATGCTTGGATGTTATTTTGTTATTCTGATCGGGGTACCAGGTGGTGGGGGAGTACTGCTAGACTACCAGGGCTTAAGGAGAAAATTTATTATTTCACATGATCAGTGTACTGGGTGAGGAGGGGGTACCAATAGAATATCAGGCATAATGGGGAGATTTTGTTATATGTTCAGGGTATGGGGAGGTAGCCACCCATGGCTGATGGATGCTGTGTTGCACTATGTAATATAGCAGCCCACCTGTGGGTGGCTACAAGTTAGGCCTGTTTTCTAGAGGTGTAACTTTGTGCCCATGTATGTGGCACATCTCTGAGATGTGCCAGCAGTTGCACTGCACATCTCGGCTGAATATCAGGATGTTCTGCATATGCATGGGCACTCCCCCTGGGAATGCACTGCATAGATTATAGATGCACCTCAGCACATCTGGAGTTGTTAGGCGCATCTCCATGGTTTGAATATGGCCCTGGGGTGCACTTCTGGTGATGTGCTGATGTAACTCAGTTGTGCCAAGTGTATCTTCTTTGAATATCCTGGCCATTTATCCAGGATAGACCAGATACTGTAAGATGAAACATCTCATTTTCGGTGGTGTACTGCTTTTACACATTTATAGATTATGTTTCCTGGGATGGGCCACCTGAGAGGTAATATCTCATTTCCAATGGGCTCCCACATTTTTAACCCCAAATTTACAACAGTCTTTTTATGAACTAACATTATGTTCAGGACAGGTGGAATTTGTTAAATCCCATCCAAGAGGTCATTTTGCAGGGTGACTGCAAAAACAAGTTTTGGAGAGGATTTGAAAAATGACATCTGTCATATTCAGGAGGTTGGGTAACATAGCATTAGATAACTCAACATGAAAATGGGATGCAAAATCTGCAAAAATAAAGTTATGAGTAAAAATTGGAACAATTCAATGTTTCTTCATAACTTAGTCACTTTTTTTACATTTTGACCCCACATTTTCAACATAATCTTTTTATGACAACTGCTTCTGAGCATGACAGGTGTAATTTATAAAATAGTGGCCAAAACATAATTTCTCACCACAAATGTGAAAGACACATTTTGGTCAGCTTTCTTATGACCCCATCTCATGAAAAAGGGCAGAAACAACTTTAAGATCTTGCTTAAAGGGTGATTTCTTGCCACATGAGCAAAAACTCATTTTGGCTAGGATTTGAAAAATATCAGCTGTCATGTTCATGAGGTGGTGTGAAAAAATGACTGTTGAAAATTCAGGGACAAAATATTGAAACTTACCAAAGTTACGAGCATGTGTTGAAACATATCAATGTACACTCATAACTTTGTCTTTCTTTTAATATTTTTACCACAAATTTTCAACATATCCTTCTTATAACCCCACCTCATGCACTAGGGTAAAGAAAATGTTCAAATCCTGCCCAAAATGTAATTTCACACAACAACTACAAAATCACCTTTTGGGATAGATTTGCATAATTTCATCATCATTGTTCATGAGGTGGGGTCTCAAAAAGGCTATGGAGAAAATTTGGGAAAAAATAATAAAACATTACCAAGTTATGAGTACAAGTTCAAAACCCATTGAATTACATTGAATCGCATATCTGATTTCCTCATTTCCTTATCTGGTGTTGCAGAGTGAAGATGTGTCTCCAGTCCAGAGAGGATTAAGGTGTTGGAGCCATGGTAGATAAATAAGGGGTGATAGTGAAGTGGTGGGTGCTGAGTGGGATGATTGGGTAACAGCGGTAGTGGGCCAGCAGTGGCAACAGACATTGGCTGATGGTTTTCTTTTTTACAGGATGCATAAAGAAAGAATAAGAGGGATGGCTTTCTTTATTTCAGGTACTGGCACTGGGGATTTGGTACCCCAGTGTTGGTTTAACCTCTAGGGACATGGGAAGCAATGGAGAGGTGGGAGGGATACTTGGCAGTGGGTGGGATTACAGGAAGTAAAAAATAACAATAATAAAAAAAGACTACGAGAGACAGTTTTCTTTATTTTAGGTACCAACACTGCGGATTGGGCACCCCAGTCTCGGTGTTTTGTTTGGCACAACCAGGAGTGGGCTCACTGATGTTTCACAGTGAAAATGGGCAGGCTGGGGGATACTATCCAGTACCGGGGACTGGGCACCAAGAGGGTGGGAGGGATTGTTTTTTCATTGGGGGAAGAATCATAGCAGGCTGATCATGATGCTGATCAGCTCTGCCTGCTGGACAGTGTTATTCAAATTAAAGGAATGAGCCATCCTATGGTTTGGGTGGCTCTTTTCTTTGAACTACATGAAGTTTCCACCCAACAAGACCAGAACAGTGTCATAATCAGCCGGGCTGGTGATTTGGTCTAACATTGTCAAGCCCTTTTTAGACTGTCTTACACTGGACTGACAGTGACATTTCTCTCAAAATCAAATATCATACCAATATGTTAGCCGTTGTGCAAGTGCACAGGTAAACATAAAAACTTAGACTTACAGTGGCTATTGCTTTCTCCTCTGAGCACTGTAATGTACTGCAGCCAAATCCCAGCACATTCATCAGTCCAAACAGGACCTGTTATATGACCTGTGCAGCTTTTCAATGTCTTTCTTCACTCATGGGTAATAAGAACTGTTATGTGGGTCAACAAATGGTTCCAGAAAAACACCAAAAGGGACCAGAACATTCTTTGTGTGCACAGCCTTTTATTTCCTTAACCACAAATCTTATTTTTGTATAATTCCAACATTTCAACACATTTTATAATAAATCTCTTCGTCAGGGATAGCCTTTTTAATTCATCCAGGTATGCACATCCATGCAACACCTATAGTGTATTTTGGCACTTTCAACATATTTTTCTTAGCAACTTTTGATAGTAACCTTACTTTTGTAAATATTTAACTTGCTTCTGTGAACACTGCTCTCATATTCTTTAAGCAAGTGATTTGAAATGCCTTGTTCTGGCTTTTCTCGGTTAGCGTCTATCGCCATTGAGAAAATTCATTGAGTTAAGACAGGCCATTGTGTGTGTGTGTGAGTGTGTGTGTGTGTGTGTGTGTGTGTGTGTGTATATGTGTATATATCTATATATATATATATATATATATATTACAAAAAACTATGTTAATGCATCAGTTAGGGTTTATGTTAAAAGTTAAAGTGGCAAATGTAGGGAAATATGATGTTAGGGTTTCGAACCTTAAAACACTTGCCCAACCCCTGAAGTGAATGAGGAGTGTAGTCTTCCTTGGGGTTGTCAACCATAATGTTCACCCCATAGCAGTAACTGAAAATCTAAGATGTGATGGAAACAGGTGAGTATGTTTCATGAGTGCATAAAATGGGGTGAGCATTAGGGTTGACAACTCCAAGGAAGAATACATCCCTCATTCGCTTCAGGAGTGGAACGAGGGTTTTAGGGTTGAAACCCTAATGTCATTTTCCTACATTTGTTGCTTTATCCTCAATCCTAACTGATGCATTAATGTGTTTTTTTGCAATTAATTTCCTTACTTTTTGAGATAGTGTAATCTTAGTCTTATTTTCCTGTGTAAGTGTGCTCCCACCCCTCCATAGATGCATATATGTATGTAGCTGTGTAAGGCCCTATGCTTCCATTTATAGGACAACTGTGACCAAATTGTTACCGTAGACATCTTATTACCCCACCTCATGTACACGGTACGGAAAATTTTTGAATCCAAGCCAAAACGTACTTCTGCGCAACTGCAACGAAATTCCACGTCACAGGTGCTAAAAGACATTCTGACCAGGATTTGAAACATGACAGCTATGACATACATGTGGTGGAGTAATAAGAAGTACAAGTTGAAAATCTGGGTTAAAAATATTTAAAATTTCTGAAGTTCTGAGCGTGCATAGCGAAATTGCAATGAATGGTCATAACTGCTATTTTTACATATTTTGCCCCCAAATTTTCAACATTGCCTTCTTATGAACCCACGTCATGAATAAGATCAGGTACAATTGTCAAATCCCACTCAAAATCTGAATTCACCAACTGACTGTGAAATCACCTTTCAGGTGGGAGTTGTGTAACGACAGTTCTATTATTTATGAGGTGGGGTCCCCAAAAGGCCATGTTGAAAATTTGGGGTCAAAATGTCAAAAAATGGCTGAGTTATGCACAAAAATTGAAACCCCATATGAAATACAATGAACCACATTTACCTTAGTTTCTCATATTGCAGGCAAAAAAAAAAACATTAAAGTTATAGTTTTCTTTTTTTCAGAAACACAGTCATGGAGGGGTGCCACTAGACACTGGGGACGGAAATGGAGCATGGGGATGGCAACTGAAGAACTGGAGAGGGGGTAGGAAGCACTGGACTACCAGGGAATTATTGTTTGGTATATCTTGCTACAGGGACAGCAATCAGAGAACAGGGGAGGCGGAAAGGACCACTGGACTACCAGGGAACATTTCTTTGTTACAGGGATGGTGATCAGAGAACGGGGGATAGAGAGGAAACTCTGGAGGATCAATGATAATAATTATGTTTCTATTTTTTCAAATGTGGGGGGCTGCTCTTGGGTGAGCAGGCTAAGTCTTCTGCCATTTAGGAGCCCTTCCAGAATGCTTTACAGCTGGATGGGGATTTGCCAGTCCCACGTTGTAGCCAGAGCTTCACAGGGGTCAGAGGGCTCTACTCATAGTCTTGAGGAGCCCTCCCTCTGCACTGTTCAGTGGAAAAACATCGGGGTTGCCTTAAGAATGGACAATAAAGGAGTGGAACACCAGGAATTAACACAAAAAGTAAAACAGAAAAAAAATTAAAACATCAAGAGCTCCTGTGGCACGACTGACTGAAGCAATGGGGGATTGTATTTGAGCCAATTGGGGTGCTAGGAAGAACAAAATACATTACAAAAGGCACCAGATTTAAATCCCTCAGTCAGGCTCCTTCAAAAATAACCAGTCCCAAATTGTAACCAGAGATTCACAGGGGTTGGAAACTCAATGCTACATACTAGCTATGCTGTTGCAGGGTTTTATTTAACTCCAAAAATTGATTAGCGTTTTGCTCATAAAAGTGCTAAAACATTGTGAAAATGCATAGCACTTGCCTCACTGTGTTTAACAAACATAACACTTCTAGAAAACCTATATAAATACTTTCTGTGCAGTTAGCATTGTCCCAAGGAAAAAAACTGCTAATCAATTATTTAAAACCCTGTGTTGACTCACGCTCCCTTCCCCTTTATGAATTACCATTTGAGCAGTAAAGTTCAAACTAATAACAAGTACAAATAGTTACTTACCATTTGAACAGTAAACAACAAACTGGACAGTAATTACTTAGTGAGGAACAGGGAACATGCTTTTCAGTGGAAAAATGCAAATTTGCCATGTAGATTACTGATTCTAAGACAAACATCAGTGAGACCTAAAATACATGTGTTGTGCTGTCCTTACCGTGCAGTAGTTGTATAAAACATTATTTTGTAAATTGTTAGAAAAACAAGACAGCTGACAGCATGAACAGTATTTTCTCTGAGCAGGACCAGTTAATTTACAGTTCAAACAGTAAATTTACAGTTCAAACTGTTTTCATTTACCTGCTTGTCCTGCGGCTATCACAAAAATTGATATAATTTAAAAATGGTAATATATTTTTAACCAAACCATCAAAAGGCACATCCTTGGAACACACCCCATTATTCCAAAAAATTTCAGAGGAAAACCTCATTCCATGTGGGCTGTGGGTGTTGGCAAAAAAGCCCATGTTAACCTATGGAAAAAAAAATTCTGTTTTTTACCACTTTATGGGCCAGATATTCAAAACTTTGTGCCAGGCAAAAACCGTTTGTGCAGGTTTAGCGTGGGATTAGCGTGGGTCTGCTATATTCAAAAGGCCAAATAGTGCGGGCAAACTACATTAGCGCTGGACAAAATCATAATGTCTGCAAGGGGTAAACTGAGGGTGTGTGTGTACATGACTACAGGTGCAATGCTATATTCAGTGACTAGCACAGCGTAAAATGGTTTTGCATGATGTAGCATGACACTTAGCATGGTGCACATTATTGCCCAGGAAAAAGTAGTCTTTACCTTGAGTAATCAGCTTTGCGTGACATTATGGCTTTGCGTGGTGTTTGCATGGGTTTTGCACAGCTTTGCATGACCCTAACAAATAAATATGACACATAGACAAAGCCAGACATAGGGGAAACATGCTGCTCACTGATGGCATCACAATGATGCCATCATCTGCCACCAGTCCCAGCCATGCCAGGCAGTAAGTGGTGACCCTGCTACCAGTGGACAGCATGGCAGTGTGGCCATATAGCACACACCAGTGGACCACTCTTCTGTGGACACCAACAGATGCCAGCATACACATGCAGCACTGTGGGCATGGAGGATGTTGAGGAGAGAGTGTACAGGTGGCCAGGCTATGCCACAGACCAGGTGTGGCCACAAGGCTGGGACACATCACACAGTGCACATGGGCCAGTATTGGGAATACATCATCACCAGTGTGCCTTTTTGATAATATATGCCCCCTCCAGCCACATACCACACAGCTGTACAACTGCCACAGCACACAAAGCCAGACATGTATATGTCATTGTGAGCATCTCATGTCAGAGGTGCAGCAGCTGTGGGTCACAAAACAGTGTAACAGTAATATCCACGGTCATTAAACGCCTGCATGTTGGGCCTGTCACTGTATAGTGCAGTCATCAGCACTGCCCTACACACCATAGGCAGTGCTGTGTCCACACACTACTGGCCCCCTTGCTACTGTACTGTCTACTGTGTACTGCAGCATGACCTACAGTGTGACAGTTGCATGCAGCATCACCACCATCTGTGCCTATGTTGTGTTGCCCAGCACGGCTGCAGGCAGCAGCGCTTGTGAAAGTGCAGTGTTCAAAACTGTATAATATTCCCCCTGTTTGTGCAACGCTAACACGTTTGCGCAGGTTTAGCTCAGGCCTAAACCATTAGCCTGGTGCAAACTGCATGCAAATTAGGGCATAATGAGATGCTAATCTGGATGTTTGCCCAGAGACTACCTAAGTAGGCTTATTTACATGTTTAGCGCCAGGCAAACGTGTTTGCACTGGGCTAACGGTTTAGCCCTACACTAAACCCATGCAAACATGTTAGCACTGCCCAAACAGTTTGGGGAATATTTTACAGTTTTGAACACTGTACTTTCACATACACTGCTGCCTGCAGCTGTACTGGGTCCACGCATTTGCTGACACACACATTGGCCAAATAGTTCACCTCTACCTACCTTCACATCGCTGTGCACTGTTTTGCTGTTGTGGTTTGCACTTCCTGGTTGTCATATTCAGAGCTGTCTTATTTCAGGGCTAAGTTTGCCCTGCACTCCCAGCCCTGTTTTCCCAGCCTCATTCCCGTGCTATATTCAGAAGCTGTTTGCCCCGGGCTATTCCTTTTGAATATGGCTTGCTTTGTGCTCTGGGCTAAGTTTGCCTGCCGGGCAGTGCTAATTTAGCCCCGGGGCAAAGTTTTGATTATCTGGCCCTACATCTCAAAAACCATAAAAGATTCTGTCACAAAACTTTCCAGATCTTGAGACACTGGATGCACATGCATGCCAACTTTTGTGCTATTTCATTAAAACATGCCAAAGTTACGAAGGTATAAAACCTGGGATTTAACATTGAAGTGCTGTATCAACCCTAACTATAGGGGCATGACCATGCACCTATAATATAAGAAAGCAGCATGGTAGCACTCCTGTAGTGAAGGTCGAGTAGGCACTTTAATGTTAAACCACACATTTTGCACTTTAATAACTTTGCAACCATTCAATGGATTTGCACGATATTGTGCATGCACAGTTTTGTCTTGTAGATCTCTTGATAGGGAAAGCTTAGTTTCAATTGGATTTGCAAATTTCAAGCTACACTTAGTACTAAAATGTTAAAATTTACCTTTTTTATGCTATGTTTGTCATCACGCTTTGCGCAAATGGTTTGGAATTTTGGTCCACCGCATTCTCCTATACTGTACCCATCTCAGCTTATTTACTTATGGAATGGGGTGAGTGTTAGGGCTGATGACCCCAAGGCACACCCTGATTTCTATTTGTGTGTGCAGGGTGGGTGTGGGGTGTTAGCTTTGAAAACCCTAATACCACATTTCCCTACTTTGTGGCTTTATCCTAACTAGAGCATTAATGCATATATATATATATATATATATATATATATACACATATATATATATATATATATTCTATGCAAAAAACTTCATTAATGCAGCAGTTAGGGTTTCTCTACAGAGAAAAAAGTGAGGAAATTCGATTTTAGGGTTCCCACCTCTTGCACCCAACCCACAGCCCACCCCCACCAACAGGCATAAGGGTGTGCATTGGGGTCATTGGCTAACTCTCACCCATCCCATGTGTAAACAAGTTGAGGTGATGCAGCGTAGGAGAATGGGGTGAGAGTTAGGGCCAATGACTCCAATGCACACCCCAATGCCTGTTGGTGGAGGCATGCTGTGGGTGGGGTGCAAGGGGTGGGAACACTAAAATCGAATTTCCTCACTTTGTTCACTGTAGAAAAACCCTAACTGATGCATTAACAGAGTTTTTTGCATAGAATTTCCTTACTTTTTAGGAAAGAATAAAAAGCAGAAAGTTGCGTAATTGGTGGGAGCGCAGGGCCCTTCAGGCCCCACACTCCCAACAACTTTAAGTGTTGGGCCACATTACACAGTTGATGACTAAAAAGTGCAGTGACAACAGCACAACCAGCCACTAAAGAAATATGAATGTAGTACAACAATACAAAATGCTGTCCGCAAAACATTAAGTGGGCCATGCAATCTCTCCACGAAGAAATTGTCCGAGACGTAAACACCGCAGTTCACATGTGCAGGACATCCCATCAACACTCTCTAAATTTCAAGTGAAAAGACCAAACCGTCAGCGAGATATAACATGTTACAGTCTGAAATTTTCATTCGCCAGACCGGCACAGTTCCACACCTGTTGACATTTAACACACATAACAACTGGCAACTATATCCATGACACTAAGGCTAGGTATCCTATCAATTTCAAGGCACCACCACAAGCAAAACGCTGTCTGCAAAATGTAAACTGTGCCACGCCATATGTCCGGCAAAAAAATGTTTCGTAACATAATCAGTATAATTTAGATGCATAGGACATGCCGTAAACACCCTCCAAATTTCAAGTAAAAAGATCACACCATTTCCGAGATATTCAGTCTTAAAGTTTGGTAAAATTTCCCCATCTATTCCATTATAAAAAATCTGGCCATCTTGTCCTACCCTCACGATCAAAGATGGCAATCAAAGAATCTCATGATCAAAGAATTTGCAGGCTCATAATCAAAGAATTTGCAGGCTCATGAAAAAAGAATAAAAACTTTTGTAATTTACAAAATTGAAAGAATTGCAGTAAACCATCGCCACGGTTCGACAGAACGGAGCCCTCTGAGCAAAACCCACCCTCATTTGACTTCCTAGGGCACCCCTGGGCTGAGAAAATTGATTTTTTAATCAGGCCATCTCATCCTACCCTCACGATGCATGATCACGATCAAAGAATTTGCATGCTCGCGATCAAAGATTTTGCATGATCACAATCAAAGAATAACAACCAGTGTTATTTACAAAATTAACACAACTGCAGTAAACCACCACCATGGTTCATCAGAATGAAGCCCCCTGAATAAAACCCACCCTCATTTGTCTTCCTAGGACACCCCTGAATTGAGAAAATAGATTTTTTCATCTGGCCATCTTATCCCTCACTCCTGATGCGTGATCACAATCAAAGAATCTGGCGGGCAAAGAATTTGCAGGCTCGCAATCAAAGAAATTTCAGATGAGACATTAAACTGAGGTCCCATCTGCCTCTCCTGGTGGTAGTTCAGATGGATGTTAAAGATCCCATGGCACTTCTCGAAAAGAGATGGGGAAGTTCCCCCGGTGTCCTGGCCAAATTTCCCTTGTTCACTAAAAATACCACTAACAGCTTAATCTGGTTCAAGGTCAGTTGACATTCATCTGTATCCCCTTCCCCTGGGTTGTGCCTGAAAATAGGCAGAATCTTCCTAGTGCACTTACCCAGTCAACAACAAAAAAAAATTGCTTGCTCTCAAACAAAGAGTGAGGGACGAGATGGCCAGACTTCAAAAATGTTTTTTGTGGCCCAGGGTGCCCTACAAAGTTAAAGAAGGGTGGGCTTTGCTCAGGGGGCTTTGTTCTGCCTCATCTGAGTAAAAAAAAACATTAGTTTTCATTATCCCTGGTAGTCTAGTGGCCCCCTCTCCATCATAATAATGTACATAGCGATCCATCTATCCCTGGTAGTCTAGTGGTCCCCCAATGAGCATTTTATTAATATTTCTCTTTTTTATCTGTGGTAGTCTAGTGCCCCCCATGTGTGTTTATTTATACTTCTTTCAGCTATCCCTGGTAGTCTAGTGGCCTCCCTCCATCTGTATTTCATTATTATTCATATCCCTGGTAGTCTAGCGACCCCCCCATCATAATAAAATAAATAAGCATGTTCCATGTACTGGTAATCTAGTGGCCCCCCACCCAGTCATGCCAGCCCACCCAGCACCCCTCCACCCTTCCACAGCCAGTGACTGTAGTACCTCTCACCTCCATGGCCAGCTGCCAGCTGTGTATATTACAGCTAAGTCAGGCAGGCACTCAGAGCGAATTTCAGAGCGTCCGTTTGATGCATTTCATAACTATACACAGTCAACAACTGACCGTGGAAATGAAGCCAGACTGTGCCAGTCACCGCTGGAAAGGTGGGAGTGTAGGTGAGCTGGCTATGCTGGAGGGGGTGAAGCTACTAGACTTCCGAACATGGAACATGCTTATTTATTTTATTGTGACAGGGGGGATTGCTAGACTACCAGGGATATGAATAATAATGAAATACAGATTGGGGGACCACTAGACTACCAGTGTGATATGAAAAAGAAATATTAATAAACACATATGGGTGGGCCACTAGACTACCAAGGATAAAAAAGAGACATATTAATAAAATACTCATGAGGGGGCACTAGACTACCAGGGATACAGGGTTCACTGTGTACATTGTTATGATGGGGAGGGGGCTGCTAGACTACCAGGGATAATGAAAACTAATGTTTTTTTATTCACATGAGGCAGAATGAAGCCCCCTGAGCAAAACCCACCCTTCTATAACTTTGTATGGCACCCCTGTGCTACAAATATGCATTCTAAAATCTGGCCATCTCATCCCTCACATGCAACACATGATCACGATCAAAAAATCTCACGATCAAAGAATTTGCAGGCTCGCGATCAAAGATTGTTAGCGAGCCGTGAATGAAGATTTTAAAAGTGAATAACTTATTTTTAGACAAATTTGGATGGAACCAAAGGCATGGCTCAATAGCTCGGGGCCCCTGGGTAAACCCTATCCAAGTTTTACTTCAGAAGTGACCCCTGAGCTCAGATATTTGTGTTTTTCCAATCAGAAAACTGAAAACAAGATGGCGGACCTCATGATCAAAGAATTTGAAAAATCCTTAGGGACAAAGATTCTTGAACCATGAGGCTGCAAATTCTTTGATCGTCAGGCAGGACGAGATGGCCAGAACCCCATTCTTTGTTTGCAAAACATTCATATAAATTTTCCCATTGACTTATAATGGGAACTTAACAGTGGCATAGCTTTTGAATGCCTTAATATTTTTTTCACCAAATGAAAGTGGCATGTTCGGACACTAAAGCTCTTTCAAACAAGCCATCTTGCAGAGTGGCACACCACACAATGGCTGTGCAGGACCACATCCAGAATCCCAAAAGGTGACTCCAAAAACAGATAATTTTGCATTTTTCAGTGCTTTCGTACACAAAGACTGTAAGTCCAACCCAAACACAATGTGGCAGGTCAAGAGATCTACCAAGTCCCACTGTGTGTACCAAATTTCAGGCAAATCCATTGAACAGGTCCAAAGTTATTAACATCCAAACTTTTGACTGTAGTATGCAGCTGACCACTGAACCCTAACTACAGTGGTGCAACCATGCCACTATAATATATATACTGTATATATATATATATATACACACACACACACATATATCTACATATATATATATACACACACACATATTGCAAAAAACGTTGTTAATGCATCAGTTAAGGTTGAAGCAACAAAAGTAAGGAAATGAGGCATTAGGGATGAGACCCTAACCCCCTCACCCTACCATCCCCCACCCACCCTCCACAGACCAACAGGCAATGGGGTTTGCCTTGGGGGTCATCAGCCCTACCTCTCACCCCATTCCATGTGTAAGAAAGGTGACATAGTCCAGTATAGAAGAATGGGGTGAGAGTTAAGCCCAATGACCCCAAGGCACACCCCATTACCTGTTGGTCTGCAGAGGTTGGGGTGGGGTGGTAGGGTGGAGGGGTAAGGGTCTCAGTCCTAACGCCTTATTTCTGTACTTTTGTAACTTCAACCCTAACTGATGCATTAACAAAGTTTTTTTTGCAATGAATTTCCTTTCTTTTTGAGAAAGTATAGGGCCCTTCACACCCATGGTATCATTTTATTGGAGCGTAGGACCCTATGGGCCCTGTACTCCTGTCTATCCATAAGTGCACTAATATTGTAATCAACTGTCATCTCCCTGTTGGAGCACAGGGTCTGGAGCATTGCATAATAGATGGCCTTGCAGTCTTACTACTGCATAGTGGTATCCAGGTGTGGGAGCGCAAGACCCTCCAGTCCCAGTGCCCCAACCTACCTATAAATTGTAGAGATACAGCAGAGGCCTACGCACATTCCAAATAACCCTTGTGCTGCAAATGGTGCAATATCTCAGTAACCATAGCAACTTTGGAAAAAATTCCACTGCAGTTGTAATGATGGACTGACAACCTGCACATTAGTGAAGAATCCGTATCTCAAATCATTTTTGAGATATAACCACCAAAAGGTGCCGCATTTGCCACAATGTAATCCTATGGGAAATTTCTCAACTTCGGAATGCCATAACTATGGAACTGATGCAAACTGTTACATCAAACCAGCATAAGTCACATCTTTGTGACAACCCCTTGGTCCCCTGCAAATTTCAAGCCAAAAGTCCTAACCATTTCTTTGCAGTAAACTGGCAAGCATCAACCTTTAAAATTCCCTGTTAGTGAGCTGTCAAAATTCTTCTTCATGAGCCGAATTCTTGTTCGTCAGGTGTCAAAATGCTTGTTCATGAGAAATCCTTGTTTGTGAGATAGGGCTATCTGGTTGTCCCCTCATGAACAAGGATTTTGACACCTCCTGAACAAGGATTTCTCATGAACAAGGATTTTGACACCTCACAAATGGGGATTTCTTTGTATAATCCTTGTTCACGAAGTGTCAAAATCCTTGTTTGTCAGAAATCCTTCTTTGTGAGATAGGGTCATCTGGTCATTACCTCACGAACAAGGATTTTGACACCTCATGAACAAGGATTTCTCATGAACATGGATTGTGACACCTCACAAACAAGGATTTTGACACCTCATGAACAGGGATCGGCTCGCGATCAAGGATTTTGTCATCTCACGAACAAGGATCAGGAAGCGAGTGGCAAACAAGGATTTTAAAAGTTCAAAATGGCCAATCATCTAAAAAAACTAAAGGAAATCAAAGCCATAGGTATGTAGAGGGTATCACCCTGAACAAAACCCATACTTTAATCTCCACAGAAGACATCACTGGGGCAAGCTACATGGTTTTGTTTGTCAGGAAATTGAAAAATAAGATGGTGGATCGCGAACAAGGAATGTTACATAGAAACATAGAAACATAGACTTTGACGGCAAATAAGGACCACTTGGCCCACCCAGTCTGCCCATTTCCCTACCTACTGGATAAGCTGCAGATTCTAGTTAACCAACAGCCTATTTCCTGCAACCCCCCACTATAATTGCCTTATGTCTGTCCCATGCATGTTTGAATTCCTCCACTGTTTTAGACCCCAACCTCTCCAGGAGAAGCGGTTCCATCGTCCACCACTCTCTCCGTGAAAAATTTCCTCACATTACCCCTGAGCCATCCCCTCTATCTTTAAATTGTGCTCCCTTGTTCTTACATCTCTTTTCTGAAAGATGCTACCCTCCTGGACTTTGTTGATTCCCTTGAGGTACTTAAAAGTTTCTATCATGTCCCCCTGTCCCTCCTTTCATCAAGGGTATACATATTAAGCTCTCTCAGCTCTCTCTTCATAGGTTTCTGATGTAGACCCTGCACCATTTAGTTGCCCTCCTCTGGACTGCTTCCATCCTGTCTATGTCCTTGCGTAGATGAGGTCTCCAAAACTGCGCAAGTACTCAGATGGGGTCTCACCAACTGTCTGTATAGAGGGATAACCACTTCCTTTTTCTACTTGTGATGCCCCTCCCTATGCATCCCAGTATCCCCCTGGCTTTCCCTACTGACTTCTCACATTGCATACCCACCTTTAGGTCATCTGATATGACTACACCCAGATCCCTTTCCATTATTGTTGTTGTTAGTACCTCCCCTGCTATTGTGTACTCTTCTCCTGGATTTTTATTTCCCAGGTGCATTACTTTGCACTTCTTTGCATTGAATCTAAGTTGCCATATGTCTGACCATTCCTCCAACCTTGCCAAGTCCCTTCTCATCCTTTCTACCCCCCTTGTGTATCAACTCTGTTACACATCTTTGTGTCATCCATAAAGAGGCATACCTTTCCTTCAGACCCTCTGCAATGTCCCTATAAAGAAGGCGTTAAAGAGGACTGGACCCAATACTGAGCCCTGAGGTACTCCACTAGTAACCCCTTTCTTCAGAATGTGTTACATTCACTATTACCTTCTGTGTCCTGTTGTGCAGCCAGTTTTCTACCCAGGCTACCACCCTGGGACCCACTCCCAGGCTGGCTAACTTGATTATTAATCTTTTGTGCGAGACTGTGTCAAATGCCTTGCTAAAGTCTAGGTAGGCCATATCCACAGCCCCTCCCTGGTCTATTACTTTGGTCACCCAGTCAAAGAAATCGCTTAGATTTGGGTCCAGTGCCCTGCTGGCCTCTAGGTACTCAACAATTCTTTCTTTCAGAAGTGATTCCATCATTTTCCCCACCACTGAGGTCAAACTAACAGGTCTGTAGTTTCCTGCTTCTGCCTTGCTCCCACTTTTGTGAAGGGGAATCACATCTGCCCTCCTTCAGTCCTCAGATACCACCCCATCTTCCCATGATTTGTTAAAAAGTGTGGTTAGTGGTGTCACTAGGTCCTCCCTTAGCTCTTTTAGGATTCTACGGTGAATCCCGTCAGGCCCCATTGCTTTGTCCACCTTCAGTTTTAGGAGTTCTTTCAGTACTCTTTCTTCTTTAAATGGACTGGTATCAACCCCACTATCCAGAGTGCTTCTACTGTTTGGTTTAGGTAACTCCTCCTCTTCTTCTTTTGTGAATACTGAGCAAAAGTATTCATTCATTATCTCTGCCTTTTCACTGTCTCCTCTGCCCACCTCCCCTCTCCTTTATTAATCTTCCCTATCCCTCCCTTAACCTTTCTATGTTCCCTAATGTACCTATAAAAGGTTTTATCCCCCTTCTTAACTGAGTTGGCTATCCTTTCCTCGGTTTGGGCCTTTGCTTTTCTGACTGCCTTCCCCACTTCTTTCTGCTTTAATTGATACAGTTCCCTGTCGTGCTCCATCTGTGATTCCTTATACTTTTTGAATGCAGCCTTTTTCTCCTTAACCTTCCTGACACTTCTTTGAGAGCCATAGTGGTTTTTATTCCACTTTGTTTTCTTTATTTGTTTCACACAAAGGCTTGTTGCCTCCATGATGGCAGTTTTGATTTTCTCCATTGTTCTTCCACCCCTCCTTTCTGGCCATTTGCTAATGCATTCCTCAGGTATTCACCCATTATGCCAAAGTCAGCCCTTCTAAAGTCCAGTATCCTTGTATTTGTATGGCTTGTCTCCATGGTTGTGTTTATTGTGAAGCACACTGTGCAGTGGTCGCTTGTTCCCAGGTGTCTACTGACTTCTAAGTTTGTGATCCTCTCTCCATTTGAGAGTACCAGGTCTAATATTGCTCCCTTCCGAGTGGGTTCCACCACTAGCTGTCTAAGGCATGCTCCCCTGTAGGGCATCGAGAATGACCCTGCTCTTGGATGTGGCTGCAGTCCATGTTGCCCAGTTAACATCTGGCATATTCAGGTCCCCCATCAACAGTATCTCCCCTTTTTCAGCCATTTTGAGAATGCTCTCTATCATTTCCTTGTCCATTTCCTCCCCTTGAGACGGGGGGTCTGTATACAACCCCTGTGCGGATTGTGATGCCATTCCCTGTCTCCAATGCGACCCAGAGTTCCTCTTGTCCTCCCCCTTTACTTTTTAGTTCTGTTACTTTGATCCCTTCCCTTATGTAGAGAGCTACTCCACCTCCTCTTTTACCCTCCCTGTCCCTCCTGTAGATTGCGTACCCTGGTATATATTTTCTCACGAACAAAGATTTTTAATTCCTTGTTCATGAGCTGTCATAATCCTTGTTCATGAGGCAAATCCTTTTTAGCAATTTATACACCTATCCAAAAGACTGAACTGAGCATGCTCAGAACCTGAAATTTCAAAACTGAATAACATTGAACTAGATTAATATTTTTTCACCAAACTAATGCTGACTTGTTCTTTGGGGCAACCACTTTCTACCCTGAAAGTTTCAGACTAAAATTTCAAATGCTGTGACCACAGCATGATAAGGAAAATATGGCAAAAATTCACAAAAAACACACTTTTTCACTATGCCCTGCATAAAATCTGCAAAGCCAATAGAAACAAAACTTGGCAGTTCAAGAGAGCTACCACACAGAACTGTGCTTACCAAATTTCATTCAAGTCCGTTGAATGGTTGCAAAGTTATTAAAGTGCAAAATATGAGGTTTAACATTAAAGTGCCTGCTCAACCCTAACTATAGTGGTGCTACTGCACCACTAGAATATGTATTATAGGGGTGCGGTTGTGCCCCTATATTTAGGGTTGAGTAGGCACTTCTATGTTAAACTCAAAATGTTGCACGTTAATAACTTTAGACCTGTTCAACGGATTTGCATGAAATTTGGCATGCACAGTGAGGCATGGTAGATCTCTTGATTTGCCAAACTTCATTTCAGTCAGACTTATGGTTGTTGCACACCAAAATACTGGAAAAATGCACTTTTCTCCAGTTATGTGGGCAGTTTCTTTGATTTTGTCCATGGTGCTGTGCAGCCATCACGTGGTGTGCCACTCTGCAACATGGCTCATCTGAAAGAGCTTGGGTCAAGGAATATGTCGCTCTTCATTTGGCAAAAACATATTAATCCATTCAAAAGTTATTAAAGTTTTAAGTTCCCATTATAAGTCAATGGGAAAATGTATATGGTTATTTTGCGAAAGAAGAATGGGGTTTTGGCCATCTGGTCCCTCCTCATGATCAAAGAATTTGCAAGCTCAAGATCAAAGAATCTTTGATAGCGAGGAATTTTTTGAGCGTGACAGCCGCCATCTTGTTTTCAGTTTGTGGTCAGAAAAACTCAAATATCTTGGCTCAGGGGCGACTCCTGAAGTAAAACTTGGATGGGTTTTGCTCAGGGGGCTTTGCTCTATCAAGCCATGGCTGTGGTTTCTTGTAATTTGGTCAAAAAAATTGACTTTTCAACTTTTTAAATCTTTCTTCGCTGCTCGCTAATGATCTTTCATCGCAAGCCTGCAAATTCTTTGATCGCAAGATTCTTTGACCGCAATCTTTGATCACAAGGGCACGACTAGTTGGCCACATTAAAAAATCAAATTTCTCAGCTCAGGGGTGACTTATTAAGCCAAATGAGGATGGGTTTTGCTAAGGGGACTTTGTTCTATTGTGTCATGGCTGTGGTTTCATGTATTTTTGTGTAAAACTTGACTTTTTAAATTTTTTATTCTTTGATCGCAAGTCTGCAAATTCTTTGATAGTGAGATTCTTTGATCGCAATCTTTGATCATGAGAGAGGTACTAGATGGGCAGATCTGGAGGGACCAGATAGCCCAATTTTAACAATTTTTAAAATTAAATATCTCGGAAATGGTTTGGTCTTTTCACTTGAAATTTGGAGAGTGTTGATAGGATGTCATGTACATATGAATTATGTTGTTTAGGTGTCAGACAATACATTTTGTGTGGAGATGTTGCATGGCACAGTTTACATTTTGTGGATAGCATTTTTCATTCTGGTACTGGCTTGAAATTTATACAGTGGCTAGCCTTACTGCCATGGATGTACTTTTCAGTCATTAGGTGTCTAAAATGTAAACAGGTGCAGAATTCTGCCACTACGATGAATGAAAATCTTAAACTTTCAAATGTTATATCTCTGAAATTATTTGCTCTTTTAAATTGAAATTTAGAGGGTGTTGAGAGGATGTCCTGCACATGTGAATTATGGTGTTTAGGTGTTGGAAAAATAATTTGCTGTGGAGATGCTGCATGACACACATTATGTTTTGTGTGTAGTGTTTTCCATTGTGGTAGTGGGTTCACAATTATAGGGTACCCAGCCTTACTACCATGGAGGTAATTTTCAGTGGTTAGATGTCTGACATGAAAACAGGTGTTGAATTATGCCACTCTGATGACTGACACTTTGTTTTCTTTCAAGGTGGTGGGAGCGTGGGGCCCCAAGGGCCCCACGTTCCCACCCATATGCGCTCCCACCAATGCATATGATATTCAGTGCTTGTACTCTTATCTTAGGCAGAAATTCTTCAGGCCCCCTGCTTCCACCAACTTGTGCGACTTTCTACTTTTCTATTCTTTCTCAAAAAGTAAGGAGATTGTATGCAAAAAAACTTTGTTAATGCATCATTTAGGGTTAAAACACAAAAAGTCAGGAAATGAGACCTTTAGGGTTGCCCCCCATGGACCTGCCCATCCTGTCAAGATTGACAGATGATGGGTGTGTCATTGCATTTGTGAGGCTTAAATGTCACCCCATTCTTCTTTACTGTGGCTTGTGAATATGATTACACATGTAATGGGGTGACATTTAGGCCTCACAACCCCAATGACACACCCCATCATCTGTCAATCTCGGGAGGATGGGCGGGTCCATGGGGGGAGGGGGCAACTCTAAAGGTCTCATTTCCTGACTTTTTGTGTTTTAACCCTAAATGATGCATTAGCAAAATATTTTTGCATGGAATATGTGTGTATATATATATATATATATATATATATATATATATATGCTTTGCAAAAACTTAGTTAATGCATCAGTTAGTGCTGTTTCCACAGTGACAAAAGTGTGGAAATTCAACGTTAGGGTTACTACCCCACACCCCTATCCTCCACCCACCAACAGATATTCGGGTGTGACATGGGGTCACCAGACCCAACTCTAACCTCATTCCATGTGTAAGCAAGCTGACATGCTACAGTATAGGAGAATGGGGTGAGAATTAAGACTGATCACCCCATGGCACACCCCATCTGTTGGTGTGTGGAGGATGGGGGGGTGGGGTGGTAACCCTAACATTGAATTTCCACAATTTTTTTTACTATGGAAACAACCCTAGCTTATGCATTAATGAATATTTTTGCAAAGAATTTCCTTTCTTTTTGAAAAAGTGTTATATAAATAGTAAATGCTATCTGTTGCTGGGCCCCATACTCCCAGCAAGCTGCCCATTTGTGTATAATGATATCTGTCTGTGGAAGCGCTGGCCCTCTGGGCCCTGTGCTCCCACTTGCATATAGCTACAGAGCCATGCAGCAGCCCTATACGGCTAGGAACCCTTGTAATACCAATCTGCCAATATCTCGGGAACCCTAGCAGGTAGGAAAAAAATTCAAGTATTGTTGTAACTGTGACAGTGAGACGTCCATGCAACATAAATTGAGTGAGTCTGTATCTCACATCATTTATGAGATATGGACACCAAAAAGCACTGTGAATGCTAACTCTGTGGGTGTAATAGGGCCCACGGACATGAAAATGAGCAGTTGTAACACTAATTCCCAAATAGCTCAGTAACCGTACAAGGTAAAAAAAAATCAAATTTCATGGTATTCATGGCTTTCCAACCTACTTCTGTAGTTAGTCCCTCCCATGGGAGACTGAGAATTTTTGCAACAAAAATCAATATGTTGAACCGTTTTCGAGATATGGGCACCAAAAGGTGTCCCGGGAGCCACAATGTTATCCCATGGGGAAATTTCTGAACTTTGGAATGCTGTAACTATGGGCCTGTTCAATGTTTTCATACCAAAGTGCCAAAAGGCACATCTGTGGAACTAGGGCTAGCCACCCTGAAAATTCCAGGCCAATAACACAATCCACCTTGTCACAATGAAGTGACAAAGAAAACAACATATTTAAAAATGTGTTTGAGCAGTGTTACCATGATTATTTTAAATGTTTTCATGACACTCCTATCTCTATAATAAGAATATGACCTCGAACACAAAAAATATTGCCGCAATTATTTTTCTTATGATTGCAATTATTTTCATGATAACATAAAATATTGCCATGAACAAAAACAGCAAAATGGTGAAAAAATTTGGAAAATACATTTGCAGACTGGCTGGTGAAAAACTAATGCCAGGGTCATGTTCCTCAGGGCCCGATTAGGTAAACACAACTGATGGTGTTTACCAAGTGCACTATTTTTTGAATTACAATGTTTTTCTCTCTCTTGCTAACTGAAAATAAAATGGTGGCAGCATGAAAACAATTTCAGGCAGCTCAACAACAAAAAATATGATCGTGAAACTTTTCGCAGGGTGCATATAAATTTTCCCATAGGCTATAATGGGACATGAAAAATGGAATAACTTTTGAACGGAGCAAACTTTTTTCCCAAAATCTTTAAAAGGCACCAGTTCAACCCAGTCCAAATGTAGACCAACAAATCTGAACCCACTCAAATGCATTCTTCAGTCCATTATGGCTTATCAAAGAATTTGCAAAAAGTGTGATTTTTCACTTTTTGAGTGCCCCATGGTTCCGCAACCGTGCATCTAACTGGAATGGAACTTACCAGATTCAGAGGTCTATGGTACGCAGTTCCAAATGTCAGGCAAATCAGACAAACAGTTGCAAAGTTATTAAAATGCAAACTTTGAGGTTTAACATAGAAGTGGAAGTGCAACCCTAACTATTGTGGCACTACAGTGCCGCTATTTCAAATACATATATATATATATATATATATAAAAACACTGTATTAATGTGTTATTAGTAAAATCTTTATTTTTAAACAGATATATACAGTATTTTACTCCATTAGGGCTATAAAGAGACTTATTTACAAGGTGATCCTGTCAGATGCTAAAGCATTCTTGACTACAGCTACATTGGTTAAACATCTCTCTAAACAAGCACATCCTAAATTAAACAAATATAACTAACCTAAGTTTATGTACGACATACACATGGAATTAAACAAAGCAATACAGTTCAACTATTGCACACATCTACAGTATATAAAACACAGGCATCTGAAGCTTAGCTTCTGTTTCACTGCTGTTCCAAATTGCTTTGAATTCATGTTAGATTGTCTAAACACTAGATTTAGGTTATTCCAAGCATTTAACACTGTATATTTAAGCATCACTTCCCTATAAACACCTTAATAACACATTACTGGCCCAATACACAACAAACTACCCCAATAACACTTGTAACAAGCCTCCTAATAACACATGTAAGAAGCCCCTAATAACAGGTGTAACAGCTACCCTACCCCCCAACACTATGCTAAAACATAAGACACAGTAAAAGGTGTCCGACCTAATGCATTATATAAAATAAAAGATGAAAAGGTCTGGCGTTCTCATGAAATAATATCATCTTGGAGTTGAACAATCTCATAAAGGCCACTCACCCTTCGGGCATGTGGCTTTATGTCTTGTTTAACCTCTCGATGGTATTATTTTCTCATATAACACACTTTGCATCATTTATTCTCTCTCCCTCCTCCTCTGTCCCTCTCTCTCTCTCTCTATATATATATATACATATACATATATACATCTACATATAGATATCTTAAGTAGATGGGACTGTTCCTCTATAGAAGTGGTTATCAGTAATTTCCGGCATAACCTTTCCCTATATAAGCAATTGCTATCAAAACTTACAGTAACCATTCATATGCATTATATGAAGTGAAAGATGGGTAAGGCGGCAATACTAATGAGTAAGTGTGGCATACAAGGAAATAAACACATTAAAGGGGCTTACCAGATCACAAAGCTAAAGATATTTGCCCTTTGGGATTATGGTTTTATAACCCAATTAGCCTTCTTGATGGGTTTATTTCCTTGTATACCACACTTTCATAATTTATTCTACATTATATATATATATATATATATATATATATATATATATATATATATGTGTATATATATATAAGATATATATATATATATATATATATATATATATATATATATATATATATATACATATATATATACATATATATATATATATATGGGTCACCTCTGTGGATGCCCTGTCATACCCTTTAATGCAGCAGTTCTGTTTATCAGAAGCAACCTTTTTTCCACTGCCACCAGAAAAGACTTTGTTCATGAGACACACACACACACATGTTACAGTAACAAACAAAACAGAGAAAACAAACAAAACATTAAGAAGTACTGGATACCAATACTTTTTATGATTACTACTCCTTTTTGCAAAAGTGCATTTGACTTGGTTCTTGAGTTAATCTTTATTTAATTATTGAAAGCAACACATAGAAACATAGAAACATAGAAGTTGACGGCAGATAAGGACCTCAAGGCCCATCCAGTCTGCCCATTTCTTTTTCTACCTTATAAATGTGCCATCAGCCTTTGCTCTGTCAGTGGCCTATCTATTCATAGTCATTTGTATTGCTCCCTTATGCCTATCCCATGCCTGTTTGAAGCCCTGCACTGTATTCATAGCCACCACTTCTTGTGGTAAGCCATTCCATGCATCCACCACCCTTTCTGTGAAAAGAATTTCCTCACATTCCCCTTAATCGGCCTCCCTCTAATCTCATGCTGTGTCCTCTTGTCCTGCTATTTTTCTTATATTTAAACATTTAGACTCTTTCACCTTGTTTATGCCCTTAAGGTGTTTGAATGCCTCGATCATATCACCTCTCTCCTCCTTTGCTCAAGGGTATACATATTGAGCTCCGTTAATCTGTCCTCATATGTCTCTATGCAGTCCATGCACCATTTTGGTTGCCCTTCTCTGGACTGCCTCAATTTAGTTAATGTCCTTGTGAAGGTGTGGCCTCCAATACTGCGCGCAGTACTCCAGATGGGGGCCTAACCAGTGTCTTGTACAGAGGATTATTACCTCCCTCTTACGACTTGTGATACCCCTACTAATACACCCTAACACCCCTAGCCTTACCTACTGCTTTAGGGTCTGCTTGGATGATTTCAGGTCATCAGTGATGATGATGCCCAAGTCTCTTTCTTCCTTTGTGACTGCTAGTAACTCCTCCCAGCCTATAGGTGGCTTCAGGTTTCTCTTCCCTATGTGCATGATTTTGCACTTCTTTGCATTAAATCCCAGTTGCCACTCTTCTGACCATTCTGCTAGTTTATCCAGATCTCTCTCATTCTGCTCACCCCATCTGGATCATCTACTCTGTTGCAGATCTTGGTGTCATCTGCAAACAGACAAGCCTTACCCTCTAGTCCATCTGCAAGGTCACTAATGAAGATGTTGAAGGACTGGCCCCAGGACTGATCCTGAGGTACCCCACTTGTGACTTGCATCTCTTCTGACTGTATACCATTTACCACCACTCTCTGTTTTCTGCCCATCAACCAGTTTTCCACCAGTTGACCAACTTCTGACCCACCCCGAGCCTACCCAGCTTATTTATCAATCTTCTATGTGGAACAGTGTCAAAAGCTTTGCTGAAGTCAAGGTAGGTGACATCAACTGCTCCCCTTGGTCCACCACTCTGGTTACCCAGTCAAAGAAATCTATGAGATTAGTTTGACAGGACCTTCCTTTTGTAAACCCATGCTGTCTTGGATCCTGTGCCCTATGGATTCCAGGTGTTGCACTATCCTTTCCTTAAGAGTGCCTCCATAATCTTGCCCACTACTGAGGTAAGACTGACGGGTCTGTAGTTCCCGCCTCCTCCTGCTACCACTCTTGTGGGCGGGATCACATGAGCCCTTCTCCAGTCTTCTGGGACCTCTCCTGTGCTCAGAGACTCACTAAACAATTCTGCTAATGGCTCTGCTAGTTCCTCCTTTAGCTCCTTAAGTACCCTGGGATGTATGCCATCAGGTCCCATTGCCTTATCCACCTGAGCTTAGCAAGCTCTTGTAGGACCCTTTCTTTTGTGAAGGGGTAGTGCTCCCTCCCCTGTGTCCATGATGCTGAGCTGTGGGCCCTGCCCTACCTTCTCTTCAGTAAATACTGAGCAAAAGTATCTATTTAGGATAGATGCCTTTACAGGGTCCTCCTCCTCACATGCTCCCTTTTCTCCATTAAGCTTAGCAATACCCCTCTGGACTTTCTCCTTTCACTAATGTATCTATAGAAAGTCTTGTCACCTTCTTTTACTGTTCGTGCTAGTGTTTCCTCAGTTTGGGACTTTGCCTGCCTTACTGCCTTCCCTGCTTCCCTTAGGGCAGTTTGGTATGCCTCCCTGTCTTCATCCCGCTGTGTTCCCTTATATTTCCTGAAGGCCAGCCTTTTGGCTCTGACCTTTTCTGCTACTGTATTTGAGAACCAAAGTGGTTTCCTTCTTCTTTTGCACTTCCTTTTCTGTCTAACACAATGGGATGTTGCTTCAAGTGTTGCATCCTTAATGCTTGCCACTTTGTCTGTACCCCTCACCTGTGTTTCTTTTTGCCAGGGCTAGCTTAACTCTGTTGGCCATCTTATCAAAGTCAGCTCCTCTGAAGTCCCATATTTTTGCCTTGGAATGGGATGATATAGATGTAGTAGCCAAATTGAACCATACCATGTGATGGTCACTGGCCCCAGGTGACCTTCAACGTGGAGATCTGTGATCCCTTCTTTGTTAGTCAGTACTAGATCTAGGATAGCCCTGTCTCTTGTGGGTTGCTGTACCAGTTGTTTGAGGCCCTCCCCCTGCAGGGAATCCACTATGAGTCTAGTTCTGGCAGATGTTCCTGCTGGTATTGACCAATCTGTATCCGGCATGTTGAAGTCTCCCATTATCAGAACCTCCCCTTTAGCTGTCATGTTTTGTATATCTTCTAACAGTAATCTGTCTATGTCCTCCCTCTGGTCTGGGGGCCTGTAGACAACCCCAGTTCTTATGGCTGTCCCATTTCCTGTTTCCAGGGTGACCCACAGTTCTTCTGGCTCCTTATGTGTATTCTGAATTTCTGTAGCTTTGATATTTTCATTAACATACAGGGCCCTCCTCCCCCTTTGCACCTCGGTCCCTTCTGAACAATACATAGCCAGGTACTGAAGTCTCCCAAGTGTGGTTACTGGTAAACCACGTCTCACTAATTGCTACTATGTCCAGTTTAGCCTCTGACATTATTGCCTGCAGGTCTGGGATCTTATTTCCCAGGCTGTGAGCATTGTGTACATGATTTTCCATTGGCCAGATTTTGGTGTGTTAGTTGTTGGGTGAAGTTTGGCATTACCCCTGTCGTCGTATGGGGAGACAAACATTTTTCTTACCTGGTGATGCAAATGAGCAGCAAACATGCTGAATTCCTGTTTGACCACTAAGCTGAAGGGGAGGGTGTTCTTCCCATTCAGCGTGTAGGGGTGCTGCACCCCTCTCCCCATTTGCTAGTTTAAATATTCTGCAAAACGTCAAACTTCTGCCCCAATGCACTGACTCCCTCTTTAGTCAGATGCAGTCCATCAACTTTAAAGAACTTTCGCTCCCAGAACTGTTGCCAGTTCCCTACAAATCTGTGTCCTTTTTCCTGGCACCAGTCCTTGAGCCACATGTTTAGCTCCCCTATCTCCCCTTCTCTGACCTTCCGTCCATCTGCTCCTCTCTCCCAGACTGGCAGGATCTCAGAGAAGGAGATGCCGGACGAAACAGATGATAGTTTGTCACCCAGCCTAGTCAGGTGTTCCTTGGTCTCCACAACTGACCGGCTGGCGAGATCATTAGTCCCTATGTGTACTAGGACATCAATGTTTTCTCCTGCTTTGTGAACAATTTTAGCAATGCGGTCAGTGTCTCTCCATGCTGATGTACCTGGGAGACATCTGACCATCACCCCTGGCTAGAGATGGGTATCAACTCCCCGAATCATGGAGTCTCCTATGATCAGAAGTTTTTGGATTTCCTTTGTGCTTGTTTTGTTTTGGTTCCTGATTTGGGTGAGTTTTGTTGTGCTAGCTCCTGTGCCGCAGTGTCCTGCTCTGCAGTGTCTTCTGCCTCTTTATTTGATTTCAGAGATAGAGGCAGATACCTGTTTGTAGTGTTTATATGGTTTTTGGAGGTAATGTGTTGGAGAGCAGAGAGTGATGGGGCACCTGATTTGCTCCTCCTAACCACCTGCCAACCTCCTGGACCAACTACCCTCTGCGTCGAGGTTTTCTGTTGGATGCTGGGAAATGGCGGGTGGTTCTTATAATGTATTTCCTCTTGAATATGAAATTTAGGCGTGCAATCTCTGCCCATGCTGCGGAGCTGAGCCCTAAGATCTCAAAGGCCCAGCATGTGGGACAGTGTCCTAAATCCTGTAAGACTGTCCTTCTGAAAATTGTTCCACAGTACCTGCAGTTAATGAAATCCATTCCAAATAAGTTGCTGGGTTTGTAACCTAGTCAGAGTAATTAGAAGGAAAAAAGGAAAAAATGCAAGTAATGGTTTAATTGTGCTTTGTTTAACTTGTTATAACAAGTTAAATTACTAATGCCCCTTTAAATGAGATCACCTTGTGGAGGCCCCACTGATCCGCCCCTTCCTGCTCTGCCACAGGAAATGTCACAGCTGTGGTACCCTATAAAAGGAGTGTAGCGTGGGGTGGTTGGTTGGGCCCTTCCCCTGCCTAAAAAGAAGAACCACGGACGAAAGAACAAGGAGGTAAGACCAGAAACAATCAGTCAACAACAAATGCAGTAACCCTGAAAGCTTATCCTAATGTTAGATAAAACTGTAAAACCTGTAAAGCACCACCTGTAATAATTTCAGAGAAGATATACGCTGTAAGAAACACTTTGCTCCAGAGAAAAATAAAGCAGTAACAGAAGATATACCTTGCAAAAGACAATTTGAACCAGAAGATTACAGGAGTAATCTGTTAGCACACACCTGTAGGCACACCTTGTAATAATGCAGAAGAAGGTATACCAGCAACAACAATTTGAATCAGAGAAAAAATAAAGCAATGAAATGTTAGCAACAAACAGTAGCAATCCCTGTGAGTAAAAAATAAAAACACCACCACACAGTAAATCTGCTTAGCCAAACTAAGTCTTAATCCTTTTCCCTTGCTCTGGTAAGTTTCTCTACTCTGCCTTTCAAGCAGTCTCAGAAGGAAAGAGCTCAGGTGAAGCTAGGTGCCTTGGCCAGCAAACTAAGTCTTCTACCTCACTGAACTTTAATTAAAATCACTTAGCATCACTTAACAACTTTTGAGAGAGGAGAGTTGGGCAGCTGTAAAGCCTCAATAACTTTTATTTCCTCACTCAGTGGGAGATTAACTCTTTCATTGTTGCTTGTAGGTGCCATCCTGCAAACCAAACTCACTCGAGAGAGATGCTAAACACGATGAGTCACATGATGCCCGCCGAGGAGTAGCTGCTCTTTAGAGGAGTTCCACTAAACTCTGTTTATTTTACCTCCGTTTTCCTGTATTGCATTGGACTTTGGCTCAGATTTTGACATTTTACACTGCCTGAACACAAGCAACAATCAAAATAATGGATGAGATGGTGGAGCAATTGCAAGAACTAGGCTTTCTTAGGATTGAAGACTCCGAGGGGGAAGTGAACTTGGTGCAAGGTCTAGATGCAAAACAGCCCCACAGGAACAGTTCCGCATCCAACATTGCATCTGCTACCTTGCAACTGATCACCCAGGAGCAGATGTATGCAGGGCTGCAAACTATTAAGACTGCCCTGTTCACGCTTATTTTGGAGTTTCAAAACTGAAAACCCAACCTTTCGGAGGTGACACAGTGGGTGGAGTATGTGGAGGTTCATGTATCTTCTGCAGACAACCGGATCAACAAGATGAGCTCAAGCTTGTGATGCTGCATCGTACTGTTAAAAAACTGGAAGAGAAGGTTGATGACCTCAAGGGATGCTCCAGGAGAAATAATTTAGTACTCCTGGGGCTCCATGAAGGAGAAGAGGCCCATCCACCATCACATTTTTTACAAAACTTATGTACTAAGCTGGCAGGTCCCTCTCCACATGGCCCTACTTATGTGATCGAATGAGCTCACTGCTCAATTAGACCTAAGCCAGCAGCTGAAGATCCACCTCAACCCATAATATTTAAAGTTTTAAACTATCTTGACTGCGATCATCTCCTGGAAGCAACTAGAACAACTGAGAAGTTTGAATTGGCTGGATAAAGACAGGCTGGTCCCAGACTTTACATATAGGCCCAGATATTCAAAAGGGTTGCGCTTGGCGCAACAGTGTTGCACCATGCACAACCCACTGATGCACCCCGGTGCGATATTTAAAAGGGAAAAGTGTGCCTGCACAAATCCCGATGCACCGGAGTGCATCAGTAATGTATGCAGGCACAGGTGGGGGGGGGCGTTTCCATGCATAAACTGCACAGCCCAATATTCAGCCCGGGCCATGCAGAGTTATGCAGGTGCAACCCCTACCTGCGCCTGCACAAAGTTACGTTGAAAAAAAAAAGGAACAAGTCGAGGGCCACCCACAGGTGAGCTGCCGCATTGCAGGATGCAACACAGCAGCTGCCACCTGTGGGTGGCCTGAACTGTTCCGCTACCTGGCGGTGCCCCATGCCCGATCGCGGGCTGAAGTGTAACCCCCATTAGCGCGATTGCGGGCATAATAGTACTCTCCCCAGGTAGCCCGATCGTGGGCATCAGACCCCAAAGTCCAATATCTATGGTGGTCCAGTGGACCGTGAGAACCCCGATCACGGGCAGCATCCTCACCCCCCCCCATGTCAGAAATCCCTGGTGATCTAGTGGCTCATTTTCTGCAGTTTTTTCCTACACCTGTGACTAGATAATCATCCCAATTAAGCAGTAGGACCATCCCAATTAAACAGAAGCTGGTCCCATTGAATAACATTAGCCAAAAATCGGTGCCAGATTGTCCCAATTAAGCAGATGTCCCCATTATCTGTGTCCCCTTTAAGTGACTTCTACTGCATATCTAACTATATATATATATATATATATACACACACACACACACACACACATATAGCTATATATATATATATATATATATATATATATATATTTATACAGGCACAGCAGTGCCTGTATATTAGGGTTCAGTAGGCACTTCTGTGTTAAACTCAAATTTTTGCAACTTAATAACGTTGCCATTTTTCAACTGATTTACATGAAATTTGGAAGGCACAGCCTGTCTTCCAGGATATATTGATCCTGTAAACTTCATGAAAATCAGTTCAGGGGCAGCAAAGACACAGAGGTGCAAAAAACCAAAAAAGTCTCCATTTTCAAAACTTTTTAAGACTTTTTTTGCCACCCAAAAACTAAAAAAATAGGAGGCTTTGAAACCTTAAACTCTCAGGTTTGATAGAGGTTGGTCCAAGGTGTGTGCTTTTGTGGTTTTTAGGTCCCTCAATTAAGTAGTTTTTAAATTATTTACTAAAAGTTTTCCATTTCTGAGCATCCACAGTTAAAAAAAGCAGTTTGCACTATATGGCACAGCTGTCTTTAATATGTCACAGCTGTGTCGTATAGTGCAACCCCTGCTGCTGTTTCCACTCACAGGTCAGGAGCTACTATCATTGTAGCCCAGCCTGACTGTGCCTTCCAATTGTAATCTGCACACTAGGGCCCCCAATACCTGGTGGCTGTTTGAGTGTGTATACAGTATGTATTTATTTATTTTATTATATTTTTATATTATTTATTTATTCATTTATTTAGTAGTAGAATCCAACACCAGAAGCATCATGTGAAGCATATGCAAATGCCGATGAATTAATTTGGACTTGCTCAACTTTAAGCAGATTTGTATGGTGCCAGAAGGCCTCACTCTACAATCAGCAAAGGCTGAGAACAGAAGACACAGACACATGTTTCATCCGCATTTGGACTCATCAGTGTGCCATATATGTACCTCAGCACCATGCATTTCTGCTTAAAGTTGAACCAGCATAATATGTTGAGGAAATTCGACATTAGTGTTCCCACCCCTTGCACCCCACCCCCACCCTGGCCTCACCAACAGGCATCAGGCTGTGCATTGCGTCATAGCCCTAACTCTCACCCATTCTCCTATACTTCACCACCTCAGCTTCTTTACACATGGGATGGGGTGAGAGTTAGGACCGATGATCCCAATGCACACCCCGATACCAGTAAGCATCAGGCCACATTACACACCTGATGACTAAAATGTACCTTGACAACAGCACGACCAGCCACTAAATAAATGTTAATGTAGTAGAACAACAGAAAATGTTGTCCGCAAAACATTAAGTGTGTCACGCAATCTCTCTGCAAAAAATAAATTGTCCAACACGTAAGCACTGCAATTCACATCTACAGGACATCCCGTCAACACTCTCCAAATTTCAAGTGAAAAGACCAAACCGTGTCCAAGATATAACATGTCACAGTTGAAATTTTCATTTGTCAGACTGGCACAGTTGCACACCTGTTGACATTTAACACACACAATGACTGAAAACTACATCCATGACACTAAGGCTAGGTATCCTATCAATTTCAAGGCACCACCACAAGCAAAACGCTGTCCACAGAATGTAAACTGTGCCACACCATATCTTCAGTAAAAATATTTTTTATGACACATAAACAGTGTCATTTATTTCCACAGGACTTGCCTTAAACACCCTCCAAATGTCAAGTAAAAAGACCAAACCATTTCCGAGATATTCAATGTTAAAGATTGACAATATTTCCCTGTCTATTGCATTATAAAAAATCTGGCCATCTCGTCCTTCCCTCACGATGCATGATCGCGATCAAAGAGTCTCATGATCAAAGAATTTGCAGGCTCATGATAAAAGAATTTGCAGGGTCACAATCAATGAATAAAAACTGTTGCAATTAAAAAAATTCAAAGAATTGCGGTAAACCACCACCATGGTTCATCAGAATGAAGCCCCCTGAGTAAAACCCACCCTCATTTGTCTTCCTAGGACACCCCTGGGCTGAGAAAATATAATTTTTAATCTGGCCATCTCATCCCTCACTCGCGATGCACGATCGCGATCAAAGAATTTGCAGGGTCACGATCAAAGAATAAAAACTGTTGTAATTTAAAAAAATTCAAAGAATTGCGGTAAACCGCCACCATGGTTAATCAGAACAAAGCCCCCTGAGTAAAACCCACCCTCACCCTCATATTGTCTGATACATAAACACCACCATTAACATCTACAGAACATGCCATCAACACCCTCCAAATTTCAAGTAAAAAGACCAAACCGTGTCCGAGATATAAAATGTAAAAATTTGAAATTTTCATTTGTCAGAGTGGCACAGTTCTGCACCTGTTGACATTTAACACACACAATGAATAAAAGCTACATCCATGACACTAAGGCTAGGCACCCTATCAATTTCAAGCCACCATCACAATCCAAAACACTGTCCACAACACGTAAAGTGCGTCTTGCAATATCTCTGCAAAAAAAATTTATCTGACATGTAAATATCATAATTCACATCTACATGACATGCCATAAACACCCTCCAAATTTCAAGTAAAAAGACCAAACCATTTCTAAGATATTCAATGTTAAAATCTGGTATAATTTCCCTATCTATTCCATTATAAAATTCTGGCCATCTTGTCCCTCCCCGCAATCAAAGATGGTGATCAAAGAATCTCATGATCAAAGAATTTGCAGGCTTGCAAACAAAGAATTTGTGGGCTCATGAACAAAGAATAAAAAATGCTATAAATCAAAAAATTGAAGTAATTGCAGTAAACCGCCGCCGTGGTTCAACAGAACGAAGCCCTCTGAGCAAAGCCCACCCTCACCCCTGGGCTGAGAAAATGTAATTTTTAATCTGGCCATCTTGTCCCTCACTCACGATGCATGATCATGATCAAAGAATCTTGCGATCAAAGAATTTGCAGTCTCGTGATCAAAGAATGTGTAGGGTCACGACCAAAGAATACAAACTGTTGTAATTTAAAAAATTCAAAGACTTGCAGTAAACCACCACTGTGGTTCATCAGAACGAAGCCCCCTGAGTAAAACACACCCTCATTTGTCTTCCTAGGACACCCCTGCGCTGATAAAATGGATTTTTTAATCTGGCCATCGTGTCCCTCGCTCGCGATGCACGATCGCGATCAAAGAATCTCACAATCAAAGAAATTGCACGCTTTCGAACAAAGAGTGAGGGATGAGATGGCTAGATTAAGAAAACAATTTTCTCAACCCAGGGGTGCCCTAGGAAGTCAAATAAGGGTGGCTTTTTCTCAGGGGACTTCGTTCTGCCCGATCTGAATAAAATAAATAATGTTTTCAATATCCCTGGTAGTCTAGCGGTCCCCCCAATCTGTATAAAAAAAATAATGTTCTGGAAATCCCTGGTAGTCTAGCAACCCCCCAATGTGTATTTAACAAATAATGTTGTCCGTATCCCTGGTAGTCTAGCGCCCCCCCCATGTGAATTTTAATAAATAATGTTTTGTATATCCCTGGTAGTCTAGCGGTCCCCCCAATCTGTAAAAAAAAATAATGTTCTCCTTATCCCTGGTAGTCTAGCTTCCCCACAATGTGCATTAAATTAATAATGCTCTTTGTATCCCTGGTAGTCTAGCAGCCCCCCAATCTGTATAAAATGTATATTCTTGTCCATATCCCTGGTAGTCTAGTGGCCCCCCAATCTTCATAAAATACATTACGATTACAATTCCCTGGTAGTCTAGTAGCCCCCCACTCCCCCACCCAGCTGTGCCAGTCCACCCAGCACCCCCCACCTGTCCCCAGCCAGCGACTGGCACAGCCCACCTCTCACCTCCACGGCCAGCCACCGACTGTGTGTATTATCAGCACTACTGCAAAGAGGCACTCAGAAATTAATTAATTTTATAGGGTTGTATATAAGGATAGATATTGCTTTGCAAAAAAGAACATTTTTAATGCACCAGTTAGGGTTCAACTTGACACCACAAAAGTAGGGAAATGTGGCATTAGGTTTTCCAATCCAAACTCCCCCCCCCACCCCAAGCAGCAAAGAGAAAAAAACATTAGGGTGTTGGGTCTCCAGAGCCTTGGCAAATCAGTGGTGGGTTCTTCTGTGTGTTACCAGCCTAATGGTTGCACCTCCGTACAACCCGTACCCTCCTGTATGAAGCACAAGGTACAGCTACAAGCCAGTACCTCCTAGTGATACACTCTTGAAAGGTAGAGAAGTATGAGTCACCATATTTTGCCAACACAATCTGTTTTACTTTTCATCATGCAGGGCCCAGTGGGCCCTGCTTGAGGAAAGGAGATCATGTCTGACATTGTTTGCTCAGGGAACAGGGTGGGCATTAAGGTTAACAACACCAAGGAAGACTCCACCCATGATTCGTCAAGTCTCCAGAGACCCAAAACCCTAATGTTTTTCCAACATTTCCATACTTTTGTGGCATTAATTTGAACCCAACTGGTGCATTAACAAAGTTTTTTGTAAAGAATTCCCTTTCTTTTTGAGATAGTGGAATCATATCCTCATTCAAGCAGGTCCCTTCAGCAGCCGTGTGAATGGATGCAGATGTGCAGGGCCTTTTGGGCTCTGCATTAATGGAAGACTTAATTCACCTATAGAAGTGCAGTACCATAGCATAGGAGAACAGTCTTCCCTTGGCGCAAGAAAGACTTGCCACAGGGGGGGCTTACTGTTAGAAACCCTAATGCTACATTTTCCTACATTTGTGGCACTAAGTTGAACCCTAACTGCTGCATCAATGCAGTGTTTTGCAAAGAATTATACTGGTGTGGTAGCACCAGTATAGTTAGGGTTGACTGACAGGTTCTGTGTTAAACCCCTAACTTTGCACCTTAATAGTTTTGGCAGCACTTGACAAAATTAGCTGAAATTTTGCATGTTTATCTAGTAGCCAAGATCTAAATATATGGAAAGTTTTGTGACAGCAGCTTGTGTGATTCCTGAGATTCATATATGCCATTTTATTGTAGACGTCTATTTTTTTTTCCTAAGCTTAATATGGGTTTTTGGTTTTGCTCTTACCTACAGCCTGCACAGAATGGACATTGTTTCCCCAAACTTTCAGGGTAGAAGCATATTGTGCCAGTGTAGTAACTCTGGAAGGTTTCCTGAAAAAATATTAAACAGTTCCAGACTTATAAGTCTTTAAAGGTTTGTTTTTCTTTGGTGTTCTGATCATACTCTACAGGTTTTTAGGATAACATTCTGATACAGCACCAAAAATTCAGTACTGCAAGACCATTTTTGGTTTCTCACCAGTTGCATATCATGGCACAAAAATTTCTTTTTGAGATGTGAGACCCACCATCTTGTTTTTATCCACAGGGTTGTGTGTGTTGAGAAAGGTACTAGAAACTGTGTCAGCAACATGTGATGATGCACACTTATCTACCTTTGAAGAGTGTATCACTATGAGGCACTGGTTTGGAGCTGCACATTGTGTTTCAGACAGGAAGCTGGGGGCTGGGGGTGAGTATTTGGGTTGACAACCCCAAGAAAGACATCACCACTGATTATACAAGACTCCAGAAACCCAAAACACTGATTTTTTTTTCCCTTTTGCTGCTTGGGGGGTAGGTGTGGGGAGTTACGGTTGGAAACCCTAATGCCACATTTTCCCACTTTTATGTCATTAAGCTGAATCCTAACTGGTGCATTAATGCAATGTTTTACAAAGAATGTATATTATATTGGTGTGGTAGCACCAGTATAATTAGGGTTGACTGAGAATTTCTATGTTAACACCCTATCATTGCACTTTAATAGCCTTGGCATCATTTCACAAAATTGCCACAAATTTGGCATGCATTGTCTAGGAGGCAAAGTCTCAATATGTGGAACATGTCATGACAGCAGCAGGTGCTATGCCTGAGATTTGCATATGTTGGTTTTATATTTATGTCTACATTTTTTCTATACTTAGATTTTTTTTTTTTTTGCTCTCAGCTACAGCCTTGATGGAACATAATTGTTTTCTGAAACATTCAGGGCAGAGGCAGCTTACTTCGAGGTAGTGACTGTCAAAGATTTTGTGAAAAAAATATTAAATGGTTCCAGAGTTATAAGAATATAAAGTTTCCTTTTTTGTTGTTGTTGTTTGCTGGGTATGCTCAGTAGGGTATTTGGATAACCTTCTGATTCAACACAGAAAAAAGTATGTGTTGTGAGAGCATTTTGCTTTCATGCCACTTAGTTCTCACAACACAAAAAAGCATTTTTTGGGTCATGAAGACTGCTGTCTTATTGTTCTTTTAACTGTATGTAGCCTGGCCATTTTGCCATTAAAGGTTGCCATTAAAGGTTAAAGGTTCCTATTTGCCTAAACACTTTTCATAATGGCACAGAGACATCTGCACATCTTGTATTCCAGCACTCATAATGCCTCATTGTCATAAATAGTATTGCATATGTCATACATCATTTTTATTGGTGGAATATGTATGTCACAATGGTAGCTCCCATCACCCAATATTATGCAGATTTGTCATGTTTGTGGGCCATGGTAACAAAATATAAATAGTGCAGTCAAGGTGAATAAAGCAGAACAGTCCTCCTTTGATCTACAAGACTCCTGTGTTTTTTTTTCAGCTCTACAGTTCACTTCCTTTGATAGTAGCCCTGGGAGGTAGCTTGTACAGCTTGTGTCACATTTTCACATCTGACTCAAAATTTTGCACCCTTTATGCACCATTTTGTCACCTTAGTACATCCTAACTTGTGGTTTTGCCCTTTTCACCTAGTATTAATACATCCTTGTCTCACTGTAACATAATGAAAGACTCCCGCCCCAGCCCCTATGTTTCATTAGCGTATTAGCTGACCTTTGTTTCAATATATGAAAGTTTGATAAAATGTGTTGTTTTTCCTGTGACTAAGGGCCATCAAAGCAATCGTAGCATGCATTTTCATTTTTAAGACCTTATTTTAATTGTAAAAATCATGCCCCCCTTACCCATAAGTGATGAAAGTCTTACTCAAAGTGGCTTCCATTTGAAATAGCACTAGTTGATACCACTTCATGCTTGTATCATATTGATGAGTTGGACATGGGGTTTGGCATCAATATTTATTTATTGTATTTAGTTTTTTGTTGACTGGGTAAGGTGCACTAGGCAGACATTTGCCTATTTTCATGTATGACCTAGGAGATTATAAGGCAGGGTTACACTCATAACGATGAAAAACAAAGGAAAATATTGAAATGGTACTTCAGTTGATACAGTACAAAGCTAGGCAAGACAAATCAGGTTACTTAAGGCTAAGGAGTGCATACAATAGGAAGATATTTACAGCAGGCACAATTTAAATAGGGTGCAGGAAAACAAATACAAGAAAACAAATACAATAGAGCAAGTGGTGCTGGTTACATACAATGCAGTATTACATACAGTAGGCATATTCAGCATAGTAAAATTTATACATCCATGACCTATGACCAGGGAGAATACAGGGACAACTGTCCCAAGTAGTCAACTGTTAACAAGTTATACTGAACAAGTGTATTGGGAATGCTGGATCAGGAAAGTGCAGAGGTGGTTTCTGAAGGGGATGGGGCTTGGCATTGTTGCACATGTAGGAAGAAGGTATTCCAAAGTTTGGGGGAAGTACTAGTGAAGGCCAAAGTGCCATATTTGGACCTAGACCTTGGGATGGTCAGTTGGTCATTGTCAGAAGATCTGGGGGAGTAGAGGCTATTACATGGTATGAGGAGAGAATGGCCATATATATTATGTCACCATCGCCCCCTATAATTTTGATTACGGGCCTTTTCCTGCCTATTACTGGGGTCCCCTATCACCTATGACACTAAATTTTGAACCCAACAACCTCTACAATTACTTAAAGCTGATTAATAGCCCTTTCAGTCAACGTATGGCATTTGGTGAAAATGTACTGTATTAGTTGCCTGTGAAAACGGGTCCTGGATGGCATTATGGTGAATTTTTAAGCTTTGTTTTCCATGAACACAAAATTTTATGTTTGAGTCACCCTTACCACCAGATCCTTTTATTCTTTGTTTAAGTGACTCTTATTTGAAGTAGTACTACCTGATATCTTGTTATGCCTGCACCACAACAGTAGGTCAGACATGGTGTTTGGCATCAGTATGTCCATACATCTCGCCATTGCCCCCTAAGTTTTTTATTATGGCCCCTGCCTACTTTTATTGGGGACCTCAATCACCTATGATACTAAATGATTGGATCCATCACCCTGCATTTATGTAGAGCTAATTAGCAGCCCTTTCAAACAAAATATGATGTTTTGCTGAAAATGCATTATTTACTCATGAAAAGGGGTCCCAGAAGCCATTATTGCAAATTTCAAATTTTTTTCTATGAACTCAACATTTTATGTTTGGGTCACCCTCCACACCAGAGAATTTTATTCTTTGTCTAAGTGGCCTTTTCTTTCTTACATCCGTATCTGAGGCCATATGGAAGCACAGGGCTAAGAGGGCCCTGTACATTTGCAATCCATCAGACAGAACCACACATTCTTGACATCTGTTGCCACATGGAAGTGTAGGGCCCACAGAGCCCTACACTTCCATAGACAAATGGACTCTTCTTTGGTGCAGGGCCCAGAGGGCTTGTGTATCTGCATCAGGTAATACTGGTCCTGCAGGGACCTGTGTAAATGAGGATAAGATCCGAGTACCTCAAAAAGAAAGGAAACTCATTAGCCATATACAAATTCATTGTAAAACACTGCATTAATGCACCAATTATGGTTCTGCATAGCACCACAAAAGTAAGGAAATGTGGTGTTAGAGTTTTCAACCCTAACTCTCACCCAAGCAGCAACCCTACAGATGTGTGTATGACATACACAGCAACTTCTGCAGCCACAAGTAAAAGACAAAAGACAAACACACTGACCTATGGCTGCAGATGCTCAGCTGTCACAAAATCCATGATATCCAAATGACAACAATACTTCTGTCTGCATAAGCACAGACACCTAAAGGGCCTACATCTCTGCAGCCACAGGTATCAGACATACACATCAATTTCTGTCTGCAGAAGTGCAGGCCCCATGCTGCCTTCACGCCTGCAGCTCCATATAGAAATGCATGATATCCACATTGTAACAGTACTTCAACAGTGACAGGTAAACCTGGCTGGTGGAAGAGATACTGTATGCACACATCTGTGGCTACAGAAGCACATTCTGCAGTAGTAGATTAAAATCCAAGAAGGTAGCACATCAGCGCGACTGCATTTGTGTCATCTGGAAATAGTTGTATGTTGTTTGTCTTACTTGATGATGACTGTCTGTGGTTGATTCTGTGGTCTTCTCCTTTTGTTGCTTACGAGGATGAGGAGAGGGTTTCTATACTTTTGTGGTGATAAGTGGAACCATAACTGGCACAGTAACAGTTTTTTGTAATGAATTTCTTTATTTTTTGAGATAGTCAAATTGTATCCTCATTCATGCAAGTCCTTTTTGGACTGTTGTAAACAGATGCAGGTTCAGCACCCTATGCCAAGGGAAGAGTCCATCTGTCTATGGAAGTGCAGTACCCTGAGGTTCATACACTGCCATGTGGTAACAGATGTTAAGAATGTTTCATGTTGTCTTTTAAATACTTTTCATTTATACAGACCCTCCTCAAATCCCACAAAGCTGTTTGACTATGCTGTGAAACTTGAATGAAATACTGTTCACAGTCATACATTTCCCCAATCACCAAAACACTGAAGTCTATTCGATTCCAAAAACTTTCTAATGGGATGATCATTATACTTTGTTTTTCACCTACAATACTTCACATACTTGCTGCTTGTCACACTTATTTTCTATTACAGTAAAAAAAAAAACATGAACTTGCAGTGGCTGTTGATTTCTCCTTTGTGTACTGTAATGTGCTGCAGCCGATTCAAAGCACATTCATCAGTCCAAACAAATGGATGACACTACCAACCTGTTATATGACCTGCATAGCTTTTTAATGTCCTCCTTCACTGACAGGTAATAAAAACTGCCATGGGGATCAAAAAATGGCTCACAGTACATATCATTTAGCATTCTGACAATAACTGTTCCTCAAATTCCAGTGGCACTAACTCTTATCTCTGGAAACAGACCATGTTACCACTTTAGATTCTCCATGCATTCAGCTGCAACAAGCATGTGAGCCACATGGTAAAAATCAAAAAAATAACAAGCATTTGTCAATGCCAAATGTTTGCTTGCTGGCATTGGCATTGGTAGTGTAGGAGTTAGAGAGTTGCATAATAGGAATGGTAGTGAAGTATTGAAGTGAAGCCAACCCCACCACCACCCTGCAGAGACTGACAGGCATTGGGTGTGCCTTTGGGTCGCCAGGCATAATGGCCACACCATTTCACCACACCCTACCCTGCAGACACTGACAAGTGTCACGGTGTGCCTTGGGGTCTTTGGCCCTTATGCTCACCCCATTCCATCAGAAAATATGGTGAGATGGGTCCTGTATAGGAGAATGGGATGAACTTTGGGGCTGAAGAGTCCAAGGCACACCTCGATGCCTCTCACTGGCTGCAGGGTGTGGAATGGTATGAGCATTACAGGCAAGAATCCCAAGTCACACCCTTGATGCCTGCCAATCTCTACAGGGTGGGGCATTATGGTCAGAAACCCTAACGCCTCAGGAGTTTGTTGGCATTTTCACTCCAAATTTTCAACATGGGTTTTTTGTGACCCCCAGCTTATGAACAGTGGCAATATCAGTTTGTTAGCCGAAAGCCGACTTCGCACAGTGACTATGCTATTTGGCACCACAGGTGCGAAAACACATTTCGAACAGAATGTGAAAAATGACAGCTGTACTGTTCATGGGGGGGGTGCAAAAAATGGCAATGTTGAAAATCTGCAGTGAAAATATTAAAAAAACTGAAGTCATGAGTGTGCGTAGAAAATGCGCAATGCACACCTGTAATGCAATTAGTTTGGGAATTTTTTACAGCAGATTGTCAACAGAGGGATTTTGGAACCTCCGCTCATGAAGAGTGTCACTGTGATTTTCTTAATCTGTTCTGAGCAGTCATTTCCCACAGCGACCACGCATTTCTGCGCTGGAAGTGCGAAAACACATTTTTGGCCACGGTGGGAAAAATGACAGCTGTACTGTTCATAAGGAAGTGTGGAAAAATGCCAGTGGTGAAAATCTGGACTGAAAATATTAGAAATCCATGAACTTACAAGGGTGCGTGGGAACTGCGCAATGGTCACTCGTAACAGTCATTTTATGGACTTTTTTCATCAAATTTTTAACATATCCATTTTAACACCTCTGCTCATGAACAGTGTCACTGTGATTTTCTTAATCTGTCCCAAACATTGATTTCGCATACCAACTGTGCCATTGTGCGCTACATGTGCGGAAACACGTTTTGGGTGAGATGAGAAAAATGACAGCTGTAGTGCTCATAAGGAGATGTAAAATGGCAATGTTGAAAGTCTGAAGTGAAAATATTGAAAGTTCACGAACTTACGAGCGTGCATAGGAACAACGCAATGCATGCTCTTAAAACAGTCATTTTGGGGAATTTTTGCACCAAATTTTAAACATAGCCATTTTAACACCTCTGCCCATGAACAGCATCACTGTGATTTTCTTAATCTGTCCTGAACATTGATTTCGCACACCGACTGCGCCATTGTGCGCTACATGCGTAGAACTACATTTTGGGTGAGATGTGAGAAATGACAGCTATACTGCTCATAAGGAGGTGTGGTAAAATGCCAATGTTGAAAACCTGGAGTGAACATATTGAAAATTCGTGAACTTAAGAGCGTACGTAGGAACAGCACAACACATGCTCATAAAACAGTCATTTTGGGGAATTTTTTCACCAAATTTTCAACACAGGGTTTTTGAGGGCCTACCTCATGAACTGTGACACTGTCATTTCATAAATCAGTCCTGTAAGGTGGTTCTGCACAGTGACCGTGAAATCACCTTTTGGGCCCAATTAACAAAATGACAGTGACAGAATTCACGAGGTGGGGTCCCAAAAACCCCATGTTGAAAATTTGGTGAAAAAATTCCCAAAAATGCCTGAGATATGCATCAAAGTTGAAAAAACCTATTTATTCCATTATACAGCTTACCGGCATTTCTTCAGTTCGCGGTCATCTTTGAAAAGTGCAGACGTGTTCCCAGTCCACCAAGATCATTGCACCAGACTCCAGAAGTAAGTATGGGGTGAGGTGGGGGTGGAGGAGGCAGGGTGCACAGAGGGTGGTGTGTGTGGGGGGAGGGGTCAGGACAGTCAGCGAGGGAAGGTTTTTTCTTGCATGTTTTTTTTTCCCTTAGACGATGCGGGACTTGTGCCACGCTGGGGTGGGCTCCCAGCATGGCAGCTGGAAGGCTGTTTGGGGGGTAGTGGAGCCGATGGGGGATTGGGCACCCCCATTGACCACGTGAACTGTTGCCATGCTGGAGTGGGCTCCCAGTGTGGCACCCGGTAGTCTTTTGGGGGGGGAAACAGTGGAGCCGATGGAGGATTGGGCACCCCCGTTGGCCATACAGAATGTTGCCACGCTGGGGTGGGCTCCCAGCGTGGCACCTGGAACTCTGTTGTGGAGGAACTCAGCAGAGCCGATGGGGGATTGGGCACCACCATCAGCCATACAGTGTGTGAGGGGGGGAAGCATGAGCACACAATATGCATGTGTGTTGGGAGGAGTGCATGAACACACGACATATTATCGCTGCTCACTGAAGCGTAGCTCTCCTTTGAACTGTACGGCACTGCATTTTCAACTGCTGTCATAGATAGCTGCAGCATTCATTGGTGAACTGTGGCTGTGCCTGCAAACTCACTGACTGAATTGGAAGACAGGGTGCCACACCTTCGAAAACTCAGATGATGGCACTATGTTTCTTGCACATGCGTGCAAGCAAACATAAAAATTAATTTAATCAACAAACCTCTCTGTCCTCAGGACTACAAATGTTTTCTACAAATCCAAATTTCCGAAGATTAGAACACATGAACATGGGGCGGGGGGTTGAGCCACCAGTTAATGTTACCAAGTATAACAAAACTGGAACTCTTTAAACAGATGTCTACCTATGGTACACTTTGTCTTGACTGTGGGACAATTACAAAGTATCCCTCATCTATCTTTACTTAAAAAAGGAACATTTGGTCAAACATACGAACATATGAAGAAGTCAGCAGAAGAAGGCCACTTGGTATATCTAGTCTGAATATGTATGATTCATGATGCATAGTTATGGTGGAGGGCTTACAAAGAAAAGCAAACACACAACACAAGCAGACAATAAATTATTTGTTGCAAAAGGGGGACCAAATGGTAGACATATGTTGCATAAATTGAGCATGCAATGGCTTGCATCAAAATCTGTAATTTATTTCCATTTTTTTTTAGTTTCTTTGTTTCTTCCCTGTCCCAGTCAGCCCCACCTTCCCACCGAGCCTCCTAGCCCCATCACCCTGGCATCACCCAGGACTTACTTTCCCTGGTATCCCCACAGCTTGCTCTCCATGGCAAGGGGAGAGTAGTCCCCTTGACCCACCAGACCGGATCCAAATTCAGAAGGGGCCTGAGTTGCCAGGATGCACAGCCTGCAGAGGTCAGTGGTAGAGATGCGAAAAATTTTGCTCCGTGAAAAATGTTGTGGATTGTACTCAGTATGTGAAGCTCAACCCGCAAAATTGTATGGAATTTTGCAGGTGAAATTCCACACTTCACACACAAACTTGCCCAACAAGTATGAATCCCTGGTGTCTAGTGCCCCTCCACTTATTGGCAGCCACCACCCCCCATCACTGGCCAGTCGGCCACAATGAATATATATATATATATATATATATACTTTTTTTAAATTAAATCCTGGTGGTGGCCCCCACCCACTGATCAGAGGCCACAGTTTAAATAAAGAAACTCACCCCAGGTCCCCCCCCACACACACGCATATGCTGATTGCTGGCCTGTTGGCCACAATGTAAAAATATTAAATACATTTTTGTAACTTCAATCCTTGGTGTCTAGTGGACCCCCCCACCCCATCAAGGAGTGCCCCACAAGTCCAACCACACCAACCCACTCCCCCATCCTGATCCCATCCTGATTGGACCACCATCACAGCCCTTCATTCACCTCCATGGCCGGCAGCACGACTGAGCTCTTAATGAATAAGCACATGCTTGTACAAACATACGTTCATTCATTGACAGCTGGAGGTCATTTTAAGGAGTTTTTCAAGGGGCTAGACAATGAGAGGGGGCTGCTCTAGTCACCTGCAGGTGGAAAAGATGGCTGGAATGGCATCGTGGGCCCTGGAGGGGTCCACGATGCCATTGCCCATCCCACCCCCACCTGTGACTGGAGTAGTTCCTCCCAGTCTCTAGTCCCATGAAAAACTCCTTAAAATGACCGTGAGCTGTCAATGAATGATCATGTGCTTGTACAAGCACTCGCACATTCATTAAGAGCTCACCTGGCCTGCTGGCTGTGGAGGTAAGTAGAGGACTGTGTCGGTGGCCCGGTTGGGGTGGATCAGGATGGGGGAGTGGTGTAGTGTGGTGGGGCACTTCATGACAGACTGGGATGTGGGGGGGTCCACTAGACACCAGGGATTGAAGTTACAAAAATATAGTTTATATTTTTACATTGTGGCAAACCTCCAGTGATCGGTGTGTGCATGTGGGGGGGGGGATTAATTTCTTTATTTAAACTGTGGACCACGATCAGCATGGGTGGGGATCACCAGGGACTTAATTAATAGTAATAGATTTTTTTTTACATTGTTGCCAAATGGCCCGCGATGGGGGTGAGAGCCAGCTGGCGATCATTGGAGGGGGACCACTAGACACCAGGGATTTTGGATACCTAATTTCTTCTTGCTTTGGGGGGTTTTGAAGTGCAATTTGTACTTAAAAAAAACAAAATCAAGGTGAAGTAACAGATTGCAAATTTCTCAGCAAGAGCCGCAACTTCACTGGAAATTCACCAGTGAAATTAAACGTTGCTGCATCTCCAGTGGGTAGTCATCATTTGTGACCAGGATTGTTTTTCCCCATTTTCTCCCTGGCATGGAGGAAGGGCAAACAATGATGCCAATGGCAGGTGTCATGCACACTCCCATATGCAGCATGCCAGGTGTCTGTTCTACCTCAGCCCCCCCTTGTGCAGTATCGGTGTACCAACCTCCAGCCTCTGTTAGGGGCCAGGCTAACACCAACTGCTAATCCCCTTCTGTCCCCAGAGGAGGACAGCAGTCCTTGGGATGTTCAGTCCTCCTCTGCCTAGCAAACGCATGACACCCCAAGGTCACTCACAACCCTGGGTTGCCAGCATGGCAGCAGGTGGAGCTTGGTGCCTCAGCCCTCTACTCCCCAGACTGGCATTTATTTCCATCTTTGAGAGGGTTGGACCTTCATATCTCACTCATGGATTCTCCAGTTGTGAGTTATGTTTCTGTCCCCAAACCCATGAAAATAAACTGTAGAGGAAGGCCATTTTATACAGTTACAATTGACATGTTCAGATATTTCCAGATATTTCATAGTATTTCTAAGGGTTAGTGCAAGCAGGTGCTTCATTTACAAAAGTCATATCCCAGATGTCAGCAAGAGTCTTAAGAAACTGGTGGTCAGAGCAGGATTCAGGGATCTGGTGGGAGGTCCATGAAGCCATTTTCATTGTGACAGTGATGGCAGGTATATTTTTACTGGGGTGACAAAAAAGGTTTGGTCTTTATTTTTTTTGAAAGACTGTAATTATTATTTTTGGGTGATGAAGATGCAAGTATATAGGGGAGAGAAAACAAAAGTGCTGTTGATGAATCTGGCATGAAAGGTGTTATCCGAATAAAAACAAAATAAATAAATAAAAATTAAATTAGTGGGAGGGAGCCAGCACTCAAGTGAAGTCTGAGTTCTAAAATTATAAATATACTGCTCGTGCTGCTGGCTTCCACCAATCAGCGCCTACAGTGAAAATATTGTTGCTTATGGGGACCTAGGGTACCACCAGCCAGCACCTACAGTGAAAATAGTTTTGCGCATGGGGACCTAGAGTGAGAATATTGCAATATTCTCACTCTAGATCTGAAGGGAGCAAATATCACTGATAAGTGTTAATTGAAATCCTCACAACCATTGGATATAGATGTATATAATACAGTCACAGTACCGCCTGTATATTCGGGTTGTGTTGGTGTTTCATAAAACAAGCATTTGTCAAAGCCGAATGTTGATTGCGTTGATGTGTTGCGCTCTCTCACTGCCCTTCTGTCACTCGCTCAGTCTGTTTCTCCCAGTGTTGCAGGCTGCTCTTTTGTACTGGGCTCCTGCCTGCATTGGCACCTTGTTCTGCTCACTAAGAAATCTGCAGCTGTCCCGACAGAGCTCCGTTGAGGTGGCTCACTCCTCCTCTCTCACTCACTTATTCACTCATTCTGTTTCTCCTGGCGCTGCAGGCTGCTCTTTTGTACTGGGCTCCTGCCTCTGTTGGTGGCTTTTTCTGACCACAAAGAAATCTGCAGCAGTCCCGACACAGGTCTGTTGAGCCTGCTGACTCTCCCCGTCTCACTCACTCATTCTGTTTCTGCCGGCACTGCAGGCTGGCCTTTTGTACTGGGCTCCTGCTTGCATTGCCGCCTTTTTCTGCCAACAAAGAAATCCGCAGCAGTCACGATACAGCTCCACTGAGCTCACTCACTCCTCCTCTCTCACTCGCTTGTTGTGTTTCTCCCGGTGCTGCAGGCTGCCCTTTTGTACTGGGCTCCTGCCTGCGATGGCACCTTTTTCTGCCCACAAAGAAATCCACAGCTGTCCTGACAGAGCTCCGTTGAGGTTGCTCACTCCCCCTATGTCACTCACTCATTCTGTTTCTCCTGGCACTGCAGTCTGCCCTTTTGTACTGGGCTCCTGCCTCGGTTGGCACCTTTTTCTGCCCACAAAGAAAATCTGCAGCAGTTCTGACAAAGCTCAGTTGAGATCGCTCACTCCCCTTCTCTCACTCGCTCATTGCATTTCTGCCGGCGCTGCAGGCTGCTTTTTTCTATAGGGCTCCTGCCTGTGTTGCCTCCTTCTTCTACCCACAAAGAATTTTGTAGCAGTTACAATAGAGCTCCGCTGAGCTCGCTCACTCTCCCTCTCCCTCTCTCAATCACTCATTCTGGTTTTCCCGCCACTTCAGGCTGCCCTTTTGTACTGGACCCCTGTGTGCATTGTTGCCTTTTTCTGCCCACAAACAAATCTACAGCAGTCCCAACAGAGCCCCATTGAGCTCACTCACTTCCCCTCCCTCACTCACTTGTTCTGCGTCTCCTGCCACTGCAGGCTGCCCTTTTGTACTGAGCTCCTGCCTGCATTGGTGGCTTGTTCTGGCCAGAAAGAAATCTGAAACAGTCCCGACACAACTCCACTGAGCTCGCTCACTCCCCCTCTCTCACTCACTCATTCAGTTTCTGCCGGCACTGCAGGTTGGCCTTTTGTACTGGGTTCCTGCCTGCGTTGCCACATTTTCTGCCCACAAAGAAATCCGCAGTCACAATAGAGCTCCATTGAGCTTGCTTACTACCACTCTGTCACTCACTCATTCTGTTTCTCTTGGCGCTGCAGGCTGCGCTTGTGTACGGGGCTCCTGGCTGCGTTGGCACCTTTGTCTGTCCACAAAGAAATCTGCAGCTGTCCTGACAGAGCTCCATTGAGGTTGCTCAGTCTTCCTCTGTCACGAGCTCATTCTGTTTGTCCTGTCGCTGCAAGCAGCCCTTTTGTACAGGGCTCCTGCCTGCATTGGCATCTTTTTCTGCCCACAAAGAAATCCGCAGCTGTCCTGATAGAGCTCTGTTGAGCTCACTCAGTCCCCCTGTCTCATTCACTCATACTGTTTCTCCCACCGCTGCAGGCTGGCCTTTTCTACTTGGCCCCTGCCTGCATTGATGCCTTTTTCTGCCCACAAAGAAATCCACAGCAGTCCTGACAGCGCTCCAGTGAGTTCGCTCACTCCCCCTCCCTCACTCGCTCTTTTGTTCTGTTTCTACCAGTGCTGCAGGCTGCCCTTTTGTACTGGCCTCTTGCATTGGGGCCTTTTTCTGCCCAGAAACAAATCAGCAGCAGTTCTGACAGAGCTCACTTGAGCTTGGTCACTCCCACCTCTCACTCGTTCGATCTTAATCTGTCCCAAACACTGATTTCCCACAATGACCGTGCTATTCTCTGACAGGAGTGAAAAAACATATTTTTAGCCAAGATGTGAAAAATGACAGCTGTAATGTTCATAAGGAGGTGTGAAAAAATGCCACTTTTGAAAATGTGGCGTGAAAATATTACAAATTTGTGAAATTACAAGGCTGTGTGGAAACAGTTCAACGCATGCTTGTAACACAGTCATGTTATGGAGTTTCATCACCAAATTTTCAACATAGAGATTTTAGGACCTCTGCTCATGAACAGTGCCACTGTCATTTTCTTAATCTTTCCCGAACACTGATTTCACATAGCGACCTCGTTATTCTGTGCCGCAACTGCGAAACCACATTTCAGTCAGGATGTGAAAAATGACAGCTGTACTGCTCATAAGGAGGTGTGAAAAAATGCCACTGTTGAAAATCTGGCTTGGCAATATTACAAATCTGCGAAGTTACAAGGGTGTGTGGAAAGTGTGCAATGCACACTTGTAACACGGTCATTTGATGGGCTATCATCACCAAATTTTCAACATAGGCATTTTAGGACCTCTGCTCATGAACAGTGTCACTGTCATTTTCTTAATCTGTCCCAGACAGTGATTTCCCACAGCAACTGCTCTATTCTGCGCCGGAAGTGTGAAAACACATTTCAGGCAGGATGGGAAAAATGGCAGCTGTACTGTTCACAAGTAGGTGTGGGAAAATGGCAATGCTGAAAATCTGGAATACAAATATTATAACTTCATGAAGTTACGAGCGTGCTTGCAAACTGCGCAACGCACGCTCATAACACAGTCATTCTATGGAGTATCATTACCAAATTTTCAACTTAGGCATTTTAGGACCTCTACTCATGAACAGTGTCACTGTCATTTTCTTAATCTGTCCTGAACACTGATTTCCCACAGCAACCGCTCTATTCTGCGCAGGAAGTGCGAAACCACATTACTGCCAGGATGTGAACAATGACAGCTGTACTGTTCACAAGGAGGTGTGAAAAAATGCCAATGTTGAAAATCTGGCATGAAAATATTGCAAATTCACAAAGTTACGAGCATGCATAGCAACTGTGCAGCACACGCTCGTAAAACAGTCATTTTTGGGATTTTTTCCACCAAATTTGCAACATAGGCTTTTTGAGAGCCCACCTCATACTGGCACTGTCATTTCATTAATCAGCCCCGAAAGGTGATTCCGCGCAGTGACCGCAAAATCACCTCTCAGGGCAGATTAACGCCATGACAGTTCAAGAATTCATGAGGAGGGGTCCCAAAACCCCCATGTTGAAAATTTGGTGCCAAAATTCCAAAAAATTACTGAGATATGCATTAAAGTTGAAAAACCCCTATTTATTCCATTATACAGCTTACTGGCATTTTCTCAGTTCGCGGTCAGCTTTGAAGAGTGCAGACGTGTTCCCTGTCCACTGAAGATCATCGCGCCGAGCTCCGGAGGTAAGTATGGGGTGAGGGGGAATGTGGGGAGGCAGGATGCGCAGTGGGTGGGTGCAGGTTGTGGGAGGGGGGCAGGTAGACCTCCGAGGGACAGTTTCCTTTTTTACAGGGTTAAAACAAAAAAAAACACATCGCGGGACAGTTTTTTATTTCACAGGGGCATGTGGCATGCTGGGGTGGGTTCCCAGCGTGCCACCGGACTCTTTCTTTGGGGGGGCAGCAGTAGCCGATGGGGGATTGGGCACCCCCTGTCAGCACACAACAAAAGGGGGGGCTTAGATTATGCCGACGGGGATTGGGCACCCCATCGGCAGACAATAAAAGTGGGGGGGTTGGTTACAGAATACCGATGGGGAGTGGGCTCCCCCATTGGTAAAATCAACATTGGGGCACTGAAGCTGATGGGGATTGGGGCCTCCATTGGCAAATAAGCACGGGGGGTTATATTGTTTGTGAACACGGTGGCAAGCCGCCACCATGTTCACAAACAATAGCACTGTTTCTAGATCCCGCCCTGCAATAACAGGTCACTCCCTCATTGCAGCAGATGGCTGATGCTGCACTGACGAGGCAGCCCCTGATTGCAGTGGCTAAATTGTCACAAGTTGGTGGCAAGGTTCCAAACTAGTGTCAGCAGCAGCATGCCATGGCATTAGGGGAAGCGGGACAAGCCTTTGCAGGCTGTGGGGGCATTGGCCACAACAGTGCCGTGTCTCCACAACCTGTTTCTGAGAAAGCTATCCCAATATGTTTTTTGCACTGCGCACAATCAACATAAAGATGACGATTTTCATAGGGCTATGTCTCAGCTGTTTTACACCCAAGGAATGTGAAATTTGGTATGCACCTTCTCAGTCCTAGGGTATGTTAATATGTACATATATTTTATAATACTACAACTAGCAATTAATTATGTTTAATTAAGAGTTAAACCTACTGCATAGGATGCTCAAACTTTCCACAAAAGAATCCTTTGCAAAATGTACAGGAAGTACATATATTTTACTCAGTTTAAAAGGTTACTTCTATACTATGGTTTCATACTTTGTGTACATTTTTTTTACTTTCAAGACTGACAAGAAATTTGATGAGTCCTTCAGTCTTTGCCTAATGTATTTGAAGTTTATTAATTAAATTTGATCTTTGTTTGTTTAATTTATTTATCTTGAGTGCACCGTCGTAAGGTACTTGTGTGTGAGATTAAATGAATGTAAAATTAATTTCTACCCAAGATTATCAGCCAGTCTTTACAAAGTGTGCAATATATGTTGCCAGACTCAGCTATTCATGACCCTCCCAGTGCTGTGAGATTAAACCAAGTAATATGGGTTAAGTAGATAATATAAATCTCTATCCATTTATCAGGTATTTGATCCTGCTTAAGTTTCAGTACTGCTGGCACAACGGTATACAGATAGGTATTTCTTATGTTTGCATCATTCAAGAAGCATGCAAAGTAAATCAAAGCTTGCTGAAGCTATCTGTGGGAGGGGCCAAAGGAAAAAATTCACAGACACTGAACATATAATGCAGTGCCTCTAGTAGGGCATCATTTTATTTTACAGAAGTGCTGAATATCTACATGATTAATGCAGGTTTATGCCAAGATGATGAAAGTAATAAAAATGACCTTGAGCAACCCTTGCAGGGACTTGTCTCACCCCTGCGGTGGGATCTTTTAGATCCAGTGCACTTTACCAACTGCTGTAATGAGACCACAGACTGATGCTTTATACAAGTATGATAGCCCCTGTGGCCAGCAACCCTCCTCTGCCAATACTACCAGGACTGGGTATAGTTACTGTTGTACAGCAGGAGAGACAGGCGGGTTCAGTTAACAAGAGTCTTGTTAGTTGAACCATGGCTTATTTTTTTTACCAAACATCATGTTAAAAACTGAAAACCATCTTTTAAAAAGACATTCCATTGACTTGCATGGAGCACACCACTGTGTTCTCCATGTACTTGCATCTCAAACCATCTCAGCATGAGGTGGAGCCAGAGATCAGGAAGTGGAAATGGTCAAGCTGCTAGCTCCTTTGGGGAAAATTGTGAACATTCCTCTTCCTTAGGGTGCTGAATTAAAAATTTGAAACAACAATGAAGCAACTCCTATTCAGATAAACGAGCCTTCTGTTTCATCTGTAGGCTGTCTGCAAACAGCAAAGAAGGGACTCTTTAATAGAGTAAAATGAAAAAGTATATGTAGGCATGGACCAGAACTGCGGGTAATATAAGCAGAGAAGTGGCTCTCTGTCACTTTTATACTACAAGAGACAAGCAGCTGGGTGTGGGAATACAAACTCTCTGTACAGAGATGGGTAAAGTACATTGATGGGTTCTGATTTTACTTAGAGAAGTTTTGATTGATTGATTGATAGATTGATTGATTGATATTTAAGTTGTTGACCACAAAAGACAAACTGAGCCAGACCTCAATCATAGGTGCGCACTGGGGAGAGGGTTTTAAGACAGTACAGTAAGGTAAAATAAAGTGGTACAGAGCAACAAAAACATAAACTAAAAATAATTTTCATACAGTGAATTGTAATGCAAAAACATCAATAAGGTGCAGAAAAAATACAACTTTAGAGGAAGGTGCAAGTACAAAAAGTTATCACTGTACACAGCACTTTGCCAACTACAAAATGAAATGAGGTGATCATGCCTACACGACCATGACCGAGTAAAGGTAGGACAAATTAGGTCACAGTGGGCTGAAGTTGGGGAAGAAGGCCCCCAAAGTAAAACGTTGAGTCTCTTACTTTTTCTTATTATGGTTAATAATCATTCTACAGTAGGAGAACGTGACATTTGTAGCTAAGACAACTGTCTACAGTAAGCAAGAAACTGCTGAGTAGGGCACATCAGTTTGCAAACTAATTTAAATTGCATATCATTGTGGATTCAAGTTATGAAATGTCCTTTACTATTAAAAAAAGCATGTAATTTCAGTCTCTTTTAGAAAATCTCTAAATCAATATTTTTCTGTTGGATAAGAGGTGCTGGAAACTGTTGCCTGGACTGTAAAATTAATAAGTGTCACTATTTGCGAATCTTTGAGATGGGGCACGCATGCTGAATATATTGTTAGTAAAGCAAGCAAACAAGACTATTCTTTGTCTTAAAAAGAGTAATTCTGTGCTGGAAAGATTGTTTTTGTGCAGTCTGGAGCTCTGGTCTTACAGTGGGAGAGTTTTGACATCTTGTAGTTTTTCCAAAAAAGATACAGAAGAAGCATATTCTTTCACCTATCATATGCTGTACTTAGTGGCCTAAAATTCTGAACATAGACTAGGAGAAAATAATTGTGTGCTAAGCTTTTTTGTCCCCATTACAAATCCATCCAGTAAGCTTCATAATCTCCTCTGGCTCAATTCTTGAGTCAAATTTAATAGCTAAAAAAAGAAAAGAAATAGGCAACCACCTTTGGGAAAACTAAACATTTTCACTAAAGCTTTATTCCATGGGCCTTGATAAATTTGGATAAGTAATAGATCTTTGAGATGTGATGGTTTTCCATCAATGCATTTTAAATGGATATATCAGTATTGTGATCAACTGAATTCTGATTGATAAGTTTACGTCTTGTTTTTGGATTATCAAGGGATTTCTTTTCTCTCCTGTTTTCAAGAAATTACAGTACCTGTGCATGAAGTGATTTGGCTGGATGTATTTTGCAACACTATACTGGATCTGAACTGACTGATTCACAATGAGAGTATTTATATAAGTATGATTTGTATCAGTGACTGTGCTGGTATCTATTGCCTAGTTATTGATTGTGTGTGTTTTTTTTGTTTGTTTGTTTGACTGTGCTGATTCTATTTCATTTGTATGAATTCAGCTTGAAATATAGCTGCAATTAAAAAAAAAGTTACCCACCTACCATAAAGAATTGTAGTGGATCGGGGGCGGTAGAGAAGGCACCAGTTTAAGTCAAAGGGTGCAGGATAGAAGATAAATGGTTGAAGTGAGAAAGCAGAAGGACAAACATAGGTAGATATACAGTATTTGCTTTGAGACTATGAGAATATTGTGGGTATTGGCATTTTTAAACCTTTCTTTTTGACATACAGTAGCAGAGGTTGTTCTTAGTATCCCCAGCAGCAAGGGCACTACAGCTCCCTACAAGAATACAGGAAGTTAAGGAAGTTAACTTGTAACCCTCCTTCCCTCATGGGAGGCATTATAAAAGAGACCACAGTGCAGGGAGAAAGGCCAAGTGTTGTTTATTAGGATTTTTTATTTTTGAGTAATCTTTCAAGCCCAGCACATTTAAGGGCAAATAGCATTTTAACTTTAAAGGTGCATGCTGCTCATTGGCCCAACAGCAGTGTTTTGCAGTGCCACACCAGCATTTGAGCTTTTGAGTGGACTGGAGTGCTCAACCAGGACCATGAGATAGTGCTGCTGACAGCAATGATTGCCAGCCTAGAGATGGGATGGTATCCTGTCCTGGAATGCAGCAGCCCCTGTGCAGGGCCAGGAAGTGTACCTTCCCCCACCAGAAACATTGCTGCAGCATCTGAGGTTTATGCAAGGCTATCAGGCATGTGATTTCAATAATGTTATTGTATCAGGGATTACTTATTCATTTTCAAATATTTCCAATGTTGCATTATTATATGTCTATATTTTAACATAATTATATTTTGACTTTGTCACAAATGTGTCTAAACATTTCTTTCAAATATATTACTGTGAAAATGTTATACATATTGAAAATTATTTAAAACTTACTGTTAAAATAAAGTTTAAATTAACAAAATGGCTCTAGTTATTCTTTTCTAATACAACTGCGTAGCAATCTGCAATAAATATAGTATTAAATATCATTTTACATGAAATCTATTAGAAATCCTTGAAAAAACACATATATTTTCTTTCTCTCTTATATACATTATCCACTCATTTATTATATTAATGGTATGTCTAGTTATAAATTTTCCTGTTTGCCTATAAAAATATGTCATTGAGGTTTTTGAGATTATTAGATCATAGCACTAATTTTAGCTCATTAATATAGCTGTTTAATTCATGTCTCTTAGAACATTTTAGTAAAATCAATATTACATCACAATATAAAAATTTAAAATCATGCCCTGACTGGTTACCAGAGACAACATATGGCCTTAATTTTGGCATGTGTGAGGAAGGTCATTCTTCGGCACTGGCTGGATCAGAACCCACCTCCACTCCTTAAATGGTATAGGAAGATGCTGTTTGCCCTACAAGCTGAGCACCTTATAGTCAGTATGTTCGGTAAGATACACAAATATAAATGCATTTGGAAACCCCTGTATGTCCTCTTAACTGTGTGATTGAGAGTTCTTACTCTCCCAAGCTGGGTTTCCTCAACTGACTAGGTGCACGGATAGCTTAGGTTTTGCATGTCCTTTGGTTGTGATGATCCCGTGACTTCCTGTGGCACATGGGGTGGGGGTTTGGTGGGGAGGGTGGAAGGGGAAGCAAGGGGATTGGGAGGTTATATAAAATGTTATGTTTCCTGGAGTTTATTGGTGTCTTTCTTCCTTAATTGTACTTCCAGGATTGATATGTTATGTTTATTCTGTTACTTTACCCTTCAATAAAGTTTATTCAATTTGAAAAAAAAAATTAAATCATTATCAAATGGAAAAGGTTTGAGGCTACCTTAAAATTATATCTCATTACAATACACAGTTACAAAATGGAACTGTATAATGGATCAGTTGCATGCTGCAATCTGATTGGTCAGTTAGAATTAGAACCCACGATAGTATCCCAGCACAAAGCTATGGCTTGAAATCTTATATTGGTCTTACTGTAAATTCTGTTCAGTTGTTCCCCTTTTTTATGCAAAATGGCAAGCATGTTGGCCATTCTTAGATTTACACATGCCTTGTGTGGTATGGAATAAATGAAGCTGGGTACCTAATACTGCTTAAGAATTAGGTAAGTACCACAGTGACCAACACCTTAGAGTGTCTTATTTCAATCAGTAAACTAATCCTCATTTTAAAAAGATGAACTAAGATAAGGAGGAAAAGATATATAGTATGAGAAACGTAGAAACATATACCATGATGGCAGAAAAAGACCAGAGGTCCATCCAGTCTGTCGATATTCCTTATAATCCCTGGAACCTTCCCTGGAACATATTGTTCCTCCAGGGTACTAACCTTCCCCATCCTATCTCTATTCTCCTCCTTGGTCTCACTGCCCCAGGTCACCATTATTCTCTTCATTCTATCCCATACCTACTTGAATCCCCAACTGTGTCTGCACCCACCAACTCGGCTGACAGACTGTTCCAAGGTTCCACCAACCTTTTCATAAAGTAATACTTCCTGATATCCCTCCTGAACCTTCATCTTGTTAATTTCCACTCATGACCACATGACCTTGAGGTGGTATTCAGGGTAAATAATTCCCTACAGCTTACCTTATTTATTCTTTTAAGGAGCTTAAAGGTCTCTATCGTATCTTCCCTCTCCCTTCTGGTTTCCAGTGAATATTTATGTAGTGCCCTGAGGTACTCCTCATAGAATCTGCCTGGTTGGCCCTGAATAATTTTTGTTACTCTGCACTGCACTGTTTCCAACCTATTCCTGTCCTTTCTGAGATGAGGGCTCCAGAACTGCACGCAGTACTCCAGGTGAAGCCTCACCAGGGAGCTGTATAGAGGAAACATTACTTCTTTTCTTCTGGTATCAATACCCTTTCTGATGCATCCCAGCATCCTGTTAGCCTTGCTATAGGCCTTGTTGCATTGGCTTGTTTGTTTAAGGGAGTTACTGATGATAACTTCCAGATCCTATTCCTCTTCTGTAGTGCTAAGTCTCATCCCACCTATCCAGTACTCCATCTTGGGGTTCTTTTTCCCTAGGTACATTACCTTGCACATTTTGGCATTGAATTTTAACTGCCAGACCTTTAACTACCCTCTAGTTTTTGTAGGTTCTTCTGCATATCCCTTATTCCCTCATCACTCTCCACCCTTCCACATAGATTTGTTTCATCTGCAAAGAGACACAGCCTGCTCTGGATTCCCTTACCAGTGCCACTAATTAATATGTTGAAGAGGACCAGTTCCATGGCAGATCCCTGTGGAACTCTTCCCATAACCTGCCTTTCCTCTAATTTAACACCACTGACCACCACCCTCTGCTACCTCCCTTCTAGCCAACTACCCACCCAGTTCACTGTGGTTTTAACCACACCCAGGTCTTCCATCTTTTTGAGCAAACATTTGTGTAGTACCAAATCAAAAGCCTTGCTGAAGTCAAAGTACAACAGTTCCACAGCATGGCTGTTGTTTACTTCCTTGGTCCCTCAGTCAAAGAGAAACATTTAGGTTAGTCTGATAAGTCCATGCTGCCACAAAACTGTGCTATTTACTATCCTGGAGCCCATTGCTCTGTAGGCAGTCCATGAGGTCCTTTTTGATTAGTGATTCCATCAGTTGCCATACGATGAAGGTCAGACTGACAGGCCTGTAGTTCCCTGGTTGCTCTCTATCCCCCCCCCCCCATGAAGCAGTACAGTGTCTGCCATTCTCTAGGCCCTTGGAACTTCCCCAGACCTAAGACAGCTGTTGAACAGTGGTTCAGCCAGTTCTGCTGCTAATTCCTTAAGTATCCTTGCATGCATCCCATCTGGTTCTAGAGCCTTATCTATCTTAAGGGCTGCCTGCCCTTTCTGGACCCTCTCACTAGTATGTATTGGCTACCTCATTTCTGGGACTCCCTTAGCAGCTGCTTTGATGGTACTTTCTGGCATGGACCTACAGCCCTCCTTAGTGAATACGGAACAAAAGTAGTCATTCAAAACTAGGGCTTTTTGCACATCCTCTTCTATCACCCTACTGCCCTCAACTAGTTGTGTGATCCCCCCCACACACTTTTTTCCTTTTTTCACTGATATATCTAAAAAAAAATTTCTCCATTCTGGAGCACCTCCATGATACACAGCTCTATGGCAGCTTTCGCCTCTCTAACAACTCTTTTTCCTCCTAAGTTTTTTGTTGATAATCCTCCCTTTCTGCTTCCCCCTGCTTTTCCTTGTATTTAGAGAAGGCCTTCTTTTTGGACCAAGTGCTTCCCTGACCCTAGACGAGAACCATAGTGGTCTCTTAAACTTGTTTGTTTTTAGATATTGTTCTTATGCTTGCCTTTGATGCCTTGAGGATAGCTCCCTTTATTGCCCTCATCTCTCCTCTACCCCCTTATGTCCTCAATCCCTACTAACAAAAAGCATTTTTCACTCATTGACTTTGCTGGGATTTTTCTTTGAACTTTCCTATAGCCCAGATGGTTTGGAATCTTGGTCTGACATTTTACGGGCAGAAAGGGACAAGCCCACAGTTATGTCTTTTGCTAGTCTAGTGTAAAAAAAAATAATAAGCCATTTGCAAGTTATTGCATTTTAAAAATTTGAAAAAAAAATTTTTTGAGCATCCTCAGAAGGAACATTAAGACAGCTGTATGAAATAAAAAAGGAATCCTGTGTCATATTGGAATATTCATCTTTTGTTTGCTGTCATCTTGCATCCATATGAAAAAATTTCAAAAGCTATAAAACTGCCATTATTTAGAGACACCAGCACATCTATCTGGATGATTGGGATCCCTCTTGGTGTAATTTGTACTTCACAGTTGCAGACATGCCCTAGAAATGTGTTTTTTTTAATTATTAATCATTTTTTGTGACCACATGATACAAAACAGCAATCCTTTTTCATATTATGAGTCACAAAGAAGGAACCTTTTTGTGACTTGAGAATCCTTGCCTGTCTTTTCCATTGCTGTCTCCTGTAATGTAATGTTTTTCCCTGGTGTCTAGTGGCACCCCCTACCCTCTGATCTGTATTTTCACTATTTTTATTTCCTGGTGTCTAGTGACACCCACCCCACCCACCAATTCAAACAACATGAAGTCTTGCTGTATTCTGACAATTGCAGTGATTCCCAACCTTTGAACTGCCCTGGAGAACAAATAGTTAACTTTCTATGCAGGGCATTGAATGCGGAGCTCGAGCTTGGTTGAAGTCTCTGTCTGGAGTGATTCAAACCTAAACTGTCAGATTCTTTACTCCACCTCACTGAATGGTTGCTCCAAAGATTTCTCCTTCAGCTCGGTTTGAAAGCCAGTTAAAGTTTTCAGTTTTCGTCGGTTTTTAAACCAAAAAAAGTATCCGCATAGTCGGTTCAGTCTCTGTCTGTGGTGCCATGAGTACTAGATAGGAATTGTTCTGTTTTTCTGTGTGAAACCTTTAAAAGTGCAGCTCGGTTTGGCTGAACCAGCCATTTGTTAGTGAAATTTGTGTGCTTACTTAGTGTGTGGTTACCGGTTTTTATTGGTTCTAAAAAAAGCATGTTTTGAACATTTTTTCCAATACCCATGACACAGTTAGGAACCGATAAGGGAGTCTTGCCTGGCAGTTGCCAAAAAGAGGGTACGTTTGGTTAGGTTGGCCATGTCTGAGAAACCCAAGAAAAAAAATGAGCCCACTGGGTTTCAACACTGCAGTGAGTGTAGGGAGGTCTTTACTAAGGCCGATCCCCACACTACCTGTGTTTATTGTCTGGGGTTAGACCACCTCGATTCAGACTGTCAAATATGCAAAAACTTTCCCAGATCTACCCTTGAGAAGAGATTAGGTAGACTGAGGGAAAAGGAGGCTGAGAAGTCTGCTGACCTGGATGGCCAGACCAGTTTGGTTTCAACCAGACCAAAAGGAGTGCCCTCTGACCAGGGAGATACTTCTTCGGGCAAAAGGAGAGTTGATTCCGAGGGATCGGTTCAGACAAAAAGAAATCATGAAGATAAATCGACTGCTTCGCACCCAGAGGTTCATGTTCTGATCACCGAAGAGATAGCCAGAGCAATTCAGATTGTGGAATCGCTTCCATCTGGTTCTGACTGATCTGGCTCCTTCTGGCAGGGGTTTGGTTCGGTTGGTTCCCCCAGTTCAAGATTATGCCCTTGAAGATTTTTATGAACCGGAATTTGAAGAGGAAGGGGAATTTGAGTATGATGATGAAAGTGAGGGTCTGGATGTGCCTGTGGAACAAGACATCTCCCCAGACAGACCTTCAGGTGTTTCCCCTCCTAGGCTTTCTGAGTCCCCTTCTCACTTTATGTTTTACAGAAAGGTGGCTGAAACCCTCCAGCTTCCTATGGAGGAGGCTGTGGAAGATCAAGAGGAGCCTGATTATGTAGAGATGATGGACATCCCAGAGTCCAGGAGACTGTCTATTCCCCCCTCCATAAATCTTTTGGGAAACAGACACAAAAAATCTTAAAGTCTCCTAACACTATACCTCCTGTGGATAGAAGAATGGACAAGAGGTATACACTTTCAGGCTCAGACATGGAGTTCTTATATCAGCAATGCAGCCATGTTGGGGTAGTGCAGCCTGCTGCCTGTGACAAGGCAAATATTCCCTTGGCTTCACACCCCCCTGACAAGGACTCCAGAAAGATTGATGCCATGGCAAAGAAGCAGTACATGGCATCTTCTTTGGGACTCAGGCAGACAAATTACATGGCCTATACAGCCAGGTACCAGAAGTCCAGGTGTTACACTGTACTGGCACTGGCTAAACAGGCCTCCCCCCCAGCTAGCCAAGTAACTGGAGGTGGTGGCTGCAGATGGGATTGAGGCATCTAAAGTTCAGGTTCATGCTGCTGTGGACTCTAATGATGTGTCATCAAGAGTCATGGCTACATCTGTGGCTCTTCAGAGGATGGCTTTGCTCAGATGTACTAGCCTCTCGCAGGACACCCAGGCTAAGGCCATGGATTTTCCTGTAGTGAGTAATTCTCTGTTTGGGGAGCAGACAGAGAATTACATGAACAAAATGGATGAGTACAGGACCACTTACAGGAGTGCTCAGGCCAAGGAAAGGCAGGCTACTCCTCAAAGGCAGCAGTCTATGGGCAGGGACAGGCCTTTTCAAAGGCCTTTTTATCAAGCACAGGCCTCTTCTTCCTTTTCTCAGAGGGGGTTCTTCAGAGGGAGAGCCAGAAGGGGGATGAGCAGGGTTGCATCCACTCCTCAGCCTAAAGCCCCTGCCTAGCAGACATCCTTATGGGCCTGCCCGGGTTGACTCTCCTATTCCAATAGGGGGCAGGCTGGCTTACTTTGTCCAGGACTGGATGTCTATTACATCAGACAAGTGGGTCCTGGAAGTAGTAAGTTAGGGACTGGTTCTCAGCTTCAAAAAATTTCCAAAGATGAGAGCCAGATCTTTTCCACCTGCAAATGTCTCGGAAACCCTTGCCCTAAAGGCAGAGGTTTCTTCTCTCCTAGCTTTAAAAGCTATAGAGAGAGTACCTACCCTACACTGGGGCAAAGGACTGTACTCCAGGTACTTCCTGACCCCCAAAAAGACAGGGGGGTGGCGACCCATCCTAGACCTAAGATATCTAAACAAACATCTTTTAAAACCAAAGTTCAAGATGATAACTCTGGGAATAATCTTTCTCTCTCTAAGGCCAGGGGACTGGCTAGCCTCCTTGGATCTCAAAGATGCCTACTTTCACATTCCCATCAGGTGCTCCCACAGAAAGTACCTCAGGTTCAAGTTGCCCTCAGGCCACTATCAGTTCAGAACAATGCCCTTCAGCCTAACCTCAGCCCCAAGGGTTTTCACAAAGTGCCTGGCAGTAGTAGTTGCCTTTCTAAGAAGGCAAAAGATTTCAATTTTTCCTTATCTGGATGATTGGCTAATAGTGGGTCAGTCTCCAGACCAAGTCAAGCCTCACCTACAAGTGACCCAGCAAGTGCTCACTTCTCTAGGTTTTCTTCTCAACCTTCCCAAGTCAGTTCTCGAACCAGTCCAGCTTCTTACCTTTGTAGGGGCAGAACTGGACACACTCAGAGCAAGAGCCTTTCTTCCCCTAGAAAGGGCAAAGGTTCTTATGGAACTAGCTTCTTCCTTCAGCCTTCGGGTATCTCGACCAGCAAGGCATTTTCTCTAGCTCTTGGGCCACATGGCAGCTTCAACAGCAGTGGTCCAAGGGGCAAGATTCCAGATGAGGGATATTCAGTTCCACCTGAGAGCTTTCTGGTCTCAGAAGAAGGATTCCCTTACCAAACTGATCCCAGTGACTCTGACCTTGATCCAAGCCCTCCAGTGGTGGCAGGATCAGGAAAATTTAAGACAAGGTGTTCCCTTTGTTGCTCAGCCTTGTTCAGTGGTCCTTACCATGGATGCTTCTCTCCCGGGCTGGGAGCCCACCTGGGGTCCCTTACTGCCCAGGGGCAGTGGTCCCCCCCAGAGTCCCTTCTCCACATCAATCTTCTAGAGCTCAGGGCAGTTTTTCTCACCCTAAAAGCATTCTCACAGTCGGTACAGAACAAGGTGGTTCAAGTCAGAACAGACAACACCACCACCATGTGGTACATCAACAAGCAGGGAGGCACTCGGTCCACAGCCTTGTGCACAGAAGCCATGAAGTTGTGGTCCCTGGCTTATTCCCTGAAAACCTCTCTTGTAGCAGTTCACCTTCCAGGCAAGGACAATGTGCTAGCAGATGCACTGAACAGGGTTTCTCAGGGCCATCATGAATGGTCCCTGGATCCTCAGGTGTTGAAAGTGCTTTTTTCAAGGTGGGGCATTCCAGAGGTAGATCCCTTTGCAGCCCCAAACAATCACCAACTCCCTCTCTTTTGTTGTAGACCTCTGGTCCTCGTCTCACTCCTTCTGGATTCCCTGATTCTGAGTTGGGAAGGGACGTTTCTGTATGGCTTTCCCCCTTCCCACTCCTGTTCAAAGTTTTGGTAAAAATAAGGTCTCAACCTTGCAAGGTGATCCTGATTGCTCCAGATTGGGCCAGACAGCCCTGATACCCCCTGCTGCTGTCCCTAGCAGTCCATCTTCCCCTGTCTCTTCCCAGGAATTACAACCTGTTAATATCCTCTCAGGGAAGGATTTGGTACCCCAATCTTCAGTCTCTCAATCTCAAAGCATGGCTCTTAAAGAGTTAGAGTTTGCAGATCTGCATCTTTCCCAAGGGGTTCTGGATATCCTCAAGGCTTCTTGAAAGCCCTCCACCAGAAAGACTTACAACTCCAAAGGAAAAGATTCAGCATTTGGTGTCCTAAGAAACATGTTTCTCCAGACACTGCTGAATTGCCTATGGTTCTGGATTATATGGTCCATCTTAATGGCCTAGGCCTCAGACCAGCTACTCTCAAGGTACACTTGTCAGCTGTCTCTGCATTTTTGTCTGTGGGAATTCTTCCTCACTATCTTCCCATCCTGAGTTCTGTAAATTTTTTAAAGGATTGCTTCACACCAATCCTCCTTTTAGAGACCCTGCCCCTGCCTGGGATTTGAATGTTTGCATTGCTCAACTTATGCAACCCCCCACCCCTTGAGCCTACATCTTCAGCAGAGCTTAAGTACTTGACTTGGAAAACTGTGTTCTTGGTAGCCATTACCTCTGCCAGGCATATTAGTGAACTGCAAGACCTGTCAGTGAACCTGATTTTATCTCATTTCACAGGGATAAAGTGGTCCTTAGAACCAATAGAAAGTTCTTGCCCAAAGTGGTTTCAGACTTCCATTTAAACCAGTCTGTGTCTCTCCCTGTTTTCTTCACTGATCATTCTTCCTGAGGGGAGAGGAGGCTACACAGTTTAGATGTCAAAAGAGCTCTTAGTTACTACATAGAGCATACCAAGGGTCACAGGTTTGACTCCCTCCAGTTGTTCCTCACTTATGGAGAAGTGGGGAAGGGCAAGCCTGCCACCAAAAGATCTATTGCCAGGTGGATTGTGTCTTGTATACAATTCTGCTATGAAAAGTTGGGAAAGACTCTACCCTCAGGCCTGAGGGCTCATTCCACAAGAGATACAGCTGCTTCCCTGGCTGCTGCCAGGGATATCCCTCTCTTAGAAATTTATCAAGCAGCCACCTGGAAAACAGTCCATACCTTTACCAAGCATTACTCTCTGGAAATCCAGGCTAGGAGTGATGCTCAGTTTGGCACAGCAGTACTTCAGAGCCTATTCCCAAAGTAGGTTATGTCCCTCCTCCTTGGAGGTACTGCTTGGTAGTCTGCAATTGTCAGAATACAGCAAGACTTCATGTTGTTTGAAGAAAAAATGACTCACCTTAGTAATTATGTTTCTTCTAATGGAGTTTTGCTGTATTCTGACCTCCTTCCCTGCCTCCCCTCTCAGAACCTGTTTTGGGAAGTGGGTGGGCAGGTGCAGTGTTGCACCCCAGGGGTGTTTTTTGCTTGCACCCTCCTCCTTTTGTTTGGGTACTGATTTATTATTGTTATTTATAGTACATTGGGTTTTGTTTGTGGGTTTCCTGACTTGAGTCTTCCTTGGGAATCCAGCTGGCTAGTAGAATTTTTACAATTTCCACATAGAATTTTTAGTTTAGTTGGGCTCATAAGAATCTGACAGTTTAGGTTTGAATCACTCCAGACAGAGACTTCAGCCGAGCTCAAGCTCAGCATTCTATGCCCTGCATAGAAAGTTAACTATTTGTTCTCTGGGGCAGTTCAAAGGTTGGGAATCACTGCAATTGTCAGAATACAGCAAGACTCCATTAGAAGAAACATAATTACTAAGGTAAGTAATTTTTTTCTTGTGGTTCCTGTTAAATAAAATTTATTTCCCTGGTGTCTTGTGGCATCTCTCACCTGCCGATCGCTGTCCCCTGGTACCCATCCCACCTGCAGATGTTGTTAAATGAACCTGAAATAAAGAAAACTGTCCTAGATGGGGTTTTTTTTTTGCATAAACAATCCTTCACTGATCAGCCCCCACACCCCACAACGCACTCAGCACCCACCACCCCACACACCCCAGTACACCCCACACACCCTCACTCATCTAAATGGGTCCCAGGTTTGAGATCCACTCTCCAACTGAAGACACATCATACTGATGGAACCGGCCACTGCAATATGAGAAACCAAGGCGAATGTGGATCAATGTGTTTCAATGGAGGTTTCAATTTATATTCAACATGGCCTTTTGGGGACCCCACCTCATGAACAATGTGACTGACATTATGCAACACCTGCCTGAAAGGTGATTTCATGGTCACTTGGTGAATTCACCTTTTATACAGGATTTGTGTAATGACAGTCATATTTTTATGCCTATGATTTTACTATCTCAAAAAGTAAGGAAATTCTTTGTAAAAAAAAAACTAAGTCAATGCATCAGTTATGGTTGATATCAAACCATAAGAAGAAGGGAAATTAGATGTTAGAGTTTCCAACCCTAACCCCTCAACCCCACCCTGCACACACCAACAGGCATCGGGGTGTGCCTTGGGGTCATCAGTTATAATGCTCACCCCATTCTCCTATACCGTACCCATCTCAGCATATTTACTTATGGAATGGGGTAAGCATTATGGCTGATGAGTTTCAAGGCACCCCCATTGCCTCGTTGGTGTGCGTAGTGGGTGGGTGGAAGTTAGGTTGGCAACCCTAATGTCATATTTTCCTGCTTTTTACAGTTTGATATTAACTTAACTGATGCATTAACTTAGTTTTTTTGCAAAGAATATATATATATATATATATATATATATATATATATATTTCTTTTAAACTGAGCCCCATTGTTTAATCACAGTCGCATTCCATAGCATTTGCCATGCAGGAGTTTGCCAATATTTTTATGGTTAAAGGAACTCAGCTTCAATATATTCAGCAACAGTATAACCAGGGGTTATGTTAATTCTAGTTAATCCCCCCCCGGGGGTGGCACGAGGCACAGCTGAATGCCATATTGCCCACAGGGGGTGAATAACTTAAGCATTAACATAACCCCTGGGAGTACCTTATTGCTATTATAAAAAAATAACCATAATTTTACATGTGTACCTTTTGTTGTTGTCTTATATTTTTATTTTCATATACAAAACAACATAAAATAGTTCTTCCGCCTTCAGTGGCACTGTTGGATGCTAGCGTTGTCTGACTGGTTTTCATGAAGTTGGAAAATAAAGTGCTGTCATGGTGTCACTCTGGATGGGGCTTGAAGAGTCAGAAAACACATTTAGAGCAGCATTGCTCCTTGGCATTTAAATTAACTAACCTGACCTTCCCCTGACATCACTGGTGTTGCTCTGACATTCCATTTTCAGTTGTTTGTGTCCTTTATCAGCTCCAATACTTTTTTTATTCAGTGATTTTTTTTTTTAAATTTGTGATTACAGTCAGTTATTGAAGCCAGCGGTAATTTAGCTTTCAGCTTTGCGTCTTTACTTTCCAAAGGACTTGATTTATAGGTAGTTAGTGCAGTACAAGCTCATTTACTCAAACAGTTTGGTAGACCTTAGATTAGTTTAGGTAAACGGGGTTACACTTTAGGGCATCAGCAGCAAGTCTGCATTCTCAATTAATCACAACCATCCTCTCTGCCAGTAACACTATAAAATTCAGTAACAGAGTAATCACTCACTGAATATGATAGTGCTGACATAGAATTATGGTCATCCCAACTCAAAAGAAGCATACTGTTTGAACCAGCCACGTGCCCCCTCCGAAATACTGGAACCCGCCATCGTACAGATGTCTGCCACACTGCCCCCTAAGAAACATCGAAGCCTGCTGCACCCCCACCTCCCAAGAAATACCACAACCTGCCATTTGCTCAGATGCTAACAAGCACTGCTACTTTTGTTACAGTCTCAGTGCCAGCTCACTCTTGCTGAACAGACAGCATGCTTACCTGTGTCACTAGCTCTCTCCCTCTCCACTCTTTCCAACCCATTCAAAATGCTTCAGTTTACAGCTGTGGTATGACTTATCAAGAGAACTGGCTGTGACAGCTGAGATGGGGGTTGGGGAGGGGCAGTTTACAACCGTGGTCACTTTCAGCTGCAATATTTAAACAAATGGCTTATCTTACTGAAGGGATGAATTGGTCAACCCGGGATCAAAAAGAGAAACCCAAATTGTTTGTTTTCAGTTATGGGGGTGCGGGTGACAGGACAAGTGACCCACTGTTGACATGATGATGTCCAGTAATGGAAGCGATTTTCTATGTTAGCAAGGTGCGTTAGACGATTGGAGAAGAGAGGTGGGTTCTTTCCTGGATTTGTTTTATTCTAAAATGTTGTGGTGATTTACTTTTTGTTTTCATTTTCACTTATTTTAATGGCCTTGGTCATGGTGCAGGTGGTGGCCATAACGGCTGCTATTAATTTCAGAGATAGAATCTTGATAAAGGGAGAAACTTGAGTCATAGGATTGCTGCACTGGTAAGGTGGCTCTGCTAATATAGTAATTAAAGATTAACATAGGGCTGATGGACGCTTATCAGCCAATCACAACCTTGCTTTTCCCAGTCCCTTTTTATAATATCCCTTAATGACATACACCCTTTTGTGTCTAACTGCCTAATTCATCTAATGTTGAATTTATGGCACTACACTGTTCCCCTCCTCCTACGTAGGGTGCATCTGGGAAGCTGCTACCAGCTCAGTATGCTTTTTCATAGAAAATGGTTGACATAAATTAAATCCAATTAAGATTATTGTTAAGTAAACTGAACTGATATACATAAAGTAAAATCTATTCAGATAGGTCATTGGTTAAATTTTTCACATCTGTAAACATGCAGTTAATCATGCAATTAAGAAACAGTTTTACTTATTTGGTAATAGCTGTTCACTTGTTTTACAGTAATGTAACAACCACTGAAAATTGCTTTAAAACAATCAATAGATTCTATAAAGGTCTACAATTGATTCTGAAGCCTGAGCATGATAACCATGTACCAACCAATGCAAACTAGTTTTACATCATGAATAAATCAATATACCAGAAAACTGTTACAGCAGTCTTTCAAACAAGAATGACCTCATTATAAATAACATGCATTTAACCCTTGCTGTGCCACAGACTAATATATCAGTCCAGAATTCCAGTGCATTCTAATTCAGTTGTCAGCCCAATGGTTAATTTTAACTGCAGGAATGACATTTTAAAGTCTCTTGATCATCTACAAAGCATCTCGTCATAACATGAAACCATTAATTGTTTGATTAATGTAAATTTTCCAAGTCTTAAAATTTTATATTAACACTTAAAACCTGATTTAAGAATATTAGCTTTAGTCCTGAAACATTTGGTAATCATGGGGCTAGGTCATCAAGATTGACTGCCAGTCAATAAACTGAGTTGTTAGGATCCCATTCACATATCTGGAATGTGTAGTACAGTATGGGCTGCACACCCATTGGCTCACACTGTGGACCAATGAGCATACAGCCCTACCGACGGTGTCAGTCAGCGGGCGGCGGGGTGGCAGGCAGGTGGGGTGCTGCTGCCCGCTGGCTGACTGGGGGAGCGGGGCGGTGGGGGTCAGTGGGAGGGTGGGGAGGGGTACTGCTAGACCACCAGGGATATTGGACTTATTTATTTTGTTTTTACAAATGCCCGCGATTGGGTAGTCAGCGGTCCTTTGGACCACCAGGGATATTGGAAGCAATTCTTTATACTAATACTTAAGCCCGCGATCGGGCAGACAGCGGTCCACTGGACCACCAAGGATATTGATAATTCTTATTTATGTACTTAGCCCGTGATTGGGTGGGCAGATCCACTGGACCACCAGGGATGATAGGGATGTTATGTATTTACTTAGCCCGTGATAAGGCTGTGGAGCACATTGCTGGCTGCAGGGGGTGTCGGTCCCTGATGGCTGCTGCCTGGTAGGGCACCAGGCGCAAGTCATCAGGGATTGGTGCACCTGCATGCAAATGGGGCCATAATGACATGCAAATGGCCCCATGTGCACCTGGCATACATTATGGCCCATTTGCATGTCAACTTTTGAATATCACAGTTACTGCACCTTGCGCAATGGAACTTGCACTAGCGCATCCCCCTGCTCCATTCTGGCCACTGGCGCTGGTGCAGTGCCACTGCACCATGCACATTGCAGGTGGCCAGGGTGGGATATTCAACGCTGCTGAGCCATGGCACAGCTCCGTTGAATATCGCCCAGTCCACACCCCTGCGCAGCCAATTTGAGCTGCCCCTGGGCTTGTGCCACAGCCTGGCGCAGTTTGAATATCTGGGCCTAGATGTAAATAAAGTAATGTGTCTTAATGGGGTTAACTCAAGGGTACCAGAGAAATGGGAAAGGTCCTGGCAAGTCCACTAATGGATGTTTTCAACTGCTCACTGGAGATGAGTGGCGAGCCAGAGGACTGGAGAATAACAGATGTAGTCTCTATACTAGCAAAATCTGGTCAGAGCTGATATAGCTGTGGAAAGCTTTTTGCATGCTTCTATTAATTATTTCTAATGAATTTGCACAATGCAGATCTGCTGAGAGGCAGTTTCAATGTGGTCTTCCTTTTACACATTTTTACAATGTGTTTTCCTAGAATATGCCTGCTGATTGATATATATTTAGCCTAGATAGTTCACAGAAGACATGGCATCTTATTTTCAGTGGGGCTGTACATCCACACAATATTATGCTGCATTGCATAAAATCAGAACGCACTGAAAACAATATTTTACATCTGGACTAGGCTAACCTGAATAAATACATTATAAAGATGGTAAAATTATGACCCCACTGAAAACAAGATATTGCATCTAATCTGGGACATCCTGAGTAAATACAGTGCAAAAATGTATAAAATGAAGATCCCTATGATGACGAGATGTAGCATCTCCCCAGCGCAATCCAGGATACAAAATATGGAATAAGAAATATTTAAAGGAAATCTACTGTAAACTGACTTCACTGCATTCACTGACATAAACAAGCAGTTTCTTTATTGTTTTATAACATATTAGATTGCAGTATTTATTTTGAGTCTTGTGGCCATGAGGATGGTGTATACCTGTTGTGTGTGTGTGTGTGTGTGTGTGTGTGTGTGTGTGTGTGTCTGTGTGTGTGTGTGTGTGTGTGTTTGCTGTAGCTCAATATATTTTTTCCCCCAAAAAGCATGGTAAAAAATTCCTACTGATTGCTATATATTTAACCTGGATAGTTTGCAGAAGATCTGGCATATTTCTCAGACAGTGCTTATCAGATAGTGTCTTAAGAGGTTAAAAAAATGGTGTAAATATTTCTAGTTTTGTTGCTAGGAAAGGGTGACATTTATGAGATATGAATCTTTCTTGCAAGACAATACCTGTTGAACTGAAGCTAGTAGCAGGAAAATGTTTAAAAGTTAAGTATTTAACCCTTAGGCTGCCAACAGAATTAGAACATATAGGAATTTTGGACTGATATATCAGTCCGTGGCTCTGCAAGGGTTAAATGTGCAAGTTGTTTCATTTCAAAGCAGGTAAACACATCTCTAGTTTAATAGGCAACCAATACTGTATTTAACAAGCTGTTTCAGTTTACTAATGGGCATATCATAAGCAGCTTGGAGTTCTGTCTCCAGCATGGTAGACAGAAAGAAGGGAGTATTTTATTTCAACTGGAATAGTGATTTGTAGGTGTGGAAGGATACACTGAAAACTCCAAAAATGTATTCCACGGTATTCCATTTTTCCAGCTACAGACAGCAAGATGGCTGTAAGCTCCACCCACAGCCATAAAAAGCAGGAGTCAGAGCCATAAAACTATAGACCAGTCTGTCTGACTTCCATAATGGTGAAGATCTTAGAATCAATTATAAAGGAAAAGATAGTGGGGTTCCTAGAGGGAAATGCATTACAAAACTCTAAACAACATGGTTATACAAGGGAAACGTCATGCCAGACAAACCTGATTGACTTTTGAGACTGGGTGACAAGACCAGTAGACAGGGGTAAGACTGTAGACATATAGTACTACACTTTTATTTTAGTAAAGTCCTTGGGCTTGATTCTCAAAGATTACAGTATGATGCAAGGGCTTGCATAAAAAAAAATTTGCTGATTTATTTATTTGGTTTTTGATAACTGGGTAGGTACACTAGACAACCAAGTGCCGATTTCCAGGTATGACCAAGGAGATTACATTACACAAGAGAACAATAGTTTTAGTACAGTACAACAAGTATGGACAAGCAATATACAACAATAATGTCAGGTGGGAATGCAGTCATAGAAAGCTTACATATTCAGAGTACAAGGTCTAAATTCACATTGTTAGGAGTATATACATGAGAAACACTTAAGCGCAAGCCATAGCAAAACCTAGGATCAAGAACCAGTGCTAAATTATCAAGCAACAAGTGGATTAGAACCATAATTAGGAAGCAAGGTTGGGAGGGAAGGAGATAGACTTGTAGTTAGGGATAAGGTAAGATAAGATAAGATAAGATAAGATAAGATAAGATAAGATAAGATAAGATAAGATAAGATAAGATAAGATAAGATACAGCAACTGATGAGTGAATGTGGTCAGAGGGGTTGGAAGGTCAAGGGGGTGCCAAGCAGTTACAGGTCACAGAATGGATGACATGTGTTTTAAAGACAGGTTTGAAAGAAAAGGTGGAAGTGGGGCAACGGATATTTTGTGGCAGAGAGTTCCAGTACCTAGGTGCAAATGAGAACCGCTGCTCACCCATCTTGGTTGTCCATTTGGGTGTGGCAAGCAAGGTAGAGTCCTGGGACCTAAGGGAGTAGGTAGCACAGGCTCTGGGAAGTGACAGTATGTGAATGACAGGGGGGTGGGGGACTGGAGTTGCTTGTAAATGAAGCAGGAAAGGGTGAAGGATCATGAACTAGAGGGAAACAGCCACTCTAGGGAGTTATAGAGTGCATACTGGTGAGTAAATCATGGAGGAGAAAGGGCAAAGCAGCATAGGTTGTTGTACGTGATGTTCCACTTCTGCAAGCACGTTGAGGGGGCATTGGTGATGAGTAGGGACCTATATTGTAGGTAGGGGAAGAGTATGCCCTGAGCAATAGTCTGCCCATGGGGGTGAACAGTTGTTTGAGGTGGTAGACTAGTCCAATACGAGAGTTAGCAGCTTTGCACTGGCTTGTAATGTGGAGGTGAAAGTCTAAGCCAGGGCTAAGGGTGATGTGTAGATATTTGAATTCCACTGCACAAGAGAGAGGGGAACCATTGATGCAACTGATATCTACGGGTAAAGGGCAGGATGATTGGCATACTTGAGATCTGAATAACATTGCATGAGTCTTTCGTGTGTTGAGGACCAGGTTATTGGCCTCTAGCCAAATCTGAATAGGTGGAAGTCCTTAATAAGCTAGGAGTTGATGCATTGGATGCTTTGTGCATTATGATATATGGCTATGTCATCTGCATACATAATAACTGAGCAGGAGGTGGAGACGGATGGTATGTGGTTTATGAACACTGAGAACAGGAGTGGGCCAAGGACTGACCCATGGGGGACACCAATGACACAAGGTGCAGCTTGCACCAAAAATTGCACCAAGAGCTATTCACGTACACAGCCTGCATCGAACACAGCCTGTTTGTGGCAAAGATGGCTTGTGTTGCCCTTGTGTCAAAAAATGGGATGTGGCATAGCGCAAGGAGCCTTGTATCAAGAAAATGCAACATCTCCTTTTCAGGGATTCACAAATATGTAATGTGCAGACAAGATTAAACTCCTATTAAACTGGCCCCAGGTGAGCTAATGACACTTAGAGCATATATAAAGAGGCACACAGCAGGCAGGTAGAGTTGAATCACCACTGAGGATACACTGCAGCAGAAGAAGCACCAGAGGAGAGAGACAAATATGTCAGAGGCAGTGGTCCTACTGGGCATTCAGTTGGCCATCTACTTTGGCAGAGACATACCCACCAACAGGGTGGCATGGCACAAAGTCATGCCAGCAAACAGCAACCCAGAACCAGGGGATATGCAAGATGGGTATATCACAGGTGAACATCCTACCAGGACCTCACAGAGGAGCAATGTATTGCATGATAGTGGCTGAGCAAGGCCACAGTTGGAAAGCTGTGCCAGGAACTTAGATGTGACCTGCAGAGCAGGACATGGAGAGGCCACACAATACCCATCGAGGTGAAGATGAGTGCAGCACTCCATGTCCTATCAAGTAGGGGTTTCCAGATCTTGAGTGGAGATACGGGGAGGGGTATTTTGTTGGCCTCCATATCAAGGTGTCAGAAACAGGTCCTGGAATCACTGATACACAGGCCACACAAGTACATCAAGTCCCCCAGTGACGCACAGCAGCAGCAGACAGGGAACGGATTTTACAGCATTGCTGGCTTCCTAAGTGTGCTGGGTGTAACAGACTACACCCATATTACCATAAAGGCACCAGTAGCTGAAGAGGATGCCTACATTAACAGGAAGGGGTACCACTCCATGAATATACAGGTGGTGACTGATAGTGCAGCATCCTTCATGTAGTCGCCCAGTATCCTGGATCATGCCATGATGCATACAGGCACAGTGGATTGTGTCAGACCTTTGAAAATGGAACTGTACAGGATGGATAGCTCTTAGGTAGGTGCAGAACATGGACACAGGGACAGTGGTAACCTGCAGGGTTGGCTATGGTGGGCACTCACATACAGCACAACATGCGCACATGCCACCCCTATGTTTAGGTCCATAGACGAGCCATGCAGTCGGAGGGCATAGTTCCAAAGTGAGCATGGCACAGTGTTATTGTCATGTAGCCCAGAAACAGTGTGCTGTGACTGATGCTGGTGAAGTGACAGCCATGGACATGAATCAACATGTTACAGATGTAGTGTACCACCAAGCGTGTATCAGGGGACCCATGGGTGGCCGTGTTTAGATCTGCAAAGGAACAGGTGGGTAACCCAGCCAAGTGTGTGACACACCCAAGACATGCAGCCAGCAGTGTAGACACACAGTCACTGGAGTAGGATGTGCTGGCAGGAGTAACCAGTGCTTTAACTCTTCACAGGTGACAGTGGATATCCTCAGCAACTATAACTGATGACACCTGTCAGACACCCTGAGACTGGGGCAGAGATGTGCTAAAATGAGGAACATACATCAACATGGTCCATGACTGAGAGGACATTTGGGCTACTGAAGATGCAGTTCAGGTACTTCAACAGGTCAGGTGGTACCCCGCCGGACACATCGGCCATGGCATGCAAGATATCTGTTACATGCTGCATACGTCATAGTATTGCATTAGTGTGCAGAATTACCATGTCTGAGGTGGAGCTGGTGCCAGGTGAGGACTTGGAGGGTGGAGAAGAGGAACAATGGGATGACAGAGGCACACAGGTGAATCCATGGACACAAACAACAGTGGCAGGACAGCATATTGGAGCCCCACTAATCTCCAGTCACTTCAGCTGAATACACAGCAATGCCAACATGTAGCACAACCCGGGTGGTATGTGGCACACACAGGGCACTGTGACAGCTCTGCAGCAGACTGGAGGGCATTGATCAGCTCACGGCAACCCTCATACTGACACAGCCATCATGCTGGCATGGAAATAGCAATACTGGCAACAAAGCTGCAGTGCTGTGACCACTGTGCCTGTGTAAGGATGTGGATGCTGCAGTCAACCACAACAAAGTGTGCACAGCATCACTGGACATGTCAGTGATATCACCAGATGACATGGACCTGGTCCCGACTGCAGTGATGTAGAGGTGTGACCACCTGGGGCCATCCACAGGTAATGGTAGCACTGTAATATGTAAAGTGCCCATCACTTGTACACAGTGTCAGGCAGCATTGTCATGCCTGCAGGAGGACAGCAGAGACTAGGGGTGTCATGGAATGTCACTGTTGTGAGGCAGTGGCCTGGTACTACACAGGAAGGAGGCTAGCAGATGGGACCCACCACCTGCAGACAGTGAACTGATGGCTGGGGTGGAGACCTGTGAGACACAGTCTGGATTACCACATGACCCATGAAACACATGTCTGTGGGCCAGGTGGGATGGTATTGAAAGCAAGCAAGCATGGGGCATACCACTGCCATGGCGGATGTGGCAGATGGCCATGAGCTGTGGAGCAGTTGGAGGATGCCACAGGTGTGCATATGCAGGGACTGGCAACCCTGTTGCCACCAACATGATGTTATCGAATACACAGGCCACCCCTGACACATGAGCACAGTGCCCTACACGCAACATCCCTTCCCCCCATATTAGGGCAAACAGGGTGGGGGTGTAGGACATATGCAAACTACCCGATGTAGACGGACATAGAACAATGAGAACCCCAGTGTGCCAACAGCAGTGGGTAGGACTGGGTTGGGACAGTGTTGGGTGACTGGAGAGGGGGACAATAAGGGGGGGTGTGACTGGCAGTAGGGGAGCACTGTACAGGCAAGCTATGCCAGCCTGCATGTTGTGTGGGGCCTTTATGTGCAGGTAATGAGCAATACATGCTACTGAGGAGCATGACAGTGCAAGGGAATGACCCCCGTATACTGCATGAAAAATGTGTATTTTTCACACAGGTTGTGTTGATTAATGTAAATGATGCAATCTGCATCAATATCGCATTGCCTGTGTCTTCATGCATGTGATGCAGTCTGCTGGCTTGCAGCATGGAAAACACAAGCCTTAGCAGTATACTCGTGGGGAGAACCCCACAATGCATCTGTACATCATGTGATCCATCTCATGTTCTCTTCACACTATAAACATATTAGTAACAAAGTACTAAGAATCCTGGGAAATATTATAAGGAATGTTTGCAGCAGGCATAGGGATGTTTGTCTACCATTATACAGATCATTATATGGGCCTCATCTTGTTTATTGCTCACAGTTTTGGTCACCATCAAGTAAAGAGCAAAGAGCAACCACAGAAAAAGCTCAACAGACATATACCAAACATATGGAGTGGATGGACAATATTTTAAAAATAAATTAAAATCCCTATGACTGTATAGTCTGGAACAAAGAAGAAAGAAAGGTGACCTTTTGTTACTATATAGCATACTTGAGGATAAAAACCTATGTGCAGAAATGGGATTGGAATTCAAAGACAATGTTTACAATGCAAGAGGACTCAGGATGAGATTGTAGGGAGAAGGTTCCGGACTAACCTCAGGGGATGATACTTCATAATGAATGTGGTAGAAGCTTGGAATGCATTGCCTGATGAAGTAGTTAAAGCAAAGGATTAGAATGAGTTTAAAAGACTTCTGGATACCCACATGCTTATGGCATCTTAAGCTTATGAATATACCACTGAGTAGTGGGAGAATGGGCAAGAAGGACCATCAGGTCTATTCCTATTCCTAATTAACTTTAGTAACCTTACTAATTGTGTAAATAGCTCAGGGAAAAGAACCACTCCACAGGCCAAAAATGTCATCCAGGACAAGATCACCAAATGTTACTGATGATGAGACAGTCCTTCTCATCAGCTTAGTGGAGTAGTGGTCCAGGATACTCCAGCCACCAGATAGCAGTAAGACCACATCCCTGGCATGGGACAGAGTGTGGCATAAAATTGGTACAAAAACTTCAGCAGTAATCAAACATCAGACATAACATATACCAGCTGAAGCATCAATGAAATGATCTCTTATGGAGGGAGTGTGACCTGCTAGAACATCTGCCGATCATGGCCAGGGACACAAATGCAGACATGTGTGGTGGCTGCCATCACCAGACAGGTGCTGGCAAAAGCATCTGATAGACAAACATGAGGAACTATAATATAACATAATTGTAATCTGCATATCCCCTATTCTGTCTCCACAGAAGTCCAGGCATCTGCACCTTCAGGGGGACCACCAATGGCAGACAGTGAGGAGGGACAGGTGAGAGGAGAGCTAGAAGGCAAGCCAGGATCCAGTCGACAAGGCAGGTCATGAGACATGCATAGGACAGGCACCTGGGCCACAGTAACCCATGGGAATGGAATTTACTGACAACCCACAGCGGTATGGCCCAAAACATACCAGGGCATACCATCTATGGTGTGAAACCAAACAGCCATGCCTGCACACGTCATACAGCTCTGGACCTATGGTGGCTGCAGCTGCAGGTGTGTACCCGTATGCAATGACAGGGGATGCACATGGTGCTTGAGGTCATCCACTCAGCAGGTGCAGGGAAGGCAATGGGGAGGGAGAGGGTTGGTACCTGTCACAGCAGTGTGGGTGGAGCACAACCCTGGGCTAGGGTAGTGGACAGGGGCACACAAACACCACTCCCAAAAGGTATGATGCAGGCCACATACAAATGCCCAGAGCGAGGCGATGACAGGGGTGTCTGCTGGTTACATGAATGAGGATGACACATACACTGTCAGGGAACACATAGGGCACAGGGCAACAACATCTTTATCATGTCTAGAGTGTGAACGTGTAGGCCACATGTGTGTGTGTGGCGAATGTTCAGAAAACCAGGGCATGTGACCCAGGACCTAGTAACCATGTACCAATGCAATGTGTGTGCCCCATGGCAGTCTGAGGACACACCCACTGACAACAGCCAATCATGGTTGTAGACATGCACAGAGTGAGCTGCAAGAAGTCCTTAGGCATGTCCATGCCACACATGTTCACCGGGTTGTTTGAGTCACACAGTTTACATAGCACAGTGGAGTACACCTGCTGTGATGGTGGCCAGTGTGTAACACATGGCTTTGGCCAGCAGAGTCCAAATGTGGCTTCCTGACTATAGCCACTATGAGCCATATGGGTGCACACATGCCAGACACTGTAGTGGCATAGACAAGATTTTCGAGGGAGGGGGTGGCCCACATAGAGGGTAGGATGCGGATGATGTTGTACACAGTCCCCATGTTTCTGTGAAACCCCCTGATATCCACGGTAGTGCACATATGTTCCAGGGGCCATAGCTACCTCCACAACACACACCTCTGCAGCCCAATGCACAACCCTGTGGTGCAACACAGGTGCACATAGCTGTAAGGAAGGTCCTGTGGATATAGTAGGTCAAGGCAAGCCTCACAGATGTAGCCAGGAAGACCCACACAAAATACAGTCCATGGTGTGTGGGATGCTGTCAGACACTGTGCCAGCATTCCACATACTGTGCTGTGACATTCTGCAGCCATGCCATAGTGTGTGTCATGGGTACACCTCTGCACAGGGGCAGATGGTGACTGATCAACAGTCACTTGCCTAAGCCACTGTGTAAAGGACTGGAACATTCGTGGCTAACTGGCAATGCCACATATCCTGTGCATGGTACATACAGTGGCCATTGGCATCACAGTAATGGCACCATCACAGCTGCAGCAGAAGTCTGTTAGGCTGTGTGCTCATAGAACTGTGTGATGGCTTCTGTTGAGCAGACAGCCCACATTATCTTTGTGTAAAGGGGTGGTCCAGGACAGGTCCAAATATGCTGAGAAGTGACATGAGGGTGTAGTCCTCTATAACGTGTTATGTGGTGATGTTCCTGAGAGGCATTGGATAAAGTCTTCTGTGGCCTGGGCCACACCAGCTGGACCTATCTGCACCCACCCATGTCCGTGACACCCGTGCATCACATGTGACACCCACAAGAGATATCAACAAACACACAGGCAACAGGCAACCCATGTTGGCTACATGGCCATCAGCAGAGTGAGACATCAACTGCAGGTATCTCACCCACACAAGGGGTCAGGCACCTGTGAACTGCACAACACTGGTGCTGCATGCCCCATGCAACCTGTGTGGGCTACAACTGTGTTGCACAATGACCGATATCACTGGAGCACCTGCTGTTTAGACAGGGCATTGGTACATGTACCATAGCACAGGTCTTTAGGGTGGCATTGACCTTGACCATGACATGTTACACTCTCACCTGCCACAGCGCCCCACACTGACATGGTGCAGACATTGGCAATGCGATGTGCACATTGGATATTTGACTGTGTAACCCAACCATCAATCCGCTCAGTGCCCCTGCCCCAAAGTGGGGCCAGTGGGACTCATACATAGGCATACACCTTGCCGACTCCAGGATCATGTTCTCAGGTGACTCCCACCCACCCCTCTGAGGTCATATCCCATGTGTCTCTAAGCCATGGGGTGCACATAGACCAACATCAGATGCCATTCCAGGCATATGGGTGTATGATGCTCCACAGTGACACGCCATCTATGCCTCAAGCTTGTGCATGTGCTATACAGTACCTCAGTATACCCAGTAGTACACCCAACAAGTTGGTCACTGTGCATTGGTCCACTTATGGTGCCATCTGTCATAAGAGTCAAGGGCCATTGTGTCCCAGCCTCCACCTCATATGCCCCACCAGGCCCCATGTCCAGCATATCTAGTGTGACATGCCTCTCACACGGTAAGCCTGATAAGGCAATGATCCACATGGTCAGGTGGCACCATGCTGTGGAACATTGTGCACAGTGTTGCACATGGGCATCAGCAGTCTATGGCAGTGGCAAGGGAACCAACCATCCCATGATCATCTTCACAGGCTGTGTGGACAGCTCCTATGTTGCTGCAGGGACACAGTGTGTGGGCAGCACAGTACACCACATGCCACCAGTTCGTGGTAGGGTTGTGAATGTCGCAGCTGCATGGCCATCCCATATCCCAGTGGCATGACCATGTTGTGTACCTGATGTTTGGGGTTTTGGGTGGTGTTTGTACAGTAGTAGCCACAGACATGGCCAGATATGTCCAGATATTTTGTGAAATTTCTAAATAATTTCTTTCTCTCTGCTGACCCTACTGAGTAAATGGAGAAAGCAGGAGGTTTCTCTAGAAATATCACAGAAATTTCAGGAAATATCTGGCCATGTCTTTGGCTGTGACTGTAACATGCTAAATATGCAGTCCATTATGTCAGGTCCCACTGAGTATGCACATAGACACTGTGCTCTCTGATGTGTTTCAGGTGCCTGAGGGGCTGCAGAAGAGGGCCATCTGGCACACACGGCATGATTGTTTGCACTTGAAAGGACCATAAGGCAGCTTAAGAGGACCAAGGCCTGGGCCTATGCTGAGAGGACACACAGTTGTGCAGACAGGACAGTGGCCCAGTCTGAGAAGGTACCTGGAGAACAGCAGGGACCCCAGAGGCTGGTGAGGGGCAACAACCACCACCCAGTGTCCCAGACACATAGGATGGTAGCAATGGTGATGCACAGTCACATGACATGGAGTACCAGCAAGATGTCATCATGCAGCAGGGTGGGGAAATGGGGTCTGTTGAGACAGGGCATGTGGATCCACCCACCGAGCCTGCACCTGATAAGCGGCAGGAGGAGCATGTGGAGAGTGAAGGTGGACGTCCTGATATCAGGAAGTTGGAAGGGGATGCCACACACAGGCCGGGTCTGCAGAACTTTGTAAGGGACTTGGTGAAACACCTCCACCCAATTGTTCGCCATGTGGACCAGCTGCAGGTAGCTCTCCACACACTGCTTGAGTGTGTAGACTCCTTCTCTAGGCAATGAGGCAACACGTGGTGCTGTTATGCAGTTTCAGGCACACACAGTGCCCGTTGCACTGTGGTATACATTTTAATTAATACTGTTGGTGTTACATTCTTTTCTGCTTGTTGTGCCCCCTCCTCCATTTTGTAGTTAATGTTTTAATGTTTTTATAACACTAAACAGTATGTTTTGTTATGTATCTAGTGCCCATGTGTCTTTCACCTGTTTTTCCACTATGGATAGTGGTCCATGTCTCTGCTGTGCAGTCTATGCATGCTACATGGATTGTCGTATGATACAGTGGTTTTCCTCTGTTTCATGAGGGGTGGAGTGCATTACACTGCCATGTGATACACCATATATGCATGTATGGGTGTCCTGCCTACCTTTCTCTCTCCTATGCATCAGCCACATTGCCATAGGCATGGACATATTCCAGGTATGCTGCTCGTGCACACCCAATGTCAGGATGGGTGCCCAAGGCTTATTGGACCGCTGCACTAACACGCCACATCCTGCACTGGTGTGACAGGCAGTCCACTAAAGACCCTATATGCTAGTCTTGTCACAACACCAGTGTCCTGTTAACCCTCCCCTTTTCCCCTTCCTCCACAGATGTGGCTGTTGTGCTGTCTACACCTCTTGGTGACATGGTGATGCATCACATGCCCACACACAGGGTCCTACTGTATGCCTAGGGTGCCCCTCTTCTCACAATCTCACCCATGCTTGTCCCATGTATCTTTTGGTCATAGCTCTAACATCCAAATGACTGTGTTATCCTGGCCCATCACTCACATTTGCTAGTGTCATTGGGGTGCGAGGTTGTATGGTGGTATAGATGGTGCATTCGTGGATGATCCTCAGGGGACCTGAATGTACCCAGCATGGTGGTGCACTGCTGCCCTCAGAACACCGAGACAGCACATGTCCATACACATGCTTGCAGGGGGTGTTCCATACATTGTTAGATGTGTCCATGGGTATGCATGTGTTCTATGGCATACCCTTCCTTATGTCCCACCATTGGTACTTTGTGTAGTGGTTTGCATGTGACAGCCATGGATACACAAGTTGTAGTGATGTGTTACACAGGGGTTCAGTGATGTCTACAGTGGCACACAAACCTGGCATACAGTGCAGTACTCTCCCACATCCAATGAACAGGGGGATGGGAGTATGTGTACTGCTGTGTGTTGTATGGTTGCGCAGCATTTTCTGAGCTGCTCATGCATGTCATTAGCATCTTGACCCATGGTTCTGCTTGTTGTTCATGCTGGGTATCTGACGTGTAGTAGCATGCATCATGGTGCCATATCAGTGGGTGACACTAGTTTCCAGGGAGGTTTAATGTGTAAATATGTTGGATGTGGACTGAGGTATCTGATTGTCACAGTTGCTGTATGGGGAGGCACAGTGAGTCACATATGGAACCTTGGAATTGGGTCTAAGGGCCCACCCTTGGGGCCATGGTGTGGGCTGCTGGCCATTCTGAGCATTCAGTGGCCTGTTAGTTATTTGGGGGTGGTGCCACATTTCCATTGCACAGAGACATTATAAATCCAGTTATATGTGCCATTCTGCATAGGCATGGTGTTCCAGAGAGAGTTGCATGTGCTGTCCATAGGGAAAGGGGATGCCCAGCACTCCATTGTGTACACTGCGGCTAGCATCCAGGTTACCTAGCATGTGTCCATCATGGCTATTACCCACTCAACCTATGTATGTGTGCATGGTTGCGCCTTTTGATGTCTAGGCGAGGAAAAGATTGGGATCGGCCACGTCCAGTGGTTGCTTGCACCAGCAACTGTTTCTGCTCAGCCATCTGTTGCCACACAGATGTACCTCTCCTCCAACACATTATGTGCTGTGTAGCAGTCCCACATATTACCATGCACCACACTGTGCGTGTCAAGGAGTGTCAGGTCTGCCAGTTACAGCTGGTGTACAGTTACAGGTCCATGCTGTGTACTTTTGCATTGTGTTGGAAATCCTCCTTTGTGTGACTCATCCCACCACCCATAGGTTATTCACAGGTGGACTGTGTGAGTGAATTGTGGGTCAACAGCAGCTACATACTGTGTACACAACAGTCCACCACTGTGTTATTGCAAATGTCCTTCACTCACATTGTGCATGCCTACTGTATGGCTGTTGGTAATGTGGTCATGCAGCTGTCCATGAGGTATGTGTGCATAACCCTCTGTCCATGGTGAACCCAACATGGTTTCCTCTATACAGGTGGTCCATCCTTTGGAGTTCTGTTTCTCTGCCTTGTGTGCACCACCTGTCCCTGTGCACCACCTGGTCCTTGGACATCCACTTGTGAACTTCCATTATTAGTGTTCCCAGATGATGTCTGTGAGCCTTGGACAGTGGACCTCTTGAAACGTCTGGTAGTGGGCATTGTTCTGGGGTGGGCATGTCATCTACTATTCCTGCATCTCCACTGTCCTTTGGTTTCCTTCCACATTTCCTGAGGGGTTGTGTGGTTGGTGATGATGTCCTGTGGTGCCAGATCTTCTGTGGCCATACTTATATCCATAGTAGTGTTCCTTTTCCATCTGGTTCATCTGACATCTGTTGTGTTATCCTGTGCTGTGTCAGACTGCATGGCTACTGCTGTGTTGCTTGGGGTGGCTTGGGGGACCAGTATACCCAGTGGACTCCTGTGTATCTATGGCCTGGCTGCTACTTACAACAGCATGAGTGGCCTGTGGAGTTGTTGGCCATCATGAATCAGTAGCATCAGAGTTTGAGTCAGCTGCTGTGATACTGCTGGTACTGCTTCATGTTCCCTGATTTCAGTACTGCATCATGTTGCTTTTGTGGATTGCACAGTCCCTAGTGTGCTGGACCACATGCAAGGTTCTGACATCGGTGGTTGCCACCAGGTTGGTGTCCAGGGGTCCAAATCCTGCCTGTGTTGTTGGACTCAAGCCATGCTGTTCCACCTGTGTACCTGTGGCCTGGTTACTTGGGTTGCATGCTGGTGGTGAAGGCACTGTGCTGTTGGTGTGGGCTATGCCCTCAGTAGTGACCATGTCAGGCAGGGCTAAGGTGGCCTGTGGTTCTTCACCACTACACCTGTCATACTGTGCTGTTTTTGTGCTCTACAGGTGTCCCTCATGCACGCTGTACCCATGGCCACTGCATGCCTCATATCTGTACCAGCCCTCTGAATGTCGGTGGGCTCCAAGTGGTCCCATTGCTCTGTCCCTGGCAGTGCACCATTCATACTGTACCCTAGTGGCCATATGTCCCTGGTCACTGTATGGGTGTTGCCACTGTTAACCATGGATTTGTGTGTTGTTGCCAGCTTCATAACATTCTTCAGGGTGCATGCTCCCCTCACTGCCATACACCTGTGGGTTATACATGTACTGACCAGTTCACTTTGTGTTTCAGATGTACCACATGGCCTGTACAATAGACTGCAGGGCACCTGCCAAGGCAGTGATGGCACTGGTCTGTGTGTGTTTTTGCGCTACACTGTGCTCCATTACCACTGCCAGACACTCCATTGCATCTGCCTTCTTCTGTGCGCACACCTGTATCCCATGCAATATGGTGGTCAGATCTGCATGACGTGCCACACTATCCAATATGTGGATCTTTCTCATTTTTTGTAATAATTTTGTCATGTTTATATTCATTTGTTATTGTAGTATTATTATAATGTTTTAATTGTTTAGCAGTGAGAGTGCTGCCCTCTCTCTCCAGTGGTGAGAGGACTGGGTGGGGAAGGGGAATTCATTATTTATTGTATTTTGTTGTATTATGTGTTTGGGTTTGGGGGGTGAGAGTCCCTAAGCTCTGTTTTGCTGTGTATTTGTTTTAGTGGGTTATTTTGTGTTTAAGGCGGGATGTCAGGATCTCTAAATTTCAGGTTCTGAATTGATGTTAAGTTAACTTGGGTGTTGGGTGGGGCTTTTAAATTATTTTTAAGTTGGCTTTGTTAGTTTGTTAGTTTCATTTTTCTTTTAAGGTTTTGTTTGTTTTATTTTTAGTCAGTAGTACAGCTTACAGCATGTGTTGGCCTTATCCCCCATAGTTCTGCTAGTTTAACTTAATAGTTTGAGGTGTGGTTAAACTATATTTTGTTTCATTGTAGAGCTTTGTATTTATTTAAACTTTAGAAGTGGGTTAATTTCTGGATTGTTTATTATGTGTTGGGATAATATTAGGACAGTCGGGTATTATTCCCCCTCCAGGCTCAGGGATCTTCACCCCTTTTCTTGTCCCCCCCCCTATCGCCAGAGGTCTATAGACATTGCAGGGCCTTGGGGATTGTGGGGAGGAGGAGGAGGAGGAGGAGGAGGATGGGGGCAGAGTCTAGAGGGGGAATGGAAAGGAGTGAGCAGATTGGAAAAGTGAGGACAAGGAGATGCCCTGGGGCAAAATGAGCCCAGGAAAGGGGACCTCCCTGTCTAGTGCCCATACCCAAGGGTGCTGATTATAGTCAGCAGGTAGCACGGTCATCCTCGGAGGCTCATCCCACTCGGGTGGTGTTATGTAATGCCAGGTCTATTAAAAACAAAATGGCTATCATAGCTGATTTTGTTGAGTCATCTGACCTGGCGTGCATCACCGAGACCTGGCTTGATGAAAATGTTGGACCAGTTTTGGCGGCAGCAATTCCGGCTGGGTACTCGGTGATACACCGCCCAAGGGTGCATCGTAGGGGCGGGGGTGTTGCTATTTGTTTTAAAACAGAACTAGGCCTGGTGGAGGTGCTGGTGGGAGTTACCAAATCCTTTGAATGTATTTTAGCCGAGGGTGTGGGGCACAGGATACTTCTCATATACCGTCCACCAGGTGACGGGAATGTTTTCCTGCGGGAAGTCTCAGACTTCATTGTTGACCTAACATTGGGATCCCCCAGATGGTTGGTTCTGGGGGACTTCAATGCTTGGGTCGATGATGAACTCTCACACTTTGGCCAAGACTTCCTCCAGTTAATGACTTTGCTGGGCTTCACACAGGTAATTTCCTCCTCGACCCATGTTGGTGGTCATTCACTGGATTTGGTGTTCCTTCTAGGAATGGAGATATCTGACCTGGTGGTGGAACCAGTCAGATGGTCGGACCATCACTCCATTGGGCTCAGTTCTGAGGCCACCCCTAGTAGGTCAGTCCCTATGGAAATGGTCCAGTACCGCCTATTTAAGGGGTGTTTCCCCAGATGACCCAATGGCGGTACTGGATCTATCTGGCTTTCCGATAGATTGCATGGATCCAGGAGAGCTGATACATGCCTATAATGAGGCAGTGGCAGGGGCCCTGGATTCTATTGTTCCTGTTCGTGTTTGTCCTCTCACTCTTCACCCCAGGTTTCCTTGGTTTGATGAGACCCTGAGAGAGTTGAGGAGAGTTGGACGAAGGTTGGAGAGGTGTTGTCGGAGATCGGGTCTGGATAGTGACAAACTTATTTTGATGGACCATTATTTGGCCTATCAATCTGCAATCTCTTGTAAGAAGGCAGAATTCCTGTCCAGAGAGATTGTGGCTGCACAGAGTAGACCAGCTCAGCTCTTTCAGACTGTGGACAGACTGTGCAATCCAGTCTGTCTTCAGCCTGGAAGAACCTTTTCTCAAGAACGATATGAGGAGTTTGCTCTGTTCTTTGCAGATAAGATTGCCAAAATCAGATCCGAGATCCATTTGACCCTCTCAAATGGGAGTTGTGATGGTCAGCAGGAGATGTCGGACACTCAGTTTGTGTGGTCTGACTTCAGCCTCCCCACAATCAGCGACATTGTGATGGTTATCCAATCACTGCGTCCGACCAACTGTGATTTGGACCCGAGCCCCACACGTCTCTTAGTGGATGGTGTGGATAAAATCAGCCCAGTTCTTGCTGAGATAGTCTGGAGGTCCTTGGAGAGGGGTATTTTTACAGATCCTCTTAAGGAGGCTGTGGTTAAGCCCCCTTCTTAAGAAGTCCTCCTTGGACCCGGACTGTCTGGCTAATTACAGGCCTGTCTCTAACTTACCCTTTGTGGGTAAAGTTATTGAGAAGGTGGTCACATCACAGTTGGATGATCACCTGACCATCAACAATGTCTATGATTCTCTCCAGTCTGGATTTAGGAAAAGGCATAGTACCGAGACAGCACTTGTACGGGTACTAAATGACCTCCTAATAGCGAGAGATCGAAGGACCTGTTCCATCTGGTCCTTCTTGATCTCTCTGCAGCGTTTGACACTGTGGACCATGGTATGCTATTGGAACATTTGCAATCTATCTGTGGACTGTCTGGTACAGTCCTAGGGTGGTTTCGATCGTACCTCGAGGGTAGGACTCAGAGGGTGGTGTCTGGAATGTTTTCCCTCACATCAGTCTCCCTATCCCGCGGGGTACCGCTGAATTCCATTTGGCACCCATGTTGTTTGCAGTGTATATGCTGCCATTAGGGGTGATTATTAGGCGGTACAGCTTGGGTTTTCATTGCTATGCAAATGATACCCAGCTGTACATGTCCTTTGTGCCCGGCCAGGATACTGCCTTTTCGGTCTTTAACAACTGTCTTGCCGAAATCCAAGACTGGATGAATGTGAGTTGGCTGCGGTTGAATCCTGAAAAAACTGAGGTGTTGGTTGTAGACCAGGGTTGCTGTGAGGTGGGTTTGTTAGCTGGATCACCCTCGGGCTTATGGCTTGGGGGTGTCCAGCTGACTATCTCAGACCGGGTGCGGAACTTGGGCGTTGTATTTGACGATTGTCTGACTTTTAAGTCTCAGGTGTCAGCAGTTGTCAAAACCTCTTTTTATCATCTGAGGAACATCGCCAGGGTGAAGCACTTGGTTCCTCCAGAGGATCTTCCAACTTTGGTCCATGCCTTCGTTACCTCCCGCCTGGACTATTGCAATGCTCTATACCTAGAGCTTACAGGGGTTGAATTTTGCCACCTGCAGCTAGAGCAGAATGCGGCAGCCAGGCTTTTGACTTGTTCTTCTTGGTCCAGTCATATAACGCCTGTGTTCCGCAGACTGCACTGGCTGCCAGTTTGTTGGCAAATCACCTTCAAGGTTGGTTTGCTGACTTATAAGGCCCTACACGATCAGGGACCTGCTTACCTGAAAGGTCTCCTGTGTCCCTACTGTCCCCCCCGCTCACTCTGATCCACTGATGAGGGATTGCTAGAGATTCCCAGGGTTCACTTAAAAACTTCAGGGGCAAGAACTTTTAGTTTTATGGCCCTGAACCTGTGGAATTCTCTACCTCGTCAGGTACGAAATTGCCTGACTGTCCAGAGCTTTAAAGGAACTTTGAAAACCTACCTTTTTAACAAAGCTTTTAATGACTGTTAATTATTTAATCTTAATCTTGTTTTAAATATTTATTGTTTTATGTAATTTGTAAAGGCGCCTTGATTTAAGAAAGGTGCCTTAAATAAATAAAGATTGATTGATTGATTGATTGATTGATTGATTGATCTGCATGGCATCGTGCAGGCACATGGTGATGTCCTAAACATGGCTGTGTTTTGTAACAGAGGTGGTGTTTAGCTCCTGCTCGGCTGCATATATGCCTGCTACCTCACATTGTAGAGCCACCTGTGAATCCATGACATCATGGCAGTACCTGGTCAGGTCATCTTCCACTGAGGGTTGCATGTCAAGAAAGACCCACTGGTTGTGGCTGTGGTGACTACCTGGCTGATCGAGAGTTCTGTTCTTTGACCTTGTATGCTGTCCATGTTGCCTGTGTCCCAACCATCACTGGACAATCCAGCATGGATTGCCTCTGTTGGCCTCATGGTGGCATTGTTGTTGGTGCTGTGCTGCACTCTGTGTGTGGGGATACTGTGGCCACTGGCAGCCCAGCCCATGTCAGTTTCCTTCTGTATCTCCTCGGACCCCTCTTAGGACTGTGTGTCTCTGTCCCCCTCCTCCCCATGCTGGCCTACTCCTGGAAGGTTGTTTCTGTGGCTGTGCTGGTTGCTGTACTACTGGCCTGCACACTACTGGTATCTGTGGGAAAACAAAATGTTCAAGGATGGTGGTTGTGCTGTAGGGCCATATCAGTATGTTTCTGTTCTAGGTGTACAGTGCATAACTCAGTGATGTTTGGCACTACCACTGTTGGTGGGCTACCAGTTGCATCACATGCTGCATGCTTGTTGTGCCAATCTGGGCTGCAGTGCTGGGACACTGAGTGTCCATTTGTCCCCCTCTGCTCTATATTCTGGCCATCATGTATGCTTTCCTGGGCTGACTGTCCTGTCTTGAGGGCCTCTACCTGTCTGACCAATTGACTGGATCTTCCAACAGTGCCCCTCATCCTGTGCAGGCAGCTGCTTACAGGGCACAGTGGAGTGTTGATGGATGTGGACTGTCCACTGTACCTGCTGATGGCTGCTGCCTGACCCTTGCTCTGGGGTGCTTGGGGCCAGTGCTGCATGACCAGGACAAGTTGACATTGTGGACATTGCTGGTGCCTGTTGCCTTGGTGTGGGATCCAGCGGTGGACATACTGTGCCCCTTATGGGTTTTTAGCATGACCACCCTGCTGCCAGAAGCTCCCTTTGCCTCATTGGATTTGGTGCCCACAGGCTGCTCTGCCTGGCCTGCATGTCCCCCCACAAGTACACATTGCATGTGCTGCTGCACAACATCCACTATGTCAATGCACTGTTTGTTTACTGTGAGCACAACACACACTACCATATACCTTCATGCCATATCCCCTGTGTCTATTGCCTGTGGCACCCTCTTGACCCATGCATGCATTGTGCATAATTGGCCCACCCACTACAGACCATGGTCTGAAGGATACCCTCCACTGTCTGCAGCTTCTGAGTCACATATCTGCTGACAGCAGAGCAGTCTCAGGGCATGGCATGCACTGTGCCCCCTCTTGCAGTGTACACCCACTCCTATCAATAAATGTGTGCATAGTGCTGCTGCCACTTGGCCATGTGTGTGGCATCACTCTGTGCATACCCTCAAACAAAGGTGATATCACAATGCTATACCTAACTGTGCAGAGATTTGCCATGGGTTGTAGCTCACACTCTCATGCTGTGGTCACCCACATGTCTTCCATAGCTGCAATACTACTGTGTGCATTGTACCCATTTATGTATGTCACCCTCATTTCTCTACAGCATAGTGCACCTTGTCTGCTCCACATGTTCCATTTGTGGCACTGTGTTATACCTATGCTACATAGCAGCTGTGTGAGTTCCTTTGAATGACCTATGGATACATGGTTGTGCTACCTCCATTGTAGGGCATTCCCATGTTACATTGCACATTACATGCATCACCTGCCATCTCTGCCGTGCTGCCTCTGCAGCCCCCTGTTGTTTTGCCTACATCCCTGTCTTGGTATGGGGTCACCCATGTCTCTCCATTTCCCTGCATTGCCATCCTTTGCATTCCTGACATATACATACCTGCTGCACTTTGTAGTCAGAACAGGTCAAACTCACTGTCACCCTCTATGGTGCAGATGCTCAGGTGCGATGCCACACATTTTTTCTGGCTACTTAGTGCTCTCATCTGGCTTAGTCTACCCCCTGTGGCAGTGGTTCAGCATTGATTGTGTGCCATTTTCTCTTTTGACCTCCTTCTGAAGTCATGATACCTCTTCTAGAGGTCATGTATGCTTACCTGCATGGGGCAACAGCATTCACCTTGGTAGCCACCTTATCCCAGGTCTGTAGTCTGCAGCCACGCAGATCCTTGTCCTCACCTCTGAACAGTAAGATGCTGACCTGGGCCTCAACCTCTTTTTGAGGATGTCTGTTTCTGCCTTTGTGAAATTCTTCTTCCTCCAGTGTCTTCCTTGTCTTCCTTGCATCTGACCTTCCTCTGACATACTGGTGCATCAGATTTCTGCCAATGCTGCCTTTTGCACTGCATTTATGGTGAAAAGTGTCTTGTGTCAGCTGACCATTGTTTGATACACCTGGGCTGCTGTACTGGAATTTGGTGCAAGCTGTATGACCCAAGCGGCTATAGTGCAAGCTCATGTTTGGCACACCTTGCATCGCTCAAGTGTGGCTTTAAGAATCAAGTCTCTTGACTCCATTCCTCATGGAAGGATGATGAACAAACTGGGCAACTTGGGGAATGGGGAAAGATAACTTGATGAGTAAAAAACTGGTGGTGTGAGAGGAGTCAGAGGTTATTACTTAGTGGCAGGCACCAGGGGTTGGGGAATTCACCAACTTTAGGATTCACACAATAATGAGACCACACCTCAGCGACCCTACAACCTATAAACTGAATGAAAAACATTCTCTTCTAGTACCAAATCATTTATGCCTTCTAATCTCCTCCAGTTCAGTGTAACAAACAGAAACCAGCTTGTCCTACTAGACCAAATAGCGATACACAGCTCTTTCCTTTTTTTTTACCTTCTGTTATATCTCCTGGAACTCAAACCTTACCAAGCTGGTGCCTAAATTTAAGTTAACAGTTTCCAATGAAATGCCAATCTGATGTGCTGTGTTCTATGGAAGACAAAACTCCAACAAAACTCCAGAAAAAGAGGCTGAAAACTATTGTGCAGGGCATTATGTACCCTGCAACCGGCCCCTCCTATTTCTTAGTTTCTCCCTATCCCTGTCTCTTCCCTTCTTAGGCTCCCCCCTTCCTGTCTGCCAGTCCTTTGTCCTGGCTCCCTGTCCCTCCCTCTCCCTCCCCATCTGAGCAAACCATCTGTACCAAAGGGGGGTGAAGGGGTCCACCAGGACAACTTGGTCTGCCCCTTAAAGGGCAAACTCCATTATCCACTAGAAGACCTGGTGGGCCAACCAAAATGTCATGTTTGAAAGCTAGTCCATAGAATAATTGAATGCTCACAAACTAAGAAAGCAAGGAATACCAGTGGTGGGATTTACAGCCTTCATTAGAAGTGATAGAGGATTCCATCTAATAAAATAGAAGTACATTCTCATTATATACTGGTGATAAGACATAGTCTTCATGCCCCAGAATTATTCCATGTTAATGTGTATATTCTCTTATTTTCATCCAAATACTTTAATCCCTCAATGTTGTATTAGTTTCTAGAAACTATCAATATAATCAGTTAACTAGTAATCACTTGACTGTATAGCTCAAAACATGCTCAGTGGGAATATCAGATAATCAGTAAGAGAAATAGATTTTAGGAGAGCAGATTTTACAACGTTATGGGAAATAGTAAGCGAGAAACTAGAGAGGGTGACTGATGCAATAGGGCTGGATATGAAACAGGATGTATTTGAGCAAGGATTACTGGAGATAAGTCTCTTTATAAGGAAAATCGATAAAAATAAGAGGATAAAAAGGGTACTGTGGTATAATAATGATGTGATTGTTGTGGTTAAGTGAAAAAAAAGCCTTCAGAGATTACAAATAAAATCAGAGGACACAGACTAAGTGTACCTGGCCAGTATGAAGGAGGCTAGTAAGAAGGTGAGAAAGGCAAAATCAGATATGGAACTGAAAGTAGCCAAAGGAGAGAAGGCTTTTTTTCTGCTATAGTACATGAGAGAAAAAAATAATGCATAGGGCCAACAAATGGAGAAAGATGGAAGGAGGGAAATAAATAATAAGAAAATGTTCAAAATGAGTATTTTTGCTCAGTATTTACAGTAAAGAAAAAGATCCACTACCAGATTGTAGAGTACAGGTCAACATATTGGTACATACAGGGGTGTTGTGTGAAACAGTTACAGAAAACAGGGTAATGAAGGGTTTTAGGATATTAAAGGTCATTAAAGCTGGGGCAGCCAGTATAGCCCAGAGGATAGAGTAAGGAGCTGTGAATGAGTCTAGCACATCCAACAGACCTGGATTTGATTTACACAATCTCCACTTGCATACTATGTGACTCTTAACAAGTCACATAACCTCCCCAGTGCTCCTAGGTTGCCCCTGAAAACAGGCATTTGTGCCTAGTGGGCCTTACCCAGTTATCAAACAATAAAATAAAGCTATGAGTCCTGACAACTTACATCAAAGATTGCTAAACAAAAAAAAATAGGAGAGAGGTGCTAGCTGCACCACTGATTGACTTCAACTGTTCATTTGAGAAAAGTGTGGTGCGAGTGGACCCTAGACTTGCAAATGTGGTGCCACTGTATAAAAGCAGAAGTAAGGATGAGACAGTGCACTAAAGGCCAGTAAACCCAATGCCCATAGCATGTAAGATGCTAGACACCTACATTAAAGAAAAAGTTGAAGACTTTCTAAAATTAAACAGGCTACAGGGTGAGAGGCAACATGGTTTCACATGAGGTAGGTCATGTCAGACTAATCCATCTGACTTCTTTAAGTGAATCACAAAATCCATTGATAAAGGCCATGTGTTGTACATGAATTTTAGTAAGACCTCTGACTCAGTACCTTATGAGAGGTTAGTTATGAAATTAAGTGATCTGGTGTTGGATAAGAAAAAATACTTGGGCTAGAAATTGGCTATGTGGAAGAGCTCAGAGGGTAATTCTAAATGAAGAATCATCCACTGAATGGGCATCACTATTAGGATTCCCCAGGGGTGAGTCTGGGGCTGATTTCTTTGTAATGTTTTAATTTGTGATATAGGTAGGGGAATTCATTCAAAGACAAATCTATTTGTGGAAGATTGCAGGTAGAGTAGACTGTGAGGAGACAAGATCACTTAAAAAAGATCTGGAAAAACTTTAGCAATGGTCCAGGATCTGACAACTAAAATTAAATGCAACTAATGCTAGGTAGTGCATATTGTAATAAAAAATCCAAAACTAATTTAAATGATGGGCAGGGGTGAAAATGGAAGAGACAACACAGGAGTGATTTGTAGGAGTGGTAATTAAGTAGAACTGATGCAAACATCACAGTGTAATAAAGCAGTAAGGAAGATAAATAGAATGCTGCTGTGCATATGCAAGGGCATCAGTAGAAGAAAAAGAGAGATGGTATTGCCCTTGTCCAGACCCTTGATGAGATCATACTTAAAATACCGTGCACAATTTAGGAGTCCATACTTGAGGAAATACAGGGATAAAGTTGGGGCAGTGCAGAGGAGGACCACCAAGATGATACAAGGACAATAGAGTATTTATTATGAGGAATGATTAACAGACCTGAACTTATACACATTTGAGGCCAGGAAAGAAAAGGGTGACATGACAAATACCTATAAGTTTCTAAATGGGAAAAACAGATGGGACTGCAAGATTTATTTACAGTGGGTGCAGACACTAGCACAAAGGGAAACTCTATGAAACTGGTGGAAGGAAAGTTCAATAAGGCTGTCCATAAGTATTTCTTTAAAATGAGGGTTAAGAAGAAGTGGAGCAGGCCTCCAAGTGGAGTGGTATGTGTGAATATGGTAGATGGATTTAAGTATGTATGGGACACACATATTGCAGGGATTTATTTAACTCTAAAAATTGATTAGTGTTTTGTTCATAAAAGTGCTAAATGTTTATGAAAATGCATAGCTCTTGCCTCACTGTGTTTAACAAGCACAGCACTTCTAGAAAATCTATATAAATACCTTCTGTACAGTTAGTATAGTCCAAGAAAAAAACTGCTAATCTATTATTTAAAACCCTGTATTGGTACTGTGGCATTGCACTACATAGGATGCTTATAATTAAACTTGACAGCTTAAGAGTGAGATTCAAGGTAGTAAACTGGGCACATAACTGGTTGATGCATAGGCAACAGTGGGTGGTGGTAAACGGTACTCACTTTAGTGTTGGGGAGAGTGGCCAGTGGTGTTCCTCAGGGTTCAGTACTGGGACCAATCACTTCCAATGTTATTGTAAGTGACATTGCAGAACAGCTGGAAGAGAAGGTATGCCACTTTGCAAATTACACCAAAATCTGCAATAAGGTAGATACTGTGGAGGGAGTGGAGAGAATGAGTAAAGGCATGAGAAAATTCATGGAATGGTCAAGAGTATGGCAGCTGCGTTTTAATGCAAAAAAGTGCAAAATCATGCACCTAGGACACAGAAACCCAGAGGCAGTGTATAAAATGAGGGGAGATGTAATGACAGTCACTAAACAGGAAAGGGACTTTGGGGTTATCATAGCAGATGACTTCAAGGCAGAGAGGCAGTGCAACAAGGCAGTAGGCAGAGCCAGTGGGATGCCTGAATTCATAGAGAGGAGACTCACCAGCAGAAGGAGAGAGAAGGTGTTACCACTGTATCGATCATTTGTGAGACCCCACCTGGAGAGCTATGTCCAGTTCTGGAGGTCACATCTCTGGAAGAACATAGCCAGAGTAGAGGCTGTCAAAAGAACAGCAACTAAAATGGTGCAGGGCCTGCATCAGAAGCCCTATCAGGAGAGACAGAGGGATCTCAATGTATACTCCCTGGAAGGGAGGAGGGACAGTGGGGACAAGATAGAGACCTATAAGTATCTCATGGGGGTGAAAAAGGTACAGCTGGGTAGTATTTTTCAGAACAGAAGGTGCATGAGAACAAGGTATCATGTAATGAAGCTGGAAGGGTGGAAATTTTGGAAGGATGCAAAGATGTGCATCTTCACAGAAAGAGTGATGGATGCCTGGAACAGTCTTCCAGTGGAAATGGTGGAGACAAAAACAATGGTGGGCTCCAGATATGCATGGGATAGGCACACATGAATCTTGGTAGGAAACCAGAGGAGAGGAAGTACCTGGAGATGAGGCAGGGTCAGCAGTGACAGCACAGGCAGGGACAATACTGGCAGACTTGGTGAGCTAAGCAGTCTTTATCTGCTGACAAATTCTATGTTTCTATGTGACAGTGGATGAGGGGTTACACATAGGATAGAACTGAGTGGTCAGCAGGGTTTACAATATAAACTAGGTAGATATAGGCAGATGTGATGGGTCATTGGGCCTTTTTCTTCCATCTGTTAGTAGGTTTCTATTTTAATATGCTTGAATCATCATACTCTAATTCCTTCCAAAATATCCAGATGGGAGCTTTATCTCCAGGATTAGTCAAAGTCATTTCTTCCAATATATCCAGAATGGGAGATTTATCTGCAGGATTGGTCAAAATCATTGTGAACCTTTACCAGAAATGTAGGGCTATATTTGTCCTTACAGAACTTCAGAATATCAAATCAGAAAGAAACTAAAAAGATACTATTTTGAATGAAAATTGGAAACAACTATCAGAAATGATATATCAATATGCCTTTACAATAATTAATGATAGATCCAAGAGCGATCCTATGGAGAGTTCACATAATATGAGCCAATGGGGACTTTGATAAAGGACTTACTGTGGACATCTTTTTGCCTTGAAGATGGTTAAGGATATGACGGTATTAACTAACCCCAAAAGTGATCATCCCCCAGTCATAAAATAAGGGAAAATGTACTGATGGTCTCTGAACAGGAATGTGGCCATGAGGTATCATATCTGGCAATATCAAGATAGTAAGGCAGTGCAAAAAAGCAATGGGCAGGGGTCAGCTGGATGCCTGGGTGCATAAGGAGGAAAAGCATGAGTAGAAAGAGAGAGAGAGGTGGGGTTACCACTATACTGATAGCTGGTGAGAACCCACCTGGAGTACTGTATCCAGTTCTGGAGACCACATCTCAGGAAGGACATACACAGGGTAGAGGCTGTCCACAGGAGGGTAACTAAAAGGGTGCAGGGGCTACATCATAAGCCCTATCAGGAGAGATTGAGACATCTTAATATGTAAATCCTGGAAGAGAGGAGGGAGGGAGGGAGAGAGAGAAGCATAATAGAGACTTATAAGTACCTCATGGGGGTGAATAAGGCACAGGAAGAGAGTATTTTTCAGAAGAGAAAGTGCATGAGAAGAAGGCAGCATGCAATGAAGCTGGAAGGAGGGAAATTTAGGAGGGATGTGAGAAAGTGCTTCTTCAGTAAAAGAGTGATGGATGCCTGGAATAGTCTTCCAGCAGAGGGGGTGAAAACTGTGTGTTGCCAGTATGCATGGGATAGGCAGAAAAGCCTATTGGTAGGAAAGTGGGTGGAATAGGGTGGGGAGTAGTCAGAGATCAGGTAGAGTCTGCTACAACAGTACAGGCATAGATGAAATTGGCAGACTGAGTCGGCCAAACAGCCCTTATCTGCCAGAAAATTCCATGTTTCTATGAAAAGTGGATGAGGGGATACACTTAAGATAGAACTGAGTGGCAAACAGGGTTTGCAACATAAACTAGGTATAGATAAGCAGATGTGATGGGTCATTGGGACTTCTTCTGCTGTCAGTTACTATGTTTCTATACTAATAGCCTTCAATATACTCTAATTTATTGTAATATATCCAAAATGGGACATTTATTTGCAGGATTGGTTGGATTGGCCAAAGTCATTTTGAACCACTACCAGACATGGAGGACCTTATTTCTCATTAAATATCACTCATCTCAAATCAGAAAGAAACTCAAAAGATAATATTTTGAATAAAAATTAGAAACAGCCATTGGAAATAATAAATCAAAATGCTTTTATGGCCATTAATGGTAGAGTCATGAGTGATCCCAAGGAGCATTCCTATACTATGAGCGAAACGGGACTTTGATAAAGGACTTAGTATGGACAAATCTTTTTGCCTTGAAGATAGTTAAGGATATTAGAGGTATTAACTTGCCTCAAAATTCATCATCCCTCAGTTAATTATTTAGATATGCCTTGGTATCATGATTCCTCATACCCTATGATAGGAGACACTGTAATAAGAATCAAGAGGAGAATCCATTGTGACTCTGACTAAAAGAAAAGATAGTACCAATTTCAATAACTCAAATTATGAGCAATTTAAACAAAAAATATTTATGCCATCTCCAATTAAAGGTTTTCTTATGCAGTGAAGCATGTGTTTCTTTTTGAACCATTCCTATACAGAATAACCAATCCAGCTTTAAATTAATTTCTGTGTTTCAACCAAAGATGTGTACAGGTATCATTTAAAAGGAGTTTAGCACACAGGCATATCTTACAAAGATGGGCCCCTCCAAATCAAACATTGCAGCCCTGGCTAAGGAGAGAAAAGCAAAAAAATTAGTGCTTCAAGAAGAAAAGAGGAAACAGCAGCAAATATTATGGAAGATGCTAAGGAAATCAGTGGCTACTAAAAATTATGAAATATAGCTGACCTGGTGGCACTGAGGGTTGAGGCACTGGACACCACACCTCATGCCACGCCAGTGACCCAGGTTTGGGAACAAGCCCTGGTCACTGTGGGTTGGCAGGGGGAGGAGTATTGAGTGTCCGTTGGACAGCTCTCCTCTCCCAGGAGGGAGGGGGTCCATGCTCAGCACTTGACTGGCCTCTGACGGTAGTCGGGGGCATGGCAAGCATACAGCAACAACTTGGGGATGGGAGTGGTGACATCAGCGGTGACGCCATGATGTCAGGGTGCATGCCACTCCCTGAGGAACAGGGGAAAACCATCAGCCAGTCTCCTAGGATGACGGAGCACTTTGCAGAGACCCTGATAGCCCACACCTGCCTGGTGACCCGTCGGATGTCCGACAAGAAGTTGATTGCATCGGAGTGTATCTGCCCTGCCCCATACCCGCCTGGGGGGTATAGCCAAGGCTCCATGGGGACTTGCCGGGGGACCAGGCAGGTTGTGGAGTGGGGATACTGCAATGTGTCTCCTGAAGGAGTGGAGACCGGATGCCAGAGGAGGAGCATAAAGTGTATAAAAAAAAAATGAAGAACTATTTTGGGCACTAGTTGCTAAAGGTGCTGGCAACTGCATAAATAATATAAGATACTGAATAAAGCTTAAGTGCTCAAATACACCCAGACAAATAAATTGCCTAATTCTGAATAATCTTTTATAATAAATCAAAGCATCATGATATTCTATTTTTAATGCCTGAGTTTTCAACTGTAACTCACAGGCCCTTTTAATGATTAAGAATAGATCACTGGGCAACCATAATATGCAGCAGAGAATTTCTTGATGCCAGTGCTTTTTTATGAACAGGAAAGCAGCAGGTCCAGACAAAATCCAGGGGATCTATTTAAAATTATAACATGGGTTGGCTGAGCAACATGTTTTATTGATCAGGAAGCATCACCTGACTGTTGATTAAATGCTTGTACCGACACAGTTAGGTTGATGCTTCCTTGACCACAATCCTGGAGCCCGATGGACCTAGTTATTTCACCTCTAGTTCAGCAGTAAGTGGTTGCCATGTGCAATCCTCACTTAACGAGCGGCACCTGCACCACTTTCAGTCCAAAATTAGAACTATGCCTTCCACGACTCGCCATGCAGCAAGCATCATACTGCCTGCGTATAGAAATCTGTCTCTGTGTCTGTCTTTGTATGTGCTGGTGCTGTTGCCTGAAAGAGACACAGAGGCAGAAACAAACAAATGAGCAGGATTCACACCCACCCCACATATCGCTGACCAGGAAGTATCAAAGTAGTGTACCTTGCAGCCAGTAGTCATTGTGGCATACCTACAAAGCAGTGATGACCGATGTGTGCTCGGTGCAGTATTGACATCTGCATTGACCCTAGGGTAGAAATTGGCAATGTCAGTGACACATTTCTGCCCCATGCTTTACACACTTGCAGTGTCCCCCCTTTCCACCCAGACATTGTCCCCAGTACTGTACCACCTAAAGAGAGAGAGAGAGAGTCAGAAACAGGGACATGTCCTGTGTGACAGTCAGAAATAGGGAAATGTCCTATCTATCTCTGATTGGCGTGGCTCAGCACAGCTCCAGTGCAGTTAATTATACCTCAAATGTGGCCCATGATGTGGCTTGGGAGAAGCACCTCAGGTTGGTGCATCAGTGTGAGTAATTTAATCCCTATCCTGAGTGTCACATTGTGGAGACTAGAGAGAGAGAGAGAAAGGTAAGATGTCATTTGGGCAAGCACTTGCATTGCGTCTCTCTCTCTCTCTCTCTCTCTCTCTCTGATATGTCTCCATTCCCGACTTTGTGTCAGTGTCCTGCCATAATGTCATGTATATCTGGACTGTCCCCTTTGTCAGGGAGGCATGGAGAGACACTGACAGAGAGAGACAAGAAGTGTCATGTTCCCTGGATGTTCTCCACAGTGGTAGCTCTGACAGTGAGTAGTGGAATGAGAGAGATAGAGAGAGAGAGAGAAACAGTGGCAGGCAGAGTACAGGGAGAAATGCTGCACAGTTCTGTGTCTGTGTGTGTCTCTGCAATATGTCTCTCTGTCTCTGTCTCTATCTGTGAGGTTTTCCCCTCATTCATGTCCTGGGAAAGTTCTGTGCAGTCCTGATTTTCCCTCCCAGCAGTAGCTGAGACAGTGTGCAATTTTTTGGGGGACATGAAGTGTCCCACACACAGTAGCAGATCATATTATGCACAATAAATATCACACATCATGGGCCCTATGCACTAATGGGGCTGAGTGGCTATGCGTGCTTATCTGGGGCATGCAATGACTCCACACCCTATGTGCCCCCCACGTGGGATGCACTAATGGGGTACACAGCACCTACTCTCCTGATCCCCTGGCCACGCAAATAGCAATATTCCTGGGGCGCGCGAGGGAAGTGCCAGCACTATGCACCACACACCAAGGCATGTACTGCTGGCTGCAGGGGTGTGCAGGGGGAGAGCAGGTTATGCCAGGGAGAACCCTGCTGTAAGACTCCTACACACCCTGTGCAACCATCGGGATTATGTCAGGAGAGGGCAGATTGCCCACTCATTCTGACCACTGCCACCCACCCCTGTACATGTTGGTAAGGGGCCCCTACCAGTTGCCCCACCCCACACACCCACACAGGGGCACCAGACTACAGATGCTGCCCCACTGCACCACAAGGGCACCACTGGGCCATCCCGCATCACCAGCCCCATTGCCTCAGGTGGAGTGGCTGAAAATGGGGTACGGCCCCCCTGCACCATCTACAGACCCCCTCCCTGTCCCACCGCACCACTCTGAAGCCTCATCAGAGGGCCTGCAGCTTTGCCCTCCTCTCACCACCACAGCCACTGGCAGTTGCTCATCCATGGGTCAGGCTGCCAACATGCACCCCACCATGGAAGGAATCCACTGAGCCAGCCAGACCCACAACCCTGCACCTGGCTGCACTGTGGAGTCCTGGGTGCTGGGGGGCAGGGCCATGGACAGGTGGCCAGTGGTCATGACTGCCACCAGTGTGCACCTGTTCACAGGTGTGGAGCTCCATGGATGGGTAACACACCTCTGGCATGTAGTACCTGCCCATTGGTGCATAGCAGTCATTGTCAGAACTGTACACATTTAAATAGTTGGATGGAAACTAAATGTATGATTTTTGATCTAAGAAATTTTATTGTGTGAAAGTTTAAGGAATGTTTTTCCTTTCTTTTATTTCAAGCTTTAGAGACTACAGTTTACAATCTTAAGGCACATAGTACATCTTAAAGACTATATACACAGGTAGCTTTTTTTTGGTTTGTCCTTTATATATTTTTTTTTTATTATTATTGTTTGCATCAATTTGTTGTAAGGGTTCCTTTTGTATATTTTAGATATGTTTTAAGATTGTTGTGGCAGTACAGAGACACATATCAAGCCGTAAATAGCAGGTAGCCTCAATGGTACATTTTTATTTATGTTGGGTAAATTGGCACTGGTATATGTATATTTTTGCCTTATATTGTATTAAGTTATATTGGTAATGCTGTATCCAGTTCAAATGTGCAGTCCTATTATTTGCATATTTATTGTCCAGTTATCAAAGTTTGATACAATAAGGTGTTTATTTATAATATAATTATACATTCTCATGTTTTTAAACAGCTCCCCAGAAGAAGTCATGGGTTGGCAAAACGTTGGGACAGGGCTGAAGAAAAGAGAAAAATTAAAAATTCTACATTAACTTACATATGATGAAGTCATGTTGATTAATTAGAGCAGTTGCATTCATCATTTGTTTTGAATTCACAAACCCTGACAACAGGCTCCACGCAAAAACATTTATTACTCTGTGGATTTCCCTTGAACATCTTATTATTTTAGAACTGTATGTGTGATATTTCTATGTGCATAACAGCAATGGCATCTGCATATTTTAGGGTCTATTTTTCAAGGTGGCAGGAAACAATAGCTATGTTTGTCTTTAAACATGAGCAAAATCCCTTTTTGTGTTTGTTTTTGTGTTTTTGCAATAATCCATGCTATAGTGCAATAACCCACTCCAGGGTGTTGGGTTATAAGTATTTAATCCATGCCTGGGTCACTGTGAAGACACTCAACCTGTGGCCTTGTGCCTCACAACGCACCCCAATTCTGGAGTAAATACCTATAACCCCACACCCTGTCATTGGTTATTGCTAACTTAATCCAGTATGGTGGCTATCAATTCTTTGCAATATATTTAACCTTGTCTTTCAATCCACAAATGTTCTAACTTAAAGAAAAGGCTATATCATAATACCTACAGTATGCACAAAGCAGTCTATTACCTTATCCAGTAATAGACTGGCTGGTCAGTTTACTAGATACCACTCAGAAACATTTCTGAAAAATTATATTAAGGAAAATGGAGTCATTTATTATAGAAAACAATAACATTTGGAAATATCAGCCATGTTCAGATGAGACAAACCAACATCTGATCACTGTGAGACCCTCAATATTTTTATAGACAAGTATTACAAAATAAAAAAAATAACTCTTCTTGGTTTTCATAGCTGCAGTGGGTGGAGCCCATCAGCCATTTTTGGATCATTGAGTAAAAGGAGCTGACTGATCTTCTTCTTTTTCTTTGGAGTTCCAGTAGTGGAGGCAGACGTGTATCCACCACACTACTTTGTTCAGCAGCCAGAACACGGTACTGTCCGTCATGTCCAATATGGCTGCTGGCACTTACTGTGCATGATCACGTTCCTGCACATGTGTAGATAACTTCATGGTCATACTGGACATAGCAGACTCTGCATCTGGTGTACCAGAGTTTCCATACAGTGCCATGTTCCATCTGCCCCATCAGCTGCAGCCATGTTGGCTCTGACTAGCATTTGTTATACTGTAGTTCTTAATGCAGCATTCAATACAATCAACAGAAATATTATTTGGGAAGAACTGAGAAAGATAAACATATGTGACAAATTAAGGGTTACTCTAGTAAGTCTCTACTCTCATACCTGTCCCCAAATTATGTTTGCATTAGATGGTAGGTTAGTGGAACCATTTTCCACCAATATTGGAGTCAAAGAATGATGTATGTTTGCTCCTATTTTATTTAATTTCCTAAATGCTATTTTGGTACAACCTAGGCACCCTCTCATTATTCCACCCAGATTTGTGAGAATGCATGTCGTCATCTAGCTTATGCAGATGACATAGTCATGATGAGTTCTACTAGCCAGTTTGGTGCTTCAAAGGAAATTAAACAAGTTCAATAAAAAATGTAATGAATGCAAGCTAATAATTAATATTGCAGAAATGTAGGACATGATCATGGGCTCTACCATCAAATCCTGCAAACTGTTAATTAAAAAAAAACAAGAAATTGTAAATCAATATGACTATTTAGGCCTTACATTCACCAACAATAATAAATGGACAAAATATATTAACATGATGACTAACTAAATAAGACAGATTCTTTCTTCAATACAGTGTCTTATTTTAGCTGCAAATATAGAAGTAATTCTCTTCCAGGGTCCCATCAAGTAATAAATATGAAACTTGAGTCAAAACTGTATCGCACAGAAATATCAGACAACTCAGAATTGACCCTCCTAGACAAAATACTAAATAGTGTTTATAAAACAAATTATTGTATTTCCATACCTGTATTTCATTAGCTACTGTCAGTAGGCCAAGTTGTGATGCATTTTTTTGCAAAAGAAACTGTTTTGGATCAAAATGATTAATAATCTCCCTTAATGTCATTGTCTGAAAGACTGCTTACACAAAATGAAGCTATCTATGAAAAGGATTTTTCTTCCTGTCCTTTCAATTAAATCTGTTCACTTTGCATTACAACATATGCACCTAAGAAATCTGATCATGAATGTCATTTCAAACCTAATCTTACCCCAAATAGTAATAACCAAAATAAATTGCAATCACAGAAACATGGAATTTGCCAGCAGAAAAAGGACACTTAGCCCATCATGTCTGCCCAATCCTGTCTATCTAATGTGGAATGTACAGTAAGAGCCCTAGTGAGACTTCGCACCTCCTCTACTCCTACCTTTTTAATAGTGTTTATCAAACCAATGTATCTGTCCCACCCATTTCTATCCCCCACCACTGTTTTTGTACAGACCGCCTCTTTTGGCAGCCTATTCTTCCTTCATTCAGTAAAAAAATACTTTCTACCATCCCCCTTAAATTGTCCTCCCACCAGCATCATGGAGTTATCTCTGGTGTTTGTATTCCCATTCAGTTTGAACAGTTCCCCAGTGCCCATCTTGTTTACCCTCTGGAGGTATTACGTCTCAATCATGTCTCTTCTCTCCCTTCTCACAACACGAATGTGCATGTTTAGGGCTTTCACTTCCTTCTTGTAAGTCCTTCCCTGCCATCCCTGAATCAACATGGTTAAATGATATAGCTTGACAAAATTATTTATCATTCAAAGTGATATCATCACTAGCAAAATGCGAAAGGAACAGAGAATAGAAACATAATTGTAGATCTTTGAAAAACCTGAAGACCGGAGACTCAGTATAACTTTTAGGTATGAAACATTCTTATGCCAGAAACTCTTAACTCACCATCACAATAAAATAAAACATTCTTCCATTATGTCAATGTCAACTGAAGAAAACAGAAGACTAAAAATTGTGTTTCTTTTCTGCCTATTATATAAGAACTACATCAGCTCTGTTTAAGAGATATGCTAGTAAATTTGTATCTATCAATTGGTGATACATTGGCCTGGCTTAATTAATTTGCTTAAGGAAATTCAGAAACTATGCAAATTGACTTCATATTAATGAAACAACCTAATGATCTGCAACAAATGAACTTACAAAACAGTCATGGGCTATGTAAAATCACCTTTGAGATAGTGTTAATTGAATATTCTGATGTCCTAAGAAATGTCTGTTCACATGTCTATATACTGCTACTTGAATATTTAATGTTAATATTCTTAACTTCTAATTTGTTCTGTTTGTATTGGCAGCTTTTTTTAGAATGTTTTCAAATGGAGCTAGAAAACAGAGAATGGACAAGCATGCACAACAAGCCTATGTTGTGACAGAGGGGTTCTAATTACATCACTGACCTCAACAGTAAAGGCCAAGAGGTCTGATGTAATCAGAACCCTGAGGTGTCGACACAGGTTGGTTGAGTCAATGACTATACATCCTGTATTTTGTAGTGTATAGTTTTTTTTTGTTTGTTTGTTTGTTTTTAGTTATACAGTCAGGGAGGGAAATTATTGTGACCATGTTTCAGTGTGAATAAAACAGCAGAACTGAATCATGGTCAAATTTGAAGAAGGTGAGTTATGAAAAAAATGTAATTTGTAAAGTTTCAATAGCTTTATCTGTGGCATGCTGACTTTTGTTCACTGTTTGGCACATCCGAGTTTGTGACAGGTCACCTCCCCCCCCACTGCCGCTGTTTGAACTAATCTGCATACACGGTGATTTTCAGGCCAAGTGGTATATTTCCAACCAGCTGGAATGTTGCTGTACCATCAAAGGGTACAGTGATATTCTATGATCTTTGAACCTGGTACAACATTTCAGCTGAGATGGAACTCCATGTAGAACAAGGGCCAGCTTTATACTTTCAAGATTCATCTGAATGATTGATTAATTTAGCAGTGTCAGTGGCTCAGTAGGTAACATGCTTGCCTTTGAGCTGGAAGATTAAAAAGGTTATGGGTTCTAGCTCCACACCTGAATGTGAATGGTCAAATTCAAAAAGCACATTCAGAATCTCATTTTAAACATTTAATGTTAGAGAAGTTATATTTTTATACTGCTTGTAACTATGATTAATGCCTGAATTTTGTGAAAACGTAATTTTGTATTGTAATGTTGTATGTCAGGCGTGGCTGAAAAAGGGCTGTGCCCAGTCCACTTCCTGGTTAAAAATAAAACAAACAAACAAACCTGGTACTTTGACTAATACCCAGAGCTGACACTGTAGTGTAGTACAAGAGGGATGCTGCACTGATGAGGTGTTGTCCTTCAAAAGTGATGGTAAAATGAGATCCCTTCTGCCCATCTCAGGTCACTGTCCAGCTGGAATTAAAAGATCCCATGGCACTTATCAGAGAGGAGCACGGGGAATCTTGTGTAAATTGTAGGCCTCTGATCTGATTTTCATGTTGAAGACTACATAACAAGGGATCGATAGAAAATATGTATAACAGTGGGCTCAGGAAGCATCCCTGTCAGATTCCCTTAACCAGTTTTATCACAGGACCAATATTACTATTCACAAATGGAGTAACAATTGCATTTTATAGAGTAGCAGTATCCTTGAAATAAATTTAGATGGAAAACCATATAGTGCAAGGAGTCTATACAAGAATATATGTACTACTCTGTCTAATACTTTTTATTTTTCCAAAGTCTGAGTAGGCCACGTCCACTGCCTCACACTGATCTATTTCACTGGTTATCCAGTGAAAGACATCAGCTTCTTGCAGTTGCTTTCTAACTACTCAGACTGCAGTTCCTAGGTATACTTTGTACAGGGCAACCGTGATTGGGCAATTACAAAATGGGTGACTCAATCTTGGCGCCTCTGTAAATGTCTACCTGGCAGGCTAGTGAGAGGATACTGGGTTGGGTGAGGTACATGACAGGATGTATGTGTGTATACATGCATGCGGGGGGTAGGAAGGGGAGGGAAGGTATGTGTGACAGGGTGTGGTTGGCAGCTGCTAAGCTTCAATAAATCAATCAATCAATCAAAATCTTTATTTATCCAGGTGGGCATCATTAAGCAGGGCTCATTTGCAAGATGGAGCTTGACCATTGGCATGGTGGGATGGGTGCTCGCTTGAGAGGTGCAAGGTATAGGGTTTGGGTCCAGTCTGGAGTGGATTTTCTTTTGCTGCCAGGCAGTTTAAAGTTTTTTTACAAGTTCCTCCCACCCAACATTCACCCCCTCTGGAGCTGAGAATCTAAAAGTAGGGGGCTGCGGGGAGTGACAGAAAGCCTGTAGGTTTTGAACACCTTTCTTTCCTCGCTGTGAGTGTTCATCACTGTAATTAATTTTCAGTGATGTACACTCATCGTAACAGCAATTGTTATTCTGCAATTGCCATTATCACATAGAACCCAATTCCTACAGCTAGTAACAGTTGAGATGGTAATTCTTATTGGTGCAGTATTAGCCACTGCTGAAGTATTAAAACACAGATTGTAATGAGAAAAAGATAATGTGACATTACTGAAAATTGAACCCAGAACCCTAGAACACTAGATATGAAGGAAAAAAAATGTAAAAGGTGTATTGATATTCTGCCATGCATTACAGCAGAAAGTATATTGGAGAACAGCTCCTCTCTACAATACCTGTTAGGTAAGTGTCTCTTCCCCTGCCCTAGCAGACCTGCTGGAGGGGTTCTGCCCTCTGGAGGTGAAGTGGAAGGATCAAACCAGTAGGAGCAAATGGGCCAGAGAAGGGTTGGGTGAGAGCCCAACCACAGGACAAGGGATGGACTGGCCAGTCCAGAAGGGAAAATGGAAATGTTTAAAAGGGGCTGCACCACTGAGAGCTCCTTCTTTCCCCTCATGGATTCACCTGAGAATCCTCCTGCTTTGTTCAAAATAACAAGTTGGCAGGCACAGATTCCTTCATTGGGAGCCTGATGCAGGGACAGCTCAGACTTGCTCAAGAGCACATCAGAAGAATTTTATTGTAAAGAACCACAAGCTAAAATATGTTATGAGCAAATTCTTGCAGCACAACATTACAGTAACAGAGAAGTTTATTGAATGATCCCAAACCAGAGACTAAGACAATGATGAAAATAGTCATGGTTCCACCTGAAGAATGTGTTAAAACATTGAGATTTTTGAACAATAAAAGAAGATTTAAGTTTTCTACTGTGTCTGGGCTTTTCTAGCCCAGAGTAGCCTACCTTCATTTTGTTTGTTTCAATTTCAAGATTGGTTCCACTCCACTCCAGACACTCTATTATGCAAAAAACAGATTCCCTGCAAGGAGCTGTGTGTTTGGAGATATTTCAAGACCCTTTTTTTTCATGTCAACCCACTTCTCCCAATGCAGTACCTGGCCTCATCATGCCCTTACACTCATGTTAGCCCTATATGAGGGAAGGCTCCCTGGCCTACAACAAGATGCTGTCTGTGTGGTAGCAAAATGTGCAGTCCCTTCCGAGTGTAGGAGCTTTGGCACATGACAGCACTGGCTCCCATCCTTGTGCTGTCCAGTCAGCTCCTCAGATCATCCACAAACTGTAGTTGTCATCACAGGAACACAACATGCTACTGGCTGGACCAATAGCCAGTCCTATGCACAATGTTTCTTCACAACCTTTTGGGGGACAGTTTGACCCCTAATTTTCAAGATATTCTTTTTATGCCACCCCTTTTGAACCTGATGGGTGTCATTTATAAAATACTGCCTAAAACTTCATTTTGCACCACAGGTGCAAAAACACATTTTGGGCAGGATTTGAAAAATTACATCTGTCATGTTCATAAGGTGGTGTTAAAAATAGCTATGTTGAAAATTCGGGGTTAGAATATTGAAAATTACCAGTTATGAGAGAATACATCTTATATGATGATGGCTGACTATGGTTGCTTGTGTGATCTTGTCCTTTTGCTACATGGGGAGGAGAGCGATATGGTTGTAAACCCTAATGCTATATTTCCCTTCTTGTGTGGCACTGAGTTGAATCCTAACTGGTGCATTAATTAACACAGGTTTTTGTTTTGTTTTGTTTTGCAATGCATTTCCTTTCTTTTTGAGACATTTAATAAACTGAAATTTCACCAGTACATCTTGCTGCTAAAGTGCTGGCCCCTGTTGGGCCAGTGCTTCTACAGACACACATACACACGCACACACATTCACAGTGCAAGATACACACTTCTGGTGCATCTTCAGAATTTGCATAGCGCCCTTGAGATCTTACACAACTCCTGTAGTCTAGCATTACTTGGGTATCAGCACAGTAATGCCACTATTCATGTCCCATTATTCAATATTTCTCTCCCAAATTCTCACAATTATATTATGAGCCTCTGCCATATACACAGGAGTGATGGACTTGCAATTTGACCTTTTTAATGACTTTTATGGTGTTACAACATACAAACACATTTTGTGGTGGAAGTGACACTTCTTACCTACTGTGTTCGTGTAAGGGCCTTAAAGAGGAACTTTCATTATGGTCCAAAAGTTATAGCTTGTAGTCATTATATGCAGTACTAGGCCTGAAAAGGTGTGTGCATTTGTTATTTTTGGCCAAGGTTTATTCTGCCTTCCATAATTTAGATTTGTTGTTGAGTCCTGCTGTACTTGCCTTTGCTGTTCAGTTGCTGGGCTGCTAGCTCCTGAGGATATCATTGTAGGGTACAGGAGTGACTCACACTGTACAGTACCATGCAGTTGCAACAATATTGCAAGGGAAATCTGCCAGTTTTCAGTATACATACTATGTTTCCTCTTCCCCAAGACACCCTGTTAGCAAGGCATTATGCCAAAATCCAAATGCCTTGTCAGTATGTTTTTGTGTGTGTGTGTGTGTGTGTGTGTGTGTGTGTGTGTGTGTGAAATTGACTCTGCCCTATAGTGATGTCAGCAGTATAACCCTGGGCCAACAGCAATGCCAGGCTTGCTATAGAAGCTCTGGTACACCCTGCAGTTTTTAGCAGCTAAGAATGCAAAAACTAACTGCTAACTGCAGCGGATAGTAATGAAATATAATTTCTGAATCAATGCAAGAAGGGGTAATTTATGCATGAAAGTCAAAAGGACTGGGGAAGTTCCTCTTTAAAAATAACTGCTGACAGTTTAGTGAAAAAAATTTAAAAACTGGCTGAGTTATGAGTAAAGTTTTTTGGTACAAAGTAGAAATGTTATTGTCACAAGCCAAAATTCTTTGGTCTCAGATAGTGGCAATCAAATAATTCTTTGTTTACACATAAAAATTGTTATAGGCACTAGAAAACCATTTTTATACAGTATGTGAACATAAAATTATTTATTTGCACTTACTTGCGAACAAAGACTTCTCGGTTCATGACAATAAAATCACAGTCATCACTAAATTGGTGAGCAAAAATTTTCTTGGTACCAAAAAAACATATTTTTGGTCATGGTTCATCAAACATACCCCAGAAGATAACTAATTGGGCTCCCATTTGTCTAGATTCAGGTGTTTTTTTTTGGAAAACATCATTTTAATGAGTTTCAGTATATTTCTTTTGTCACCAGCATAAAAAAAACAAGATGGTGGTACTCATGACTATAACACTTTTTCCTCACAAGAATAAAACATGTTTTCTCATGAAAATAAAATGGCTCACGAACATAAAATGATTTGTGTCAGAGGGTTATACTGAAAGCCATACTAAACATACTCAGAAGCAAAATTTCAAAACCTTGTACAGTAACTTAAGAACCAATTCATATTTTCCACAAAACCTTTGAAAGGCACACTGCTGTAAGAGCTGTTTTAATTGACATCACATGGGAGCAGGTCCAATACACCCTAATTAATGTTTATGCCCCACAAACTAAGACACTCCATATAGACTTGTGGACTGGAAATTAATATGTATTTATCTTGATATAGCAAAGGAGGCTATTCTTTGTGGTCGTTTTAACTGTGTTCTGAATTTAAAGGATTGAGGGAGGGAAATTACAAATATTATTGTGCTTATGTGTTCCAGAAATAGATGATAACTATAGCTGATTTAAGAGGTTCCTATCAGTCACTTCAATATGGAGGAGGGTAATATGTATTTTTGGGGAATTGATATATACAGGAATAGATTTTGTGTCTGTTTTCCAGCATGTATCTATAAATAGAGCAGTTGTACTCCATGATGAATTCTCAGATCATATGTTGCATGACAAAGGTTTGGACCCCTCATATGGGGTACAGTTGGGGAGAGGTCTTGGAGAACAAATCCAAAATAATTGGAGAAAGAGTTAATTAAAGACTGGCTAGGTTAGTTATTCTGGACCAGAAATCTTTTTTTTTATGTTTACATAAAAATTATCAGTTTCGTGGGAGAAAACAAAGGTGGACATGAAAGATTATTTTAGATTGGCAGCTAGAACACAGGGAAGGGAGTCTTATTGTAGGTATTTTGATTTGAGAAATCAATGATACAACCAGATGACAGCACACAATGAATACAGGATAGATACACAGAGGCAATTCAAACACATCAAGTCTGAAATGAAGAAATTTCAGTATGATATGGCATACAGACTGAACAGCATTTTGGGAACAGAATACATGGGAGCCTAAAGACTGCTTTAACAGCAGCAAGGATATGATAGGATATATACAATGGTAATTAATGCTCCTAGAATGAAAAATATAGAAGTGAAGCCACAAATAAGAATATTATATTGCAGACACAGTCTTACTTTCAGGAATGTCTCATGTTTTGGCATTCCTTTACTATGCCCTCATTTACTCATTCTGTGCTAGACAGGTAAGTGGGACCAATTACAGTATCTAAGGTAAAGGCAGCTATAAAATCCTTTAAATGGAGTAAAATACTGGGATGTGATTGTTTGTGGGCTAAACTTCATCTGCTTGGATTAGGATTATTGGCCCTGATGCTCACTTTAGACTTTAGTGAGGTTTTGGAGATTGGGTATCTTCCACTTTCAATGTGGACAGCCTATGTAATTCTTTATAAAAGGGAATCATTTAGATTTTTAAAATTGTAGACCCATAAGCTTGTTAAACCATGATTATAATTTTCTGGGACCGATTTAAAATTCCCATTTTATTGTGGCCACAGGGTATTTCATAGGTAAGTAAATCTTTATTTGTTTGGTGCCTGGGAGACACTGGTCACCGTACAGTAGAAAGATTTGACAGAGTGATAAAAACATTCAAATTATGTAAATAATAAATCAATACACAAATTTAAAATAAATAAAAGTATCTGTATGAGCTAAAAAAACATCAGCAGGAAAGGCTAAGTTAGATATATGAAGATGGCCACCAGGCTGGGCTGCTGTCTATCTGTGCTCCCCAACACTTAGCCTTTTCCATAGATTTCCCTATTATTTCTCCACCTCTGATAAATTTTTGGAATTGGTATTTTGAAGCACTCTGTGGAGAATCTTTTTGGAGAATCCTACATTTAGTTAGTTAGTCCGCTTCATCTAAATGCTTTGATGAAGCGTGTAATTTTAAGTAGTTAGTTAATAAGTAAGTAGGTAGTTTTGTAGACAGGATGGATAAGCACAGGTAGGGTGAAATAGTGAGTAAGAATTAGGAGTTAGCTTTTTTGTTTTAAGGTAGAATTCCCAAACTTCAGGTCTGGAGGTTCAGGAAATTAGCTGCTTGTTGAGGTGTTGATCCAGTGCTGTTTTCATCTGCCGGCTGTGAGGCGTTAACCAAGAGCTGAGTCTCATTGGAAGGTGACCAGTCTGGATTTGTTGCTGGGAGCGCTCTTCATCAGGAGTACTTGTAGAGATGATTGTTTGGGGGGGTGAAAATATGAGTTAGAATGCTTGCTTAAAAATGAGTTTGTGGATTTCAGAATAAAGCCAAAGAAATAACACAGAAGTGTGCATCCTAGTGTGGGGACTTACTGCTGGCCTGCAGTCATCTGGGTTTCAGCATGAGGACTTACTACGGGCCTGTTTTCTCCCTAGTGGGGAAGAGAAACTCCTAAAGCTGGTGATTACTGGGTGCCTGGAGGAATCTGAGAACCTGGCTGGAAGCTGACATTGGTAGGTCAGCAAGCTGGAAGACCTGCAAACTGAATGGGGGCTTGGTGACTGTTCTAGTACCAGGCTTAGAGTTCTGGTAGCTGTTGTGGATGGTTACAGACTCCCAGGACAGAGTTTTGCATTTGTCTGCTGGAGCCGATGAGATTGTGTGGGTGGTTGTTGCTTTAGCCATGTTCAATGCTGATTTCCCACACACACACACACACACACACACACACTTCCTCTCTGGTCTTGGAACTTGTCTGTAAGCACATTATATCAAAGTGAGTGGCAGTGGGAGTACCACTCATTAAACTTGTTTCAGAATTGGATTGCCATCGACTGTAGTGAGAACACTGTCTAAAAGTTTGAATCTGAACTTCACCTTCCTTCTCTGATAGTGATGGGAGCATTGCCAGGGGGGCTTCCTTGGTGATTCCCATTTGACCAACTTATTGAACTTCTCCTAATTATAATTTTAAATAACTCTGGACTCAAATTAACATAGGATTCTCCATATTTATTTATTTAAATTGTGTTATAACTGTGGGGTCTGGTTGTGGGAAGGTAGTCGGAGGATGGGAATTAGGTAGTGTATGATTGTATGGTAGTGAATGGTTAGTCAGATTTGATTGCATTTATTGTATGTATGGTGACTGAATGATTACTTAGGATTTTATAGTTATGTATTGTTATATTGTCTTATTTGGTTTAGTTGGTTTAGTGGTTTTAGATAGGAGTCTTGGGTCCCACTGAATTAGTTACCCAGAAGCCCTGCTGCATGACCTCTGCCCATTTTGTGATCTCCCCCTCCTGGCTACAGTTGTAAGGCACTGTAGGGAGGTGGATATTTGTAGGGGCAGGGATGTCTGCAGCACGGTGCTGTGGGCTTAATGGAGGTGAGAGGGATTGGGTTGATAAGGAGCAGGAGGTACCCTAGGAGAAAATGGAGCCTTGAGAGAGAGGCCCAACCTGTTTGGTCTCAATTCCTAAGGGTTCCCACTGGACCATGTGGGCAGGCAGCTAGAGGGCCTACAGCCTTCACTGATCCCCTTCAGACAGTGTGATACAACATCAGATCGATCAGAAATAAGACCAAAATTATATTGAACTTGATTTGTTCGGTTGACATTGTATGTAACACGGAGACCTGGTTGGGGGATGATGCAGGTCCAGTTTTGGAGGCATCAGTCCCCACCGGATACTCTATGGTACACTGCCCAAAGAGGGATCGCGAGGCAGTGGGGTGGCCATCTGTTTTAGATCCAGCCTGAATTTCTCCACTGTGCCACACACACTTTTGCTGTCTAAAAGTCTGAGTGATCCCAAACAACTGGATTAACATTACAGAGGTAATGGAACAGGGGCAATGTGAATGGTTGAAGGGTTTTGTTGTATGTCTTGACAGAAAAAATCCTTTGATAATATTTCTCATCAATATTTATTTTAAGTCTTCAGATGGTAAAAGATTTCAGATCTATTTTTTGGGTGGATATTGATTCTGTACAGAGCAGTAGTCAGTATTCCTTATATAAATAATTGGCAGGAAACTGTAGTGTCATATTGAAAAGGGGTTAGACAAGTGTGCCCCCTCCTTTTTGTGACTGAATAGCAGAGCTATGTTGATGTATTACAAGTATGTCAGTAGAAAAAGGAGGTTGTGAAATGTCTGGAATGTTTGCAAACCCAGCACAGCCTGTCTCTTTCACGGAAGAGACTTGAATCACATCTTTCTGCACCTTCTCCATTTGACAAAGTGTAGCTGTTTCCTCCCTCCTTCTCAATCCCCTCTCCCACTGCACTATATTTCTGCTCCAGCTCATGCAGATGCACACTTAGCATGGGTCTGTCATCATAATTCAATACCTTTGAAGGTGCCAACACTGCCAACTCCATTTAGTTTCTATTTGCAAGGAATGATAATAACTGTAACACTTTAATTTTTTTTGCAAATACTAACTAAACAGAGTCAGCAGTGTTAGCAGCTTCAAAGGCATTGTCTGTCTGTTCTAGGAGCCAACTCTACAAAAAATGTAACCAGCACTATGGTGGGACCTAGATCTGCTACAAGATATCACCACCCTTCCCTTCCAGTTTCAGTCCCACTGAAAGAGTCACAATCCACAGACAGGACCTTACCCTGAAATATTCGATCCTATGGAATATGAACTATAGAAAAGGAAAATCGGAGATTCCTCCTCCTCCTCTCATGAACCTGTGGCACTAACAGATTCCCTGGCACACAGCAGAAGCTGGTTGTCAATTTCCTGCTGTTTGCTCCAACTGTCAATTCTTAATTCCATACTCCTTAGCTGCTAAAATTTGTTCTCCTTTGATGCTCTCTGTCTGGATCCAATCCAAATCCTGCTGCATATTGCACTGCCAAGTCCCCACTGTCCTTGTCACTGATATGACTGTCTGTAGTTGTCCATGACAGAGAAGTTTAGAAAAAACAGAAACAGTGCAACAAACACAAGAGGATTTATTTTGGAAGGAAGGTTTCAAAAACCCATAGATTCCACACCCCAATGGACCTAGTGAATTGAATGTAAAGCCAGGCTGGCCCTAGCCAATTGGTCCTCAGTCCTGCTTGCTGATTTTCACACAAGATCAGTCCTGCCCCCCCCCCCCACCAGCTCAGACACATCACTCATTACTTTCCCATGTAGGCCACCCACTGGAAAAATCTCACTTAAGTTTGGCGTGGCAAGAAGGACTGTAGGCATAAAGACAAACACAAACACAAACAATGGGAATGATTTAGGGAGAGAAAGACGTGCTAAAATTGCTACACCAGGCTACAATAACCTGTTCACTTTGGCATACACTGCATACACCAGCTGATGTCCTTGGGATGAGTTATTTGCTTCCATTAGTCTTATGTCACTTCTGTAAAATTTCACAATTTTTGCTGCTTGCTAAGAGATGTTGTTATCATTTTCTTTAATGTGTGTATTGTAGTTTTTTTCTGCAGACATTCTGTTTTGGCATTTAATGCATCATATTTTCATTCACTGTTTCCAGCATCAACAGAATCTTATCTATAAAACTCCCAAGAGAATCTAATATGTAATGCTTAGGTGTATCTAAAACTTTCTTGTGACATTTTAGCTATCAATTTTTCAGCTTCTTCACTTTTATTTGTATTGTTGCCATAAAAGGCTGAAGCACTATTGCTGCTATATTGAGAATTAGCTATAATAATCTCTGGCTGCTGAACTGTCACATGCTCCCTTGATATGGGAAGAGGATTTAAATGTGTTGCCAGTTCCTTAGAAAGTTTAAATGAGCCAATTTTAGTGACTGTTTCTGGGTTATCTCAGTTTAGGCAACAGTGCAATGTTGGCTCTGCATCTGAGGATGAAACTAGCCTGCAAACAGGTAGCCATTTCACATTTTGCACTTGTACTTGGGTTCTTGTGCTTCTCTAGTTACTGCAGATTCCACTGAAGAAATAGCAGGTTTTAAAGTCTGCTCAGTACTTGGAAAAGTTCTCAAATTAGAAACAGAGGATGTACTCATAGGTCACTGTTGATTTTGGATATTATAAATGCTGACAGTTTCCAGGTTACTGCAGGGCTGCCCCAGAGCAATGGTAAGGCTGTGCATTCCCCCTGAATATGGGCTGCCACATGAGCTATAAGCAGACTGAAAATGCTTTTCTAGATGTTTTACATTCAGTAAAGCAAACCCTTTGCTAGATGATGAGGAAGAGAGGACTTTCCTCTTATCAGTTGTTCCTTTATAGTAAGAAAAAAAACACATTTCTGCGCAGGGTTGCTTTATTAAAAGAACATTTTCAGAGCTTTCTTCATAAGCTGCCATCTGCGTTGGCCATTTTACCCCCCTCCACCCATATATAAGATTTATTACAAAAACTTCATTAATGCACTAGTAAGGGTTAAAGTGACAAAAGTAGGGAAATGTGTTGTTAGGACTGCCAACCCTAGCACCCAACCCCCACCCTGTAGGCAGCATATCAGGTGTAGGGTATGCCTAGGGGTTGTCAAGCCTAACACTCACCCCATTCCATCACTAAAGAAGCTCAGATGTGTACAATGTATGAGAATGGGGTGAGTGTTAGGTCTGACAACCCCTAGGCATACCCCATGCCTAATTTGCAATCTGAAGGGTGGGGGTGGGGTATTAGGGTTGGAAAAATCTAATACAACATTTCCCTACTTTTGGCATTTTAACCCTTACTAGTGCATTAGCAAAGTTTTTTTACAATGAATTTCCTTACTTTTTTAAGATAGTATAATGGTACCCTTATTTGTCTGGAGGAGCACAGGGCCCAGAGGACCCTGTGATCCAATCCTTCCATAACTGTACCCTTATTTTAAACTTGGAAATGAGCCTTGGCTCAGTATGCCTTTCCTGGTTACCACATTTTTAAATAAATGAATAAATACATTTTCACGTGGGAGTGCAGGGCCCTCTGGGCCCTGTGCTCCCATCCATCCTTAATTTTTGTGATAGTGTATTAGTATCCTTGTTTGGGAGGATCACATGGCCCTCTGGACCCTGTGCTACCATGGCTACATAGGTGAAGTGTATGGAAGGCCTTGCACTCTCATCCCTCTATTGAAGTGTACATGTTGGCATACCATTCTTAGTACCCCACCTCATGAAACCAGTATAACTAAGTGGAGAACTACACCTAAAGCCTCAGCACTATGAAGCACATGTATCCATAGGTGCTTACTGAGCATGCTCAGAACCCTAATTTTTAAAACTGTATAACTCCAGACTGCATTAACAATTTTCCACCAAACTAGAAAAAGGCACATCTGTTAAGCAAGCCCTTTGTACCCTGAATACTTCAGAGCAAAATCGCAAAGTGTTTCTGTGGTGCGCAGCACCAAAAAAACACCTCACATAACAATGTTATCCTATGAGAAATGAAGCAAAATTTAAAACCCATAGAACTCCATATGTATATAATATGTTTTCACCAAACCAGCAAATGCCACATCTGTGGGGAAAGTCATTTGTACCCTGAAAATTTCAAACCAATTTTCCAAATTGTTTCTTCACTGTGGAGTGACAAAGAAATGGCTGTGTTATAATCCTTTTGCATGTTCTTTTTTTGTAAATTTGAGAAACAGGATCCTCTTTCAAGTTGTTTTTTCACAATTTGTGAAAAAGGATTCCTGTGCACTAAAAAAGACATGGAAGAGGATTTTAAAATGTTAAAAAAAAATTCCAATTAATTTTTCCAAAAACTAACACCAGAGTCAGGTGAGACAGGTCATGATTAGCAGAACACATGTTTTGGTTTCTACTAAACACATAATTTGTTGGAGTTATTTAATTTTGTTTACCTCACTAACTGCAAAAAAATGGTGGTGGCATGAAAAAAGATTTACCATTTGTGACACAGGATGACCCATCTGTGAAAAAGGATGACCCATTTGTGAAAAAGATTCCTTTTTCGAGCAGGACATGTATATGAGAGTGAAATTCCAATTAAAAATAATGGAAACTTTAAAATTTAATAACTTTGCAATTGATTCATATTTTTTCACCAACCAGCAAAGGCATATCTATGAGGCAATTCCTTTCTACCTTGAAAATTTCAGACCAAACTTCCAAACCATTTTTGTGCTGCAGCATGACAAAGAAACAGCAAAAACACAGTAAATTGCATACTTTTTTACACTCCGTATTTCCACATGCATGCATGCGACCAGAACAAAACTTGCCACATGAAGAGATTTTTGATCCCTGATGGTGCATGCAAAGGTTCATGCAAATTGGTTGAATCCCTCACAGAAATAATTATGTGAAATATTTTCATGCTGCACATGTAAAACTACCCATGTGATATGCGTGATGCAAGCATGATTTAAATGTTAAATTGGAACCGACTGCATGCATATGGCATGCGTGCAGCAAGCAAGTGTGGAAATCATTAATTTTTTTGTTAAATTGGAACAGACTGCAAGCATGTGGCATGTGTGCAAAACGCAAGTCATCACTGATGACTGCATGCATAAAAGTTAAGTGACTTGCTCAGGATCACACAGTATACAACTGGGAGTTTATGAAATTCAAACCCAGGTCTTCAGGTCTCCTGGTTTGCAGTTCAGTGCCTTTAACCACTAAGCTATACTGCATGCATACATATGGCTCACTTTTACTTCAGTACAAATCTACATACATCTGCATGCATGTGGCATGCTTATATTCACTGATATACTTTTAATTTTCTTGTCCTGCCTCATCTCAGCTGCACAGGTGACCTATAGTACACATACCAATTAAAACACATGTGGTTCTTCCCACCCCCAATACACACACTTACCCCCAAAACTACTTAATTACTTCTTTCTGGCCTGTACTCCTACTATTTTCTCTCTGTAGTTCAAAAGAATCCTTCCACACAAACAGACCTTAAGGGGAAAACACAAAAGTAGCAATAACTTGACACCCCACCCATATGGCCAGTCCCCCCCACATGCGCACACACTGTAGCGGGTGTGGTCATGCTGCTACAAACAAAGTATAGATATAAATTGAGAGTATCTTACCTGAGTACTAGGGAGCCAGAGGTAGAAGTCTTTAAGAGATGACGTCTATGGGTCAGAGTCCAGGGGTGTACCTCCTTGAAATGAATGGAGTTATTTTGTATTACTGTTTTATACATTATGATGGTGAGTTAGAGAATAATGAAGGCCACTGTTCTACAAACAATGCCCTTGTTAGTTGAGCGGTGGCCTTCATTAATCTCAGACTCTCCATCAATAATTTATAAAATATAATAAAAAAATACCCTCATTCATTTCAGTGAGACACACCCTTGCACTCTCCCTTTCCCTATGTCATAATGTGCTTGAGGGTGAGGATGTGGAGGTCAGTTTCACTGGGGGGGATATGCCTGACTATAGTGGGGCTCCATTAGCCTGTGCATACCATACCACTCAACTGTCCCTGAATGTAATGGACAACCCTCATCTTACCCCTGAAAACTGCTCTGCCACTCATCCATCCCTCATGGAAAACATGATGCTCACACAGAGGATGTCCTGTAAATTTAGACTTTATAACAGGGGTGCCATTTCAGATTTCAGCAGGGAGGAGCCAACAACCAGTGGAGGCCAGGTGCTAGTTACCCCTATGCAGCAAGCTCTGGAATATTTGGAATGTCTCTAAAAGGTAAAATGTAGTTGTTGTGACTGAAAAGTGATATGCAAATCAGGAAAAATTCAAATGTATAAGATTCATCTGTCTATACCCCAGAACAGGGCACCAGATATGGGCTTAAACCCACTCAGTTACTAAGTTTCTTTTCCTGGCTGAATTTCTGAACTCCACCCCAAAACCAAATCTGTGTCAAGATTTCTCTCCCCAACTCCATTTCATTTATTACCCATCTCACATGGGTCATGAAGCCACCCAAAGGTGCAGAAATGTTAAAAACACATCATTATTTCAGTCCTTCCTCCTTTCCAAATCCCCTTAAAAAAACATTTTTTACTTTGACCTACCTGCCCATCTGGCCAGGACCTGTGGCCTAGCCCAGAGTGCCACTAGCCCAGTTTTCAGTCTGCTCCTCTTCCATCTTTCTACCAGAAGCTGGATGCTAGAACCGACCATCCCAGGTTCCCAACATGGTCTGTGACCAAGTCACCTGACCAACTGAACCCTGCCAACCTGTGTTGCTTGCTGCTTCCTTGGCTGCTGCCATGGCTGCTGCAGCACTGCACTGATCAAGGCCTATGAAGGCCACCCACACTGCTGTCACTGCTGCTGCAAGGCCTAGCTTGCTGCCACGAGGGCCCTCATTGTTGTTTTTGTGAGGCAAGCCTAGTAGAGTAAGTAGGTAGCCTAGTCTTGAGTTAGCTTCTACCTCACCCCAGCCCCTTCAGCCACCAAGGGAAATGGAGACTCACTAAGAGTAGGCCAACAAAAATATGCCTCCACAACACTGCTATTGAGAGTTCAGTGCTCACCATCTCCTCCAAGCTGAAGTGTGCAGCCTGTCTACTCTGTAGCTGGAAAGATAGTGTCCCACTTGTATGACTCATGTGCTCTTGCTTGGCTGGAGCTCCTCCACATCACATGTGATGGCACCACCTCTAATAGGTGGAGAGAGTGTACAACACAATACAGACACAGTCGAGTCCGGAGTGCACCTGCAGTGTGAGCGCAACACAGGCCAGCGGGGCACTGATTGTGCAAAAGATTAAATCAAATTTAATGACAGTATTGCCACACCATAATAACAACCTAGGCACAAATGCGGGGGAGGGCAACTGCCACCTCTGCCCTACCTAAATGGCACCCCTCTTTTATGGTAGAAATTAATTATCAAGGGCTAACATCAATACAAACAAATACAATGGTTTCCATTGTTTTCTGAGGTACTATATCTCTATATTTCAGGATGTGTCCTGATCATCATGAGGGGCTAGTGTCCCTCATTGTCCCTCATTTTGAGTGTCTATGTCTCTCATTTCAGAGACAAAATGTGAGGTATGGTGCATGCTTCCAACACCCTATTCAGCACAATGAGTGCTGAGCATGGCCGAAGTATACAGTATATGCTCCACACAGAATGACAAAGGGAAAGTAATTGAGCTGCAACACTCAAGGAGGAACACGTTTGTAGCACTAAATATGCATAAGGGGATTTGCATGACTCAAAAGGTCAAGCTTCACAATACAGAGGTCCCACGTAACACATCTGGAATGGGGGATATTGGCTGACTAAATCCTAGGCATTTAATGTAGTAAGCAAACAATACTTTACAAATTAATGGCAATTATATGACAAAAATCAAAAGCCACTAAACAACTTGCAAAAGGATCAGAATTAATGAGTTTACCTACTTTTAATGGGAAATCAATGAAAAGGGTGTTTTAATGGCTCTAATTGCTAGCAGTAGTATGAGAAATAGAAATGGATGTGCTTTTTTTAAATGAGATTTACACTAGCTACAGTAAGTTGCTGCACACATGTCAAGCATGCAGCATGTGAACCTGATCTGATTTTTAAATGATGTTCACACCAGCTTAACTGCTGCACTCATGTCAAGCATGCAACATGTGAACCTGTTGTGATTTGTAGAAGATGTTCACATCAGCTTACCTGCTGCACACATCAAGCTTGTAGCATGTGAACTTGATGTGATTTTTAGACATGGTTCACATAGCTTCACTTTGTGTATGCGAAGCGTATGCAAACATTGCACAATTAAGCATGTGCCATGCATTCTGCATGTACGCAGTACACTTATATTTCTGTAAGGGATAGCTGCGAATTTATTAAAGTGCAAAACTTTGAATTTAACATAGAAGTGGCCGCTCAACCCTAACTATAGGGGCGTGACTGCACCCCTGTAATGCTATTATTAGTCAGTCACAGCTGTTTTCATTTTGCATAATGTTAAGAGCCTGACATATCCTGTTAAATAAAAAAAGGTACTAACAGCTGTAGAGAAACTAAAACCAGGATTTTTCATGTAACGGGAAACTCATTTTCTTCTGCAGAGCCTGACACAGTAAAACAATCTGGCTTTAGTGACGTCATCACCTATTTCTATTGACAAGGGTATGGGCGTGTGTAGCTATCTTAATCCTATGTACCAGTCTACTAGCTAAGGAATCTACTTATGTGGATAAGATCAGTTGAATGGTCATAGCAGTGGGCACCCTTCTGATCTGCAGATAACCTTACTATATTTTTGCCTCCCACCTGGCTTGCATTCTTCCACTATTAAGTTACTGTTCAATCAGATTTTTAAACTACAGAAATGATTGCTATTTATGGAAGAGGATTTCAATATGGTTATGGACACCTGTAAAAATACTGCTTTCCATTAGCAACATACTACTGCCTCCCAACAGTAGTGCAAGAGGCAAGAGGTTTCTGGGGATGCTAGAGCTAACTGACAGTTGATGTCACTTACATAAGCGTGACAGTGTCTTTACTATCTTGGACATTCTTCTGTTCTACCCTCTACCAATTTAGCTTTCATTCCAATATAATAGCACTAATTTAAATCATTGTATACTGACTTGCATGCCATTCAGGCCAATGGCAGTTTATCCCACACATTTATATTGCACCGAGGTATGAGGCAGGCAGGCCCCCTTTCTTCACTGCTGTTTGCCCTCTTGGTTGAATCTCTGACTCAGGCACTAACACAAAATGACTCTTTAACAGGTATATGGCACCATGGAGATATGCATAAACTAGATTTTTATGTAGATGATTTACTTATTTGTGTAATCAATCATGATCAATCCTTTCCTTCACTCTCCAGTACCCCGGGGTGGGGGGAGGGCTATGGTTCCCTCTCGGGTTATATGTTAAACACAGACAAGATGATGGTGGCTCATATACACTGATTCTCCTCAAAACTTAAAACAGAAATGTAAATTCAAATGCAACTGGCCACATATAAAACATTTCAGAGTATTTATCCACAAAGGAATACTGACCTTAAAAGAACTTATCTATACTCCTTTGTCACAAACTCTCTTGACAGATTTAATTAGATGGAAAGTGCAACTACTCACTTTGATAAGTTGGGTAGACTCAGTTAGGATGAACTTCCTTCCATGTATGCTATAACTTTTTCAAACCATCCCTATCTCCCCTACCATACAAGATCTTTGCATCTAGGACCATCACATTTCTCTTTATTTATCGAATGGCACTCACAAGTGGCTTTCTGCAAGCTCCAACTCTGTAAATGTAAAGGGGGAGGGGCTGGCACTATTAAATTTGTATGGATATATTCAGGCAGCCCAGTTGTGAAATACTTGACCCTGGTTGGATTCACCATATCAGGCACACTGGAAAACAATAGAGCATTCAAATATGCACTATCAGTTAGCTAAATCAATGTTTTCTAATCCTACCATGGCAGGAGACCAAGCAGCAGATAGGCACCTTACTTAAGTTCTACTGACAATATGGAAAAGTTTACTTCACTCTAAACATTTCAAAGCCAAATTGCAAGAACTGCATTTATTAGGTTCCATGTGATAATAGCACGTGCCGAACGGCAACTTGCATTGTCGCGACGTCAGGTGGCAAAAACAATTTTGCCACCCTGACATCCTTGGTGTATGGAAGAATGGTGCCGGGGACATCTATACTTTGCTTTCTGTGACGGGCGCAGCCCACCCACATACCCCCCCATCCCCCTACTTAAGAATCCTCAACTCCAGGGGGGTGCATGTTGGGGAGTGAAAAAGCAAAATATAAATAACGTTTGGGCCAGGCGCAACAAAATGACAGTAGAGCCCGGACCCAGACCCGAACCCAGGACCGCATGTGGAGGCCAACCCCTGATGTCACAGCGCAGCTCAGCAGCCAAATGCAGTGCCACCCCCTACATCCTCTCCACCCCCTCCCAGGCCATGCTCGCAGTGCTTGCTCCCCCCCGTGCACACGTATAGCGACATACTGTCGCTTAGGTCGCCTACAACCCTGGCTATTATCCGGTCACCTCCTGCCCTCTCACCTTTCGGCTTTTGCCTACATCACATCGCTGTTTCGGGCGGTGCCATCTTTCAGGTTCCAATCTCACATGCTACCCATTTATTACCATATGACATGACTTTTCTGCTAGCAGAGTCATATCTCACCACGTTTTCTCCATTTGGTACAATGTGGCTGCTTCCTCCCTCCCCCCTCCCTCACCAAACAACTTTCTTGCTCCAGCTCACACAGACACACACTCAGCATGGATCCACCATCATAATTCAATGCATTTGAAGCTGCTGATGCTGCCGACTCTGTTTAGTTACTATTCACAAGCAATAATCATAGCTGTAACACTTACTACAACTTTGCTTGCAAATAATAACTAAATGGAGTTAGCAGCATTGACAGCTTCAAAGGCACTGAATTAGCAGTTTTTCCCCAGTCATGTTAAAGAGCTATTTTTTTTTTAATCAAGAATTTTACCACCTCCACAGACCTGGCAGGGGCTATGACCCCCCCCTATCCATCAGAGCCATCATGGGTCCTGCCAGATCCCGGTATTTTCCTCCATTTCTTTTCTCCCCCATGCCCGCACCCATGCAATGGGTGTAGCAGCCATCTCCACCTCCATAGAGGCAGTCAAGCACCCTGGGCCCCTGGGCATGGAGTGAACCTCTTCTTGCTGTGCTGACATGCACAGCACAGACCCCCCCCAAAGAGGGAGAGCAGTACTTCAGACCCTTAATCCTTACATCCCCTGGCTGACCTCTGAATGACCCAACTACATTCCTGAACCCAGGTTGCCAGTGTGGCGTGAGGTGTGGCATCCAGCGCCTCAACCCTCAGTGCCACCAGGCTGGCAAAGAGCTAATTTTTTGATAGTGATCATCCAACATCACAAGACATTCCCATCTTTCAGCTCGGACTCCCCCATCAGGGGTCTGCACTAAATATTTAAAAACGCCATTTTCCTTAATTGTTTCTGTTCTTTTTTTTATAATAATAATTCACACCAGTTCTTATTTTTGGTTTACCCTTCATTTTCCCTGCAACTGCAACTTTATAAATTAGCAATGCAAACCCTCAATGCAGATGGATATATTTACTGTTTTCTTCATTTCTTGAGCTGACTCCATCAAACACAGGTGCTGTCAGTAAATGAAGTTTTCTTAAAAGTGTCTTCTATCAAATCACCCATTTTGTACAACTTTTCTTTACTAAGAGTGTGTGAATGTTTAGCTGCTTTTCTACTCGGCCTGATTTGGTGGAATTTTCTCTGTCGGTTTCAGTAGAGGGATGGCATTCAGAGCTTGTGGATGAAGGTTTTTTTTTGTCATGGCTCATTTTGACTGGAAAAAAAAGATCAATTAGGATTGATTAGGATGGGATGTGTTAAGGGAAGAACTTGACAGTGCTGTATGTTAAAAGCCTTTGATGCCACCAGCGATCACCATCAGATGCATAGGTGAGATAAAATTTTGGGCAAAATGATTTTCAATGTGCTGTATATATACAGTTGTAATCTTGTGTCCATGTGTTTTTGCTTCAGTGCCACACAGAAAGAAAAAGGACAAGGAGCTTGAAATCTGAGGACATCCTTGGTCACTTCCCCAAAAAATGCTTTCTGATCTGTTTACATATCCCAGGTTTTTTCCTCATGTAAAACTAAAGTTGAATGTAGTAACATGCTGCAATGTTTTAGTGGAATATTTTTTGTAAAGAATGCCTTTTTATTTCTAATTTTTTGTTATCAGATTAATTATGCATATGCAGATACGGACCATATATGAAACTAAAGCATTAAAGAATAACAACAAATCTTTAAGCCTAATGGGCGACCTGATCCTGTTTGAGTAGCTTGTCTGTGTTGCTTGTAGTGTAACCAAGAAAGGCATTAAATGAGGTGAAGTAGAAATCTTTTGTTTTGCTGGGCTCTGCATTGTTTACTTAGTGCTGAGTGTGATGGACAACATCTGCCAGGAACTTGGCAGGGTTACCCACAGTTTAGAGACCCTGTGAAAGTGTACCATAAGAAAATGGGCTGGTCTACAGATGGTTGTGGAGTTTCAGTTACAGTACGTGCACTTAATCTCTGAATCACTTATTTACTAAAGGTGAAAGGAAAAACTATAATGGGGGGAGCAGTAAACCAGTTCATATTACATGCTTACCCTCTGTTACAAACAATTTGAAGTTACCTTTATTCGAATGAGTAACAAGTTACAGATTTATGTACACTATACTAGGGAGATTAACATTGGATTTTTTTAAGGCAGCAAGGACAGAGCAGTTAGAAGGAATTGTAGGGTTCTGATGAGGTTGTGATGCACCTTAGAATCTCAGTGGCTTCATCAACCCATTGAATAGAATGTGGAAGCTGTATATAGTTCAGCTGTTGGGGCAAGTGGACAGGTCTGATGTTTGTTTCTGGCCAGCAGATCAATACCTCTAACCAGTCATTTTATGACTTCAGTGTGTGTTGTGGAGTTACCCTTGAGTGCAGTTTATTTCACTGTTAAATCCAGTGTGTCTAAGGGATTATGATTGCCTTTCCCCAGAGTAAAATGATACTTTATTTCAGTGGTCATGACATTTTGTGCCACTGCTTTTTTAAATGATACTGATGCAGTGTGATCCTTGGAGATACAATTAAAGGCAACAGGAGAAAGCACAAGTACTTTTTGTTAGTGCACAAAACAGGTACTATATAGGGGATGATGTCTGGACAACAGTGTGTAACAGATGTTTTTACACACCTGAAGTGTGTGATATCACATAAACCTCAAAATTGAAGGTTGAGTGATTTTATTTATGTATTACATACCAATGATGTGCAACAAAATAAATAATTACATAAAAAGAAAGAGTTTTAACTGTTGCCCATACTTTATTCTATATAACTAGTGACTGACAGAACCACAGTCATCAGGTACAGTAGTACTGGCAGCTGACTGAAAATATACTTTTATCTAAAGCTGTTGTATCTTGTGCTAGGTGCTGTGTACAAAAGTGGGGCAGTTCTCTGTTACACTTGTATGTAACACAATATGTGTAATGGTGAAATTCAAGCACTGGTTTTGGTTTGTAATAGTCCCCAGCCACTAACAGTTAGGGTTTTCATTTCAGTCACTGATTTGTTCATTTGAATGGAGGGGACAAGCAGGTGAGAATGTTAGTTACTGAGCCAGCACAGTAGTGAACTACAGGATGAGTACACTAGTTTGATTGGTCCTCAGCTGTTTTAGTCAGGGAGTGTGAATCAGAGGCTCATTAGCTGGGATAGTTTCAAACCTGCAATTACAGTGAGTTAGCACATGCAGCAGACAGGAGACCTATGTTCCTTGGATACTGGCTATGTATTTCAGGACATGTTCCTGTGGATTATGGTGGTGGCTTTTCAACCCCTACTGCCACTTTGATTACTTGTCACTATATCAGTGATATGGGGCCACTGTAGGAAGTACGAGGAAGGACAAGTGGAAAGTACAGTGTGTGTGGGTCAGTAAGCTGGCCTTAACATAGTTGATGTGCACTGTGCATCTGCACAGGGCCCCAGGAGCAAAGGACCCTCCAGAAACATCCTCTGTCTAGCTTGCCTCAATTATTCCTGGTCCTCAGTGTCTCTGAACAATTTTTGTCATACTTTATAGCTAATACAGCATGTATATCTTTGTATTACTTGAGTATTGCATTCTAATTCAAATAAATCTCAAAAATGACACAAAACTAGCAGCACAGGAAGGTATGGGAAGGTAGCTAAGACAGTATGTACATCTTCATATCACTTGTAGAGTGCATTCTAATTCAAATAAATCTCATAAATAACACAAAATTAGCTGCACAAGAAGACATAGAAAGGTCTGTTGACTGTGCAGGGCTGAAAATGTTTCTTTTGACTCCCCTACTCCTGATAAGCTGCCCCAGCAAGAAGTGTGTCACAGGGTTACCCCGCATCAGTAGGGCCAGTGCTGAATTACAGAAGCTAACAGCAACTCAGTTCTAATCTTGGACAAACTAATAATAATGAAGAGGAGCAGCCAACTCATTTGTCTCACCTCAGTTGTTTAACTTTAGTAGCTATAACAACTTGCAGCTATCTCAGGGAGACAGATTTCCATTTCACTTTAAGTAAAGAAGTTCATACTGTGATGGGTGAGAGTGGATCATTAAGAAGCAGATCAAGTGGTGATGCATACACCACAGGAAAATGTACTTCACTAGCTTTCACTAGTTTTTTAGGAGCAGAAAAAGGATGAGGCCCATGATTACCTCCTGTTAGGACAAGGAGTAAAACGCCATGTTCTCATTTGTGGCTATGTAGTTATCCAAATTTCTTTTAAAATTGTCTTTACTTGTTCTTGGTGTCATTGAGAAAGGCAGCTTGTTCCAGAAATTTGCTGCTCTGATAGTGTAAAAATATTTTCTATTGTGTATTTTAAATCTGTCTATTTTAATTTGTAATGGATGACCCCTAGTATTAATCAAGTGGTTTTTGTATTCTATATTTAACTCTACCATAATATTCGGATCATTTAAAATATCAAAATAGATCAGCATGTCCCCTCTATGCCTTCTAGTTTCCAAGCTATGTAGTCCTACTTTATTTAGTCTGTCACAGTATGTTAGATTTTTTAATGAGTTGATAGACTTAGTATTTCTCCTTTGGAATCTTTCTAGTTTATTTATATTAGTTTTTAAATTGGGGCTCCATAATTGACTACTATAGTCCAAAATCAGTCTAACATAAAGTACATACAATGGTAATAACACTTCTGCATGTCTGCTTTTGATATTTCTTTTTATTGCAAGAATGGTCCTATTCACCTTTGTGATGGCTGTCTACACTGTTCTTTAAAAAGTAGCTTGTTGTCAATTTTTATCCCAAGATCCTTTTCACAAAGCTTTTGGGTAAGTGGTATGCCATCTATACAATATTTGTGTTTCAGATTTTTCTTACCCATATGCATAACACAACATTTCTCGCTATTCAGTTTTATACCCCACCTCTTTGTCCTATTAACTATAGTAGCAATGTATTTTTGTAAAGCAGCTATAGATTCTATTGAGCCACTTGGACCACATACTTTGGTATCATCAGGATATTTTGCTGTAGGGTTTGTTATATTTTCATCAAGGTCTGCAATAAATATTGAAATAAATATTTGAAATATCAATGGCCCCATTATAGAACCTTGCGGATCTCCACTAGTGACCTGACCTTCGCTAGAGGGATGACCTCAGATTGAAACTGACTGAGATCTATCCATTAGCCAGTTTTCTATCCACCTAACAAATATCTATCTATATTGTAATTATTTAGTTTCTTTTCTATAGCTCAATGTGGGACTCTATCAAAAGCCTTGCTAAAATCAAACAACAGGACATCCATTGGGATACCATTGTCCAACATCTTACTCACTCTGTTATAGAAGCTTATCAAATTTGTGGTGCATGAGTGTCCTTTCCTAAAACCATGTTGGTTATTGTCAAACAAAGGATTCTTAATAAGTTTTTCTATAATTCTATTTTTGAGTAATTTCTCCAGAATTTTACATTGGATTGATGTTACATTAATTGGTCTATATTTGGAAGCATTAGCTTCATATCCACTCTTGAAAATTGGGGTTACTTTTGCCTTTTTCCATTCTTTTGGTAATAAGCCTGTGTTTATTGATTTTTCATACAAAATCTTCAATGGCAGCAAAATGTGGTGTTTCATCAATGTCAGCATGGACATAGTTATATTATCCAGACCCAGTGCACTATGATCTCTTAAATTATTTATTTCTATTTTGATTCATTCTTTGGCGGTGTTGTGTGTCCCTATATTACTATCAGAAGTTTGCTTTGTAATCTCTGATTTTTGTTCAGAATAAATGGAACAGAAATATTCATTAAATATATTTGAAATGTTAGATGGATCTGTTATACATTTCTCATCTTTAATGACTAAACTTAATTCCTTGTTTCCTTTTCTTAAGGAATTTATCAAACTAAAGAATTGTTTACTATTTGATTTAGATGCTCTTTTTTGCTAAATTCTACTCAATTTTTTTTTGCTTTATTAATTTTATTTTTGCACTTACACTGTATTATTTTGAACACGAACTAGTTAGCCTCAATCTTATTTTTGCTATATACACCGTAGGCTTTGTTTTTCTTTTTATAAGTCTCAAAATGCTTTCATTTAACAACTTTGGTCTGCAACCTTTACTGCTATATTTCTTTATATGTTTTACATGTGCTTCCATAGTATTATGTGTTGTATTTTTTATGAAATCCCATATACTGTTTATGGATTTCCTCTCCAGTTCTTCATTCCAATTGATAACACTTAGGTCATTGTCAATACCTTCTTTATTTGCAGTACTGTATAGAAAGAATTCTGTACAACCCTTTATGGTAACTATTGTATTTGCAAAAGTAAAATACACTGATAGGTGGTCACTATTTCCAATAGAAGCTTTAGTGATACACGTATTTATAGTAACATTGTCTGACATAATAACTGGTAGGGTCTGTCACATTTTGTGTTAGAGAATTTTCAGTACAAAATTCAAGAAATCTTTTTCCTTGTCCACTTGTAGCAGTTTTCTTTACCCAATCAATATCAGGATAGTTGAAGTCACCTACTAATACAACTGTTCCCATATGTAAAGCATTAATTATTTCCTCCATAATAAGGTTGTTAATTGCTTCAGTAGTGTTAGGTGTTCTGTAACTCAGTCCCAGACTATATTTTTTCTGCCTGTTACTAATTATTTGAATCCATGCTGTTTCAGTGTCCTTGTTTGTACCTTTATCAGTGATGTCTATGTACTTTAATCCACTGGTTAGATAAATAGCTATACCACCTCCTTTTTCATTCTCTCTATCCTTCCTAATAGTGTCATATCCTGTGATTTGGTTTCCCCAGTTTTCATTATTATCAAACCACGTTTCCATAATTAGTGCTACATCGATCTTCTCTGAAAAGAGCACTGCTTGGAATTCTTGAAATTTATTTTTCAGACTTCGTACATTACTGAGAAGGCATTTTAGTAACCCATCTTTATAACTAGACACATCCTTTGCTGTGATTTTATCATTTAAATTTTTTGGACAGCCTCCCGGTGTAGTTTATTTAAATCAACTGATTCCATTTTTGATCTAATTAATGTACTCAGAATATTTGCCCCATATTTATTTAAATGCAGACCATCAGTTCCATATAATTTTCCCTTTCCATTAAATTTATCCCATGAATTTATAAAACCAATGCCTTCATTTTTGCACCAGTTTTCTAAACATATGTTAACTCTGGAGATTGTTTTATTTTTAATTTTTTTTTATTTTTTTTTTGCTTACAGCCCTAGGGACAGGTAAGAGTCCAGATATAATTACTTTTGTCCCTAGCTGTTGCAGATCCTTTGCTATTTCTAGAAGGCCTGTGCAGCTATATTTTTCCTGGTTTAGACCTACATCATTGATACCCGCATGGATAGTAATGATCTTCTTTGTGTCAGGCTGTTTATTCTCTCTATCCTTCCTAATAGTGTTATATCCTGTGATTTGGTTTCCACAGTTTTCATTGTTATCAATAGCATTAGGGAGGCAGTCTAGTGCAGTGGTTTAAGGCTCTGAGCAGCAAATCTGGTGACATCCAGCAGACCAGACCTGGATTTGAATCCCACAGCTTCCACTTGCATACTGTGTGACCCTGAGCAAGTCATTTAACTTCTCTGTGTTTCCAGGTCACTCCTATAAAAAAGCTTTCAGCTTAGTGTGCTTCTCCTGGTTAAACAACTAAATTAAAAAAAATTAATAATGCACTTCAGTATTTCTCTTTTAATGTCTTTTATTCTAGCCCCCAGGTAACATGATACTATCCTGCCCTCCTTGTTGTCTTGGCAAATTGTGGTATCACATTTCCTTATTATTGAGTCACCCATAACTATCATTTCAGTGGAACTGTGTTCATCATTACTCTGTTCTGATGGCTTCTTAGTCAAGTCATCAAATCTATTTTATAGGTGAATATCATGGGGTACAGTAGCCCTACATCCTTTTTTAATTCCTTTTCCTTTTTTAACTAAACACCATTCATCACTTTTCTCAGGTTGACTTGTTTTTAATCTTGTATTAGATATAGTATTTATTTGATCAGAGGCCACATGATCAGTTTGTGTATCCTCCCTATTATATTTTCAAGAAGTGATTTGCAAATAGTAAGAGGCATGAGTGCTAGGACCAGGATCTTCATTATACTTGATGTTGTTTTGTTTTATTACTTTGAGGATATATGCTGGTAAAGCATTTGAGGCAGTATCAGAGCCAAAGATTTCACAATCCTGTTCTAACCTTCATATATCCTTTAGATTTTGTAATTCTGCAGTTGCATTGTTTAATTTATAGACTGTTACTTCATGCTGAACATACTTGTCACAGTCTGCCCCTAACATAGTAACTGTGCTGGTGATGGAAAACGTAGAACATTTATTGTACCAGGCCAACTTCCCTTCAGAGCACATTATAAGCAATAGTTTGGTAATATCCACTGTACTCCCCATTATTACAAATAATAAATCACAAGACTTCACTTACAATATCTTGCTTCCTTCCTCCCCTGACTTGGCATCACTGCACACTCACCACACTGAGCTGGCCCCGCTCACTGTGGGGTGAGTTTATGTCCCACAACCAGGACGTGAAGGTGGATCATGTGACCATTTGTTTACTTCATTGCAAAATGGTTAAATTCCAGTATTTCTTTCAAAAATCTGCAGTTTCCTGTGGAAAGCCCTTTTAGACTCAGTGATATTTGTGTACACACTAAAATTTGTTCTGCCGTAGTGTTGTAATTGACTTGTTGTGTAGTCCCTCCTCAGAGCATGACCTGCACTACCCAGATAGCACTGCAGCAAACCTGTAGCCCAAGATATTAAAAACACAAAGCACTAGAATGTAGTACTCTCTCCACATCTTAGTATCACAGTGTTGATTTTATATATATATATATATATATATATATATGTGTGTGTGTGTGTGTGTGTGTGTGTGTACATATATACTTCTGAGCACATTTCCTCCAGAAATCCTGGAACTCCTGCAAAGTACTACTGCCTTTGTACAGTTCAAAGGTTTTTAAATAAAAAATATTTTATCATGTGGTTCCTGGCATTCCCTCCACCCAAGGGCCAGCCTGTGTGTCTCCCCATCAGTGATATACAGCATTTTCCATAGTCTGCCTACCTTGTCCCAATGAATCTTTCTTACACACATTTCGTCACCATCAATGACATCATTTTGCAGCTGTATTGTCTCTGCCCAGAGTTTGTTTGTATAGTTTTAGCTTGGACGTTCTGCTGTGTTACATAGATCAGACATCTAATGTTGTGTGGTTACATAACCAGGACAGAAAGTAAAAGTGGTGACTGAAAATCTCTGCTTACATAGATATCTGCCTTTTTCTAAGTGACTAGCAATCCACCTGTGAGTTTAAAAATACTATTTAAGAGTTCAGAGAGTGTTGAAGTGCAAGGGTAAATTTCAGAGTTATGTGTTTTGGAGAAACAGAGCATGTAGATAGTTACTGGAGTAACTACAGATGTTACCCTCTCTCTCTCTTTTATTTCTAGAACATTTAAAATACTGGCCATAACATCTGGGGAGTGATGAACCTACAGTAGTTTGGAAAACTGGAGAGAGAAATTTGAGATATGTGAATCTCAAATGTGGAGGTAGAAGAACTGGATTTTCAATTAGAATACAAATGATAAAATCATTTTTGCTCCCACTATTCTTGTACCTTAACTATGTACAGTGCATACCCCTCCAACATAAATTGAAGCAAAGTGATTCAGCATATTTTTTCTTATAAAATGGGCAAGAAAATCCCAGAAACTTCATTGGCTACAACCAGTCAGCTGACCTGCATGAATACAGTACCACACATGGTCATCCTGCTATTTAGTCACTTCACATATCAGTATGCTGCTTCTGAGTGTTAGAACTGTTTCAGAATGTTAGAAAACTAACTGGAAGCCATCTTTTTTCACATGCTAAAACAGTTATACACAGAAACAACAAATGGCACTTTGCAAACTCCTCACCACAGTTTGCCTGAAGTCAAGCATACCATTGTTAAAGCCACAGTGATTAATCAACAGGGTATCTGGTCAAAAGCACATGGGAATGAAGCACAGTAAAAATCACACTGAGAAAATAGTGTGAGTGAAAAGAGCTACTGGTGAATTATTAGATGGGCATTACAGTGCTATACAAGTACTGTAGCTCTTTTCACTCAGGCTGAACAGTCTAAGGTTTCCATTGTGTGCTGGGTGACCCTGCTGGCTGCATAGCTTAGTGGTTAAAGTGACAGGCTGTGAATGGCTGGTACATTCAGTTGACCCAGGTTTGAGTCTTCCTCGTTTGTTTTACATGTCAAATTTTTTTGCCCATTGTGCCCCCCAATACCCCCCAAGTTGTGTGCCCTGCAGAGTTTGTTTATTTAATCTGCCCACCCACCCAAATTTCTCCCCTGTCTGAGTTCCATGCTCCTCCATCTGAGTTCAGTGCCCCCTGCAGTTTGCTTTTTTAATCTTCCCACCCACCCAACTTTCTCCCCCTGTCCGAGTTCAATGCCCCATAGAGTCTGTTTATTTAATCTGCCCACCTGCCCAAATTTCTCCCCATCTGAGTTCTGTGCTCCCTGTCCAAGTGCTGTACCCTGCATAGTTTGCTTATTTAACCTGTTCACCCCCCAAATGTCTCCCTCTGTCCAAGCTCCATGCCCTGTGGTTTGGCATTGTCTATAGTACTCATTGTTTCCCTGAGCACTACAGTATCTTGTGTGTAGTTCTTTTCCCTATGTGGTTTTGACTGTGCTATGTTGCAGATGCTCTTTTGACCTAGACCCAATGAACAGAAAAGAAAACCACTAAAAAATCTGCATCCATGTGTGTGTAACAGCTCACATCCACACTCTGCACTAAGCACTAATTTGGAAAAAGATCTGAGTCCTGATTCACGCAGTGCAACAGTTGGAAGTTCATTTAACCAAGGTTTTTTCAGATTTACTCAGACTTCTTCATAGCTATGGCATATTACCACTATTTAAACAGTAAAATGCTGCTTTCTTCTGGCAACTCTATTGTACTGTATTTAAAATGAGCATGAGAGCAAATTGACTTGAAAGTAAGCATGGGTTGGGGGCTGCATTTCTTGGGAATGTGAGCACAATCATTATGGCTAAGATGAAGTTCAAGCCTTATAAAAGAAAAGAGGGACACTTACCAAACATAGCCTGCTATTTTTTTAAACTAGTGGTTATTTTTTTAAGCAAGTTAGCAGGTAGCCAGTGGGGTGGGGGGTACATCAATCATAGCAGCTGAGTTTAACTTCCTCTGCCTCTAATCTAAGTCAAGACTGGAAGGGTTGAAACAAAACAGGTCCTTGAATGAAATAAAAAAAAGGAACTTACTCCAGACATTTTCATGAAATCCTTGTGTAGACAAGGAGGAACAATCCACAAAAGTATTAAAAATAACTACAACCATTGTATGGAAGATGCATTAGTTCAAAAGACCAAAAAGCAAAGCAGTTAATCAATCTAGTACAAGTTGTGGAATGACTACTTTAGATAAAATAAAATACAAACATTTATTTACATTTTTAAATGTGAAAAGATGTACAATATAGTGTAATAAAAAATTAAAAATAAAAGCCCAGTTTAAAAGTGCCATTATCACAGCTGGGTGTTGGTACTACTGAGATACCCACACACCTAGGGGCTGCCAGTACTGCCAACACACAGCCATGTCTTATTGCTTACATGTTATAGGGGAGCAGGTTGAATATGATAAAACAGAATGTAACCTATAATGTTCTTAAAGAAGGGGGTTGAATATAGTTAACTCTTACAATTTCATAGTATTTCTGTAGTTTCAAATTTGTGCACTGTTTTTACCCAGTGCATAACCAATGGATGCCTTGGATGTATTTTGGAGTGTGCCCCATAATAACTATATGGGATGTAGGATCCTAAGAGGAAGCTATTGTTCTAGTTACATGAGCAATCATGTTAAAAATGTAATAAAATGCAAAACCAATATGAATTTTGTGAAACAATGTAATAATAAACTTGTATACTCATATGATTGCACAGGCTGTGACTGTACTATCATTTTCACTGAGCGTAATTTGAACAATATAGCAATGTTCTCCATTTGAATAGTAAAAGATTACCGTAACAAATGATGGATATGTTCTGGTTATACTACCATGGTTGGTTAAATGTGAAGGGTATTTTGAAGCATGAAAAATTGGGAGAGATTTTGCTGCAGATCAAACTGTGCAGAGATAAAGCAGCCTATGCACTACATTTTCTACATAGTCCCCATTTTAAGGCGTTCTGGTTGCATAGAGCAATACAGTGGAAGGACTTTACTATTATACATTTTACCAACATGAAAATAGTGTATAGACTATTTTCCAGAAGCCTTATTGGGATACCACTGAAAACTTTGGATCTGATGTTTGATGTATTCATTATATTTGGCAAGCTGGAGTGCAGTTTACAACATACAGTAAGTTGGTCACTGTTTTTTAATTATCTGAAATGGTGTAGAAAGCTTTCTGTGAGATTTCGATAAGCAAGCTGAGTATCTATGACCATTAGTTGTTTCTGAGTTGTGGTGGTGATGGTGATGGTGATGGTGGGGTGTTCCCAGGAAGAATGACTTTTGATAAAATGTGGTATGGGATCATGCTTCCATATGGCTACAATAATCCCTGGCATTTACTTTCAGAGACAACGTGTTCAGGTTTTGCCTAGTTTTGATATAATCAGGTTCCCTTCTGAGTTGTTTATGTATATATTAAACAAACTATTTCTATATATTTTTTATTCAAGATTATGTGATGTGGCTTTGTACATTCTGAAAATTCTATGTGAATAAATCATAATTTTGTAATCACAGAGGTACCAGCATACTTTAAGTGTGTTTACAATAAAAAGTTTAATTAATCTATGTAAAAATGGGTGGCTGGGGGCCAGATTCACAATGGGCAACACAGGGCTTGCATCAAGTCCTGCACTAATCCTGTGTGGTGGTACAGCTGTGCTGACAACTTTGATGCACACTGCACCTGATTCAAGAAGATTGGGTGCATTTACAACAGTTCAACCAATTTATGACAGCTTGCACCAAATATTTGGTGCAAGCCTTACAAAAAGAGTATCCAAGATTGCTACAAGCTAGGTAAGAAGAAGCCAGTCTAACTTGCAGCAATTGGCACACAGGATCAAGAATCCTGATTGCCAGCTGGGTAAATGATGTAAGTCCCATGTGCCATATGTTCAGCACACATGGGGCTTGTGGCATTCACAGCCCTTTATAAATCCAGCTTTAGATCTTTAATTTCCACCTGGACAGAGATGGACAGAAAGCTCAGTTTATCATCATACAGTATCTGAAGGATGGAACTTCAACAGTGTAACTGTCTCCAGTGCTGGACTACAGTGTCAATACTGAATATCAGAACAAGTTATTACTGTGAGACTAGAACCGACAAACCTTCCAATCTTCTTGCCCCAAAGGCAAGTATACAGTACAATTTATTGAACCACCACATACAGTGATATAGAGGTAGATAGATAGATAGATAGATAGATAGATAGATAGATAGATAGATAGATAGATAGATAGATAGATAGACAGAAAATAGTTACACAGTAGTGCAAGTATAGTTAGGGCTGAGCAGAGTGTTCAATGTTAAACCCCAATCTTTGTACCTTAATGACTTTTGCAGTGTTTGAGGAAATTTCACAAAATTTGGCATATGTGTGGTCTAAGGGACAAGTTCTCAAAACATGGGGACTTCTGTGATGGCTGTTTAACCAGATTCCAAGGTCTGGAAATGTCATAAATACATAATTCATCAAAGATTGGGTGCCCTATACAGATTAAAGTCATTATTATACAATGACAAGAAAAATATCTGGGCTCCGATTCTTCAGTTTGGGACTACACCCATTATGCTATCCCAGCACAACATGTCAGATCTAGTCACATCACACACATGACTACACCAAATGTTTAATGAATCATTCCACAGCCCGTGTCCATGGTGCCCACACTTGGCATGGCTGCTATGGCTAGTGCCAGTACTTATTTACTTTTTTAAAAGTAAATCCCTCTTTTCCACAGTACACAAATTCATTGTACCCCACACTAAAAGTCTGCCACATTCCCCAAATGCAATTACTATAAAAAAAATCTAAAACAAAGCCTTTTCTCTGATGACTTCACTGTCAGCAGTCCCCCGCTCTGCCCTTTGCATTTGTGTGTGAGCACATCTGTTTTTATAGTAAGCACAAACTGTACTTTTCTGACTAAAATGTCAAAAACAAAGGACTCTAAAACAAAGTCATCACTCAGATCACCTTCATTATTTGCAGTCTCCCACTCTGCCCCTTACCTTTGTGCATGAGTGCATCAGTTCTTAAAGAAAGCATGAGCTATACCTACTGATCGGTGCCAGCAGCTTCAATCTGTTAGTTTTACTTCTCACAGTACAAACACTAAATGCACTGACTGTAATGAGAGTAGAATTACCACTAACCTCAACACTCAGTGACAGTGGGGGGGGGCACCACTTACTGGCCAAAGCAATATATCAGCAGTTCAGACCAACCACCCAAGGTGTGACGTTATCCCAACATAACACACACCCTGTTGTGCATTATTGCTTAATTCACACTTTCAACAAAGATGCTATTGTCACGGCATTTCCTCCTCCTGTTAATTGATTATGACAGTTTGCTTTATTATTCAGCTGGAGTGGGACTGCTGTCCTTGGTAAGGATTCCCTATAATCAGGTGGCAAGATTTACAACAGAATTACCATGTTCCACCGACCACTGTATGCTTTACAGTCAAATGGGCAGACTTCAGTTGGACTAGAGATGCCTATTACAGATAGGGATTCTCATTGAGAAGGTGATCATGGGTTGTGTTCCCGTCTTATTTCATTCCAGTTTCAAAAATCATATTAATTCTGCTTCAACACAGTCATCTGTGCATTGTCAATTTGCTATACATAGAATAAAGACTACTACTGGTCAAGTAATTATTTTTTATAAACTGCCTTCATTTTACAACTGATAATGAGTTTCAATAACCAGCATTAATACCAGTGTATGCTGTTTTAGATTTGCACTAAAAAAAAGTATATTCTTGCAAACTGTTAATGAAAATGTTTTGATAGTTAGAATTTGACCTTTACTTAAGTGTATATTTATTTTGATTATTATTAAGTTTGCATGACTTTTTCTATGTTGTAAAGTTATATGTTTTGGTCATCCAGAAAATGGGTCATTGGTCCATGGACTCACCAGATTTTAGATAAACAAAACAAAACAAACATTAAAACACCAATTTTTCATTGTTTATTTGTTCTCTCCTATAGTCAAGATGGTATGAAATTTTGTTCTAGAACTTACAAGGCTAAAGGGGCTTATGCCAAGGGTATGCCATTTGAAGGTTTTATGAAAAAACATTTATTGAGGATCTTGTTTTATTAGAAGTCACAGAAAAGAGGTTGCACACGGGATGAGGTGCAGGGATGAAAAAAGTATTATCAAACTGAAGAAGTCCTGCACTCTACCAACTAAATAAAAGGACTGCTCACCACAAAATCAAACAAGGTGCTTCATTTTATTAACAGGTGCTGTGTGCAAGGCCCTGACACATTTTGGAACAAAGTTTCTTCATCAAAGGGTAGTTTTATAATCCTGACTTTATGGTATGTTCTGGTATGTCATGGTTGTAATTATTGTATCTTAATAAAGTTTACTGAATTTCAAGAATATATATATATATCTATATATATACTGTATCTATATATATATATAGATACAGTATATATATAATATATATATATATATATATATATATATATATATATTGGTTCCAGGGTTATAGGGTTTTGAAATTTGACTTCTAAGCATACTCAGTAGAGTTTTTGAGATAACCCTGTGATATCACCTAACAATTCTTTTTTTATGAACTGTTTTTAGTTCATAACTAATTGTGCTTTGGGATCATGAGAAAAATTGTTTAGGTCATGACAGTCACCATCTTGTTTACTTCTGGACAACAAAAAAAATGTGAAAATACATAAAAACAAAGCTGTCCCACCAGCACAGCAGTAGCGCAACTGCTCTTGATTCTTGTGACCCAGGTTCAGAAATGGACCAGGTTGCTAGAGGCCCAACTGGGGTAAGGTGGACTAAGTGGCTCTTGCACACTCTCTACCTGAGGGGAAGGGGTACCTTCCTCAGTGCAGTGCTCCTGGGTGGCAACAGGATGTCCTGTCACCAGTGGTTCAGAAGTGGACAGAAGGCATGCTGGATGCATGGCATACTCATGCTGCAACATCATTGCATGCCACTCCTCTCACAGTCACCAAAGAAAGCACTGCCAGGAAAACTCAATGCAGCCTGCCTCATGCCACTGCCACAGTGCTGCCAACTGAGGGCTGCCTCCCCAGACACTGAGCATGGCATCTGACATGGTAAGGGGAAGGCCCTGAAGGCCCTTCCCTGGGGAGTAAGCCAGTGATGAACACTGGGCAAGGTACACCTCAGTCACACTGATAACAGTGGTCAGGTACATTGTAGGACTGATGGGGGGAGCTGTTCCAGCACCAGAAAGTATACTAAGATTAAAAGAAAACATGAATCTTGCTAACTGAGACCCATTAAGCTCAATTCTGGTGTTTCATTTCAAAACAAATTGGGCCAGAAATACTTTTATTGGACTTTAAGTTCTTTGGCTATCAGCTTAGCTAGATGGACAATTCTTGTGTCATGAGGCATGAACTCTTGGGTCATATATTTTAGTTTGACTAAAGAATTTTTTGTGCAACCAAATCATTTTTTTTTTCTACACCAAAGAAAAAGTTATTAAGAAACATTGTGTACAAGGCTGGCCTTTTTCCCAGTGGGTAGTGCATTTGTGACCCATGGACAACATACATATCCAGAGTCACACCACACAAATCTGGTGTTCTATGCACCTCGTAGATATGTAATCAAAATACTTTAAGGTCCATATCTGCAAAGATTTACACATTCAGTACCACCTGTGCCTTACTTGGTACACAATGTTGTACACCCTACACAAGGCAACGTATGTGTTACGTATGTGTAGGTGTCAGCATGGCTCAGTTGGTAGCACATCCACCTCTGGACCAGAAGGTCGTGGGTTCTCGTCCCACGCTGGGATTGGACTGCACTTAAAAATCTCTGTCATCCTAGTGCAGTATTGGGGGGTGCTGTACTGCTGGGGTGTGCCATCCTTCGGATGAGACATTAAACTGAGGTCCCTTCTGCCCATCCTGGTGTTGTTCTGGTGGGTGTCCAGGTGGAAGTAAAAGAACCCAGGGCACTCTTCGCAAAGAGTAGGGAACATTCCCGGTGTCCTGGCCAACATTCCCCTTCCCATAAACCGGTTCATGCAATTATCCAGGCTGTGTGTGGGTGATGATGTGCAATATGGCCGCCACCACACATTCAGTCACTTCACTACCAGTCTAGCATTGCTTGTAAAGCGCTTTGGATGTATGAAAAAGTGCTATATAAATGCTGATTCTTCTTCTTCTTCTTCTTACAAATCCGAAAGTGCAGTACACATTGCATAGTTATGAGCTGCTTTCTTTAAGACACATACTGAACTTAGAAATAGTCAAAGCAAGTTACATGTTTAGGACATGTTTTCTATTTTATACAAAGTATTGTTATGGCTGAATAAACAACCCCCCAGCACAGCCTTACAGAACAGTAGCAGACCTGTTGCTTGCCCATGTATCAGCACCATGTTGGAAGAAATTAGTTTGTGACCTGGAGGTCAGTTGAACTAGTAGGTTTCAAAATGTGTTAGCTAACCTATATGTTTAGTGGTCATCATTTTCTATGTTTCAAAAATAACATCATATATAGGTATTCAATTGGGTAGTAAGTATCAAAATGTAGTAACAAAGCAAACTGTTTTTCTAGCCATTAGCCATCTGACTAACAAATTGGTCTCACCCTGGTCACAAGTGTAGGGAAGGGGGAATTAGAGTTGCTATATTCAAATTTTTATATGTTGGCCCTGTATGAGGTACCATACCTTTGATCCATGGCATTGTACATGTAGACTGTCCTTGGGTCTTGAGGGTAGGCAACATGGTACAGTGCGTAGGAGTTAGAAATAAGAACCTTAATTGGACATTTACAAACGTTATAGGCATTTTGTTTGCAAACCTAATTGTTTATTTCCAATCTTTTTTCAGTTTGTGTTTTGTGCAGTGGCTACCCTTTTGAATATTAATGTAGTTTTTTGCTGTAAATTTTCTTACTTTCTAAGAAAGTTGTACATTAACTTAATTTGCTCATCCCTTCAAAACTCTGTGAAAAGTTAGATGGACTTCTACAGAGGAGGACACAGAAGTCTTTCCATGGACTGTTATGTACCATTATCCCCCACTTCTGTGGTTGATGGGACCATTTGGGCCTTCAAACTAAAAGTCAAGTACACCAACACATTTTCTTGCTGTCCCCTGCCAAAATCCTGTACCCCCTTGCACAATACTGTATAATCAAGCTCCCCCATCCAAGATAAGAGCAAAACTCCCAACCAAGCACACCCAGTAGCTCTCACCCCTCCTCATTCCCATCATTGTTATAATAAAATAATAGTCGAAGTGTACTGACTGACTGATATTCATTATCAGAAGTCTTCATTTGTCACCATCTCTCCCTCCACCATAGCATCCCTTATGAACACTTTTCAAAGTGCACACACAGTAGAAAAACCATCCTACTGCAAATCTTAAAAATATTGGTATTTTGAGTAAAGTGCCAGCAAAGTATGAAAATCATGGTACTGCAAATCTTAAAAAGATTTATATTTTGAGTACAAAAATATTCATACTTTGATTACATTCTGTAAATAAAATTCATAATGTATTACTTTGCAAACATTTTTATTTTTAATTATAACGAGTTACTAATTAATTTATTTACACAGAATAGTACATTGTTTACCATGAAGTACCCTTCCTTCACAAACACTTAATAATTGCCCTCTATTTTTAAGTTTTTAAAATGTTACATTAGCTTATTTTTTTGCGTGAAGAACTTTAACAAGGAAAAAAGTATTCTTGTAGTTTTAGCTATTGCTCGTGGCTATTTATTTAACATGTGTGCATGACTAATTAATCATATATAACTTAAAAACTAATTATTTTTTTAACAGAGCCCCAAAAGGATATATTCCCACATGATAATGTCAAAACCTATAAGTTTCGTAGCTCATATCTAAGCCATTTTGTAGTTACCTGAGCATGAAAATGTTGCTAGCAAATCAAGCAAAATATGTAATTTTGGCCCTTAATATCTCCAAAAGTACAGTACTGATCCTCCTACAATTTTGAGGGTTAAGATACCCTAGGACTGAGAAGGAGCATAATACCTTTCACAGTCATAGGGTCTAAAATTGCCAAGCTATGACCCTCTGAAAATTGCCATTTTTTAATGGAACAGCAATGCAGCCCTAATATAGATTGACAGACAGACAGACAGACAGATAGATAGATAGATACTGTAGATAGATAGATAGCTACATACATACATACATGCATACATAGACAGACAGACAGACAATGAGATAGATAGAAGATAGATAAATAGACACATGCAGTGGATAGACAGACAATGAGATAGAAGATACAAAGAGATAGATAGATAGATAGATAGATAGATAGATAGATAGATAGATAGATAGATAGATAGATAGACAGACAGACAGACAGACAGACAGACAGACAGACAGACAGATAGATAGATAGATAGATAGATAGATACTGTAGATAGATAATTACAAAAACCTAAATTAATGCATTTATCAGGGATGGGGTGTAAAGAACTTCCACCCACCTCCCCATGCATTACCCTCATGACCCTTGGCCAAATTAGAGGTCTGAGGTCATACCCCATAAATGTGTTATTAGATGCATAGCCATACACACTACAGCACAGTCATTGAGCGTGACAGTAGACCTGTAGCTCACTTCACACAGTGCTTTACATAGGGTCCTGCTGCCCATTCAAGAAGTATTAAACTTGTGCTGCATGGCCTGGACCTATTGTTTGACTTGTGCAGAGCCCTGCATGCCCTATACAAAGCAGAAGACACATGGTGCATGACCTCAGAACTATAGCTTTCTTCAGGCAGGGTTCTGTGGGCCCTATGTGAAGCAGCAGGCCATGGTACAAGGCTTCATATCTGTGATCTCCTTTAATCAACTGTGATGTATGATACAGTACTATGATGGATAAACAGTTTTGACATTCTAGATGGAAAATAAAGTCGATGTCTGAATCCACTGGTTTGAAAGTCAGATGAGGCACACTACGGTGTCCTGAAAAGGATGAAACACATCTGTATATTCTATTTTCAGCATTTGCAAATTATGTCAGGGGCCATTTTGCACCATATATTCCTCCTTAAAGCAGAACCAGTCTAAATTATTTCATTGTTATTTGCATATGCTTCTCATAACATTTTGCAGCACTGAGGATGTGTAATTGTATATGCCATTATGTGAATGACTTACTTTTAGCAGGGTATAACTTCACTAGTGTGCAAATCCTATTTTAAGTAGAATGTTTTATTGGTGTTTGTTAAAATGACTCATATACTGTGCAGCAGTGTATTTTGAAATGTTAAATAGAAGAGAGACTTCTGCATACATTCATTTGCTTTTGAATGAAAATATTAATAAATGTGTTTATTCTTGAAGTACTGACTGACTGTAGCATCCAGTAATCAAAAAGCATAACATGTGAACTATAATATCCAAAATAGCAATCCTGTACAAAGCCATATGTTTTCTATACTGAGGTTGTTAAGCCAGTACAAACAACTCTGTATTTCTATTTGTAGCACCCACATGTCTGTTTAGAGGTAGTAGGAGAGGACTTACACAGAAAGGTTAGTGGCTCTGAACATGCACACACTGGAGGCAAGAAGGAAGAGAGGAGACATGACTAAAATATAAAAATACCTCCAATGGTTAAATAAAGTGTTGTGAGTACTTATTCTAAGTGAGTGGGGAACACAAACACATAGGGCAAGTCCATAAAGCTGGCAAAGGACAAATTTGGAAGGGATGCCAGGAAGTGTTTTTTTTATGCAACAGGTGGTGCAGTGTTGGAATAAGCTTGTGAAAGAGATGGTTTGTGTGAAATCGGGGGAGGGGGGATTCAATATGGGTGGAACAGCTACAAAGGATAGATGAAGACCCTGTCTGTAAAGGAGGGGGGAGGGAGAGTGAAGGCCACTGTGGTTCTTTCATTTAACATTAAATAGGTAGTAAAGGGTAGACAATATTAGCCAAGTAGCTTTTTTTTCTGCTGACACATTTTAACTTTCTGTGTTATAACAGAAGCAACATGCTCAGGGTTTTCAAATAGTATCTGTAAATCCTCCATCTTATTTTACTTTAATTAATGTCACCATTCTAAATAGTTTACAAGAATCTGATTAAGCATCATAATAATATGAGTAGAGGAATCTGCACTGAATGGTTTCATTTAACAAGTAAAGCAGTTATGCTATTTCTATGATTTCATGAGTTGGTAAAAGTTCAGTCAAATTATTTTAAAGTAAAACAAAAGAATAAATATAGCCACCAATATGATTATAATCAAACGATAGATAGATAGATAGATAGATAGATAGATAGACAGACAGACAGACAGACAGACAGACAGACAGACAGACAGATAGATAGATAGATAGATAGATAGATAGATAGATAGATAGATAGGATTCCCTGTGCAAGAAGAAGCCTCCAGTACATTATGATTTCTGGGAATCAAATGTTTCCTCTTTGTTTCACTTTAATTATTCAAATTTTTAGAAATGTGTTAAGTGTTTGAGATGCTCTGAACAGCAACAAAGCCTTCCAAATATCAACATTTGTTCAAAGTGTTTGCTAGGAAGTACTTTACCTTTACATTTGAAATTAGATTGCTTCTGTTACTCAGATAATAAGAAATATCTCACCACATAATTAAAAATATCCTTATCGAAAAATATTATAGCAATTATTATTATTATTATTATTATTATTATTATTAACTATAAGAAAATGGCAGGGATCTGTGCCAATATCTGTGCTGCAAATAAAACAAAAGGGCTAAATTAGAGTGAATGCATGCTGAAAAAATATTCAAATCAAAATTTTGATCATTAGGTCTTCTTCAGAATTATCTACAAAGAAAATTGTGCACATAGTTAGAAAGTATCTGACACAACTGAGACATCGTCAAAGAAATACAGTAAATACACCCAGTTTAGCATTTATTGCACACACCTTGCTTTCCTATTATTCTTTATTACTTAGGAAATGTTCATGAAAGCAGGATCTCTGTAACATACTCTTCATTTACTCTGATTGCTTGTCTATAAGTAACTTCATAATCTTCTGTTTGTGACATCATAACTGGCTACTGTAGACATGATTATGATGTCACAAACAAAGGATTAAGACCCACCTGTTAATAAGAAAATGGAGAAGACCAAATGACACAGACCATGTTTATAAGCAAATGTATTTAGGTGATCAATATGAGGAAGGCAAATTCAGAAAATATCTGAATTATAAAGTTGAATTCTGGCTAAATATATGCATTTTCAATGGTTTCTCTGTAATGTCAGAGCTCATTAGTTAAGAAAAAATGTATCTCACATTGTTGTTTGTGTAACTTTTCTATGGTATGCAAATGTTAGTATATTCTATGTATTTTTGTAATCACATTTGTATTTTGTACGTTTGTGATGTATATTTAAGTATTTAGCCTTTATTTATTGCTGAACACCTAAACAGGAATGTCTTGTAAACAGGGTATATTCCCTTATGACATGTATTTATCCTGTATAAAAATAAATGTTTTATCTAGCTATCTATCCATCTAATTTCACTTTCTTTTTTAATACTGTAGATCACTACTGTATTTTTTTTTTTAATTTATTTAGTTGTTTAACCAGGTATAGCACACTAAGCTGAAAGCTTTTTTACAGGAGTGACCTGGGAGCACAAGGAGGTTAAGTGACTTGCTCAGGGTCACACAGTATGCAAGTGAAAGCCGTGGGATTCAAACTCAGGTCTGGTCTGCTGGATGTCACCAGATTTGCAGCTCAGAGCCTTAGACCACTGCGCTATACTGCCTCAACCATAGAGACTTAATGATAACAAATAATGTCTTACTGTACTTTCTAATTTCAACATATATTGATATAACCCTGTTCACAACTATGGCCATAATGTCAGTTCAATTTTGTTTTACATTTTCAGTGTGCATTTGAATGTTTTATTTACATTTTTATTAAATGACTCATTTCATGAAACGCACTAACTTCTTAGCTCACAGTAATCTTTTTAAACATAGCAAAGAAAAAGACTAACGGATATATAATTAGTTAATAAACAACAGCAATTGGTAATATTTACCTGGCTAAATATTGCCAAAGGGCAGGTTATAGACGTGTTTCATTGTCTGCATAAAAAATGAATATGATGCTACATCAATACAAAATGCTACTACAGAAAATAAATATATTTAATGTTGTATTTTGTATCTGTAAGTACAGTTTCATTAATTTAAAAATGTATATTCCCAAAGACTATGACTGTTATAGACACAGATTCATAGACATGTGATGGCAGAAAAGGAGCCTCCTGCCCCCCCCCCCCCACTAGTCCTCCTCCCTCCTTCAGGATTATATCTATAGTCACAGGTTTGCATATATACAGTAGTTACAAAATGTAGAATACTCTCAGCAAATTAGATATTGTATTTGCTTTGCTGCAGTATGAAACTGAGCAGTTGCATATAGTAAGTGCTAAGGCAGGATTAGCAGAAAGGTCTGTCCAAGTTGCATCCTTCACTATTTGCAAAATAGAAAAGCATCCAACCAGACCACATATTAGATGGTCCAACAACATGCAAAATGTTGCACAAAAACATGCAGTTATTGCAAAAAAAAATAGCAATCTTCATTTGTATATTGTTTTTGCAAAGCAAAACATTGTGTTATAAACAGACAAATATTTTGAAAATAGCAACAGGCCTACTATGGCACATTCAGGTGGGCAACAAATTGCATCTGCATCTGCCCTTTTTTAAATCATGCCCTACGCCTTTGTAATGAAACCTTTCTTTTGATAGTTCTGATAAAATGGACTCCCAGTACCTAAATATATGATTATGGGGCATATCATGATTATGATGTATACCTTAATGGTTATTAGAAAGAGGCAAAAAGCAGTAATCTTCTGAAAATACCAAAAACTGATTTGACAAAAGGTTTTGGCACTAGCACAATTATTTTTCTTTCCTTAACATACTGTATGGTAATAATAATATGACTGCTGTGTTTTGCTAATTTTTTTAAGGCTACTGTTCTGTTTTTCAATATATGCATTGTGTTTATGTGCTTATAAATGATACTGTGATATTGTTTGTATCTTGTTGAAACTACTCAAAAAAATTAACTGCAAAATACAGTGATTGATTTCATTAATTTTATATTATTGTGTTTTCTGATTTCATATTATTTAATACTGTATACTAAATTGGTCTTCACTGTGTGCGGTTGACTGATTAAACTGTAACAGGCTTTCTATTTTTAATATGACCTAGTGGTGTAATGGGGAATGTACTTATGATTGTACTCCTCTCTTAGCTCTAAGATTCCAAGCCAGTTCTCTGGCAGCCTGACTGACTGGCTCACTAATACAAGATATCTCTCTGCAGATGTACCCCTCCCATGGGAGTGCTACACATCTTTAATGTGACTCTCCAATGTCTGTTGCATAGTATTAAGGTGTTAACCCTATTGGCTTCAAATACATCTGTGCTGACATCACTAGCATACTACATAAAAGAAGATCATGCTAACCAACTTACTACTTGATTGATATTAGTGGTGCCACTAGCCAGGTATTACAATTTGAGGAATTTGGTTTTCTAAAGAATAGTGATAACAAGATGAAAATGATGGGCCCTTCCAGGAGTGCAACATGTAACTGCTTCAGCTGAAAATCATTACCATGTCCATGCTCATCTAAAAAACCTCACTGTTTACAACTACAATATAATGCTCTTCACATCACTGCTCAAGAGCCACCTCACATTACCCTACCGATACACTGTACAGTATGAACTTGAACTCCTAATTCCAGTATAGACAACGATAAAAAAATAGGAACCATAGTAGTTAGAACACCAGAATGGTATTCTGGGGGCCTGCGTTCAGTTCCCAGTAGATCACATTGTTTTCATTCTCACTACAATTTGTTACCTACATTGCTTAGCATTGGCTAATACTGCACAAAAAAATCGAATTTTCATCTACAATGTGACTAACAGCAGATTCCAGGATAGTTAAAGGTCTGTTCGAGTACATTGCCCTGTGATTTCAGATCCACCGATTATATTTCTCTTGTACTTTAACATGTCTATAATTGCAGTACATTTTAGATTAGAGACTGTAAAATAATCATGTATACCAAAATTGGGCTGTCATTAGGAAATAACCTCCAATTTATAGGCCCAGTAAAACTAGCTTTCAGGGCGCAGTGGGGCAAGCGGAAAAAGCTCATGGTTTAAACTTTAAAACATAATGCAAAAATTAAGGTCTGCTGCAATAATAGCACTGGGCATCATTCACAAGTTGTTTTTGCCTCCTGAAGGAAATATGAGATATTAGTTTGAGAACTATACCCTTTGCTGTGAGCTGACCTAATTCAGTGGAAAACTGCGCTCGGTCCAAATCTTTCATTTCTATGAGCTCTGAAAAAAACTATAACTGTACTTTGCAATGTCTATGGTCCAATATGTAGTAACAATTACTCATAGTAATTTAGTTTTAGCAAATAGTTAAAAACACCATATTTCAGACAACAAATCAAATGGCTAACTGTATATAAAAACACTGTGCATGTGTAATTGACCTTTTTTGATCGAGAAATGCTTGGTAAAGTAGACAAATTACGCATTGTACGTCTGCTAGGCATCTGTAGCTGTATACAAAACTAAAATCCACATTCAAGCTATTTTTTTATATTTTATCATATCAAACGTGGAACTCAATATTTTCAAAAAGAATTTCAAGAATTAAGGTAATAAAATATGGTGTTTGGTGACCTGAACACAGTCTTCTCGACTGGCGTGTTAATATAAAGTTATATATACAAACATTAACCTGGCTGGGTTGAATTTGTTTATGAATTACGGCAACATCTCTTTTCTCCAAAGAGAAGGCACTGCTATACTGTATTTGCATTTAACGTGTCTACAGCAGTCAAGACGGATTTATAATGTAATGTGCGTCTACAATTCTCGAAGGACCTAATCAACAGGTGGGATCACACTGGCAAACAGTAAACACCATAGAAACCAAACGGCAACATCTGCTCTGTTTATGTGTAGTACAGTATTTTAAAATGGGCTTGGCTCACCAGCCATGATTAAAAACGCCTTATCACTCATTGCCGCACTTTTCGCATTTAAAGTGCATACATTTTCAAGGTAGAGCCTTAGTCTTTGCTAATCTTGCAAACAGTAAGCGACTAAATCTTGCCATCGCGATTTTGAAATAAGAAATGCATATTTAATTTAGAAGCCACTTGAAATGTCTATAACAGTTTTGACATTTACTTCCCGTATCCTCTCCAAAGGAAAAAGAAAGGAAAATCCAACTTAACTGTAATCACCCCTAAATAAGCAGCAGATTTTGTGTGAAATCAGAGGGCCATTTTTAAATTATCACATTTACACTATTTTAATTCGTCCCTTTTGCAGTAATACATGTATATAGAGAGAGTGAGAGAGATGTGCATGTATATATATATATATATACACACATATGCATATCACAGTGGGATGCAATGTAATGCACACATGATATTGGCTTTATTTTCACTTCCGTAATAGCTGCATTTGTTATTTGGAAATAAAACTGGATTATCTACGAATGCTGTGTAGTATAGAAAAAATGTAGGAAAGGCTTAGAATATTTATATGAATACACCTAAAGGTTCATGGGAGGCCGACACTAATTAGATGCCGTACCTAAAAGCGTCTACAGTCATATTTTCTAAGCATTCAGTTGGCAAACAAGTGCTTTCTGTTTCAAATATTAGGTCTCTCATTGTTACCCAATAAAACAGGACTATCAGGCAAGAATCTAATTTGTAAGCACCCCTGTCTTTTTCTATTTAAAATTATTTCACCACTGTCTCCGAATTCATAATAAACACAACAGTAACTATGTCTCTTGCTGCAAGCATACCTCTCAACCTCCTGCCTCACAAATCAGGGACAAGGCTTAAAAACATCAGGGACAAAGGACCAAAATCAGGGACACATCTTCAAAATTAGAGATATCCACCCAGAAAGCTGTTACAATATGGGGCTTAGTGCAGAATGCATTTTCTAAAGAAGAACAAGTCTGTAACTTTAATGCTTGATATTATTTTGTGCTTACAATTTCCACTGCTTAGCCATGGAAACACAAATTTTAGGAGGGACAGAGTAAAATTTTGAGGCAATATCAGGGACATCCCTGAAAATCAGGGACAGTTGAGAGGTATGGCTGCAAGTTTATGCAAAACTAAGTTCTGCAAATATGACATTTTCTCTAAGCCATTTCACAAGAAAGTGAAGCGCGTGTGTGATTGTGTGCGCGCGCCACCTATTTCAGCTCTCATATTTAGAAGAAAATACATATCAATCGATCGATCGATTGGTCTAGTTATCTATCTATCTATCTATCTATCTATCTATCTATCTATCTATCTATCTATCCATCCATCCAGTGTCTGTATACAGTACTTTAGGAATCTGAAACATTTACCTGTTTGCTGCTAGTCTGGATGCTATATATCCTCCGGGGATTTGCGTGACAATGTAACCCCAGAAAAAGGAGCCATGGATCATCCCCACTGTTTCAGGGTCCCAGTTAAACTTCGCTTGCTTTTGTTGGACATAAACAAGAGAAAAAGGAGAAACTGCATTAACAATGTAAAATACAAGGATTTACAACATGTACTTTTGTCAGCGTTAGTGCTAACGGCTAATTGCTAATAATAACATAGAGTGTTGAGAGGGCATCAGTCTTACAGCAAGTAAGAAAAAAAGCAAAAGGTTATAGAAATCAGTAAAATAACCGAAACATGCAATACAGAGGCTTCTTTAAATAGAAAAAGACTTCAAAATATGGCTTATTATTAGTAACAAACAATTAAAGCTTGTAAAAAGATCATACATTTGGCAGTACCAAATGTAGCTGAAACCTTGCAGTTCTTGTTCCAGCGAAACATTTATTGTTAATAAACTTTTACTAAAATTAAGTTGTGGTCTTCTAAGGTTTTGACATGTTAAAGTGCAATGTAGCTGTATGTTAGTAACAAACAAACAAAAAACGAGATGTTGCACAAGCAGATCTCCTTCCATAAAAGCTACAAAATACATTTCAAAAATATATTCTAAAACTATTTTAGGTGTGTGATACAGTATAATAGAATTTTCTGTATTAGGATTGTATTTATTTGATTTGTTACTTTTTTCAATCTTTCTTTACTTGGTATTTGGCTTTCTCCTTGACCAGACATAATAATACAATAAGTATAATTTCATGTATTGCCAGGGCGGGATGCTGAGGATAAGAGCTGCAAAAATATGCCTTAAAAACTGTAGGATTACGTTTGGGTTTTTATTGCATGTTCACTTATGCGGCACTTATTTTACACACCACATTAGGTATCTCTCTATATATTGGTTAGCTTTGTATATCGACTGTCAGAGAGGATTTGATAAAATTGTACATTTTGATTGTAGAGTAGATAGGAGTTTGTTTGTTTGTTAAGAAACAAGTGTATTAATCTAATCACAAATGCTTCAGTAGAGGATGGAAGAGTATCCCCTTCTGGAATAACAAGAAAGCGGGTGAACCGCAGTTGTGCATCTCACCTGGACCTGTGCGTTCACATATATTGGTTATGAACTGCGGGGGGAAGGGGGATCATCCTTACTTATTAAAAGTTAGTAATCTGGTGCAACACTTGGACAGTGATATGGACTTTAAGGTGGTCGAATGAGTATTTTTCATTGAATCTGTTTTTTTTTTTTTGTTTTGTTTTGTTGTTAATGAAAAGTAGCGTTCTACAGGAATTTCTTAGTCCAAAAATTTAATTATCCGTTATTTCTGAAGTTCTGTACATGACTGTATTACAATGGTGGCGTAAATGTGATGGTTTGCTGACCTCTTTAATGATTTTCCCTCCTCTATGTATAGTGCTGTTGTTGACCATGCCCACAATGGCCACGCCCAGATTACAGCGAATTCCAAAGGAGATGCAAAATCCTAGTCCACTCATGATTGCAATAATGTATCTACGGGGTAGCCCAAAGCAGGTACAATCGCACAGGGGCTGCTTCTTCTGTTGGATTTCCAGGGGTCGTCCATCTTCTGTTAGTTCTATGTTCTCCCCGGTTTTTTGTTTCCTCTCTAGAACTCTACACAAACGAAAAAAAAAAATTAAATGATACTGACTTTTCACAAATTTCCATTCTAATCTCAGTAGGTACAGTACTACAGTTGATAATGGCACAATTTTATTGAAATCCAGAATTTAACTGTAAGATTTTCTTTCAGATTGGAACCATCTTACAAACTCACCAGACGACCCCCCCCCCCACACATTTTACTCGCACTGATGTAATTGTGTATTTCTATTTTCCCCTACACTAGAATACGTTTTAATAAATGTGGAACAATGCCGCCACATAGATGGTGTCTGTGTGATTGGTAAAGTTATACATAACCGAATAATGTTAATTGATATAGATCTAAAAGAAGCTTGCATTCACTGTTGGACACACACACACACACAGAGAGAGACACACACACACACACACACATCAAAATTTCCAATGCATTTGTTATAGAAATTATGAACGTCAATTGTTTATAAAGAACTGCCATTTGATCGGTCATATGAGGATCTTATTAAGGGTTCTTCTTCTAACATTCCTTTATGTTCAAATTGTATATCCTGTTGAACTGAAATGCAAAATATATATATATATATATATATATATATATACATTGTTCACTTCTTTAAAAATGAACAATCGATGTTGCTGTTATAACCATCACCAAACTAGAAAATCTATAATTCAGATTAAAAATGAATCACTTGATTCTTGACAATTAAGGTAAATGTCACCTCTGTATGTATGTATGTATGTGTGTGTGTGTGTGTGTGTGTGTGTGTGTGTGTGTATATATATATATATATATATACACATATACACAAATTGTATGTATATATGTGTACCTATTATATGTGTGTTTATATGCTGTATATTGCTGTGAATGTCTTCAATTCATTAAAAGCAAAGCTATTGTAACTCCATCTATACACTATAAAAGTATGATAGGACCTCTTACAATCTAGCAGGAAGTAGTTCAGAATAATGTTTCAACTAGCTGGACGAAATGAATGGGATGTGAAACAATTCAACTGTATAGAAAAAAAAAAGAAACTACACATTGTAGTTGTGAACTGTTTCGTCTGTTGCGATTGGATGCAAGAGGACTTTGCCCCCAAAATATTGGTGCTGATTTTTTTATCAGTGGACTGGGATCAACTGTCTGAGATGCTTTGATTTTTTTTTTTTTACAATATGTTCTGAATTAATTCTCTTGAAAAAAAAACAGCTATTGTATAGTTAAATATGTAGATCTATCAGTTCGTTTTACTGCAATACAGGTGTCCTAAGTTGCACTGGAAATCAGTGGCAAGGCGACAAGATTAGCGTTTAATAACGGAAATATTGTTGCCTTAAAATAAGATCACGTCAAAGCTACGTGAAAATTGTAAATACAGTGTAATTTGTGGTGTTACATACAAAAATTAAATGTTGGTATACTATTTAACAAAAAAAAAACGAGATTTATGCATTTCTGAGAAAAAAAAACACAGCTAATGCTGAGTTTAGGTCAGTAAAAACAGTTTAGGATATTCAGATATGTAATACAATGGCATTTATTAATTGTGAATTCAAACGGCCCTGAAATAAAATTTGGATAAAATAAAATTATTCAAATTCATGCACTATTGGGAGTGTCTGTAAAAGCAAATTCCACAAGACAATAGAATCTATAGGATAGGTCAAGACGTCATCACAAAGCCACCGTAATGAATTACAGAATATAGGTCCTTTTGATGCATTTTGCATTTATACAACTATTTAAAAACTTTTATAATATAATGGTAAATATTTCTGCAACATGAAACAGCAAATTGTGTATGGCCACAAATGATTACTGCATTGCAGTATATAAGCTTTTTAAAAGTATACACAACTAGTTAACCATGGAAAGGCTAACTGGTCTTATAACGGCTATACCCTGATGTTAATACTGGTTGCATATGATCTTACTCTTAACCAGCAGACTTTTCTTTCAGAAATGTAAGCTAAAATGTCAATCTCCATTAAAACATATACTGCATATGGTCTACATTATTCTGAACGTATGACATATTAGAGAGGTACTCAGGGGCATTCTAGATAATTAAACTATTCCGTGATTCTTTTAAAACAGCTGGCAGTTTCAAACGCTGTCATATATACGTGTATTTAGGTAGATACGTTTGCAATTAATTCCCTCTTTATCCGTGTAGGTATTTAGAATACCTATTTGCAATGATTTGCAGGGCAACATCATAGAAGAATGTGACACTAAATTCATTTTACCTATAAGCCAGACTCCAGGTCAGGTGCCATAGTGCACCATAAATACAACAAATTGATCTGTTTGCATCGTAGGTAGATAAATAATGTAACATGTAGCCCAGACACACTGACACAAACCACTTCAGGTATTAATAATGTATAATTTTAACATTCCTTTTAGAAACCTAATTACACAGGGGAATTAAAGACTAGAAAATTCATAATACACAACCCGCATCATTCGCTAGGGTTCCCTTTTGGAGTTCTGTGTTTCAGGTTTAGCTTTTATTAGGATGGATAAGTACAGTAGTCTCCTTTGCCTTCGATGCATTTAAAATGGGTCGCCTAAAACAAGTGTTTAAAAGGACAGCAACGCACAAAGAATGCAAGTAAAATAGGGAGACCCTTTACTTATTTTTAAAAAGTAGATCAAAATGTCAGATTGCAGGCATTGAACTAAATTATATGGGGAATCCATAAAGCATGCATAATCTAGAGAATACAGGATTTGTGACACAAATAATCCTACTTATGTCGTGTGGATGGAAGCAATGTCAATGGTACTTTCAGAAAAAACACAAGTACGAGGTACTTAAACTGAAAAAGCAAAGGCAACAGAGGAAAATATAGTGTTTTGGAACTAACCTGAGATGAAATAACAATCACGGGACTCATTCCCTTACCTGTAGAGCTGACCAAGAGATTTTCCAGCTAAATTTTTCAGCTTCTCCTTTCCTGGCGCAAAAACCCTTTCTTTTACTGAATCCATTCCTGTAGATAATTTCGAATGTGCTGACTTACAAAATCTCTCACTGGTGACAATGACTGCTCATATTGGCGTTAATTGTTAACTTTAGGAATGATCAGACTACCAACGCTCCTCTAAAATGGAGAGATGTTTGACGCCTACATACAGCCCACAGAACTATCGTAGGACACGAAGTTCAAAGACGAAATTAGTAAGCCCTTCGCTTGCATGATCCACTCACTGGAGATGCAGGTAGTGCCACAATACGAGACGAACTCGCTCAGGATAAGCCAGAAATGAGTCAAGCCTTTTAAATCTTGATTTATTTCATTAAGCAATTCCTTAAATAATAAAACAGACCAAAATATAATCCAATCAGTATTTCAGTCAAGGAAAAATGCAGCTTGAGCGTTCAGTACCAAGGATAGAGACGCGGATGCAAAGGTCAGCATATGTACTGCTCGCTTTGTGAAAGCTATTTCTTACCTTGGATAACATGTATAATAGGACTAGCGATGCATCTGCTTTTGAAAGTGTAGACGGGCGAAATTGCATTTAAAACATTAGTGCAGGGTATCTTGAGAGACAAAACAGCTCTTTGTGTGAAGAGCACCAGCTGTTGATTTAGATGGTTAGGTAGTTCGCATATCAGAAGCGTTTAGAGTGTTCAGCACCTTGGACAGAGCTACCGGAAGAAGGTTCACATTCGCGGATGTTTCTGGTTGCTAACTTTCTCACGCTTTTTTGGAAATCACAGCAGAAATATCTCATTAAAGTTTCAGGAATATGGATGATCCCGGATGACGGATGTTATCATGTCAATTTATGTTTGAAGGGAGTGGCGTAGATCTGACTTGAGCAAGCAGTTCATTAAAAATTGGCAAGTTTCTTTACAATTCCCACCTCTACACAGCACCACCTCCCTGACGCAAAATATGACCCTGATGTCCTCAGCTGTGAACAAATTAAAGCAGGGTTTTTGAGTGGGAAAATAAGTACTCGTTTGTTGAGTATTTTAAAACTTTAGTAGATATTATTTTTGAAGTGTGTATATATATATATATATATATATATATATATATATATATATATATATATATATACACACACACACAAGAAAGCAAATACATCGTATTAATTACAGCAGTGTGTGTGTGTATAACACCTTACACATGCGAGAATGTCTTGAAACATACAGTACATTATACAGAGATTTCTAACTTTTGATTTTACAGTTGGATGCACAAGTTAATTTTATTTGAAGTTATTTACACTTATGATTGCCTGTATTTTAAACGCAATTGCAAATATTCGAAAGTAAAAGTGCTTGGTTTCAATTTTCAATGTGAGACATTAGGTTTATAACTAAATCTTTCTCGAGAATTAAAGCAATTTTGATTGTATTTTAACGTGCACTTGATTTATGTGTTCATTGCCTCGTGTTTGCTAGTTAAGAATAAAATATCACATAATAATTGTGATTACTGTATACCACTGACGATAAGAAATCTGGGATTTAGGCAGCTGATACAAAATCGTGTTGTTGTCGCCCTCTACTGGGAACCTAAAATACCTTGTTGGTTTAAAAAATGCTGTCGATACATGAAATATGGTAGCATAAACTCCTGATGGACGCTTTCCAATAGTGCTACAGAAACTATATATACCGGAAAAACTAATGATTATAATGTACTGTATTCTCAGAGCTGTAGTATAGTTGGTTCCAGTTATGCAGCTGGTGCAGTATTTCCTTCTTATTATAAGAATTTCTGTCACTTCCAGACATTATACCAACACTTGTTTACATTTTTTTGGCAATAAACGTACGTGTCTGACATTAATGGAAAAGACCACTTGCATAGGAAATGAGATCTCAGAATTAGAAGAGAACTGAGTCTCACAAACATGGTAGTTTTACCCAGCATTCTTTTGGGAGAGATGCAGCCGCTTTTCTTGGTTCATATCACAGAGGGGCTAAGAAAATAATACTCAATGAATCTATGAAGGACAACTGTGTTTGGATAGATGCTAATATGTGTGGATCTGTCTCAGTATTTTGAGTGCATGGGAATCCAGTTTATGCACTAACCACTGTTTGACACCAACGCTGGCTGATCCATCAACTTTTCAAGAACCTCTAGTCGAAATGTTTTATTCTCGCGCTTTAAACCTGGCAAATGACAGGAGAATTAGGGACTTTCTAAAATGGAACAAGTTAAATTGCAGTGCCAGGTCTTTTTAGTGGGTAAGGACTTACTCATTTGTAAAACCAATATTTAATGATCTGCAATGTTCAACACTGTCTCAAATAGGAACCCGATTTCACAAGTACCGTGCTTCTGCACTTGCTGTGCTGGAAAACTGTACAGTTCTGCTGTAATTAAACTATCAGGGATATTTTTACCAAATGTAGAAAAACTAACTGACTCGCACATCAGAGTTCTTCTTAATACTGAAACAGTCAATATTCACACAATCTGTAGCTATCGTGTACTGTATGCTTTTTGTTAGATAAGACACAACCAATATGTATTTCGGACTGTAAAGGTACTATTATACAATTTGACTTTTATTTCATTCACAGCTTTTGGCAGATACGGTTCTATAGATATATACTGTGCTAGGAAACTACAGGTTTACTTGCTGCCATTTCCAAATGTTCCAAGTTCTAAGACTCTATAGGAGTAACGGTTCCAAATGTGGGAATGTTGCTAATACAGTAGGTATTGGCAAGAACAATCCTTATTCTTGAGACAGAGTATGTTCTCGATCAGTCCTGTCTTAGCCTCTCAACCATACCTCAACTGCTTCTCATGAATGCAGTGCTCCAAACAGGTTATTTATATATGCGTTGACATTTTGTACAGTAGAGCACATGTTGTATGGCCCAAGGTCCAGTTACTCTTTACAATTCCGTTTCCATAAGTGACTACAAATCCCCTACCGGATAAGACTGACATTTTAGAGGGAGTAGGAACCCTTCAGTTTGCACCCCCCTCCACCAAGTCCTTATACAAGTCCATAATTAGCTGCTCAAGCCATGCACTTTCACAAACGTTAAATTGTTTTTCTCCTTTCAGTGTGACATCTTATGGCATACAAATATTACATAGGTTAGTACTGAGCATAGTAGTCTAGAGTCCATTTAGCTCGCCAATAATCAGTGTCCATACCCCTTGGTGTTATTAAAAGCACATTGTAACATGGCTCTGGACAGAGGAGTGTAATGGAGCTCACCGATTGGTGGGAATGGGTCAGGTGATCCAGTCCCAGTGGTGATTAAGCCAGGAGTAGAGCCCGCTAAGGTAGTACCCCTTGTGTCCACCGAGGCAGCAGACTATTAGAGCCCTCTGGGTCACTACCGGCAGCTGCCACACTGTGCAGCGCTGACACGCACCAAGCGAGTCTGCCCAAGATGACACACAGAGTCGTGAGAGAGAACCGACGGCAGAACCACACAGGCAAGCTATATGTCCGTGAGAGTCCACGAAGTTAGACACGGCAACGAGAGCAGCACATAATGGAGAGGTTCATTGCCACTTTCAGTTTGTATGGCGTTAAGGGGCTCGCTCAGTGGGTGGACCAGCAATACGGAGCAGGCCCGACTGATGGCCACAGCCTGCAGAGGGCAAGCCTGCCTGTCTATTTCCCCCTAGCCTCAGCGCCTGTCACCATGACTCACCTGTAACATAGGCTCCTTGCTCCCATAACGAGCCCATGTTACAAGTGCATTAATCACCTCCAGCGTCGGGGTCTACTGGGGATTAATGCCTGTTGGGTGGTTGGAAGCCCTCATCCTTTGGCCTCAGGCACCAACACCCCCCTCCCCCCAGCAAGGCATTAATCCACCGGTAGAGCCCTCCTCTGTAGGTGATTAATGCTTACATAATCATCTAGTTTCCTATTAAATTTTGTCATGTTCTTACTGTCTACCAGAGCCTGAGGGAGTGAGTTTCAGCTGCCACCACTCTCTTCTTATACCAATAAGATTTTTTATCTGAGTGGCATAACTCCCCTCTTAGTTGTAAGGTGTGTGATCCTGTACTGTATGTTGGATGTTTCATGTCCAAGCTTTAACAGTCCCACAAGTCACAATTTGCTAGAGCCCCACACAGTAGACACATGCCCCCCCCCCCCATCAATCTCCTGTTTTCAAGAGAAAAAAATGTCCATTAGTTTCCAATCTCTTCTCCTAATCAAAGCCCCTGAGATCCCTAATCAGCCTAGTGGCCCTCCTGAGTACCTTCTCTAGTGATCTCGTCTCTGTTTTTGTACTTGGTGCTCAAAAAACTGGGCACAATACTCCAGGTGCAGCCTAACTAGTGAGACATATGGGGGAACAGTGACCTCCTTTCCTTGCTTTCTTATGTGGCTGATTATACTGTTTAATCTTCCATTAGCTTTTTTTTTTTTGGTGATTGTGTGTGGCAGTGACCTCTAAAGGTCAGGTCCCTAGAAACTGTTATTCCAAGATCCCTTTCCTCTGTTACTTCCCTCAAAGTTTGATCACTTAACAAGTAGTTTGCCTTCACATTCCTCTTGCTTAGATGCATGACTAAACATTTATCAGTATTAAACTGTAATTTATGTTGAAAAGCCTAATTCTCCAACACAGTTAAGGATCTCTGTAACTTAACAGTATCTTCCATATTTTCCACTGATGTACTGATCTTCATGTCATCGGCAAATTTAGTCACCCATATGCCATACTCACAACCCACTGAAGCTATGTATAGGTTGAACAAGCATGGGGGACTCCACTACAATTCACACTTGCCCAACCTGAGTGGATACCCTGTAAACTCACTGTCTGGCTCATATAAGTCAACCAGGATACAATCCATATTGTTGTACTTCCATGCAAACCTGTATCTATTAATTCTTTAATCAGTTCCCCATGGGGTACCCTATCAGAGGCCTTGCTGAAGTCTAAAAATATTACCTTGTTCCAAAGCCTTACTGACCTCGCCATAGAACTGCAGAAGGTTTGTTTGGCATGATCGTCCCCTAGTAAATCCATGCTGTTTCTTATTGCACTTACTGGTCTCACTTATGAAATTACCTATGCAATCCTTGATTATACCCTCAATAACCAAGGCCCCTAGAATTGTGTGGCCACAGAATTTTGTGCAGAACTTGCAATTTACCACAGAATATCTGCAATGCCACAGAATTCACTATTCTTGGTAATTCTTTATTAATATTTCCAGTTTATCTGTAGAACCTGGTTACCTTCCCCTCCTTTTACATCCAAAACCCCTCTATGCTCAGCATATGATGTTATCAGTGCTATCACATCATACTGTACATTAACTAATGGCAGGGCTCTATTCTGCCACAGACATGAATAGTCACTTATCTATTGCAGCTCCCACTCCCAGAGGAAGTGGCACAGCACTTTAGGTACTGTGATATTTGCTCCTCAGCCTCTGCTACAGCCTAATAACATTTTCAGTCTTATGTTATTGCACTAGGACCAACTTAAACAAATACTTGACAATAGCATATACCTGTTAACTCCATATTATAGCTTACTTTGTGCAGATTTATTTGTGCCTTCAAGGTATAGGGATGCTGTCTGAAATTAATTATTGGTAAAATGAATTAACCTCTCATTTTTAAGAAAAATAAAGTAATTATGCCCAGAAAGGTGGAATATAATAATGTGTAGACCTGTTGAAAGAACAGATCTGCTAAATGAATAATTGTGCTGTACACATGTTTGCCAGGGTTATTGCTTACATGCTATCACTGGTTGATAGAATTACCTAAAAGTTATGGAGAAATGTGTACAGGACCAGCTGTTGGGCCTGTGGGTAGCATGCTGTGTTTCCATGCCAGACACTCAAGTTTGGGGATGAACTCTGGGAGCTGGCTGGGCAGCAAAAGGATTGGGAGGGGCAGTCCTGTTGCACACCACTGCTCTGAGCCTGGGAAGATGTGGCACAATGTTCTCTCACACGGGTGTCACCTTGTGATGGTCTGGGAAGGTCTTCTCTCACAAGGGGATTTACGCACATGTCACGGCCTGATGGGGTTACATAGTGTGTTAGGGGAAGTAGGTTGACATGAAAAAATGAGTCTTGCAATATCTCCTCTATTCTGTTTATTCCACTTCCAAAGGGACCTGTATAAATGAAGATAAAAATTTACAGCCATAAACATTTAAATTTATGAAAAAAAGACTATGTTACAGACTGCATGTAAATATATGTAAGTGATAGACAGTGGGGACCTCATGAGTGGTGTAAACAGCATGAGTATCTAGATAACTTATTTATCACATATGGTCCCCTCTTGAGTATTTCACTTATGCAATAGAATAAGATCTTAAGTAAGAGATTTTTGTTTTGCATTTTTTAAAATAAATTATTTCTTAAAGTCTATGGTTTTTGAATTAGTGTTACTGTGTTCCCCCCATTCCAATTGTTATAGCCATTGCCATAGATGTGCAGTCAGGATGACAAGCTGACACTGTGATGGGGCAGTTCATTGCTGCTGCAGAACTTCCTCAGAAATTACAAACCACTGCCACAGAAGTTCTGCAGCAAATGGTAATCCTGCCACAGAACTTGGTCCCAAAGTGCTGCAGAAAAGTAGGGGCTTTGTCAATAACTTTAACTAAAATAGATGTCACGCTCACTGGTCTATAATTCTTGGGTTCCCTCTTACTACCCTTTTTATAGGTTGGTATTACAGTGGCCAACCTCCAAGAGTCTACCACCTCAGCATCATCCAATCACTTTTGAAAGATCATGGTCAATGGTTCTGCCAACTCATTGGCCAACTCCTTAACAATCCGTGGGTGTACTCCATCAGGTCTTGGGGCTTTACTGGGATCAAGCATCAACAGTCTATCCTCGATATCATTTGTGTCTAGGGTGAACAGAATACCAAATGTCCCTTCCTGCTGTGGTTTGTCATAATCTGTTTTATTATTGAATACTGAGGTAAAGTACTGATTTTGTAACTCAGCTATATGAACCACTTCTGTGACTAGTTCACCCTGTGGATCTACTAGTGGTCATACTTTGATGGTGCTCCCCTCTTATTGTTATAGTTAAAAAAGGATTTTTAGTTATCTTTAATTTTCACTGTGAGTCCTAACTCATAAACTCACTTTGCTTTCTTAATAGCCTGCTTTGTCTCTTTAAGAATCTTTTTATATCTTATCCAAACCATAACCTTGGTGGTCATTCTGGCTCTTCTATATGTCTTTTTCTTGTTGTTGATTAATTTCTTGCTTTAGGATTCATCCATGAAGGCATTCTACCTGCTCTGTTATATTTTATCCTTTTGAAACATATTTTACAACTAGGCTGTAACGTTTTTCTTTCAGTAAGTCCCACACTGTGTTTAGTGTTTTTCCTTTAAATTCCTCCTTCCAGCCCCATCCACATAGCTCCTTTTTCATGCATTTAAAATCCGTTTTTCTAAATCATTTGATCTTGGTAGCCCCTTGTACTCTAGTAGTTGAGTCTTATTTATTTATTTTTTTATTTGTAAAATGTTACGCCAGGAAAGACAACATGAGCTGGAAACAGTTCATTTCCAGAAATGTTCTGGGGGGATTACAAGAATTGGGAGAGCAAGCATGCATGATACAAAAAAAAAAGTAAGTACAAATACCATTACATAACATAGTAGTACACTTAGGATCACTATAACCAAGATACCACAAATGACATGCTAAAAGAGTAGGCTGAGCATAGGTTCAGTAAGTGCTTATATAATCTGAAAGGGAGGGCAAATATATGACAAAAAGAGATAAAGGGGATGAGGATAGAGAGAGGCGGGATATAACAGGGGAGAAAGGAGAGAGCAGCCATGATCTATACCCCTTCAGGATGCTGAGAACCCTGCAAGGGAGACAGGACCAGGTGGAAAAGGAGGAGGGAGTAAAGAGTGTAGTGATGGAAGTGGGGAGAGGTGGCAAAGAGCCAAAAGCTATGCCCCATCAGGATGCTGAAGAACCCTGCAAGAGGGACAGGACTGGGCAAAAAAGGAAAAGAGGCAAAGGGGACAGGACCGGGCAGAAAAGGAGGAGAGGAAAAGGGGGATCTGACAGAAAAGGAGGACAGGGAAAGGGGGGACAGGGAGGCAGATTAGTGGGAGCAGGAGACTGGAGGGGAGGAGGAGAGCTTGGAGGCAGAAGAATCAGGGCAACCTAGAAGTGGAAAAGGAGGGCATCAGTGGAGGTGGGTGGTAGTTAGGGGGAAAGCAAAAACAGAGGTGAATCCACTGCCACTGTTTGAGTGGTAGGGGGTAAGAGAAGGGATATAATAGGTGCTTAAACTATAAGGTAAAATCAAAGGAAGGGTACAGTATAGGAGATGAGGAGGTGAGTCAGGGATAGTGGATAGAAGGAAAAATACACAAAGGTGGGGAGGGCAGAGAAGGAGGCTAGGAGCAGGTGCAGTAGGGGAACAGAGGTAGTGTGGGGTTAGAGCAAGAACAGCAGGGGAATAGGTGTAATGTGGGGATAGTGGGTAAAGTGCAATGGTGGGGAGGAATGGGGAGCTAGAAACAAGTACAGTTAGGAGAATAGAAGTTTAGTAGGGCTAAGGAGATAGAAGATGGGGATGAGGAGCATCTGATAGGAGGTGGAAGTGAGTTCCAAAGCTTAGAGAAGTGGTAGGAGAATGCAGCCTGGCCTATGGAGCTGGAGTGATGAGGGACAGCTTGAGTGCATGCGTCAGTGGATCTGAGAGGGTGGGAGGAGGGAGGTGGAGCAGTAAGTGAGGAGAGGTAAGAGGGTGGTAGAATTCCCAAGATAATTATATCACACCCCTTCTCTTTCAATGTTGCTCTTACTTCCTCAAAATCACTGTGTATATCAACTAACCTCCTCCTGCCAATATTGTTCACCCCAACAAGTAGTACTGTAATGGATTTAACTGAGTATTTCAGTAATCCATTTAACATTCCTTTGATGTTGCAAATTTTAGCTCCTGACAAAGTGCTCACCATATGTTATTTACATCCTTTACAAATCATTGAGTCTGTGAATTTGAAAATGGAGTCCCCCAAGACCACTATATCCCTGTTTTCTATTTTATCCTTCCTGATGCCTTTGCCCCCCTCCATTGACCTCTGTCTGGTCCATTAATGAATCACCCATAATTACCTGGGGTGGTTGAGGTATGGACTCAGTGGTATTTAATTTGCTGCTGCTAGTATTCACCTCTCCTTTCATTTTCCAGTTAGCATCATTGTCAGTTACATCATCACTGGTTATGTTGACTGTTTCTACTGTATATTAGGGGAAGTCAGCTCATTTTTGCTTGGGCCTGCTCTTGTTTCCTCTGCCTCCATAAGTGCAGTTTATGTATTATGCAGGACCAACTGGTCTTCCACCACAGTTTGCCTTCTTCTTCACTTGGTACCCCCCTGTACCACACTCCATTCCTTCACTTCCAAGTGTTCATGGTGCTCCCTAGAGATATCCCTTTTCCTTTTTTTTTCATTTATTGACCCATTAAAGAGCAACTGACAACATCTGGCCAAAAGTGCTACATTGCAGAATTAGAATAAGCATACCCCCAGTAAATCCTATACCAAAAACTAGATTCATGTGTTACTTCATTTTAAATATATGAGCTACTTTGTAACCAGGATTTCACTACATGTTCAAAATAGCCTGTTTCAGTGAAGAGCTGCTGCTGATGTCATCTCAGGACCTCACAGTCTAGTACTCCCTGTCAGCAAGCTGATAGGATCTGTTTCTCCAAAGTTGTAAAGATCATGTACAATGGTTTTCACAAGTAAAACAGGCAGCACCAGTCAGTAAACATTGCTTTAAAAACTGTGTCTGTTTCATGTTTCATAACAAAGCTGATAATATTTGGTTTGGGTGCATTCTTGTTGCAGTCTTTTTTTCCAGGGTTGCTGGATGCTGGGTCATAGCACACTGTTGTGAGGTTTGCACACTGAATACATTTCTGATGTGATGAAAGGCTGAAATCATTCACACCTATCATTCAATTGAGGCAATTTCTAAGAATGGTACTTTAAAACAATTATTCCATCTCCTTGTCAATGGGGTTGGGAGAGGTAATGCTGTTTTGAAAACTTACTAGCAAAGCCCGTACTTTTCTGCTGCACTTTGGGACCAAGTTATGTGGCAGGATTACCATTTGCCACAGAACTTCTGCAGCAGTGGTTTGTAATTTCTGCGGACATTTTGCAGCAGCAATGAACTGCCCCATCACAGTGTCATCGGTCATACTGACTGCACATCCATGGCAATGGCTATGACAGTCTGGATGGGGGAACACACAGTAACACTACTTAAAAAATCACAGACTTTTAGAAATAATTTTATTTAAAAAAGTAAACAAAAAATCTCTCACTTAAGATCCTGTCCTATTGCATAAGTGAAATACTCAAGATAAATTTCAGATAAATAAGTTATCTATATGCTCATGCTGTTTACACCACTCATGAGGTCCCCACTGTTTTATCACTTATATATTTATATGCAGTCTGTAACATAGGTTTTCGTTTTAAATAAATTAAAATTTTTATGACCATAAATTTTTATCTTCATTTATGCAGGTCCCTTTGGAAGTGGAATAAACAGAATAGAGGAGATATTGCAAGGCTCATTTTTTATACCAGCTTACTTCCCCTGACACACTACATAACCCCATCAGGCCTTGACATGCACATGAACTCCTTTGTGAGAGAAGGCTTCCCAGCCCATCACAAGGTGTAACCCATGTGGCAGAACACTGTACCATATCTTCCCAGGCTCAGAGCAGTGGTGTGCAACAGGGCTGCCCCTCCTGATCCTTGTGCTGCCCAGCCAGCTCCCAGAACTCATCCCCAAACCTGAGTCTCTGACATGGAAACACAACATGCTACCCACTGGCCCAACAGCTGGTCCTGTACATATTTCTCCATAACCTTTAGGTAATTCTTTCAACCAGTGATAGCATGTAAGCAATAACCCTGGCAAAAATATGTACAGCACAATTATTCATTTAGCAGATTTGTTCTTTCAACAGGTCTACACATTATCATATTCCACCTTTCTGGGCATACTTACTTTATTTTTCTTAAAAATTAGAGGTTAATTCATTTGACCAATTATTCATTTCAGACAGCATCCCTATACCTTTGAAGGAACAAATAAATCTGCACAAAGTAAGCTATAATATGGAGTTAACAGGTATAAGCTATTGTCAAGTATTTGTTTAAGTTGGCCCTAGTGTAATAACATAAGACTGAAAACTGTATTAGGCTGCAGTACAGGCTGAAGAGCAAATATCACAGTACCTGATGTGCTGTGCCACTTCCTCTGTTAGTGGGAGCTGCAATAGATAAGTGACTATTCATGTATGTGGCAGAATGCAGCCTTGTCATTAGCTGATGTATGATGTGATAGCAGTGATAACAGCATATGCTGAGCATAGAGGGGATTTGGATATAAAAGGAGGTTCTACAGATAAACTGGAAATATTAATAAAGAATTACCAAGCAGCAATACAACTTCCTAACAGACTCAGTAGAGTAGCACTCCAAATGGCTTCAACAGCCTGGAGGCATGCTGATTCAGCATCCAGTAAACCTGGAGAAAAGTATCACACCAAAACAGCATTAAATAATATAATTTTGTCAACTTTGTTACAAAATCTGAAACACGTATAGTTTTTATAGCAATGTTTTTGAATGGTGCTGCCTGGTTTATTTTTCACAACTATTGCACATGATCTTTAAAACTTTGAAGAAACAGGTCCTATAAGCTTGCTGACATGAAGTACTAAACTGTGAGGTCCCTAGATGACATTATCAGTAGCTCTTCATTGGCACCTGCTTTTATTGCAGAGGTAGTGCAATCAGGGTTACAAAATGGCAATAACTTAAAAATGAAGTAACATAAAAATCTAGTTTTTGGTATGAGATTTACTGGGGTATACTTACTTTTGGCATCAGTGGCTCTTTAATATTGCCCTCCTCCACTAATAAATCCTGTGACTCAATCAAGTCAGAGTTACATAGAAACATACAAATGTGTTGGCAGAAAAGGACTCCATCAGCCCTTCTAGTCTGCCCCATCCTCTTACCATATGTATCCCCAATTATTTTAGCCTACTTAGAGTTATCAGTACTGAAGGACACTTCATCTATAAATTTTTCCAATTGAGATATTTCATTACGTACTTTCATTCGCTCACTTAAACATGTGGTCTTTTTCTGCAGGGTCTTAACTAGTATGCACTTGTCATACTCAAAGTTATGAATTCTTTCTTCAATTGCAAACATTTTACATGACACACAGAAGTTCATCTCCTCCCACATTACTGTAGCTTGTAGTAGGTTTGGTTACTCTAGGACCAAGTCTGATCTGTCAGTACATTATATACCCTAGTAAAGTTAAGTTTTGAATAACATACATAAGTTAAAACAAGAGGCCCAATGGACCCCCTCTCCAAAAACTGGCAAATCATTAAAAAATTAGTGTGCTTTCTGACTCAAATGGCTACATACTTATTTAATCCCAGAGGGAAGTGGGCTTCTCTTAAGTTTTTCATATCAGAGCTCTGGTGAGAAAGTAAGCTGTCACCAGTCAGCAAGGTGGAGCTCCCATCACCTGAAGCTCTATTGTAAAATACAACTACCAGAAGTGGCTTCCTGTGGAGTTACTCTCATATCTGGCCATCAATAATACACATTTATATCGGAAATTATGGGCCCTCTTTCTCAAATTAAGAGATAATAAAGAATAAATCAATAAAAATGCCAAGAAAAATATAGCTCTTATCTGTATCTTCCTCTTGTTATATATAAAGTGCCTTGTAGTATCACCTCTGTATTACTGTATATCTCTAATGACCTTAAATGTTTCTCAGTGTGCATCTGTTTACTGTTTCATTTATGCTTGTATGTTGTGTATAATGTTTTTTTTTTCTTTTCTAATAAAAAATTAATGTAAAAAGAAAACATGATGCACTGCCTTATTAACTCACTTTAAATAAGGTAAGTCCCCAGCCAATGTACTGTTGAATGGTGGGGAGCCAGCTAATGGAGACAGCCACATATCTCCCAAACATAAAGAAATCCAGAATTAGCTGCTCTGCGCATGCACTTTCACAAATGTTGTTATATTGCTTTTCCCATTGGGGTGCTACAGGTTATGGCATACATAAATTAAAACAAGAGACCTAGTGCACCCCCACTTCACTTTGGGATGAAGTAAGTGAGTAGTCATTTCAGGCAAAAAGTACTTTGCAATTATTTAATGATTTTCCAATTTGGGGGAGAGGGCACTGGGTCTCTTATTTTAACTTATGTAGGCTATAACTGGTAGCACCACAATAAGAAAAGCATTTTAAAGTTTGTGAAAGTGTATGGGTTGACCAGCTAATTGTGGATTTATGTTTGGGAAATATATGTCTATCTCCGTTAGATGGCTCCCAACCAGTCACCAGTACATTGGCTGGGGACTGCACCTTATTTAAAGTGGGCCAATAAGGCTGTGCGCCATATTTTGAAAGGAAGCCAACTCTGGCAGTTGTAAAGTAAGCCAAGGGAGAAACGTTTATTGGCTAGAGCCAACATATGCACTTATAGTTTACATGAAACAGTCTTGCTTTTGGATCTACATTTATTCCCCCCTTTAGATATAAAATTCTGTTACCATACAGAACAAATTACATAACCAAAATGTGTTGGATTTTTTTTTTAATTTAGAAATTAGAGTAGTCAAGCGGTGCAGTGGTAGAGTGGGCAGCTGCTTGCTCATACTCCTTGATAATGAAATATTGCATGGGTATCTGCAATTGGGACAGAAAGGTAGGAAATTCTAAACTAAAAATACCACCAACAGCTTAATCTGATTCAATGTCAGTTGGCATCCATCTGTATTCCCCTCCCCCAGGACAAGGCTGAAAATAGGTTGAAAATAGAAAGAATCTATCTAGTCCTCCTTTCCCGGTTAAAAAAAAAAATACAAAAAAAAAATCAACTAATTGTGTGAGCCACTGTTTAGAATTTGTGTCAATAATACTTAATGTGTTTTCTTTTGCAGGGCAGTTCAAAAACAGCAACCATGGACTTCACTCATATTACAAAAAAAGTGTTAATGTGAAAAAACAATCAGGAATTCAAAAGTTAGGGTTCTCAGATTTGTACCCTTCACCTGTTCAGCCAAATCATGTGATAGGGTTGCTTTACAGTACCAAACTCTGTAACTCACATAACTGTGAAACACTATCACCTTGTTATAGAGAAGAAACACAGTTAGGGTATTGACTTAAAAATTGTAACTTCATATTTCCATATTTCCACACTTTTTCTGTGAATAACATTATCTTAACATAGATTTGTGTAACAAATTACCATAATTATAAAATATACAGTACAGTATATGTTTGAGTTCCCCCTTATCTCAGCTTTATAGCACCCATACCGCTGTTCTCCCAACCAACCTGAAATGTAATTACTATATTGTCACTTCCTCTATTTTTGTAGCACCATTTTACCTCAACTCTCCCCATGAAATCATACTCCAGTCCATCTTTTGTAAATAAAAAAATCACCAATCCACACTGTGTAATAAAACATATCCTGTATGCATGCCCCCCATTTGTACGATCCCATGTATATAACTTACTTTAAATTGCATTTCTCTATTCTTTTACTATTTTTATAGTATGTTTTTTCATATGACTATATTTTTGTATGCTAATGCACTACATCATGTATTACTTTGTATGAATATCACTGTATTCTATTTTTTTTTTGTATGCTGTCCTACCCAAGACCTCCTTGTAAAGGAGCCAGCTTATTGGAGCTTTTTCCTGGTTAACTAAATAAATAAATACATACATACATACATAGTACTGAAACAAAAGTGCACACGGGAAATGACAGTGCTGAGTAAAGCTGCCAACTGGATTCAAAGAAATAAAAAAAAAACTCAGCACTCATAGAAATATTATTCAGAGGCTGGATGTGCAGATTTATTTGATTGAGACCTAACCCCTGAAGAAGGCTCAGAGGAGGGTTGAAGTGCTGGGGCTTTGGGTTACTCCGGGGGGGGGGGGGTTAGCCAAATAAATCTGCACATGCAGACACTGAATATTATTTCCATGAATGCTGAGTTGTGTTTTCATTTCTTTGAATACATACATACATACATACGTATACAAATCTCATTCCATCCAATTTAAATAATAAAATCATGCTCCCACATTCCACCACTGTGCAATGCCCACCCAAACCAGCTCACTCTGGGAAATAGACTGTAAGTGTGTTATTTCATCCCACTCCCCAAACAAAGAAAAATTCTACAGTTTGCATCAGTGGAACAAGGATGCCTGTATGAACTTAGGATACAATACAGAGGATGAAGAGTGTGTGAAGAAGGAACGCTTTTGGACAAAGTTCCTTCATGAGGATGGTGGTGTGCTGTATTAGGTTGGGACTGCAAAATGAATGGGATGCAATTAGAATTTATTATAATGGGGAAGGGGCTACTGGCACTGTTGATGGGCTTCTGGTTTAAGCTTGATCAGTTTGGGGGTGTTATTGCTTCAAACGAAAGATTCCTCCAGTATAGCCATGGCCTCAAAATAAAGAAATAACTATTAGTATTCTGTTCTTGGGGAGGGGCCTATAACCAGTATCAGCTTACGCTAAATTAAACCAAACAATATACTGGTATGCTAGCCCACTCACCCCAAAAATAATTTAAACACCTTCAAAAACTTTTGGTTCCAAATAATCATTGGTAACATCCAGTTTACATTATATTCTACATTTTGGGAACTTTCCCTTCATCAGGAAAACTGGTCACATGAGTTTACCTACAATCTCTCATAACAAGTCTTTTTATGTAGCATGTTCAACAGGGTGTTATTGCTTGCCAGCATCAGGGATGGGTTCCCAGTACTAGTGCAATCTTTTGCAGAAAAGTTGCTCTTTGCTGGCTCCAGGAATGAGCTCCAGTGCTGGTTTGATTTGTTTGGGGTGGTGGTGGGTTGTTTTCTGATACTGAATGTTGACTCCTGGTAGTGGTACCACTATTTTGAGTGTTTGGGGTTCATTAAAGTGAAACATGTCTATTTAGGACCCTCTTACAAATCTGTTCTTAATACCAATTTGTCCTCAATATGCAGGTTGCATATTACTTCAGAAATTGCATATGGGACTACAAGACAGAACCTTAATACTGCAACATTCTTAAAATACAGTGTCCTTTACGAGTAGCTGACACCACAAGAAAAGAACATGTTGTAAACAGAGATTAAACACAGTTCACCATGAATGTTATATATTCTCTTTAGTTTTCTTCTCCTTTTTCATTTTTACTAAGTAAATTTGTATGAAAATAGCATCTTTTCCCCTTAAGAGTTCAACAGATCCTGCTACATATTCCCAACTTCAAGTCATAATCCTCTTTCTGTAACATAGTAACACAGTAAGTTAAGGTCAGAAGGGACTCTAGCTTCATCATGTCCATCCCCACCCCCCATGGCTCCATAATCAGGGATAAAATCAGCATGCTGTGCAACCATATCAATTTCTAGGGATCCCTGATACTACTTAGAATACCCAGTAATCCCCTTGGTAAGCAGAAATGTGTCCAGGCTTTCCTCAAAAGCCTTCTATCTTAGTGTCCACTGTTTCCACTGCTAGGTCATTCCTCAGGTTCCCTCCCTCTGGGAGAAAAAAGTGCCTCCTAATGCTGCACTTGAATTTACTAATCCTGGATTTCCCTACATCCTTCTGTAGGACACCAGATCAAACCTCTCTGACTGGTCAGAGTTGTTGATAACCCTGAGTATATGAAAGACTGAGCTCATGTCCCTGCTCAGCCTCCTTTTTCGCAGACTCGTTAAGGGTCTCCAGCTACTCTGCATAGCATTTTATCCCCCATTCTACTTAGCATTTTTGTGGTCCTGCATTGCACTGTCTCAACTGCCTCAAATTCCTTTTTGCACTGAGGAAACCCTAACTGCATGCAGTACTCTAAGCGAGTTCTGACCAGGGCCCTGCAAAGTAGCAGGATTACTTCCACTGATGTAATACATACTCCCTCTTTTGATACACCCCAGCATTCTGCTAGCTCTCATGTTTTTGGATGTGCACTGACCTGCTTTCTCAGTTCAGTTCTTCTGTTCATTCAACTTATTAGGTAATTATAATGGACATCATTTGAAAAGTGGTTTTATGTTTAAAATGCATTACAATGCTGTACAAACAGCACATTAAATGCATAACAAATACTTATTGAAAATAACAGTTTATACTGTAATTAAAAGTGTATTTGCATGTGCAAGCTCAAAATTAATGGAAAGGCTAGGCAAGTAGAATAACATGTTATAAACATTTTTCTTGGCAGTTACTCATTTGTGCGATGCCACTATTTTCCTGAGTTTTGTGAACCCTCTAAAAAAGCCAATTAATATTTTTGTGTACTTACATCTATAGGCTTTAGTAGCACTTTAAAGCAATTTACCAATGAATCTTTGTATACTTTGATTTTATTCAACAAATATGCTTGTTTCCAAGTTACGTACAGAGGGCTTTGAAAAATTATGATACACAGTTTCTTCGTGCCCTACATTACAGTATCATATTAAATCAGAGGCATTTCTTTCATTATCTTTGACAGCTCTATATTCTAGCTTTGTGGTAGGAAAGGTGTCAAATATAATCTGTAAAAGCAAGTTTTTCTCCTCTGGGTCAAGTGGCAAGTTAAGATGTGTTTTGAGCATATGACACTTTTTGAATAGCCCAAGCCAAGGGCTAACTCTAGATTGACTTATTGCTTCCCTCTAGGTATAGGCATCAAATATTTTATTTTTTGAGTACAACTTATACGATTCTGAAACTAATAACCACCCCTTAGATAATGAATCAATAAATATTATAGCTTTAATTCCTTGAAACATTCAATCAGGGCATTTATTTGTTTATTTTGAAATAGTTTCACCAGGTAATACATACAGAGGTACAATAACAATCTACTTTATAGATGTGACCTGGTTGGGGGAGGACAAAGTGGAGCAAAAATCAATTATAGTTCAGCACACCAATTACCAATATACAATTTACAATATACAAATTTTCAAGCATAACTGCATTGAAGCAACAGGTGACCAAAAAACATTGTCAGGTGCTGTCACAGTAGGATCAGTGGTTAAATTTGAAATGTTTTGGTGTGTGAACTCTCACATCTAGATTTGTAGATTGGTACAGCTGTCATTTCTAGGTGGTGTAACTCTTCTGTAGCATTCAGTGGAAAAACATGACAGAGGTAGAGGAATTCTCAATTTTGTAAGAGGTGGTGGAACTGAGCTCCTGTGTCTGCTGTCCAATTTAAACAATGAGAAGGATACAATTTGCAGTTTGAGTAACTGTTTTGTGGAGGCAATTGTGGAGGGTGGGCTATTTCCTAAGGTCAGGTTATTCCATACCTGAACAAGTCTATGACTGAAAGCAAGATGACCAGAATTCTGTTTCCACCTATGAATGAGAAAACTATTACCAGTGTGGTAATGGAGTTGCTGAGTGGGCTGAGAAGCATGAGTGAGCAGGGTGCTGAGATAGCTGGGGCAGTTTATTTAGCCAGTACTTGAAGCCACAGAGGGTGAAGTGTTGCACACATCTATCATTTAGCAAGGGCCAGCTGAAGTGATCATACAGTGTGCAGTCGGGTGTCCTGATGGGAGAGTAAAGGATAAATGTGCAAAGGGAATTTAGTAAGGCATCAAGTTTTGAGAAATAGCATTTAGGGGCAATGCCATATACCACATCACCAAAATCAATTACTGAGAGAATAAGACAATCAACTAGGCACTTCCTCATCCCCCAGGAGATGTGGTTGCCCACCCTATAGAGGGATCAATCATAGGTTCATAGGTGTTTGTTTCAGGTCCTTTAGCTACAAGAGTCATATATGGGCCTGCCACATATCAGTGGACATAATCCCATTTTTTATTCCCCATATGATAGTCCAGTCGATGTTTAAAGGTTGTCAAACTATCAGCACTCATCACCTCTGTGAGAAGTGCATTCCATATATTCACCACCCGTTGGTTGAACCATCTTCCTCTTCTGGTGGTATGATACCTCTCACCTGCAGTTGTAATGCATGGGCCCTTGTTTCTATACCTGATGATACCATTCTACACAATCCTGTGGATTCCCACAGTATACCATTACTCAGTGCATTGTATACATAGCAAAGGTCACCCCTTGTTTTACGATAGGTCATGGAATACATCCCTAATGACTGCAACCTATCATAATAGTCTTTCTCCTGTTCTGTGCGGACCTTTTTTGTGAACCTTCTCTGCACCCATTCTATTTTTCTACTGCTCCCTACAGTATGAGGAGCACTAAATGGTGCACCATACTCGAGAACTGGTCTGACCAGGGACCTATACAATGGCACCAAAACTTCCCTGCTTCTACTTCTGATGTCTCCCAAATTATTACCTATGATCTTATTAGCTCATTTTGCAGCCTCCGTATTATATTTGTCAAAGCTCAATGTATTTGTTGTGGCTACCCCCAGATCCCTTTCATTGTCAGTGCACACTAATGGTGTATTATTTATGGTATATTGTGCCAATCTATTATTTTGTCCAAAATGCATTACTTTACATTTGCTAACATTAAACTGTAATTTATGTTCTGATGCTCATTTTTCCAAATTATTCAGCTGCATCTTGAACTTCTCAATTAATGTTTAATCATTTACAATAGCCCCTATTTTATTATCATCTGCATATTTGCAGATCCATGCCCCTTCCGACACCTACATAGAGAAGACAATGATGTTAAACAATTAAGGTCCCAGAACTGATCCCTGGGGCACCCCACTTGCAACCTTTCCCATGTCTGACAGATACCCTCTTATTTGAACCCTATGGGTTCTGTTCTTAAGCCATGAAGCAAACAAGTTTACTAGGCAAGGGCTAATTCCTAAATCCTGTAAGGTTTTTAACAGTATAAAATGTGACACTGAATCAAACGCCTTTTTATAATCAAGGTACACAACATCCATTGGTAGGCCGAGATCCAACGCCTGACTCATTGGCTCAAAGAAATGCATCAGATTGCTAGCATACAATCTGCCTGTTGCAAACCCATGCTGCGACACATCAACTGATTGTATTAGTTTTAAATTTTCTTCCAGGATGTCTTTAATAAAGCTTTCCATAAGTTTACTGATTATTGATGTAACGCTGATTGGACAGTAGTTCTCCACCTTTGCTTTGTCACCAGATTTATGTATGGGTGTAATATAGACTATCCTCCATTCATTTATCACCTTACCGTCCCTAAGTGATTTGTTAAATAAAATTGCCAAAGTTTCAAGTTTCCTTCAGGACATTGGAAGCAGTAAGTGAATATGGGAGGAAACATCCAGGGATTTATTTTGGAGGATCATGAGGTATTTATTCTCAGACACAGATTTCAAAGTAGAGCCAACAGAGCTATTAATGATTAGGTTACAGCTATCCAACAGGCCTTTTTGGGACCAAACAACATGGAGACAGTTTTGGATTGGTTGAAGGCTATGCGGTTAGATCTAAACCAGGTTGAGAGTAGATTGAAGTCAGATTGCAGGGTAGTAGAGATATTATTCGGACTGTGGCCAGATGTGTATAGGATGGTATTATCAGCATACGGGTGGATATTGCAGGATTTAAAAGCATGTGACAGATCATTTACAAAGACATTTATTTGTTTATTTATTTGTTTGTTTGTTCGTTCTTTCATTCATTCGTCTGTTCGTTGATTGGTTGGTTAGTTGTTGGTTGGTTGGTTGGTATTCAGAATATACCTTTGAGTACAAGTGCTAATTTACAAAGGTTTCATATCAGTGTAAAAAATACAATAAAGATACAATAACATCCAGCAATGAGCAAATTACAAAGAAATATAGTCAAGGTATAGTAGTACAATAACAATGCATATTACAGAGCAGGGAAGAAACTACAAGCAGGCAAGATTGCAGTATAGGTATGTGCCATTTCAACTATATTGTACAGATAAATACATCAGCAGAGATATTTCAAATTGTGCAAAATTAGGGAGATTAAGCAGTGAGTCAGTCACTTTATTCAGTCAACCAGCATCTCTTATTGGGAAGGAGTGCTGATCCAGTTTGTTCTGGAAGGAAGCTCTACAGCATTCCCTGGCATATTCTGGTGTTGTACTGGTTAGCAACAAGGCAGAAGCGTTTTTTTTTTATGCAGGGGAGATTAGTCCATGCAGTGCCTTTTTTGTTAACAGGCAAGTTTGGTACTTTCTGCTGCTAGATAGTGGTAGCCAGGTAGTTTGGGTGTGCATGGAGCAGTTGTGGGTATGCATATCAACACCTAACCTGAATCAACAGTCCTTGTTATAGATCACCTTAATTCTGCTTAACTCAGAGTTACTTCCTGCTGTGTTGACAGGAGGCTATAATTGATGAATGGCAGTACAGAACTGGTAAGTCTGGCCCATTTGAAAGCTATGGTGGATAGGGGTGGACCCCTGATTTGGGGCTATATCACTTGGCCATTCAGTGTCGATATCTACAGGATTGGGTGGGGATGCCTACAGAGGCAGGCTGGCTAGATCTTGAGGAAAGAGGGTACCCTGGACATGTATCTGCCTATCTTTCAAAGAAAGGGTATAGGGCATATGCGACTCTGTCGAGACCGAACCCCCTAGTTAAATCAGTTCTAGAAGGTTGGGGACACCTGAGGCATCGTGGGGAGTGGAGGAGACCTCGCAACTGCCAGTGGTCGGGAACCCCTTCTTTGTTCTGGGCCTGTCAGACCATGGATTTAAGGAATGGGAGGTGGCTGGTATAATGTGCCTGAGGGATCTGTACACAAGGGAGGGACTGGACTCGTTTGAAAGAATATGAGCTAGAACAGGACTGGGACACCAACATTTTTTTTGTTACTTACAGATAAGGGCGTATTGCAGGGCCTTGGAGAGGAGGCAGGACATAGACAATACAATAGGACAAGTGGAACAAGTAATACAGGATGGGAGACGTAATCCTAAAGGTACAATAAGAAGGGTAGCCAGAGCAGGTAGGCAATGATTAGGAGATATGACCCAGAAAACTAGACAATTGTGGGAGAGGGATATGGGGATTCCTCTCAATGAGGAGGTATGGAGAATGATGATTCAGTTGCATCAGGGCATCCTGATCTGTAATAAATATAAAGACTCTTTTTATAAGTTTTGTCATAGGTTGTATTGCCCACCCTGATCGTTCATAAATTTAACCCTCGGTTTCTCTGGTCTGTCCTAGATGCGACACTGGCATAGCCTCCTATTACCACTACTTCTGTCATGCCCTGTCCTACAGAAGTTTTGGACAGAGGTGTTGGTGGAGGCTCAGACTCTTGTAGTAGGAGGCTCCCGAAGACCCCTATGGTAATGTTATTTGGAATGGAGGAATTGGGGGAGGCGGATTGGGCCCCTTGCCTAGATGGCTCAGGGTTATACTTGTAATGGCCAGACATTGTACCTTAAATACGTGGGTCTCTGCAGCTAAACCCACTGTACAACAATGGAAAACACTGGTGTAACAGGCTCTCACTCTTGAAAGACTGAACTATGTTATGCGGGATAGAGGGGAGCAATTTTATAACATATGGCAACCTTGCCTCAGTTCTCTTTCACCTGAAGAAAATCTGATATTGGGAGAAGGCTGGACATGAGGGGGAATAAGTGTGGACTATTGAAGGTGATAAATTATATAGCTTTAGATTGACTCCTTTTCTCATTTTTTGCCCTTGTAAGTAACTTATTATTGAATATGTTGAATGGATGTCTGTCATCACTGTCTCCTTATTGTATCACATAATTTATGATAAATTAAGGAAACTGGATCTTTCTGTATATAAGTTATGAATTGTTTTTGTATGTTTACTTTTTGTAGGTTTTAATGTAATAAGAAAAAACCTGAATAAATATATGATGCAAAAAAAAAAGAATCACATATTTTGTTTTTTCATTTTGTATACAGCAACTTTAAGCTGTAGCATGTGAGCTCATGTATCACATTGTGTATTTCTAGTTTCTAAGACTAGATTGACCCACAAATCCTGGTTAGTAAAGGCCCCATACACTAAACATCAGCCCCCACCTTAGCCTGTGATGTTCCAGGGTTGGTAAGCCCATTGCATTTAAAAACTTCTCATACCCAAGTGTCCTCATATCTGTAATCATTTTAGTTGCCCTACACTGTATTCCCTCCAAGGCTCTTATCTCAGTTTTATTGTACGGTGAACAAAACTATGCATGTAATCAATATATGGCCTAGTCAGTGAAGCGTACAATAGCATAATAACCCTCTTGTCATTTGGACCCCCAGAAATCATTCACTCCCAAAACCTGCTTGGTTCGAGAAACTGACTTTATTGAGTCAATTTCTTAGATACAATCTATTCAAATCCACATACCATCAACAACATATCTTATCCCATTTAGAACTTGCATTTACATCACCATTTTGAGGTTGTCCCTTTATTTATATTTCACAAATTCACATAGCATTTACGTGACCATCAAATCTTCTTGGCTCAGATATACTGACACGATGCCTCATCTGCTTCGATTTCTGTCTGGGTCCAGGTATCCCAATTGATCCCCAGCCCTGTCCCCAGTGGGGTGATTTCCCTATAAGGAGCCCTCCCCTTCCCTGACATACCTTCTTCCAGTTGTGCCCCATATTTTCCTCCACCCAGATAACATTGCTCTCAAACAGCAACCCTTCCTCCCAGATGAATCCTGCATATGTTGCCCTCATCTGGCAACCCACACATTTCCCATCTCAATCCTCTTTCCATTTCCTTCACCCTGCTCTTGGTGGGTGGGAATATCTTCTACAGCTTCAGGAAAGAGAGGGATTTTCTCTCTCTGCAGCCCGTTATCTACCCACCTGTTTGGCACCTCCCTTTTTCCCTCCCTGCCAGTCCTAACATCTGTCCATCAACCTCCGACCCCTCTCCTGTTGTGACCTCACCATACCTCACCTGCCCAGTTACCCTGCCCCCTCCATCTACCTTACTCCCTCTTCTTCCTAACCCAATATTCTGCTGATTCTAGTGAGGCCAATGGCAACCCAGGTTGCCCCTTAATTTGGGGCAACCTCCTTTGTCATTTGAACCCCCCTGAAATCATTCACTCTCAAAACCTGCTTGGTTCAAGAAACTGATATTATTGAGTTGATTTCTTAGATACAATCAATTCAAATCCACATACCATCACCAACATATCATATCCCATTTAGAACTTGTATTTACATCATCATTTTGGGGTTGCCCCTTTATTTACATTTCACAAATTCACATAGCATTTCTGTGACCATCAAATCTCCTTGGCTAGGGTGTACTTACCCAATGCCTCATCAGTTCTGATTTCTGTTTGGGTCCATGTGTCCCATCTGATCCTCTGCCCTGTCCCCCTGGAGTGACTTCACCATGAGGAGCCCTCCCCTGCCCTGCCATACCTTCTTCCAGTTGGGCCCTATTTTTTCCCATTAGCCCACAATACTGACCCCTGTCAGGATTTTGGGCTTCCCCTACTAAAAACTAGTCCTGATATTAGCAAAACACCCCCCTCACCCCTCGCCAGATCTCAATCGCCTCCCTAACAGTCCCATTGAGTGCTGTGTTTCCTACCACAGATGTGCACACTATCAGACCTGTACATGCTTTGTGTGTCATGCGTTATTAGCTTGTGTCTAATATATATACCCCCACTCCAACCCTGGCCCATTCTGCCATTTTCCTGTTCACCCATTTCTGGGCCCTTTCTAAAGCAATCACATCCCTTGCCTTTTGACACACCCTCCATAGAATGATTTCTGACCACTCAGTTTCAGCATGTGGCCACTATGACTTTATCACCTGACTGTCCATTAATATTGTGTGCACCAATCATATCCAAGGAATGTTCCCCAGGTCATTGCCCCCTACGTGTATAATATTTAAATCTGGACTAAGCCACACCCTACTTCATTCTTCAAGCAGTGACAGCAATTGTCTCCACTGTAGGCCCCTTTTCCGCACCATTTGATAATCGTCTTGTCTGGGTTCTGTCCTAGCTGATGGCCCCCCACCATTGTCAATGCCCACTTTTTGGCCCAATGAATGATTGAGTGGCCTACAATTTATACCACCCAACTCTACCCTTCCCCTGAAAGACAATGGAGAAACAGTTAGACTTACTTACTTATGTACCGCTTATATGCTTAGGATGTCCACCTCCCAACCTCTTGGATGGCCAAGAGGCTGGCGCCCTGCATAGTGATGTCAGAGGCCACTCCAGTCCTAAAGGAATGTGATATGAAACACTTCGGGTCCTCTCCTATGAAAACTACCCCCCTTTTTAAAACTGCCATAACCTAGGAGGTGGTGGCCAGGTCCCTGTTACAGTATCTGAAGAACCATCACCCCCTGTGGTCTAACCATCATGTATGTTCTAAAGGCATCAACCACTCCCTGCCCCCCCTTCCAGACCCTATTATAACTCTATTTGGAACCCTCTCCCAGCCTCGTCTGTTTTGGAATGTCTCAGCCAGATGTGGGCTTTCTCCTCTGACCATGACACATCTTGTCTCTGTAAACCACCTCCTGTGTCCCATTTTCCCCTGGCCACCACCTCACTCACCCAGCATGCCCCTTTATGCATCACATGAAAGACTGTCACAATCTGGCCTCATAGGCTAACGAACATACATGCTTCAAGCTGCCCACCATTTTTGTAAACATAACCCTGCATATTGGTCTCCTTCTATTCACCTGCTTACCCTAGAGTCATTGCCAGCCTTGTTGCAACCGGCAGATGGTCGGGGCTCTGGTGGGGGTTCCCCATCCCTGCAACTCACAAACCATCCCTATGCTTGCTAGATGTAACCCAATTGTGGAGCTTGCTATCCGCATCTCTCACCTATTGACCATGTACCTGATGACTTGTGGTTTGGTTACTGGGCCACTTACCTCCATACCTGCTCACCTTTGGAACTCCTGAAAGCTCCTCCATGCCATTTCATAGGCCCTTATCATGTTAGGTGCCCAGGCATTCCAAAAGAGGAGTTGGGCTCAGTCCATCCAATCTCCCACAGGCAAGATGGCACCTGTGTTCTCTGGACAGCCACCTTCAGGGCAATTGCCCAGAACCAGTCCAACTGGAAACATGAGAGGCTGTCAGCTTTGATGTTATGGACCCCTTCTACATATTTTGCCTTGAAGGACATGTTTGGCCTAAGTCCTTCCAAAACTAGCATCTGTGCTACCCGCAAAAGGACCTCGGTGGACCCCGACTGCCTGTTAATGACTGCCACTGCCACCATGTTGTCACATCTAAGGATTACCATCTTGTCTTTTAAGTGTTCCCCCAGACCACCATGGCCAACCATATGGGGAATGCCTCCATGAATGTGATGTCCTTGGTCAATCCTAATTCTACCCACCATTTAGGTCATCTCTCAGAAATACAGTCTCCTTGAAAATACACCCCCATGCCATGCCCCCCAACTGCATCTGTGTACAGTTCGAGTTCACTGTCCCATTCCCACTGGTCCTGCCAAAATGTAATCCCATTGTAATTTGTAAGGAAACCCTCCCATGCCTGCAGGTCCTCCTTAACCCCCTTGCTGATATCCACCCAGTGGTGGGGTAGTTTGGCTTTAGTGGTGGCTCTGGCCAAACGGCGGGTAAATATCCTACTGGATGACACCGCCTTGAAGGAAAAATTAAAATGCCCTAAGACCTGCTGTACTATCTTCAGAGGCACCCTGTGCTTGCCCTTAACCCCGCTGAGGAGTTCCCTCAGCTTTGTTACTTTGTTCTGTGGGAGACGGAAACATTGATGCTCTATGTCCAATTCTATGCCCAGGAATTCTAGCCTCCTACTGGGACCTTCCATCTTGTCCCCCACCAGAGGGACTTCCAATTCACCGCACATGGTCTCAAAGTCCTTCAGCATGCTCAATGTCTCCTCCCACCCTTCCCCTATGAACAAGAAGTCATCCAAATAATGAACCATTGCCCCTCACCTGTACCTGACGGAAAAAAAACATTGCAACTACATACTGAAAACTTCAAATGTGGCACAAGCGACCAAACACCCCAAGGGCATGGTCTTGTTGAAATAATACCCCCCTTGAAACTGGAACCCCAGCAGCTCCCAATCCTGTTTTTAGACAGGGAGCAGCCACAATGCTGCCTCAGTGTCTGTTTTAGCCACCCCGACCCCTCCCTAGCCCTTATTAATTCCACTGTGGTATCCAATGTGGCATACAAAACTGCATTTTTTTCCTGAGCAATGGAGCAGTTAGCAGGGAAGCACGGGATGGGCTACATGTTGGAGGGCTTTGGTTGCAAATGGCAGGAGTCTGGGGGACAAAATGGGAGAACTGGAGGCCACCATGATGGAGGAGAACCTAGACATTGTAGCAGTGAGTGAGACTTGGTGGAACCAGCACCACGCTTGGGAGACGTTGATCCCAGGGTATCATTTATTTAGGAAGGATCAGGAGGAGGAGGGGGGGAGGTGTGGCATTATATGTCAGGGAAGAGATTGGGGCCATGGAAGTACAGGATGAGGAGGGGGAAATAGAGATATTGTGTTTCACCCTAGACAGGGGACGGGGGGAAAACCTGCCCATTGGGGTAGTCTATAGGCCTTCTATGCAGGGGGAGGAAGGGGATAGACACTTTGTGAAATCCATAGTGAGGATGGCACAGAAAGGGGAAATTATGTTAGTTGGGGACTTAAACCTTCTGGACATCAACTGGGAGGCCCAGACAGCAATCTCAGCAAGGAGCAGGGGCATCTTAGAGGCTCTTCAGGGCATATTCCTGCAGCAAAGGGTCAGTGAGCCCACTAGGGGTGTAAACCCATTGGATGTGGTCCTCACAAATGGAGACAGTGTGGAGGAGGTGGAGGTGGGGGAAGAGCTTGGCAACAGTGACCACAGGGCTGTCAGGTTCAGGGTGAGAGCGGGCAGGGTGAGGGTTAGGACAAGAACCAAGGTAATGGACTTCAGGAAGGCTGACTTTCATGGAATGAGGAAGGAAGGTAGTTAGGGAAGAAATGTTGAGGATAGGGGATGTGCAGGGGGTGGAGGAATTATGGGCAGCCATCAAGAGAGGGGTATTTAAAGCCATGGACTCATGTATAAGAAGGGTAAGAAAGAATAGAAGACAGAAAACACTTCTATGGTTCACTAGAGAGGTGGCTTTAGGGTCAAGGAGAAGACTACAGCATTCAAAAGGTACAGGAAGACACAAAAGGATGAGGACTGGGAAACCTACAGGGAAAAAAAGAAAGGAGGCAGGGCAAAAGATAAGGAGGGCTAACGATGCCACTGAGGAGAGGATAGCAAAGCAGGCTAGAATGGGGGACAAAGCCTTCTTTAAGTACATTGGAAGAAGAAGGAGGGCACAGCATGGGATTGGGAGGATAAGGGGGGAAGTGGAACATTACTGGAAGGGGATTTTGAAAAAGTAGAGGCATTAAATAGCTATTTTGCCTCAATCTTCACGGAGGAAAGAGAGGGCAGGGGGCCGGGACAGGTTGGGGAGGGTGACAGCCACAGGCAGGTGGGTGTGGCAGAATTTACAGCGGAAGGAGTAAGGGAAGAGATGGGTAGAGTTAGGGTGGACAAGGCAATGGGGCCTGATGGAATACACCCAAGGGTTCTCAAGGAGGTGAAGGATGAACTGGCACTGCATCTGGCGAGGCTGTTTAACTTGTCCTTGGTCACAGGGGTGGTGTCAACCAACTGGAAGAGGGCAGAGGTGGTCGCACTACATAAGGGGGAGATGGAAGGACGAGGTTAAAACTACCATCCCATTAGTCTTACCTCACTGGTGGGGAAGGTAATGGAAACACTACTTAAGATCAGGTTGACAGAATACTTGGAGATGAATGGCATGCAGGATGACTGGCAGCATGGCTTCACCAACAAGGGAAGGTCCTGTCAGACTAACCTGATAGAGTTTTTCGATGGGGTAACACAGATAGTAGACCAGGGAGGAGCAGTTTGAGTGGCTTATCTGGATTTCAATAAGGCTTTCGACACCGCTCCGCATGGTGGAATAGTGCATAAGGTGGACAGACTAGGGGTGGACCTCAGGATCACCAGGTGGGTGAAAACTGGTTGAAGGGAAGGAGTCAGACAGTGGTGGTAAATGGGACACATTCCAGGGAATGGGCAGTGACCAGTGGGGTGCCACAGGGATCAACGCTAGGACCAATACCTTTTAACATCTATGTTAGTGATCTAGTGGAGAGTCTGGAGGGATGGGTGTGCCTGTTCACAGATGATACAAAGGTCTACAATAGAGTGGATTCATCTAGTGGGGTACAAGCCATGAGGTGGGACCTGGAGAGGCTGGAGAGGTGTTCTGACACCTGGAAATTGAAGTTTAATGCACAAAAGTGCTTGCTGATGCACCTGAGGAGGAGGAACATGAGGGAAAATTACTCCCTTGGGGCGGTGATTAAGGAGAAGGAAATGGAAAGGGACCTGGGGATTATGGTATCACGTGACCTCAAGGTGGGCAGCCAATGTAGCAGGGCAGTGGGAAAGGCAAATGGAATGTTGGCCTGCATTGCGAGGGGTTTTAATATCAGGAAGAGGGAGGTGCTAATGCCGTTATACAGAACCATGGTCAGGCCGCATCTGGAGTATGGGGTGCAGTTCTGGAGGCTTCACCTACGAAGAGATGTTGAGTTGATGGAAAGGGTACAGAGAAGGACAACCAAAATGGTATGAGAGATGCAGGATGTACCCTATGAGAGAAGATTGAGGGGCTGAATTTGTACCCTCTGGAGACTAGGAGGAGAGTGGGGACATGATGGAGACCTTTAAGTATCTGAAGGGAATAAATAAGGTGGAGGGTGATAGCTTGTTCAAATTGAAGAAGGGAGCGAACACGAGGGGACATAGCCTCAAACTGGAAGGTAGGCAATACAGAGGTAATGTCAGGAGGCAGTTTTTCACAGAGAGGGTGGTGGAGGTCTGGAACAAGCTGCTGGAGGAGATAGTGGCAGCTAAAACAGTGAAGGGGTTCAAGAGGGCTTCGGATAGATTTAAGGGGTTGGGAAAAGAGGATGGAAGCATAACAGAAGGGGGGAGGTAGGGTGTTGGGCAGACTAGATGGGCCGTGGGGCCTTTCTCTGTCATCACATTTCTGTGTATCTGTGTACCATTCACTGAGTCTCCTTCGGGGGTATGATAGATAATGGATTAAATGGTACTCCCCTGGTTGCTTTTGGGTACTATACCCAATGAGGACACCCTGAATTGTGGAAAAGAAGGGGTATCAAAAGGACCTTCTACTCTTACTGCCTTTAACTCCTTCTCAATCTTCGTTTCTACTATGTCCTCTTTGCCCTTTATCGACTCTAGATTTTTTGCCCTCATGTTCTTTCTAGCCCCAGAGTAGTGAAGGTTAAATCCCACCATAAACCACTCCCTCAACCTATCCCTTGCTTCAGAATTCAGGTAATCCTCTGTTCATGCCCATAAGATGTCTAGTTTTATGGGGGACACTGCCATATGGAATCCCCCAGCTCGTTGTCACTTGAGCAGGCTCATCTCCCTCCAAGTCCCTCCCTCCCTTCCATTCTGTCAGCTATAGCTGTGCCCTTGTCCAACATATCCCCCTCTACCCCCCATGTCCCCCATGTCCACCCCGAAAATACTGCTCTTGTGTCTGAAAACCTGCCTTATCCCCTTGCATCTTGCAACGGGTGACCGGGTGAAATCCCCTGCACCCCGAGCAGACCTGTTTAAATTTACAACTGGGCTAGGTACAGTTAGCCTTGTTGAATGCCCAGCATGTCTTCATGTTAACCATCTAACTACCCTTCTTCCCATCATTATTAGCCCCCCTCCAAAGCTGACAGAGTTCTTATCCACAGTACTGATAATGTGTCATCCCAACGTACCGTACGTCTCCATGGAAGGCCATCCTCTGCCTGAACTTCTCGTCATACATAAACCAGCTGTACCTGCACTTAACTCTGTATGCATCCCTGATTATAGCTGAATATGTGAGCAAGGGGATTGCTAATTCAGGCTTTTTCTGCAGCATGATGGTGCTGAGGTGTGTGAAGCCCTCCATTCATGCCCCAAATGTCTTACCATTGTAACTAACCTCCTCACTGGTTTTCCCCACTATAGCCAGAGCTACTGCCATCTCCAAGTTCCTACCAACTCCTTCTGCTCATATTTCTTTGCAGAATCTTTATCTATCAGGGCAAACATATCGACAAATTCCCCATTCCAAATCTTTTCCTTCAATATCCAGGACACATGGTCTCCGAGTGTCATCCCCAGTGACCATCCATACTCCCTTCCTCCTTACTACTCCCCTCCCCATCCCCCGTGCCTTGCTCTCCTTTCTCCACCCATTCCTTTCCCCTTTTAACTCCTGCCATGCTTTATCCACCTCTGCAGATCCTTTTTCTGCCATGATACCTACCAGGTAGTTCTTCAGGCTACCATCTACAGACAGCTCCTTTACCAGCTGCTTACCCTTCTCCGGCTGTGGCTCTTCACCCCCATCCAGGTTGTTTCTGGTCACCCTCTTCTTTGGTGGCTCCTTCCAGGGTGTCAGATCCTTCCTCTTCTCTGCCTGTCTCTCCTTCTCTTCAGCCTCCCTGGATTCCTTGAGCATCGCCTGCACCTGGTCCATTCGTGCTGCAGCCTTCTGTGCCAGCAGCTCGCTGGCCTTCTGTTTGGGGGCCTCTGCCTTCTTAGGTGCCATCCTAAAACTGCAATTACACAGATTAGCTTGTGATGCTGAGCCACCCCACCCCACTGCCCCAGCCCCCCTCCTTCTGGATTGTCCTGCCTTACCCTTGACTTGCACCCCTTCCCAGCAATTGTCAATACAGCATCTCTTTCCTAAACCACCAATTGCCTTGGAAAAAAAAAAACAGTCCCCTGCTGCTGCCCCTTATTAAAGTGTCCATACTTCTTATAGTTTATATTTGTGAATCTGTTACCATGTCTGAGAAATCCCATGGTCTACTTTGCCTCCAGTTCCCATTGGTTTACCCCCAGCATAATGGTCTCTTGCCTCACCCCATCACCATCTAATTGTCAGCCTGTGCTCTAGTCTTCTTCATCATTCATTTTTTTTGTTTTTGTACCCCTGTGTGGCCTTCTCCTTTTCCCCAACTCATCTACAACTGCCCACCCCCCCATCCTTGACTTGCAGCTCTCTCGCTGATGTGTTTTTTTTTGTTCTTCTGTGTTTTGCTTCCCCTTGTATGTGTGTTTTTTTTTTTTTTTTTGCCAATGGGCTGCCCTCTGAACAAGCGATGTTTGGGATCTGCCCCCAACTCTGATTTGCCACCACAAGCATGTGCTGCCATCTTTGCTTGCCCTCAAAATGGTGGCTGACCACTAGTGCAACCCATCCTTACAAAATGGCATCCAACCCTGACCACTGCAGGCCCCTAGCTGGCATCCACCCCCTGACTTGCCCAGAGAAGAGAGGCCCCATTGCTCCGCAACCGTGTCCCAGTACTGGCTGAACACTACCAATTTATTTTTGAATTTCCTTCCTGTTGCCAAATTCTATGATTGCGCATCCACTGGGGCCATGTGTGGTCATGGAGCCATGCCCCCGGTGGCCTCCAGGCTGCTCCCACAGTCTTCCAGCTCCAAGCAATAATGCACCCTTGGGGTGCCTCCCCGTATTCTGGAAATCAGCTGGCCGACTCTGGTTGGCTATCCTGAAACACCACAGGTGCCCCTTGAGCTCTCTGCACCTCCCCATGCAACCAGAGGCTCGACCACCCATTAGGCCAGATCCAAAGTGACCCAAATACTGTCCTGCTCATTGGAAATGCAACCCCCTACCTGGGGGTGTAAAAGCATAGGGGAGCTGTGCATGTACACTAAATCCAGAGCCCCGGACAAATCTTCCTCCAGCCATCACCTGGCCTGTTCTGAGATGCACTGCTCCATGTCCCCCCAAGCCCTAAGCCAACAGTGCTTCCCATTTTTTTTTTAATCTGAAATCCTCTTTCTTGGCTTCACAACAGTCAGGCCTCCACCGCTGCTGTCACATTTTTTTTCTTTTTGTGAACTCACAGGGCTGGGAACTGCCCAGTCTGATTGCTCCATGCCAAGGCCCACTTGCCAGGCTGCTGACCCTCCCCGACATAATCCCTTCCCGGGGCCACACCATGGCCTGATTGACCTGGACAAACCTTGCCTCATAGCAGCAGACTCATTCCCCGGACCCCTGATAGCCAGCGTGCTTGTTTGTTTTTTGGGGGTTTTTTTGTACAAATGCTGTGCAAGCCTTACATTTGGTGACAAACCACCATTCTCCAGTAAGAGGGGTCCTTCACCTAGAACCACCCCGCCAGTATCCTCATTCTACTAATAGTCCATGACTCAATCAGACCTACCCAGTACTGCTACAAACAGACAAAACCGACAAACCGGCCCATATCTGATGGCCATGTGTCCTGAGTGTCTGCAGCAACAGTGCCACTATGCGTTAACATGCCAAGGGACCCTCCCAAAGCAACAAAATAAATTTAAAAAAGACCCAGATAAAGCTACTTCAGCAACTAATCAAAAGAAACTAAGCTGGTATTATGCCTCATGTACTAAAATGCTGCCCAATACCAACATGTAAATGGTACCTTACCCTCTGGGCCTCCACCAGGCCCCCTCACCTCAGGATCAACCAGAAAATAAGCAAATCCAATAAAAATTACAGAATTTCTCTGTGAAAATAACATCAAAACATTTTATTTTTCACATGGATAAAAATATAAGCTGCTCAGGTACCTTTCACCACACATTTGTTTCTTCTTTTTTTTTTACTGGCAGGGCCTGGCCTGGCCTACCAATCCTTAGCTTATCCTGGAAATCTACTCAAACTTCACAGTCTTTGTGCAGCTGCACATGATCCAAATATCTTCTACAACTGCAGGAGAGAGAGGGATTTCTCTCTGCAGCCCCTTATCTACTGCCTGCCTGGCACCTCCCCTTTTCCCTCCCTGCCAGTCCTAACACCTGTCCATCAACCTCTGACCCCTCCCTGTTGTGACCCCACCCTCCCCAACCCCCTTCTGTCTACATTACTCCTCTACTTCCTATCCCAATATTGTGTGATTCTAGTGGGGGCCAATGATCACCCAGGTTGCCCTTAATTTGGGGCAACCTCCTTTATCCTTGCTATTTATATGTCTCCTAATACATAACATGATAACATTAGCTTTCTTAACTGTTGACTGACAATGCCTTTTAAAGCTTAGATCATTAACTACAGTAACTACCACATCTCTCTGTTCTGTGGTTTCCTTTAATACCTGATCATTTAGGATATATTGCATTTTCCGATTATTTTTACCAAAGTGCATCACTGAACACTTCTCAACACTGAAATCCAGTTTATGCATTTGAGCCCATAGACCTAACCTATTCAGTTCACTTTGAAGGAGTTCAATTTCCATTGTATTCTGTACCACCAAGCCAACCTTCAAGTCATCCATGAACTTAGAAAGCCATATACCCCCTCATCACTGATTGCCATTCCAAGAAATAAATTTACAGTCCGTGGTGGTTAGTGGTACCCCCATTGCCGATCACTGGCCCATTGTTAAAAGAAACACACCTCCCTAGTGGTCTAGTGGTCCCTCCCTTCCCCCAATCAGCACTCCATTGATTATAAAACATATTTTCCTGGTGATCTAGTCATTCCTGACATTCCCTGATCACTGATTGCCATCCCATTGATAATAAAATGTAATCTCTGGTGGTCTAGTGGTCTTTCCCCTTCCCCAGTTGCCATCCCCATGATAAAACTAAAAACATCTCCCTAGTGGCCAGTGGTTCCCCCCATCCCCAATCCATCAGTTGTATGAGAATTAACTGTCTCTGGTGATCTAGTGGACCCCCACCCCAGCAGGTAGTACCCCACCACCCCACTCCCGCATCCCAAAATTGAGCCTGTGACCAGCACAGCCCTCCTCTCTCCACCAAGGCAAGCTGACTGAGCTGTCTTGGCGCATGCACTGTATACAATATGTGCCCATTGATTGACAGCTCACTCACTGAGCTGCCAATCACTGGATGTGTACTGTATACAGTACATGCACAAAGACAGCTCAGTCGGTGGCCAGTTGTGGTGGAGAGAGGAGGGCTGTGCCAGTCGCTGGCTTGGTTTTGGGATGGGGGGACTGGGGTGATGGGACATTACCTGCTGTAGTGGAGGGGTGGAGGATACTCTAGACCACCAGGGAAAGTTAATTTTCATACAACTGGTGGATCAAGAATGGGGGGAACCACTAGCCACCAGGGAGATGTTTTTAGTTTTACCATTGGGACAGCGATCGGTGATCACGGAAGGGGAAGGACAACTAGACCACCAAGGACATATTTTGTATTATGAATGGGACAATGATTGGCAATCAGGACAGGGGAGGGACCACTAGACCATCAGGGAGCTGTTTTTTTTAACAAAGGACCAGCGATCGGCAATGGGGGAGGCACCGCAGTACCTCCACCAACCACTAGGATTGTGTGGGATTTAAAGCAAGGTCATGGTCAGCAATATTTGCTTCGCACAAGGGAACCTACAAAAGGCTCTTGAGTGGAGCATATGCTTTGTGAATGGGACAGCATCGATATGCAGGTCCCCTACCCCTCATTTGCATTACGGCTCCCTCCACACCACACTTTGCCTTGGGGCAAACCCTGTTTCTGCCTGTAAACAGGGCTTTTGTGAATACCACCTCGGTGCAGAACTGGATTTGTGCCATGGTGAAGTTTTGTGAATCTGGTCCCTGATATTGTTATTTTTTTTGTTGTCTGCTCTAGGTACCAGGAGGATTTCAAACAGTATTAACTTGCATCTTTTGTTTTTCACTACCTTGCTCACATGTTCAAAGTCTCTTTTTGTATCTGTCTCCCTACTTCTGCCTATGTCATTCATTCCAACATGTAATAGTACTATTGGCACAATGGTTCCATTCAACATTCTGTCTATATTATTTTTAATGTCCATGGTTTTTGCTTCTGACAGGGAACTTACTGTTGATGTTTCTTTCCTTCCTCTACATATAACTTTATCTGTGACCTGAAGTATCGAGTCAGCAAAAAGCAGGATTTCTCAATTGCTCAAACACCTACAGTATATCATTCTCCCCTCCACCTTGAGCTAACATTTGGTTGATTTCTATTCCTTCTCTAATTTGTTTGTCATTTTTCTCCAGTGCATTAATCCCTTCTGTTTCTTCTGATTCATCTGTACTCAGTACAGAAAACCTATTTTAAAGTTCAGTAGGAACTTGCACCAGTGACTGCCTCCTCTATCTTTTCTTAGTAGCTTGTACTATGCACCATTCCTCCCGCTCATAACATCTTCAGTATGTACTTCTCCTAATTTCTTTTCCTTGTATTGCCTTTTTCTGAGCACATTTTGCTTACAGGGTTTATTGCTTGATCTTGTTCATACTCTCCATGATCCCAAACCTGCAATATGGAGTTATCTATAATTTTTTCTAATCTAAATATGTCATTCTATACCTAATTTTGCTTTTTCAACTTAACAATTTCTTCCTGCATGTCTTTAACCAGGCAGCATTTTTCACATGTAGTTTACTGTGCTTTCCCCTTCTGTAAACATATTACATGAAATGCAAATATTCATTATACCTTCCATGACTGCTCCACTCAGCTCACAGCAAGAGACAACAATTTCTAGACTTTCCAAATTAATTCCAGAATACAATATATTCTCAAATCAAATTATATAGAAACCTTCCAATGATTTCTATAATTAATCAAAGTTAGTGGCCACCTCCTTCGCCTCCCTCAGCAGATGCAGGCAGATGCAGCTTGCCTCTGTCTCACATCACATCCACTGTGTGCTCACTGATGCTTACAAGTGAGCAGTGTTTTGCAGCCACATGGGGGCAGAAGTGAGTCAGAGAATACTTCCAGTCCTACAAAGCCCACAAACACTCAAGTGGTTATTTAAAAACAATTAAATGTTAATTAAAACAACTAAAATGTCTCAGCTGCTGAGGCAGAGCCTGTGCATAGCCTGGCTATGGCAGTCCATATCCCCAGTCACTGTGACACATGGCTTAAGTAATATGCTAGGAATGGGGAGTGGTTGATAAGCAACAAAGCACAAACCCAGTCCCTAGCCTGAGGAACAGGCTGCAAGAATTTCACAAGTTATGTGCTCCTCAAAATACACTGAGTATCCACCTGCCACATTCCCCAAAGGGCAAACTTTTCCAAAAGTACCTGCTCACATGAGCCAGCAGTGGGATGGAAGTGAGTCAAAGAACACTTCTGGTCCTATGGAGCCCACAAACACTCAAGTGGTTATTTAAAAACAATTATACAATGACCAGGAAGAATCCCGAGCTCTGATTGATCAGTCTGGACTGGAGACATGATGTTATCCAAGTACAACTTCCCGGCTCTAGTCACAGGCCATAGATGACTGCATCAGTCATTCCAAGAATCACTCCATGCAGCCCGCTGAAGTTATCTCAGTTGGACAGCAGGCTTCTGTGATTGCCACTCGGCACCCGCCTTCAGTGTCCCTGAGTGTAAAACCAGGCAAAATTTAACCAACTACCTGTAGACATTCCCTGAAATCCCCAGAGATTATGTTCCATATTTAAAAAAAGCATAGCACTAAAACCCATCATCTGTTCACAGTCCGAGCCTGCCCAGTAAATGAATGAATGAACAAGCGAGCAAGCGCATCCTTGAATAGTCACCACGTGCCTGTATTGCTCGCTAGATCTTCAAATAACTTTTCTGTTTTAAACAGCAGCATGTAAAACCACTCACAAAACATCCTCCCTACCTCCTTTACTCTTCATTATCACACATCCTCACAGCAATACCACTGGGTGATAGATCTGAAGAGCAGGGCGGGTTAAGGGTGGCAGCAATGTCAGATTCACAAACAGCAGCAGCATAAACAGTATGTAACAAAAACACAAACAAAGGGAAACACAAACTGCATGGCAAAACAGAACATAAAGAATGAGGCAAAAGGCATAGTACCAAAGAGTGACAACACTTATAAAGGTACACATGGAGTCTACAGAGCCTCAGGAAAAACACATCAGCTCCACCTGCTGGCTGAAATAATAAATCAGCACTATTTTTCTTCCTACAGTAATCCACCCATTCAAAAAACTGACAAAATGTACTTTAAATGTAGTTTTTCAACTTTTTTTCTTTGTTCTACAAACAAGCCATTGTATAATAGCAATAATGTACTCCAGGGTGGTGCTGTGCTGGGATAATGTCACTTCTGGAGCACTGGATGCACTTGGCCTGCGGCTTTGTGTCCAACCAGCCCAGGTGTGATGTTATCCCAGCACAACACACACCCTGTCATGCATTATTGCTTAAATAAAATGTTAATTAAAACAACTAAAATGTCTCAGCTGCTGAGACAGATTCTATGTCTGGCCTGGCTATGGTCACTCATATCCCTAGTCACTCTGACACTTGACTTAAGCGGTATGCTAGGAATGGGGAGTGGTTGCTATGACGCAAATCACAAACCTAGTTCCTCATGGCCTCAGCTGGTCCCAATGCCACAACCAGTACCAGGACCAATACCACAACCACAGCTAGGTCCACAGCCAGAGCCAATGCCAGGTACAACACCACAACCAATGCCACAGCTGATACCAGTACCAGTACTACAGCCACAGCCCAACCCAGTACCACAGCCATTGCCAGTCCCATTACTGGAACTGGCATCACAACCCCAACCAACATCTCCAGGTAACCCAGTACCACTTCTGGATGGGGGAATGCTCACAGTTTCACTAACTCATTTGCCAAACAACCCAGGTAAAGCTGATGTGTCAATAGAAAGTAGTATAAAGGAATATGTGGAGCAGGTGTTGGGTAACAAGGGGAGCGATGGGACTGAAAAGCTGGAAAGAGTGCTAGGTTAGATAAAAAGGAAAAGCAGAATTGCAGCAGTACTCAGATGGGTCTCACTAACTGTCTGTAGAGAGGATAACAACTTCTTGTTTTCTACTGTTGATGCCTCTCCTATGCATCCTTAGTATCCCCCAGCCCTCCTTACTGCCATCTCCACATTGCTTGCCCACCTTTAGGTCATCAGATATAATTACTCCTAGGTCTCTTTCGATTTTTGTTGTTGTTATTAACTCACCCCACCCCCATTATGTACTCTTCCCTTGGGTTTTTGTTTCCCAGATGCATTACCTTGCACTTCTTTTCATTGAATCTGAGCTGCCATGTATTTGACCATTTCTCCAACCTTGCCAAGTCCCTTTTCATTCTTTCCACCCACCTTGTATATCAACCCTGTTGCAGATCTTTGTGTCATCTGCAAAGAGACATACCTTTCCTTCCAGGTGCTCTGCAATGTCACTTATAAAGATATTAAAGAGGACCGGTCCCAGTACCGAACCCTGGGGTACCCCGCTAGTTACCCTCCTTTCTTCACTGTGGACTCCATTTACTATTACCTTTTGCATCCTGTTGTCCAGCCAGTTTTTTATCCAGGCAACCACCTTGGGACCCACTGCAAGACTGGCTAACTTGTATATTAATCTTTTGTGTGAGACTGTGTTGAATGCCTTGCTAAAATCTCGGTAGGCCATATCCACAGCCCCTCCCTGGTCTACTACTTTGGTCACCCAATCATCTCAGTTTTGCTTGCCAAGCAATTGCCCCCCTGTTGTGTGTTTACACATTGTCTGGCTAGGACCACAAAAGGGGCCTGGAGGCCCCATCATATAGTCAACATTGTTAAAAATTGAGGGAAGATCTGGAGGTTTGGAAAAACCTCTTGCATGGGCATAATGGGGTGACCTTTTGGCAGGATGAGTGGGTGTTTAACACAGACTTACAACAATACACTGATGCTGCTGGGTGCCTGGGGGTGGGGGCTTATTTGAGAGGCTTGTGGTTTTTGGAACCATGGCATGTTGAATGGGTACAGAGGGGTTTGACATGGGATATAAAGTTGTTGGAAATCTTCCCTATATGGGAGGCCAGAGTGATATGGGGAGAGAGGCTTTGCAACCAAAAGGTGACTTTAAGGTACGATAATAGGGTGGCGGTAGATGTGTTAAACAAAAGGGGGCAATGTCAGACACAGTTATGCAGGTACTAATGCAGTTGGTACTTCAAAGGTTGAATTTGAACATGTGCTTCACAGCTAGGCATATAGATGGGGTTTTAAACATGGTGGCTGACAGCCTCTGCTGTCTACAAATGGACACGTTTCAGGCCATTGCACCAGGGACAGACAGCAGCAGGATGAGGATTCCAGCCTAGCTCTGGGAGATAGGTTGGTGAGAGCTGAATTTTTGCTTAAAACCCTTGATCAGAAAGGACCCTGAGAGCGCAAGAAGGGTCATGGAGGGTTTTCCAGGCCTTCCACACAAGCAATAACATGGAGGTAAGTGATAGGTCACAGGAGAGCAGGTGGCAAAATTCATATTGAATGAGTGGAGAACTGAGTAGCACATTCCACTATGGGTGTCCACTTAGTGACAATAGGTTGGGTTTCTAACCTCAGGAGATGGGGGAACCCAGGAAAAGGAAAAATAAGATGAATGATGCAAGGCTGGCAGAGGGTAAGAGGAAGAGAGCTGGATAAGAGAAGGCCAATCTCAGTAGCCCTATTGGAAAGGATAATAGGGTCTTACCTAGAGTCTGTTATTTGGGATGGGAGGCAACATTGTTAGAGCCATTTTACAATGATGTTTCATGGGACGTTCAGGTGGGGAATGTGTTAGGACAAGGAAAGAGTGATGAAGAGGAGATTTGCAGTGGGAGGAGACACAATGGCAGGGAGATATAATTAGACTGCACCTCCAAAACTCAAAAACAGATCAGGTAGGAAGGGCTATGATGATTACACTACATAGACACACAAGTGTGATTATTTCTCCCATACAGGTTCTGCTTGCATACACGGCAGTTAGGTCGATAGGGGCGGACCATTGTTTAAGCATGGGGATGGTGCCAGGGCAACAACATGGTCATTGATGGCAATTTTGAAAACTGTTTTGTGGGTGAGGATCCAGTGTTTACTCCTCGCATTCATTTAGAATTGGTGCACCTTCAGAGGTGGCAGTAAGGGGGGGTCCACAGAGAATGTGAAGAAAGTGGAAAGATGGACCTCAGATAGTTACAAAACTTATGCAAGAAAATTGAATGAGTAATAAATCTTTATTTTGTCTTTAGGGGTCTGTAACAAGTATAAAATAGGATAAATTTGTTTAGAAATATTATATAAAAAGTAAAAAGGGCTGAAGATGTTGGGGTGGGGAAGGGGGAAATATGACACTTTAACTCACCAGATGTATTTTATTTACCATAGGTATGGGGAGAGATTGGAGGTACAGTATGGATTTGTGGCCACTTGTATGTTTACTGGACTGAGCTCAGATAGTCAGTGAAAGCAGGGGGATGACAGCTGTACTGCAAATATCACAGGCTGCGGATAATGTGGAACGACCTGCATGGGATGTGATGGGCACAGTTACTTCCATTGCTGTGGCAGTGAAGGTTCAAGAGAAAAAGAAAGCATTCAGGAAGTACAAGGAATCACAGAAGGAGCAGGACAGAGAACTGTATCAGTTAAAGCAAAAGGAAGCTGGGAAGGCAGTCAGAACAGCAAAGGCCCAAACCGAGGAAAAGATAGCCAACTCAGTTAAGAAGGGATAAAACCTTTATAGGTACATCAGAGAGCGAAGAAAGACCAAGGAGGGTTAGTGAGGCTTAATAAAGGGAGGGAGGGTGGGCAGAGGGTGACTGTGAAAAGGCAGAGATACTAAACAAATATTTTTGCTCAGTATTTACAAAGGAAGAGGAGGAGGTACCTAAAACAAACAGTAGAAACACTCGGGATACAGAAGTTGATACCAGCCCATTTACAGAAGAAAGGGTTCTGAAAGAACTCTTAAAACTGAAGGTGGACCAAGCAATGGGGCCTGATGGGATTCATCCCAGAATTCTAAAAGAACTAAGGGTAGAACTAGTGACACCACTGACTACCCTTTTTAACAAATCATGGGAGGATGAGGTGGTACCCAAGGACTGGAGGAGAGCAGATGTGATTCCCCTTCACAAAGTGGGAGCAAGGCAGAAGCAGGAAACTACAGATCTGTTAGTTTAACCTCAGTGGTAGAGAAAATGATGGACTCACTTCTGAAGGAAAGAATTGTTGAGTATCTCGAGGCCAAAGGGGCACAGGACCCAAGGTAGCATGGATTCACAGTGGGAAGGTCATGCCAGACAAATCTGACAGATTTCTTTGACTGGGTGACCAAAGTAGCTGATCAGGGAGGGGCTGTGGACATGGCCTACCTAGACTTTAGCAAGGCATTTGACACAGTCCCACACAAAAGATTAATATACAAGTTAGCCAGCCTGGGAGTGGGTCCCAAGATGACAGCCTGGGTAAAGAATTGGCTGGAGAATAGGACACAGAGTAATAGTAAATGGAGTCCACTCTGAAGAAAGGGGTTACTAGTGGGGTACCGTAGAGTTCAGTATTAGGACGGTCCTCTTCAATGTCTTTATAGCTACATTGCAGAGGGACTGAAAGAAAAGTATGTCTCTTTGCAGATGACACAAAGATCTGCAACAGAGTTGATGCACAAGGTGGGGTGGAAAGGATGAAAAGGAACTTGGCAAGGTTAGAGGAATGGTCAAATGTTATGGCAGCTTAGATTCAATGCTAAGTGCAAGGTAATGCACCTGGGAAACAAAAACCAAGGAAGAGTACACAATGGGGGTGAGATAACAACAACAAAAATGGAAAGGGACCTGGGAGTAGTCATATATCAGATGACCTAAAGGTGGGAAAGCAATGTGAGAGGGCAGCAAGGAGGGTTGGGGGATACTGGGATGCTTAGGAGAGGCATCACCAGTAGAAAACAGGAAGTTATCCCTCTGTACAGACAGTTGGTGAGATCCCATCTGGAGTACTGCATGCAGTTCTGGAGACCCAATCTCCACAAAGACATAGACAGGATGGAAGCTGTCCAGAGGAGGGCATCTAAAATGGTGCAGGGTCTGCAAGAAGACATATAAAGAGAGACTTAAGGAGCTTAATATGTATAGCCTCGAGGAAAGGAGGGAGAGGGGGGACATGATAGAAACTTTCAAGTACCTCAAGGGAATCAACAAAGTCCAAGAGGGTAGCATCTTTCAAAAAAAGAGGTGTGCAAGAATAAGGGGGCACAATTTGAAGATAGAGGGGGCAGCTCAGAGGTAATGTAAGGAAGTATTTTTTCACAGAGAGGGTTGTGGATGCATGGAATGGCCTTCTGGAGGAGGTTGTGGAGTCAAAAACAGTGGTGGAATTCAAGCATGCATGGGACAGTCATAAGGCAATTCTAGGGGGTGGGGGTAGGAAGAAGTAGGCTGCTGATTAACTAGGATCTGCAGCTTATCCATTAGGTAGGGAAATGGGCAGACTGGCTAGGCCAAGCGGTCCTTATCTGCCATCAAAATCTATGTTTCTATGTTTCTATGCTGGAGGAGACGTGGATCAAAAACACAGAGCCACGTTTGTTAATTCACCTTGGAGGAATTGATTTGGGAATGAGGCCATAGCCTGACATATTTTTCTAGATAAAAGAGGACATTAAGATAATAAAAGGCTGGTAGTCTAAGCTTAAAATGCTGTGGTCTGAAGTGGTACCATGTAGGGTATGGCATTACATGAGAAAACATACAGCAATTGAAGGAGTTTGTAGGCAGATGAACAAAAGGACAAAAGGGTAGTGGAGTTGTTCAAGGAAAATGGGGGGGGGGACTTGCAGCACAAGGATATACAGGAGAAGATGGCATTGTTGTACCGATCAGGCATTGTACATCTGTCTGGATTAGGTATGGATCTATTTAACACAGAGTTTGAATATGTGATAGCAAATTGAGTATGGGAGATCAGGGACAAAAGGGGGCTTGAAGAAGGGGAAACCCACCATCTGGCACAATCTGGAAGTGGGCTAGTGGAAAAGAGAAGGAAGGATAAACTGGGAGGTCAAATGCAGCCAGAGTGTACACAAAGGCTGGGTGAGGAGAGACTACTCAGGGGGTTTCTCACAGGGGAGCCATGTAGGATACAGCAGAAAGGATGAATAAAGAAGACAGGAACCCCAGATGTGCATCTGGGGGAAAAGACAGAAGAAATAAAATAAAAATGAAATGTAGGTAAATTGTGGACGGACGTTGAAACTATTATGATTTGTTATAGAATTTAAAAGAACAGTAGATTGTAAATATAGGAATATATTTTAATAAACTGATTGCCAACTGAGCAACCAATATAACTTGGTGTGGTGAGTTTCTTGGGGAGGGTATCCAGGGACAAGAAGGGTTGCTAAATGAAAGGCAGGCCCTTTGTCCTGGGTCCTAACCAAGGATAGGTGAAGCTCAGCCAGAAAGAAAAGGGGAGGGATGGGGGGAGTGATGAGGTAGCAAGGGGGTAGGGAAAGGAGAGAGAGAAAGAAAGAGAGAAAGAGTTGGTCACTGATTGGGTGGAAAGGGAGAAAGTGAGAGAGAGAGAGAGAGAGGGACAAGGGTATAAAGGAGGCTGCACAAGAGCAAGTAGCCCTCCCTTCTTTGATAAGCCAGTGATTTTCCCACCCACCCACCCATGAAATAGAGGATATAAGGACATAAAGATAAAAGAAAAATATAGAGTACATGATACTGCTGCAGGAGGACATCAAAAAGAATGGTTTGATGATGAAACAAGGATATGAACTGCTGAAGGAGGACAGCAGGGGAAGAAAAGAGAAGGAAAAATACAGCAGGAAGGATGCATAGGGAAGACAGGAACCCCCAGATGTACATCTGGGGAAAAAAAAAGAAATGAAAATAAAAATGAAATATAATGTAAATTGTTGAAATGATGTTGAAACTATTATGATTTGTGATATAATGCAAAAGAATAGTAGACTGTAAATATAGGAATATCATTTAATAAATTGATTGCTGACTGAGCAACCAACATAACTTGGTGTGGTGAGTTTTCTTGGGAAGTGTATCTGGGGGCAAGAAAGTGGATATCAGAGAATTTGTCAACTGTTCTACTCAATTTCTCATCTACTGTATGTTGTACAATGTACCTGCTCACCTATCTATGTGGGTCACACAATTTGCCAGACCAAGGAATGCATATAAGATCGTATCAGGGATACTAGAAATACCAGGATTGATTCTGCATTAGGAAACCACTTCAAGGATTTTCTTAACAGTGACCCAGCCTATATGAAATTGTGGTGACTTTGAGCACAACAAATTGCCACCACCAAGGGAAGGGGACAGAATTAGAACCCTCTTAAGAAATAATTCAGAATCTAAAGGTCTAAACAAGAAACTGGATTTTTGCTGTTTTTCTTTAATGACATCTGTACCCATTAAATTCTTGCTTTGAACTGCCTGCCTACCATCTTTAAGATGGTTTGTATGCATATAGTGCTTCTTTATATGTATATGAATTGTACTGAACAGTTCTCTTCTCACGTCTTTCACAGAATCCTGATCTACACTTGTTTCACATCGTTTGCACTCCACTGTAGTGTTATGTTCACTACAACACTTCATGCACATCTTCTCTTTTGCTTTTTGATTTAGTCTTATAGATCAGTTCTGCAGTTGCCATCCTGGTTTCCACTTCCGTTTGCCTTACTTTCATTTGTGTCTCCCTTACACCTTTTTTGCAACAACATAACAGCTTTAAGTTTCTTATCTGCTCTACCTTTCCTTTTACATTTCACTGAGTGTAAGTTCAGTACTTGCTTGACTTTCTACCCCTCTCCCCACACATACGGATATCTGTCATTTGACTTTATACAGAGCTTTATACTATCTTGAGGACGACTGCACATTTGTTCTACTCCTTTTCTTTATTTTTATTTTAAATCTTAATTAACATTTTCAAAACTATAATACAGTGGAGTAAAACATCACAGGCTAAACAATAACAGTTAATAAAGAATAATTCACAGATATAAATCAGTGATTTGAGTTACAAAAGTTTTCTAAAAAAGCCAAAGTAAGCAAAGAAAAAAATAATAACAATACCATTCAAACCTCTACCACCCTCACTAGAATCCTAACTATTCTATTGAACTTAACAAATTTATAAAAAACAGTTCTGAGACCCATGAATCTAAGGTAAGACTAATAATGAAAGCCAGTCTAACTGAACAAAAGGGAGTAGATGTTGAGAAACTGCAGTTAAAGGTTATTAAATGAAGAAATGAACCACTCAGGAGCTATGTCGTTTTAGGTCGAGAACCAATCATGAGTTTACCCTATTTAAAGTTAAACTCTCTAAGTTATGTTTCAGACTATAAATAAGTTTGTCAAGCCTTAAATCTAAAAGTATCTCATTTCTTCATTCAATCAGAGGAGTTTGATGGTCTTTAAAATGGTTTAGAACTGTTTTTTTAACTGTTAAGGCGATCACAGAGATGTAATATTTTTTAACAGAATAAGGGATAGGAGATACATCTCCAATCAGACATATCTGAGGAATAAAGTACTGGGACACACCAAGCTGGTTTCCTATTTTATTTCTGAGGTCTGCCCATAAAGGAACTATCCAATGGGCACTCCCAAAACATATGTGAAAGTGAACCCATGCCTGATCCACATCTAAAACAAGCCTTTATGGGCAATAAACTGAATCTGAACAGTTTCAAGGGAGAAATAATAAGCATTATGTAATATTTTATTTTGTAATTTTAGTTTGTCATTCTGAATGTATTTATGCAAGCCTCTCCAAATTGATGGCCAATGTAGAGATTGAACAGGGTGAGTATTAGACCAATAGGTAGGTATGATTGATTGGGATGCTGACATTTTAAGCAAAAGCATTTGATATGGTTTAGAAATAGCATGAGGTTTTTAGCCAATAGTATAATATTTTCTAATATCACGTTGTGATTCTCCAACCATGGTGGTGTCCCTAAATGGGAGGTGAGGACTAATCTTAGAATTCTACTCCTTTTCTACTGTCATTCTCATCTGCCTTCATGTCATATGGGGTGCAAATTTCACCCATGCTTTTCAGCTTCTATGGTGATCGTCACTTGGAAGATCACAACCTTGACTGTCATTATCAACATCATAGGTGGCCTCTATCTGTAGCCATTTGATTTGAGCACTCTTGCTGAAACAGTGGGACATGTGATTCTATCACTAGTTTTTTATCCTTGTACAGAACTTTTTTGCTTGCAGAGGCGTTTTAGTTAATTATTTGTCTAATGTTAGTTTGTATACCCATGGTTCTTTTCTTTTTGTATCTACTCTGTAATTTCTTACGCACTTATTTTGTAAAGTGTTTTTAATATTAGAATTAATCCTTTGTTTGAAGCATCATGCTACTGTTTATGAATTAATGTCTTTGTATTGTGAATGATGTTCAGATTTGGACTATGTCACTTTAAACTTTGATTCAAATCTGAGGCTATGTGGTATTTAAGGGAGTCCACTCTTAAGTGACCCCACCCCCTGGTGAAGAGTCAGTGTGACTCAAAGTGCCAGGGACTGTGAATTCTGTTGCAGATTAAGTAAAGCATTAAACTTTTGCTATTCTGAGTATGCTGTACAATTTGAGCTTCATTTGCTGCTTGCTACTAGTACAACTGCACCATACACTGTGTAATGTGTTTTTTCAATTTTCCTTGTCTGTACCCCTCTCCTCCACTATGAATACTGAGCAAAGTTCATGTTCAGGATGTGTGCTTTTTCTTGATCATCTTCTGCACAGTCCCCCAACACTATCCATCATATTCTCCTATCCCTGCTCTTGCCTTCCTCTTCTCACTAATGTGCCTGAATTATTATCCCCTTTAGCTATTCCTTGGCTATCATTTCCTCTGTCTGCACATTTGCCTACCTCACTGCCTTTCCTGCTTCCCTCTGTCTTACTTGTCACAGCTCCCTGCCTTCTTCCCTTTACCTTTCCTTATACCTCCTAAATGCCACCCTTTTTTCATTCACCACCTTGGCCAATTCCCTAGAGAAGATCTTCTTCCTCCTGCTTTTACTCACTTTCTTCATACAGAATCTGGTTACCTTAACTATGTCCTTCCTTATTTTCCCCACTGTACCTATTCCCCTCCCTGGCAATATCCCCATGCGGCAGTTTCTGAGGCAGTCTTCCATTTCATTAAAATCCACTCTCCTAATGTCCAGTAGCCTCATCATCATGTGGTTTGCCTCTGTTCCCATCTTAATGTTAATCCACACTGTACAGTGATTATTGATACCTAGTGGGCTGCCCACTGTGATGCTTACAGTGCCATCCCTGTTTCTGAGCACTGTCACAGGCCCACTCCTGTGGGGCAGTGTTCCCAGGGCTTACAGCAAACTCCTCTGAGTGTGACTGGTGCAGTGTGCATCAGGACCCCCCTCCATCCTTCCAGGGTGCTCGTTGGGTTTACAACTGAGCAACCACCAGGAGGTCCTGGGGCTTCCCTCTCTCTTTGTGAGGGGTGAAAACACAGCCTTGAGTCTGGTTCCTGGGAGAGAACCCTTTTGGCAACTGTGCAGCAGGAAGAAAACAGTCATAGCCATTTACAGGCCTTTGGGTGCCCTATAAACATTATATGTGTCTTTTCTTGGGAAATGCAGGGACCAGTTCAAACCCCACAAACCCCTCCATGAGACCTTGTGCATCTCCCCCTAGATCCACAGCACCTCATCCCCAGTTCTGTTCTGGTAGAGTTTGTCCTTTAAGCATTAGGTTAGTTGTGGTACTGTTTGAACAAAACCCTCCCAGGCTTACACACACAACAGCCAATTGCAGAGTTATTACAACAGTATGCCAATTGCTTTACTAATATTTACTAAATACTATAATTAAACTTATAAACAGCATTCTAAATTTGGCTACAGGATGCAAGAAATAAATGTTTGAGAATATGCAAAAAAAGTACACTTAACTTTCATAATCTAACATATGCAGTAGTTCTTACCTTATTCCAGTTAGGGTCCGGTAAAGATGTCCTGGTTACCCTTTTGGTGATGGAATTCAAAATTGGGGGTCCCATTTGTTCAGTTTTCTCATCACAAACAGAACTGTCTCAACCAGCCTTGCTGTGGCTTTAAAAAGGCAGTTTCAAAATGGTTGCATCAGGGATTGTCCTACTGTGATTGGCTGGCTAGAAACCAATCCCCATCAGTAATGGAAACCTCTTTGCCACCTGGCTACAAGAACCAGCCAGCTCTTGATGTTTGGATTTTAAATTTCAACTGCAGATTTTCCTGCTGGATTGTCTCACCCCGTTTAGTAAAAAGAAACCAGTTTTACTCCTACCTTTGTTTGAGACACTATGGCTCCCCCCCTCCCCCACTGAGACAGCTTGGCCTGAGGCCTTTGTCAAGATACTTCCCCAAAAGGCCAGTCATGACTCTATATAGCACTGGCCCTTCCAACCAAAAGAACCATCAGACTTAATGGCTTGGCTGTCAGCCTGAAGATGCCCCACCCCAAAACAGCTTCTGAAAAAACAGAATCAGTTAAAACAAGCAGAGCTGCTTCCCTTGAACTCATACTGCAGAATAAACCCAAAGAAATATTACATGCAAAAAGAAATTACAGAAAAAACAGGCTTGACCACCACCATAACAACAAAAGGAATATTAACTATAAAAACAACATAAATATGACATGGCATGGCTCGCCACACACCTCCCTCCTTAAACAGAACCTGAGGAAACATAACCCTTTTGCTTGGCATGGTTTCCATCAGTTCTGTACTGTACTCTGACTGATGGGATAAGCCATTGACATTGGCATTTTTTTTTATTTGTTTAACCAGAAATAGCACAGTAAGCTGAAAGCTTTTTTACAGGTGCGACCTGGGAGCACAGGGAAGTTAAGTGACTTGCTCAGGATCACACAGTATGTAAGTGGAAGCTGTGGGATTCAAACCAAATTTTCAGTCCCTGAACTAAGTGTGATGTCATGTCATATGCTTGCAACACAATACTCCATTGTAGGAGCTTCCCATTAGTTTTCACACTTTTGGTTAAGTCATTTTAGAGGGTTGTGGTCTGTTTGTACCATGAAGCTCCTCACACAGAGGTAGGGCTCTAATTTTTTAGCAATCACACCAATTTCAAGACGCTGCTTCTCCACAGTGGAGTAAGCCTGCTCACATGGCAGTAACTTTTTACTGAGGTACACAATGGGGTGATCTTTTCCATGCTGGAGATGTCTGATGGAGGATTGCTCCAATACCCACATCAGAGGCATCCATCTGTAGCACAAATGGATGGGTGGTGTCTGGGCAGGCTAGCACTGGGGATCTGCACAGAACAGCTTTCAGCTTTGTGATGGCCCTCTCACATGCTGGGTCCCATTTACCTCTCAAGCTGTCTCTTTTTAACAGACCAGATAGAGGAGCTGCCAAGGTGCTATAGTTGGGTAAAAAATGTCTGTAGTACTCAGCTGTCTCAAGGAAGCTCTTTACTGGCTTCTGGAGCTCAGGCATGGGCCCTGTCTCAAACACCTCTATTTATGCCTGGTTTAGGCAGAGTTGCCCCAACCCCACTACATGTCTCAAATGGGTTACCTCTGCCATAGCCACCTGGCACTTCTCTGCTTTCACTGTTAGCCCTGTTGCCTGTACCCTGCCCAACACTTCTCTCAGATGGGTCAGGTGCTCCTCCCAGCTATGGCTGAATATGGCAATGGCATCTAGATATGACACTGCATAATCTTCTGTACCATACAGCACCTAAGTCACCAATTGTTGGAAGGTGGCAGGAGTATTCTTCATTCAAAGGCCATTTTCTGAAACTCGAATGACTTTTGGGGCAATGAAGGTTAACCATTCCCCAGCACTGGCAGTAAGTTTTACCGCCAGTACCCCCTTGTCAGGTCTATAGTCGTTAGTAGTTTGACCTCCAGCTTGTCCAGCAACTCATCTGTGTGGGGAATTGGGTGGTTGTCAGACTGTGTGATGGCATTGAGCCCATGACAGTCTACACAGAAGCATGTAGTCCCATCTGGCTTAAGGACAAGGAATACAGCTGAGGCCCAGGGACTGTGGGATTTCTGGATCACCCCTAGATCAAGCATCTCTTCCACCTCCCTCCCTCCTAATATCTTTTAGGACTGTCTCAGACACCCAGTAGGCTGTCTGATGTATGGGCTCCTGGGAATTAGTTTTCACATCATGAATGGCTAGCGAGGTCCATCCAGGCTTGGATGTAAACAAAGGGGCAACATCCTGTGAAACGTTCCTCGCCTTCTGGGCTTGTTCAGGTGTCAGCTGCCAGGACAGCTTGATGGCCTCCACAGATGAAACCTGCTTGCTCTCAGCCAGCATGTCAAGAAAGGGGTCCTACTCTTCTGTCTCCTCCCCAGGACTACAGACCTCATATTTTGTATCATGTCAGCCCTATTGAAATGGGGCTTCATCGTGTTCACTTGTTACATCCTGGGGGTGTGTCTGCATTCAGGTAACTCCACAATGAGATTTACATTGTTTACCTGTCGAACTGTTTTTGGTCCCACCCACTCTGCCTGCAGCTTGCCTTTCCAGACTGGGATCAGAACCCTGACTTCCTGTCCTACTCCATACAAGCAAGCTCTGGCTCCATGATCGTACCATGTCTACTGTCTCTGCTGGGCACCTGACAGGTTGCTCTGGGCCACTCTCATAATCTCCTTTAGCTTTTCCCTAAACTTCAAAACATACTTCACTATTGGAGTCTCCTGGGTGGCATGCTTGCTTTCCCAGTCCTCCCCTATCAAATGTAGGAGGCCCCCACACCCTACTCCATTTAAGACCTTGAAGGTAGAAAATCCTGTTGATGCTTATGGCACTTGCCTGTAGGCAAACAGCAGGTGGGGAATGTATTTCTCCCAGTCCCACCCATGCTGTTCTGCAAATGCCCTGAGCATGGTCTTCAAGGTCCCATTAAATCTTTCTGCTAGCCCATTCTCTTGTGGGTGGTAAGGTGTCACGTGCCTCTGCAGCACTCCACACTTCTTCCACTAACACTTCATCAAGTCCAACATGAAGTTACCCCCTTGATCAGAGATAACTTTTTGTGGGAACCCTACATGGGAGAAAATCACTAGCAAGGCATCTGCCACTTTTTCTGCCTTAATGGAGGATAGGGCAATCACTTCAAGATATTGGGTGGCATACACTACAACCACCAGCATAACCTTTTTTCCAATGGAGCTTGGGATGTTCAAAGAACCCACAATATCCATTACAACCTTTAGAAAAGGTTCCTTCACAATAGGTAATGGGAATAAAGCAGCTTTTGCTTTTCCTCCTGGCTTCCCTATTCATTGACATTGGTGACAGGATCTGCATTATTCTTTCAGCTGCTTGGTAAAGCTGGGCCAATAAAAACTGTGAGCTAATTGCTGCATAGTGCAAGCAATGCTCACATGTTGTGACATGGGAATATCATGAGCTATCTTGAGCAGTAACTCACAATATCCTTGGGGAACAACAAGCTGCCTGCCCATCACCCCCTGTCCTTATATCCTGTGTGTATAACAGTCCATTGACCCAGAAAACCTTATGTTTTATGTCACCCCCCTTGTGTCCTGTCAGATTGTGTATTGACCCTCAGCTTCTCTAAGCTAGGTCAGTCCTCTGAGCTGCTGCAAAGTCCTCACACTTTCCCAAAGCATAGGAAGTTGCTCCTTCAGCTCCTAGACTGTGGTCAGTTGGTCAGAGGAGGAGCATGCTCAATGTGCACAGCTGCAACCTAGGTAGCACTAGATAGCTGCACCCCCCCACTACAAGCACACTTTATGGTGGCTGGCATTATCTCTAAAAATTTTACTTTGCTTGGTGCAGTCCGTTAAACTGAACAGTTCTGAATCTGTCTTTTGTCATAAGAAGATATCATGTTTGTCAGCTCTAAATAAAGCATCTACTTATAAAAGCAGTCATGGAAACCCGCTGACTGCTTACTGCGGCTGGAAAAATCTCTGATGGGTCCTTGTGGCAAATCCATATGATTCCGTCTCACTGCGGCTCCTCATGAAATGTTGTGGCACATAGCCAGAGGATTTACAAAGAAGTAAACTGGAGTTGCGGCAGAGAACAAAACCTTAAAATACTGTAGGCTCTACAATAAGTGGAACGGACATCTCAGTTTACAGGTCAGTTGCCTAACATTGTTCTCTTTGGTACCTATGGAGACAATCTGAAAAGGAACAATAATTTGCAATATGTTTTGGTGCTTGTATTTGGAAAGGATATAAACACTGAACACAGAGTCACTTTTAACCGGGACTGGTTCCTTAGTTTTCTAAGAGACAGTCAGGTCACTCTAGCGAGTTCACTGTCTTGAGCAGTGGTTGTCCCAGGAATAAATGTGTTTTCTCTGTAAACAGTTCTTTTAAACAGCAGGATGGAGGAAAACAGGTTGGGTGCTAAGGCTTTTCAGAATAAACTATCTAATTTTAACTGTATGTCCAAAGAAAAGCAAGAACAAGGAAATAAAATATTTACAAGACAAATTAAGTCGCCAAGCACTAACAATGAAACTGGCAAATTAACTAAAGAAGAAAAAAAGGAACCAAATAAAAAAAGGTTTAAACAAGTACACTCCCTTTTAAAAATTGCTGTAGTTTAACAGGGCCCCTAGTTGCCAAAATGGCTCCAAAAGTTGTTGCAGATAAAAAAAAGAAAAATGGAGGCAGTCACTACAGCTACTACAAACAAAATTTACAAATGAGTTCAAAGCCAAATGAAACAAAAGAGGACCCTAGTTTACAGCAAGAGGATGAAATAGCTGGGACCTCAAAAGAGCCTAATGAAACATACGTTTCTGATAATTCCAATTACTAAGGGCTCTGACCAAGAGATGTCTAATGACTCACCTCCTGACTGGGAAAACAAATAATTTGCAACCTTTAACCTTTTCAGTCATCCCTAGATGAACTGCAGCAGTTACCCGAAGATATTTTTAACTTAAAAGAACCACTCTCTGGTATTGATATTAAACTAGAGCAAGGAATAGAGAGAATCAACTAGCTAGAAAGTCACCAGTCTCAATTAGAAGACTTGGTGAGCCCATTGCCTAATGAGATAAAGTAATTGCAGAAACAACAAGTTTCCTTACAAACAAGCCTAGATGACCAGGAAAACCGCGTTAGGTGGAAGAATATCTGTATTTTTGGATTGCAGCAGGAATGGGAAAAAGGAACTTCACTAAAGAAGATCATGCTAGAAATATTTTCTTTGCTATTAGGATCAGAAAACAACCTTCCTTCTATTAATAGAATTCACTGGCTGGCAAATTAAAATGGAGGCTGCAGGGTAAGATGAGCAATTTTAAAGATGCTAACATCAGAAGGAAAGGACAGGATCATGAGTGTCTTTTGCAAAACCCTGAACATTCAATTCAAAGACCAGCAGTTTTCACTAAGGCATGATTTTTACAGTCTTTTGTGAGAACGAAGGAAGCAATTTAATGGGGTACAATAACTTTTTTGAAAAAAAGGTTTCAAAGCCTGCATGATCTACCCTGCAAGACCGAAAGTGTTTCTTAATAACCAGACTCTATTCTATGACACGGTTAATGATGCTATATCAGATTTAAAAATACAATTACCAGAATATTTCACTTCTTTTGAATATGGCTAAAATAACTGTTTAATTAAACCTTTTTTTCCCTTACCAGGCTGCATCATCAGCAGATGGTGTGGGTGTGTGTGTGGGGGAGGGGCTAACGGAAGCTGCGCACTTAGTCTTTAAGTGGTTACAAAGGGTTGCCAGACTCAGGTATTTGGCAAATCGGGGAAGAGGGACAATTAAAGGTACAGTTTAAGAACCAAATTCTATGGTTCATACTTGAATCCATGAGAGGTAGGGTTGGGAGGGATTTAGGGGAGGAAATTATTTTTTTTCTTTTTTCTTTTCCTTCCAAAGGTGCAGGTTGGTATATATTTGGGGCAACACATAGGGATAAATTCATTCTGTATGCTGATTACTATAAAAGGAGCATCATTGAATATAAATGGGGTCAATTCTTCTATCAAAAGATATAGGATCTTGTCCAGAATCGGGAAATTAAAACTGGATGTGGTGATGTTGCAGGAGGTCTTTTTAAACAAGGAGATGGATAAATTAAATAAAATATGGCTAGGGTCACTTTATTACTCACTTGGGCCATCAAACAAAAGTGCTGTGGTGATTTTACTAATCAGCAAAAAACTTTAAGGAACAGTAACTGACATTGTAACAGATACTGTACTCGGAGCAGAATTGTAGCAGTTAAGGTAAAAATAGAGGGACAAGAGATAATTTTTCATTCCATCTATGTACCTTTTGGAGGTTATGGTAATTTCCTGACCAAAATGAATAAAATATTATATGGGTGGACTGTATTAACATAATTATTATGGGATTTCAATTGTTCTGTCAGAGATCCTATAGCTAAAACTTCCAGTTTTTCTAAATGGGACAAATACAAAGCTAGGTTACTTCAGACATTTCTTGACACAATTAACCTTAATGATTTCTGGAGAGAACTACATGGAAATATTAAAGATTATACCTTTTTTTCACCGCCAACCATAAAATGTACTCCTGGCTAGACTATATTTTTATTTCTAAAGAAATTGTAATTAATAGTCCAGCATTTCAAGCCAATATTGAACCATTGCTGATTTCAGATTACAACATTGTTAGTTATAATCTGGTTATAGATACTGAAAGGAAAAAAGATGGTATGTGGAGACTTAATAACAACTTATTAAAGAACCAAAATTGTATAAAAAAGATTGATTCTGCTATATTAAACTTCATATCTGAAAATAATATTACTAATGACAACATCATTGAAAGCTGGGATGCACTGAAGGCTGCTATAAGAGGCTACATGGTTTCAGAAGCCTGAACTAGGCAGCCACCTTCATGGCATCAAATGAAGGGGGTTCAGTCGGCATGTTGGTGACACGGGGTTTGTCCTGAGTCCAAGTGCCAGGAGTTCAGACTGGCAGAGAAGGGATCCAAAGCATCCATTGACACTTCCTCCTGGGGGCAGCACCTCAGCAATTAGAAGTGGATTGGGTGACATGCAAGGAGTGTGAAGCCTTGACATGCCCTTGCATGCACTCACTTCAGGTTGCCATCCCATGTAGGCCCAATTAGGGGTGAGTGGAAGGGCAGAAAATGGAAAATTACCTCCCAGTTGGCTGGATGATGGCCGCTGGTCCCCATCACCACAAAGCCCAAGATTGCCAGGACCAACCCCCGCAGCACCCAGGTCAATAGAGATGCACCTACTGGTGGCTTCTCCCTCTGAAGAGGGAGATTCATGTGATGAAGGGTTACGTAAGGTTTCCCGGTGGGGCTGCTGCATATAGGGGCAGTGGATGGCAATGGGGGTGGATTGGTGGCAGGGTGTCCTAAGAGGCCTAAAACAGTGGCCAACTGGGGACACTCAGGGGGAGCAAAAAAAGACAACTAGGCCTCCAACAGGTAGACAAACAACTTAAACTATTAGAAATAGAAGTTAAGATGGAGATTTATCCAAAGTACAGGAGCTTACAGAATTAAGGAAATTCATCACATTAACAGAAATATGTCAGATAAAACATAGTTGGGCTAGAGGGAAAAGGAACTAGAAATAACAAAGTGAACAGATGGGGAAACTATTAGCTAAAAGAATCCAGGGGCAGGAAAATAAAGTAGATATCACACTAATCAAAACAGCAGATGGTCAAAATATGTACAGCAAGAGAAAATTAAGAAAGAATGTTTTGAATTTTACTCAGCATCATATACATCAGAATGCAATCCTACAAATGATGAGATATCCTACTAAAGAAAAATTCTGTGATATAAAAATTTTAGTACAGGACTGGAAAGACCCATATCAATTTCAGAAATTTATGAAACAATACAAAATATGAAAAAGGTAAAAGCCCTGGCCTAGATGGATTCACCCTAGAATTTTATGATTCAAGTAAATTAACATTGGGACCATGGCTGGAAAACTTATTTAATCAGATTCAAAGAACCCATTAATGCCCAGCCTGTTTTAATCATGCTTATATATCACTAATCCCCAAACAAGGTAAAGATACTCCAGAGTTGAAAATTACAGGTGTATTGCCAGTCTCAATGTTGACTATAAAATCTGTACCAAAATATTAACAGATTACAATACTTTCACAATTAGACAAAATTATAAATATCAATCAAACTGGCTTTATTCCTAACAGAAACATACAATCAGGACTACACAGAATACAATTCATAAAAGAATATCTCATCAGCTTTGGTACGCCTACAGCATTGCTTTCACTTGGTGCCATGATATGTCAGAGTGGAGATTCTTGTTTGGTGCTATGAAGATCTTTAATTTTCCTGACCGATTTATAGAATATATTAAAACCATATACAACAGACCCAGTGCACAAATAAAAGTAAATGGGTGTTTCTCAAAGCCTCTAATGCTAAACTGTAGGGTAAGACGAGGTTGCCCTTGTCTCCATCTTTATTTGTAATTGGCCTGGAAATGTTATTAAGGAAATAAGGCAAATCACACAATATCTGGTATTAAGATACCTCCATTGTAATTATAATTAAATGCATATGCAGATGACTTTCTACTTTTAATGCAAAACCCAAAACAAAGTTTAACTGAACTTCAAATCTTGATTATACTTTTCTCTAAGTAGGAAGATTATAAAGTAAATTAATCAAAACTGGAATTGTTGACTTATAAAATAGAGCATCCAGAGGCTTTTAAGAACATGAATGTTACAGCACATGACAAAAGAATGCGGTACCTGGTCATTACTATATCTGATAAGTTGGATGACTTATATACCATGAATCATAACCAATTATTTACCTCTCTTAAAGATACATTTTGAGGTTGGGGAACATTTTCCTTGTCTATCTGGTGAAAAATTCAACTCATTAAAATGGTGGCAATCCCCATACTTGCATACAGACTGCAAACCATTCTAATTCCAATCCCTTCTCAATGGTATTAAAGGTTTATATAATCTTTTTTGAAGTTTTATATGAAATAATTAGGCACCCAGAATTTCCAGGAACAAACTTTGTATGTCAAAGGAGCAAGGAGGTCTTGCATGCCCCGATATAAAAATATGTTACCACACCTTTTAAATAATATTAATTATAAATTGGGGATTAAATCCAAAAAAAGAAGCAAGTTTGGAATTAGAGAATCTAACTTTGAAATAATATTTTAAGGAGAACTAAACATAAAAAATGTGCTTTCTTAGCAACTAAACATATAAACCCCAAAAGTATTATCATTAAAAATGTATGTCTAGTGGTACAAAAACGTATCAATAAAACAAAATGGGCAATAAACATCTCCTCTTTAAATGACATTTAGCATCATCTGGATTTTACATTGCAAAGTAAAACACTGTGTAAAAAATCCTGGTGGCAACAAGGTATAAGGAAGTGGAAAGACTTTTGCAAAAATGGGACTAACGTATCCTGGGAAGCCTTTAAAAACAAATGTCAATTACAAAACTCTCAAGATTTTTACTTTAACCAACTTAGTAGTTTATTCACAAAGGATTATAAAACATGGGGAACAGCTCCAAACAATAATGATATAGAGATGGAGTTAAGTAAAATTTTAGACCTAAAACAAAAATTAAAAAGAAACTTTACTCATGAATAATTAATTGTTATCAAAGATCCACCTACACAGTCTATAAACATGCAATAAAATGGGAAGGAGAGGTAAAACATCATATAACTGAACAACAATGGAGACTGGTACTTGCTCAAACACAAAAATATAGACTGTTGAGAGATAAGGCTATTCAATTTAAGATAATCAATAGGACCTATTACCCTCTGTACAGGCTCTGTAAAATGGAACTAACACCATCTAATTCATGCCAGCAATGTGGAACCCCAGATGCAGACTTTCTCCATATTTTTGGTATTGGTGGAAACAGTCTTTTGTTTCCTTGGGAAAGATAGGATTTCCCTACCAAAATTGGAAATATTACAAATGTTTAATTATGGAAATATATAATGACTTAATTATAGATATTAACTATAGGTTAATCTTAAAGGCCAATATTATGGCAATAAAAATATTAATTCTGAAAAACTGGAAATCAACCTCTAAACATATAGGGTTTCCCAAATTAGAATAGAAACAACTTTTTGTGAGCGCAATCTATAATAATAATAACCATTTCATACAATATGAACCAGTTTGGAGATTGTTCAGTAAGAAAACAGAGGACTGGACCAAAGATGATTTTATAAAACACTTATATTAAGGAATAGTTAATTAAGTGTTGCTTAAAAATGAATTTAAATGTATATTTAATCATTTGATAGTCTATAAATATACGTTTAATTTATATGTGGCTGTACTTAAAGTATGGGTACCTTTGAATTATTTCTCAATATCATTTGTGACAATACAGCACATACAGGACAATAATTGTGACTGTGCACCTTTCTATGGAATGTCTTTTCTTATGTGCCTAAAAGAATGAAAATTTTATAAAAAAACAAAACTCTGAGGCTGAGGTCCATAGCTATGGAGTTCGATGATTCAGTGTCACAGCAATCCTCAGCCCCTTTGCTATGTGTTACCTTACTCTTCAGAGTGAGCTTCAGAAGTTGTTTGGTGAATGGTTACTCCAGTGAGTTCTGTCTCCTTTTATAACTGTTCCTGCAAGAAACAAAGACTGGTGGAGCAGCATCCCAATCTCTCTTGCATGAGCTTCTGTGGAGTTTGGGAGATTGCAGGAGGCCCTAACCACCTGGCTTTGGGTAACTGCACAAACCACCTCTTGGTGAACCTTATTCCCTATAATAACATCCACAATGAATGTGTCTGCTACAGCCACCTTTTACACCCTTTCTCTTGCATCACCCCAGTCCAGGATAACACTGGCTAGTGGCAGGGTTTTTCCATCCACAGTGAATCCCTTTACAGACATAAACCGATTTGGTAGGAGTTGCTCCAGTCCAACCAAATCCCCTTTTACTAGGGTCAGAGATGCCCCAGTGTCCCTTATCCCTCAGGTCTGCACTCTATTCACTGTAACTGGATGCATGTGCTCCCTCATATTCACAGGAATAGCCTCAGGGATACAATTAGCAACCAGTTCAGCTGAAGAGACCCTTTTACATTTTTGTCTTTTAGGACACTGCCTAGCAATATGCCCTGGCTTTTTACAGAACCAATAATTGTCACTTTTCTTTTCTTTTCCCCAAAGTCCCATTTTGATAAGCTGTGGTTCCCCCTCTTTCTGCAGAGGCAATGAGGGTCTTAACTGCCTGGAGGTGTGCTTTCCCTCTTGCCACTGCAGTCCCTACTTCCACTTGTCCCTTCACAGCAGGCCTGCTCCTGGCATATCAATCAAAAAATTCAGCAGTTTGTTTTGCTGTCTGAGGGTCCCGGTCTTCTAGCCAGGTTTTCAGTTCTGCTGGACATGCCCAAAAGAACTGTTCCAAAAATATGACTTCCTCAATTGCTTCTACAGAGTTAGATTTTACTCCCTCCCACCAATGTTTTAAAAACTGGCATTGTTTTGTGGCAAGTTCCTCAAAGCTCATTTCAGAGCCCTTCCTGAGCTTCCAAATTTTCACTCTGTAGGCCTCAGGATTTAAATCATATTTTTTTAATTAAGCAATTTCAGTTTATCATACACCTGGATGTCAGTATTGTTCATTTGCCCCAGCATCTCATGCCCTTCCCAGTAAGCAGTGGGGATAACTGAAAGCTCTGGGCCTCTTTGGGTATTTTTGCCTGAATGCAGACTCTTTCAAATGAATTAAAAAATCTATGTCCTCCCCTCTTTAAATTCTGAAATTAATTTAGAATTTAGCTTACACCTTAGCCCTGGTGTTTCAAATTCAGCTCTGCCACTTACCTTTTCTGGCACTTGTTGTTAAAGTTTTAGTTTCTCTAACTCAAAGTTCCATTGGAATTGTTGGTCCTGCAGCTCTGTTCCAACCTCCAGCCTCCTCTGATCAAGCTCCATTTCATGCTGTTTTTCTGGCATGGCAAGCTGTTATTCCTGCATGGCAAGCTTCAGTTTCTTCATCTCCAAGTGAAGTTTTATCCTCAATAGATCAAAATCTGTGATGGCTTTTCCTTGGTGCTGTGGCTACTGGTCCATTCTGGTCTAGCTTGTCTCGGTCCTGGATCCAGTCACTGTGATTCCATCCTGCACCTCCACGTCTGAGGTCTGGTCCTCTGCAGTCATCAACTGTGACTCGAAGTCCTGTGCTGTTGCTTAGTTATTGGCTGCCAAAATGACTGCTATCAGGTGCACCCCACTCTCTTGGCACAGCTGTTTCAGCTGTTCCACAGAGTAGTCATTGCAGCTGGAAGCCATTTTCTCCCTACATTATCTATCACTGATCTAATTAAACACAGCATGAAAAAAAACAGGGTAGGGAACTATATTCTTGTAAACAATTTTCCCCTTTGCCAGTTTCTGCCCTGTTTTGTGTGTGGTTTGTTCCAAACAGTTCACAATCCCATATGCTGGCACAATCTGTCATGGGCCCACTCCTGTGGGCAAGGTTCCTTAGCTTACAGCCAGCTCCTCTGAGTGTGGCTTGTGTGGTGTGAGTCAGGACCCTCCCATTCTTCCTGGGAGCTCACTAGGTTTACAACTGAGTGTCTGCCAGGAGGTCCTGGGGCTTCCCTCTCTCTGTGTTTGGAGTGAAAATACAGCCTTGAGTCTGTTACTGGGAGAGAACCCTTTTGGCCACTGCACAGAGGAATAAAACACAGGTTTTTACACACCTTAGGGTGCACCATAAACCCTATACAGTATGTGCCTTTTCTGGGAAATTGCAGGGACTGGTTCAAACCCCAAAGACCTCTCTGTGAGACCTTATGTATCTCTCCCATCATCCACAGAACCTCTTCCCTTTTCTGTTCTGATAGGATTTGGCCTTTAAGTATTAGGTCAGGCATGGTATTGTGTGAACTCTCCCAAGCTTACACACACAACAGATAGTTGCAGAGGTATTATAAAATTATGCCAAACGCTTTACTAATATTTACTAGATACTATCATTAAACATATAAATAGCAATCAAAATTTGGTTACAGGACAGAAGAACTAGAAGTTGGACAATATACAAAAAAGGACACTTAACTTTCATAATCTAACATATAGTTTCTACCTTGTTCCATTTGCAACTGATGCAGTTAGGGTCCAGTAAAGATGTCCTGACTACCCATTTGGTGATGGAATTCAAAATGGGGTCCCATTAGGTCAGTTTTCTCATCACAAATAGATCTGGCTCAACTAGCCTTGCTCTGGATTTAAAAAGACAGTTTCAAAATGGTTGCCTCTGGGATTGCCCTACTGTGATTGGCTAGCTAAAGACCAATCCCCACAAGTGATGGGAACCTCTTTGTCCCCTGGCTGCAAAGAACCAACTGGCTTTCGATATTTGGATTTTAAATTTCAACTACATATTTTCTTGCTGGAAGCCCCTCCTCACACTGGTTAGGAAAAAAGAAACCAGTTTTACTCCTATTTTGTGTTTGAGACACTTTGTTCCCCTCCATCAAGGCAGCTTGGCCTGAGGCCATTGTTAAACTACTTCCCCAATAGGCCAGTCATGACTTTACATAGTGCTGGGCCTTCATCCCAAAAGAACCATTAAACCTAATGGCTCGGCTTTGGCATTTAACAACCCTCCAATTAACTAAGGATGCCCCACCCCAAACAGCTTCTGAAAACACAGACTAGTTAAAACAAGTAAAGTTTCTTCCTTAAACTCATATTGCAGAATAAACTTAAAGAAATTTTACATGCAAAATAAATTACAGAGAAAGCAGTCTTGACTACCATCATAACAACAAAGGGAATATTAACTATAAAACAACAGAAATATGACATTGGGCGACACCACCACAAGCACCAGGTCCAGCACTGCCCGTACCTCACTGCTTCATTGATTAACTACTGGAGAAAAGTCCCATGTAAGGAGCCAATGATGACCCTGCTCCTTGCCAAAGTTGCAGTTCAAAGTCTCCAATCCACATCTGGCAGACTGAAGTCACCAACTAGTAGCACATCTCACTTACTTGCCATCCTGACGATGGCTTCTCCAAGTGCCTTTAACAGTTCCTCTACCTGTGCGGGAGGTTTGTTTACCATCCCTGGGAGTCCGTCAATTCGCTCCCGACAATTCGTTCCCCAAAAATCCGCTCCCGACAGTATGCTCCTGTCGTTTTCACTCCCTACTACCTTTCGCTCCACGTCTTTTCGCTCCCACTCATGGGAGTGAAAGCAAAAGGGAAAATCATTGGTGTTGGGCCACTGGAAACAAAAAAGTGTCATGCAGTCTTGACTGTCGAATATCCTCCAGGAACAGAGAAAACCAAAAGATCAATATTCAGTAATGAAATAGTAGGACACATAGTAATGGATTAAGTCTTACAAGGGAGCTCAGACTTCTGAGGCACAGTAAATCTAGGAAGACAAACTGAGCAAATGTTCATCCTAGAGAGTGCTTTCAAAATAAAATAGAGAATCCTTACAGCCAAGTAAATCAGCATTAGAGCCAGTCCTTATCACTTCGTTTGTGAAGGTGCATTATCCTTGGTGCAGACCTGTTTTTCCAAAAGTGTTGGCACTTGCTTCAGTACTTCTGAGGGTGACACATTAAAGATCTGGCACAGGCAAACCCTTCTCCTTCATGGCACATCAGGTGGCTTCAGCGGTTATGTACAGTTTAGGACCATCCTCCCCGTGGATTCGAAGGCACACTGGGTATGAAGTCTGAAAATGGATTCCCCGCTCCTTCAGTTTTCAATAAAGGCGCATACTCCAATTGCTGTTGTTGCATTTCGGTGGGGTGGGGGGGGATAGTCCTGATCCATAAAAAGATGGTTCCCAAGGTATATTAATTCTTTTTTAGCCCAAGTATTACAGAGAAATTCTGTAATGGGAGCGAAACTGACAGGAGCGTGTAGTACAGGAGCTAATTGAGTCTGGATCGAATAGACGGGAGCGAGTTGACATTGACCCACCACCCCTGTATGGACAGCAGACCCAGTGCCTGTCTCCAGGATGACACAAATCATATGCAGCTATTTCTTTTCCTGCCTGTATCTCTGCACTTCCTTGGCCTTGATTACCTCCATTAAATATAGTACAATCCCTTATCCCCTCCTCTGTTCCCTGTCTCTCCTGAGCAAAGAGTAGACCAGCATGGCAATGTCCCATTCATTGCTGTCAGTACACCATGGCTCCATTATGGCCACCAAATCTAGGCTAGCCAATGCCACAATGACCTCCATGTCTGGAATTTTATTTCACAGACTCCTTGCACTGGCACATACAGCTCTCCATACAGTAGCTTACTTTCTCCATGCCTGCTTTTCCCCTCCTTCCTGGGTTGTTCCAAGGTGCTCCCTGAACCCACCTCTTTCCTTGTTATCTTCTTGATTCTGTCTCCTTTATTCCTTTCTTCTTGCTGCCCTGATTTATTCCCCCCTTGTTCCCTGCCTTCTCCCCACCCCTGTCTTCTTGTGCTCCTGCCCAGGGGAATATACCCCTTGGACCCTTCCTTCCTGTTGTATCATCATAAGAGGGAACTGTTGCCTCCTTTAGTTTGACAGCATCCCACCTCAGCTGGTTTAAATTCTCACCCAACTAGCATTTAAACCTCCTACTATGGACCATGGTCCCCTTCCTGAAAAGATACAGGATGTTTCACCTACAGAGGCCCATATCTTCCCAGGTTGGCCCATAATCCCCAGTGTAGCCAAAGCCCTCCTCTATGCACCATATCTTCAACCAATTGTTGAATGCTCTGGTACAGAGTGTCTTTTCCTTTCCTTTACCCAGCCATATAAAGGTGAAACCCAGAAAAAGCCACTGTACATGCCAATTGCTTAAAGCCTCTCATCCAGCTCCCTGTAATATTCCTGCACAACCCCTACCCTGTCCCTTGCCATGTCATTTGACCCCAGGTGGACAATGACATCTAGCTTCCTCCTATCCTCTTCTGCATAGGATCTGCTCTCAATCCTCAAGCTGAAGCACCTCTTAGGCACTTCACCACACCTCACCTCCTTCCTCCCTTACTGCCAAATGTATCTCCTAACAATAGAGTCCTCCACAAGAAGCTTCTTTTTCCTTAGCTGAGGGCCTTTACTCCAACTTTGGGGCCTCCACTTCTGAGGACCCTCTCTTTCCCTTCTGACTGTTATGGGTACCTCCTAACAGCTGCCTTATCCCACCAGTGTAGCAATGGAATTTTGCAGTTTTACAAGCTAAGGAGTGTGTACCCATCCCACCACCCCACCTCAGAGAGCTCACAAGGTAAAATTGCTCTACCTCTGTCTAGGCATCCCCTTGAAGAGCTGCATCAGACATGGTGGCCCTGGGTGGGGCAGAATGTTCTCTGCACCTTCCAGGTTTGGACTAAAGTCCAACAACCTCTGTCTTCAACCAAGAGTGGTGAGTAGTTGGACAGGTCTGTGAATTTAGTGTTGAGGGCCTCCAGTGACCTGGAGAGGATCAGTTAGGCACCCTCCATCAGTTTATAACTTGATGGTATTTTTTTAATAATGGATTTGATAAGGGAGTTTACTGATGACCAAATATTTTGTTGATCACAAAGGTTCCTGAAAGTTTTGATATAAATAGCCTTAAGGATTTTTACCTCTTGTGTACAAAGGTTGTGCAGCCTTTGGTAATTGTTCCAGGAAGATAGGAACAGGAGGCAGATTTGTAGGCTGCCCACAGGACATCCCTCCCTTTCATTTTCCTAAGCAGTTCTTTTGATAGCCATCTGGGCACAGATATTCAAAATGAGTACAAGCACAGCTCAAATCTTTATATTGTGCTTGCACTAGTATCCAACCCAGAGGGTGCTATATTCAGTTGGATAATGGACCAGTGCTATCCGACTGAATATTAGCCCATGTCAATGCAGTGCTGAGTTGAACTGTGCTGGCCTGACATGGACCTGGGCTGTATCCACCCCACAGGGAATAGCCCCTTGGTCCAATGGTACCAGGAGTCATGTTAGCTATGAGGATCTGTTCATGAGAAAGGGTTACCAAAGTGTGACATAAGGGTAATTTTTCAAACCCACAGCAGAGTAATTCTAATAATCTTTTCTGAACACTCTGATTCAAAGGTGAAAAAGTAATCATGTAGTGAGATGACTCCCTAACAGAAACTTGAAGTAAAGCAATGCAGTGTGGCGCGTGCAACAGTGGACACCAAAGCAGTGTGTGCATGCAACAGTGGATACCAAACAGTGTGGTGCATGTAACGGTGGACACCAATCAGTGTACTCTCATCATTTAATCATAATCCTACAAACATTTTATAATAACACTTAGATAATTACAGTATTTACAGACAAGACCATTTATAAATGTTCCAAGGTCCAATTCACCCCCAACATTGTAATTTTTCATATTGTTTTATACTGTAAGGCATAGTTCCCTCTGTTCCACCTGAACAAACTGAGACACACACCAAGCACTGTAGAGAAATGACCACAGTCAGGTATATCTGACCAACAAAATCACCATTAACAAGTCAGCATGCTGTGCACTGCCAGGTAGTCTTGGTTGATATTCTCCCTTACAAGCATATGTACCAGCTCCAGCCTTCCCTTCACCTGAGGGAAGCTGCTTAACATTTGCAAACCCACATGAGGTAACCAGTCTCCGGGGCATGAGGGATGGCTATTGACCAGCTGCCATGGTGTTCCCCCCCAAGAAAGGCTACTGTCCTGACTGCCACTCCATTTATGAAGGGTGAGCCCCAGCTGGACAGCCCAGCACTCCCGTCAGCCTCAGGATTATCTGGCTGCTCAAGACACATTGTCCCCTGTTCCACCCTCCTGCATTGACCTTCCAAGATGACCTTGTTGCTCAATACATGACCATGACAACCTAACCTGCCTTGCCTACTGCCTTACCTGATCTCACTGGAGAAGGCAAAAAACCCTGAAAAACCCTATGGGAAAAACTGGTAAAATTCCTTCCCGACTCCTAAGGAGATCTCCCCTACTGGGACAGTGAGCCCCTACTTCCCTACCAGATCCCTTCTCCTTTTATGAGGGTGGGGCATGGGTGGGTTTTTGGCCAGAGGGAGAGGAGCAAAGAGAAGGAGAATCCCTCAGAAGCTTGAATTAAACAGTGTCCTGCTCTTCCCCTCCAGCTTCTGACCACCCATTCCCATGAGAACTTCCCTACCTACCTAACATTCCTCCACCCCTAGTGGGCAGTCCCTACCTGGCAATCTGATCCTATCTGCCCACCCAGGTGCCACTTGAGGGATATGCCCACAGATAAATGCCCACTTTCTGCTATGTACTGTGGGCTCTTACATTGCCTTATAGGGCACAGTGCCTCCTCATTTCACCTGAACAAACAGACACACACCATGCACTGGAGAGAAATGGACACAGCTATGTATTTATTTGACCAACAAAATCACCATTACATAGAAACATAGACTTTGATGACAGATAAGGACCACTTGGCCTACCTAGTCTGCCCATTTCCCTACCTACAGGATAAGCTGCAGATCCTAGTTAACCAACAGCCTATTTCTTCCTACCTCCCCCCACAAAAATTGCCCTATGTGTATCCCATGCATTCGTGAATTCGCTCACAGTTTTAGACCCCACAGCCTCCTCAGGAAGGTTGTTCCATATGTCAACCACCCTCTCTGTGAAAAAATACTTCCTCATATTGCCCCTGAACTGCTCCCCCAATCTTCAAATTGTGTACCCTAGTTCTTGCACATCTCTTTTCCAAAAAGATGCTACCCTCTTGGACTTTGTTGATTCCACTGAGGTACTTAAAAGTTTCTGTCATGTCCCTCCCTCCTTTCCTCAAGGGTATACATATTGAGCTCCTTTAGTCTCTCCTCGTGTGGCTTCTCTTGCAGACCCTGCACCATTTTGTTGCCCTCTTCTGGACTGCATCTATCCTGTCTATGTCCTTGTGGAGATGGGGTCTCCAGAACTTGATGCAGTACTCAGATGGGGTCTCACCAACTGTCTGTACAGAGTGATAACAACTTCCTGTTTTCTGCTGCGTGATGCCTCTCCTATACATCCCAGTATCCCCCCAGCCCTCCCTACTGCCTTCTCACATTGCTTGCTTACCTTAAGGTCATCTGATATGATTTCCCCCAGGTTCATGTCCATTTTTGTTGTTGTTACTACTCCTCCCTCCCCATTGTGTAATCTTCCCCAGGGTTTTTGTTTCCCAGGTGCATTATTTTGCACTTCTTTGCATTGAATATAAGCTGCCATGCTTCTGACCATTCCTTCAACCTTGCCAAGTCCCTTCTCATCCTTTCCGCGCCTCCTTGTGTATCAGCCCTGTTGCAAATCTTTGTGTCATCTGCAAAGAGGCATACTTTTCCTTCCAGTCCCTCTGCAATGTCACTTATAAAGATATTGAAAAGGACTGGACCCAGTACAGAACCCTGCGGTACCCCACTAGTAACCTCTCTTTCTTCAGAGTGGACTCCATTTACAGTTACTTTATTGTGAAAAAGAATCCTTTGTCGCAGTTCCTTTTTCTTCAGTTTGTGGCAAAAGAAAATCCTTTATTGTAAATTGCAAAAAAATATCCTGTTTTGCATAAGTTTCTGCGATTTGTGGCAAAGGATTGCCACGGATAAAAAAAAAACACATTTCTGAAGAAGTTATGAACAAAACTGACCCCAGAATCTGATTCTATGGGCCCCGATTAGGTAAACACAACTTTTGGTGTTTACCAAAGCCCTGCATTTTTTTTTTACAATTTAACTTTGTTTCCCTTGCTAACTGAAAACAAGATGGCAGCAGCATGAAAAAATAATCCACATTTGAAACAAAAGATCCCACATTTGCAAAAAAAGGATTCCACATTTGAAATAAAGAATCCTTTTTCGAGAGGGTCATCTAAATGGTCCTATAGGAAATAATGGGAAATTTTAAAATTTAATAACTTTGAAATGGATAAGTCCCTACCCCCACCCTCGGTTTCAAACCCTAACACCCCAACCCTACCCTGCATTCAGGAACAGGCATAGGAGGTGTGCCTGAGGGTCGTGAGCCCTAATGCTCACCCCAGTCTCCTATACTGCACCCATGTCAGCTTACTTACTCATGGAATGGGGTGAGCATTAGGATTCACAACCCCAAGGCACACCCCCATGCCAGTTCCTGCATGCAAGGTGAGGGTGGGATGTTTGGGCTGGAAACTGAGGGTGGAGGTGGGGCAACTTTTGTTGCTAGAACCCTAGTGGTGCATTAACAAAGTTTTTTGAAGAGAATTGTATTTATCTGTATTTGCCCAGTATTTTTTTTTATTTGAATGCTGGTGGGTCTGCCAGTTTGAGCCTCCTAACTATGTGCCTTATCCTATTGTTTCCTTTACATTCCAGAGATGACTATTATTTTATTTGAACTACTTTTATTTGACTATCTGTTGTTTCATGTTGATACGTACTGTTTTTTGTCTGGCCCATCTTGTAGTATGGTGTATTATGTTTTGTATGAAATTTGTAATAAAAAGTTTAACTGTTGCTGGGTTCCCAGGATGCTCAAAGTTATGCAGCACACAGAACAAGCCAGTGTTAATGACCAGTTGAAATAAAATAAAATGGAAAAATACACAGAAGTGACCTCTAGGACTGATTTGTATCTTTAGCCCCCATAGGTAGCAAAACTCTCCCTTGCTCATTTAATTTAATTAAAGTGTCAGATTGTCCCAGTCAGAGAAGCATTCTTTGCCCCCCCATGCTGCAAAACTCTCCCTTGTCTGCTAATGTAATTAAACACCAGTGGGTCCCAGAGACATACATTGTTTAGCCCCTTGATGCAGCAAAACTCTCCCTAGTGAGCTTAAATTAAGTAAGATGCCAGCAGGTCCCAGACAGGCAGAAACCAAGTGTAGTGCACGGAACAAGCCACTTACCTGTGGTGCGGTGCACAATCAGCAGAGTCGTGGACAGCCAGAGGATTCCAAATTGAGTCTCTGTATCCAAAAAGGATCATTGTACGGATGAAGAGAGATTAAATAGTGTGACCAAATCTACACCCTGCTGACATGGGTTTGGTCATCAATAGGGATTCTGATTTCTCCTAGTCCTGGCCCACTATGGCATAGGTACATTCCATCCCATAGACACAAAACTCCCAAGGGCCAAAAGATCATGATCCTTAAAAAGTGGGGAAATTATCCCATTTAAGTCCAGGCAGCACCATGTCTCCCAGTGTGTGGCTAATACATGGGGAATATAAGTTACATGCTGCATGTGTAGGGAAAATAACAGGCATATTCCTGTACATACATTAAAGGGACTACAAGTGTTCATGCACCACAGAAAGGTTTGATGTACAGAAAAATGCTGCATTGTTTGAAAACATAGTAAAAAGCATTAATGTCACACACAATAGCACCAGAGGCAGTTTTGAATGTGCTTTTATTAAAATAGAAACAATTATATAAGGCTGCATAGAAGCAGTAGAATGTGCAGTGGTATGCATCTCACATTTTGTGCTGAGAAATCTGTTGTATTTAGAACATAGAAATGAAAAAAATATTCGTGCACATACACTTTTCAAACTGTGTCAGCTATCTCTTGTGCTCATCTATAAAAATTACTAATTATAACTGCATTATCGATTTAGATTTTCCTAAAAATTCTGTACAAATTATAAAGCTCATTGGTACCCCTTTTCATGGAATAATCCATATTCAACCACACCATGCAAATGAGACCATTGTGCATGCAAGGTGCTAAGGGGCCATTTGCCTGCCTATTACGGGCTCATTTTCATGGTAAGTAGCTGCTCTTTAGCACCCATCCTGTGGTCACGTCACATTATCCTTGGTGTCCAGTGGCACCCCCCCACCCCAGAACACCCATCCCATGATTGTAACACATCACTTTTGTGTCTAGTGGCACCTCCACCTCCCAGTCACCCGATTGCCTGTCCAATGAGTGCAAGACATCTCCCTGACATCTAGAAGAACATCTCTGATCATCCATCCTGGGAGAGAAGGACATCTCCCTGGTGTCTAGTTGCACCCCACCCCCATGGTGCCCATGAACAATGATATGGAAGGCCCTGGTGTCCAGTGGTACTCCCTGACCCACCCTCTGAATGCCCATCACCAGACTTAACAGTAGACATTGGCAATCCAGTAGCTTCCCCACCCACCCCACCTTCCCACCTGCTCCTAGAACACCACCCTACCACCACCCCATCTGGGTGTCTGGGGATGTGAGTGGCACTTTAGAATCCTGATACAGTGACCAGCACAGCCCTCCTCTCACGTCCTCTGTCAGCTGCTGTACAGTGTACAGTATATCATATACTGTGTACAAGCTCACTGTTTGCTCATGTAGCAGCCAGCTGAGGAGGTGAGAGGAGGGCTGTGCTGGTCGCCATATTAGTCTACATCTTAAGATGTGTAATGCAGTGTAATGCATGATTACATGACAAGGCTAGGTAAGAGATGAATTAAACTACTGTTTATGGTGATAAAACCCACCACTACAGCATTCATCCACCATACCTGTGACTATTATACAGTTCATTGATTTTTCTTAGCAATCCACAAAGACATTGGCCTTCTTTAATTAGTTTTTAGTGCCTAAGCTTGATTGCCTTTTACTGTCCCAAGACTTTTAATGTGAGCAGAACTCAGCCATCCTAGTGCCTACTGGACAGTGACAAAATTTAATGTAATTGTTAGTGCCCATGAAACTATAACAATGTTCTTCATAGTAACGCCAGTTATAATTGCTGGTTTGGGCAGCTGACTAATTCTCCACCATCATTTTCATTTTTAATGGCATTATCAGGCATTGGCATTGAAGCAGGGACCTAATGAACAGTATATATTCTACTGGCTGGTGAATGGCACAGACCCCCTCTTACCTCCTCATTCAGCAGCCATGTGAGCAGACAGTGAGTGCAGATACAATATACTGTATACACGCTCCCTCTCAACTCCTATGGTGGCCGGATGAAGAAGTGAGAGGAGGGCCGCTGGCTGCTGTATTGGGATTCCAAGTGCCACACACATCTCCAGCACCCAGGTAATGAGGGAGTTGTGAGTGGTGTTCTGGGAGTGGGCAGAGTGGGTGGGAGTCCTTGACCATCAATGCCTACCAGTAAGACTGTCAATGAGTATTCAGGGGTTGGGGGTACCACTGGACACCAGACCTGCTGTATTGATGTTCATGAGTGCCCAGGAGTAGGGGTGCCACTAAACACCGGGGATATATTCTACATTCCAGGAACAGGTGCTGTGGGGGTAAGAGGTGCCACCAGACACCAGAGAGAAATTCTATAATCACAGAACATGTGATCTGGGAGTGGGAGTACTGCTAGATTCATAGATAGATGTGTGATGGCAGAAAAGGACCAACAAGGCTCACCAAGTCTGCCCATTTGTCCAGCTATCTGCCTGGACCTGCACCCCCCCACCCTCAACACCCCCCTGTGTTTGTCCCATGTCCTTTTGAATCACTCCACTGTTTCTTCTCCAACAACCGCCTGTGGGAGTCTGTTCCACTTATCCACCACCCTCTGTGAAATAGTACTTCCTAGTGTTACCCCTGAACTGCCCCCATCTGCAGGCCATGACCCCTCATCCTCTGATTTTTCTTCATCTGGAAGATGCTTTCCACCAGCACCCTGTTTATACCCTTAAGGTACTTGAAAGTCTCGGTCATGTCCCCCCTTTCCCTTCTCTGTTCCAGGGAGTACATGTCCAGATCCCTCAACCTTTCTTCATAGAAGAGGTGGCTCAAACCGTTTAACATTTTTGTCACTCTCCTCTGAACTCATTCCAGCCTCTCCACATCCTTTTTGAGGTATGGCCTCCAGAATTGGACTCCGTATTCCAAATGCGGTCTACTTAGATGGGGGTACAAGGGTACTATAACCGCCCTATTTCTACTGGTGATCCCCCTTCCAATGCATCCCAGCATTCCACCACCACTAGACACTGCTCTCCCGCACTGCCTTTTCACCTTCATGTCCCTGGATACAGTGATGCCCAGGTCCCTTTCTTGTTCCGTGACCTCCAGTTCTCTGCCCCCCATGCAATACCCTGGCATCTGGTTCCTGTAGCCAAGATGCATGACCTTGCACTTTTCTGTGTTAAATGAAAGTTGCCACCTCTTTGCCCATGCCTCAAGCCTTCCCAAATCTCTCTGCATTTTTACTACCCCTTCCTGAGTGTCTACTCTATTGCAGATTTTAATATTATCTGCAAACAGACTCACATCCCCTTCAAGGCCCTCCACAATGTCCCCTACAAATATATTGAATAGTAGGGGCCCCAACACTGATCCCTGAGGGACCCCGCTTGTGACCTTGCCCTCTCTGGATGCCACCCCATTTATTACGACACGCTGCCTCCTGTCCTCCAGCCAGCTTCCCACCCATTTAACCACCCTCTGACCCAGCCCCAGGGCTGACATTTTATACAGCAGTCTCATGTCAAGTACGGAGTCAAAAGCCTTCCTGAAATCCAGATAAACCACATCCACTGCCCTCCCTTGATCCAGCTCCTTTGTGACCTTGTCAAAAAATGCTATCAAATTTGTTTGACAGGCTCTAGACACCAGGGAGATGTTCAACTTACATGCAATAGGTGATTGGGGGTGGTGGGTGGCAATAGACACCAGAGAGATATTCTACAATCATAGGATGGGTGATCAGGGGTGGGGAGGGGTGCTGCTACACACCAAGGAATTGCTCAACTTACACAGTACTGGTGATCATGGGGTGGGGAGGTGTCACTAGACTTCAGGGAGCTGTTTGACCTGCAGAAGATGAGTGATTGGAGGGTCATTGAACATCTCTGCAACAAATTATTTTCCCAACACCTAAATAGCATAGTTCACATCTCTATGACACCCCCTCAACACAAAGCAAATTTCAATTTAAAAGACCAAACTGTGTCCAAGATACAACATTTTAAAGTTTGAGATTTTCATTTGTCAGAGTGGCAGAATTCCGCACGCTTACATTTTACACACCTAACGACTGAAAAGTACGTCCATGGCAGAAGGCTAGCTACCCTATAAATTTCAAGCCACTACCACAATGCAAAACTCTGTCTGCAAAACATAAACTATGCAATGCAATATCTCCACAAAAATGTTCCGACACATAAACACCATAATTCACATCTACAGGACATCCCATCAACACCCTCCAAATTTCAAGTTAAAAGAACAAATCATTTCCAAGATATTTAATTTGACAAGTTGTTAAAATTGGGCTATCTGGTCCCTCCAAATCTGGCCATCTAGTCCCTCCCTTGGGATCAAAGAATCTTGATTGTGAGCCTGCAAATTCTTTAATCATGATGAGGGACCAGATGGCCAAAACCCATTCCTCGCTCACAAATAACATATAAATGTTCCCATAGACTTATAATGGGAACTTAAAACTTTAATAACTTTGAATGGATTAATATTTTTTCACCAAACAAAAAGCAGTATGTTTCTTGACCCAAGTCCTTTCAATGTGCTGAGTTGCCAAGTGGCACACCACACAACGGCCACACAGCACCATAGACACAATCTGAAAAACTGCCCACATAACTGTTGAAAAGTGCATTTTTCAGTGTTTTGGTGGGTAAAAACTATAAGTCTGCCTGAAACAAAATTTGGTAACTCAAGAGATTTATCATGCCCCATTGTGCATACCAAATTTCATGCACATCCATTGAACAGGTCCAAAGTTATTAACATAGAAAATTTTGAGTTTAACATAGATGTGGCTTCATAACCCTAAATATAGGGGCACGACCGCGCTCCTATAATATAAAAATATACACAATACTGGCATGGTAGTGCCAGTATAGTTAGGGTTGCTGGCCACTTCTATGTTAAACCCAACATTTTGCACTTTAATAACTCTGCAACCGTTTAAGCGATTTGCCTGACGTTTTGCATGCAGAGTCTGATACCATAGATCTCTGGATCTGGCAACTTTCGTTCCAGTTGGATGTGCAGTTGCAGAGCTTCAGAGTGCCACAAAAAAAGTGAAAACACTTTTTGGCCAATTTCTTTGCTCAGGACTACAGCCCAAATGGTTTGGCTATCTGGTCTGAAATTGTCCGGGAATATGGAGTCTGAGTTACTGATGAGCCTTTTACAGGCTTGGAGGAAAAATATTAATCTGTTCAAAAGTTATTAAAATTTAAATTTTCCCATTATAACCAATGTGACAATATATATGTGCCATGCGAAAGCATGTTTTGCTTTTGCAAAAGCACCCTTTCCATTCGCAAATGCTCTCAGTACTGTCATGCCACCACCATCTTGTTTTCAGTTAGTAACAGAAAAAAAATGTTGTAATTCAAAAAATAATTCCCCTTGGTAAAGACCAACAGTTGTGTTTACCTAAACAGAGCCTTGGGAACATGATCCTGCCTTTAGATTTTTGAAATTATGGTCAGAAATACGTTATCCAAAGCTTTTTCATTCTTACTGTCACTTGTGATAGTATAGTGCTACACTTTCACAAATTTTGCGAAAATGTCGCACCATACTTTCACAAAATGCGACATCCTTTCGCAGATACTTTCACAAATTTTGTAAAACTGTCATAATTTGCAACATTACTGCACAAAAAAAAACATTTCTTTGCCACTTCACTGCATCTAATCAGTTTGGACTTTCGGACTGAAAATTTTCAGGGTAGAAAAGGCTTGCCCTGCAGATGTGCCTTTTAGTGTTTTGGTGTAAAACTTTACATCGGTTACATAGTTACAGCACTCTGAAGTTTCAAAATTTCCTATAGGATAACACTGTGGTGGCCATGACACCTTTCTGAGGCTACATCTCAAAAATGGTTTGAGATACAGACTTTTCACTAAGATCAGCTTAGTACACCTTTAGGTCACCCAGTCAAAGAAATCTATTAGATTCATCTGACATGACCTTCCCACTGTGAACCCATGCTGCCTTGGGTCCTGTGCCCCACTGGCCTCTAGGTACTCAACTATTCTTTCCTTCAGAAGTGACTCCATCACTTTCCCTACCACAGAGGTCAAACTGACAGGTCTGTAGTTTCCTGCCTCTGTCTTGGTCCCACTTTGTAAAGGGGAATCACATCCCCTCCAGTCCTCGGTACCACACCATCCCTCCCATGATTTATTAAAAGCGTAGTCAGTGGTTTCCACTAGTTTTCTCAATTCTTTTTAGAATTCTGAGGTGAATTCCATCAGGCCCCATTGCTTTGTCCACCTTCAGTTTTAGGAGTTCTTGCAGAACCCTTTCTTCTGTGAAAGGACTGGGATCGACCCCCTATCAAGAGTGCTTCGTTAATTGGATTAGGCACTTCCTCCTCTTTTGTGACTACTGAGCAGAAATATTCATTCAGTATCCCTGCTTTTTCACTGTCCCCTCTGCTCACCCACTGCTCATTCTATTCAGCCTCACTATCCCTCCCTTTGTGTTTCTACGCTCGCTGATGTACCTATAAAAGGTTTTATCCCCCTTCTTAACCGAGTTGGCTATCTTTTTCTCAGTTTGGACCTTTGCTATTCTGACTTCCCTCCCTGCTTCCTTCTGCCTTAACTGGTAAAGATAACACTTTCTCAAAAAGAAGGGAAATTCATTGCAATAATTTCCATTAGGGCATCAGTTAGGGATTCTATTACAGCTACAAAAGTTTGGAAAGTCAATGTTAGGGTTACCAACACTACCACCCCCCCCAAACTCCACACATCAGCAGATGGGGTGTGCCTTAGGGTCATCGGGCCTAACTCTTACCCCATTCTCCTATACTGCACCATCTGAGCGTCCTTATACTGTACTTGGAATAGGGTGAGAGTTAGGCCCGATGACTCCAAGGCACACCCTGACACCTGTTGGTATGTGGAGTTTGGGGAGGTGGGGTGGGGTGGTAGGTTTGGTAACCCTTTTGTAGTTGTAATAGAAACTCTAACTGATGCATTAACAGAGATTTTTGCAATGTGTGTGTATACACATATATATATATATATATATACACACACACACACACACAATGGTAGGGCCAGTATAGTTAGGGTTGCATGGCCACTCCTATGTTAAACCCAAAATTATGCAGTTTAATAACTTTGCAACCATTTGTCCGATTTGTCTGAAATTGTGAATGCTTGGTGTGTAACCATAGATCTCTGGATCTAGAAAGTTTTGTTGTGGTTGAGTCATGGTTAGGGAGCTGCAGAGAGTGAAAAGTGTCAAAATCCTCAACTTTTGAAATTCTTTCTTGTCTCCACAGCCCAACAGTTTGTCAGTCTGGTCTGAGATTTTCAGGGTATATGGGACTTGGTCAGGAAAGTGCCTTTTGAAGATTTGATGAAAAATATTAATCCATTCAAAAGTTATTAAAGTTTAAAGTTTTCCATCATATCCTATGGGAAAAATATATGTGCACCACAAAAGCTTTCAGGAAAGTACCAGGGACTTTCACAAAAGTACCATTGGTTAATATGGGGACATTCTTGAAAGTCCACTGATCTTTTGTAAGTTCACAGAACTTTTGAAAGTACATGAGTAAACAGACCCCTAAAATAGTTTTTTGCCTCTTCTATAGCAAACAAATGGTTAGGAGTTTAGGCTGAAATTTGCAGTATAGCAAGCCACTTGCCATACAGATGTGTCTTTGCTGGGTTGGTGAAGACATTTACACTGGTTTCAAAGATACAGCACTCTGAAGAATGCACATTTTCCCATAGGACAACTTTGTTGCAGCCGTGGTGCCTTTCAGCGGCTATATCTCGAAAACAGTTTGAGATACGGATTTTTTGCTAAGCGTAGCTAAGCATGCATGGAGGTGACCAGATCATGAATACAACTGTGAAAGAATTTTTTCCAGAGTTGCTATGGTTACTGAGATATTTCCACATCTGCAGTACAAGGGTTACTTGGAATGTCTGTAGGCCTGTGCTATTTGTCTGTACTTATGGGTAGGTGGGAGCACAGGGCCCAGAGAGCCTGCGCTCCCAGCTATGCATACCATTTATGCTAAACTGGGAGCACAGGGCCCTCTTGCGCTTTGTCTCTGCACTTTTGGGTGGGTACAAGCACAGGGCCCAGAGGGCTCATGCTTCCACCTATGGATCCGATTATGCAAAAGTGAGAGCATAGGGCTCTCCTGCACTATGTCTCTACATTTATAGTTGGGATGTGCAGGGCCCAGAGGGCCTGCACTCCCACCTATGGATGCTATCTTAAAATACTGGGAAGACAGGGTCCTCCTGCACTATGTTTCCATACTTATGGGTGGGTGGGAGTGTAGGGCCCAGAGGGCTCATGCTCCCAAATATGGATCTCAATTTGCAAAACTGGGGGCACAGGGCTCTACTGTGCTATGCCTCTACACTTATGGGTGGGTGGGAGTGCAGGGCCTGGAGGACCATGCTCCCACCTATTGATACCATTTTGCAAACCTAGGAGCACAGGGCCCTCCTGTGCTATGTCTCTATGCTTATAGGTAGGTGGTAGCGTGGATATGAGTAACATTACACTTTCTCAAAAAGAAGAGAAATTCATTGCAAAAAAACATTGTTAATGCATCAGTTAGGGTTGATGTCACATGAATAAAAGTCAGAAAATTTGATGCTAGGGTTACCAACCTTACCACCCCACCCCCACCCTCCACACACCAACAGGTGACAGAGTATGCCTTGTGGTTGTTGGGCCTAACTCTCACCCCATTCTCTTATACTGTACCATCTCAACTTGTTCACACATGGAATGGGATGAAAGTTAGACTAACAACCCCAAGGCACACCCTGATGCCTGTTGGTGTGGAGGGTGGGGGGTGGGGATGGGGTGGTAGGGTTGGTAACCCTAACATTGAATTTCCAGACATTTGTTGTTGTGAGATCAATCCTAAGTGATGCATCAATGGAGTTTTTTTTTTTTGCAATGAAGATATATATATATTCATATTAAATGCAAAAAACTTCATTAATGCATCAGTTAGGGTTATTCTAAAGCAACAAAAGTGAGAAAATTCGACATTAGGGGTTCCACCCTTGCCACCCCATCCTGCCCGACCAACAAGCATCGGGTGTGCTGGGGTCATCAGCCTAACTCTTACCCCATCCCATGTGCAAACAAGCTGAGGTGGTGCAGTGCAGGAGAATGGGGTAATAGGGTCGATGACCCCAACGCACACCCCAATGCCTGTTGGTGGGGACAGGTGGGGTGGAGTGCAAGGGGTGGAATCCTAATGTAGAATTTCCTCACTTTTGTCACTGTAGAATAACCCTAACTGATGCATTAACAAAGGTTTTTGCATTTAATTTCCTTACTTTTTAAGAAAGAATAAAAAAGTAGAAAGTTGCACAAGTTGGTGGGCCACATTATACAGCTAATGACTAAAAAGTACATTGACAACAGCACAATCAGCTACTAAACAAATGTTAATGTAGTAGAACAATAGAAAACACTGTCTGAGAAACATTAACTGTGCCACGCAGTCTCTCCACAAAAAATAAACTATCCGACACGTAAACACGGTAATTCACATCCACAGGACATCCTGTCAACACTCTCCAAATTTCAAGTGAAAAGACCAAACTGTGTCCAAGATATAGCATGTCACAGTTTGAAATTTTCATTTGTCACACTGGCACAGTTACACACCTGATGACATTTAACACACACAATGACTGAAAACTACATCCATGACACTAAGGCTAGGCAGCCTATCAATTTCAAGGCACCACCACAAGCAAAACGCTGTCCGCAGAATGTAAACTGCGCCACATGCCATATCTCCAGCAAAAAATTGTTTCTGACATGTAATGACTGTAATTTACATCCACAAGACATGCCGTAAACACCCTCCAAATTTCAAGTAAAAAGACCAAACCGTTTCCGAGATATTCAATGTTAAACATTGGTAACATTTCCTGTCTATTCCGTTATAAAAATCTGGCATCTTGTCCTGCCCTCACAATCAAAGATGGTGATCAAAGAATCTCACAATCAAAGAATTTGCAAGGTCATGATCAAAGAATTTACAGGCTCACGAACAAAGAATAAAAGCGTTTGTAATTTTAAAATTGAAAGAATTGCGTCAAACCACCACCACCATGGTTCGAGCAGAGCGAAGCCTTCTGAGCAAAACCCACCCTCATTTTACTTCCTAGGCACCCCAAGCTGAGAAAATTTATGTTTTAATCCAGCCATCTTGTCCTACCCTCACAATGCATGATCGCGATCAAAGAATCTTGCAATCAAAGAATTTGCAGGGTCGCAATCAAAGAATTTGCTCACTCACGAAGAAAGAGTGAAGGACGAGATGGGCAGATTTTAAATTACTTTTCTCAGCCCAGGGGTACCCTACAAACATAAATGAGGCTGGGTTTTGCTCAGGGGTCTTTGTTCTGCCTCATCTGAATAACAATAATAGTGTATTAAACGGCCCCGGTAGTCTAGTGCCCCCATCATAATAAATAATGTTATCATGTCTAATGTCCTGGTAGTCTCGTGCCCCGAGTTGTATAAAACAATTATCACTGTTAATATCCCTTGTAGTCTAGTGGCCCCCATCATAATAAATAATGTTATCATGTCTAATGTCCTGGTAGTCTCGTGCCCCCCCCCGAGTTGTATAAAACAATTATCACTGTTAATATCCCTTGTAGTCTAGTGGCCCCCATCATAATAAATAATGTTATCATGTCTAATGTCCTGGTAGTCTCATGCCTCCCCCCGAGTTGTATAAAACAATTATCACTGTTAATATCCCTTGTAGTCTAGTGGCCCCCATCATAATAAATAATGTTATCATGTCTAATGTCCTGGTAGTCTCATGCCCCCCATGTGTATTTTTTTAATCCCTGGTAGTCTAGTGCCTCCGAGTTGTATAAAACAATTATCACTGTTAATATCCCTTGTAGTCTAGTGGCCCCATCATAATAAATAATGTTATCATGTCTAATGTCCTGGTAGTCTCATGCCCCCATGTGTATTTTTTAATCCCTGGTAGTCTAGTGCCCCCGAGTTGTATAAAACAATTATCACTGTTAATATCCCTTGTAGTCTAGTGGCCCCCATCTGTATGAAATAATATCCACTGTGATTGTACATATCCCTGGTAGTCTAGCACCCCCTCCCCATTATAATAAAATAAATAATTATTTCACATTTCTTGGTAGTCTTGTGGCCCCCCACCCAGCCGTGCCAACTCACCCAGAACCCCCCACCCTTCTCCAGCCTGCGACCATGCACACAGCTCACCTCTCACCACCATGGCCAGATGCCGACTGTCTGCATTATGAGTGCAAATGCAAAGAGGCACTCTGAAAATATTTCTGAAAGGTAATGTGGGTTCCCGCAATGTTACCCTATGGGAAATTTCTCAATTTCAGAACACTGTAACTATGGGCCCAATCAAATGATTTGGGACCAAACCACCAAAAGGCACATCAGTGGGACCAGGGCTTGCTACTCTACAGATTTCAGCCCAAAAGCACAATCCACTTTGGCACAATGAAGTGACAAAGAAAACAACACATGTCGTGGAGTATTGTTTTCATGACAACAAAAATGTTTTCATGATATCCCTATACATTATAATGGAATGTTTTCATGCACAAAAAAATGTTGGCTTGCAAAAAATGTTTTTGTGAAAGTTTTCGTGAAAGTTTTCGCAATGCACATATACATTTCCCATAGGCTACAATGGGACATAAAAAAACTTGCATAACTTTTGAACAGATTAATATTGTTCCTCCAAATCTTCAAAACGCACCAGTTTAACCCAGGCCACATATAGACATGCAAATTTGAATCCACTCAGATTAGACCCCAGAGTCAGTTGAAAAACCAATTATGACTGACTTACCACACATTATGACTGATTTTTTTCTACTAGTTTGAAATTTTTGATTTCAACTAACTGAAGAAAATCCAACTTATTTTTTCAGCTTTCACCATCGTTGAATTTTATTATGTAGTAATTTGTCATACTTTTTTAACTTTGTATCTTTTTTTAATAAATATTTTGACTATAAAAGCTTAATAAAATGTATGGAAAAGTCCCCCTCCTTGAAGTCAATGGGGTGTGTGCATACACAGCCTTTGCCTTCTGACATTAAGAAATGGGGCTACATGTGCCTATGTGGGGGCGTGTTGATGGGTTACAGTCAGGAAGCAGTTCCGTTTTTAGCATTTGGGATTTAGCAGCATTATAACTTCATAAATGGGCAGAAACAAAAGGAATTATTTATGCCCCTCAACTCTGGGGCAGGTGAAGTACTGCATATGTTGGAGGGAGCAGCAACTAGGCAGCAGCAGCTAAGAAGCTGACTGCTCTTTAAAATGCAAATACAAAGTGCAGTGAAACAAATCTATGCACAGTAGGGACCCACTAAAGCACAATAACCAGTCAAAACAACAACAACATATACTAAGTCCCTGAAAGTAACAAGTTGAAACAGGGCAGTAAAACAGTAAATGGTATAGAAAAATAAGCAGCAGTAATACTAGTTACTTAGAAAAGAACTGTGAGTCTAAAACACAGTATAGGTAGGGCCTCTTAAACACCCCACAGAAGCTAGAAGGTACCCTTTAGCAAACAGAGCTAACCATCAATATATGTTAGTTTACTAGTTGTCATAGAACTGTGAGACTAAAACAGTTTAAGGGAGGACCCCTAGAAATACCTCCTGTATGGTATACCAGAACTGAGATGTAGCCATAGTTTAAATTTAAAGCTAAAAAAACTCATGCATATTAAAAAAACATTTTCTGACAGACTGTCTGGACTTGTTTTGTTTTTTAGCATGTACACTAATGTGTTTTTTATTAATTTTGTTCATCTTGCCATGAGGACTTTAGTATTTAGTGTATCTGATTCCTACAGTGGCAAACAACAAACATTTTGTCCATTTGACCTGACCGACCATGCTCCACTCTCAGGCCTCCTATGAGTCTGGGAACTTGCCAACCAACCACCTGCACCTGGCCTGCTTTACGACCTTGTAGGGAGTCTGACTTACTCACAATACCACCTCAGTCAGAGAGAGCCCAGCTGGGTCACCAGCAGTAGATTGATGATGGTCGATCGCCTTTGCCTTTCAAGTTCGGCCCCTACAGCCCCCAAGCCCTCAACCAGCCAGACAAGCCAGCCCAGCATTCAGCAGACTCACAGACATATTGAGTAGTCTGTGAGACTATCCTCCTCCTCCTTCCTACTGCCCACTACCCAGCCCTGGCGGACCTTACATACACATCTCATACAGTACATTGCTCACTGTAGTAGCCTGTTGCCAGTTCAGTCAGGTGTCAGGTGATGATTCAGTCGGCGGGTGTCTCCATGGCTCAGGCTGCCACTGCTGCTGTACTCGGTGGTGGTGCTGGTGTTTTTTTGGAGCTGTGTGCTCCCTTCTCCCAACCCACACAGTCAGTCCTCAACCCAGACCCACATCCCCACTCTGTACTCCACGCATTGGAACTAGTATACCTACCACTTCTCCTCCTCACCGACTCTGAAGACCTGAACAAGACTGAATGAGAGTCACTTGACGGGCCCAGCTGATAGGGTCACGGGCTGATCCTGATCATGACCAGACCACTGTCTTGCTGCCTTCACATGATTGCTGTCTGGCTTTGCTGGAGGACTGACTGGGACCTGCACAGCCACACACTAGTCTTTCTCTGGGCATCAGACACGTAGGAAAATGAACACAGTTAACTTATTTTTAAATTAAAGGCCCAACCGCCAAACTTCATCCTTCCAGAAAAACGCTACTCACTCTGCTGCCCACACAATAACACAGATGTCTCCTCTCCTGACAGTCTCCTGTCCAACCTAGGCACACTCTCTCTGCCACCTCGTGAAGCCAGTCACTGACACTTTCAAGCTCCTGGCTCCTCCTTCTAGGTCTCCTAATTGGTGGATGCTTCATGTCCAGGAGCCAGAGGTGCATTTAATTGGCTCTAAGGCTCAGTGCTGGCAGTTGAGGACCGTTAGATATTCACGGCCCCTAGCCCCCTTCTCCCCCAGGAAAGAAAAAGAGAAAACACATTGCTTTGCACCACAAAACAAACCTGGACAGGTCATGGAATCATCAACTGCAGGGGATTTCAGCTCCACTATTTTATGACTGCAATCCAATGCAATTACAACTGACTGCAACTACATTGAATTGCAACTGACTATTTCAACTGCCGACCACTGCTCCGGGGTCTAACTCAGATGCATTCTTCAGTCCATTATGCCTGACCAAATAAATGCACAAAAGTTGACTGATTTTCACATTTCAGATGCTCTCCCTTTCAGCTACCACACTTTTGACAGGAACAAAACTTTCCAGATCCAGAGATATGTGGCAGGACGCCATGCATGCAAACTTTCAGGCAAATCGGACAAACGGTTGCAAAGTTACTAAAGTGCAAACACTGGGGTTTAACATTAAAATGGCCCTCCAGCCCTAACTGTAACTTCCATCTCTAAGGAAGCTGAGATGGTACAGTATAGGAGAATGTGGTGAGTGTTAGGGGCAATGACCCAAAGGCACACCCTGACACTTGTTGGTATGTGGATGCTGTGGGTGGGGTTGCCATGGTAGGGTTGGGTGGGGTGATTTTCCTGCCTTGTTGCTTCAATAGGAACCCTAACTGCTGCTTTCACTAAGTTTTTTGCAATGACTTTCCTTACTTTTTAGACAGTATAATAGTATCCCCATTTTATGGGTGTTTTTTGAATTCTTGCTCAAATTTCTATGTGGGCTTCTTGGGACCCCACCTCATGAACAGTGCCACTGTCATTTCATAATTCAGTGCAAAACGTAACTCAAGTATTTATATTATAGTTGCACCAAATTTTCAAAATGTGTTTTTGGGATGCCACCTCTGAACATTATCATTGTTGTTCCATTAATCAGTCCAGAAAGGTGATTACATGCAGCAACTGCAAAATCACCTTACAGGTTTGAATAATGAAACAGCAGTGACAGTGTACATGAGGTGGGGTCCCAAGAAACCATGTTAAAAATTTGGTTCAAAATCTAAAATGGCTGAGAAATCAACATAAGTTGAAAACACTATTGACAGCCATTATACGCCACTCACCTTGATTCCTCAGTTTGCAATTCAGCTTGGAAGAGTGCAGATGTGTCCTGGTCCACGAAAGATGACAGCAGATGACCACCGGAGTCAAGTACAGGGTAAGGGGTACGAAGAAGAGTGCTCAATGGGAGGATCAGGATGGAGGCAAGGGTCACCAGCGACAACAAGGGACAGTTTTGTTTCAGGTGTATAAAATAAAAAGACATTGTGGGACTGTGTTCTTTTTCAGAGTACATAAACATATGGGAAGTATTTGGAGACACTGGGAGTGGGCTCCCCAGTGTTCTTTGGGGTTTGGGGCAACAAAACAAATAGAAAATATAAGGAGACACTAGGATTGGCCCCAGTGTCCCACAGTGCTGGGGGACACGCTATGTCAGTAATCTGGGGACACTGGGAGTGGGATCCTCAGTGTCCCACACTAGTTGGGGGTGTGTGTGAATGCCAACACAAGGATTGGGCACCCCGATATTGGTGATTATTATTGAAGGAACAGGCCGAGGGTGGAAGGGGCATCCAACACCGGGAGTGGGCATCATGGTGTCGATTTTTTTTATAAACAAAATACTAAGTAAGGGGACTGGGATGGAGGGTGGGGGTGTGCCACTAGATACCAGGGAAAGGGCAGCTGTCATGAAGAACTGCAGCCGGCAGCACGACTTCCAGCAGCAGCTGCAGTACCAAAGGAAAAAATAAATAAACATCAGAATGTAGATAAACGGGTGTTGTTTACCTACTTTCTCATGTTTATTTTATAAAATAAATTCATTTTTTTCTGTTTCACTAATTTTGTTTCTCTTGCTAACTGGAGAAACAAACTGGTGGACCCACAAAAAAAGGATTTTGCTACACTGACACAGGATGAACCTGTCTGCTGCCAAGGATTCTGTACTGTGACATAGAATCCTTGTTCGGTCTAGAACTGCAACACAGAATCCTGATTTGAGCACGACATTTATTTTTCCCATAGGAAATAATGGGAAATTCAAGATTTAATAACTTTGGAACAGAGTAATGTTTTTTTCACCAAACCTTTAAAAGGCACATCTGTGAGGCCAAGGCTTTCTACCCTGAAAGTTTCAGCCTAGAAACTAAAGCCATTTCTGAGATACAGATGGACAAAAAAAAAACAGCAAAAGCCACAAAAACCTTTTTAGAACACTCTGTATCTCAGAAACCACACAACGGATTCAAACCAAATTTGCCACATAAAGAAACCTACCACTAGCAATGGTGCTTGCCACATTTCATTCAAATCTGTTGAACCATTCCAACATTATTAACCTGCAAATCTGTGACACAGAATCCCTGTTAATTGCGACACTGAATCCTGTTCCGTGATTGACATCTGTTTTTTCCCCATAGGAAATAATGGGAAATTCAAAATTTAATAAGCTTGGAATGAATTCATATTTTTTCATCAAAACTACTTAAAATAGTACATCTGTGAGGCAAAGGCTTTCTACCAGGAAAATTTCAGCCAGGAAGCTAAAGCCATTTCTGAGATTCAGATGGACAAAAAAAAAAAAAAAGAGCAAAATCCACAAAAACCTGTTTTTTCAACATTCCATATCTCAGAAACCACATAAAGGATTCAAACCAAGTCTGCGACATCAAGAGACCTACATCTAGCAATGATGCTTGCCAAATGTCATGCAAATCAGTTGTACTGTTCCAAAGTTATTAGCCTGCAAAAATTGGCCTTTAACATTAAACACTAACCCTACCTATACTACTAACTACCACTGGCGCTTACCACACCAGTATAATATATATATAACATTGTTCAATGTGCTCTCCCACTGGCTGAGGATTCATTTATGACATGGAGAGAGAGAGAGAGAGAGATAGAGAGATGGAGAGAGATAGACAGATAGAAAGATAGAGATATAGAGGGATAGATGGATGGATAGATAGATAGATAGATAGATAGATAGATAGATAGATAGATAGATAGATAGATAGATAAACAGACAGTGCATACAGTAAGCAGAGCTCATACAAAGAATACATTCATAGGTAGACAATTTAAGTCAAACAGGACAAGATGCATAAGGATTAGACACTTTAAGGGGGTAATTTAGTACAGGGCAGTTATTACAAAGCACTTGTAAGAAACACATTTTTGAAGCACTTGAGTAGGGTAGAGCCCACATAAGTATTCAGAGCAGTTGGAAGTAACTGTTGTCACTGCATCACTCTTGTTCCACCCAGCCTCATTTTCAGGTGCAGGTGCACTTGTTACTATTTAACAGGTGACCTCATAGCCCAGTGTGGAAAGAGCCCAGCGAGCTGGCTGATTGCAGGAAAGCAGGGAGCTTATTCCAGAGAAGGGGTGCAGAGTGGGCAAAGGATCTGCTACCAGCAGTTGTCCTTGCCCTGGATACCACCAGTAAATATCTGCTGGAAATCCTGAACCCCCTGCCAGTCCCCCTTTGGGTTTAAAGAGGCAAGCAACACTCCTGGATGGAGGGTCATGCAGTAGTTTGAAAGCATGGCACAGGAGTTGATATTGGAGCCAATGGTCGAGTGAAGGACATTTTAGGGAGGCTTGCACATCACAATGATGCCTTCTGGAGTGGGACTTGGCTACGAAGTGAGTGATCTTATTACAGAGTGCCTGCATCCTGTTGAACTCCTGTTTTGGTAGTGAGTGTAGGATAGGAGCAGCATATGTAAAGCTGGGGAGTAGGCTAGTGTTGGCTATAGTTATCCTTGTTTCTTGAATCATTTGCAGATTTAGCCAGTATAGAAGCCCCAGTTTCTGATGGGTTGACTTGAAGAGTATATCTACATAGGGCTTCATGGAAGCTCTGGTCCAGTACCAAGCCAAGGTATTTAAATTGGCTTGCCACCTCAATTCCAGTGCCAGATGAGAAGGTGAGGGCCTGGAGACAGCTTCAGTTGGTGCCAAGTGGCCCTGACCCGAACAACGTTGCTTTTGTTTTAGAGGTGTTAAGGAGTAGCAGATTTGCCTGGAGCCACATTTCTAATGTTCGGAAGTCTTCTTGAAAATGACTAGCCAGGTCAATTACACTGGTTGTAGCCCTATAGATCACCTCACCATCTGTGTATTGGACAATCCCCACAGTTACTGCTGAGGTCATTCATGGATATTGAGAATAGTAGGGGACCCAAGATTGAACCTTAGGGCACCACTTCCTTAATGGAGCACTTCTCAGACAAGGACCCCCTCCACCTCACCTGCTGGATGCGGTCAGTCAGGCAATTGCTGAACCAGACAAAGGAGTGTTGATCCAGACCAAGGCACTTCAGCTTAGCAAGAAGCAGTGCATGGTCCAGCAGATCAAATGCCTTGGTTAGATCTATAAATACTGCCCCAGTGGGTGCACTGTTGTCAAGGGCCTCGAGGACTTCTGTGGAGAATTTGATGAGGGCAGTGCTGATTCCTTGCTTTTGCCTGAACCCGTATTGAGTACTGGCAAGCAATTGGTTGGTCTCCAGATAGTCACTGAGCTGATCATAGATTAGTCTCTCCTGGATTTTAGCCAGCGGGCACAGGAGGGAGCTAGTTCTATGATTTTCAACCAATTCCTTGGAGCCTTCCTTGTGGATAGGTACAACATAGGCTTCTTTCCACTTAGCGGGATTACTCCTTCAAGGAAGGATCTGTTTATAAGACTTGTTACTGGCAGAGCAATAGCTAGGGCTGCGGCTCAGGAGATGAGGGTCAAGGCCATCTGGGCCTACAGAGCCTTTAGCCTTAACAGACTTCAATAAGGGTAGCACATCCCTGGGGTATATTAGCTTTAGGTGAAATTCAGGTGCTGATGTGTCTGTTTATCAGGGGCCCCTTGTCCACAGGACGGAGAGTGGATGTTGGCTTTATATTTTTCTAGGTATATGAAGAATGTGTTAAAAATGTTAGCCACTTCCTGGGCATCACTGAATGTTTGACCCTCATGAGTGGTGGGGCCCTGAGTGGATTCACTGTTAGCTTTCAGTAGGCAGTTGATTTGAGACCAAAAGGATTTGGGGTCTGTTAGGTTTGTCTGTTGAAGGGATTTAACATATTTCTTTTTTGCCTCCTTAATCATTTTTATGTTGATTGCGTGCATGCGCAAGAAACGTATTACGGCAGCTTTCTCCAGAAGCAGGTTATGGAGTCATGGCACTGTTGTGGCTAATGCCCCCACAGCCTTTAAAGGCTTGGCCTGCTTCACCCAATGCTGTGGCATGCTGCTGCTGACACTAGTTCAGCCAGCGCACCACAACCTTGTAAAATTTAGCTGCTGCTGCAATCAGAGGGCTGCCTCGTCATTGCAGCGTCGGCCATTCGCTGCAATGAGGTAGTGACCTGTCATTGCAGGGCAGAACTTTGAAACACTGATATTGTTTGTGTGAACATGGCTCAATTCTGCCACCATGTTCACAAGCAATGTTAACCCTCCCCACCGCAGGAGGTGCCCAATCCCTCGGCAGCATGTGCCCCCCACATGTTTGTTTGCCAACGGGGCTCCAATCCCCATCGGCTTCAGTGGCCCAAGGTTTATGTTGCCGACGGGGGAGCCTACTCCCTGTCAGCATTGTGTAACCACCCTTCTGCTTTTGTTGTCTGCCAACGGGGTGCCCAATCCCCATTGGCATAATGTAACCCCCACCTTTTGTTGTGTGCTGACGGGGGTGCCCAATCCCTCATTGGCTACAGCTGCCCCCCCAAAAAAGACTCCAGTGGCACGCTGGGAGCCCACCCCAGTGTGCCACATGCCCTGTAAAATCAAAAAGGTCTCCATGACTTTTTTTAACCTGTAAAAGAAATGGCCCTCGGCAGTCTCCCTGCCCCCTCCCACAACCCACGCCACCCACTGCGCACCCTGCCTCCCCCACTGCCCCCCACTCCATACTTACCTCTGGAGTCCAGCGCAATGATCTTCGTGGTCCAGGAACACGCCTGCATTCTTCAAAGCCGACCACGAACCGGGGAAATTCCAGTAAGCTGTATAATGGAATAAATAGAGTTTTTTCAACTTTGATGCCTATCTCAGTCATTTTTTGGAATTTTGGCACCAAATTTTCAACATTGGGGTTTTTGGAACCCCTCCTCATGAATTCTGGAACTCTCATGGCGTTATTCAGCCCCAAAAGGTGATTTTGTGGTCACTGCGCGAATCCCTTTGGGACCAATTAATGAAACGACAGTGCCAGTGTTCATGAGGTAGGCCTCAAAAAGCCTATGTTGGCAATTTGGTGGAAAAAGTAAAAAAATGACTGTTTTACGAGCGTGCATTGCGCAGTTGCTACGCACGCTCGTAACTTCGTGAATTTGCAATATTTTCACACCAGATTTTCAACACTGGCATTTTTCCATATCTCATTGTGAACAGTACAGCTGTCATTTTTCACATCCTGGCCAAAATGCGTTTTCACACTTCAGGCACATAATAGCTCGGTCACTGTGGGAAATCTGTGTTCGGACACTGTTCAAGAGCAGAGGTCCTAAAATGCCTATGTTGAAAATGTGGTGCCAATACTCCATAAAATTACTGTGTTACAAGTGTGCGTTGCGCAGTTTGCATGCACGCTCGCGAATTTATAATATTTTCACTCCAGATTTTCAATATTGCATTGTTCTGCAACTCCTTATGAACAGTACAGCTGTCATTTTCCAGATCCTGGCCGAAATGTGTTTTCACACTTCTGACACAGAATAGCGCGGTCACTGTGGGAAATCCATGTTCAGGACAGATTATGAAAATGACAGACACTGTTCATTAGCAGAGGTTCTAAAATGCCTATGTTGAAAATTTGGTGACGCAAGTCCATAAAATGAGTGTGCTATGAGTGTGCATTGCGCAGTTTCCATACATGCTCGTACCTTTGCAACTTTGCAATATTTTGACTCCAGATTTTCTGCATTGACATTTTTCCACACCTCCTTATGAACAGTGCAGCTGTCATTTTTCACATCCTGGTCGAAATGTGTTTTTGCTCTTCCAGTGCACAATAGAGCGGTTGCTGTGAGAAATCAGTGTTCGGGACACATTAAGAAAATCATATTGACACTGTTCATGAGCAGAGGTCCTAAAATGCCTATATTGAAAATTTTGTGAAGAAAGTCCATAAAATGACTGCGTTACGAGAGTGCGTTGTGCAGTTTCCACGCACCCTTGTAACTTTGCAAATTAGTAATATTTTCACACCACATTTTCAGCACTGGCATTTTTCCACACCTCCTTATGAACAGTACAGCTGTCATTTTTCACATCCTGGCTGAAATGTGTTTTCGCACTTCCGGCGCAGGATACTGCAGTCGCTGTCGGAACTCAGTGTTTGGGACAGATTAGGATCAAGCGAGTGGGGGGGGGAGTGACCGAGCTCAACTGAGCTCTGTCGGGACTTGCTGTGGATTTCTTTGTGGGCAGGAACAGGTGCCAACGCAGGCAGGAGCCCAGTACAAAAAGGCAGCCTGCAGGGCTGGGAGACACAGAACAAGTGAATAAGGGAGGGGGAGTGAGTGAGCTCAATGGAGCTCTGCTGGGACTGCTGTGGACTTCTTTGTGGGCAGAAAAAGGCAGCAATGCATGCAGGGCCCAGTACAAAAGGGCAGCCTGCAGTGGTGGAAGAAACAGAATGAGCAACGGAGAGAGGAGGAGTGAACGAGCTCAATGGAGCTCTAACGTGACTGCTGCAGAATTCTTTGTGGGCAGAAAAGGGCGTCTACGCATGCAGGAGCCCCGTAAAAAAGGGCAGCCTGCAGTGCGGACAGAAACGGAAAGAGAGAGTGAGAGAGGAGGAGGAGTGAGTGAGGTCAACGGAGCTCTGTCGGGAGTACTGCAGATTTCTTTGCAGGCAGAAAAAGGTGCCAACAGAGGCAGGAGCCCAGCACAAAGGGGCAGCCTGCAGCACCAGGAGAAACAGAATGAGCGCGTAAGACAGGGGGAGTTAGCGACCTCAATGGAGCTCTGTCAGGACAGCTGTGGATTTCTTTGTGGGCAGAAAAAGGTTGCCACACAGGCAGGAGCCCAATACAAAAGGGCAACCTGCAGCGCTGGGAGAAACACAACATACGAGTGAGAGAGGGGGAGTGAGCGAGCTCAATGGAGCTCTATCGTGACTGCTGCAGATTTGTTTGTGAGCAGAAAAAGGCCGCAATGCAGGCAAGAGCCCAGCACAAAAGACCAGCCTGCAGCACCATCAGAAATGGAATGAGCGAGTGAGAGAGGAGGAGTGAGAGAGCTGAACGGAGCTGTGTCGGGACTGCTGCAGATTTCTTTGTGGGCAGAAAAAGGCAATGCAGCAGGGGCCCAGTACAAAGGGCAGCCTGCATCAGTGGGAGAAACAGAACAAGCAGTGAGAGAGAGAGGAGCGGAGCTCAACGGGCTATATCTAACTGCTGCACATTTCTTTGTGGGCAGAAGTAGGTGGCTTGCAGGCAGGAGCCCAGTACAAAGGGCAGCCTGCAGCGTGGCAGAAATGGGACGAGGGTGAGAGTAGGGAATGAGCGAGCTCAACAGAGCACTGTCAGGACTGCTGTAGATTTCTTTGTGGGCAGAAAAAAGGTGCCAACAGAGGCAGGAGCCCAGTACAAAAGGGCAGCCTGCAGCACCAGGAGAAACAGAATGAGCGAGTGAGACAGGGGGAGTGAACAACCTCATAGGAGCTCTATCGTGACTGCTGAAAATTTGTTTGTGGGCAGGAAAAGGTGGCAATGCAGGCAGGAGCCCAGTACAAAAGGCCAGCCTGCAGCGCCGGCAGAAATGGAACGAGAAAGTGAGAGGGGGGGAGTGAGCAAGCTCAACAGAGCTGTGTCAGGACTGCTGCAGATTTCTTTCTGGGCAGAAAAAGGCAGCAATGCATGCAGGGGCCCCAGTACAAAAAGGCAGCCTGCAGCAGCGGGGGAAACAGAATGAATGAGTGAGAGAGGGAGGAGTAAGCGAGCTCAATGGAGCTCTATCATGACTGCTGCACATTTCTTTGTGGGCAGAAGGCGGCAACACAGGAAGGAGCCCAGTACAAAAGGGCTGCCTGGAGCTGTGGCAGAAATGGGATGAGTGAGTGATAGCGGGGAATGAGTGACCTCAGCGGAGCTCTTTTGGGACTGCTGCAGATTTCTTTGTGGGCAGAAAAGCACCAACAGAGGCAGGAGCCAGTACAAAAGGGCAGCCTGCAGCATCAGGAGAAACAGAATGAGCAAGTGAAACAGGGGTAGTGAGAGACCTCAATGGAGTTCTATCGTGACTGCTGCGGATTTTTTTGTGGGCAGAAAAAGGCGGCAATAGAAACATAGAAACATAGATTTTGACGGCAGATAAGGACCACTTGGCCCATCCAGTCTGCCCATTTCCCTACCTACTGGTTAAGCTGCAGATTCTAGTTAACCAACAGCCTACTTCCTGCAACCCCCCACTATAATTGCCTTATGTCTGTCCCATGCATGTTTGAATTCCCCCACTGTTTTAGACCCAACGACCTCCTCAGGAAGGCGGATTCATGTATCCACCACTCTCTCCATGAGAAAAAATTTCCTCACATTACCCCTGAGCCGTCCCTCCTCTATATTTAAATTGTGCCCTCTTGTTCTTACACATCTCTTTTTCTGAAAGATGCTACCCTCCTGGACTTTGTTGATTCCCTTCAGGTACTTGAAAGTTTCTATCATGTCCCCCCGTCCCTCCATTCATCAAGAGTATACATATTAAGCTCTCTCAGTCTCTCTTCATATGGTTTCTGCTGCAAACCCTGCACCATTTTAGTTGCCATCCTCTGGACTGCTTCCATCCTGTGTATGCCTTGAGTAAATGAGGTCTCCAAAACTGTACACAGTATTCCAGATGGGGTCTCACCAACTGTCTGTATAGAGGGATAACCACTTCCCTTTTTCTACTGGTGATGCCCCTTCCTATGCATCCCAGTATCCCCCTGGCTCTCCTTACTGACTTTTCACATTGCTTACCCACCTTTAGGTCATCTGATATGACTACCCCCAGGTCCCTTTCTATTTTTGTTGTTGTTAGTACCTCCCCTCTATTGTGTACTCTTCTCCTGGGTTTTTGTTTCCCAGGTGCATTACTTTGCACTTCTTTGCATTGAATCTAAATTGCCATATGTCTGACCATTCCTCCAACCTTGCCAAGTCCCTTCTCATCTTTTCTACCCCTCTTGTGTATCAACTCTGTTACAGATCTTTGTGTCATCTGCAAAGATGCATACCTTTCCCTCCAGACCCTCTGCAATGTCACCTATAAAGAAGTTAAAGAGGACTGGACCCAGTACTGAGCCCTGAGGTACTCCACTAGTAACCCCCCTTTCTTCGGAATGTGTTCCATTCACTATTACCTTCTGTGTCATGTTGTGCAGACAGTTTGCTACCCAGGTTACCACCCTGGGACCCACTCCTAGGCTGGCTAACTTGATTATTAATCTTTTGTGCGGGACTGTGTCAAATGCCTTGCTAAAGTCTAGGTAGGCCATATCCATAGCCCCTCCCTGATGTATTACTTTGGTCACCCAGTGAAAGAAATCAATTAGATTCATCTGACATGATCTTCCTGCTGTAAATCCATGCTGCTTTGGCTCCTGTGCCCTGCTGGCCTCTAGGTACTCAACAATTCTTTCTTTCAGAAGTGATTCCATCATTTCCCCATCTACTGAGGTCAAACTTACAGGTCTGTAGTTTCCTGCTTCTGCCTTGCTCCCACTTTTGTGAAGGGGAATCACATCTGCCCTCCTCCAGTCCTCAGGTACCACCCCATCCTGCCATGATTTGTTAAAAAGCGTGGTCAGTGGTGTCACTAGGACCTCCCTTAGTTCTTTTAGGATTCTGGGGTGAATCTCATCAGGCCTCATTGCTTTGTCCACCTTGAGTTTTAGGAGTTCTTTCAGGACTTTTTCTTCTGTGAATGGACTGGTGTCAACACCCCCACCCAGAGTGCTTCTATTGTCTGGTTTAGGTAACTCCTCCTCATCTTCTTTTGTGAATACTGAGCAAAAGTATTCATTCAGTATCTCTGCCTTTTCACTGTCTCCCTCTGCCCACCTCCCCACTCCTTTATTAATCTTCACTATGCCTCCCTTAACCTTTCTATGTTCCCTAATGTACCTATAAAAGGTTTTATCCCCCTTCTTAACTGAGTTGGCTATTTTTATCTCGGTTTGGACCTTTGCTATTCTGACTGCCTTCCCCACTTCTTTCTGCTTTAATTGATACAGTTCCCTGTCATGCTCCTTCTGTGATTCCTTATACTTTTTGAATGCAGCCTTTTTCTCCTTAACCCTCCCTGTCACCTCTTTTGAGAACCATAGTGGTTTTTTGTACTTGGTTCATGCCTGCATTGGTGGCTTTTTCTGCCCACAAAGAGATCTGCAGCAGCTATGACACAGCTTCATTGAGGTCGCTCACTCCCCCGCTGTCAGGCAGGAGCCCAGTACAAAAAGCCAGCCTACAGTGCTGGCAGAAATAGAATGAATGAGTGAGAGAGGGGGAGTGAGCAAGCTCAATGGAGGTCTATCGTGACTGCTACAGATTTCTTTGTGGGCAGGAAAAGGTGGCAATGTGGTCAGAAACCCAGTACAAAAGGCCAGCCTGCAGTGCCGGCAGAAACAGAACAAGCGAGTGACAGAGTGGGAGTGAGCAACCTCAACGGAGCTGTGTCATAACTGCTGCAGATCTCTTTGTGGGCAGAAAAGCCACCAATGCAAGCATGAACCAAGTACAAAGGGCAGCCTGCAGCAGTGGGAGACACAGAACAAGCGAGTGAGGGAGGAAGGGGAGGAGTGAGTGAGCTCATCAGAGCTCTGTTGGAACTGCTGCAGATTTCTTTGTGGGCAGAAAAAGGCAGCATGCACACAGGGCCTAGTACAAAAGGGCAGTCTGTAGCAGTGGGAGAACAGAATGAATGAGTGAGAGAGGGGGAGTGAGTGAGCGAGCTCAATGGAGCTCTGTCGGGACTGCTGCAGATTTCTTTGTGGGCAGGAAAAAGGCACCAACAGAGGCAAGAGCCAAATACAAAACAGTAGCCAGCAGACCCAGGAGAAACATAATGAGTGAGTGAGACAGGCAGAGTGAGCGACCTCAACGGAGCTGTCGGGACAGCTGTGGATTTCTTTGTGGGTAAAAAAAGGTGCGAATGCAGGCAGAAGCCCAGTACAGAAGGGCAGCCTGCAGCAATGGGAGACACAGAATGAGCGAGTGACAGAGGGGGACTGAGTGAGCTCAACGGAGCTCTATCATGACTGCTGCATATTTCTTTGTGGCCAGAAGAAGGCGGCAATGCAGGCAGGAGCCCAGTACAAAAGGGCAGTCTGCAGCACCAGGAGAAACAGAATGAGTGAGTGAGACAGGGGGAGTGAGCGACCTCAATGGAGCTCTGTCATGACTGCTGTGGATTTCTTTGTGGGCTGAAAAAAGCAGCAATGCATGCAAGATCCCAGTACAAAAGGCCAGCCTGCAGCGCCGGCAGAAATGGAACGAGCGGGTGAGAGACGGGGAGTAAGAGAGCTCAATGGAGCTGTGTCGGGACTGCTGCAGATTTCTTTGTGGACAGAATAAACCACCAATGCAGGCAGGAGCCCAGTACAAAAGGATAGCCTGCACCAGCGGGAGACACAGAATGAGAGAGCGAGTGAGGGAGGGGGAGTGAGTGAGCTCAGCGGAACTCTGTTGGGACTGCTGCAGATTTCTTTGTGGGAAGAAAAAGGCAGCCAATGCACCTGGGGTCCAGTACAAAAGGGCAGCCTGCAGCGGCAGGAGAAACAGAATGAGCGAGTGAGAGAGATGGAGTGAGCGAGCTCAACGGAGCTCTATCATGACTACTGTGAATTTCTTTGTGGGCAGAAAAAGGCAGCAATGCAGGCAGGAGTCCAGTACAAAAGGCCAGCCTGCACCACCGGCAGACACGGAATGTGCAAGTGACAGAGGGGGAGTGAGCAACCTCAATGGACCTGTGTTGGGACTACTGCAGATTTCTATGTGGGCAGAAAAAGCCGCCAACAGAGGTGGCAGCCCAGTACAAAAGAGCAGCCTGCAACGCCAGCAGAAACAGAATGATTGAGTGAGAGAGGGGGAGTGACCCACCTCAACAGAGCTCTGTCAGGACAGCTGCAGATTTCTTTGTGGGCAGAAAAATGTGCCAATGCAGGAAGGAGCACAGTACAAAAGAGCAGCCTGCAGGACCGGGAGAAACAGAACAAGCGAGGACACTGGGGCAGTGAGAGCGAGCTCAACGGATCAACACAATCAACATTCGGCATTGACAAATGCTTGTTTCACATTGGTTTCATAGTGCTCTGTAGCTAGACCAATCTGATGTGAGGCCAGAGGACTTGTGCTTGTGCCAGGCTTTATCACTCTGAATTATCAACTGTTTTAACTCGGGGGTGATCCACTTGTAGCAACTTCCCTTTACTTTAAGCTTTCTGATGGGGCAAACAGGCTGGCCGCAGGGGTGAAGGTATACTGGAAGAAGTCCAGGGCCTCATTAATGGAGGGGAGGAGCTTTAGTGGGGTCCAGTCTTGGTTATGTAGGTACCTTTGGAAGGTGGCTGCAGAAAACTTGGAGAAGTCCCTGGCTGTAATCAGTCTTGGGGGGACTTAAGGTGGGTGGTTTTTCCATACACAGAAAATTAGGGAGTGATCACTCAGGGCATCTGCAAACAACCCGGCTACCTGAGTAGTTATTGAGTAGTTTGGATACCGGGACCCAGTCAAGGATGGTGTGGTTTCCAGTTTTTGTACTGTGCCTAGTGGGCACGTGATGATTTGGGGCAGGTGTGCATCCAGAAGGGATACCTTTAGTGCCTGTTCTGTGTCAGGAGTCCAGTTCAGGTTAAAGTCATCTAGTACTATTGTTTCAGGGGCCGGGAGTTCAGCCAGTTCCTTAGAGAGTGCCTCAAGGGCTTGGGAGACCAATTTAGGGGGGCTGTATAGGCAGTCAACGAATAGTGTCTTAGCATGCCCTAAGGTGATCTTGACAAATAATGATTCACTCCCATTACCGCCAATGGAGGGGAACATAACAGGAGACACCTGGAGGGAGTTTTTGGTGTATATAAGCACTTCACCACCGTTCTTTCCAACTCTATCCTTCCTGAAGGCATTAAACCCCGGTAGGTCAACCTCATGAGGTAAGATGTGTGACTTTAACCAAGTTTTTGAAACTGCTAATATGTCTGGTTTGTAGATATTTGCCCAGCCCTGTAGCTCAGAGATTTTTGGGCGCAGACTGCAGACTTTCATATGTGCTCATTTTAGGCCTGAGTGAGAGACCCAGTTGGAGTCAGAGGGGGAGCTAATGGTGAAATCGGCAACTGGGGGGTCAGGGTTCAGATGGATATCCCCAGCTAGAAGGAGGAGGATGGGTAGTACCAGCTTCAAACTCTTGATGATATTGATGATAGATAGATAAACAGATAGAGAGAGAGAGAGAGAGAGAGAGAGATAGACAGATAGATAGATAGATAGACAGACAGACAGATAGATATATAGATAGACAGACAGACAGAGATATTCAGAATCTGTATTTTACAAAGGTCACAACTGAAACACTGGGAACGCAACTTGAACAATACCTGAAAACATTGGAATGGTGACTGCTGCACTCAGAACAGTGAAATCGAATAAAAACAGTTAAAACTTCATAAAAATTTAAAATCTTTACAATTTAAATACATTGTATAAACTGGGCACAAAGTGGCCTGGCCTAAAATATGTCACTTATCATCACTTGTGAGGGGGCAGAACTCATTTTTAACTGCCAGCTTGAGTTATTGTCCTGCCCCTCTCATTCATAAAGCTATATGGTGTATCCTGAGTCAGGCCATTGTGTATCGCGTGCATGCATGCGTACGTGCATGTGTGTGTAAATAATGCAGAGCTTTAAGTTAGCAAAAAATAAAAGTAATAAAATGTTTAAAAAAATACTCACCTGATGGTGTGAAGAAAACACATGCTGCTACAAAAAATCCCAAAACAAGGCCCATTAGAAGTACAAGGAATATATGAGCCCAAACCTTCATCTAATGAATGTCAGAAAGCTGCCACCAAGGAATCCAGCCAGGGCAGTGAAGACCAGACACACTTAATAAACAGAAGAAATCAATGCATGATTTAGGTATATAATATTTTTACTATGACATTAGATGAATTTAGAAAGCATAAAGAAAAAACAGTTCACAAGATTTATGATAAAATACTAAAAAAGGTTCGATCATTTCTAACATACCTAGTTTTTAGGTTATTCAGATATTTAATGTCTTGGTTCCCATACTGTTTTGATTTTAATATTTGCATAAGAGCACAGGAGGTTTTAGAAAGCTGAAGCATGGATACAAAAGGAGGTATATTTAGCAGATATACTCAGGGCCCCAATCTTTGTCACAATGGGTGGCAGTGCGAAATGGTGGCAAAAAGTTGCCCAGTTACACTACCAACCATAAGCACTATACACAAAAGGGGGTTCACACTCATAGGGGGAGACTCCCCCTTATGACCTTGTTGCAAAGCAAACCAGTTGCCAGATGCATGTGGGTGCAAGTGGAATTTGTCCTTACTAACATGCTGGTGTGCAACTCCCATGAAGTCACAGAATGGCTCTATGCCATGCTGTGATTCCTGGAAATAGGTGGTGCCACCCAGAAGTTATTCACACCACATCTTTGCACCTGATTCTGAGCCTTCCAAAAAGTGATTCTTCTGGCTCAGTGGCCTTTGCCCTGTGGTTTGGTTTTCCAGTGGCACCTCACCTGCTCCTCACCAAATACATCATTCTTGCATCCAGTGGTCCTAGCCTCACTGGGCTGCATCCCTCAAAATCACAGCCCAAGTGCCTCATGAATATATAAAAATCAGCCCCCTGACCATCTTCTGATTCCTGTTGCAGCTTTAACACACCCCTTCCATCTGCCTGTAGCAGTTCTACAGGCGGGGGCTTTTGCAAAAGAATGCAGGTCTAAAAAGGGTCACCAAATATTGTGATTAGCCAAATGGGCCACTGGCATGGAACCACTACCTACATCCCCATGTGATCTCAGTGTGTTTAGTGAGCATGCAGGGTAGAACTGTGATCCCCTGATTGTGCATAGCAAAACTGTGGTGGCAAAGTCATGTTCATCATGAAGCAGTCACAGCAGTCACTTAGCAACAGTCCCTGTGACTGTGAATTGGGTCTTGTATTTTTTTAAGAGGGAGTTTCAATGATGCAACAGATATCATCAGATATATTGTTAAGTGTAAACTGAAATTTTGGAGCTTTGGTAAAAAGTGGCCAAAACAAACTGAAAAAAAGCCTTTCATCAAGTTCAATGGATGATTAAGTAACTCTAACAATGGCATTCTATAAAAAAATTATAATTTATATCATTAAAGCAGTAGTATACAAAGGGGAAATAGGCCCATTGAGATTGCATTGCATTCTACTTCCCCCTACATTACCACAGGTGAATAACGTTATTTTTAAGATTTTCTTTTTTTATTTATATTTACTATATGTTTTATTATTTTTTTACTATATGGATCATGAATTTAATACTATAGTAAAGCATACAAAAATTTTCGGTACTATTATCACTCGAAAAGTGATAGTACCATACTTCGAGAGTGATAATACTATCGTTCAAGTCCTGTAATAGTAAAATTCGGGATCTGAATGATAGTATTATCAGCGAAGCTCAACAGCGCAAGTGCACAGATCCCCAAATCAGTAAACCTGCCAAACTTCAATCAACCATTTACAGTCACAACATGACTAATCATTGGCCGCTCTCTGTCTGTGGGTGGTCAAAACATTTTCAAAAACATGGCAGCAGTCTCTCACTTAGCGAATGAGTAAAGCGTTCATGTTGCTTCCCATTTTTTTCTTTTTCTCAAAAATATAACAAAAAGATTTACGTGGCAGATCTTGTGCTCCTCCCAGAAAGCAAAAGATAGGAGTGAAATAAAACTGTCCATGTCTGCTTCTGGACAGCAGGGGTGGGAGGGGAAGGGAGAGAGAGGCACAGACTGAGAGAAAGTGCCCATAACGAAAGCACACAGAGAAAAAAACAACTCACATGCACATATTAAAAAAAATAAAGGATAGCTCACTGGGCATTACCAGTGAGTAATACCATCTCAAGATTCTGGGCACTGTAACTCTTGAGCTTCGCTCTTGAGGCTCCTATGTTTCCAGAACCTCTCAATGGTATTACTCACCAGTAATGTCCAGTGAGCTATCCATTATTCTCTTTTTATTTATTTACAAATAGAAAAGAGACAGGATCGCACTCTATAGGATAGTGGATGGGCGACTATGCACAACTAGTATGTTGTGCCACTGAGAATTTTGATTCGCTGTGACATCGAGGAAGCTTGAAGCAGAGTCCATGGGAATCAGATCCCTGAGGTGGCACAACACACTGGTTGTGCACAGAGCGCCCATCTGCTATTCTTTGTAGTAGTGTGTGGGCATTCATGCCTATTTCAGACATTGAACTGGTGGTTGGGAGAGCACTTGAGGGTTGGTGGCAGGCTCAAATTACTGACACATTGTGCTGCAGATGCTTCTGTAAGTTCAAGTCTAAAACCAACAACTTCCAGCTTAATTTGATAGGGGAACTCAAGTATGTGGCAGTTCAAGTTGTTCTGCTGCAGTAGTGACATCACCACTGTAGCAGAACAACATAATGATGTTACTACTGCAGCAGAACAAGCATATTCCAGGCATAGAATTTCCTGCATAACAGCATTCCACCATACACTATATAAAGGATAATGTATGGGTCACTATTGGTAACCAGCTCGTTAACCATCGAGAGGTTGCCATGGCGACCTTGTAAACCTCGATAGCAAAGCTCAAGAGGTTTATGTAGCCATGGCAACCTCAAGACAGTTAAACCAGCTGGTTACTGATAGCAAACCATACATTATATTTTATAGTGTATGGTTCATAACTAATTAAAAATACAGTAGGAACCTTACAACTGCTGTTAGATCCATCACTGCTGCTAATTTTGGGTCATGCTAACCACTGCAGCCATTTCAGGAAGGTGATAGATTTCTGTAGTGGGCATCTGCAGATTGTTCCCAGTCATTAAACCACTGATGTGACATACCATCAATGGGTTAACAACATGGCGAAGTAACATTGATGGTAAAACGTTGTAACAAAAAGGTAGATTTCTACCTATAACAACGTTCTACCATACATTATAAACTAAAATCACACAGTATCAAATGTTTGTATATTAGGAAAAGTAAAATATACATGTCCTGTAGTATTTAGTCCATTATAAATACAACATTTAGTTTAGGAATTTCTGATCATGTCTACAGTGTTTAACTTAGATATTAAAAGTACCTACTTTGTGGGCAATATAGAGGACACTGAACATTGACCCTGTCATGTCCAGACCAATCTTTCACGCTCTTAATAGAAAGTTAATGACAGTGTACAAGCAGGCTGGATACTGCAAGGTCAAAGGTCAGTACTGTGGGTGGAGGATTTTCCTTTACTTAATGAAATGAAAATAAGACATTATTGAGTATACAACTGAAACATCGCATCCATAAGGCTTCTTTTTCAGATAATTAAACTAAAATTAAAAACTTATACTTTTTCTAATTTACTTTATCAAAGATAAACCCTAATAGAGTAATAATAATAATAACTAGAAAGAAATGTATTTATTCTTAGAATAATTACTAGTATCATTTGACCATTTTTAAAAGTAATCTTTATGATATTTTATATTGATTGAAATTATATTTTGAACTCAGTAACATTTGAACCAGCAATCATAGAATTTTTTTCTTAATGAAATGTTGAAGCCCAATCAACATGTATAGATCCTAATGATACAGTTCTCCTGTGTTGTTACATACCTACAGATGTCAATTTATATGTTGTTAAAAGTGACAGGACTTAATTTAGTGAACCATTTTATATTTCTGTATACCAGTATATGGTCATTGTAGCAATATCTTATCGATATTTCAACTTCAAGTTCAAATTTATTTAAGAAATGTTTATAGTCCAAGTGATTGTAACATTTTAAAAACAGCAGATTAAAGACAGTATTGATATATTGCATAAAAACAGTTACAGAAAAATATCAAAACTATTAAGTGATTATATCTGTTCTCAGCTTTTTCCTATACAAGGACTTAGCAGCAGATACTGTATATACTTAGCAATGGAATGGAGTACCACAACATCTCTTATATTTAACATGCTTGAAAGTATTTCTTCTTTTGACACGTGTGTGTACAGAACAATAAATCATTCTCATCATTTCTTTCTGGGCTCATATACTAATTGACAGTCAGATATAATGGCCGCAATTCTCAAATGCCTACATGTTGTGCAAGGGCAGCATGTAGGTATTCCAAAGACTGAATGCCAAGCAGCAGTGCCGTGTACACCCCCAGTGGCATTCACCAATGAGCATGCTAGCACCCCATGTACTGGATCCCCAGCTGGCCATGCGCATGCAGGGACAGGATAGGATAGAGCATGTCAAGAAGTGCCACACTCTGCACCAGTCACTAAGGCATGGATTGCTGGGCACAGGGGCACAACAAATGCTCAGGAGTACAAGGGTATCCATTGCACACTTCCCACAGATGGCAGCTGCTGGACACAGCGGGACCAGGGAGTCATCCCCCCGATAGAGCCCCAGGCCACTGGGCTGACAGGAGGGGCTGGGGCAGTCAGCTGGGCATGTGCCGTGCTGGGCCCGACAGTCAGATCTGCAACTACCCACACATCCCTCCTCCTGCAGTGTAAGGGATCCTCTCAGTGACCCAAGACAGACATCCCATTGGATGCCTGCCCAGGTCAATAGCTCCACACCTGTCCTCCTGCCACAAACCTGCACACTGGGTGGGGCAGGGTCATGGACTGGTTGCCAGCGATAGTGAATTCCAACTGGTGCACACCTGTCCACAGGTCTGGAGCTGTATGAGTGGGATATGTTGGTTTCACGCATGAAACCCACTCCTGAGAAAATCGCGGCCAATATGTGCAACTATCTGATCACCCTGTTGAATACAAGGACACCTAAACTGATTTCTATAATGCTTCCATTTACAGTATACTACCAGGGTTATTGGAAAGAAGCCAAATCTACATTGTGCTAGGATTTTCATATGATAATTCAGTTTGTGTACAATTAAATGATGTTCTGTTCCAAACTGTCCTTTAATATAGTCTGTATATTTATATCCTTTAGCCTTTGTATAGCCAAGAGGATCACAGATGTAGAAGTGGGTAGCCATCTGGGAACTAGCGACCATCGAACAGTATGGTTCACAATAAACACAGCAATAGAGTCAAGCCATACAAAGACAAAAGTACTGGACTTTAGGAGGGCTGACTTTGCCAAAATGGGTGAGTGCCTAAGGAATGCACTAGCAAATGGGCGGGAAGGAGGGGTGGAAGAACAATGGGGAATAATAAAAACTGCCACCACAGAGGTAACGAGCCTTTGTGTGAAGCAAATAAACCAAACAAGACGATGTAAGAAACCACTATGGTTCTCAAAGGAAGTGGCAGTGAAGGTTCAAGAGAAAAGAAAGCATTCAGGAAGTTACAAGGAATCGCAGCAGGAGCAGGACACAGAACTGTACTGAAGTTAAAGCAAAGGAGGCTGGGAAGGCAGTCAGAACAGCAAAAGCCCAAACTGAGGAAAAGATAGCCAACTCAGTTAAGAAGGGAATAAAACCTTTATAGGTACATCAAGGGGAGCAACGGAAGACCAAGGGGAGGGATAGTGAGGAAGCAATAAAGGGGAGGGAGGGTGGGCAGAGGAGAATGTGAAAGACAGAATACTAAACAAATATTTTGCTCAGTATTTACAAGGAAGAGGGGAGGCACAGAAACAAAACAGTAGTAACACTCTGGACACGAAGTTGATACCAGCCCATTTACAGAAGAAAGGGTTCTGAAAGAACTCTTAAAACTGAAAGGTGGACAAAAGCAATGGGGCCTGATGGGATTCATCCCAGAATTCTAAAAGAATTAGGTAGAACTAGTGACACCACTGACTACCCTCTTTAACAAATCATGGGAGGATGGGGTGGTACCCGAGGACTGGAGGAGGGCAGATGTGATTCCCCTTCACAAAAGTGGAGCAAGGCAGAAGCAGGAAACTATAGACCTGTTAGTTTAACCTCAGTGATAGGGAAATGATGGAATCACTTAAAGGAAAGAATTGTCACAGATCTAGAGGCCAGAAGGGCACAGGACCCCATGGCAGCATGGATTCACAGCGGAAGGTCATGCCAGACGAATCTGATAGATTTCTTTTACTGGGTGACCAAATGTAGTAGATCAGGAGGGCTGTGGACATGGCCTACCTAGACTTTAGCAAGGCATTTGACACAGTCCCACACAAAGATTAATATATAGTTAGCCAGCCTGGGAGTGGGTCCCAAGATGATAGCCTGGGTAAGAATTGGCTGGAGAATAGGACACAGAAGTAATAGTAAATGGAGTCCACTCAGAAGAAAGGAGGGTTACTAGCGGGTACCGCAGGGTTCAATATTAGACTAGTCCTCTCAATGTCTTTATGTTTACATTGTCAGAAGGACTGGAAGGAAAAGCATGTCTTTGCAGATGACACTAAGATCTGCAACAGAGTTGATGCACAGGGTGGGGTGGAAAGGATGAGAAAGGGACTTGGCAAGTTAGAGGAATGGTCAAATGTATGGCAGCTTAGATTCAATGCTAGAGAAGTGAAGGTAATGCACCTGGGAAACAAAACCCAGGGAAGAGTACACAATGGGGGTGAGATACTAACAACAACAAAAATGGAAAGGGACCTGGGGTAGTCATATCAGATGACCTAAGGTGGGCAAGCAATGTGAGAAGGCAAGGAGGGCTGGGGGATACTGGGATGCATAGGGAGGGGCATCACCTGTGAGAACAGGGAAGTTATTATCCTCTGTACAGACAGCTGGTGAGACCCCATCTGAGTACTGTGTGTAAGTTCGGAGACCCAATCTCCACCAAAGACATAGGCAGGATGAAGCTGTCCAGAGGAGGACTAAATGGTGCAGGGTCCCACCGGAGGACATGAAGAGAGACTTAAGGAGCTTAATATGTATAGCCTCGAGGAAAGGAGGGAGAGGGGGACATGATAGAAACTTTCAAGTACCTCAGGGAATCAACAAAGTCCAAGAAGGTAGCATCTTTCAAAAAAGAGGTGTGAAGAACAAGAGGGCACAATTTAAGATAGAGGGGGGCGGCTGAGGTAATTTAAGGAAGTATTTTTCACAGAGAGGGTTGTGGATGCATGGAATGGCCTTCGGAGGAAGGTTGTGGAGTCAAAATCAGTGGTGGAATCTAAGCATGCATGGGATAGTCATAAGGCAATTCGGAGTGGGGGTAGGAAGAAGTAGGCTGCTGGTTAACTAGATCTGCAACTTATCCAGTAGGTGAGGAAATGGGCAGACTGGGTGGGCCAAGCGGTCCTTATCTGCCGTCAAGTTCTATGTTTCTATGTTTAATAAGTTTCTAAGAGCCAACAGTTCAGGTTGTATATTACATCCAAACAGTGACTTTAATCCATTCCTGACAAAATATTCTGTTTAATATGAATATCCAAGTAATTATTTCTGGGTTATCAAATGTGTTTATAGTTGATTCTCTAACACAAGCTGCTAACAGGGAATTGAGATGTTCTTCACAATCATATCAAATCTTGTGGCCCTAAAGGCATATTCAAAGCAAGGAAACAAATCCGCTTCTAAGTCTCAGTAGATTCCTCCTGAATGAACTGTGGAAGGCCCAAAAGCATTCTAATAACAATACTTTGTGCTGGTTCAGCTGCATCACTACACCTCAAGTCTCCACACTTCAGCACCATAGCACCGACTTTCATTTTGCTTCCTACACAGACTTCATTGAACTAAATGAGTGGTGGGCAGAAGTCTTTCTAAATCTATTAACAGCCAAGACACTCTGTCTCGCCTTCAATTTAGTTTTTTTTTCCAATATGTGTTCCAATTTGATATACTAGTAAGTGTGATACCAAGAAAAACAAATGAATCCACAATTTCTACTACTGTATCCCAAATTTTCCATTCATATGTATTCTTCTTGTGTTTACCACAAAATTTTACTTTTGTTTTATCAACATTTGGGGTTAAAGAGCTCAGTGTTTCTTCCACCTTATCACATGTTTTTTGCAAACCCACTGCTGTTCTTGATATAATAGCAGCATCATCTGCATATAATAAAATATTTATTTTAAGCCATCTGTCTTTGGAGTGTCAGTATCTTTAATATGCAGTTCTTCAATTAGTTTATTGCTATAAATAGTAAATAAAGTGGGTGCTAACACACACACCTGTTTTACCACTTTATCCACAATGACTTTTTTGTAAATTGTCCATCCCTAGCAATCCTAACCTGGGTTGTTGTGTTAGTGTGTAGCATATCTATAATATTAATTGGACCCCTTTCTATTCCTTCCTGGGATAACATTTCAGTAGGATTCATTGTTTCAAAAGTACTCTTGATTGATTGATTGATTGATTTTTTTTTATATAGTGCCCATTCCCAGGGGTTCGCAGGACTGTACAATTAAAAACATCAAACACAACATAACCAAAAGCAGCAATCACAGTAATAGACAATTCCTATAACTAACTTTAAATCAATTATTATAAATGATGACATGTCCATGTCTCAGTTCAGTAGCATAATTAAAAATCAATATCAATTCAGACAGTCCAATATAGCTATTAATATTAATGCTGAAGACCATTGGCTTTAATAAATAAATACATTTTAGGCTGTTTTTAAATACTTCCACCAAAGGTGCCACTCTCAGATGGCTAGGTAATAAGTTCCAATGGGCTGAAGCAGTCTAAAAATAAAAAATTCAGTGTCCCACTTTATGCAGGTCATATTTTCTTCTCACACAATCAATGATGAAAATATTTTCATTTTACTTTTATTTTCTCAGAACATGCTTTGTTTATCTGACAAATGTTTTCTCCGGTATCCATAGTTCAGCTTTATTAATAAAGTACCGGCTATAAAGTTTAGCCAAAATGCATAGCAAGGTAATCTAGTTTTCTCAAGTCCCCCTTTTTAAAGATGGGCACTATGATACCACTGAGTTCATTTTCAGGAACTTTCAGACTTTTGTTAATTCTCTGAAAAAATTCTGACAGTATTTCTGCTCACCAAACTTCATTCACATGATAGATTTCTGCGGGCAAGCCATCTGAACCTGTGGCTTTATTTTTTTGTCTAATATAGCTAATGATCTCTGAAGGAGATACATGTTCATATAGACTTTCCCTTGTTCCAAAGTCTTGTGCATGTGTACAATTATTTTCTGTAGTGCCATGTAATTTGAAGAAATGCTTATACCATTCGTGGGCTGGAATGACCACCTCTACATTTGTTCTCATTTCCTTACTGCCCACATGGATGGATGACCAAAAGCTTCAATGTTTTTTTCTTGGTGCTTATGTTGTAGTGCCAAGAAGTTTCTCTGATAGTGCATTTTCTTTACGTTTAACATATTACAATATTCTTTTTTAACCGTGATATGAGCTTTTCTGTAATGGAGAAATTGTGTTGCGCTACTACACCTCCCTAATTTGTTAATCCATTTCCTAAATCTAGCACATTCAGAGTCAAATCATGGGGCCTTATATAATGCTTCCATCGTATTCCTTTCTTTCATTTCAACATTCATAACAAGTTTTTGTTTGTGAGTACAATGCATTAAATCAAAAGCTGCTATCACCAACTCAACTGAAACATTATCATTAGATATAACAGATTTTAAAACACCCAGGGTGGGATATTCAGACTGCGCCAGGCTGTGGTGCAAGCCTGGGGGCTGTATAACTGGGATGTGCCAGGGTGCTGACAGGGTGATATTCAATTGTCAACTGCGCCATGGCTCAGCACTGCTGAATATTGCTTCTGTGGTTACTTCGGTGATTGTGCAGCGGCACAGTACTGCACCAATGCAAGTGGCCAGAGAGGGCAGCAGGGGATGCGCTTAGCGCAAGTGCCGCTGTGCCATGCACAGCAACTGTGATATTCAAAACTGCACATGCAAATGGGGCCATACTGCATGTAAGGCACAAATGGGGCCATTTGCATGTCATCATGGCCCCATTTGCATGCAGGTGCACCGATCCCTGGCGACTTGTGCCTGGTGCCCTGCCAGGCTGCAGCCATCAGGGATTGACACCCCCTGCACAAGCGGCAAAGTGCCCTACTGCCCGATTGCGGGCATATGTATTGAAAATGAAAGTCCAAAATCCCTGTTGGTCCAGTGGACCTCTCACAGCCCGATCATGGGCAGAAGTATGATTAAAGAGATTAAATTCCATCCCTGGTGGTCCAGTGATCACCCAGCCTGATCACGGGCAGAGTTATACAAAAATGATTAAATCCCATCCCTGGTGGTCTCGGTATTCACTGAGCCTTCCAGCACTCCCAGTCAGTGGCAGGCAATAGCCTCACCAGCAGCCACCTGGCCACTGCTGACTGACGCATACAGTATGCTGTAGCCCATTGGTCCACAGCATGGGCTGAGGGGCAGACTATATCTGTATTATAAGTCCAGATATGTGAAATGGATTCATCTGCATATCTGGACTGTGTAGTATGGTATGAGTTGTATGCCCATTGGCCCATGCTGTGGACCAATGGGCGACAGCTGTACTGTAAGTAGCCGTCGGTGGTGTCTGGGCGGTTTGCTGGGTGGGGGAGCTGCCGCCTGCCACTGACCGGGGGGAGAGGGATGCAGGGCTCAGTGGGAGGGTGGGGAGGGGGGTACCGCTGGACCACCAGGGATGGGATTTAATCATTTTCTTGTATAACTCTGCTCGCGATCAGGCTGTGAGCAGTCCTTGGACCACCAGAGATGGGATTTATTCCCTTGATCATACTCTGCCCACATCAAGCTGCCAGTGAAAGGTCCACTGACCACCAGGTATTTTGGACTGTTTATTGTACTATGTCTGCTCGCGATCGGGCATGGGGGTACTACCCAATGGATGGTGCCACCAGAGATGAGTGGCCACCTACAGTTGGCAGCTGCTGTGTTGCGCCCTGCAATACATCAGCTCACCTGTGGGTGGCCGGCTGTTGCTCCTTTATTTTTTGAACAACTGTGTGCGGCGCATGTAGGGTTGTGCCTGCATGGGCTCCACATGTCCCGGGCTGAATATTGGGATGTGTGGGGTATGCATGGGCACGCCCTACTTGCACCGCATACATTACTGATGCACCCTGGCACATTGGGATTTGTGCCACACACTTTCCCCTTTTGAATATCGTGCAGGGGCACATCAGTAGGTTGGGCATGGCACAACTGTGTTGCGCCATGCGCAACCCTTCTGAATATCCCACCCTCATTGTTTTACTCTGTAATTCAGAATTACAGATTTCATTTGCACACTGTTTCCATTTGATCTTCTTGTTACAAATTTTCATATTTACTTCTGCAGACATTTGTTGTAAATGCTGTGGTCTAGGATTCCATTTACAATGCTGAGTTTCTAAGGACTAGTACAAAGGAAGATGGTCACTATTTAGAAGACAATGTATGGGCATACATCGGCAACTGGTTTTTAACCGGTGAGAGGTTGTCATGGCAGCTACAGTATGTAAACCTTGAGAGCAACGCTCGAGAGGTTTACATCACCATGGTAACCTTGAGCTGGTTATACAAACTGGTCACCAATATATGACCATACATTATATTTTATAGTGTATGGTCAACATATCTAGTAAAAAAAATTAAGCAGTGTCCTTACTGTTTCAATTTTAAATCACTGCCACTCCACACTGAATCATGCTCTCTCTGCCGTGTCCATTTTAGTAAGGCTGTCGCATTGTGAAGCGCGCATGAGCAGAGCGATCACAGTTGTTATACCATTGATGGGTTAACAACAAAGACGTCACATCGATGGTATGACAACCATGTAAAAAGATGAAGAACGACATATAACAACATTCTACCATACATTATAAAATTCTTCCAGTACTGTAAACATTCATAATTCTATTATAAGAAAATATGTATATGCAAACTTAATCCAAAACAAAACCCTCACAGTTTGCTGGGAATGTAATCTCCCCATTCTTATCCTGGATGATCTACTATTTAACAGTCTCACGTTTACATTGGCTAAAATTTTTAATAAAGCCTTGCCATAGTAATTAATCCTTTTTATCCCTGTAAGACCTTTTTGGTATTTCAAGTTCTGAATCCATATAGCATAGATCTGTATAAGATTTAACTACACTTGCAGTCCGAGCTTAAAATCTCCACAAAGAATTAATTCAGCCTGTAGTCATTTTATCTTAGTGGTGCTCAATATTTCAACAATTTCCTTCAGTTAGCTGTCTGTTTGATATTTCAACTTGCTGACTCCAAGTTTTTATTTAAAAACAAAATAAGTTCCTAGCCCTAACTTTTCTAGAGTTATCCCATTTGAAAATACTTATCTTTTGAAATGTCTAACTTTTAAACTTCTGGTACCAGAATCTAATATATATATTTTTTTTTAAATGGAAGTTTACGTCCTTAATCACACTGCAAACATTGCAGTCTCCCCTCTAGCAGTAACATTTCTTCCATGCACCTGCAGGCTAGCAACAGAAAATAACAATAGATCACTGCTATATTAGGGCTGTTTTATTTATTTAAATGTTTATTTTGGAAAAAAAGCTCTGTACTTACTCTCATAGAGCATTGAAGTTAAACATTTGATCAGGATAAACAAAATAAAACCAAATATAAAAAGTCTGAAAAAGAGAAACTCTAGAAACAAAACAAAATGAAGTTAGATAGTTTAAAATATTTTTTGCTAGCTATTACTAGAGAGCTCAACAACCTGCTTTACTGCCATTCTACACTACTACTAAAACATTCTGACTGTTGAACAAGAAGGTTATGTGAATACAATTGCTTTATATGTTGTTTAGTTTATATTTATTTAGAAATTGGTAACTGACAAAAGCACACTGAGCTAAGGCACATTTCTAGGTATGGCCACGGGAGAGGTACATTTATTTATTTCAGACATTTTAGCAGGAAAGTCATGGTTATCATTTACAAAAGCATCCTGAGGACATTTCCAAATGCATCCTGGGGAGGAAATGAGAGAAAGTAGACACTAAAATATGGTGCAATAATTACAATAAATGAATTGTTCTGTACACAATTACTATTTTAGAAATATTGCCAGGGTTTTGCCCCTAAGATTCATACTAAGATCTGGGAGCTTAAGATAGACTTTTGGCCCATATCTGTTCCCGGGTTACGCATAGTATGTTAGAGCCTTACCATAAATCAAATAATGATCTAGTTTGTTTTTGAACTGATTCTTATCTTTGCTGGAGACTACCTCCTCGAGGAGATTATTCCAGGATTAACCACCCTTTGTGTAAAGAAGGCCTCTGTTTTCAGTAATACATTTTGTGTTTTTAATTGCAATGCATGTACCCTTGTGCCCTTATTATGAGTTTTAAGACTTAAGTTTAATTCAGTAGGTAGTGCTGGATCTTTCATTAGGTTATAACATAAGAGCATATCTCCTGATCCTTCTTGTGTGCAGAGACATTAAATTCAATATATGCAGCCTATCTGCATAGGATAAGTTCTTACAGTCAGAGAGCATTTTAGTTGTTTGTTTCTGTACTTTTTCAATGATGTCCCTGTTGGCTCCCTTAATTGGTCCCCCCAGTGGGCTACCATAATCTATAAGTGGTCTTATATAGGATCTATATAGGGGCAAAATTACATCTGCTTCCCTACTTGTAAAATTTCTTTTGATTGTCCAAAGGACACATTTGGCCTTAACTGCTTGTGTTTGACAATGTTTTTTGGAAGTCAATTTGTTGGATATTATTATCCCCAGATCTTTTTCCTCAGTAGTTTTTTTTAGTGTGACAGTATTCATAAAGTAGATTCCTTCCCTGTTATGTTTTCCCACATACCTCACGCTACACTTGTCTGAAGTAAAAGACATACCCCAAATCTTCTGCCCACTTAACCATACTATTCGGTACAGACTGGAGTTTGTTTTGATCAATATTAGTAGAGACCACACATGCAGGTTTTGTGTCATCGGCGTATTTGCTGACCCAGACTGCACTATTATGCCCTAATTTTGCTATGAAAAGTTGAAATAGAAGTGGACCTAATATGGATCCCTGTGGTACACTGCTACTTATCTGGGCTGTAGATGATAGATATCCGTTGATGCTGACCTGTCGAGTTCTACCTTTAGCCAGCTATGTACCCACCCTATTATCTGATAATCAGTTTTGAGGTCTATCAATGTTTTAATAATTTCCTATGGAACTTTTTAAATGCCTTTGGTAGATTCAAATAGATGCAATTGACTGTGTATCCCTGATCCAAGCTGCATAAGATTTTCTTGTAAAAGCTCAACTGGTCAGTAACACAAGATCTCCCAGGTCTAAACCCACATTGGGTAGGGTCAAGCAGGCCTCTATCACTAATATTCATATACAATATGTCTTTATTAATAGATTCAAGAATCTTACCAGTTACAGATGTTAAACTGATTGGTCTGTAATTATTATAATCAGTTTTTGAACCCTTTTTACGGCTGCATGGGTGGAGCCCTGCAGATGTTTTGCATGTAGAAAAGGGCTGACATCATGTTTTCCGTCCGTGGAACTGTTTTTCCTCCGCCTGACCCTCCCCCAAGAAGCAATCCGCCCATGTTGTCCCTATGGACTGCAGCACTGCACTATATCACAGTGGGCTTTTTTTTTTATGGGCATTTTTTCTGCATCCCTGCCATTTCTGTTCCCTCCTCTTAACAGCAAGGAAACAGTAAAAGGAAAACCCATGGCTGCAGCAGGTAAACCGACTGTTATAGAACAAAAAGTTCTATGTCAGGGATAATCTCTCATTTCGCCTCTCTCTCTTACCTTCAGTTTCTTGTTTTTCCGCTGGACAGCCCTCCTCTGCTTTCGTGGCACTTCTTCTGACAAGGCGGGCCGCAACCTTTCAGTCTCCCCGGGTATACTTTTTTCCCTGTTCTTTGGTTCTAACATGCTCCGTTGCGTTGTGTATCCAGCTGAGGTGAGCTGAACAGTACTTCATCAAAACTTCAAACCACTTGAACTGCTTTTGGGTAGATCTTAGAGAGACGGGCACCTTTGTTACCCCTCAGCTTATTTCTCCTCAGCCACCACTTCTCTGTACATGACCCTACTGGCACACTTGGTTTCTGATTGATTGCCAGTCAGAATAACTTGTTTAGCAGCTGAGCCTTCTATGCCTTATTGTGCTGTTTATGTAATTTAACCAAGTGTGTTGAATACCACAGAAAATTGCTTAAAAAATTGACCTTTTCTAAAGGGAGTCTGTCTATATTATATATTTCTAGTAAATTCACTAATAAAGTAAGAGCATACACTGTCACATCAGGGATAAGGTACATGTGGTCCCAGTTAATATTGCTTACTGCATAAGGTTGACATGGCTGAATGACTGAATCAAACAATGCAAATGCTAATTGAAACATGCACAGGGTTGGGGCAGAAGGTAGGAAAAGTAGGTTGCACCCATGGGTTGGAACACTCAGGAACCAAAGTAATTATTCCAGCATGGAGATACATGAAGTTGGGACAGATTTATATGGTCATTTAAAAGGAGACTTAGGGCTGCAATCAATAGATGGGATACATCTAAAAGTGGACCGGAGTTGAGTGAAGTTGCTGGGGAGAAGCCGACCTGCTAGACGATCTAGTGTTGGTTTATGTTTGGTACAATGATACTTTGTTGGTGCTCTTATCTGATGGTTGTGAAGGGATTTGAAGTAAGCTATAGACTAGTTCCTCTTCAGGAAAAATGCGTCTTTGCCCCCCACCCAAATCTATTACTCTGACATTATAGTTTGGGTAATTTGTCACTATTTTTTTTCTTGTCCCTGATATGTGAGTTGGGGTGGGTGGGGGTGTAGAGAGGTACACTCTGGTCTCTGAGACAAAATGAGGACAAGGCTTAAAAATACTGGATAGATTACCACAAACTGGAGCAAATCTTACAAACTGACAGTATCAACTCTAGGTTTTACTAGAATAAGATACTTAGTATAAACAAAAAGTTAAATTCTGATGTAGGATTAGCCTCTAACTTTAATCTTTGACATTATTTTTCTACTTACAATTGATACCTACTCTTCAATGATGAGAGACAAAACATATGACTTGTGAAGGATATTAGAAACCACATCTATGAGCCCCAGCAATGGTGCAGCTGTTTCTTAGGACACATGAAAGACAGATTGTGAAAGGCTTCCTCTGTCATTTCTGTTGCTCTTTTTTATGGCTGCATGGGCAGAGCCCTGCAGATGTCATGCATGTAGAAAAGGGCTGATGTCATGTTTTCCATCCATGGAACTGTTTTTCCTCTGCCTGACCCTCCCCCAAGAAGCAATCTGCCCATGTTGTCCCTATGGACTGCAGCACTGCACTGTATCACAGTGGGTGTTTTTCTGCATCCCTGCCATTTCTGTCCCTTCCCCTTAACAGCAAGGAAACAGTAAAAGGAAAACCATGGCTGCTGCAGGGCTTGCACTTCTCCAGTGCCCTAACAACAAACACTCAGCAGTCCTCAGGTCCCAAACCATGATCCTAACAATGCAGCAAATACACACAAAGCACAACCTGTGCAAATGAACTCTGCAAAGGTACCAGCATGCCACTTCTTCCTGACAAGTGGAAAATTGATCTCTTACTTTTTGGAGGATCTCCCATGTCTCCCATTACAATAGACGCATGTACTGTCCACTGTGGAAATGGTGGGTAGCAGAAGCTTGGCCTGAGTCTGTAGAGCTGAGAACAGCTCAGGGGTGTCATTATGTAAGAAATATGCTGCTGCCACCATGCTGCTCTCCTCTTCTCTCGCACTGCCTCGCTACTGCTGCTCAGCAGTCCAGTGTCGCTACATATGCCTCGAGTGGCCGAGGCGCTGCAGTGCCAGAGTTGATGCTGAACAGGCACTCGTCTTCTTATCTCTCACTCAAACTTCTCTGCTGCTCCAGCTCAGCCCTAGATCTCCATTGTCATGACATAAGGGCGCAGTAGACATCATACTACTGGAGCCCCGTGATTGGCTATCTTCTCAGAAGCAGCTGTTCTCATTATCACATTTCAGTTTCTGTGGTCCCCTTGTCTTCTGTTGTCAAATTTAGCGTTAACTTTGTGTGTTGCTCCATATTACTGTTCTTTTACTTTTCCCTATTATCTCCTTTCACTTTCAGTTTTTGTGAGATTTTTATATTTTGTTCAGTTGCCCTTTTCTACTGAATATGCCTTTAATCCCCCCTGTATTTCCCACACTTGTGTCATCTGCTTTGAGTGCTGTTTTTTCTTTATTTCAGAGAGCATTGAAATTAAAGTTCCAGAACTACTTCCAAACAAATAAGTACCTATAACGGAAGGTGTATTAGAGAGAAATGGATCTACGGTGGAAGGGCTTCATTATTAGCATCCTCAAATATGCTTTGATTGATTATACAACAGGAGCAAGAAGCCTGAAGTGTAGTGAGAAACTACAATACATGCTGTGGTCTGATTGTGGACTTGCTCCTGGCATTATCTTTATTTATAAACTCTGTCCTTCTATTGGTGCTTTGTTAGATTACAAAGCATTCCAGTGCATGGCCTGGTGCTCTGAGGTGTTATACACACAACCAGATCGGGAGTCATAGTAGGACTGACCCACTCCCTACTGTTCTTACAGAAGGCTTGTGCCAGTTGCAAACAACTATTATCTGAGGCTGTGAGGATTGTCCCTCATTAACGGAATAGACATTATATTTATGTAGACTAATAGTGGCTCTTTTTTTTTAAAAGTGCCTCGCTGAATGATGTTCAGAATACAGCCAATGAGGTTAGGTGTGGGGATCACACCTATGTCCTTCAACATGTGTAACTCAGGCAGGAAGAGAATGTATTCCTCCTTATCAAATCACGGGAAGGAAGTTCAGAAAACTGGGATCAGCCTTCTGGTACTAAGTTTATCACTAAAGGAGTATCACAACTTATTATAACATTCTACTTTAATGTCCCAATGTCTACTTTTAAATCACAGTGTTCATTGTGTGAAGACACTTTGGGGTGGAAACATATGGCTTCTGATGGGTACATTGATTAAAGTTTATCACAATATATGAACGGAGTGTTGGGCAGGTTCTGGAGCTCATAAATGGAGTGACAGCAAACAACCTAATGAGACACATGAACCTATGTTTAGGGACATTACATCCAGTGTTAATACTGTACCACCATATTTTGCCTTTACTAGCCAGATTCACAATGTGCCAGTGCAATTTTTTATTGAATAGTTTTGGCCTGAAAGGCACACTGAGCCAAACAGCGCAGCGATATAGTACAGGGAAGTTATGTGAGATGCTTACGGTTCCACAGTACACAAGTGTCAGTTGAGGGTTTGAAGCCCAGGTCTTCTTGGTCTATAGGCTCAAAGTTTGGTGCTCTGATCTGTAGGCTAAATCCCAATCATACAAGACCTAGGTAATTTGTAAAGTGGGGCAGTAAGTGCAGAGAAGGGATTTCATAGCAGTGCTAGTGTTCTCTGGAATAATTGAGCATGTTACTTTCTTTTAATGTTTGCCATTGTTCCAGATGCCCAGGTGTGATTAACGGCTCCTGAAGATCTTGCACCTAGCAGTACAATGTTAGGGATCACAGACACAATGGACTAAATATGAATCTTTAGCACACCATTATTTATCCCCAGCTAATCTCCTGGCTTTCAGCAGGTGATGTTAAGTGCCCTAGTTTTGTAACAATATATTTAATTACATCTAGTCTTGGTGTAATTTAAACAGAATTTACCATCAGAATTGATAATATGACACAGAAAAGATAGCTCTTAGTGTATTAACATTCCATATTTTCCACAGCAACTGACTACTTTACCCTCATAAACATACAAGTTGACACTAGGTAAGGACCACAGGGGCCATCCTAGTCTGCCCATTTTCTTCACAAACTTCATTATGCAGCCGTGGTGGATTTGACAAGATTTTGTTATGGATTGGTATCGCTAAGGCTGTCAGCCAATCAGGTGGTAAGGCTTGCTCCTGTATGGATTTCTTGAATAACATAACTAGGGAGTGGCAATATTCAGAGACATTAATTTGAGCATCTTGGCAGAAATATTATCAGTTCCAGCTGATGCAGAATTTTTTAGCACTTTGATCTTATCTATAACCAACTTGGTGGATAATTCGGCTCTACGATACTGGTTTGACAACACTTTCGTCGACCGGCATCACAGCAACAGGATTTTTGTTGACCACAAGTTGTGGTTAACATAAATCCCGATTGTCTCCTTGTCCTTTTTTTTTTTTTATCGGGGAGGTTTTGTCCCCACTCCCCCCACTCTCTCCTACTTCAGATTATCAGCTCCTAGTCAGAGTTGATTTGGGGAGGGGGTGCAGGACCAGGAGACAGTGTGTCCCTGCTCCAGGTGCTCCAACACAGTGACCTGTCGGCGAGCTGCCGATTTTGTCAACAGCGATGCAGGTCGCTGTGTTGGTGTCACTGTCGGGGGGGGATATACCGGATATTTCTACCTGTACTGTATTTCCCTCTGGTATAGCATCTGTATATTCTGTAGTTGATGTATATACTAAACTAAAATAGTTGTTAAATATTTCTGCAATATCAGAAGGTACCTTTATTTGGTTTCCATTATGAAATATCACTGTAACACCCACATTATTTCCTCTTACAGAATTCACATAACTATACAATTGTTTAACATTGTCTTTCTTAGCTATACAGTACTTGTTAATTTGTGCTCCATTCTAAATTTACTTTTCCTTATTTCACGTTTGCAATCTTTTTGGCACCTTTTATGTTTGTCCCAATTCTCAACAGTATTATTTTTCCTATGTATGTTGCATAGCTTTCTTTTTTTCTTTAATAGTTTTTTACCTTGTGCTCCCAGGTCGCTCCTGTAAAAAAGCTTTCAGCTTAGTGTGCTATACCTGGTTAAACAACTAAAAAAAAAAAAAAACTTTATTATTTAACCATTGGGGCTTTATGCCCTTACTATCATATTTCTTTTTTTTTTTTCAGGTAAATGCTACATATGCCGATTATTTCTGATTTGATTATCTCCCACATCTCTGCTGTTGTTTTGTCTGCCAATTTAACATCCCATTGAATGGCTTCAAGGCCCTTTTGTATTTTGTCCTTATTTATTTCCTTAAAGTTAAAAATGGTTCTGCAGCCCTTAGTAGCTGCCTGTCCTCTGTTAAAACTGAATTGTATGCTACTATGGTCACTGTTACTAAGTGGCTCCAAGATTTCACACCTATTAATCTCTATATTATTGGTCGTAACTATAATATCTAATATATTATTATCACATGTCGGCTGATTCACATGTTGTCTAAGTTCTAATACTTGGAGTAAAGCAAGAAAACTATTTCCAGCTTGGCTTTGGTCTTTGGACTTGATTACTGTAATGCAATCTACCACAGGGTCTCGAGGAGGAGGTAACCTCCACCAGCTGCAGCTAGTGCAGAACATGGTTGCTAGGCTGCTGACTGGGCAGCCTAAATTCTATCATATTACTCCGGTTCTGCGTGATCTGCACTGGCTGCCAGTGAGGTGGAGGATCCTCTTTAAGGTGGGCTTGCTTACCTTTAAGGCCCTATACGGGTGGGGTCCTGGCTATCTGTCAGACCTTCTTACACCTGCTGTCTCAGTCTGCTCCCTCCAGTCCTCCTCTATGGTTCTCCTGGTGATTCCCAGGATGAGGCTTAAACTGCCAGTGACAGAGCATTTAGTGTCACTGGCCCTATCCTGTGGAATTCGCTTCCCCATCTATTCAGGAGGCCCCTTCAGTTGAGGTCTTTAAGGCCCACTTGAAGGCCTTCCTGTTTAATCAGGCCTTCCTGGATCTTATATATTAGTCCTCCCTGGGAGCCCTGCTCCTCTTTCTCTGAGTTCTAGTTTTAATATATATGTTTACAAACTATATCTATTGATGCTGCTATTTTTACTATTCTATTTATATTAATTTAAATTATTATATTGATAGTGTGCTTTTACTCTACAGTGCCCAGAGCCTCCAGGACTGGGCACCTGAAAAATAAAATTTGCCTTACCTTGTCTTGCTTATTCGGTGCAGAGTAATGCAATGTTATACTGTAAGGTACCTGTGGTAGAGAAAATTTGCAGTGGATCTGGAGCAGTGGACAATTCTGAACAATGGGAAAGTAAAGCGGGGTGCAGCAACTTGGCTAGGGTGAGCCAAGGCTGGGCAGAGATTGATGGTACTTAGGAGCTAGGTTCACTAACAGTTGCAGGAGTGAGTTGCAAAGTTATGAAGGAGACTCTTAAAAGAGAAAAGGCAAGAGGCAGGGTGGATGGACTGGGGAAGAGAGGACCAGAGCTTAGAGAAACAACAGAAGAAGGCAGTTTGGCCAGCAGATTTCCTGTGGGGAATGGGAATCCCATGTTTTGGAGTGAGTATGAGGATGAAGTGTTGGGGCAGGGAATGGAAGGAGAGAGGCAAGGTAGGAAAAGAGAGGGAGCCAAGCCAGAATCTCAATATTAACGATGCACATTGAGCAAGGTAAAAAATAAGAAAAGATGGCACCAGTCACAGAATCTGCATTAGTCAAGGTTATTAATTACAAAACTGGACAAAGTGCTAGTGTGAGACATGATGTACAAAGCACAAGAATAAAAGTGCAAAAACTCACATAGCAGCAGCAGGTGAGGGATCTAAACACAAAGCAGAACAGCCCAGCCAGTTTTGCTCTAGGCTTTCTCAATGGTTGTTGGGTGAAGCTACCAAGTGGGTTTATATTATCACAAATTTAAAGTGACAGTATATGTAAATGTTAACATAATATAGGAAGTAGCAACAACAAAGTTCCATAAAGTGATTAGAAACAATAATGTTGCAGGAATCTAAGTTCATACAGAGAACAGCTATGTGTATCAATTATTATTGCATATCTCAATTAATTACTGGCTTAATGATAAAGTGGTAACACCAACAGATGAGGGAAATGGGAATGTTCGCATCTCAAAAGAGGTAAGTAGAGCTTAAGGAGAAAGAAACAAGACAAAATTAGTATCATCATAAATAATCATAATAGTAATACTACCTAGCAAGTTATTTTAAACCATAGAAATTCAAAAGATTTGGGGGGGCATGGGAAGAGTACATTAGGTAAGCAATAACCCATGACAGGGTGTGGGATTATAGGCATTTAGTCTATGCCTGGGGTGCGTTGCGAGGCACAAAGCCGCAGGCCGAGTGTCCTCACAGCGCCCCAGGCGTGGATTAAATGCCCACTGGAGAGGGTTATTGCGCTTATAACATAGGTTACCTCACCCACAGCAAAGAACCTCCCAAAAATGAGTTTTTCGCTTCTTTTGCTCCCTAAAAGGCATATTATCCTTCCGCTGTGTAAAGTAGTCCCTTACAAATAATGTGTTATCTTTGTTTTTTATGGATGATAAATGTCAGCTATGAGTCTGTTAATGTTTCCTGAGCTTTGTATTGAATTACACACTAGCACTGCACAGCACAGAGCCATGGTATGACTTTCTGTACCTCTAGCATTGACTACTATTCCTGTGTGTGACAGCCGTGGATTAAATTGCTACTACAGTATATGCTTGCTCTCTTCCACCAGCAGAGCTGACTATCAAGCTGCTCTTCTTACTGTAGCTGTACTTTCACCTGCATACTGTGCCACGAGTGGACAGTCAGCTGCTGTCTGTTGTTTTATTTCATCCTCTCTCTCGGACTCAGCCACTGCCACTTCTGACAGATTTGCATGCAGCTGGGACACACTTTCTCTCTCTCCCTTTTCTCTCTCTCTCTCTCTTTCTCTCTCTCTCACTCTCTTGGTGACTCTTTCACAACAGTATGAAATGGATGGCATTGTATTGCAGTGAAGGAACGCAATGTATAAAATAGCCTACTGATACAGAGACAAGCACACAGACAGAGCGAGCATCAACACAGATACAGAGAGAGAGAAAGAGAGACAGTGATCAGCAAAGGTACCTCGCATCCCTCTCTAGCCGCCGTGACCCTGGGACTTTGGGCTGCATAGCACATGCATCGCTGCTGTAAGTTTCTTGTGGCGCTCTCTCTCTCTGTATTGCTTGTTGGATTCAAGCACCATGACAGTGGACCACCAGTGCCATTAACAGGCACAGCGACAACAACACAAGACTCTGGGTTAACTGGCCCTGTACACTCGGAACCACTCAGCAGCTCCGTACCACAACTGCACTCTCTGTCTCCCACTATACTCACTGGCCATCTTCACTGCGAGCAACACACTGCAGTTAACACTTGTGTACCAGAAGTGCTGGTATATACTTTCTGTATTCCAACACAGTGGAACTCATAGCCGAACTTCTGGTACTGTGCTGTTTCGAATATGATGGTGATTGGGAGGGGAGCACCACAACAGTGACATAGCAACACACACAGTTCAGCAGAGGTTGGTGTATATGTCAGTACTTGCATTAATATATTGCACTTCAGTATATCACCCTTCATGGTCTCATATGAGATTGACAGTGCAATTCTGCTACAGAGCACTTCTACCACTAGCTCGGGCCAGCTCCCTTTGTGATCTGTACATGATGGAAATGACTGGCGCTGGCTGCTACATGACATTCACATATCAGGTATGGTTGCTTCCTTTTATCTTATGACAGATGTGGCCCTCCAGTTGTTACATACCAAAACAAATACATAGTTCAGTGCTTTATGTGTAATGTACAATGAAAAGTTAAGGCTTCTTACTAACAGACGAAAAAAATGGCTGCCCACAAACTAGAGCTGGAGACACTTTTTGGATCCCTCCATGATGTGAAGCTTCCTAACACAGTGCACAAAACAAATCCAGCAACAGAGCAATGCATTAAAAAGGGAATTTAATGCATCCCCAGCTGACAGCTCTGCTCCAGTTAAATAGACTGCTGTAGGTAATCCACGTTATAAGTATGTTTAATGAAGGGGCATACTCCAGTCTCTCATTCAGCTCAGGGGAATGTAATGCCCTGAAATGGACAATCAACATGTCCTCTCTTCTCAGGGTAAGCACCTCCAAGTTCCCACTCATCTGTCCAATTTGAATTTTTCAATACCAATAAATTTAAATTTGTGTGCCTATCCATGATTTTGAAAGAGCACATGAGCAGAGAGGGCATTACTAAGGTCCATTTTCTGTACAGCACAAAGGTGCTTGCCAATCTGTATTTTAAACTACCAAGACATCTTGCCGAGCTAAAATGCCCCGAAGCTACAAAATATTCAAGTAGATGACATTGATGGTATCACAATTAATGAACCATCTGGAATCAAACATTTTTCTAGCATTAACAGAGATGAAGTTATTTGTTTTCAAAATATTCAGGCAGAACATGCAGTGGCCACACATAAATGTGCCTATAGGTAAATCGGGAAGCCAAGTACAGGATTTGGTAGCCACAATGGGATGTTGGCTGTGTCAGACCTCAGTATGCACCCTTTTTTGTTCTATAATCTCCCTGATTTTACCATGCTGTCTAAAATAAATGGTAATAAAAATAAATTGGGTTGAGCATTCTTGAATACCCAAAATATCTCCCCTCTCTTTCTGAAGCCAATGCTTTGGCCCTATTCACAGTCTCCTGTCTAAATCCAACCTTTAATTCCCTGTTTCTCTTTTCAGAATCATTTGTACTGCTGCAATTATGTTGAATCCTCAAAAACTGGGATTTGGGAATATTTTTAATCATGTTTTTCATATGTCAGGGATGACAGCCGGCAGAGTGGAGCAGGTTGTTCCTATCTGTTTCCTTTCAGCACAGGTCAGTCCCCAGGGCACAACCCTCCTTCTTGATAATGCAGAGGTCCAAAAAGGTGATACTGCTGAGATCTGCCTGCAGTGAGAACCACAGATCTGCACTTTTTTCTTGTACATACTCCACAAACTGGTCTGACCATGCCCTGTCTCCCTTCCGCACCAGCAGTATGTCGACTACGTAACATTTCCAGAGATCAATCCTATGGTGAAAAGAATTGACCTCCCTGTTGTAGACATTTTCTATCTCCCACTTACCCAAATAAAGATTTGCATAATTAGGTATGAGTGTTACTCCTGTGGCAGCACATTAAATCTGCAGCCAGCAACGCTCCTGAAAGATGAAACAACTGGAGTTAAGGATAACAGTTGCTTTGCAGGAAGGTGCGGAGTGGCTACATGCCACGTAACTTGGGTGTGTAACCACCCCACACCCAGTGCACCCCCAATGTGGGATGCACAAATGGAGGGTATGCAGACCCACCATACCCGATGCCCCACATCCTCAGACTGCACTACAGTGGGGGTGTTCCAGGGGCATGCCAGCACTAAACCATGTAGTGCTGGCTGCATGGGTGTGGAGGGTGGTGCAGGGTATGCCAGGGTAGACTCTACCATAACTCTGTGCATGCCCCCACGGTCTCCATCCACCGGGTGCTGGGGGACACTCTTTGTGCTGCCTCTGCCCACTAGACAGCTGGTGAGGGCAGGAGCAATGGGATGGGTGAGTGTTCGTAATGTTAGATTAGTGGTGGCACTTGGATTTTGTCTGGGGGAATGGACCATGGCACATGCCTCCCTCCAGGGGCTCGGGGGTAAGGCCACATAGGTGTTGGAGAACAGCCGCCATTGTAGTGTGCAGGCCGGAGGCATTTCCAGATGCCAGAGTCCTGCAGTGCACTGGGAGGGTGCTGGTTGCCGAGAGGCTGGACCGGTGCATGGACTGGCCATAGCGGCCATGTCGCGTGGGTCCGGGTGTCTGTAGTAGGCATGCACTACACCAGACCCACGCATCACAATGCAAGGGATCCACTGTTGAACAAAGGACAGGCATCCCATTTGATGCCTGCCCTGGTTCGGGACTCAACCCTGGCTGCCCTGCATAGTCCTGCATGCCGGGGGGATAGAGCCATGGACAGGTGGCCGGCATTCGTGACTGCTGGGATGGGTGCACCTGCCTGCGGATGTAAAGTGCCTCGAGTGGGATACACAACTTTTCCGTGTACCCCCGTCCACTTGGCACATACAGCCCATTTTTAGCAGAGACACACAATAAATCTTTAAATACATCCCCATATTCATTCATACTGTCAAACCAATGACGGAGTGCTTGTAACACTCCCTCGTGGGGAATATTAGTGTAAGGCAACTCAGTGTGTAATTAAATTAACCACCACCCAGATTCTAGCTGCGTATCCCCCCAAATATTCAAAATGTGGCCTGTGGCCTTTGTGTACAATTGTAAGAAGTGGACAATTTCTTTAATATACCCATCCACAACTTTTGAAAGAGGCTCAGCCAGTGACCCTATCCCTGCCAAAAAGAAACAACCAGGGAGATATTATAGGGATTTGTGTAACTTTTGGAGAAGGTACAGAGTGGTCTGAATAGGATGGTCTACAGCTAAATACTTCTTTGCATGACCAGGTATAATACAACACGTCAGAACACTTTCCAAAAACAAATCAATATCCCCTTTTGAATGTTAAAGTAGTGTCAGAACTGAGTTTCTTATAAAAGACTATTTTTTAATGTATTTGCACCCCTCCTTTACATACAATGTGGTGTCCACAACCACTACCAACCCTCCCATATCAGAAGGTTTAATGGCTAATGAATGGTCATTCTGTAACCTTTGTAAGGCCACACTTTCTTCTTTGGTGAGGTTAGAAACATTTGATAGTGTCTGATTAAGCAGTAGCTGCTTAAACAGTCACACACTTGCGTTCAAAGATTGCCACTGAAGAATTTTAGGGTGGACAAAATGTAGAATGTGGTTGAAAATTTGACAAAGTATCATTTTCTTGTTTCTCTTCAAGCTCTCCTTACCTGTTTTGAAATGCAGCATGCCCATTTCCATCAGCTGTTGGCATTATTAGTTTGTCATTAAGACAGTCATTTATTGAGAGATGCAATATTATGAACTGGGTGCCGAGAATCAAAGAAGCTGATTGGCCGAGAGGTCTTTGAAGCCGTGATGATATCGGGCTACATCATCATGGCTTCCAGTCACCAGCCTCCTCACTTACCGCATAGTGTGCCTCATGTTGCACAGTCAGAGTCAGACCTCCAGTTCGCCGCTATTAAAAAAAAACAAAAAAACTCAACTGTGCCCATAACAGAACGCAGCACCACACAAGCTGCTAGGAGGAGTGACGGTCGAGCTGCCCACAACATCCTCCACATCCAGCCCTCACCTTCCCCACACAAATGTTAGCTAACAGCCAGCACTCGCAGGCCACTCGTCCTATCTAACTACAAGACAGAATGACATGAGACGCACCTTCAGCGAGTATTTAAAAAAAAACAACAACAAACAACAACAGTAAAGGATCCCAAACTGGCCCCCAACTTCTTTTCTAAACACTACTAATGTCCAGCCAAACAGTAGTTTCAGATTTCCGGGTGACTTACTAGGAGATATTCTTCCCATTTGCAATGCTGCTTCCTGCTTGCCACACATAATGTTTAAAAAAAAAAAAAAACGCACACATCTTCACTGACCCAGCAGCACCACGTTAAAGGCAAGAAGAGCAGAGTTCACTTTCTGGTGCTAAGAGAGACACATAGTACACCCCTCCTCCATAAACTTGACTTACAACAGTGCCATCTGCAGTCTAGAGCTCTCCAGGGACTATTTCATTAAAAAGTACTCCTCCAACACCTCAGAAAATACATTTTCAGAAGGATTTAAACATTTTTTTTTACTGCTAAAACGTGTATACCAGTTCATAATAGCAATAAGGCACTCCAGGGTGTGGTATATCATGGGATATCATCACTTCTCGGATGGTTGGATGCAATCGGCCTGCTGCCTCATGCCCAACCACCCGAGGCGTGACAGTATCTCATGATACCACACCCTGTCGTGCCTTATTGCTTAATTATACGATGGCAACAAAATTTCTTGGACTCTGATTGTTTAGTCTGGGGCTGGACCCATGATGTTATCCCAGCATATCATCACGGGTCTAGTCTCAGCACTGTGAACCAATGCAGATGACTTAATGGACATAGAGCAGCTCTTTCTTTGCATATCTTCTTAAGAAACAAAACTATTTTTTCACACTAATAAAAACATTCTTTAAAATTGTTTTTTTATTTTATGTATAACAACAAGCCATTGTATAATAGGAATAATGCACTCCAGGGTATGTGTGTCGTGCTGGGACAATGTCACTTCTGGGGTAATTAGTCGCACTCAGCCTGCGGCCTCATGCCTAATCATCCCAGACTGACGTTATCCCAGCACGTGACGTTATCCCAGCATGACACACACCCTGTCATGCATTATTCCTTTAATATTTGATACACCTAGCTGTTCCCCATTGGATTCAGATTGCTGCAACATTGTTTTTCATATTTTTATAGAATCTAGTTATTTAAGCAATATACAACAAGAGGGTGTGGGTGATGCCAAGATTTACCCACACCTGGTGTGTTGTTCGGTTATAAAGCATAAGAATTTTTTTTTAAAGTTGTATTTTATTTTTTTTTGTAGTAATATTCTTCCACTATATATTAAGCAGTCCCTTGTTACTGTGTAGAATAAGACTAAATAAATATATTAAAAAAATCTGAAATATAACTTTAAAAAAAAAATCTTTCTATATTTTAATTGTCTCATTGTAAAATTGCAATATTGAAAGATGGGGCAGTGATTAGGAAGAAGGAGAGAGCAGAGAACTTGTGAGAGGGAGGGAGCGCAGTGTAATAGTAAACTGTCATCCATTGCAGCTCACACAGGGAGTGCGTGCAAGATGAAACATTTTATCCCGAGAGTGATGGAGAAAGGAGAAAGCGCAGTGTGACAGTGTAAATGATTATAGGCAGAAGCACATGGAAGGTCTTATGAGAAGCTGTTTTAACTCAGGAATAAGAGGAGAGAAAGCAATGTGGCTCCATATTTAGATGTCGTGATGGAGCGCTTGTGACGGCAGGATTGGGAAACAGAAAGCCCGAGGAACGTTTTCCTTTTTTTTTTCCAACCGATAACAGGCTTTGTGTAAGAAAGGTAGTAAGTGGTCACTGGAGGTAGCAGTGTTGTGGACGTGGGTAGGAGCAACTGGAAACATGGGGAAATTTGTGGCGTGTCAGGTAAACAATTGTTTGGCAGTCCTGTAGTTTGGTGGTTTATCATTTTTGGGTGTCAGAGTGATTCATAGGGGGTTCCTGATGAGGCTGGCTGGCGACTGGTACTACTTCCTGTGGGATCCTATCAGGATTTGCACATAGTAAATCCTGATAACCAACCAATCAGATGGCAGAATTTAACTGTTCATTGTATTATACTTCCTATATTGTGTTAGCACTTGCACGTACTGTCACTTTAACTTTTAACTAATATAAACCCACATGGTAGCTTCACCTATGTGAATTTTTGCACTTTTCATAGAATCATAGAAGCTTGATGGCAGAAAAGGATCATACCAGCCCATCTAGCCCGCCCTTTTTTCTCCTACACCTCCCCCTCCCTGCCAGCCCCCGCTCTCCCCTGATGCTCAGCCTCATATGGTTATCCCATGCCCTCTTGAATTCTTCCACCGATTTAGCCCCCATCACTCCTTCTTGTAGTCTGTTCCAGGGCTCCACCACTCCCTCTGTGAAGAAATGCCTTCTCACATTGCCCTATCTTTTCCTTGCAGTCTGAGGCTGTGCCCTCTAGTTCTGACCCCAGCCTGCCTTTTAAGTAAACACTCTTTTCCCACTTTATTGAACCCCTGTACATATTTAAAAGTTTCAATCTTGTCTCCCCCTTTTCCTCCTTGTCTCCAGCATGTACAGATCCAGCTCCTTACACCTCTTCTCGTATGACTTTTCCTGCATACCCTGTACCATCTTAGTTGCCCTTCTCTGAACCCTCTCCAATGCATCTATATCCTTGTGGAGATGTGTCCTCCAGAACTGAGACCCATACTCCAGGTGTGGCCTCACCATGGCTTTGTAAAAGGGCATTATTACCTCCCTTCTTCTGCTGGTAATGCCCCTACCTATGCATGCAAACATTCCATTGGCCTTTCCTGCCACCCTGCTACATTGGATTCCTACCTTAAGGTTCGAGGAGACTATGATCCCCAGATCTGTCTTCTGTTCTGTTACTGTACTTTGATTTCCTCCCCACCTAGGGTGTACCCTGCTCTTCTATTCCTACTCCCCAAGTGCATTACAGCACACTTCTTGGCATTAAATTTCAGCTGCCATGTCCCAGACAATTTTTTGTGCATCTTTAAGTCCTCCCTTATGTTCACTCCCCCCCCCCCGGGGTGTCCACCCTATTGCATATTTTCGTATCATCAGCAAATAGGTCGCACACCCACCCCCTCAAACCCTCTGCAATATCACTGATGTAGCTGTTGAAGAGAAGCGGACCCAAAACTGATCCCTGTGGTACTCCACTTTTCACCCTCGCCAACCCGGAGTGCACCCCGTTTGACACCACCCTCAGAGTTCTTCCTGCCAGTCAGGCCTCCACCCAGCTTGTTATTTTTCCACCCAACCCCAAGCTTTCCATCTTGCTCACCAGCCCTCTATGGGGGAGAGTGTTGAAGGCCTTACTGAAGTCCAGCTAGGCCGCATCCACTGCCCCCCCTGGTCAATCACCTGAGTCACCCAATCAAAGGACTGAATTAGTTTTGTCTGGCAAGACGTCCCCTTTATGAAGTCATGCTGTCTGCTGTCCTGCAAGCCACTCTCCTCCAGGAAATCCGCCACCCTCTCCTTGATTAATGCCTCCATTACCTTCCCCACCACTGACATGAGGCTGACAGGTTGGTAGTTCCCCTTCACCTCCTTACTATCGCCCTTGTGTAAAGGCACTATATCCGCCCTCTTCCAGTCCTCCAGCACTCTTCCTGTATCCAAGGACAAGTTGAAGAGCCTTGTCAATGGTGTGGCCAACTCTTTCTTCAATTCCCTGAGCATTGCCTTGTTCACCTCAATCTATCTATCTCTGCCCTAACCCTATCCACAGTGAATGGGCTCAGATCCACCCATTTACCCTCCTTCCCCTTTGACTTTGGCTCAGGACCCCTATCGTCATCCTCCTCCTCTGTGAATACCGAGGTATAGTACTTATTTAATAACTCTGCTTTTTCACAGTCCCTTTCCAGTTGTATCCTCCTCCCCCAGCCTAGTAATCTCCTGCCTTGCCCTTCTCCTCTCCCTCACATATCTGAAAAAGGTTTCATTTTTTATTTACAGTATTTATTGAAGTCTTGGATGACACTGTGAGCCGATGCACGTTGAGAGGTTCTACATCAGATACATTAACACAAGAAGACACAATATAGTTACAGTAAATTATACACACAGTACAAAGTATAAAAATTCAACAGTACATGGGTTGCAATGACAAGCAGTTCACAAATTGTGCTAAGGCATTGTACATGGTACGCCAACATCCTGCGGAAGAGAGATAGGCAGATACAGACTGTTAGGGTGAGGCAGGGAGGAGCAGCAGGAGCTGGGATAGGGAAGGTAGAGGGGAGGGAAAGAAAAGATCTAAGAGTAGGGGGTGGGAGGCAAGTGCTAGGGCAAAGGGGGTGGGAGGCAAGTGCTTGGGCAAAGGCTTAACTTGGTGGGCCTGGAGTTGAACGTGCTGAGGCAGACTAAAGCTGCAGGCACAGACTAGAGGGGACACCTACATGTACTATTGTCGGTGAGGTGCTGACGGAGTTTGCACTCAAAGGAACCAAGGGTTGTGGCTCTGGTGATGTCAGGTGGTAGACCATTTGTCCACAGAGGGGCCAGGTGAGCAAAGGATCATTGAGCCATAGTTGAGTGGCACCTGGGCACATGGAATACTTGTGTGATCGAGCTCCTGGTGTGCCTGGCATGTATAGGTGGTGATTGAAGGCTCAGAACTCCTTGAAGGAAGTAAGTTTAGTGAGACCTTTTTCGCTAGTAGGCAGGTTTGATAAAGTATTCTGTCCTTCAGTTGAAGCTAGCCGTTATCCCCCCTATGAGACTTTTTGCAATTTTCTCCTCAGTATCTGCTTTTGCCCTTCTGATCTTCTTCCTTACCAGACTCCTCTTTTCCCTATACTCTTCCTTATCCTCCTCACTGACTGTCCTTAAATTAAGCCCTCCTCCTTTCCCTAACTGCTCCAGCAACCTCCTTTGTAAACCAAAGTGGTTTCCTCCCGTCTTGCTCTTCCTAACCTTTTTAGTGCACATTTGCACGGCTTATAGTACCCCTCCCTTGATGGCCCCCCATAGCTCCTCTACTGCCCCTATATTATCCATACCTTCCATTGTCTCCCTTACTATCCTTCTAATCTTGTCAAAATGCATCTGAAATTCATGACTGGTACTGGTTTTACATGTCTCCCTTTCTGCCCTGACCCTGAACCTTACTGTGCTGTGATTGCTTTTTCCCAAGGTTTCTCCCACCTGCACCTCCTCCACACTCTCCCCATTTGTCAGGACCACATCCAGTAAATTGTTGCCCTTGTCAGCTCCTTGACTAGCTGTTGAAGGAATACCCCCTGCAGCACAGTTAGTATCTCCCTGCTCCTTGACGATGCTGCATCCGAGATTTCCCAGTCTACATCTGAGAGGTTTAGGTCCCCTACCAGGAGTAATTCTCCTTTCAGGAGAAGCCTTGTGACTGCCTGAATTAACTGTTGATCACCCTCCTCCCCTTGTGTAGGTGGCCTGCATACCACCCCCAGTGACAAGGATTCTCCCCTCCTCCTGCCTAGCATTACCCACATTAGCTCAGTCTCCCCATCCTCCTCTTGTCCTTCAGTTACACTTATGACTGCCCTGATGCATAAAGCAACCCCCCTCCCATCCTCCATATCCTTTATGAACAGTCTGTAACCTGGGATGGTCATTTCCCAGGTGTGCAGCTCTGTCCATCAAGTCTCACTTATAGCTACTATATATAGTCCTTCTTCCTCCATGATGGCCTCCAAGTTCACCATCTTATTTGCTAAGCTCCTGGCATTGGCTGCTAAGTCCTTCCACCAGGTTCCCCCTCCATCCCCCTTCACTATTCTCCCTCATGCCCAGTATTTTAGCACTATCCTGAAGGGAGTCTGGTAGCCCCCCCATTTCTCCTTCCGTGTGGTGCAGATTTTTCCCACCCTCCCCCAATCTAGTTTAAATGGTAAGTTTCTTCTATGAACTCTTCTAGTACTGCCACACCCTCCCTATTCAGGTGCAGTCTGTCTGGAGCAAATAGGCTCTCATCCCCCCACAGAGAGAGGACAGAACAAATCTCTACTTTTAACTCTCTCTCCGCATAACAAATGTGACAGGGTGTTAACACAGACCTGTCACACTGTGTTCACCATATAATTTGCTTTCAGAAACCTTGCAAGGATTGCTCTGAAAGTGAAAAAGGCACTGTTGGAATAAGACCTCAAATAGACTGTTTGCTCTGAGGTTTAACAATAATGAAGTTGCCTGGATATGGATAGGATAGACCCTCATTCTTTTCAGATTGGACTGATGTGTCACAATCAGCCGCTACACAGCTGATACATTGCATCATTTGGGACCATCAAGCACAGCTGTCACAGTTAGAGGAAGAACAAAAACAGAGGGAAGACAAGGTGGTAACATTGGGTGTCCCCCCCCCCTTTGGGATTGAGCAGAGTGACTCTCTTACTTTAGTCGGTTGCACAACAGCACCTGTCCTATTCTATTCTTTAATTTCCCCTGTAGGATGGCCACCTACAGTCTTTAATCTTCTTTCCTACGTATTTCTTTTCCTTTCTCTGTAGCACTCTCTCTCTCCCCGCTGAGTTCCTGTGGGTATCCTTGCTGCCATAGTACTAAAGTGCCAGGTCACCACTGTATTTGTGGGACATAATGTTATTAAGTGCATTTTTATTTTTGCTAGCACTTGTTTAAATCACCTTTGTGCAATGGTACCTCCTGCTAGTGAACCTGCATGATCCTGCGTACGATCTCAGCATCGCACAGCTGCTGTGTAAAGGTTTCTGTTTGACTGAGGTTTTCCCTTAGACAGTACTGTCCATGTTTGCCATAATTCGTATGCCATGTCTTTTCCTTTTTGTTTGCCTCATTTTGTTCTAAAGATCAGAAAGAAAAAATGACCTAATTTTATAAACAGCAGAAAAAAGCCAAGGGAGTTGGTAATTTCAGCCCCTAGCAACACTGCTGTTTTCTTTCAATTGTTAGACTTGCCTCCATCTGTGAAGTGGAAGCCTCTGTGGACCAGCAGATTCAAGAGCACAGATAAAACTGAATCTGTCCTGAAAGTCTGTTTTTTGTCCCGTAGTAAAGCTGCACTGCTAGGCTCTTGTCTGCCTGGGTGTAGCCGTGGGGAAGTACTGTCCCAATCTGTAAAAAACACCTTAAAATTAGCTAAACAGAGAAAGCTTTTGTAATTGCTTCTAGACAGTGTGTTTTGTTTTCTAAAACTGTTTCAAGTCTTGCTTTATCCTTTGTGAGGTGACTGTCCTGTGAGTGTTTTAACTGGTGCCAAGAAATATTCCCAGAATTTGCAGAGGCACCTCACAGACAGCATAGAAGCATAAACAATGGAGATTTAAATGTTTTTAGGGGATATTCGAATAATAAAAAGCTCCCCTACATTCTAGCAACACCTGTTAACTTGCAAGCCATTACAGTTCAAGGTGAGCTCATTTACAGGGTCACTAGTAATTTAACTTGTTATAACAAGTTAAACAAAACAGAATAAAACCATTACTTGCATTTTTTTTTCATTTTTTTTCCCTTCTAATTACTCTGACTAGGTTATAAACCCAGCAACTTATCTGGAATGGATATCATTAACTGCAGGTACTGTGGAACAATTTTCAGAAGGACAGTCTTACAGGATTTAGGACACTGTCCTACATGCTGGACCTTTGGAGATCTTAGGGCTCAGCTCCGGGCAGCATGGGCAGAGATTGCACGCCTCAAATTTCATATTCAAGAGGAAATACATTATAAGAACCACCCGCCATTTCCCCAGCATCCAACAGAAAAACCTCGACTGCAGAGGGTAGTTGGTCCAGGAGGTTGGCAGGTGGTTAGGAGGGGCAAATGGTGCCCCATCACTCTCTGCTCTCCAACATATTACCTCCAAAAACCATATAAACACTACAAACAGGTATCTGCCTCTTATCTCTGAAATCAAACAAAGAGGCAGAAGACACTGCAGAGCAAGACACTGCAGCACAGGAGCTAGCACAACAAAACTCACCCAAATCAGGAACCAAAACAAAAAAAGCAAAAAGGAAATCCAAAAAACTTCTGATCATAGGAGACTCCATGATTCGGGGAGTTGATACCCATCTCCAGCCAGGGGTAATGGTCAGATGTCTCCCAGGTACATCAGCATGGAGAGACACTGACCACATTGCTAAAATTGTTACAAAGCAGGAGAAAACATTGATGTCCTAGTACACATAGGGACTAATGATCTCACCAGCCAGTCAGCTGTGGAGACCAAGGAACACCTGACCAGGCTGGGTGACAAACTATCTTCTATTTCATCCGGCATCTCCTTCTCTGAGATCCTGCCAGTCTGGGAGAGGGGAGCAGATGGACGGAAGGTCAGAGAAGGGGAGATAGGGGAGCTAAGCTAAACACGTGGCTCAAGGGCTGGTGCCAGGAAAAAGGACACAGATTTGTAGGGAACTGGCAACAGTTCTGGGAGCGAAAGTTCTTTAAATTTGATGGACTGCATCTGACTAAGGAGGAAGTCAGTGCATTGGGGCAGAAGTTTGACGTCTTTGCAGAATATTTAAACTTGCAAATGGGGAGAGGGGTGCAGCACCCCATACGTCGAATGGGAAGAACACCCCTCCCCCCACAGCTAGTGGTCAAACTTGGATTCAGCATGTTTGCAGTTCATTTGCATCACCAGGTAAGAAAAAAGGTTTGTCTCCCCATACGACGCACAGGGGTAATGCCAAACCTCTCCCAACAACTAACACACCAAAATCTGGCCAATGGAAAATCATGTACACAAATGCTCACAGCCTGGGAAATAAGATCCCAGACCTGCAGGCAATAATGTCAGAGGCTAAACTGGAATAGTAGCAATTAGTGAGACGTGGTTTACCAGTAACCACACTTGGGAGACTTCAGTACCTGGCTATGTATTGTTCAGAAGAGACCGAGGTGCAAAAAGGGGGGAGGAGTGGCCCTGTATGTCATGAAAATATCAAAGCTACAGAAAATCAGAATACACATAAGGAGCCAGAAGAACTGTGGGTCACCCTGGAAACAGGAAATGGGACAGCCATAAGAACTGGGGTTGTCTACAGGCCCCCAGACCAAGGGGAGGACATAGACACATTACTGTTAGAAGATATACAAAACATGACAGCTAAAGGGGAGGTTCTGATAATGGAGACTTCAACATGCCGGATACAGATTGGTCAATACCAGCAGGAACATCTGCCAGAACTAGACACATAGTGGATTCCCTGCAGGGGGAGGGCCTCAAACAACTGGTACAGCAACCCACAAGAGACAGGGCTATCCTAGATCTAGTACTGACTAACAAGGAAGGGATCACAGATCTCCAGGTAGAAGGTCACCTGGGGGCCAGTGACCATCACATGGTATGGTTCAATTTGGCTACTACATCTAAATCATCCCATTCCAAGGCAAAAATATGGGACTTCAGAGGAGCTGACTTTGATAAGATGGGCAACAGGGTTTACAAAAGGAAGGTCCTGTCAAACTAATCTCATAGATTTCTTTGATTGGGTAACCAGAGTGGTGGACCAAGGGGGAGCAGTTGATGTCGCCTACCTTGTCTTCAGCAAAGCTTTTGACACTGTTCCACATAGAAGATTGATAAATAAGCTGGGTAGGCTCGGGGTGGGTCAGAAATTGGTCAACTGGGTGGCAAACTGGTTGACGGGCAGAAAACAGAGAGTGGTGGTAAATGGTATACAGTCAGAAGAGATGCAAGTCACAAGTGGGTACCTCAGGGATCAGTCCTGGGGCCAGTCCTCTTCAACATCTTCATTAGTGACCTTGCAGATGGACTAGAGGGTAAGGCTTGTCTGTTTGCAGATGACACCAAGATCTGCAACAGAGTAGATGATCCAGATGGGGTGGGCAGAATGAGAAGAGATCTGGATAAACTAGCAAAATGGTCAGAAGAGTGGCAACTGGGATTTAATGCAAAGAAGTGCAAAATCATGCACATAGGGAAGAGAAACCCTGAAGCCACCTATAGGCTGGGAGGGGGAGTTGCTAGCAGTCACAAAGGAAGAAAGAGACTTGGGCATCATCATCACTGATGACCTGAAATCATCCAAGCAGACCTCTAAAGCAGTAGGTAAGGCTAGGGGGGTGTTAGGGTGTATTAGTAGGGGAATCACAAGTCATTAGAGGGAGGTAATAATCCCTCTTTACAAGACACTGGTTAGGCCCCATCTGGAGTACTGCGTGCAGTACTGGAGGCCACACCTTCACAAGGACATTAACCAAATTGAGGCAGTCCAGAGAAGGGCAACCAAAATGGTGCAGGGACTGCATCAGAAGACATATGAGGACAGATTAACAGAGCTCAATATGTATACCCTTGAGCAAAGGAGGGAGAGAGGTGATATGATCGAGGCATTCAAACACCTTAAGGGCATTAACAAGGTGAAAGAGTCTAACATGTTTAAATATAAGAAAAATAGCAGGGCAAGAGGACACAGCATGAGATTAGAGGGGCAGATTAAGGAGGAATGTGAGGAAATTATTTTTCACAGAAAGGGTGGTGGATGCATGGAATGGCTTACCACAAGAAGTGGTGGCTATGAATACAGTGCAGGGCTTCAAACAGGCATGGGATAGGCATAAGGGAGCAATACAAATAACTATGAATAGATAGGCCACTGACAGAGCAAAGGCCGATGGCACATTTATAAGGTAGAAAAAAGAAATGGGCAGACTGGATGGGCCTTGCGGTCCTTATCTGCCGTCAACTTCTATGTTTCTATGTTTCTATGTTACAAACACCATACAAACAGTCAAAAGTGCTGAAATTACATGATACGAAAGTCATGTTTAGCATTTTTGCTTTGCACTAACTTTCTTCTAGTTCTCCAGCCTATTTCAAGTATTTTATGTCTGTATTTGGTGTTTTAGTGTGTCTCATTCCTGGTGTGCAAGGAACTGAGACAAATGCTGAAACACTAACCTGCTCTGTTGTCCTGGTTGCCCCTTTAGGGCCAGCTCCCCTCTGCACTGCGGGTTAAATACAAAGGGGCTGAAGCCACTGTGGAGTGGTGGGGTTATGTTTAAAACAGATATATTTATGGAATTATAGATATTTGTGGGTACCTAGGAATCTTAAAGCAAGTCTATGTTGATTTCTTATGTAAAAAATGTTTCTTTGTGTTTTAAAGTTAGTTCAGCACTATTTTGTTAGATAATGGGTGGAGTTTTCAGACATCATGTGATTTCTTCCTGTAAAAAGGTGCTTCTCCTCAACCTAGACAGATCAGTTCAGCCTTGGAGAGGGTTGAGGAAGCACAGAGGGTAGACCATAGCTGGGTCTTGACTGTGTTTATTCTTTTGATTTATTTACATTTATTTTGCAAGCTATGTGATTAATATTAATATTTAATAAATCTGCACTTTGGAGTGAATTTATGCACCATTCTCCTGTTGTCTGTGTTTTACTCTGAGCACCCACGATCACACAAATGTGATAAGGTGTTAACACCGACCTGTCACACTTTGTTGACCACATAACTTCCTTTTAGGAACATTGCAAGGATTGTTCTGAAAGTCTGAAGGCATTATTGGAATAAGACCTCAAGTAGACTGGGTGCCCTGAGGTTTAACAATTACGAAGTTGCCTGGATATGGCCAAGATAGACCCCCATTCGTTTCAGATTGGACTGATGTGTCACAATCAGCCTCTACACAGCTGATACATTGCTTCATTTGGCACCATCAAGCACAGCAGCCACAGTTAGAGGAAGAAAAAAAACAGAGGGAAGACAAGGTTAATCAATTCAAAGAACATCCTGAATTCAAAGCCTTAGAGAAAAAACTTAAGCAAACAGTAGATCATGAGGAACAAGAAAAATGTTTTTTTCTTTTTAGTTAATTTATCCTCCCAGTCCCTGGTGGCAGTACTTCCTGTCAGATCCCCCAGCCCTGTCCCCTGCTTGCAGCTCATCCTCCAGCTGCCCCACGGCTTGACCCCCATTGTGGGGTGGTGGGGATCCCTCAACCCACCTCACACAAGGATTCAGTGCTGGAGGTATGTTGCTGCCAATCACGGGGACGGCGCCTGCGGGGATCGACCGCCATGAAGCATGCCAGGACCTCCTTTTCCTCCATTTTATCCCCCCTAGCCAAGGACGTGCAATGACGCCATGAAGAGCAAACGAGCATGCTCCCTTACGTGTTCCTCCGAGCGTCTGCCTCATCTTCTCCTGCTGTAGACTTGGTGCACTAGCCCCCAGCCTCCACTAGGAGCCAGCAATGTACTGAGTGCTGGTGTCCCCCCTCCCTAGAGAAGGAGAGAAGTCCAATGGATGCGCGATCCTTCTACTCCCCTGCCAACCCCCAGCGGCCAATGCTCATTCCCGAACACGGGTCTCTGGTGTGGCATGAGGTAAGGCATCCTGTGCCTGAGCTCTCAGCACTACTGTGCCAGACATTAGGAACAGAAACTTAAAGCAAAGAAGCTTAAAAAGCTTGAGCATGACTGTATGAATTATCAAACCAACTAACTATTCACCTGGTTCAATTCTAAAAATACCAAATAAAGGAAACAGAGGTAAGGGTCATACTAGATGCCGCCACACATGCATCCTTAAAAATAGCAATTCACCCACTTACTATACTTCTACTAGTGACTCAGATCAAGATCAAGAAAACCATGAAGAGCTTTTTTTTTTGAGCACAAAGCCAGCAGGAGGCACAGCAAGCCCCCCACAGGAACTCACAAATGGTAACTTTCAAGCCAGGACCAGAAGAACAAGATGGGAGGGGGAGGGCCTGTGGCAGACACTGCTGGATCACAGATTGGGAACCATCAAGGGAGCAAGAAGCTGAGGAACCAGAAGAAATCAACATGCTCAATATCTCCTCACAGACCCTAACAGAAGTTGAAGCCTCATTATTGAGCAAAGGTTTATCCTTTGTACCTACACAGGAGATAAGACCACTGGTTTTGTATTTGGACCCATACAGACTCACAGGCTCTCTGAATCTAAACATTTTTTTTTTTTATAAACTCGAGATGGGTCACCTCACAGAAGATATACTTGGGTCTGCAACACTTGCTACTGGTATGATGGCAGGAATGACAGTGGACTAGCAAAATATGGACCTATCAAGTGTGACCCCCCACTAAATGATAGCAGGGGCTCTGTTACTAGCACATCCTCTGAAAATGCTTCAACAAGGGATGACAATGATACTTTGTTCAATTTTTGACAATGTTCTACACTTTGTCTGCACTACAATTCTTCAGTGGAAGTCTTCAAACTTAAGTGCAAGGATGACTTTAAGTAACTACTGGACAATCAGACACCATCAAGTTTTTTTACCCTTACTGATGAAGAAAGAGTGACTCTACATAGGTTACTGAATGACCATACATTAACCATTAAACCTACAGACAAGGGAGGGCCGGTAGTTGTTATTGACACCACATTGTATGTACAGGAGGTGCACAGACAATTAACAAATACATTTTTTTTTATAAGAAAATCAGTTCTGATGCTACTTTAACATTCAAAAGGGATATTGATTTGTTTCTGGAAAATGCTATGATGTGTGACATTATTCCTGATCATGGAAAGAACTATTTAACTGCAGACCATCTTATTAGGCCACTCTGTACATTTTCACTAAGGTACACAAATCCCTGCAAAATCCCCCTGGCCGTCCAATCATGGCAGTAATAGGGTCACTTAATGAACCTCTTTCAAAAGTTGTGCATTGGCATTACTGACCAGTTCTTAACCTCATACATAATGGAATCAAGTCACATTTTGAATATTTTGAGAGATGCAGTTAGAATCTAGGTGCTGGTTTGTTTCATTAGATGTTGAGTTGCTTTACACTAATACCACGTATAAGGGGAGCTACTAGTGCTCCGTCATTGGTTGAACAGGAAGAATGAATATGGGGATACTTTTAAAGATTTCCTGTGTGACTGTGCTAAATTTGTGCTCAACTCCAATTGTTCCATCTTTCAGGAGGATTACTGGCTGCAGATTAAAGATACCACCATGAGTACAATGTTCGCACCTAATTATGTGAATTGTAGGGCACAAGCCCATGGTTATGTGGGGGAAGAGCTTCTCCCCCACATCCTAGATAAACCAAGCAGCAGACTCCCGCTCTGCTTAGAGTGAGTCACACTCACTGCGCTCGCTGGCATGCTGGGCCGTGGCTGCTTCTTTTTCTCCTTTGACCCCCCCCCCCGGTTCCTTTCTTCATTTTGTCCTGTCTGTGTTTGTTTGTTCTCTTCCCTCTCTGCTTCATTGCCTGTTGTTCGTGTTTTGTTTGCTTCTCAGCTCCTGCTTTTGGGAGGGGGGTCTGTTGCCATGCTATCCCCGCCACCTCCTACTTCCCCTGCTACTTCTCTAGCCTAATTCAGGCTCAGCTGTTTCTTCCGCAAGCTACTGATCCTGCTCACTGTCCTGTGCCTTCCGTCTCTTTCTTTCTGCAACCATGCTCCATGCTGCCGCCATGTACATCATTACACCCGCTCGCCTTGTGGATTACCGACTTCTTACTCTGGTCTGCCTCTTCAGTCGCCCTCCTACCTTTCTCCTACCTTGTGCTGCATGGGGCATGTGATTTCAGTCCCCAGTCCTGGATGCTTTCACATTATGCAGCAGTAGCAGATGCCTCAGTTTTTTCTGACCAGGACTCGCTGCCACCGTCGGTACTACATGCATGATGTGCTACAAAACCATTTGTACTTTCTGCTGCTTGCACTTTATACATTACTTCATCGAGGGAGCAGACATAGCATCCGGAGATACTGCTGCCGTAACGTATTCATATTTACCTCACTACTCAGCCTACGATTTTGTCTGCAGAGCTTGTTTAATGACCATACCATTGATGGCCACTGGGTGGTGGTTTGCATTTGCCTACTTTCCTGTACTTGTCACATTGCGGCATGCCAGCCAGTTCTATTTGTATCTGAATCTACCGCTCCTTGCACCTGCTATATCGCTGCTGCTCCCTACCCCTTGGGCAAACTTCTACTCCCTCTGCACCATTACCATCATTTATTTGCTACCTGTAGGGGTTGTGGTCTTACTGCCTGCTCCATGATTGTCCTGAGCCACATTTTTAATTCTGGGGGGGCTAATGCAGGTCTTCGCTTATGACACTCACTTTCACATGCCTGGTATGGTGGTCTGCTACACACATACTCTAGCCTAGCTGCTATCTGCTTCAGCCTTGGCCTCCTGCTGTGTTCTTCAGCTTCAGTATACTTCATTGGAGAATCAAGTCTGCATACGTGGGACATTTTTGTGCTTACTTACTTCCAGTGTTGAGTTCCTGAACCACATCATGTAAGATGGTCAGACTACTCCCTGTTGTTTGCACACCATTATGTACCTTATGCAATTACAGTACTACTCCTCGTTACTCCATCTGCATTCATGCGAGTCATTCAGCTGCCCCTACTACTACTACTACCGACCACATGCTGGTCCTTGGCTTCCAATTTCCTGCTCACCCTATTCCTTCAATTCCTGCCTCGCACAACTTCAAGCCTGGAGGCTCATGTTTCTGTCAGCCTGCCTTGCCCAGTTTGGGCCTGGAGATCTGTACACTTACCTCGTCCCCTCTGCATTTGACTATTCATACACCATGTGCCTGCCTGCCTGCCCCCATTGAGTCTGGAGGTTCATACTTCTCTCAGCCTGCTACCCCTGTCTGAACCTGGAAATTCATATACCTTTATCTCATATCTGACCTTGCCACTATAGCTTGGCATTGAATCCAAGTCCATATTCTCCTATCTGATTCTGATCATTCATTCAAATGCCTCTCCTCCTGGAAGAATTCCTCATCTGCTAGACCTACTCAACCAGTACAACTCGACCTGAGTGGTTGCATGTCACTGCCTCTGGACCTGACCATTCTCATAATAGTCACGCTGCATAATATATTTATTTCTAGCAGATCTATGAAGGTCTGGCTTGTCTACATGTCACCTGGAGCTAGTCGCCTCTCTACTTACCTCACCAGCTGAAGGATAAGCTGCGCATGTCACCGAGGGACTAGCTGCCACGCTCTATTACTACCAGCAGACCTCCATGGGTCTGGCTGCGCCTTCACATTACCTGGAACTAGCCGTCTCTCTACTTACCTCACCAGCTATCGGTTAGACTATACACCGAGAGGCTAGTTGCCACGTTCTATTCCATCTCACCTGCTTACCTTGATGCATTACTTGCTACTTTATCTCTTAAGTTACGCAGCTCACCCACTCATACTTATTTGGGCTCGCCTGTCATACTTCATGAATGCTTCCTAACCTCGCAACAGAGCTTCAGATTTATTACCCTCAAAGCCTGCCATGATTCCAGCTCAGCTCTACAACCATTGTCTTCTATATCATTACTTAAGCATATTTTATACCCCTATCGTGCTTTACTGGAACTGGATTCGTCTGTCAGTAGTCTTCTTGCAAGCCTTCTACCATTCCACGTATTATACTAACCTCTGTTAGCAGAAACCTGGAAGTTGTACTACTTCTATTTCATTCTGCCTCACCTGCGTCAAAGCCTGGATACAATTACTCCATCCTCCTATCTCTCACTTGTTAGCCTCAGGAGCTCCACACCTTCTTTGCCTAGCTCGGAGCCTGGAGATTCACATATTCAACCATACGCCTACATGCTGTCTGTCAGCCAGCCCCAGGAACTCCTTTACTATGGACTCACATCTGGATGTTTAGATGTTCCTCATCTATTCTTCAGATGCTTGCCTGGCCATTTCAGTCCTATGAACTTACTACTGCTACACTCTTTCCAGGACACTTTATTGAGCTTCTCCTGATGACATTCACTATCCTGATTTATGCTATGGGGCTTCTCGGACAATGTGACAACACTACTTCATGTGACTCAGCCTCTTCAGTTGTTACCATCTAGGAATCCTAAGCTTGACTACTCCGGACTCGTCAGATATTCTTCACCAGTCATTTCTAGCTGAGGTATCATTCAAGCTTTGGAACGTGAACGTTATCATTGATATGCAACTATTGGGATCTAAGAGGCTCTCCAATTCCCTTGCTTGTGCCATTCTTCATATCCCTCACTTTATACTGCACATAATCTTGCAATACTACTTTCCTGCTACTACATTTGCATCATGCAGCTTTACTTCCTACTACAACTGACCTATGTACAGGTCCACTTATTTACATTACTTGCTCATACTACCTGCTTCGCCCTTACAGGGCCTAGAGATTCTCATGACTATCTCGCCATTTACAACTTTCTGCACTCCTCATGAGCTGGACGTACATCTGACTTGCATCTACCTATTCATTACGATCTCTACCTACCTCACATGCTTACCCCCCCTCCAGTTTGGAGGTTCATTATGCTCTGTCCTCCCGATCATGCAGCATTTGCTATTTCTTGTGTTTCATCGTCACGGCCTACATTGCTACGCTTGCCATGCAGAACTTGACCCAATGGTCCTCCTTCTAGACCTAGATGCTGAAGCTTAATTCCTGGAGCTTCTCCGCGAAGTCTTCTTCACCTGCTGGAGCGCTTCACCACCTGCAGTTGTCGCTTCAGCTTTTATCACCAACAGATTCCACTCTACTTTATTTCAGCCTGTTCCTGGATCCTCTCACTTGGAGTTTACTCGATGAATGCTTGCTCTATTCACCCGACATGTCACGATTCAATACGTTTTCAGTCTTCCGTTTTTCTGGAATGGGTTCTAGAACTTGTAATTTGGATTAGCCGATTAGCTTATTTAGGATTATTCTCCTTTAGTATGCCCAGAAGGATGGGCAGATCAGTAGCCATGGGTCCTCAGAGGTTCCCCCAAGGGTTTTTTCCTCTCCTGTGTGCTACTGGTCACACTCTCCAGAGTTGGAGAAGGTGATCATGCTGCCACTCATTTCTTGGGGGTGTCATCCTACTTGACTCCTTCATCAGTCGGATACAGAACAATCGTTGATATCATTTTCTTTTTGGGGGGTTCTCATAGTACTAGACAAAGCTTCCTCCCTACAGGTGGGATACAGAGAAAAGCCAAAACCATCAAATAATAACAAATGATTCTCAGTTCAAGCATCCAAGCACATTGCTCATACTATCCAATTCATGCGTACTATAATCATTGTCTTGATCATGTTCATGCTGATGTACCTAGCACAAATCATTCCATTCTACTAGTACCTAGCAACCATCGTCTACTTACCAGCTGGCCTCTGCATGTAACATAAACACTGAGCTATGAACCACACATAATTGTAGGGTGCAACCCCGTGGTTATGTGGGGGAAGAGCTCCTACCCCACATCCTACATAAACCAAGCAGCAGACTCCTGCTCTGCTTAGAGCGAGTTGCACTCACCCACCATCCTCCCCTGACACCTCCTCCTTCTGCGGCACTCTTATCCCACCGGGGGGGTCTCATAATACTAGACAAAGCTTCCTCCCTACAGGTGGGATACAGAGAAAGCCCAAACCATCAAATAATAACAAACAATTCTCAGTTCAAGCATCCAAGCATGTTGCTCATACTATCCAATTCATACATACTATAATCATTGTCTTGATCGTGTTCATGCCAAAGTACCTAAGCACAAATCATTCCATTCTACTAGTACCTATCAACTACCATTGTCTATTTACCAGCTGGCCTCTGTATGTAACATAAGCACTGAGCTATGAACCACACATAACCTTTATTTTGGTAAGTGGGAGACAAAAAATGTCTATGACAGAGAGGTCAATCCTTTTCACCATAGGACTGATCTCTGAAAACATTACATTGACAACATACTGTTGGTGTGGAAGGGAGACAGGGCAGAGTTGGACCAGTTTGTGGAATACTTACAAGCATGCAATGCAAATCTACAGTTTTCACTGCAGGCGGATCTCAGGACTATCAGCTTTTTCAGCCTTTGCATTATCAAGCAGGAGGTTGGAACACCATGCTCCACTCTGTCAGCTGCCGTCCTATACACATGATTGAAAATATTCCCAAATCTCAGTTTTTGAGGATTCAATGTAATTGCAGCAGTATGAATAATTCTGAAAAGAGAAGCAGGGAGTTAGAGGCTAGATTTTTGCCTACAGCCTATAGTCAGGAGACTGCAAATAGAATCAAAGAATTTGCTTCAGAAAGAGAGAGGGGGGATCTTTGGGGTATTTAAGAATGCTCAGCACAGGAGGATCAGCTCAGTTTTACTTTTATTATCACTTCTGGTAGATTATACAAAAAAACAGTCCATACTGTGGTCTGATCCTATCTTGAGAAACTTTACTTTGGACTGTCCACATTTTGTGTACAAAAGGACAGAAAATCTTGGTGGCACCCTGGTACACAGCCTACAGACTATTATGGCTATCAAATCCTGTACTTGGCTCCATGATCTGCTAGTGGTCACATTTATGTGTGGCCACTGTACGTTCTGCCTAAATATTTTGAAAACAAATAACTTCACCTCTGTTAATTCTAGAAAAAACTTTTAAATCTAGATGTTTCATTAACTGTGATGTCACCAATGATATCTACTTGAGTATTCGTAGCTCTGGGGTATTTTACATCAGCAGGACATCTCAGTCCTTTAAAACATGGATTGGTGAGCACCTCTGTGCTATACAGAAAAGGGACTTTAATAATACACTCTCTGCTCATGTATGCTTACAAAGAGATGGACAGGCACATATTATTTTACATTTCTGGACATTGAAAAAATCAAATTGGCAGATGGGGCAGGGACTTGGAGGCACTTACCCTGACAAGAGAGGGTATGTGAATCATCCAGTTGGGGACAGTACATCCTCCTAGGCTGAATGAGAGGTTGAAGTATGCCCCCTTCATTAAACATACCTAATGTACTTGGCACGTGCCCCCTCCAAAAAAATTTCTAAATTTCTATGGTTTAAAATAACTTGCGCTGTAGTATTTCTATTACGATCAATTATGATGCCACTAATTTTGTCTTGTTTCCTTCTCTTCAAGCTCTACTTACCTCTTTTGAGAAGCAACATTCCCATTTTCATTATCTATTGATGTTATCAGTTTGTCATTATGACAGCAATTTATTGAGATATGCAAAAATAATTGGTACACCTAGCTGTTATCTGTATATATTTAGATTGCTGCAGCATTGTTGTTTAAACATCTTTATAGAAGCTGGTTGTTGTTGTTTCCTATATTGTGTTAGCCCTTGCACATACTGTCACTTTAAATTTGGGCTAATGTACTGTAAGCACACATGATAGCTTCACCCAGCAACCATTGAAAAAGCCTTGAGGAAAACCAGTCAGGCTGTTTTGTTTTGCATTCAGTTCCCTCACCTGCTGCTATGTAAGTATACACCTTTGTTCTTGTATTTTGCACAACATGTCTCGCACTAGCACTTTGTCCAGTTTTGTAATAAACTTGACTAATGCATATTCCGTTACTGGTGCCAGCTTTTCTTGATTTTTGCTGCTGTTTACTCAGCCAGGCATGATTGAGTTGTGAAGCAACCATTTTGTTCTCACATTGAGAAAGGTGTCTGGTGTCAAGGAAGGGGCAGTAGAAGGAGAAGTAAAAGGAGCAGTGGTGGGTTGGAGGCGGGGACAGTCCAGGACAAAAGAGCAGAAGGCATGAAAAAGGAGGTCCAGTCTGGCAAGGGTGGCTTGGGATTGGCCCTGTGAATATAAGTTACTCATCAGTAATCTCAGTTCTACTGTAGGTATTCAGTGCATATACACACTTTGGCAGCCTAACTGGAGAGAGGTGAGTCATCAGAGGAACATCTTCAAGCTAAGCTCCTCCCACTACCTGCATGGCATATCCTCCAGCTCCACCTTGCGACATCAGATCTTACATGCTGGAAGCAGGGATCCAGCTTCCTATTGCCAGGGGAGGTCAACTGGGTTGTGAGGATATGCACTGAATACCCGAAGTAGAACTATGGTTACAGGTGAATAACCTATATTTCTGCCAACTGGGATTCAGTGCACTATCCACATTCTGTCCTCTGGGAGTAGGGGAAAGGTGCACACCCCTATGTGGCAAACTGAGGCTGGAAAATTAAGGCCCCAAAAGAAATATCTTGATGGCTTACCATGTCGATCTATAGTGGGAGAGAAAGGTGTGTGCTTTGGCCCAGGATACAGCCCTGCATATCTCCTCAATGGGGTTATCCCTGAAAGCCGCTACTGAGTTAGCAGCATGTCTGGTGGAATGAGCTTTATGCCCCTTGGGTAGGTAGGCAACTAACTACCAGCAAACCCACAGTAGAGGTCGATACAGGATGTGATCCACCTGGCAACTGTCCACTTAGCTGCTAGTCTGCTAGGCGCAGCTTAAGCATAAGTGACAAACTGCTGGTGAGCCTTGTCACAAACTCCTGCATGCACTCCTTATAATAAGATAGTGCCATCTGCAGGTCCAGTGTATGGAGCCAGTAATCAGCATCTGAGGTCAGATTAGTGAAATACACTGAGAGATGCATCACCTAGTTCAGGTAGAACACCAGTACAACCTTCAGTAAGAATTTCACGTTGGGGTGAAGGAAGACCTTGTCCTTGTAGAAGATCAGGCAGGGAGGCTCCATCGAAAGTGCCTGGAGCTCACCTTTCTGACTGACATAATAGCTACCAAGAAGGCACTCTTCAAAGACAAAAGTGACATCTAACACTTGTGCATTGGCTCAAATGGTTTGTCCAAGAACCTTGCCAGAACCACCAGTAGGTCCCTTGTAAGTAGATGCTTATGCACTACAGGGGAAATATTGTCTGGGCCTTTGAAAGAGTGCTAGACTGCCTTCTTTTGCACCACCAGTGGCATACCAGCCTGCACCCAGTATGCAGAGATAGCCACCAGGTACAATGTGAGGATTGTGGCTCACAATCCAGAGTGAAGCAGGGCCCAAAGGTAGTCAAGAATTACATCTACTGGGCAGGCTAGGGGATCAAGCTCCTTTCCTGACACCAGAGTGAGAATCTCTACCACTTGGAAGCATATGTTCTGAGTCGACTCCTTTTGGAATGCCTCCACAACCTGGAGAATGTCTTCCAAAAGGCCCAAAGCCTGGAAATCTAACCACTCATTTACAAGACCAAGAAGTGCAGGGACTGAAGGTCTGTATGCAGAATCATCTCCTGTTGTCTCGCCAGCAGGTTGGGGCAGAGAGGGCACCACCATGGTGGCCTGCTGTTGAGGAGATATGAAAACCAGAAATTTCTGGGTCAGTCTGGTGCTATCAGGATCATCCGCACCTTTTGCTTCCAGGCCTTGATCACCACCTTGTAAGGGAAAAGGAGGGAAGGCATACAGAAGGTCTGTTGTCCAGGGCCGAGTGAATGCATCCCTCTTTAGTGTCCTAGACTGAGGGGGGATGGGCACTATAATGTCTCAGTTTTATTTTCTCCTGCAAGGCACACAGATCCACCAGCAGGGAGCCCCACTGGGAGAACAGGTCATTTATCACCTCCTGATGCAGGGGCCGCTAATGTGACTTCTCTCCAGCTCAGCTGAGAGCATTCACCAGCTGGCTGTTCTCTCCCATGATATGGATCATCAGGAGATCTGCCTGCAAGGTGTGCATGATAGTCCAGGTGAGGAGAGCCTCCTGAGGCAATAAAATTAATTAATAATGGAAACTGAATTAAGGCTTCAAATAAAGTCAAAATCAGACATGGGGTAAGTCAGCACTCGAGGAGTATATTAGCAGACACACTGTGAGACTCAGAAAATAGCTTCAATTTGCATTTTAATGGTGCATATTAAGCATAATCAGAAAAGACTCCAGCCTGAGAAGCAGATCTAGTGATCCCCCAAATAGAAACAGAGAAACATTGGCAAAGATGGCAGAAAAAGACCAGTGGTCCATCCAGTCTGCTTGTGGTGCCCAATCTAACACCAAGACCTACTGTTCATCTAGGGTCATAGCCCTTCCTGTCCACCCACTTATCTCCCTCTCAGTTTCTGTCATCCAGTGCAGTCAATATACCATTTACTCTGTCCTAGCCATGCTTGAAACCATTAATGGTTTTACCACCCACCACCTTGGCTGGTAAACTGTTCCATGGTTCCACAATCCTTTCTATAAAATAATAATTCCTCATGTCACTCTTGCCTTTGTGACTTCGAACTGTTGCTCATGCTGTGGGTTCAAGGAGGGGGTGGGAGGATTAACAAGGGGGAAGGGGCAGACTGGATGGCCATGGGGTCCTTTTCTGCCATCAAGTTCTATGATTCTATGATATATAATTCCCCACAGTCTACCTTGTATATTCCTTTCAGGAACTTGAAGGTCTCTATCATATCCCCCTCCCTTCTGGTCTCCAGTAAGTACATGTTCAGTGTACTGATGTGCTCTTCATAAGACCTGCCCTGTTGGCCTTGAATCATCTTTTTCGCTCTTCACTGCACTATTTTCAACATGCCCTTATCTTTCCTGAGGTGAGGATTCCAGCACTGGGCACAGTACTCCAGGTGAAGCCTCACCAAAGATCTATAAAGGGGTAGAATTATATCTTTCTTTCTGCTGTCAATACCTCTACTGATACACTCCAGCATCCTGTTTGCCTTGCTATAGGTCTCATTGCACTGGTCTGATTGTTTGAAGGTGTAACTGGTAATAACTCCCAGGTCTCGTTCTTCAGCCATAGTGTTGATTCTTATTCCACCCATCCACTACTCTGGTCCTGGGGTTTATGTTTCCTAGGTGTATCACCTCGCACATTTTAGTGTTGAATTATAACTGCTAAATGAAGTCAAACTCCACAAGGCAGAATGACTGTCTGAGGAATACAAGTCAGAAAGCTGAGTGCTACTCACTGTCATTGGGGACTCACATTCAGAGTTTGTTGACTCCTCAAAGACTGCCCCAAACTCTTTTTGCTGTGGACCAAACTATTATTTTCCTGGTGATTTCAATGGAAAGAAATCATGGTAGGCCTTAGCAGGATGGGAATCCTAGGTGGGAGCCCCAACCCATTGTTTCAATACAGAGGGCTCCACTACCAGTGGAGAAGAAGCAGACACCATGGTCTGGTGGGTCACTGACAGGGGAATAGCCAGAGGAGGTCATTGACCATCAGCCCCAGGAGCAGAGCCCTGCCCCTACCATTAAGAGGCCATTGCTGCCACATTAGGTCGTCATTGTGTCAATGAAGCTGGTGTCGACATTGATCTTCCTCAGAAGATGAAGAGATTGACATTTCTATGTTGAGTGGGATCGAGATCTGAAACAGGGCCTTGACCTCAACTGTCGATCTAATGGTTGCAGCAGATCATGGCCACTTGGAGATCCATAAAGACGATGTGCTTCAGAAGCAAGACCACTTAGGGCCTCTGAGGCATGACCAACAGGTAGGCACTTTCTGAGGCAGGTCATCTGGGGGCACTGACAAAGGTGGGTCCTCAAGAGTCAGGATGAGAAGAACCAGGGTCTACAAGATCAACAACTCCTCTGAGAGCTGGTCAGTCAGAACTGAGGTCAAGTGATCCATCATGGTTACTGTAGGAACATTGACCTGCCTCTCAACCAAAAGGAGCTCGATTAAGGTTGAGCAGTCAGTGGAGCTGAGTGAGAAGGAACAGCATGATCATTCCCAGTCCCCCAACCTTTGACTGTGGCACTTCTTGTGCCTTTTGTGGTGGGCAGGCTTTCTCCATGTAACCGAAGGGCCAAGTACATCTCACAGAACTTTTCTGTAAATGGTCCTCTGACTCTGGGTCCAGTCGGAATCAACACTCGAGATCAAGAACAAGCCTGCAGCCTCCTCCTACATCACCACAAGCTAAGCCACTGACTTGACAGCAACCAAAGGTAGTTTGTGGTCCTTAGGCCTACCTAGGAGGAGTCAAACCTTCCGTTCTTTGAGCAATGAGGGCTGTATAGCATGACTGCGAGAGCAGTTTGAAACATTATGTTCCTCACCCAGGCAGTAAACATACATGTTATGGGTGTCTGTGGCTGACATTTTCTGCCTGCAATGCACACAGAATTTGAAGCCGGGCTTCTACTGATCAATTGCAATCTGTTGTCAACAGAGCAAGACTAGAAGACAAAAGTGTAAACAAGTAGTTGAAGTATAATGCTTAATTTTAAGTTCACCAAGGAAAGCACTTGAAAACTGGAATCCCTACTACACATGCAGAGCTGTGAAGGAGAAAATCTGTTCCTTCCAGAGGAAAGAAAGAACTGATGTCATGGAGCACAGCCAGAGAATATACCACCGGGGTGGTGGGAGGAGTTTATTTTAAAAACATTCCGATGGCTCAGCTGTCACCAGCTAGACTACAAGAGTGTGGAAAGTGCACTGAATTCCAGTTGATAGAAATAACGTTGCCTTAGTCAAAGATGAGGCGGATCATCTTTGACACAATCTCACAGCAGACAGGAAACAGGATACATGCTATATTCCTGTAGGGCACTCCATGTTTTGGGTGGAGCTTATAGTGGCTGCATCCACATGTGCTGAGAAATTGAGATGATGTCCAATGAGACACAATGTTGCTTAAAGAAGTTGACATCCTCAATTGCAGTGCTATCAAGGGTAAGAAAAGAGAAAAGGGGTTGTCTGTCAAGTCCTCTACTGGGAGACAAAGCTCATGCAGACCATTTTTTTGAACACTGAGGGACAATTGATTTGTCCAGTTGGAGTCGGGCAGTGAGGTCAGGGGCAGAGGAACCTGAGGTAAACAGTACTGTGTCATCTACGTACATGCGGAAGGACAAAGAGAAACAGGCAACAGGAAGGACACTGAGGATGATGGAGAAGAGGATAGGGCCAAGGATGGACCCTTAGGGTATTCCTGAGCAGATTGGAGGGAGGGAGGGAGGGAAGGTGTATCTTATATGGATAGCTTGAAACCTGCCTTCAGGGTAGGAGTGGATCCAACTGACAGGTGGAAAAGAGCCCCATCATCTTAAGCTTGTTCAGGAAAAGGGGGTGGGCAACACTTTTGAAGACTTTAGACAACTCAAGCAAAGATGGCAGAGGTGATCTGGCCCTGGTCTATACCTATCACCAGGCTGGGCTGGCCATCAGCTAAAGGAGCTGTGTAAGCTCCTCTAATTAAAAAAAAAAAACTTATGTTTGATGACCTATAGCCAAACATTGCAGGGCTGCAGATTATAGTTGAGATATTAATCAGTTTTAATGTTGAGTGTAGTAGTAGGGCATTTTAGCTTACATAGGGCTTATAAGTGAGAAAGGAGTAGGAGTCAGTTGTTTTTATTTTACAGTCAAGTGCAAAGCCAGTTTACAGCATTGTCCAATGTAGCCACATTTGGAAAACAGGTTGTGATCCATGAAACTGCTAAATTGCTCAGTTAGGTGGTTTAATGTTCAGGTAGTGCTTTAGGGAACAATATAATTAGTAACCCCAACTAACAGTGAGTAGCACAGGATATGGGAGCACTCAGTGCCTAGAGTTGGGCCAAACAGCGGGACAGTTGTAGTCAGAGTGGAGTGACTGGACTGGCTAAGCTAAGCGGATTGGTCTGCTGGCCATCCCTTTGGTGCATGGACTAGAAGTGAAGGCTAGGGTTGCTGACCACGGAGGGAGTGGTTACAGTTGGAACTGGTTGAAATCTCAGTCTGGAAGGGAGCCATTAGCTGTTGGTGTGGCCATAACAGATGGAGCCTAGCCAGGCCTTGTGGATTACATCACCGGTGCTTTAGCAGGGACTCTGGGAGAAAGTGGAAAGTGATTGCAGACTTACATTCTGAGGACAAGCTAAGAGGGCCTGGAGGCAGTGAGACAGCCAGCTAGCTCAAACATTTCTTTTTTCCTTTATTCTTCCTTCCTGTTTGACTTGACAGCCGCAGCAGTGGCAGGCTAGAGCTTTTAGCACTGCATCTCTGTTTGTGCTTATCCATGGGCCACAGCCACCTGTGAGAGCAGACATAGTGTGGCCAGACTCATCTGTGCACATTTTTAATTACGGTATTCTATTCCTGGCTAAGTAAAATGAAATTGCTTCTGTTCAAACTCTATGGGACATTTTATAAGTGCTACACTTCAAATGGAATATCTTCACACCAATATTGTTTTGGGGGTTTATGGTACGTATGGTTGAGTATGGGAATGAATGGCAGTAACTGTTAATATTAGGGTATTTACTGTTATTTATGAATGTGAAGTGTTGATGTGTTCCTTTTAAATTACTAGGGTTTAGGTTGAGTGCTGCATAGTGATTGGAAATTGTGGTGCTGGAAGGTGTGGTAGTAGGGGGTAGGGTTTTATTATTGTTGGGAATTGTTTTTATTGGCATCAGGATGTGTGTGGGGCCCAAGACCCCTAGGCTAAGCTACACCCATCCTGGCATGACCTTCACCCCTTCCAGAATCCCTGTCAGTGGCAGCATATCATCACTGCAGGGAAGTGAATATTGCAATAAGTCATGGTGGTCAGTTGCCAAGTTCAAGGGTAGCTTACAAGGAGGGTATTATTGGGACAGTGAAGACCAGGAGATTCCCTAGGTTGAAATGGGAACTAAAGTGAGGCCAAGTGTGGTTGGTTCCTAAACCCAGGGTTCTCACTGGACAGAGTGGGCAGGTATCTAATGGGCCAGTGCATCTTCTCGTATCCTTCAGGCAGTCTTATGCATTGTGACTGATGTGGAACAAGACTGCCATTATAGCAGATTTTATTTCTGGTTTCTTGGTTGATTTGGCTTGCATCAGAGAGACCTGGCTAAGTGATAATGAATTCCAATTGTGGAAGCAGCTATCCCATCCAGACTCTCCTTGATAAACTGCCTGAGGTGGGACTGCAGGGGAGAGGGTAGCTATCTGTGTTAGATCTAAGTTGAACTTTGCCTTGCAGCCAGTGTATGTAGCCTCATTGTTTGAATGCACGGCATTATGTAGGGAGCTACATGCAGATTGTAGGATACTCCTTATTTATCAACCTCTAGTGCACAAGAGGAAATTCCTTCAGGAAATTGTGAACCTCACCACCAATAGGGTGCTAGAGTCACCCAGATGATTGATTCTGGCTGACTTTAATGGCAGGATCTTCAAGTTGATCTGATCAGTTGGTGAAATCACTGCCTGGTGAAGTTCCCCATCAGGGAATCCCCAACACACACACACACCTGTAGTCCACCTCCTGTGGAAATGGTTTCATACCACCCTTTAAGATAGTTATGGCCAGAGAGACTCCAGTTAGTGTTGGACATTTCAGGAATGATGGCAGCTTGCAAGATGGGATCAGAAGAAGCAATGTGGCCATGTGGCCACAGGGCCATAATGGGGGCTTTCAATACTATTGCACCCATTTGTGTATGTACCTCGGTCTGGCACAGAGACTCTCAGTGGTTTGACCAGGAGCTTTGGGAGCTGAAGGCCAAAGGGTGGAAGTTGGAGTATTTTTGGAGGAGATCCAAAGCCCCAGAGGACAAACTGGCTTTGAGTGGTCACTATGGTGTATACCAAAGGACAATCATCCAAAAAAAGGCAGCTTTTCTGTCTGGGAAGATCACACTGGGAGGAATCAACTGGCTCAACTCTTTCAGACTGTGGACAGGCTACTCCTTCCAGCCTTTCTGTAGCCTGTGAGGGTGTGTTCATCCACTTAGTGCAAAGAATGTTCTCTATTCTTCTCGGATATGCTGTCCTCTATATGTCCTGGGATCATCCAAATGGCAACTGAAACCTGGAAGAGATTTGCCTGTTCATAGAAACATAGAAACATAGATTTTGATGGCAGATAAAGACCGCTTGGCCCACCCAGTCTGCCCATTTCCCTACTTATTGGATAAGCTGCAGATCCTAGTTAACCAGCAGCCTACTTCTTCCTACCCTCACCCCCTAGAATTGCCTTATGACTGTCCCATGCATGCTTGAATTCCACCACTGTTTTTGACTCCACAACCTTCTCCGAAGGCGTTCCATGCATCCACAACCTCTCTGTGAAAAATACTTCCTTAAATTACCTCTGAGCCACCCCTTCTATCTTCAAATTGTGCCCCCTTGTTCTTGCACACCTCTTTTTTTGAAAGATGCTACTATCTTGGACTTTGTTGATTCCTTTGAGATACTTGAAAGTTTCTATCATGTCCCCCCTCTCCCTCCTTTCCTCGAGGCTATACATATTCTGCTCCTTAAGTCTCTCTTCATATGTCTTCTGGTGCAGACCCTGCACCATTTTAGTTGCCCTCCTCTGGACAGCCTCCATCCTGTCTATGTCCTTGCAGAGATTGGGTCTCCAGAACTGCACGCAGTACTCCAGATGGGGTCTCACCAACTGTCTGTACAGAGGGATAATAACTTCCTGTTTTCTACTCGTGATGCCTCTCCCTATGCATCCCAGTATCCCCCCAGCCTCCTTGCTGCCCTCTCACATTGCTTGCCCACCTTTGGGTCATCTGATACGACTACCCCCAGGTCCCTTTCCATTTTTGTTGTTGTTAGTATCTCACCCCCCATTGTGTACTCTTCCCCTGGGTTTTGTTTCCCAGGAGCATTACCTTGCACTTCTTAGCATTGAATCTAAGCTGCCATACATTTGACCATTCCTCTAACCTTGCCAAGTCCCTTCTCATCCTTTCCACCCCACCTTGTGCATCAACTCTGTTGCAGATCTTTGTGTCATCTGCAAAGAGACATACTTTTCCTTCCAGTCCCTCTGCAATGTAAGCTATAAAGACATTGAAGAGGACCGATCTAATACTGAACCCTGTGGTACCCACTAGTAACCCCCTTTCTTCAGAGTGGACTCCATTTACTATTACTCTCTGTGTCTATTCTCCAGCCAATTCTTTACCCAGGCTGTTATCTTGGGACCCATTCCCAGGCTGGCCAACTTGTATATTAATCTTTTGTGTGGGACTGTGTCAAATGCCTTGCTAAAGTCTAGGTAGGCCATGTCTACAGCCCCTCCCTGATCTACTACTTTGGTCACCCAGTCAAAGAAATCTATCAGATTTGTCTGGCATGATCTTCCTGCTGTGAATCCATGCTGCCTTGGGTCCTGAGCCCCTCTAGCCTCTAGAGACTCAACAATTCTTTCCTTCAGAAGTGATTCTATCATTTTCCCTACCACTGAGGTTAAACTAACAGGTCTGTAGTTTCCTGCTTCTGCCTTGCTCCCACTTTTGTGAAGGGGAATCACATCTGCCCTTCTCCAGTCCTCAGGTACCACCCCATCCTCCCATGATTTGTTAAAGAGGGTAGTCAGTGGTGTCACTAGTTCTACCCTTAGTTCTTTTAGAATTCTGGGATGAATCCCATCAGGCCCCATTGCTTTGTCCACCTTAAGTTTTAAGAGTTCTTTCAGAACCCTTTCTTCTGTAAATGGGCTGGTACCAACTTCTGTATCCAGAGTGTTTCTACTATTTGTTTTAGGTACCTCCCCCACTTCCTTTGTAAATACTGAGCAAAAATATTTGTTTAGTATCTCTGCCTTTTCACAGTCACCCTCTGCCCACCCTCCTCCTCTTTATTAAGCCTCACTAGCCCTCCCTTGGTCTTCCTTCGGCTCCTGATGTACCTATAAAGGTTTTATCCCCTTCTTAACAGAGTTAGCTATCTTTTCCTCGGTTTGGGCCTTTGCTGTTCTGACTGTCTTCCCAGCTTCCTTTGCTTTAACTGATACAATTCTCTGTCCTGCTCCTTCTGCGATTCCTTGTACTTCCTGAATGCTTTCTTTTCTCTTGAACCTTCACTGCCACTTCCTTTGAGAACCATAGTGGTTTCTTACATCATTTCGTTTGTTAATTTGCTTCACACAAAGGCTTGTTACCTCTGTGATGGCAGTTTTATTATTCCCCATTGTTCTTCCACCCTCCTTCCTGCCCATTTGCTAGTGCATTCCTTAGGCACTCACCCATTTTGGCAAAGTCAGCCCTCCTAAAGTCCAGTACTTTTGCCTTTGTATGGCTTGACTCTATTGCTGTGTTTATTGTGAACCATACTGTTCGATGGTCGCTAGTTCCCAGAAGGCTACCCACTTCTATATCTGTGATCCTCTCTTCATCTCCATTTGAGAGCACCAGGTCTAAGATTGCTCCCTCTTCAGTGGGCTCCAATACTAGTCGTCTAAGGCATGCCCCTTGTAGGGCATCTAGAATAACCCCACTCTTTGAAGTGGCTGCTGCAACTGCACTCTAGTTAACATCTGGCATATTCAGATCACCCATCAGCAATATCTCCCCTTTTTCTGCCATTCTAAGTATTCTTTCTATCATTTCCTTGTCCATTTCCTCCCCCTGAGAAGGGGGTCTGTATACAACCCCTGTGCGGATTGTGGTGCCATTGCCGGTCTCCAAATTTACCCACAGTGCTTCTTCTCCTCCCTGTTTTCCTTTTGTTCTGTTGCTTTGATTCCTTCCCTTATGTAAGAGCTACTCCTCCTCCTCTTTTACCCTCCCTGTCCCTCTGTAGATAGTGTATCCTGGTATGTTTTGTCCCAGTCATGGTTTTTGTGTACCATGTTTCTATGACTGCCATGATATCAGATGTTCCTCCTCCATCAAGGCCACTAATTCTGGAAGCTTGTTACTCAGACTACAGGCATTGGTACTCATTGCTCTCCATTTTTGATGGCTTTACCTTCTTTTGCAGCATCCCCACTGACCTGTCTACCTTGGTCTTTTCTCATTTAGTACCCTGTTTTTGTAGGGAGAGGCTGGGATTTTTCTGCTTATCAGTGCCTCCCCTTGACTAGTTTAAAAGCTTGCCAATGAATCATTTAAACCGATTGCTCAAAGACTTGTTCCTTCCTGGACAGATGCAGACCATCCTGCCAGTATAGGCTGGTGTCCCTCCAGGTGGAACCCCAGTACCCAATGAAGCCAAACCCCTGTGCTCCACACCATTTTTCAACCATTCATTAAAGCATGCATGGTGCAAAGTACCTCGCCTCACTCATGCCATTGACAGGCAGCACCTCAGAGAAGGATATTGTGTGTGCTACTGGTCTTAAGCCCCTCCCCAATTCTACAAAGTCCTTCTGCACTGCTCTAATCTCATGATTAGCCAAGTCATTTGTCCCTAGGTGGACAATGACGTCCAGCTCAGACTCCCGTGCAGCTGTTCTCGTGATCCTGAGGATGCGCTTCCTGTCTCTCCAAGCCATGGCACCAGGCAGGTACCTTACTTCAGTTTTCCTTGCTCCCCCCAGTTCTATCCCCCTAGTAATTGAGTCCCCCACCAGGAGCTGCTTCCTTTCCTTGTGGTGTCCTCTGCCTCCTTCCTGTGGGCCTCCCTTGTGTCGGTTGTCCTTAGCCTCCTTAATCTCCTCTGCGGGTGCATCCATAGGGGAGCTATGCTCACCCAGAATGGTGTATGGATTGTGGTGTGGAACAACTGACTGGGTGTGCCTCTGTTCCACCATCCTCACCCTCCCTGAGCCCACTGTGGTCCAACTGCAGTACTTTCTTCTCAACCTCTGAGACAGTGGTGGTGGTGGCTCTGGTACTCCCTGGATGGGGGGGTTCCCTTCCTACCATTCAGTGTGGCCTGGGGGAAGGTCCCCTTACTACTGTCCAGTGTGGCCTGAAGACGGGCAACTTCCTCCCTCAGGGCAGAGAGTTGTCTGGAAATAGGGCAGCATCTCAGCCCCCAGAAAGACTCCTGGAAGACTGCTGCCCCACAGCCATTACATTGCACTACTCCCCACATTTGTTTGTGTGTGTGTGTGTGATTGGTTTGTAATATAGAAATATATATATATATATATATATATATATATATTATATACAATGTGTATGCTTATATTGTCAGTGCAGTGTGCTAGAGAAGATATGACAGTGATATGCACCTTGCACTCTTTAGGAATGATGTCAGAACCCCAGGTATAAAGGAACTATTTCCAGGGGTGGGTGGGGTGAGGGTGGGAAGGGTTGGGCCTAAACTGTGCCCTCACAAAACAATCAGCTAAAAGCTCTGACCCACACTACGATGAGTGCCTTCCTGTCAGCAAGATGCCCTACACAACAATTTGACAGAGAAAATACCCTGCTAATCAAACAGAGAAAAATCCACACATCCAAGTCAGACACAGGTAAACCTCCTCAGCCCCAAAACAGGCCTGGTGGTTTGTGCTCTGAAAGCTGTCAGCCCCAAAATAAGTCAGCTGTGCTTTAAACTCTTCCTGCACTGAAAATGTTAAGAATTGTAACAAACAAACGTAAACCTAGATCCACCTCCTCTGTTGCTTGAAAGACTGTCTTTTCCTGTTTCACACTGCAGGTTTTTCTATGACAACTCCTTAACCACAGTAACTTATCTAAAAATAGTTTAACTATCACAAACTCCTACGCACCAGTAAATTATTTAAAACAGTTTCTGTCCCAAAATCCTAGTAGTCAATCCAGCTACCCCCAAGGGACAACCAAAATGCAGTATTCAAACACTTATGAAGTTACTTCCAAGATAAGCAGAGTTTGCAAGCTTCTTTTTCAACTCCTCAGCCACCTGTAATTTATTTAAAAATAGTTTAACTGTCAGAAAATCCTAGTAGACAATCTAGCTACCTCCAAGGATCTACCCAAATGCAGTATTTAAATCCTTCTGAAGTTACTAACAAGATAAACAGAGTTTGCAAGCCCCTTCTTGGTTAAACACTAAATAAATATGTGAATAAAAAGCAATTACCAAGGGTAGTTAGTTTCACCTCCCACAGAATTAAGCAAAAGTGCACGTTTGTTGCAGATATCAAGTGCAATATAGAATTTCTCACACAGCTCACAGCTGAATAAAGAAGCAGTGTCCTTCCAGGTCTAGAAAATGTGCTTTGTGTCTATGTTTCTATCCAAACGGTAGCTGAAACCTGGCAGAGATTTGCCTGTTGATCAGAGACACACTCGACTTTTTTGGGAATAGATTAGGCCAGTTATGGTGGAAAAGGTTTGTAAGGTGATCTGGGAGCTGTGACTCACCTTCAGAGAGCTGGATGCTGTCTCGGCAAAACCATGGGTGAGTTGTGTAGGACATTTGGATCTTGCATTTGTGGGCATTGTCCATTGCTCCTTGTCAGAGGGGGTCTTTCTGACTGCACTAAAAGATGTATTGGTTATCTTTGAACCCAGCTAACTTAATAAATTATCAACCTGTCTCTAATCCCTTGTACCCTCCCCTTCTCTGATTCCCTATAACCTGTCTCTTTTTCCCTCTCTTTCAGGGGATCCATCTGCCTGCCAGGGTTTGAGAGTCCTCCAAGGTTGAACCTGCACCTGCAGTTTGAACCCCCTCTGCTGAACAAGCACCCACTTGCTCCCCTCCAATTTCAGGGGCTCCATCTGCCCGCTAGGGCTTGAGAGTCCTCCAAGGTCAAACCCACATCTGTGGTTCAAACCCCCCCTCTGCTGAACAAGCCTCCCACTTGCTCCCCTCTGATTTCAGGGGATCCATCTACCTGATAGGGCTTGAGAGTCCTTCAAGGCCAAACCCGCATCTGTGGCTTGAACCCCCCTCTGCTAAACAACCTGCCCGCTTGTTCCCCTCTGATTTCAGGGGATCTGTCTGCCTGCTAGGGCTTGAGAATCCTCCAAGGTTGAACCCACATCTGCGGTTCAAACCCCCCTCTGCTGACCAAGCTGCCCACTTGCTCCCCTCCGATTTCAGGTATGGAGGTGTTGGACATTTAAATCTGGTGCTTTCCAGCTCCTGCGGGCGCTCACCTCTCCTGCAGTGTGCAGCACTCAGCATTAGTGAGAAGCAGCTGGAGGATTTTAATTTGATTCAGCCTGCTATTTCATTTTAAGGACTTATGCAGCCCAGCCTTGCTGGTCTCTCTCATCTTGACTTTTGCAGCTCAGACCTGGGTTACCACTTCACAGACTGCTCTGTATTTTAATTTACTGCCTTAGGTTATTAAGTCTATTAAGTTTATTAAGCTCAATTTGCTGGTCAGACTGTTTCAGCTCAATCTATGCAGTTTTTGGACAAGGTTTATTCTGTCCTGTTTTAGCCAGGTTAATTAGATTTAAATTACAGTGGATTCCGCTTAAAGGAACACCATCAACCCCCTTAGGTCTCGAAGTCTCTCTAGTTTGAAAAACACTAGTTTTTACTAGTTGTCATAGAATCCGTGAGACTAAAAACAGTTTAAGGGAGGACCCCTAGAAATACCTCCTGTATGGTATACCAGAACTGAGATGTAGCCATAGTTTAAATTTAAAGCTAAAAAAACCTCTTGCATTTAAAAAAAAAAACATTTTTTGACAGACTTTCTGAACTTTTTTTGGTTTTTAGCATGTACACTAATGTGTTTTTTTTAATTTTGTTCATCTTGTCATGAGGACTTCAGTATTTAGCATATCCGATTCCTACAGTGGCAAACAACAAACATTTTTCCCATTAGACCTGATTGACCATACTCCACTCTTAGGCCTCCTATGAGTCTGGGAACTCACCAACCAACCACCTGCATCTGGCCTGCTTTATTACCTCGTAAGGAGTCTGACTTACTCACAATACCACCTCAGTCAGAGAGAGCCCAGCTGGGCCACCTGCAGTAGATCAATGATGGTCATGCACCTTGACTTTTCAAGTTCAGCCCCACAGCACCCAAGCCCTCAACCAGCCAGACAAGCCAGCCCAGCATGCAGCAGACACACAGACACATTGAGTAGTCTGTGAGAGACCATCCTTCTCCTCCTTCCTACTGCCCACTTCCCAGCCCTGGCGGGCCTTACATGCACATCTCATACAGTACGTTGCTCACTGTAGTAGCCTGTTGCCAGTTCAGTCAGGTGTCAGGTGATGAATCAGTCGGCGGGTGTCTCCATGGCTCAGGCTGCCACTGCTGCCCTACTCGGTGGTGGTGCCAGTGTTTTTTTGGAGCTGTGTGCTCCCTCCTTCCAACCCACACAGTCAGTCCCCAACCCAGACCCACATCCCCACTCTGTACTCCACACATTGGAACTAGTATACCTACCACTTCTCCTCCTCACCGACTCTGAAGATCTGACCAAGACTGAATGAGAGTCGCTTGATGGGCCCAGCTGATAGGGTCATGGGCTGATCCTGACCATGACCAGACCACTGTCTTGCTGCCTTCACATGATTGCTGTCTGGCTTTGCTGGAGGACTGACTGGGACCTGCACAGCCATACACTAGTCTTTCTCTGGGCACCAGACACGTAGGAAAATGGACACAGTTAACTTATTTTTAAATTAAAGGCCCAACTGCCAAACTTCATCCTTGCAGAAAAATGCTACTCATTCTGTTGCCCACACAACAACACAGCTGCCTCCTCTCCTGACAGTCTCCTCTCCAACCTAGGCACACTCTCTCTGCCACCTTGTGAAGCCAGTCACAGACACTTTCAAGCTCCTGGCTCCTCCTTCTAGGTCTCCTACTTGGTGAATGCTTCATGTCCAGGATCCAGAGGTGCATTTGATTGGCTCTAAGGCTCAGAGCTGGCAGTTGAGGACTGTTAGATAGTCACGGCCCCCCTGGCCCCTTCCCCCCAGGAAAGAAAAAAAGAGAAAACACACTGCATTGCACCACAAAGACAAACCTGGACAGGTCACGGAATCGTCAACTGCAATGGATTTCAACTCCACTATTTTATGACTGCAATCCAATGCAATTGCAACTGATTGTAACTGCATTGAACTGCAACTGACTATTTCAACTGCCAACCACTGCTCCAGGGTCTACCCTGGACAGAGGAAGAAAGAGGGGGGTTGCGATTTTACTTTCAGCTTCTCTGCCATTGGAGGAGACTGAGGTGGCAATGTATCCTGGAGCTCGTTATGTTTTAGTTTGGGGGAAATTGCAAGATGTTCAAGTGACAATGGTTAATGTTTACTCCCCGCCAGGCTTACCCCTTGGTTTTTATGTAGATCTTCTTAAGATCATGGCGGAGAAGGCCAAAGGAGTTGTTATAGCTGGGGGGACTGGAATGCGACTTTAAACAGAAAGCTGGACTCCACATCAGGTATACCCACGGTGGAGAGTAGGGTGGCTAAAGGCTTAGCCAGAGCATTGAGAGATATGGGGCTGACAGATGTGTGGAGAGCAAGTACCCGTTAGCCAAAGATTACACATTCTATTCTGCTAGACACAAGATCTACTCTAGGTTGGACATGTTTTTCACTTATGCTAAGGATATATCTCTGTTTAACTCAATGCGGGTAGGCGCAGCCACACTTTCAGACCATCAACCGATAATGGCGAATGTAGAGTTGGAACTGCCGAAGAAACCCACCCAATGGAGGCTTAGCCTGTTTAAAGATAAAGAGGTCAGGGAGGAAATTAACAACGTTATAAAACAAACAATAAAAATAAATAACAGGCTAGGGATCTCAGCCCAGATACTATGGGATACAGTTAAAAATATGGTGAGGGGGAAAATCATATCTATATCCACCCATAAAAAGAAAGAACGAAGGAAACAACTAGACATGTTATATGAACAACTTAAGACAGAGGAGGGTTTACAAAAACAGAAATGGAGGAAGGACAGTGAAACAGAAATAAAAAGAATTAAAACTAAAATACAAAACATCAATAAAATTTTAATAGAAAAGGCACTGCCATATATGAAACAATTCTTCTACGAGGGAGGTTATAGGGCTGCCAAGGTACTGGCCTACAGGCTTAGACAAAGGGCTGCTCAAGCTAATGTAATAGCCATCAGACACCCTAACCAGAAAAGTCTACCTCATAAATGAGAGAGAACTGCAGACTCCTTTGTTACCTACTATGAGGCCCTGTATCATCCACAAAAAGAAACACATCCAGAGGAAGCACAATGTTTCCTTGGACAGCTACAGCTCCCCAAACTTACTGAAGATCAACAACAAACCCTAATGGTCCCAATTTCAGGGATAGAAATAAGATCTACTATGAAAAATCTAAAGGTAGGGAAATGCCCAGGACCCTATGGTTTTAGTAGTGAGTTCTATAAAACGTTTCAGGCAGAAACAGCACCCCTACTACAGAATGTTTTTAATCTGGTCTGGGAGGAGGGTGAGACAGTTCCTCCATTGTGTAATTATACAACAATCATGGTTATACCCAAGGAGGGGAAGGACCCTAAAGAATGTGGCTCATATCGGCCAATCTCTGTATTAAATGTAGATTATAAAATCTTTACTGCCATAATAGCTGCCTGTTTAAATCCCCTACTGTCAGGGTTCATACATTTAGATCAAACAGGCTTTATAGAAGGTAGGCAGACCCCTGAATGAGTAAGAAGAATTATTAATATAATAGATATAATTAACAAACACAAAACCCCCTCATGTATAATGAGCCTTGACGCCAAAAAGGCTTTCGACCAGGTCACCTGAAACTTCTTATTTGTGGTCCTAGAACAACTAGGTTTCCCCCAGACATTCATAGGGTCCATTAAAGCTTTATACGCCTCCCCACAAGCTTGTGTTAGGGTCAATGGAGGTGTGTCCCAGAGATTTAGGCTTGGGAGGGGCACATGCTAGGGGTGTCCTCTCTTGCTGCTCCTCTTTGCCCTCTATATCGAGCCTTTAGCTCAGGCTATCAGAGAGGATCAAGTGATCCATGCGGTGAAAGCAGGGGATATTGAGCATAAGGTCTCCCTCTATGCGGACGATGTCCTACTCTATCTGTCCAGACCCGAAGACTCACTGCCCAGATTATGGAGGCTCCTGGATCTATTTGGAGGGTACTTGGGTTATGCCCTTAATAAACAAAAATGGAGGTACTTAAATTTTGCTATAGTACTTCACCCGAAATCACCCAACTAGTCACCCTAAATTGGAATTCTCAAAAAACAAAATATCTAGGCACCCTTATTACTAAAAGCACTGTAAACCTTATTCACAAATAATTTTGATCCCCTGGTAAACCAAATTAGGAGGGACATGACGGGATGGGACTTCCTCAATCTCCCCCTTAATGACAGAATACAAGCGGTAGTCATGACTATTCTGCCCAGGTTTTTGTACCTTTTTCAATGTCTCCCCATTAAAATCCGTCATTATCGGTTACCGATCTGGCAGAAGATCATCACAACATTCATCTGGGCTCACAAAAGACCTAGAATTAAAAATGCCTCTACATTTATTAATAAAAAGCATGGGGAAAGATCAGTGCCAAATTTAGAGGATTACTACCTCGCAACACACCTGAGGTGTGCCCTCCTGTGGTTGGATCTGGATTATATAGCCCACTGGAAAAACATAGAGATTATGAACACAGGACAGGCCCCTCTAGGTACCAACAGGACAGAACTATAACTTTGATGACAGTAAGAAACACACTATGGGCTCTGAGGAGACTATGGACCAAATATAAACTTAATAAAGAGTTGTGGTCACTGAGGTGGTTCACATGGGACCCAGACTTTGTACCAGCCATTCAGGATCTAACCTTTAGAAGGTGGGGGGGGTTGGGATTGACTACACTTAGGCAATTTATGGATGGAGGTAACATTCTAACCTTTGGCCAACTTAAAGAAAAATATAAGTTACGACAAACAGATCACTTTAGATTCTTAAAATCAGAATCTACATAAACACCCTCAGAACTCAGGGAACTGGGGATCACACCCCAGACACCTTGCTGTATACCATGGTAGAAATTATGGCACATCAGAGACTTAGGGGGGCATGTTTCAGCTTTATATGGAGCTCTGAGGGAAAGAGGGATCATACACATGGAGCCACGTAAGAGAAGATGGGAAAATGAGATAGGAGAGAGACTGTCAGAGGTAGACTGGGAGACAGTATTCTTACTAGTAAATAGAACTACCTACTCTCCTTGCTGGAAAGAATTTGAGTGGAAGGTAAGAACCCACTTTTTCATCACTCCATGATGAAGAGCAAGTGGGACAGATTCCACTCACCATCATGCTGGAGGGCCTGCCAGGAACCAAGAGCCACCCCCTTCCATATATTCTGGCAATGCCCACGTCTGTCAAATTTCTGGAGCCAGATTAAACAGGTGATTCGGGATATACTGTCAATGACAAAGGGGTTGGGCCCTAGACATCTGGTTCTGGTATTACCTCCTGGGGATCTTAAGGGGAAAGACTAAATATACTTATGGAATGTCTTAATAACTGCTGCACATAAAGCAATAACAAGAAATTGGCTTAAGTCTGATCCCCCTAACATCCAGCTGTGGATGGAGATCATCCAAGAAATACAAGAAATGGAGGAACTAACACAATCAGTCTCTGCACTCAGGCATTTATTAGTAAATGGACTTCATGGATATTATGGAAAGAACAATACAAACAGGGAGGGGGGAGGGGAGGAAGGGTAGACACAGATGTGTAAAAAACAGAGAATCCATAAAATTATAGTAATAAATGAAATGTTCAAATGTTGGTGCTGATATATGAATGTAATACCTCTCACTCCTATAAAATGCATTGTGGAATGGTATTCTACCCAGAAGAGATAAATCTGTTATGAGATGAACATTGTGAAATGTTACATGTACTGTGGACCTATGCATAAATATATAATAAACATGAATTTCAAAAAAGAAAAAAAAAGGTCAGCTACCTTGCACATGCCCACAATTGTACTAAAAATGATGCCATGCAAAGATCCCCTCATTCCCTATGTTTGGCTCGAAGCCAAGCTGCCTGTAGACCTATGCTTTGGTGTTTCACATAGTGGCAACTCTGAAAAGTCATATCTTGAATGCATCCACAAGTTCAGGGAACAGTTGCGGAAAGCATATCAGCTGGCTGGACAGCCAAGTCCAATCAAGGCAATAAACAGAGATATGACAAATAGGTGAGACATCAAGTCCTGCAAGGGCAGGATCGGGGGATTGTGTTTTGCTCAGGAATCTTGGCATACAGGGGAAACATAAGATACAAGACCAGTGGGCCCCTGAAGTTTATTTAGTCATGAAACAGTTGCCAGACCTACCAGTGCACAAAATCCAACAAGAACAAGGGAGAGGTTTAGAAAAGACTATTCACCAGAATCACCTGCTCCCCATTGGTGAAACTGTGCCAGACTCTGCTCCTGACATTGAGTCTCCAGCTATGAACAGGCCCAGAACAAGGAGCAAGACTATGCAAAAATGCACAGGAAACACTGGACCATCCAGGCCTCCCGATAGGTCTGCATTGAACCTGAACACTGCTCCAACCAGGCCTTCTGAGTGGCCTGCATCTGACAACCAGCAAAGGGAAACAATAGTCTCCACGGGCCTCCCAAAAGGTCTACACTGAACCTGAATACCGTTCCAACCAGGCCTTTTGAGCAGCCTGCATCAGGTCCCACTCCAAGTGATTCTGACTCTTCTAATGAGGGAAAAGATATGTCATACTGGGACTATGTGCCAGTGACAAGTCAAGAGCTGAAACAATGGCAAATGGACTATAGAATTTCTATTCACAGCCCTCTACCAGTACTGCCCTCACTGAGCCTGTGCCAACTCTGAACCCTAATGTGGTACCTTTCATCCAGGTGAGCAGGCCCAGTATCCAAGAACCTGAGCAAGTAACAAACGTTGGCAAGGATAATGTAGTTGACTCAGGCCCTGATGAGCAAGTTCAAGACAATGTTGTTTTGCCTAAAAATGCCCCTGTGCTGCCAGCAGAGCAAGGAGAGGTAAAGGTGCCCCCTGTCCCTAGAGAAACTGTAGCACCTGACACAGCCCTGGCTAGAAGATCTGAAAGGCAACCAAAATCCATTGTCAGGCTCGCCTACATTACCCTTGGTGCCTCCTCCGATACCCTCCTGTATGTCACCCATAAGCATATAGTACCCAGAGTGCATGCTCTTCACAGTGTTCCCAGGTACTGCTCAGGGTTAATGTCAATGTGGGGAAATGTGGGGCAATATTGCCAAGTACTACCTGTTTCTAGATAGCATTTAATGTCTAAATAGACATGCTGTATTGCCTTATTGTTAAGAATGTATGATCATGACTGCTTTTATCTAGACAGGAATCAGGTGTCTACTTAGTAATATGTTGCACTACTGCACTGAAATCCATTACATTCCATTCATTTTCCATTATTTTCATGTGAACCCATTAATTTTCACCACTAAATTTTGTGTCACCTCTTTTAATGTCCAGTTTTTATTCCCATTAAATTTCCATTAATTGTTGATGTTTCATGGGTGTAAACCATTAATTTATTCATCCGTGCCATTAATTAACCATGACAGGTATTCATTAAATATTTAATGGGAGTGGTACGCCACTTAAATTTTGTATCAGACTATTTTAATGGCATGTTTTAATAACCATTAAAACTGAGCAATGAGCTTTTCATTGCCATTATAATTATGTTCATGCTACACCAATACATTAACGGCCATTAAAACTGTCCAAACAAGCTTTTTGTTGCCATGAAAATTATGTTCATGTTGTGCCAATACATTAATGGCCATTAAAACTGTCCAAATGAGCTTTTCATTATCATTAAAAATTATGGTTACATTGTGCCAATGCATTAATGGCCATTAACAACAAATGTTCACCAATTAATGGCAATTTTACGTATCACACATATTTTCCCCTTTATTTCCATAGGACTGACTGAACTTTGACCTGTGCTTATCGGATAAGTATACCTTTATTTACTATTGGTCTTATCTGTACTTTGCCCTAAGAACTATGGATCCTCTGTGACTCCTGTGCAACCTTTGTTTTACAGGTACTCCCCAGCATCCAGAATCGAAAGCTACACAGAAGTTCCCTCACCTGAACCAGTACACATGATTTAGTTACTGGATTGGGAGGTGGGAAATTTGAGCCATAATGGTGAGCCTGCATCTGTTACAGCGGGAGTCCACTGAGGTTACATGTCAAGTCGTCCCAGTTAATCCACTCTGCGACAACTTTGCGCTGTACTATTAGTTCCAGCATCAATTGGCTTCCTGCCCAGTTTGTTCCCAAACTGTGCACTCCCCCCCCCCCCGAGTTTAATATATTAAATTTATGCTGGGGGTGAACTGTCAGGTAACAATTTGTACAGGGGCCTATTAACACTGGAGCAAATAGTACATCATGAGTTCTCATGAAGCAGATAGATTGGGATGAATTGACATGTTACTGTGCACTGAAGGAGTGGGTGCCATGAGCCTAGCCTCATGAGGGACAGTTGAGAGGTATGTGGTCAACCCCCCAGATCTCGCCCCTCTGCAACTGGATCCCCCACCCTCCCTTCAGCTGGACTCCCACAGCTGAAAACTAGCTGTGTGTCACAGCACGTGTGTGGCAGCACCTTTTCCATGAAGGGCATAGCAATGCTGGGGGGACAAGGCTGTGGGAAAGGGGTTTCAAATGCAAGGAGGAAGGTCAGCTGATGGAGCTGGCACAAGATAAGGGAGGGTGGCCAAGTGACAAGAAGAGTGGGTCTGCTGAAGGTGGGTCACCTAGCTCTTGAGCCCCTACAGCCATGGTGTCAAACACCCTACCTTACCCCTCCTAGCCCTGGCATCAGGCTCTCAAGCCCTATCCCCAGCTTCAGGCTTCTCAGGCCCCGTAGCCAAGTCATTTGTCTGCTGGCTACCCTGATTATGGCTGTAGGCTCCTGATCCACTAAAGTCAATGTCCTGGGTAAGGTCAGCAAGGTTCGGGTGGTCCTGTAGGTTGTCCAGATTGTAAAAGAGGGTAAACATTTGTGGAGTTGTGTAGTATGTGGGTCCCCAGGGGGTCCAGGTGGTGGAAGAGGGGGTCCATAGCTGGGGAAACCTGGTATGGGGGTCCCTTTGATGATTCAGAAGTATAAATAGGCTCCAAGAGGTCCTACGGGTGATCTGCATGGGGTAGAGTATGGCCCAAAGGGAAAACCTCCCACCTGCCTGCAGTCAGCTGGGCATCCAACCTGCACTTCCACCTCCTCTCTCCTCAACTTCTCCCTAGGTTGGGGTGGTGTGTCGGTGGCAGTGCCATAAGGCAGGTACTATCCACCTGAACTAATAGTAACATTTTTTTTAAGTTTCTTTTCATGCTGAGGGTGCAATAAAGGATGGCTGTGGCCATTAGTGCGATCAGGGCATGGCCTAGGAGCAAGGAACTGCACAAGGTTGGATCCATTCAAATTTATTTAAATAGCTCCAGAAAGGGAGCATATGGCGAGAGGGTGTCCCTATTAAAAATTATCTAAATTTATTTAAATCGCACTCCTGCTTGGAGCATAGGGAAGGGGCAGACTGCATTCAAATTAATTAGCTCCCAGAGGTGGAGCAAGGCAGGGAAGGCCTTGAATTAGATAGAAACATAGAAACATAGACTTTGACAGCAGATAAGGCCACTTGGCCCACCTAGTCTGCCCATTTCCCTACCTATAGGATAAGCTGCAGATCCTAGTTAACCAACAGCCTATTTTTTCCTACCCCCCACAAAAACTGCCTTATGTCTGTCCCATGCATTCTTGAATTCTCCCACAGTTTTAGACTGCACTACCTCCTCAGGAAGGCTGTTCCATGTGTCCATCACCCTCTCTCTATGAAAAAATACTTCCTCACATTACCCCTGAGCCGTCCCCCTCTGTCTTCAAATTGTGTCCCCTTGCTCTTGAACATCTCTTCTCCTGAAAGATGCTACCCTCTTGGACTTTGTTGAGTCCACTGAGGTATTTAAAAGTTTCTATTATAGCCGGCCCATCGGCGCAGCGGTTGGATTTCCGCTTGTGGCCATGTGACCGGGTTCGGAACGAGCCCGGGAAGCTGGAGGGCCGCCAGGGGAAAGGGCTTGAGCATCCCAGGGACTGCTCTGCCCTCTCCGGGGAGGGGGAACAGAGCTCGGCTCTTGTCTGACCCGGTGGAGACCCGAGGTATAACAAGACCGATGCCTAAACAGGGGGGCGATGTGTCAGACGTCGGCGCTCAAGCGCCTTGATGTCAGGGGATACGGCACATTGCGAGAACATCGGAAAAACACCTCGCAGCCTCCTGGTAGATGGAGCACCAGGTCCCGACCCTCAATGCCCCTACCTGCCCAGAGACAGCATCCCGACGAAATATAGACGTCTCGGGGTGCATGGGCCCCCACCCTGTACTCCGCCTGGGGGGATAACCACGGCTCCATGGGGGATAGACTGCACTGGTCACCAGATAGGTGAGCGAGGGCTGAAAAGGCCGTAGGTGTCTCCCGAAGAGAAGGGGGCTGCGAGGAGGAGGGGAGTAAAAAAAAAAAAAGTTTCTATTATGTCCCCCCTCTCCCTCCTTTCCTCAAGGGTATACATATTATGCTCCTTTAGTCTCTCCCCATATGGCTTCTCTTGCAGACCCTGCACTATTTTAGTTGCCCTCCTCTGGACTGCCTCCATCCTGTCTATGTCCTTGCGGAGATGGGGTCTCCAGAACTGGACATAGTACTCCAGATGGGGTCTCACCAACTGTCTGTACAGAGGGATAACAACTTCCTGTTTTTTCCTGGTGATGCCTCTCCCTATACATCCCAGTATCTCCCCAGCCCTCCCTACTACCTTCTCACATTGCTTGCCAACCTTATGGTCATCTGATATGATTACCCCCAGGTCTCTTTCCATTTTTGTATAGATAGTAAACAGGGCTCAAGCAGCAAAGGCAGGGTAAAGCCCCAGTTATAGGCATGCTAGCCAGTTGGGCTAGAGAATAAGGGCTAGCTGGCAAAAAGATTTTGTTTTTATTATTCAAATATAAGCACCAGTGGGGCCAGTTAGGTGAAGTAAGCCCCCGTTTATAAAGTAAGAGTGCCCCAGGGTGATAAAGGTGGTTAGTAGCCAAGTGCCCACCAGTAGCCAAGCTAAGGCTAGTGTTGAAGGTGGCTATGGGTGAGTTACTCCGGTTACTAACCCATGGCTGGGGTCATGGCAACTATGTTGCTGGGGTGGCTAACTGGCTGGTCCACTCCAATCCCCTTGCTCCACCAGAGCCGATATATTAGTGCAATTTAAATCAGAAAAGTCTGCAATTTTACAATACTAACCTTAGCTTGGTTACTATATCCACCTTTATCATCCTGTGGCAATCATCCTTTATAATCTGGGTGCTTACTTCCCTTTTTTTTCTTCAGAGGAGTTGCCTGTGGCACAGCCTTCCCACAGCACTCCTGTCAGTTTCTTGAGGAGGAGAGAAAGAACCTTGAGCTACTCCTCCTCAGACTTTGAGCCCACTCTACTCAGCACCCAATTGATGCTTTTAGCTGTCAAGGCCTCTGGCAGCCAATCAGGAGACAGCTGAAGCTCCCGTAGAGGTGGGAGCCTCTTGAGCTGCTCCTCCTAACTGCTGTCCTTGCCCCATTTTGAAGCCCCTTCTTATCCCCTTTCTGAGGTAACACTGCCCAGATATGATGTGGGTAGATAGGGCTGGTGATTCCCCAGCTACCCCACTTCACATTTTTTTAATTTAACTCATCGTTTTCCCATTGGAAGCCACCAAAATGCAGCCCTCCCTTCACTTTTATTTCGAAAGCTAGCTGATCCTGCCTCCTATGTTGACGTCAGGACGTCCAAGTAATGTCACCATCAGTCAAAATGTTCCCAAAATATGGCCAGCCTGCTGCTACCTGGAGGACTGCTTGCTTCTGCCCCCAGGTAGCCACTTATTTTTTAAATATATTTATTTATTTGTGTAGCTCCTCTGGGCTTTTGCTGTGTGCTGTAGGCTCTTTCCCAGCCCAAGTACTCTCTTTCTCTGTCTCTCTCTGTTTCTGCTGTTATTTCTCTCCCTCCCAGTTTACATTTCAGCCTCTTGGGGCTCCCACACAGCTGCCGCCGTGCGGCTCCTTTACTTATTTCTCACCATGGGGAGCACTCTGCCCTTCCTTGCCTGTGACCCTGCAGGTTTCCTTTTATTTAAACATGCCCACCCCCCAGCCATTCATCCAGCCATGGTGCAGCTTTTAACTTTTGCCGTACCTCACTGCTCTCTAATGCTACTTTCTTGCTCCTCTCTCCCTTAACACCCCTCTCCCCAGCTTTGCGATTCACCACTGTGTGGCTTGATGCACTCTCCCAGAATAACCCCCCCGACCCCCAGCTCTCATTAATGCTGTAGAGTGGCTTCTTCTTAATGCAGCTTCCATGCTGCTTCTCTGCTGCTCCCAGCTGCCTCCTCTTAAGCCCTGTAGGGCATAAATAATTAAAAATACTGCCACAAGAGCGGTGATCGGAAAGGTGAAGGGGAGGTGCTTTCACTACAGCCTCCTCCACCTCCTGCTGCTTCACTTTCTGCCCTACCCGACTCCCACCCATGTAGAGTAGGCAGCAACCTGCACTCCATGCAGGCTGGGAGTTCTACAGTGCCAGGAGGGACTCTCTGTAGTGCAGCTGTGCTAACGGCAGGCTGTATCTTGCAGCCCAACTTGCTCATCTGCTGCCACTACCCACAAACCACTTACAGCATAAAAATGTCTCTGGGAAGCTCCACCAAACCCCAAGGAGGGTTTAAAATTTATTTTAAACAAATGCTGGCATCCTGCACATTGGGAGCTAGCCCACTAGACCACCAGGGCATAGTATTTTAAAAGGCCCCCTCCAGGGGATATTCAAGCCCCACAAGACCCTCACTAGCCTCCTGGGCTATTTTTACTTAACAAAAGTGCTATTAGCCCCCACTAGCCTTCACTAGCCCACTTGGCTATGAACTATATTACTGGTCACTTGGCCCCCACTAGGGCAAAAAGGGTTTTGATGAACCCCCCCTTCCCCAAATCTCACTCTCTTACCTCTATTTGTTGTTTTTTTTTTTTTTTTTACTGTTTCCTTTTCCCCCAATCTCTTTTCTCTTTTATTCCACAGCTCTGACAGGAGGAGGGCTCCTACCTATCAGATAAGCATTGCTTTTATTTCTATCCTGTCCCTTCCACCAGGCTGGACCCCTGAAAGAGCTGCAGATCCTTTGTGAGCCCTTTTCTGTCTTTTTTTCTTACAGGTACCTTGGCGTCACCCATTCGGACTCCTACCGTGGCACCCTGTAGCAGGTAAGTCCCTCTGTTTTACATATTATCTTGGTGGGTTGACAGTAATGGGTGGCCACATCTGTTACAACCTGGCCATGTCAGGGAAGGGTTAGCCGAGCTGGCCGTGTCCGGAAGATTGGACCTGGACTTGTTTTTTTGAGGGGGGGGGGACAAATAAATTGTGGTGTGTTTGTCTGCTGTGTCTAGTAGAAATATGAATACAGAGGTGGCTGTCTCAGTTTCAGGGGGTAGTTGAGTAGCTGATGGGGAAACTGGAATTGGTGGGGCATCGAAGGCTGGGCAGCTGGCAGGGAAACTGGTATTGTTGGGCAGAGAACTGGTAATTTGTGGGGATCTGTCTACAGTGACACTTGTGTGGGTTGGCTGAGCTGGGAGCGGGACATGTGTGGAGGGGGTGGGAATTCTGTGTGTGTGTGTGTGTGTGTGTGTGTCTGGCTGTGTTGGTGCCAGGGTAGTGGATCTAGTTGCGTCCTCTTGGGTTTCGGTGTTTCCAGATGGGGCGGGAGGGAAGATAAGTGTTTCTGCTGAGGGCATCTGTACTGGGGTCAGGGGTAAGAGAACTGACAGTTTGCTTTGGTGGTCTGCAGGGACTGGCAATGTTTGCACAGGGGCCATCTGTGTTGGGGATGACAGTGGGGGAGCTGGCTGTATTTACTAGGGTGGGGCTGATGGCAGCATTTTCAGTCTGTGTTGCGGCATGGCTATGTTGAGGCGGGGACTGGCAGTACTTCTGTAGGGGCTGTCTGCTGCAGGGGCAGTCTATGTTGGGATGGGTCAACTGGCAGAGTTTCAGCAGTGGCAACAGGTTGAGAGGCTGTTGGATGGCAGGTAATGGGTGTGTGTGCGTGTGTGTGTGTGTGTGTGTGTGTGTGTGTGTGTGTGTGCTGTCTGTAGCATGTGTCCTGCTGAAGCGTGCAAATCCAGAAGTGAGGCTATAAAGCAACCACTTTTCTGCCACAGGCTAAGGAGGCTGGAGTGAAGACTGCAGTGGATAGGTAGAGAGCTGAAGAGGGTGCTGGCAGAGAGAATGAGAAAGGGGCAAAGAGGGCCTCTCCCAGGGACAAACAGGAGGAAGCATCAGGAGAAGGCCATTAGGTGGAGGGAGGGAGGGGACAAGGAGGGAGTGCAGGTTCACATCTGATAGGGAGTCAAGCATTGAAGGCAGGTCAAGGGACAGGGGGAAGAGGCCAACGCAGGACAATACAGTGGTGGCACACAACAGGCTTGCAGTGCTGGCAACAATGGTGGAAGGGGGGAGTTAGGAGAGCACCAGGAGAGGAAGACAGTGGGAAGGGGAGTGGAGGGCACAGGGCTCAGGAAGTTGGAGGGGGTAGCAGGGGCAGGGGGAAAGGGGCACAGCTGAAAAGGAAAGTGTTGGCAGCAGGGTTGCAGGGGAGAGAGGCAATGCTGATAGGTCAGATAAAGGGCGCATAGCTAAAGGTGGACAGGGGCCAAGGGGGATGAGGGAAGGTGGATGATAACATGGGACCAAGGGGCAGAGGAACACAGGTCAGGAGGGAGGGTGGGGGTGTCACTAGGGGAGAAAGCGTGGACATAAATGGGCAAGGAAGGGCAGATGTTAGTAATGGTACAAGGAGGTGGGGGTGGAATGGAGCAGGGAATGGGGTGTGGTGGTGGGGGACTCCATACAGAAAGGGATACATTGTGGCAGTAAGGGGGAAAGACATAGTCTAATATGGGATGAGTCTATTCTGGGGATGACGGCAGACCGGGTAGGGCAGGCCATTCTCCTGTGCACAGGGAGAGTATGGAGGATGCCGCATGTTGTGGTGCACGTGGATACTAACTACCTATCAGGGGAGATGGTGGAGGTAGTAAAGGGGAGATTTAAGGTAATTGGGAAAACTGTACAAGGAGTTGGGGAAATCGATGGCCTTCTCAGAGGTGCCCCAGTACCCTGTGCAAGGTACTATGAGGAAGGGAAGGATAGGGGAGTTTAACACCCAGTTGCAGGAATGGAGTTGTACCAAGGGGTATGGGATAGTAGGAGGCTGGGTCAGAACGTGGGACAATAATTTTCAAGACCGAGTTGGGCCTCACCGGTGTACCAGTAGAGGAAACCAAATCCTTTGAATGTACTGTGGTAGCTGGTGTGGGCTGCAGGATAGCTCTCGTCTATCATCCACCCAGGGGCGAAAAGTGTTTCCTGCAGGAAGTGGCAGATTTCACCACCAACATGGCATTGGAGTCACCCAGACTGATGGTTCTGGGTGACTTCAATGACTTGGTTGACAACAAACTCTCACCTGTTGGACAGCACTTCCTCCAGTTGATGACATCACTGGGCTTCACACAGATTGTTTCTTCAGATACCCATAATCATGGTCATTCTCTGGATCTGGTTTTCCTCCTGGGGATTGAGGCCTCTGACTTGGGGGTGGAACCTGTCAGTTGGTCTGATCATTACACCGTGAGGTTCAACTTTCAAAACCCCCTTTGTAGGTCTTCCTCTGTGGAGATGATCAGTTACTGCCATTTGTGGGATGTGAGCCCTGAAGACCTGGCAGCGGTGATTGACCTCTCGGAGTTTCCTGATGCCAGCTTGAGCCCGGAGCTGATGGTTCTGGCCTATTATAAGGTAATTTCTTCAGCCCTGGACTTGATAGCTCATGTCCATGCTCGCCCCCTTCCACTCCGCTCTCGGGCTTTTTGGTTTGATGGGTCCTTGAGGGAGTTGCGGCGGGTGGGACGAAGGTTAGAATGTCGCTGGTGGAAATCTGCCCTGGAGGCAGACCATCTTAGTTTGGTGAAGCATTATCACTTCTACCAATCAACACTCACCCATAAGAAGGCAGAGTTCTTGTCCAGGGAGATCGCTGCTGCTCAGAACCAATCAGCTCAACTCTTCCGAACTGTGGACAGGTTGTGCAACCCAGCCTGTCTGCAGCTCCATTGAGCTTTTTCACAAAAAGAGTGTGATGAACTTGCTTGATGTTTTGTGAATAAGGTGGCTGACATCAGGTCAGAGATCCGCTTGACTTGCTCTATGGGTGATGCAGTTGGTCAGTGCTCAGTCACTGTACCTCGTGCTTCCTGAAGTACCTTTGACCTGCCGGAGTTCGAGGATATTATGCGGATTGTCCAGGGGATGCACCCTATGTGCTGTGGTTTACATCCAGGCCCAACTTCCCTGATTTTGGCTTGTTATGAGACCATTGGCCCATTTCTGGCTCAAACTGTCTGGTGCTCCTTGGAATTGGGTGAGTTTCCAAGCTCCCTGAAGGAGACGTTGGTGACACCCCTTCTGAAGAAAGCTTAGTTGGACCACGACATTTCTGCTAACTACAGACCTATCTCGAACCTTCACTTTATAGGAAAGGTTATTGAGAAAGTAGTGGCAATCCAACTGGAGAACCATTTGACCATCCATAATGTCTCCAGTCGGATTTTCGTTAAGAGGCACAGTACTGAGACTGCTCTGGTTTGGGTGCTCAATGATCTCCTGACGGTGAGAGATCGGGGAAACCGTTCCATTCTGGTACTCCTTGATCTCTCTTCAGCTTTTGACACTGTAGACCATGGGCTGCTGCACGAGCGCCTGAGGTCCATCTGTGGCCTGTCAAGTACAGTGCTCAGATGGTTTATATCTTTCCTAACTGGTAGAACACAGAGAGTTGTGTCGGGGATCTTTTCTTCTGACTCTTTCTCTCTGTCTTGTGGGGTTTCTCAGGGCTCGGTGTTGTCACCCATGTAGTTTGCAGTGTACATGCTACCCCTTGGAGACACTGTAAGACAGTATGGACTGAGGTTTCACTGCTATGCTGATGATACCCAGCTCTACCTGTCTTTTGCCCCTGACCAGGTTAGTGCTCTCTCAGTATTTAACAACTGCCTTGCTGAAATCTAAAACTGGATGAATTTGAGCTGGCTAAAATTGAACGCGAGAAAGACCGAGGTTATGGTTGTGGACCCGGGTTGCAGGATAGAGGGGTTGAGGACTGACCAGCCCTCAGGATTATTTCTGGGGGGGGGGGCATTCAGATCCTTACCTCAGAACAGGTGCGCGACTTGGGAGTAATACTTGACGATGGGCTGACCATTCATTACCAGGTGTCGGCAGTCGTTAAGTCAGCCTTTTATCATCTTAGGAACATTGCCAGGGTCAAACACCTTGTTCCGTCCAGTGATCTGCCTGTATTGGTCGACACCTTTGTGACATCTCGCCTTGACTACTGCAACTCCCTTTACTTGGGGCTTCCTCGGGTTGATATTCGTCGCTTGCAGCTAGTGCAGACTGCTGCTGCTCGATTGTTGACAGGGGTGTCAAGGAGGTCGCATATCACCCCTGTGTTGCACAATCTGCCCTGGCTGCTGATACAGTGGCAGATCACCTTTAAGGTAGGTTTATTGACCTACAAAGCCCTACATGGACTTGGCCCAAACTACTTTAAAGATCGTCTGATTCCTTACACCCCTGTGCCACAGCTCCACTCAGCTGACGAGGAGTTGCTGGAGATTCCGAGGGTTACTTTGAAATCTTCTGGGGCTCGTGCCTTTATGTTTGCTGCCCCCATGCTCTGATATTCTCTGCCCTGTCAGTTTCAGGAATGCACGACCATGAGGAGCTTTAAACAGGCACTTAAGACTTTTTTGTTGAGTCAGGCGTTTACTGAACTGTCATGATTTTTATTGAAGGTTTTATTTATTAATTGTAATTTTTATGGAATCTGGTTTTAATGTTGTAAAGTGCCTTGGCACTTGAAAGGCATGCAACAAATAAAGCTTATTATTATTATTATTAATAATAACCTGTATGTAGGGGACAGGCTACACTTGAGCGGGGAAGGGAAGGGACTATTGAAGAAGGGGATGGAGGGGTATAGAGGAGTACATAACAACAAGGGTAGCTTTAAACTAGGAAAGGGCAGTGGCAAGTGGAAAGCTGGTAGGCAGGGTTTCCAAAGAGAGGAGCCAGATGAGCCTATCCCCCCAAGCTACAGGGGAAGACATCAGGGTAGGAGCAATGGGGGGTAAATCAGGGTGGGTAAGGGATTGGAGAAGGATGGAGGGTAGTGTCTCTAAACTCAAGGAGCCTGGGAAACAAATCAGCTGAACTGCAGGCTCTCTTGGCAGTGGGGCAGGTGGACATTGCAGCCATAATAGAAACTTGGGCCACCCAGTACCAGGACTGGGATATGATGATCCCTGGATACAGGCTACTCAGGAAGGACAGGGCAAACAGGAAAGGTGAGGGGGGTTGACGATCAATGTAAGGGAAGGAATAAGGTGCATAAGGGAGGGGAGGGAGGGAGGGAGGAGGCAGGACAGAGGCCCTGTGGATGCAGTTTCAGGATCCAAAGCACAGGGTAGTGAGGATAAGGGTGGTGTGTAGGGCACCAGCTCAAGGGAAGGAGCTGGACAGGGAGTTGGTGGATCAAATTAGGAAGGTTTGCAGGAAGGGAAACACAGTGGTGGTAGGGGTCTTCAACCTGCCTGGGGTGGACTGGAGCACACCAACCACCACATGTGCTAGGGAACAGGTTATACTGGGGACATTCCAGGATAGCTTCCTGGTGTAGTTAGTGCACGAGCCAACTAGGTTGGGAAGGACTCTGGACCTAGTACTATCAATTGGGGGAGGCTGTAAAAGACCTGGAGGTTGAGGACTCACTGACTCGGAGTGATCACCACTCAGTGTGGTTCACACTCAAAATGGGGAAGCAAACTGGAGGTTGAGGTACCAGGGTGATTGATTTCAGGTCGGCAGACTTCAACAAGATGGGGGAAATCCTGATACAGCAGCTGAAGGGAATCCAACCCACCATGGATGGCAATCAAAAATGGAGTATTATTAAGGCAGGGCTGGCAGAGGCTACTGAGGCATGTACTAGGGTACAGAGCAAGAAAGGAAGGGCAAAGAAGCCCAGCTGGCTGACCAAGAAGATAATAGAGGGGTTGAGAGCCAAGAAGAGAGCTTTCCAAAGGTTCAAGAGATTGGGGGGGGGGATATGGGGAAGAGACTACAAATAAGTCCAGGAAGGTTACAAGACTAGTCAGATCTGCCAAGGCATCCAGATTGCTGAGGCTGGCACAGGGCATTAAGGATGAAGAGAAGGACTTCTTCAGATACATAGGTGAAAGAAGGAAGAACAGGGACTAGATAGTGAGAATTAAGAAGGATGGGGGTGGGTAGATAAGGGGAGGAGCAGGCAGAGGCACTGAATGAGTACTTCTGCTCTACATTCATGGTGGGGGGGACAGATACCTCATGTGGGTGGAGGGGGCAGGGAAGGGGGTGACAGATGGAAAAATTATGGAGGGCAGAGTACTGGATGGGCTGAGGGCAGTGCCGGTGGACAAGGCTCCAGGACCAGATGCCATTCACCCTAGAGTACTCAAGGAACTGGCAGAGAGCCTGGCAGGACCACTGGCTGACCTGTTCAATACCTCTCTGTACAAACAATGCATCCCACAGGCCTGGAGGTCAGCCCATGTGGTGTTCATTCACAAAGGTGGCCCAAGGGATAATCCAGGCAACTACAGACCGATGAGCCTCACATCAATTGTGGGTCAGCTCATGGAGACAATCCTTAAGGAGAGACAAGTGACTTTTTTGGAGAACAATGAGCTCCAGGACAGGCATCAGCATGGGTTTATCTTGGGCAGTCCTGCCAGACAAAGCTGATTGAGTACTATGACTGGGTGGCCAGGGAGCTGGACAAGGACCATGCAGTGGATGTCCTATACTTCGACTTCAGCAAGACCTTAGATTCAATGCCACATGGGAGGCAAGGAGGGAAGCTAGAAGATGCAGGGGTGGGTACTAAGATGGTCAGATGGATCACGAACTGCCTGAGCGGCAGGCAGCAAATGATGGTGGTGGAGGAGAAACTCTCATCGTCAAGAGCAGTAACAAATGGGGTGCCACAGGGATCGGTACTGGGGCCAATGCTGTTTGGGATAATCATAGCAGATATCTCACATGGGAGTCAGAGTAAGATCAGTCTGGTGCATAAGAGTCATGGTTGAATTCAGTACAATTAATGGACCATTAAAATACATGGGTTATACCGACATTGTGTGTGATTAAAGGCACCATTAAAATGCAAAAATACCATTGAAAGGAAACTGGCCATTAAACTTAATGGTGCCATAAGTTATGTACCAATTAATGGGATAGTAATGGTTTTATTTAATGGGTTAGAGACCAGTAATTCAACCATTAATATATCAGTACAGTTTAATGGCCATTAATACAGTGATTCAAAATCTAGATTACATTAATGGCAGTTTTAATGGACAAATTAATGGAGCTTCTAATGGCCATTACTTTACTATTATGGCTAGCACAATTAATAGTTGAAGGAGCATTAAAATGATGTCCATTAAAATATATTAATGGCAACAAAATATTATGGATACTGGACCATTAAATTATTGGCACTTAACATCAATTAATGGCCACTCAGTTCATGGCTACATTATCATTAAATTACCACTTAACTTTTATGCCCATTAACAATTTAATGGCACGATTATACTGGAATAAAACATTAAATTTAATGGCATTTTAATGCTTTGCTAGAACTTAACACAGTTAATTGGGCTATTATTTATGTACCGATTAATGGGAATTTAATGGGAAAATTTAATGAAAATTGAATGAATTTGTAATGGGTTTTTAATGCCACTTTAATGGTGTTCAATGTGGTAGTTTTGATACTTTTTTTGCATCTAATGTGCAGGGTTTTAATGGCTTGTCAGGTCGCCAAGCATTTGGCAAGGGGAGTATGTAAGCCATCCCCCCAAAATGGGGCTTATCTGTAGGGATGTGGCCTCGGCATTCCCCTGCTGTATCCTGTAAGTTTCCCCTTGTTGGACTTGAACCCTGGTGCCCTATTATCCTCGTGGCTGCTGAATCTCCCCGGTTCCTCAGCTCATAATCAGAAATGGACAGATGTCCGATGGCCATTTCTGTGCCTCCGGGCACTTGGGAATGTTTTGTTCAGTCCCGGGGAGCAGTGGAAAACCCGACCAAAAATGCAGATAACAAAGATGATGCTGTGCAACCTTCCGCACATGCTTGACTGCCAAAGGATGAAAATTAAAGGAGCCACAGCTTCATTTCAGTGTTTTTGGGCTACAGCCACCACTAATAATATCCCCGGCTCCAGGGTAGGCTGCGCAGTCATGGATCTGCATAATAAGGCCTCCGGGTTTAAGGGGAAATGGTTTAGTGCTGCTTGAGGGCAAAATAATAAATATAAAGGTCTGCATTGTTTGGGGGAAACAAATCTAAACAAACATGACAACCCATGGACTCCTAAGGCAGGGGGCTGCTAGGAAAAGAGTCAGAGATTATGAAAAAGTCCACGAACTGTGCAAACAATCAGGAAAGGACACTACCAAAACTATAAAAGGGACTGGCAGCCCGCCAAAAAGGGATATTCCTCTGGAGTCCAGAGAGAGAACAGAGTGCAGGAGATGCTGCTGTGGGCTACCCAGCCCATTACCTGCACCCAAAAGGCCAGACGAGAGAGACAACTTTTGAGATTTTGCTGTCAGCAAAAAGAGAGAGATTGTGGAGTTTCACTGCAGAGGAAGAGTATTTAGAAGTTGTGCTGCTTGAAAAAATAGATGTGAAGTCTTCAGCCAGAGAGCACTTGGAGTTGCAGCGTGTAGAGCAGAGACTGTAAGTTTTGCAGCTTTGAAACTAAAAATGTATGCAGTCTCAGCATTTGCAGCATGAGAGGAGAGAGATTGCAGTCAGGAGCTAAAGACTGTAATTTGGAAGTGAAGTGAGCAGCAGCAGGGAAATAAAAGGGACTGAGCAACTGGTATTTCCACTCAGTGGTGCATGTATTATATGTTGTTTACTGCTGTAAGCTAGAGTGACTGTGTGTGCTTGGGGCAGGGACTGAGCCAGAGCCCAGCTACACTGCATTTCAAGAAAAGTATGTGTGCCAAGCTACAAGTCTAGGGGAACTCACCAGCCCTGTCCCTAGACTACTGTAGGAGAAGATCAGCGGAGGAAGATGGAGTGAGGCCTGCCTGGTGAACACTGTCTACAAAACCTCAGAGGTGAAGTTGGCAAAGTCAGGCAGCTGAAGAACAGCATTCTTCAACCTCTTCAAGTCAGCCACTGCTGCTGCAGTGCACTGCAAGAGATACCTTTACGGTAATGGGACTGATCAGATCCAGCCTGCTGGAACCCCCTGCTTGACCTTCAGAACTGTAAGTATCTCTGGGCTATGGCTCAGAGGGTTTTATTAGCTAGCTAGGCAAAAAATCAGGGGATTAGGTTTTGGGCAGGACAGTGCCTCAAAGCTGCTCCCAGGCCTGAAGTTAAAGCAAAGTTGTGTTTAAAAATATTATGCCCCAATGAGAGATCCCAGTGTTGATGTCAGCACCGTGGTGAGGTACCCACCTAAAAGACTGTATAAACCTTTGGGGCAGCTGCCAAGGGAAAGACAGATGCAACCGCAAGTGGGAAGTGGGGATTGATTGGGGTAGAATTGTTCAGCCAGTTATTGTGGTTATGTGTTTTGTCCCACCTTTTCCACTGCCCTAAAATAAAATACTGTTACTGTTCATATTGTATGCTGATATATTGCATTATTGCAGAAAGAGGGGATTGTCATTGTGTGTGTGGGGGGTGATCTGGGGGCAGCTTATGTATTTTCCTGGTGGGGGTGGTGGTAACCTGCAATTTGTTTACAGGTACTTTTCACAGGGGGCTGGGAGAGTACATGACAAAGGCACTGGGTTTAAACTGCTAAAGGGGGCAGAAAAGGAGAGGCAGAAAACTTCCCCCCCACCACAACAGCAGAGATGGCAATAAGGGTGGGGAACAAGGAAACAGACTAAAAAATGGGGGAAGAGAAGAGGGAGGGGGGAGAGCAGGACAATCAAAGAAAAGAGCACTGCAGGAACAAGGTGGATGGTGGTATCACTGAACGCACATAGTCTTGGAGACAAGATTGTGAAATTGTATGCCCTCTTAACAGAGGGTAAAGTGGACATAGCGGCCGTTACAGAGACCTGGGCCACACTACATCATGACTGGGATCCCTCAATCCCAGGATATATGCTATACAGAAAGGACAGAGGATCAGGAAGGGGGCCGGGTTGAGGCATACATCAGGGAAGGAATAGTGTGCACGGAGGAGCAGGAGATGGAAAAGGGAAACATTGAAACATTGTGACTGCAGCTCCAGAACAATAGGGACAGAAAGATCAGGTTAGGGGTCATATATATACCACCATATACCATATATATACCATATATATACCATATATACCATGGCGAGAAGATGGACAGTGAACTGTGTTCACAGTTGAGGACTGCAGCGGGAAGGGGGGAGGTAGTAGTGTCTGGGGATTTTAACCTGCCCAAAATAGAATGGGACACTCCCACCACATACTGTGCATGCCAGAAGTCAAGAAATTCTTAGTGCTATCCAGGAAGACTTCATGACACAGTATGTGAGCACCAGAGGGGAAGCAGTCCTGAACCTGGTGCTCACTAATGGGGATCACGTACAAGAGATTGACATTAGGGAGCCCCTGGGTGGAAGTGATCACAGCACAGTGTGGTTCAGGCTAGACATGGGTATGGAAGACATTTATTTATTTATTTATTTGAATTTTATTGACCGGGTAGGCCCACTGAGACAGAATTTTCCCTTTTTCAGGGGTGACTCGGGGAATATAAGCATTCCAAACAAAGAGAACAAATGTCATACAGTTGTGGAACAGTTATCACAAATATGTACAGAAAATAAAGCATATTTAATGTACAGAAATGTAAAGTAACTTGTGGGTATACTGAAACATCATACTATGATTGGATAGGACCAGGATTGCAAAGCAGAGGAACTATACATATTGAACAGCTTAGATTGCCTGGAAAATCTAGTAAAGGCGGTGTGGTGCACATTTGGAAATTTACACATTATGTACATTTACACATTTTGGAAATTTACACATTATGTACATGTTTCAAAGAGAGACTTAAGGAGGTATAATGCTTTATAATTTACAAACACAAGTTATTTACAGTCACAGACTGGAGGTGAAAATAATTTAGCCTTGTATAATCTTTTAAATTGAGTAAGTGACGTGCAGAAGAGTAGATCCGGTGGGAGATGATTCCATTTTAGAGGGGCTACAGCTGAGAAGGATCATTAACAAATAGCTAGGCAGGTCTTGGGCAATTTTAGGAGCGTATACTGTGAGGATTGGAGAGATCTAGTAAAGGGTTTCGGTGTGAGTAGGTTGGCAAGACTGGGTGGGGAGGGCAGGTGAATGAGCTTAAAGGTGGTGCAAAGCAAGAGGAATTCAAGTTGAGCTTCAAAGGATGGCCAGCCTAGGGTGTGGAGCACATCGCAGTGGTGGGTTCGCGCAGGGGCTGACGCAGCGAAGTGAGCTATTCTGTGTTATGCTTGTCTTAATCTGTTTAGGTTAGTGTTCTTTGCTGAGTGCAGTAGTGTTGTGCCATATAGAAGGCCAGGAAGCAGGGTGGCAGTGGCAATTGCTCTCCTGGTCTGGGGTCATAGGTAGGGAGCAGTCCGGTATAGAAGGCCTTGCTTCTGGTGCGTGGACTTTATGACTTTATTAATATGAGATTCAAATGTTAGCCGCTCGTCTAGTGTTAGCCCTAGATATTTGAAGGAGTTAACCTCTTCCAGAGTTTCACAGGTAGTGGTCTTGATAACCAGTGGAGGATGGGTAGAACTGTCAAAGGAGGTGTGGTGAAATAACATAGTCTTGTTTTTTTTTTTATGTTGAGCACCAATAGGTTGTTATTAAACCATGCCTTTAGCTGCTGGAAGTCCCTCTCCAGGTTGATATTGAGGGAGCCAATATCATTTGAGGACCTGTAGAGTATGGCATCATCGGCATATAGCTGAATGGATGCCTCTCCACAGTTTGATGGAAGCTCATTGATAAAGACAGAGAAGAGTAGAGGGCCCATTATAGATCCTTGGGGGACCCCATCCATGATAGGTGATAAGGAAGACATAGAACCAGACCATTTGACACATTGGAGCTTATTGGTCAGATAGTTAGTAAATCAGGTGATGGATATGTTATCAAGACCTATTGTTTGGAGTTTTGTTAGTAGAAGTTGATGACTGATGAGATCAAAGGCTTTGGTTAGGTCCACAAAGGTGGCCCCAGTCACAAGCCCCTGATTCATGGTCTGTAGGATGTCTGTTGTGACATGCAGAAGGGCAGATTCAGTGCCATGCCATCTCCAGACACCATGCCAATATATGGTTAAGAAATTGTTCTGTTCAAGGCAGGAATAAAGCTGTTTTAGATTATTCTTTCTTGTAATTTAGCTAGAGGGCATAAGATAGAGATCAGGCAGTAGTTCTTTACTAGGTCAGTGGTGCCACTCTTGTGTATGGGAACTGCCACAGCAGTCTTCCATTTGTCAGGGAAGGATTGTGTGAGGAAGGATCTGTTTATTAATAAAGATACCGCGTAGGCAATAGCAGGTAGTGGAGGTAGTCCCACTTGGCTTTGTTAGATTTTGATTTACAGACATTTCGCAGTTGCCTGTAGGATTACCAGTCGGATAGTAGTCTGGATTCTTTGAAGGTTTTCCAAGCTTTATCACAAGCATGTATTAGTTGTCTAAGAACCCGAGATAGCCAGGATGAGGGGTTACCTTTGGTGCACCTTAGTTTGAAAGGGGCATGCATGTCCAGGATGGAAGTGAAGGGGTGGATAAAGTATTTTAATTCCTTATTATTGTCTGGGAGGCATGTAATGGGTGACCAGTCAACGAATGTAGACTAAATATGAAAGCAGATGGATTGAAGTTTGTTAAGTCCTGAGTTTTTATGGTTTTGGTGGAAGGGGATTGGAAGTTGTTCCTCCAGATACAATAGGTGGGGAGGTGGTTACTTAGGGCATCAGAGAAAACTCCAGCAACCTTGATGATGTGTTTCTTGTGGATCAACATCCAGTCCAACAGCCTGTGATTGCTGAATTTCATGTTAAGTCTGGTGGGCTGATTGATCAGTTGCTCCAGGTTAACATCCAACAAAAAGACCTGTTATGTCTTAATATTAGGACCTAAGACGTCATGGCTGAAGTCTCCACAAAGTATTAAATCAGTTCGAGTGAAAGAGTCAAGGTTGTTGAGGATTTCAGGGTAGAGGAGGAGGAAGCAAGGTGGGGGGCAGGTAGATATAACCTATGATTACTTGTTTAAATTTATTCAGAGTTATGGAAATAAAAAGATTCTCAATCAACAGTTTCGTGGCAAGATCTGGAAGTATAGAAGTTGCAGACTTAATCCCTATATAGATAAGCACTCCTCCTCCTCTTTTGGAAATATACAGTAGTCACACCTATGGGATGTGAAATCAGGTGGAGAATTCTCATGAGAAATTATGGAGGGTTTTAGACAGGTTTCAGTTATGCATATGACTTCGGGTTTGTGGTGCATGAAACAGGCTTCAAGTTCTGGCATTTTCCACCTGAGGCTTTGTATATTCATTTGCGCTACTTTGAGCCCCTTAATGTTGGACCAGTGTGGGACAGAGGAGAAGGAGTTTGACAGAGCCCCCTGTCCAGGTCCAGGGTTCAGTTCAATGTTCCTGGACAGTAAAATTATACAGATCATGCAACAGAAGAAGGGTAGGGGGAAAAAAGGTGATTTGTGTATAGATCTAGCCCCCATAAACCGCAATAACATTTTATTAAGCTGGGCCCAGGTCAAGTAACCTGTAGAAAATGCTGTCCTAGGTGTGATGCAATGGTTATGGGGAAGGAAACTTGGAGGTGCATTAGCGGGAGATAGATTTGAGGACTCCTCGATTTTTACTATGTTATAATAGAGACCGGCCAGGAAGGCACAAAATAGGAATCATTGTTTGGCAAGGAAGAGGTTCATGTTTCCTGGGCAGATAGTGGAGGACAATGAAATAAGAGGGAGAGTGCGTGTTTAAGACAGGTTAGAGAAGAGGGTAAATGGGGATTGTGCCTTTAAATGCAGGCAGTGTTCTTTTACAACCAGTTGTTAGGAGGGAGGAAGGGGGAGGGCAATAAGTGAAAAAAACTATTTAAAGAGTGCCGGGGGTGGGAAAGGGCAGGCAAGAGAAAATTCAAATGCTTCTAAAACAGTAGCACTTGGTCTGTAGTGGAGAACAGCTTCAGCTTCACTCACTGCACTGGCTTCAGATGCTGGGCCAATTGGAATTTAGTCCAGAAAGGTGCAGCCAATAGTAAAAGGGCTGAGAGAGAACATGCAGCCAATAACAGAGCCATTGGAGTTTATGGGTAGACAGCTTACCTTTCTTCAGTGCTGGTGGGCCGGTGAAAATCTAAAGTCAGCAGGGAAGGCAGCCGTGGTCCTGGGATGCAGACAATCCTGTCTGGGAGGTGCGCCCCACCAGGGGCCATGAAAGTCATAGCTAGGGAGGGAAGACAAAGAGGTGGGTTAACAAAGGAAGAAGCGGGGAAGAAAAATATAAAATTGGTGGGCAGAGAAGGGAATAAGATAGGAGACAGGAGAACAGCAGGGGGGAGAAACAAGCTGAGGCAAAGGTTAAGTGGTGGGAGGTACCCAGCGATTAGGCAGGGGGGGATGCAGAAGTTCACGAGAGGCAGAGAGTGAGGAAGTTAAGTTTAAGATAAGATCCGTGGGGGGGGGGACTCAGGAGGGTTACAGTGCCTGAAAAATGTACGCAGAAGAGTGTAATCACAGTGGCAGGACAGAAAGGATAATAATTAATCTGGACAGTTGCTACCTGAGTGGAGAAACCACCTGCAACAACAAAAAAGAGCTGTGCTGGCTAAACACAATTGTTCAAATAATTCAAGTTAGGCCAAACACAGTAAATTAACAGTAGTGCTTCAGCGCTAGATGCAATTAAATAAATCAACTTAGGTACTGTAGTGTACGAGCCAGAACCACTTGACTTACACTGAGTAACTTTAAATTGAAAAAAAAAACATTAACAGTAAAATTCAAATGCTTCTAAAACAGTAGCGCTAGGTCTGTAGCAAGGAACGGCTTCAGCTTCACTCACTGCACTGGCTTCAGAAGCTGGGCCAATGGGAATTTAGTCCACAAAGGTGCAGCCAATAGTGAAAGGGCTGAGAGAGATAGCGCGGCCAATAACAGAGCCACCGATGTTTCCGGGTCAAGAACATATCTTTCTTGAGTGCTGGTGGGCTGGTGGAGATCTAAGGTCAGCAGAGAAGGCAGCCGTGGTCCCAGGAAGCAGACAATCCTGTCTGGGAGGTGACCCCAAACAGGGGCAACAAACAGCACAGCTTTCTTGAGTGCTGGCAGGCACTTCCAACAAAGACCAGGGCATTGGATTTCAAAAAAGCTAACTTTAAAAAATAAGAGAGATGATTAGAAAGGACATGGGGTGCATAGTTAAGGGAATGGAGGTGGAAGGCTATGGGAAACCATTAGTGGGGCCATTCAAAAAGCAACATGGAGTTGCATAAAAATAAGGGGAAAGAAAAGAGGGACTAGGCCACCAAGCTGGTTCAATGGGGAGGTTGCTAGAATAGTAAGGGAAAAGATGGCTGCCTACAGGAAAAGCAAAAGAACAGCTAGGTTGGAAGATGAGGAGGAATTCCAGAGGTTGGCCAGGTTGGCAAGAAAGGAGGTACAACAGGCCAAAGCGAAGAAGGAGCTCCAAATAGCTGAGGGGATAAAAAGAGGGAAACGGCCTTCTTTACCTACACAAAAGAAAAGAGAGACAAAAAGGATGGTATAGTCAGTCATAAGAAAGGGGATGACTGGGTCGTTGAAGATGGGTCAAAAGCAGAAGTATTAAATTACTACTTCTGCTCCATCTTCATGAAGGAAATGGAGGGACCAATACCACAGGCAGAACCGGAAATAAGGGAGCAGTGGTAGACCAGACAGGGGTCACTGGGATCGAAAGAGTGAGGGAGCGGCTGATGGCATTGAGGGTGGATAAATCCCCAGGACCAGATGAAGTACATCTCAGGGTACTCAAGAAACTGGCAGGCCCACCGACAATTCTATTCAATACATCCCTAGACTCAGGAGTAGTGCCAAAATAATGGAGAACAACGGATGTAGTGCCACTCCACAAGAGTGGACCCAAGGATGACCTGGGCAACTACAGGCCGGTCAGCCTGACCTCGATAGTATGTAAACTTATGGAGACCATACTGAAGGAGGGGCTAGTGAGGTACATGGAGGAACAGAACACTCTAAAACATTGGTTTCATTGAAAATGTGGGGCTGCCTGATGGCCCAATGGGTATCGCATCTTGTTCTCTTGCAGGGGACCCGAGTTTAGAAGAGAGTTTCTGGAGCAGGCTTGGCGGCCCATAGACTGTGGAGTAGCTGCCGCATGGTAGTGCTCTCAGCCCAGGAAGGGAGAGCATCATGTTGCATTGCAGTGGGGACCCCTGTTGTGGGCCATGGAGCTTGCTCCTTCACAGCTCACTCCAGTAACATGTCCATGCCTGAAGGGGCTGTACTTGACATCAGGTAAGGCGTGAGGGAGAAAATAGAAACAGCATTGGTGCAGGATTTCTAAAGCCATGACTGCTACTCCACAGCTCGTGTCATCACCCACACACCTACCTTCTGGTTGTTTACTCTTGTTGTGGGAGGACAGCCCCACCCTTCTGGTACCACCACAGAGACAGGAGTCAATCCATGTTGGCTCCTGGGGAAGGGCAGTAATACCCGAAGCACTGTGGCAGAGATTGGCTCCACAAACACTGTTCCTGCTTTGCTGTTTGATGATGTATGTTTGGAATAAACTACTACATCTGAATTTTCAAAACTGCAGTGACTTGTCTTCACTTGGAACATTGGGACACTTATTTGGTAACAAAGTCACTGATGGATACTTTGAATATTATACTCAAACAGTACCACATTTGGGCTTTATCTGGTTGCACTGTGGAGTGCACTCACCTGTTTGGTGTGTAATCCATGGGGGAATGTGGTTGGAAAGTCCTGGTGCTGCGGATGTCCAGTCTGTGGCAGACTGTCTAAGAGCCACCAGCACCAATAACAGGCAAAAGGCTTTATGGTGCTGGCAGGCAGGCAGGCACGATGGTTTTGCTACTGTTTACAATATGACAGTGGCAACAACGGTCAATATTTAATTGTATATGATATGCTTTGTAAACTGTGCAAAACTGATGTAGTGTCTTTAGTCACCATTCACCTCATACTGTATTGTGGCGTCATATATAATAAAATAAACTTTTCAAAAACAATAAATGTGAGCACCTACTCACAATGTTACCTTCAATAAAATGTGTATTATTTTATACTAGTGAGTCATTCAAGCTGTTCTTTGTGTGTATGGTTTGCTGTGCTGTCTGTGTGTGTGTGTTTTTCTCTGTTGTGGTTAGTGTTGTGGTTGTGTGTTGTGGTGCGGGGGCTGGTTGTGTGTGTGTGTGTTGGTTTGTATATATTGTGGGGTATGTCTTCTTTGTGTTTCATGGCAGCAGCGTGGGTGTGTTTCTTTGTGTTTTGCCATGTACGGTTGCATTGTGTGTTACTATGCGTGCCTATGGAAGTTATGTTTGCTTATGTACTTCTGTATGTGTGTGTTGCATTGTGTGTGCATTTGTGTTGTATATGTGTTTATTTGTATCTGTTTTTCACCTTATCTCTGACCAGCCCCCTTCTGCTTTTCCACTACTGTCCCATCAACCTGGCATCCCCCAGGACTTACCTTCACCTCCATGTTCCTACAGAGCTTTCCCCTTCTGACAAGGGTGGTGTGACTCCTCAAGTCCCACCATGGAATGGATCCAGTTTCGGGGCAGTGCTAGAGTAGCCATTTAAGGGCCTGAGAGTGGCTAGCACCATGTATCCTCTCTGTATATTTTCCACTTTGTGCTCGATGTACCACCTAGGACGTCAGCAGCTTCAGTGCACAAGCACACATGATGCGGCACCAGCCATTGTCCGCAGACCCACTAGCCACTCCAAATGCACTGCCACCTGTAGTCACTTAGGCAGCAGTATGGCTGCAGAGCCAACTGCCCTCTCTCCCTTGCTTAATGAGGAGCTTGTCCTCTGGGATGCTCAGTTCTCCTACCCCTCAGCTGTCCCATGATGCATTGAGTTTGCTTCTGAACCATGATCATGGTCATCATCTTGAGCAGCACCACTCCAGTGATGTAGAGTGGTGGATCAACGCAGTGTGTGTTTGGGTATGTGTTATTATGTGTCATTATGTGTAGTGTGTTTCACATGCCATTAAAATACTATTTGTCATTGTGTGTTGCGCTGTCTGTTGCAGTGTGCATCTGGATGTGTGTGTTGTGTTGTGTCTTATTGTGTTTCTTTGTGGTGTTTTTATGTGTTGCATTCTGGTCTATGTTTCTGTGTTATTGTGCTTTTGTTGTACGGAGATGCACTTCATTGTATTACAGTACAATTGCATGTTGTATCGATAATATACTATTGAACAATGCACATTACTTTTACCTTGAATAACTACTTTGATGGTAACATGATGCCATAAAGGCACAGTAAAATGACCGACAACATAAATACTACTCAAAACAAACACTGTGTAACTTGTTTCATATTATGCACATCCACCTTAGCCAGCTTTCATGAAGCTGATGGCACAAAACATTTTGTATACCTTTTACCTGACATTTATTAAATCACTATCAAGTTCTTTGTAATGTTCTTTCCAAATGTGTGAAAGACGTGTTTGAACCTCAACGATATGGTTGACTACCCACAAGTTCCCTGACCGCTGCTAAATGGTATAGATTACAACAGTACTGTGACAGCCACAAAAGGCTTGTCAACTTAGGTAAAGCATTTGGCCACTGGTCTTCTAATATCACAGATACCCTCTGTTTTTGAAACAACAGAGATAAAGAGGATCTATGCCACGTGATTCTAAGCAATGACTTTCTCCTATTATAGATTCTGTGCAAAATGTTGAGTAAGATATTATTTTGAGTACTCTGTTCACAGCTGAAGATGACTACATCATCTTGAGAGTTGCACAATTTTTTATTGCCTTACAAAAGATCAGACGGAGAATAATGAAGACATCTCAGTAAAGGTCGCTTGGGGAAATTTCTTTAACTTCTGTGGTGTGAGGGCGTGCCAGTCACTTGAGGGAATGTTATATTTGTAACTCAGGTTGGATAGTACGTCTTTGTATAGTATGCTTTTTAAACTATAGCATGACTTTTGTATATTGTGACTCTTACATTTTTTGCATTGTAATGACCATTTATAAGCGATCAAACAATAAACTTCTACCTACCTACCATTGGACTGCATTGAAATGGGAGAAAGGGGGCTCTATTTTCAAAGCCACTAATTTGACACATGGTGCCTGCATGAAACAGAAATGATGCAAGACTTACCTTACATCAAAACTTGCAGCAATCCCAACTTTGGAATGCAGGGTGCATAGAAAATGGAACCCCTTGAACCAGACCCATCCTACACCACCTATGCACCCAAAATGGGGGCGCACCATGGCAGAAGGGAGCTTGCACTACAACGCAGCTGTTACATCCCCTAATTTCAGATTTTCAAAGCCCTGCTGTGACCGCAAGTCCCGGCTGGGGTTAGATCAGCCATGGGTTGGTCTAACAGCCCATGCACTACTCCATGGAACAGTGATGGGTGGGAGGGGATCCCTTGGCCAGGTGCTGTGGATGGATGCCTGCTGGATAGTGATACCCCTGGCTGGCAGGTTACTGCTTGCCATACCCATCACCTTTCATTACTAAATTTGGCCTGTCAGTACAATGGCAAAACCAATTCCATATCCTTTGTACTGTCGGACTGGTCTAAAGACTGTCTGACTGAGGGAAGATGGGATGCAATATCCTCCATAGCTGCTGCCTCTTGCAGTGGATCACCATAACACCCTTTACCTTTATATTGCCAGGCAATGATATTCGCCAAAGCCTGGTTGGTGTGCTTCTCATGGGGGAGGGGTGCATTCTGCAAAGTCCTCACAGCCACCGTGGCATGACTTTTTGTGTAGTCAGTTTAGTGTGGACAGTCACACAGTAGTTGTAGTAGTGGAATCAGCCTCGGGAACCAACACCTCCAGACTGGTGCCTCCAGTATCCACTTGATCTTCCTTATTCGCCTCACATAATTGCTCCCTTAAGCTTTCTCACTCTCCTTTAACCCCACTGGGGCCCGGCTGCCTGCCTCCCTCCTGCCCTTTCTCTCCCCCAAACCCCATGCAGTCCCTCCACTGCCTCTGATCCTGTCCCTTCCACTTCTCCACCATCTCCATTATTGAGATCCATCCTACACTCATCCTGGACTCTGAATTATCTCAGTGCAGTCACAAATCAGTACATCAGAAGTTGGAGGGCCACAACAAAACCCAATGACTATAGTGACTACCATGGTCTACGCTACTGTGACTTCTACTGAGACATCTGTAAAAAAAGAAATTCCAGGTAAATCTTTTGGTTCCAATAAAACTTGGCAGCATCTACAGACAGTGTTCAAACTGACTGATTCTTTTGAAGAAGTTACTCGGTCAGTCAACATCCTTATAAAAATGTTACAGAAAATGGATAAAAAGCTTGACACACAATCAGAAAACGTGGAGCAAGTGGGCAATAAAACAACAGCTAATACTAAACAAACTGGATTGCTAGTAAAAGAAAATTAGGAACTATGACAACTACTGGGTACAGCTACAGCAATAATTTACACGTTCATGGGGACTCTGTAGTCTTGACTCATAAACTAGAAAATATAGACAACAGTAGTAGGCTAAAAAAATCTTCACTTTTTGTGGGTGTTCCAGTATTCGACCTGATAAAAGAATTTTTGCAATAGGTACTCAAGTATATGGACACCTTCGGTATGTCCCTAATTTGGGTAAGATGTTTAGAATACCACAAAGAAAGATACAATTCCAGATGAATCAACAGCTTTATAACCCCCCAACAATTCCAGTCACATGTTCCTCACTTCTGGAACAAGAAGTTATTTTGAAAACAGCAAAGCTTAGAGGGGTAACCCATGATTCGGGTGAAGCAAATTGAGTGACTCAGATTGAGCAACACAATTTGCAAGCCCGGGAAAAACAGCATCCGAGGAACAATAGCGAGGGGGAATGAATACAAACATAAGAAACTGCAAGCAGAAACAGGCCACATGGTCTATCAAGTCTGCTCGGATGTGCAGCTAGCACCCTTATTTTGAAGCTGCCCACCTCACCTTTACAATCTGCACTAAACACCACAGAATCATGACTGTGGAGGGACAATATAGCCAATGGTAATACATAGCGAGTGTAGAGTCAGTGAATAGGTAGACTAAATGAATTAACTGAACAAGGCACTGCTGAGCTGGTCACCTGGCATGGTGGTTACTGCCGCCGCCTGAGAAGTGAAAGGACCCTGGTTCAGAACTGCATCTAGGTATTTTTGTAGTGCTGTGGTTTCCTTTTTTTTTTGTTATCTCCTGTTCCCCCGAGGATGTTTCGCCCCACCCACAGGTTGTCCCTCCCTCACCAGTTGCCCCTTCCCATGTTTTCCTCTGTCCCCCAGTGTCTGCCACCCTGGAGTTGATTATATTTATTTGGGAGGGTGCAAATAAAAATTAAGTGGATATGCCCCCATATAGGTGGTATAGTTTGATATTGTTGCTCATGTTGTATTCTGTGTAGTGCTGATTGCCGATTTTGTTTTCAGCGATTAGCACTCGCTATTATGTGAGTCACAATTTAATCCTCACTCTTATCACATGGAACTGGTTAGAGGTGCCTTCAGTTTCCAAGGAAGGAAAGTATACATTTATCCAGAAGTTGCTCCCCAAACTCAACAAGGCTGAAGAAGATTTATTTAATACAGGGAAGAAATCAAAGATATCAGAAGCAAACTATCAATCTTGTACCCTTGTAAAGCAAGAGTCCTAATAGATGGGACCCACAAGGTATTCTTCCACAAGGACCAGCTGAGTGATTACATTATGCGCTACAGAGCAAATAAATCTGCTCAAAAAAAGGGAGAATCTTCAGATGATCAAGATAACTGATGAAACGGACACTGGAGAATCAGATGCTACTAAACCTTTAGATACCAATGGTGATAGAAATAGCTGAACTGCATTCAGGCGTTTCTTCAAGAGTAGGTAGAGGAACAGTCCAAAATAAAGCAAATTTTGGCAATATCAGAACTTCAAACATTATGGCATGAAACGGAAGCGAATAAACACACAACACCATTGCTGGATATACAAATTACCTCTAAGTTTGAGATCCCAGATAAGTGACTACATCTAGCTTTCTGGAATAAAAGAGAAAAGGTAGCAGACCCACTGGAACATGGGAACAAATTTATCTAATTCATGAGGACTTGAGACTTTTTTCCTTTTTTATTTTTGTTGCTTTATTTATGAAATATGATCCCCAGAAGCTATGCTGTGCTCAATCTTGTGTTTGCTAATATCATTGAAATATAAAATAAATGTGTTTATTTATTTTTAAGATGTACTATATAAATTAATAAGCAACTGTTGTGAAAAAATGTGTATGTAGTATATTAATTAGAGAAGTACCCAGTATTGTGCTCTCTCATGATGAAAGTTTGACTTCATATAAAATGTGGATACCACATAATATTATTGTACTGAATCTTGAATCTCTCCCAAGTCCCAAATAATTGGACTCATACTGTGCTTAGATTCGCTTTGTATTGCAATGATTCAATACAGATGTTTGGTTAAATAGTCATGAGTTTAACGTTAGATTTACTTTGCATTGCAGTGATTAACTATGGATGTTTGGTTAAATATTAATGAGTTTAACACTTGCAATAATTCTATTTCTTTTCACAGTTAGTGTTAGAATATGACCTTTTTAATGAGCACAATACAGAAAGGGAAACCACACCAGGAAATGATGGTGCAAGATAAACTATAGCAGTGTCATTGGCTCAGCAGGCTGCACACTTGCCTCTGAGCCTGGAAGATCAGAAGGCTTTGGATTCTCTCCCCACATCAGGCACTTGGGTAAAATCGCAATACTGACACTGTAGTGCAGCATGAGGGGGGTGCTGCACTCCTGACATGTCATCTTTTGGATGAGATGTTAAACCGAGGTCCCATCTGCCTGTTCTGGTGGTAGTTCAGGTGGATGTTAAAGATCCCATGGCACTTTGCATTGCAGTGATTTAATATGGATGTCTGGTTAAATATTAATGAAACATAGAAACATAGAATCTAATGGCAGATAAGGACCACTTGGCCCACCTAGTCTGCCCATTTCCCTACCTAATGGATATGCTGCAGATCCTCGTTAACCAACAGCCTACTTCCTCCTACCACCCATTAGAATTGCCTTATGTCGTCCCATGCTTTCTTGAATTCCCCCACTGTTGTTGATTCTATGACCTCCTCAGAAAGGCTGTTCCATGCATCTACAACCCCCTCTGTGAAGAAATACTTCCTCACATTACCTCTGAGCCGTTCCCCCCCCCCCATCTTCAAATTGTGCCCTTTGTTCTTGCACATCTCTTTTTCTGAAAGATGCTACCCTCTTGGACTTTGTTGATTCCCTTGGGTATTTGAAAGTTTCTATCATGTCCCCCCCTCTCTCTCCTTTCCTCAAGGCTATACATCTTAAGCTCCTTTAGTCTTTCTTCATATGTCTTCTGGTGCAGACCCTGCACCATTTTGGTTGCCCTCCTCTGGACAGTCTCTACCTTGTCTATGACTTTGCAGAGATGGGGTCTCCGGAACTGTACGCAGTACTCCAGATGTGGTCTTACCAACTGTCTGCACAGAGGGCCAACAACTTCTTGTTTTCTACTGGTGATGCCTCTCCCTATGCATCCCAGTATCCCCCCAGCCCTCCCTACTGCCTTCTCACATTGCTGACCCACCTTTAGGTCATCTGATATGACTACCACCAGGTCCCTTTCCATTTTTGTTGTTGTCAGTATCTCATCCCCTATTGTGTACTCTTCCCCTGGGTTTTTGTTTCCCAGGTGCATTACTTTTCACTTCTTTGCATTGAATCTAAGCTGCCATACATTTGATCATTCCTTCAACCTTGCCAATTTCCTTTTCATCCTTTCCACCCCACCTTGCATATCAACCCTGTTGCAGATATTTGTGTCATCTGCAAAGAGACATACTTTTCCAGCTCCTCTGCAATGTCACTTATAAAGACATTAAAAAGGACCGGTCCCAGTACTGAACCCTGTGGTACCCCACTAGTAACCGCCTTTCTTCACTGTGGACTCAGTTTACTATTACCATCTGTGTCCTGTTGTTCAGCCAGTGTTTTACCCAGGCTACCACCCTGGGACCCACTCCCAGGCTGGCTAATTTGTTTATTAATCTTTTGTGTGGCACTGTGCCAAATGCCTTGCTAAAGTCTGGGTAGATCATGTCCACAGCCCCTCCCTGGTCTACTACTTTGGTCATCCAGTCAAAGAAATCAATTAGATTTGTCTGATATGACCTTCCTGCTGTGAATCCATGCTGCCTTGGGTTCTGTGCCCCACTGGCCTCTAGGTACTCAACAATTCTTTCCTTCAGAAATGATTCCATCATTTTCCCCACTACTGAGGTCAAACTGACAGGTCTATAGTTTTCTTCCTCTGTCTTGCTCCCACTTTCATGAAGGGGTGTCACATCAGCCGTCCTCCAGTCCTCAGGTACCACACCATCCTCCCATGATTTATTAAAAAAGGGTAGTCAGTGGTGTTACTAGTTCTTCCCTTAGTTTTTTTAGAATTCTGGAGTGAATCCTATCAGGCCCCATTGCTTTATCCACCTTCAGTTTTAAGAGTTTTTTCAGAACCCTTTCTTCTGTGAAAGGACTAATATCAACCCCCTATCCAGAGTGCTTTTATTGACTGGATTAGGTATCTCCTCCTGCTCTTCCATTGTGAATACTGAGCAGATGTATTCATTCAGTAGCCCTGCTTTTTCACTGCTGCACTCTGCCCAACCACCTTCCTCTTTATTCCGCCTCAGTATCCCTGCCTTAGTCTTTCTTTGCTCCCTAATGTACCTGTAAAAGGTTTTATCCCCCTTCTTAACCAAGCTGGCTATCTTTTCCTTGGTTTGGGCCTTTGCTATTCTGATTGCCTTCCCCGCTTCCTCCTGCTTTAACTGGTACCATTCTCTGTCCTGCTCCTTCTGTGTTTCCTTATACTTCCTGAATGCTATGAGTTTAACACTTGTGTTAATTCTATTTCTTTTCACAACTAGTGTTGGAATATGATCTTTTTAATGAACACAATACAGAAAGGGAAACAACACCAGGAAATGATGGTGTAAGATAAACTATAGCAATGTAAGTGGTTCAGCAGGTTGGACACTTACCTCTGCAGCTAGACAATCAGAAGGCTGTGGGTTCTATCCCTACACCAGGCACTTGGGTGATATCCCAATACAGACATTGTAGTGCTGCATGAGGGTGGTGCTGCACTCCCAATGTGCCGTCTTTCGGATGAAATGTTAAACCGAGGTCCCATCTGCTAGTTCAGGTGGAAGTTAAAGGTCCCATGGCACTTCTCAAAAAGAGTAGGGGAATTTTTTATCAACATTCAAAACCAAAATCCAAGGTTAAACAACATAAACATCGAATAACATATTACTTCATATATTTACTCAAATTAACTGCTCAAAAAAAAAAAGAAAAGAAAAAGAAATCTATGGTTCAAAATACCCCTCTTTTTCCTTCACTCCAGTCCTTAAAGCAACTTAGTAGTCATATTCCTTCTTATATGAGTGAATTAAATTACACTATCAAAAAAAGAAAAAGAAAACACAATTCATATTTTTTTGCATTCTACCACATGCATTATTTATGAGTTATTAACTGAAATATAGATCTTTCTTTTTTCCCTTATTTTAATTATCCTACCATTCTATATCCCTCCACAACTGATTACATAAATCCTCCCCCACTGTATTTTTTTCATATTGATAAATTCTATCCAATTCATCCTGAATTTTAAATAGTACAACCTGCACTAATATATCTTCATTCTGAAGAAATCTTTGACACTTAGCTTGCCATAAAGATCACTTTATGCATGCCAATATGATATATTCCATTTTTTCCAGTGTACCGGCAATTGCCCTAATACTAATATATCATAAGGTATATCTGCACTGCTTTCCTCATTCCATAAAGCTGCCAAATCATCCCAAAAGGTTTGTACATATTATCAGTTGAAAAAAGGTGCCTCATGGTTTCAATCTGTCGAGCACACGTTTTCTCCCCACATACCCTTTCTTCCTGCATTTTATGCTTTTGGTTTAATTTCACATTAAGCTTCTGGTGTCCACATAACCATATGGTATCTTGCATTTTCAATGGTATTCTAGGCTCCATCATACTTTCTAATAATATTTCACAATCTATATCAGATTCATCCTTAAAAACTGGTTCTTCAAAATAACGTGTTTCTACTAGTATATTATAAAATCACAATCTATAAACCAACTTAATTCAATTTCCCAGAACCTTTTGTATTTTAATGTGGTCTGTACGTAAACCAGAAACCTTTTATCTGTGACATGCAACTTTTCATGTCCCCATGCTGTAAAGAAATCCCCTACCCATAATTGTATACATTCCTTTCCTATTCCTTCTTTCTCTAGCAACACTGGTCTTATATTACTATAGAAAAAAATTACTAAAGAAAATGCCAATGGCTGTAGCATATTCAAACCTCCTGCCTTCCAGGCCCTATATATGTGTGCTCTTTTAAGTGGGCTCAATCTACTTCCCCAAAGTAGGAGAAATAAAATGTGCCATTATTTTAGTATGTTTTCCATATGGAAGGGGGTATACATGTGAGATATACAGAAAAATAGGAGCTATGTTAGCCCTTATTGAAAAAATAACTCTTTTTTCTGGTCATTTTCCATGACTTCCAGGAGTCACTTTCTGATGTGCTTCTTTGTATGCCAAATCACAGTTTAGGTTCTCTGCCTCTTTTGTACCATAGTAAATTCTTAATATTTTGATACTGTCTTTAGTCATAGAGATTGGAAAGTCTGTCTCCATAGGAGCTGCCCCTATTCCTAGAACTTTACTCTTTCCTTTGTTAATTTTTATACCTGTACAATAGTGTTATTCAGGCCTTATAATAAGTGTAACACTTTCCTCCCTGATTCCAGATCTGCAATTGTGAAAATACAATCATCTTCATATGCTGTGACTTTCTGGAAGGACATCCCCTCCTTATTTTGTACAGGCCTTATTTCTTTAGTTTCCTCTGTCTTCCTTAACACAGGATCAAGTCCAAAAACATAATAAAGGACTCATTGGGCATCCCTGACATACTCCATTTTTTTTAAATAAACAGGGATTCCAAAATGTCCATTTATAAGTGGAGTCACCTGTGCTTCTATATACAATACTTGTAACAAATTCATCATTTGCTCCGGAATACCATAATAGTGCAAAGCTGCCCATATATGTTCCTGTTTTATAGCATCAAATGCTGTTTCCTGATCCATGGTAAGGATATTTCCTTCCAAGTTTATTGCTAATACTTGCTCCGCCACTTATCTTATAAATATCAGATTTTGATTTATAGTCCTATCTGGTATTGCACATGTTTGTGCTGGAAGAATTAAATGTTTTGCTGGCTTTGCTAGTCATACTGTCAATATTGTTATCAGTATTTTATAATCTATGGACAATAACCTTAAAGGTCTCCAATTTCTAATATTCTGTGAGTCTCCCTGTTTATAAAGAAAAATCATCACCCCATCCCTCATGCTGGGCACCAGTCTCCCTTCTAACTCTATTACTTCATAAACATTTTGTAACCAAGGGGACAAAGTCTTTATATATTCTTTATAAAAATCATTGGGGATCCCATCCCTCCCTGAAGTAGTGTGGGGCGTTTATTTAGCTATTGTCCCTTTAATTTCTTCTATAGTTATAGGAGCTATTATATCTTGCTTTTATACCTTTGTTAATTCCGGAATTTCCAGGTGTTCAAAGAAAGAGGTCTGAATAGGGCCCCCCCTTGAAAAGTTGCTGATATGTTTTTGAATCATATGCTAAAACTCATTTGATCTTCTACTACTTTCCCTTTCTCATCTTTCAAAGCAGTGATAACTGCTTTCTGTGCCCATTGCAGCGCTGAATCATAAGGATTCACCTGCTCTTATTTATTTATTTATTTATTTATTTATTTATTTATTTATTTAAGAGATTTACCAGGAAGGCATGCTGAGCAGAGTAACGCTCGATTCCAGATGCGCCTTGGGGTTAGGGGTTACAGTGGAAACATGATACAATCAGATCAAACATACAGTGGAACACGATACAATCAGAACAACATACACAATGTGTTTAGAACAAACAGTGGGTAGCATACATAATGTGAATAGAACAAACTGAGGGTAAGCAGATTTTAGTACAGTAGCGTAGGTACAGTTTTTTATATTTCATACAAGGAAACAGATCGACAATGGAGAACCAGACTTGATGCTATCACTGGGCAGATTCAGGAGTGAGGGGGATGTTGGAGGGGTTACAGGAGCAGGTGGTAGAGAAGTGCGTTTTGAGAAGGGCATTTAGTTGGGGTTCTTGAGTTCCTTTAACAGTGAACTTCTGATGTTTTGTTACTATTCCCTCCTGCTCTTTCTGGTATTGATACATTTTTTCTTTTATATCATTTAGTTTGTCCATCATATTTATCCCTGTTAGCCTCATCTGAGTTATGATTTTCAAATACTTGGCTCTTAGCCCTAAATACTGTATGTATTTATTTGTTGCTCTATTACTGATAATGTGAATTAAATGATCTTTTAAATCCCTTTCCGTGTCTTCCAACCACTCTATGGGACCATCATACAGAAAATGTATGTCTTGTCTAGGTGTTAATTCTTGTATTTCTTTTTTATATTGATCTTCCTGTAAAATTGCAATATTCATTTTCAAATATCCACGTCCTATGGAAATTTTATGCTTCTGACCTATAGTAGCTTGTATTGCCACGTGGTCTGAAGTTTCCAGTGGCACAATTTGTACTGAACTTCCTTCAATTCTATCCGACACAAACTAAAAGTCAATTCTAATAGAGAGCCTTCCTTTGTGAAAGGTATGTTCAGGAGATAACTCGAATTTATCATATATATCACATAATGATTTTTTTTCCTAGAATGGATTGCAGTGTATGTGCATCACTAAAAATGTTTTCCATTTTTCTTCCCCAGTTTCTCTGGCTAAGCTCACAATTGAAATCTCCTCCCCACAAAATTTATTTGGAGGTGTGTAAAAAAGGTGCTATAGCTTTAAATAATGAAGATCTTTCTGCCTTAGATTGAGGGGCATATGTATATATTAACCTATAAGAAAGATTATAGAGTATCACATCCATTAATAAGACTTGTCCTGGGTAAATGTCCAGTACCTTCAATACAGTCACCTTAATTCCTGCAAACATAATTCTCAAAACTAGTGCATGGTTCCTCTCCTAAGGAGGGGCCCCACCTCCAATCACTATGTGTAGCTACTATTTCTGGTAAGGTGTGAATCCTAGTATCCTGCAGAAAAAAAAGACCTGCCCTTCCCCCGAAGTCAAACTTGCAAAGGTAATATTTCTCTTTTCCCTAGATGTAATACTGTTAACATTTATAGTAATTAAAGTAATGCCGACATCTATTTAGAAATGTTTTAAGTATTCATGAACTCCACAGAACATTCATTTTACTTCTGTTTTTTTTGTCTTCTTTGGTTTGGGTTAATCTCCCAAAGTCATCTCCATTACAATTTCTGTCTGTGAGGAGGTAACTGACGAAACATCTGATTCTTACACCCATATCTTCTTCCTCCATGTCAATTAACACCTCATAGGTGTTTTGTGTGGGGATTTTATCTGATTATTTATTCAGGGTCTGGGGTTCCATAGCTTTTTTTGTAGCCTTTGACCTTGTAACCCTCATGAATGGGAGGTTAATAGCTGTTTCAGGGGATGGCATTTTTGGTGTTGTGCTCATTTCCTGTGAAGTGGGTGCCCTTTCTGTTGAAGACTATAGGACCACTTTGGTGGTGGTGCTTCCACCTGCCCATCTCAAAGGGTTCCTGCACTTCTACCACAATTGAAGTGCTCTACAAGGGATCAGAAATGTGTACCCTGGACTGTACCTCCATAGATGCAGGGTTCAGGTTGGTTGATCTCTACCACAACCTGTCCAGGGGCTTCTTTTGGGGGTCAAGTCATTCTCTATGGCTTAGGATCTGATGCATTTATCTGCATCATCAGTTATTGCACCCTCATCTTCTCTTTCTGGCCTGTAGCCACATAAACATCATGCTCTGCATGCAGGGCTTAATCCAGACTATTATGTGACGCCCTGGCATAGTTACAGAAAGTGTACCCATGATCTTCACACAGATTGCATCTTAGTGGCTGCCGACATTGTGTACCAATATGGCCCACTTCTTCACATAATCCACACTTTTGTTTTTCACAAGCATTGCTTAAATGCCCCACATCCCCACACTTATAACAGGTTCTTGGCTTACCTGGGTAGAGGATAACCCCTCTGTCTCCCCCCACCAAAAAAAAAGCAATTGGGTAGATGTTTTGTCACACCATTTTCTTGTTTCAGGGTGACTTTGTATTTCCATCCCCCTGTCTACAAATGCTCATCATCCAAAATGGGTTCTGGATACCCATTTACAGTACAGTGTTATTTTAACTATTATATTATACCTACTACATTTACTCCTTCATTTCAAAAGAGTATTGTGATTTTTTTTTTTTTGTATGAGGGTTTTGTCAGGGAGATTGACAAGAAAGGTTTCCACAAAGATGTACTTTTAAACAGCTGATATTGCTTCTAAAATCATTCAAGTCCAGCAGGGTGTTTAAAGCTGATGTCATATATGGAATCTCCCAGCATGTGTATTAGTGCATATATTTCATATGCATAATACTTCATGATGTTTTTTTTAACAAGGCTCTTCCAACAAAAAGCCTGTCTGGAATGTCGGACATATCACCTCTGTATTTGCGGTGAACCGCATTCCTTCTAGTAGCAGGTTCAGAGGCATGTTGCATATTATCAGGGAACAATCTTTCCCTTACATTAGTGTTCCAAACTGAAGGGGTTTGCTGCCTTACATGTACTGTCTCTGCAGGCAATTCTGCTTCCTCCATGTTTTCTGGGGCAGGGTCCCCTATGTGTTCAGGAGGTACTGCATTTACTTCTATTGGGAGGAGGGGGGGTTATCATATCTTCTGCCACACTAGTAGACAGATCTTCCCCTTCAAACTCTTCTATGATCTCTATAGCATAATTTTGATTATCCTCTATAGACAGTTCCACACTCTCCCCTGCACTTTTCTGCCCAGGAGTAATCTGTGCCATAGAGGATATTGTGTTATCTGGGCTATTATTGACAACTAGTTCCCCAGAGGCAGAGGAAGCAACTTTTCATCATAATGATGTGGGAAGATTTGCATTCCATCCTGAGCCATCCACATCTTTGACCTAGCCAGCTGCTTCCAATGCTTTTGCTACCCGTCCAACAGGTTCTATAGAGGACCAAGCCACTTGCTCGATCAAGCCACTACTACTTTGATTTGTGGCCTGTTGTACACCTTTACACAGTTGGTGCCCTATTTCCCTTTTACTTGGTTTCTTTTGCAGGCTGTTTCTTTCCTGTACTCCCCCATATAAACCCCAATATTAAAACTAATATGGGTTTTCTGTAAAATATTAGATTCCCCCTCTTTTCCTGAACAAAACTTTTCTCCATCACTTGCTCTGCCACCATTTCCTTCCATAACCCCTGCTTCAGCAACTTCACTGTGCACATTCATTTTCAACCTTTTCCTGCTCCCATCTGAGTAATTTGCTACCATAACATTAGTTACCTGGATCCTCGGAGAGCTCTCTCGAGCTCCTGGTCCTGAATTGATTCCATTTGTAGTCTTGTTTCCTTCGTGTGTCTCCTGGTCCATTTCTAGCACTCCGTTTCCATTTTGTTGTCAGATCATTACATCCATCATAGTAAACTCTCCCTGCAACTGCAGCACTTTCTCCAGTAGGTTCCTAAGCTCTTGAAACCTTTGATCCTCTTCTACCATTCACCTGTGGATTTTGTCCGCCAACTGGATATTCACTGCAGCCACACCCCGGTGGTCCACCTCCATACCTTCTTCCAGGTTGGTAGCTTGTTGTTGCTTGATAATTTCAGCTACTAGCCCAAAGTTTTCATTTGTTGCTGATTCCATTTCCATTGTAGTCTCTATTGAAAGAGGGACCAAGGAGGATACCCACTCCTTGGCCTCCTGGATGTCCTTCCTCTGCTCCATCTCGGGAAAACTGACCATCGCAGCACCAGTCACAGCACCCCCTACCAAGAGTAGGGGAATTTTTTTATTAAAACTTAAAAATCAATTCATGAACCAAAAAAATCATACAAAGCATGTTAGTTTCACATCAAAAGAAAACATTGAGGTTAAAAACAATCAGATTAAATCAAATATGTGTTAAGTCATATCCCCTTCACTATACATCCTTTCCCCAAAAAAAACTTAATCCTATACTTTTTTTAATCAGAAGGGATCAAAAATAAAATAAAACAAAAAATAACTTAAACTAAGTATTAGTTCATACTGTACTATTAAGTAGATACATAGCAGTGTTAAATCACATGAAAATAATACAAAAAAAAATTAGCAAGATCAATATACACATTACTGTCATGCAATTCATAGACCTTAAATATATTCAAAATGGGACAGCCATAGGGTCCATGTTTTCCTTCCCAATTGCCTGAATTCCACCTCCTTCTCATGTCCTAAGTCTGTACTGAGTATCCAAAACAGTTTCTGTACTGTAATATGGTGTTGTTGCAAAAGCAGATGGCAGCGACTAATCCGTATTCAATAAACAAAATGGGCAAACACAGCCTATAGAGTACTATCATAAGGCTGATTTGCTAAACTAGTAAATTATTCCACAAAACAATAGATTGGGATCTGGGGGTATTGGCATCTTCCCCTTCCATCTACTTTTAACAATGTCTCAAAATTGAACTATATATGGACAGGTGTAATATAAATGATTTATTGTTTCAATTTTCAGCCATCCCTAGTGCAATATTTGTCTTGTAGGGGCTTGTGTTTCTGATTACTTTTCACACTGATTTTTGAATGTAACCCCAATCATATAGTATGCCACATCTGTTCAGGTATCCTTTCATCCATAATGTACTGGGATATAAAACCTTGATCAATTTGAAAAATTCCCGAGAATGGGTGTTCCACAAAATGGACCAACAGAACTTCCAAATACAATTGCTTTCTAGTAGGCAAAGAACTGTTGTATATCCACGTCCCCATTTAATAATCCCATTAAAAACCCCTTCCCATCATTTCACTAACCGAGGACTCCTTTTGTTTTTGTGTAGAAATCTGTTTACTTTCCACTCTGAAAGTACCCCCTGGAGTAACAAACTACGCCCAACTCCCCACCCTTGCATAATGCCCTTCATCAAAGGAAGCAGATTCAAATATAAAAATACTGTGAAAAAAAATAATAACAGATTCAACATATTAATGCCCCCTGTCTTGAGGTCTTTATATAAGATATTCCTTTTAATTGGGTTCAGTCTGCTCCCCCAGAAACAAGAGAAGAAATGCCCAGGCAAGGGAACCTCCATTTGTTTCAGAACCAAAAGTACTGCACTAATATAAAGAAGTACTGGGACTAAATAAGTTCTTATTAAATATAGCCTCTTTTTTTTTTTGATAATTTCTAACAGTTCCATCTACCCACCAGTGCCTTCCCTTTGGACAGAGCTTTTTCCCCAATTGTAGCTTGCCATGTCATTACCCCCATAATAAATCCCTAGGACTTTAATTGGTGTAGATGCTACCTGACATCCACCCATCATCCCTGGTGTACCTTGTAAACCCTGTAAACCAATACATTTTGTTTTATCTACATTAAGAATTTCCCCAGTAATTTCACCTAAATCTTGCATGAGGTGTTTTGCCATCTCAAGAGACTTCGCATCTCTCAGTAGTAGGCACAAATCAACTGCATACTCAATTATTTTACAATCTTGAGCAAATCCCCCAGCCAAGCCATAAATATTAGGTGAGCACTGGAGGAGCCTTAATATTGGATCTATCATAAAAACATAAAGGAGGGGACTGAGGGAGCAGCCTTGGCAAATCCCCTCCTTATCCGGTATTTAGACTCTATATTACCATTGTCCTACAGGACTACATAAGCTAGCTCATAACACAGCTTTAATCAGTCAATAAAAATCATGGGTATTCCATAAGAGGCCAAGCATTGCCATAAAAAGGAATGAGAAACTTTATCAAATGCCTTGCCCTGGTCCGAGCTGACCAGGAACCCTGAATTGTCTTGTCCCACCGCACCCTCCACCACCTCTCTAAGGAAGAGCAGTACTTCCGTTATCTTCCTCCCAGGTACTGAGCAATATTGTTTAGGACTAATTAAATCATCCATTATGTGAGCCAATCTGTTCCCCAGTAATTTAGCAAATAGTTTAAAATCTGTATTTAGCAGCGTAATAAGCCACCAATTATTAATGTTGGTAGGGTTACCTGCTTGATATAAAAAAATCAAAAGTTCTTCATACATGGACTTCAGCAGGTACCCATCCTCAATAAAAAAATTAAATATCACCAAAAATTTGTTAGGGATAATCTACAATATTTTAAATATTTCTCCTAGAAGGCCATCTGATCCCAGAGATATCCCATTTTGGAGGCCCTGTACCACTTCTTTCATTTTCAACTCAGTAAAGGGAGTTATCATTGGACCTACCTGTCTTGGAACTAGTCATGGGGTATCCACCACTACAACTATTTGGTGGGCATAGCCTGACCCACCTACAGGAGTCTCAAACATGTTCTCCACATGCTGCCCAAATAAAACTAGTATTCCACTATTCTCTGTAACCAGTATCCCCTGAGGGGATCGTAAACCTGTAATCCATTTACTCTCCTGTCTTTACTGGCTGCTGACAAATGGATTTACACTAGCCGTTTTCCCCTGTGTTCCATAAGACTGTTCTCTCTGTAGTGAATGGAGTTGGTTGTACTGATAATGCCCCATTTCTATTTTGATGGTGTTAATTTCATCCATCAGATCAACTTTCTTCATGCACTGTCTAGACAGTAAAGACCCACAGAGACAGGTATGTTTTAGATGATGTTGCTGCCACGGCTTTCCCATGGTATCTTAAAAAACAGATCATAAGTTCCTTTAAGTCCTCCCACCAGAGTTCAATATTATCATACAATTAGGGTAGAGGCCTTATCTGTCACAAGTTCTTTGAATTTCCTTAAAAATGACTGGGTCCTCCAGCAATGTAACATTCAATCTCCAAAACCCCTGTCCCACTTCCCTACTTGGTGGTACTGCAATGTGAACTCCTATTAATGAATGATCTGAAGTCTCCATGGGGATGTTAAAAGTTTGAAAAATTGGCAGCGACTGCTTTAGAAAAAAGAAGTCTATCCTGGAGGACAGACATCCGTTAAAGAAAGTTGGATTCACCACCTGCTTCTCACTCCCATGGGTATCTTTCAATCTAGCTTGTCTAACCACCTGTTGCAGGAATCTTTTGTCACAGTATTGTTTGTCCCTGTCACCATGTTGCTTTAAATTAATATTAAAATCACCTCCCCAAAAGATCTGTCTTCTCGTGTGTAAATAAGGTTGTACATTCATTAATAAATCTATTTTCAATGCTTTTGTCTGAGGACCACAAATATTCGCTAGTCTACTAGTAAAAAGAATTAATCATTACATCCAATAAGAAGGCCCTGCCTGGGCCTATATCTACTAGATGTAACACAGTAACCTCAAAAGAATAAAAACAAAATCCTACCCCACAACACATCTCTGCCTCCATTGATCAGTATGAGTTACCCCATTTCCTGTCCTTTGTTGCTTGGGCTATCTCCACCAGAGTATGTAATCCTGCAACATAAAAACATCAAAATCCAGTTGCCATAGTATGCTGAAAGTAGTCGTACATTTGTACTCAGATGTAATGCTCTTAACATTGAGACTAGCTACCCTCAACTGGGTAGGCTCAGGGGGGAGGTTTAAATACTTTTTTACTGGACCTTGTTGCCCTTTTTTGGGGTTCCTCTATCCTTTTTTTTTGAGGGTTTAACCCCAACTTTGCAGGTACTTGCTGTGAAGAGGGAACTTCACCCTCATCCATGGGGTTCTCAATTTCAACCTGATCTCCCCACATTGAAAATGTAGAGAAGCAATTCGAGAGTGGAAGGGGGGACAGGGGTAAACCTGTCTGGAGAAATATCGAGCAGCCATCTGGCTGGGGAAGGGGGGGAACTGGAGCTGTTACCTTACTATAGGGTTCTTCAAATTTTCCAGTGAGTATCTCAGAAACTGGGGGCTCAGGAAGGTTTAAAGAGAGCTGAGATAACACTCTCTTTGGGGAACCTTGCGGGGTGACAAAAGGTGTCTCTACTGCCTCCATAACAATTTCTGGGTCACTATTTCTAAACTGTTGAGGTGGAGATCTCCTTACTTCAGAGGACCCCCCTTTTGATCTCTGTTCCCCCACTCTGGTGCCTGAATAACCACCCCACCCCCTGCCTTTACACCTGGGTAGATAAGGGGGGGCCATCTTCTTCCCTGGGAGGCTGACTGCAAGGGTGTCTAGCTCATGAAAGAATATAATCATGATCTGAGGCATCCTCTGAGTTATGCACTGCCCAAGGACACTCCTGAAAGGTATGTTCATCGTCTCCACATAAGTTACAAACTGGAGGAGCCATACATTGTGCTGTGGAGTGGCCAAGCACTCCACAATGAAGCCTTTAGTACTATCACAGTCACTGTTCAAATGTGCCAGTGAGCCACATCTGTAGCAGCTCTTGGGTTGTCCAGCATAAAATAATATACCCCTGTCCCTCTCCCCAAAAAATGAACGTGGCAAGTGTTGTATTCCCTGTTCAGTCTGTTTCAATTGTACTCAAAAATGCCATCCCCCAGTCCAGAACCCATTGTCGTCCATAATTGGCTTTGGATGGTCAAAGACAATGCATCATTTTTCCAGCCATAAAATTATGTTTTTTACATCTACCCCCCTCATTCCGGAATAGCAATGTAACAGTTTTTGTCGTAGGTTTAGTGATAGGTATTGCCATAAAATCATGCCAAGTATCCATATATTTCAATTCATAGTATAACTTCCAAAATTTGTCCAGTAAGACTATCAAACAGAAACTTACATCATAGACCCAGTCTCCCGGTGCATGAATGAAGATGTATACCTCTGATGGTAAAAAGCCCATGGAGTCTTTTATCAGCATCTTCCCCACCCATAATCTATCGGGGGGATTGGGGCTGACCCCTTGTATCTTAATCAGACTAAAAATCTCCACTTTTTAGCCTCCACTGGTTTATGAAACAATCCAGCATAGGACCCCAGCCTGCATTTGTCAAGTGGAGGGGGTTCACTCTCAGGTTGTGCAGTAACATTTGTATTAGCTGGTAACCATGACCCCGGCCATCAATGTCCTCTCTTACCTTCCTGTTCTGTAATTTGTGTGGGTTCTCAATATTTTCATGCACCACTACGAAATCTTGGTGCTGCACTCGATCTGAGTTAGTCCTTGCTGGTAATTACACGTTTGTCACAGTACAATTCTCTCCTGCCTCTGCTTTGTCCCATGCAGCTCAACAGCTGCTATCTGGGACTGAGGTTCTTGCAACTGTTCTATTGTTGTATGGGACATGTCTTGTTCTGTACTTCCCTTAGGCAGCAATGCAAATCTTTCAGGGGATCCAGGAAGGCGTATTGTGGGGTCAGGAATCCGCTCAACACCATTAAACAGCCAGTCTGCTCGTTGCAAAGGTTTCCAGGGGACCAGTGCTCTGAGTCCTTTTTTTCCCTCTACTTCTTGCACCTCCATACCAGGCTCCTTCTCCTGCATTCCTTCTGTCTCTATTAATTGTGCAGGTATTGTGTCCACAGGTAAACGCTTGCTGTGTCCTTGAAAAGGACTCACTCCTGATCCCTTCCTCTTTTTTTCTTCATCCAGTTTAGCTTTGCTAAGAATACATTCTTGTTCAGCTGCTGAAATCATTGTGAAGAGTTGTTTCTTTTTGGCATCTATCTCCAACTGCAATTTCTCCTCATCTTCCAATATATGTTCCTCACCAGATATCAAAGAAGGCATGTCAGATTAAACCATAATCATTTCTTGTGACTGATCTAGTGCTCCATGAATTTCCTCTGCATTCAGCTCTAAAGGTTCTGCTGGAGCTCCTAGAACCTGACCTTCTCCTTATTTCTCTCTCTCTCTTTCTCAAGGTCTACTGAGATCCTCCATCTATCCTGCAGTGCACCAATGCCCTCTGCAGCAAGAGTAGGGGAATTTTTTATTAAATGTTCAACAACAACAAAAGAACAAACCGTGTTAAATTCACACAAACAATCCAAAATTCATAAAATAAGAGAAATCATAACAAGTATTACAGTTATACAATGTCTAGGTTGCTGTCAACAAGTGCTTAACCCCCCAAAATTGAAATCCTGAACTTAAAATAAACCCCCATCCCCTACTAAAAGAGTAGGGGAATTCAAATGCAAAAAGAAGAAATTACACAATAGTACAAGGACAAAAAGTAAAGGACAAGCACATGATACTGAAAAAATATAGCATGAGTACAATAGAGCAGGAAACAAAGTTTTGTAAACAGAAACAGTGAAGAACTGTGTCACCCCCTTCCCCTAAGAAAAAGGGACACAATCTAGCCAATATTGTCCTTCATGAAGGGACAGCAGTCCATCTAGATTTCCAAACCAATTCTGAATAAACCTGTCTATCATGTAGAAACCGAGAACAGAGTTCATGCTCAAGGGACTGGACTATCTGTAAAGTACAGTAGTAGTCTCAATTTGTTGTAGAAGAGTTTGCATCTGCATTGCCATAAAATGAATTTTATACAAGTAAAAATAAGTCTCAGCGTACCTTTGTCAAATTCATGAAACTGTAAGGAAAACCCCCCAATTAATTCTGGATAGGAGACCTGTTGCCATCTAGCATCACCCCATTTTTGCGACAACAACTGCCAAAAATCAACAGCAGAAGGTCAAGAAATATAAAAGTGTTCCATAGTTTCCAGTTCAGTAGTACACAACAGTCTAGGACAAGTACGGTCAGAAATTTTTTTTTGCTTTGCATTATTCCGAACTGGAAGTCTACCATGGCAACATAACCAAACTATATCCCACATCCTAGGGGGAGTCTGAACATCCAACAAAGTCTGAAAAATATACTGGTGAAAAGCACAGTCAATGCCACCAAAAGAAGGGACAGAAACAAAATGGAGCATTTGTACCAATTTATATACCTCCTTTTGTGGTATACCAATGACTTGTAGATGGGACAATTTCCACTTCCTCAATTTACAAAGAACAGGTTTAAAAAAATGTGGAACAGACCGAAAGGTTCTAGGAACACCAGCTGGATTAGACCAAGACAGAAAAAAATGCCTATACCAACTAAGTGCCACAAGGGTCCAGAGTTTTGAAGAAGGGGCATCCGAGTTCCATAAATTATAATGGAAAAATATACTAAAAAAATGACCTACAGAATTCCAAAGAGCCAACCCTCCTTTATTTACTGGTAAATATAATACCTCCCTTTTAATGGGATTCAACCTACTGCCCATTTGTTTGAAAAACCAAACTCAATAAAACTACCTCTAATGAAGTGGGGAGCAGATAAACCATGCTAAGGTACATAAAGATGGGGGAAAAAATGTTTTCAGTAAGGATACTCATTTCTTCTTGGTCAGTTGCCAAGATTTCCAAAGCATAACCTTATTTCTCCCAATTTCCAATTTAGCAGTCCAATTCAGCAAAGAGTAGTCACCCCTACCAAAGTTAATACCCAATATAGCCAAGTCATTACAAGAAACAGCAATCCCCTTAATATTGGACACTACTTGTGTAGAGGGACTCAATATATATCCTTTACTCTTGCTCATATTTAAAGAAGCTCCAGCCACATGGGCATAAGTGTGCACAACATCTAGGCCATGTAACGCTGAAGTAACATCCTGTGTGATTAGACACACATAATCACCATAAGCTATTACTTTGATGTCAAAATCAGCAGTAACCGGACAGACCCCATAGAAAAGAACCGCCTGCTGCAAGCTGCGTAACAAAGGATCCAAACAAAAAACAGAGAGCATAGGGCTCAACAGACAACCTTGATGAACCCCTCTTGTGATCCGTACATATGACCCCAAATATCCATTAACTAATGGAATAACTGTAGCAGCATTATAGAAAAAAATCAACCAAGCACAAAATAGTTCAGGGCTACCATAGTGAGCTAACATTTTAAACAGAAACTTATGTGAAACTCTATTGAATGCTTCTTCCTGGTCAAGGGAAAGGACATACTCATGCAACAAGTCATCCTTACCTTGCTCAACCAATTCTCCAATAAGTAATAAATTATCCGAAATATTACGGCCAGGAACAGAACATGTTTGAACTGACATTATCAGAAAAGGGGATACAGAAGCCAATCTCAGGGCCAAAATTTTCATTAATATTTTAAAGTCAACATTAAGAAGACTTAAAGGCCTCCAATTACCAATGTCACTTTTTGCTCCCTTTTTATATAAAAAAATGTGGATAGCAGTACAACAATGAAAATCAACAGTGGAGGAGGATAACATCCAATTATAGATGGTAAAAAGAATATCTATCATGATATCTACCATGATAGTCTGAAAATGTTTAAAGAACTCAACAGTAAGGCCATCTAGGCCAGGTGCAGTATTATTTCTTAAATACGCGTGGCATTGATAATTTCAAGTCGGGATATCGGGGCTACCAACGAAGTCTTTAACTTAGGTGGGTAGACGGGGGTAGGTATAGTATCCAAATAGCTTTGAATAGCATCAGCGGAGTCATCCACTCTGACATGTACACCCTGTAAATATTGTTGCACAACACCCAAAATCTGCCTAGAATCTGTAACAACTTTACCAAGTGGGGTAGATAAAGATGTCATGATCCTGGCCTCCTTTCTCTTCCTGCAACTGGCAAAAACATCACCACCTGAAAATTTTCCCAGGGTACAGATTCTATGCTCCTGTAACAAAGACGAAGCTCTGGAGTATTACAGGTCTGTCATTTCCCATTTGATATTAGCAATCTGACTATGGTTGACGGGGGAACCTTCATTAATGAACGAGTATAGCTTGGCTAACTGTGTCCTAAGAGTTTGATATCTCTGATATTGTTGAGTATGTTTGGTAAAAGCCAATTTCTTTAGCAAAGATTGTAAACCCACCTTAGTTTCCACCCACCAGAGACTAAGATCAGATTGTAAACATGCCATAGACATCCTTGCCTTCAGGAATTCACTGATTTCAAGACAATGTGAAGAAGAAGCCAACAAAGTGTTATTAAGCTTCCAGTAACCTTTAACAATGGGAACAGGGTCATCAAGACTCACTGTCACAGATAAAATGGCATGATCAGACATTTCCAAGGGCAAAATCTGAGCATCATAAACCTTGACAAATTGGGAAAGAAAAACAAAATTAATCCTAGTGGAGAGAGCAACTTTGTAAAAAAGTGCACCCTCCAGTAGAATGGACTGTCCTGTAGGCATCTGAAAGCCCAACCTTCAGGATAATACTATTCAGACATTTGGTGTCATAAAAATCCTTTTGAGTTTTCGCCCCTTTATCACGCTTATCTACCACACAATAAAAGTCCCCAGCCCAATTAATATGCTTAGTTGTAAACAAATAAGGACAAATATTATTAAATAACTGGACTCTATCTTTCTTAGATTGTGGGGTGTATATGACAATAAGTCTCCAACTGGCACCAGAAAAAGATACATCCAAAAGAAATGCTCTACCAGGGGAAATATCGGTGACCCTGGAAATACGATAATGATCTCCATAAAACAAAATCCCCACCCCTCACACACAGCAGTACCATAGGAAAAGTAGGAGGGACTCCAGCACCACAATCTACATGCAGCAGTAATGAGGAAGGCAGTATTCAGTCTCGTATCCTGCAAAAAATAATGTCAAACCATAAATCATGTAGGACAAAACAAGAAAGAAGTCTCCTTTTAGCATTTTTTATACTTTTAACATTAACAGTAGCAAGCCATAAGGAAGAAGCAGAGAGTGTAGAAAATTAGAAAAACAGTCATACAGTAAGAGTTACTCAAGAAACCTTACCACACCTAGTGCCCTGATGTGTGGTATGACTCCTAGTGACCCTTTGGGACTTTTGAGATGGGATAGGTGTCAATTCACTATCTGAATCAGAAGAAAAAACCTGTTGTGAAGAAACTGTACAGGAGGATGCGGAATCTTCATCCAAATCAAAGCCAGAGTGTAATTTTGAAAGAGGGTTAAATTTATTCTGGATAGGGATACTAGTGGGAGATATTACAGATTTGGGAATCTTAGGGCGAGATTGGGACTGTTTCAAAGTTCTTTTCCTAGCAGATACAACTGAAGTGGGAGGAGGCATCATGGTAGTAGGCTCAGCTGAGAAGGGGACTGTCCAGTGGTGTTTCCAAGCCTTCTAAATATTGGAGGCATACAGCATTCCAACATTGTGCGGGGCTGATGAGAAAAAGCATCTCTGTCTAAATGTGGCCCAGGTAGATTTAGCAGTTTCAGCTGCCATTGCTACAGGGTCAGGCAGGTCATGATCCATTTGGTCTCCCCATGAACTAGGCCATTCACTAGGCCCTTCATCACCTTAGTCCTTATCCATAACCATAGAAAAGGGAGAGGGTGAAACCTTACAGGGTACTGCAGAGAGAGCATCATTCTGTGCCATAACATCAGAAACAGGATCCAAATGAGCAGATGTAGTAGAAAAAATAGCCTGAGTCCCACCCTGCATACGCTGAGCCTCCCTCTCAGGGGAACCTGGTAAGGGGCTATGTGAGGAATCCGGTAGCCAGTTTCTGTGTGGTGTTTGCTTCCAACCTGCTTGCTGCAGAGATATCGCAAGGGCCACTGACAATGTAGGGGTGGAAATGCCAGAAAGCAAGGCAGCTGTCGGAGCTGCACATTGCCCAGGGAAGGGTACAGCAGAAACAGTCACAGAGGTAAAGGCAGCAGTACTCACTTTGTCAGAGGAAACAACAGAACATATAGCGGAGCATACAGGAGAATCCACCTCAGCAGAAGCCGACGAATGTACAGGCAACGTCAGTAGTCCACTAGAAATTATCGTCCGAGGCTGTGCAACAGAAACATCAAGGGAAGGGATCTCTGCTGCAGGGACTGATTCGGGAAGAGTTACATGTGGGGAATCCATCACAACAGCTGAAACAATTGACGGCTCGATGCTAGAAATCAGCACAGTGTCAGGTGTCGGTTCATCAGTAAGCAGTACGTCACGAGCACACGAGCCCCTTAAAGATGGAGTTCCTCAGTGGTTCATGATAGAAAGAACGTACCGAAGGTTTGACTTACAAATCCATTGGAGCCAGGCATCCACAGAAGGAGCTGCATCCTGTAAAGAAATATCATCAGCATCAATAATGTTGCGGGTAGATGCATTCAGTCCATCACATAATGCACTATCCACAGAACCATCAGCTTCAAACAAGATCTCCATAGCTGAACCTGCAGGGAGGGAGATCTGCTCACCTGCAGGGCTACCAGCAGACTGACATCCATCTGACATAGAGGCCATGAGAACAGCAGCTCCCTCTACCAAAGAGTAGGGGAAGTTTTTATTAAAACAAAAAAAAACTTTTTTTTCCAAAACAAAAACAAATCACACAGTCATTATGATATCCATATTATCTACCCAATTCAGCAACATTTTTACACAGCTCTCTTGCTTTTTCTTCTCCCCATAATTTACATTCATCTTGAAAAATGTTATTCTACTTCATCTTGAAACTTAAAAAAAATCCTGTACAGTCAAATCCTTATTCTGCAAAAATCTTGAGCATCTGTTTTGCCATATAGACCATTTCAAAACTGCCAAAATAACATAGACTATCTTTTTATTAACTTTTTCCCATTCTTTTGTTAACCAACCATAGATCAAAATCTCGTATGTCATATTTTTAAAAGCTTGCATCCACCAACAACTGGCTACCATACCCCAAAAAGGTTTAATAAAATCACAATCAAAAAATAAATGCTGCATGCCCATGCATGCTCTTTTGTCCCTCAATCTCTTTCTCCACATATTCTTTCCTCCATTCTTTTATGTTTATGGTTACCTCTGATGTTTAACTTCCCATGACTACATATCCATACTACATCTTTCATTTTTCCCAGAATTCTCTTTTCTAATATAACAGCTAAAATTTCTTGCTCTTTTATTCCTTTTTCTGCCTTAAAAACTTGTTTTCCCAGAAATTCCTCTCCATAATTTCTTTATACATCTGTTTTCTGTTACCCCTAATTAGAGCATCCACTGTTTCCCCCCACTGGGTTAAATACTTCCTTCCAATTTCCATATATATTGGCCACACTTTACCTCCTACTATATTCCCTTTCTTCCCAATACATTTAATGAAAGGTACATTCCATTGCTGTGTTAACCAAGACCAAGCTTTGTTCTCACCTTTTACTAATGGTACAATATTTGAAAACACAAAAATGTTAATAGAAAAAACAATTGGATTTATCATGTTTAAACCCCCATCTTTTATGGTTCTATACGTTATCCCCATTTTAATAAGATTTAACTTGCTACCCCACAATAACTGAAAAAAAGACTCTGAATTTTGGATTGCATTTGAAATGGTACTGGAAAAATGTATGCTAAAAATAAAAATATTGGGACAATAAACATTTTTAATTAGTAAATTCTTTTCTCGCGTGTCATATTCCATTGTTTCCATTTATGTACTTTTATTTGGGTTATTTGATACTTTTCTTGCCAGTTTTGTTGTATTGCATCATCCCCCTCCAAATCTTATTCCCAGCACCGTAATGTTTCCTTCTGCTATCTCCAAATCTCTTTTCTTTTTCTCCACTGTCCCCAACGGATAAATTCTACTTTTCCCTTTAGTAAGTAAGTAAGTAAGTAAGTAAAAGTTTATTTTTAAGCGTTTTTCGAAATCAAAGCGCTGTACAATAAAACAGTTTAAATACATATAAAAACATACATACAACATAACAAACAACAATAAATTATAATTACAATACAGTGCAATAAACTACTCCCCATACGCCTTTTGAAATAAATAGGTTTTCAGTTCTGACTTAAAGCTTTCAGCGGTCAGGCAGCTACGTTATCCGGCGAGGTAGAGAATTCCACAGGGTAGGGGCAGCATAAGCAGCTTTGCCCCGATGTTTTAAACGAACCCTGGGAACCTCCTGCTATCCCTCGCCGGTGGAGCGGAGTGAGTTGAGGGACAGTAGGAACAAGCAGATCTTGAAGATATCCGCGGTCCCTGTTCGTATGGGGCTTTATGGGTCAGTAAACTGACCTTAAAGGTGATCCGCCACTGAACCGGCAGCCAGTGCAGCTCGCGCAGCAGAGGCTTAATATGATTCCTCATAGATGTCCCCGTCAAAAGCCTGGCTGCTGCGTTCTGCACCAGCTGCAAGCAGCGGATATCAACCCCCGACAGCCCTAGGTACAGGGCATTGCAGTATTTATTTATCTTAATCTCTGTATATTGGCTATACTTCTCTACTGACTCTATTAACTTATCCCCTGAACTCTGATCTTTTACTAAAACTAAGCAACCATCTGCATAAGCACTTGTTTTATTCAGTTCCCTATTTTGCCATATAATACTTTTAATCTCTTTCTCTACCTATATTCTCCTCAGAAGTGGGTCTAGACAAAATACATATAGTAGGGGACTTAATAGGCACCCTTACCGAACCCCATTCCTTATATACATTGAAGTCCCTAGATGCCCATTAACCATAGGACAAATTTGCGCTTCCTTATATATTGCTTTTATTAAACTAATTAATTCTGTTGGAATTTTAAAATTTTCTAAGGTATCCCATACATACTGATGCTTCACAACATCAAATGCCGTTTCTTGATACAAGGCATACAGATACCCTTGCAAAGAATCCTCCTGTACTTTATTTATGACTTCTCTAATATAAATTAAATTTTGTTGTATGCTCCGTCCAGGAATAGCACATGTTTGAGACTGCATTATCAATTTCTTTGAAAAAGTCCTTAACCTATTATTTATTACCTTGGCTAAAAGTTTGTAATCTGAAGTCAATAAACTAATGGGCCTCCAATTTTTAAGTTGTGTTTTTTCTCCTTTTTTATGCAAAAAAATTGTTATTCCTTTTTTCATGCTTTCTGCCAAATTGTCTCCATTCATTATACCATTGTAGACTCTTGTTAAAATGGGAGCTATTTGTTTTTCCAAAATTTTATAGAACATATTCGGAATCCCATCTACCCCAGGTGCAGTGTTATTTGACAAAGATTTTATTGCCTCTTTCACTTCTTCTTCTTTAATTTCCCCCTTTATCGCCTCTGCCTCATCTTCCTCCAACTCTGGCATCTCAATTGTCAGAAAAAAAATCCTTACTTTTCCTATTTCTTTGTTGCTGATATTTCTCCTTCAAAACTCTTGTACTGTACATTTAATATTTTCTATATCTGTATGTATCCTCCCTTTTCCATCCTGTAATTTGTACATAACTCGATTTTCTATTCTTTCTTTACTACTGTCATAAGGATTTGTATGATATTTTGTGTTCCCTGGGTACCACTTTTTTGTTCCATAATTAAAGATGTGACCCTATTATATTGGTATTCTTTCATTTTATCCTTAATTTCTTCAATTTGTTTAGATTCATCCACCTTATCTTTAACCTGCCTTATCATAAGTTTATATAATTTAGCCCTTAATTTTAAATACTTCCCCATAATTTGTTGCCTCTACTTTCTGTCCTTCTTCAATCATATATTGTTTGATTTCATTTTTAGTATCTTCCCACCATTCTGTTCCACTATCATATAATTCCATAACTGTTAACTTATCTTCCAGTATTATTTTAATCTTTTCTATACAAGTATCTTCTTGTAGCTTAGCTGTATTCATCCTCCAATAGCCTTTTCCTATTCTCATCCTATTCCCCAAGTTAATTTCAACTTCTACTGCCATATGATCTGATGTCTCAATCGGGTATACTCCCAATATCAACTACCTCCACTTTTTTTATACCATCCAGAAGTCTATACAAGTAGAACATGAACCCTTGAAATATATGTGTTCTCCTTTTTTCTTTTTTAACTTATATCCATCCTCCATCCCAGCTTTATCTAACATTCTTTTCAAGTGAGTCATATCACAAAAAATGTTTGATGTTGCCCTACCCCAATCTGCTCTAGATAACCCACAGTTAAAGTCTTTGCCCCACACCACAAGTTTTGAAGTATGCAAATAAGCCTTTATTTGATCTATTAGCATATTCCTTTTTTTTCCTTTGTGGATTATAAATTACAATAATTCTCACAGAATTCTTTTTTAAGATAACATCAATAATCATAGCTCTTCCAGGTACCAAATCTATTACTTTTAAAATTTGAACATCACGAGATGAGAAAGCTACCCCAACCCCTGTACACCTATCTATCCCAAAGGACCATAAGGATGGTCCCCATGTCCAGTCTTTCTGAGTTTGTTGAATTTCATCTATAGTGTGTAACCTTGTGTCTTGGAATACATATAAGTCACTTTTCAAGTCATATAGTATTTTAAAAGTTACCAGCCTCTTCCTTCTATTTTTAATACGATTTGTATTATGAGTGAGGCATTTTAAACTTCCCATTTTGTTTCCCCCTCACTTTTACTCTGCCTCTGTAGATTTTTTTCCTTTTCTTTGACACCTGCATGTCTGTTGTGTCTCAATCTTCCTCTTCTGCACCTTCAGAAAGATCTGTGTTGGACCGATCAGAGCCCTCCTCCTACACAGTGGACCATTCCTTGTCTTGTAATAAAGTGTATTTATTTGTTAACTCTACACCTTCACAATCTTTTTCCAATGAAATTATCTGTTTTGCTGTACTCTTCTTTTTGTTTTTAGATCTTGTAACCATAGTAAATCCAGTTTCTTTTTCTGTCTTCCTTTCCATTTTAAAAGTCCCTGTTTTTTCTTTTGATTCTTTTTGCTCTGGTATTACCAACCCTTTAGTCCGAGGTTGTACCTTTATTCCTTTTTCCATGTCCTCTCTGATAACGGCTTCCCTTATTACCTTATCTTGCTTCTTTCTCTTTCTGTGCCACAACCAGGTAGACATCTTGCTCTGCTCTTTCTCAGTTTCTGGGCTGTTATGGGAAGCCAAGGACATTTTCACAAAAGGTGTGCCCTTCCTCTTCACACAAACTACATTTAACTTGGTTTGTGCATTCTGCTACAAAATGCCCAACAACCCCACATAGGCCACACTTGACTTTTCCACAGACATTACTTAAGTGACCTCGCTGTCCACATTTGTAGCAGGCCCACACTTGGCCTGCATAAAAAACAATGCCTCTATCTTGGCCTAGAAAAAAACAGTTCAGCAAATGTTGAATTTCCCCATCTACTTGTTTAAGTGTTAATTTATATTTCCATCCACCTGTCCACAGACCATTTTCATCCAATATCGGTTCCGGTGGCCCATGCATTACATCCCTCTGCTTGATCCAGAAATTAATGTCGACCACATTGACGCCTTCATTTCAAAATAACACAATCACTATCTTAAAAGCAGGTTTTGATAAGGGAATAACTGAGAAATCCTTCCATAAGTCTGTATATTTCATTTGCTGATATAATCTCCAAAAGTGTTCCAACCCTCCTCCATGTTTAAAACTTATGTCAAATTCTGTACTTCCTGGTACATGAATAAGGGCATATATTTCATATGGATAAAACTTAATTTTATTCATTAAGAGTTCTTTCCCAATAAAAATTCTGTTGGACACATCCTCAGAGGGCCCTCTAAATCTCAGGCGTACCGCGTTTCTTCTTTTAGCTTGCTGCGGTTTTATATCTTAGGAAATAATCTTTCCCTAATCCCTAACATTCAGCACACCTCATAGACTCTCCAGGATAGGTGAGCTGCCCACCTTCCAAACACTGGACGGCTCCACCTTGGAAGCTTGCACCTCCTTTAAGTACCTGGGTGTATGGCTGGATCACCACTTGGACTTCGCTATCCACATAGACTCCCTGCAGAAAAAATTGCACCCAAAACTAGGTGTCCTTTACCGTAACAAAGGGTGCCTAACCACCCTAGTCAGGAAAGAGCTTGTACTCAAAATGATTCTCTCCATATTTGACTATGGAGATATGATCTACGGAGCGGCCTCCCCATCCACCCTAGCACTCTTGGACCCCCTCTTTCATGCCTTCTGCCACCTGATCCTAGAATGCCCTCCAACCATCCACCACTGTCACCTATATACCGCTTTACACCTCCCCTCACTGCATACCAGGTAACAGCTCCACTATGCTAATCTCGTAGCAAAACACTGGTCAAATTCCCTCCCTTCCTACCTCAGCTTCACTCTAACATCGCAACCCTCGCCGGCTTACCCTTTGCATGGCTCTGACCCGTATCTACTCCACATCCCTTTCATGCGCACCTCAAAAGGCCAGTCTGCTTTCACATACAGGATGCCCTTCCTCTGGAATAATCTCGCTAGTGCAATCAGGCAGGCCTCCCCCTCCCCTCAGACTTTGACCACTCTCCTCCAGGCACACTTCTCTGACACCTGCACCTGTAACATTCCGGTTATAGTGGCCAAACCCAAGTATCCACTTGGCACCTAGGGGTCATACACCAACTATCATGCTGCATTGTACTAAGTAAACTTATGTATAATATCTTTCAATGTTAATATCATGACTTAAATCTCCCTAATCCCATCATGTTTTCTCACCAATACTGAATCCTATTGTATCAAGCTATGTTAAGAAGCATCTATCCTATTGTAAAAATGCCTACTGTACCAATGTTTCTCTAAGCACTACTATGTATTTTATGTTATATGCACCCAGGTCGCATTTGGAAACAAGTGGTTTATTCCCGCTCAGTATGCATATCTGGTTAATCTCGTTAATAAATAAATAACTAAATAAATTAGTATTCCCACCCCAGGGTTTCTTCTTCTGGCCTTCCCCTTCCTCCTGTGTTTTTGCCTGTTAACATTGTTTTCTGCTCAAGCTCCATAGATGACTCTTCATTACTGCTATCAAGTCTATCAAAAATTATCTCTTTTGTTTTATCTGCCTCTGATGTTGCATCTTTCTGTTTTTTGGCTTCATCCACTTTTTCCTCAAGTTTACTTTCTACATCCCTTGTGTCTTCTTTTGGTTTTTTACTAATTCTTGATGTACTGGGCCTATTTGGACCCCACCCAGACCCATCATCCTTTCCTTTCCAACCTGCTTATAATAAGGCTTCTGTTGCCCAGTCAGGTATGTCTGCAAAGTCTCTAAAAGTTCTTGCTTCTGAATCTGAAACCTCCTTTTTTTCCCCTTTACTGTTTCCTAATGGGTCCTTTTTTTCTGTGACTTCTTCAGTATCTTCAAAATCTGTGTTTTCTTTATTTGCTGCAGCTCTTTCTTTACTTTCTGTCTTGCTTTCTACAATCCTTTTCAGGCCAAGCCGTTTCCAACTTACTTTCGCCTTTCCTTTCTGTGCTGACACTTTCACTTGTTTTTTTTCCCCATCTCAGCAGGTGCAGCTTGCTTTGATACTGCCACATCATTGCTTCTCAATTTAGCCTGATAGGAGTCCGGCCTATTTTCTTTGCTTTTCACAACAGAAATATCTGGCTCTATAAGACCTCCTGTTTCTTTACTCTTTTGCTGATTATTTTCCAAAACATTTTTTTACTGATGCTTGCAACATCTCCTCAATCCATCTCCATGGAAGACGTTTTCTCTCTTAACTCCTTCTTTTTCCTTTCCAGCTCCTCACTTCAATCTTCTTGATCCATAAAAGTGTCTGAACTCATTTTTAGGCCTCTAGTGGTATACAAGGCAGGGGAGGAGGCCCTCTCCCCTGCCACATCAGCACTTCCTCCTTCTCTGCTGTCCAAATCCTAACTGTGCTCCTCCACTCTACTCTCAGGAAGTGAAGCCCTCTGCTGGCAGAGCGAAAAGAGTAGGGGAATTTCCCCAGTGTCCTTGCCAAATTTCCCCCATTCACTAAAAATACCACCAACAGCCTAATCTGGTTCAATTTCACTTGGCATCCATCTGTATCTCACCCCTCCCCTGGGACAAGGCAGAAGATAGGCAGAATTGTCTAGTCCACCTTTCCCAGTCAACAAAAACTAACTAAATAAATAAATGAATATACAGTACCTACAGTTTTGAGACTTGTGGGTGGATTTTCAGCAGCCAGGTGATGACAGCAGTCTCTGTCATCCCACTCCAGTGCACTATCAGTTTGACACATTGTACGGCTTGTGACAACTCTGGGGACTTTGACACCGGGACCCCTGTTGTACCAGAATATGGCGCAAGGTCCCTGGTGCACCTGAAGTATGACACAAGCAGGAGTTTGGCACAACATGTACTGATCTAAAGGGTTTTTGAAAACTGGGCCCAGGATTTCAGAAAGATGAGTATCTGGCATTTCTATTAGATTTACACAGGTGTAATATGTGAGATACCTGTTTCTTTAATGAATGTACTGCACAATTAACAAGTACTTATAATCATGTTCAAATTATGCTATATCTTCAGAGGCAATTGTTTATTTAATATTTATTTTGTTTGTGTAAGTGCAGTAGACCAATTCTGCCTATTTTCAGGCACAGCCTGGGGGAGGGGGATACAGATGAATGCCAAGTGACCTTGAACCAGATTAAGCTTTTGGTGGCATTTTTAGTGAATGGGGGGAAATTTGGCCAGGACACCGGGGAAATTCCCCTTCTTGCCTGTGGGGGAACCTTTGTCATCCTGGTCCTTGTCCAAGATGGTGGCTCCCAGGGACTCTGTTGATGGAGGTGGTCATGAGCTGGCTGTGGTTGCAGGGGAGCTTGCCTCTTCCTCTGTACCTAATCTCTAAGAGTCTTCTTCTGTCTCTGAGAAGATGGAAGTGGATTCAAAGATACCTGATGTGGATTTAACCCTGCCTAACTCAGAGGATCCGATTGTTTCTATGGTACATGACTTTCAGAATTCTAGTGTCTGTAGTGCTCTTCCTGAGTTGCCTAACCTTTCTGATCACCTGATGTTTGGTTTGGAATTATGATCTGGTCCTCCATTTTGGAAAAGGAGTGAGTTTCTGCGGGTGCTTTTGGCTGAGGAGGAGCGCCTCGAGTCCCAAGCTGAGGTGCATAGCTCTGTGAGTGGCTTATCATCGGAGACTGAGTTACTGCCTCTGAAGGCTGTTCCTCCTGATTCGTGCTCTACTTTGCCTCCCGGAGTACTCTGCAGCCCTGGAACTGATGCACCTCCTGTGTGAGCTGTTTGCTTTTTGCCCGATCAGACTGCTGTTGCTTCAAGCACACAGGAAAGTACTGATAAAATTCTACCTGCTGTGAATTCTTGCACTGTTGTGGAATTGGGGTAGTGCAACAGGTTTTTGAGTTTAGTGGTCAGGATTCACAGGATTTACCCGAGGTTTCTGTTTCTCGACCTGTTCTTTTACCTACAGAACCAGGGGCTAAAGTTTTTCAGGATGGCTCTGATTATGACCAGAATGTTTTAGTGACTGGTCACACAGAGGCTGAGGCCATGTAGGCTGCTGGGTGGGTTAAGCCCAGTCCTAGTCACCCTTGGGTGTCACCTGCTAGGCTGAGTGTTGCTCCAGCGACCCTTTGGAACTCCCTCCATCTCTGGATTTTTGTGATTTCCCAGTTTTATTTCCTGCTGCTAAAATTCCACCTTTGCCTGTTTCTTCTGCAGTAGTTTCTACTGTACATGGTATGTACATGGTACCCCCGCTGCAAATCCTATACCTGATTCTGTGCACATTCCTCCTGAGCCTGCCCTTGATTATTTAGCCCCTCTCTCCCTTGTCCTGCCTCAGGGGGTCCTGGGCCTCAGGATGACTCTGGCTGGGGCTCCTCTCACATATCTTATGTGGGTGTTTTTCACAAACCCCCTATATCTGCTAAATGTAGAAATGCAGTGCGCATTAAATATAAAGGGGGTTTGGATGTATATCCCGACCGTGTTTATGTGGGTCATACTCTCTTGAAGGACAGTATGGGCTTTTCAGCTTACGAGATTTATGCCCTGATACACACCTCCACAGACCCCTATTTCAATGCCAGTTTTAAGACTGCTGATGGCTTGGAGTTATTTTGAGAGCATTACCAGGGGGTTCATAATTAATCCCAAGTGGAAGGCTTTTGTCGTTATCCCACTGACTAAACCAGCCTTCAGGTCTATTACTGTGTTATTTAAAAATGAGGGGGTTACTATCTCAGATATTTTGTTCTGGTTACGGACAAAATGCTCTATTCTAGGCCTTCCAGATCCTATTACGGATTCTGAAGATATTTGGACTGGGGGGTGGTGGATTCAAGTGAAATTGCCTCAAGACAGGAGCAGTATCCAGCATTTGCCTAGCTGTTTCTATCTTGGATGAGATAGGGATTTATTTTTTATGCAAGTCAACTTCGATCCTGCTTTAGGTACGGAGCACGCACCCATTTGAGCAATGCCTGTGACAAGATGAAGTGCTCCCTTTGTGGGGGTATTGGTCTTGTAGCTTTTGCATGTCAGACCCCGGTGATGTGCAACCTTTGTGATGACCTTTCTCATACTTTCAAGGATTGTCCTAAGGCCTCTCTCAATGCGGAAGGAGTAGTTTCTGAAGAGAACGTTGAGGTTGACCCTCCACAGCCCGAGGCACTGTCTGGCCCTGATGTTTCTACTCACCCTTGCCCACCCCTCTCTTCTGACATGGCTTCCTCTCCTGTACCTTCCCCTGCGGGGTCGGTGATCCCTTCTCCTGTATCTGCTGAATGCCTATTCAAAGGAGTTATGCTTTCTGATGGAGTTACCCAGGTGCTTGTGGAAACCCCTGGGACATTATCTTCTCATGGATCAGATGAACTGCCCTGTGACTCTAATATACTGCCAGGCCCTTCTTCACTCCCTGTTTCTCGGATGCCCCCCCCCCCGATTGCTGAATGGGAATTGCAAAAAAAATAAACGGCTGACATGCAGTGCTTCTCAGAAACTGAGTAAGAGTACTTGTGAAGGGAGTGATACAGGCCTTAGTGTGTCCAACCGATTTCTTCCTCTTACTAAGTGAAAGCAGTGGGAATAAGAGGAGGCAGATTTGGATTCCTCCTCCCTGATTTCTTCCCAACCTGAATATGTGAGTGACACTGATACTCCCCTGGTTTCTAAGAAAGGTGGAGTTAAGAAAAAGAAAAAGTCAAAGCGCCCTATTGCTAAAACTGTGACAGTCTCTGAAGTTCTGGTTGCTTCTGACACCTGACCATGGAGTGATGCCTATTTGTGGGATCCTTGAATGATAATAGTATTAAAAATCAGAAAAAAAGATTAACCACTTTTTCTATCCTTGCAGGTCATCAACTGGATGTTTGCTTGGTGCAGGATACTCACCTGCATACCAACTGGGAAACCTACCAGGCATCAAAGGATTGGTTAGGGGGTTCTTCATTTTGGTCCTTTGGTGAGGATTTGTGTTCGGGGTGGGATTTTTGATCTTGAATCCTGATTTTCATGTTTCTCACCTTATTGATTTGGTTCCTGGGAGGGCATGCATTTTAGATGCTAGCCTTGGGACTCATGACATGCATTTTATTAATATTTATAATTTTCAGACTAAATTCCAAAGGATTGCTTTACTACAGAAAATACAATCTTACTTATATACTACTAAATCTGTTTTTTGGGGGGAGACTTTAATTGTATTCTCTCTCTCTTTCAGATAAGACTGGCAGGAAGCAAAAGCTATACTCGGATTCTAACTTTTTGAACAAAATGAATATTCAAACTAGGCTCAAAGATTTTGTGACTGCTTTCTCAAGGTGACCAGAGCATGCATACTCTAGGGGTCATTTGTCAACACGGTTTGACTTCTGGTTTGCCTCTCACTGGGTCCCGGTACGGTTTTTTTCGGTTTTCCTGGTTGAAACCTCTGACCACAGATTAATTAAAATGGTTGAGGGGCACCCTTTAAATAAACTTGGCCCCAATCCTGTTTGGAGGAAAAATTCCACCTTATTATCAGATGAGGCTACCTGGACTATCATTCAGGAGGAACTGGGTGCCAGATTTTCTGTTTATGAGTTATATGATAATTCCCTGTTTTGGAGGCAGGATACCAAATGAGATTTAAAAACTTTATGCGGTTCTTTGTCCAAGGCAGCCACAAATAATAAATATATTACTTATTTGAATTTTAGAGATAAGCTTCAGTGGCTTTTATCTCGGTCAGTTGAAACTGGGGAAGACCCTGCTGAGGACATTCAAGCTGTTAAGGCAGAAATGTGTCAGTTTCAATATGATAGGGCCCATTCTCTTTTTTTGGAACAAAAGTTTGGTACACAGGGCAAATCACAGAATGTAAATCCTTATGATTGCTGTGCTAGATGGGTAGAATCTAAATATATGGAAGCATTGAAAACTGATTCTGGACTGCTTGTGGACACTGGTGAGGGAATTGAAGGTATTGTTACTGAATTTGTGGAAACTTCCTTCAGTGATAACTCCCCCCCTTTGGTTGGTATTGCTGATTTTCTAAGTCAATTGGATGTGCCTGAGTTATTAGAGGCTGGTAAACAAAATTAGATTTTGCCCATTTCTCAGCAGGAATTTGTAGATGTGATTGGTAAATTACATAATGGGTCTTCCCCATGTCCTGGTGGTATACCAGGGGAATTCTATAAAAAAGTGATAGGCCTCATTAGTAAATTTTCGGGTCTCATTTTCAATGATGTTTTATCTGGTACTGTTACCTTTCCCACAGCACTTGCTGACAGTCTTTTGATTTTTTTGTATAAAAAGGGAGACAAAGTTGACCTTAGAAACTGGTGTCCTCTTTGTCTTCTGAATGTTGATGGGAAGATTTTGTGTAAAATTTTGTGTAACCATTTATCTTGGGTGGCTCAAGATATTATCTCCCCCAGGCAGACTTGTGCCATTCCCCAGAGAGGTATGGGAGATGTCGCTAAGCTGTTATGGGAAGTTTTTGATGGGCCTGGGACTTCAGGGTATCTGATTTCGCTAGATCAGGCTAAGGCTTTTGATGGAGTGCCTCATATTTTTGTGTTCCAAGTACTAGAATATCATGGTAACCCTCTCATTTTTGTTAATTGGCTACAGATTATTTATCAATATGCATCTTCTTAAACCCTGGTGAATGGTAGATTGGGGAGGTCGGTCTTGATTCGGAGAGGTGTTCACCAAGGGTGCACATTGAGCCCGCTTCTATATGTTTTTTCTTTGGACCCTTTATTGAGACAGTTGAATGCTGTACAAGACATTTCACCTATGGTGGGAATGGGGGGTAGTTCTTTTCTAATTGCCTTTGCATATGCTGATGATACCACCATTTTGGTTGCTGATCCAGTCTCAGGTGAACATGCTATGAGGGTAGTGGATTCCTTTTCTGTGATTTCTGGTTATATAATTAAAAGGAAAAAGAGTAAAGTTCTGGGTATTCATGTTCCTGGTGTTGTTCTGCATGAGACAGGAGGTATCCCTATATCTGATCCTACTATCAAAGTTTTGGGGTTTTGGTTTGGTGCCCCGATTCTGCTTTTTTGAATTGGGACCTTGCCTTATCTCAGGCAGCTGAGAAAGTGGATAGATGGAAGAGTTAGCCCATGCCAAAAAAGAAAAGCGCTTATATGTATAAAACTTTTATTTTGCCTTTATTTTTTAATGTAAGCCATCTTTATCCTTTGCCGGTAAAGTTGGAGGTAAAAATGTGCAGTGTGGCCTTTCAATTACTCTGGGGGAGCCGGCTTAACCCTATTAAGAGACACAGTACTTACTGGCCTATTAGTGAGGGTGGCCTGAATATAGTGAATCCTGTGCTTTTTCTTTTTACCATGTTTTTATATGCTAATTTTGTGCCAATTTTAGTGCAGAAACAACTCCCTTGGGTTCCCCCGTTCCGGGATCGATGCCAATATTTTTGGAACAGATGGGTTACTCAGCAATTGGGTGTTTTTTTAAATATTCCACCTTATTTGTCTCCTTATCTTTTGGAGATATGTAGGAAATTAAAACTTTGTCATATTACACCTCATGATCTTTTGCACAACACTAGGAAGACAGAATACCAATCTCTTTTACATTCTGTTTGTTTTACTACCCCTTGTCTTGTTTTACCAGACATGATGGTACGCTCTGATGTTCTTCATCAGCTGACGGATTCCAGGATTACTCCTAAAGTGTGGGACTTAATTTGGCTTTGTTGCCATTCTAGATTAAATGTTTGTGGCAACCATTTTCACAAATGTATACAAGAGAGATCCTGTTTGAGGGATGGTTGTGGGTTGGAGGTGGAAACGATGACACATTTATTTTTTTACTATCCCTATATTATAGGTTTCTGGCCCTTGTTGGTATCTTCTTGGTGTGTCCCACAGTTGCAGAACATGGATCATAATACTTTGATTTATGGGCAGTATGATACACATTGTTGGGGTAGTTTTCACGTGGCGACGACTCGGGTAATTTTTGCTCTTATGATATGGATTATCCGGCAAAGTAGATGTCAGTTCATGTTACAACAGAAACAGCTATCTTTATTGGGTATGAAACTAAAACTTAAACAGGAAATTCATAAAGTGTTTCACAAGGACAGAATTGTTCTTTCTGACTCCTCCTTCCGTTCCTGGTGGAAGGGTTGGGGTTCTCTTCCTTTTTTACAAACTTCTGATTAATTTGTTCATGTTATTTTTTTCTGCCCCCTTATTTTTGGCCTTAATTTTTCTAGTTTAATAGGGAGGGGCTATGGGTTTAGATAGCTATTTCTGGACCTTATGTTTGTTTGTTTTCTTGTTTTGATTTTAGTTTCGTGCCATGATACATTTTGAGCTATTATTTTTTTCCTGTTCATTTGTTTTTTGTTTCCTTCATATGGACTTTTTGGTACCACATCAATTTTTTTCTTGTTTTAACCTAGTGGTTTTAGTTTATTGCATTGTTGTTTTTGTATTTTGTTTTGCTTGTTTTTCCTGTATACTTTTCCTTGTTTTGTTTTGCAGTTTTGTCCAATAAAAAATATCCCTAGTCTCCTGTAGAGACCTTTGTCATCCTGGTTCCTGACCAAGATGGTGACCACAGAAGTGGTGGAGGAGATGATGGATGCCACTGAAGCAGGAGAAAAGGTCTTTTCCCCCTGCTTCTTCTTGATCAGAGACCATGTTACCTGCTGTTATTTCTACAGTTTCAGTTAATGCTTCTATACAGGCTCCAGACCCTTTAAATATGGATGTTCCATTTGATTCTAATAAGCAACAAACAGACCTGGTGAGTGACTCTTTGATACTTCCTGAAGATAGTGCTGGAACCCCTGAGATTCGATCACTAGTGCTGCAGTTACAGGCAGAAGACGAGTGTTATGCACTCAGCTGTCAAGATATGCAAAATGCTTTGAAGTCAGCTCAATTGCAAGCCTCTGACTGTTGGGAACCTTTTCATTTACTCGGTAAAAAGGACACTCCCATTTTGCAGCCCCCTATTGTGGTTGAGAACCCTGATTGCACTAAAGCGGGTTCTACTCAGTCTGGAATGTCAGCTGCACTTGAGCTTATTGACTGTGAGCCTGTTAGTACTGTGTCTGCTGCAGAGGGAGCACTGGGAATGGCATTGACAGATGGGGTATCTGGCCTTAGACGCCACCCCAGCTGAACCACTCACTCAAACAGCTGAGGAGATTTCTGCTGCCCTTCTTGATGCAGGATGGGTGCAATCTGAAATGGGTCAATGGATGTCCGGTCCTACTCAGATTGCTACTTTCCCAGTTTCTTCTCAGATCGCTGAGCAGCTTGCTGATTTCCCTGTGGCTTCTCCCTCTAATCTGCCACAACCAGATCGAAATTTCTCAGGAACTCCTTCCCCATTACATCTCTTCTCAGAGTTACTGCCTACTGGTAACCCAGTTCTTGCTCTGGACACTAATGAACTTACACAGCCTTCTTTGCCTACACTTTCCACATCAGCTGCACCGGAGGGGCCCCCTGAAGCACCACTGAACCAAATTAGAAAGACTACTCAGAGACCTTATGCTTCTCTTTTTCATCAACCTATATATCCTGCTAAGTGTCATAATGCCGTTCATCTTTTGTATAAAGGGGGTATGTCAGACTTTCCAGATAGGGGTTTTGTGAAAAAATCTTTATTGAAGGGTTCAATGAAATTCTTTGCTAATGAAATTTACGCCCTTATATATGTGTCTGGGGAGCCCACTTTTGATATTAGCTTCAAGCTGAATGCTGGGTTACAGAGGTTTGGGCACAGTTTAACACTTTGAAAAATACTCCTTTATGGGCCCCCTTTGAAGCCATCCCTCTTACTAAACCTGAAAAAATATTATGGTTCTCTTTAGAAATGAGGGGGTAAGTGTCACCAATTTGATTTATTGGTTGAAACAACGTTGTTGGGTACTGGGCTCCCCTGAGGCAATCTTTGATGCTGAACATATCTGGACGGGGGGGAGGTGAAAGTTATGCTTCATGTTATAGACACTGGCTTGAGTCACCTTCCTAATTGTTTTTCTTTAAGGATGGGATGAGGTGTGTTATTCTATGCAGGTCAGTCAAAGGCATGTTATAAGTGTGGCTCCTGTACTCACTTAAGTAGCCTTTGTGACCAGGTGAAGTGCAACTTCTGTCAGGAACTGGGTCACACTAGTGGGAATTGTCTTAATGAGCCTAAATGTAACCTGTGTGACTCTGTGGGACATACATATCAGAGTTGTACCTGGGCAGCTCATAACCAGTCTGACTCCTCTGATGATGTTGAACAGCAACTGATGATAGCTATAACTCAAAGGGATTCTTTTCCCACCTCCCCAGGATGGCCTGATGTTCCTGCTGTGCCCCTACCCCCTGCTGCTGTTCCTGATTCACCTACCTTACAGAAGGCAGCAGAGCCTTCTCCCCCTCCCCCACCTCCACTAGAGGTAGTACTGGGAGAGACTTCTTCTATGGTCATGCCCCCCCAAGTTAGCAAGAGATCCTCCAGAAGGTCCCAGGTAGCTGAACAACCAGCCTCCAAAATGTCTAACACTTCGGATTTACCTTTAAGTAATAGGTATGAGGCCTTTCAGTCCTCTGAACTTTCAGATGCTGATTCAGAGGGTTCTTCCCTGTGGGCTTTTCAGGTTGACCCTCCTTCTGAATCTGATGCTCATCATCTACCTCCTGTAGTCCAGCAATGTAGATATCAAAGGATGAGGAAAAAGCCCCCCTGACTGGTTTCTGATTTTTAGTTTTCACTCTCTTCTGCCTATATGTCCCCCCTGACAATGGGAACATTGAATGTGAATAGCATTAATAGTCACAGAAAAAACATTTGGCCCTGTCTTATTTCCTGACTAGTTCTTTGCAAGTTATTGTCTTACAAGACACCAGATTGCACATTATTTCGGAATTGAGACTTGCTACTAAACTTTGCCATGTTGGTCCCTCATATTGGTCCATAGGTTCAGATGTCTGTTCGGGGTGGGGATTTTATTTTGATCTGACTTGAATGTGCATTTACTTAAATTAATTGATTTAATACCTGGGCATGTTCTGATATTAGACACTAAAATTAATAACCTTTATTTTAGGTTTGTTAATGTTTATGCACCCCAAACTAAAGGTGATAGAGTCTCCTTATTTAAGGATATTCATCCTTATTTACTGTCTTCTCAGCCTGTGATTCTGAGAGGGGATTTCAGTTGTGGACTTTATAAATAAGATAGGGGTGTGAGGTCTACCACTACTAAGGTTTTTTGTGATATGTCTACTTTGAGATCTGTGATTTCAACATCTAATTTAAAAGATGCTTATCTGTCTACTCATCGGACAGTACATCCAACCTTTCAAAAAGATCAATTGTCCACTAGGATTGGTTTTTTCTTCATTACTGTATCTCTACATGTTTCCTCAATACAGGTTATAGAGATAGAATTTTCTGACCATAAATTATTGCACTTAAGTTTGGGGTCTGAAGTGACATTTTCTCAGGGTCCGGGTTATTGGAAATTGAATTCTTCTCTTTTGTCCCAGGTTTCTTTAGTGCACGATATCCAGTACTTTGTGGCATATAAACACTCAGTTTTTGAAATGTTTGACTCTCCTGCCCTCTGGTGGGAAGATGTCAAATTGGATTTGAGACTAATGTTGCAATTAGAATGTAAAAGGCTTCATAATACTGCCTATTTCCAGTACCTTACTCAACGAAAGCACCTACAAAAACTGCAGTCCCTAGCTAGAGCTACCTGTCATGATTTCAGGGCTCACATTTAATTGTTGCAACAAGATATGCAGGCTTTCCATTTGAGACAGTCTGACAGTTTAAAGAAACATCAAAGCTTTGGCATTCAGGGGAAAGCGGAGGTGATCTGTCCTTATTTACATTGTCAAAATAATGTTAAACATAAAGTGATGGGCCGTCTCATGGATTTAGATGGGTGTGAATATACTGATAAACAGAACATCTTCAGGATTGTATCCCAGCATACAACTTCTCTTTTCTCACAACATACACACTCACATAATTCTATTGATACATTGTTGTCTGCTTCCCATATTCCTGTTTGCCCTCCATATTTGGTGACTGAACTCACTAATGACATTTCTGCTTCTGAAGTTGAGCAGACTATAAAATCTTTACACAACAATAAAGTTCCGGGATTAGATGGGTTCACTCCTGAATTATATAAACTGCTTGGACCACTGATTTCTAAAGAATTGGCGGTGGTGTTCACCTTTTTATTGAATACTGCTTCTGTTCCTTTAGAAATGGCTCGGGGCTTATTGGTTTTCTATTACAAAAAAGGAGATAAAACTGATCAGACCAAAAGGAGACCCATTAGTCTTCTCAATACTGATTTTAAAATTATCACAAAAGTTTTACACACTAGGTTGTTGCAAGTGGCCATACATCTTATATCCCCTACTCAAACCTGTTCTATCCCTGGGAGGAGTATGAGTGACCATCTTATTCTGTTACGTGAACTAATTGAAAGAGACAATGCTAAGGGTTTGTCTGGGTTTCTTCTGTCTTTGGATCAGAAATAAACCTTCGACATTGTAAAACATAGCTATCTCTGGTATGTGCTTGCTCGGTATGGCATACCGGAATCTTCTCTTTTCTGGTTACGATCCATATATGCTGTAGCTATTGTGTTCCCTCTTATTAATGGATGGGTGGGGCCCATGATTCCAGTAAAACAAGGGGTTAGACAAGGTTGCCCTTTCAGCCCTCTTCTCTATGTTTTTAGTATTGCTCCACTTTTGCAGGCTCTGAATTCTACACCATCATTAACACATATCCATGTGGATACTTATGATGTTCCTTATATAGCTTTAACCTATGCAGATGACCTTACTATATTGGTTGGTGACACAGCATCTGCAACACAAGTGATGGATATCTATCGATCCTTTGGTTTCTTATCTGGGACTTCTCTCAACATGTTAAAGTGTGTGGAGAGACAATCTGGTCAGCCGCTGCTTCCCCTGGATTCAGTTGCTGGGGTTGAATTGTCCAGGGTTCCTATTATTATATTGGGTATGATATTTGGTTACTAGGACCTGGACATTTTAAACTGGAGTCCTAAACTTTCCCAGGCCCTGAGGATGGTTAAGGCATGGAACATGTGGCATATGGGAAAATTGAAAAGGGTCTATCTTGGTAAAACATTTCTTTTGCCTCTTTTTAAACATATTTGTTGTTTATTTCCTCCCCCTCGAACATTAGAAGCTTCCTTACTTAGCATTTTTTTCAGGCTATATGGGGGAAGAAGGTTGAATCCTCTGAAGAGGAATATTTTGCATCTGCCTAAAACTCAGGGTGGTCTGGGAATGGTAAATACATTTTTTTTTTTATGTGTTATATCTTATTGTTAACCTAAGACTGATATTGACTCATGTACACAGGTCTTGGATCCCTTTATATGTCCTTACCTGTAGTCCTTGGTTCCCTCAATGGGAAGCTGCCTTGCTTTGAGTGCTCAGGTATTCGAATATCTGTCCTCTATACATAAGGGATGTGTTTGTCAAGCTTAAGAGTTGGCAATTAACTGTTGCTATGGTAAGAGGTCAACATAGAAAGCTTTTTACAGCATTTCCACTAAGTTTAGGGAGCCGAATTCTTTCTCCAGTTGTTCTACTAATTTGACATAGGTTATGCTGGACTTTTTAAATAACCCTAGGATCCCTGAGAAAATATGGGACATTCATTGGCTCTGTTGTCATAATCGATTAAATGTTAAAGAACATCAGAAACACAAACAACTTTCAGAACGCCTTTGTTCTAGACCCCATTGTGTTCAGCGACTAGAAACAATATATCATTTATTTTTTTCATGTTCCTATATATCGAATTTTTGGTCCATTCTGGCTACTTTGTGGAATATGCCTTCTTTTTGAACTATATCCCTGGATATTTTATTGCATGGTTTCTTTGATTCTTCTTGGCAGACATGGGATACGTCCACATTGCAGGTCATTCTAACAGTGGTGAAATGGTATATCTGGAATTCTCGCTGTTGGTTTGCCCCACAACAGAAATCAGTACCTCTTTCTGACCTTGTGGAAAAGATAAATTGAGAACTTAAGCTCATTTATAGGAAGGAAGTGAATGCTCGTACAGCTAACTGGGTTTTCCACTCCTGAAGGAATCTTCGCTGGGTCACTGACTCTGATATACCTGTTACATGAACTCTCTGATGTGTTTCACAGTTGTTTTACTTTTGGTTCAGAGTCTTCTTGCTTACCCATTTGTAATTATCGCACAAGTTGTGTTTATTATTATTCTTTTGCTTGTCTGTTTTTCTTTTTTTTTTTCATTAATTTTTTCAATTGTCCTCAATTCTATTTTTCTTTACTGTATTTTCTTGTGTGATTTTCAATAAACATTAAATACCCCTAGTCTTTTCGAGAAGTACCATTGGATCTTTAACACACACCTAAACTACCACCAGAACAGGCAGATGGGACCTCAGTTCAATGTCTCATCCGAAAGACGGCACCTGAGGAGTGTAGCACCTTCTTCATGCTGCACTAAAGTGTCAGTATTGGGATTTTAACCCAAGTGCTTGGTGTGGGGATAGAACCCATAGCCTTCGGATCTCCCAGCCTCAGAGGTGAGTGTGCTACCTGCTGAGCCACTGACACTGCAATTGATACAGCAAATATCCCTCCCCAGGACAGGCTGCAGTGTCAGGTGAAGAACATGAGCACATGCATTTTCAAAAGAAACCCAAATGTAAGATATTATCATTGTTAAATCAAAATTAGTTGTTTATAATTTTCGTATTAACTCTTGAACATGTTTCCCAATTATTGTAAGCATGCTACCATCAACACTTTAACAACCTTGTTAACCAGTTTGCCATGTATGACAACCCACAGATCACTAAGTTAACTGTTATAGTTCAAGACAAGCTTGTCTCTGTTATTTTTAATACATGAATGTATTCACCAGTGATGGGTCATTGATAAAGTGCAGTCTCGATTGGGTCATCATAAATATATATATATATATATATATATATATATATATATATAAATAAACACAATTTTGTTCTACTCCTGTATAGCATTGTAACAGTACCACCCATGTAGGTAACAGTTCTGTAAGTAATACCTCTTTGATTATCAAACACTGTTTATGAAATGACATATTTTATTATTCTTATTACTTCCTGCAGATTGATTGTAAATGGCATGTGTCCGGGATCATCCAGTGATGAACCTAATACCAGTCTGAAAGGCTGTGGATGTAACATACACTCCACACACTGTAAGATAATTACAGATTATATGGAATAGGTATCTGCTTCTTATACCAGCAATAAGATATGATGAGGTGTGGATTATGGCCTGATAAGAGCATGCCTCAGGTGCATTATGAGGCATGAGGTGCTTGCACTGAGTGCCTTTTGCACCCAGGGTGTGCTCCTATCAGGCCATAACCCACATCTCAGAGTGTCTTATTGCGCTTATAAAATGGGTAGTGAAGTAACTATTTAAGAATAAAAAAGAAAACATAAAATAAAAGAAAACATTTAAAAAAGTGAGGTTTAATAGTGAAACTGTAAAAATAGTCCCTCTATTGGTAAGTTGTGATGTCCAGTACAAGGTCACACACACACACACACACACACACACACACACACACACACTGTTTTTTTTAATTTTTTGTTTTTAAATCCTTCTGGGGAAAAAGCTAATGGAGATAGTCTGGTGAGGAAGTGGAAAAGTGAGTAAATGTTTCAGTGAGAGACGTTGTAGTGAGCGTGTCTGTCAGCAGTGGGGGCAGGTTGGCTGCTCAGTCTGCCTTAATGTTGAACCCGGCCAGAATATTATAAAAAAAAATCACATCTTAAAGAGCCAGTAGAGGAGCAGCTCTGTTCAGCCAGTGCAGAAGCAAGTAAAGAGCAACAATTTTTGTTAGAGGAGTGGGAGCAAGTGTGTCGCTCACCAGGCGCCATATTTAGGGGTTTTGCGATACCACATTTAGATGCCGTATTTAGGGGTTTTATGATGTGGCATTCTTGATCGTGGTTTTGGCTGCTTGGTACAACTAGATGTGCTGTAGTTTATTTTTATACAGTTTAAATTTATACAAGGTGAGGAGCCAGAACAGGATGCTGTACATTTAAAAGGTGTGTATTGATGGCTTGTGGTCAATGTTGACTGGAGCAGAGATGACTTTTGCGTAGAAGAGAAGAGAGTTTTTATTTTAATGACAGAAAAATATTTTGTTCTGTGGTTTCAGTACTATTATCTGTAGAGTAAGAGTCAGTATGTTGCAGGACATGGCAGAGGTGGGGGAGAGCTCCACATCAGCTATGGAGTCTCAGTAAGTAGTCAGACAGAGAGTTGCCGTGTTACAGCCATCAACAGCTTTAGGTAGAATTGGAAAAAGATTTGTGGCAGGCATGGATTTTTGCTTGTGCTGTGTCTGGGTTGGCTAAAGAGGTACTGGTTGGCACAATATGTCCTGATAAGGACACGCCCAAAGGTACCTCTTAGCCAATCAGAAAACAGAAAACTCCAAACCCATTTTATAAGATGTTTTTACACACGCAAGGTGTATGATGACCAATAAATATTTCCATCAAAGATGTACACGTGCATCTTTATGCTCTCATTACACACATAGGATGTGTTACAAAAATATCATAATTTACTTAATATGTTTTATGTACCCAGCGTTATATGCAATTCTCTGGGTAATAACAGTCAACACAACAGATGGCATTTGCCACTCACCAAACTCTGTGATTAGTTAAATTGAATATTGTTCTCTGATATTGGTGATATCAATGCTAAACCAGATGATTACAACATGCGTTACAATGACTGAGTCAGAGACAGCTGAAGAGGACACACAGGACGTGTAAGTCCTACATGTCAATGATTATGAAGTGCACAAAATGTCTACTTCTATTTGTTATGATTCATGTGTCATGTTGCTTGCCCACAAGGCAATTCAGAACTGCATGAATTGGAGTTAGACGGCATTAATGACAATACAGATGAAAAAAATGGACTGTGATGCAGATACTGATGGTGCACAAACATGGTCACAGACATTCCTGGTGGTCACAGCCCTTGCTATGGAGAATCCCCACAGGTAATTTCATGCTTTGTTCAAACATTATCCTTTCTGGGAATAATTTTGCTAAAGTCACACTGCTCATAAAGTTTATCAACATGGGTGTTCCTTTAAAAACATCATTCCTTGCCATTCAATGGTTGTATGTTTGTTCTTCTTTCATGTAATATGGACTAATTTTCAAAAATAACTATTTTCATTTCTTCAGCAACCGATACTACTACTTGGTGATGGTTGAAATGACAGTCCTTGTCATTCGGCCAGATATGAAACATACACCATTTTGGACAAGGCCACCAAAAGCATTGTGGACCTGCAGATAGTGAATGTCCATGAGGCTGGCAGAAAATCAAGTAGTTTGGAACTGATGGCACTTGAGAGAAGCCTGCAAAAAGTGGCTAAAAATGGTATATCTGTCTCTGAAGTAGTTACAGATGCGCATGTACAAATACTTTCCACTATGAGTATGTCCTCTGTGTTTTTTGGTTAGTACCACTTAGATTTCATTGTATTTTGATTGCTATTAATATTGTATTTACCTCATGACAGAAGAGAAAAATCCACACATCAGACATCAACTTGATATGTGTCATGGTAGCAAGGTGATAAAAAAGCATTTGTGTAAGGTAATTTTTTTTCATTTTCAGTGCTGTTTTTCACATCACCAATTCCGTACAATGTAGTAATGGTTATTCCTATGTCCAGCATTCCTCCTGAATTCATAATGTTGACAGTGTCTTGATTATGTAATAATGGTCCATAAAAATATTTATTTGGCTAACAGATTTGAAAAGTTAAAACTTTCTAACTGACCACCATCTCACAAACTTATTTGTCCCACCAAGTTCAACATCACCATATATATTATGTGCTCTTTGTGACATTCTTAGTGTTTAATAATTATGTCAAAGGGCCAACTGGGGAGGGGAACACATTTAATGAATTGTGGCAGCCCTAGAAACATAGAAACATAGAATTTGATGGCAGATAAGGGCCACTTGGCCCACCCAGTCTGCCCATTTCACTATCTAGTGGATAAGCTGCAGATCCTAGTTACTGTAACCAACAGCCTACTTCTTCCTACGCGCATGTCCTAGAATTGCCTTATGACTGTCCCATGCATTCTTGAATTCCACCACTGTTTTTGACTCCAGAAGGCTGTTCCATGCATCCACTACCCTCTCTGTGAAAAAATACTTCCTTACATTACCTCTGAGCCACCCCCCATCTTCAAATTGTGCCCCCTTGTTCTTGCACACCTCTTTTTCTGAAAGATGCTACCCTCTTGGACTTTGTTGATTCCCCTGAGGTACTTGAAAGTTTCTATCATGTCCCCCCTCTCCCTCCTTTCCTCGTGGCTATACATATTAAGCTCCTTAAGTCTCTCTTCATATGTCTTCTGGTGCAGACCCTGCACCATTTTAGTTGCCCTCCTCTGGCCTGCCTTCATCCTTAGTCCATCCATCCATAGTGTCAGTAGCTCAGCAGGTAGCACACTCACCTCTGAGGCTGGGAGATCAGAAGGCTGTGGCTTCTAGCCCCACACCAGGCACTTGGGTTAATATCCCAATGCTGACACTGCAGTGCAGCATGAGGGGCGTGCTGCACTCCTGAGGTGCCGTCTTTCAGATGAGATGTAAAACCGAGGCCCCACCTGCCTGTTCTGGTGGTAGTTCAGGTGGATGTTAAAAGATCCCATGGCACTTCTTGTAAAAAGAGTAGCGGAATTTCCCTGGTGTCCTGGCCAAATTTCCCCCATTCACTAAAAAATACCACCAACAGCTTAATCTGGTTCAAAGTCAGTTGGCATTCACCTGTATCCCCTTCCCCTGGGTCATGCCTGAAAATAGGCAGAATTTGTCTAGGCACTTACCAGGTCAACAAAAACTAAATAAATAAATAAAATTGTGTTTATGTCTTTGTGGAGAATGGGTCTCCAGAACTGCACTCAGTACTCCAGATGGGGTCTCACCAGCTGTCTGTACAGAGGGATAACAACTTCCTGTTTTCTACTGGTGATGCCTCTCCCTATGCATCCTAGTATCCCCCCAGCCCTCCTTACTGCTCTCTCACATTGCTTTCCCACCTTTAGGTCATCTGATACGACTACCCCCGGGTCCCTTTCCATTTTTGTTATTGTTAGTATCTCACCCTCATTGTGTACTCTTCCCCTGGGTTTTTGTTTCCAGGTGCGTTACCTTGCACTTCTTAGCACTGAATCTAAGCTGCCATACATTTGACCATTCCTCCAACCTTGCCAAGTTCCTTCTCATCCTTCCTACCCCACCTTGTGTACCAACTCTGTTGCAGATCTTTCTGTTGTCTGCAAAGAGACATACTTTTCCTTCCAGTCCCTCTGCAATGTCACTTATAAAGACATTGATGAGGACCAGTCCTAGTACTGAACCCTGCGGTATCCCACTTGTAACCCCCTTTCTTCAGAGTTGACTCCGTTTACTATTACCCTCTGTGTCCTGTTGTCCAGCCAATTCTTTACCCAGGCTACCATCTTGGGAGCCACTCCCAGGCTGGCTAACTAGTATATTAATATGTTGTGTGGGACTGTGTCAAATGCCTTGCTAAAGTCTAGGTAGGCCATGTCCATTGCCTCTCCCTGATCTACTACTTTGGTCACCCAGTCAATGAAGATATAAAAAAACAGGATCATCTCATGATAGAGATGCATAAGTGTTTTTTTTTTTTTTGAGGGGGTATTATTTATTTATTTATTTGAAAGTTGGTAATTGGGAAAGAAACACTGAGTGGATGCTCATTTTCAGGTGTGACCCGGGGAAGGGGGATGTATGGAGAAAGAACAGTTAGGTAAGAACTTACCATAACAGCAGATCTTCGAGGGGATCTCAGTAATCTGATCACACATATGGAACTTCACCATCAGTGAAGCAGGATCCACACAGAAGATTTTCAGCAGTACCACTGGGGCTACCCACACCAACATCGTCTGCTGACGTCACCAACCCTATAAAGGTGTGAGTGACCATGATCCCACTTCAGTTTTTTCCCCTGGAGACTAAGGGAGTTAAGCTTTTAGCCACGGAGAACTGAGGAGAGAAAGAGGTTCCCAGACCAAAATAAAAAGCTGGAAACACCAGATAACAAGTTCTGAGAGGCGAACCCAATAAAGGGGGATGGTGGGAGGGAAGGCAGACTTGATGATGGAGATCTCCTTGAAGATTTACTGTTATAGTAAGTTCTTATGTAACTGTTCTATCTTCATCAAGGATATCTCAGTCATCAGGTCACACATATGAATGAATCCCAAGCAGTTACAGATGCACATAGACAGTCTGGGATGGAAGTTATCCCAAAACATAGGACAGAAGACCCTGCAGAACAGCCCTGACAAATCCTGCAGGGCTCTAGAAGCAATGTAGTGCTTGGTGTAGATGGTACTCTAGTGGTAATAGCACAAATGTCAGTGGCTGTGATCCCTTTGAAACAGGCCCAAAGGTAGCCATGCCCCTCGTGGAATGGGCTTTCACCACTCCTGGCAACTCTTTGCCATGCTTGTTGTAGCAGAAAACAATACAACGTGCTAACCATTTGGACAAACATTGTTTAGAAACCTGAACGCCCTCTCTTCCTGGGGAAAAAGAAACAAAAAGCTGCTTAGACTTTCTGCATTCCTTGGTTTGAAGCAGCTAATTCTGCACACATCTAATGTGTGGAGCAGTGTTACCCCTGGATTGGCACACTTGGGAAAATAAACAGGTAGGTAAATAGATTGGTTCAGGGTAAACTCAGGCACCACCTTAGGAAGAAACTTAGGATTTGTGTGCAAAGACACCCTGTCTTTGTGAAAACTCAAAAAAAGCACCTCAAAAATCCTTTGAGCCAAAGTAAAAGCAACCAAAAACAATGCTTTCCAAGAAAAAAAGTGCAGCTCGCAAGTCACGGCTGGCTCAAACGGAGACAGGGTCAACTTCTCCAAAACAAAATTCAAATCCCAAGCAGGGAAAGGGGAATGGCTTGCAGGTTTCGGATACAGAATGTCCCTGAGAAAGGTGTGAGACATATCCACCCACAGGTTCATGGAAGGCAGAGAAAGCCAAATGGTGCACTGTAAGGGAGGAGTACCAGAAACCCAAGCCTGACAGAGATATTAGATAGTCCAGAATCTAGCTCATTTGACAAGTGAATGGGTCCAGATGATGTCTTGCAGTCCAGATTGCAAACCTCTTCCACCTCATGGCATATGTGGCTCTAGTGGAAGGCTTACGAGCTGTTATGAGGACACCCACCACTCTCTGGGACACTCCAAACTAGGTAATGGCTATGTCCTCAGGAGCCAGGCATGCAAATGAAAGGACTTGAGGTTTGGATGGACCAGGGTCCCCAGAGCCTGTGTCAGCAGATCCCTGTAGAGGGGCAGTAGAGCCAGAGATTCCATTGCTAACTGTTGTGGCAATGGAAACCATACAGTATCTGCCATGGCCAGAATGGTGTGTCCAGGATTGTGCTGGCCCCCTCCATCTGCAGGTTGATTAGCATACTCTGAATCAGTGGAAATGGAGGTAAGGTGTAAAGGAACCTCACGCTCTAGGATAAGGTCAGTGCATCTCACTAAAAAACTCCAGGCCCTGGATCTAGCAAGCAGAAACTGGGCAGTTTTGCATTGAGCAGGGACACAAAAAGGTCCAGCTCTGGCCAACCCCATCTGATGAACAGATCTTCTGCATTGTATGAGAAAAGTTCCCACTTATGCATGCTGAACTGTGTCTGGCTGAGACTGTCTGCCAGGGTGGTTAGCACACCTGGGACATGGACTGCTGAGAGAATCAGACTGTGCTAACATCCAGTACCACTCTGTCATGGCCTCCCTGCATAGGGGGTACGAATGCTTCTCCTTCCGCTTGTTGATATTGTTGGACTGGATCAACAGCTGACCCAGGAGGAGATGGTCCTGAAAGGCCTGCATGGCATACAGGACTGCCCACATCTTCAGTATGTTGATATGTAGGGACAGTTCGATCTGGGACCATGTCCCTGGAGTCTGAAAGGAACCCAGATGCACTCCCCAGCCCAATCCAGAAGCATCCATGGTGAGAATTTGCTGGGGGGAAGAACTCTGGAATGGGACCCCTTGTGACAGGTTCTGTGGGTCCATCCACCACTGGAGCACCTTGCAGACTGGGGAGGAGACCAGCAGCAGCTAATCTAATTCATAAATGCATTGGTCCCATTGCTCCCTTAATGTTCACTGTAGGACTCACATGTGCAGCCTGGCCAAGAGAACCATGGGAATGACTGCAGCCATCAGCCCAAATAGCATCAGATATACCCTCGCAGGAATATAACAGCTCTAGATGACCTCCTGAGCTTGGCAATAAGGTACTCCTACCTGTTTAGAGGCAGAAAGACTTTGCCATGCACAGAGTTCGGAACAGCCCCTATATATTGTAGCCTTTGGGACAGGATCAGGACCAACTGGAGCAGATTGGCAGCAATGCCCAGGGAGTGAAACAGCTGGGGGTCTCTTTCAAGAGTCCGAACAAGCTGTTCTCTTAATGAGGCCTTCAGGAGTCAGTCGTCCACAGAGGGGAAAACATGCAGTCCTTCCCTTCTGAGAGCTGCAGCTACTGCTGCTATGCACTTCGTAAAGACCCACAGTGCAGCATATAAGTCAAAGGGCAATACTTTGAATTGGAAGTTCTTGCCCTGAAAAAGAAAGTGTAAGAATCTCCTGTTCGGTGGGAACACCAAGATATGCAGGTAAGCATCCTGCATGTCCAGGGAGAACAGACGGTTGCCCTGCTTGAGAAGAGACAGCAGGTCTGACAGGGTTATCATGCAGAATTTATTGTATTGGACATGCAGGTTGAGGTCCTTGAGATCTAATATAGGCTTCAGATCTCTGGTTGTTTTGGGAACCAGGAAGAACCTGGAATAAAACCCCATTTTCCTTAGGCACCTGGGCACTGACGTGATGGCCTTTTTGCACAGAAGGAACTGTACCTCCTCCCAGAGGACAGACATATGGGCCAGGGGGTAGGTGGAGGGCACTGGAGGAATCTATAGAGGTATCTCTAAGAGTTCCAGAGTGTGACCCCTTTCTATAATCTGAAGAAAATATCTGAAGTGGTGGTTTTCCATTGATAGAGATGGAGGGAGAACCAACCTCCGACCACCACCTCTTGGTCGGGGACTGGAAAAGGGGGGTCTGGCAAGGAGTCAAGCAGAGGCAGATCTGGCCACTGAGGCTGGTCAGTCACCCCAGGGTGCTTTGCTGCAGTGCCACAGGAGGAAAGGGTAGGCAATGCAGAGGAGGCTCTTCTCTTGCTCTGGGGCCGGGAGGCTTCTTCAGATTTATGGTACACCTTGCAAAAGGGAGGGCGCTGTCTGCTCTTACCCTGAGTATGGTAGAGCAAGTGGACAGACTTGATAGCCCTGCCAGATGCCTGTAGCTCATTTATGTCAACCCCCGGTAGCCCAAGATAAAGGGCATTGTAGTAGTCAAGGCGGAAGGTAACGAAGGCGTGGGCCAAAGTATTGAAGAGACACACAGAGGAGAGACCATTAAGGAAAATGAAAAAGAGGATGGGACCCAGAATGGAGCCCTGTGTGACTTCAGCTAGGATGGGGATGGGGGGACAGGATGCCTCTCACCTGTACAGACTTTTGACAGCCCAAGAATAATGAATGGAACCAATCAACAATGTCAGCTGAGAAGCCAGCGGAGGACAGTTTGTTAAGGAGGAGCGGGTAGGACACTGAGTCAAAAGATTTGGTAAAGCAATGGAAATAACTGAGATGATATGGCTCTGATCCATCCCAGTGAGGATAGAGTCAGTTATCGCAGTAGTAAGGACATGATAGAGTGGTTCTTCCTAAAGCCAGACTGGAAAGGGGAGAGGAAATCAGAGGAGAGAAGGAAGTGAGCAAGTCTGGAGTAGACAAGGGTCTCTTGGAGCTTAGCAAGGGTGGAGAGGAAAAAGATGGGCTGGAAGTTCCTAGGGAAGGAGGGATCACTCCATTTATGCAGGATCCGTATGAAATCCCTACAGATACAATCCCGAAATTTGAATTCCCGCACCAAAATCCTGACTACACATGTTCCCGACTGCTTTTTTTCCCATCTGTTAAAATCCCAAAAGTAGTTGTGGTAGTTGTAAATCTGGATCGCAGTCTTCATTTAAAACCAAACTGTTAAAATCATGTCTGTTAGCCAGATGTACAGTTATTGTGCATGAAAGGATTGAATATTGCCATTTACCAGTGCTTTGAACGTGAGCATTATACCGAACTGTTAAAATCATGCATGAAAGGATTAGGCAAGTCAAACAGTGGCTAATGCATGTCCTTACCTGTGGGTGTATCCCACAGCACACAACAGTCCCAGATGAAAAAGGTACCGTCAGCCTCATAACATGTTGAAGTCACTGCACTCAAATTTCTGAAACATGAAGTCTGCCAGTTTTTTTTCTTGCTTGCAAGCATTTTAATCTGGTCTGATTTTAAATCTCCTTTAAAATGTCAGATTTCAGATAAATTTTAATTTTCTGCCAAAGCTATCAATCGGGGGTTTAGGTGATAACGGAGAATGTCTAAAGGCGATCGCCGTTATCGCTCAGAGTGCCGAACACATTTTGACACTCAGACAACCCTGAGTGCACCAGCACAATGGCACCAGGACATGTTTTTACTACTTTCTGTGGGGGGGCTGTGCCCCCCCCACACCCCTCCTGCACCCCCCTACTTAAGGATTCTCAACTCCAGGGGGGTGCGTGTTGAGGGGGGTGAAAGTAGTAAAAATAAAAAGTTTGGGCCAGGCGCAATAAAAATTACACCATCGCCCAGATGCAAACCCAGTACCTCAGCCACCCCAGCCATTGCCCAACTCTGACGCCACACCCGCAGCTTGACCGACGACCACAGCACCACCCCCTACAGCCTCTCCACCCCAGCCCACGGTCGCCATGCTTGCTCCCACCCCCGCACTCATATGTATAGCAACATCCTGTCACCTAGTTCACCCACCCCTCATCCGGTCACCCTACCCGTTGGTCGCCGGAGTGGATTGCACAAGGAAGGTGTCGCCATAATGGACGTCACCCTTCCTCATGCACCCACTTCATGGGTTACCATCAATAGGTGACCTATTCAAATAAACGTTCAGTGGGGAAAGTACCTGTAAATGAAGATATTGATGTTGTCTAAACACTGTCTTCTGAACTACAAGTTCCACGATGAGTACATATTGATCAAGAGGCTCTGAACACACTAACAGCGGGGTGTTAATTGAGACCTCCTTGTACAACACTGAAATGCCTGAAAAGGCTGTTCTTGCTGATCTGCAATCTCTCATGTTTTTTTGGTGCTTCTCTTTTTCTGTGAAATCTTTTTATTGACAAACAGTAGACAAGAAAGCATCAAATTCATAAAACAGACAGAGACTTTCAGAGCTAGTAAAGGTAACGCAATGCTTGTAGCAGGGACCCGGTAAATGGACTGTCAGTTTACAACTACTGTCAGGAATTTAACAGATGGGAAGAAAAGCAGTCAGAAATGCGTATTCAGGACTCCAGAGATGGGATTTCAAATGCTGGGATTATATTGGTCAGGATTGAGTACCTAACCCCTTTATGCAGGGGGAGAACCTTAGCAATCTTTCAGGCCTGGGGGACAGCACGGAGGGAGAAGGAAAGGTTGAGAATGTAAGCTACTGTGGAGGCAATGGCTGGGGCCAAGATACTGTACATAGGAGCCTGATGTCCATCCCATTGGGGCTGGACTTAGAGGGGTTGAGTGAGGTTAGGGCAAGGTAAACTTCATGGGAGAGATGGGGGGTACAGATGCCTTTGGGAGATGGTGGAGGAGGGGGAGGCACAGCGGGACTGGAAGTGAGGCTAGAGCATAGGTGGTGAACAAAGTATTATTTATTTATTTAGTTTTTGTTTACCAGGTAAGTGCACTAGACAGCAACAAACTTCCTATTTTCAGGCATGACCCAGGAGTATTATAGAACAAGAATGACAGTAAATAAAAATGAGTACAGAAGATAACGCACTATCAGAATGTACAAGAATTTGTGAACATGTACCACTACTCACGACAAAAGTGATAACAGAACAAATCCATTTAATATGTCATAGCAGAACCCATTTAAGTGAAGAAAGGACAGGAATTACAGAAGAAAAGCTTACAATTAGTTCAGACATATACAGGATCAATTACGAGAGCATTTATCATTTGCCAGGCAGAACCTATAAAGTACAGTTTTGAAAGCATGGTGAGATTTTAAGTTTCTTAACTGCACTGGAAGGGAGTTCCAGAGCTCAGGTGCTAATGCTGAGAAAGCATATTCACCCATCTTTGTAGAACAAGTAGGAACCTCAAGAAGTGACTGTGACAAGGACCTCAGTGGGTATGCCTTTGAGACTTCAGTGAACATGTTGTCAAGGACAGCTGGTTCACTAGTTCTAATAACATTAGAAATAAAACATTCTACCATGTATATACAGTATGAGTTAGAAGAGAGCCACCCAATGCTTACATATAGAATGCAGTGATGGGTATGTCTAGGCACTGATAGGGCAAAATGGCAGATATTATTATAATGTGTTCCATTTGTGTGATACCCCTTTATTAGCCTCTGCAATATATATCATCCTATGTGTCAGACTGGGCTGTAACACACCCTGGGCGATAGCTAGCCTAGTGGCCACAGTCAGATTATATCTAATTTTCTAGGTGATATCAAGCTTTATGTTAACTGACTTACAGATAGTATTAAGATGTAGACCGAAGCCAGGGTTGGGGTCCAGAGTGATTCATAAGTACCTTAAAAAGTCAACAACCTCTAGTATGGAGCCATCTAGACCGCAGATATTTAGGGTGGAGCGACAGAACCTGAGTTTGGGTCCCGGGCGAAACAGCATAGTGACTGTCTTTGTAGTGTTCATTAGTAGTCTATTTTTCTTTAACCAGTGCTGAATTTTATTAAAATCTTTGTTTAATTCAGAATTAATGATAGATATGTCTGTGGCACTACTAAATAGGACCATATCATCTGCATCTGGAAGGGTAGAGCAAGAACCAAACATATTGGGTAGATTATTAAGAAACAGGGAGAACAATAGAGGATCAAGAATGGATCCTTGTGGGACCCTGACTCTGGTAGGGGCTAGATCAGATTTAAATCTATTTATTTCTAGAAATTGCTGCCTACCAGTTAGGTATCCAGCAAACCATTTAGATGTAATTGAAGAGAGAAACCCAATGCTTTTAATTTGAACAGCAGCAAGGAGTGATCCACAAGGTCAAACACTGTGCCAGTGCTTAAAACTGTGTTGTGCAGGGGATAATAAGCTGGGCATCTGGGGATGTTACGTCATCTGGAGGCAACTAGTTTTTTCTAGTAGCTTGTCTAGCACAGATAGGATTGCGATGGGTCTGTAGTTTTCCATGGCAATCTTCCAGAGCATCAGGACTTTGTCAGTGGACAAAGACAGGTTGAACAGTCTCATAACTGATACAATGTTGGTACAATGTTGAAAGTATTTGATAGAAGGGAGACTGAATCTTCATATAACAAATGACACTTCTTGTTTCAGTTCATAATTCATTTTATTCTGTCCCCCTTGCTCATGGGGATCTTCATCTATTTAAAACATATTTATGCCATTAATTATCACTGTTACACCTCAAATATCAAATATATGGAACACTTACAAGTGAATATTACTGGTACAGCTGTTATGAGAAAATGTGGTATTGACCCAACAGAGCCAGCAGAACCACAAGCAGGGATAGTCCTCAAGAGCTGAAATACCTCAAATTTAGTAACAGGCCACAGGTTTAAATTTAAAGAGTCAGGTTCCAACATTACAGGATTTGACCAGCCAACTTTGTGAACTTAGATAGGTCTGAGAAGTGAGAGTTTAGTGCATTAGCAATTGTATTAGTATTGTTACAGTTTGTGCCATCAAGCGTCATCTCATATATGATCTGTCTGGTGCTCTGACCCATGAATGATTTTATATGGCTCAAAAAACTATCAGTAAATCAGCAGAGTCAGTAAAAGATGCCTGAAGCAGGTGACTGCAGTATTTCCCTTTTGCGAATCTTATTCCTTTTTTACACTCATTTTGCAGATGCTTGTAATTTTTTTTTTTTTTTAACCTTTGTTTACCGGGTAGGTACAATGAGCCAAGGCCTGTTTTCATATATGACCCGGGACCATAAATATACAGTCAAGATGTTACAGATAAAATTAACAAACTTACAATACAATACATTACTAACAAATATTAAACATACATCACAATATTACAATACAACAATCATTAAACTAATATACAAATGTAAGCAGTCACTCAGTAATCTTCCCAGTCAGCAGGAAACTTTGTGAGTTTAGATCAGATCCAGGTTTTATCCCTCAGTTTCACAGACACCAGTAGGTTGCTGTGCATCCATCGTATCACTGAACCTCTAATTCTACATTTTTGAGGGGAACATGTTTATAGTATATGAGTGCCGTCTATTGTGAATGGATTTCAGCAACTGCTGAAATCCTGTTATAGGACAGTTCAAAGGTCAAAAAAGTTGTTGTACTATCGTTCTGACGTCACATCGATAGTACAACAACTTTTTACCCTTTACCGCCACCTGATTGGCTCAGACAAAGCTCTCTGTAAAAAATAAAAATAAACATGGCAGCACAATTTAGCGAGCGACGGGCAACAGAGGCACTGACTCTGGAGCTGGGACACAGAAAGAGCCATACATGGCTCCTTTCTTAAAATCAATTTCTTTTTTTTCCATGATTTTAAAAATAAACGACATGGAGAGGTGAAATTGAGAAGCCAAACCGAGCACAAGTGGCACCAGCAGGAAAGGGAGCGAGCAGCAGCAGCACCAGTGGGAACGGGAGCGAGCAGCACCAGCGGGAACGGGGGCAAGCAGCATCACCAGCGGGAATGGGAGCAGGACTTTCAGCAAGTAATGACAAAAAAATATGTAAAACAAAACAGAAAAAAAACACATATACTATATAAAATAGTGGATGGGTGAACATCCACAACTAAGACTACGTTTCTATCTCGGGCAGTTGATGACATCAGCGAGACCTCTCGAGCTTCACTCTCGAGGTCTCTATGATGTTATCAATTCCCTCGATGGAAACACAGCCTTGTTGTGGATGTTCATCCATCCACTATTCTATATATCTTGTAGATCCAGGAGAGTAGATATGAAAAAGGTGAAAGCCTTCTCTAAGTCAGAGGTCTGATACAGTGAGGATCAGTCTAGTCGGTGTAGATCAGCTTTTAGAGCATCCATATCCACTCTGGAGAAATCCCTAAATTGAATTTCCTTGGGTGGGGGCTTCTGGGTACATACCTTTCATGTGCAGAAAACCGGACAGTGGTCACTAATAGAATCTGACAATATGCCAACATTTTGAACTCGTTCTTTTCTGTTGGTGAGTATCCTATCTATGAGGGACTGATGCTCATTATTCGCTGCTACTCTAGCTGGACAGGAAACTAGCTGTGATAGGTGGAGCTTTCCTAATATCTCAGCGAGCATTGCAGAGTTTTTCCTGAGCCAATCGAAACTGAAGTCCCCTAATATTACGAATTCCTTATTTTTTCCCTTCAGTGATGTCTGGTATTGTATAAAATCCTTTAGCCCATTTACTTCATTCTTAGGAAGATTGTATACACATATGACATTTAATTTTTGGGTACTTACAAGGACAAGAACAGTGTGGAGTACTTCACAGGTGCTGTGTGGCATGACTGAATGAGCAGTGATGCACAGACTCTGCTTAATATACAAAGCAACACCCCCCTCCAGTTATAAGATGAGCAGCAACTGAAGAAGAGTCAGAGGTAGGGTTTCCCAGGTTTAATGACTTTCAGGCATAGGGATCTTTGGCTGTTAACAGAATCAGGAACATTGGTCTGGACTGGTAGACTATGCTGTATTTAGAGATGTACCTAGTTTGTAAACTTCTCTCTGCAAAATCATTTAAAAAGTTTGCCAAGTTCAGGAAGTAAGAAGTGTCAACTTAACGAGTTTCTGGCAGGTAAAGTGGCATTTTTTCAGGTGATGTTAAGGCCATGTTTCACCTTCACTAAAACTTCACCTGACTATGCCTCAAAAGTGCCATTTCCCAAGGAAAACTCTATGTGATGGCAGGAGAATGGCAAGAAATGAGCAGTCGCAAAAGAGTATTTGCGAGGCAAATTTTTGTAACCGGCTGAACTTTGCCGACAAAGTAAAACTTTGCAACAACTCTAGCTATATTAATGTCTTGTCATTAATTGTGTATGCAGTGCTGTACTGTACTGTACTGTACTGTACTGTAATGCGTTTCAGTTAAGCCCTCTCATTGTAATTGCACATACTGGTTTTAGTTTGCAGTTGTATTGCACTGTCTCGTGGCTATCACCAAAACTGGTAAATACAGTTTACAAAAAAAGTAATCTGCTTATGAAAATGCACTGTTCTACTTTGATGATAAACACATACTAACATACTAAAAGCCAGCAGAATAGGCCTGAAGGTCTTTCGTGTCTGCTCAGTAGCCAGCCCTTATTGGGCACTAGCTCCTCCTCCTCTACCCTGCCCCCAAGAGGGTCAACCTTGGCTTTAGTACACCCATGCATCTGTCCCACCCCCTCTTGAAACCCTCCACAGTGCCTTGCTCGACTAGGCTCTCAGGAAATGCATTCCATGACTCCACCACCCTCTCAGTGACGTAATGTCTTCTATGTTCTCCCATGTAGGTTCCCCCCAACTTCCATTCGTGCTCTCTGGTTGTGCCCCCTTTCTTCAGCCTGAACATTTCTTTGACTCTGCCCCTGTTAATCCCTTTCACATATTTGAATACCTCAATCATGTCCCCCATCTCTCCTCTCCTCCAGTGAGTACAGCCAAAGGACTTCCAGCCTTTCCTCATAGGTCCTATCACTCATGCCCCGGATCATCCTGGTTGCCCTCTTCTGGACCCTCTCCAATAGTGCTATGTCCTTCCTAAGGTGAGGTCTCCAGAACTGAACGCAATACTCAAGATGCGGCCTGACCAAGTCATTATACAGAGGTAGGATCATCTCACTCCTCCTGGATGTTATTCCTCGGGCTATGCAGCCAAGTATCCTGTTTGCCTTTGTCACTGATCTTCTGCAGTTCTCAGTGTCGTTCATTCTGGTGTCTACCACCACCCCCAGCTCCCTTTCACTCGATGTGGCTTGCAGTGAGACCCCTCCCAGGGTGTGTACATGACCTGGGTTTCTGATCCCCAGATGCAACACCCTACACTTCCCCCAATTAAACCTCAGCCACCACCTCCTTGACCAACCCTCCAGGGTATCCAGATCCCTCTGGACTGCCACCCTTGCTTCATCCCCATCAGCCAGTGCTCCCAGTTTTGATTCATCCACGAAGAAGTTCATCCTACTCCTAACTCCCGTCCCTATATCAGAGACATAGGCGTTGAACAGGAGTGGTCCCAATACTAAACCTTGGGGCACCCCACTGAAGACCTTTCTAGGGGAGGAGACTATACCACCAACCACCACCCTCTGTGTTCTATCTGTAAGCCAGTTTTCTACCCATTTAAGCAACTGTCTTCCCACCCCCATCCCCCCCAACTTTGTCAATAACCCAAAGTGGTGTACTGAGTCAAACGCCTTACTGAAATCCGGATATAAGATGTCCACAGGTCTTTGTCTGTCCAGGGTCCCTGTCACCCAGTCATAAAAATCAATGAGGTTGGTCTGGCATGATCTCCTCGGGATGAAACCATACTGTTTGTCATCCCTGTGCCCCAGCCTTTCCATTTGCCTCCCAAGCATCCCTTTGATGAAGCCCTCCATTAGTTTGCCTACCACCTACATTAGGCTGACAGGCCTGCAATTTCCCATCTCCTCCCTAGAATCCCCTTTGTGGATAGGCACCAAATGAGCCACCCTATAATCCTGGGGCACCCTTCCTGTCTGAAGAGAGGTGTTGAATAGCGCAGCTAGTGGAGCTGCTAGTTCATCCACCAGTTCCTTCAGCACTCTTGGATGCAGCCCAGCCGGGCCTGGTGCCTTGTCAGTTTTCAGGACCCGTAGAGCTTCCCTCACGCTGTCCTCTGTGATTTCTCCATCCCTAACCCCCCCTCAATAAGGCTCCCATCCCCTTCTAGGCCTGGCCCACCTGGTACCCCAGCCTTTTCTGATCCTCTCATCTCCACCTGTTCTCTCCTGTCAGCTATCCCCCCCCTTCCGGTTGAATGAATCCCATGTCTCCCTCTCTAAATACTGAGGCAAAGTACTTGTTTAGTACCTCTGCCTGCTCCCCTGCCTCCTGAGCCCATCCTTCCCCAGTCCTAATCCTGGAGATCTGTGCTTTCCCTTTCCTCTTTTCCCCTATGTATCTATAAAATCCCTTTCCACCCCTTCGGATATCCCTAGCCAGGTTGGCTCCATCCTCACCTTGGCTCCCCTCACCACTCTTGTGACCCTTCTAGCTGACAACTCGGACTCACCTCTCTCCTTTTCCCTCCGGAGCACTTAAAATGTGCGTAGGCAGTTTTCGTATCCCTCACTGCCTCTTGCACTTCCCTGGTCCACCAGCACAGCTTGTTGGCCCTACCATTTTTACATCTTACCCTTGCATTCAAGCTAGTAGCCTCCTGTACACCTTTTTTAATGGTCTCCCACAAGCTACCAACATCCATGTCTGGCCTAATCGGGCTCAAGCTCCCCCTCAGTATCTTGCCCATGCCCACAAAGTCTGCCCCCCTGAAGTCCACTACTACTGTGTTTCAGTGGTTGTCCTCCCCCCTAGACACAGCAGAAACCAGACCGTGGCATGGTCTCTTCCTGCCAGTGGGCTACACACCTCCAGATCACTTATCTGGTCGCTGTCTGCAAGGACAACATCCAGTATCCCCCCCCCAGTAGGTTCCCCCCACCTGTTGGACCAGAAAGGCATCCTGAAACACATCCATCAGCCTCTGCTCTCTGGCCACCGCTGATGTCATGGTGTCCCAGTCTGCCCCTGGCATATTTAGGTCCCCCGTGACCACCACTCTACCCTTTCCGAGGTCACAGTGCCCCTTGATGTTCTCAACCAATTTTCCCTCCAGTTCCTCATCCATTGCGGGTGGTCTGTACACCACCGCTAGTTTCAATATTTTGCCTCCCCCCCAATTGTAGGGTTGCCCAAATTGCTTCCACTCGCCCTTCTGCCTCCTCCACTCCACTCACCAATATGCCATTCTTGACTGTCAGTGCTACACCCCCTCCTCTACCCACTTCTCTATCCCCTCTGACTATTATGTAGCCTTCCAAGTTTAAGTCCCAATCATTCTTCTGGGTGGCCCATGTTTCCGTACTCACTGCCACAGCTGCTGATCCCTCTGCCAGCATCGCCTGGAGCTTGGGCATTTCATTGCCCATACTGCTGGCATTGATCAGGACCATCCTCAACCCCATTCCCCCCCCTACACAATTGACTTAGCCCTGTGCACTCCCTATTTGCCATTTCCCGCACAGCTCTTGCTTTGTGTACATCGCAGTCACCTGCCCTCATCTGCCACCCTAGACCAGGGACCTCGGTCAGTCCTCCTGTCTCCATTCCTTCACTAGTCTCTCCCCCCTTTACAAGTTTAAACCCCACTTCTCATTTATGAATTCAGTGACTTTCAGTTTTAAGATCTCCTTCCCTTCTAGGTTAAGATATATCTTATCCCTAGCATATAACCCATTATCATCCCATGTGTCCCCCCAGTCCCCCACCAGCCCATACCCTTCTGCACTGCACCAATCCCTGAGCCACTGATTCACACCTCTGAGTTTGTGCTTGGTCTCCCCGGATGCCCTAAGCACTGGTAGGATTTTCGAGAAGGAAATTAAACTCCCTATAGAATGTCAGACTCTGGCCAGTTCTTGAAACCTCACCTGGATTTCCAGCCCACTGTTCCCTTCCAAATCATTTGTGCCCAGATGTACTAGGAAATTCAGGGATCCCATGCATTCCAATGCTAATGAATATAGCTGGAATTTGGTCTTGTGAATGGATAGGCCCTCAATACATTTAGCCCTGACTGGGCTGCTTTTACTTTCCCCTACTGCCTCCCACTGGATGCCCCTGGTCATGAAGTCCCCCAGCAGGATCACCTTCAACCCCACCTTACTGGCCCTTTTGACCCCTTCTAGGCTCTTCCTTCTATCATCAGCCCCCAGCTCATTCCACCCACCCCTTCAGTCTGGGGATCACTAGTCTGTGCATGTTCTACCATGCTCTTCCTTCTGCATGCAGTTCCTAATTTATTCTTCACTCCCCCTACCTCCTGGTCAGCTTTGCTGGCCCCCCAACCCGGACTCTGTTTTTGGGTCATAATCCACAGATCCCTCTCCCTACACCCTTCAAATGCTTCCCTCCCTGCCTCTGACCCCAGTCTTGTCTCCACCCTCCCTTCTGGCATATTTCTCCCTACCCTCCTCCTTGTCCCCCCCTCCGTCCTCAGCAGATTTCTCCCTCCCTGACACTGGGCTTCCTAGATGCCCCCTACCACCCCTTCCCAGCTGACTTCCCAGCCTGAGTGCCTGCTAGACCCCTGTTCCCTCTCCCCTCTCCCCTCTGTCCCATCACTCTCTTGCCTCCATCCCCCTGGCTTACTGGTCACACTCTTACCTGCCAGCCCCCTCAGTGTCACTATCCTTCCTCCCCACCCCAGGTTTCTGACCAAACCGTCTCTGACCACCTGCTCCCCCCCCCACCATCCTCATCCTCCTCCTGTCCTGGGTACAGCATGGTGTATCTGTTGCTAAGAGTGATGCCTGGCCCCGGCATGCATCACTCCTCTTCAGTACTGTAAGCAGCCTACAAAGTCAACAAGGATCTAAAACCAAGGATTTGTGACATAATCATTTTTGGCTTGCATGGCACAACTGCAATCAAAATGAACAGCTGTTGGTAAAATATGTATTATTGCTGTCTTGTACTGGACTTATAAGTAGCTGTATGCAATGATTAGAAATGCATATTGTTCACCGAAATAATGTGATGACATTCATTAAATGTAGAATAATGTACGCGGTATTGTACAGTGTGATTTTTTTTTTTTTACACACTCGAGGTCTGCAATACCACATAAACCATGGGTGCAAAAAACAAGTGGTTTGTGAAGGTATTACACACTGAGGGTTGTAAAAAAAGTTAATGTCAACACCCCATAGTTTATTTATTATAACTGCTTTTCTTTATCGGAAACAAAAAAGTAGTTGTTAAAGCATTGTAAAATATCACAGAAAGAGCAGAACCAAACCACACAAAAACACGTATCCTGGATTTTAGGGGGGCAGACTTTGGGAAAATGGGGAGATACTTGAAAGAGGCATTAAGGGGAATGGGACAGGAATCAGGGGTTGAGGAACAGTGGTCAGTATTTAAAATGGGGATTACAAGAACAACAGAATTATGCATTAAGCAGGTTAGCAAGAGGAAAAGGAAGAGGAGACCATTATGGTTTTCAAAGAGGTAGCAAAGAAAGTGAAAGCCAAAAAGATTGCATTCAGGCAACACAAAAAGACACAGGCAGAAGGGGATAGGGAGAAGTACCAGGAAAAGCAAAGGGAGGCAGGGAGGTCAGTAAGGGAAGCCAAAGCTCAGACAGAAGAACACATTGCAAAATCAGTGGGTAGAGGGGACAAAACCTTTTACAGGTACATAAGTGAAAAAAGAAAGACAAAGGGAGGGATAGTGAGACTGAAGGAGGAGGATGGGGGCTGCGTGGAGGATGACAACAGTAAAGCTGACATATTGAACAGGTATTTCTGCTCAGTCTTTACTGAAGAGGAGGAGGGTAATGGGTCTGAAGGGAGTACAAGGGTGAGAATGGTGCAGAAATGGACACAAGTCCTTTACACGAGAAAGGGTCCTGAAGGAACTGGAAGTAATAAGAGTTGATAAAGCAATGGGTCAAGATGGGTGCACCCAGGGTCCTAAAGAACTAAGAGAGGTGGTGGCTGATCCTCTGGCTATCCTGTTTAGCCGATCACTGGAAACAGGGAGGTACCCAAAGACTGGAGGACAGCAGATGTAGTCCCCTTATACAAAAGTGGGAACAAAGAGGAAGCAGGGAACTACAGACCAGTCAGCCTCACCTCGGTAGTGGGGAAGATCATGGAAGCACTACTGAAGGAGAGATTGGTGGAACATCTGGTTGTCAATGGACTACAGGACCCAAGGCAGCATGGTTTCACCAGGGGAGGCCATGTCAGACCAACCTCGTTGAATTTTTGACTGGGTGACTAGGGAGGTGGATCAGGGAGGGCAGTGGACATGGCCTGTCTGGACTTCAGCAAGGTCTTTGACACTGTGCCACATGAAGACTATTACACAAACTGGGGAATATGGGTGTGGGCAGGACAGTAGTGTGGTGGGTAGGTAACTGGCTGGGTGGCAGGACACAGAGGGTGGTGGTAAATGGCTGTCACTCCACAGAGGGAAGAGTGACCAGTGGGGTACCACAGGGATCAGTGCTAGGACCGGTCCTATTCAACATCTTCATCAGTGACATTGCGCAGGACCTAGAAGGCAGAATTTCATTGTTCGCTGATGACACAAAGCTCTGTAACAGAGTAGACACACCAGAGGGTGTAGACAGAATGAGAAGGGACCTGCAGAAACTTGAAGAATGGTCAGGGGTTTGGCAGTTGAAATTCAATGCAAAGGAGTGCAAGATAATGCACATGGGGCACAAAAACCCTGGCACAATATATCAGTTGGGGGGTGAGGATATAGAGTGCACCAAGCAGGAAAGGGATCTTGGGGTTGTCATCTCTGATGACCTCAAGGTAGGGAAACAGTGTGACAAGGCAGCAGGTAAAGCAAATAGGATGCTGGGATGTATAGGCAGGGGCATCACCAGCAGGAAAGGGAGGTCATAATTCCGCTATACAAGACACTAGTGAGGCCCCACCTGGAGTACAGTGTACAGTTCTGGAGACCATACCTACGTAAGGACATAGACAGGGTAGAGAAGGTTCAGAGGAGGGCAACAAAGATGGTGCATGGATTGCATCACAAGTCCTATGAAGACAGGTTGAAGGAACTGAACATGTACTCCCTGGAGGAGAGGAGGGAGAGAGGGGATATGATAGAGACATGCAAGTATCTTACAGGGAGGAACAGGGTGCAGGAAAACACTATTTTTAAGTGAAAAGATGTTCCAGGACTAGAGGGCATGGGATGAAGTTGGAGGGAGGACGATTCAGAGGAAACATGAGAAAGAATTTCTTCACAGAACGGGTGGTGGACAAGTGGAACACCCTGCCAGAGGAAGTGGTGGGGGCTGAAACAATCAGGGATTTAAGAATGCATGGGATAGACATAAAGGAATTCTGGAGGTCAGGGGTAAGGGGCAACAGACTTCTAGGAAAACAAACTGAACTTACAAGCTCAAATGGGTAGACTGGGTGGGCCATAGGCCCTTATCTGCCGACACTGTCTATGTATCTATGTATCTATGTAATATGGAGGAATTTATTTGTTTTGCCATTTACTATCTTTAATGATGAACATATTGCATAAATACAAATATTTACACATGGTAAAAAAAGTGTCTTTGAAAAAAATATTTGTACATTTGTTTTGGGTGGGGCAAACTCACTCTGAAAATAAAGAAAGTGACCTGAAACACACACCAAAAAGAAAATGAAGTTCACTGAGAGATACTTTAGTTTTCTACTATGGTACTTCACAAAATTTGTGACAATTGTTTGTTTAAATGTGTTTTGTACAGAGAACAGATGTTTTGTAGCGTGCAACTATGAGAAATTGTGGTTTTGTTTATCTGGTTTAAAGTGCATGACAGAAAAGTGTTTTCTTTACTTGAATGGGTTTGAGTGACAACTATGACATAATAACTGGCCAGTTATGGCAAAAGTTGGTTATAAATAGAATAATGAATAGGTCAGTCTGTATTACAAGGCAGTAAAACCATTGAGAGGTTCTGGGGACAAGGGAACCTCGAGAGCAAAGCTCGAGAGGTTCCTTTGTCCCCAGAACCTATCGATGGTTTTACTACCGAGTCATACACGCTCACCTATTTTTTATTTTTTTTAATGTATGGATCCAACAATTTTTCTTATGAAAATAATGGGCATCCAACTACTTCAGTAAGCCTTCGGCTCGAGCGCCCAACTGTTACTGTTACTACTCTGCACTGCACTGAAGACTCGATGGTTCTGAGTCTTACCTGCATTTCTGCGGTGAGATGTGTGAAAGCAGGATCAACCAGATATTTTTCGAGGTGCTGGACAAGGAAAGGAAAAATTAAAAAAATAAAAATAGCATGGTGCTAACCCGAGGACATTTTCTCGCTAAGCGAGTGAAAGAGCCGCCATCTTTTTCAAAATTGTTCTGCCCGCCCACACTAGAAAAGCGGCCAATAGGAAGGCACATTTAGGATGATGCCACTGTCAAAGCTGCACTTGCGCAGTTGAGGTTTATTGATAATACTATCATTCAGGTCCAGAATTATAGTATTACAGCACCCTGAATGATAGTATTATCACCCATGAACGGTGGTATTATCGCCCCAGAAGCGATGGTATTCCGGGAATGTTTTGTATACTTACAAGGGTATTATTTTACGTATCCATATATTAAAAAATGGTTATAATGGAAGTTTAAAGTGTTGCCAGCCCAGATATTAGATAACCTAACCAATATTTATTATTTACATTATGTTTCAGTCGATTTGGCATGGATTATTGCACCATGCAGTGAAGGAGCATGAGTAGAGAATTGTGAAACCAGGGGATGTGGATCACTGTAAACACGACAGCACTGAACATAATGACCACAAGGCATGGTTGTTACTGACTCACAGGCTGATAAAGCACTTCAGGCTGTCGTGTATGATAAATGGATTATTGGAAAGCCAAGTTATTTCACCAACACAAGGTTTGTATGACATATCAAATAAGTATTCATTTGTGATTGATAACACTTTTTCGTAATGTCACTGTAAATCATCTTGCATTGTGAAAGTTGCTTTAGGCGATGTGGTACAAAATTATAAGTAGCTGTATGGTCTCATCCATGTCTTCATCTTCTAAATTCGAGCCAATCTCTTCCAGGAGTGCAAAATTTGTTTGTAGACAGCGTATATTTTTTAAAGGTAAAAAGGCACAACCCTATCAAGCACTTCAGTTTCATATGTTATATTTTACTCATTTCTGTTGAGAAATATTGATAACAGTTTGTTACTTCTCATTGTAATACCAATACAATAAGCATGTTTTTGTGAATGTGTTCTTATTGCCAACATAATCATAAATTTCCTTTTCTGTCAGTAGGTCTACCAGCAAGCTGGAAACCTTAAACAGTCATATTTTGATGTATGTCTCCAAACATTTAGTGTATGCAAAAGTATCACTTAATTAAAATGATTGCAAATTAATTGTAAACAGAGGCTCAGATATTCAAAAGGGTTGTGCATGGTGCAACAGTGTTTGCACCATCATAACTCTAATCTTGGCGCAATATTAAAAGGAAAAGTCACGTGGCACAAATCTCAATCTTCGGGCGCATCAGTAATGCAGGTGCAGGTGGGGGAGCATGCCCATGCATACCCTGCACAGCCCGATATTCAGCCCTGGATGTGCAGAGCCATGCATGTGCAATCTCTACCTGCGCCAGCACAAAGTTGATCCAAAAAAAAGGAACAACAGATGGCCACCCACAGGTGAGCTGCCGCATTGCAGGGTGCAACACGGCAGCTACCACCTGTGGGTGGCCACCCAAGCTCTGGCTGCACCTGGCTGCTCCCCCCCATGCCTGATCATGGGCATTTGTATAAGAAAACATAAGAATTCCGTCCAATATCCCTGGTGGTCCAGTGGACCACTGTCTGCCCTAACGTGGGCATCTGTATATAAAAAAAAATAATTCCAATATCCCTGGTGGTCCAAAGGACCACTGTTTGCCGAATCGCGGGCATGTGTATAAAAAAATAAATAATTACAATATCCCTGGTGGTCCAGTGGACTGCTGTCTGCCTGATCGCAGGCATCTGTATAAAAAAATAAACAATTCCAATATCCCTGGTGGTCTAGCGGTACCTCCCTCCCCACTCACCAACTGAGCCCCACCACCCTGCTCCCCCCCGGTCAGCAGCACCCCACCTGCCTGCCGCCCGGCCGCCCACTGATTGACACCGTCAGTAGGGCTGTACGCCCATTGGTCCACAGCATCAGCCAATGGGTGTGCAGTCCATATCGTACTACACATTCCAGATATGTGAATGATTCATTCACATATCTGGAATAATATGGTAATGCAGGCTGCCGCAGCCATTGGCTGGCCGCTAATGGACCAGTGAAGCGTACAGCTCTACCAATAATTGTCGGTTGGTGGAGCGGCGGGTAAATAGTGCTACCATCCGCTCAACTGCCCGAGGAGCAGCGGTGGGGCTCAGTGAAATGTGAGAGAAATACAGCGCTCCGCAAGAATAATGAGGTGACTGACCACATACAAATGCCGATAGTCGGGCAGACAGCGATCACTGAATACCAGAAGATATTAGGCCGGAAGTCTTATTTTTTTATACAAATGCCCATAATCGAGCAGACAATCCACTGGACCACCAGGGATATTGGAGTTATATTATTTATACAAATGCGCGATCAGGCTGTGGAGCACATTGCCGGCTGCGGGGGCATCGGTCCCGAGGCTGCTGCCTGGCAGGGTACCAGGTGCAAATCATCGGGGATCGGCGCACCTGCATGCAAATGAGGCCATAATGACATGCAAATGGCCCCATTTGCATGTCAAGTTTCGAATATCGTGGTTGCTGTGCATAGCGCAATGGAACTTGCGCTAGCGCATCCCCATGCTCCACTCTGGCCACTTGCGCTGGCGCATTGCCACTGTGCCATGCACACTGCGGGTGGCCAGGGTGCGATATTCAACTATGCTGTGCCATGGCGCAGCTCCGTTGAATATCACCCAGTCCACACCCCTGCGCAGCCAAGTTGCGCTGCGCCCAAGCTTGCGCCACAGCCTGGTGCAGTTTGAATATCTGGGCCAATGTTTTTATAAGATTGACAGCAATACATAATGCAATTACAATGCCTCTGCCTTAACAGTAAACCATTAGCAAGTTTACTATAATGGTTGGCAGCATCTGATAACTTTTTTTTATACTTTATTTTTATTCAGAGAGATCTTTACATATAGCACATATAAACCAAAACATAAAATAATTCATCTCGATATATCATTTAATAAAAATAAATCCTGAATGCATAATTATTTTTCTTTTTTGGGGGGGTCAAGAAGAATAACCATAACCTTTTTTTTTAAATTTACAAAAAAATATTCATTGTCTGTCTGCTCCAAGCTTGTTCACCCTTATTAAAGTATTTACTTATTAACTATAATCTTTTAAACACAAACATCTCTTAAGAAAAACAAAAGGTTAATAAGTCCAGAAAAATGTAAACTGATGAAGAGAAAGTCAGTTCTCTTGATACATTTCAAATAACTACCGGGATATAGTAGGTCTCATCCATGTCTTCATCTTCTAAATTCGAGCCAATCTCTTCCGGGAGTGCAACATTTTGTTTCATAAAATTCCTTTGCCTTGTCCATGTCTTAGAAAAAAATAAACTTTTCCCTGAAAGGTGTTCTTTAATTTAGCAGGTGCCTGTAAAACAGTTGGTATTCCAGCCACTATATAGTCTAACTTGATGTTTAAGAATCCTTTTCTCCGATGTTCTGTAATCATAGAAAAGTCAGGGTACACATGCAGTTTTGCTCCTTCATAAACAATCCCTTTTCTCTGTCTAGCAAGACTTAAAACCTTATTTCTTTCAGAGACTGATGAAAATGAACAGATGACATAACTTGCAGTTGCATTGGACCCCCACTGATCCCCTTTAGGTTGCAGTCAGAAAATTGACTAACACAAGAGGCTGATCACATGAAAACACTGTAGTCAGAAGCTGTTCAATATGTGCCTTCAGCTGCAATATCGGCTGGGAGACCAATTATTCATACATTTTTCAAAAGCAGTATGTTCGCTATTTTCTCAAACTTACTCATTGTAGCCCCTTGTTCTGTAGGGCAGTATTCACCATACTCTCGGCAGTTAGGACTCAGTTTGAAAGTTTCTCTGTGGCTTTTTCAGCAGCTTCCACCCATCCCTCCATAGTAGAAATTGTTTCCTCAGTTTGCAGGCAGTGGCTTGAAATGTCCCAAGAGAGGAATTAAGTTTTGTTAAGGACGCTCGCATCTCTTGTTGAAACTCCAGAATAGTGTTTTGTATGGACTGCAGTGATGGCTTTAAAGATTGTTTAGGATTTGCACCCTGATCCAGGCATCTAATGACCAGGGAAGCCATTCCTCTTTCTGAACTGGGTGCTGCAACAACCCCCCCCCCATGTTGGAGTCGCTTTTCCTTGTTGCGGGGTAAGAAACTTAATAGTTGAAGACTTGCCTTTGGCAGCCTTGTTTGCAATTTTGGCTCTTGTAACTAAAGCTATTCATTAAATTCAGCTCCTATTGCAGTCTCAAAAAAGTGGAGCTCTCCAACAAACATGCAGCCATTAAAATCTCCCAGAATGCCCCCAGCATCTGATAAATTCACTAACAATATTTTAAAAGTTATGTTTACACAGTAGATAATGTGTGATCTGAAATTATGCTTCTGTGATGGCCCACTGTTTTGCTTTATTGTGATGTTATCAACCATTAAAAGATTGATGTCACAATGCAGTGACTAAGGCTACCAGGTATAACAGCAGTTCATATACCGCATCAAATAGGTCCATGGTTCCTATAGTGTTATGTATGTGCTGACTTGATGGATCAACTGTATTTTTCTATAGACAATGTCTATGTTTCCATTCAAGGGTACAATCAGGGTAGAAAAGGACAGAACATACCACGAGATGCTCTCCTGCCCCACTGTCCCAGCACTAATTGACTGCCATACTACAGAAACATGGTTGTACAGCAACGTTATCATCAACTTCAGGTGGACATACTTTTAACCACAAATAGCCAAGCATGCGACAGCACATGGGAGGCAAACATATCATACAAAGCAGCCTGTACTGTGCTTGACACTAGTATTTCCAGCCACAATGACATCAATATACCTGCTAATCAGTTGATGACAGCCTGTTTTGGGAAGTTGTACACAGCATGTATTATGTGATTTTTCAAAGTGTCAATGATTGTTTCTTGATTCCCACAAATATTGAGTAATTAATAAATATTTTCAATACTTATGAAGCTTACATGACATGTAATCTACGTGCAGCGATTGACTACAATCAACACCTGTTTAGAACTTATCTATGCAATGCTGGTAGTAACATTCAGTAAGTTAACATGTATTTGTAATTTTTCTATCTTTGAACCACAGTGAAATCATGCAACACTTTAAACAGTTATTGCTCACTCCAAAAGAGCTAATGTACTGTCTTGAATTACTAGTAGTTTTAAGGATTAGTCATCTTATAACTTCTGTTATTGGAAGTATTTTTTACTGTTTTGATAATATGAACATATGAAGAAGCCAGTAGAATAAGGCCATTTGGTCTATCTAGTCTCTTCATATTGCAGAGTCCACAACTTAAGCTACTGACTATGCTCACCTCCTCAAACCTCCCATCCTTTCCATCTGCCCCTCTTCTGACTTCTACTTTCCCCTTAAGCCTATCCCAGCCTCTCTTGAAGCTGCCCAACATCCTCCTCCTCTAGACCACCTCTCCTGTCAGTGCATTCCAACTGGTCAGCACCCTCTGCATGAAGAAATGCTTCCTAGACTCCCTCTTAAACCTCTTCCCCTCCAATTTCTGACTATGTCCCCTCATGTTTCAGCTGCCACTTAGCTTAAAGAGGCCCACCTTATCTATCCTATTTATCCCCTTCAAGTACTTGAAGGTCTCAATCATGTATCCTCTCCCCCTCTCCCCCTTTCTCCCTCTCTCCCTCCCTCCCTCCATCCCTCCCTCTCTTCCTTTCCTCTCGGGAGCATATGTTAAGGGCCACCAACCTCTTCTCATACGTTTTACCCTGCTGGCCCCTGGTCATCTAAGTTGCCTTCCTCTGGACAATCTCCAGCAGGTTAATATCCTTTTTAAGGTGTGGGCACTAGTACTGTACTCCATAGTCCAGATGTGGCATCATCAGTGATTTGTTAAAAAGACAGTATATATCCTCTCACCTACTGCTGATACTCTGTCTATGCAGCCCAACATTTTATTGGCCCTTCTTGCTGCTTTCCTGCACTGCATGGAGTGTCACTAGTGATCATCACCCCCAGATCATTTTCCTCTGTTGCAGATATTCGGACCCCTCCCAGGTTGTACACTGTTCTGGGATTCTTGGCTCCAATGTGCATAACCTTGCATTTCTTTGCATTGAAGACAAGCTGCCAAATCCCAGACCACCTCTCAAGCTTTTTGAGATTGTTCTGCAGGACCTGTATCCCTTCGACTGTGTCCACCCTCCCACAGAGCTTGGTGTCATCCATAAATAGGCTCATTTTTCCTATAACACCATCCCCAATAGCACTGATGAAAACATTGAGCAACACTGGTCCCAGCATTGAACCCTGCAGAACCCCACTGTTGACTTCCCTGGTGCTAGATAACCTTGCCCCCGCTTCCACTCATTGTGCCCTATTCCTCAGCCAGTTTTCTACACAGCTGGTCATCCTCCCCAACTTTGAGATCCACCAACTTCCTGATCAACCTCTTCTGTGATATAGAGTCTAAGGCCTTGCTAAAGTTCTGGTAGAGGATGTCCACCACTTGGCCCCTGTCTACTGCCTTAGTGACCCAGTCAAAGAAGTCAATCAGATTTGTTTGACACAGTCTCCCTCCCACAAATCCATGCTGCCTCACATCCTGGAGACCATACTCCTCTAGATATACAACCAACCTTTCCTTAAGTATGGTCTCCTTGAGCATGCACACAATTGAGGTCAGACTGACTGGTCTATAATTCCTTGGGTCATCCTTGGAACCGCTATTAAGGAGGGGCACCACATGCAACATTCTCCAGTCCTGTGGTTCCATGCCCAACTCCAGTGAACTACTGAACAGCCCTGCCAGTGGCCCACAAGCTTCTCTGCCAGTTCCCTCAGCATCCTTGGGTATATGCCATCCAGACCTGGTGATTTGTCCACCTTCAGTGCTCTACCCTCCTCTACCACCAAAACCATGCTCCACTCCCCACTCCACTTCTCTCCTCCTCCCATAGGCACTTGTCCATCTTTCTTCCTGGTGAAGATAGAAGTATTCATTTAGTACCTCTGCTTTCCCCGTTCTTCTCCACCCACTCATCCCTTTTCTGAAACCTAACAATCCTGCCCTTCTTGTCCCTTTTCTAACCTGTATAGTGAAAAAGGCCTTCTCCCTCTTCATAATTCCCTCAGCTATCTGCAGCTCCATCTGTTCCTTAGCCCACCAAACTATCTTACTTGTCACACTGGTCAGCTTTAGGTAATTCTCCCTATCCACCTCTATCTTGGTCTTTCTGAATTTCCTATAGGCTGACCTCTTGTCCCATACTGCCTGGGTGACCTCAGTAATGAACTAGTGAATCCACACAGTTCCTGCACTCAAGTGAAAAGGCATGGGGTGCACACAAGGAGTGGCTAACCCCAATAAACCAACAACTCCAAACAAGTATGTACTCCAACAAAGAGTACTGAGGCTCTAACTGTGTAACAGAAAAATGGTTACTTTATTTACAACCCCCTGAAGAAGCCTTGCATTATAGGTGAAGCTATAGGGCAAGATTGTTGTGTTTGACTGGCAAGGGGCTGTTTGAATTTATTGTAAATAAAGAAACCACTTTTCTACTACACAGTTGGAGCCTTAGTTCTCTTTTTTTTTTATCCTAGAAACTTTTATTGAAAAATTTTAGGATGTTACACTCAGGCAAATACATGTATACAGACATAACATAGTAAGTCTCATCGAGTCCCAGGACTCACAACATGCTGATTAAACTTAATAACACTACACCTAGTTACAAACTCACCATTAGGATCAACAAGGAAGTACTTCCCAAGAGCATGCATTATCTATGAGTTAATAAGTTCTCTGCTCCACTAAATAAGCCCACTATCGGGGGATGGAGGGGTTTCTTGGGGGAGGGAGGGGGGTTTTGCACAAATTAGACTGGAGATAGGCACCCCATTTATTGTGAAAATATACCAGCTGACCACAATAGGAATATGTTAATCTCTCCATCAGTGCCAGCCTTGCCACAGCAGTAGAGCCTTAGTTCTTTTTGTTGAAGTGCATATATGTTTGGAATCATCAGTACTGAGCCAGTTGAATGCTTTGGCCCTTGAGTTCCTCCCCCTGAGCCTAATGCACTCCTCTGTGGCAACCATTATTCCATCCTGAAAGATGGACCACCATTGGTCCACCCCCATATCTCTGCTGATGCCCACCAGGTGCCTCCTTAGCATCTTGCCCACCTTCTTGAAGTCCTGCCTCCTAAAATCCTGAATTTTGGTCTAAATGAGGATGTTCTCCCTGACTATATCCAGCTGTAACCATATTGTGCAATGGTTACTTCCACCCAGGGGCTCCTTGACCATTATTTCTTCTACGTGCTCCCATTCATGAGCACTACATGAAGGAGTGCCCCCTACTTGGTGCCTTATGTGATGCCCTAAGTCAGGAACCCACTTTACAACACTTCTTGTATCACCTGACTCCTGGCATTTGTTGTGGATGGTACGCTTGAGTCTACCCAGGACAGGTTGAAGTCTCCCAGTATTACCACCTCTCCTTTCCCAGCAGCTTTCAATATTTGTGAGCTCAGCACCCTGTCCCTTTCCTCTTCCTGGCTGATCAGTCTGTAAACCATCCCCAATCTTACCTTTCTCCATCTATTGGAACAAAACTGAACTTACAATGATTCCACCTTCCCCTTCTCTGACTCCTCCCTCATGCATATTATACAGTACCTTCTCTGATATAAACTGCCATTTCCCCTTTCCCTACTGCCCTGTTCCTCCTGTGCAGTGGGTCTCAGTCATGGTGTGGTGTGGCCCAAGTCTCAGTTACTGCCGCTATGTCCACCCTCTCTTCTGCTAGAAGCACCTGCAGGTTGTCCATCTCATTTCCAAGACTTTGCACGTTCAGAGAAACCACCTTCCACCTAGAATCTGAGCCTCCTTCCATCTCTTCTTCTTTTCTCATTTCTTCCCTATGTGTGCTGCCTTCCACCCCCCATTGCTAACTACTCCACTCCCATTCTACATCCACCCTCCAGACCCCTTCTACTGGTATGGTGGGAGGTCTACAATCCTCCTCCTCCCAGAGTCCTTGGGTCTGCAACCCCATTGCCCCCCCAAGTAGTTTAAATTAAGTTTATTTGTTATGTAACCACCCCCCAATTGTCCCTGAGTATCCTTGAGCCTTCTCTACTAAGGTGTAGCCTGTCTGGTGAAAAATAATGTTCTATTTGACCAGGCCTCCCCCCAGTCCCCAGTACAGCTTAACCCTGCCCCCCTGCACCCTTTCCTTATGCAGTCATTGAATTCCTCTATCCTTTCCTTCCTGACTGTGCTGGGCCTTTGTACTAATTTCACCTCTGAAAAAGTCAGCGATCTTGCTTCCTCCCTGCAGGTCTTTTCTAACACTCTAAATCTACCTTGCACAACATTCACCTCCTCCTCCTAGCTAGGTCATCAGTACCCATATGTAGAACTAAGTTTGGTTTCCCACCAACCTCCATTACTATTTCCCTGATTCTTGGGCACATCTTTCCTGCTGTCATCCATGGCATACAAACTAACTTCCTTCTTGCATTTGTGTCTGCCTTCCTTCCCCAGTGAATACCCTTAATTATGGAGTCTTCTAGGATTACCACCCTTCCATCCCTTGCATCCATGTTTGCTAATAATAAGATGTTCTACCACAGTAAATTAGGTGTTAGGTGTGCAACAGCATTGTATCAGAAGACAGCCATAGTTGGTTCTGTTACTTTGTATACAACATCAACATTGAGATCTCATTTTATGCTATGTCATTAACAAATGAGAAGATGCACTCACCAATTGATTATCGACTGGTTCATTATTAACTTATGACACATGTTACCAATCAGGAAGCAGAATGTGCATTGTTACAACAAGTGCAGTAACATGCTGATGATGTAGTTGGAGGAATAGTAGATATGTCTTCTTCTAGATAAAGCACTGCTTTTCACTTGATATATTCTTACAAGTCATTAAGATATATATTTTTTCAGTAAGGTACACAAGGCATTTTTCCAAATAGATCAAACAATAGACTGCTGTGACACTCAAAGAAAGAAAGGGTTATGATTACATTCCAAACATTCAGCATGATATTGTTGGGTGAAGAATGATAGATACACAGCCACTGATTCGTTCATCGGTAATGCCAACAGGTCATCAAAGTCTTCTGTCAAGTATATGGCCTCTCTTCCTCTGCAACCAGCACATCAGCTGACTGCCGAGAAAAAATGCAGAGTAAACAAGCCTGTATTGCCAGAAAAAAGCAGCAGAGATCAACTGCCTCAGGGTGCTTTTGGTGCTCCTGTAAAAATGGACTGTGTTGCATTTGTTGCTTTTCTGGTTGAAGAATATGAATAAAACCACTCTATCCACCAGTAACTAAAGTTATGATAGGTCATATGATTATGGAGGGCATGTTGAATGTCATGAGGAGGGTTAAAAACACCTAGTGGTAAGTCTGACTGCTAATTGGTTATGGTGAAAACTGAAAATTGCCTGCTGGACTTTTTTTCAAATACTACTTTGAACAGATTTTGTAGTGTTAGGAATTAATATGATTTACTATATATGAATTTGGGCTGGCAGTATAGCCTAGAGGTTAGAAGAATGAGGTGTGAACGAGCTTGATACATCCAGCAGACCAGACCTGAATTTGATTCTCACAACCTTTGCTTGCATACTGTGTGACTCTGAGCAAGTCACTTAACCAACCAGTACTCTCAGGTCGCCCCTGAAAACAGGCACTTGTGTCTAATGGGCCTTACCCGGTTACCAAAGACTAAAATAAAAAAAATAAAAAAACATGCTGTGATGATATTTTAATGCAATCTTCCCTTTAAAAAATATATGACGCTGTCTGAATGTTAAGTGAGCTGTCACAATATTAAAAAGTGACTCCTCACATTGATTATAGTAGTATTAACTCAGTGCATACCTGTTTCTGTGTTTTGCTACTAATCTTGTTCCCCAATTTAGCAATGGTCATTTAACCCTTAGGCTGCTGACAGAATTCGAATGTATAGGAATTTTGGACTGGTATATCAGTCCCCAGCTCTGCAAGGGCTAATAAACAATTATCATGTTTTCACAGTGTTTCTACAAGGTTGTTCTAAAGACTGGAAATTCAAACTTTAATCAGTTAGACCTGTGAGAGGTTTGCTTACAAGAAATGACTATAAAAGATGGATGGCCCCATATTCAGAAAACTGCACAAGGGTAGCACAAGGTTTTGCACTGCACTTGCCCCTGTGGTTCCCCCCAGCTGTGCTGATATTCAGTTGGCTAGTGAAAGGTGCTATCAGACTCAATATTGGGCCATGTTGGTGCAACACTAAGTGAAACTGTGTTGTCCCAACATGGACCTGGGCTGTATATAGCCCACAGGAAATAGCATTGCCTGAAATAAAATAGCACTAAGACCTCTGTGGTCTATATTTGGCCAGAACATGCAAATGATCCCACTGGGCATGCAAAGTGTTAAGGAGTCATTTGCATGGCCATTATGAGCCCAATTGCATGGGGAACAGCAGCCCCTTCTCACCACCTACACAAAGTAAACAAGATTCCTTAGTGTGTCGGCCCACCCCACCCCGATCTCCCTTGCATATTGACAGTATCAGTCCCTGGTGTACAACACAAGGGAGTAGATGGACAGGGTACTAGTGGAAGCTATCCACAAAATGATAGCCAAAGATGAAGTGCTGCTGGTGGGAGACTTCAGTTTGCCTGATGTAGATTAGAGCACCCAGGCTGCAGTGACAGTCAGGAGCAGAAGCATCATGGATGCCCTGCAGGGGGCATGCCTCAAGCAGCTTGTGGTGGAACCCACCAGAGAAGGAACAATATTGGACCTGGTACTCACCAATGGTGATAGAGTCACTGAAGCAATGGTGGGTAGCCACCTGGGTCCAGTGATCATCATATGGTGTGATTCAATGTGAGAACAGTGGAGGAGCCAAACTACATGAAAACAAGTGTCCTGGATTTCAGACGGGTCGAGTTTGCAAAAATGGGGGAATGTCTCAAGGAAGCCCTGGCAGGGAAGACGAAGGGGGGAGGATGTAGAGAAACAATGGGCTAACCTTAAGGGAGCCATAGCAGAGGCACCAAGCCTTTGTGTAAGGCAACTAAGTAAAACAAAGAGAAAGAAAAAAAACACTATGGTTCTCAAATGGCATGGCCAGGAAGGTAAGAGAGAAAAGGTTAGATTTCAGGCGGTAGAAGGAAACACACAGTGGAGAAGAGAATGAACTGTGTCTGGAAAAGCAGAGGGAGGTGTGGAAAGCAGTCAGGAGTGCAAAGGGATGAAGCCTTATGTGGCAAAGTGCCAGGGCTGTAGGTAACATGGACTTTGTTCAAATTTGTCTCTCTGCCTTGAATGGGCAACTGTCACCAATAAAACTTTAAAATTCAAAAGAAACTGTGTGGAGCCCTTTACTTAAGTTCCTTCATGGACTCCTTGCTCTGGTGTGCTTGTGATGTTGTTGTCAGGAGTACAAAGGGGCAAACAGAGGAAAAAATAGCCCAAGCAATTAAGAGAGGAGACATCTTCTTTAGATACGTTAGTGAAAGAAGACCAGGGGTGGGATTGTGAGGTTATAAAGGAAGGGAGGGGGACCTAGAAAAAGCAACAATCCTGAACAAATATTTTTGCTTACTACTCACAGGAGAATATAGAAAAAGCAACAATCCTGAACAAATACTTTTGCTTAGTACTCACAGAAGAAGGAGAAAGAGAAGGACCACTATTGGACAATAGGGGCGCCAATGGGAGAGAGGTGGACACCAGCCTATTTATGGAGGACAGATTCCTAAAAGAACTCGAGAATCTGAAAGGGAACAAGGCTATAGTGTCAAATGGGATATATCCCCAATTATTGAAAGAACTTATAAAGGGGTTGGCAGCACCACTAATAGCACAATTCAACAAATTGATAGAGATGGGGTTGGTTCCAGGGGACTGGAGGAGAGCAAATGTAGTCCCTCTCCACAAAAGTGAGAACAGAAAGGAGGCTGGCAACTACAGATCAGTCAGCCTGACCTTGGTGGTGGGGAAATTAACAGAGTCACTGCTAAAGGAAAGGATTGCAGTATTAGTAGTTATTTTATTGGTCAACACAAGGTTATTACAATTATAAACATAAAAAATGTCATATATATTAATAAATAATATCCATATATCATATATTATTGAAACCACAAGAGTTCTCCTCCTAGCATATGCATCACAGCATAAGACAATACACATATTAAATAATAAGGTCCATCAATACAATTTCCTTATTTATATACACAGATTGATTTAAACTCCATCCCTTGGCTATCCTTCTAATGTAATTTAGAGATTTCATAGTTCCCTACATTGTGTCTATTTCTGCTTTTTTAACTTTTGAAATGCTCACTAAGTAATTAGCCAAACATTTAACTGTAAATAAATCTTTGGTGGAAAACAGGATTCTAGTTAACATCACTTTATCTACTCCTATACTGTCCAAGTCAGACTTTTGAAACAGACTTTAACAAGTAGTTTCGATTTGATTGACACCATTCACATGACCATAGCACGTGCATGAGGTCCTCTACTCCCCTATTTTCACAGTCACAATTTGGTGATTTTCCACAGGTTTTGTCATATCTAGCAAGGAAAATATGTTCAAATACCTCAAATTTATACCTGGTAAAAGTGCTAGTACTTCCAAATAATATTGGAACTCGTAGCTCTCATTATTCTCTGCAAACCCTTTGAAGAATTTAGAGTCCTTTATTTTTTATTCATTTATTTCCATCCAATAATCTTTCATCTTTTTAATAATAAAATGGCAGTACTGTTTGTTTATTGTAATTCTTTCATTGTAATACTTTAATAACCAGGTCAATTCAAATTTATCCAACATGTTTCACACTAATCTGTATCATGGTGAGGTCAAATAGTCCCTTTCTAACCAATCATTTTGTCCCAAATAAAGCTGGATTTCATTTTCTGTAACCCCCCCCCCCCCATTCCTATTTTCCTTTCCTTTGCCTGTGGGTTTTAGGTACTAATGATATTATTATAAGATATGTTTGATTTGATGTGTTTTCTATTGATGTATAATTGTTAAATTAGTACTGCTGTTCTTTTTTTTTCATTGAGCTTTTGAAGTAATTAGTGCTCTGCCTGTTAGATATATTGAGTTCTATGGAGGAATGTAGTACTGCTTCATTGTTAGACACATTTTATTAGTGTTTCTTAATTGATGTAATTTGTCATGTGTTCTATTCTAGGGTTATATATATGTATGTGTTTTTCTGCTTCATTTAGCCTTTGATAAAGGGTCCAGTGGGACCAGAAACGAGTCAGATGATTAAATAAATATTTTTTAAAATGTTTCCCTTCTGGGCTAAGTTCTTTTGTGGTGGTATGTGCCTGGATTTGTGTTTTTGTTTCTGAGTTTTCCATGGCACCCTGTCCTAGTGCATGCTCCTTTGTGGTTTTTATTTTTAAAATCTATAATGTATAAACAAGCAGCTATGAACAAACAATACAATTGCAGTAAATAACAGCTACACATTGTTACATTAATTATCTCTATGTTTGTGGGAGGAAGCCCACGTAATGACCTTGTGGATCAGGAAAACGGTCCCTGATATCCACACACAGCAAGAGGGGATCACCCTTCTATTGCCTGATCCGAGTCTGCCATTCTGCCATAGAATGAACTGCCTTTAGGCAGGGTACTACACCTCTTTATTATGTTCTTCTATAGCAATAGTTCTTAGACTTTGTCACAGTGAGCCTCCCCAAATCCATGGAAAATATTTTGAGCCTCCCTTAAAAACTGAAATAATTTGGGGCCTCCCCAAAGAGAAATAACATACTATATGTTGTGCAGTACACCATGAATAAATTGAAACCCCTCTGAGTACTTGTTTCACATTCAGTTCTTTGTCTTACACTGACATGGAACCTTTGAAAAAGAGCTCCTGTGCTCAAAGGTGTCATCTGAATAACAAATACAATAAACAAGTATTATTATTCAGCTTATTGTAACTCCCCTGCCAGACCAGCCTGCTTGCTCTGCTATTTTCATTCTTGAACCATTGTTACCCCTTGTTGCAGTACCTTCATGGGTCAGACTACTTTCTCTGTTTGCTCTCTATATGAAATAACCTTCCTACATACTTTACCTCTCCCCCTCCTTCCCTGCTCCTAAGCAACTTCTCTGGGATTACTTTGCTCTTTCCTTCTGTTGCTCTTAGCACTTCTATGCTCAGCCCTTGTATTTGGGCTGTTCTGCCATTAGGCTACAAACTGATCAATTACCACCTCTCATTATTAGTTTATTGTTCATATTTGTTTACACTATTGTTCAATGTGTATTTCTTAATTGTTTTGCAGTTACCTTCTGAAATGTATTCTCTCCCTACCCTTCCCTGGGTACATCTGAAATGAGCCTTGGCTTATTCACCTTCCCTTGTCACCTATTAGTAAATAAATATATAAAATTCACCTGCTACTATCCTCTTTCAGTTTGCTTCATCTCTTCACACAAAATATATAAAACTCAAAATTTAAATGCAGTACTTTTTCAGACCTGCTTGAGCCTCCCCATGGAACAGGTTGGGGCCTCCCCAGGGAGGCTGGCCTCACCATTTGAGAACCCCTGTTCTATAGCATGATTGTAATGTCTAAATGCATCACTATTGTATGCAATGGCAACAGTAAGCACTGGTTCATTTAGACAATCCAATCATTGTCACTGTTTGACTGACACAATGCTGCTAATCTTCATTACATTTCCTTTCTACAAGTGTTGGCGTTTCTCTGCGAAAATTGCACACACACCAAGTAGGTGAGTTTTGGCTTTGCTGGCTGAACTGGCTTCCTGGGGTGACATCATGCAGAAAATTAAAAAACATTCCTTGATGAAGTTGTATTACTTCCACTGCCAATCTCTCCAAACAAACTCTATCTTCATTGAGCACAAATTCCTACAAAACAAGCTGAAAGATCAACATTAAACATAATATCAGACCTGTCAAAGCTAACTATGACATGCTGCCACCTCACCAAGTGCTCAGCTGAACAGGGTGTCTCACAGATTGGCCCCAGTGTTTGGCCAGTGAAGGAGAAGGCAGTCCAATCCGCCCATACTCGTATCCACATTAATCTGGTAGTACGGGTTGGGCAAGCCCAAAGGGCTCGGTGTAGCCATCCCTGACATTTTCCATGTTCTTCCAAGTCATCTGATGTGGAAGCACATAAGTGCCTGTGTGTGGAGGCATGCATGCACCACCTTACTAAAACTACTCCTATCAATGCCACTCAGGCCTGTACTACCAACAGGCCTCCACATGTTGCTAGTCAGAGGCTGATCAAAAGAGCTACCATACTCTTTTACAGGACAGCAGGAGTTGGAACATTGAAGCCTTCCCTCAGTAGCAACCTGGGTCCACTCCCAAACTTGGTTTGCCATCATGGTGGCCGCTAGCAGTACCACCACACCAGTGGTCCAACCATGTCTTTTAAAATTTTATTCTTTGAAGAATTTCTCTCCTGATCCAGCAGTCATGCTTTGCCACAGTCCAGTACAGTCAGTAATGCCTCCTCCAGATCTGCCAACAGTTAAGTCACACATGGATTATGTCCCATTGTGGGATGAGAGGAGAGAGGTCTGTCCTCCCCCACCGTGGTGCACTTAAATCTAGACAACGCAGGAGATACGTGAGATGGCACTTCCTATCAATCAGTACAGGCATCATGCACTGGCTCCTTTTTTACCTCGACTTCCCAACCAATGAGCATGCTGTTACTCAGTGAGCATGCATGTCAAGGCAAGTACACCCCAAGCATGAAGCTGTCACCTATCCCTTTCTTGTCACATATGTTGCCCTAAGAACATGCCTCCACTTGGTGTTGGTAGAGGAGAGGCATGCTCAAAACCTTTCTGCCACAGGAGAAGACACTCAATCCTTTCCTCCACCACCGACAACCAGCAAACAGAGTCCGCTCAGGAATGCAGGTCAGTCACATGCATGGCAGCAGGTGTGGCCTTACCCACCTCAACCCTCCATGCCACCGGGTGTCACAGCATGTGGGAATAAACTTCAGATGAGGCATATTTACAGGTTTAAAACACACCTTGGTGTGATATTTATTTTTCAAAGGTTTAAAAAATAATAAATGAAAACAAAACAATTTCAAAGAAAATCACTGCTTAACATCAGTAGTTTCTCCCATAATACAGTCCTGGATCTTAGAGTTTCTAAGACCCTTCTCATCTGTATTCAACAGCTTGTCTGCCTCTCTCCTCCTTCTCAGGGCTGAGCCCCAGTGGACTGCACTGAAATGAACTCAGTAAAGAGGTTTTTATATCTTTTTGGTGGGATCACCTGACTGAGCCCTTTTCTATTTATAAATCTGGACATGCTGATTCATGGCTGAACATGTTTCATAACCGGGGGGGGGGGTTCAGGGGATTTCCTGGTTCAGTTAAAGGTACAGTGTATCTCTCCACAGATATTGACTCTATATCTCTGATCCACAGTGACTAAGCACTTTTGTAAAGTATACCACATTCTCATGCATAGAACCTTATACAGTAACAGGTTTATAGTGCGAATTTATGAAAATACCTTAAGAATTTCTTATAACTGTGCTAATCGTGACATTATTATTGTTTCATATGGCTTCTAATCATTTTTCTTTAAAAAGGCTTTACTAACTGTATTGATTCCTATTTAAAATAGCCTTCATGCTTTCTGTACACAAAATGCACTTATGCACTTTACACAACACCTCTCCAGGTGTTTGGCATCATTCCAGGGACTGGAAGGATGGAAATAGAAAAACAATGTAAAGAGAGAACTAGTAGGAAGTTTAGCAGGGACAGTAAAGAGCTACACTAGGTGGCCAACCTAGGGTGGGGGGGGGAGAAAAGCAAAGAGAAAAGTGTTAACTGTTGCTAGGAAATAAAGAGATAGAAAAGCGGTCCATCAGTCATAGCTGATGGTGTTTCCTAACTCCGCCACACATCTCCCTCCTTAAGAAAAAAACAGTTCTCAAAACTATACTGTTTTTTAAGAATCCCCTTTCAGTCATAAATATTCTTCCAAAACAGTAGAATGGGGGTTGGTTGAAACTTTGTCTCACCCACTATGAGAGCTTCACTCCAGGGTCCCTTAATTTAGCTATTTTTAGTATTGTCCACCATACCAAGTTACTGCAATTTGACAATACTTTTACAACATTACCCTGGGGCTGTCATATAGTTCAGCACAGTACCCATCTATGCTCTCAGAGGACTTCAGTCTGTAGTGACTTTCTATCCCCTATTTCACTCTGGTTACTACAACTCAGACACCTCATATGTAATATCAGGCACCCATCAATAGGCATCATTTCAGCACCCATCACTTAACATCCTTTCAGAATCCATCACTTGGCATCGTTTCAAAACCCCGTGCACCAACTATCATACCTTCATTAGTACATTAAAAAAGTGGAAGCAATACACAGCAGTTTTATGCCGACTTCCAGCTTCCTCCATACTCATCACTTGGCAGCGTTTCAGCCGTGTGTACCCACTATCGTACCTTTATCATTACATTAAAAACAAGCATTTGGCAATGCCGAATGTTGTCGCATAGGCATTGGCAGTGGGAGTGGCGGAGCTAGAGATGCATAGCGCTATGATTTTGTGAATGTGTCTCAAAAGGCGATTTTGCTCAGCGAGCAGGCCATTGTGCGCCACAGCTGTGGAAACACATTTTGGGCAGGCTGTGAAAAATGGCAGCTGGACTGTTGATAAGGAGATGTGCAGAAATGCCAGTGGTGAAAATGTGGCATAAAAATTTTGCAGATTGACGAAGTTACAAGGGTGTGTGGAAACTGTGCAATGAACACTTGCAACACAGTCATTGTATGGACTTTCGGCACCAAATTTTCAACATAGGCATTTTAGGACCTCTGCTCATGAATTGTCACTGTCATTTCCTCAGACTGTCCCAAAAACTGATTTTGCAGTGACCATACAATTCTGTGCTGGACGTGCAAAAACACATTTCAGGCAGCTGTACTGTTCATAAGGAGGTATGGAAAAATGCCAGTGATTTATAGCTGGAGTGAAACTATTACAAATTCACAAAGTCGTAAGCATACGTGCAAACTGTGCAACGCACGCTCGTAAAACACTCATTTTATTGAGTTTCATTCCCAAATTTTCAACATAGGCATTTTAGGACATCTGCTAATGAACAGTGTCACTGTCATTTTCATCATGTTTCTCGAACATGGGCATTCCACAGCGACCACGCTATTCTGCGCCAGAACTGTGAAAACAGATGTTGGTCAGGATGTGAAAAATGACAGCTGTACTGTTCATTAGGAGGTGCAGAACAATGGCACTGTTGAAAATCTGGAGTGAAAATGTTAGAAGTTTGCGAACGTATGAGCGTGCGTGCAAACTGCGCAATGCACACCCATAACACAATCATTTTATGGAGTATTGTCACCAAATTTTCAACACAGGCATTTTAGGACCTCTGCTCATGAACAGTGTCACTGTCATTTTCATAATGTGTCCCAAACACTGATTTTGCACAGCGACTGTGCTATTCTGCGCTGGAAGTGCGAAAACACATTTTGGCTAGGATGTGAAAAATGACAGCTGTACAGTTCACAAGAAGGTGTGGCAAATGCCAATTTTGAGAATCTGGCATGAAAATAGTGTGATCGCTAGCTTACAAGCTGTGCGTTGCGCAGTTAGCTCCGGCATGCTACAAAGCAGTCATTTTTGATTTTTCCCACCAAATTTGCAACATAGGCTTTTTGAGAGCCCCCCTCATGAACAGTGGCACTGTCATTTCATTACTCAGTCCCAAATGGTGATTCTGCGCAGTGACTGCAAAATCACCTTTTGAGACCGAATAGCACAATGACAGTGCAAGAATTCATGAGAAGGGGTCCCAAAAAACCCATGTTGAAAATTTGGGGCAAAATTTCACAAAAATGCCCGAGATATGCACTAAAGTTGAAACCCCCCTATTTATTCCATTATATAGCCTACCGGCATTTCCTCTGTTCGCGGTCAGCTTTGAAGAGTGCAGATGTGTTTCCGGTCCACCGAAGATCATCATGCTGGACTCTGCAGGTAAGTATGGGGTGAGGGAAGGTAGGGTGCAGAGGGTGGGGGGAGGGGGCATCGAGACTACAAAGGACTGTTTTCATTTTACTGGGAAACAAAACAAAAAAAAACATTGTGGGACAGTTTTTTCTTGCAGGGATTTGGCACACTGGGTGGTCTCCCAGCATGCCACCTAACTGGTTGGGGTGTCTGTAGCTGACAGGGGATTGGGCACCCTCATCAGCAAACAACACAGGGGAGTAATTTATGCCGGCGGGGATTGGGCGCCCGTCGGGACACCAAAGAAGGGTGGGGTGCGGGCCAAGGATTACCACACCTTGGCATAAAACAATTGGAGGGGTTCTTTATGCCAGTGAGGAGTGGGCTCCCCATCGCACACAAGGAAAGGGGAGGGGTAAAAGCTGAGGGGGATTGGGCACCCCCTCGGCATATCACAAATGGGGAGGTGCTTTATGCCAACGGGGAGTGGGCTCCCCTGTCAGCACATTCATAGGGGGCAGGCTCAACTGATAGGGGGACTGGACACCTCCAAAGTCAGCAGTTCGGTGGCCAGTGTGCCGCCAGGAGCATAATGTCGGTGAGCACGTAAAGAAAAGGTCCGCTATGTCTGCCGAGCTTTGCTTGAATTGCAGCGGATCTTTTCTCAGATGTGCTAGACACATTATGTATGCATGGTGTGGCGTCAGCATGCAGGCTGATTGGGGAATGAGGGACGCACCTACTGGTGCATGACCTGCATTCGCCCAACAGCGACCATGCCTCCAAAGCTGCACTGTCCCAAGATATTGGCTGCGCAAGCACGGCAACATAAAAAGGAAGTAATACACAGCAGTTTTATGCTAACGTCGCGCTTCCTCCATCTAGCTATAAGGGCAGCCATAAAATCCTACACCACAGTTTTCTCTGGGGTGAGTTGTACCCAGCTCTAACCCATTCTAACACATTGTTTCCACTCAGGGGCCCAATCATAGGTTCACCCCATACTTAGATCCTCCATGACCCTAGGTTCCTCATTTTATATCATACAGTATAGACATTTCTTTTATGTTATACATGTCTTGTAATCATTTTCTGCATTTCATTTATCCATTTCCCTTTCATATATATTCTGGTAGACAAGGAACCATCTAATGCTGAACATCAACCAGCCAGTTCCTAACTTCCAAAACCTTTGGGGTTTCCTTACAACCCTAACACCATTCTGGTACAGTCAACTAACTGTACTCAACACTGGCCTTCATGTTATATTCATTTTAAACATTATATGTTTCATACATTTCATATCATATCACAGGGGGTTCAAAACATTGGAAAGTCCATTCAACTACCATAATGTCTTCCCTGTTGCTTGTAGTCTTGGCCCCAGTATGCAAATGTCCTGAAACAGTCTTAGCTGGGGCCTTCATCTCATCGTCCTCCAAGTAGCAGCAGCCAGAAAAATGGGCAACAACGGGATTTCAAAAGTGACTGGCAACAATGGTTCAATCTGGGGGGTCCTCCTCCTCTAGAATCAATGGACCCTGGTCCTCTACCTCCACCATGAAATCTTCCAGTTGGGAACCCTCCATCAGCACCTGGCAGCGGTGCTCTGCCTCTCTCCAGTGCTGGTCCACCTCCATGTTCCATCGAACTCCAGTCTGGTTAGTAATTCCTCTCTGATCCTCCTCACCTGGGCTCTGGTATGCACACTGGAGACCCACTCCTCCTTCAACAGATCCTTGGCATCCCCGAGATCCTGGAGGTATGCCAACCTATTCATTGCCCCCTATGTCTGGATACCAGGGCTGGTATCTGGGTACTGGTCTCCCCTTGTTCCTCTGGACAACCAGTACTATCCCACTTCTGACACCAAGTTTGCCACAGCGTGTGGGAATAAACTTCAGATGAGGCAAATTTGCAGGTTTAAAACACACCTTGGTGTGATATTCATTTGTCCAAGGTTTGAAAAATAATAAATGAAAACAAAAACATTGCAAAGAAAATCACTTCTTGACATCAGTAGTTTCTCTAATAATACAGTGCTGGATTTTAGAGCTCCTAAGACTCTTCTCATCTGCATTCAACAGCTTGTCTGCCTCTCTCCTCCCGCTCTGGGCTGAGCCCCAGTGGACTGCACTGACGTGAACTCAGTGAAGAGGTTTTTACATCTTTTTGATGGTATCACTTGACTGAGCCCTTTTCTAGTTACAAGTCTGGACATGCTGTTTCATGTCTGAACATGTTTCAAAACCAAGGGGGGGGGAGTTATTTCAGGGGATTTCCTGGTTCAGTTAAAGGTACAGTGTATAACTCCACATATATTAACTCTCTATATCTCTGATCCACAGTGACTAAGCACTTTTATAAAGTATACTACATTCCCATACATTGAACCTTATACAGTAGTAGGTCTATAGTGTGAATTTATGAAAATACCTTAAGGATTTCTTATAACTGTATTAATCATTACATTATTATTGTTTCATATGGCTTCTAATCATTTTTCTTTAAAAAGGCTTTACTAACTGTATTCATTCCTATTTAAAATAGCATTCATGCTTTTTGTACACAAAATGCACTTATGCACTTTACACAACACCTCCCTGGTTAACAAAAACTAAATAAATAAATCTGCCCCACATGCCTACTGAAGTCCCTGCACATGATCTGCCCAGCTCTCCCTGCCCTCAGTATCTGTTCCACATGACCATCGACAGTCTCTGCCATCACTATCTGCCCCATATAACAACTGACTGTCCCTACCCTCACAATGCAGCACACCTGCCCACCTATAGTCCCTGCCTTCACTATCTGCCCCATATGCCAACAGAAAGGCCCTGCCCTCAGTATCTGACAGTCCCTACCACCACTATCTGCCCCATATACCTATCGACAGTCCCTATCCTCACAATGCAGTATACCTTCCCACTGACAGTCCCTGCCCTCACTATCTGCCCCACATGCCCACTGATAGTCTCTGCCCAACAGTCCCTTCCCTTATTATCTGCATCACATGCCCACAGACTGTCCCTGAACTCAGTATCTGGCTGACAATCCATACCATCGCTATCTGTCCCATAACTACTGACAGTCCCTGCACTTACAATGTGGCACAGCTGCCTGTCAGCAGTCCCTACCCTAACTATCTGCCCCATATGCCCACAGACAGTGTCTCCACCCACTATCTGTCTGACAGTTTGTGCCATCACTATCTTACCCATACCTGCCCACCAACAGTCCCTGCCCTCACTATGTGCCCCACATTCCCATTGACAGTTCCTACCCTCATGATCTGCCCGACAGCCCACAGAAAGTCCCTGCCCTCTGTATCTGTTTGACAGTCCCTGCCATTACTATCTGCTCCATATCCCTATCAACATTCCTTCCCTCACAATGCAACACACCTGCCCACCAACAGTCCCTGCCCTCACTATCTGCCCCACATGCCCACCAACAGTCCTTACCCTTGATATCTGCCCCATATGCCCACAGTCTGTCCCTGCCCTCAGTATCTGGCTGACAGTCCCTGCCATCACTCTCTGTCCCATAACTACTGACAGTCACTGCTCTCACAATGTGGTACACCTGCCTGTCAACTGTCCTGCCCTCACTATTTGCCCCATATGCCCACAGACAGTCTCTCCACCCACTATCTGTCTGACAGTCTCTGCCATCACTATCTTCCCCATATACCTACCAATAGTCCCTGACCTCACAGTGTGGCAAACCTGCCCACAGACAGTCCCTGCCCTCACTATGTGCCCCACATTCCCATTGACAGTTCCTGCCCTCATGATCTGCCTGACAGCCCACAGAAAGTCCCTGCCCTCTATCTGTTCAACAGCCCTGCCATCACTATCTACTCCATACCCCTACCAACAGTTCCTGCCCTCACAATGCTGCACTCACCTGCATATCAACAGTCCCTGCCCTTGATATCTGTACTACATGCCCACAAACAGTCCCTGCCCTTCAGTGTCTGACAGTCCCTTCCATAATTATCTACCTCATATACCTACTGACTGTCCCTGCCCTCACAATGTGATACACCTGCCCACCAACAGTCCCTGCCTTCACTATCTCCCCCACATGGCCACCAACTGTCCCTGCCGTTTGTATCTGGCTGACAGTCCCTACCATTACTATTTGCCCCATATACCCAATGGCAGTCCCTACCTTCACAATGCAACACATCTGCCCACCAACAGTCCCTGCCCTCACTATCCACCCCACATGCCCACAAACAGTCCCTGCCCTCAGTATCTGTCTAACAGTCCTTACCATGCCTATCTGCCCCCATATTCCTACTGACAGTCCCTGCCATCACAATGCAGCACATGTGCCCACCAACTGTCCTTGCCCTTGCTTTGTGCCCCACATGCCAATCAACTGTTCCTGCTCTCTCAATCTGCCCAGTATGCCCACCAATTTTACCTGTCCTAAGTATTTTCCCAGTAGCCCTTACCCACACTATCTGCCCCTCATGCCCAACAGCCCCTCCCTCAGTATCTGCCCCATATGCCCAACAGTCCTTGCCTTCAGTATCTGTACCACATGTCCACTGACAGTCCCTGTCCTCACAATCTGCCCGAGAGTCCCTGCCCTCACTATCTCCCCCACATGACCACCAACAGTCCTTGACCTCAGTATCTGTACCACATGCCCACCGACAGTCCCTGTCCTCATGATCTGCCTGACAGTCCTTGCCCTCGGTATCCACAACACATACACACCAACAGTTCTGCCCTCACATTCCAACTTATGTGACCATAGACAGTCCCAGCCCTCTTAATCTGACCAACATACTGTACATACTGACTGTACCTTTCATCGGTAAATCACCAATATACACTCTGCCACAATTAATGTAATAACTATATGGCCAACATGGCTCAACCTCCCCCCAAAAGAAAATCTCCACTATGCAATTATTCACATTTATTTCCATCCTTTTCCTTGAGATGTCCTTCTTTATTTGTGGTTCAGTGGTGGTGTTTAACCCACAAAAGTTACCCATGCCCCCCAGACATGGTCCAATTGAAGTTAGAATTGCTGCAGCCTTCCCCCAGCAAGGAGATTGACACCCCAGTACAGGCAACCTTCACAGACTGCACTATTGCCATTATGTATGCATAAAATAGGGGTTTGTGTGTGAATATTGAGCACACAAACACTGCAGCCTCACTATGTGCCCTGTTTTTACCTACCACCTCCACCCTCACCCCAAAATAAAACTGTTCAACAATTATACAGTATGCATCACTGGGGTCAGTATGCCCATGTGAGCTTCAATATGTTCCAATGGGCTACAAAATTCCCCAGTGGACAACAGTATGCCCCAGTGGGCTCAGTATGCCCCTGTGGGATACAATATGCCTCAGTGTAATCCAGTATGCTCCAGTGGCAACCAGTGGGCTACAGTATGCCACAGTGGGCACCAGCATGCCCCAGTGTGCTCAGTATGCCCCACTGGGCCAATATGTGCCCCAGTAGGCTGCAGTATGCCCCAGTGACAACTAGTGAACTACAATATGCCACAGCAGGCACCAGTATGTGTCAGTGGGCTTGGTATGCCACAGTGGGCACCAACACGCCCCAGTGGACCACAATGTGCCCCAGTGGGATCCAGTATGCCCCAGTGGGCTCTGTATGCCCCAGTGGGCACCAGTGTGCTGCAATATGCCCCAGTGGGTTGCAATATGGCACAGTGGGCCAGTATGTACTAGTGGGAACCATTAGGCTCCAGTATTCCCCAGTGATTACCAGTATGATCTAGTGGGCTCAGTAAGCCCTAGTGGTCTTCAATATGCCCAAGTGTCCACAAATATGCCATAAATATGCCCCAGTGGGTACAAGTGGGCTCCAATGGGATCAGTATGCCCCAGCTGGTTCCAGTGGGCTGCAATATTCCCCAGTGGGATCCAGTAGGCACCACTGGGCTGCAATATGCCCCAGTGGCTACAGTATACTTCTGTGAACTATTATCTTTTTTAGGTGGCACAACCAGTGCAGAGACTACAATATGGCTCACAGAGTACAGCATGAAATATACAGGCACAGTTTAGACAGTTTTATAACAAAAGAATTTTACAAAATGGCACACTGACTGAGAAAACTCAAAATCTGAGCTTGATGAGATAAACTAATCTACTCAATGCTGGCCATGTTGACAGCATGCAGTCCATGCCAAGAACTGTCACAAGGAGTGAGCACACAAATCGTGAAGATAGGGGACATCAACACACAAGGAGGAAGCTAGCACATGTGCAGTCAGCTTCAATTAAACATGGAACGTGGTTACAAATGTAAACAACAATGAAAACAGAACAGATAATGGAGAAAATGCAAAGAAAATAAAAAACAAACAAAACAGGTTAGAGCATAAGAGGCAAGGGGGAACAACATACTGCCAAAGGTAGATTTTTTTTGGTATCTAGTACTGCTGCTATTACTAAACTCAAACGTTATAATTGGTTCTCAGTGTGGCCTTACATCTGTGAAACTCAAACAACACTGGAAGGAGTCTGCCCCAATTACTGTACCTGTTAAAAAAATGCAACACTGGATAGAGGACTTATTGTCGGCTATATAGTGTACATAACATACATTTTTATTTATATAACGAGGCACATAAAGATGACGTGTCAATCCACCAGCAAAATTATTTTGGGAGGGGTGATGGTTTTCTAAAAATGTAAACAAATGCACATTTTACTGCAAGTAATAATTCTGAAATGTGTTTGTACTGATTTTTTCAAAGGTGCATGCCCTGAAGAAGTGACCAGATAGGTCAATAAACATTGACTGCTTGACACTTATGTTTTTATGTGCCTCTGTAATGTTCTACACTTTATATGTAGCAAGTGAGTCCACTATCCAAGCCTTCATTTTTAAATGAATATCCGAATAGTTAAAATTCTGTTGTTCTATTGTATATGCGGTTTCCACAACTGTTGTCCTAACTTTTTTAGCATACTCTCAGTCAATCAGAATGCTCCATTTACAGTAATTGATTTATAATAGTTGTAAAATGAGAGCAGCATGAGTCTTATTGGTAATATCTGCCAAATTCTAGAAACACAATAGTTCCTTACGGGAAATGATAATGGTTTACTTCTCCTTTGATAAACTCTGTATGACCATACATCTTACCTTGTTTCCATTTTGCCTTATATCTGCAACAGATGACATGTCTGCTACACCCAGAAATAAACTTTTCTCACTGAAGTCATTCTCAGGCAAGAGATATTGGTACACATCATACGTCAGTCGCCATCTTGTGGACGTCCCTGTCTCAACATCACAGGCAGGTGGAACAATCCCTCTGCAATATTTTATTTAAAAAATGTCATACAGTGATACATTAACAACAAAATGCTCTTTTAACCATATTTCCTTATCTTACATTTTCACCTCTTGCGAATGCTAAACAGTATATATGTTTACAATTTAATAAATAGTATTATATAAATAACCCATTGGTTTGTGAATTTAAATAAAGCATTAATTTAACCCCATGCCTTATATGACAGAACTGGCTAATGCAGTGGATGACTAAGCTTGGTTAATGTTCAAGCTCTCCACTTTAAAATTTGTCTCAGGCCAGAGAAATGAGTTTATCAATCCTCATCACAAATCAGTACCTTCTGTTTTAGAAGAAACTAAAGTATCTCTTAAATCCACAGCAATGAGGGTTTATTACATAGCTTGCTTGAAGTTTATCAGCAAAAAATTGAGAGACTACCAGTACTGTACCTGTCCTGTAGATAAACAAGACTTCAATCTCTAGATCTGTTAATGACATAATTTTCATGGTTGGGGAATATCATCAGAATAAAAAGAAGAGTTACTTAAAGAACACAAAATTACATTGTTCCTTTAGTGGTTGTAATCCACAGACCCAAACTCTTGTGCTTTGTTCTGTACATGTATGCAAATCAAACAAATGGGAATGAATATAGACCACTCCCTGACTCCTAAAGGTGCAACTGTGCCTTAAGTACTGACAACAAAAACAAAAAAAAAAGGTGCACACACCAAGCACATATGTTTAACTGTCTATTGGTGCTGTGGAGAACAACCAACCAAGAACTCCTATGTATCAACTCTTGCGAGTCTTTCTCCCGGGGGGGGTTGAGACTCGCAACAGTTGACTGTAGTGGTGCTTGGTCAGTTGTTCTCCACAGCACCAATAAACCGTTAAAGTATATGTGCTTGGTGTGTGGTGCACTGTTTATTGTTTTGTTTGTCACATGCATGTGAATGCCAAAAGTCTAGGAAATAAGATTCCAGACATAGAGGTCCTCATTGCGGAGGCTGACCACGATATTGTGGCCATTACCGAGTCATGGTGCTCTGAAAAACCATGACTGAGACATGGTCATACCAGGCTATACTTTGTTTAGGAAGGACAGGGTGGGAAAATAGGAGGGGTGTGTGCCTTTTGCAAGAAAGAAAGAAAGACTAAATCTTAATTAAACAAAAAAAAGCACTGCAGCAGAACTAAAAAGAACATTGGACTAGAAGAGCATAGGAGAAGAATATAAAAATGAGGAGAATGTGGAGGAGACTGCAGGAGTGGAAGGAGTGGCAGAGGAAGCTGCCCTGCAAGCAGTACCAGCAGGGGCTGGGGCCAGGGGTACTAGGAGATGCTCAGGCTGTAGGAGGAATCAAGCAGAAAATAATCAGATAAAACTCAAATAAGTAAAGGAAAGGAAATTAGGAAAAACATTTTTCTTGCCCAGTGTGACACATTTGAGGCACTGTAGTGGCGCAGAGTGAGAGTTACCATGTGCATCTTGCCCAGTGTGACCATTAAGAAAATAAGTTTGGGGCACTGTTGTGGTGCAAGCAAGGGTCAGAGTTACCTTATGCATCTTACCCAGTGTGACCATTTAAAAAAGTTTAGTTCAGGCACTGCAGTGGTGCAGAGGATCAGAGTTGCCTTATGTGTCTCACCCAATGTGACTATTTAAAAAACAAATTACTTTTCAGGCATCGTAGTGATGCAGAGGATCAGAGTTACCTTGTGCATGTTGCCAAGTGTGACATTTAAAAAAAAATTCCATTTGAGATACTGTGGTGGTGCAGACGGTCAGAGTTACCTTGTGCATTCTGCTCAGTGCGACCATTTAAAAAATGCAGTGTCAAGCATCATGGTGGTACAGAGGCTTAGAGCTACCTTGTGCATCCAGCCCAGTGCAGAACTACCTTGTGCATCCTGCCCAGTGTAACAATTAAAATTTTTTTATTTCAGGCACTGTAGTGGTGCAGAGAGTCAGAGTTACCTTGTGCGTTTTGCCCAGTGTGACCATTTAAAAAATTCAGTTCATGCATCATAGAGGTGTGGAGAGTCACAGGGTCACCTTGTGCATCTTGTTATTCAATACTGTGCACTGCAGCTATGTGTTTTTCCAAGTGTCACCATTTAAATATACTTATCACCTTACCATGAGCAAAAGAACAAATGAAGGTTCAGTCAGCAACAATGATGAGGACAACACTGATAGTACTTGTGCTCCACCAACAGCAAAACTGCAGTTTTGAGTGATGCAAACCAGTCTGGCCATATTGTTAAACCAGAGAATTTAAGTCCATTTTCTAAGCAAGGCAAGGTTTGTTTTTCGAGGTGCCCAATCCCAGAGGCTCTGGGCACCATACAGGTAGATACAAACTAATCAAAAACTACAACACATGTATAAAACACTAATAAATAAAGCAGATAATAAAAAACAGTTAAAAATAACAACAGTCATTAAAAGGCTATCCCAGAAATAAATATTAATAGACAGTGTCTGGGAAAGCCTGACAAAACAGGAGGGTCTTGAGGCGGGCCTTAAACACTTCCACTGAAGGGGCCTCCCTTACCGATGGTGGCAGCGAATTCCACAGGATGGGGCTGGTGACACTAAAGCTCTGTCACCAGCAATCTTTAGCCTTATGTTGGGAATCACAAGGAGGCCTCTGGAGGAAGAATGGAGGGAGCAAACTGAGGTAGCAGGTGTCAGAAGGTCAGACAAGTATCCAAGGCCCAGCCAATGTAGGGCCTTAAAGGTGAGCAAGCCCACCTTGAAGAGGATCCTCCACCTGACTGTCAGCCAGTGCAGTTCATGCAGCACCAGGGTGATGTTGCAGTATGTAGGCTACTCCGTCAGCAACCTCATGGCTGCATTCTGCACCAGCTGCAGCCAGGTGGAAGGCACCTCCTGAGACCCTGAAGTAGAGTACATTACAATAATCAAGCCTAGACATTACAAAGTCATGCACCAAAGTGGGGAGGTCATAGGTGGCTGTAGGGGCTTGATCCTGGAGACGTTTCTTAGATAGTAAAAGCTGGTCTGGACAATGGATAACACCAGTGCTTCAAATGTCAATCCACTGTCAAAGGTCACACCAAGATCACACACACCCTAGAGGAGGCTTTCAATGACACAGACCCCAAGACTAACCAGGTATCTGTGTCAGAGGTCCTCCTATCACACCTTATGTTCGACTCCACCATTAGTACCTTTGTCTTATCGGGGTTCAGTTGCAACCAGCTGGAGGCCATCCAGTCATTGATCTCAGCAAGGCATTTATTTAACACTTCCACCACATTGGATGTCCCAGGAGCAAAAGAAAGATACAGTTAGGTATCATCAGCATAGCAGTGAAAACTCAAACTGTACTTCCTAATGAGCTCTTCCAGGGCAGCATGTACACAGCAAACAACATCAGGGGCAAGACCAAACCCTGAGGTACTCCACACGACAGGAGGCTAGAGGAGGAGTAAAAATTCCCCATCACTACCCATTGCCTCCTGTTCGTGCCATAGGACTCAAACCAGCGGATGATATTGCTGACGAGTCCACAAAATTCCCTCACGTGGTCCAGCAACACCCAATGGTCTACTGTGTCAAATGCTGAGGAGAGGTCAAGGAGAACGAGACTTGTCCCCTCTCCTTGATCTCTAGCCTAAGGAGGTTGTTATGCACCCAAACTAATGCGGTTTCCATCCTATGCCTCACCCAAAACCCTGACTGGAGGTGCTCATAGAGAACAAAGGTCATGATATGCTCCTCAAGCTGCTGTGCCACAACTTTCTTAACAACCTTCCCTAGAAATGGGAGGTTGGAGAGTGGGTGGTAATTCTCGGTGCTATGTGACAAGGGCGACTGCAGGACGGCGACCTACGGAAGGGTGCAAAACCACCAGGGCAACTGAAAAACAGTAAATTATTTATAGCGAGGGCTATGCTTCCCACACACACCCTCATGGGGGGTTTCGCCCACCATATCCCCCCTTACTTAGGATTCCTACTCTGGTGGGGTGCAACTTGGGGAAAGAGGGGAAACCCAAGGTCGCTCACATTGTCAGCACCATTGTGCCATCGCCCTTACGACCAGTCACCGACATACAGTCGCCCACATCACAGGCTACCATAATTCTCCATGATGTCAGGGTCTAACGATGGTTTCTGCAGGAGTGGCCTTACCAGAGCCTCCTTCAAGACATCTGGAAAGACCGCCTCTGAGACAGAACTCCAGACAATCAAGGCAAACACCTGGCCAATGGAGTCAACACATCCCATTAGAAAACGTGTCAGCACCAGGTCTAGTTCACAGTATGTGTGCTTCAGTCTGCAGGCAACCTCAATGACCTCAGCCACCCCCACTGATTTAAACTCACCCCAACTAGGCGTAGTGCTCTCCAAATGCCAAAGGAGATCACCATCAACCATATTGTGGCACACTGGCAGGATACCTTGCTGGATAGTGGACACCCTGTCCGAGAAGAAACGAGCAAACTCATCACATAAAGCATCAGAAAATACTTTTTTGACTAGTGACAGGCTGGATTTAGTAGCCTGTCCACAGTGTGAAAGAGCATAGTTGGTTAATTCTTCCTGGCAGCAATCTCCCTGGACAGGAACTCTGCCTTCTTACAGGTGATTGAGCCCAGATACTCATCATAATGAGAGCGTAGGGCCAGTTTGTCCACCTCTAGTCCAGACCTCTACCAGCAGTGCTCTAACCTCCGATCCACAATCTTCATCGCCTTGAACTCCCCATCAAACCACGGGGACCTCAAGTGAGAAGATTTGGGTCGTACACGGGCTGGTGTGAGAGAGTCGAGTGCAACTGACATCGCCCTGTTATAGGTGGCAACAGCCTCATACACACCCCCTACACATGCACTGCTCACACTGGATAGATCTGCTACTGCCAGAAATCCCTCTGGGCTCAAACTCCTCAAAGGGCAGTAGTTTACTATCCCAGCAGGGGGAGGGCTCTTGGAGGGGGACCCGAGCAAGAACTCCACTGTGCAATGATCGGACCAAGCGATCCGATCAGTCTTGAAGTTACTAATCTCAAGCCCGAGTGAGAAGACCAGGTCCAACATGTGGCCGCCCTGGTGAGTCACAGAAGAAACTTCTTGCGACAGGCCCAGAGATGACATCATCTGAAGGAGGTTGTAACCCAGTCTAGAAGATTTGTTGTAGGCCCAGACATTGAAGTTCCCCAGAACTAAACATCTGGGGGACTCCAACGTCTCACCAACGACGAAGTCTGCTACCTCCTGCAGGAATTCTCCTGCTGCCCCAGGGGGGCGGTAAATCAGAAGAATCTTGCAGCTTGCTTCTGGACCCCCCACACACAGCCACACATTCAAAAGAACCTGGTCTTCCCACTTGGTGCACAGTGAAGCCAAGCTCAGATCTAATACACATGGCCACTCCCCCACCCCTGCGTTCCTCTCTGGGGCAGTGTACCACAGAGTGACCGGGGGTGATTGCGACCTCTAAAACTGGGCCAGCATCATCACCCACCCAGGTCTCAGTAATGCAAGCCAGATCTATCACAGAAACCAAGTCTGCTATAATCACAGTCTTGTTCCTAACCGATCTGGCATTGCAAAGCACTGCCCTCAGGGGATTGGTGGCAATGTAGCCCTTTTGGGTACTAGTCCACTCGGTCCAGTGGAAACCCTGGGGATGGGGGTCAAACATGTCTGGCCTCTCCCTAAGGCCCGCCGAAACCCAGGGTATCTTCTGCAACTGATAACCTCAATCCGACCCCCATGTGTGTGAGGTGCCCTGCCAAAGTCAATTGATGCAAGCCCTCTTAATTCTAATCTCCCCACTGTGACAAGCTGTAGTGCTAGAAACTGGGAGGTCAGTAAAGGGCCACAAATTGTGAAGCTGGGAAGCCTCATACCCAATCCTAGCACACCCAAGACCCCCTGATTTCCCCAGAAACATATTGTCCCACCAGAAAGCCTTGATAAATAAATAAATAAACAAATAGCTATCAATCACACAACATCCACACAACTCATACACTCAGAACTAACCAACCATACTACACACTTATTCAAACAAAAAATTCAAATCCCAGTAACCCCCCACTCTACCCCCAAAACTCCCCCACAAAAAGCAAAACAGAGAAGGAGCCAAGCTTCTCAGCCTTTCAGGACAATAACCTGCAGAGTTTTAAAATCATGCCCCACAAGGCAGGGCTAAGTGCTTTTTTAAATATGAAAAAACAGTCAATATGCAAGAAAAAGCTAGTTCCCACCCAGGATGATCGAGAGTTCACGGGACCTCTCACTGCCCCTAGTCTCTGCTGGGCAGAAATCTATTAACCAGAAAAAGTACAGTACCTGAGCAGTCCATGCACAGAAACACCATCCTTAGTGACCTGGAGCTCCTCTCACCAGCTCCAGGGCTGATTTAAAATGCCAAATATTAATACTGAAGTAAATAAAAAACAAACTTCTTCCACCTCATCTGCCCACCAACTAGCATATTCTATACCCAGTACTAGTAGTGGTAGCAGCAGTAATGGACAATCATCTGCTGTGAGAAGCTTGCCTTCTCCCTTTTGAGAAATGCAGTACAAGTGCATATTCCATAAAAAATAAGAATAATGATACCAACGGCAGCAGCAGTACTCCTCTTGTCAGTACAAATATTCCCAGAAAAACAACTGCAGTTAGCATAAGTACTAATATAATATAGAAAGATAATGATTTAATTGCTGTTACTGATGCTATTACTACTAATACTGCCACTTCCTCATTGTCTTAGAAGAAAGTGACTTGCAGTGTACACCTAGAAAACAGCATGCCAAATCCAGTTCAGCCACCATCACCCCAGTGACACCAGCTAAATAAGATTGGATTTCATCTACCTTAACTAGCTACATTTCAAATGATGACAAAAATGACACAAATGCCTTAGAACTCTACATTCTACATGAGAAGAATGACAGTGACACTAATGTTAGTATTATTACACTACCAGTAACAATTTCTTCTTCTGCTTTATTCCTATCTGATGTGACCAAAAAAATCTTCGGCAAACAAAGATTCTTCATCTTCATCACACAAGCTAACTTTTTCCAGTGTCACTTCTACTGTATAGCAGCATTTTACTTTGTATCCAGAAAAATGTCACAACAGCTATCTGTGTCCACTGCAAAGCTCATATTAGTTAAGGTAGGATAACAAGCCATCTAGCCACTACTGGTTTGTGGAACCATATAAAACAAAATCTAGTCACAGCCACTACAGCTGCTAATACATTAAATTAATAAAGGAGTTTCATGGGCTTAATGTAAAGATGAATTGCTTTAGTCAGCTTTGTGTGTAAATTATATTTTTGGTAAAGTTAGATAATTTATCTGGTTGATCCTGTGTTTCCCATGTGTTTAAAATGTGAGTGGTGAGTGCATCTTGTACTGTGTGGGGAAGGAGAGGGAACTCCACACCAAGGCCTTCAAGTTATGGTAGAAGAAATGGTGAAGATAGGAGAAGTGTGGCTACAATGGGGACTGAAGGGCAACCTGGAAGGATAAGCTCCTATACTGAGGTGATGGCCAGCTTCCAATAAGGAGGGAACCATAGTCCTTAGTGCACAGTTGAAATGTTACATCGAAGGGCATTTAAAGTAGCTGACAGGGAGGTAATGGAAGAAATGGGGGAGGAAGAAAGTGAGCCACCACAGGCTGAGATAGAGAGTAGGGAGATCTCAAGCAGGGGGTTAGCAAAGGAGGAAGGGGGGAAAGGAGCAATCAAAGAAGAAAAGTGAGGAAGGAGGAACAATTGGGAAAAGGAGAAAGCAACAAGAAGAAAGCTGAGGGATGTCAAAAAGGTCTGCATTAGAAGCCCTATGAGAGGAAACTGAAAGAGTTCAATATGTACACCCTGGAGGAGAGGAGGGAGAGTTGGGATATGATGGAGCCCTTTAAATACCTCAAGGGGGTTAAATAAGGTACTGAAGGGAGGTATGTTTCAGAGAAAATGGTGCTGTAGTACAAGGGGTTATGATATGAAGCTGGAAGGAGGTAGATTCAGGAGAGCTGTGAGGAATTACTTCTTCACAGAATGGGTTGTGGATTCCTAGAACAGCCTTCCATGGGAGGCAGTGGGGGGTGAAACCAGTGGTGGGTTTCAAAAATGCCTCTGATAGGTACAAAGGAACCCTTGGAGGAAGGAAGAAAAAGTGCTGTAGATCAAGTTGGGTCTCCAGCAAAACTGATCATAATTAAAAATAGGCACACTAGATGGGCCCAGCAATCATTAACTGCCATCAGTGTCTATGTTTCTATCTATGACAGGTTATACAATTCAGATGGATACAGTGTAAAATTATTAATATGCACAATGTTGATACTGTAAACTGTGTGGTACAAATAATTCATGCCGTGCTATTCTACACAGATATGATAATCAAATCAGTAATAATACATGCAGTGAGCAAGGGAGAAAAATATCAAGGGGAGCATGTGTGAAGGAATATACTACTCATAGAGTTGTGACACCATGATAGGTACATACTGTATGAATTTACTATATTATGGTGGTACCCAGCTGTATATGCACAGCCTCTTTGCAGATGATACAAAGATCTGTAACATAGTTGATACACAACGGGGGGGTAGAAAGGATGAGAAGGGACTTGGCAAGGTTGGAGGAATGATCAGACATATGGCAACTTAGATTCAATGCAAAGAAGTGCAAAGTAATGCACCTGGGAAACAAAAACCCAGAAGAAGAGTACACAATAGCAGGGGAGGTACTAACAACAACAAAAATGGAACGGGACTTGGGGGTAGTCATATCAGATGATCTAAAGTTTGGTAAGCAATGTGAGAAGTCAGTAAGGAGAGCCAGGGGGATACTGGGATGCATAGGAAGGGGCATCACAAGTAGAAAAAGGGAAGTGGTTATCCCTCTGTACAGACAGTTGGTGAGACCCCATCTGGAGTACTGTGTGCAGTTTTGGAGACCTCATCTATGCAAGGACATAGACAGGATGGAAGCAGTCCAGAGGAGGGCAACTAAAATGGTGCAGGGTCTGCATCAGAAATCATATGAAGAGAGACTGAGAGAGCTTAATATGTATACCCTTGATGAAAGGAGGAACAGGGGGGACATGACAGAAATGTTCAAGTACCTCAAGGGAATCAACAAAGTCCAGGAGGGTAGCATCTTTCAGAAAAAGTGATGTGTAAGAACAAGTGGACACAATTTAAAGATAGAGGTGGGACAGCTCAGGGGTAATGTGAGGAAATCTTTTTTCATGGAGAGAGTGATGGATGCATGGAACTGCCTTCCTGGGGAGGTTGTTGGGGCTAAAACAGTGGGGGAATTCAAACATGCATGGGACAGACACAAGGCAATTGTAGTGGGGGGTGGCAGGAAATAGGCTGTTGGTTAACTAGAATCTGAAGCTTATCCAGTAGGTAGGGAAATGGGCAGACTGGGTGGGCCAAGTGGTCCTTATCTGCTGTCAAAGTCAAAGTCTATGTATACCAATATTGAGTAAGCTACAATATGTGATTTTATTTATTTTTGTTTTATTTTTAATAATCCAGAGAGCCTATACTGAGGTGATAGCCATCTTCCATTAAGGAAGGAACCATAGTCCTCAGTGCATGGTATAAATGTTACTTCGATGGACATTTAAAGTAGCTGGGGGGAGTGATGGAAGATTTCATAGTAGAACTGAAATGCATGCTAATGGTGTTACTATACTCAGAGTTGTTTTGTTTCAAACCCTTGACCTACTCTTACTGTATACTCCTTGAACTTTAGGAACACCCCCAAACAATGCAGCCACTCATGATGCCATATTCTCCTCCCCTCCCACTGCATAATGATGTTTTATTTTGAGGGGGTCCCAAGTCCAGGAAAGATGAAGTGGGAGTTGAACAAGGACTGTAAACAAACATATTTTGACAAACAAGAATCTGAGGTCATGAGTTGAAATTGGACGGGTGAAGGTTTAAGAGGGATATGAGGAAATTCTATTTTACAGAAAGGGTGGTGAAGCTGTAGAACAGTCTGCCAGCAGAGGTGCTGGGAACCAAGACCATAAATGGTTTCAGGCATGGCTGGGATGGAGTGAAGGGGTTGGTGGTTACTCAGGTTAGCAGCATTAAAGGGAGAGCAGGGGGTGCTCTGTATGGACAATAGGTCTCAGGGCAGATAGGGAAGTCTAGGCAGACTAGCTGGACCTTTGGTCTTTTTCTGCTGTCTTTGTCTATGTAATAATATACGGTATGCATTGGGCAAAAGAGAAAAAATCAAGGGGAACATGTGTGAAGCAATATACTACTCATAAAGTGGTGACACCATGATAGGTACATACTATATGACGTTACTGTATTATGATGGTATCCAGCTATCCAGCTGTACACCAATGTTGAATAAGCTACAATATGGGATGTTATTTATTTTTGTTTTATTTTTAATAACCCGGACATTGTCTAGCAACCCTGGTAAAGGTGCCACAAGATTTTCCTGTCAGGGAATCATCTTGTCATGACACCAGTGGTGACCCACTCATTGCACTTAGTGTTTCTGCCATGTAAGTCCATTTTTCCATATAGATTTACTATTCTAACACCACGCTGCAATGGATCACTGCTCAAGTGAAATTCTGAGAAAATAAAAGTGAGGGGATGTTGTGTGGATTCAAACTCCCAGCTTCTTGTTTATGAGGCTGCAGTCCTTTCCACTACAGTGCAAAGCTGGCACAGCAATGAAGCTGAGCTCTTTAGCTGTAGAAGTTAAAACCATGCCAGGAAGCTCCTCACAGGACAATTTCCAGGAAGGACAATATCATTCCTAAAAGGAGAATGTTGTTCCTGACAGGAAAATTTCCTAACAGGAAAATCTCATTCCTGAGAGAAGAATTTTCTGACAGGAATATCTCGTGGCACCTTTACCATCATACCAACTGTCTACACAGTAATAACACACAGCCAATGATGCTGCTTACAAGCTGAGACCTTAGTTGTTTTTTTTTACCACTTTATTCATTTTTGGATAGTCACTTGTAACATGGCTGCAATTATGTTCAGCCAGTTTACTTTTGGTTTACCTATGCATGCTTCTTGCAAGAGGGTACTGTACGTATTAATGCCCGTGCACAATATTACCATTAGGATAGTTTGTGGAGTGCATTTGAATAGATGTAGTCTGTTGTACTTGGCAGTGTCCCTCATTTTGGTCCTGGCAGGGTGAGAGGTATGCATTCTGGGGTAGTCAGGTGTTGCAGCTGACACTGCTATGATTTCTTTGCAATCTCCTATAATGCCCCTTGCAACCTCTGGACACTCTTAAACATTAGTTGCCTAGCATTTACACCTCCTCCAAATACAAAGCCATGAGAGTTCCAATGCCACTAATGATTAGTTAGATCCTGAAAGGGTTAACATAAACCAGCCCTTCAGAGAAGATAAATCACATACACACACACACACACACACCCCTGGATTGATCAAGTAATTTTAAACTCCTCTGGAATTTCCTCTAAAAGCTTGCTGTGTCCTCCGTTGCAAATTATGTCATTAAATTATTTAGGTTCCAAAGACTAGCAAATCACATTTCAATAATAAATAAATAAAATTAACAAGCCAGCAAGTGAACATACAAAGACTTCTGATGTTTTCTTTTTACAAATGCCTGGTACATCTCTAGCTGCAAACTGGACATCTCTCTCTCTCCCTCTCTCTCTCTCTCTCTCTCGCTGGCTATTCCAACAAGGCTTTCTGACACTGGCATGCAAAAAAAGTTTCTAATTGCACTGTTTCAGACAGTTGAACTGCTTCAAAGAAGTGGTGTAAATAACTTGCCTTTGTGCCTACTCAGACTTGGAGACTCTAGCTTGCAGGCCACTTTAAGCATGCATAATGAGAAGGGCTAACAAGCTGAAACTAGTAACCACATTATCACATAAGTCCTGGTATGCACAAATTAAGATTGAAATACTGTAAAACTGCTATATTTTAATGCAAAAAATATTTCCCTATGTTTGCACTTCCGATTGTAGCGCAAACTCTAATTGACAGCACAAAGTACATGATGCGCTCTTATACAGAAGTACACTTTATTTCACAGTACATTAGAACAATATAAAAACAGTAATCTGATTGAAGGATTTCATTTTTTCAATGTGCTGCAACGTATAAGGTCCTCTCGATCAAAACCTGCAATAAAAATGAAAAAGCACAGCTGTAAAATCTTACTGGAATGGCAAAAAGCTAAGTTAGAAGTGTTTTTTTCATAATACCTACCATAATCATAGTACTGTGCTCACAGCAGATTGCTGTCTGTTATCCCCATATATTCGAGCACTCCCGTGACCTGTGATACCTGTAAAAGAGTTTTTTTTCAGCATTTTTTCTGTTTTGTGAATTTCTAAGAAAGTAAGCTAAAGTACAGTACTTACTATACTATCCGTACTAGTATAATGAGCTGTTAATTTTCCTGCCTCCTTGAAGCCGTGCAGACAGTCTTTCTTTCGAGTACTTAGATCCAGGAATGATTTATAAACCCACCGAGCATGCTGCTCTTTCAGTGTTGTCAAGCACAGGTCAATGTTAATCTTTTCAGCTGGTGTCCCACAGTTAATTTTGTCAGTAATCATAGCCGCATACCACTCTGTAAAACAATTTTTTAGGCTGTCCTTGAAAATTTTATTAACTGATATGTCAAGTGGCTGCAGGAGGTCAGTACAGAAAGCAGGGGTAAATATCGGTATTATACCAGAGTTCTCGAGTTTTTCAAGCACTGGTCATGTGCTGTGTGCTCTGTATAGGTCTAAAATTAGAAGCGCACATTGCTCATCTGGAAGGTCTAGCTTTTTTATGGTGGCATTAATGTATGGTATAAGCACACTATCAATGTACTGTATCATTGTGCTTTCATTAGCCCAGTGGTTCTCTAAATGAGAGATGAGCCAGTCACTCGGAAAGTTGAAGTGAGGGTGGAAATTAGTAGTTTTTCCCTGGTAGATGACTTGAGGGGGTACATAATGTCCAGCTAAAGTACACCCCAACAACATGGATACCTGGCGTTTGTCATCTAAGCCAGTTACTTCAACTTGTTTAGCTCCCACCTCCTCCATAATCCACTGGGAGCATGGGACTAAATGTACACCGGCCTCATCAAGTTGATTATGAGCTTGGAGGGTATGAGCTCCTGCATCGATGCATTACTGATTCTTTTGAGAAAATGAATTTTTAACTCCTCAAAGTCAGAGGTTTTTTTTCTTACCTGCTTTGGTCCCCTTGCATTTACAGAACCCCAACCTGCTTAGGAATTGCTAGGCCTATTGATGTGAAAAGCTCAGGCTGCCACCATTCTCCAAAAGCAGCTTCGGGTTATGAGCCTTCACCACACCTACAGAAACCACAACAACTACGCAGGCGTTAACAACGGTACCCTTGGAGAGTAAACTCTTAATAATCTGCCTCAGTTCTGTCTCTACATCATACACCACCAACGTGGGTCACTCCCTCAGCTTAGTAGGCAGAACAGAATCGAGAAGTGCAGGGTCAGAAACAGACTTAAGTTTACTCAGGTAGTCCATTTTGAACTTTCTTACAGTACTTTCATTTATGTGAGTGCCATATTCTGACAGATACTGTCTAACAATATTCATTACACCATAGCCTGCAGTGTACTTCCCAATCTCAAATCTCACTTCTGGGGTATAAGATGTGTACTCAGACTTCCTACATTTTGGTGGAGGGGCAGAATTCTGAAGTTCATGGACCACACTATCTGCAGTCTTGAAAGAAACCCCAGCACAGTCACTGAGTGAATCCGGGGTTACTTCTTCAAGAACAGAGCAGTCTCTCTTTACTACATGCCTGCATTGCAACCACTGGACTAAAGACATTGCTTCTACCTGTTACAAACTGATACCAGCTGGGAGGAACAGTGAATTACAGGCAAGTACTGTATTGGCTAAATACTGTACTAATTGAATAGCAGTTACATGCTGGTCAAAGTGGGCACAGGTTTATTGCTTTCAGTTTACAGCAGAGTGAACTTCAGTAAACTCACAGACTGTCAAGCCTGTCAGGATGTCAAGCTGTCATGAACAGATGAGTAAATTGAATATCTTATCTGACAATGAGCTGTCAAAAGCTGACAATGGTGAAACTGCAAACTTGCGTTTTTAAATTCCCAAGCCTTACATTACAAACATTTGTTTGCGTATGAATTAACAGTTTTACAGTACATGTACTGTTATTGTGACCATTGTTTCTGATCAAAACTTAAAAACACTGTCAGAGTGAAAATAAAATGCTTCTTACCCACCACTGCTGGATAGCATAGTTACACATGGCAGCCTTGTTTTTATCTCTTGCAGTTCTCCTGCAGTGATAACAACACTTCATTCTGTGTTGATCTGGATGAAATATGAATGTCATTCCTCACTGGAAAACACTGACTAACAGAGAAAAAATAGTGTGGTTAACAGACTACTGCACTGAGGGATTCATATAAAACTTCAATTTTATGAAGACCGTTAGGAATCTGCTGAGGTCAACTTTTCTATGTGATAGTAAAATGTCTACAGAGCTTTGCCCTGCAGCCATAAAAATGTCACCATGAATTCTGTAGCAATACTTCAGACAGCTCAGGGATGAAACAGAAGCAAATCACTGTAATGCAAGCCTTTGAATTAAGACAGGTTTTTTTCTTCTAATCACTCTGTCACATCTAAAACAACAACACAGATAGGTGAGATGATGGTTCTTGACCTCCAACCTTTCTCTTTATTGAAGACACTGGTTTCAAAAGGCTTGTGAAGTTACTTGAGCCCTGTTATAGTCTTGTATCTCATACCACATTTAGCCGTACTATTCTACCTTCCATCTATACTGCAGTGAAAAACAAAATTTGTGAAAAAATAAAAGATGCTGAAAGTGGTTTTCACTTCACTTCCAACATCTGGAGAAGCACTAGTGCTTGTACTGCATACTTGTCTTTAACAGATCACTGTGTGCTGTTTGCTGGAAATGAGAATGAAGTACAGAATGCTGCTGGATTGGACTTGGACACTGATGGTGCCAGTGCACTTCGAAAAATGGCACTTTTACGTGTAGCTGTTTTTGATGGAGAACATACTGCCGCTAGTACCTTGGTCAATATAAAGACCATGATGAATAACTGGATCTATGCAAATTAAATCCTGGCATGTGTGTTACTGATAATGCTAGAAATATGCTGAAAACTATCAGTGATGGGGGTTACCAGCATGTTCCCTGTTTTGCACACACTATAAATCTTGTAGTGTACAATACCCTACATGGTAATAGAGTCGTCTCTAATTTATTCAGCGTTACATGAAAAATTTGTGGTAATTTTCATCATACAGTGAAATCAAATGAGTGCTTCAGTAAGTTTCAAAAGCAAACTAATACTTCACAGCACCACTTGATCCAAGATGTTGTGACCAGGTGAAATTCAACATTTTATGTGTTGGAACGGCTGCTAGAGCATAAAATGGCTCTTTGTGCAATGGCGAGTGTGCACAATATTGGTGGCAGTATAACTTGGATGCAGTGGGGTATAACAGAAGCTCTTGTTGATTTGTTAAGACAAATTGTAGAAGCAACAAAAGACCTGAGTGCTGAACTGTCTTCTCTGAGTCAGGTTATATCCATGATTCGTATCTTGTTGCACAGGATGGAAGCACACCACCAAAAAAAGGATGTCCCTCAAGAGTTGTTTCTCTTGCAAATGTTTTCAACCAAGAATTTCACAGGCATTCTGACAGTGTCTTTGAAGGCAAAAAGTATGTTATTGCAACAATTCTTGACCCTCATATGAAATAGTCTGTTCTACCAAAAGAAGTTGCAAGATTTTTTTTTAAATGACTTAGTAAGAGAGGTTCAGTATGTTAAAGACACTATGCCTGATAACATGGAAGATCAGCTTGCTCATGGTAATGACTGTTACTGTCAGGAAAATTATCATGAAACTGATGGCACTGGATTTGGCAATGCACAGGCAGGATGCAATACCACTACAGCTTCAGCAACACCAAAATCTGGGTGTGATATGTGGGCTTACATTGGTCTTTTAGAAGACACAGACTCTGATGAAGAGTCTATCTTTAGGCATACAATTACTGCAGACAATATGATAGTTAGTTACCTGGGGGAACAAAAGATGCACTTCAAATCAGATCCTTTAAAATACCAGATATCAAAACAAAATGGTGTGGTCTTCAGTCACTCAAGTAGCTGTGAATTATTTGGGCTGTCCTCCTATGAGTGTGCTCTCTCAAAGAATATTTAGTACTGCAGGTGATGTTGTAGCACCACAAAGGTCCAGTCTCAAGCCAGAGGAGGTGGAAGAATTTGTTTTCCTGAAAGTAAATCTCTCACTGTTGTACTATGAGTGAAATAGTGAAATTATTGTGTCAGTCTTAATGTAATATATCTAATGTGATTTTCTTCTTACATGTAACCAACCATTTTATTTATTCTCCCCTACTGTTATTTTGGGCTAGTGACACCATAACTAACCTTGGCTGCATCTTGTCTTATCCTGCTGATGCAGGTGGGTAGGATAGTCCTGAGTTTCAGGTTTTGCTCTTTCAGAAAGTGTATGTTAAATCTGGTTTTAAAATACTTTAATTTATAAGACTGTGCAAGATGCAGAAGGTAACAACCTAAGTGCCCAGCACTAGCCTGGTTAAAAATGTCTCACACTTAATGTAACACAGCAGAAACCAAGATTTGATTTCCACTAAATATAAAACATAGTGCTGTCCTGTCCTATATATCATGCTGTGGACTTGTCAGTGACTGTCATAAACTGCAACATACTGTAGTCACTTACTGAAATGCCAACTTTGTGGGACAGGGCCCAGGGGCATATGTAGCATCATTTGTCATCTCAGATGCTGAATGCATCAGTCCACCAGCCTGATATGTAAGCCATGTTACACCTTGGCTGAGGATAGTGTGACTAAAAATAAATATGGCAGTGGTAAAGTATGCTTTAAGCATGGTCTTTAATAAATTTAGGTAAGGCAACTAACCTCAGAGGCAAAGTTATCATGGCCCATGCTTTGATCTTACATTTACAAAACTGTTCCAGTTGTCACACCTGCAATGACATGGGAAGGTGGGAGGGCCCTGAGATGCAGAGTCCACACTTTCATCAAGTGTGTGTCGCATTTGTTTTTCAACTAACAAAAATAGTACAATGTGTAACACTGGGCAAGATGCACACAAGATAATAATTTACAAGAACCTGCAGTCACCAACCTACTTTAAAATTTGTCTCAGAAAGTAACAAAGAAATCATGTCAAACATAATATATCCCATAAAATGTGTCCTCTATTATCAACAGTAGCTGCAGGATAGCCCCTGAATGACCAGCTGAAAGAAAGCAATGCTTATTCTGCAGGACAGGGCCCAGGACTGCATTCAGAATAACTTGTCATCTCAGATGTTGAATGCATCAGTCCCCCAGCCTGACACATACACCATGTAACACTGTTGCTGAGGCTAGTGTGACTCATAATAAATATGGCAGTGGTAAAATATGCTTAGGGCATGATCCTTAGTAATGTTAAATAAGGCAACTAACCTCGGAGGCAAAGTTACCATAGTTCATGCTTTGATTTTACATTTACGAAACTGTGCCAGTTGTAACATCTGCAATGATATGGGAGGTGGGAGGGCCCTGTAATGCAAAGTCAGCCCTTTCATCAAGTGTGTGTCACATTTGTTTTTCAACTAACAAAAACAGTACAATGTGTGACACTGGGCAAGATGCACAAGGTGAAAACAATCTGCCTGCCACTAACCTCGTATGTTGTGTTTTTTGTAACTTGATAACCTATTAATAAGACAAAGAACCTCTGTGTGCAAACACTGAGGCAAGGGTTACCCCAAAGGGCACTTGGCTGGGAAGCCAAGTTTCAAGAAAATACAAAATCACACATGCTTTCACAATGCAAAGTATCATGGGCTGCATATGCAAATCACCACAGAATGTTATGCTGGTCCAACTTTAAGCAAAATTGCATGGTGCCGAAAGGCCTCTCACACAGTTTGCAAAGAGTGCTAACAGAAGACATAGACACGTGTTTCATCCTACCAGGACTCATCAGTATGCCTCGTCTGCTTGACACCCCAGTGGACTGGACCAGCTACCCTAAATCAGTGTGTCTTGGATATGTTGTGGTGAACCCATTAAAATAAAAAACTATTTAAAAGACAAAGAACCTCTGTGCGCAAACACTGAGGCAAGAGTTACCCCAAAGGGCATTTGGCTGGGAAGCCAAGTTTCAAGAAAATACAAAATCACACATGCCCTCATAATGCAAAGCATCATGGGCTGCATATGCAAATCACCACAGAATGTTATGCTGGTCCAACTTTAAGCAAAATTGCATGGTGCCGAAAGGCCTCTCACACAGTTTGCAAAGGGTGCTAACAGAAGACATAGACACGTGTTTCGTCCTACCAGGACTCATCAGTATGCCTCGTCTGCTTGACACCCCAGTGGACTGGACCAGCTACCCTAAGACAGTGTGTCTTGGATATGTTGTGGTGAACCTATTAATAACCTATTAATCTATGTATTAATATAGTACATTTTTTATATATCATGAATTAGATTTTACTGCTGATAGTAACTCAAAAACCCTTGATACTGTGCTGATAGTTACAATCACAAAAGTCTGAAATGGCCTGAATCTATTTTATTAATAATACAAGAACTTGACAAATACAAATATCAGCTACACAAATACAAACATCAAAAATTGGACTATTGCCCAGCCATACTCAAAAAGTAAAATTCAACATTAAAAAGGCAGTGTAAAAAGTGCAAGTTAAAATGAGTTTTTATGTTGTCTTGCACGTGCAGCACAAGCAACATGTTATTGTTGCTTGGTGTGGAGTAGCAGGTTTTAGAGGTGCAGTCATATTGTGGCCAATGGTATCACTGCTTTTTTGGGCTGGTCTCTGTGGCATGAATGAAATAGCATGCTGTCTATGACAGCACTGCAGAAGTGTGCCACCAACTTGAAACAATTTCGCCGCTGCAATGAGGGAGCTCCCCATCATTGCAGGGCATGCCTAGCCTGGTATAATATTTTAATAAATATGGCAGCGGCTGTCACTGTCTGCCTTTCAGAATCCCCAGCAAGCCAACTTCAGGGGTGCCCAATCCCCCTGTTGGCATCCCCCCTCCCCTAGTTCAATAGGTTTGCCGATGGGGGAGCACAATCCCCATCAGCATAATGTCCCCCTACTTTAATCTGTCTGCCAAGGGGGGTGCCCAATTCCCCTCAGCATCATGCCCCCCCCAAATGCAGACATGTTTTCTTTGCCAATGGGGTGCCCAATCCCTGTCAGCTCCAGTACCCTCCAAAACACCCAGGTGGCACACTGGGAGCCCACCCCAGTGTGCCCAAAGTAAACCTGGAAAAAAGAAAACCTTCCCACAAAGTGTTTTTTTTAAATCACTTTTAAACAAGAAAACAGTCACTCGCTGTCTGTTGTACCCCTCCCCCAACCCACACCCACCTCTGTGCACCCCACCTCCCTGCACCCCCCTCAACCCATACTTACCTCTGGAGCCTGGCGTGATGATCTTCGGTGGAGCGGGAACATGTCTGCACTCTTCAAAGCTGACCGCAAACTGAAGAAATGCCGGTAAGCTGTATAATGGCATCAATGGGGGGGGGTCAACTTAGGTGGATATCTCAGTAATTTTTGTGACTTTTGGCTCCAAATCTTTCAACATGGGGTTCTTGGGACCCCACCTCATGAATTCAGTCACTGTCGTGTCATTATTCAGTCCCAAAAGGTGATTTCGTGGTCACTATGTGGAATCACCTGTTGGGACTGATTAATGAAATTACAGTGTCACTGTTCATAAGGAGGGCTCCCAAAAAGCCTATGTTGCAAATTTGGTGAAACAATTCCAAAAAATGACTGTGTTACAAGCATGTGTTGTGTAGTTTCTATGCATGCTCGTAAGTCGAGAATTTTGTTTTGTGTGTGTGTTATTTCTTTTCTCCCCAGCTTGCAACCACATTAGCCTCTCCTTTGGGTGAGCCAATGCTGCTTCCAACCCATCCTGTCCCCCAGGCCTCTGCTCTCATATGGCAGCTCCCCCAGGGTAACCCAGCGTAACCCTTTGCCGGGTAAGTCCCCCTCCTCCAAGGGGCAAAGCACCAGCCAGGGGGCCACAGACCAGCACAACATCTTGGCCCTAGGGTACTGCTGAGATAGAAGGCTTCAAGGGCATTGACGGCCTCAGAGAGCTAGGCAGCCATCATCCAGCATAACGTGGAGCATTTTCACGTTGTTCTGGTGTGGACATCCCTCCTGTGCCATCATGCAGTGTTCCTGGTCTCCACCAGAGGTGGCTGCCGACTGATGCCTCCCTAAGCCACCCCCAGAGGAGGAGAGCAGTCCCTACAGATGCTCAATCCTCTCCCACCCTTGCCAGCTCCCAGTGTCCTGAGTCTGTTCCTGAACCCGGGTCACCGGCGTGGGTCCAGGTAAGACACCCAGGCCTCAACCCTCTACGCCACCGGGCTGGCAGTTCAAGAATTTTTAGTATTTTCACTCCAGGTTTTCAACATTTCCATTTTTTCACACCTCCTTATGAACAGTACAGCTGTCATTTTTCACATCCTGCCCGAAATGTGTTTTCGCACATCTGGCACACAATGGTGCAGTCGCTGTGGGAAATCAATGTTTGGGACAGATTAATAAAATCATAGTGACACTGTTCATGAGCAGAGGTCCCAAAATGCCTATGTTGAAAATTTGGTGACAAAATTCCACAAAATGACTGTGTTACGAGCGTGCATTGCACAGTTACCATGCACGCTCGTAACTTCAAGAATTTTTAATATTTTCACACCAGATTTTCAACATTGCCATTTTTGTACACCTCCTTATGAACTGTACTGCTTTCAGTTTTTACATTCTGCCCAAAATGTGTTTTCACACATCTGGCGCACAATGGCAGGCTCGCTGTGGAAAATCAATGTTTGGGACAGATTAAGAAAATCATAGTGACACTGTTCATGAGCAGAGGTCCCAAAATGCCTATGTTGAAAATTTGGTAAGAGAATTCCAGAAAATGACTGTGTTAAGAGTGTGCGTTGTGAAATTTCCACGCACATTGCCATTTCTTCACTCCTCCCTATGAATGGTACAGCTGCCATTTTTCACATCCTGCCCAAAATGTGTTTTCTCACAACTGGTGCAGAATGACATGGTCACTGTGGGAAATCAATATTTGGGACAGATTAACAAAATCACAGTGCCACTGTTCATAAGCGGAGGTCCCAAATGCTTTCATGAGGTAGGGTCACAAAAAGCCCATGCTGAACATTTGGAGTGCAAATGCCAACAAACACCCTGGGGTATTAGGGTTTCTAACCATAACGTCCCACCCTGTAGAGACCAACAGGTGTCAGGGGTGTGCCTTTGGATTATCAGCTGTAATGCTCATGCCATCCACCCCCTCCCTGCAGCTAGTGACAGGCATCAAGGTGTGCCTTGGACTCTTCAGCCCCAAAGTTCACCCCCATGCTCCTATACTGCCCCCATCCCAATGTATTTCCTTATGGAATGGGGTGAGCGTAAGGCCCGATGAACCCAAGGCACAACGCGACACTTATCAGAGTCTGCAGGGTAGGGTGAGGTGAAATGGCATGAGCGTTATGGCCAACTAGCCAAAGGCACATCTCAGTGCTTGTCAGTTTCTGCAGGATGGGGTGGGGTTGACATCAGTGCCATACTTCACTGCCATTCCTATTATGCATCTCTCTAACTCCTGCACTACCAATGTCAATGCCAGCAAAACAGCATTCGGCATTGACAAATGCTTGCTATTGTTTGTATTTCCTAATGGAACACACTTAGAGATATAAGGCCATTTACAAAACACATCCAGTTTTAAAGGTGTAGTACACCCTTATATCCAGTAAATTTTATTTGTTTCCTTGTCAACAGACAACTATTTTTGTGTAGCTGTTGGGGATATATGTGTATTCTTTAGTTTGTTTTCACTGTTCATACTAGCACCTGTAACTAGCCTGGAGGTCTCCATTTTTTTGATGGCTGAAATCTCATTGTCCCTGAGAGTTGCATTAGCATATGAGAACATAATACCACAGCACCCATTTACACCATGTATCTCTGTGCTAAAATTATACATAACCTGCAAATACTCTATAGAAACACACAGATTGAGTGCAAAGTAAAGTAAAAACCCTGCATTACATCTAAGACAGTTCATAAAGCTAACTGAAGATAAATGTAGTATTTCACACCTTCTTACAACTTGTTTTGTTGAGCTGTAATTAAGCAAACAGGTATACTGTGGAGTCTAAAGGATGCTGACACATGAACTAGGGTTACCACATGTCCCGATTTTTGCAGGACAGTCCTGATTTGAAAATTTGTGTCCTGCAAAAAACAAACAAAAAAAAAACATCAAAAATACTACATATCCTGACCTTGTAGTAGAAAAAAATATTTTCTAACTTTCCTCTAAATGTTGCAGAAAACTATATATAATACCTTAACTAAAATAGCTTAAAATAATAAGAAATGATAGAAACAACTCAAAACTACACTTCATCTTAATTCTGATTATTTAGAGAAAACAAGTCTATTGAATTGGTTGAAGATATACATTGTCCTGTGAAAAATCATTTTTAAGTAAACAATTTCCCACTTTGGACTTCTTAAAAGGTGGTAACTGTAGGCATATCATGTTCTCAAATGCTAATACAGCTCTCGGGCACAATGACATTTCAACCATCATAACATGGAGACCCCCATGATAGTTACAGGAACTGGTATGAACAGTGAAAATAAACTAAGGCAAATACATACATCCCCAACAGCTGCATGAAAAACGTTTCATGTTGACAAGGAGACAAATAACATTTACAAGACATGAGGGTGTGCTACTCCTTTAAAGAATTCCTGACACATTTGAGACAACTTTGAAAATATTCAGGCATGACTGTAGCTTATATTTTGTTTTTTATTCTTGTAATTCTCACCCTTATTTATTTATTACTAAGGATATTTACATGAATACAGTGTATTTGCCCTTTTAGCTTTGGCTGCCTGCCTACATCTGACATCATAATTCTGTTTATGATATCAAAATATGTTGCTGTGGAAATAATTATGGTGTCATGCACGGGATTGTGATATCATGTGTAGAGAAGCATCCAGAGTAGATATAGTCTTGGGGACAGGGATCTTGTATTCATGCTACTATTTTCAGTAATTAAGAAAATGTGGAATTAATTACTGAAAATATACAAAGTAATAAAGGCAAGATCTAGCCAGAGCCGATATAGCTGTGGCAAGATGCCAAATGGTGAAAGTTACATGTGTGCATAGAAAATTTTGAATGACTGGGTGCAACTCGACCATTTTTTGGAGTTGTTTCCCCAAATATTCAACATGGCCATTTTGGGCACCCATATCATGAAGAGTGCCACTCTCATTTCATTCATTTGTCATGAAAGATAATTTCGCAGAGTGACTACGCCATTCTGTGCCACAGGTGCAAAAACACATTTCAGCCAGGATGTGAAAAATGACAGCTATACTGTTAATAAGGAGGTGTGCAAAAATGACAATGTTGAAAATCTGGAGTGAAAATATCAAAAAGTGGCAAAGTTAGGAAAGTGTGTAGAAACAATGCAATGCATGCTCGAAACGCAGTCATTTTTTAGAATTCTCTCACCAAATTTGCAACATGGGCTTTTTGGGACCCCACCTCATGAACAGTGGCACTGTTGTATCATTAATTAGTCCCAAAAGGTGATTCTGTGCAGTGACAACGAAATCACCTTTCGGGACAGAGTAACAAAATGACAGTGACAGTGTTCCTGAGGTGGGGTCCCAAGAACCCTATATTGAAAATTTGGGGTCTAAATTCCTACAAATGGCTGATATATTAACATAAGTTGAAAACCCCATTGACTGCCATTATACCACATTCACCTTTGATTCTTCAGTTTGCGGTTCGGCTTTGAAGAGTGCAGACATGTCCCGGTCCAGAGAAGATGACAGTGCTGACCTCAAAGGTAAGTATGGGTTGGGGGTGCAGGAGGTGGGTGCTTAGTGGGAGGGTGGGGATGGGGAGGGACTGGGATGACAATGAGGGACATCAGGGGATGGTTTCTTTATTTATTTACAGGAAAAATAAGGAAAAAAAAGCATAAAATTGGGCACTCTGGGGTGGGCTCCCACTGTGCCACATGAGTTGGGGGTACATCATGCCAACATGGGGACTGGGCACCCTGATGTTGGTGTGGGAAAAACAAAGAATGAAACATAAATTTGGGCACACTGGGGTGGGCTCCTAGTGTGCCACATGAGGAACAGTTTTCTTTATTCACAGGGCAAAAAAGAAAAAAACATAAATTTGGGCACACTGGGATGTGTTCCCAGTTTGCCACATGAGTTGGGGGGTTACATGATGCTGACATGGGGATTGGGCACCCTGATGTCAGTGCAGGGGTGAAGGAAAAAAACTAAAGTTGGGCACACTGGGGTGGGCTCCCAGTGTGCTAGATGAGTTGGGGGGGCTACATGATGCCAACATGGGGATTGAGCACCCCGATGTAAGCACGGAGATTGGGAACAGAGGGAACAGGGAGGACAGCAACAGTGGAAGGGAGCGGGAGGAGTTTTAGTTGCTGCCAGTGCTGGGAGGGAATGGAGGGAGTGAGGAGGACAGGAACAGTGGGAGTGCACGGGAGGAGTACCATCCACAAGATGGTGGCAGCGCTGCAACTGTGCATGCATGGCATTCATACATGCGTAGTTGTGGTGAATGCCATTCTGCCATTCACAAGATGGTGGTGCCAGCAGAACTGCACATGCATGGTTGTCCTGGAATACGGAAGTAACAGCCAGAATAGTGCAGCTCTTACTCCGCAGCAGCCACTCATGGCAGAGTGTTACAAACTCTGTTGGACTTTCAGAAGGATACTTCCAAAAGTCCAAAGGAAGATGCCACTATCAGCCATTTTAAGGCAACAGATCAGTCCCAAAATGGCTGTAGGCTCCATCCTGAGCTGTAAAAATGGGACAGAGTTGAATATAAATCTTACTTTTTACAATGTTTTCCTAATACTGACAGGTGCTCTTTAAATATCCATGCAATGTATTATCAGAGAACCTAGTTAAAGAGAACAGCATACTTCAAAAATACCTTAACATGCAATATGGAAAAATGAGCAAAGTCTAAGTCTTAAGGCTACCACAGTAATAACCCCAGCTTCCCAAATTGAAGTTCAAAGTCCAAAAATACACACAGAGTGGAGCAAGGGCCCCCTTTAAAATGTCCAGAACATGTACTGACTTTGTAGAAACTTGCACAAAGTCCATATTATAAATCCAAATGGTAACAATAATTTGTGTCCAGGAAAAGTCCACAATGATCTAATGGGCATCAGTATTGTAAACAAAAAACTCTCCAATGAAATCTATAAAGAAGAAGAGGGGAAGGAAAAGGACACGCTTAATCATTATGTGATCACTCCAAAAAGGGTTTTAAATCCAGAATGTCATTAAGCCCATTTGGGAACAGACTTCTGAGGTGGTTCATTCTGTGGCAAACAAGAAGCAGCCACTTAAAGCATTGCCAGTGCCACAACATAAAAAACTTGAGAAGGATCAATGTGAGAGTTGGGCAACACGGACTACTGGCATTCCATAAAAAACCTCTTAAGACAGCTATAGATAAACAAGCATTTGTCAATGCTGAATGTTTGCTTGCTGGCATAGGCATTGGTAGTGTAAGAGCTAGAGAGCTGCATAATAGGAATGGCAGTGAAGTATTGAACTGAAGCCAACCCCACCACCACCCTGCAGAGACTGACAGGCATTGGGGTATGCCTTTGGGTCGTCAGGCATAACAGCCATGCCATTTCACCTCACCCTACCCTGCAGACACCGACAAGTGTCACAGTGTGCCTTGAGTCTTTGGCCCTTACGCTCTCCCCATTCCATCAGAAAATACAGTGAGATGGGTGCTGTATAGGAGAATGGGGGGAACTTTGGTGCCGAAGAGTCCAAGGCACACCTTGATGCCTCTCACTGGCTGCAGGATGTGGAATGCTATGAGCATTACAGGTGAGAATCCCAAGTCACACCCCTGATGCCTGTCAGTCTCTACAGGGTGGGGCATTATGGTTGGAAACCCTAACACCTCAGGCGTTAGTTGGCATTTTCACTCCAAATTTTCAACATGGTTTTTTGAGACCCCCACCTTATGAACAGTGGCAATATCAGTTTGTAAGCCAAAGCTGCTTTGCACAGCGACTACGCCATTTGGCACCACAGGTGGAAAACACATTTTGAACATGATGTGAAAAATGACAGCTGTACTGTTCATGGGGAGGTGCAAAAAATGGCAATGTTGAAAATTTGCAGTGAAAATATTAAAAAAAAACTGGTGAAGTCACGAGCGTGCATAGAAAATGCGCAATGCACACCCATAATGCAATTAGTTTGGGGATTTTTTACAGCAGATTGTCAACACAGGCATTTTGGAACCTCCGCTCATGAACAGTGTCACTGTGATTTTCTTAATCTGTCCCTAACAGTGATTTCCCACAGCGACCACACATTTCTGCACTGGAAGTGCGAAAACACATTTCGGCCATGGTGTGAAAAATGACAGCTGTACTGTTCATAAGGAAGTGTGGAAAATGCCAGTGGTGAAAATCTGGGCTGAAATATTAGAAATCCATGAACTTACAGTGCGTGGAAACTGTGCAATAGTCGCTCACAACACAGTCATTTATGGACTTTTTGCAAATTTTAACACCTTGTTTAACCCTCTGCTCATGAACAGTGTCACTGTGAGTTTTCTTAATCTGTCTGAACATTGATTTAGCACACCCGACTGTGCCATTGCAATATGCTACATGCGCGAAACACGTTTGGGTGAGATGTGAAAACGACAGCTGTACTGCTCATAAGGAGGTGTGGTAAAATGGCAATGTTGAAAATCTGAAGTGAAAATATTGAAAATTTGCGAACTTACAAATGTGCATAGGAACAGCGCAATGCATGCTCATAAAACAGTCATTTTTGGGAATTTTTTCACCAAATTTTCAACATAGGGTTTGGGGACTACCTCATGAACTGTGACACTGTCGTTTCGTAAATCGGTCCCAAAAGGTGGTTCCGTGCAGTGACCGCAAAATCACCTTTTGGGCCCGATTAACAAAATGTCAGTGACAGAATTCATGAGGTGGGGTCCCAAAAACCCCATGTTGAAAATTTGGTGAAAAAATTCCCAAAAATTCCTGAGATATGCATCAAAGTTGAAAAAACCCTATTTATTCCATTATATGCCTTACTGGCATTTCCTCAGTTCGCGGTCGGCTTTGAAGAGTGCAGATGTGTTCCCGGTCCACTGAAGATCATTGCACCAGACTCTGGAGGTAAGTATGGGGTGAGGTGGGGGTGTGGGGAGACAGGGTGCGCAGAGGATGGGTGCAGGGGGGTCAGGACAGTCTGCGAGGGAAGGTTTTTTCTTGCAGGTTTTTTCTTTTCCTTAGACGACGCAGGACTTGTGCCATGCTGGGGTGGGCTCCCAGCGTGGCAGCTGGAAAGCTGTTTGGGGGCAGTGGAGCCGATGGGGATTGGGCACCCGTCAGCCATCTGGACTGTTGCCATGCTGGGGTGGGCTCCCAGCGTGGCGCAGTGAGGCTCTGTTGGGGGAACAGTGGAGCCGATGGGGGATTGGGCACCCGTTGGCCACTCTGGACCGTTGCCGCTGGGGTGGGCTCCCCAGCGTGGCACCTGAAACTCTGTTGGGAGCACAGCAGAGCTGATGAGATTGAGCACCCTTGTCAGCCCGTACAGTCTGTGAGTGGGAGGAGGAGCATGAACGCATAATCTTTGATGTTCGTAATAATGGGGGGCACATGAGCCCGCACTATCTTATAGCTGCTCACTGAAGCGGAGCTCTCCCTTTAAACTGTAGGGCACTGCATTTTCAACTGCTGTCATAGACAGCTGCAACATTCATTGGTGAACTGTGGCCGCACCTGCAAACACACCGACTGAATTGGAAGACAGGGTGCCACACCTACAAAAAGTCGAATTATGACACTATGTTTCTTGTACCTGTGTGCAAGCAAATATAAAAAGCATTTATTTGCTGTAAAACAATAAGTAACCGGAGCAGCAACCTAATCCCACAAATGATTTTTCAAGGCGTGGCTTCACAGGTGTATAGGTGCCCTCTAACAGACAAATACTTTAAGGTGCAGTACTAAATTCAGTGTTAGAAATAAAAAAACACTAATTAAAACTCCAAGTTATAAGCATGTATAATAGACACAGAGCTTCTACCAAAATATATACAAATGTACAAATATATACAAGTCACCTAGAGAACACATTAAAATCAGAGTCACTCATCTTTTATCCTTTAAAACTTGAACCCAACTGAAAACTTCATTAAGTCCTGCTTCACCACTGGCTCGAAGAATAACCTGCCACCTACTTTTATGTTGTAGCAATTTGTTATTGAGATCCCCTATATGTTTGAAGACACTTTCTCAAGCCTCTGAAATTTGAACACATGGTCTAATCCCGTGTGTATAACATGCATTGCCAAAGCACATTCATTTTATTTCCTAGGCACTTTAGAAATCAAAAGAGACTCCCTGGGTATTCATTTTGCCCATTTATATGCATGATTAATGACTTTTCCTGCATACCTCACACTCTAAAGTGCTCTCTCAATTCTTGCTACTGCAATTCAAATTCCTCTACTGTGGAGCAGTTACTTCTAATTCTAAGGAGCTGCCCCACAGGGATACTTTTAATCAACAAAGAAGGATGACCACTTTCAGAACTCAGAAAAGAATTGCCTGCTGTTCCTTTTGAAAGGTGTCACTCTGTACAACACCAAATTCATCAATAAAGGATCTAATATCGAGAAAATCAATAGTAGTGGCAGTCACTGTGGGTGTAAAATGAAACTTAAAGTTGTTGGTATTTAGCCATGAGACACAATTCTCAACCTCCAAAGAAGAACCAGACCAGATAAGAATAATGTCATCATTAAATACAATGTGTTCCTCCCACCAGGCCAGATACAGATTGGCAAAGAGGGGGCCATTGTGGCCCCCATTTCTGTACCCTGAACCTGAAGGAAGTACTCATCATAAAATAAAAATAATTGTGATGCTGTATGCAATCCACAACCTGGAGGAGAAAGTCAGAGACCAAGGCCAGAATATGGCTGGACCTGCAGGCAGCCGTCAATGCCACAGAACTGGAGGCACGCACACTTGTGGCTATCAAGCACAACTGGCACAACCTCTGGTTCCAGGTGAAGCGGCGGCTGAGCTGAGCATGCCAGTCACAGGTTGCCACAGGCAGCGGACCGCCACCTACAGAACCCCTCCTTGACGCCCATTGAGCAGTAGGTCATGGACACCATCAGCATTATCCTCACAGACGGGGAGCCTGATGGGCTGGACAGCATGCCAGGTACGTGAAACATGGGTGTGTACAGGGTACAGCCACAGCCAGTTAACCAAGCACCAGTGACAGTCAGCAACAACCTGTTCTTTCCACCCCCACAGTGCCCGACACTGAAGAAGCCAGCAAGGGACCATCCTGTATGGGGGCTGACCTAGACAGCAGACCACAGAGGGCTGGGGATGATGGTGGGTATAGGCTTGACCGTGGAACACACAGGCTGAGATGCTGGACACACAGACACAGTAACCGGTGTCACCCTTCCCACACACAGGTCTGCAGCAGCACGGAACACCAGACAGGCAGGGGGATGATAGCCAGCAGACTGCACTGCCACAGGACACCCACGGCAATGACAGGGAATGGACCCAGGAGAGGCAGCACCATGAGAAGGACACTGGACTAAGCGCAGACAGAGGCTCAGAGGCATCTGGCAATGCAGAGGGGTAGGAGCATAGCACACCCACTGAACGGACAGCACCAATGAAGTCCAACAGTACCCCTGCCAGACCAGCAGCACCAAGGACTGTGGCTAGCAGTATAGGCGACACAGGATCCCCAGCAGATGAACATGACAGAGACAATGCATCTGAGGTGCCACCCAACTGCCATGAACACAGGAATGGGGCAACAGGGTCATCAATGGCCCACTGCTGACTGGGTGCCAGCGGGTCACTCCTTGCCAACTACTACCCCAACCTCCATGGGCTGATGCATGACCACCTGCAGGCCACACGGGAGTGTACGAGGTGTATTGCCTCACAGAGGTCATGGCGGCATCTGTGCAGGTGCAGGAGCGGATGGCTGAGGGTATCACTGTGGGCATGAGGGTGCAGGAGCACATGGCCAAGGAGATGGCTGCAGGCGCATGGGCACAGGAACGACTGGCCGATGAATTGGCCATGGGTGCCAGGGCACAGAAGCAGACAGCCGACACCCACCTGGCCATTGCCACCCACCTTGCTGCCCAACAGGCATGGCCTGCCATTGACACTGGGGCGGCATCCATGGCACAGGACACTGCATTGGGCCCTGCACCCATGCGGCCAAGGGGACATAGCAATGGGGCAGTACCAGTGGCACAGGCCAGCATGGGGCCTTGGGTGAGCACCGTGACCCAGCAGTCGCACCACGTATAGGTTGCACACTATAGGGCAGCACAGGGCCTGCTGACCCTATAGTGTACATGCCAGCTGGTGGATGGGGGCACAGCTATGGAGCACGACAGCAGCAGCCTGCAGCACAGTGACAAGCTAGCCCAGATGGCACACCACACACACCCCATGGGCACCACACTACACTCAAGCCCAACCCCAAACACGACGACCAGTAACCACACCCCATGGACCGGCATCATCTGGGAAGGGCACCAGGGGGCACTGCACACTGCTGCAGGCACACAACACACTGGAATGAACTCCCACACAGCACTGCCATGCTGTATGCATCCTGCAGGCCGCAACACCAGAGGCCGTGGTGCCACAGTATGACTCTGGCATTGGATATGGGGAGTGCAGCACAGTGCAGACCGCAGCTGTGGTTTTCACACCTGTGGAGTGCAGTGGCTGCATTTGCAACATGGCACACGCCCCACACACATGCCAGCTCAGTCAGGTGCCATCATCATTGCCAGCGTGTGTTCATACTCAGCATCCAATGTGCCGTGGGCCATGTGATGGTGCATGGCCCACACCACAATGCATTCTGTTGCATGGTTGTCCATAGGCAGTGCCCTGGCTCCCTCCCCAGGTGGTGCTGATCCATGGGTTGGCTACAGTGTGTCCTCACCGCTCTCCTCTGGGTCTCCATCCTGTGGCATGGGCACCCGGCAGTGCATGCATATGTTGTGTAGCATGGCACAGGTGGCAAACGTTCTGCACACCATGCCTAGCGCAAGTATCATCATGCCACCCATGTGGTCCAGGCATCAGAAGCACATCTTCAGCATCCCTATTGTGAGCTCCACAATGCCATGCACCCGTGTGTGTGTGCTGCATTGTATGCAGCCTCCGCGTGGTGTCACGTATGGTGTCAGCAGTGTGGGCATCAGGGGGTATTCGCCGTCACCTGTGGGAGCAGAGCAGACAGACATGGTTAACGGAGCAGTGCAACACAGGTGGCAGCCAATGACACACATGTGAATGGGGCCTCACCCAGCAACCAACCATAGCCCTCTGGCTGCCGTTCCATATGGCGCCTCAGGGCACTGTTATCATACACGTAAGAGTCATGGCAGCACCATGGGTACTGTGCAAGGACAATGGTCAGGATGCCGGTGGCATCGCAGACTACCTGACAGTTGATGCTGTGGTATTCCTTATGGTTTCTGTAGGCATCCTCATTGACAGGCGGTGATAGGATGGGCACATGTGTGCAGTCAATCACATCAATGGGGTTCGGCATGCCATACATGTGCAGGAAGGCTCCCTTGACTGCCCTAATGTCCACGGCCTCTGTAAGGAATGTGATGTGCCTCTCCCAGTGCCACACCAGGGCATTGGTCACCTGGAATAGTGCCCCTGACATGGATGCCTGGCTCACCCCTGTCACATCACCGGTCACACGCTGGAACGTGCATGTGGCATAATACTGCAGGGCATACAGCACCTTGGTCTCCATGGTCATGTCCCTGGAGCGTTGTGTGATCAGTCAAATCTCATCCTCCAGCAGCCCATAGAGGTATCATAGTGTGCTGTGGGTTGACCCAGTAGCACTGTAGAAGCTCAATGGGGTGCAGCGTCCGGGTCGGTGAGACGTGGCTCAAGTGCTCATGGCTGTGGCCATGCTCTGGCATACCATTCCGCATCCACCTCCTCGAGAAGGACCACATGTAGTAGTGCCCCTGGGCATATTGCACACCTCCATTGTGTTCCACGTCCTGCATTCACTTCATGGCATTGCACGTCCACACATGTGTGTCGTGCATGGCATGTGGCATGTCGCATGTGCCCTTATGGGCACTGCACGCACACATGGTGTGTGTGTGCACACCATGGTGCACCATTTCTGCAGTGTTGATGATGGCAGCAGCAGCTCCATCCATGGCAGAGCGTGTTAACCGTGGCAGGCTTGCCCTGCCATGATGGCTGTACTGGGTGGTGGACACCACTTATCAGGACAAGATCCCGGCCGGTGATATCTGGGAGGTCATGAAACGGTACCAGGTAGGTGCCTCCAGTACTGGTTGCGTGGCCTGTGTGGTCAGCAGGGGGTGGGCTCTGTACCTTGGGCTTGTCCGGGTAACCACTGTCCAAGCATACATTCTGCAGGGGACCCAGCATCAGAAGACGGTGCTGGTCCTGGAGCACCAGGAGGTGGGTGGGCCGGGCCTGACCCGACGCATGTGGTGACCCCACAGAGGCAGATGGCGCAGGACCTGTGATGGTGCCTGGATCTGTGGAGTAGCACGAAGGACTACATGTATCAGAATTATGAGGGGGACCTGTGGGCCATCCGTGCCCCCTCACAGGTAGGTGACCTGTGGCTGTGTGTGTGTGTGTGTGTGTGTGTGTGTGTGTGTGGGTGGTGGGTGGGTTTCTGGCACAGCCATGGCGGGGCAATTGCATGCTCTGTGGCATTGATGTCTGTTCCCTCTGTCTGCTCTTTTTGTTTCAGCATTATCGTGGCCCTATCAGATGGCTGGCACTGGAGAAGAGGGCCTTCATGGACCCCCCCCCAAAGCTGACACCATCCACCAGCCCAGACCTGCCCTCGGAGGAGGACTTTGATTGAGGGGGGTACCCATTCATCCTCCCCCCCACGGGACTGTTGGCCTTGGGCATTTGTTGCACCCTTGTGTACTGTACTGTTTGTCCCAGTGAAGCCTTACATTTCCCACCCCATCTCAGTGTCTGGTTCCTCACCCTGTCACGGTGTGTGTGGGAGGTGGCGCGTGTGTGTGTGTGTGTGTGTGTGTGTGTGTGTGCTGCTTTATGCACTACAGCTCCATGTCACCTCCTTCTGCCATGCCCATTTCTGTGCAGCGTGTCAGTGGGCAGGCGTGCTGTGCTGTTGGTGGCCAGTTCGGCCTGGCTGTCGTATGTGTGATGCCGGCATGTGGCCTGTACCCATCACCTGGGACAGTGCAGTCACTGTGCATTGTGCTGCTCCATGCATTGCTGGCGTGTGTGGCTGCCTGTGCCTGGCACCCTGTTGGCCACCTCGCTGTGCTCTCTTGCCTGTGTGTATACCGTGTAGGCTGTTTATGGCTGGTTTCTGGATGCGTAGTGTGTTCACGGGGTGGCCATGTGCCTGTTCGACATATCTTGTACTGTGCATGTGCATTAGCTGTCCCACACATACAGAATCCACAGGTCTGCTCCGCCATTGCTGCATATCCCCCCTGCCACGCAATTTCATGTGGTTGCACTGTGCACAGCTCTCTGTGCTGGGTGTATACCCAGCGGTGAGTGACTATGCATGTTCCACACATCTCCACCTCCGTGTGGGGTGCGTAGTGCCACGTAGCTTTAGGGAATAGGCCCCAATATTCTCCATTTCACTTTTAAAGGCAAGGGTCAGATCCCACTTAAGACTTTTGTAGTTGTCTCTATTGTTCAATTACCTTAAGGCTTCCTCTTTATATTTTTCTTATGACATGACCACAACATTATCATCCTTGTCCAATGATTTAACTATGATATCTTTTATATTACTCAGTTCTTCCAAAGCTTTGTGTTTAAGGGGTGCAATGCTGTAGTACATGTCACTTGATGCATCCTGTGAAAATAGCTCATTTATCTCGGAAGAGACACAATTCTGGAAATAGTCAGCAGCTGGAAGTGATTATGGAGGGGGTATGTAAGTTGATTTTGGCTTAAAACCTGTATGTCATGGTTCAAAAATCATAAATTGATAATGAACTACAAAAAAACAAAAACCATGTTGTTCACCAGCCTTAAGAACAAGCACAAAATCTACCCGCTATCAATATGTGATACTGGTGGTGTTCCTCTTGAACGTGTTTATCACTTCAAATATCTCGAAATCACTCTTGACAGCTCACTCTCCTATGCCCTCCACATAGACATCACAGCTAAAGCAAATGCTTAGGGCTACTTTATCGCCATAGGCAGAGCCTGACCCCTGAAGCCCTCAGCATAGCGGTCCACAGTTCAGTGGGTTCCCTAGTGGATTACGGACTGCCAATATATGGCTGTGCCACAGATACTGCCCTCCGATGTATAAAAACTGCCCTTAACAATGCCTGCAGGCTCACCTTAGGGGCACACCATCTAACCCACACCTGCAATCTCTATGCAAAGGCTCACTGGCTAATGCTCTTTGGTCGCATAAAATATCAATCCTGCCTCCTGGACAAAAAGATCTGCCTTGGTCAGCTCCCGAGTGGGGTCCAACAACTATTAGTTCCTAGCACTAATCCCAGGCCCTCCCAAAATTCAGAATTGCAGTCCTTCCTGGCTTCAGAATGTCAGACATCTCAAGGACTTGTGAATGTAATTTCAGATGAAGTGGGGTGACATTTTGGCCTCACAACCCCAGTGATACACCCCATCAGCTGTTAATCTTGGGATGATGGGCGGGTCCGTGGGGGGGGAGCAGTAACCCTAAAGATTTTTAATTTCCTGACTTTTTGTGTTTTAACCCTAAATAATGCATTAACGCATTACTTTTTGAGAAAGAATAAAAAACTATGAACTTGCTCAAGTTAGTTAATTGATCCTCAGCCAGGAAGACTGCGGTGCCATGCAGTGAAGTGGGACAGACTGAGACTCAGGCTCACTCAAGAGAAAAAAAAAAAACAAATAATGAAATACAGCTCAGTTTTAATGTAAAGGATATTGATCGAGTCTTGGCTTCTTCCCAACCACATAGGTATGCACTGGCAGCCTCAACTCACTTGCTCCTCTAGTCCGATCCTCCTCAGCTCACATCAGCCCAGCTCACAAGTCCCTGCCTGTCTTGCAGCCACTAGCCACTCCAACCTCAGCTCAAAATCATGCTAGGCTACCTCACTGCTCTGGAGGACAACAACAGTGTTGCTCTGTCTGCACTGCACCACCGGTATGGTGATCTTTCTCCACCCAAGACGAAGATGCCACTGTCGGATTTGATAGAATACGACTAGGCTCTAAAGTAAAAAAACACAGTGCCTTGTTCATTTAACTGGGGACATTTAAACAAGCCGCCCCTCACTAGTCACTCTTCCTACCTAAAATGGTAGCCAATCAGGGACATGCTGTGCACAGCGACAACGCCCATGGACCTGATTGAAACATGCAGTTACAAGGTCCGCGGAGTGCACATACCCCTACCGAAAGCTTGAATAGGTTGTAAACAATAACCCATGACAGGGTGTGCATTTATTAGGGATTGATCAACTCCCCGGGTGCCTCGTGAGGCACGAGGCCGCAGGCCGAGTGTCCTCACAGCACCCGGGGTGTTGATTAATCCACAATAAATGCACACCCTGGAGTGGGTTACTGCGCTTATAACATGGCCAATTTTGAGGACAAACAGTCAAAAGCTGTTGGTATAACACAGAAAACGTGGGAAGTACTTAGTGTTCTTCCACTATTATTGGCCGTGGAACCACAGTTTTCTGTGTTCTGCCACCATTAAAATAGTTAAACAGATAGAAGTTTGTGGTGAACAGGCCACATATTATTGAAACAAGCAGCACCTGGAACTTGTTATTGTGCTGTGAAAACTATACAGGGTGTTTGAATCATGCAGCACCTGCAACTTGTTATTCTGCTGTGAACACTATGCTGTCTTTCTACAGTATATTGCTATCCTGTGCAAACACTGCATATATTCTTTTCTTGTTTGACTGTGCTCTGTGATTTCACACATGCCCCCCACCCCACGACAATACTGAGGTTTCAAACTTCACAGTGTGCCCAGATCACGGCATAATTAGCACAGACAGGCATTATTTACTACGATTTCACTATGGGACTTCAGACATACTGCCTGATGCAACTTTGGAACTTACATGTAGCACATCGGACACCCGTGCCCCCTCCACGACTACACTAACCTTTGAAACTCCCCAGTGCGCCCACATCACGGCATTAGTAACACACGCAGGCATTACTTAGTATCATTTCACAACGGCACTTCACTCATTATGCTGCTGCTGCACGATGGAAATTCGACACTTACGTGTGGCACTCAGACGATTGTGTTTAGGGTGTAATGTAGCACAAGGTGTAGCCGAGTGCCATATTGCTTCAAGGGGGTGATTAACAGACTGTTAATCTAAGCCCTGTACATACATTATTGCTATTATTTTAAGTTTATTGTGTGCAACACTTTTTAGTATATCTCTAAAAATGATTTGTATTCATTTCAGCATGATGTTATGTAAAATAGTTCTTCCGCACTGGTTGGAATCCTAATTGCCATGTTAGTTTTATAGAGAACCACTGGTTACCATGGTGGTATGTCAACAATGGTCTGTGCTTTGTAAAGCGCCGCTGTACAGTAACTTGTGCTGATGATGAATGAGTGATGTGATGTTACAAATTAACATTGTGAAGGGCTGTGTTTTAAACAGTTTCCTGCAGGCTCAAAATATGCCATAACACTGAGAATAAACCATTTAGAAATGTCAATTTTTGTTCTTTTTGAAATGACAGTTCGGCTCCTGGGCATGCGCAGTGGCTCTTTTGTGCTATGAAGATTGTGAAACGTGTGCACGGTAACTCGTACATTTATTCTTTGACAGCTGAGTGACAGAATTAGGAAAAGAGCAGAGCAAAGTTGGAAGCGGAGGCTGGACATTTGGCTTTGTACAGGTCAGCAGTTTAACCCCCCCCTTCACACAACCCTTTCCCCTCAGTGGGTCAGAAAAGTGATTGTGCAGGAAAGCTCTCAGTTATATTGCTGACAATACAAAAAAGTAGAGAAACAAGAACTGCATACAATAATTCAGTGCAATATTTGCTTTTTTTGAATAACCTTTACATTCTACATGTACTGACATTTACATTTAAAAAAGATAACTCTGAAAAAACAGTGCTTGTAGTCAGACCGGACTTTGACACTTTTTTACATTTAATAGCCCCTTTGTGTGGATTGTGAGAAACATGGCAATTGGAGCTTTTCAGTTCACAGCTCGGAAAACTCAGAGCTGTCATAAGCTTCGGCACACCATGCTGCTGGGAGCTGCACACTGTATAGCTGGTCTTAGTTAATTAATTTAACAGATTTTATTACTTCAGTGGTTTTCTGACCTCAGAACACTGCTGTACTTGAACACATTTTCCCAACTAGAATGCCGTTTTTTGGCTGATCATATCGGGTGAGGTTGCAAGTGTTAACAACAGGATAATGTTTATCAGTGTAACTCATCTATCTCTTTCTCAAACAAAATGATTAATTAATGACTGTTGAAATGTGGTGTGAGTTTACTAAGGAAGTATTGTATATTGCTATGCGGTAGATAAGTACTACGATGTCGGGAACAGTGACAGACATTTTTTTTCTTGTGGCTCTGGGCACTAACTGGTACTTGTAGTTTGCCATGCCAGATACATGGGCACTAGTAATCAAGCTAGAGAAGATAGGTTAAGTAAGCAATAACCCATGACAGGGTGTGCATTTATTGGGGATTAATCAACACCCCGGGTGCGTTGTGAGGCACGAGGCCGCAGGCTGAGTGTCCTCACAGCACCCGGGGTGTTGATTAATACCCAATAACTACACACCCTGGAGTGGGTTATTGTGCTTATAACATGGGCCAAATTTGCAAAAACTGTTGTTATAAGAAAGAAAACATGTTGGAACTATTCAGTGTTCCTCCACTATGTTTGGCTGTGGAACCACCATTTTCTGTGTTCTTGCACACTAAAAATAGTTCAAAACACAGAATTTTGTGGTGAACAGGCCACACATTATAGAATCAAGAAGCATCTGGAACTTTTTATTTTCTGACAACTACATACTGTTGTGCATTTACATAGTAGTATTATGTGCTGACTTTCCATATGTTGGTTTTAATTTCAATTATACTGTAGTGTCTGCCATTGCACATCACCCCCCTCACATAGAGACACACACCTCTGTTATGTCTGTCTCTTCCAGCATGCTCAGACTGCTGAGTGCCATCCTGTAGGGAGCATATTTGTTTGGAGGACAGGGGTTTGTTGCCGATATAATTGTGTTCACACTACCACCACATTCACTCCGTGAACGGAGCACACAGACTGAGCCACTTTCTCTCTTTCACTCTGGAGCGTGACTGACATATACATCTCCCTTACAGTGGTACACATTCAGATTATGAAGCTGTAGTGGTGAAGCGCTGCAGTCAGCACGCCAAGATATTGAGAAACCGGATGACTGCATGCAACCGGGGGGGTTCAAGGAACCGGATGAGTGCCTGCAATGGGCGGGGGGGGCAGAGAACCAAACAAGCCCTGCAGAACTCTGGACAACTGGGAACTTGATCGACATTGCTGGGTGGGGGCGGGAGACAAGGACATCCCACATGTCAGGTCATTACTACATTTTCATTTGCCATTCCCTTTTATTTTCTCACTTGTGCTGCACCACATTTTGTAATTTCCTGCCTACATATACTGACTCATCGCACTCGCACACTGTTTTCCATGAGTGCGAGGCACATGTGATTATACTACTCCTCCTCCCCTGCATATACAGTTCACTTGTACTATCCTGCACTGTTTCTTCATTCTGTGTCTGTCTTTTATTATTTCATGATGCATTTCTGCTACTAAACAATATTTTCTGTGAGTGGCACTGTTGTTCGGGTGCATCGGTGGGAAATTTCACTAAGATACATTTCCAAAATGGCTACTCTTAAACATTTCTCATTTGTCTTAAATTAGTTCGGCTCCTACAGTATTCGTTCTCTTGTGCCCCTCTTCACCACTTGCACCTACTGTGCTTTCTCTGGTAATTAATGCATGGTCAGCTGCTCTTTACTGACCAATCATTTTACTACTTTGTCAGTGCCCATGTTATAATGTGGGTTAATGCAACCCTCTTGGAATTGTGCCAGCCAATCAGATCATGTATATTATGCTCACCTTATAATAATTAAAGAAAATCCCAAATCCCTAACAACTGACTGTCTTTTTTTTTTAATTATTAAAAACACCACACAGTAATCAGGCTGTGCATGGTAGGTTAATGTGGGTTAATGTAACCCTCTCAGAAGCATGACAGCCAATCAGATTCCTTTTATTTTATCTGCCTTATAATAATAATCATAGACACAGAACAGCTGTAAATCAAAAATTATAAGGACGCCGGCGACCCATGTTTGGGAATGGACATGGGGCGCCATGGGTTGGCAGGGAGAAGAACGCTCGAGTGTCCTTAGGACTGCTCTCCTTCTCTGGGAAGGGGGGTTGCAGGGCTTGGCAATTGCCTGCTGCTTAGGGGAGGCTGGGAGGTGGCACATCAGTACTGGAGACTGTGGGGTGAGAGTTGCGGCAGGTGCTTGGCAGGGTGCGCACGGGTGCATGCACACCACCGCTGCTGGTGCTATTACATGCAGTAACCTCAGGGAAAGTAAGGGGAAAAACAGAAAAATGGAGAGTCCTCTGCGAGGATGACGATGGTCCCCCTCCGCAACGCCCCAGGAAGGCACCTCCCCAACACTAAATCCAGTCCGGTGGGTCGATTCGCTCCCCACCCCCTGCCATGAAGGGTAAGTCATGGGGTCAAGGGGAGAGGGTTCTCATACCTGGTGCCTGCATGGGAGGGATGTCGGATGTAGGCAGAGGACTCCAGGGGGAAAAAAATAGGTAACTGTAAAAAAATATATATAAGGAATTCCTAGAAACCACCACCATGGTTTGACAGAATTAAGCCCCTTGAACAAAACCCACCCTCTTTTGTCTTCCTAGGACACCCCTGGGCAGAGAAAATTCATTTTTTAATTCGGCCATCTTGTCCCTCGCTCGCAATGCATGATCGCAATCAAAAAATGTCACGATCAAAGAATTTGCAGGCTCACGATCAAAGAATAAAAAATGCTGTAAATCAAACATTTGAAGGAATTGTGGTAAACCACTGCCAAGGTTCAACAGAAGGAAGCCCCCTGAGCAAAGCCCACCCTCAATTGACTTCCTATGGCACCCCTGGGCTGAGAAAATTCATTTTTTAATTCAGCCATCTCATTCCTCGCTCACGATGCACGATCGCTATCAAAGAATCTTGTGATCAAAGAATTTTCAGGCTCATGATCAAAGAATTTGTAGGCTCATGATCAAAGAATTAAAAATGCTGTAAATCAAAAATTACAAGGAATTGCAGTAAACCACCTCCATGGTTCAACAGAACGAAGTCCCCTGAGCAAAATCCACCCTCATTTGACTTCCTAGGGCACCTCTGGGCTGAGAAAATCTATTTTTTAATTTGGCATCTCGTCCCTTGCTCGCGATGCACAATCACGATCAAAGAATCTCACAATCAAAGTATTTGCAGTTTCGCAATCAAAGAAATTGAACGCTCATGGCCAAAGAATAAAAAATGGTGAAAAGCAATTTTTTGACTAATTTAAATGAAACCAATTACATGCTTCAATAGAACGAAGCCCCCAGAGCAAAACCCACCCTCATTTGTGTTCCTAGCCCACCCCTGAGCTGAGATAATTGTGTTTTTAGCTTGCAGTGCAAGATCACAATCAAAGAATCTCGTGATTAAAGAATTGCAGGCTCGCAATCAAAGATCGTTAGTGAGCAGCGATCAAAGATTTTAAAACCTGATAACTATTTTTTGACCATTTTGGATGAAACTAAAGGCATGGCTCGATGGATGGGTTTTACTCAGGAGGCTCCGATCTAAGTTTTACTTCAGGAGTGACCCCTGAGCCGAGATATTTGTGTTTTTTCGATCGGAAATCTAAAAACAAGATGGTGGACCTCGCGATGAAAGAATTCTCGGGGACAAAAATTCTTGAACCACGAGGCTGTAAATTCTTTGACCGCCAGGTGGGTCCAGATGGCCAGAACCCCATTGTTTGTTCGCAAAACAAACGTATACATTTTCCCATTGACTTATAATGGGAATTTAAAAGTGGCATAACTTTTGAATGCCTTAATATTTTTTGACCAAACAAAAAGCAGTATGTTTGTCCACAAAGCTCTTTCAAATGAGGCATCTCGCAGAGTGGCATGCCACAAGGTGGCCGTGCAGGGCCACGTACAAAATCTCAAAAGCTGCCTCCAAAAATGGATAATTTTGCATTTTTCAGCATTTTCGTGCGTAAAGACCGCAAGTCCGACCAAAACGAAATTTGGCAGATCAAGAGATCTACCATGCCCCACTGCACATTTCAAATTTTAGGCAAATCCATTGAACGTGTCCAAAATTATTAACATGCAAAATTTTGACTAACATAGAAGTGACATCTCAACCCTAAATATAGTGGCATGACAGCACCACTATAATTTGTATATATATACATATACACATATTTTATTTACATGATTCAATAGCAAGTCATCATATTTATTTATCTATTGAATTTTGTTGACCTGGTAGGCCCACTGAGACTAGAAGTCCCTTTTTCAGGGGTGACCGGGGTGGGGAATACAGATGACAACCAACTGAAATTGAACCAGATAAAGCTGTTGGTGGTATTTTTTTAGTGAATGGGAAGGGGGAATTTGGCCAGGATACCAAGGAAATTCCCCTACTGTTGTGGTAGAGGGTGCTGTATCCCATTCTGTGAAGCCAGTGTTGGAGACAGTATGGCGTTGTCAGGAAAGCCACATACAATGAGAAGTATGCAAGAGGAAGAAACAACGATTTTGTGCGAGGAGACAGAAGAAAGTGTGGCATTATCATCTGAGTCGGTCTCCGATATCCCCAGGAACAAAGCAGACGTGCCTCCTGATCTTGATCTTGAAGAACATCGGAAACTGTTACATGAAAATTTTCGATGAGCTGAGCGGGACTTAGCCTATGCTAAGCAACAACTAGCAGACACTGAGGAAGTGGAGAAGACTCATACTGGCAAGCAAGAAGAGATGAAAGAAACTGCTATGGTACCAAGCTCACCTTTGTTTATCTTTGGAGCAGATGGTCAGAAAGGAAACGGAGAAGAAATTACCCAATCTGTAAAACCAAGCAAACAGCTAACGCAGGGAGAACCTTGGACCCCAGAAGAAGTGCTACAAAAAGCCGGGTGGAAACACCTTGAGATGGGGCAATAGATTGTAGACCCAAATTATGTGATACCAATTCAGAATGAAAAGGAACCGGAGACAGGGACACGCTCAATTGTTAAAATCTCTGTTACTCTGACCTCCAACTCTACGCAGGCAGACTCAGGTAGTATTAATTTTTCCTCTCTTGGTTCTCAACAAGAATTATTTTTTAGTACTACACAAGGGGAGGTAGTACAGGAGCAGGGGGCTGGCCCTAAGACTGTAATAGAGCAACAGAGCACCATTTTAATAGATGGGCCTGCAGAACACAATGATGGAGGATGTCCTACTAATAAACCTTCTACTGGAAATCGTTTTAGTAAGGTGATCAAACTGGCTAAATGTAGAAACGTGATTCAATTGCAATATCTGGGAGAATCAGAGGAACCACCTGACAGACAATATGTGGGGCAAATTCTGTTAAAACAATCATTGGGTTTTATACCTGAGGATGTATATGCTCTGATCCACATAACTAGAGAGCATTCATTTGATACAAGCTATAGGACCCCAGAGCTTTTGGAGAGATTTTGGGCCAAATATTCACTACTAAAGACAAATCCTGTATGGACACCTTTTCAGGTGATCAACCACACTAAACAGGCCGCTCGTTACATCACTGTGCTGTTTAGAAGTGAGGGAGTAAATGTGGTAGATATTATTTTTGGGTTGGAGAGGCACTGTGAGGTGGAAGGATTACCCAAACCTATTTTTAATTGTGAAGGATTTTGGAATGGGGGGTGGCGCATTAAGGTAGACATATGAGTAATTTTTGCAATGAAATACAATGCAATAACTGTGGGGAATTGGGCCATTCGGGATATTATTGCAACAATACCCCAATCTGCAACTTATGTGGTGATGGTGGCCACAATTTTGATGATTGTCCTAAGGCAGCACACAACACAGATGATGCGGACTATGGTATACAGGACTACTATCTCTCAAAAGCTACCAAGAAAATGGGACATGGGTTTCAAAAACAGGCTGCCTTTGGTATGCTATCTGTACCTCATGTACAACCTCCACCTGCCAATTGCACATATGCAGAAGCAGCAAAAAGCATCCCCCCCATTGCCTAACACTTTTGTGCATCCTGAATCCCTCCTGGCTGACCCACAACTACAAAAACATGATGCGCAGCAGGTGGCCCTTCCATCAACTGGGTCAGTGGAGCCCCATGTGTGACCACTAACAGAAACATCTCATCCAGTACTGCTTGAAAAGCACTTTAATAAATCAGGAATTCCTGTTTCCAATAAGTTTGATGTGTTGTTACAAGAACAAACGGAGGAAGAAAATGTGTCAGAGGCGGAATCTTGTGCTTCCTCACAAATGGAAGTAGCTGCTGGGCAGGGCACTCAGTCTAACTCAGTAAAGGCACCAAAGAAAAAGAAAAGAATGGGCCCTAGACTAGGGGCCAGATATTCAAAACTTTGCCCCAGGGCTAAATTAGCACTGCCCGGCAGGCAAACTTAGCCCAGAGCACAAAGCAAGCTATACTGAAAAGAAAATAGCCCGGTGCTAATCCTGGTGAATATAGCAGTCTAATGAAGCCAGGCAAACCGGTCTGGGAGTGCAGGGCAAAAATAGCGAAGGAACAAGACAGCACTGAATATAGCAACAGGGAAGTGAAAACTGCAGCTCATTAGACTCTGTAGCAAGCCAGTCTTGCAGGTGGAGAACATTGTGTGTGATTGCACAGAGATGTCTCACATCTACTGCAAACACACCTCTCAACCCCCTGCCTCATAAATCAGGGACAAGGCTTAAAAAAATCAGGGACAAAGGTTTAAAACCAGGGACACATCTTAAGAATTGGTGATATCCACTCAGGAAGCTGGTAGAATAAATGGTTTATTGTAAAATGCATTTTCTAAGGAAAAACACATCTGTATCATTAATGTTTGACATTATTTGAGGCTTACAACCACCACTGTTTGATCATAGGAACACAATATTTAGGAGGGACAGAGTAAAATCTTGAGGTAAAACCAGGGACATCCCTGAAAATCAGGGACAGTTGAGAGGTATTAAAAACAACCAAATAGCATGCTCAAAACCTTTGCATTGCTCAAAATACAATTCACATTTCTGGAGAAGGGTGCTGCTGGTGTGTGGCATCCAGTGCACCCCTCCCAAAGGAAACATGGCATATATTCAAAATTCAAAATTTTAACTGCCTAATGGCTTTTCTTACGTTAAACTCCATGTAAAAAAGGGGGTCCTCTTAGTTTTCAGATTGGAATTCCAAAGCGAGCAAGCTATACCACCACTCCATGGTGGGACCCTTTCGGTATAGTCCCTACACTAATTTTTCAGCTCTGAAATGCCTGCAGTAACTACTCATAAACATAGAGTTCTGCATAAATTGGTTTCAATTACATTGCCTAATTGGCTCCTTTAAATAAGGTGATTCCACCCAGGAATTTACAAGAGTGGTGACAGGGAGCATGCTAAGGGGAGTAGCACAACTCCCAAAACACTAAAAACAACCAAATAGCATGCTCAAAACCTTTGCATTGCTCAAAATACAATTCACATTTCTGGAGAAGGGTGCTGCTGGTGTGTGGCATCCAGTGCACCCCTCCCAAAGGAAACATGGCATATATTCAAAATTAAACATTTTAACTGACTAATGGCTTTTCTTACTTTAAACTCCATGGGCAGGATATTCAAAAGGGTTGCACATGGCGCAACAGGGGTGCACCATGCACAACCCACTGATGCACCATGGTGCGATATTCTAACAGGGTAAGTGCCCAGCACAAATCCCCATGCGCCGGGTTGCATCAGTAATGTATGCAGCACAAGTGGGGGGGGCCATTCCCATGCATACCCCCCATCCCGATATTCAGCCCAGGATGTGCTGAGCATAGGCAGGCACAACCCCTACGTGCACCACACACAGTTGTGCCAAAAAAGAAAAGGAGCAACAGCTGGCCACTCACAGGTGAGCTGCTGTGTTGCAGGGTGCAATACAGCAGCTGCCATCTGTGGGTGGCCACCCTAGCTCCAGCGGCACTGTCCGTCACGGTCGCCCCCCCATGCCCGATAGCAGGCTTCCATTATGTTAATATCCCTGGTGGTCCAGTGGACCCTATCCCTCTGCCTGATCGCAGGCTTTCATTGAATAATATCACTGGTGGTCCAGTGAACCCAATCCCTCAGCCCGATCGTGGGCTGCAATGAGTGAAAAACCCTGGTGGTCCAGCGGTACCCCCTCCCAACCCGCCCACTCAGTCCCACCACCCCCTCCCCACAGTCAGTGGTGGGTGGCACACCTACCTGCAAGCTGCCCGACCGCCCGCCGACTGACAGCGTCTGATATGGCCATCGCCCATTGGTTCTGATGTGGGCCAATGGGCATACAGAATCTATACTGTACTACACAGTTCAAAATGTAATGAATCCATTTATTCACATGTGGGACTGTGTGTACAGTATGGTCTGCATGCCCATTGCGCTGTGGGCATGCTGACAGTACACTGTCGGTCGGCGGCTGGCTGAGCTGCGGGTGGTGCTGCCACCCGCCCGCTGACAAGAGGCGGGGTGGTGAAGACGGGGAGTGGTGACAACTGGATCCTGAACATATTAATGAAAGCCCCAGTCGGGCTGAAGATGGTCGATGAACCACCAGGGATAAATTCATTGAATGCCTGTGATTGGCGTCAAGTGCATTGACGCTGGGGGCAGGGGCGTCGGATCGATGGCTACAGCCTGGCAGGGCGCCTGGCACAAGTCACCAGGGATCGGCACACCTGCATGCAAATGGGGCCATAATAACATGCAAATGGCCCCATTTGCACCTTGCATGCATTTTGGCTCCATTTGCATATCCACCACTGAATATCACGGTTGCTGCACCTGAGCAATGGCACTTATGCTGATGCATGCCCCTGTTCCTCTCTGGCCAGTTGCGCTGGTGCAGTGCCACTGCACCATGCACAATGCGAGTAGCCACAGTGCCATATTCAACGGTGCTGTGCCATGGCACAGCACCGTTGAATATCACCCTGTCAATGCCCTGGCGCATCCCAGTTGCACTGCACCCAGGCTTGCGCCACAGCCTGGCACAGTCTGAATATCCCACCACATGTAAAAAGGGGATCCTCTTAGTTTTCAGATTGGAATTCCAAAGCGAGCAAGCTATACCACCACTCCATGGTGGGACCCTTTCGGTATAGTCCCTACACTAGCTTCTTGGCTCTGAAATGCCTGCAGTGGCTACTCATAAATATAGAGTGCTGCCTAAATTGGCTTAAATTACATTGCCTAATTGGCTCCTTTAAATAAGATGATTCCACCCAGGAATTTACAAGAGTGGTGACAGAGGGCATGCTAAGGAGAGTAGCACAACTCCCAAAACACAAAAAACAACCAACTAGCAGGCTCAAAACCTTTGCATTGCTCAAAATACAATTCACATTTCTGGAGAAGGGTTCTGCATCCAGTGCGGTTGAGAGGTATGACTGCAAACAACAATGTGAGCCACACACTGCAGAACTGTGCTATGCCGAAGTAAGGTTTGCCCAGGGCTAACCCAATTACACAATGCTAACACATTAGCCCGGTGCAAACTGGTTAGCCCAGGGCAGACAGGAGCTATATCCAAAGCTCCCATGCAAATGAGCCTAATTAGGTAATCTGTGGGCAAACAGGTATATTAGCATCTCATTAGGTGCTGCTTAGCATACATTACCATGCAGTTTGCCCGGTGCTACTGCATGGAGCACAAAGCTCTGCTTTTGGTTGGAATGGAAGTACAGACTGGACCCTGAAGGCCAAGGGATGCCCACAGTATCCCCTATTGGTCTGAACAGAAGTACAGACTGGAAGCAGCAGGAATGGCACCACAATCCGCTCAGGGGTTGTATGCAGACCCCCCTCTCAGGGGGAGGAAATGGACAAGGAAATGATAGAAAGTATACTTAGAATGGCAGAAAAAGGGGAGATATTGCTGATGGGTGATCTGAATATGCCAGATGTTAATTGGAGTGCAGTTGCAGCAGCTACTTCTAAGCGTGGGGTTATTCTAGATGCCCTACAGGGGACATGCCTTAGACAACTAGTACTGGAACCCACTCGAGAGGGAGCAATCTTAGACCTGGTTCTCTTAAATGGAGATGGAGAGAGGATCACAGATGTAGAAGTGGGTAGCCATCTGGGAACTAGCGACCATCGAACAGTATGGTTCACAATAAACACAGCAATAGAGTTAAGCTATACAAAGGCAAAAGTACTGGACTTCAGGAGGGCTGACTTTGCCAAAATGGGTGAGTGCCTAAGGAATGCACTAACAAATGGGCAGGAAGAAGGGGTGGAAGAACAATGGGGAATAATAAAAACTGCCATCACAGAGGTAACAAGCCTTTGTGTGAAGCAAATAAACAAAACAAAACGATGTAAGAAACCACTATGGTTCTCAAAGGAGGTGGCAGAAAGGTTCAAGAAAAAGAAAGCATTCAGAAAGTACAAGGAATCACAGAAGGAGCAGGACAGAGAATTGTATCAGTTAAAGCAAAGGAAGCTGGGAAGGCAGTCAGAACAGCAAAGGCCCAAACCGAGGAAAAGATAGCCAACTCAGTTAAGAAGAGGATAAAACTTTTTAGGTACGTCAGGGAGCAAAGGAAGACCAAGGGAGGGATAGTGAGGCTTAATAAAGGGGAGGGGGGTGGGCAGAGGGTGACTGTGAAAAGGCAGAGATACTAAACAAATATTTTTGCTCAGTATTTACAAAGGAAGAGGGGGAGGTACCTAAAACAAACCATAGAAATACTCTAGATACAGAAGTTGATACCAGCCCATTTACAGAAGAAAGGGTTCTGAAAGAACTCTGAAAACTGAAGGTGGACAAAGCAATGGGGCCTGATGGGATTCATCCCAGAATTCTAAAAGAACTAAGGGTAGAGCTAGTGACACCACTGACTACCCTCTTTAACAAATCATGGGAGGATGGGGTGGTACCTGAGGACTGGAGGAGGGTAGATGTGATTCCTCTTCACAAAAGTGGGAGCAGGGCAGAAGCACGAAACTACAGACCAGTTAGTTTAACCTCAGTGATAGGGAAAATGATGGAATCACTTCTGAAGGAAAGAATTGTCGAGTACCTAGAGGCCAGAGGGGTACAGGACCCAAGGCAGCATGGATTCACAGTGGGAAGGTCATGCCAGACGAATCTAATAGATTTCTTTGACTGGGTGACCAAAGTAGTAGATCAGGGAGGGGCTGTGGACATGGCCTACCTAGACTTTAGTAAGGCATTTGACACAGTCCCACACAAAAGATTAATATACAAGTTAGCCAGCCTTGGAGTGGGTCCCAAGATGATAGCCTGGGTAAAGAATTGGCTTCAGAATAGGACACAGAGGGTAATAGTAAATGGAGTCCACTCTGAAGAAAGGGGGGTTACTAGTGGGGTACCGCAGGGTTCAGTATTAGGACCGGTCCTCTTCAATGTCTTTATAAGCAACATTGCAGAGGGACTGGAAGGAAAAGTATGTCTCTTTGCAGATGACACAAAGATTTGCAACAGAGTTGATGCACAAGGTGGGATGGAAAGGATGAGAAGGGACTTGGCAAGGTTAGATGAATGGTCAAATGTATGGCAGCTTAGATTCAATGCTAAGAAGTGCAAGGTAACGCACCTGGGAAACAAAAACCCAGGGGAAGAGTACACAATGGGGGGTGAGATACTAATAACAACAAAAATGGAAAGGGACCTGGGGGTAGTCATATCAGATGACTTAAAGGTGGGCAAGCAATGTGAGAGGGCAGTAAGGAGGGCTGAGGGGATACTGGGATGCATAGGGAGAGGCATCACCAGTAGAAAACAGGAAGTTGTTATCCCTCTGTACAGACAGCTGGTGAGACCCCATTTGGAGTACTGCATGCAGTTCTGGAGACCCAATCTCCGCAAGGACATAGACAGAATGGAAGCTGTCCAGAGGAGGACAACTAAAATGGTGCAGGGTCTGCACTGGAAGACATATGAAGAGAGACTAAAGGAGCTTAATATGTATAGCCTCGAGGAAAGGAGGAAGAGGGGGGACATGATAGAAACTTTCAAGTACCTCAAGGGAATCAACAAAGTCAAGAGGTGTGCAAGAACAAGGGGGCACAATTTGAAGATGGTGGGGGGGCTCAGAGGTAATGTAAGGAAGTATTTTTTCACAGAGAGGGTTGTGGATGCATGGAATGGCCTTCCAGAGGAGGTCGTGGAGTCAAAAACAGTGGTTGAATTCACGCATGCATGGGACAGTCATAAGGCAATTCTAGGGGGTGGGGGTAGAAAGAAGTAGGCTGCTGGTTAACTAGGATCTGCAGCTTATCCATTAGGTAGGGAAATGGGCAGATTGGATGGGCCAAGCGGTCCTTATCTGCCATCAAATCCTATGTTTCTATCTATCTAGGGACACAGTTTAAGAGGTATGCACTCAGAATGCTGCTAGAATAAGGGGATTTGTGTTAAGAAGCAGTTTCAGAAGCAGAACCAGTCTGTAACAGTCATGTATGACATGAATGTGTGAGGTTAATCCCCACTGTTCTGTCACAGTAACACATATTCTGTGAGGGTCAGAGGAACATTTGGAGGCTGAATCAGGGACCACCCTGAATAGTAGGGACAGTCAGGCGGTATGAGTGCATACAATGCACCCATGCATATGTGTGTTTGATACACACAAGTGATCCTGGTAGTCTAGTGGACCCCCCACCCCCAAGCATGACTCCTGACCCCGTTCCACCATATAACATTATTTTTCTCGGTAGTCTAGTGCCCCCACCCCTCAGCATGATCCCAGACCCCGTAGCTGTGGCAATTATATGATTTTCCTGGTGTTCTAATGGTCCCCCACCCCCAAACACGATCCCCGACCCCCATAGCCATGGTAATTATATGATTTCCTGGTGTTCTAGTGGTCCCCCCCCCTAAGCACAATCACCAACCCCGTAGCCATGGTAATGAAAGAATTTCCCTGATGGTCTAGTGGTCCCCCCATCCAGAAGTGTGCCGCCCGTCCTCCCGTACACAGACTAGGTACGGCGCCGGTGACCAGCTCAGCCCTCCTCTCACCACCACAGCCGGCCACTGACTACGGTATACATGAGCGCTACTCGCAGTATAAACAGTGCTACTGTATCATTTATATATACTGTCACTGTATACTGTAACAAATTACTCTGTATGCATTTTGTAGTGTTGCATTGTTTGTAGGTTATGATAAGGGCAACCTAGGAAAATGGGTACTTGCATTTCTAGTCGTTCATTTACTAATACAATGAAATGAAAAATGAAAACAGTGAGGAGGACTAACTTGAAACTGAAGTACAGAAAACTGGTGGGTTGTGATGGTACAAGTTGCACTTTCAGACCGGGTTCAAACCACCCCTTGCAGAACACTCCCTCACCCACCAGGTCAGCCCCCAAGTTTGTTTGTTTTAGTCTTTTAACACAGATATACAGTAGATATAGATATAGATATAGATAAAGATATAGATATAGATATAGATATAGATATATACATACATACATATATATACAGTATATATATATATATATATATATATATATATATATATATACACACACACACATACAGCATTGTGCAGCCCTCCCTGCACTAGGGACAATACGGTTAGTTTTGTTTGTGCAAAAAATAAATAATCAGTCAGCCCCTACCTAACTCGGATCCCCTTATATCAGCAGCTCTGTTTTGGCTCAACCTCCCCACCCATACTGTACCTACAAGAAGTGGTGGGATAAACTTCATCCACCAAACCAAAATCTTCCCTGCAAACTGAGCTGCAATCCCTTAAACACTGACACCACAGTCCTGGGCAGCACCGCAGTTCACAGTATACCAGCAACCCTTGACTCCCCAGTCCGCTTACAAGGTCGCTGGATTCACTGCATGCCTTCTGCCGAGCCGGGCTGCCCCACCTGGTGGTAGGGAATTTCTGAGAGGGCCCCACTTCAGATGGGCTCCTCTCTCCAACTAAACTTTAAAATCCTTGCATATATCTGCTTTCTATTAGTGGGCTTCTGATCACCGTAAGTAAATCTAAAACGCAAACACTGAGTCACTGTTCGAAGATGAATAAAAACAAGTTTTACTCGTCGGGTCCCACCCTATTCTTTTTCCAGGTGTCCCCCAGTATCAACCTTCCAAGTGGGCCTCCTCCACCACAGTCAGACTCTGTTAATACCCTCTCATTTTCTAAACTACTCTCTACTTTGGGTAATTACAATATTCCACACTCCTCACCGAAATAAGCCAAATGACAAACACAGACCCATAGAACAGGGAAGGGGTAATGTTGCACATGGCATGTTCTCTCCCGTCCCGGGCAGTTTTCTGTCTATCCAATACCTAAACACCGGGCAAGGGAGGGTTAACCTTCCACATGGCACATTTTCCCTTAACCCAGTCTCATACTACCCGGCCCACATGCTAGCATGTTTTTCCCCATCCAATGCCGGACTCACCCTCCAGAGATGTGATATTTTAAATAATCCAGAGTTACATCTCCTTGCAGAGCCTTTCTCCCACCCACCATAAGGCTATTTTACGGCATTGTTTTCTGGGTTCGCCGACTGACTCCCCCTCCCATCCCATATGCTGCTACACTTTTCAAGGTTACAATTTACATCATCTCTCAACCTCTTCTTAAACCTGCAATTTACTGAGGCAGCAGCTTGATCTTCACCGCTTGCAGCAAGTAAGTCCCTTGCCTTTGACTCTGAGACACCCAGCACAGATTTTTAACCAGCAAACACATAGTAGCATAAATATGATTCCGAGTTACTTACAGTACTCTACGCAGACGCTCAAGCATCAAGATCCTTGAATAAAAAAAAAAACAGTTATCTGCAATGTAAACTTTACAGTAAACAGCTACTCATCTTGTTTTACCTCCCTGTAGTGCTCATGCATAGCACAGTCGGCGACAGGCAGTGGTGGTGGTGAGAGGAGGGCTGAGCTGGTCACCGGCACCGTACCTAGTCTGTGTATGAGAGGACAGGCAGCGCACTTCCAGGCAGCAGGGGACCACTACACCACCAGGTATTGCTGTCATTTCAGGGCTACCAACAGTCAGGGATCATGCTGGGGGGTGGGGAGACCACTAGAACACCAGGGAAATGCTTTCATTGCTGTGGTTATGGGTGTCGGGGATCGTGCTTGGGGGTGGGGGGACCACTTGAACACCAGGGATATTCTGTCATTAATGCAGCTACGGGGGTCAGGGATTATACTGGAGGGTGTGGGGGACCACTAGCACACCAGGGATTACTGTTCTTATTAGGGCTACCGGAGCTAGGGGATCATGCTGGGGGGGGCACTGCTACATTACCACCAGCTTATTGTCAGCAGTATATAGCACCATGCTACAGGTCACGCTAATGCCTGTAGAGTGGCACTAAACATTTGAATATGCCACGCTGCCGGCAGTCATGGCCACTCCCCTAACTCCCACCCCAGCAGATATTTACTTTTAGCGTCAGCACTATCACACAGTGCCGGCGCTATTAGGGCTTCTGAATATTGCAGCCTGGTGCAAATCCAGCACTACGGCTTTGCACCAGGCTCAATGCTTTGAATATCTGTACATTGGTCTTAGACAGAGTGCATGAAAAAAACACTGTACAACCTAAATCACTTGGCAATATTCCTAGCAGAAATATGATTTAATGATAGCCAGCCTAAACGTAAATAGTATCAGGTCAGAAAAAAAAAGGCTGACTACTTATGCATTATTTGCTGAATATAAACACATTATTTTTTCCCGGATACCCACTTATATGATTCTGAAGATTATACTACGGCCTCTAACTCTTGGTTTTGGGGCCCAAGCTAATGGGAGGGAGGGAACTGTCGTAGCATGTGGTTTAGGAATATGTTTTACATTCTCTAATTTTAAAATATTCCATATGGAAGATATAGATCTAGGAAGGGCATTGTTGTTGGACGTGCAGATAAGTGGGGTAGATTTTAGATTAAAAAATATATATGCTCCCCAAGGTATAGTACAAAGGATAGAATTGTTAAAAAAAATCCAGCCATATTTATATTCTAGCAAGAATATTATATTTGGGGAGATTTTAATATTAGTGGATTACTTTCTGATCGGGGTCTAAAAACTGATAAACAATGTTGCGATGCCAACTTTCTCAATGAATTAAATAATAAAACAGGACTTAAAGATATTTTTTTCAGACAAAATCAGCAACCCTTGTTTACTTTTTTCAGTGAAAAAAATACACTAGAATAGGAATATATTCTTGACCCCTACACTAATTTCTAGTGACAAACAGATACAGTTAGTTGCTACCTCCAATCATGGGTTACTTTGTATAAGAATTTCAAATTTTCATGATACAACTAGAGGCCTGGGCTTCTGGAAAATGAACCTTTCCCTATTAGAAATCCCAGAGATTCAAATAGGTTTTCAGTATGTCCTAGAGGCAAGAAAATCAGTATATTGTCTTTATGAATCTACACAATTATGGTGGGAGGACACTAAGAAATTCATTAGGGAATATTTCCAAAAGATTGGTAAACTTCAGGGAAAACATAATATGGATTATTATGGTGCTCTTAGATATGAGTTAAATCCGTTGCATTCTTTACTTAAAATGAGACAGGATATTTCTCAGGATAAAATACAAGTTAAACAAGACATGATAACCATACAGTATAACAGAACAAAATCACTGGAATTGGAACAAAGATTTGGTATGCAGGGAACAAAAGATTTTAGTAATCCATTTGATTTTTGTCACCAACAACAGAGACAGAAGGAGATTAGACAAGTAAGGACAATGGAGAGAGATATTAAATATAAACAAAGGGACACATTGGAGGAGGTTCAAAACTATAACTCTAGAACCTCCTCTGTAGATACAGGGCTCCAAGATCTTAGAATACCAGAGTGGTTGCAAGAGTGTACTCTACCAGAAATCCAGGAACATTGTCTTGGGTTCCTAGCTGCTCCCTTTACAGCAATAGTTGTACAGAATGTTATAGCACAATTGCATTCGGGTAAATCACCAGGCCCAGATGAAATTCCAAGTGAGCTATATACCCAGATTGTGCAGACATTATTGTTAGAATTGACTCAAGTGTTTCAGGATTGTTTGAAAAAATACACTTATCACAAAATCTAAATACAGATTTAGTAATGTTGATACACAATTCAGGAGACAGAGAGGAGTTACAGAATTGGAGACCCATCACCTTGTTAAATGTGGATATTAAAATACCAACTAAAACACTTAGCAATAGGATTATTACTGTTTTTCCTGATATTATTTTCCCCAATCAGCTTTGTTTGGTACCAGGTAGGCGGATTATGGATGGGTTGATAATATCATGGGAGGTCATGGAAGGAGGTAATACAGGGGAATTATTAGGTTTCTTGCTCAGCTTGGATCAGACCAAAGCTTTTGACAGAGTGTCACATTCTTATCTTTGAGCTTGCCTACAAAAATTCAAGTTCCCTAGTATATTTATAGAGTGGTTAAAAACTTGTTATGATACTGCCCCATTTATTAATTGATATATAGGGACTTTGTGTAAAATCACAACAGGTGTGAGGCAAGGGTGTCCTCTTAGCCCCATCTTATATATCTTATCAATAGAACCTTTATTACAGAAAGTGTGTTCATTGCAAAATATAATGGGTTTATCCCTCTCTAGTGATATGGAAGAAGTAAAGTACATTGCATACACTGACAATTTGTGTTTTATTTTAGCACACCTGCCATCTGGTGGGGTGCTAGAAGCGGTGGTACATGACTTCACTTGAGGAACAGGCTCACAGATTAATCTTCAAAAAAGTAAGTGTTTACCAGTAGGTAACAGATCTTTAGGAATGGCAACACCTTTAGGGGTATTATCTACCTCCCTATGTAAGATTTTAGGAATCTATTTTGGTGCAGGGGATATGGGCTTTATAATTGGGGCATTGTTTTGGTAGAAGCACAACAGAAGGTCACCAGATGGAACAAATGTTTTTTATCAAAGAAGAGAGTACATATGATCAAAACATTTTTAGTTAGAACGTTTCTTCATCTTAGTACAGTCTATATGATCCCTCAACAACTGGAAACTCAACTATATAGTGTTTTTTTTTCAGGGGGTATGGGGTAGTAAAAGGGGTATTATATATTTACCTATTAAAAAAGGTGGTCAGGGGATGGTGCACCCAGTTCTTTTTTTCTTTTGTATGTTTTTTTCAAACAATATTAGACCTCTATTACAAAACATTTGGAGAAGTTGGGTTAGAGATCAGCTAGGTCCTTGGTTACACACATGGGATATGGAAACAACAATCCCTAAGGAAAAATCATTACAAAGGTTAGCCACATATATGCAGTAATGTTTTGGGAAAGTGAAACTGTAGAAGTTATAGAAATCTGTTTGTCTTTCTTTCCCATGTAAAACACTATATCAACATATTTTGTCCATATTTTTTTTGGAGAAACCACATTTTCATGAGAGATTTGTGCCAGAAATGGCAATTTACACCCTACATGCATTCCCTACCACCTCCCTGGGTATGGACAACATGTGTGCACTGTACATAAAATGGTTGGGGGGATCATCATCCATGATATGGGGGAATGAGCATGGGGACAGTTTTACCTGCCCCCAGCCATGGCCCCATGGGGTACTGACTCTGTCAAGGAGCAAGCCCTGTCCTGGTGTGCGTGGTGTCCTTGGTGTCCTTGGAGTTTCAGGTGCGGCACACATTCCCATACAAGCATTGTACAGAGTGGGCTTATGTAGTGCTGTCTGCTGTGGAGTGACACTACTCCCACTGGACAGGACAGGGCTATGGCCAGCCTCCACAGTATTTTGTCACCATGGCTGCAGCCTCCAGCACATTGGCACACAGGCAAACCATGCTGGTGACAATATCCTGATGCAGGTCACTGATGGCCATCATGTGCTCTGCAAGATGTGCCTCTGCCCACTCCGCAGCATGCTGCATGTCATCAAGCAGCAGGTGGTGGATACTGTCAGTTCCTGATGCATGACACTCTGTGCCTACATGGATGACTGTAGTAACTGCCGACTGGCAGCTGCATCCTTTTGTAGCCAGGGACTGTTCATTGGGACAGGGTCAGGCTGCAAGCTTGGCATCTGTATGGCCTGGGGCTGCACCACAGCCAGTGCTAAGGTTTCTTGTAGGTATTGCAGGCTGGCTGTGCCTGGCCTGGTTGGATGGCCCTTGGGTGACAGGGCTGTGGCCATGCCAGAGGATGGATCATAGAGAGACACAGTGCTGACTGGCCCTGTGATATTGGTTGGGGGTGGCAGGGTGATTGCTGTGCCAGAGGTGGGGTCATGAGGTGGCACAGAGGTGGCTGTACCAGGGGCTGTAGGGGGCTGCATTGCTATAACTGCAGTGCTGCATGTGGACAGTAGCTGGGCCTCAATATCATGGGGCAGGAAGGGGTGGGCAACCCTTTCTGGTCTTTGGTATGTCCCAGTTATCCCCAGCTCCCAATGAATGTCTTGTCATCATCACCCACTTCACCCTTTTCACTTGTGTCTGTCACCAGATGCATACTGGTGGGCAGTAGGGGCAGCTACCACCAAAATGGACCTGGTGTGTCTTCCACTGTGTCCAGTACAAGATGGTGAGCTGTTGAGACAGGAGAGAAGAGCTATGTAGCAATATGCCATACAGAGCTGTGTACCAGCCAAGGCAGCGTATATGCCTGGCATACGGTGACACAAGATCCATGCTGACTGTGCGATGCACTGTTTAAACCTCCTATGGACATGTACATCACACACACCCCTAGCCTGGTGAGCACACAGCCCATCACCATGGAGCACACATCCCAGTACCAGTGAACACACCCCCCAGCAACAGTGAGCACACTCCCCGGCACCAGTGAGCACTCATCCCATCACCAATGAGCTCACACCCAAGCCCCAGGGAGCACACGCCCCAGCACCAGTGAGCACCCACATGCTCACCAGGGGATACACATCCCAACACCACTGAGCGTACACCCCGGTACCAGTGAACATATATCCCATCACCAGGGAGCACACATCCCAGCACCAGTGAGCACACATGTGACAACACATAGGACACAGTAGTGGAGTACCACACAGATGGCTACACACCAGGAAACATGGAAACAACAGTGCAGCCTACACCCAATGTCTCACACAGCACTGGCATGTGCATTCAGCCAGCCACATATAAATACAAACACACACATGTCCAATGGGAAAATGCACAGTTGGTCACTCACATGGCTGGGCTGGTCCCACTTGGCACCCATAGCCACCTCCCAGCACTCCCTTGGCCTCCATGGGGCACAGAGTGGAAGTTGTTGCATCCTGTGTAGGACTCAGGATACATACAGCCGCCAATGCCTGTGGGTCTGCCAGTCATATGCATCTCTCTGTGCTCCACTTTTGACAGGCTGGGTAAGACCCTGTCCCATTTGTTATGCAGAGAGAGTTAAAAGAAAGGATCTATTTTGTTTGCTCCTATTCTGCCTCTTGTTTGTCTCTTGCCTGTCTGATTGAACAATCACATTTTTCTTGTGGCAGCTAGGAATTGGCCATTCTGATGGTCCCATTATTTCCTTGTGTTATCCCCCTTCCTTCACTTGCTATTTCCACTCTTTCTTTCTCCTCTTTCTTCTCTGTGGTTAAAAATATGTGTGAATCTTTATGTGAAACTGGGATCCCTTGGTTTGTAAATGTATATAATTATGTTGTTGAAATGACTACAGAAAGCTTTAGGAGTTTATTAGAAAAGATAACAATCTGGAACACAGGGGGTTGACCTCAAGATGCTTTTTGACCTCCACAAGCTTGTTTACACAATTGTCAACAGAATACTAGCTCTTGGTCAAAATGTTCTATTTGTTGCACCTGTTAAGACTAGATGTACTCTTCAGACTGGCCACAGGAAGGAAAGTGACAACATTTTAAGACATTTTGTGTAAAGCGGGAGTTGTAATTTACAACAACAGGATGCAGAGTGTAAACTGCCAGGAAAAGATGTCTTATAAAGAGACAACAATGCTTTGTTTGGACAGAGATAGACAGCTTTAGATTTAAATTGAGAGAGAGAGAGAGAGAGACTCAGAAGAAGAATTGTTGTTCATACTGCTTTAGTAAGTGCTATCCTGTACAATTGTATTTGTTCTATTCTATTGTTATTGATACAGTATTGATATTAATAAAATACTACTTGCGAAATTTATAAGTTCTCCTGGTATGCCTATGTTTTCTGACTTATGCCTCTGCAACAGTTTTATTTGTTATTTATTTAGTGATTTGGAAAAGTCCTTTGAGCCATAGATTGCAAAGCAAAGTACAATAGGGGAAAGCAAAGGTACATCATAATGAATGATACAGCTTGGATTCAGAACTTACAGAATAACTCAAAACATAGGTACAAGTTAAAATAACAAGAAAAACACTTTATGAGGTTGGGGGGAGGAATAAGCAGCCACAAAGTGCTTCATCAGTAGTTCAGAGGGATGGGGATAGCTGGCAGTGGGGTGAAGAAAGGAGGTACGAGAGAGAGGTAGGTACTGCAGTGGAAGTGAAGGGTGGGGGAAGAAGGATGATAAGGTATAGGGAGAAATGAGGGGGTGAGGGGAGGCTGAACAGAGAAGATGTGCTAGAGTAAATGGTGGGGTATAAGGGGGCATGGTCAGGCAGCTTGCATTAGTAGTGACTGTTAGGGAAACTCACGGGACTTGGAGTTGGGGAGGAGGGATGGTGGGGTGGTGGGTGCTGAAGGAGCATGATGCCAACTGATTGCTGAGGCAAGTCATGAGAAGGGACAGAGGGAGGGATTACCAGAGGCCTGCCTAGTGCTTGCTGGGGGGGCAGAGAGAACGGGTGTGGCTGGACTTAGGGGCAGGTGCACTTAGAGAGTGTTATTAGGTGCTGTTTGAGGTCAGTTTTGAATTGGGCCAGACAATTGGTGGCCAAGAGGTGCCTGGGGAGTTCATTTATCCACAGGGGGGCCTGGTAGGCAAATGCATGTTGCCCAGGAGAGGTGCGATGGAAGGGGATAGCCAAGACCCCTCTAGTCCTCCCCCTGGTGACCTGTAAAGTTGGCTGCTTTGATCAAATTGCCTACACAAGGCAGGGTTTTACTCAATAGAGCCTTCTTCCTTAGGGTGCAAGTCTTGAATTTGATCCTGTTTCTTAATGACAGCCAATCTGCACGTTCGTACAGAGTACAGGTGTGCATGCCACACTCAGCATCCAGGGTTAGTCTGCAGGCTTTGTTGAGCACAGACTGAACCCTCTTGAATGCTGTATCTGTTGCCGCCCCATAGACCACTAGTCCATAGTCAATAGAAGATATGATGGAGCTGTGGACTGAGAGGCAGAGGGCCCCAGAGAGAGATATTGCCTGTGCCTGTACGGGACACTAGTCTTTACCAGAGAGTCAATATGGTGTGCAAACATGAGGGTATTATCTATTATGACCCCCAGATACTTGAACAAGTGGATTTGTTCCAGTGGCTCACTGTATGAGTTGGAGATGATGAGGGGGGTGGTGCTTATGTTTGTTGTGGGGGCTGGCTATAAGCATGGCCTTGGTCTTCTTGTAGTTTAATAGCAGCTTATGACTACAGAACCAGTCCTCGAGTTTAGAGAAAGAGTTCTGCAGCTCATATTGTAGGGCAGCCTGAGATGTGCTGCCACTCAGGAGCACATCGTCTGCATATAGCATGAGTTGGTGTCAGCAGCAGGATTTACACAATGCATTCTCTACGCCTGGTGTTTTGTGCATGGGTACTAGACCTGGTACCAGGGAAACATAGAAGAAAGGTATGGATCCCGCAGCAGCAAGCCATGAAATGATTACCAGAAGGATGGCAGCTAAACTAGAAGTCGAAACAAAAGTTCAGACTGGAAAAGCCTCCTGAAACACCTATGAGCAGTTATCCAATCTGTCAAAAATGCAGGGCAGACCATTACTCTTACCAAGCACGCATTAGGCATACAAGAAACCAGATATTTGAGCTATATTTTGGAAAATGGAGAAGTAAAGACAGAGATTTCCAAGACAGAAGCTGTAGCTAACAGCCTTGTTCCTAAAACAAAGAAACATGTTAGGTCATTTTTAGGTCTGGCTGGTTACTACCTGAGATTTGTTCAACTTTCCTCAGTTATCTACTCTCATCACCAAATTTACACAAAAAAAAAAACGGTACCTGATTAATGTGAAATGGTCCATACAGTGTGATGAGATGATTTTTTTTCAGGCCATCAAGGCTGCATTATGGTCAGTCCCTGTTTTAAGAAGTCAAAATGTTGAGAAAAAAATGATGTTACAGATACTGTAGATACATCAGAGGTAGGCCTAGATGCAGTCCTGAGTCAGAATATACATGGGAAAGAGCATCCCTTTCTGTATATCAGTAGGAAACTGCATGACAGAAAGAAAAAGTATAAAAAAATTTGACATCAGATAAGGACCGCTTGGCCCACCTAGTCTGCCCATTTTCCTACCTAACAGATAAGCTGCAGATCCTAGTTAACCAACAGTTTACTTCCTCCTACCCCCCCAGCTAGGACTGCCTTATGTCTGTCCCATGCATTCTTGAATTCCTCCACTGTGCTTGACTCCACGACCTCCTCATGGAGGCTGTTCCATGCATCCACAACCCTCTCTTTGAAAAAATACTCCCTCACATTACCTCTGAGCCGTCCCCCCTCTATCTTCAAATTGTGCCCTCTTGTTCTTGCACATCTCTTTTTCTGAAAGATGCTACCCTCTTGGACTTTGTTGATTCCCTTGAGGTACTTGAAAGTTTCTATAATGTCCCCTCTCTCCCTTCTTTCCTCAAGGGTATACATATTAAGTTCCTTTAGTCTTTCTTTGTATGTCTTCTGGTGCAGACCCTGCACCATTTTGGTTGCCTTCCTCTGGACAGCCTCCATTCTGTCTATGTCTTTGCAGAGATGGGGTCTCCAGAACTGCACAGAGTACTCAGATGGGTCTCACCAACTGTCTGTACAGAGGGATAACAACTTCCTGTTTTCTACTATTGATGCCTCTCCCTATGCATCCCAGTATCCCCCCAACCTTCCTTACTGCCTTCTCACATTGATTGCCCACCTTTAGGTCATCTGATATAATTACCCCCAGGTCCCTTTGCATTTTTACTGTTGTCAGTATCTCACCCCCCATTGTGTACTTTTCCCCTGGGTTTTTGTTTCCCAGGTGCATTACCTTGCACTTCTTTCCATTGAATCTGAGCTGCCATACATTTGACCAGTACTCAAACCTTGCCAAGTCCCTTCTCATCCTTTTCACTCCATCTTGTGTATCAACCCTTTTGCAGATCTTTGTGTCGTCTGCAAAGAGACATACTTTTCCTTCCAGTTCCTCTGCAATGTCGCCTATAAAGACATTAAAAAGGACCGGTCCAAGTACTGAACCCTGTGGTACCCTATTAGTAACCCTGCTTTCTTCACTGTGGACTCCGTTTACTACTACTCTTTGCATCCTGTTGTCTAGCCAAAAAGGCAATGGAGTCCCTTAAGTTTTATCTGCTAGGAGCTGACTTTATACTTGTAACATATAACAATCCTCTCTGTTGGTGTAATCAAATGAAGGATAAAGATCCCAGAATCACAAGGTGGTACCTGACAAACAGCCACTTGAATTCAAAGTGATGCACAAATCTGGAAAAGAAAATGTCAATGCTGATTTTCTGTCAAGATATGGTTCAGGAATTGACAATTCAGAAGGCTGAAAAAATGTGTGTGCTTAACTGAAATGTTTGATGTAAAAGTGTTATGAAAAAGGGATACTGTATATGCAAAGATCTAATAATGTTATAATATATTGAAAGGGAAATAAAGGTTTTGGAAACTTGCTTAAAGAAACAAGTTCTCTCTTAAGGAGGGGAGTGACAGGATTAGGTAAGACCCTTACCCATTTGTTATGCAGAGAGAGTTAAAAGTAAGGATCTGTTTTGTCAGCTCCCGTTCTGCCTCTTGCTTGTCTCTTGCCTGTCTGATTGTGCAATCACAGTTTTCTTGTGACACCTAGGAAATGGCCACTCCAATGGTCCCACAATCTCCCGTGACACCACCCCTTACTTCACTATTTCTAGACATTCTTTCTCCCCTTGCTTCTCTGTGGTTAAACAATATATATGTGAATATTTATGTGACACTGGGATCCCTTGGTTTGCAAATGTGTATAATTATATTTTTGAAATGATTGCAATAAGTTTTTTGGGTTTATTAGTAAAAATAATCTGGAACTGAGGGAGTTGATTTTGAGAAATTTTGACCTCCGCAAGCTTGTTTACAGAATTGTCAACATGATACCTGCTCTGGAACAGAATGTTCTATTTTATTGCACCTATTAAGATTAGATGTATTCTTAAGGCTAGTCACATGGAGGAAGGTAACAAAGTGTTGAGATATTTTGTGAAAAGAAGGAGGTGTAATTTACAGCAACAGGATGCAGAGTTTAAACTGCCAGAAAAAGACATCTTTCAAAAAGAGAGCAATGTTTTGTTTAGAGAGAGAAAGATAGATTGAGATTTAAATTGAAAGATACTCTGATGAAGGGTTTTTGCTTGTACTGCCTTTAGAAAGAGCTGTCTTGTACTATTTTTTTTTATATTCTATTGTTATTGATAATAAAATGCTACTTGTGAATTTCATAACTTCTCCTGGTCTGTCTATGCTTCCTGACTTATGCCTCTATGAAAGCACTGATAGGAACATCTTTCTCTGAAACCTCATGTCCCTTTAATGCATCCACACAGCCTCTGTGGGCTTGTTCCACCCACTGACAGCACTGATCATGTCAGTGATCTCTACTCAGGCCAGTCGCACCTGGGCATTTGTGGCCTGCCTCCAGGACAAGACCTCCTCCCTGGCCATGTAGGCCTGTGCCAGGGCCTGCAACTCCTCCTCAGAGAAGTAGTGGGCCCATAGTCTGTCTGTGTCCCCCCACTGTACCTGCCTAATAGGGGAGTGGAATACAGGTGACCAGGGAATGCATATAGTGGAACGCAAATGAAAGGTACATTGGGGTGAGGCCCTTACCTCTTCTGTCAGGGACATATTGGTATACCGGGCAATGTGTATCCCACCACAGCTGGTAGCCTGCCTCACACAGGCCTGCCCATGTACAGGCACAGTCATAGTCAAGATCACAGACAGACAGGGGTTGAAATGGGCAGGTGCCCAAAGGAACTCAGAAGCACCACTTTCAAAGCATGTATGTGAGGGTGAGACATCCTCTGTCATCATGCACCAGTAACTCAAAACAGCAGAGATTCCATGCCTAATCACAACACCACCACCAACTGGAGATATAGATGTGAGAGTTCCACCATCTCAACATGTCCAATGTACAGTGAAGCTCACCAGGGTGAAGCCCAACTCTGAAGAATTCTGCAGTAGAGTTACTGTAGCAATCAATGCAGTTTCAGTGGGAGTTAATCCCTTTTGTCATGCAGGAAACCTGAGACACTGCGCTTTATCCTGGAAGGCTTTACTGTACCACTACATACAGCACACACAGTTCAATGATCTCCCATGTCCCTTTATAGGCAATTCCACAAGACACCTACCTCTAGCCACTTGTAGTTCTGCTGTGGAATCTAGGTGGTGCTTTGTGTACCATCTATATGCTCCAGCCACAAATAGGCATGCTACTGTATGCATACCTTCTAGTAATGACATGCAAATGTGGGTGTTAGCCCCCAGACTTTGAAACTGTCTAATTTGCATACCTAAGTTGAATAGTGCAAGTTTGCTGCATGTGCTAATCTGGTTGCGCTAGAGCACACACTTGCACAGTTCCTGGACTTGCACAACATTGGTCTGTGGTGCAGACTTGATATCACATGTCACATATGACATCATCACACAACACAGCCCTTTACACATGCCATTGTGCAATGTCTAAGAGCAGCCCTGCATAAGTCCATGCATGCACACATTGCACATGCATGGCCTTCACATAGGCCTCCCCATGCCTGGCATGTGCGAAAGGTACAATCTCCCGGGAAGTACACATTGTGCTGCACGATGCAACATTAGCATGGTGCTCCGATGGACACATTTTACACAAATGGACAGGACATACCCAGACAGCCCTGAAACTGGCAAGAACATGGTGTGAGGGCTAGGTCTAGGCTGAAGCACAACCTAGCAGGCAGATGGAGCAGGACTGTACTGCAAAGGGCCTAGATGTGGTTTACCACAGAGCTGACTAATCTGGTTCACCTGGTAATGATCAGAGATGACAAGTTACTAGGAATGTTGTGGGGTCAGACAAGCCATGGTGCAAAGTGTGGACATCTGTGGGGTGGCACCTAACACGATGCACCAGAGTCACGCGTACTGGTAACCAATGGTGGGACTGGTACAAAAGACCTACAGAGGTGAAAAGCACACCACGTACAACAATTGTAAGTGATGGCAGGGAGAGGCACTGTGCCAAGGCTGGGTGACTACAGATGGCTGTATGTATGTATGGTTTGGGTGGTGTCCTGTGTACAGTACTATGCCATGATAATACACCTCCAGGGTACTGTCCCTGAGGGAATGTGCACTGTGCCTGTGTGTCCCTGTTGTGTCCCCTTTGTCCTGTAGGACCTGCTCCACTGTATGGCCTGACTGTAAGAATGTAGGTGTATGGGCCTACTGTCCCAACAAACATCCCCATTGTCCAGTACATTACAGGACCTGCTGTGGATCCCTGAGGCATGCACCTGCCATGGCAGCAGAGCTGTGTGGTACCACAGTGACACAACTGCAGTGTCAGGGTGGTTGACAGGAAATATATTGTTTCATTGACTGAAATTCAGGCAACTGTGACAGACTACACCTATGGTACCTTGACCTCCCATGTGGTTGCATGAGTATGCCTCTTGTGCCCATGTTGTATGTGACCTGGTGATGCATGCATACAAATGCATACTATTAGGTGTACAGGGCCTACAGCAGACATGAATGGGTATATTGTACAGGAGTGGGGAGGATGGTAAGATACAGGCACTACATGGGCCAGCATACACTGTGCCAGGCCATACCTACGACAGTGAAATGTGTCAATCCTGCTGTGACTGGGACATAGCATGACTGTGTGAGGTGTATGTTATGGCCCTGCACAGTCCTGTCCTTTCAAAATATTTACAGGTGGCTGTTAGTGCATAGGCATGTGGTTCCAACCAGAACACATATGAGCAGTTATCCAAGCTATCAAAAATGCAGGTGTGACTATCAATCCTACCAAATGTGCACTGGACATGCAGGAAACCAGATATTTGGGCTATGTGTTGGGAAATGGAAACATTAAGCCAGAAATTTCTAAAATAGAAGCTGTAGCTAACAGCCCTGTCCCTAAAACAATGAAACATGTCAGGTCATTATTAGGGCTGGCTCGTTATTATCGAAGATTTGTTCCCAGCTTTGCTGAGTTAGCTACTCCCCTCACTGAACTCATGAAAAAACAGTACCCGATTAATGTGAAATGGACCCCAGAGTGTGATGAAGCTTTTCAGGCCATTAAGGCTGCATTATGTTCAGATCCTTTTTAAGAAGCCTGGACTCTGAGAAACAATTTTTGTTACAAACAGATGCATCAGTGGTAGGTCTAGGTGCAGTTCTGAGTCAAAATATAGATGGGATGGAACATCCTGTTCTGTACATAAGTATGAAGTTGCATGACAGAGAGCAAAGGTACTCCACCCACTGAAAAGGAATGTTTAGTATCAAAATGGGCCATGGAGTCTCTTAAGTTTTACTTACTAGGAACTGACTTTGTACTTATAATAGATCACAATCCTGTCTGTTGGCTTAACTAAATGAAAGATAAAAATTCCAGAATCGCAAGGTGGTACCTGGTACTACAGCCATTTAAATTAAATGTGATACACAAATCTGGTAAAGAGAATAGCAATGCTGATTTTCTGTCAAGATATGGATCAGGAATTGAGGGTCCTGAAGGCTGAAAAACAAATGTATGAATTTAAACTTTACTGTGTGCTGTACTGTTATAGAAAAAAAGGATACTGTGCATGTGCTTAATTTCCTGAAGTTAGAAGCTAATATTAGTAGAGAATTAATAGAAAGTTTTGGAAACCTGTTTAATATTTATTTATTTATTTGTATTTTGTTTACCGGGTAGGTACACTAGACAATAGTATTGCCTATATTCAGGCATGACCCGGGAGAGTACAATCAGGAGAGAGTAAGGTGCAAAGAAGGAACAAACATTAGTGACAATTGTTTCTGGCAAAGCATGAAGTGGGAACAAAACAAATTTGCAGATTGCTGACAAAAGCAAGACATATTTCTGTGGAAACTGAGAGTAAACAATTACCCTTACATTAGCTACAGTACTTGCACTGGATGAAACAACAATAATAAGGACATACAACAACCACTAAAGAATAAATAACAGTTTTAGCTAACGATTTTGTGGAGGGAGTGCGAACATGCAGATTTTAAACAGTGGAGGGAAACAGTAAGTGCCATGTTCGTAAGGAATGCTACTGGGAGTCAGTCTCAAGTTACAGCACAAGAGCAGCCATCAGAGTCAATCAGATGGGTGTGGAGACCCAGTTTAAAGGCTTGGTGGGCTTTAGAGAGTTTAATGTGAGGGGGAGGGAGTTCCAGATGCTGGGAGCCAATATAGTGAAGGTTAGTTCCCCATTTTTTGTGAGGCATCTGGGAATTTCAAGTTGGGTTTGTACGGATGACCTAAAGAGATATGCTTGGGAGGGATCAGACAGCAGCCTTGAGAGATACTCAGGTGTCCCCATTCTGATGATATTGTCAATCAAGCATCCATTAGAATAGAGTCTGTGTGAAGTCGGGGACAGCCAATTTAGTTTGGAGTAGAGTTCACAGTGATGAGTCAGTCTGTGTGCAGAGAGGACAAATCGGCATATGCTGTCATAACATGTGCTCCATTTATGGAGGGATCCTTTGTTATCATTAAGGTATACCTGTGAGCAGTATGTAAGGGAGGGAAGGAGGAAACCTTGTGCAATAGCAAGTTGGGCAGCATCATTCAGGGAGGACCTAATTCTATAGGCAATACCCAGTTTGGTGTTAACCACCTTGTAAGTAGCCATGAGGTGGAGGTTAAAATCCAGAGATGGGTCGAGTGTGACTCCTAGGTACCTAAATGAGTTAACACATACCAACGGAGAGCCATGAACACACAGTATTGAAAGATCTGGAGCACAGAATTTGATTCTAGAGGGGGAGCCAAAAAGCATAGCCACAGTTTTCTTAGCATTAAGTATGAGTTTATTTTGTAGAAGTCAAACTTGTAAGCAGTCAAAGTCAGCTTGAAGATTCGCCTTTACTGATGTGGGGTTTTTACCACTGGTGAGAAGCACCATGTCCTGTTAAGGAGGGGGGTGTATGTGACAGGGTGGAATAGGACCCTGTCCCAGTTGTTCTGGAGAAAGAGTCTGAATGCAAGGATATGTTCTATTCTCCCCTTTCCTGTCTCTTGTCTGTCTGGTTGCGCAACCAGATTTTCCTGTGAGACCTAGGATTTGATCACCCCAACAGTCTCACAATCCTTTGCCTCTCGCGGTCTCTCAGTCTTTGCTTGCTGTTCTGTCCTTCCTTTCATATCTGCTGATATAAAAATATATGTAAATCATTATGTGGAAATGTAACTGATATTGGGTTTGTTTAGAAATTATATAGTGTTACTGTTGACATGTATAAAATTCTAGTTTGAGATTATAGCAAAAAGCTATTGGGAACTCAAGGGGTTAACCTGAGAGCAGTTTTTAAGCCCTTTTTCAGAAGCTATGGAGAAGGAGCCTCAATTCTGGGACAATGTGTTCTTGCTGCACCTGCCTGAAACCTACAAGAACATTTTAGAAAAAAACAGGATGCTTGTTAAGAAGGGGGGTTGCAAGGACTTATAAAAAGACACAGCTGCAATTGCTTGCAAGAAAAGGGACACAGAGATTGAAGAAAAACTCAGATGCATCTTCTGTTTACTCTGCCTTTATAAATAGTTATTCTGAACAATTTTATTTTTTTATGTTCCTGCTAGTACTAATAAAACTCTTGTTGCAAATTTTACAACTGCTCTTGGTGTTTCCTATGCTTCCTGACCTGTGTCTCAATGACAGTATGCTATTTCTCATGTCTCCTCTGTCCTCTTCCACAGACACCAAGGCCCAGCAGGGTCAGACAGCAACAGCATAACTGCCAGGACCAGCAGCAGGAAGTTTGACGGAAGACCATGATTTGGTCCAGCATGAACAGCCAGCAGAGGGACGTTCCACAGACACACATCCACATAAATACCCTGAATTGTGCATTTTGCCCTCTGAGTTGCATGATTACACTATGTTGCATGATTGTGATCTGGAAGGTCAGTGTCCATGTGTGTCTCAGCAGGCTGCATGCAAGTCTGTGGGAGTGGCACCCATGCAGTTGTGGATGGTGACACTCACCTCGCCCATGGGACATTGTCCCACTACTTACACTGTGGTGTTTTGGGGTCTGTATCATTTAATGTATTGCTCATCACTGTGACAGGCATGTTTGCTCTGTGTGTGTATTGTGTCTTGGCATGTGTTACACCATGTGGTGGCATGTCCCCTCTGCCATGGGACTGGTACAACAGGGCATTGGCAAAACTGCTCACAGGCCCAGGTTCTACACCTGTCAGTGGTAGTCAGGTCTGTTGTACCACATAGTCAGGCCAAGGTATGTGTATCCGTATGGCGGAAGTATGCATGGGCCACATACTGGTACACCCTTGTGACATACAGTGCCCATGGCAGTCTGACCACATTGATGCCATCTCCAGTGCCGTATGCACTGTGTGTCACACCACTGCATCTCACCAGAGATGGTCTTGTGTAGTATGGGGTCAAGAGCATGGATAGTCTTTGATGGGCTTTGAATGTACCTTACTGCATTTGCTTGACATTGTGATGCACAGTCAGCAGTGTCTAACCAACACAGAGATGTCCACACTGTGATCATTCCATGTTATACAGGTGGAACCATGCATGCATTACAACACAACTGGGTCTTTGCAGGGCAAATGACCTGCACATGTTCTGTATTAAGGGAACCCTCTATTTAGGATAAGACCAGTGTCTTCTGGGATGTAGGGTGCCTCCAGGCAACTCTGCATCTTACACCACTATTGTGGTGACTGGGGAACAGTACATCATGCACCCACCCATGTACAACACTGCTACAGTTATGTTGCCATGCCTGCTGTACACACTGCTGCATGATGGGCCCAGCTATATATATAGCTATGCTGTATGCACTACATTTGTGTGCCAGAGCCCCACCCCTGCTGCCACCCTGAGTGGCTCATGGATGTTTGAGTCCTGCACACAAGTGTTGGCCTCTGTGCTAGATGCCTGGTCAGTGGGTGCAGAGTGTGGGGTTGCAACTCCTAGTCACTTGGAAACATAGAAACATAAAATATGACATCGGATAAGGACCGCTTGGCCCACCCAGTCTGCCCATTTCCCTACCTGATGGATAAGCTGCAGATTCTAGGTAATCAACAGCTTACTTCCTCCTACCCCCCCCACTAGAATTGCCTTATGTCTGCCCCATGTATTCTTGAATTCTCACACTGTTCCTGACTCCACAGCCTCCTAAAGAAGGCTGTTCATGCATCCACAACCCTCTCTGTGAAAAAATACTTCTAACATTATCTCTGAGCCATCCCCCCATCTTCAAATTGTGCACCCTTGTTCTTGCACATCTCTTTTTCTGAAAGATACTACCCTCTTTTACTTTAATTGTTAAATAATAATTAACTTGAGCCATTACATTACTTATCAGGCTCTTTCTTGGCATTGTTGTTACATAAGCCACATTTCCACATCTGGCATACCTGACAGTGGCATGTGTCCTTTGCTGTATGGGTTCACAATGCTGTATATGGTATGCCAAACACATTTCATTGTGACTGTCTGATTCCCTCCACCCATATGTGACATGGCAGCCCATGTGTCATCCGGTTGTACTTTTGATGTGCATGTTAGGTCACTCCTGTCACACTCATCCCGTGTGCACAACTGGCTGAGTTCAGTGTATTTCTATCCATGGGTGCCTTCAGGAATACCGGTGATTCGAGGGATACCATGCTACAGAAGGGATGGGACAGTATTCTGTGCAGGCTGATCTGCTGCAGAGGATCATGATAACACAGATTGAAGATGCCAACCAGGTCATCCAGGACCTGGCCACAGCTCTACAACAGCAGCAACAACCACCACCACCTGTTACAGCCCCTTGAAGGCGTGGACTATGACAGGTGCATGCTCTTTGTTTTCTTTATATTCACTGGCAGGTGCCCTTTTTTCTTTTGCTCCCTCTCTCTTTCTTGTATGGGCAGTTGCCCTTTTTTATTCTGCTCCCCCTTTCCTATGTATGGGCTGTTGCCCTTGTTGCTTTTTTCTTGTTATATAGTAAAGTTTTTTCACACCTATGATGCTGTGCTATGTGTATTTTGCTGGTGGCCTACTCATATCCATTGCTTCCCCCTGTGTTCATCGCTATACTGGATAACTATTGCCCCAAAGTTATTCTGCCTGTGCTTGATAAACGTCTTGAGAAAATAGTGACCTCCTAGGTTTCAGAATTCCTACAGCAACATAACCTGTTAACACAGTCACAGCATGCCTTCAGGCGAGAACAGAGCACAACCACTTCCCTCATAAAACTTACCAGTGATTAAAATATGGCTATGGACAAAGGAATGCTTACTGGAACAGTTTTCATAGTCTTAACCAAGGCATTTGATATGATCGATCACATTCTGTTGCTTGACAAACTGTATGCCTTGGGTTTTTCACCTACTACCTTGACTTGGTTTAAAAGCTATCTCATGGGCAGGCTGCAATTTGTCAAAATAAACAGAATAAAATCAGGTCTATCCCCTATCGGTGCAGGTGTTCCTCAGGGATCCATTCTTGGGCCTCTACTTTTCTAGTTTTTCCTAAACAAACTGCACAAATCGACTGACTCCTGCATCTTAGTATTATATGCTGATGACATGGTGCTATAAACTACTGCCGCAGATATAGCTGACAGAAAAAAAAAAAGCTGAATATGGACTTTGCTATCAACCAATCCTGGATCTTGCACAATAAACTTCTCCTGCATTCAAAAAAACACTCACAATGCTCTTTGGCTCTGCACCTAGACTCAGCCTGTCCCTCCAAATTAACCACACGTGAACCAGAAGGCTCCCTACTTGAGGTGGTTGACTCATTCAGGTATCTTGGAATCATGTTAGACCCTTCCCTTGATTTTAACCTCCATGTATCTACTATATGCAAATCTGCAAACATAAAACTTGGCAGTGCTTATAAAATCAGACACAATCTAACCACTGCTGCTAGGCTTGCCATCGCCAAAGGTGTACTGAGGTCCAGCCCCAACTATGGGCTGACATCATACTTTGTGGATAAAAAGGGTGTGTTAAGTAAGTGAAACACTTGCTATAATAGCGTCTTCCAATTTGCACTGTCGGTGCTCAGGCATACCTATCACAGTATCCTCTATGCCAGCCTCAGCTGACTCTCCCCATCCTAATACCGACTGTTTACTGCAGGTTGTACCATTGATAAGAATATTAGAGCCAGTATACCTGAGTCAACTGCAAGCATGTTTAATCCTACATCAAAGGCTTACACACTGAGGTTGATTGATAAATCACTCCTCAACATCCCTAAATGTGCCACAAGGATGGGAGAACATGCTTTCTCAGTGTTTGCACCCAAGCTTTGGAACTCCTTTCCAAAGGCACTGAGATAGGTAAATTAGATCTAAACCCAATACAAGATTATTACAATACAAAATATAACACACATTTTAGAAATTCTGGTTTGATATTTTTGCCAAACATATATAAGAAATGGGATAAAGATGAATTTATGGAAATAAATATAAACGCTGTTTGTGAAAGAAGTTCCAAATAAATTATTTCAACAAAAATGGAAATAAGTATAGAATCATGGGAAGAGAAAGAAGAAATGGAGTATGGTCACTGACTGACAAATTTAAATGAGGGAATATAGTTTATAGTGTATCAATGGCACCAATAACTAAACTCTGATGAATTACTTACTTTAGAAGAAATAATTATAATAAAGATCTATATTTGGGAATACAAAATACTGAAAAAAATTATACTATAACTTTAAAATAAAAAGTGGAAGCGTATGCATTAAAAAATTGATTAGGATAGAAAAACATATGAAACAATTACATTTTATGAAACTAAACATTTAAAGGAATTCTGAAAAATAATGTTAAAAGCCACAAATAATACAGCCCTACAGGAAAGAAAAAAAAATTAGTAAACATCAACCTGAATTAAAGGATTTTACCTTGCAAAACAATTGGAATACACACTGGACATTAGCAAATTATAATTATATTTTTGCCCAAAATAAATCAATCCAACTGAAAGCAATAACAGATTGAATAATAGGTAGATAAGTGTGTATTACAAGGCAGTAATACCATTGAGAGATTTTGAGGACATGGAACCTCGAGAGCAAAGCTTGAGAGGTCCTAAAGTCCCCAAAACCTTGAGATGGAATTACTGCCTTGTAAAACACTTATCTTTCTGTTATTTTTTGTAATATATGAATCCATTGATAATACTACAGTTGGAGATGACCTTTGAACTATAGTGTTATCAGCAAAAATTATAGTATTATCACTTTTCAGGATAGTATTATTGAGAGTAGTGATGTATTACTGGGAAATTTTTGTGTACCTTAGTATAGTATTATTGAGGCTTATCCATATATTACAAGAGCATAATATACACCTGCTAGGTTACATAAAATGGGCTGTAAAAGGGATTGTTATTGTTGTCACGGGTACCCTATTACACAATATTTGGCAATGCCCTTAAATTCTAAACTGGTGGCAAATAACAGCACAGAACTGAGAAAACAAGTTTGAGCAGACCTATCTCATTATCCCCAGAGGTTTAATTTTCAATGACATATCCCTCTTGAACCTGTATAAAAAAATAGGAAAATTTACACCATGGGAACAATGACCACAAAATATTTATTTTTAAGTAACTGGAATCTACAAAACTTAGAGCTATGTGAAATACAGAAATGGAATGCCATGTTTTAGACACTTTAATAATTGAAAAACTATTAAGTCAAAATGAACTTGATACTCAAATAAATTCTGAAAATTAGAAATTGTTAAAATATTACCCCCACCTCTTAAGCTGGTAAATCAGAACATAAAGATGTTAATAGAAACATAACATAGACTTTGATGGCAGATAAGGACCGCTTGGCCCATCCAGTCTGCACATTTCCCTATCTATTGGGTAAGCTGCAGATCCTAGTTACCCAACAGCCTACTTCCTCCTACCCACTTGGACTTTGTTGATTCCCTTGAGGTACTAGAATGTTTCCATCATGTCCCCCCCTTCTTTCATCAAGGGTATACATATTAAGCTCTTTTAGTCTCTCTTGATATGTCTTCTGGTGCAAACCCTGCACCATTTTGGTTGTCCTCCTCTGGACTGACTCCATCCTGTCTATGTCCTTGCGGAGATGAGGTCTCCAGAACTACATGCAATACTCCAGATGGGATCTCACCAATTGTCTGTACAGAGGGATGATAACTTCCTGTTTTCTACCTGTGATGCCTCTCCCTATACATCCCAGTATCCCCCCAGCCCTCCTTACTGCCTTCTCACATTGCTTGCCTACCTTTAGGTTATCTGATATGACTACCCCAGCTCACCTTTCCATTTTTGTTGTTAGTATTCCCTTCCCCCCACTGTGTACTCTTCCTCTGGATTTTTGTTTCCCAGATGCATTACTTTGCACTTATTTGCATTAAATCTAAGCTGCCATACTTTTGACCATTCCTCCAACCTTGCCAAGTCCCTTCTCATCCTTTCCACCCCCCTTGTGTATTAACCCTGATGCAGATCTTTGTGTCATCTGCAAAGAGTCATATTTTCCTTCCAGTCCCTCCACAGTGTCACCTATAAAGACATTAAAGAAGACTAGTCCCAGTACTTAACCCTGCAGTACCTGGCTCGTATCCACCCTTTCTTTGGAGTGGACTCTGTTTACTATTACACTCTGTGTCCTGTTGTCCAGCCAATTTTTAACCCAGGCAACCACCCTGGGATCCACTCCCAGGCTGGCTAACTTATTTATTAATCTTTAGTGTGGGACTGTGTCAAATGCCTTGCTAAAGTCTAGGTAGGCCATGTCCAAATCCCATCCCTGGTCTACTACTCTGTCCACCCAGTCAAAGAAATCTATTAAGTTCATCTGACGTGACCTTCCCACTGTGAATCCATGCTGCCTTGGATCCCGTGCACCACTGGTCTCTAGGTACTCGACAATTCTTTCTTCAGAAATGATTCCATCATTTTCTCTACTACTGAATTCAGACTAACAGGTCTGTAGTTTCCTGCCTCAGCCTTGCTCCTACTTTCATGAATGGGAATCACATCCACCCTCCTGCAGTCCTCTAGTCCTCAGGACCACTAGCAACAGAATCCCCTTAGCAGTCAAGTATCATCCTGACCTTGAACATCTACATAAAATTATTAAGGACCTCCACCCTATATTTAGTGAGAATTGTGGCAGAGTTAGGCTACACCCTTGGCTGTGTCTGATGGACCACTTTTCTATCTCCTTATTTCCTAGCTGCCAAAACTTCTGTTGCACAACAGTTACTGCACTTCTCTTTGCTTTTCATCTTTTCTCCCACTACCCTAGGTCAGCCACCTAGTGTAGTTCTTTACTATCCCTACTAAACTTCCTACTAGTTCTCTCTTTTCATTCTTTTTCCATTTCCATCCATTCAGTCACTGGAATGATGCCAAACACCCAAAGAGGTGTTTTGTAAAGTACATAAGTGCATTTTGTGAACCAAGAGCATGAAGGCTATTTTAAATAGGAATAAATAAAGTTAGTAAAGCTTTTTTTAAATAAAAAGGATTCAGAAGCCATATCAAACAATAATAATGTCATGATTAGTACAGTTATAAGAAATCCTTAAGGTATTTTCATAAATTCACTCTATAAACCTTTTACTGTATAAGGGTCTATGTATGAGGCTGAACAAAAGAATGTGGCATACTTTATAAAAGTGCTTTGTCACTGTGGATTAGAGATATAGAGAGTCAATATCTGTGGAGATATACACTGTACCTTTAACTGAACCAGGAAGTCCCCTGAAACAAAACCAACCTTGGTTTTGAAACAACATACCCAGACATGTAAATAGAAAGGGCAGTCAGGTAACCCCCACCAAAAGATTTAAAACCTCTTCACTGAGTTCACTTAATTTCAGTCCAGTTGAGTTTAGTCTTGAGAGTGAAGGAGAGAGGTGTTACTGTAGACAAGCCATTGAATACAGATGAGAAGGGTCTTAGGAGATCTAAGATCCAGAAATGTATTATGTGAGAAACAACTGATGTTAAGTAGTGATTTTCTTTGCAATTTTTTTGTTTTCATTTATTATTTTTCTAACTTTTGAAAAATAAATATCACATCAAGGTGTGTCTTGAACCTTGCCCTGTCTGAAGTTTATTCCCACATGCTGTGACAAACTTGGGTCAGAGTGGGATAGTACTGGTTGTGCAGAGAAACAAGGGGGAGACCAATACCAGATACCAGCCCTGATATCCAGACATGGAGGTAAAGAGCAGGATGATGTTCCTCCAGGATCTTTTGGATGGCTGGGATCTGCTGAAGAAGGAGGGGCTTACCAGTGTGTGCATACCAGAGCCCAGGTGAGGAGAATTGGAGAGGACCTGTTGCCTGGATTGGAGTTTGATGGAATGCGGTGGCAGACCAGCACCGGAGAGAGGCAGAGCACCACTGCCAGGTGCTGATGGAGGATTCCTAAATGGAGGATTTTGTGGCAGAGGACCAGGATCCATGGATTCTAGAGGAGGAGGACCCCCTGATGGAACCTTTGTTGCCAGCCACTTTTGAGATAGAAACATAGAAGTTAACAGCAGATAAGGGCTGCAAGGCCCATCCAGTCTGCCCATTGTTTCTACCTTATGAATGTGCCATACATCTTTACTCTGTCAATGGCCTATTTATTCATACTCATCTGTACTGCTCCCATTGTTGCCCATTTATTCTGGGCTGCTGCTACTTGGAGGACAATGAGATGAATGTCCCATGTAAGACTGTTTCAGGACATATGCATACTGGGGTGAAGACTAGAAGCAACAGGCAAGACACCATGGTGGCTGAAGGGACTTTCCCATGTGTTGAACTCCCTGTGATATGTGATGAAATGTATGAAACATGTAATGTTTAACCCTTGCATGTCCACAGACTGATATATCAGTCCAAAATTCCTATATGTTCTAATTCTGTCAGCAACCTAAGGGTTAAAATTAATGTAGCTTTTAAGGCTGGTGCTGAGTACAGTCAGTTGCGGGTACCAGAATGGTGTAAGGGTTGAAAGGAAACTCCTGGTATGTTGTAAATTAGGGTTGAAAGGAAACCCCTGGTATGTTACAAATAAGGGTTGAAAGGAAACCCCAAAGGTTTTGGGAGTTAGGAACTGGCTGGTTGATGTTCAGCATTAGAAGGTTCCTTGTCTACCAGAAAATATATAAAAGGAACATGGATAAATGAAATGTATGAAATGATTACAAGAAATGTATAACATAAAAGAAATGTCTATACTGTATGATATAAAATCAGGAACCTAGCATCATGGAGGATCTAGGTATGGGGTGGAACCTATGATTGGGTCCCCAAGTGGAAACAATGTGTTAGAATGGGATCAGGGCTGTGTACAACTTTCCCTGAAGAAAGTTGTGGTATAGGTCTGTACGGCTGCTCTGATAGCTAGATGGAGGAAGCTAGAAGTCAGCATAAAACTTCTGTGTATTACTTCCTCTTTTTCAATGTACTGATGAAGGTATGATAGTGGGTGCACAGGGCTGAAATGATGCCAAGTGATGGGTTCTGAAACAATGCCAAGTGATGGGTGCTGAAATGATGCCTATTGATGGGTGCCTCATATTACAAATGAAATGTCTGAGTTGTAGTAACCAGAGTGAAATAATTAGGGGTAAACAGTCAATACAGACTGAAGTCCTCTGGCAGCATAGATGGGTACTGTGCTGAACTGTATGACAGCCCCAGAGTAATGTTGTGAAAGTATTGTCATATTGCAGTAACTTGGCATGGTGGACAATACTAAAAATAGCTGAATTAAGGGACCCTGGGGTGAAGCTCTCATAGTGGGTAAGAGAAAGTTTCAACCAACCCCCATTCTACAGTTTTGGTGGAATATTTATGACTGAGAGGGGGTTCTTGAAAGACCAGTATAATCTTAAGAACTGTTTTTTTTCTTAAGGAGGGAGGTGTGTTGTGGAGTTAGGTTACACCCTCGGCTGCGACTGATGGACCACTTTTCTATCTCCTTATTCCCTAACTACCAAAACTTCTGTTGTGCAACAGTTAACACTTTACTCTTTGCTTTTCTTCCCCCCCACCCCAGGTCAGCCATCTAGCATAGCTGTTTACTAGCCCTACTAAAATTTGCCTCGTCTGAAGTTTATTCCTACATGCTGTGACAAGGATGAGACCCTAAATTGTATTTTTCAAGAACTACCACTACTATCTTTTAAACAACCATCTAATTTAGCCACCTGATTGTTAGGAGTAAACTTGCACCAGAACAATGTACCATGACACTAAATTGTACACGGCCCTGTAATCAACCCAGATGTAAGACCTGTGAGCTCATTTCCACTTCGGATTGTGTGGTTACATCACAAAACAGACTATTCAGGATACAGGGGAATTATACCTGTACATCAAGTAATGTTGCAAGAGATGTCCACAAACAGGGTATGTTGGAGAGGCAAGCCAACCTCTCCACACTGGAATGAATGCACAGGTACATACCATTAATATGAAGATGACTGACAAACCAGTGGGGTGACACTTCTCTCAGAATGACCACTCTGTCTGAGATACAGTATGTCAGTAATGGTCTTAAAAAGGACATTTACAAAATATACCACATTCATGAATGTGACTTTTGAGATTAAGCTTATTGTACTTCTCAATATGGTAGCAGGTGGCATGAATATTGATTTGGGTTTCATGACACATTACCCCACTTAAACTTACACAGACTTTTACTTCATAGGATAGACATTTAACAGGACTTCAGTGTGTTGTTGTTTTGTTTTTATTTTCATAGAGTCCTTTTTAGCTTGTTATCAACATGTTGGTTTCTCACCAAATATACATGTTTGGGGGGTGTTGGGGAAGATTGGTTTGTCTTGGGTGACTGTGTATGGGGACAGTTTAGTGTGTGTGTGTGGGGTAACTTTGTGTGTGTTTTGGGGGTTGGAGGATGGTGTTTTTTTGAGGGGAGGGGGCTGTGTGTGGGGGAAGGGGTTGGGTTTTGCTTACATTATTTAGGTAGGTTTATATTCAGTTACATATTATATTTATGCTACGGGTGTTAGGTCTCTTGGCTCACATACATGGTGAATATACTCTTCTTTTCTAGTTATCTTTGCCCGGGGCAGGTGGAGTTTAATTTCATTGGGATTTTATTCAGATTCTTAAGACTGTTTCTGTTCATATAGTTAATTGATTACATACTGACTCATTATTGAACTTTGAACATTTTAAGATGCATAAACTCATATTCTAGGTGGTCCTTAAGATATTTATTTTTTATCTGGCAATAATACTGACAAGTGATATTATCTTATAAAAATATTGTTAAAGCACTGCAGGTTTTAATGTTTAGGGAGTGGGTTAACTGATTGAGAGTATAGTTCAGAAAATATCTCCAGACAGGTTTAATTCTGTATGAATGTTAACAGTTGTTCATACAAGGTACATCTTTTTTTATTTCCTCTTATTTCCATACATACATTTCTGTTGTACAGCTTTTTATCATACAATACTATCAAGTTTTAACTTGGACATTTGTGGTATTAAATCTAAAGGTCCTGCTTTTAATTTTGAATGTATTGTCATAACACACTCATTCATTAATGATTTCAGTTAGAGGTTCTGTCTACTTGAGTGTTCAGCTTATCTGCTTTGGATGTCATTTGACCTTGAAAAGATTCTCAGTAGTAGCAAGTTAATAGAGTGCTGTTCATTCCATTTAAATCTGTGATTTTTTTGAAATAAGTACTTTAAACCAATGGGAATTGTTTCTGTTTTTTTATGCATGATCTGGGTGTTAGTAGAATGCGACTCTCTGATCAACTGTCATGAGTCTCCGAGGAAGGACTTGATTGGTCCGAAAGCTTAGACATTGCTTTCTTTTTTTTTTTATTTATTAAAAGATCAGAATTGCCATCATTTGAGTCAGGGACTCATTTACAAAGGTTCCTCATCATGGAATTACATACAAGAGAACAAGGACAAGGACATGTATTATATAAGAATGCAGAGGGTAACAACAAACCAGAGTCAAACACGGTACAAAATTGTGAGCAATTAAATAATTTCTGGCAGACATATTTCAAAGATTGTACAATAATTCATAACCGTAGAATAGCTACCAGTGGTAACAGGTACAAGCATCAGTAATAGTTAAACAGGGTAGAGGGGGGAGAGGAGAGAGGTCAAAGGGGGGAGCAGAAGAAAGCAGTAGAAATTGGCTTAGAACTTAAGATATGAGAGAGGATATGTATGCTAGTAGATGGGTCAGGAGCAGTCACAAGAGCTGGCAGAGAGGAGAAATCCTCCAAGTCTGAGTTTAAATGGGCCGAGGTTCTTTTTGGCAGAGATGTCGGGGGGAGTTTGTTTAGTCAGAGTGGCACCTTATGGCAGAAGGCATGTTGCCCCTGGGATGTTTTGCAGAAAGGGAGAGACAGTGGGGCTTTGGAGGAACCTCTAGGGTCCCTAGAGGTGAGTGCTTGTTGGATAAGGTTACTGAGCCCTGGGGAGGGGTGCATGTCCATTGGCATGTTTCCTGGTGAGAAGACAAGTATGGTATTTCAGCTGACCCTCAAAGCTGAGCCAGTTGGTGAGCTGATAAAGATCACAGATGTGAGTCATCCAATCAGACCATGTGACAAAGCGGAAGGCTCTGTTCATGGTGACTTTTATCCTACAGAGGGCAGTGTTGTCAGCTGCTCTATAGAAGATGATTTCCTAATCCAATATGGAAAGGACAGAGTGGGTAACCACTAGGTGGAGGGCCGTAGGGGGTATGCAACATTTGTGCCTATATAGCAGTCTAATTCTTGCATGTGTATGCTCATGACAGGCGAGAGCAGAGTCTAGGGTGATACCCAGATACTTAAAAGAGGTCACTTGTTCTAGGGGGAGTTGTTGACAGTTCAAGGTGCACAGGGGGTGATATCCCTGTATTTGTTTGGGTGATGGGAGAAGACTATGGCCTTGTTTTTTTTTGTAATTTAATACAAGTTTATTAGCATGGAACCAGGCTTTAGTTACCATGAAAAGACTCTGAAGGGCACATTGAAGAGGGGGGAGGTCAGGATGACTGCTGAAAATTAAGGTGTAATCTGTATAAAGAAGTATATAACCAGAGAATGCTTTGGAGAGGGAGTTAAGAAAGAGGCTAAAGAGAAGCAGCCCCAGGATGGATCCCTGCCGGATGCCTAAGTGAACTGGCAAGCTATAAGACAGATTGCTGTTTATTTAGACATGTTGAGGCCTGCCACTAAGGTAGCTTTTGAACCAGGAAATAGGTTCAGTTGAAAGACCGAATGCGGAGAGGGAGTCAAGTAAGAGAGAATGATTAACTGTGTCGAACGCCTTTGCCAGGACTATGTAAACAGACCCAACTAAGTGTCCACGGTCTGGGGCTTTGTGTACATAGGTGGTGTATTCCAGCAGTGCAGTTGTAGTACTGTGCCCCTTTCTGAAGCCATGCTGTTCTTTACAGAGGAGGCTGTATTTTGTCAGGTAGTCAGTGAGCTGGTCAGACAATTTTTTCCAGAGACTTGGGGGGGATGGAAATTGGGTGGTAATTATTCAGAGAGGTGAGATCTCCTCCTTTAAGAATAGGCGCAATAACACCCACCTTCCATTGGGAGGGGAACTGGCCAAGACAGAGGGAGAGGTTAAGAATTTTTGTTATGGGAATGAGGACAACATTCAAAACCAAGTGAAAGAGTTTAAGGTCCAGGGAGTTCCCACCGAGCTGAGACTTACCCAGAACTCTAGTAAGATAGGGTTTGGCCTCGTGGGGGACAGTCCTAAAAAATTGAAGAACAGAATATCAGCCTGGTGGGGGGAGAGTGAAGGGGTGGATTTGAAGAAATTAGAGGGGAGGATGCTGCTAAGGTCAGAGAAGGAGGAGTTTAGTGTGTTAGCGATGGTCCTGGGTTCCAAGGTGGTGGTACCATTAATGCTGAGTTGTGTGTGGGGGGGACACCTATTTGCCATTGAGTACTTTAATGTTATTCCAAAAGTTTCACCCAGAGCAATAGGAGGAGGTGAGGGTGTCCTGAAAATGAGCTGACTTTGCCTTACGAATCTCTCAAGTGCATTTATGTCTGGCCACTCTACATCATTGCCAATTGGAGGGGTGGTCAGACTCGAGGGCCTTATGCCATAAATTATCATGGTGGTGCATGAGCTCTAGGAGGGCCAGGGTTAACCAGAGGGTAGAAGGTCCTTTAACTACCTGTTTAACAATTGGGGCAAAATGGTCACAGGTGGCATTGAAACAAGATATGAAGTGGGAGAGGGCACTGTCAACAAACATGGCAGTATCAATAGGTGACCAAACACAGTGCAGGAGAAAGTCTTTCAATTATTCAGGGATCCATTCTTTAGATGATGCTGCTAAATGAATTTCGGGGGGGGGGGGCTTAGTGGCCTTGTTGGCCCAATAAAAGGTATCAAACCATTTGCTTCTGGATCTGTTCTTACAAGGACCAATATGGTAGCTAATCTATTTCTGTACGACACCATCCTCCCACGATTTGTTAAAAAGGGTAGTCAGTGGCATCACTAGTTCTCCCCTTAGTTCTTTTAGAATTCTGGGGTGAATCCTATCAGGCCCCATTGCTTTGTCCACCTTCAGTTTTAGGAATTCTTTCAGGACAATGCTGCTATTGTTTAGTTTAGGTACCTCCCCATCCTCTTCTTTTGTGAATACTGAGCAGAAGTATTCATTCAGTAGCCCTGCTTTTTCACTACAACCCGCTGCCCATCCACCTTCCCCTTTATTAAGCCTCACTATCCCTCCCTTGGTCTTTCTTCACTCCCTAATGTACCTATAAAATATGTTATCCCCCTCTCTCAACTGAGTTGGCTATCTTTTCCTCGGTTTGGGCCTTTGCTAGTCTGACTGCCTTCACCACTTCCTTCTGTTTTAACTGGTACAGTTCTCTGTCCTGCTCCTTCTGTGTTTCCTTATACTTCTCAAATGCTATCTTATTCTCTCTAACCTTCCCTACTACCTCTTTTGAGAACCATAGTGTTTTTTCCTTTGTTTTGTTTTGTTTATTTGTGTCACACAAGGGCTCATTGCCTCTGTGATGGCAGTTTTGATGTTTCCCCATTGTTCCTCCACCTCCTTCTTGCCCATTTGCTAGTGCTTTTCTAAGGCACTCTCCGATTTTGTTAAAGTCAGCCCTCCTTGAGTCCAATACCTTCACTTTTGTATGGCTTGACTCTAAAGCTGTGTTTGCAGCTTTTGAGCTGTGCAAGGGCATATGATCTGACATATTCTCTTACTTAGAAATTAAGAAACACAATTAAATTATAGAAAAACTGGAAGATGGTAACACAATTATAAATGTAGCTGTTCCATTTGTTTTTTTAAGACCTGTGGTGACATAAGTAATATAAAAGAGTTCTCAAAGGGGTAACAAGATCTGCATAATTTAATGACAAATATTGACATTTTTTATGATGAAAACTTTTTCCTTTATTCTTTTCTTCATTTTCTTTATTTTTGTGTTTGCATCTAGTTAATTTCTGTATAATTATTTGTTATAATTTTTTATATGAGTTTGGTTTTTGTTTTGACAAAAATAATCTTAATACATATTATTATGGCAAAAAAAAGTTAGGCAAGTCCTACCCAGTTAAGCTTACCCACTCTGGTAAGGATGGACTAGTTTAGACCAAGGTTAGAGCTTTACCAGACCATGAGGCAGCCTGCCTGCTAGCTAAAGGCTTCTTAGTGTGGTTCAGGATTCCATATGAAGGTCCCCAACAGGGTTATGAGGCAGACAATCTGAAATCCACTAGAGACAGGCTGCAGGAGGTCTAGGATAAACTGAAAAAAGAGATGGGTCTGGGGAAGGTGAGTGGTCCTTAGCCCTTCCCACCCATGCCAAATCTCAGGATCTCATCAATTGGTTTAGTCCCCAACAAGGTCCTGGGACAGTTTTGCATGATCAACCACTTGTCTTACCCAGAGGGTGACTTGATGAATGACAACACTGATTCATACTGCACGGTGGTTCAATATTCATCATTTGACATGGTAGTTGAGGCAGTGTGTGCTGCAGGTCCACAAGCCCTAGTGGCCAAGGTGGACACTGTGTTGGCATTCTGACTGCTGCTGGTCCAACCAACAAGACCTGGATCATTTGGAGATGAAATTCAAGGGGCTATATTATGTGGATAGCTGTATACCTATAAGATACTTATAGGCCTGCATGGTGTTTGAGTGCTTGAGCACCTTCTTGCATTAGGTGACTGCCCAGGAGCTGGGGAGCCAGGGAATCGTTCACTATTTGGACAATTTTCTGTCTGTGGGGCCAGCCCACTCTCCAGGCTGCAAACAGACATGGGACAGTTTTTTCCACTTGTACAAAATCTTTGGTGTGCCCCTGTCCCCAGGAAAAGTTTAACCACTGAACCTGGTGAAGTTCTTGGGCATAGAGATCATCTCAGCCACAAAGGTTTGTCATCTGACCCAGGGCAAGATTGAGTCTCTAAAGACCCATTTGAGCTGTGCAAGGGCAGCTATGAATGTTACCCTGAGAGAGCTCCAATAGATAGTGGGCCATCTAAACTTCACTTGCTGAGTCATCCTCATGGCAGCATGTTCTTGTGGCAGATGGTGAAATTGAAGTCTGGTGCCCAGAAGCCCCGTCATTGGATTTGGGTGACAGAGAGCTTCAGAGAGGACTTGGAGGTATGGTCAACCTTCATTTCCCACTTCTGTGGTAAGCCACAGAGTGAACCACTACATGTGCAGCAACTGGGCTCAAAAAGGAGATTTCTCTTCTATAATTCTTTCCAATAATGGTGGATCTGTGTGTGGTGCCCCCAGCTGAAGAACAAGAAGGTTATTTTTAGATTGGATAACACTGGTGTAGCCCACACTATAAATGGACATCTGGGGCCAAGGGACTGTTGGGAAACCAGATGAGGACATCTGCCCTAAAACACAAGCTTCTGAATGTCCACCTTAAGGGTGTACATGTTCCCAGTGCTCATAATACTATTGCCAATGCTTTGTCTTGTTCACAGTAGCAGAGATTCAGGGAATTGACTCCAGCAACAGATTGGGATCCAAGACCAGTCCTGCCATCTCTCTGGAAGGTGATGACCCTAAAGCCTGGGAGTGTATAGGCAACGCCATTGCTCTCCATACCAGAGCACCTTATTGCCGTGGCGTGGTGCATTACCATGCTGCCCTGCAGAGGTGGAGTGGCCTAATAGCTGGCCTACCACTGTGAACCAATTGTACAGGTACATTGTGGAATCTTAGCATCAAGTTTGGATGCTGGGGGTTGTGGGGCAACACTGGCAGGCTTGTCCATGTTCTCTTGGGTGTGTGGTTTCACTAATGCTGCTTGCATATTCAAGATCCAGAACGTCCTCAAAGGTTAGAGCAGAAGACTCCCAAAATAGGCAGACCAGTGACATCCTATTTATTTTTTTTTTTTTGTTTTGTTTACCGGGTAAGCACACTAGACAAGAAACTTTGCCTTTTTTCAGGCATGACTCGGGAGAGTTACATACAGAGATACAGTTATATACAGAGTTACATACAGAGGCAATAGCAAGTCAGGAGACAAATAACATCACATGATTTAGTGCAAGGAAACTAGACTATAATAGATATCTCAGGTATTGCAGCATTACAGTTGGAGAGTCCGTTTCAAACAGGGGAAACAACGACTGAGGAAGAAATCATACAAAGCATGTTCTAGTGCAGGGGTTAGCAGCATATGGGATCAAGATGGTAGCAGATCAGGTAGTGCAGGTCCCCCTGAGAAACAGGTGGTCACAACCAGAGAGATTAAGCCTTCCCACTTAAGAATGTGGCATACATATAAGGAAAGTGCTTTAGATATGTGAGAGCTATACTAGGCGGGTGCTCCAGTGATTTGGGTGCCTGTGCATCTATCAGTGCCCATGAGGTAGGCATGTAGCTCATTTTTGAATACCTGGTGTGATTTGGAGAGCCTAATAGATGAGGGCAGGGTGTTCCAAAGCTTGGGGGACAATGCTGTAAAGGCTTGTTCACCCATTTTCATGGCACATTTAAGTATACTAAGACAACCCTTTTCTGCCAACCTGCGTGGATAAGCTTTTTTTGCTTGATGTAACAGGCAGGCCAGTACCACTGGTATGCCATACCTAATGATGGAATCAATTGTACATCCTACGGTGTAAGTGTGATAAGAGATAGGGGAGAGCCAACCTAGACTTAATAATAATAATAATAATAATCATATAATATAATAATAATATCTTTATTTATTGAGCGCCTTTCAAATTATCAAGGTGCTTCACATAATCAAAAACAATTCATTAAAAACATTATTAAAATCACAGCAGATCAGGAAATGCCTTAATCCATAAAACATTTTCAGTGCCTGCTTAAAGCTCCCCACAGTCCTGCACTCCCGAAGCTGACGGGGCAGAGAGTTCCAGAGGGTTGGGGCAGCAAACATAAAAGCGCGAGCCCCAGATGAATTCAAAATAACCCTCGGAATCTCCAGCAACCCCTCGTCAGCCGAGCGGAGCTGTCATACAGGGGTGTAAGGAATCAGAAGCTCTTTCAAGTAGGCAGGACCAAGTCTGTGTAAGGCTTTGTAGGTTAACAAACCTACCTTGAAGGTGATGCGCCACTGAATCGGCAGCCAGTGCAGATTGCGCAGCACTGGGGTGATATGAGATCTCCTGGATACCCCAGTCAATAAACAAGCAGCAGCATTCTGCACTAGCTGCAAGTGATGGATATCAACCCCAGGAAGCCCTAAGTAAAGGGAGCTGCAATAGTTAAGGCACAAAGTCACAAAGGTGTGGACCAATACGGGCAGATCACTGGACAGAACAAGGTGCTTTATCCTGGCAATGTTCCTAAGATGATAAAAGGCTGACTTCACGACTGCTGACACCTGATGATGAAGGGTCAGCCCATTGTCAAGTACCACTCCCAGGTCACGTACCCATTCAGAGGTAAAGATCTGAGTGCCCCCAAAAAATAAGCCGGAGGACAAATCAGTCCTCAACCCCTCTATCCTGTGTCCCAGGTCTACCACCAAAACCTCAGTTTTACCTGTGTTCAACTTTAACCCGCTGGAATTCTTCCAATCTTGGATTTCAGTACAGTATATACCTGTAGGTTCACCTGGGGACCGAGAAGGCAAAGCAGCAGATGTTATTGTAGCAGGTGTCCTGCCTTTGTAGTACCCCTTTGTTTGCATCATGGAAGGTCGCTATGCTTTAGGCGAGGCTGGATCTATAAATTCCCTGTGAGATGGCCAGTTTAGCTGCTGCATTTAGCGAGGAATGGATTTTGTAGGCCAGCCCCAGCTTTATATTTACAGCTTTGCAGGTGGAGACTACGTGCAGTTTAAAGTCAAGCAAGGGGTCCAGCATTATTCCTAAGTACCTGAAGCAGCCCACCACCTCCAACAGGGTGCCATCTGTTCCTGAGATTGACAGTGCAGATGTCTGAGCTTTGATTCTCGGTGCTGAGCCGAACATCATGGCCACTGTTTTTTTGCCATTTAGTATTAGCTTGTTGTATGTTAGCCATGTATGTAGGGATTCAAAATTGGTGTTTAGTGTGGAATTTATAGTGGTTACGTCTTTGGCACTTGTGTATAATACCATGTCGTCTGCATACAGAATAGTAGAGGAGGGCCCAGACATCACTGGTAGATTGTTTATGAACAGTGAGAAAAGCAATGGGCCAAGGATGGATCCTTGAGGCACCCCGATGATGGTGGTGGTGGTGGAAAGATCAGATTAGTAGTTATTTATTTGAACAAACTGTATGTGCCCAGAGAGTCAGCTATCAAACCATGAGATAGAGTCTTTTGAGAGGCCAAATGTGTCCAGTTTTGATAGAAGCAGGTGGTGTTCCACAAGGTCAAATGCCTTGGTTAAAGCCATGAAGACTGCTCCTGTGCAAAGGCCCTTGTCCATTGCAATTTTTACATCATTTGTAAATTTAATAAGAGCAGTGGTTGTGCTGTGGCTTTTCTTAAAACCATGTTGTGCAGAAGAGAGTAAGTTATTCTGTTGTAAGTGTTCAGCCACTTGGGTTGCCACAGTTTTTTCTAGTAGCTTATTCAGGGCAGATAGTATGGTAATTGGTCGGTAGTTATTTATGTCCTTGGTATCCCCTTTTTTGTGTATTGGTACTACCCGGGTGATTTTCCAGAGAGATGGGACTGTCTTTGTACTGAGTGAGAGGTTGAAGATCCTGGTGACCGGTGCCGTCATGGCTGTAGCTGCTATTTTAAGGAACCTTGGTATTAGGCCATCTGGTCCAGCCGATCCGTGAGACAGGATTTTTCTAAGGAGACTTAGCACTTCCGCTGTGCTAATCTCTCTTAGGTTAAGTGGTGTAGAGGCAGGGGGCATGTCACCAGTAGGTAGAGTATTTGAGTGGTTTGTGAGCCTCTTGTAGCTAGAGAGGTCAGTAAAGTGGGAGTTTAGTGCATTTGCTATTGTTCTAATATTGTTACAGTTTGCTCCAGCCTGTGTCATATCCTCTATAGTTTGGTTGCTGCCTTGCCCCATGAAGGATTTTATGTGGTTCCAGGAACCACTGGAGTCCTTGGCCAATGCCTGTAGCAGTTGACTTGAGTAGGTCCTTTTTGCTGTGTAAATGACTTTCTTACAGGCATTACACTGCTTTCTGTATTGCTCCCATTCTGCTTGTCTGTTTGATTTTTTTGTAGCAATCCAGGTCTTATCTCTGACTTTCACGGTGGCTAACAGACTACTGTGTACCCATCTTGTAGCAGTGCCACATACTCCTCCTCATTTTAGGGGTACATGTTTGTTCTGCACCTCCTGCAGGGTGTTTACGAGAAAAGCCACTTCAACTTCAACATCCTTTGTCTGGTAGATTGGGGCCCAGTCTATGTTGTTGAGGTCAGCATGAAGGTCTCTTGTGCCTCGCATAAAAAAATCACAGAACTGAATTTCCTTGAAAGGATGCTTGGTATATGCACGTTCCAGACACAAAAAAAGGGGCATGGTCAGTGATGGAGTCAGGAAGTGTTTCATACGTCCCTGTATGTTCCACTCTGTTTGTGACTATCCAGTCCAGCACTGATTTATGATTGCTTTGTTGCAATACCTTTGTTGAGCACGTAATTAGCTGCATTAGAGGCAGTTTTCCCAGTGCCACTTTATAAGATCCTGAGTGTTTCCCTGCCCAGTCCAGATTGAAATCACCCATTAGTAGAACTTCATTTTGTCCTCTTAGGGAGGCCAGAGAGTCCATGAGGCTAGTTAATCCCGGCAGGCCACTCTTGGGTGAGTTGTAGGCACAGATCAGGTTTACTTTCTTGGTGTTTCCTAGTAACAGGACTACACATAGGGCTTCGAGGTTGCTGGTTGTATCTATCAGTTGTACTGTAAGTTTTAAGTGTTCCCTGGCAAGGATGGCAACTCCACCTCCCCTTTTGGTGGAGTATTAGTTGGGGTATCCTCAAAAAAGTGTGAGATGCCCTTCCAGCAGTGTGCTGGTCCTCGTATGAAGTCAGTTTATTCAAGACTGCATTTTTTCTGGCATTTTGAATGGCCTTCAGAGTCTCTGAACTAGTGCAACCTGCTAAGACTGGAGTCAAAATAAGCCTATGGGACACAGATGTGATGATGACACTGGAGGGTGTCCATGTCTGGCTCCACAACAGCAAGAATAACCAGGGGAGTATTGGCTGTTGATGCAACATAAGAGCCCCAGTGGGGTCAGCATGGGATATAAAGACCATGCTGGCACACTACATGGCATTTCACAAACCCAATGGAGTAGCCTTCCTGTGGCAAGTAGATGGCAAACCAGTAATGGCCCATCAGTTTAGGCACATTTTGAGTTTGGCAGTACAATGGGCAGGGATGAAGATGCAAGAATATAATACCCATTCCTTCAGGATTGGAGCAGCAACAAATGCCAGCCAAGGGATTATGAACGAGCAAATCCAGGCCCTGGGCTGGTGGAGGTTCCAAGTGTTTTTTTGTTATGTATATCCACACTTACTTTCACATTGTCTTGCAGTTTTTCATGTTCCCTGATGGTTCCAAATGAGTCTGCATTTGTGGACACTCCTTCTTCCACTGGGCAGTGGAGAGAGCAGGATGTCAGCCTGCAGGGAGAAAACTAGTGATTACATGTCAAAAAGCACATATTCTTTGGTTGTGAAAGAGAGACATGCATTGGGAGGAAATTCTCCATAGGCTGATGGTGGAGGCATGACACAGAAGTTTACTGAACACCTTGCTAATTCACCTTGGTGGGAATGACCCTGGACCCTGAAAAGCTGTCAATCAGTTCCTCAGGATGAAGGAGGACTTGTGATCTATTCAGTAACAGTGGCCAAGGATCAAAATTATTTAGTCCTACATTATTCAATGGCTCAACTGGTGATATGAGGAGGACTTTAAAGGTATGAACAAAGCATGTATATGCATCAGTAGGGAGATGCGGCCATTTATGGACTCCATCTCTGGAGTTGTGGTTTGGCACAGTGACATTAACACCTCCTGACAGGAACTGTACACTAATGATGGTGTGCATTTATGGGACAATGTTTGGGACTTGTTGCAACTTGTGGCTACCAAAATGATGCAGGGCCTGCATCAAAAGTCCTATGAGGAAAGACTCAGGGAACTCAATATGTACTTTCTGGAAGAAAGGAGGGAAAGGGGGAATATGATAGAAACATTCAAATACCTCACAGGTATTAATAAGGTACAGAAAAGTAACATTTTCCATAGCAAAAGGTGCTCCAGGACAAGGGGTCATGCTATGAAGCGGGGGGGGGGGGCTCTGAGGAGATATGAGGAAATACTTCTTTACAGAGAAGGTGGTGGGTGCCTGGAACAGCCTCTTAGCAGAGGTGGTGGGTGCTAAAACAGTAACAGGATTCAAACATGCATGGGATAGATACAAGGGGACCTTGTAAGTAAGGCAAGGGGGGGTGAGAAGACCGGAGATGAAGCAGCGTGGCACAGTAGGTAGGGAACTATAGGGCAGGCTAGGTGGTCCAAGAGGTCCTTATCTGCCAACAGCTTCTATGTTTATATACTGGAGTTTTTCCATCAGGTCATGGAGCAACATTTGGAGTGAGCTGCTTGGGGTCAGACTGCATCCATCCTGTGGCAGCTTGAGAGTCTCTCAGATTGATTGTACAAGAGGAATAGGGGAATATGTTGCATTCTTCCAAAAGACCCTTCTTCCCTGGTCAACATGAGGTGTATGGGGCTGTAATACCAGGCCCCCATTTTTTGGGGGGGTTATGGCCCAACTTCATTGGGCTTGTCTGCAGAAGTGGTGCCACCAGATGGGGTAGTCACTTGCCACTCAGCCACATGACCTGCCCACTCACTGAGGTTTGGTTACCAACTCAGAGAGGTACATCATTCCCTCAGTCTTCACATGGATAATGTCTTTCACAGAAGGGGTGCAGAAGCATGAGGTTACTGACAAGATCTTCCAGTCACCCATGCCACTCCAACATTGTGTAAAAATCATTTAATAAATATATGGCTGTGACCATTTCTCCAAGACCTGTGTGGTGTGAATTCTTCCAGAGAAGGGTATGAGGACTAATAAGGCAAATCCCTGTCTTTGTGTCTCATTAAACAGTTTTTTAGTTAGCCAATATGATGTTTTATTTTTGATTCTATGTTTATTGATAGAGGTATGTAGATTTAACACATTTAAGAACTTGTGGGAGAAGAAATATAAGGCATTGTGTATATCTGGTATAGAGTCTAAGTATGACCAGTTGAGGTCATTCAGAAAGTTATTTAATACAAAGTTTGAGCATTTGCAAAATAAAACTTCTTTTGGTGCTGAGGATCAGGTTGTACCGTTGTACGTAGGCATAAAATAGTGGCATGATTGCTGACGGAGTCTGGAAACCATCCAAATATTTGTAAACAAGCCTTGTTACTAACAAGCAGCCTGTCCAAAAGAGAATGATTGCCTATTTTGTTATTAATTCTGATTGGACTGCTGACAAATTGTTTGAGGTAGCCATTTCTTAATAATATCCCTGTACAGCACTGTGGTGATAAGCTACTGTACTTTAAGATCTCCTAACATGATTAATTAATGGTGCCCTAGAGTGCTGGCCATGTTTGTCACATCCTTAAGTCCTTCAATGTTTACCTTTGGTGGTTTATTAAGACAACAGATATGCATTTTCTTTAGGGACCATCCATTATCTGAATTGTAGCCCACTAACTCTCAATTGCAGGGAAACAAATTGGTAGTTAATTCAGCAGTAAATGTTGGATTGGACATGGACTAAGATCCCCCACCATTTTTTGTTGCATGGCCTTTCCTGAACACTACATAGTTAGGGAAAACTAGCTTGTTGTCTTTAACAGAGGGTTTCAACCAGATCTCAGTTATTGCTAACGCATTTGATTTGAGTGTGGTGATCAGACCTTTGACTTTTGCAAGTTTTGAGATTAGGCTGCCCACATTTAGATGCATAATTCTGATTCCCTTGGAACTGTACCAAGTCTTACTCTTAGAAGGAAAAGAGCAGTCAATGCTAAGTGGGCCTGGGTTAGTCTCAGTGTCACTGGACATGGATAGAAGCAGAAAGGGGTACCCAGACGGGTGTCCGAAGGACACAGCATAGTCCCAAACACAGCTGCATGGACCATAAGAGAAGCTGGGCTTAAGCCTCAACATAAATCCTCTTGCAGAAAAGAAAGGACTGATGCTACCATGGATATGAAGGCTTTCATAGTCTCCTGTATTCTCCTAAAAAAATTTCAAAATGCGATAGTAAACTCAGTAGCAGATGCTTTCTTGGAGCTTACCAGTGCGTCCTCAATGGCACGGGAGTAGCTGCAGCATACCACAGCACTCTGTTCAAGTTCCATGCTGCTTGGTTTTGATTGCATAGATCGGGATGGCAAACCAGATATTATAAAAGACAATTTCATCACAGAAGGAGGATCCACTATTTGGTGATGGGTACCCTGATGCATGGGGTGAAATAAGGGCATATTTATTTTTAATTTTTTTTTATTTTATTAAACTCTAGGATTAAAAATACCTTTGAGTAGGAACTGCTCATTTACAAAGGTTCCATGCAAAGGATGTAGGGTAACATACATATAAATGTCAACAATGATTACAGTCTTAAAAACACAAAGATGTCTAAGCATTTATTATACAGCCCAAAATGGAGAGAGACAACATAAGCCAGTTTCAGACAAGTTTCAGGGTGAACAGCATATAGTTAGTATAGGGTAGGAGGGAGTCAAGAAGAAGTAGGTAGGCTAAAGGGCCATTGTTGGCAGGTAGAGGTGGGTGGCAAAAGTGTGAGGTGGATGGGCTGGAGGGCCTCATATCTGAAAGTGCCATTAGAGAGGGAAGGGGGTGGGTGAGGCAGTGCGGTGCAGGGGGGTAAGGGGTGAGAGTAGGGGACACTGGTGCCACAAAAGTGGAGCTCTAGGGGAGGTTACAGGTCACCTACAACTAGGGTAAAATGAGGAGGCAGTTATTTAGGAGAGGCAGTCACACTGAGTGGTAGAGGTGAGAAACAGTCGGAGTTGCCTTTTAAAGGGACCAAGCATCGCAGTTGTAAGTGTTTCTTTGTTAAGGGTACTGTGCCACTGAGGAGCCCTGTGCATGAATGACCTCTAACCCATTGTGGTCTGGCATCTGGGGACCTGGAAGCTTTGATATAGAGCACTGCGTGTAAGCTGGGTACTGCTGTTGGCAGTAAGGAGCTTTGCCACTCCTGATGGCTTGAGCCCAAGGAGAACCTTTTTGGTTAACAAGCAGGTCTGGTATTGTATTCTACTGAGGAGTGGTAGCCATCCAGCCTGGGCATACAGGTCACAGGTGTGTGTTAGGCAGGCGGCACCCATTAGAAGCCTACAGGCCTTGTTGAGCGTCACCGATATCCTCCGGAGGGCAGCAGGGGAAGCAGAGCCATAGATGACTAGACCGTAGTCGACGATGGAGATGACAGAGCTGTAGATGGCCAGTCTAAGGGCATCAGTGGTCATGCAGTGTTTGTGCTTGTGGAGCAGGCCGATCCACATGTTGGTGGCCTTAGCTACATTGACAATGTCCTGTGTGTAAGAAAGAGAACCGTCCAAGGCGATGCCGAGATATTTAAACTCAGGAACATGTTCAAGTGAAGTCCCCACTTGGTTCTTGATGGTGGGGGACAGAGGTTTATACTTGCTAAGTGCGTTGCAGAATGTGATGACCTTAGTTTTGCTGTAGTTCAGGATGAGTTTATGTAAGCTAAACCACTCTTCAACATGCCTGAAATCACACTGCAACTCACTCTCAAGTTGTTTAGTGTCTTGGTTGCTGGTAAACAGTACTGCATCATCCGCATAGAGTAATATTTTCTGTTGGCAGACACTAGGGAGACTGTTCAGGAAGAGAGAAAAGAATAATGGCCCCAGAATACACCCCTGCGGGACACCTGAGAGGACTGGTTTTCATCAGAGGTGACGCCAGCAATCCTAACACGTTGGACCCTTCCACAGAGGTAGCTAGCAACCCAGGTCAGTGCATCCTTGGAGAGCCCAAGAGTGGTCAGTTGCCTGAGTAGGAGTGGGTGGTTAACATTATCAAAGGCCTTCTTCAGGTCAATGAATACTGCCCCCCCCCCCACAGATTCCTTGGTCAAGGGTGTCATGGATGAATCCGATAAATTCCAACAATGCCATGGTGGTACTATGCTCTTTTTGGAAGCCATGCTGTTCTGGGCACTGGATTTCATATTTGTCCAGGAACTCGACAAGCTGGTCCGAGACTATTCGTTGCAGAGCTTTAGATAAGGGGGGGTGGGGGAGGATGAAGATGGGCCTGCATTTCATGTGCAATGACTTGTCTCCACTTTTGTGTACAGGTGTGATAGTCACCTGTTTCCAGAGCATATGAACCAAGGCAAGGCTAAAAGTATGACCTGAAACTTGTCCACAATTATTTTCCTTACTACTGTGTGTAAAATCACTGTTAAAGGAATGGTGTAAAATAATTTCTTAATCCAGTTGATCCTAAATTCATCAACTACGAAAGCCACCTTCTCTCAGGTTCTGAAGCAGAACTGGTTGAGTCTGTTACTGTGACTGGCCATAAACATATTCATCTATGGTTGGAACCACCTGGATGTCCACACTAAAAAAACTGGAGATCGACAGACCATTCCCTGTATAAGATGTTATTCCTGTTGAGTCAGTCCATCATGGTAATTAAGGATCTCTGTAGGTAATTTTGCCCTAAGAATTAGCTTTACAACCTCTCTTAAATGAGCCTTGCTTCAGGTTCCTCTGTGTTTGTTCAAGTAAGCAACCTCAGAGCAATTATCACTAACCATGACAACAAACCTTTGTTTGATCCAAAGTGTAAAGTGCCTGAAAGTCAGAGCTACTGGCCAAAGTTTCAGTGTAATTACAGTATGTGATATTTCCTGCTGTGGAATGACCAATGGCCCTGCACTGTGTGCTCAGGAAGATGAGCTACCCAGCCCATATGTTTGATATCTGCATATACTCTGATTGGTTCTGGTGACTTCAGAAGGACACCCTTGTTGACATTCCTGCAACAGAAGCACTACATTAGAGATGGTGTTTAGGAGTGAGGAAGGAGCCATCTTTGGGTGAAATATCCTGTTTTCTGTTGCCAACTGGGCAGAAGAAAGTTCTGCAGTTCACAGAGATGAAGGGTGACCCAAGGAAGAATTACAATGCTTGCCACCAGAGACCCCAACATCTGCATGATGTTCTGAGCTGAGACTGCTTGAGTTTGAGAAACAGGGTCAGCCTTTTCCTAAGATGTGGCTGTCTGTTCTGTGTAAGGGAAACTATTCCATTTTTGTACTGTAGCTGCAACAGCACCATCAAGTGAGTGGAGGGCAAAACCGACAGGAAAATCCACATCCTGTTAAGGTGACAGTCAATGATACTCTTGAGCTAATCACAGTGGAGTCCTCTTCTGGGAGTCACCTGGAAGGGGTAGTGGTTTGCAGGTATACAACTGCCAGGCGTAATCCTGATCTGAGGAGTGGGTGATGGACCAGAAGTGCTGTTTACTGGGTTTGCTCCTTTCCCCCAAGGGGGTACTCCTATGCCTTGAAGCTCCATACATTGGACTTGTTGCCTGGGATCTCAGTAGGCAAAAATGATTTGTAAACACAAATTACATTTCCATCAGCACAGTGGCAGAGGTGATGCCTGTGAGGTCAGTGACCCAGGTTTGGAAATAAGCCCACGACACTGGAGGGTCATTGGGGGAGGATGGCAGAGTATCACACAGGCAATACATCTAAAATGTAGTGTGGCCCACCTTGCACTTGTAACATAAAGACATACGGGAAGGGATCTTGTTCCATATACCCTCAAATACTATTCCAACATCCATATGGAGAAAATGACCCACTCATCCGAAAAGTATTTTTAGTTTTTTATTTAATAAATGTCTTAATAATACACCAATCTATGATCAATGCTTTGTAGCTCTCCAGCCACTTCATCAGGATCTACAAATTTATATACATATATCTATAAATATATATATAAACATTCATTAGTCCCATTCTCAACAAGATGTATAAATCCATCATCCCTTTTCCATGATTCACACATAATTCATCTGCTATCCAACACACAGGACACTCTCCTTCTTGGGTGGGTGACCAACCATTCCCAACTGCTAGAGTGCCACCTGAGATTGCCCATGAGATGCAAGCCAGTTGGGGACAGCAGTGGGAGGAGAGATTCAGTGGCTTTGCAGTGCTCATGCCCAGTGTGTATGTTTACTTCATATTCACAGTCAAGCATTTCAAAATTGCCACACACACACACACACACTCTAGCAGGATGACACTAACGTGCTCGGGCTCCGCACTGCTCGCCTAGCACCAAGGAGCTTCCAGAATCTGAATCTGGAGAAGCCTGAAAAGGGTAGGTAACCCAGTCCACCCCAAAGGCCCTACTGTGGGAAGGTTCTTAAAACATCAAGAAAGGAGAGCTCCTTGGGTTTGTGATGGCAGCAGAGATGTGCTGTATCTTTTTTTATTTTATTTTTTTGTTAACCAGGTAAGGTCCACTAGGCACAAATGCCTGTTTTCAGGGGTGACCCAGAAGTGCTGGGTGGTTAAGTGACTTGCTCAAAGTCATACAGTATGCAAGTGGAGGTTGTGGGAATCAAACCCAGGCTTGGTGGATGTACCAAGCTGAGTCACAGCTCATTACTCTAACCTCTAGGCTATACTGCCAGCCACAGGAGCAGAAAGACCAATAAAGACAACATTTTATTTCTATATAGTTCACCTCATACAGTTTGTTGTTCCATTATATTAGATGACTTGTCTGAGACACCTATGTTTCCGAGGCTGGGCACATTGTACAACTCAGGCACTTAGCTACTGTAGAGGGAGTGATGAGGTACCTGGCACTTGCACAGTCTATACTAGCCAACTACAGAGTAGCATTGGCTGTCCCAGTCCAGGACAGAGGTTCAAGTGTAACCACGGTGGCCCAATGATCATGGTTGGGGAGGTAGAATGTTACTTCAAGGCACAGCCTGCCTCTGAGGCAACACTTTACTGCTGCATTGATTGCTCTCTCATAAGTAACTCCCTTCTGTAATATATTTACTGTTCTAATTCCATGCCACCATGGAGCACCACCCCAGTGAACTAGCAACTGGAAAAAAATGAAAAATATATCTTCCCAGGGCAGCCCAATGGTCTAACGTGTAACACAGCATGCTCCCATGCTGGAGACCCAGGTTTGGAAGCATGCACAGGAAGCTAGCCTGGTGGTCCAAGGGCTGGAAAGACACTGCCGTGTTGCAGCACTCCCAGCAGTGGGGAGGGCATCGAGGTCTGCCACACTAGTGCCCTGTGGTGGGCCTGGGGATTTGCATCTCCTGCAGGATATGCTAGTTATCTGACATGGCAGGCCTGATGTGAAGGAGTTGGGTGGGGCAAGGATGAAAATGAAGAAAATAGAGCCTACTGGCAGGATGACTCCAGCTGATCATAGCAGGCCCCACACCACTGACTGGGTTCTGGCTTCACTGGATGTGGTCACCAGGAGTAGAAAGAACATACATCCCTCCCATGGCCTCACAATTGGGGAGGAGCAATTCATGGGGGACTTAGAAGTAAGCAAGTCTCAGGGATGGTGGGTGAGGAGGCTGGGTAAAGTGGAGGGCAGATGGGGACCAGCACAGTAAGAGGGCATAAAGGAATGATGAAAAAAATTGTATGTCCCTATACAAATTTGAATGTTGCTCTCTTTCAGAAAATTCAAAAATGAGAGAGGGTTAAGGTTACCACCAGTCCTGATTTTGTCAGGATAGTCCCAGTTAAGGCAGCTGTGTCTTGCCAAAAAACATGAAAAATGGTCAATGTCCTGATCTATAAAAGAAAAAAATATTTTCTTAATTTCCTTTAGATGTCACAGGAAAAATATATCATAGCTTAAATACCAGGAAACAAAATGAATGAAGACAACACAAAGTCCTAGTTCTGATCATTATCTTCTGTCGCTTTCACAGGCAAAGCCTGCAAAAGTAAGAAAAGAGGAAGAATTGGCATTGCGGGGTGGGGGAGAGTGAAATGTTAGCCACACGATTAAAGCTATAAGATAAATGTTCATGGGTATTACACTTATGTGGATACCATTTAAATTACGGGACTAATACCAAAATTCAGAAAAGTGCAAGAAAGTATTTTTTTTTAACTATCATAAAATGTTCTATGTTGATATAAAAAAAAGTATATCAATATACTTTATTGTTATGTAAAAGGTTTGTTGATAATATTTCTACTACAAAAACACTTAACTGACTGTTTCTATATCAATAACATACTTACTACTGTTACGTAATAACAATATAATGACAGCACCATTTCGTAATGGCTGGACCCCAAGCTTTAACTTAAAAAAATAACATTCTGGCCCCAGCAGCTCTAGAGTTAGACCTTTCAAAATATATTTTCTTTAAAATGTGATAACTTTGTAACCATTAGGGCTAGATACTTTTTTTAAATGAAAGCTTGGAGTCAGCTATGTAGGCATATTGTTAATATATTATTACAGTTGCCGTACATTGATATAAAAAAACATAAAATGGTTCACTGCCATTTAAGTCCAGTCATTTTTAACATGTTATATCGACATGCAACACAGGAGAACAGTATTAACAGTTCAAATGTTACTGCTTTCAAAATGTAGTTTCAAGCATTATAAAAATGTGATAAAAGATTATTTTTGGAAACGGCTAGAAGGTACTAGTAGTTGTTCTATCTCAGAATAAACACATTTTTCTCCAGTTTAGAGAAAATAAGTTTGGTGCTTTGGTCAAGGTTACATGTTGTCTTGTGAGAAATCAAGTAGTTTAGTAAGAATTCTCCCACTTTGGGGTTCTTAAAAGGTGGTAACTCTAGAGATGGTGGAGTCTGTACCTAGAAGGGTGACCAAATGATCTGGGGGATTCTGGAGAAGACAAATGAGAACCGACTGAGGGACCTCAACATGTACCCCTGGAGACTAGAAGGGAGAGGGCAGACATGATAGAGACATACATACCTGTATGGGATAAATAGAGTATTATGTAAAGAACTGTTTGTCCTAAGCATGTACACAAAAGCATGGGGGAGTTTATTTAATATTGCTGGGGGGGAATATTCAGGAAAGATGTTTGCAAGCTCTTTCTCACAGAAATGGTGGTGGACAAGTGGAACAGACTAACAAAGGATGTGGTACTAGAGAAAAGGTAGGGCTAGGTTTCAGACAAGGGTGGGAAAGCTAGAAAGCAGTCAGGGGGTAAAGGGTAAGGGAGAATGATGGCCACAGAAATCAGAAGGTAGGATAAATAGCCTGGATGGGCTGCTGGGCTTTTTCTGCCATCAAATTCTGTGTTTTTGTGTTTCTGTGGTGGATTAAAAGCTTAATCAAAAAGAAATTACAAAGGCTTGCAAATCTATAGTAATCCATTTTGTGGGTACAAGTGTAGGCCTTTTGGAAAAAAAATGTTTTGTGTGGAAAAGTGATGCAGCATAGTTTGGCAATGCTGATGCAACAAATATGAATTTTACTGATTGCAAACTTGTTTTTGAAGAAGTCTGACTAGATAAACACTAATTCTAAATCATCACAGCTGCTGCCCTTTCACCTGTGACAGTCACTCACCCTTCTGTTCCCAAGTTGGCCCAGGCAAACTGTACAATAGTTTCAAAGGAGTTGTTGCTAATGTGAAGATTTGGATCATTTTGTAAGATGAATTCTATGTTGCAGACACCAGGCACAGGATCCGAAATTACAGTTTAGTTAGGTTAATCAGTTAGTTAGTTAGTTAGCTAGCTAGGTGAAAATTGGTGACTGGAAAAAGCACACTGAGCTGAGGCTTGTTTCCAGGTGTGACCGAGGGGAAGGGATTAGGGGATACTAAATACATACTACAGACACAGTTTGCAGTTATAATAAAATGTACTCAGGAAAAACAGTAAATACAGAAGTAAGTGCAAAATAAGCAAACAAGACATGAGCAATAAATGAGCCTTTCAGCAACACTTACACCAAAGTATGAAGCAATTTCAAGGGGACTAGTCAGGGAGAGGGAAAACAGGAGTGGGGGAGGTTCATCTTGTACCTGAGGGAGCCAGGGGAGGCAGTGAAGTGGAGGGAAGAAGAGAGTTGGCTCCAAAGTGATGGGAGATGATAGGAAAATGCTGATTGCCAAGCAGAGACGCAGGTATCAGGAATGGCAAAAGTAGCAGGAGACAGATGGGATGAGGGATGAAAGATAACAGGGCATGGATCCAAACCAGTATTTGGAAATGATTGAGGTACAATGAATCTGGTGATGTGAAGATAGAGAGAGAGAATGGATAAGGAGGCATATAGTGAGCAATGATTAGTACAAAGAGGGGAGTTGGAAACAAAGTGGTAAAAGGAGTTGCAGAGGGTATCCAGTCTGGCCAGGGAAGGGGAGGAGGCAGTACCATAGACAACTTCCACATAGTCAAAGTCTGGGAACACTATTTTGGTGACAAGCTCACATCAGACCTGCAGTGACAGTCTTTACTGCAGTATAAGGCACTAGGTTTAGGGCAAAGGTTTGCATGGATGGTGTCAGTGTGAGCAGAGAAGTCATGCTTGCTGTCTAGCCACACACCAAGGTACTTGAAGGACTGGACCATTTCAAGAGGGTTGCCATCCAAGATAGAGAAGATGAGCAAAGTCGGGACACTGGCCAATTTCTGGCTAGTGCCAAAAGTCATGGGCACTGTTTTTTTTGTGTGTGTGTGTTGACTCAGAGTTGGTTTGATTGGAACACGTGCAGGACATTGTGGAAGTCTTACTGGAGCAGACCGTCCATGGCTGAGGTAAAGGAACCGGAAGTGTAGATGACTGTGTCATCTGTGTACGTGTGAATATGCCAAGTAAGACAGGCCGGGGGAAGTTGCTAAGAAAAATGGAGACAAGAATGGGACCCAGGATGGAGCCCTGTAGGACTCTTGTATGGATGGGAAAAGGAGGAGACAAGGTGCTACTAATCTGTATTGTTTGTAGATGGCCCATGAGGAAAGAACGGTATCAGTCAACCACAGGAGCTGAGAGGCCAGCACATATCAGCTTATACAGGAGTTGTGAGTGGGACACCAAGACAAAGGCCTTGGCCAGATTGATTAAGATGGCAGCTGTGCTGTTTCCCCTGATCCATCCCTGAAAAGATGGAAAAGATAGAATCAGTTACATGCAACAGGGAGGAGATGGCAAAGTGATGTTTCTGTACACCAGACTGGAACAGGGAGAGGAAATTGGTGAAGGATAGGAACTTGGAGAGCCTGGTGTAGACAAGCTTCTTTTGCAGCTTGGCAAGAGAAGGGAGGAGGAAGACTGGCCAGAACTAACCCACGGAGGAAGGATCCACCCTTTGTGAAGTGGAAGAACTTTAGCCAACTTCCTGGACTGAGGGGCAGCACTGAGGGAGAAGGAGAGGTTGAGTAGGTGATTTAGAGGAGATGCTGTGGCAGGAGTGGAGATATGGAGTAGTTTAAGATCCACCTCATTAGGATTTGTGCAGGTTGAGGGAGTAAAGGGTAGACTGGATTTCATGGTTACCGGGGGGATTAGGATTTGTGCAGGTTGAGGGAGTAAAGGGTAGACTGGATTTCATGGTACCAGGGGGAAAAGGAAGCCCTGTTAGGGGGGGAGGAGAGAAGGGAAAGGGGACATGAGGAAGAGTGAGAAAGAGTGAGGAAGACTGGAGGATGAGGAGAAAGGAGAGCACAAGTAGTGACAAGCGTGTTAAAGTTAGCAGAAACAAAGAAAGGATCAGACTTTGGTGAACCATTTACCAGGAGGACTGGAGGGGTGGACTGGGTGGGAGGGTCAAAGAGGAAGTAAACTATCTTCCAGAACTTTGTTGGGGCATTAAGGTTGTTCTGAAGGTTGGCCTTCAAATACTGTGATTTTGTAGCCCAGTTAGCCTTTATGCAGAAGATTCTGATAGTCCTGTATAAGAGGAGGTCAGGAAGGGAGTGAGATGATTTTTAACATGCCCAGGCTAGATCTCTGGACTTGCACTGATCAATAACATCAGGGGTAATCCAGGGGTGGCGATTAGTTTTGACCCTGGATTTTCTGAGTGGGGCATGCTCGCCCCAGACAAAGGACAATTTAGAGTGAAACAGAGAGAGGGCAATGTCAATATTAGTGGTAGAGGGCATGGCTGTCCAACTGCAGCAGCAAGGTCACTCAAGAGAGCAGGGGTGTTTAGTAACCGGAGGGATCTAGTTCAAATGTACTTAGGAGAGGAGGGTGGACACCAGATCTTCCTGATGCAGAACATCTTCCAGTGGTCGCTGACAGTGTCCAGCAAGATACTTGCTGAAATAATACATTGAGAGTGGTAGGAGAGAGCCTACTCAATGAGGGAACGATTGTGAGAGTGTGGGTTGAGCCAAGCGGGCTTGTTAATAATTTGCATGAGATTTAGGGACTTAACCTTGTGGATGATTGGCTTGTAGGCTGGGGAGAACCAAATGAAACTGACGTTTCCTAGTAGGATCAATTCACCAGCAGAGGAATGAGAGCTGATGGTAGGGAAGGGCTCGATCAGGGAGGAGGAGGAGGAGGATATTCTTGGTGAGACACAGAAGATCCCAATGAAGATGGGCATAGAGGATGGGAATGATAGCCGGACAATGAGAAATTTGTGGAAGGAAGATACGACCTTTCTGATAACCATGGTTCAAAAGAGGCTCTGACAGGCATAGATGGTGACGCTGTCAATACAGCACAATATATTGTGGCAACATATGCCACCTTTCAATTATTTTATCTAACTCCAGAGGGTTCTCACTTGAAATCACACAATGTGCAAAAAATAAAATTTCTTGTGTCTATGACCGGGAATCGGAACCTGGTCCCAAACACACTGCAGGCATCCCTTGCTGCTTGTGGCTCATCTCCTTGAGCCACAGCAGCATCTCGCTGGCCCCCTGTCCCAGCAGAGCTCTTATCCTCTGCATGGGAACAGAGAGAGGGTGCACTACTGCACATACTTCCTTTAGTGGTATTGCACCTTCTCACCATTCCCTACCACGCTGTTCCTGTTGAGTGGGTATGTCGTACACTATTAAGCTTGCAACATATCAACCTGGTAGGCACCCACAGCCCACACACACACACACATGTTTTCTCCTTTCCTGCCTGAAGAAATGATATTCCAGAAGGGTCAGGCTAGAGTCTGGGATCCTGGAGGAGAGCCAGAATTCTGAGGTACAGAGGATGTCAAGAGAATGTTGTGAAGTCCTGACAGACAGGAGGTCGAGTTTTGGAAAAAGGCTCCAAGTACTGAGGTGAAATATGCTTAGGCCTTTGGCAGCCAGGGAGGTGGAGGATAGAGGGAAGGTTCCAGGGTTGGCCAGTACGTCACCAGACAAAAGAAGGAGTAGGAACAGGAGCAAGAAAATGGAGTGAGATTTCCACTTCTTAGAGCATGGGGAGGGCAGAGAGTGGGGAAGGGGGAAAGGGAGAAGGGCACAGTAGAGCAACTCTAGAATAGGGAGGGAAAAGAGATAAAATGAGGGTGGATAGGAAGGGAGAATGGTAAAGGGGAGGAGTGAGGGCTGGATGAATGAAGGGAAGGAAAATGGTGGGAGAGGTGGGATAGGGGAGGGAGGAGAAAGGGGAAGGGGAAGGGCAGAGGATAAGGTAGAGGAAAGCAAGGTACATTTTGATCAGGAGGGGAGAAGCAGTAGCCATCAGATATACAACACCAAAGCTAAGATTATGTATGAACATTAGGTCAAAAACATAACATTGCAGTCACTTAGTAACTGTCCTTGGCTATAACTGAAATTTTGGAGAGAAAGAACAGGCAGGTGAGAGCAGCAAACTCAAACAGATAACTGGCTAAGCTGAACTAGTGCAAATATCTGGGAGGAGCACTAAAAGATATACATAACACAGACAACTGCTTAGCCACTAAATAAAAAATTAATAAATAGACAATGCAAAAAGTGGGGCAACCAGCTAGGGTTATTCTAGAAATCAGCAAGAACAGCTAAATTGAACTAAAAGGCAGCAAGCCACAGAATGGGGGCCTGACTAACCAACTATCAATCAACAGACAGCAAGACTAGACAGGTTAACACTAAAAGTTATCACAGTTAGGATTAACAATGCAGTTCATTGTTGTTTACAGTATTAGCAGAGTATAGTACCGAATATAAATAAAGCGATTGGAGAGTGCAAATAACTGATATACCCAGATAGGGTATATTTAGAAGTAACAGAGATAGTGGAGTTTTAAATAATCAGAGGGCAGGTTAAATCAGAATGGATGAACTAGCTAGTCGGCAACAAAGTAAGCTCCTAAGACTTAACATAGGGTAGGCACTGCAGTGGGTATAGGCAACAGGGCAGTAGTGGAGTACCTCCACAGGGAAAATGTTCCTACAGGGAGGAGTGGCAGTTCTTACAATCAAGTACAGTACAGCAGTAGAGGTTACAGGAGGCAGACTGGAGAAGCAGTGTGGCCAGCTGAATGGCTGTCTCACAGCTGACTCCAAGCAGACTCCTTTGATGCGCTTATTCATGCGGCCCTTAGCACTCTGTCCCACTGTGCAGAGACCTGTTTGTAGGTCACAGTCCGTAAGGAAAGGAGGATTAGCTCCACTCACCGAGTGCTCTGACTGGCTGGTGGCAAGCTAGGGCTTTGTGACTGGAAGAGCTGGGTCCGGTCATTGGAAAAACAAAATGGCGATCTTGTAGCAGAGGAGGGAATTACTGGAAAAATCCCTGCACATCAGCCGTTAGCTGTTCTGCTGGCTTATGGTCCTAGAACAGGTGCTGAGCACAGATCCGCACTGTGAAGGCAGAGAACTAGTCAGCTTTTAAATTTCAAGCCCAAATAGCTTTGCCCACCAAGCACTCAGATTGGCTGGTGGTGAGCAAGTGCTTTGTGGCTGGATGAGCTCACGGCTGCATTAAGGCACAGGCAACATAGGCACTGGCCTAGGGCCTGTTTCTGCCAGGGGGCCTCAGGAATACCCAACATATATTTACTATATATGCTTTTCTTTCTGCCCAAGCTGCATTTTATTTTATTTTTTTATAAAGGACTCAGCTACTGTGTAAGCTGAGCAAAGCAGGGTCTAAACTGTGACATGACGCTCACCTCCTTAATTAGGTGTTAAAGATCAAATGCCAATGTTTGACAGATTTACAATAACACAGGACTTCAAGTCCCTGTGTCATGATTAGAGTTTCCTGAAAATATCATGCTGTTTGGTTTTGTGGTTTTCTTTAATCAGCCTCTGTTAATATGCTCTGCAGTAACTGAAAACAGTGAAGATATTTCTGTCCCTACTAATGAGTGATGACATCACTCCTGCCCAACCTGTTGCTGCAGCAATGAAGTCCTTAATTGCTTGTAGTAGCTGGTGCATGTCCCAGGCAGAGCAATCTGTAGGGCTAATTGTCTTTACTCCAAGCGTGCTACTAACCCACCTGATTTGTGTTAGAGTAGGTTACAATCTATTATTCTGTTCTCATAAAGAGTTGATCATTTGTGTTTCAGTCGGTAACTGAAGAGGTATAAATGAATGCTTGTGAGAAATCTCCTGTCTGCATCACAGCTGAGTTCTATTACAACAAAACTCTGCATTGTTATCTGCCTATATAAATAATCTAGAGTTGTGTAATGGATATAAAATAAATCTAAAGTTTAAGTCATAGAAGTACTGTAGTGTGTCCTTGATGTAGCCTCCAAACATATGCTCATGGAAGAACAGCATTGTTATGTCAGATTGTCAAACAGGTGTCTGCCACACTTTGCTATTTCAGGAACCTGTACTGTATGAACTATCAAACTTTATTTCTGTGAGGGATTCTGTGTGGAAATAAATCATGTATGTGTGTAACTAGACATACTATATGTCATCCCTTCCCTTCCGGGCAACCAGGCGCATTCCAGCCATGCACATTACAGTGCATAATGACGCATGGCTGGACTTATGAGCAACTCATTTGCTCAGTGTGCCTTTCCTGGTGAAATAGATAAATGAGTCCCCCGCAGCTTTGCATAATTGGCAGCTCCTGCTCCCCCCCAAAGTTGACATTGGGGTGCCCTATCCCCATGTCAACTTGCCCCTCAAACCTGAACACAACTTTTGTCAACAACGGGGTGCCCAATCCCCATGTCGGCATGCCCCCCCACTACTGTGGTACACTGGGAGCCCATCCCAGTGTGCCAAAGTAATTGTTTTCTTTTGGGGCCATCTAAAAATCATGGCTTGGCAGACTTGTGCACTGGTCCCCATGCATACAGGGACACTGTTGTAGGGGACAAGCAAGTGCGCTCCCAGAAGCGTGAGCACTTTTCATGGGGGTAGTGTACTGGAAAGCCCATCTCTTTGTAACAGCGATTGGCAGCAAACAGCGACAAGTCCTGAATGCTGGACTGACAGAAAAGGCATTGTATCTTTATTTTCAAAGCGACTGAGCTGTTATTGATGCCATTTCTGTCACCGTAAGAAGCAGTGGCACAGCAGCATTCAGCAGTATCACTGTTTTCAGTTACAACAGCCGCTGGCATGTGTGATGGGAATTCCTGAGAGCTGCTGTAACAAATATAAATGTTAGATTGAAGAACCAACAGGCTCACAGGCAATCTCTCACCAATCTGAAACAGGGAGTTTCTGTCACTGGATGTGGAATACTGTCCTGCATGATTAGTTAACTTGTTGCTATAATTATTCTATGTGCAACTTAGGAAGTGACAGAACGTGCATTCACAAATGGAGATTGTGCAAAGTGTGTAAGCATGTACCATTTCAATCACTGTCTGACCTTTTATAATCCTACTGAAGCAAGACAGGGAGTGATGCAAAAGTAAACCCTGGTAATGGCATGTAATGGGAGAAGCTAACTAGGACATTAGTTTTGTATGATTTAAAACAAGGGACAAAAGAAAAGTTCCATCCAACAGTAGCCTGTATGGCTGGTAGCCTGTAACTGTTCATCTGTCTGTAATTACCATGCTTGAGCACCAACACTGAATAATTAGGAATTGTGCGATGTTAGTGACAGAGACGGCATCACTGCTGAGCAGTGAGAAAATCTATGCTGTTTCTGTTACATTCATCCTTGTAAAATAATTATAGCAGCAAGTTGAGTGCAATTTCTCAAAAGGAGCCCAGGCTGCACAGTGTGCATTTCAATTCAGTGTCACTGCTGCAACAGTAGGGAATTTCTGTCACAAATCAAATTTAGCTGACCATGCAGGACAGCATTCCACATCCGGTGACAGAAACTCCCTGTTGCAGGTTGATGAGGGATTGCCTGTGAGCCTGTTAGGTCCCCCCTCTAATGTTTACATTTGTTTCAGCAGCCAGTGTTTCTTATGGTGACAGAAATGGCATCAATAACAGCTCAGGCACTTTGAAAATAAAGTTAGAATGCTGTTTGTGTCAGTCTAGCATTCAGAACTCATCTGAGCCAGGGTTATTAGTTGTCATGCCCCTGTTTGCTGCCAGTCACGGTTACAAAGACATGCATTTTTCTGTGCACTAATCCCATGAAAAGTGTTCACTCTTACGGGAGCATGCTTGCTTGTCCCCTACAACAGCAAAGTCCCTGTAATGATGGGAGCCAGTGCGAAGTCTGCAGAGCCATGATTTTCAGGTGGCAAGAATAAAAGACATGACTTTCATTTGAACAAGCACATTTCATTGAGACACAACATTGAAAATACGACCTTTTCACAGCAGACAGTGTCCCTTTACCCTCTAACTGATACCTGTAATTATAAAATGGGCATAGCAAAAGAAGAATATTGATTGGCTAGAAAATCGGTGCCATATATGTATTACACATAGAAAAAAAAGGACAGGCAAACAAATCAATGCCCCTAAATAGAATGTTGACAAAAAAAATGGAACGTTGATAAATGCAAAGTTAGCCATCTTGTTTTCACGCTTAGCAAGAGCCATGCAAGCAAATTGTTAAGCATGTACAGCAGGTGGGGGGGGTGCAGCAGGGCATTTGAAACTCTGAAGAGCAAGATCGCTGCTGTCCCTAGCCGTTGCATGGCGGGGAGATGGAAGGACAGAGGTGGTTGTATTGTTTGCTCCAGCCTCAGTCGTCACCACCCGGGACCAGCACAACAGGCGAACCCTGTGCAGGGGGTTTAAAGTTTTACAAGTCGGTGAGCTGCTGGATCGGAAGAGTGAAGAAAAGGGCAGTATTCTTCTTGTGGGGTCCTTAGGTGTGCCTGGAGGGAACTGTATAATCTGAAATGTGCTTACTACTATATGTTTCCCCAGCGTCAAATGATGTATTTCCCACATGTTTGTTTACTGTGACAAAAAACTGTACTCTCTTTGCCATGTCTCCTTGACTGTTGTTCCTCATGTTGTATTTTCCCGGGTCATTCCTGAAAATAGGCATAATACTTGTCTAGTGTACTTACCTGGTAAACAAAAGCTAAATAAATAAATATAACCACCGCCCCTCTCGGAGGAAAGGACATTTTAGCCATCTTGGTCCTTGGAAACTGGAGAGTGTGAGTGTGTGTGTTCGCACGCACATGCTGGGGGAGGGGGGTGCGTGGGGTTCCAGCCTAGCAGCCTGCCAAAACCATGATGTAATTGTGTTGCTGGCAGAAGGACTATTTTACCTATAAGTAATGCACATAACGCTTACATCAAACTGTGATGGGGAAGAAGGGATACAGGTTGTGGGAAGGCATAGCTGGGCAGGGAGGGTAGGTGAGAAAGGCATACAAAGTTAGAGTGTAAGCAGTTCTATTAATTTCATCTTTTACAGTCATGGTTTTACCATATGTGTACAGGCATAGTAGCTCTCTGTTGTGTGTTGTCCTTATATAAAAATAGTAAATCTGTATGTTTAGCAGGTGTATATTTCCACAAATTGTCATCTGAGCATGTTCTATTGTAATTACACACTCTAGACAAAACCAAGCAGGGTATCATCCCTCATGTCATAAAAGCAGGACAATAGGGAAAACATTCTAAAACATTCCTAGTTGATTGATGCTATATGTGTAATCCCTTCCCCCACCTTCTCCCAAACACTCCATCTTAACATTTAATTTCATGACAAGTGTAGATATTTTTTGATTGGTATTGTCCATCACCAAATTGCATTATTCACATTATACGTTTAGACAACATATGGACTGCAACCGTGCTTTGATTTTCCTGCAAGACAGCATGAATGTGACTGCATTAAATTTTTTATCAAATGCTGGTATACTTCCATCAGTTTTGAATGTAGTTCACAGGCATTTTCTAACAATATACTGATTTAAATGATAGCTTATCATTTTTTGGGGGGGGGGGGTGTCAAGCAACACTTCGGGGACTGTCAGTTATGGAACCTCGCAATGTAAATACAAGCAGAGTTATGTGAAACTTATGTTTGGAAGTAAAGATCTTCAAGAACCAAGACTTGGACTCATATGTTTAGCTGAAGCCCTGATATTGCAAAGACCTACACACTCAAATCATGATTTTTTTCCTACAATAAAAATTTGACAATGTAGAGGGAGGATTGTGGGGCCAAATAACACCAGACACCTCGACACTGCCCTGTTTGCTCTTCTATTAATCCAGCCATGACTTTACCTATTACATTTTTTATATACCCATAATTTTATTTGTAAAACTGCACACAGACTAACCAGCTGACTACCGACAAATAAATACTTCCACATGAACAATAATTATGAAACTCAACTTATGTGTTTGTCACATAATTGTTTCACTGTATTAAATTACTGGTTAACCTTGCACTAGCAGTAACATTTTATGAAAATGCATAAAATGGAACAAAAGCAGAATGATATGTAATCCTTTCCAGTGTGTCGTTGGTGGCTCTTAAAAGAGCCTTTCGGTTAGTTTTGTTCCAGTCTCATATGGCCAGTCTGGGGTAAATATATAGCACAAATGTGTTAAATCAAGGATAACAGAATAGCAGAGCACACTCTGAACTGTGTGTCTATTCTGATTTTTCCTGGGAAAAATAAATTGCAAAGCTGGATGTTGCTGAACATGCAACTTGCATTTCATTCGGAATGTTCTGGGTTTATACATTGTAAAAATGGCTATAAGCAGGTTAATATTAAAAACATGATAGTGCATCCCAGCTAGGCAATTTTGCATAAATATCTTGTTAAAAGAGTCAAATATGAACACCACAGTAAACATACGCTTACAACTTAGCATGGATTTCTATGTTGTAAAAAAAAGGGGTGAGGGAGACAGAGTTGTTCTCTTTCACTATACAAAGCAAAAACGGTGTCTTTCACAACTTAAATAGTACTGAAAAAGAAATAATGTGGTTTACTTGGAACAGAACCCAGTTTTTGAGCTGGTGGTAAATGTATATGGAAAGAGAAAATTGCAGAGGAATTTCAGGCAGTTCTTCATCACTGAAAGTTTGGTGGATGCAGGAACAAATGGCAGTCTTGGTTGTCCAAGCGGTCATTATTTGCCATTAAATATATCAATCAGCCTTTATGTTCTGTAAATGAAACTAGGAGAATATATATGCAGTATGGACAAAGGATATTCAGAGACACTGTGCTGTGAGCTTCTGAGCTGTCCAAGTCAATTTGTTTTTACAAGCAGTCAACCTCTGCCCCCCATATATCTCTGTCTCCTTCACACACACTCATTCGCTCTTTCTTTTTCTGTCACTATTAATTCAATATTATTTGAAAATATATACCTTACAATGATTATTCTCACCTGTGCAGTGAACTCGGCTGTTGCAGTGAAGGGATCTGAACTGCTAAACACAAGTCACATAATCATGAACATTGTTAATGCAACATTTAGTTACTGCTAGAGCTGTGTAGAATATAAAATTCCACCTGCAGAATGCCCATGGAATGACCGTTCCAATTCCAAGGAATAGCACAGTATTTTTGTGAAAATTCTGCAGAATTTTGCAACATTTTAAATTTCAGTTATTTCACTATAAGTTTAAATGTACAAGACCAAGTAACACCATATTTACAAAGTAAGTAGTACTCCATGGCTTACAAAAGTGTACCAAAGTTTAGAGTTGTAGATTGAAAGAGGCCAGAGTTACAGGTGGCCAAATATTTAATCAAAATTTCATTTTCAGTTATTTTGAGAGAATTTTAAAATTTCTTATCCACATTTCTCCACAACATCAGGATTTAGAGAAGCACATAGAATGTATGTACCATGTTATAAGTCTCAAGCTTTAATGGGAGCTGAGTTATAGGTAGTCAAATATTTTGCCAAAATGCGGATTTCTGTAATTTTAGTATAACTGTTATGGTATTCATTGAAATATTACAAAAATTGCCAGGTATACAGGTTATCACTGTATTTGTATACGCACATAGTTTCAGATGCCTTGCTTTAAATGGGACTGTGTTATAGCCTGCCAAACATGTTGCCAAAATTAAAATTGTGGTTAGTTCCTACTAATTGTAAAACTACATATCCAAATTTAACTAGAGTTGAAACATTTAAACTACTATACCACATGGCTATGTCTGAAAAAGTTTATATTTTCAGCTTTAAATGTGATTGAATTAAAAGTAGTCAAACTTTCACATCATTTAAAAATGAATTTTGCAAGAATTTAAACTACACATTTCTAAACAGCTGAAACTTTAAAACTAGAGAATGCAATACCATTACCTTTGACAGGTTCTTAGACCTTACAAGAAGACTGTGTGTGCCAGTATTATTAATTGCTTGCTGCAAGAAGTTGCAAAATAACATCTATACTTAATGTCAAATCCCATGAGTCTTTGTGAAAATTGTAGAGTTTCATGAACAATTCCATAAAACTGAAATTTTCTAACTTCACTCAGCCTTATCTGGAGTTCTAATTAAAGGACAGAGATATAAGAGGCAGGTAGCATAGGGGTCACCAAGTTCTGGAGTTAGATGCACAGTTTCACGAAGAAATGAACAGCAAAGCCAGGTATCACAACAGTGGTAGACCCCCAGGTTGGAGCAAGAAAGCAAAGAGTGTCAACAATTCCAGCCTGAATGCTGGATATTTAAGGATCACATCCAGCAAATTTATGATCCAGGAAGCCTGCTGTACATGCAAGAATGGGGCTTAGAGGTACTCAGAAAGATGTAGTGAGGAATACAATGTCTTGGGCAGCAGGATGAAATAATTCCGGCTATTCCAACAGGGTAGGTCAATAAGAAAAGGAGCATGTGACTCATATTTAAGGGAGTTTGTCACTGTAAAGAACAAACAGGATATCAGTGGGATCAGTAGTTCTACTGAATCAATCTGGCTGTGCAAAAAGAGAAGGGGTGGGACTAGCCACCCAGTGAGGAACAGCAGGACTGCAAAAAGCTCAGCCCAACTTATCAAATAAAGTAGTGATATGTGCATTGTTAATGTTAAATTCCACACAAAAAAAAAAAACATTCTGGATGCTTCATCTACAGAATATGGTATCATTAATAAGTGAGACAATGTTACTAATCATTTTTTTTCTTCTGCAAAATTAAAAATGCTTAACCAATGTATCCAGTTGTGTTAGACACCAGGATAAGTAGACTATGGATGTGCATGTCAAATGTCAATTCTATACATGCAAGAGCAGAGCCGTTACAAATATCCACATCTTTGATAGTTTTCATAAAGTTTTGCAAATATTTACATAGCAAAGTTTTGGACCCCCTGTAACTTACAAACCTCTTATCTAATTCTATCCATATTTAGGTAATTCTATAAGCATTGCATAAAGGTTATCTATACTAATTTATGCACTTCTTGCTCCAAAGGTTCCTGAGTTATATGCAGATGAATTTATTTCATGAAATTTCCTGAAAAAAATAAAATGACAGATTTTGGCACATATACTTTTGAGACGATGCATCATTTTGTCATGAAATCTGGCACATTGATAGAACACCTATCATCAAGAAATCATGCCAGATTTAAGATCCCCTGACCCAATAGATGGTTAAGGTATATGCAGATAAAACATGTTCATGAAATTTCACACTAACAATAAAATTACAACATTAGAGCACCTATACTTTTGGAACCATCCAACCAAATTACACGTATTTGGCACATTTGTGCCCATTACTCCAATGAGTATATATTTCAAATTTCAGAGCGCTAGCTTGAACGGTTGCTGTGTTATAACCAAATTACTAAATTTAAAAAATGCCACTAAATTCTGATGAAATTCTGAGGACTTTTGTGAAATTTCATTGAAATTCCACAGATTCTGAATTTTCCCATTCTGCACAGCTCTAATTATTGCATATGCTGAGAACTGACTCAATTACACATACAAAAAAAAAATCATGATCAACAATACAGGTATTTTCCATATTTCAAAAGTAGGGCATTACATGTGTGTTACTATGATATGCATATTAATAGACTGTCAAGTTGATTGCAACAAAAAAATACCATTTATGATATCGGGAGTATGGATGGTAACACTGCGGCATGATAACTGTCAGTGTGCGATTTAGGGAACATATTCATACAACAAGGACAATGAAAACAATAAATCAATATATAAACAAATTATGATGCTTCAATAACATTATCTAGACAGAGATGACAATCTGTTAATTTTTGTCATTCCTTTTGTTTTTCCACATATTTCTTTGAATTTCTACAAATTTAAAATTTTAAAAATAAAATAATGAATTATGACAGTCTGGTGCAAATTATTTTCACTCTTTTATTCAAAATGGACTCAATAATAAAGAAATGTCAAAATTGCACCCTCTCCCTCCAGTTCCCCTTTAACCCTCAGTGGGTTGTGCATTTCCACTGTGCAGCACATCACCTGTCCCATCAGCTGTCCACCTGTCATGTGGGTGGCTATTGCCAACTACATAAATCAGTTATTCTAGTTAGAAGTGCAGGGCTTTTAATAACCTTGTACATTTATATTGGCATCACAAGGTCTATGGTTGAAGGGCTGGGTACACAGAAAACATATACTCATTCATCATTACTGTTATTTATTTATGTTACTGGTACAGATTTTTCTCTGATCATACAGTTTTTATCATTATTGTAATGCTCAGTTTTCACCACTGAACTTACTTATCTTAAGTAGTTAATGATAAATGCAAGCATCTATCACGGGACCACTACTACATCCTTTCCCTAGCCTAGCAAAAATGTCCAGGTCCAGTTACAACATAATTATCAGGTATTCTGTGGACTAGGATCATGCATTCATCCACAGCATGTTTTGTTTTTTTTGCCTTAAAAATGTTTATTAAGTTTCAGGTTAGACCAAGTACCACATTACTCAAATACATCCAAGTCCAAGGGGTAGTTGACCATACAAACAATTTGCAAATCTGATTATCAAGTTGTAAACAAAAATAGCAGCAAGTTTTATAAGAACGAAAATGGATTGGCTGACTGTAACTGACAATACTTTGTATGCAGTGCAGCAAAGAGTAAAGTATTTGACTGGAAGCACCAATATTAAAAATACAGAGTATTCATATAGCAATGAAGTGCACTCAGGTAGTTGGTCCTTCTGATTGGTGGATATTCATATATACCAGCCATACTCATAGATATGTGTCAGCAGAAAAGGACCCTCCTGACCCATCAAGTCTGCCCATTACCCCCCCTACTTGTCCTTCCCTTCCAAGATTCTCCCCTCCTCCCCCGACAATCTTTTGTGTTTGCCCCAGGCCCTCTTGAAACCCCCCACTGTACTGGCCCCCATCATCTCCTCTGGCAGTCTGTTCCAGGGCTCAACCACCCTCTCTGTGAAGTAATGCTTCCTAACGTTTCCATTAAACCTTTCCGTTCCAGTCTTGATCCATGCCCCCCTAGTTTTTGTATCTACCTTCCCTGTAAACGGGCTCTCTGCCACTTTATTGATCCACTTCACATACCTGAATGTTTCAATCATGTCCACTCTCTCTCCCTTCTTGTCTCCAGAGGATACAAATCCAGCTCCTTCATCCTCTTCTCGTATGACTTCCCCCTCAGCCCACGTACCATTTTACTGGCCCTTCTCTGCACCCTTTCTATGCCAGCTATGTCTTTTTGTAGATGAGGCCTCCAGAACTGTACTAAATACTCTAAGTGTGGCCTATCCATGTAGCTGTAGAGTGGCATCGGCACTTCCCTCCTTCTGCTGGTTATCCCCCTCCCTATGCATGCCAGCAACCTGTTAGCTTTGCTCACTGCCTTGCTACACTGGGTCCCCACCCCAAGGTCTTCCATGATTATAACTCCTAGATCCTTCTCCTGCCTGGTTGCAGCCATTATTTACCCCCTAGTGTGTACATGGCATTTGGATTCTTCTTCCCCAAGTGCATCACTGTGCATTTCCTGACATTGAACTTTAGCTACCATGTCTCCTACCATTCTTCTAGCAATTTTAGATCTTTCCTCATTGCCTCCATCCCCACCCCTGGGAGTGTCCACCCTGTTGCTGAGTTTTGTATCATCCACAAAAAGGCAGACCTTCCCCTGTAGCCCCTCTGCTATGTCACTGACATAGACATTAAACAGAATGGGCCCCAATATGACCCCTGGGGGACCCCACTCGCAACCCTTGTCTCCTTAGAGTGCACCCCATTGACCACCACCCTTTGGCTTCTACCCATCAGCCAACTCTCCATCCATCTTGTTATTTTCTGCCCCAACCCCAGACTCCCCAACTTACTGACCAGTCTTTTGTGGGGCACCATATTGAAGGCCTTCCTGAAATCCAGGTAGGCCACATCCACTGCCCCACCCTGATCAGCCATCCTCGTCACCTCATCAAAGAATTCAATCAGGTTCATCTGACATGACCAACCCTGAGTGAAGCCATGCTGCCAGACATCTTGTAGCCCCCTCTTCCTCCAGATAGCTGACCACTCTTTGCTTCAAAATTATCTTCATTACTTTACCCACCACTGATGTGAGACTAACCGGTTAATAATTGTCCACCTCTTCCCTGCTGCCTCCTTTATGGATTGGCACTACATCTGCCTTCTTCCAGTCCTCCAGTACCTATCCCACATCCAGGGATCAGTTAAATAGCCATGCCAATGATTCTGCCAGTACCCCTTTGACTCCCTGAGCACCCTAGGGTGCAGGCCATCTGGGCCCATGGCCTTGTTCACCCTAAGCTTAACTAATTCCTCCCTTACCTCATCTGCACTGACTGGGCTAGGATCCATCCCCCTTCCCCTTTTCTCTCAGTAATGGTCTCCTTCCCTCCCCCTCTGTTGTAAAAACTGAGCTGAAATATCCATTCGACACCTCTGCTTTCTGGAAATCTCCTTCCACCTGCTGTCCCCCAACCCCCTTAATCCTTACTATCCCTTGCCTTGCCTTTCTCCTTTCCCCTATGTACTGAAAAAACATCTTGCCCCACCCCCCCATTTGGCCTGCCTAGCAATTCACTCCTCTGCTTCTGCTTCTGTTTTCCTAATCCTCTGCCCTGTCACCCTCTGCTTCTCTTTGTAAGTTTCCCTATCCTCCTACCTCTGCATCTTCTTTTATTTCCTAAAAGCCTTTTTCTTCTCCCCACTTGCCTCCCTCACCTCCTTATTTAACCACAGCAGTCTCCTCCTTCTTTTGTTCTTTCTCACCCTCCTTACACATTCCTCCATTGTTTTAAGGAGCCCTCCCTTGATCTTCTTCCAAAGTTCCTCTGACCGTCCCTCCATCATCTCCCACTCCTCCACTTCCTCCTGGAATATCTCCCTCATCCTGAGGCAATCTGCCCCCCCTGAAGTCTTGGACCTTTGTGGTGGTTTGACTAGCATCATACCCTGCTCTGACCTTGAAGTCCACTGTGCTGTGGTCGGAATCTCCCAGGCTAGCCCCCACCTTCACTCCCTCCACACTATCTGTATTAGTTAGGCCCACATCAAGTAAGTTTCCCTCCCTTGTGGGCTCCCTGACCAGCTGTTGCAGGAAGGCATCCTGTAGCAACCCTAGAATCTCTCCACTCCTAGTTGACCTGGCCAATGGGATATCCCAGTCTATATCTAGGAGGTTTAGGTCCCCCACCAACAGAATCTCCCCCTTCTGAGCCATTCTTTCAATTTCTTGCAGCATCTGCATGTCTGTTTCTTCACTCTGTGTAGGGGGTCTATATGCCACCCTAAGTCTTAATGCTGCCCCAGCCTTCCTCTCCAACGTGAGCCATATGCTTCCCACCTGTCCCTGTTCTTCCATTCCTTCCGTGACCTTGATTCCCTCCCTTATGTAAAGCGCCACTCCTCCCCCCTTTCTACCAATCCTATCCCTCCTGAACAACCTGTACTCTGGGATCCCCACTTCCCAGCCATGGTGCTCAGACCACCAGGTTTCAGTTACAGCTATATATCAATGCAAGAAAAATAACACCACACAGACCCATAAGGAATACTGTGCCCAGTCTATGTTGCTCACATACTTTGCTGTTGTTGTTGTTAATATATACAGTAAAACACAAAATATGAACCACTGAGTAGTATAAGTCCGCTTCTAAGAACAGTCAAAACACATGTCTAAACAGTGAGTAAGGGGTGGAACTTGAACCGAAAAGAACACTATATCAGGACCATGAAATTTGAATAACCATAATACAGTCTATAGCTGAGGCAGCTTAATGGCTGAAAGACATCATCAGTATTTGTTTCTTTAATTCAACAACATCTGATGGATGAAATTTATCCATGCATGGTTTGAAAGCTAAATGATTCACAGCCACCACCCCCCCCACACACACACACACACAGCATCCACTGTCATCATGGTGAGCATAAAAAAACAAATAAGCAGTAGTATGACGAAAAAGAGTAAATGTCATAAATCTAGTTTGAGTGAATATATTCAGTAAATTTTAACTACACAAAACAGTGCTGCAGCCATCTCTACTTCATGCTGAGCAGGTGTGCATTCTAATAGATAAGAAAAATACTGCCTCAATAAAAGGCTGCTAGTAAAATATTGGTACCCTCTTTAAAAATGACTGTTTTATTTATTACACAGAGCAGATAACTTTGCACATTGATTCAACAGTTTCAAGTTCTCTGATGACATGTCTCACTGTGCAAATGGTCTCACACCATGCTCCCTCCTGTATACTGTGAAGGACAGCTGCATGGGCAGGCGCTGTCAGCGTATGGTAGTTTCATGCACAGTCACAGTGGATAGTGTGGTTGCATGATTTTAAATGAGCCTAAAAAAGTTCAACTGTCTGAATAAAAGAGCTGCCTTGTTTGTTTGTTCATTATTTAGTATTAAAAAAGCAAAAATAGGAACCAGACATACTGTAGATACACAGATACATAGAATGTGCCGGCAGATGACAACTATCAGGTCCATCTAGTCTGCCCATATTTTTTTTTGTTCCTACCCCCTACTTGGAATTGCTTGTTAACTTACTGGCATGTCTGTCCAATGTTGTTTTAAACTGCTTGACCATCTTTGCCTCCACTTCCCCCTGAGGCAGTCCATTCCATGAGTCCACCACTCTTTTGGTAAAAAAGAACTTTCTACTATTACTCAAAAACCTCCCCCCCCCCCTCCCCATCGCATGTTGTGCCCTCTTGTCCTACCACAACTACTAATCTGGAAGCGGTTCTGTGATTGTAACTTGCTGATATCCTTTAAATACTCAAAGGCACCGTTGACAAATGTACCATTAACAAATGCACAAAGGCACCATTGAGGAGAATACAGGTAACAAACCACAGTTCATCATAATTCAGCAAAAAAAATTATTTTATATATAAAAAAAAAGCCTTTGATGCTCTGCTGCTTTAAGAGATTTTCATTGTCTCCACTGGAAGTGTTTGCCATGAGTATTAGGAATTTTCACAGGATAGCCCTTTTTTAGTCATAGTACAGTTTAGAGCACTTCAGCTTTTTATGTATAAATACCCTTATTTTATGCCTATCTAGTTGGTGCACTTTAATGATTTCCTTAATACGTCAGTAAGATTGTGCTGTTCGTTTTAGTTATATCTGGCTACGCCCATATAACACAAGAAATACATTACACCCGGAGTGATCTGGACTATTTAGAGTGTCCATTTTTATGAAGGTCTGGTGGATGATGGAAGCACTCAGTCTTTTGATTTTGAACACTGAAGAAATGTGTTTATTTTTACAAAAGGTTATGCTTCTTTTCATTGTCCACTGGTGCCTCTCTTTTGTAGTTACAAAAACACAGAAAGGTCCAGACTCTGTAGCGATGGAAAGCAATTGATCTGTTGCACCACATCCGTCCTACATGGACATGGTTCAGCCCACATAGAAAAGGGGCTACAAACTATGATTTTAGGGTACAAAATCATAATATTCTAAGAAACTAAATCCAAATTAAACTATAAATACAGTTACTTGTTTCACTGTTCTGAGTTTTTACCTTCATGTTTCATGATGGCACATATCATGAGGGACAATATCCCAGATTGTCCCAAATTTCATTGTCAAAATGTTAGAAGGTATGAGCTGAATAAGTAATTAAAAACAGCAGCCACTTCAGGGGAATCAGAAATGGGCAAGCTGCCAGAATGGGGGCATGTGTGGTCTGGGTTGGGGGTCAAAGCAGAGTGAATAACTCCAGAATTATATTTGGGCAGCAGGAGGCTGTTTTGGAGGTCTTCCCCATGGTGTCCCTGCACATAGTCACTTGTTAGCTGTGCAGTATAAAACAGAATTGTGTGCCTTTGATGACCAAGTCCCTACAGTTACAGCTTGGTGATGCTGAGGACAGAATAAAATATACATGTTGAATATTTAAGTACTGTAAATAACATTGCAGCCTGTGAAAAACTGTAAAAGTTATAGTAAAACAGCCCAGTCAAACAATATTCAGTTTAGTTGAACTGTGCAGGATGGCAATTCAGGGTAGTAGAAAGCCAACACAGGGAATTTCCAGCTATTGAGAAGGAATACAACCTGCTATTGTGCAGGTTAGCAAACAGCAGTTTAGAAATTCTATTCTCATTCCTTTTCTGACCTCGATTCCCTCTCTGTTAGTTTCACTGACTGTTTGTTTGTTTCGTAGAGCTCTGACTCCATCTTGTGGACAGAAGTGGCACTGCACAGTGTGACAGGAATTCCTTTTTTTTTTCTTTGCAAATAATAGTTTTTATTGATTTTTCACATTTTAATCACAACAGTACAGTTTTAGAATAGTAACACATGTACAACAATATATTAGGATATAAGCACCTCATTCATTAGTAAGATCATGGAGGTAAAACATCCTGAAAGTGTTTCCAAGGTGATTTAAGTTAACATTCTGTTTTATACAGGCATCTAGTTTGAACAAGCAGGACCTTTAGGAACTAACAAACACAGTTTATCCAGGCTTGTCTGACCACATACATACATAGTCATACAGAGTTACACACTGTAATTCCATGTATTTAGCTGTTTGATGCTATTAACCTTTTATTTGCAGTTATTACTGTTTACTGATTTTCCCAAGCAAGAGTCACAGAAAAAAAAAAGCTTTAGGGTGTTTACAAACATACATCAGTGTAGTGGACTACAAATAGTTTCATCATGTGTAACTTCATGAGACTATGTCACCATAAAAGGGTTTCAGAGATTATTTATCTAAGTTAACATGTAGTACTATAAGCAACTAATTTATTCACTATTTCTCGCTACCTCTGCTTGATTTAAATTCCAGATTGTGGACAAGGAACGCCTTGTGGCTTTTACCTACCTAGTTTGTCAAGGCTTGTATGTCCACCTTCAGAGATTTTTGTGCCTAGTTATACATTACATTTCTGGTTGGACAGCAGTCTTATTCTCAAAGCGTACTAGTCTTTTATATTGATGGCTGAGGGCTGGCCGAAGTTCAATGGGTGGAGCAACAAACCAGTCCCCCAACCAGGCCTTAAAAGACCTTCCTACAGGCCAGTCCTCATTCATTTACTTTGTTTCAGCCGGAGGTACCACCTGTCCACCTTCCCATCCCTGCTATTCTACATCAGGCTTCTCGCCGTCTGTTTTGCAGTCATCTCTGGCAGCCAGTTCACTCCCGTTCCCCGCTGCAGTTTGCTCCCCTTCCCTGCTCCCTCGTCCCTACCTGCTTCGCCTTTCATCTGCCTCCTTGTTCCCTTTTTTGGTGGTTGTTCCTTCTCCCCTCCTGTATGGCTGCATCTATCATGCTTCCTTGAGGCTGGTGGGAGGGAGCTGTGGACATGCTCAGCACACTGAGCGGGAGTGAGTGGTCTGCTGGGACAACCAATCTTGGTGATCCTGGTTTCGGTGTGCATGCATACTCTGTCTTGCACCACCCTGCTTTCCCAGCCATGTTTCCTTGTCTCCTGCATCATCCCCACACTTTCTGACCTGCCGTAATTCGGTTCGTGGTGTCTCAGACTCCTGCCCTGGACACTTCTCTCACCTGGGCCATTAGTCTGCTCTTGGTACTCTTTCCCTCCATTGATGCTGTTGGGAACTACCAGGGCTGCCTCTCCTCCCCAGTGTACTACCTCCATCTCTCTCTCTCTCTCTCTCTCTCTCTCTCTGTCTTCCCTCACAATCTGGCTGGCTATCACACCATCAGTTGCTGCAGTTGGGAGTAGCCTGTGGTGTGATTTGGTTGCATACCGATTCTCCTCCCCGGGAGGAACTCTCCAACACTAGCTGCTTTCTGCCCTCTTGCCCCCAATTTTTCCCTGCTCCTACCATTGTGCTCCCTTCTTTCAGCTCGTTCCTTCCCCAGGGTACATCTGGAAGCAAGTCTTGGGTCAGTGTGTTCCCGTCTGCCCACAGTTCGGATGGTGTTTTTCCTCCATACCTAGTTCCTTCTTCCTCCTTGCCTCACCCCTCTTTTAGGCTTCTCTCTCACTTCCCCACTTCATTTCTAACTCAGTGCTCCCAGGGTCTCTGATTGTCCCCTAGCCCTCAACATGCCCCATGCTTCCTACCTCCCCTCGCTATCCATTTCACTTGACCTGGACCATTCATTGCAGTGTGTTTGTATGCTCTGTATGCTCCTCCTGGAGTGCAGCCTCTCTGCTTTCATTGTTTTCATTTGTGTAGCATCCCAAACTGCAGCTCGCTAATTCATTTGGAGCGCGGTCGCCATTGTTGTATTTTCTGTAAGGTTTTGCTCTTCTCTTCCCCTTACTGCTGGCCTGGAATCAAGTTCTGTCACCTCGATGTTTTGCACATTAATGCCCTTCATTTATCTTACTGTTTCATAGTTGTCTGGTGCCTGGTTTGTGGTGCTCCAGCATCCTGGATGACCTTTCTAGTAGATCTTTTGGTTCACATCACTGCCAGTATGTCATGTTTTCCCATTGTGCTATTACCAGCCTGTTCTGACTGCCTACTCTGCTCCAATCACTCATCCTGATCTGTCCCTCTTCCCCTCTCCCCATCACTCATCTTTAGCTCTGGCCTTCACCGCTCCTTGGTCTTGGTTCCGTCATGATGCACTTTCTTATTTTCATCCTTACCATGCTTCCCCATGGTGGGCATTAGCCCTACTCCTCCCATTCCCTCTGCCCACCTTTCCTCTCCTTCTTTGACCTCTTCTTTCTTTTGGGGGCTTCCCTATCCTGCCATTCCACTATTCTCTCCTGTTATCACCATACCCTACTCATTTACATCACCTAATATTCCCTCCTACATATCGCTCTGCCTACTCATCTCCTCCTCTGACCCTATTCCCTCATTCTAGGCAAACCTATTCAGATGTCCTCCTGGTACTGCCTACCTCACTGTCAGCTGCCGGCTTCACACAGCCACTCTCACTCCTACCTTCGTGCAATTCTGTCCATTCCTAATTTGGCTCCCAATGGACCAGGTTGGCATGCACCCCCATACTTACCAATCACGGGTAGCTTCCTCATGACATGAGTCTGGTTCTCCTTCACTCAGTCTGACCTCAGGGTCTACTTATTCACATCAATTAATTGAGCATACCTCTCACTGGGTCTTATGCTACCTCATCGAACTGCTCTTTATTTGGAGACATGCCTTCCATGTCTATTGCTTCTTGGCTCAGGGCTAGCCTGAAGCTAATGGTCTTGCTCTGCACCCACGAAGTCCACATCTAGAGCATGTGAAGCTCGAAGCGGGGTCCTTCTCAGTGGCCCATAGTGAGAATGTCTTCGCTCAAGGTGGACCTTCAGTCGTCCCTCATCTCAGCGACAACTCTGGATGAAGAATTTACGACTTCCAGCTAAAAGGGGTGGGACTGTCATCATCAGAGCCCCTTTGGCTGCCCAAGTGACTTCAGAGGCACCCCCTACGCTATTCTCCATCAAGACTGCCTCTGTTTCACCTGGTCTGCTTCGTAGGCTTGCATAGCTGAGTGCCTGAGCAGTCATCTCTCTGCGCTCTTGTTTTTGAGTGTCTAATTGTGGTGACATCGCTCACAACCCTCAAGAGCTGTCCATTTAGAAGGACAGAGCAAGTGCTTCCTCTAAATTGGAATATTTTCCCCCTCCCTCGATCTTGACTCTAAATTCCAGTGGCTGAGCTGTCACTAATCAAAACATCCTTCAGCCTGCAGGGAAGGTGATCTAGGCCTGGGATCCACAGAGGTTTCCTCCTCAAAGGGTGTTTTTCCTCTCTTCTGTGCCAATGGTCAAAATATTAGATAAGGTTGGAGTTTCCTTAGGTTCTGTAGTTTAGTTCCGCTGTTGGATGGAGTCGGATGGTGTCCCCAGCTGTTATCTGTCTCCTTAGGAAGTCCACCTTTCTGCATCTTGTCTACTTTCATTTCATTCATCATCCTCTTCATATCTCATTCTTCTCCTGTCCTTTCCATCTATGTCTAGCATCTCAATTTCCAGTCTCGATATATTCTGATTTCTCGCCTCTTCGATGCTCGACCCCCTTTTGGGTATTCTTTTTGGGCTTCTTCCTAAGCTACCTTTAGCCAAGGGAATTATTCTCACAGCACCTATTGGGGGGGACCCTCCTCTAAGGTTCCTTGTGTTATACCCTGACAGGTATATCCCACGGATAGAGAGGTGAACAGCCACAATGTTTTGAAGTCACACAAGCATACATTTCATCCAGTTGCGTAAGCCCATTGAAACTGATGGCTGAGGGCTGGCCAGAGTTCAATGGGCAGAGTAACAAACCACTCCCACAACCAGGCCTTAAAAGGCCCTCCTCTGGACCATTCCTCATTTGCTTTCTTCGTTACCCCACCATCAACCCTCCTCCTCCAGCAGCTCATCTCTCTTTCCCGTGAGCTTCTACCTAAGCTACCTTTAGCCAAGGGAATTATTCCCACGGCACCTATAGGGGGGAGACCCTCCTCTAAGGTTCCTTGCATCATACCCCTACAGGGTGGCATATTCCATGGATATAGATGCAAACAGTCACAATGTATCAAGGTCACACAAGCGTACATCTCATCCAGTTGTGCAAGCCCATTGAAGTATTTGTTATTTGTATCCTTTCTGGCAACCAGTAACAGACCACTGTATGGCACTTCTAGATTTAGCTAATAATTTCAGGGTTTTATTTAACTCCAAAAATTGATTAGCGTTTTGCTCATAAAAGTGCTAAAATATTGTGAAAATGCATAGCACCTGCATCACTGTGTTTAACGAACATAACACTTCCAGAAAACCTATATAAATACTTTCTGTACAGTTAGCATTGTCCCAAGAAAAAAACTGCTAATCAATTATTTAAAACCTTGAATTTACTATTAGAAGATAGGTAACATAGCTAGTTAGGATCTCAATACAGAAGACACAAAGATAATCTTGACATTTAGGATAGAAACTACTATAAAACTAAAGGTTTCAAGCAGCAGGAATTCTTTTTGTAGAAATTCAGGTGACAAATTTGCTAGTTAGGAATCAAACTTTTTAATATAACCCAGGGAATTCAGGGCACACCACACTGAGGGGTGGAAAAGAGTTTCTGTTTTACAATGTTTTTCTACAAAGAAAGTTGAGACTTCCTATAGTATTGTGTCAGTACATTGGTATTTACATGAGCTGGGGTGCCATCCTTGGTACGGTACATACTGCTGTCTACCATGGTACAGTTTCTAAGCAACATTTTAGAAATGTAAGAGGCTCCTGCTGATCAATCGGAGAGTGAGGGTCTCTCACCATCCTTCAGTACTACCCCCCACAAAATGAGTCCTTGGATGACAGCTACTTGCAGCCCAGCCCATCTTTCCCACTCTCCGTTCTCAATCAAGACCACTGTGGAGTGATGTAATTCTCACTCCTCCCCCAGTTCCAACCCTATAAATGCCGATCGCTGCAGCCAACCTGAATACTCTTCTTTTGTTTTCTGGTTCACGGAAGAAAAGAGTTGAAGAATCTCAAGATGTGGCAAGGGTGGGAAAGGCTTGGGTAAATGAGGCACCAAGAAACATTGCAAGCTGCTGCAGGATGACATTCAGGGCATTACCAAGCCTGCTATCCACCACCTGGCTCACCATGGTGGGGTGAAGCACATGTTGGGGCTGATCTATGAGGAGACCCAGGACATGCTGAAGATTTTCCTGGAGAATGTGATCCAGTACTCTATCACCTACACCGAGCATGCAAAAAGAAAGATGGTCACTGGTATGGATGTGGTGTATGCCCTGAAACAACAAAGCGGGACTCTGTATGGCTTTGAAGGGTAAATCGCTGAAATGGAGAGCAAAACTATCACTAAAAGAGCTGTGATTATCAATCTCATATGTTATCCTTTAGCATCTTGTAGCTGGGGACTAGGGAAAACTAACAATTCCTTTTTTTTTTTTGCCTTCTATTTCGGAGTCGGTATAATTATAGTTTAGTCTGCTTAGGTTGACTTTTTTTTCCTTACCACAACCGACCATCCTGAGACATGCCCATTACATTTACTCACTGAAAAACAATCTAGCTGCAGGAGTACGTCCTGTGCTCCATACCATCCAAGCATGTGACTGTTGGAGGCAGCTTGTGAGCGCGCCGCGGTTCTTTGAAAATCTGTTCAGAACCTTACATGCACCCCTGAGATGATCCATTTGTTACAAAAAAAACCCCACAAAAAAGACACTTATAATGAGCTCTAGTCCAGGTTCAAGTAACTGATACGTCATTGTCAGGATAATTGTTTTAATTTTCTTTTTTTTTTTGTTTGTTAAACTGACTAGTTTGAAATGCACTGACTATCGTAACCCTGTGTGCTTTCAGGGAGTGGGGGTGGAATTAACTAGTTGTCATTCTCTTATACGGACATGTTTGGATGTTAGTTTTGATCTCTCCAAACTGTACCTCACTAGCTCCCAGTAAGAGGTCAATTGTCATCTGTTGCTCCAGTCATGGATAGTTTCATCATTGCAGCAGCAGATCTGTTCCCCCCTTCCCAGCAACCAGGCAAATTCCAGTTATGCACATTACAGTGCACAGTAATGCGCATGGCTGGACTTATGAGCATCTCGTTTACTCAGTGGGCCAGATATTCAAAAGGGTTGCGCCATGCGTAGTAGGGTTGCGCTGCGCAAGTCCAAAAGTGCTCCATTCTGCGATATTCAGCAGGAGGCAGTTGCGCCACTGAAAACATGCTGAGCAAGAGCACAATGCAAATGAATGCATGCTGAACTGGAGGGGGAGGAACCTTGCATAAACTGCACAGCCCGATATTCAGCCGGGCTGTGCAGAGTTGTGCAGGCGCAACCCCCAACCTGCGCCTGCACAACTTTGAGCCAAAAAAAAAAGGATCAAGTCAAGGGCCACCCACAGGTGAGCTGCCGCATTGCAGGGTGCAACACAGCAGCTGCCACCTGTAGCTAGCCCTCAGCCCACTCCCTGTGCCCCCCTGCAGCCCGATCGTGGGCAAAGTGTAAATGTCCCCCCACCCACCCACTGGCCCGATCACAGGCAACAGCAGAAAAGTCCCCTCCCCAACTGGCCCGATCGGGCATGGCTTAATCCCCACCAGCCCGATCGCGGGCAACAAAGTGTCCCCCCTCGATCGTATCCTGGTAGTCCAGTGGACCGATAAGCCAAATCGTGGGCTGGAAATGTCTAAAACACACACACCCGAATGTAACCCTGGTGGTCCAGTGGACTGATAAGCCCAATCGTGGGCTGGAAATGTCTGAAACACACCCCGAACATATCCCTGGTGATCTAGTGTCCCCCACCCACCCACCATGAAGCCCCTACCCTGCTCCCCCCTTTGGCGGCGGGTGGCAGCATCCACCGCCTGCCACCCGCCGCCACCGACTGACTACCTGGTAGGGCTGCACCCCATTGGTGCAGAGCAAGAGCCAATGGGTGTGCAGCCCATACCGCATAAGACAGCGGCGGGCGGCAGGCGGTGGGATGCTGCCGCCCACCGCCGCGGGGAGCGTGTGGTTGGCTTCATGGGTGGGTGGGTGGGGGACACTAGATCACCAGGGATATGTTCTTGGGTGTGTTTCAGACATTTCCAGCCCACGATCGGGCTTATCGGTCCACTGGACCACCAGGGATATGTTCGGAGGGGGGGTGTTTTAGACATTTCCAGCCCACGATCGGGCTTATCGGTCCACTGGACCACCAGGGATATGTTTGGAGGTGGTGTGTTTTAGACATTTCCAGCCCGCGATCAGGCTTATCGGTCCACTGGACCACCAGGGATATGTTCAGGGGAGGATACTTTGCTGCCCGCAATCGGGCTGGTGGGAGGGGATTTAAGCTATGCCCATGATCGGGCCAGTCGGGGGAGGGGGGACTTTTCTGCTGTTGCCCCCGATTGGGCTGGTGGGGGGGATTATTTCAGTATTTGACGCGATTGGGCCAGTCGGGGGAAGGGGGAGTTTAGTGCTTTTGCCCACGATCGGGCCAGTGGGAGGGTGGGGAGATTTTTTACTCTTTTGCCCTCGATCGGGCTGCAGGGGGCGTCAGTCCCCAACAGCTGCTGCCTGGCAGGGTGCCAGGCGCAAGTTCTCGGGGATCGGCGCACCTGCATGCTAATGGCATGCAAATGGTGCCATAATCAGATGCAAATGGCCCCCCCTGCGCCTTGCATGAATTATGGCCCCATTTGCATGTCACCTTTTGAATATCGGAAATTTGCGCATGGCGCAATGGTACTTGCACCACCGCAAGTTGAATGCACCACTCTGACCACTTGCGGTGGCACAAGTTCCACTGTGCCATGCACAGTGGCTGTGGCCAGGGGTGATATTCAAAGGAGTTGCTCAAGGGCACAACTCCTTTGAATATCGCTCCAGCCACACCCCTGTGCAACTATTTTGTGCAGCACAAGGGCTTGCACCACAAAATAGCGCAGTTTGAATATCCGGCCCAGTGTGTTTTTCCTGGAAAAATAAATAAATGAGACCCAACACTTATAACAATTGGTGGCTCCTGCTGCCCACCACACAATTCCCCAAAGCCAATACTGAGGTGCCCAATCCTCATGTCGGCATGCCCTCCCCAAGCCCAAATGTATATTTTGCCAACAGCAGGGTGCCCAATCCTCATGTTGGCATGTCCACCCCACTATTATGGCACACTGGGAGCCCATCCCAGTGTGCCAAAGTAATTCTTATGTTTTCCAACACTGGGATGCCCACTCCAGATGTCAGATGCACCCCACACACCCTTTTTGTCATACGACCTCAAGGTGCCCAGTCCCAGGGTCAGCATTGATACCCCACTTCTCTAGTCTGGCACACTGGGAGCCAACTCCAGTGTGCCAAAATCCATTTTGTTTTCACCTGCAAAAAAGAAAACAGTCCCATGATGTATTTTTTTTTTTTACACATAAAAAAACAGAAAACAGTCCCTCGTCATTCCTGCCGGTCCCCCCTCCTCAACCTGTATCCTCCCTATGTGCACTCCACCTCTCTGCACCCCCCCTCACCCATACTTACCTCCAGAGGTTGGGAACAGCAATCTTCTGTGGACCGGAAACACGTCTGCACTCTTCAAAAATCAACTGGGAACTGAAGAAATGACGGTAAGCCCTAATGGCAGTGAATGTGGGGGTTTCAATTTAGGCCAATATCTCAGCCAATTTTTGGAGTTTTGGTCCCACATTTTCAACATGGGGTTCTTGGGACCCCACTTCATGAACACTGTCATTTTGTTTCTCGGTCCTGAAAGGTGATTTTGCGGTTGCTGTCCGGAATCACCTTTTGGGACCAATTAATGAAATGACTGTGCCACTGTTCATGAGGTTAGGTCCCAAAAAGCCAATGCTGAAAGTTTGGTGAGCAAACTCCTAAAAATGACTGCATTACGAGCATGCATTGCACAGTTCATACGCATGCTCGTAACTTTGCCAATTTTTTATATTTTCACTCCAAATTTCCAACATTCCCATTTTTTCACACCTCCTTATGAACAGTACAGCTGTCATTTTTTGCATCCTGTCCAAAACATGTTTTCACACCTGTGGCACAAAATGGTGCAGTCACTGTGTGAAATTAACCTTTGGTACATATTAATGAAATCACAGTGCTACTGTTCGTGGTGGGAGGTCCCAAAAAGGCCATGTTGAAAATTTGGTAAACAAATTCCAAAAAATGACTGTGTTACGAACGTGTGTAATGCAATTTCTATGCATGCTCATAACTTCGCCACTTTTTCATATTTTCACTCCAGATTTTCAACATTGCCATTTTTCACACCTCCTCATCAACAGTACAGATGTCATTTTTCACATCCTGCCAAAAATGTCTTTTCACCCTGTTGCACTGAATGGTGCATTTGCTGTGCAAAATCACCTTTCAGGATTGAGTAACGAAATGATAGTGCCACTGTCCATGAGGTGGGTCCCAAAACTCCCATGCTGAAAATTTGGAGTGAAAAGACCAACAAACACCTGGGGCATTAGGGGTTACAACCATATTGCCCCACCCTGTACAGACTGACAGGCATTGGGAGTGTGGCTTGAGGTCGTTGGCCTAATGCTTATGCCATTCCACCATCACCCTGTAGCCACTGAGAGGCAGTGAGGTGTATCTTGGGGTCTTCAGCCCTAACATTCACCCCATTCTCCTATACTGAACCCATCTCAGCTTATTTGCTTATGGAATGGGGTGAGCATAAGGGCTGAAGACCCCAAGGCACAGCATGACACCTGTCAGTGTCTGCAGGGTGGGGTGAGGTGAAATGGCATGAGTGTTATGGCCAAAGACACACCCCAATGCCTGTAAGTCTCTGCAGGGTGGGGGTTGGCATTAGTTTAATACCTCACTGCCATTCCTATTATGCATCTCTCTAACTCATGCAGTACCAATGCTAATATCAGCAAGCAAACATTCGGCATTGACAAATCCATGTTTTATCAGTGCTGCAACCCCCAAGCATGACACCATGCAAGGGAAATAACGTTTTTTAAGCACTGTTTTGAAACAGAGATCTCTGTTGGTCAGTCTTGGTATTGCAGACATCTATACTACTGACATAGGAGACTACATCTCACAATGAAGAAGTCTTGTCAGCTAGATACTATATGCACAATGCCTTGTTTTCAAATAAACGTATGAGAACTTGTATTGTTGAAGCCACTGCAGAAATATGAGACTGCACCTCACAGTAAGGGAACTGAAAAACAATTTCTTATTATACCCACATTGCCTTGCTATTTACATCTACATATTAGGTGCAGTCACCACCACCAAAATAAGGGACTGCTCCTCTGAGTAACTAACATTTACATCAACATTATAATTTACACAGAATTCCTTGGTGCTGTATGTAAAACATTAAAAGTTCCCTTGCATTACATCATTCTGGGGGTGTGGTGGCACACAGAAAACTGGAGGACACAATGCTGATAAAACATTACAAAACAAAGTGCAGCTTCAACATCTGAGGCATGATCGACAATGGCATACTATGTAAAAAAAAAAGCATATACGGAAGCTTGCAAAATCACTTTAACTAATCAGATAGTGAAACTGTGCAAAACATGTCCCAAGAAAATCAAGGGTTCTAGAAATGTTTGTGAGAAATATTGCATGGATTAAGCACCATCTAGTGTGCAAGGACTTGGTGACCCGAGCATAGCCTTTGTGACACTAAGGATTAACTACTTATACCACTACGTACCTAGGATCCCTGTACCTGATAGTGTCTGTACTGATCTGGAATGCTGGTACGTTGCACGTGGCTGGGACAAAACCTGTGAGACAGGCTGACTGCCAGAGTTAAAGCCTCTGAACATGCCATGCCTGTGCTTCAGGAACTGTACTGTATGCCAGTTTGGTGGCGTACCACATTCAGAATTGTTCTGCTAACACAGAAAAAGCTCTACACAGACTGGGTCCCAAAACAAATGAAATATTTATTTATCTTATATGCCCTGGCCTGCCCATTATTTCTACTCCACTGAGGAAAATCTGCTAGCTGTCACAAGATCTAGACTGAAGCAATCGGGGGACAGGGCATTCCCGGTTGTGGCACCTGTGCTCTGCAATGCCCTACCCACCAGCTTGGGAAATGCTCTCTTGGTGAAGGCATTTAAAAATGGTCTAAAATTCCATCTACTATACTGTATTTGAGCAGGCAATTGGTGTTGTTCAGTGCTGAGAGCCCTACTGAGTTAGTTTTTTGCAGATAAGGATTTTGTGGTTTTAATGCACTATCTCCTCTGCATTTATACTATAATTAATTTATTTTGTTTGACTGTATTTTATTTTAAGTATTTTGATCTGTAGTTCCCTGAGCCTGAGGAATAGAGTACTATTAAAAATAAATGCACCTTGTCTTTTGGCATGACATAATCCTGCTTAAAACTGTAGTTATTGTAATGGTGGAAAATGTGACCTATACCATTTTATATTATTTTAGATTTCCCTTTCTCCCCAGGTAAATCGATAAATCATCAGTCATGTTTTTTGAAGGTCAGTCAGGAATTATCATTATTAATCATTAAATGTTACCAGATGAGCATCAAGGGAGATTGTGACCTAGGATCATTATCTAGATCATGATTTAGTCATCAAACTTGAACTTTCAAATCACCAGCTAATGATTACTGATTATTTTTGTAAGCTTAAATCAGAATGATGGTTCTTGATGACCTGTGGATGATTAAATAATGACCAATGATGATCACTGATGATTATTTTAGTTCTTTAATGATAAGACTATAAGGCACCTCAGTAAGTTTTATGTGTTACTGTTATGAAACTATGAATGTTAAATATCAGCAAAAGCAAATTAATTGTAATGTAATTATGTGAAGTCAAGTTTTAGTCCCTTTAGGAAGAGTACATGCAATGTTGGGTACAGTATACATATTTGTATAACTAATTTGCATATTACAAAAAAAAATTTATAAACCAAAATAATGGTAATTACTATTTTTTTGATTCTTTCTTTATTATAGGTATTTTCAAAATAAATACATACAGTATCCAACATTCAGTGCACCTCAATATCTTTAACTAAAGGTAACATACAGTTACGTTAGAAGTGTTTGCACTGTATTTGTCACATAAGATGCAAAATTCATACATATTTTAGATATATTTTCCACAAACTGGATTGTTGTACCTCCAGATTCAGAAAGTTATCCCATCTGATATTCTCTACGACCATAATCATTTAACTGAAGAGAAAAATGAAATAAACATTTAAGCAACCATAGGGGCAAAATAAAGAAAAAGTAAAGTGTTAAACTTGGTAGCTCTCAAAAACCCTTTGGACATCCGTCAGAGTATGGAATATGTTTAACCTCAATACATTATAGAAATCAGTTTGATCTCATTACAGCTATAAATCCATAATAATCCTGGTCCACTGGCATTCAATCAGAAAGAAAACTATATTGTGCGGGACCCTAACATCTCTTATGGGGTTTATGCATTAGTCCACTCCCAATAGTATCCATCTAGTCCAGCATTTTGTGAATTTTTCCACCCTATTCTGTACTTGATAAGGTACTCTCTCCATCTCCTGCATGCTTATAATGATATGTTTCCATTCAGTTAATTTGGGGGGTCAGGACGAAGCCATTTACGTGGAATTGCCTTGTTCATAGCTGCCACACATATGTACCAAACATATTTAGCATTAGCTCCTCTGACCCCCAGTGGAGGGGAAGCCCGAACACCAAATGATGGAAGGCTAGAGGACCTGCAACTTGAAATAAAGTCTCTATACCAAGTGTTACTTCCCTTTGAAATTCCCTTAATGCTGGACAGGAGTAAAAAAAAAAGATAGCGGGAGACTTGAGTTTCTCCACAGCCTCTTCAACACCTAGGGGAAATATTTTGATTCCATTTCACCCACACCTTGGAGTAAGGAAGTACCTAGTTATAATCTTCCACATATATTCCTGCCAAATAGGAGATGATGTGACCTTGAAGATACCATTCCAGACTATAAGCCATTCTGTCTGTGAGAGGTGGAAATCTTCCTCCTCCTCAGATTTCTCAATAAGCGGTCTAGCTGCATCACTTCTGTGGGTGTTAAGAAATTGGTAAATTTAGGAAATGGCTCCCTTGGGAGATGGGATGGAAAGAACCACCCTAAACTGGATTCCTTGGGGGATGTCCGGGAATAGATTGTGCTGCCATCTCAGCTGGGCCTGAATATACATTTTTATTTGCAAATAGCGAAGCATATCTGTTTGCGTCCAACCAAAAGCTGCACATTTTTTCACAGAGAGGGTGGTGGATCCATGGAACAGCCTACCAGTGGAGGTGGTGGAAGCAAAAACAGTACAGGGATCCAAAAATGCAAGGGATAAGCATAAAGGCACCCTGCAGTGAACAGAGTGGGGGAACAGCAGTCCAGATAAGGGTAGGGATTGCCAAACCAACTAGGAAAATGGCCTGACACAGACACCATGGATCTAGAGCACCCGGCAGGAAGGTTTTGGTCTTAGTAAATCATTTACACCTCCAAAGTTCCGGGTACACCAAAGGATATTTGCAGATGTGATCCCAGGCATGAAACGTAATTCTCACAGGCATATACAAGTCTGTGATGTCAGGTCTCTCCTGAGGAGAATCAAATAGCAGGGATTTAATTGGTCTATCCTAAGTCAAGGATTGCTCCATTTCCTGACAGTGTGCTGATGGAGGTGTCTGATCCCAGAATAAGACCCTTTTAATTTGGGCAGCTATCCAATACTCTTGTAAATCAGGTATCACTCTGACTCCACATTGTTTCCAAGACATAAGCAAGTTTCTCTAGATTCTAGGTTTCTGATCAGGCCACATAAATTTAGAGACCCTTTTCTGTATTTCTAAGAACCCTTTCTTACTTAATGAAGCAGGGGCACATTGAAAGACATACAGAAATCTCGGGACAAGATTCATCTTTATTGCATGGATGTGAGTATATATAGGGAAAGGTAATATTGACCAGCATTTGACATCTTTGTCATAAATAGTTTTTCTGTTTTAATTGGGTTCACCACAGCATAACCCAGATAGACCATCTTAAGGTAGCTGGTTCATTCCACTGGGGTGTCAAACAGGCGAGGCATACTGATGAGTCCTGGTAGGACAAAACACATGTCTATGTCTTCTGTTGGCACCCTTTGCAAACTGTGTGAGAGGCCTTTCGGCACCATGCATTTCTGCTTAAAGTTGAACTAGCATAATATTCTGTGGTGATTTGCACATGCAGCCCATGATGCTTTGCATTGTGAGGGCATGTGTGATTTTTGTATTTTTTTTAAACTTGGCTTCCCGGCCAAATGCCTTTTGGGGTAACCATTGCCTCAGTGCTTGCGTACAGAGCTTCTTTATCTTCTTTAGTTGTTTAGGTAAAGGAACATAGTTATCTATGTATAAATGTTTAGTGGTGTTACGTAGAATAATACCCAGATATCAAAGACTAGAAATGTCCCATTTCATCGGAAATTGGTGTCTTATTCTATTCAAAGGTGCATAGTTGAATAACAGTATTTTGGTTTTAGCTTCATTGAGGGTGTAGCCAGACATGGCAGAAAAATCTTTAATTATATTCATTACTGTAGGGAGGGAAAGATCGGGGTTTCTTAAGTACAAAAGCACATCATCAACATATAAGGCTGTCCTCCAATCCCTGCTAAGGGATTGGAGGAGACTGATACTGCTTCATAAAGGTGGCAGCAGGGAAGAGGCGGGGAACTATCATCTGATCAGCCTCACATCGGTGGTGGGTAAAGTGATGGAGACACTGGTCAAAGAGAGTGTGGTCAGGTACCTAGAAGAAGAGGAGCTGCTGGTGAGAGGTAGCATAGCTTCACTGCAGGGAGGTTATGCCAGAAGAACCTCATAGAATTTTTGGGCTGGGTAACAAGGGTGGTGGAACAGGGAGGGGCAGTGAATGTGGTCTACCTGGATTTCAGGAAGTCCTTTGACTCCATACCTCATAGAAGGTTGGTCAACAAGCTAGAAAGTATGGGGGTGGGGCAAAAAATAACAAAGTGAGTAGAAGAAGACAGGCTACAGAACAGAAGCCAGAGGGTAGTAGTGAATGGAGTGTACTCCTGTGAATGGAGGGTGATGAGCGGGGTGCCCCAGGGGTCAGTGCTGGAGCCCAATGTAAGCCCCACCTCCAATATCACCACATGTAAGAACTGCCTCCAGTATCAACCCATGTAACCCCACCTCCAATATCAACCCATGTAACCCCGACTCCAATCTCACCCCATGTAAGCCCAGCCTCTGATATCTTCCCAATATAAGCCCTGCCTCCAATATCACCCAATGTAAGCCCCACCTCTAATAGCACTACATGTAAGCCCCACCTCCAATATCAACCCATGTAACCCCACCTCCAATATCAACCCATGTAAACCCCCTCCAATATCACCCCATGTAAGCCCCACCTCCAAAATCACCCAATGTAAGCTCCACCTCCAATATCAACCCATGTAAGTCCTGCCTCCAATCTCACCCCATGTAATTCCCACCTCCAATATCACCCAATATAAGCCCCAGCTCCAATGTCATCACATGTAAGCCCCATCTCTGATATCACCCCATGTTAGCCATAGGGTGCTATTGGACCTCACCTCAAGAATAATGTTACTGTCATCTCGTTACTCAATCCAGAATGGTGATTTCACGGTCGTTGCATGGAATCAACTTTCGGGACATAAAATCACCTTTCAGAACTGATTAACATAATAACAATTCTGGTCTTGATGAGGGGAGGTCCTGAGAAGCCAATGTTGAACACTTAGTGAAACAAAAAAATTCCCAAAACACCCGTGTTACAAGCATGTGCTGCGCAGTTTCTACACACGCTTGTAACTTCATTAATTTTTTATATTTTTACTCCAGATTTTCACCATTGCCATTTTTTCACACCTCCTCATGAACAGTATAGCTTTCATTTCTCACAAGCTGTTGGAAGTTGTTTTTGCACCTCTGCCGCAGAATGGCGCATCGCTGTGCGAAATCAACTTTCGAGATCGATTAACAAAATCACAGTTTCAGTGTTTCATCACGGGATTCCTCAAAAAGTTCATGTTGAAAATTTGGTTAAAAAATTCCCAACAATGACCAGGTTATGAGCATGCATTGCGCAGTTTCTACGCACACTCATAACTTCACCAGTTTTCCATTTTTTCCATCCTGGTTTTCAACATTACCCTTTTCCACACCTCCCCATCAACATTATACAGCTGTAATTTTTCATATCCTGCCCAAAACATGATTTCACACCTGTGGCACAGAATGGTGCATTTGCTGTGCAAACTCAACTTCCGGGACAGAGTAATGAAATGGCAGTGACATTGTTCATGATGTGGGGTCCTCAGAATATCATGTTGAAAATTGGGTGGAAAGAATTCTAAAAATGCCCGAGTTACATGCGTCCGTTGAACTGTGGCCACGGTGGCCCCTCTAACTCAAAAACTATGTGAGATATTGGTTTTGTCAACCATATCACTCATGGAGGTCTCACTGTCATGATTACAATGACACTTGAATAGTTTTTGAAGCTGCTATGGTTGCTGAGATATTGGCACGTTAGTGGCACATAGGTTCCTTGCTCTATATGGATACTGTACCACCCCGTATTGCATATGAGTGGGAGTGCAGAGCCCAGAGGCCCCACAATCCCACAGACGCTTATAGTTATGCAGAAATGAGGAGCTTGGTGGCAGTGCAGAGTCCACCAACACATGGTTTTTACAAGTTATATCACATGTGTTCAAAAAGTAAGGAAATTCATTACAAAAAACTTTGTTAATGCATCAGTTAGGGTTAAACTGACAAAAGTGAGGAAATGAGACATTAGGATTGAGCCACAACCTACATAACACCCCATCTCCTGTTCTCCACAGACCGACAGATGGCAGAGTGTGCCCAGTAGGTTGGGAGGCCTAACTCTCACCCCACTCTCTTTTACTGTGGCATGTCAACCTGTTTACACATGGAATGGGTGAGAGTTGGGCCTCACAATCCTGTGGCATACCCCAGTGTCTGTCAGTCTGTGGAGGATGGGGGTGGGGTAGTGGGGTGTTAGGGGCTCTACCCTCACATCACATTTCCCCACTTTTGTCAATTTAACCCTAACTGATGCATTAACAAAGTTTTTGCAATTAATATCATTAATATAAAAATCATGTGACCGGTCTGGTAGTGCTGAAAGCTGAGGCACTGGATGCATTACCTCGAGCCATGCCAGTGCCCCATGTTCAGGAACGGGCATGAGCAGCTGGGCGTTGACAGTAGTGGAGAGGAATTGAGCCTCTGAGGGAGTGCTCTACCTCTCTGGGAGGGGGGACTCCAGTGGTCGGCGTGCTTGTGGCCCCCAGTGGAGGCTGGGGGGCAGTGTGCTGATGCTGCAAAAAGGGCTGAGATGGGGCAGGAACCTGGAGAAGCTTGTGTGGACACATGCTGACTCCCTCCACTGGTGTTATTGCACACCCGTCACACTTCAGGAGTGCAAATGAGAAAAATGGTCCTGCCAGTCAATCAGGATGAAGAAGCCACCCACCACAAGCCCCAACCTTGAATGGCACTCCTCGAACTGGATCCTGGTAGAGATGAGTTGAGCTGGGGGGGGCTCCTCACCATGCCAGTCTGAAATGGGGGGTAATCCAATGTGGAAGAGGAGATGCTGCTAGATGTTGGGGTACGGTGCTGGACAGGTGGCTGGAGATGGGTGCTGACCCTCCTGTCTGCACCCATCTCCAGTCACCAGGAAAGAAATAGATCAAAAAGTATTTATTTTCAGAACATATATATATATAGATATATCGATAGAGTGATATATAAAACATGAAAATTGGGCATCCTCTAGTGTGTAGTGCTGATAAACTGCAGATGGGCAAGCAAAATGATTAAAAAAATGCAGGCAATCAAGGTGACTCTAATACAAAGTATATGCATCTTTAGTTGAACAAAGAGAAACAGAAGAAATTAAAAAAAAATCAGTGCATTGGCTAGGATTTGAACACAAGCTACCCATAATTCTGTTCAAATAAAAAATGAGCAATACTCAAATATTGTGCTGTCATTATACTTATGCTTCTAACAGCAGGCAGTCCATTCTCCTTAAAACATACTATGCTATGTGCACTTATTACCAAACTGCATGCTGTTAAAGACTAGACCAGATAGTTAACCAAGCACCTTAGGTGGTGCACTGGATGTGTCTTAGCTTTACAGGCAAAAGGTCAGGGCTTTGATTTCTAGACAAGTGCATTCTATACTGCCTTATCAAGGACACCCAATAATTATGCAATCACTGTAATCATCGTTTCACCATGCCCTTCCTGTTTTTACTTGCTAAACTGTTTGTACTATGACTTAAAAGATTACTTAAAAAAAACATTTTGGCCACTTGATAGGGTCTGCAAAATAGCACAGAGGTTAAATCACTGAGATAAGAACCAAAAGACCTCATACTCATATGTCTGAATCCCACAGCCACCAGATGTACATTGCTCCCTGAACCAGCAAATGCATGTCTCAGAGCATCTGATTTTGCCACATAGTCAGCATTCTAGCCCCACTTCCAATATCACCCCATGTAAGCCTTGCCTCCAATATCACAAAATATAAGCCCCGCCTCCAATATCACCCAATGCAAGCCCCGTCTCCAGTATCAATACATCTAAGTCCCACCTCCAATATCACCCCATGTAAGTCCTGCCTTCAATCTCACCCCATGTAAGCCCCACCTCCAATATCACCCAATACAAGCCCCACCTCCAATATCACCACATGTAAACCTGCCTCCAGTATCAAACCATGTAACACCAAATCCAGTATCACCCCATGTAAGCCCCACCTCCAGTATCACCCCATGTAAGCCCCACCTTCATTATCAACCCATATAAGCCCTGCCTCCAATATCACCCGATGGAACCCCACCTCCAATATCAGCCAATGTAACCCCGCCTCTAATCTCACCCCATGTAAGCCCCACCTCCAATATCACCCAATATAAGCCCCACCTTCAGTATCACCCCATTGAAAGACCCACTTCCAATATCACCCCATGTAAGCCCCGCCTCCAATATCAACCCATGTAAGTCCTGCCTCCAATCTCACCCCATGTAAGCCCTGCCTCCAATATCACCCAATATAAGCATCACCTCCAATATCACCAATGTAAGCCATGCTTCCAATATCAATAGATGTAAGACCCGCCTCCCGTATCAACCCATTTAACCCCCGCCTCCAATGTCAACCGATGTAACCCCGACTCCAATCTCACCTCATGTAAGCCCTGTCTCCAATATAAACCAGTGTAACCCCTGCCTCCAATATCAACCCATGTAACCATGCTTCCAATCTCACCACATGCACCCCCACCTTCAATATCAACCCATGTAACCCTGCCCTTAATATCATCCCATGTAAGCCCCACCTCCAATATCACGCAATATAAGACCCACCTCCAACATCACCCAATGAAAGCCCTGCCTCCAATATCATCCCATGTAAGCCCCGCCTCCAATATCAACCCATGTAAGCCCCGCCTCCAATATCACCCCATGAAAGCCTCGCTTCCAATATCACGCAATATAAGCCCCGTCTCCTATATCACCCACTGTAAGCCCTGCCTCCAATATCACACATGTAACCCCACCTCCAATATCACCCCATGTAAGCCCCACCTCCAGTATCACCCCATGTAAGTCCCACCTCCAATATCAGATCATTTAAGCCCTGCCTCCAATATCAACCCATGTAAGACCTGCCTCCAATCTCACCCCATGAGGACCCCACCTCCAATATTTCCCAATATAAGCTCCACCTCCAATATCACCCAATGTGAGCCCCACCTCCAATATCACCACATCTAATCCCACCTCAAATATCAACCCATGTAACCCCAAATCCAATATCATCCCATGTAAGCCCCACCTCCAATATCACCCCATGTAAGCCCCACCTCAAATATCAACCCACATAAGCCCCACTTCCAATATTACCCCATGTAACCCTACCTCCAATACCAACCCATGTAACCCCGCCTCCAATCTCACCACATGCAAGCCCCACCTCCAATATCACCCAATATAAGCACCACCTTCAATATCACCCAATTGAAAGCCATGCCTCCAATATCACCCCATGTAATCCCCACCTCCAATATCAACCCATGTAAGTCCTGCCTCCAATCTCACCCCATGTAAGCCCTTCCTCCAATATCACCCAATATAAGCCCTGCCTCCAATATCACTAATGTAAGCCCTGCTTCTAATATCAATAGATGTAAGCCATGCCTCCTGTATCAGCCCATTTAACCCCCACCTCCAATGTCAACCGATGTAACCCTGACTCCACTCTCACCCCATGTAAGCCCTGCCTGCAATATCACTTAATATAAGCCCCGCCTCCAGTATCACCCAATGTAAGAACCACCTCCAATCTCACCCTATGTAAACCCAGCCTCCAATATCAACCCATGCAAGTCCTGCCTCCAATCTCACCCCATGTAAACCCGGACTCCAGTATCACCCACTAAAAGTCCTACCTCCAATATCACCCAATGAAAGCCCTGCCTCCAATATCAATAGATGTAAGCCACACCTCCAATATCAACTGATGTAACTCTGACTCCAGTCTTAGCCCATGTAAGCCTCAACTGCAATATCACTTAATATAAGCTCCACCTCCAATATCACCCAATGTAAGTACCACCTCCAATATCACCACTTGTAAGTCCTGCCTCCATTATCAACCCATGTAACTCTTCCTCCAATATGAACCCTTCTAACCTCCACCTCCAATATCACTGCATGTTAGCCATAGAGTGGTATTGTACCCCACCTCATGAACAATGCTACTGTCATCTCATTACTCAATCCTGAATGGTGATTTCATAGACCATGCACGGAATCAACTTTCGGGTTACAAAATCACCATTTTTAACTGATTAACATAATTACGATTCTGGTCTTGATGAGGGGAGGTCCCAAAAAGCCAATTTTTACCATTTAGTGAAAAAAATTCCCAAACGCCCATGTTACTAGCCTGTGTTACGCAGTTTCTAAGCACGTTCATAACTTCACCATTTTTTAATATTTTCATGCCAGACTTTCACCATTGCCATTTTTTCACACCTCCTCATGAACAGTATAGCTTTCATTTCTCACATGCTGCTGGAAGTGTGTTTTCGCACCTCTGCCGCAGAATGGAGCATCACTGTGCGAAGTCATCTTTCGGGATGGATCAACAAAATCACAGTTCCAGTGTTCATCAAAGGATTCCTCAAAAGGCCCATGTTGAAAATTTGGCTAAATAATTCCAAAAAATGACTAGAGGACAAGCATGCATTGTGCAGTTTCTACACAAGCTCACAGCTTCACCAGTTTTCCATATTTTCCCTCCTGGTTTTCAACATGACCCTTTTTCACACCTCCTAATCAACATTATACAGCTGTCATTTTTCACATCCTGCCCAAAACATGATTTTGCACCTGTGGAGCAGAATGGCACATTTGCTGTGCAAACTCAACTTTTGAGACAGATTAATGAAATGGCAGTGACATTGTTCATGATGTGGGGGCCTCAGAATATCATGTGGGTGGAAAGAATTCTAAAAATGCCCAAGTTACATGTGTAAGTTGAACTGTGGCCACTATGGCCCCTCTAACTTGAAAACTATGTGAGATAGAGGTTTTGTTGACTTATCGGTCATGGAGGTCTCACTGTCATGATTACAATGACACTTGAATTGTTTTTGTAGCTGCTACGGTTGCTGAGATATTGGCACATTAGTGGCACATTGGTTCCTTGCCCTATGTGGCTACTGTACAGCCCTGTACTTGCATGTGAGTGGGAGTGCATAGCTCCGAGGGCCCACACTCCCACAGACACATACAGTTATGCAGAAATGAGGAGCTTGGTGGGAGTGCAGAGTCCACCAACACATGCTTTTTACAAGTTTTTATCACATGTGTTGAAAAAGTAATAAAATTCACTACACAAAACTTTGTTAATGAATCAGTTAGGGTTAAACTGACAAAAGTGAGGAAATGAGACCTTAGCATAGAACCACAACCTACCAAACACCCAATCTCCTGTCCATCACAGACCAACAGAAGGTGGGGTGTGCCCAGTGGACCTGGAGGCCTAACTCTCACCCCATTCTCTTTTACTGTAACATGTCAACCTATTTACGCATGGAATGGGGTGAGAGTTGGGCCTCACAATCCCGTGGCATACCCCAATGTGGAGGATGGGGGAGTGGGGTAGTGCTGGGTTAGGGGCTCTACCCTCACATTTCATATCCCCACTTTTGTTGATTTAATCCTAACTGATGCATTAACTAAGTTTTTTGCAATGAATATCAATTATATAAAAAACACATTACCGGCCCAGTAGTGTTGGAAGCTGAGGCACTGGATGCATTACCTTGAGCCATGCCAGTGACCCGTGTTCAGGAATGGGCAGGGACAGCCAGGGGTTGGCAGGGGTGGAGAGAAATTGAGCATCTGAGGTACTGCTCTCCCTCTCCGGGAGGGGGGACTCCAGTGGTTGGCGTGCTTCTGGCCCCCAGTGGAGGTTGGGGGCAGTGCACTGATGCTGCAAAGAAGGGTCTGAGATAGGGCAGGCACCCAGAGGAGCTTATGCAAACACATGCTGACTCCCTCTACTGGTGTGATTGCACACCTCTCACACTTAAGGGGTGTAAATGAGGAAAATGGTCCTGCCAGTCAATCAGGATGAAGAAGCCACCCACCGCATTCCCTGACCTTGAATGGCACTCCTTCAACTGGATTCTGGTAGAGTTGAGTTGAGCTGGGGTGTTCCTTGCTATGCCAATCTGAAACGGGGGTAATCCAATGCAGAAGAGGAGATGCTGCCTGAGTTTGGGGTATGGTGCTAGACAGGTGGCTGGAGATGGGTGCTGACCCCCCCCCCCCGTCTGCACCCATCTCCAGCCACCAGGAAATAAATATATCAAAAAGTATTTATTTTCAGAAAATATATATATATATATATATTTAGATAGATATATATATATTGATAGATTGGTATATAAAACATGAAAATTGGGCATCCTCTAGTGTGTGGTGCTAATAAACTGCAGAAGGGCAAGCGACTTGATTAAAAAATGCAGGCAATCAAGGTGACTCTAATACAAAGTATATGCATCTTTAGTTGAAGAAAGAGAAACAGAAGAAATAAAAAAAAATCAGTGCATTGGCTAGGATTTGAATCCAGGCAACCCAGAATTCTATTCAAATAATAAATGAGCAATACTCAAATATTATGCTGCCATTATACTTATGCTTCTAACAGCAAGCAGCCCATTCTCCTTAAAACTTACTATGCTATGTGCACTTATTACCAAACTGCATGCTGTTAAAGACTAGATCAGCTAGTTAACCAAGCTCCTCGGGTGGTGCACTGGATGTGTCTTGTCTTTACAGGCAAATGGTCAGAGCTTTGATTTCTTGATGAGTGCACTTCTATACTGCCTTATCAAGGACACCCAATAATTATGCAGTCACTATTATCATGGTTTCACCATGCCTTTCCTGTTTTTACTTGCTATACTGTTTATACTATGACCCAAAAGATTACTTAAAAAAACAAAGCATCTTGGCCACTTGATAGGGTCTGCAAAAAAGCACAGTGGTCAAAGCAATGAGATAAGAACCAAAAGACCTCAGAGTCCTAGGTTTGAATTCCAATATCACCAGATGTGCATTACTCCCTCAACCAGCAAATGCATATCTCAGAACATCTGATTTTGCCACATAGTCAGCATGCTAGCCCCACCTCCAATATCACCCAATGAAAGCCCCACATCCAATATCACCAATAAAAGCCCTGCTTCCAATATCATCAATCTAGGCCCCATCTCCAATATCAATACATGTAACCCCACCTCCAATATCAACCCATGTAACCCCTACCTCCAATATCAACCCATGTAACCCCACCTCCAATCTCACCCCATGTAACCCCAATTTCAATATTAGATACATAGATACATAGACAGTGTCGGCAGATAAGGGCCTATGACCCACCCAGACTGCCCATTTGAGCTTGGAATATTAGCCCATGTAACCCCACCCCTAATATTACCCCATGTATGCCCAGCCTCCAATATCACGCAATAAAAGACCCACCTCCAATATCACCCATTGTAAACCCCACCTCCAATATCACCCAAAGTAAGCCCCACCTCCAATATCACTACTTGTAACCCCGCCTCCAATATCAACCCATGTAATCCCACCTCTAATCTCACCCCATGTAAGCCCCACCTCCAATATCAGCCCATATAATCCCTGCCTCAATATCAACCAATGAAAGCCCCACCTCCAATATCACCCCATGAAAGCCCTGCCTCCAATATCAACCCATGTAAGTCCTCCCTCCAATCTCACTCCATTTAAGCCCCACCGCCAATATCACCCAATATGAGCCCTACCTCCAATATTACCCAAAGTAAGCCACACCTCCAATATCACCACATGTAATCCCGCCTCCAATATCAACCCATGTAACCCCACCTCTAATATCACCCCATGTAAGCTGCACTTCCAATGTCACCCCATGGAAGCCCTGCCTCCAATATAAAACCATGTGAGCCCCACCTCCAATATCAACCCATGTAACCCCACCTCCAATCTCACCCAATGCAAGCCCCACCTCCAATATCACCCAATATTAGCCCCACCTCCAATCTCACCCCATGCAAGCCCCACCTCCAATATCACCCAATATTAGCCCACCTCCAACATCACCCAATGTAAGCCCCACCTCCAATATCACCCCATGTAACCCCACCTCCATTATAAACCCATGTAACCCTGCCTACAATCTCACCCAATGTAAGCCCCACCTCCAATATCACACAATGTTAGCCCTGCCTCCAATATCACCACATGTAACCCCTCCTCCAATATCAATCCATGTGACCCCTCCTCCAATATCACCCCATGTAAGCGCCACCTCCAATATCACCTCATGTAGGCCCCACATACAATATCAAGCCAGGTAAGCCCCACCTCCATTATCACCCCATGTAACCCTGCCTCCAGTATCAACCCATATAACCCCACCTCCAATTTCACCCCATGTAAGCCTGAACTCCAATATCACCCAATATAAGCCCCACCTCCTATATCACCCCATGTAAGCCCCACCTCCAATATCACCCCATGTAAGCCCCACCTCCAATATCACCCAAAGTAAGACCCACCTCCAATATCAATACATGTAAGCCCCATCTCTAATATCAACCCATGTAACCACCGCCTCCAATATCAACCCATGTACCCAACTTCCAATCTCTCCCCATGTAACCCCACCTCCAATGTCAACCCATGTAACCCCGCCTCCAATATCACCCCATGTAAGCCCTGCCTCCAATATCACGTAATACAAATCCTGCCTCCAATATCACCAAATGTAAGCCACGCCTCCAATATCACCACATGTAAGCCCGCCTCCAATATCAACCCATGTAACCCCACCTCCAATATCACCCCTTATAAGCCCCGCCTACAATATCAACCCATGTAAGCCCTGCCTCCAATATCACTCCATGTAATCACTGCCTCCAATATCAACAAATGCAAGTCCTGCCTCCAATCTCACCCCATGTAAGCCCCACCTCCAATATCACCCAATATAAGCCTCACCTCCTATATCACCCATGTAAGCCCTGCCTCCAATGTCAATAGATGTATGCCCCACCTCCAATATCACCCAATGTAAGCCCCTCCTCCAATATCACCACTTGTATGTCCCACCTCCAATATCAACCCATGTATCCCTGCCTCCAATATGAACCCTTCTAGCCCTGCCTCCTATATCACTCCATGTTAGCCATAGGGTGGTATTGGACCCCACCTCATGACCAATGCTACTGTCATCTCGGTGCTCAATCCTGAATGGTGATTTCATGGTCCGTGCACGGAATCAACTTTTGGGACATAAAATCACCTTTCAGAACTGATTAACATAATTATAATTCTGGTCTTTATGAGGGGAGGTCCTAAGAAGCCTATTTTGAACATTTAGTGAAAAAAAGTCCCAAGCGGCCATGTTACAAGGATGCGTTGTGCAGTTTCTAAGCACGCCTGTAATGTCACCAATTTTTAATATTTTTACTCCAGACCTTCACCATTGTCATTTTTTCACACCTCCTCATGAACAGTATAGTTTTCATTTCTCACATGTTGCTGGAAGTGTGTTTTTGCACCTCTGCCTCAGAATGGTGCATCGCTGTGCGAAATCAACTTTCGGGATAGATTAACAAAACCACAGTTCCAGTGTTCATCAAGGGATTCCTCAGAAAGCTCATTTTGAAAATTTGGTTAAAAAAATTCCAAAAAAATGACCGGGTTACAAGCATGCATTTCGCAGTTTCTACGCACTCTCATAACTTCACCAGTATTCCATTTTTTTTTAACCAATTATTTTACCAGGTGAGACACACTAAGCTGAAAGCTTGTTTGCAGTTGCAACCTGGGTGCATAAGGAAGTTAAGTGACTTGCTCAGGGTCACACAGTATGCACCTAGGGGGCTGTGGGATTCAAACTCAGGTCTCCAGATTTGCAGCTCAGAGCCTTAACCCACTGCGCCATACTGCCTCATATTTTCCCTCCTGGTTTTCAACATTACCCATTTTCCCTCCTCCTCATCAACATTATACAGCTGTCATTTTTCACGTCCTGCCCAAAACATGATTTCGTACCTGTGGAGCAGTATGGGCCATTTGCAGTGCAAACTCAACTTTTGGGACACATTAATGAAATGGCAGTGACATTGTTCATGATGTGGGGTCCTCAGAATACAATGTGGGTGGAAAGAATTATAAAAATGCCCTAGTTACATGTGTAAGTTGAACTGTGGCCACTGTGGCCCCTCTAACTTGAAAACTATGTGAGACAGAGGTTTTGTCGACTTTATCACTCAAGGAGGTCTCGCTGTCATGACTGCAATGACACTTAAATTGTTTTAGTAGTTGTTACAGTTGCTGAGATATGGGCATGTTAGTGGCACATTGGTTCCTTGCCCTATATGGCTTCTGTACAGCCCTGTACTTACATGTGAGTGGGAGTGCAGAACCCGGAGGGCCCACACTCCCACAAACACATATAGTTATGCAGAAATGAGGAGCTTGGTGGCAGTGCAGAGTCCACCAACACATGGTTTTTACAAGTTATATCACGTGTTCAAAAAGTAAGAAAATTCATTACACAAAACTTTGTTAATGCATCAGTTAGGGTTAAACTGACAAAAGTGAGGAAATGAGACATTAGCATAGAGCTGCAACCTATCAAACACCCCTTCTCCTGTCCTCCACAGACCGACAGAAGGTGGGGTGTACCCAGTGGGTCAGGAGGCCTCTCACCCCATTCTCTTTTACTCTAGCATGTCAACTGATTTACGCATGGAATGGGTTGAGAGTTGGGCCTCATGATCCCGTGGCAAACCCCAATGTCTGTTGGTCTATGGAGGATGGGGGGTGGGGTAGTGCAGGATTAGGGGGCTCTACCCTGACATTTAATTTCCCCATTTTTGTCAATTTAATCCTAACTGATGCATTAACAAAGTTTTTTGCAATGAATATCAATTATATAAAAAACACATCACCGGTACGGTAGTGCAGAAAGCTGAGGCACTGTATGCATTACATTGAGCCATGCCAGTGACCCATGTTCAGGAATGCGCATGGGCAGCCAGGGGTTGGCAGGGGTGGAGAGGAATTGAGCATCCAAGGGACTGCTCTCCATCTCCGGAAGGGGGGACTCCAGTGGTTGACATGCTTCTGGCTGACAGTGGACATTGGGGGGGCAGTGCACTGATGCTGCAGAGAAGGAGCTGAGATCTGGCAGGCACCCGGAGGAGCTTATGCAGACACGTGCTGACTCCCTCCACTGGTGTCATTGCACAGCCCTCACACTTAAGGGGTGCAAATGAGAAAAATGGTCCTGCCAGTCAATCAAGATGAAGAAGCCACCCACTGCAGGCCCAAACCTTGAATGGCTCTCCTTGAACTGGATCCTGGTAGAGTTGAGATGAGCTGAGGGGCTCCTTGCCATGCCAATCCAAAACGGGGTGTAATCCAATGTGGAAGAGGAGATGCTGCCTGATGTAGGGGTACAGTGCTGGACAGGTGGCTGGAGATGGGTGCTGACCCCCCGGCTGCACCCATCTCCAGCCACCAGGAAAGAAATAGATGAAAAAGTATTTATTTTCAGAACATATATATATAGATATGTCGATAGATTGCTATATAAAACATGAAAACTGAGCATCCTCTAGTGTGTGGTACTGACAAACTGCAGATGGGCAAGCAAATTAATTAAAAAAATGCAGGCAATCAAGCTGACTCTAATACAAAGTATATGCATCTTTAGTTGAACAAAGAGAAACAGAAGAAATTTTAAAAAATCAGTGCATTGGCTAGGATTTGAACCCAGGCTACCCAGCATTCTGTGCAAATAATAAATGAGCAATACTCAAATATTGTGCTTTCATTATACTTATGCTTCTAACAGCAAGCAGTCCATTCTCCTTAAAACATACTATGCTATGTGCACTTATTACCAAACTGCATGCTGTTAAAGACTAGACCAGCTAGTTAACCAAGCTCCTCAGGTGGTGCACTGGATGTGTCTTGGTTTTACAGACAAAAGGTCAGGGCTTCGATTTCTAGATGAGTGCATTCTATACTGCCTTACCAAGGACACCCAATAATTATGCAGTCACTATTCTCATGGTTTCACCATGCCCTTCCCCTTTTGCTTGTTATACAGTTAATACTATGACCCAAAAGATTACTTAAATAAAAACAAAAGATTTTGGCTGCTTGATAGGGTCTGCAAAATAGCGCAGAGTTTAAAGCACTGAGATAAGAACCAAAAGACCTCATAGTCCCAGGTTTGAATCCCACAACCACCAGACATACATTGCTCCCTGAACCACCAAATGCATGAACTCAGAGCATCTGATTTTGCCACAGACAGCATGCTAGCCCCACCTCCAATATAACCACATGTAAGCCCTTCCTCCAATATCACCCAACATAAGCTCTGCCTCCAATATCACCCAATGTAAGCCCTGCCTCCAATATCATCAAGTGTAAGCCCCACCTCCAATATCAACCCATTTAACTCCCGACTCCAATATCAACCCATGTACCCTGCTTCCAATCTCACCCCATGTAACCCCGCCTCCAATATCACCCAATGTAAGCCCCACCTCCAATATCACCACATGTAACCCCGCCTCCAATATCGCAAAATATAAGCCCCACCTCCAATATCACCCAATGTAATCCCCACCTCCAATATCACCCCATGTAAGCCCCACTTCCAATATCACCCCATGTAAGCCCTGCCTCCAATATCACCTCAGCTAAGTCCTGCCTCCAATATCAACTGATGTAAGTCCTGCCTCCAATCACGCCCCATGTAAGCCCCACCTCCAATATCACCCAATATAAGCCCTGCCTCCAATATCACCCAATGTAAGCTCTGCCTCCAATATCAATAGATGTAAGCCCTGCCTCCAATATCAACCCATGTGACCCCCACCTCCAATATCAACCGATGTAACCCCGACTCCAATCTCATCCCATGTAAGCCCCACCTGCAATATCACTTAATATAAGCCCCGTCTCCAATATCACCCAATGTAAGCCCTGCCTCCAATATCACCACTTGTAAATCCCACCTCCAGTATCAACCCATGTAATCCTGCCTCCAATATGAACCCTTCTAACCCCGCCTCCAATATCACTCCATGTTAGCCATAGGGTGGTATTGGACCCCACCTCATGAACAATACTACTGTCAGCTCGTTACTCAATCCTAAATGGTGATTTCCATAGTCCATACACGGAATCAACTTTCGGGACATAAAATCACCTTCCGGAACTGATTAATATAATTACAATTCTGGTCTTGATGAGGGGAGGTCCCAAGAAGCCAATTTTGAACATTTAGTGAAACAAATCCCCAAACACCCGTGTTACAAGCATGTGTTGCACAGTTTCTAAGCAGGCTCGTAAATTCACCATTTTTTTATATTTTCACTCCAGACTTTCACCATTGCCATTTTTTCACACCTCCTCATGAACAGTATAGCTTTCATTTCTCACTTTGCTGCTGGAAGTGTTTTTTCGCACCTCTGTCACAGAATGGCACATCACTGTGCGAAATCAACTTTCGGGATGGATTAACAAAATCACAGTTCCAGTGTTCATCAAGGGATTCCTCAAAAAGCTCATGTTGAAAATTTGGTTAAAAAAATTCCAAAAAATGACCAGGTTATGAATATGCATTTCGCAGTTTCTACGCATGCTCATAACTTCACCAGTTTTCCATATTTTCCCTCCTGGTTTTCAACATTACCCATTTTCCCTCCTCCTCATCAACATTATACAGCTGACATTTTTCACATCCTGCCCAAAACATTATTTCGTACCTGTGGAGCAGAAGGGACCATTTGCTGTGCAAACTCAACTTTCGGGACAGATTAATGAAATGGCAATGACATTGATCATGATGCGGGTTCCTCAGAATACCATGTGGGTGGAAAGAATTCTAAAAATGCCTGAGTTACATGTGTAAGTTGAACTGTGGCCACTGTGACCCCTCTAACTCAAAAACTATGCGTGATAGAGGTTTTGTTGACTTTATCGCTCATGGAGGTCTCGCTGTCATGATTACAAAGACACTTGAATTTTTTTGTAGCTGCTATGGTTTTCTGAGATATTGGCACGTTAGTGGCACATTGGTTCCTTGCCCTATATGGCTACTGTACAGCCCCATACTTACGTGTGAGTGGGAGTGCAGAGCCTGGAGGGCCCATAGTCCCACAGATGCATATAGTTATGCAGAAATGAGAAGCTTGGTGACAGTGCAGAGTCCACCAACACATGGTTTTTACAAGTTATATCACATGTGTTCAAAAAGTAAGAAAATTCATTACACAAAACTTTGTTAATGCATCAGTTAGGGTTAAACTGACAAAAGTGAGGAAATGAGACATTAGCATAGAGCCCAACCTACCAAACACCCCATCCCATGTCCTCCACAGACCAAAAGAAGGTGGGGTGTACCCAGTGGGTCGGGAGGATTAACTCTCACCCCATTCTCTTTTACTGTAGCTTGTCAACCAGTTTACGCGTGGAATGGGTTGAGAATTTGGCATCACAATCCCATGGCATACCCCAATGTCTGTCAGTCTGTGGAAGATGGGGCTTGGGGTAGTGCAGGGTTAGAGGGCTCTACCCTGACATTTCATTTCCCCACTTTTGTCGATTTAACCCTAACTGATGCATTAACAAAGTTTTTTGCAATGAATATCAATTATATAAAAAACATGTGACTGGCCTGGTAGTGCTGAAAGCTGAGGCACTGGATGTATTACCTTGAGTCATGCCAGTGACCTGTGTTCAGGAATGGGCATGGGCAGTCAGGGGTTGGCAGGGGTGGAGAGGAATTGAGCATCCGAGGGACTGCTCTCCCTCTCCGGGAGGGGGGACTCCAGTGGTTGGCGTGCTTCTGGCCAACAGTGGACGTTGGGGGGGCAGTGCACTGATGCTACAAAGAAGGGGCTGAGATCTGGCAGGCACCCAGAGAAGCTTATGCAGACACATGCTGACTCCCTCCACCAGTGTCATTGCACAGTCCTCACACTTAAGGGGTGCAAATGAGAAAAATGTTCCTGCTAGTCAATCAGGATGAAGAAGCCAACCACTGCAGGCCCAAACCTTAAATGGCGCTCCTTGAACTTGATCCTGATAGAGTTGAGTTGAGCTAGGGGTGCTCTTCACCATGCCAATCCGAAATGGGGGGTAATCCAATGCGGAACAGGAGATGCTGCCTGATGTTGGGGTACGGTACTGGACAGGTGGCTGGAGATGGATGCTGAAGCCCCCGTCTGCACCCATCTCCAGCCACCAGGAAAGAAATAGATCAAAAAGTATTTATTTTCAGAGCATATATAGATATTTCGATAGATTGACATATAAAACATGAAAATTGAGCATCCTCTAGTGTGTGGTGCTGATAAACTGCAGATGGGCAAGTGAATTGATTAAAAAAATGCAGGCAATCAAGGTGACTCTAATACAAAGTATGTGAATCTTTAGTTGAACAAAGAGAAACAGAAGAAATAAGAAAAAATCAGTGCATTGGCTAGGATTTGAACCCAGGCTACCCAGCATTCTGCTCAAATAATAAATGAGCAATACTCAAATATTGTGCTTTCATTATACTTATACTTCTAACAGCAAGCAGCCCATTCTCCTTAAAACATGCTATGCTATGTGCACTTATTACTGAACTGCTTGATGTTAAAGACTAGACCAGCTAGTTAACCATGCTCCTCAGGTGGTGCACTGGATGTGTCTTGGCTTTACAGGCAAAAGGTAAGGGCTTTGATTTCTAGATGAGTGCATTCTATACTGCCTTACCAAGGACACCCTATAATTATGCAGTCACTATTCTTATGGTTTCACCATGCCCTTCTTGTTTTCACTTGCTATATTGTTTATACTATGACCCAAAAGATTACTTAAATAAAACCAAAAGATTTTGACTCCCTTGATAGGGTCTGCAAAATAGCGCAGAGGTTAAAGCACTGAGATAAGACCCAAAATACCTCATAGTCCTAGGTTTGAATCCCACAACCACCAGATGTACATTGCTCCCTAGACCAGCAAAGGCATGTCTCAGAGCATCGGATTTTGCCACATAGTCAGCATGCTAGCCCCACCTCCAATATAACCACATGTAAGCCCCACCTCTAATATCACCCAACATAAGCCCCACCTCCAATATCACCCAATGTAATCCCTGCCTTCAATATCAACACATGTAAGCCCTACCTCCAATATCAACCCATGTAACCCACGCCTCCAATATCAACCCATGTACCCTGCTTCCAATCTCACCCCATGTAACCCTGCCTCCAATATCAACCCATGTAACCCCACCTCTAATATCAAGCAATATAAGCCCCGCCTCCAATATCATGCAAAGTAAGCCCCGCCTCCATTATCGCCCAATGTAAGCCCTGCCTCCAATATCACACAATATAAGCCCACCTCCAATATCACCCAAAGTTAGCCCCACCTCCAATATCATCACAAGTAACCCCATCTCCAATATCACCCCATGTAAGCCCCGCCTCCAATATCACCACTTGTAAGTCCCGCCTCCAATATCAACCCATGTAACCCTGCCTCCAATATGAACCCTTCTAACCCAGCCTCCAATATCACTCCACGTTAGCCATATGGTGGTATTGGACCCCACCTCATGAACAATGCTACTGTCAGCTCGTTACTCAATCCTGAATGGTGATTTCCATGGTCCGTGCATGGAATCAATTTTCAGGAAATAAAATCACCTTTCAGAACTGATTAATATGATTATGATTCTGGTCTTGATGAAGGGAGGTCCCAAGAAGACAATTTTAAACATTTAGTGAAAATATTTCCCAAACGCCCGTGTTGCGAGCATGCGTTGCGCAGTTTCTAAGCACGTTTGTAACTTCACCATTTTTCAATATTTTCACTCCAGACTTTCACCATTGCCATTTTTTCACACCTCCTCCTGAACAGTATAGCTTTCAATTCTCACATGTTGCTGGAAGTGTGTTTTTGCACCTCTGCCACAGAATGGCGCATCGCTGTGCAAAATCAATTTTTGGGATGAATTAACAAAATCACAGTTCCAGTGTTCATCAAGAGATTCCTCAAAAAGCTCATATTGAAAATCTGGTTAAAAAATTCCAAAAAATAACTAGGTTACGAGCATGCATTGCGCAGTTTCTACGCATGCTCATAACTTAACCAGTTTTCCATATTTTCCCTCCTGGTTTTCAACATTACCCATTTTCCCACCTCCTCATCAATATTATACAGCTGTCACTTTTCACATCCTGCCCAAAACATCATACAGTATTGAAACAGTAATGAATAAATGCATCACTTTATATGAAAATGTGTACAAAGATATACATTGCTGTCTGACATATTATTGCAGTCTGGCACCATCCAATCTGCTTGAACTATGCAAATGTCAGTTCTGTCAATACTGTTATGATGTATACAGATGTGCAGTCTAAGAACAAAAGAAAATCAATTGTAAAATATAATCACATGATGCATGTGAAAGTATTGAAAAAAATTTGCAAAAGGCACAGAGAACAACTAATACATAAAGTATTAATCTCACAGACATGGTATATATGCTCTGGTAAGTGGCACATGTATAGAGGTAGCATACTGCAAATATCTTACAGTATGCATGCCTTGTTAACTGTGAATGCATGGCATGCTGCAACAATTAAGTGCTAGTATGGAGAAACTTCATAATAAGAAGTACCCAAAGACATGTAACTTCATAACTCATAAGAGCCTCAGTAACAGAAGTTACTCTTCAGTGCGTTGTACTGCATCCATAATATGTAGGATGATTACATATGCATCTTTAAGATTTTTGGCAATCCTTCTCTCATGGTACATACTGAATCATTGCACTCCACCCACCAATTTCTGTATTTATGCCATGTAACATAGTGTCCTGACTGAACAGAAGTCCTGTGATGAAAAATAACACAGTGAGTGTCAAAATGTCTGCCTGAAAACATAGTTCTACCTGAAATGAAGTCTGTGATAAGTGTGTTCACTTTTAACCCTTGTGAGTTAAATCTTTGAAGCACAAGCATAATGTATGAACTACTGTGAGTGACTCATAAAGATCATACTGTAGTTCGTCCACATCTATGACACCCTCAACCAGTCTTAGAATCTCTGAAAAGTCAACTGAATTTCACAGATTTCTCATCTGGAATGTACACAGATATCCACAGCATGTCATTTGTTTGTTGTGTATCTATGTGACCACAAGACAGACATGTGTACTTGCCTGCAAAAGACACATTGTCATCAGTGCCTAGTATCTCCTGAAGTCTTAGGTGTATGTAGACAAGTAGAACATTGGAAACCATATTGATTTCATCGATGATTAGTAACTTCATTTTGTGAAACATGGTCCTCAGTTCACTTGCAAACTCAAATGACAGCTTCCTGTAGTCCCCCATTTTTCCATGCTCAACAGGCAACATGAAGAGATGGTGAATAGTTACACCTCCTATGCTGTATGCTGCTAGGCCAGTTAGAGCAGATACAATAACATAACTAGGCCTGTTGGTGAGTCTACGCACTGCAGCTTTTATAGCATTAATCACAAAGCTTTTACCAGTGCCTGCAGTCCCACTGACAAACATTCTAATTGGACTGAAATTGTCACACACTCATTTCTTGTTGTGGATGCGGTGTCTCATACCATGGTCAACAGCATGCATAACAGCAGCATAAATGATACGCTGGTGATTATCCAACTTATCCTCAATAGGTATAGATTCATCAGCAAACTGTTGCACATTCAATCTCAGATATCGGAACAGCTGGGTCATTAGCAGGCAGAGGAGAACCAAGTGGGCCTTCACCATCAGGATCAAGTATATCCTGTGAGTATACCAGAGTGTCGTCCTCTAGTTGTTTTCTAGTCTTTTCCAACTGCAGTTCTTCTGACTCAAGTGTCTCTATGTACATCATAGACACATGTTTTTGAATGAGTCATAGCTGATACGGAACTCTTCTTCACATGAGTCCGATTCACCTTTCAGAGTCCATTCATCTCTCCATGGTTGGAACAGAAATATAAGAGCAAAGTAGTAGTGCTCTTTCTTTTCTGTGGTGTTCAAATTAAGTTTGCAGTAATCAATAAGCCAAGGTTTATGTATCTTTGCAAGAGAACCATCTAGCCCAGTCACCTTATTTATCTGTTTAACTGGATCCAATGGGATCCCCCATTTATAGTCATACCACTGGGCAACATGAAACAGACATAAATCCTCCATAGCGCTATGTCCTTGTGGATAATAAGTGTCAATCAAGTTGTTTTTCAGAATGGCAGTGGATGTTGGTCATATCAGTGCAAGGTCTTCAATCTCGCTATTACTTTTTAAGACACAATGTCTCTTATCTTTGAAATTGAAATTCAAGTAATAAATTGATTCTGACTTATCATACAGGTAAGTACCAGTAAGGCAATCACTTGCCTCATATGCTTCATATTCTCAGTGTGACAGTGTTTTTAATCCAAGTGACCACAGTCGAGAAGAGAGAGAACATGTGCTGCTCAACGGTTCTTGCCATAGTTCTTGTAGACAAGTTTGTACATGTTTTGTGATGTATGACGTGACATACCTCACCAGAGCCATAGAGTTATCTACAGCTTACTGTATGTCAATGTTTGCTTGCCACATCAGTAACAAAGCAGGACTGTAGTCATTTATGTATACTTCTGACTCTTTCCTAGGCAACTCATATACTCCTTTAGTGGATTTTGCCTTCAGATGCTGACGCATTGCTGAGAACACATCATTCAGGCATGCACTCTGGCACACTCTTCTAGGAAAGCCAAAATGGCATCTGGTGTACCAATTTCCATGGTTTTTTACCTTCTTACAACAGTACCTGCTGCATAGATGCCATTTAAATTTCTGCACAAGTTTCCATAGTATTAGACTGTCATGCTTATTTGGAATCTGACATGCTACATATGTCATGATGGATTTCAGAATGGCTGTTTCAGTACTGTCACCAATACATGGAGCATCTTTCACCCATAGCAACATATGTAAGTGTGGTGCTCCATGTGCTTGGTATTCTTTTCTCCAAAAATAATGTTCAACAATACCAAGAGGTGGATTTTTCTTCAACAGAATGAATCACAACACAGCATGAAAGCAGTTATGGAAATACCATGAAACTGAGATTGGATCTAACAAACACATCTCAGCAAGGGTCATACTATGCATTTCCTCCACTTCAGAGTTTGCCTGCCTAAGAATGTCTGCTAAGTCATGCTAGCTGTATTCTGCACAGCTGAGAGTGACAAACCATGTTGCTGGACCAAATTCCCACAACATACACATTACTTCAGAGTGTCGTCTGTACCAATAGTCTTTGGTACCCCGCATACTAGACAGAATAGAAGACAGGTTAGCTTGTAAAATGTCATCTCCATTAGACAGTTTGTCCACCAGTTCTGCAGCTATCATGTTACAAATTCTGTACTAAGACGCAATGTATGTGTGACACTTGCTGACAGAGTACTTAGCTCACTCTCCCACAAAAAATGAAAGAGGTAAGCTATATGTCTCCGGAACTTACCATCCGAATGCAATAATCATGAAGTATGGTACTCAGCCCCAGAAACACATATCTCATGTTCATCTAGGTGTCCACCTGTCCCATGCGGAAATAGGTCAGGAAAACAACAAACCCCAAGTGTACTCTTCCCAGACACTAACAGGAGTGCCTTCTACCAGCTTTGTTTGGTAAAAGTCAATATTGTCCATGACAGGATCTTTCCCATGCAATGGGTGAATGGTGTACTGTTCATACACATTATTGTCACTTGCAAATTCAACCTTTTCAATAATAGACTTAGAAGAATTTGCAAATTCATAGTTTTCATGGACATTAACTATTACGTCTATGTCCAAATCACTGTAAAATGGATTGTGTTCCTTCAAGTAATGCAAAGCAAGCTTAACCTTTTGAACATTTACAATGTCTTGCCAGACTGTTTTGGCCTTAGTTGGGACACCGTTGACCAGAATAACTACACTATTTCCTGCAGAGATTGTCTGAACATTCTCCTGTAGTGGTAGAGGCAACTACATAACTGAACCCTTTAAAGATCATACCAGTTCTTTATGTGGAATAATTTTCATTTTGGTATTAAGCCTTAAATTGTCTGAAATACTTTCATTGTTTGAACCAGAATCTGTTCAAACAAGTTCAAACTGGCAATAACATCAGGGTTTTTCTAAACCTCCATCCTGTTGAGGACTGACCTGGGAGGTAAAGAATCTGATTTCACTTTATGGTAACAGTATTTGCAAATGGGAATTTTTTCCTGCAGTTCAAACTCAGTTTTTAGCAACAGGTATGCCATCAGCTGACCCCACATTTCATTCCATCTTAGAATACTGTGTACATTGACAGTAACTGTTTGACATTTGTAAAATAGTCACTCGCAAGATAAACACACAACATTAAACTTCTCTTGTTTACTAATTTCAAATTTGGCTATCTCAGTGCCAAATGTTCATAGCAAGTGTGTCTTTGCAGGATGGTAGTGTGTGAATCAACAGCATAACTAGGTGGTTTGAAACTGTCTCTCAGCATGTTTTTTACTCAAGGTCATCAATGAACTTAATCAAACCATCTATATCTCCATCATTTAGCAATGTATCAAACCACATAAAATCACGCACAATAGCCCTTGTGTGATACATGTGTTGTACAAATTTTCAAACACTGCTATTGTGTACAGTAAGCATCCTGAAGTGACGGAAGATGCTGTCACAAGCCCCGGTGTGTAGACAAGCAAGTGAATGTCCCATTAATCCACTGAATGGCCTAATCTCCCAGTTATCAATTGAGCTGAGTAATCTATGTCTATCAGACCTCTTTTCATTCAGAAATTTATGAAGTTCTCTGTCACCTCAAAAGACTCATGCATAACATGTTATCACAAGCACAAGTTGTAGCATGTTTAGTACTTGATTGACAGGGCTGAACATCTTCATCATTATCATCTAGTACATTGTCATCATATGAAATAACTAGTATGTTATGTACTTTACCAGATACATCCAGTGTTAGACTGAGTTTAGTATTATGTACATTATATGACTCTTCCCAGAAGTACGCTTCTGAATATTCAGAATGTATCCACTTCCTCCCAAAGACAAAAGAGAGGTTGTCTTTGTTAAGGTGTCCAGACTCCATAAGTTTGTCCCTCATGTTTTGCATCTTGATAGTAATTTTGTCGATGGATGCCATCATCACAGACCACAACTGTGTACGTATATTCAGAGCCACATTAACAAATTGCCTTGCTCGTAGGCATAATTTCATTTGTGTAAGTTTACATTTAACTTTCTTTCCTTTGCATGTAATAACTGCCAAAATAAGGAGCCCAATTCTTTGTTCATGTAACACTGTCTTAAAATAGTGCACATTACTTTGTTTAGTAGTTAAAGAACTATTAACAGTTTAATTTTTTGTAGTTGTCTTGTGCCTGACATGAGCTTTTGTGCTTTCTTTCAGAGTAGCTCTTTGTAAGAATGTTGATTCTTTTCTGCACATTTTAACAGTCATAGTACTAACATGTTGAGTTTTGTTTGTATTTCAGGTGTTTTGTAGTGCCACTGTTTCTGAATGTTGACAGTCTTTTTCTTTTTGCTTACTATGACAAGTTTTTTGCTTGTTATACTGACATGACAAAAACCCACCAGAATAAACATTTTCTTTTAGAAACTGACATTTTTCCCCTGATGACTGTCATCAAGCTGTTGTGGTTGTACAGTTCACTCCTCAGCTTGCTTCTTATCTCAGTATATCTGTAATGTAAATCGAAAAATACAGTAAGCATATGAACAGCAAAACAAAAAAATAGCAAAACACCAAACACTCATATTATATATTGTTGTTCCATGTTACAACTGCGTGATAGTATATCGTGATGTGTGTTTTTTTGTTGTTTTTTTTTTTTGTGTGTGTGTGTATTAAGGTGACACACACTGCAGCATTTGTTTTAATAAAGCTGCTTGTCTTGGAGGCTGATGCAGGTGGGCCATCAGCCCTGCTCCACCTCCCCTGGAACCACAGTACCCAAAGTCCCCCACAGATTTCCCCCCATGGCGGAGCTGGGAAGAAGAAGGCTGTCCTTCCCAACTTCCGGTGACTCACAGCCTGACTTGGCCCAGTAGTCCATGCAGTGGCAGGGAATGAATGTAGGTGGGCAGGGCTTCATGAAGTCTGTGTCAGCCATGGTTCCATTTTCTCTACTTGGATCCATTACCATGGTGGTACACAACCATGCATCCATGGTGGTGCCCACTTACCATGGAACCACAGCCACTGCCTTTAATGTTGCTCAAACTTCCTGTACTACCTCAGGCTTCCACCTGGGGGCAGCCAACGGCTGAGCCAGCATGCCTCCTGCAGCACCTCAGCCCTCTGTGCCACTAGGCTGGCCTTCTATCACAGCAATTTTTAGTTTGCTAGCTGTTACGTAGGATGTACAGTATGCTATGCTTAATAGTTGCCACAGGTGGTTGGTTTTGTTTGTGTGTGTGTGTGTGTGTGTGTGTGTGTGTGTGTGTGTGTAGGATGCATAATCTGCAAGAATTTAATGGGCAATAGTTTTCTGACTGTGATGGGGTGCTGTTGTCAATACCAGCCATAGAAGGTTTTGTGTGTGTGTGTGTGTGTGTGTTTGTAAGCTGCATGTCAATAGCTGTTTCTGTTCAGCTGTGTGTGTGTGTGTCCTTAGCATTTTGTTGATAGCCGAGAGTGTGTGGATGTATTGGAGGGGGGAGAGTAGTGCATGTGCTAATGTCAAAACATGACTTTGAGCATGTGTGTGTATATGGGTGACAACGTTTTATCACTTTGCTATCAAACCATTTGATAGCTGGTACTTGGGGGGGTGTACCATGCTGTAGTCAATATATAAGATGAATGGGACCTAATATACATGAGTAGTGCATATTCTACTCTTCCTTACAAGGAATTGCATACAAAATACATGGATCTGTCAGCAGCAGACCACTTTTAAATTGTGGCACAACCCAATTTGGTCTGGTGACTTGGGTGTGTGGAGACAATCATCCAGAAAAGCTGAGCCAGCCATTTTCCCATTTTATTGTGACATCGCCTTCCTTCTCAAGGCACATCTACCATGGCACCCTGGGGTGGGAATATTCTCAACATGTGGTGACTCACATCATGCACACTACCTCATGCAACCACCAGAAGCCACTTCAAGAGCAGAAAGCACTTTGACACTCCCCTGGAAGGAGAACATCTGCATAGATGTTCTGTAACTCTCCCTGCTGGCATCCATGTCTGACATCCTGGGTTTGGGTGCAAACTAGATACTACAGACTGCTTGACTCAGGGTGAGGTGAGGAAGGAGGTGGCATTGGAAACTATGGAATGCTTTGCAAGGTATAGGGTGAGCAAAGGCAGTGTCTCTGGACACCATGGACCATTTAGCTCAGAATGGGATGAGAGGGGGCTGCAGCCAGACACCAAGGTGTGCTTAGCATGGAACAGACTTAGGGAGGAGGCATAAAATCCAAGGGCATGCTTGGCATAGAATAAGAAGAGGGAGGTGGTGCAACTGAAAACCAGAAACTGATTGATACAAAATTGAGATGTGGTAGGGGTATGCCACTGGGCATCAGAAATTGCTTGGCATGGAGTTGAGGTGATGAAAGGGGATGCCACTGGACACCATGGAATGATTGGCAGGGGACAGTAGGGGGTAGTCTTACAGTTTGCCAAAAGACAAATGAGCAGCCTATTGCAACACAGCAGGAAAGGTGCCTAAATTGATTAGGGCCACCTGTAGTCCATGGGGGGGGTGCCCAGGGGAACAAGGGCAGCAGGTGTGGGATGGGAGCATGAAGGATCATCCAGTGTCCAGGGGTATCTCTTCCTCAGAGAACCTGGGGGCCCACCAGTACCACTTCTTTCTCCCTCTCCCCCAGATTGCCTGCCCTCCCAAAGTTTACATAGTTTTCCCATACATAAGTAGACCAAGGTGCCCACTCCTGGTACCGCTTCTCTTGACCTCCCAAGTCCCCCACCTCCATTTTCATTATGTAGGCAGTGGCCCAAAGTGCCCATCCCCAGTGCTACCGAACACAAGCCCAACACTGGGGTGCCCAATTCTCAGTGTCAGAATATCCCTGAGATAAAGAAAACCATCCCTCAATGTTTTTCTTTTACCTGTAAAACAGAAAACGGTTCCTCACTGATCTGCCCCTACACACACCCTACCCACACCACCCTGATCTCCCACTCAGCAACCACCACCCCACACCCCCCACATACCCTCACTCACTTGAACATATCCCAGAGTGAAGATTCATTCTCTGATCGAAGACACAGCTTGCTGCTGAAACTGGTGACTGTAGTATGATTAAATAAGGTAAGTGTGGTATAATGTATTCAATGGGGTTTTGAACTTTGATGCATAACTTTGTCATTTTTGCATATTTTGTCCCCAAAATTTCTACATGGTCTTTTTGGAACTTCAACCTCATGACCAATGGAGATGGAATTATGCAAATCAGGCCCAAAAGGCTGTTGCATTGCAAAATCACCTTTCAGACAGGATTTGAAAATGTTCTCCACCTTGTTTATGATGTGGGGTCATAAGAAGGCTATACTGAAAATTTGGGATCAAAATATATGAAAATGGCAATGTTATGCACATATGTTCAAATGTATTTTATGCTCACTTGTAACTTTGGTCATTTGTAATATTTTGACCCTAAGTTTACAACATAGCCATTGTGTAACACCGCCTCATGAACATGATAGCTGTCATTTTTCAAATCCTGGCCAAAATGTGTTTGTGCACCTGTGGCATGAAATGACATTTCGGTGGTGCAAAATGACATTTTGGAAAGGATTTGAAAAATGTTCACCTATCGGGTTCATGAGGTGGGCTAATAAGGAGGCTATGTTGAAAATTTAGTGTACAGATATGGTAAAATGCCTAGGCTGTGATTCAGCATTACAGTATTTCAACATTCACTCATAACTATGTTCTTTTTCAATATTTTGACTCCAACTTTCAGCATAGCCATTTTTCCACACCAACTCATAAACATGATATATGTCATTTTCTAAATCATTGACAAGATTTCTTTTCATACCTCTAGTGCGAAATGACATTTCGGCCAGTATACTATAAACGGTACATGTCATGTTTATAAGACAAATCATAAAACACGCATCAAGAAAAGTTGAGATCAAACTTAAAAAAAAAAAATTATAATTGTTTAACAACCTTTGTGTGTAGTGCCGTCTTCACCCCAGTAGCCATGATTTGTGATCCCATGCTGGTGAGCAGAGTTCAGGGGTGAGTTCAGTGACCCAGCTGGATGAGGTGAGAGTGGCAGAATGGCACTGTTATGCAACAAACCCCCTCAGTCAGGGAATAAAAGTTGCAGGGTTGTGCACATGAGCCTGGGTACCATATAGTAAAGACAGCTGTCCTCTTGGCATAGGGCTCTGCACCTCTCCACTGGTGGGTGGCAGAGTACCTTGTGCATTGGCTGACAGATGCACTGTTTGCCCTGTGAATCTGTATTTGCATCCACATGTAAGTGCAGGGACCACAGGGCCCTGTGTTTCCACAGCCCACCAGACAGCCTCATGAATTCTTCACATCCATCACTGCACAGAAGAGCAGGGCCCTTGGATGGAGTCTTCCTTTGCTGCAGGTTAGCTGCATCTGTGCACTATCATTACCAAACACCTGCACAGCATATACATGCACACAAATGTTCTGCATTGGCAAATGCTTGTTCTTTATTACTGAAAGAGTTATGTAAAACAAGATCACTGTCTCCTAGACTTTGTCAGTGACATCGTAATCCCTGTTAAAGGGAAAGTCCCCTCAACCTGTTTTCTGTATACAGTACATGTGTAGTTTATAGGCATGAACAATGATTCCCTCTCCTGCAGTGCCCTACATTCTTCCTAATTTAAATATAAATTAGGTTGCTTCACTCTGTTCTGCACTGGTGTGAAAACCTGCTTCACTCAATTGCAGAGGTCATGACCTGACTCCTATGAGGCATCTTGGAATTTTATGATGTTTTAATGCTAAAGCCTGCAGTAGTTATACTGTATTAGTCAGTGCTGTTGCTGTCCTCTACAGTCCCTATATTCTTTGATTCCAGGATGTAGATGTAGTCCCACTTCACAAAAGTGGTAGCAGGGAAGAGGCTGGAAATTATTAGAAACATAGAAACATAGAATGTGACGGCAGATAAGGACCACTTGGCCCACCTAATCTGCCCATTTTCCTACCTAACAGATAAGCTGCAGATCCTAGTTAACCAACAGCTTACTTCCTCCTACCCCCTACTAGGACTGCCTTATGTCTGTCCCATGCATTCTTGAATTCCCCCACTGTTCTTGACTCCACAACCTCCTCAGGGACACTGTTCCATGCATCCACAACCCTCTCTGTGAAAAAATACTTCCTCACATTACCTCTGAGCCGTCCCCCCTCTATCTTCAAATTGTGCCCCCTTGTTCTTGCACATCTCTTTTTCTGAAAGATGCTACCCTCTTGGACTTTGTTGATTCCCTTGAGGTACTTGAAAGTTTCTATCATGTCCCCTCTCTCCCTTCTTTCCTCAAGGGTATACATATTAAGCTCCTTTAGTCTTTCTTCGTATGTCTTCTGGTGCAGACCCTGCACCATTTTGGTTGCCCTCCTCTGGACAGCCTCCACTCTGTCTATGTCTTTGCAGAGATGGGGTCTCCAGAACTGCACACAGTACGCCAGATGGGGTCAGCCTGACACTGGTGGTGGAGAAGTTGATGGAAACACTACTGAAGTAAACAATTGTGGAATATATTGAATTCAGCAGGTTGCAGGACCTAAGGCATCATGGATTCACTGGGGGAATGTTATGTCATACAAATCTAATACATTTCTTTGACTGGGTGACAAAGGAATTAGACCAGGAAGGAGTGGTGGATGTAGACTTCCTGGATTTCAGTAAGGCTTTTGACACTGTTCCACATAGGAAACTAGTGAGCAAGTTGAATAGCTTAAGGGTGGGTAAAAAAGTGGTAAATTGGATAAGAAGTTGATTAGGGGATAGACAACAGAGGGTGGTGGTAAATGGAGTTTGCTCCGAGGAAGGGAGGGTAACCAGCAGGGTACCTCAGGGATCAGTTCTGCGACTGGTCCTCATTAATGTCTTCATAAGTGACATTGCACAGGAGCTGGAAAGGAAGAAACAGTCTCCCTTTCTGTGGATGACACCTAGATCTGTGAACGCTCCATGGGGGGACGGAAAGTATGAGAAAACTCAAGGAGTAGTTAAGGGTATGGCAGCTGGGTTTCAGTGTGACAAAGTGCAAAATAATGTACTTAGGGTATAGAAATGCAGAAGCAAAGTACATCATGTGCAGAGTGATACTGATGACAACCAAGCAGGAAAGAGACCTAAGGATTATCATACTGGATGACCTAAAGGTAGCCAGGCAGTGCAAAAAGGTAACCAGGAGGGCCAGTGGGATGCTGGAGTGCATAGTAAGGGTACAATTTTTGCTGCAAGTACTGTTTTGAACTTATTGCCATTTCTTCATCTGGAATTTTAAATTGGTGCACCATGAACTAAATAACTGGTGGATTCTCCCTTGTTTATCTGTTTATTTTGTATTTCTTTATAAGGGGTTATTGAGATTTATAAGAGGTTACTGAGAGAGCGGTGTGGACTTTGTAGGACAAGTTATTTTATACCTTATTGTTTTAATGAATAGTGTGAGTTGGGGGTGTATGAGTAGGGACTGTGACTAAAATGTTGTATGCATCAGGGTTTGATTGTGGGTTCCTGGGTGTTTGTGGGCTGTTTTAAATAATTGTATGGGTTGAGTGTATGTCTGATTAGTGATTGCTGTTGTATGTTGTGTGTAATGCGGTTTGAGTGTGGGTTTTGGGGTGGCTTGAAGGAGTTGTTAGGACTGTATTTTAGTATTAGGCCAGAATGTGTTGAGGCTTTAGTGAAAACAGGCACATCTACTCAAGTGATCACTTGTGGCTGCTTTGTCCATTCATGAGAGTCCCTTTAGTTCTCCCTGCAGAGGTCCTCAGCCACTGCAGAGAGCTGGGGATCCTACGAAGGAGAGGCAAATACTGTAGAGGAGATGGTGAATAGGATTGGTATAGTGGGGTTGAGGAGATACCCGGAGAAGGTACAGAGTCAGGATTAGGGTTCACTATGCCTGGTTCCCTTCCCCAGACCATTGCCTAATTTCAACGAGCAGGTAGTAGTCTAACCAGCCAGCACTATTCCTCCCCTTTGAGCCATTCTCTGCAACACAAAATCAGTGAGGAATGAGACAGCGGTGATGGAGAGTTTCATCGTTGCATCCTCAGCTGACCTTGTTTGTATCATAGAGACCTGCTTGGGCGATGAATCTGGACCTGTTTTGGGACATCTGTCCCACCTGTTTTTTCTGTGGTGCACTGCCTGAATAGGGATCACAGAGGGAGCAGGGTGGTCATTTGTTTTAGATCCATTCTGAATTCACTGCACTCCCGATGAGAACGTTCAGTTCTTTTGAATGTGTGATGGCTAGATGTGATTCAGGTGTCAGTGGCAGAATCATTCTCATTTATTGATCCCAGGGTGGTGGGAGAGATCTTCTGCAGGAGTTGGCAGACTTCATTGCCGAATAGGTGTTGGATGCCCTCCGACTGTTGGTGCTGGGGATTTCAATGCCTAAACAGAAGATGAACCCCTGCAATTTGGACAGGAACTCCTTCAGTTGATGTCTTCTCTGGGAATGATGCAGGCTGTTGCCTCAGAAACCCATCAGCAGGATCACACATTGAACCTGATCTTTTTATAGGGACTTGACATTAGTGCGGTCATGATTGATCCAGTCTCTAGGTCGGATCATCATGCAGTGTTATTCCAGTGTGGGGTCCACTATTTAACTACCCCCCTTGGAGATTATCCGATGCTGTCCAAAACATACTTTGGAGCCTCCCAAACTCCAGGAGGCACTGGATGTCTCAGGTATGTTGTTGGCATGTACACGAGGTCCTGAGGTGGCCATGGAGTACTATACTATGACACGTACAACCACTCTAGACTCTATTGAACCTTATAGTGTTCATCCCTGTCACAAGGTCATAATGTCGCACGGCAGAATGCCATGCGGCACAATCGTGTTGTGTGATTTTTTTTTTATTTATTGTTCTGTGAGGGGCTGTGCCCCAACACCCCCTGTTATGGGGGGCTGCAAACCCCCCAGACTCCCCCACTAAAGATTCCAACTCTGGGGGGGTCCAACTCAGAAAGCGCACAGGTCTGGCTTTTGCCATAATGCCGTACGCTATTATGCGTATGACATTATGACCCAGTGCGTTCATCCCTTGACCTCCTATCATAGTTCACCATGGTATCATACTGAGATACAAAGGTTGAAGACTAAAGTATGGCAGTTGGAGTGTTCCTGGAGAAGTTTCAAGTCTGTGGAGGACAGTTTGGCTGAATATCAATGGTAGTCAACCTGTATAAAGCAGAGTTCCTGTCATGGTTCATTGTTGCAGGAAATAATTGCCCAGCTCAGCGCTTCTGCACTGTTGACAGGCTGTTAAACCCTCCCTGTCTGCAGTTCATCAGAGCATTTTCTGCAGAAAAGTGCAAGGAGTTTTGACAGTGTTTTGCTGACAAGGTGTCTGCCATTAGATCGAGAATTTCCTCGGGTGGCCCAGTATGGGCCAGTAGTGGTCATGCCTTTGGTGATGTACAGTGAAGCCCACCAGGATGAAGTGCAGTGTCACAGATTTCCTGCATGACAAAAGGGATTAACTCCCATTGAAACTATATATTTCTTTTTTAAATTCTCCCCACTACCTGTCAGCCCTGACCCTTCAGGGCATCCAAGGGGTCATTCTTCTGCCACCCAGCCCACCTATACTTACCTCCAGATCCCCCATGTAGCTTGGGCTTACTCCTTGAGCATGGATGAGGTGGGGCGGACCCCCATAAATCAACTTTTGTCGGGTCCGAGGTAGTCGGCAAGCAAGGGGCACATTGAAGGCACACCCCGGGAAGCCCATCTTCCCAGAGCCGACTGGTGTTTTTCCACTTTCCTTCCTCCCCCACACAGCTCCAACCCTCAGACATCATGGCACTAGTCACCAATGTCTACTGCATGCTGGGCCGCCCGTCTCCCTTTCTAATGGGAACTTGCAATCCCCCAAGCCTCCGCCCAGGGTCACGCAAGTGTGATAGGCAACAGTCCCCACCCGACCCCTCCCTGGAGGCAGTGACTGTCATGGGACACTCAAGCCGTACTCCTCCCAGCTGACCCACCAGCGACCCGAGTCCGCTCCCGAACCTGGGTCGCTGGCAAGGAGCGAGGTGTGGTGTCCAGCGCCTCAACTTTCAGCACCACCGGGCCGGCCTGAAACTACATTGTTTGCTGCAGTAACTCTACTGCAGAATTCTGCAGTGCTGTGCTTCACCCCAGTGAGTTTCACTGTAGATCTGCCTGTCTGGGATGCGTTTCAACCTGTTTCTGAGGCTGAGGTGCTCCAGGTAGTCTCCAGTTTGTGCCCCACCAACTGTATTCCGGACCAGGGACCAGCATGGCTGATTCTTGGCTGTGGTGAGTTCCTGGATCCAGTGTTCATGGAGATCATAAATTGATCCTTGAGAGAGGGTGTCTTTCCTTTGTCCCTAAAAAGGGTGTGGACAGACTCCTTCTGAAAATGCCTTCCTTGGATCCTGACATTCTAGCAAACTACAGGCCTATCTCTAACCTTCCTTTTTTTAGCTAGGGTTATTGAGAAGGTGGTGGTATAGCAGCTGACAGACTGCCTGGAGTCTTTTTCCATCTATGAACCTCTCCAGTCTGGCTTTCAGCCGAGGAATAGATAAGGGGAGTAAAGGAGTATTTAACTACCATTTTTGACTGAAATACTCCCACTTCCTGATTTTAGGAATTTGTTTCCCACCCTGCAAACTTACAATATGTGGTACACATGTACAAAGTTGGCAGTACCATGAGATGCTAGCAGCCATGGCACTACACTGGAATCCATAGGGGTGGGGACAGGAGTTGCTCACTGGCTGGTTAGAAGGACTGTTGTAGCATGACAATGTTAAAAATAATGTCACAGTATGACTCCACGGCAGCATTAGACAGTCAGTGACTGCAGGCATCCAGTGGGATTGAGACTTGGTTTAGATGCAGGGTGTATGAGAAGGGTCAGTGAATGACAGTAATAACATTGGATGAAAATACTACCAGGTGTACGAAGGTAGTAGTAAATGCTTCTGAATCCTAAAAATTATCTGAACCACTGCTTTCAGCCCTGGCATAGCACCGAAACTGCACTCATTAGGGTAATAAAATCATAAAGCTGTGGCACTCACATCGAGTTCTGTAAAGGACCTCCAAAGCTCTTTGAAAATATCAAATAAATATGTTTATTACACATAAGACGACAGATAAAACAATGCTTTATGCATTTCGGATACAAATTCTTTCTAAAAGCATTTTTTTTAGCTGTCGTCCTATATGTAATAAATATATTTATTTGAATTTTCAAAGAGCTTTGGTGGTCCTTTACAGAACTGTGTGTGTGCTGCAGTCTCATGATTTTACTGCTTGGTATTTATTGAATGAGCACCACAAACCTTGTGCGCGCTTTTGAGGAAATAACTCATTGGGGTAACCCATGATCTCCTCCTTGCAAGGGACCACTGGCAACATTCTATCTTGGTGCTGTTGGATCCCTCATCAGCAGTTGACATACTTAATCCTGGGATGCTTTTGGATCGCCTGAAGAACTATGTGGGCTTTACCAGCACAGTATTGTGCTGGTTTGAGTATTACATAACCAGGAGAACTCAGCAGGTAGGCCTGGGGAATTTTACCTTGGAGGCTTCTGCATTGTCTTGAGGAGTTCCTCAAGGCTTGATCCTCACCTCCATTTTGTTTTCAGTGTACATGCTGTCATTGGGGGAGATCTTTGAAAGGTACAGTGTCGGGTCTCACTGCTATGCAGACGATACTCAGATGTACCTGTCTTGTTCTTCTTATGATTTAATTTTTTAATTTAAAATTTTGGTGACCGGGTAGGCCCACTGAGACCATTACAGTCCCTTTTTCAGGGGCAACCTGGGATTAATTACAGGCTATGGGAGAATAAACAGCAGGAACAACTCAAGGCAAATAGAGTAATACAGACATTACAATCAGGACATGTTGTACGATTCACAGGCAGGTTAGGTACAATTGAAGATTATCATGAGGAGTAAAACAGTTTCACAAGAATGACAGTCACACATTGTTCATTGAAATGGAACAGTTTTACAAAAATTACAGTTACAAATGGCTCATCAAATGGTAAAGGTCCACTATGGGAGTAAGGCATGCCAGGCGGCTGACAGTAGCTACAGAGTAGCCCTATGGAGTGTTCTGATCCTCAGCGGTAGCATGCACAGAGGCTTAGCCCCAACAGGTAGGTCTTGAGGCCTTTTTTAAAGCAGCCAAGGGAGCTGCAGTCTTGGAGATTATTAGGAAGGCCATTACAGAGGGCCGGAATGTAAGCCACGAAACACCGAAGACCTTGACATGTCCAGACTCAGGGGACATGGAGGAGTTGTCGATCAGAGGAACTTAAGGCTCTTCCAGGTTGTTTAAGCATTAAGATGCAACTCAGACTAGGGGGGAGCATTTGTTTGTAGAAGCTTGAAGGCCAGACAAAGGGAAGGGTACATCAGTCTGCCCTCAAGGGAAGGCCAATTTAGTGAGTTCAATACTTTACAGTGGTGTTCTGGGGCGGAGCACTCAGGGCAAAGCACCCGACTCTGTGATACAATATTTTCAGTTTTTACATCTCCATGTTTCACAGTGAGTGTAGCACTGGGGCCCCATAGAACAGGGTGGGCAGGGGCATGCCGGTGGCTACCCTTAACTTAGATGTCTGAGTGAGAAAAGGGCTCAGACGATACAGGAGACCAAGCTTCTTGTTCAGCATCTTGGTTAGTTGATCAACATGAACCTTGAAGGAACAGTCTTGATCGACATAAACGCCAAGGTATTTATTGCAATCCACAACCTCTACAGGAGAACCACTGGACAGGCAGGGGGACAGTAAGCATGATCTATCAGGGCCTAGCCTCTTGGGTCCAAATAGGATGGCTTTCGTTTTTTTCACATTGAAGACTAGCCGATTAGTCAGGAACCAGTTTTTCAGTACGGAGAGGTCCTGGTTCAGAAGTTGATTTAGCTGTGCTGCATTCGGAGCTGACCTGTACAACACGGCATCATCAGCATAAAGGGTCACCATGGCACCTCCACAGTGCTTAGGCAAGTTATTGATGAATAGGAAGAATGGGGGGACCCCAGTATTGAACCTTGGGGGACCCCTTCAGAGATAGAGCGTTTGTCTGACTTCACCCCCAGCCATCTGACTATTTGAGATCTACCATGCAGGTAATCTTTGAACCACTGCACCGAGGGGTTGTCCAATCCAAGGGATCTGAGCTGTGAGATGAGCAGCTGGTGGTCCACCAGATCAAAGGCCTTGGTAAGGTCTATAAAGATCGCACCAGTTAGTTGGCCATTATCTTGGGCTGCGAGGATGTCAGACATAAGGCTAACCAAGGCAGTATCTGTGCCATGTAATTTTCTAAATCCGTGTTGTTGGGGAGTAAGGAGGTTATGTTGTTCAACATATTCCTGAACTTGTTGGTACACAATTCTCTCAAGCATTTTACTTAGTGTGCAGAGTATGGAAATCGGTCTGTAATTCTCGACCAGCTCACTTGCCCCCCCCCCTTTGGGGACGGGGGTAACCAGGGCAGTTTTCCAGGCTGTGGGAACTTTACCTTCCACCAGCGACCTGTTGAATAACCACATGATTGGTGTGGCAATTTCTTGGGCTGCTAATCTGAGTAATCTGGGTTCTAGCTTGTCACACCCTGCAGAACCAGTGACCTTAATGTTCCGATCAGCTTTAGGACCTCAGTTTTAGACACCAACTTAAGATGGAAGTTAGGTGACGAGGGGAGGATCCTCTGTGTCCTCAAGGGATGTCTGGCTAGAGCTGCAGGGGTGAACCTTATATTTGTCAAGATCAGTGAGAAATACATTAAAGGCATTAGCAATGTCTTGTGGGTTCATGTGGCGTACACCACCCACAACAATGTCACAGACATTTTGCGTGTAATGTCCCTTTAGAAGCATATTAATTTGAGATCAGAATTTTCTGGGGTCAGAGAGATTTTTTGTTTGCAGGTTTTTGAGGTACTGTCACTTGGACTGTTTTAAGCCTCTTTTGCATTTGTTCCTGAGCATTCGGTACAGGACCCAGCCATTGGCCAGTTTAGTGGATTTGTACCTGTCCCAGGCCCTGTCCCTTTCCCTCATTAGATTTTTTAGATCACTTGTCAGCCACTTAGACTGTTGTCCTTTGACCCTCATTTTGCTTAAGGAGGCATGTTTATTGGCAGCAGAAAGGAAATTCTTGGTGAAAAGGTCCAGGGCTATGTCTAGACTAGGGGTGAATTTTATCTGAGCCAATCCGCTGAAGGAATTAGCATCAAATTTAGAGTAGTCACGTGCCAGAAAGGTTCTGGGGGGTGGGGTTGGATAATCATTTTTCCATATACCAAAGATAGTGGCATGGTCACTTAAGGAGTCAGCAAAAGTGCCGGCCAGCTTGACACTACTGGGGTTGGACACCAGGATCCAATCCAGAGTGGTGTGGTTACCAGATTTCAAATTCAATCTGGTAGGTTCCTGGATAAGCTGGGTCAGGTTGACCTCTTGCAAATTGGACTTAATTTCACTTTTAGTCGAGGGGCCCCAGTGGAGGCTAAAGTCACCCAGGATTATTTTCTCACAGGAAGGCAGGTCAGGGATAAGTTTGGTAAGGGCCTTTAGTGCTTCCACTGCAGTCTTGGGGGGTTGTATACATAACCTATTAGTAAGGGCTTAGTACCGCCCAACAGGATTTTAACAAATAGCGCTTTGCAACTCGCGTCAACCATGGCTGGGGTCGCTACTATAGAAACTGCTAGTGATGCCTTAATGTATATGATGACCCCTCCACCCCTTTTTCCAATTCTGTCCTGCCGAAAAGTTTTGAATCCAGGGATCTCAATCTCATGAGCTAAGATGCTAGGTTTAAGCCATGTTTCAGAGATGGCTAATATAACAGGGGAATACTGGTCAACCCAGGCCTCAAGTTCTTGTAGTTTTGGTCTGAGACTATTTACAATGATATGAACCAGTTTCAGTCCTTTTGTATTGGCCCAGCTGGGCAAGGAGGAAGCTACATTTGGGATATGGGTGCAGGGAGGACCCGGGTTAGTTTCAATATCCCCTGCTAGCAGAAGCTTTAAAAGGACCCATACCTTCTGGAAAGACTGGAGTGGGAGATGAAAAAACAGGCGTTTGTGTAGTCTCAAGTATACAGTGCACACATAGCAATTTCCTCCTTTCCTGAGGCTATTCAAAGTAAGTAGGCTGGGGCGGGAGTCTAGTTGGGGGTAGACACATGGATAATGGGCTAGTGTGAGATCAGGTGGCTAATTATTTTACACCCGAGAGTTCATCATCAGTTGGTCAGTGCATAGTGTAAGCAGGATATAACCACTCCCCAGAAACATACCCAGAAACATTTTCAGTCTAGTACAGCAGGCAGCTAATGTACGGAAGGGGCTTGGTGGAAGTAGCAGATGCTTAGAATTGAGCAAATTGAGCCCCAGTCAAAATAAATTGAAACAGCAATGCTATCACGTGGTAGGAAGGAGACGGAGAAGCAGCAAAAATTTAAGCATTCTAGTGGCATGGGGAGGACAAGTCTAGAGGCTGTAAACTAGCAAGACCAATAAAAATCACAGTAATAGCCCCTAAAAAGTGCCCCGCTGTCCCATTGACAGAAGACTGATTATTCCACATTGTCCCCCAAAATAAACAAAAACACTTAGCATAAGAGTTCCCTTTGTTTTTTCCAGCTCCTGCCCCTTCCAGATGGGAGAGTCCTGCTGGAAGTGGCTACACAAGACCATTTAATTATGGAGGGGGTGTGGGGTGGGCGGTTGGGAAGAAAAACCCCTTCAGAGTTGAGTTCTGTTGTGTTCGGTTGGGCTCTGCTTAAATAGCCCAGTCGAGGATCTTTGATTTTCGTGCCCAACAACTTGGCGTTGATTGGCACCTGTGGGAGCTCACCGACATCAGTCCTCGGCCACAGATGCAAGCCATGTCACCGAATAGCCAGACCTCTGGGTCCGCAGCAATGGCCACCCTCGATGAAACGCAACAGCAGCCGTCAATGAAATTCCTGACACCGATACAGAAAGGGAAAAAAAATCCCTGCAGAGTTGAGTTATGATGATCTTGTGGCTTCAGTGCTGAGTCAGTGTCTGGCCAAAAAAATGACTGAATGGTCTCAAATGGTTATGTCCCAACATGGTAAGACAGAGGTCATGGTGATCAAATGGAGATGCTGGGGCTTGGCTGCTGTGGATGGTGTGGCTCTCCCATTAGTGAGCGGCCAATCTCTCAAGGCAGCTGATGCAGTAAAGAACCTGGGGGTCATTCTGGATTGCAGATTGACACTTGGACAACAAGTGTCATCTATGGTCTGATTTGGCTTTTACCATCTTCAAAACATTGCCAGGATCAAGCCATATTGAGCTCAGGAGGACCTTGTGACAATCATCCACGCTTTCATCACCTCTGGGTTGGATTATTGCAATGTTTTCTACCTAGGGCTATCTGAAGGTCTGATTCGATACCTGCTGCTGTTCTAGAATGCTGCAGCCTGGATGGTTGTTGGCTTCTCACAGAGTGAGCATACCATGCCGGTTTTGCGTGCACTGCACTGGCTGCCTTTGCAGTGGCATATCACCTTCAAGATCTGCTTAACTTACAAGGCCCTCCGCTGTTTGGGTCTGGACTACTTGAAAGATCTTCTGGTTCCCTACCACCCAGTTCACCTTCTCTGCTCCATTGATGTAGGCCTGCTCATTGTCCCTACATTAAGGATGAAATATCAGGTGACAGAGCTTTTGAAGTGACTGCTTCAGTGTTGTACAACTCACTCCCTTTCTATATAAATGTGGCCAGCATGGTGGAGCCCTTCAAAGCCTCTCTGAAGACATTTTTGTTTCAACAGGCATTTCCTGATTAATCAATGTCTCTACACCTTTGATTATTTTATTTTAATGTAAAGTGTATTTTAAGTAATTTTATGTTTAGAATTTTATGTGTGAACTCTGTACAGCACTCAGAGACTTTTTGGTTTGGGTGCTTTATAAATCAACTCTGCCTTGCCTTGCCTTATCACCATCAGAAAGTGGGGGGTGGTGTTGCACCTGAATAGACCACTGGTAAGACCCTTCCTTGAATACTGTGTCCAGTTCTGAAGACCACATCTCCAGAAGGACATTGAGTAGAGGTGGTCCAGAGGAGAACTAAAATGGTGCAGGGTCTGCATCAAAAGCCCTACAAGGAGAGACTAGAGGATCTCAACATGTACACCCTGGAAGAGAAGAGGGAGAGAGGGAACATGATGGAGACCTTTAAATACTTCACAGGGGTAAACAAGGTTCAGGAGGGAAGTATTTTTCTTAAAAAAAAAAAGGTGCTCAAACACAATGGGACATGATATGAAGCTGGAAGGGGATAAATTCAGGAGAGATGTGAGGAAGTAATTCTTCACAGAGAGAGTGGTAGATTCCTGGAACTGCCTTCTAGCAGAGGTGGTGGGGGCAAAACCTGTGGTAGAGTTGAATGTATGGGAAAGGCACAAGGGAATCATAGTGGAAATAAAGGGGGGAGGGAGAAAGAGCTGTAGACCAAGTAGAGTCTGAGATGAGAATGAAGGTAGGGAAAAATGGGCAGACTGGGTGGGCCAAGCATCCGTTATCTGCCATCATATTCTATGTTTTTTACGTTTCATGTCTAATGCTGGCCATGAAACTTCTCAAGGCATAGGAAGTGCCCTGATATTAAGTTTAAATGTGTTTTTGAGTTAGAAAAAAATGCTTTTAGAGAATTCAGGGACTTCACAAGACGTGTAACAGAACTGAATGAGAGTGTAACTTCTGCTGATTTGTGTAGGTATGCATTATCAACTCCCATGATGCCTTGCATGAGTGGGGTCATGACATTTGCAATGGATGTAAACAGGTTTTTACACTAGGGCAAAACACTGAAGCAGCTTCATTTAATATTTAAATTAGGATGAAATTAGAGGGATGCAAGAGAGAGAATCATTGTTCATGCCTACAGACTACACAGGTATACAGAAAATAGATTGTGGAACACGTCATCTTGTCCAGGTCATTTTGCTCTGTGACAACTCACCCCAGACTATTAGCTCTGGCATCAGTCGGCTCCCACATTAACTCATCCCTGGACAATTCACTCCTACTACATATCGTACTGTACTCTAACAAAAAATTACAGTACAGTTTCCACTTCTACACCCCTCAAGCACATTGCCTCATCTGGTGGGCTAATTACACCATCCTGGAGTATTTACACTGTAGTAGAATTGCCTGGGGACAAATTGATGTGGGAACCAATTGATGCTGGAGCTAATAGTCCAGTGTGGGTAGTTATGGAATGAAATGACTGGGACGAATTGTGAGACATCCAATAGGTTAGGGAGACTTTCCCTTTAAGACATCATAATTATTTCCACAGCAATACACTGTGATATAATAAGCAGAATTGTTATGTTCGGCTTAGGCAGCCAGAGCAGACAGGGCAGAGATCCTGTTTTATGCAACTATATTAGCAATAAAGAAATAAGGGTAAGCATTACTAATAAATGTGCAATATAAGCTGAATTTTGTCCAGATATCAAATTTTTTCAAAGCTGTCACAACAGCATCACAGTCTTTTAAACCATTTTCTCTAATGTATCTCTATGGTCTTTGAATCTCCTGTGTGGTTAAAATGGCAGCAGCACCCTCTCATCTTCCTCTCCTGTAATGGGATACAATCTGTATGACAGGCGCTATATAAAACCAAATTCCTTTCCTTTCCACCAAGTTATATAGCTATAGGAATTACTGTACCTTGTCTGAAGTGCACTTCTCAGACTAGCCAGCAGATGTTGCTAACGCCCTGCTAGTTTTAATTTAGTGTACATTTCTTACACGGATTTATGAGAAATCTGTGGTTCAGAGATATATACTCCCAAAGACACAGACACACACACAGACACACACACACACACACACACTGTACCACAGGGGAAAAAGATTTGCACTTCAATAAAGGATTTCACACAAAGGCAAGTTTAGAGTACAGATTAACAAGATAAACAACAAAACACATGTCAAAAGATTTTAGGAAGCACTTGAGGGGTATGAGTATGCAGCAAGATAAAAACTAAAGTAGTGTCATTGTAGAGGTGTCCCAAAAATGCTTTTTCTGCAGTTTGTTTATTTTACAGCACCACTCCAGGATGACCTCATTCAGGTGTTGCACTTGCTGTAGTTTTTAATAGGATCCCAGGGGAAGGCTGCAATCTGCATGGGTTACATTACAGGTACTACTGTACACTAAGTTATTACCGGTATACAATGTAGGAAATGAATACAGCATTACCAGCCAGCTGCCCTTCCCAGCAACCCACGTCATTGAACCCCTGATGACATGATTAATGGTCTCAACTGCTGGAGCCATCTATGTACTGTTATATTATTGATTAAACATTATTGGCATATAATAACTGGGAAGCATTTTCTCCTATAAGGAAACACATTTATAATTTGTCATTATAACCAGCTGATTATAATGGCAAACACGTGCCAGATTTCCCTTAATTCATTCATGGCCACCTCCATCATGCACACACTATGATTGGCGCATAGTAAACGAACTCATCTCTGAGTAAGTGTTTTCACAAGCTTCTTGAAAAATATAGTTGCTGTTCTGTTCATAAATCTCTAGTTTGGGGCAGTCATGCAAAAGGAAAAAAAAAATAAACAGTTATTTAAACTGTGCTCCAGCCCAACCATGCTACTAGAACCACTGTTTTCTATAACTGATATGTAACCCCCCTCCCAAGTCGGGAGCTTACCTGGAGCTCCTGCTACCTCCCGATGCCTCCTGCAGCTGCTCACTCTTCACTCCCCCGGCCCGCTCCTGGACTGCAACCAGGGCAGGGAGCATGTTAACTTTACTGTGGTGCCCCAAGCACCTGATCCTGTGTGGCCGGTGAGCCACTTGCCTCCTCGATCCCCTGGACTGATCCTGGAATGCTGTCAGGGCCTGGGGAGTGCACAAGACAGTTCCGGCACCTTATGCACCCGAAGGGAGATGCAGCTTGTGAACCGCTTGTGTGATTGCTTCCCTGCCCCCTCAAAACTGCCGCACAGCAGGGCAGGGAGCACAGTAAGGGCTGTTAATTGTTTCAGAACCTCAAGCACCCAACAGGAAGAACGGCAGAAGTGCCACTTGTGGAAATCCTCTCCCCAGCCCCATCGGATACCAGTGGGGGCTGGGAGGAACTGAAATAAATATGTAACCACCCAGTCCCCTGGGGTTACTAGAATCCTGTCTGTATTATTGTTAGAAAAGTAGCAGGCAGCTGGTAGGGAGCTCATTAGGGTCTCCTTACATAATGACATCATTGTTAAATCAGCTATCCTGAGGGAAGATTGATTAGGTCATTCGGAACTCTCGCAGCAGCATTAGCCACACTGTGTGGACAGCTGCTCTGGGGAGCTTAGAATGCTCAGTGTTCAGTCAGGGTCTGTAGTTGTCAGTTGTTCAGTGAGGAGGTGAGAGTGACAGAAGGATTGCCAATGGGCTCTGAGGAGAGGGCCCAGGATTTCTCACCCTAATGGAGTGACATTTACAGCTTCCAGTGAAGTGGTGGAGACCAGTGCTACAGTAGGATTTCTTGATTTCTACTCCCAGTGAAATGGAAGGAATTGTTTGTTCTCAGTGGATTCAAGGGTCAATCCCCTGAATGTTCGGTGGTGTTTTCAGCTGCTTTGGATAGGACCTGCAAGAGACTGTTTGATAGGCTACCCAGGAGAGTGCCTTTCTTTTTCTTTTGTTGTTCCATGCCCTGTGGATGGGACAGCCTCTGTGAGTACTGTTCTAGGAGACCAGATCTCCACATTTTTAGGGGATTCGATAGTCTGGGGTATGTGTGCCCATAGATAAGGCTGGATCGCACCTGTCAATGCCCCTAGTTTCACCCAAGTGAGCGCAGTTTATTTTCTGCTCACCCCAGTGGGTGACAAAGTTAAAGTGCGGGACCTCTAGCATTTCAGTGAGGAATGGGGGGTTTCAATGGTGTAACCCTGAAGAATGGCAGAGACTGTCAGTTGGGGCCAAAGGTGGGAGGAACACCATCTAAGCGCTTACAAGGCAGGGCTTCCTGGTTCTTAAAGGGCATCAGTTTTACCTGAGCAAGGGCCAAGCTGTACGTTAAGGTGTGTGACTGAGTTTCACTAATGTGCACCTATGCTCGAAGAAGAGTTCTGAGTGTGTGGCTTAGAGTCACTAAATGACACTCATGGGAGGAAAATGTTCATGTGCATGGCCAGGTGTCCACAAATGCACCTTTTTGGAATTTGGGAAGAAGATTGTTCTGTTGTGTGTTCATGAACTGCACTGCATGCAAGGAGAGTTTGTGAAATGTGCCTGTCCAGCGTAGACTGACACTTCACTTCTGCTTTAATTTTCCATCTGCTGAATAAAGCCATACTGCACAATCCCAGTTACTGTTATGGACATTCCGATTATTGCTTCTGGTTGTGTGGATTTACTGGGGCACCCTCAGCAGGTTAGATCTAGCATATGCCTAGCTGCCTCCACGCAGGACCTGGGTTGTGCTATTTACACAGGGTTCATGTTGTTTGTTTCTGTACCCAACCCCTCTCTCCCTCTAGAAATTGAGTCAAGTATACATCCTAACGCCAGGTATACATCCTAACACCAAGGGTGGTACCTTCCTTTTGTAAAGTAAAATGGTATGCATATATACGGGTACCAGTGTTTCCAGATTTTAATGGGGGGTGTGCTCACTAGTTAAAAAAGTGGCCTGGGGGTTGCAAATAGATAAAACTTTACAAGGCTTCCATACCCAATCCAAGCCTCCAGTAAGTCGGGGAGTACTAGGGACAATATGACGTTCAGAGGGACTACAAGTCCCAGAATGCATTGCAGTTAGAGTGCCGTTTTTCCCAGAGACTGCTCCTGCTGGGGAGCTTGCAAACCAGATCTTCCAATGGGGCTCCTGTCCCCACAAAGTGCTCCCTGGCCCTAGCAACCACCAGAAGGGTCCAGGAGGGTCCTCTACATGCAGTCAGATGTTGCCAAGACTTAATACAATTTATGATAATGGACTTAGATGAACAGAACTGTATGGGAGTGGCCATATTGGATGTGGTTTCCCTGCAGACAGCATGGAACTCTATTGGTAGCTGCAGTACAGCCAATCAGGGTTTGGAGCTCAAGACTCCTATGGACCAAGGAGGTGTCATGATTCAAATTAACATTCTGGGGTTGACAGTTTGACCGTAGGTTTTTTTCTGTGTGAATTTTTGAAGAGAAAACAACTGATTTCTGACAGCTCCTGCTGCTGTCACATCCTAAAACCATTTAATCTGTGCCAAAACAAACTAAGAACTTTAAAACCTGTTGCCAACAGCCTGGTAAGTCCCAAACAAGATGGATTTACCTCATTTGAACTGAACTGTGGTGTTTTGGCAACCAAGATTGCTGAGACTGCTGAAAGAAGTATTTCTTTGTGCTTGGGTGAGATGACAAATCCACTGCCTCACTGTCCTGTTACAAGAGACTGTGATTTCTGCCAGGGACCTGAGCTCTGAGGTCCTGCTTGCCTGCTTAACTGCTGGTCTACCTGCAAGGTGGGTGAAGACAAGTCCCTCTGTGGGGTGAAGACAATGGTCTGCCTACCTGTCGAGGTGGGCGAAGACAAGTCCCTCTGAGGGGTGAAGAGGATCATCATCTGCATCCATGCCAGTTCTACCTGTTCTTCCCAATTGCCTGCAAGGGGGAGACATCCCCCAATACCTGCATCATCTGTTCATCAAATGGTCATGAGTACAGTGTTTTGCCCAGACCAATACTTTTATAACTGTTCAGCTAGCTAGCTAGTTAACTTACCATCTGGGCTTCCTGCGCAACCTTAGCTAAGCCCACAGCCACAGTTGCACCAGGATAAACTGTATATATACAACCACTGGTGTAGTTTATAACTTACATATGTAGCATCCAACCGTTGCAATGGTACTGCACCCAGTGTCTACTCGTCACAGGCCTGCAACTCCTGAGTGTGCTCACAAGGTATTTGAGATCTCCCACAGGGACTGTAAGGTTAACTGGTGCACTAGTGGGGGAAGAGGGACTGTGACCGGGAATACTGGATTGTAATGTACTATGGTATATGATTATTTTGCTTGATTACAGTATTTATTATAAGCTTGTTGCTGAATGTTTTACTACCCTTTGCTCCCCTTGTTTCTCACCTCATTATCCAGACACCAAAATAAACCCCAGTGTTTATTTTCCTGCGATTGCTGAATTATTTTCATTATTGTGTGGTGTAATATTTGTACGCTTAGAGGGATAAGTTGGGAGGGGATTGTGTACTGCTCTACCTCACCAAGGGAGGGGGCTGTATTTCAATTCCTGTGAGGAAGCGCCCTTGCAGTACCCTGCTATAAGGATCCCCATATGTGGAGGCACTGCACCATTTGCCAAGCCAATTATAATCACAAACCCAGGCACCCACCTATATCCCTTAGGCAGCACCACTTGTGGGTGGGTGTGCATATGTAAGAGTAGGGTTGGTTACAGCTGGGTAATATTTTCAAGGCAAGAATGCGCTACCCAGCAATTATATAAAACAAGATCTGGAGTAGTGTTCAAACCTTGAATTTTATGCACACATTTGGTGTTGGTTTATGTAGCATCCAATACCTTGTGAGTGTGTGTAAAATTCTCCTTATACACACTACCCCATGTATTAATCTATATATTAGCACATTTGTGTGCTAACACTTCAAGTACTGATTTTGCCCCTCAATGCCTAGAAATGAGCTAATACAGTAGAAGCCGCTTAAGTGAGATGGCTGGGTGGAAGGCAGATCGTCCCACTTAAGCAGCCGTCCCAGAAAACTAAAGTTACCGTTTTGGCATGTGGCGCTGGAACTGGAATTGGGGGGATACATCAAGTGAAGAACTAGCGCTTATCCACGCTTATCTGCTGCTCATTTGTCTACTAGAAGGAGAGAACCGAAGGAGAGACAAGACAAGGAATTCTTACCCGGTACTACGCTGTGAGCGGCTATATGGGAATGCTGCGATTTGATGGGCACAAGGCACGGGGACTGTTCTAGCGCTTATCTGACTCAGTATCAACAACAAGGAACACAGTGGTACAGGACAGCTGGATGGGGAAAGCAGGTGCATGTCACTCCCTGTTGTGTGCTCTTTGTGTCTCCTGATGTTCGGTGCATATCGCTTGCTGTTGTGGGCTCTCTGTGTCCCTTGATGCTCGCTGCCTCTGTCAGGAATGTGGGGTGAGGGCTGCATTTTTCACTGGGCCTGCTACGAATTGACACACACAAAACAGCTGTGAATGTCTCTGAGGGTGAGTTTTTTCTTTTTTTAAGACTTGTGCTTTGCTTCAGCAACCCGCACTCTAGGAGGAGAGAACCTTGGTAGAAACATGACAGCAGCTGAAAGCAGCTTTATCAGAAAGACTGTTAATTGTTACCAGCTGATTACAGTGGATTACAGCCTAATACATGACTAATGTATGCAGAAGATGCCACTGGGATGTCATGGTAATTGGTTGTAATTTGCTTTGATTCAGCTGTTGGGCATCTCACTAAAGCAGCGCTCCCATTTAATGGAGTTCCGTTTAACCAAAAAGGAGCAGGTATACTTAAAACTATAACAAATCTGTTCCCCAAGAGATGTCCCACTTAAGCAGTCATACCACTTAAGCGCGTCCCATTTAAATGGCTTGTACTGTATACCTATAATGTTTACTCAACATTATATTAGCATATAGCTGGCCACCACGTCATGAGCCTGTTGTTTGTATCAGAGGCTCATCCATGGAAGTCAGTGTGAGATATTGTCAGGTAGCATGGGTGGGGGATCGCAAGATCAACCAGATATAAAAGGCTGTAGAAAGAAAAGAAAGTTATAAAAAAACATATTTTTTCTAGCAGATCAATCCCTGCACATTAGTGTAAGGGACGTGAGCGCTCCTCTTTAACCGATGAGAGACAATTTTTCAAGTCATTTTCTCAGAATGGAGAGAATTGAGATGTGTGAATAATTTGTGAAAGGGGAAGTTTATCACCGTTTGAAATCTGAAACAACCTTGGCAAGTTTACATATTTATTTATTTATTTATTTGCTTTTGGTAACCGGGTGAGTGCACTAGGCATAGCAATGCCTATTTTCAGGCACGACCCGGGAGAAGACAGTTTAAGACATACAAAATGAAGCATACATGTGACGCAGCACATGATATGGGTGAAACACAGTGAGGAATGCAGGCAGCTAAATAAAACTGGAACAATAAATTCAAAGAGTAGTTCACAAGAGGGGGTGTTGCAATGGAGGCAAAGGTGGAGAAATACATCTAGGTAACGTGCAGAACTAGAGTTACACAGTGAGTGAAACAAGCATTAACAACGAAAGGTTTATACAAAACAAAGTACAACGGGGCACCAACTGGGTAGTGAGTGAGAGACTGAAGATTTTAGCTAAGAGATGAGCAATTCAGCCAGCAGCCATCTTTGTAATCTTGGGTTCCAGCCATTATAAGCAACCTGACCCTTTATTAAGTGACATGCTCATCAGTAATTCATGTCTCTTAAACTCTGACAGCCTTCATGTTGAAGGGGGATTTTTCAGGGTGGGGATCTTCACCCTAACCATACAGTTAGTACTATCCACATTACTGGAGTGATGTTGTTTATAATTAGACAGATAGTCTTTAAATCTAGTATTAAAGGCTTCCACAATGTGCCCAGAAACACTTCTGTAAATTTCATATTAAAGGCTTCCACAATGTGCCCAGAAACACTTCTGTAAATTTCGTATTAAAGGCTTCCTCAATGTGCCCAGAAACACTTCTGTAAATTTGGTATTAAAGGCTTCTGCAATGTGCCCTGAAACACTTATGTAAATTTGGTATTAAAGGCTTCCTCAATGTGCCCAGAAACACTAAGTACTTAATAGTGTATGATGGGACATTACTAGAAACAGTTTTCTATCCTAAGAAGAGAGTTTTTGTACCACAGTACTGATGGTAAAATGTTGTACTCTAATAGGTTCTTTCTTTCAGTTATATTGTACAACAACATGAGCCGCTATCATGCATCTGCCCCGATAGAGCTGTGGATTCAGTCACTAATGTTGTGATTGATTTTCATAGCTTCTGTCAGACACTCACAGCTTTAATGATCAAAAGAAGGATGGCAGCCATGGTTTATAAAACATTTAGTAACTTGAGGCAACAATGGTCAAACAAATGACATGCCAGTGTCTCCATTTCATTGAGGAGGGAGGCAGCTGGGTGTGTGCTTACCTCACTTCATGGCAGAGTCGCTGCTGTCATCAGTAATGGCTACCATCCACTTCCTTTTTTGCTTCAGCATGTTTACAATTTTCTGGTTAACAGCCTGTTGGAAAACACACCTTCTGACACTGAGCGAGCTGAGCACACATCCAACCGCCCCATCCCCAACACTGCCTCACTGATGCAAATGGAGAAACTGGCTGGAGAAACGCAACATATTAATATTTGGTCATTATCACAGTAAGGAAAACATGTCACCCATATGCTATAAAAGACAATGTACGGAGCGGTCATACATAAACAAACCTGAGTTGGCATCTCAATATTGCCATGACAACCACAGACCTCTCAAGCTATGCGACCAACACAGGCTTGTAGTGTATGGCTATTTACAAAAAAGACGAGACACTGCCCATTGTCTCTTAGTGCTGCAAGTCTCTTGCCTAAGGCAAGAAATACATGTGCAAAACAAAAAGGCTGAGTCCACAAAATGGACCTTTTATTTAAATATTTAGAATGCACAACATGGACAGGTGCAGTTCTAACAACATCACCCTGCACAAACTGAAACAGACACAGAGGAAAAAACTCCTACGTATGGGGTCCCACTAACCCTTCCTCAGAATGTAATCTGGGAGTAGAGTTCTTCCAGTTATATACTCCCACCTAATGGCTCACTAAGCTCCAAAAAGCATTCATCTAATTATGCAATATGGTGGAATGTTCTGCAGGGAAATCCATGCCTAGAATATGGTTGTTATGTTGTAGTACTGACATCAATATGTTGTTTTGCTGCAGTAGGGGCGTCACTACTGCAGCACCACACCTTAAAATGCTATCACACAGCTGCTTTCCTCTAGCTAAATAAGCTTGAAATTTGTTTGTTTTTTCCCAAAATTTGAACTTACAGGAACTGCTGCAGTGGCTAGCTGCACATTAAATCAATAATTTCAGCCTGACACAAGCCCTCAAGTGCCCCCCATACCACCAGTTCACTGACTGGAGTGTCTGAAATGGGCATGGATGCCCATACACTATAAAAAGTAATGCATGGGCATCTTTACACAAGCCTGTGTTTTCATATTGAGTTTTCTGTGGCAACCAGAGAACCTCCCGAGCTTCACGCTTGAGGTTCCTGGTTGCCATAGAAACCTCTTTATGCAGACACAGGCTTGTTGTGCATATATAGCCATACATTATCCTCTATATTACTGTTATACCATTGTTCTGACATCACTCTAATGGTACAAAAGCATTCTGAAAAAGGATCTTCAGACATTCTTTGAAATGGTCAACTCTGTCTTCATTATCCTCAATGGCTTCAAACTACGGTAGATGCTGACCCCTCCAAATGCCTGCGTGTGGCTTTGAGGTCATCTGACTTTCAGTCCACATTGACTCCATTTGTTCCAAGCTCCTTCCTAAATTGGGGGAACTCTACTGGAATAAAACCTGTATCCAACCCCCAGCCAGGCGTGAGAGCTTCTCTAAAATGATCCTCCCAGTTTTCAGTTTTGGAGGTGCGATATATAGGGGTATCCCTAAATCCACCATTGCCAGACTGGATCCCCTGTTCCCCTCTTTCTGTCGCTTTGCAGTGAGCTGTGCAGTCTTTCCAGCACTCATCTCTGATCCCTGTACTACTCCTCCTCCTTCTCCTTCTCCTTTCCATCCCTCAAAGGCTGTTGCTTCTTTCACTGTACCTCCCTCATTGCTAAGTTCTGGTTTGGCTAACTCCCATTATCTCTCCTTTCTCCTACACTTCTCTCACTACCTATTACCTTCACTCTGCCAACTCTGACTCCTCCATTCTATAAGCCAAATCCTCTGTGGTCAATCTGCTTTCTCCCATTTCTTCCACTACTCTGTTCCCCCCCCCCCCCATATCCATACAGTTTCCTCCATATTTTCATTGAAGCCCTTACTCCAAACCCAGACTGTTCATGTTTGCTGCTGCACTTAATCTTCTGCCTAGTCTCATCTCTATGTATGTCTTCTTTCATATATTACATCACCCCCACTGCTTGTATTCAAAAATGCTGCTACTCACTGCATAGCTGTGTCATTTGCTTAGTTAAAGGAAAACTGCATGTCAAAATCAGGAAAATATATGTATTACTATCAGTTTTGAGTTTTCACTTATCCCAGTGTTTTGTTTCTGCCTAGGCTGTGAGAGGAGTTTTTCTAATTTTCCCTGGATGTTTTATGAACTCTGGGAGCTGCCATTCAGGTTTCTTTTATTGCATCTTCTCCAAGTTAGTCTTCCCAGAATGCCCTTTGGTATGTAATAGCCCCTACAGCAGGCCAGTGTCTTGTTACAGTTTCTTGCTTAGCCACAGCAAAGAAAGAACACCGTAGCTAGGATTCACACTGTTAGTCTCTGTGTAAGTATGATACATTTCCTAAATATTGGTACCTTATCCAGCTGTGTTCTGCTTAGGGAAGAGAGTGTGTGTGTGTGTGTCACAGTGGATCTCGAAGTACTATTAGCCCAGCTTTTGACAGATCTAAATGTATGCAATATAATAAATTAAGTGGTGTGCATGCAAGCATTGTAGTTCAGACACACACAAATGCAACAACATGATTTTGCTGTAAAGTTTGTTTAGCTGGGTGGAATATAGGGGTTTCACTGGTGGTGTGTGTAGAATTTGTAATTTTTTGTGGGTTGGTAACTCAAACTGACATCTCAGCCTGTTATTACATTCCAGTCCTCACTAATAACATCTGGATCCTGTACAATGTAAAATGCCATTGCACAATATACTACAGAAAGTTATATGTTTAAACACACACACACACACATATACACACATATACACACACACACACCCCTAAGCAGAACACAACTGGATAAGATACCAATATTTAGGAAACATCATACTTACCCACAGTCTAGCAATATGAATCCTGGCTGCAGTGTTCTTTCTCTGCTGTGGCTATAAGACACTGTAACAAGACACTGACCTGCTATAAGGGCTATTAGACATCAAACCATAGGGTTCTCTGGAAAGACTGTCCTGGACAAAATGCAATAAAATAAACCTGAATGGCAGGCCCACAGAGGTCATAAAAAAACTAGGGAAAGTTGGAAAAAAAACTCCCCTCACAGCCTAGGCAGAAACAAAACACTGGGATGAAATAAGAACTAAAAACTGGTAGTAATATATATATTTTCCTGTTTTTAACATGCAGTTTTCCTTTAAATGTGTTTTCAAGCATTTCACACCACTCCTGCTGCCTGTTCGATCTCACTGCTATACGTTTGTTTTGACTATTTACATAACAGTGGTTGTTATCTATCACTGATGTCGTGTCTACACTAGTGAAACTGCTGATTTAACCCCCTCACATCTACCGTATGCTCCACTTTCGTGGCTCACTTTGCCTTGAGTTCTATTTAATTCAGGTGTGAAGGGGTTAACCTGCCCACTTATTCTGTACTACTGTTGCTGTATTGTTCTTTCCTTGTAACCCCTTCCCCCAGAAATTATTTATTTATGTACAGTTTTTGACCAGGAAAAGCATGCTGAACTGTGATAGCTTATTTCCAGGTGTATTCTGGAGGTGGGTTACATGGGCCTGTTTTATTGTGGGGGAATGTTAGGCATGACCCCAGGGAAACTCCCTTACTCTTCCTGGTGGGGGCAGCATTCACTTCCTGTGGGATGATGGAGGATCCTCGAGGAGAGAGTGAGATGGTGGCCTGGGTGGTAGAGTCTGCTTCCTTCCCCACCAGAGTATTGAGGAAGCCCCTTTGGTGGTAATGCTTGGTGGTGTTATCCAGTTTGTTCAAGCAACTGGAGGCACAAAGAGTGGTGATGGTGACCAGTTCTCAGCAATGGTCCATGTTACAGACACAGCTACTGTGGTTTCTGACAGTCTCTTACTTGTGGATTGTAAGGTTGGTCAACCAAAAGTTGAATCTGGTCAAGAGGTGCAGCCATCGGGTACCTCTGCTTCTGGAACATCTCCGATGACTACAGCCAGCCTGGTGAAGGTACAGGACACAGTCAAGGTCCCAGAGGTTCCTGATGTGGCAGCAACAGAAACAGTGGGGTTCTGTGAGGTGGCAATGGAAGAGCAGAAGTTGGAAAGAGACCTGTAGGCCAGAAATGCCATATGCATCAAGCAAGGTGCGGTGCCAGTGATATGTTTTTTATTTCCCAAATGATAGGAAGAACTGATATACAGTACATGTTGCCTGCTTGAGTCCTAAACTTGCTCTTCCAAACTACTGGCTAAGCTCAGAGCCACAGCCTACAGTTATGTGTCTGACAGCTTCAGGTGCAGTGTCAATCCACTCAGCTGAGCCACAGATCAAAGACTCTGTGTTGTCTTCTGCTAAGCCCACCCGCTCTGACAGTGACAGTGGGTGGCAGTCACTGAATTCCCCAGAATTTGAAGCAATGATGTTTAATTTTGAAATTTGTACTTTGAAAACCCAGCACAATAAAACATTTGGAGTTCATCCATAAGTTCAGAGGGTGCAGCAGTCCAGTCAGAAAGCACTTTAGAAAACAAAAAATGTTTTGTTAAATGCATAGATTGAAGACAAATGAACACAGGCAGGCTGTGAGAGGAACGATGACAGGATGGGATGGAGTCTTAGAAATTCTCCGGTCAGATGTGGCCCAATGCAGTCTCTATGCCAGTCCAGGTAAATGCAAATGGTTCAGTTGCTACAGGGATCCCTTCTCCCATGGGTATTCCTGATACTTAAGCAGGTCCTGCAAGTACCTGAAGATCAGTTCTCTGCCCACCCCCACCTTAGGCTGGCCTTGTTACAAACTTGATCCAACTACAAGCTGCTGCTGGAGAGGACAACAGTCCAATTGTGCAACCCCAGTTCTCTTTGGAAGTCCTAGAGTCATTTAACTTTGTACAGAATCCAGTAGTGTTTAAACAATGGTCTGCTGGCCAGACCTCCATGTCTGAAGTCCCGTCAATGCTGAAAGACTGTGTTGAGGGGCTACAGGTTTTTGGTTTTTGCATCAGAGATTTTTCCCTTGACCTTTTCAGTGGACAATACCTATTTTGCTAAAAGGTTTAAGTCTTCCACTAGTATAGACCACTTTTGGAAACTATATGCCGGACTGAAAGACACAAAGATATGGACCCCGGTTTTTTGCAGTTTTATATATTTTTATGTTTGCTTGCACGCATGTGCAAGAAACATAGTGCCATCATCCGAGATTTCGGAGGTGTGTCACCCACTCTTCCAATTCAGTCAGTGTGTTGGCAGGCGCGGCCCCTGGCTGCCAATGCATGCTGGAGCTGTCTATGACAAGCTCCAAAATGCAGTGGCATACAGTTGAAAGGGGAAGCTACGCCTAAGTGAGCAGCGATAAGATATCGCCTACTCATGCGCAGCTCCCCCTACACACACACACACACACACACACACACACAGGCGCACGCATACTCGTCTCCCCCCCACGACACACTTATAGCCGACGGGGTGTCCAATCCTCGCTGGCTGTAAAGGCGCCCCCCAAAGCTTCCGATGCACGCTGGTGCCCACCCCAGCGCAGTAATCATCGGTATAGCCGACGGGTGCCCAATCCTCATTGCAGCTTCACTGTCTCCCAGGTACAAGGTGCCACGCTGGGAGCTCCACCAGCATGGCAACAAAGCTCATGGCCGACTGGGGTGCCCAATCCTCCGTCGGCTCCACACACCCCAGCCATCCTTCTGCCACGCTGGGAGCCCACCCGCGTGGCAAACGTCCCACGTCGTCTTTTTTTTACCCTGTAAAGAAAAACGGTCCCACGCAGTCTTCCTGCCCCTCCCACAACCCGCACTCCACCCACTGCGCACCCTGCCTCCCACACACCCCCACCCCATACTTACCGCTGGAGCTCGGCGATAATCTTTGGTGGACCGGGAACATGTCTGCACTCTTCAAAGCCGACCGCAAACTGAGGAAATGCCGGTAAGCTGTATAATGGGATAGATAGGGGTTTTCAACTTTGTTGCATATCTCAGGCATTTTTTGGAATTTTTGCACCAAATTTTCAACATGGGGATTTTGGGACCCCTTCTCTTGAATGCTGTCACTGTCATGGCGTTATTCGGGCCCAAAGGGTGATTTCGCAGTCACTGTGTGAAATCACCTTTCGGGACTGATTAATGAAATGACACTGCCAGTGTTCATAAGGTGGGCTCTCAAGATGCCTATTTTGAAAATTTGGTGGAAAAATTCCAACAAACGACTGTTTTACTAGCGTTCCTACGCACGCTCGTAAGTTCGCGAATTTTCAATATTTTCACTCCAGATTTTCAACATTGCCATTTTATCACACCTTCTTATGAGTAGTACAGCTGTCATTTTTCACATCTCACCCAAAATGTGTTACCGCCCATCTAGCGCACAATGGCGCAGCTGGTGTGCGAAATTAATGTATGGGACAAATTAAGAAAATCACAGTGATACCATTCATGAGCAGAGGTCTTAGAATGGCTATGTTGAAAATTTGGTGAAAAAATTCCTAAAAATGACTGTTTTATGAGCGTGCATTGTACAGTTCCTACGCACGCTCGTAAGTTCGCGAATTTTCAATATTTTCACTCCAGATTTTCAACATTGCCATTTTACCACACCTCCTTAGATACTAGCTGTCATTCGCGTTCTATGCAGCTCATAAGTTTCGAATTAATATTTTCACTCCAGATTTTCAACATTGCCATTTTATTACACTTCCTTATGAACAGTACAGCTGCCATTTTTCATATGCCACCCAAAATGTGTTTTCGCACATGTAGCGCAAAAGGTGCTGTTGGTGTGCGAAAGCAATGTTTGGGACAGATTAAGAAAATCACAGTTACACTGTTCATGAGCAGAGGTCTTAAAATGGCTATGTTGAAAATTTGGTGACAAAAGTCCATAAAATGACTGTGTTACGAGTGAGCATTGCGCAGTTTCCACGCACCCTCGTAAGTTCATGACTTTATAATATTTTAAGTCCAGATTTACACCAGTGGCATTTTTCCACACTTTCTTATTTACAGTACAGCTGTCATTTTTCACAACATGGCCAAAGTGTGTTTTCACACTTTCAGCGCAGAGATGCGTGGTCGCTGTGGAAAATCATTGTTTGGGACGGATAAAGAAAATCACAGTGACACTGTTCATGATCGGAGGCACCAAAATGCCTGAGTTAACAATCTGCTGTAAAAAAATCCCCAACCTAATTATATTACGGGTGTGCGTTGCACAGTTTCTATGTACGCTCGTGACTTCACCATTTTTAAATATTTTACTGCAGATTTGCAACATTGCCATTTTTACACCTCCCCATGAACAGTACAGCTGTCATTTTACATCCTGTTCGGAATGTTTTTGCACCTGTGGTGCTAAATGCCGTAGTCGCTGTGCATAAGCAGCCTTCGGCTAACAAACTGATATTCCCCCTGTTCATGAGGTGGGGTCACAAAAAAAACATGTTGAACATTTGGAGTGAAAATACCAATGAATGCCTGAGGTATTAGGGTTTCCAACCATAACGCCCAACCCTGTAGAGAATGACAGGCATCAAGGGTGCGACTTGGGATTCTTGCCTGTAATGCTGATACCATTCCACACCCTGCAGTCAGTGAGAGGCATCGAGGTATGCCTTGGACTCTTCGGTCCCAAAGTTCACCCCATTCTCCTATATTGCACCCATCTCACAGTATTTCCTAATGGAATGGGGTACGCATAAGGGCCAAAGACCCCAAGAAACACTGTGACACTTGTCAGTGTCTGCAGGGTGGGGTGTGGTGAAATGGCGTGGCCATTATGCCTGATGACCCAAAGGCACACCCCAATGCCTGTCACTCTCTGCTGGGTGGTGGTGGGGTTGGTTTCAGTTCAATACTTCACTGCCATTCCTATTATGCAGCTCTGTAACTTCTACACTACCACTGCCAATGCCAGCAAGCAAACATTTGGCATTGACAAATGCTTGTTTATTTATTTACTTATTTGATAATCCCCTCACTAAGCAGACGGTGAAAAAATTCACCATTCTGTTTAAGAATGAGGGAGACAGCATTGTGGATATTTTGCACTGGCTTCAACAGAGGTACACTGTCCTCTGTAATCCCAACCCCATTTTAGACTCTGAATATATTTGGACTGGGGGTTGGAAGATCAAAGCTCATTTAATGCATTCAGAGTCTGGGATACGTCATCTTCCAATCTGCTTTTTTCTGGGATGAGATCAAGGGGTGCTATTCTACACGGGACAGCCCAAGGCATGTTATAGGTGCAGTTCTACCTCAAATCTTAGTGATGCCTGTGAAAGGATGTAATGTGGGCTTTGTTCTGAGTTGGGCCATCTCAGTTCCAAATGCTCTAATATCCTGAAGTGTAACTTATGCAACTAATCTGGGCATTCATATAGAGCCTGCCCCTGGGAGATGCATAAGGGGGACCCAATGGGCCAGGTGGAAGATGATTTCGATATCAACTAAGCCCAGAGGGGTGGTCCTCAGAGACCAGATTCTGGATCTATCAGGCCTACCAGATAGTCTGCCAAGACTCCTACTCACCCTTCCTCCAGCAAGAGTGGCCACAAGGAACCAGTGCAGAGGCACCTCCTGCCCCTCACCTGGAAGAACATTCATTAAATCAGTAGGAACCAACAGATTCTGACTCTATTCCTTTGGTGCCATGGTGACAGAAACACTAGTAGTCCCAGATCCAGATTTTCAGCTCCACCTGGTACCTTTGCCTCTGTCAGTTAACCAAGAAAACATCCAAACCCCAACTAGTCCACTTCCTATGGATACTGATGTGGCTTCTGGTACAGCTGCCACCTTGGGGGCACCACCTCAGATGGTTGTAGAACCATTGGTTCTTGAGGTACCTAAGAGGGAAGTAGCATCCTTTTCTATGGTCACTTTCACTGAGTCACTCAACACAGGAGTAGCTCCAGAGGACTGGAAGAGGGCACGTGTAGTCCCTGTACATAAAAGTGGTAGTAGGGAGGAGGCAGGGAACTATAGGCTGGTCAGCCTCACCTCAGTAGTGTGTAAGATCATGAAGGCACTGCTTAAAGCAAGAACAGTGGCACACTTGGAATTCAGCGGTGCCCAGGATCTGAGGCAACATGGATTCACATCAGGAACCTCATGTTAGACGAATCTGATAGATTTTTTTGACTGGGTGACAAGGGAGGTAAATGGGGGGGAGGGGGATAGATGTTGCCTACCTCGATTTCAGCAAAGCCTTCAACACCGTCCCACATAAAAGCCTGCTCAACAAAAAGAGTAGTCTGAGCATGGGGTACAAGGTGGTAAACTGGGCTAGGAACTGACTAACAGACAGGAAGCAGAGGGTGGTGGTAAATGGGATCTAATCAGGGGAGAAGGGGTGACCCTCCAGAGAGACATCAAGTAGAAGAGCCCTACCAGGGGCCAGTCCTGTTTAATGTCTTCATTACTGACATTGAGGTAGGACTGGAGGGAAAGGTCTGCCTGTTTGCAAATGACACCAAGATGTGCATCAGAGTGGATACTTCCAGACTGGATGGAGAGAATGAGGCGGGACCTGGGGAAGCTTGAAAAATGGTCTGAGGTGTGGCAACTGAGGTTCAATTTCAAGAACTGCAAAATAATGCACCTGGAAAGAGGGAACCCTGGTGAGAGCTACAGGATGGGGGGGGGGGGTTGCTGACAATTACCAAGGAAGAAATACACCTAGGGGGTATAATTTCTGATGACCTAAAGGTGTCTAAGCAGAGTACAAAGGCTGCAGGCAGAGCCAGTGGCATGCTGGGCTGCATAGGCAGAGGTATCTCTAGCAGAAGGTGGGAGGTAGAGATGCCATTGTACAAAACACTAGTGAGGCCTCACCTAGAGTACTGTATGCAATTCTGGAAGTCACACCTTTGTAAGGACATTGACAGGGTGGAGGCGGTCCAGAGAAGGACAACTAAGATGGTACAGGGCTTGCACTAGAAAACATATGAGGAGAGACTAAAGGACCTCAGTATTTACTCACTGGAGGAGAGGAGGGATCAGGGGACATGATAGAAACATTCAAGTACCTTGAGGACATAAACAAGGTGCAGGGGGAGTCATCTTCCAATATAAGAGATGTACAAGAACGAGGGGGTATGATATGACATTGGAAGGTGGCAGGCTAGGAGGAAATGTGAGAAGGTTTTTCTTCTTGGAGAGGGTATTGGGCACATGGACTAGACTGCTACAGGAGGTGGTTGGGGTGAGCACAGTGGAGGGTTTTAAACATGCATGGGACAGGCATCATGGTACCTTAGAGGTGGGAAGGTGGGATGAAAACCATAGACCTGTTACGGTCAAAGGTCACAAACTAGTGTAGAGCTTTTGGGCAGACTGGATGGGCCTGGTTGTCCTTGTCTGCCTACAATCTCTATGTTTCTATGTTTCTTCCACTCCGGACACAGAGACTCTTCAAATCATTTCCCAATGCATGAGGACCAGGGACTGGCCTGAAACCAAGTAGAGGAGGTCAGAAGATATCCCTTTGAGGTATAAATTTGATATTCTGAGGAAACAGAAAGATTGGGGGGATGCTGAGGAGGACTCAGATGGCTCCTCTCTTTCTTCTTCACAACATGATCCCTTTTCTGACACTGCAGGAGTGGTTCTCTGATTCACAGATCTCAAAGAAGAGGAAATCAAAAGGGAAGAGTAGTAAATGAAGTGCTAAATAATGACAGATTTATTGTTTAATTTTTTCCTTCTCATTGTGGGGGTGGGGTTAGTACTAGGGATGCACAGATAGCATAATTGGTCCGGATACCAGATCCAGATATATTAAATGTGCTATCCATTTGGATCCAGATATCTACCGGTTCGGTTAACCCCACCTAAAAACAATCAACATAAGTGATATATGTAAAATGATATGTGTTTTATTCCAATACTGTTTAAAAATCTAAAATAAATGAAAAGAAAACAAGCTTTGCTTTGTTCTTCTACAAGCACCGATGAAGTAGTCCATGCGTGTCGCGGTGGGGCAACTCATAAAACCAAATGCTGCTTTCACAGTAATGTACTTGACCGTTGCTGTGGATTCATAGAACACAAACCAAAATATTACAGTTCACATTGTGACAGATTATACTTTAAAAACAGCAGCATGTTAGCATTGTCAGAGGATAATCCCGAACACCTGTCAGTGATTATGTCAGCAGCCATGCTGAGTACAGGGAGGTGTGGACAAAAATCATTTAGCAATCTTGGCTAAGGTGGGAAATCGGTGCTCTTGTATCTTCCAATAATGTAGCAGGTCAGGATATGCCTTTTTCAGGAGTATGCTCTCTATCAGGTATGTTTCTAGCTCTGTAATTCTTTTTTTTTTTTTTTTCCTTTTTTTCTACTTATTTTTCATCCACTCCTACTGTCCCTTCCAACCACCACTCCTTCCATCCTACAAGGAGTGACGACCTCCCAACCCCTGCCAACCAGCTTGGTGTGTCCCTAGAGTGCCACGCTGCCATTGGGGGCCCTTTGACGGCCCGGATTACCACCGGGCAGGGCGAGGGGAGAACCTCGCTTTTTACCCCCCTCTTTCCCCCTGCAGCAGCTGCACATTGGGGCCTGCTCCTGATCGGTGGGTGGTGAGGCCGGCTCCGGAGGACTTCATCCAGGTGACTGGAGAGCATTTTTCCTCCAAGTAGCTTCCCCCCTTTAACCCCACCCCCTGAGATGTCGGTGCAGAGAGTCTGCGTGCTGACGCACGCTCCTTTCAAGCGCCTAACAACGTCCCCCCTCCCCGGCTCTGGTAGACTGCCACCAACCCTTCATGAGTCAGTGCATCCACCGACCCTCCAGACGCCAGGCGTCCCAAAGCGCCTCGTATCTCACCGAGGAGGAGAGCATCCATTGGGACGCCTCTATCCTCCCTCCCAGCCAACCCCTGATGACCAGGGTCCGCTCCCAAACCCGGGACACCGGCGTAGCGCGAGGTGTGGCGTCCAGCACCTCAACACTCAGCACCACCAGGCCGGCAGCTCTGTATTTCTGTGGTTGTGCAGTTCTTTTCCAGACGCTGGAAAGAAAAAAAAAAAGTTAGAGTACATGAAATGACTGTCAGCCAAGTAACTTAAGTAAGCATACATACATTCTTGTGGTAGTTGATTTATCTGGCTAAAGGTTTCCCATGGGTTGTCAGCATCACTTCCAGCATCCATCACAGCAGATGCCTGACTGACTTTAGATGCAGTACCCACTTCCTCTAGCTTCTCCACCAGCTTTTTCACCACTGCCTTTGTGAAGGTTTTCCCATTACTTGTTTGGAAAAAGTGTAGCTTGTATCTTCAATTCAGCAGTGTTGCTGCTACCACTTCCTTAGATGACTCACAATGATTTAAGCATGAGTCCACAGCGGCTTTTCACATGCCAAGCAATGTCAGGAATTTAATATTTTCTACCACGTGGTATGGTACTGTGGCAGTTGGAATAATATCAGAAACACAGGCATCATCTAAACTTAGCCTTCAGATCTCTGTTTCAAATAGTTTTAGCACAGCACACACATTTTCGGCCAAAGTCCATTGTGCAGACGTGAATGTTCAGTTATCAGTTTCAGATGCATACACACTTAGTGCTCTGCATTGTTTAATTAAGTATTCAAGCATGTAATATGAACTGTTCCAATGGGTGGAAACATCTTGAGTCAGTCTGTGTACCAGGACTTGAAGGGTTGTTTGCAGGGGGAATCAATTTTTCAGTTGCAGTTGATGAATGTTTGAAGTGGCCCACAATAGCAGGACCTGTGTCAAGAAGATCTTCTACAGCCTTTTGTTTCATGATAGCCTCATTAACAATTAGTTGCAAGGTGTGAGCAAGACACCCCTCCTCAGGCATGACACTTAACTTTATAGCTTTAGCTATACTGGCCCCATTGTTCCACATAATGAGGTGCCTCTGAGTGCTCCTGAGACACCAATTATCAAGCACCTGAAGAAAAACGTTTGATATGTTTTCACCTGTGTGGTAATATTTAAGGTGTCTCAGTCCAAGAAGAGCCCCCCTTTTTTTGAAGTCATTATCAATCCAATGCATGGTTATGCCTAAACTGGACAATGTGGAATGTTCATTACTCCAGGTGTCCATTGTAAAACTTAATGAGCCAACTTCAGCAACCACTACTTTTATTTTGTCTCTTATTTGGCTTTACATGTCAGGGATAATTTGATCTGTGAAACAGTGTCTAGATGGAATAATATAATGAGGCTCCAAAACTAAAATTAAACATTTAAAACCAGGGTTGTCAGCAATGCAGAATGGTTGTTCGTCCAGTGCTAGCATTTCTGCAATGGCATTAGTAATTGATACTGCACAGTGGTTAACTGTCTTTTGTGCCCAACCAGGATAGTGCACTCTCAGTCTTTTCCAACTGTATCGCCGAAATCCAACTGGATGAATTCCAGTTGGTTAAAGTTAAACTATGACAAGATAGAGGTGTTCGTTATGGAACCGAGTCACCGGATAGAGGGGCCGGCTGCTGGGCAGCCTTCTGGGCTTTGGCTTGAGGGCTCTCAGCTCTTGACCTCTGAACGGGTATGAAATCTGGGGGTGATATCTGATGATGGGCTGACACTTCATTTACAGGTGTCAGCTGTGGTCAAGACTTCATTTTACCATGTTAGGAACATCGCCCGGATTAAGCACCTTGTTCTGTCCGGCGATCTTTCAACCTTGGTCCACGTTTTGTGACCTTGTGCCTTGACTACTGTAACTCCCTGCACCTAGGGCTTCCAGAGGTTGCTATCCACTGCTTGCAGCTAGTGTAGAATGCTGCAGCAAGGTTATTGTCTGGGTCAACTCGATCCAGTCATATTTTGCCTGTGCTGCGTGCTCTGCACTGGCTACCAGTTCAGTGGTGGATCACCTTTAAAGTTGGCTTATTGACTTTCAGAGCCCTACATGGTCTGGGTATGAGTTATCTACAGGAGCTTTTGAGTCCCTACTGCCCCTGCAGACCACTCCATTCAACCGATGATGGATTGCTAGTGATCCCAAGGGTGCGTTTGAAGACCTCGGGAGCCTGGGCTTTTGTTTTTGCTGCTCCCTCCCTGTGGAATTCTCTACCTCGTCGGATATGAGAGTGCCAGACAGTGGAGAGTTTTAAAACTACTCCAAAAACCTATTATATTCATGTGCCTTTCCTGATTTTTAATTGTGGATTATCAGTTTGATATATTTTATGAATATTATATTTCTTTTTAATTTTTTTTGTGACTTGATTATTTTAGAGACTGTGTGCAATGTACAGCACTTTGATACCTGTTGAATTGCACTCTAGAAATAACATTTATTATTATTATTATCATTAGAAAATGGTACAGATTGAGAAATACATGCCTCAATCATTTGATTTTCTTTTTTTGTCTTTTTAGACGGCAGCTCATATGCCGATTATCTACAAAGCTCTTGCTTTCCTTTTTCTGACTGCATTTCTATAAACTTTTCTTTACATTTGCTACAAATGTGATTAATTAGGCTAGACATGCCATATGATTTGATTGAAGAACTTCTATTCATAAAGGTTGGCATCTGGCATATACAACATTTAGTCTTCAAGTCTGTTTCGCATGATACTAAAAAGTACTTTCAGACCAAGCTTTTTTGTGTTATCCTCGCTGTGATATGCAATTTATGCTAAAAACGGCTGACTGATGAGAAGCACTGGCAACTACCTGTCCAGATACCTGACACCTGACTAACTAGGAACTACCCGACCCCCTTTTATGGGGCAGTATCCAATCGGACCAGATATAGGCAGAGATGAGAAAATCTGATCAGTTCAATATTTCGGGTCAGACATCCGTACATCCATAGTTATTACACAAGTTTTCTGTGGGCGCTTTAAATGCCAACAGCATTAAAAGCTCTAAAAGTCTGTTGGCTACTATGTCCTATCTCCAATACTCAGCTGGTGATATAGTGTTTATTCAGGATATCTGGTTCCACAGTACTAGCGACATTGATATAGCCCAAAAACATTGGACCTGTGATCCCTCATTTTGGTCCATTGGAGAGGACTGGTGCTCGGGAATGGGCATCCTTTTCTGTAAATCCAATGTTCTTGTGTCCCATTTAATGGACATAGCCCCTGGTAGGGCTATTCTACTTGATGTCTCTCCGGAGGGATTGAAACTAAGATTAATTAACATGTATGTGCCACAGTCAAAGGAAAAACACATAGAGCTTTTCAAGTCAATTCAGCCCTACTTGTTCATTAAAAAGGGGTGATATTACGGGGAGATGATATTACGGGTAGACTTGAATTATGGACTACCCCCTCCCCCCAGACAGAGGAGCAAACACTACAAAAGCCTGCATGAGATTATTTCAAAGAATGGACTGGGTGATATGGCCTGTACAACTGAAGGCAAGGGGGCACATACATTCTTCAAGGGCAAACTTTCTATCCGGATTAATTTTCTGTTTTTTTTATTCCCCCTGGCTGGGTTGTTCCTGTCATCAGACCTTGCCAGCACAGACTTTAGACTATAAGTTGGTAAGTGCCATTTTGGCACTTGTCTGGATAATACTTTTGGTCCTGGTCATTGGAAAGTGAATGTGTCCCTATTACAGGATCCACCTGGATTTTATATGATTCTCTGATCAAATGGTGGGAGGATGTGAAACTGGAACTGAAATCCTCTTTCCAGTCTTAGGGTAGGAAACTAGCTAATGATAAATATATCTGCTACTTAGGGTCTAGTACGGTTGCCTAGCATAAGTTTTCCCGATGCTATTTTGCTGTTTTCCGCAATGCAATTTGCCAACGCAATGTTTTCCCGACTACTGTTTGCTCGACTGTCAGATTTAATATGTAGCAAAAATATCGGAACCCTGTTTTTTAAAACATGCGGGCACAGTAATTACCCATCTTTCAGATGTACGATGTGGCACACATCTCGGAGCCCTTCTCTGTGTTTTACATCATGCAGGCACAGTCAATTACAGCACAGGAGCAGGCAACCTGTAATTACAATCAATTAAATAAATGGCAAACATTTTGTTTCCCGGCTCATAGCTACAGTTTACCTTTTTCACCATGGCTGCTTCAGAATCCATTGTATGCCAGGCAGTTGCATCCAAGAGAGGACATGACAAGGTGTGCATTGATGGATTCCTCTTTGTGAAAGAGAGAAGTCGCGGAGACCTTTGGTACTGGTGCGGTCAACAAAGGAAGTCACGTTATTGTCATGGCAGGGCCTCTACGGTGTTTGTTGTGGGGCAGCACCATCTTAGAAGCACAGCACCACACTGTCACTCGTCAGATGCAAAATGAATTCCATGTTGCAAATGCAGTGTCTTCACTGAAGGCAAGAGAGATCTCCACATGACACCCCTGCACTACTTATTCAAACTGAGCTGGCAAAGGTGTCGGCAGATGTTAGGCACAATATGCCTAGTCATCAGACCCTACAACAAATGGTTAAATGCACTAGACACGAAAACATGCCACCAGAGCCACACTCACTAGATGACATTTTACTACCCCCAGAGCTGTGTGTCATTAACCGGCAACAATTTTTGCTCCATGAGTCAATATGTGGGAATGAAAAGGTCTTACTGTTTAGCACAAAACAGAACCTAGAAAAACTGAGTATTGCTGAATATTGGTTGATAGATGGCACATGTAAAACTGTGCCTACACTTTTTAGGCAACTTCATTCGGTGCATGCCCCAGTGGGAAATCCAGATACTTGTCACATACTGCCTCTGGTTTATGGGCTAATGTCAACAAAATCACAAGAATGCTACCTCCAACTATTTCAATACCTCATAGATGCTGCTGATGAATTGGAGTACACTCTTGCTCCAAAATATATTATCACAGACTTTGAGCAGGCTGCCATGCCATTAATGCAGTCAAAGTTGAATTTCCTTCTGCAGAGAACAAGGGGTGTTTATTTCATCTTTGCCAAATTATATGGCAGAAGATATAGAGCTGTGGCCTGTCTTCTAAGTATGGATGTGAACCAGAGTTTAGTTTGATCATACGGCAGTTGGTGGCATTAGCATTTCTGCCATCAGATGATATCCCCCACAGTGTACCAGGACATTAAATCTGAAATGCCAGCTGTCACTACTGCTATCCAGGAGTGGTTAGAAAGACAATTACATTTATGACCACATCAGATGAAGAATGTGCAACAATACTAACGTTCAAGCCCCGCCACTGTACCCACCTCAGTTCTGGTCAGTATATAACCATGTGATGCCATGAACTCAAAAAAACATGGAAGCGTGGCACCATAGACTGGGCACTCTAGTAGGGACCACTCATGTTGGCCTACTACATTTCATTGAGGAACTACAAAATGAGCAGATGGTCACAGAGTCTACAACTGAGAAAATAAACAGGGGCATGCCAAAATTGCCACTCAAAAAGAAATATGCAAAGTGGGAGGAAAAGATTGGAAATATTATTGCTGACAGACATCAGCGTGTTGGCAAGGACTTCATGAGAAGCATGGCACATAACATGGCGCTGTAATGCCAAACGAAGTAAACATTTTTTAGCCTGATTTTAATTTGTGTACTTTAAATTAAATAAAGTTTGACATTATAAACATTATGGATCACAGTGATGGGATTTAATATGGAGGATGCAAAGAGATGTGACACAGTATTAACTTGGTAAGTTCATATTTAATTCCTATTGTTCCTATTCAGATTAATTTGAATGATAATATCTGATTTTTCACTATTCCTGCACTGTGTATCTTAATTACAGTATCTTAGTTACAAGTTTGCTTACAAGTTCGCATGACATGTTTGTTGAGTTGTTCAGGTAATGTCAGGGAAATGTCAGGCGGGCTTATATTTTGTGGCGAATGCCTATGACGGGATACTGGTGTTGGGTTACTTGTTGTCGGGCAACATCATGCCGGGCAACCATACGGATCCCGCTACTTAGGTGTTTAGCCACAATTTCATCATTTCCTCACAGTTATGGAAACCACAGGGCAGGATTTATCAGTCCAGATTTCCGTTACTAAGTTTGAAATGGCCAACCTCTAGTATCAGCAGATCTCTTTGGTTATGAAACAGAAATATAACATGAAAAGATCAAAGTTCCAGACAAATCCTTTTGATGACTGCAAAAAAGAGAATATCTGACTGTACTTTTTCCAGTGCTCAAAGATAGGGATGGAATGATCCTGTTCTACCCCAGGGACATGTTGGCCTTTTTAAACCATCATGTCTCTGCAACATTTGGGTTTGCCGGTCCTCTGGCCCCTGATGTGGCAGATTTATTAGGGAATATTCAGGTCCTGAACCTCTCACTGGATTAAAAAGCAGCCCTCCAGACAGATATTCTGCCAGGAGAGGTTATGGAATCTCTAAGCTCCTTGTCTACTGGCTCTTTACCTGGAATTGATGGGTTACCTGGAGATTAATTAAGCCTAAAAGGGAACTCCCTTAAAACTGAATTTGTAGCTTTGTTTAATTTCATGCTCACTGAGGAAGGGATTGGCTAAAGCCTACAAAGGGGCATCCTCATCTTTTTGTATAAGAAAAGGGACAAATCTGATATTTCCATTTGGAGCCCGGTAAGTCTCCTCTATACAGATCTGAACATTTTGATCAAAATAGGCAGGTCTGTTGCCTAGCGCACTTACCCGGTTACCAAAAGCTAATAAATAAATAAATAAAATAAAATACTGTCCTCCAGATTGTCACAGGTTGCTACCCAATTAATATATTCCTCACAAATGTGTAACATCCCTGGTAGAACTATTCAAGACAACATCCACATGTTCCTGGAAGCTGTGGAGTGGGATAACAGAAGACAGTTATAGGGCCTCTTCTTGGCTATAGGCCAGAAGACCTTTGACCTGATATGACATGTATTTTTGTTTTCTGTTTTGGCACAGTATGGGATTCCAGATAATTTTCTCAGCTGGGTAACATTTCTTTATTCTTCAGCTTTAGTGACTTCAGAGATACTTGGGTAGGATGGAAAGGCAGTCACAGTGAAAATAGGGGTTAGACAAGGGTGCCACTTGAGCCCGCTGTTGTACATGTTTGGAGTGGCCCTCTGATCTGGACTATAGCAGGTTTCCTGGGCATACGGAAAATGTATACAGTAGAGAAAGTCAGTTTGATGAGCTAGCCAACTGCCAGTCATTATTTGCAGATATAATTCTGTTATATATATATATATATATATATATATATATATATATATATATATATATTATATGTGACTTTGTGTATGTGCACATACCACAAGAACACCAATGTTAATGCAAGGGGCACATGGAGAGAGGGACTGGATTTCTTTTAAAATGTTTGACCTTCCTATGACCTGAGGGGCATATGAAATGCCTGCAGAAACAGGCCTTACATTCTATTGAGTCTGCTTGATTGTGCAGCTAGCCCCTCAACTTGCAGCTTCCCCACCCTCCCTTCCCCTCCTCTGCTTTCCAGGAAGCTAAGGTTGCATTTCCAGGTCCCTTAACAGAGATATGACAAAATCCATTTACCTATCATAAACCATGCACTTCAGAGGCATGATGCCCTGATTTCAGGAAACTGTTAAGGTATGTTGCATCTTATTTATTTTATTTATTTATTTTATTTAGCTTTTGTTAACTGGGTAGGTGTGCTAGCCAGCAGGTGACTATTTTCAGGCACGACCCGGGAGAGTACAATACAGGATAACACAGGAAGCAACATTACAATTGAGGCAGTCAGTACAGAGTACATTCAATACAATACAGAGCAATTTCAGCTAGGCTAACATGGTGTAGGTTAGTCTAGATAGTGAGCAACAGTACAGTACAAAGAGGTTACAGGGGTGTTGGTACTAGTAAAGGCTAAAGATCAGGGGGTCTGAGAGCCATAGGGGAAACTTACGGCTTTACCGGAAAAAGCACTAGATTTTAGCCAGGTTTGTGGTACCCCCGCTGAGCAAGATGGAGTGGAGTGGCAGGGAAGGGTACAGACAATGAGACTGAGGTGGGGATAGTCAGCCAAAAATGTGGAATGGAGGAGGAGGGGTGAGTCATATCAGGGAGAAAGGCTAAGTCGGGTTGGAAGGAGCCGTAAACTGGCGAGCAGCAGCAGGCAGCCCGTGGGATTAGTGAGATAAACCAGCGGCATTTACAGTGGCAGGCTAGGGGGACACCAGTATCAATGGTCAAACAGTCAGGCATGAGAGAAGGGGCGAGAAAAAAATACGGCGCACATTACGGCTTCAGCGGTAGTAGGTGAGTATGTGCAGCCGAGCTCATGGTTCTGAGACTGGGCATGCAAGCCAACAACAGTCCCTGGCAGTGGATGTTCGGAGGCAGTGGATGGATGAGAAAAAATACGGTGCACATTACAGCTTCAGCGGTAGTAGGTGGGTACGTGCAGCCGAGCTCATGGTTCCAAGACTGGGCATGTGAGCCGGTAACAGTCCCTGGCCGAGGATGTTCGGAGGTAAGGAGTAGGGGAAGCAGGGGAAAGGGGAAGTGAGTCTTACAGTACCAACATTTGTCTGTAGTCAAAATTAGACCTTGCCCAAGAGAAAGGATGACAGTTAAGAGAATAACACATAGCAGTTAAATAAGGCTATCATTCACATAGACATATCTATATAGTACATTTGCAGCAAAAAGGACATTTGATAAGAAGATACAGGAGAAAAGATAGGGGGGCTTAAGGAAAGGGGTAAGTCTTAGGAGGAAGAAGGAGGAGAGCAGTGAGGAGACAGGTAGCAAGGGGAGGGGGTAGAAACAGGGGAGATGTGGAGATCAGGTTGGGTCAAAGCAGGTGCATTGATCTATGAGGTGAGAGGACAAGAAACATCTTTTTTGGCAGACCTATGTGAATTATCTTACAGGTTTCATAATTGTCAGGGAAGTATGACATCACAAGGAAGCTAGAAAATTGTGTTGTGGAGAAAGTTCAAGAGTGACATCTACTAGCCTAAAAGAGAAGGCCCCGTTAGGATTAGACCACTCTTTTTCTTCAGGCTTCCTCTAGCTATATAAGGAATTGAACAAGGGTAATTTGCTCTCATTTTTGCTGTGCATCTACAAGGGACACTCTTCTCCTGACAATACAAGAAGCAAGACTGCCAGTACAAAGGAAACTTAATCTTTCATTTACTTTCTTTGGACCTCAATTCACTATGGACTTATGGCAGACTTTAGAAAACTGTTATAGTGTATTTTTCATGTACATTTTTCCACTTTTATTTCTGTTATTCTGTGATCAAATTAGTGCATCTTTTAGTTGTAACTGTACAATCATTATTTAAGTATTTTAGTAAAAACATTTGTTTTTAAGAAACCTGCCTCAGCGAGCTTCTTTTTAAATTGTGTGTGAATTGTGGAACAGTTATTAATAATCTGTGACAAACTGTTATTGTTAAGGGGTGCCTCCATAAGCAACCAATCAAGCAAGAGTCTGTAGGGATTCTGAATGAGGTTGTTTCAAGTCCTGTTGGACAAGATGAAATCAGGAGTACACTGCTACCTCGAAGAGAGTGCTCCCCTGGATCTTCCCCATTTGTGTAACAACCAAGAAGGGTTTATATTTGGCTACAAGACTTGAGACTGGTATTGCGCCCTTATCCAGTGTTTAGGGGGATGCATTGGGTCCTTGTGGTGGGGGTTCAGTCATGACCTCGGCAAGCATTCCAAAAAGACACACAGAGGGTATCTCTGTTCTCCTCCATCATGGACTGCACATAGGAGTGGGCACAGTGAGCTCAGTGGACTTGACCCTCAGGACTGGGTTTGTGACAGATCTGGTGTGCAACATTGATACCCGGGAGATCTGGTTGCATAAAAGTGAGATTAGAGAGATACTAGTGGCACAGGCTTAACAGTTAGATTTGAGGCCAGTGTGTCAGACTGATAAACTGAAAACAATCCACACACAATCAGGGCAGAGATTTGGAAAAAAGTAATTTGTTCACAGCATAAAGTTCCCTACCTGTTTTCTTTTTTTGTGTGTGTGTGTGTGTGAACTAGTATTATAATAGTTAAGAAAAAAGATGGTTTCCAACTATAATGAATGCACTGCAGACCACCAAAGGCAGTTGTGTCAAGAAAGAGGGGTCTGGTATTGGGGGGGAACTAAAAAACATCTTGTGGAGACTGTCATGGCAGCCGATGAGCTATTAGCAGCTCAGAGCCTTGGGTTACAGCCAGTGACTGAAAGGACCAGGGCCCAGGCATGGGGCTTCCAGGGTCCATTGCAGAGTCTGGTCCCAGGGAGGAGGACAGAAAGACCAGAAGGAACCCAGAGCCATAGCAGCAGGGTAAGGTCACCACAGAGTTGGAGCTAGATGGAATCGGGCTACAGTTTGAGCTGAGGAAATTGGAGCAGCAGCAAAAAACATTTAAAGCACAGCAGAAAAGGGAGCAGAAGAGGTTTGAACTGGAGATGCAGGAATGGCAGCACCAGAGAAAGGCCAAGGAAAGAGAAAATCAGCTTCAAAGAGAGGTTAAGAGAGAGGAAAAAGAGCACCAGTGAGAATTCGAACTGCAGAAGTTAAGACTCCAACAATAAACTTCAGAGGAGGTAAGTGGCAGGGATAGATCGGAAACTCCAGGGCTGGGGTATAAATTAAGTTCCAAATTAATAGCGGAATTTAAAGAGGGAGAGGATATGGATGCATTTTTGAATTCATTTCAAAAGGTCTGTATCCAGGCCAAGGTACCCAGGGTGTCCTGGAGCTTCCAGCTATCCCACTGCTTACGGGTAAAGGGCTTGAGGCTCTAGGCCAACTGGATAATGATGTTAGACAAGATTATAAGAAACTTAAAACTGCTTTACTTAAAAAGTATGAACTAACTCCTGAAGCATACAGGGTTAAGTTCTGTAAGCTCTGGAGAAGCCCTGACATGAGCTATGAGGGACTCACCACAAAGCAACATCAGTTTTTGAAACATTGGTGGGAGGGAGCAGAAGCAAATTCTGTGGAAAAAATTGAGGAGGTTATGTTGCTAGAGCAGTTCTTTTGGGCTTGCCCAGCAGAGTTGAAAACCTGGCTAGAGGACCAAGATCCAAAAACAGCACAGCAGGCCTTCTCTGAAAGGAAGTGGAGTGGGTGTGGCAGCTCAGAAAGAGAAAAGCGCACCTTCAGGGCAGCTAAAACTCTCACTGCCACCACAGAAAGGAGGAAGCCCTAGGTTACAAAAAAGATATTTCTCTGATAAAAAAAAAATTGTGACTGTTGGTTTTGCAAACAACCAGGGCATCTTCCTAGACAATGTCTGAAAAAGGCCCAGAGTGGACAAAGTGGTGCTCAAATGGAGTTGGGTGCATTGTGTATTACTGAAAGCATGCCTATAAACATGAGGGAGCACATACACCCAGTTACTGTAAATGGGGTGCAGACCCATGGGTTAAGGGACACGGGGGCATCTCTTATCTAAGTGAAAGGTGATTTGATTGGGCCTGAACAGCTTATATCTAATCAGTTTGTAACAATAAGGGGCTTCACTGGGGAGGAGAAAACTCTGCCACTAGTTAGTGTTCTCCTGGACTGGGGTGAGACAGGAGAGAGGGTGAAAAAAGTTGCCATGGCAGACAACATTGCCCTGGATGTGATTATAGGGAACAATCTCCAGAAGGGAGTGGTGTGTGTGGATACCCCCAGTCAGATGGCAAAGGCCACTTGTAGTTCCCTGGACCCCATAGAAGTCCCTGTGGAAAAAATGGGAGGCTGGTTCCCAGCCTGTGTTTCCTGAAATGGAAAGTAGTAAAAGTGAGGTAGGACTTCCCCAAGTAGAAGATCAAAAAACAGCTACAGAAGGTTACTCCAAGGAATATGGGGTAATAAATTGTCAGAAGGTTAGGGATGGCAATGACCCTGAATACCCGGACACTAGAGCTATGGACCCTAGTTTAGGATTTGAGGGGACATGTCCCAGACCTTGGGAAAATGTGAAGATTTTGCAGCTGCTCAGAGAACTGACCCTAGTTTGGAAAGGTTGAGGGCTTGTACAGAATCTAATGGGACACAGGGAGGTGACATGAGACGCAGGGTATTTTGGAACAATGGACTGTTGTATACTCAGGACATGAGGACAGAGGGAGGGGTGATGGGCAGACAGCTTGTCATTCCCCAGGAGTATCATGAGTGATTGCTCAAAATCGCTCAAGACATCTCCATGTCTGGACATCTGGGAATCATGCGCACCATGCAGCAACTGGCCCAGAATTTCTATTAGCCCAACTTCACCCAGCAGGTAAAAGAATATTGCAGGTCTTGTCACCAGTGCCAACAGATAGGAAGGTGGGTAGTAAAACAAAAGCTGCCCTATTTCCCTTGCCCATTGTGGAGGAGCCACTCCAGAGGATAGGAATGGATATTATGGGACTTTTGGGAACCCCAAGCTCCTCTGGGAAGAGGTTTACCCTGACGGTGGTAGATTACGCCACCTGATACTCAGAGGCAGTCCCCCTCTCCTCACTTAGGACAAAGTGATAGATGCCTTGTTAGGGATTTTCTCCCTTGCTGGATTTCTGCAGGAGGTTATCCCTCATCAAGGAGGTACCTTCATGTTGGACCTGATGAAGTGTTTGTGGGAGAAGTGTGGGGTAGTGCAGAGATGCACAACACCTTATCACCTACAAGCCAATGGACTTGTGGAAAGTTTTAATGATACCCTAAAATCAGTGCTCCAAGCATTTGCTGAACAGCATGGGAAGGACTGGGAGAAATACCTTCCCCACATGTTGTTCACATACAGGGAGGTGCCCCAAAAGTCGACAGGATTCTCCCCCTTCAAACTCTTATATGGACATAGGGAGTGTGGACCTCTAGACTTGATCTGGGAAGACAAGCCCACCACCCATGGAACTCCCATCATGGAGTATGTCCTGAAGTTTAGGGAGAAGCTGAAGGAGCTTATGGGGGCCACCCAAAGCAACCTGTCAGCTGCCCAACAGAAGCAAAAGGTCTGGTATGACCGCGGAGCCAGAGCTCACTCGTACAGTGTAGGTCAAGAAGTCATGGTCCTAATTGCAGTCCAGAAGGGCAAGCTATAGGCTGAGTGGACAGGATTATACAAGGTAGTCCAATAGGTAAATTACATGAACTATATTGTAGACCTGCCTGACAGGTGACATACCCATAGAATGCACCATGTCAACATGATGAAGCCATATTCAGATAGGACTGACATGGTATTTGCAGTGTGTAGTCCTGGGAAGGGGACTGATGAAGAAGATCCCCTACTGGACTTGTTAGAGGAAAGCAAGAGGAGTCATCTGTGGAGGCAATCAAACTTTTACCCCAGTTCACCCCAGAACAGTCCCAGGAACTGAGGGAGGTTTTAGAGGACTTTGCCCCTTTGTTTACGGCCACGCTTGGATGAACCCCCTTAGTGACACACAATGTAGACATAGGTACACAAGATTCCATATGGCAGATAGCCTACCGGGTGTCTGAGACCATCCTAAAGGACATTAGGAGGGAGGTGGAGGAAATGCCGGATTTTGGCATAATACAGAAATCCAACTCTCCCTTGGCTTCACCCATAGTCCTTGTTCCCAAGCTGGATGGCTCTACTTGCTTTTGTGTGGACTATCATGGACTTAACACATGATCACAAAGTCTGATACCCACCCAATGCCATTGATGAACAAACTACTGGACAAGTTGGGAGAGGCAACATACCTTACCACCATTGACTTGATGAAAGGGTATTGGCAAGTGAAGTTAACTGCCAGAACTAGGGAGAGGTCTGCCTTCATCACTCCAACAGGGTTATTCAAATTCAGGGTACTGCCTTTTGGAATGAAGACTGCCCCTGACACCTTCCAAAAGTTGGTCAACTACATGTTACATGGTACTGAATAGTATGCAGTGGTGTATCTAGATGATATTGTCATCTTCAGTGCCAGTTGGAAGGAACACCTGTCCCACCTTAAGGAAGCATTGGGCAGGATAGAGAGATCAGGGCTCACTGTCAAGGCTGAAAAGTGTCAGGTGGCTATGGTGGAAGTGACGTACCTAGGCCATGTAGTGGGGCTGGGGCAGCTTCATCCCAATCAAGCAAAGAATGAGGCAGTAGAAGCATGGTCCAGGCCTGAAACCCAGAAGCAGGTTAGGAGCTTCCTAGGGACTGCCGGGTACTATCAAAAGTTTGTACCAAATTATGGTACTCTGGTAGCTCCCCTATCTGGCCTGCTAAAGAAAAGCATGCCCAAAAATGTAAAATGGGAGCCAGCCTGTGAAAGAGCCTTTGCACTGCTAAAGGAGGCACTGTGCAGTGCCCCTGTGTTAGTCAGTCCAGATTACAATAAGCCTTTTGTAGTCCAGATGGATGCCTCAAATGTGGGACTGGAGCAATCCTCAGTCAGACTGCTAATCAGGGAAAGGATCACCCAATAGTGTACTTTAGCAAAAAGTTGCTTCCCTGGAAGCAGGCATATCCCACAGTTGAAATGGAATGCCTTACACTGGTATGGGCCCTGAAGAAATTAGAGCTGTACCTCTAAGGGAGGGCTTTCAAGGTACAGACCTGGTGTGGCTAAATCAGATGGGTAAAACAAATGGGTCATCTCTTAAGGTGGAGTATTGCCCTAAAGTCCTACAATATGACCATTACCCACAGGGCCTGATCAGCCAAGGCCAATGCAGATGGGCTATCTCACCAGTTAGAACAGTAACAGAATTTGTGAAAATCTTAACATGCAATAGGGGGCATGTTCTCACATATTCAATCTAGGAGGGAGGGAGGGAGAGATGTGGTGAGCTAGCCAACTGCCAGTCATTATTTGCAGATATAATTATGTTATATATCATTTTTTATGTGATTTTGTGTATGTGTACATGCCACAAGAATGTCAGTGTTAATGCAAGGGGCACATGGAGAGAGGGACTGGGTTTCTTTTAAAAATGTTTGACTTTCCTCTGACCTGAGGGACAGCTGCTTTCCAGTAAGCTAAGGTTGCATTTCCAGGTCCCTTAACAGAGATATGCCAAAATCCATTTACCAGTCATAAACCATGCACTTCAGAGGCAGGATGCCCCGAGTCCAGAAAACTGTTATGGAATGTTGCATCATATGAGGTGAGAGGACCAAGAACATCCTTTCTGGCAGACCTATGTGAATTCTCTTACAGGTGTCATAATTGTCAGGGAAGTATGACATCACAAGGTAGCTAGAAAATTGTGTTGTGGGGAAAGCGCAAGAGTGACATATACTGGCCTAAAAGAGAAGGCCCCTTTAGGATTAGACTGCTCTTTTTCTTCAGGCTTCCTCTAGCTGTATAAGGAATTGAACAAGGATCATTTGCTCTCATTTTTGTTGCGCATCTACAAGGGACACTCTTCTCCTGACAATACAAGAAGCAAGACTGCCAGTACAAAGGAAACTGAATCTTTCATTTACTTTCTTTGGACCTCAATTCACTATGGACTTAAGGCAGACTTTAGATAACTGTTATAGTGCATTTTTCATGTCCATTTTTTCACTTTTATTTCTGTTATTCTGTGACCAAACTAGTGCACCTTTTAGTTGTAACTGTATGATTATTATTTAAGAATTTCAATAAAAATATTTGCTTTTAAGAAACCTGCCTGATTGAGATTTTTTTTAAATTATGTGGCGAGACAGTTAATAATCTGTGACACACTATTATTGCTAAGGGGTGCCTCCATAAGCAACCAGTCAAGCAAGAATCTGTAGGGATTTTGAATAAGGTTGTTGCATGTCCTTTTGGAGAAGATGAAATCAGGAGCACACTGCTACCCCAAAGAGAGTGTGACACCTGGATCTTCCCCATTTGTGTAACAACCAAGAAGGGTTCATATTTGGCTACAAGACTCAAGACTGGTATTGTGCCCTTAGCCAGAGTTTAGAGGGATGCCCTAGGTCCTCTGGGTGGGTGTTCAGTCGTGACCTCGGTGAGCATTCTAAAAAGACACGAGGAGGGTATCCCTGTTTCCCCCCCCCCATCGTGGATTGCACTTAGGAATGGGCACTGTGAGTTCAGTGGACCTGACCCTCAGGAGTGGCTTCGTGACAGTCATCCCCCCCCAGTTCTGGCTTACACTGATGGTCTGTGTTTTCTGGTTGATGACCTGGAGCCTACACATGCTGTTTCTACTGGTCTACATAATCTTTGGGAGGTTTCTGATGCTAGAGTGAACCACCTGGGAACAAGTTTTAGGGGACATGCCAGATACTTGTCCCACACATGTGATGGGGATTCCTATATGGGATGGCCCCCTTAAAATTCTCATGGTACTGTTTGTCCCTTGAGACATATGTAGACTAAATTGGAGCTCTAAATTAGTCATAGCTGAACAAAGAATTAGTCAGTGGAATAAATGGCCCATGACAAAACCAAAACAGTTTTTTTTGATTAAAACATTTTTGGTGCCCATATTTTTGCATGTTCCCCCAACCCCGTGAGTTGGAAACTAAGCTTTTTAGTGTTTTTTGTAGACTCCTTTGGGGGAGCCATTTGGACCATATGGGGCCATTAAGGGGGGTTATCCACCTAGTATCCTTTCATAGTTTAAGTTTTTCTGTGTGCCTTTAAGGGGTGTATGATTCCTTTCTGTTTTACAGGCCTGGTGGACTGCTGAAAATAGGCCTTTGGGTAGAGGTGGCCTGCCCCTTCTTCAGTTTCTCAGGTTTTGTTTATTCAAGGTAAGACAATGGAAGTTGACTTCTGCTCTGGTGTCCTCTACTTCCCATAAGTCTCTTTATGATCATGTATTATTAACTTTTTTCTTAGAAACAATCGATGGTTCAGTGTGGGAGGGTTATCCATTGACAATAACTAAACTGCTTGACTTCTTGATCCCGAGGAAAATGCATGACTTTTTGTGGCTTTTCACCCATGGAAAACTACAAGTGAGCAGCACTAACAAACATTAAAGCAAGTCTGAAAGACATTGCCTCCAGGACATCTATGATCAGTCGGTTGAGACAATGCAACTCTTGTGTTTTGTGGATATGCATACATCCAGAACATTTGTCAGGACTTAAGTATACAATTGAGGTCCCTTACTTTTGCTACTGTTGCCTATCAGGACTTGATTTACTGTTTTTTTTTTCTAGTCAGAGGATGGGATTACAGTATGCTGTGTTTAATTATGGCCTCGATAAAGTGGTGAATCTGGCACGCCAGATGCTCATACAGTATCTGTTTCAGCAAGACGGTCCAATTACCTTTGTTAATACAGTTTGTTAATTAGGAACTTGGGCTGGTATACCAAATGGAATACTAGAATTTACCTGCTGACCTATTTAATTTGTACTGGAAAAATGTTACTCGGTTGTCTTAGGCCACATGGTTTTTCTTTTGACATTGTTTATGGGGAGTGTTAAGTTGATAACAGTTAATATTTCTTAGGGCTGTGCTGCATTTAGTTTTCTTTCTGCTTTCATTGTTTATGTTTATTAAGAATTTTTTTGTGTTTTTCTTTTTTTGAGTCTTTTTTTATCTATTATACTGTGTGGTTAACAATGGTTTTCTTTTCTGTATGTTTGCTGTTGTTTATATATATATATATATATATATATATATTACTTTATCAATAAAAACACCCCTCCTCTTCCTGAGGGGGCATACCATGCTTCCTGTTGGAAGATGGAAGACCCTTGAGTGGAGGAGGTCAACTTGGCTGCCAGGTGGAGGAGATTGCTTCCCTCCACACCCAAAGCACTGAGGAAGCTCCTGCTGTTTTTGCCAATCCTGTGTCTGGAGGAGAAGGAAGGTCTGATGGTGTTGCCACACTAGCGTCTAGTAAGATAGCCAGTGACATACCTGTGGCTGTGGTGCCTGGAAATACAGCTGCCTCTGAGGTTGTTTCAGAAGAAGACAAGATGGCCAGACAATTGACAAAAAATCTTGAATACCACTTAGCTATGGTTGCTGATGTAAGCCCCCACACCTTCTGTGTGGCTTTAAGAAGTGTGGTCCAGCTAAAAAGACTTTCTCCCTGGCCCTTTTAATTCTGGTGGCAGGGTCCGGGGGAACAAAAACAAAGGTAGACAGCACTGCTGAGGAGGAAGGAAGAAGAGAAAAGAACAGGCAAGACTGTGTTTTGCCTGGGAATAGCTGAACCAATCAGCAGGGAGCTTGGAAAGGCTACAAATAGTCCCAGGAGCCCACAAAAAATCCAGTCTCGAGGGATAAGAATGACCAGAAGAGACTGCACCCAGGGCTGAAGACCCAAATTGTGTTGCCTAGTCGAGACTCCTGCAGGCACTGAGCCACACTGTTGGGACTGAAGACTCAAAAGAGAAACTGGAAGTGTTTGCAAAGAGCCCAAGTGGATTGCTGCTAGGTAGGGCTGTGTTTTTCCAAACTGTTTGCTACAGAAGCTACCGTATATACTCGCGTATAAGTCGGATTTTTTGGCATTAAAATAGACTCGTAGTCCTACCTACCGACTTATACGCGAGATATAGCGTGTGGTTGTTAGAGACTGCTCTGGACAAAAACGTGAACTTTGCTGCATAATTAACCCTGCACGATGTTCAATTACAGTCGCGTTGATGTGATTACCTAAATGATTAACACCGCTCCTCAGTTCACTATTGCTGCACCATTCAGTTCAATGCTAATTGTTAAATCACCTCGTCAGAGTTAAAATTGTCCTCCTGTAGGTACTTGTAGGTTGTTAAATGATTCCTCGATCAATAAATGATTAACACGGCTCCTGAGTTCGCTATTGCCACCTGGGTGTAAGATGCAGGCTCACAAACGAAAACGCAGTGCATATGATACCGATTTTAAATTAAAAGTTGTTCGTTATGCTGAGATGCACACAAATGCTGCTGCAGAGCGAGAATTCAGCATAGATGAAAAATTAATCCGCGACTGGAAACAAAAAAAAAATTCACTGCTATGTGCTGATAGAAATGTCAAACGCATTCGTACAAACCTTTCTCCTGTATCATTAATTGAAGAAGAGCTCAGTTCTTGGGTCAGTGATCTAAGGCAGCAAGGTTACATTGTAACCAGAATGGCTATTCGGCTTCAAGCACTTGCTATCGGAAAGAAGCAAGGAATTGCTAGCAACTTCAGGGCATCTGCAGTTTGTGTACAAGATTTATGAAGAGAGATATGGTCTCACACTGCGGCAGAGGACTCATATAGCACAGAAACTACCAGCAGATGTGCAGCTAAAGGTTGACAACATTCATGAATTTATATAAAAGAAAGAAAGCTGTATGATTACCCCTAGTATCGATAGGCAACATGGACTAAACACCTGTCAGCTTTGATCTTCCTTCAAACCGCGCATATGCACTTTAAAGGTGAAAAGACAGTCACAGTTAGAACTTGTGGTGGGGAAAAATCAAATTTCACTGTCGTACTTGCTTGCCTGGCAGATGGCACAAAATTAAAACCAATGATAATATTTAAAAGAAAAACCCTACCTAAAAAAAAGATGCCTCCTAACGTCCTTGTAGAAGCACATCCTAAGGGTTGGATGGACGAAGTACTTGCAAATAAATGGATAACTGAGATTTGGGTGAAACGACCAGGAGCACTATTACACAAAAAAAGCTTTCTTGTATGGGATATGTTCCGCGCTCATTTGGTGGACTCTGTCAAAAAAAATCTACGCCTTCACTGCACCCGGCAAGCTGTAATACCTGGAGGCTGTACATCGCTTCTTCAACCTCTTGACGTAAGTCTAAACAAGCCTTTTAAAAATAATATGAGGGAGCTTTGGAGGGAATGGATGGTAAATGGCAGCAAGGAATTCACCCTGGGTGGTAATATTAAAAAGCCAAATTATGGACTTGTGTGTCACTGGGCAGGGGAAGCATGGGATGCTGTTCCAAGTTCAGCTGTAGAGAAATCGCTTAAAACATGTGGCATTTCAATTCAATGGATGGCACAGAAGATGAGCTGTAATTTGTCGATCTCATTGATGACAGCGTGTCTCAACAACTGAACTTGCTGATGATCCAGGTCAGCTAGATGATATATGAGGATATGCCACTGTCAGAGCTACAGCTCCACATGATGTTCCAATCCAATGACGAGGAGGATGAGGATGAGGAGTTTTGGGATTCTGAACCAGACTTGAGCGCACTGCACTTCATGAACTGATCCCCCAGATGATCAAAGATGACTGGGAGCACGCTAATTATTTTATTTTAAATGTGCTTGTTTAAATAAAAATAAAACCGATTTTAAAAAATAGTTTATGCTATATGCTCGTTAAAGTTTCACATCGGAAGTGGAAGTTTAATCTGGTCGTCAATTACAGGTTTCGCACGAAACTCAGTTCTTGTGGGTTTTTTTTTTTGCAGGTTCGTAAATAACTCAGTACCCGACTTATACGCGGGTCAATAAAAAAGTTGTAATTCGCTGGTCTCAAGTCGGGACCCCGACTTATACGCGAACCGACTTGTATGCGAGTTTTTACGGTAACTTGTTGGCTACAGAAGCTAAACTGTTTACCACAAAAGCTTCCTAAGTACACCAGTAGGTGGGGAAGATTCTGAACAGGACATTTGAGGGTCTGGAGCTCATCCTTAGCTCAGAGGACCTCACTTTTGGGTTTACAAAAAGACTCTTGCCTAATTGCTGTTTGAAGATATTACACCACAGGGTGTGTTGCCTGAGACCTCAGTGAAATTGGGGCCTTCCTTGAACTGTCCCAGCCAGAGCGACGGAACTGCCATTCATCTTTAGCTAAGAATCTCCTTCCCTAGCTGCCAGCTATCAAGTGCTCCAGAGGGTTCTGCTGGACGTGAAAGAAGCCAAGGACGTCTTTCTCACCTGCATGGTGTCAGATAAGTACAATTTCACCACCAGGTGGATTTCAAATGGTTGCTGTTGTTCCAAGTTGCTTTGCCTTGTGTTAGCTCTTCATCTAGGGCCCCAACGTTGACCAACCAGTGGCATTGCAGGCCTGCCACCATAGTGGGGTACCCCAAAAGACAGGTCTGGTACCAGATGGGTGGGAGCATTGGTGGAAGTTGCATTTGGTGTTACTTTCTACTCTGTAACAAGTACTGCACTGTGTAACTGTCCTAACTGTATTGTATATTCTGTATATATTATATGTGACGTGGAACCTTTGTAAAGGAGTCCTTGACTCAAAGGTATTTCTGATCTCTGAAATAAATAAAAAAAAATAATGGTATTATGAGTATAATCTCTGAGTTGGAGAGTATTGTACAAGTGCCTAACCTAACCTCATTTTCTTGCAGCCAAAGTTGCCAGTCCTACTCCCTCCAATAATAAATACTTGCAGTGCTTATGGCTTACAGAAATAGATTAGTTGCTGTATTGGTCCTTGTAAGAACAGATCCAGAAGCAAATGGTTTGATACCTTTATTAGAAGCATATAGTCATTTAACGAACACAAGTCTATGCTGACCAACCAAGTCCTCGGATTATTATTGCGTCACAACTATTACTCAGACATGTATAAACCGAAGATCATTGTTAGCATCTATTTCAAAAATTACAAATTTAAAGGGAATGAATAGCCTCCCACACAAATTCATTACATTTAAATCCATGATTTTTTGAAATAGGTACTTTCAACCAATGATAATTTTTTCTGGTATTTTTTTATGTATGATCTAGGTGTTAATAGATTGTGACTCTCTGAACAATTGCCATAGTCTATGAGGAAGGACTTGGTTGATCCAAAAGCTTGGATATTGTTTTCTTTTTGTAACATCTATGTTGGTCCAATAAAAGGTATCAAACCATTTGCTTCTGGATCTGCAGTGCTTATGGTAATTATTGTCTTCATGACTGTTTTGGGGTACTGTGTATTGTTGGGAATTGTCTGGAGGGGCTAAGAAGGTGGAAATATTGTTCCTGGGGAACGGGGAAAGTCATCGGTTATTTTGCCCGAACCCCAGGTGGAGGCACCACACCACCAGAAGTTTGTTAGTTAAGGTCCTGTTGCACAAGGACCCAGGCCAGTCTCCTCAAGCTATCATGAGGGCCCCGGAGTTGGCATTCAGGACCGGCTGACAACACACCCTACACTGAGGTAGAAGCCCAGTTTGAGTCTGTCAAACAGCAATTCTAAACTCCTGCGAGCAGGTGTTCTGTCTGACAGAATGACATGGCAAAGAACTCCAACTGTGCAGAGAGCAGACCTGTCAGCCACTGCCGGCCACAGCTCTAACAGTCTCTAGCTGATTCTAAAGTCAGCAGGAACACCAAGAAAGACCACACCCTCCTGTGATCACAATGAACTGTCAGCAGCACCTACTGTCTCATAGCCCTGAATGCAGCAATGCAAACCCTGCAGCTCAGCAACTACTGAAGAAGCCTGGTCTGTGGTGAGAGCTGTTTTGGCAGCAGGCTGGGAGCAGCCAGGACTGGGCAGTACCTGGATATCAGGATTTTCTCCAATCAGGATACCCAGGGCAGGGGACACTCCTGTTAAGGTCCTTGAATAGGCAAGTGCTGCATTTTCTGCTACTTCTGCGGTTTTACTTTAAAAATGCTTCCAGGGGTCTTTCACTGGTATTCTGTCAATGGATCTTGAGTTGCCTTCAGACCTTGCTGTCATAAGAAACCCAGTGCTTCAGGTTTTGTAATCAATCAAAGAACATACAATTGCATCTGAGCCCAGTGTATCTGACCCCCCTCTCCCCAGTGAAAGTAGTGCACTGAATGGAACTGTGACCACTGACCTGCATAAAGCTGGCTCCATGGAGGTTCTTGCAGCAGAACCTGTGCAGCATCAGCAACCCCAAGAAGCTGATATCCTTATAGGGGAAGCAGGACCCTCCATGAGCAAGTCTGTTCCTGCTGAGTTAACTCATGATCCTCCTCATCCCTTGGCAGCTACCACTGAGAGGCCCAGAGCCTTTGCTCCCTTCTTCCATGCCCCAATCCTGCCTGCTAAGTGGCATAACACTACCCATATTAGATATTGTGGAGGTCTGGATGAAGCCCCAGACCGGGTATATGTGGCCAGAGAACTGTTAAAAAATTTCTGTAAGGTTTGCAGCCAGTGAGATCTATGCCCTCATTCATTTGAGTTATGAACTGCAGTTTGACATCAGTTTTGAAACTTCTGGGGGCATTGAATCCTTTTGTCAGAGAAGAACCATAGTTTGAAGCACAGTCCACCCTGGTCTCCCTTCCTGGTCATACCCATGACAAAACCAGCCCATAAGACTGTGACAATCTTTTTTTGGAATGAGGGTGTTTCAATAATGGATATTATGGTCAAAACAGAAGTGCATGATTTGGAGTGGACCCTGAAGCCATAATAGATTCTGAAGGAATATGAACTGGAGGGGGGTGGAAGGTCCATGTACACATAAGGCAGTCTGACTAATGACTAAAGCATCTGCCCAATAGTTTGTTTGGAGATCAGATCAGGGGATGGGTCCATTTCTACACTGGAAAGCCTAAGTTGCATTATCGGTGCAGCTCCCATAACCACCTTAGTGGGCTTGCAACCAAGTTAAGTGTAGCTGTGTGATGGAGAGGGTCACTCCAGTCTGCACTGCGTTAATGAACTGAAATGCAACTTTTGTGAAGAACTTGGACACTCTTACCGCAGCTGCCCCGGGCAACCCACAACCGGCCTGGCCAGGAAGACCAACTTGAGCAGAATATGCATGTGTCCATGGCCTAGAGAAACCAGGACTCATTAACTAGAGGTCCCTATTTGAAAGGTAACCAGTAACACACCCTCATCCATCATAGTCTACACCAGCAAGAACCACCTCCAGCATTGGTTTCTGTCTCTGTTGAGGAGTGTTCAACCCCCCCCCCACAGATGAGGGCTCAGTACCCTGACCCAGTATCACTGCTGGTCAACCTCAAGGTGGTCCTACCCAGATGGCTCCCTACCACCTAAGCCACACCAGGAGGATGATCAAATGAAGATAATGCCCCTTCCCTCTACACTGGATACCAATAGGTTAAAAATGGTAACTAAAAGAGGGAGAGCCTGGAACCAGTCTAAGTCTAAAGTTCTGAAAATGGACTTGGATGCCATCTCCAATCACTATGATGCTCTGTAATCCCAGAAGCAATGAGGAGAAACAGAGGATTACTCTAATGCCTCCTCTGTACCTTCCTCCCAACCCGATCCTTCCTCAGAGAGCAACGATCCTGCAACAGATGTGACCAGCAAGAAGAAAAGGAAGAGCAGGACTTAGTGAGGGAGCTCAGGGAAGAAAAATTGTTGCTAAAAGGGGTTGTTTTTCGCTTTACCATCTTACTTGTGACCCTGATGTCTACCCTTAATCTTACATTCTCCTAGTGGCATATGAATTCTCTAGGAAAGGGATCCTCTATCAATCCCTTCTCCTCACCAGGAATTTAACCCCATGTCCATCTACACTGGTTATACCACCTACCTCTCACTCTTCGTAGCTGCATAGCGCTGCTGCTACTGGCGGAGACATCCAGCCTAACCAGGCCCAGGGACACCTAACGATCTATTTCTTCCCATCAGATAAGGCCTGGGATGGTGCCAAGGGCCTGAGGTTGGTGACATGAACATCTGCAGCCTGAGACCTAAGATCCACAAGTCCAAGCATGGCTAGCTGTCTACAAACCAGACATACTAGCAGTCTCGGAGACCTGGCTAAAGCCCCACATTCTGGACCATGAGGTAGCTGCCTCTGGATACGCCTTCTACAGAAAGGACAGACCCTCGAGAAGAGGGGTGGGGTTCTGGTATATGTAAGGACACAATTACATCCTCCTCGTTAGCATGCAAGGCATGACCCCGGTTATGAAGCAATCCTCATCGGCTCACTCTAGGTGGGGCTAAGCACCTCACAATAGGCTGCGCTTTATAGCTCCCCACCAATGCGCCAGTTCTCTGATGCACTCCTGAAGAACCAGCAGTAGAATCTGCTTTGAGCTTATCTTACTGGGCGACTTCAACCTAAACTGGGCCCTTTGAGGCGAAGTCTGCCATCAATGGTATATTAAATGACTCCCACCTCACCTAAGTCATCTCCCTACCGACCAGAATGAACCATGCATCAGGAAGGCATACCATAATCGACTGGGTCCTGGCTTCTACCCCTAGCAATGTAAAAATGGCAGGGACCTTGGCCGATGCCTTGAGCGACCACTCGCCGGTATTTGCCATCTGGAAGAACCGTGCGAACAAAGTCCTGCCTAGGATTATTACCACCAGAGACTACTCTAACCTCCTCCTGACCAATTCATTGGGTACTTAAATGGCATCGACTGGAGCAATATAAGACACCTTCCTAACCTGGAGGATGCTAAATTTTTCCAGACATCCTCACAGAATTACGGACCTCTTAGCTCCTATGAAAACCCACAGAGTAAAGGAAGCTGCTACAAGTGGATCTTGCCTCCTAAAAGCTCTGATGGCCACCGGACAAGGCCTGGAAAAAGTACAGGAAATCAAAGCTACCGGGGGACTTAGCCAGCTACAGGGCCCTTAGAAACCAAAGTAAAAAGGCCATAAAGCTAGCTAAAAAAGTCTATATCACCAACCTTCAAAAAACTAACCTAGGCAATCCCAGGCTCTTCTGGTTGCACATTAATGAACTCCTCAAAGGGAGCAAAAAAACTACACCCAGCTCAACCTTGGCTAATGGGCAAATAATCGATGAGGGATCTCTCATTGCTGAGACCCTTAACAGTTACTTCACGAACCTGGATGCATACAAGACGGGACCCCCTGACAGGAGGAGTGAGCCGAATACACAACAGCCCTGGACCTTGACCGCCCTTTGTTTCACCTGAGGTTGGTCAGGAAAAGGAGGTTTGATCACCCTTAAATCCCTACACTGAGGATCTGGGGTTCTCAGATCCAAACCAGAATCCTCAAGGAGGGAGCTCAGCTTAGCTAAGCCCCAACCTGGCTGATAAACCAGTCCATTATGGAGGGGTCTGTACCCAAGCTTTGGAAACAGGCTCTAGTGATTCCCATACACAAGGGAGGGTCAACAGAGCCCATTGAGAACTACAGGTCTATCTCTTTGCTGTGTGTCATAGCAAAAGTACAGGAGAAGCTAGTCTACTCCCAACTCCGAGAATACCTAGAAATCCACCGGATAATCTCACCATCACAGCACGGCTTCAGAGCCAAGCATGGGACGGACACTGCGCTAACTAAATTCTCAGCAGAAGTACTGAGCAATAATGACGCAGGGGTCAGCACAGGTGCGGTCTTTATTGACCTATCTAAAGCATTCGACTTGGTAAACCGCAACATCCTACTACAAAAAATGCACTCACTTGGCCTTGACACCCACTCACTGGGATGGTTCAAGAGTTATCTCTCTGGATGCACCCAGAGGGTCAAGTGGGAGGATAAAGTCTCCAAGCTAGCTCCACTCAAAGAAGGGGTACCTCAAGGGTCAATCCTCGGCCCCCTTCTCTTTACACTGTTCATAAATGATCTGCATAAACACTGTGGAGTAGCAGCTTATCCAGTATGTGGATGATGCGGTCATTTACAGAGCTTCCCACTTACTAGTGGAGACAGCCTCCAAGAAGACATCCTTCAGATGGAGGACTGGCTCATCTGAACAAAATGTTTTAAACACCAACAAAATGAAGGTAATGCTCTTTGGCCCTAGATCCCTGGGACCTGAGAGGTCACATCTCCTACAACTCCAGTCCAGGGGGGGGTGTAAAACTTGAGGTGGTCACCTCCACCAAATACCTTGGCCTTACCCTGGACCAAGGCTTCACACTAAAAAATCACGTAGACCAAATCACCAAAGCCATCCATGGGAAACTTGGAATCCTCTATAGACTAAAGGACCAGATTATCCCGGAAGCTAGGGTAGCTATTGCCACTAGCGTACTCCTCCCAAAGCTCACATATGCGGCCCCGATTCTCTAGGGCGTGGCCATGACAGAGTTAGGAAGGCTGCAGACCTTGTACAATAAGATAGTCCGCTTTGCCACCATGTCACACCCGAGGACTCACCACTGCGAGGCGCAATCTAGGCTCAGGTGGCCGTCTCTGGAAGCTCGCCTCTCCTACCCAACCCTCTGCCTTACATTCAAGCTACTGGGTCCCACACCTCCCCCCAGCCTGAATGGTCTCGTCAGGGTGAAACCCAACCCACGGTGCCTGCACTCATCAGGCCAAACTCTCCTCGTGGTTCCCAAGACTAGGACTAAAGCCGGGTCTAGGTCCTTTGCGTACGCCGCCCCTTCCATCTGGAACAACCTCCCCTTGGAGGTACGGGAGGCCGAGTCCGTCACCAGCTTCCGGACAAAGCTTAAGAGACACCTGCTCGACAGGAGCACATGTCTTTGCTACAGGACCTGACCACGTACAGCCACCCTGGTAGCTCAATAGACCCTACCATACTTTGCCATCCTGGCAGCATAACGGACCTCCCTAAAGATGGGGTGCACTATGTCCCAACTTATCCCCCTTCCAATATGCCCACAAAGAAGCTAACCCTAGGTCTTTAGCTACTGCTCGCCTTACCAGAGCACTCTCAATCTAATCACTAACTTGAGATGTATAATGGTCTCATTATGTGTAACCTCTATGTCCTTACAGCCTGCATGTCTTCCACTACCTGCCGCCCGTAAACCTATGTATTCTTACTGTTAAAAACTTTACAATCACCTGACTGTACTGATCTGTTACCTGTAAGTTGTTGTTTCACCCGGGTCGCACCTGAAAAAGGGACCTCCGGGGCCCAGCGGGCCTACCCGGTCATCAAAATTCAATAAATAAATAAATAAATACATTCTTGACAGCTAACATTTTTTTATACATTCTTTGTTAGGGATTACTCAGCATTTTCACATCACATTAAGGCATCCAAGTAAAAATAATGTAATACAATTATGATAAGTACTTAAATTTTGCAAATACCCCTTTCACTGGTAGAATCCCCTTATACATTTTGTATAAAATTACAGTTATAACAAAAGACAAACTGAACAACAACAATAATCATTAACAATAAATAACAACTTGGGGGGGCAACACAATGTTTTGCCTTCCAGTTTTAAGGACTTCTAAAAAGTTTTGCAGCAGAATCTATATTTAGATCAAGGGCATGAATGGGGCAAAGAAAATCTAGTGGGGAGGGGGAAGCCACAGTTTGATTACATTTCTTAGAGAAGAGGCCCATGTCCTCTTTGGTCCTTTACACCCCACTAAAAATCCACCTAGGTCATTACGTTGTCTCTTTGTGGTGAGTTTACTTTGGATATTTTTCATCTAGTCCACCAGTTCAAATATGCCTCTGCCCTATCTTGTGCCCAAAAGGTTAACCTTTCCCAGTCTTCAATTTAATTAGTACTTTCTTCACCATCTTGTAAGGTGGGGGAGAGTGTTTCAACCATTTGCATGTTATCACTTTTAAGGCAGCCGCTACAAAAATATTCCATAGGTAAAGTGATTATCTACCTTTAACCCATTCTGGTTTGAGGCCTAGTATTAGGTGTATACCTGAGACTTCCCCTCACAGACAGAACATTACCATGAGCTTCTCAACAGCTAACATTAATAGTCTGAAGAACCTAAAAAGAAGATATATGGCCTCCTTTTTTCAACTGTCAGATTCTGAGGTGATCTTTCTCCAGGACATCAGATTACATACCTTGGCTGAGGCTTCCCTCACAAGGAAAGCTTGGTTTATGGGGTCATCCCTTTGGCCTCTTGTCCATGACCCCTGTTCAGGCATGGGATTCCTTTTCCACACTGCCAAGGTGGAGAGTTGGAAAGCTCATAGACCTTAGCCCTGGGTGTGTGTTACTATTAGATGTTAAAATCAATGCGCATCTTTATAGGTTAGTTAACATCTACACACCACAGTCCAAAACTGGCAGAACAGACATACTGAAAATCATACAGCCTTATCTCTTTACAGCAATACCGGTGATTCTGGGAGGAGATTTCAACTGCAATCTCTTCCAACTAGACAAGGGTGCCCACACCAGAACAAAAAAAAGTGTAATATGTTTTTTTTAGCTTCTATGGTACATACTTCAGGGTTAACAGATGCCTATATTAATCTCAAAGAAGAGGGATCCCACTTTTTTCAGAGAGGTTTGGCCACAATTGATATTTTCTTTGTCTTCTCTCTCCAGCTTAAATCAGTCAAGCTTTATCCAACTGAATTCTCTGACATAGAATGGTTTAGATTGTTTCTGGGTCTTCCCCACAGGTATCCCAAGGGCTGGGGGTTTGGAAACTGAACCCATCAATATTGGAAAATGGGGGGTGGGGCTTATGGGGGAACTGCTCTCTGCAAAGAAGTCTGTTTTTATATGTTACATAAACCTCCTCTTCTGATAAGGAGATACTAAGGTAGAATTAAAACTTTTCTTTCAGAAATGGGGGAGGAAAGTTAGTGGAAACAAATATTTGACTACCAACTAACTGAGCCTGTCTACAAAAGTTCAGTCTTGTTATAGAAACTGGAGATGATTATAGTTCCCAACTTACACATTTAAGGTAGGAAATGTTTTGGTTTCATCTACATAGATATTTGGCCCTGTAGAAAGAAAAAACTTATAGGACACAGGGGAATTACCCCTCTTTGTGCCCTTATGAAGCAAGTACAAAGCAAGTTAATCACAAGAACATTTTTGTGTTCAAGATAAACAGAGGAATTCGCAGTCTGGTAATAATGAAATGATGGCTATAACATCCACAAACATCACATCAGGAAATTATTTGGCCCGGGTTTCATATCCAGTGCAGAGAGGGGGGTTTTCTATTCTGATCTTGACTCACCCCAGATCCTTGACAATCTAGTACCCCTGCTACAAGGTGAGGTTTGTACTGCTGAAATTGTTTTGGCTGTTCACTCTTTAAAAGACAATACTGCCCCTGGGAAGGATGGACTATCGTATGAATATTATAAGCTATAGGCCCTACATTTGTGGAGGAGCTGGTCCAAATCTTTAATTTTTTCTTGCAACATCCCTCTCTTGGTTCTGAAATGAAGGAGGGCTTGTTGTTTCTGTTAGACAAAGCTAGCAAGCAGAGTAATTTAAAAAATTGCAGACCCATCCATCTTCTTAACTCAGATTTAAAAATCATCTTGTTGCTAGTTGTTGAGCATCTGGCTTCCTCATCAGAAGCTTGCTCAGTCCCAGGGAGGGCCATCAAAGACCATCTCATTCTCTTATGAGAAGTAGTAGAAAGAGGGATTACAGATAGACTGTGAGTTTTTTTTGTTATCCTAGGACCAACATAAGGCTTTTGACCTGATTTCCCATGACTTTCTGTGATATGTTTTAAAATATTATGGGATCTCTTTGAATTTATACACTGGAACCAGTGTTTATACAGTAATCCCTCTATCACTCCAGTGGTGAACAACTGGCTGGGTACCCCTTGCCTGCACTCCAAATGGGCATACTAGGGGTGCACTCTCAGCCCTATTTTTATATGTCCTTTGCTTGGACCCACTGCTAAGGAAACTTGAGCAGAATCCATTCATCCAGTCTTTGCAGACTCTGGAAGAGGAGATTAGACATAAGCCCATTGCCTATGCAGACAATGTGTGTTTGCTGGTTCATAACATCCCTTTGGTTCTGCAATCTTTATGTTACTTCCATTTGTTTGGCATCTTTTCTGGAAGTACTTTGAATCTGACAAAATGTGTGTGGAGGGTGTTGCGTAAAGGGTTGGCCTCACCCCAGTCAGCTGGAGGTATCAAGCTACATACAGAGCCCCTAATCATCTTGGGTATAACATTTGGCTCAAGAGATGTTGTCAAATTAAATTGGGAATGTAAACTTGAATTGGGGAAAGAAAAAGTTTCTAACTAGAATAAATGGAGCCTTAATAAGAAGAAGAGGATTTATATGATTAAAACTTGTTAGTTCCACTCTTTTTTTATACATTAGCCACATTTCCCTCCCCCTTCCCCCAGTTTCCTTAGAAACTGCCCTCCTGAGTATTTTTTTCCAGGCCTGCTGGTAGAGTAGATTGAACTCAGTTAAGCGTAATATTACTTATTATCCAATTGGGGTGAGTTGGCCATGATTCACCCTTTGTTTTACTTTTTTTTCTCTTTGGTATTTATTTTTAATTTTTTTATATTTCTTTATTGAATAAAATATAGATACATAATCCAGGTAGCATTCTTATACAGGGACTATGGAGATGTTTTGATCAGTAAGTCACTGTACAGTAAAATATTACCAAACAGAGGAAAAGTAGAAAAACATAAACAGCAATTACTCAACTAACACTAGAATGCTGATCTCTGGTGCTCAAGACTAGAGCCTAGGAATTGGATTCAAGGCTGTCAGTTACAAAAAGTAAGTACAGATGTCAAAAAGAAAGCTAACATGAGGAGGTAGGCAGCAACCATGACAAGTGGCTGTTGAGTCCCCATGTCGGGCTCTTATTGGCAGATAAGCATCTTCCTACACCTGATCCAATTCCCAGCATGTCCCGTGATTAATATAGGCTTGTGTTCTCTGCTGCACTGCAAAAGTTAACCTATTTTTTAATTCTTTTTCTGGCTCCATGCCTGTGACCTCCTTTGACCCTGTATCTGAGAGATTACCCATTCCTCATACTCTGATGTGACAGCCTGTAACCACTTCCTAGTGATGGCTTTATATGCTGCAGCAAACAGAGTAGTCTAGAGATGAACCCCCTCCTGTCCCCAAGCCCTGGCAGTTTCAAACCCAATATTAAGTGATACCTTGAAGGACTGTATTGCAGATTACAACTTTGTTGTATTTTTGTTTTGACAGCCTCCCAAACAGTAGAAAGCCTGGGGCAGTGCCAGAATATGTGAGCATGAGTGGCAAGTGCATCTCCACACTCCCTGTTGCACTTCAGGGTCACAAGAGATCCCATTTAGCTTGGACCTGAGGGACCAGTAAATATCTGGAATGAACCCTCCTAACAAATTCTCTCCATTTTGGGGAAGAAGTTGACCATATTCCCTTCCACACCTTCCTCCACTGCATATCAATTAAAGGAATATTAAGGTCTTGCACTCACTTTAATCTGAAATAGTTTGCAGAGTATGGTAAATCATGAAGGTAGGTCAGACAGAGTAAGGAGATGGTCTCCTTCCCAGTTTCAGAGTCCCATATAGTTTGGAAAGCCTCTATTGGGACAACCCTGTGATTTTGTATTTTAGCTGCCCGAATACATTTATTAATGGAATCCCTCAGAGTGTACCAAAATCTATCCATGGCTCTCCAGCCATAGCGTTGGGCACAGTCTTGAAAAGAACAAATCACTCCACCTTGAATTAAGTGCCCTACAGAAAATAGCCTCCTTTGATGTTGACTATGGAACCATGGATCTATTCTAGCCAGTTCAAGCAAGGGATCCCATGCCCACCATTTTTTAAAACCATCTTGACATCTTCAGAGTAGGTCCCCTTGGCCCACTCTTCCATCCCTCCAGAACTGTGCCTAGTCCCCACAGGAAACTCACTTTAGCATGTTGTATTTAGTGTATGGTCAAATAAAATGGCTTGGACAGGGACACCAGTTCTTCAGTGAAATTGATGCCCTTCCAGTGGGCCTTATAATTCATATTTCCCCAGAGCAGGGCTACACTTATTTGTGGGGCAATCCAATACCATGCTAGTAATGGAATCCCCCAGCTCCTCTCTCTTTTTGGAAGAAGGAGCATGGACTGATTCACCCTGAGTCTGGTTCCCTGCTAAATGAAATCATACAGTTTTTGTTGCCGTATATTGAACATTGTCTGAGAATGATACAAGGGACACATTGAAATAAATAAGAAATCTGGGCAGGACATTCATTTTGTTAGATTGAACCCTTGAATAAAAAGGTAGTGGCAGAACTGTCCACTTCCGAAAATCCACTGTGAGTTCTGTTATCAGAGGGGCATACTTATCTGAAAATAAAGCATCATCGAATGAAGACCAAAGAATGTGCCCAGATATTTAAGTTTGGGAAGGTCCCATCTCATGAGGTACTGGTGTCTTCGAGCAGCTGAAGATGAATGATAAAAAAACAGAACCTGAGTCTTAGTTGCATTTACAGTATAACCAGATAGGCATGAAAAAAGTTTTGATCTCCTCTAGGACCTCCCTAAAGGAATTCTCTGGATTTGCTAGATATAGCAGAATATTTTCTTTGTAGAGCACAATTTTCTGATCTTTCCTACCCAGATCTATGCCATTTATGTTGGGGTTCCACCTAATTGAGCTAGTGGCTTGATGTACAAGGCAAACAGAATCGGAGAAAGGGGGTAGCCCTGGCAGGTTCCCCGTCCAAGTTTGAGTTTCGAAGAAATGTGCCCATTTTCCCTAATATATACAGTGGGGGGATCTGTATATCATAACAATAGTCTGTTTGAAAGATTCTGCAAATCCAGACCCAGCAAGGACCTTCCACAGATAAAACCATGAGACTTTATCAAATGCTTTCTCAGCATCTAAACTCACAATGAAAGCTGGGGTCTTAGTTTGATTTAAGTGATCAGGTAAGTGGACTGATCTGCAGATGTTGTCATGAGTCTGTTTATCTGGTATGAACCCTGTCTGATCGAGGTGGACAAGATGAGGGATTATAGATTCAAGCCACCTAGTTAAAACAGAAGTGAAAATTTGATAGTCTCTACTGAGGATGGAAATGGGCCAATAGGAATTACATTGTTTGGGGTCCTTGCTGGGTTTCGGAATCATACATATTATTGCCTGTGACCAAGATGGAGCCATTGAGCCATCAGAAGAGAGGGCATGACTATAGGCCTACAACAGAAGGGGCTTACAGAGTCCTGTAATTGTTTATATAACTCACTGCCCAACCCATCCTTGCCAGCACATTTCCCCATCTTAAGGCATGCAGTCTCCACCATGATAGCCGTAGCGGAAATGGGAGCCACAAGAGCAGCATTCTGCTGTGACTTGCAGTAAGTTTTATTTATTCAGGAATGAGGTCACCTTGATATCCAACATCGATCCTGTCTCTGTATATAAAGTTGTATAATACAGTTTAAAGGCCTCAGCAACCCAATGAATGGTATCCATTTTTAAACCACTTTGTGGGTGGATTATTATGGCAATGTGGGCTCTGGACCTCTGTGCCCTAAGACAACCAGCTAGCATCTTGAGAGATCTGGGCCTTCCCTCATAATAAAATGCGCATAGAAACCAGCCACTCCTCAGTGTTTCTTATTTAAGTAAATTTTATTTGCAACTTGTGCCAAGCAAAGATCCTCATCGTAAGCCCAAAGTTTCGCCCCACTGGGCTTCTTCAGGGAGGAGGATCTATAGATAAACAGACATACAATTATATCCATTGCTATAAATACTGTAAAAACATAGAAACACAGAATTTGACAGCAGATAAGGACCACTTGGCCCACCTAGTCTGCCTCATGTTCCCTACCGACTGTCACACTGTAAACCCTACTTGATCTCTGGCTTTACCCCCTTTCTCCCCCTTTCTTGCTTCTAAGGTTCCCTTATACTTACCCCATACATTCTTAAATCCCATTACAGTTTTTGCTCCCACCACCACCTCCTCAGGGAGGCTGTTCCACGTATCCATCACCCTTTCTGTGAAGAAGTGTTTTCTTACATTTCCCCTGCTTCTACCCCCTCCAACTCCATTGCATGACCCCTTGTTCCTGTGCATCATTTTCTCTGAACAAGACTTCTCTCTTGAACCTTATTTATACCCTTGAAGTATCTGAAAGTCTCTATCATATCCCCACCTCCCTCCTTTCTCCCAGTCAGTACATATTGAGGTCCTTCTGTCTCTCCTCATAGGGTTTTTGATGCAGATCCCATACCATTTTAGTTGCCCTCCTCTGAACTGACTCAACTCTGTCTATGTCCTTTTGGAGATGAGGACTCCAGAATGGAACACAGTATTCTAAACAATTATACAAGATAGAATTTACACTACACTACATACAATATTTATCTTAAGTATTTCCAAATTTGGTACTGGAAGGAAAATATCTAAATGTCCTCATACGAGTTACTATAAATAAAGATGGAATTTCAAAACATTAACTCTGAAATATGAACATGGTTATATTTTCTTACATGGTATAACTATTAAAATAAATATTTGTTCAATAAAATAAAATTTTAAAAAAATCAGTATTGCACTTGGACAAGAGCACCCACCTAAGCTATGAAGTACTTATGAATTTCATAGTTCCACTTGGCACTTTTAGTTCTCTTAATAAACACCTACATTAAAAAAACATATTTTTTCCTATTCATATTTAAAGCAAGTCTACATTTTCTGTTGCTTTAAGCCCTTCATCCATCTTATTTTCTACTGTTCACATTCAAAACAAGTCTCTATTTTCTATCTATTTAAACTCTTTATCCCTGTTATATACAATCATAAGTCTAACATGTTCACTCTGTATAATTCATTAAAATATCAGTATTCAACTTTACACACATTGATTGCATGTAGAAGAAAGGATGGAGAAGTTTATGATATGAAAATTTAATGCACACCCTCAGTGTGGGATGCTACATAAACCCCGAGGGTGAAGCCCAAGGGGTATCTTAAAGCATCCCACAATGAGGGAGTGCATTAAATTCTCATATGCACACTTTCCCCCTTTTATTTTATATAATTGCTGGTCAGCAATTTTTTTCCAGCCTGAGTTCTGTGACCATGTGTCACAGACATACACACACACACACACACACAGTCTCTGTCTTCCTCTCCTTCCCTCCCTTTCCAAGTTGAGATTTTTGTTTTTACTGTTTTTTTGTTTGTTTGTTTGTTTACTTAGAGTGTATGATCGCGCTATATAGGTAGTGAAGTCATGACCCCATTCTTGCTCACACCCGCGTTGTCCTGAAGCAGACTAACAGCAGAATTAACCAGACAGAAGTTTTTAAAAATGAGAAAGGCTGAATCAATTAGATAGATTTAAAAAAAATCATTAAAAATAAGGAGCAACAACTGTTGTGGCGGCTCCTCACTAATGGAGATTTGGAGTTTCCATGTTTGAGGAAGTGTTCTGCCTGCCCTCACAGAGGAGGAGAGCAAATGAGGAAGCACTCAAGTCTGAGAGAAGGAGCATGTGTTCATTGTAATAACCCACAGGTTATTACAGTGAACATCAACTCGGTCAGCCTTAGAAAAAAATTACTGACCAGTTATTATATTACTATTAATTACTTCAACGATGGTCATACAGTATGTTTACAAACAAAAAACAACCAGTTTCAATGCAACCCTTACAGCCACTGTTGTTTTAAACCTACTGTAACTGAAATTGCTGGTCTCTCAAATAAATGTTCATGTTGTTTCAAAATAGCATTTATTATGAAGCTTCTGCTACCTTATGCCTATATGTGATTTGCTTTCTTTCCATAAATTATAGGTATTGTTTTATTAATTATAGGTATTGTTTTACTAACAAAGAGAAAAGTGCTATTAGCTTCTAAACGTGTATTTGTTTAACAGGTTTCTCTGGTGCAAGTGTTAGAATGTCCCCGCTCTACTTAAACAATACACTTATGAGTGACCAGCACAATTTACTTTTGTTGGCTGCCATATACACATGCTACACTGACAGATTATTGGACTTGGAGAGGAATTCTAGCACTTGCACCAGAGAAACTTGTTTTATTAAAAAAATAAAATGCACGGTTAGATGCATGTATATAAAAGGGATGAAGAGATTAAAGCATTAGAAAATTGAGACTTGTTTTAAATATGAATAGGAAAAAATCTGTGTTTTTTTCATGTAGGTGTTCATTAAAAGAACTAAAAGTGCCAACTGGAACTATGAAATTCATAAGTACTTCATAGCCTAGGTAGGTGCCCTGGTCTGAGTGCAATACTGAATTCTATAAATAGGAAAGATCCTATTGAATAAATATCTGTTTCAATGGTTATGCTATGTAAGAACATATAACCGTGTTCATATGAACTACTACATTTTTGTAATAAGGATCATGACTCATGATATCAATTATTAATTATGGAGGTTGAATGAATATGCTATATGTATGGTTGTTTTCTGGGATCAGTGTATAAATTATCTCCCCAGTAGGTCTGTACTACATTTAGCTCCACCAACATGGAGGGTGTAACATGAAATAATATCTAGTACTTGCAAATTTAAAGAACCGTCTGTCACAAGCGCACTCTACAGGTCAGGCCCTCTGCTTCTACAGTGCCAACCTCAGAGCACAATAGTGTGAACAGGTAACAGACAGGGTAACCCTCCTGTCTGCTTTGGGTCCAAATCACCTTTTAGCCTCAAGTTCTGGGGGTATTCAAACTGTGAACCTTATGCTAGCATGCCTAATGTACAGGCTCAGATATGTACCCTCTTCATGGATTGCGGTACAATCCTTTGCCAGGGGCACCGAGCCAGGTCTCCAAAATGAACCCTTAAAACTCTATAAGAAACCTTAGGTATATTCTTACCTTTTCCAATCTTAGTAACACCATCAAGCCTTTTTAACAGTTGTCAGACTTAATACCGGTTCAGCAATGACATGCAAAAATGACTGAGGAGACACAGGCAGTGTCTTAAAGAAAATGTGGTTTACTAAAAATATGATGAAAAGGTAAACTTAAACACAGAACAACATATCATACTGCTTACAATCTTATAAAACAAAAAAAGGAAGTTTCAGAACAACACTCCTACCACAAAGACATAATTGCTTTCTATTACCTTTCTAAGTGCTCTTTTAGTTAAAGAGAACTTTGTTTCTTCAGAGCCCAAGATGATATTACAACATTTCAGACACACACACTAATACATTTTCAACTTTATCTCCCCACCCCCTTGGTGAGTCATCTAGCTCCTCTTTTAGAATTAATTCTTATAAACATAATTTCCTACCAGGAGGTATTGTAAAATTAATGGTACATCAGAAGAAAAAAAAACATTTCCTAAATATGGCATCCTTTAATTAAACATTTCTTTGAACTGGTTGTGGTTCCTGTTTTCCAAGGAAGATCAAAAAGGTTTACGACATTTTAACACATTGCTGTTATCAATAGGTTCTTCTAGGAAATCATAAAAGTTTATTAGGTTTATCCTCTGGCAGATGGCCAGAGCCTTAATTAAGAAAAGAACAGGAAACTCTAGGTTTTCCCTTTACTGGTCAATTTCACACATCCTCTGGTCAGTTTACGTATCCTGTAGCTTCACTGAAAACCTGTTGGGGGGACACCCATGGAAGCACAGGCTAACTTATGTGAGACAATCGCATACTGTATTTTTATATTACAAATATCATACATAATAATATTGGAGGGATTTCCCCATGACAGTGCCCTGGTGCTAAACGTAGTGCATTACATGTGTTTGGGAACTCTAACTATATAATAATGACAATTCATTTGTAATAATGATTAATTTCAGATTTAACGTTTTGAAATTCCATCTTTAGTTATAGTAAATCGTATGAGGACATTTAGGTATTTTCCTTCCAGTACAGCTGAGGAGCTGGCAGAGCCACTGGCAGACCTATTTAATAATTCACTAGAGTCAGGCATGGTACCGCAGGACTGGAGAACAGCACCTGTGATGGCCCTTCACAAAAGCGGTCCCAAGGATGACCCAGGGAATTACAGACCAGTCAGTCTGACCTCAATTGTGGGCAAGCTCATGGAGACCATACTAAAAGAAAGGTTTAATGGAATATCTAGAGGAGCATGGTCTCCAGGCAAGGCAAAGTTTTTTTTTATTTCTAAGATGCAAAATGCCAGAGGCTCTGGGTGCTGTACATAAAATATACAACAAGCAGAGTATCAGATAAAAATGTTATAACATAAAACAAATACTAAAACAACAATGTCAGAATAAATAATAAAACAGCAATCCCAAAATCAGCAGATTTTTCAGAATGTCTGGGCTGGTCAGCTCTCAACCCCCAGGAAGGCCAGGGAAAAAAGATAGGTGTGTAGACCACTCTTGAACCTCTCAATGAATGGGGCCTCCCTGACTTCAGCTGGTGACGCGTTCCATAGGACCGGTCCAGTGACACTGAAGGCCTGGTCACTGCAAGTTCTTAACCTGGTCCTAGGGACTTCAAGAAGGCCCCTGGTCGAGGAATGGAGGGAGTGGAATGAGGTGGCAGGTGGCAGACGTTCAGCCAGATAGCCAGGGCTGAGCCTGTGTAGGGCCTTATAGGTGAGTAAACTCACCTTGAAGAAAACCATCTACCTGACTGGCAGCCAGTGCAGAGCTCACAGCATCAGGGTTACATGGCCAGACCTGGGAAGGCCAGTCAACAACCTGGCAGCTGCATTTTGCACCAACTGCAGCCGGTGAAGGGTACCTCCAGAGACCCTGAAGTAGAGAGCATTACAGTAATCAAGTGTGGATGTCACAAAGGCACGTAACAGCAAGGGCAGGTCCTTGGGCAGAACTAGGGGTTTGATCCTGGCAATGTTCCTTAGGTGGTAGAAGCCACTTTTGATGACAGCTGACACCTGAGCTTTAAGTGTTAGTCTGTCATCAAGATCTCATACCCCAGGGGAGGCCATCAACAAGGTGGGTCCCAGGAATAACCCAGTAGCCACGCTTGAAGCACTCCCATTATTCCCTCATCCCGGCTCAATCACTAGTACCTCCGTCTTGTCCAGGTTAAGTCACTACTAACTGGAGGACATCCGATCATTGATCTCAGCCAGGCAGATATTAAGCATTACCGCAGCATCTGATGTTTCCGGTGCAAAGGACAGGTACAGTTGGGTGTCATCTGCATAACAGTGAAAACCCACACTGTACCACCTAATGAACTCACCCAGGGGCAGCATATACACTGCAAAGAACATCGGTGACAAGATCGACCTCTGAGGTACTCCACATGGCAGGAGCCTCAGGGAGGAGGAGAAATTCCCATCACCACCCATTGCTTCCTGCCAGACAGAAAGGATTCAAACCAGCTGATGACAGTGCTGGCAAGTCCATAGTACTCTCTGAGGTGATCGAGAAGCACAATGTGATCTACAGTGTCAAAGGCTGAAGAGAGATCAAGGAGCACAAGAATTGACTTGTTTCCTCTATCTCTCGACCTGAGGTCATTGTGCACCCTAACTAATGCCATTTCAGTGCTATGCCTAGCTCTGAAACCTGATTGTAATGGCTTATAGATGTCAGAGGACACGAGGCACTTCTTGAGCTGCTGCACCACTAATTTGCCAGGATGTCAGGATCGAGAGGCGACTTCTTCAGAAGGGGCCTCCCTAGAGCCTCTTTCAAGGCTTCTGGAAAGAACCTCTCTGACAATGAACACCAGACAATCCTGGTGAACACTGGGCCAATGGAATCAACACATCTTATCAAGAAGCAAGTTTTTGCCAGGTCCAGTTCACAGTAAGTGTGCTTCAGCTTTGAGATGACCTCAATGATTTTGGCTACCTCCACTGATTTAAATTCCTCTCAGGCAGGCGCAGTGCCCCTGTTCCATCCAGGCTGATCACTGCGAGTCACTATGCAGCTTACTGAAAGGATCCCCCTGTTGGATAGTGGACACTCTGTTCAAGAAGAACCAAGCAAACTCATCACATAAAGTGATTGAAAAGGCTTTTTGCAGCTGTAGACAGACAGGATGGAGAAGTCTGTCGACAGTCCTAAAAAGCTGAGCAGGTCAGTTCCTTCCAGCAGCAATATCTCTGGACAGGAACTCTGCCTTCTTATGGTTGATTGCCCCCCCCCGGTAATCAAAATAATGAGTACATAGGGCCAACTTGTCCACATCTGACTGGGTCCTCCACCAACAATGCTCCAACTTCCAACCCCTGATCTTCATCACCTTGAGATCCCCATCAAACCACGGAGATCTCAAGTAAGAGGATCTGGGTCATACATGGACCGGTACATGGGTATCAAGTGCCCTGGAGACTGCCCTATTATATGCAGCTACCACCTCACTCGAACCCTATGCTCATGCAGCGTATACGCTAGATAGGTCAGCTACCACCAATAGTCCCTCCAGAAACAATCCCTTTAATGAGCAATAACTGACCATCTCAAAAGTGAGGGACTCTCGGGGGGGCCCTGACCAGGAACTTCACTGTGCAGTGATCAGACCAAACAACCTGATCAACCTCTAGGTTAATAACCTCAAGCCCCAGTGAGAACACCAGGTCCAGCATGTGGCTATGGTGATGGGTTCAGGAAGCAACTAGTTGTACAGGCCCAGTATTGACATCAACTGGAGGAGGTGAGAGCCAAAATGTGAGGCTTCGTCACTGACCCAGGCATTGAACACATCAGCACTAAACATCTGGAGGACTCCAACACTGCATTGATGATGAAGTCCGCTACCTCCTGCAGTAATTCTCCCCCACCCCTGGAGGTCAGTAAATAATGAGAATCCTGAATCCTGTGCCCAAACCCCTACGCATCACCACACACTCAAAGGACCTGGCTGTGCCCACCAGGTGCACAGCGAATCCCAGGTCAGATTTAAAACAAATGGCCACTCCGCCACCCCTGTGTTCCCACCATGGACAGTGCACCACGAGTACCCAGCAGGGACAGATGCCTCCAAAACCAGCCTGACATCATCACCCAACCAGGTCTCTGTGATCAAGCCAGATCAACTGAGGAAATCAAGTCCACCATAATTGCGGTCTTGTTCCTCATCAATCTAGCATTGCATAGCACTGTCCGCAGGGGACTGGTAGGTGCTGCAGACCTTCTGGCTACCTGCCCACTCGGTATGGTGGGAAACCTGGGGATGGAGACCAAACACATCTGGCCTCTCCCTAGGCTCTGTCTAAACCCAGGGCATCTCCTGCACCTCACCACTCAAAACCTCTCAGCTCCACAGAACCCACTGCTCCCCACCACTGTGGACCTCCCCATTCCCTAGTGATGCTGACCTCTGACAGCACCTCCAGGATGCAAGGGAGAATAGGTTCATGGGGGGGAATCATGTCAAATGAATCTGACTGACTTCTTTGACTGTGTCACTAAGACAGTAGACAAGGGCCAAGCAGTAAACATCCTCTATCTTGAGTTCAGCAAGGTCTTTGACTCTGTGGCCCACAAAAGGTTGATCAGGAAGTTGGTGGATCTCAGGGTTGGGGATAACATGGCCAGATGGGTGGTAAACTGGCTGAGGGACAGAACCCAGGTGGTGGTTGTGGGGAGAGAGTTATCTGGTACCAGAGAGGCAACTAGTGGGGTCGTACAGGTCTCAGTGCTGGGGCCAGTGTTGTTCAATGTCTTTATCAATGACATTGGGGATGACGTTAAGGGCAAAATGTGCCTGTTCATGAATGACACCAACATCTGTGGAAGAGTGGACACAGCTGAAGGGATACAGAACCTACAGGATGATCTGGAAAAGCTGGGGAGGTGGTCCAGGATCTGACAGCTTGGCTTCAATGCCAAGAAATGCAAAGCTATGCATATTGGGAGCCAAGAATCCCAGTAGAGTACTACCTGGGTGAGGTCTTGATATCTGTATCAGAGGAGGAGAAGAACCTGGAAGTGATGATTATTAGTGACTTGAAACACTCAATGCAGACCATATCTAGAGTATGGAGTTCAGTACCATTGCCCACACCTCAAAAAGGACATTAACTGCTGGAGAAGGTCCAGAGGAGGACTACAAAGATGGTAGTGGGTCAGCAGGGTAAGGCATATGAGGAGAGGTTGAGGGCACTGAACATGTTCTCCTTGGAGGACAGGAGAGAGAGAGAGAGAGAGAGAGAGGGACATAACTGGGACCTTCAAGTACTTGAAAGAGATAAATAAAGTGGATAAGGAGAGTCTCTTTAAGCTGAGTGGCAACCATAACATGAGGGGGCACAGTCTTAAGCTGAAGGGTGGGGGATTTAGAATGGAGGTCAGGAAGCAGTTCTTCACAGAGAGAGTGATGGACACTTAGAATGCGCTGCCAGAAGAGGTGATCTCATTGAAGACAGTGGGCAACTTTAAGAGAGGCTGGGATAGGCATGGGGGAAGGTAAGGATCATGGGTAGGGAGAATGGGAGAAGTGTGGGGGGCAGGGACAGTAGCTCAAGCTGTGGCCCCTGCAATACGAGCAGACTAGACAGACCAAATGACCTTCTTCTGCTGGCTTCTTCATATGTTCATGTGTAAATTTGGAAGTACTTAACAGGAATATTGTATGTAGTGTAAATTCTGTCTTGTATAGCAATGGATATAATTATATGGTTGTTTTATCTATGGATCCTCCTCCCTGAAGAAGTCCGTAGGGGTGAAACATTGGGATTATGATGAGGATCTTTGCTTGCTGCAAGTTGTAAATAACATTTACTTGCATAAGAAACACTGAGGAGTGGTTGGTTTCTATGCTCAGTTTGTCTGGATTTTTTACCTAACTGGCCCCAAGTTACAAATACCTGAAATAACATAGAAGGGAACTCACCCAGGACTGTCTGCCCTCTCTCATAATACCTTTGTCTTAAAAAAAAGCAGTTTTTTCTCCACCATATAGTCAAGGAGGGAACCCAGGTTCTTCTTGAACACCTGCAATTGTTTTCCCTTGGCTTTGTCTAGTTTTTGCATTTGTTGCAATGCCAAGGTCATCTGCTCAGCCAGTTCAGATTTCTTAGCCTTTGCCTGTCTCTTTCTCTGGGCAGAGTATTCAATAAACTTGCCTCTAAGGAGAACCTTCACAGTGTCCCCAAGTATATCTGCACTGACATCCAGGGTATCATTGACTCTCACTGTCTGTCCTATCAGGGCAGGAATACTATTTTTAATTTCATCATCCTGTAATAAAGAGGTGTTCAGTGTTCAGAAAGTATTTTTATTTGTCATGCCTTGTTTGACTTTTAGGTGGATGGGGGTATGATCAGACAGACCCAGGTTACTCATCCAGTAATCCTCTAAACTACCTCTCAGCTCCTTCAGAACCAAAAAATAGTCCAGCCGAGAATAGATTTTAAGGGGTGAGGAGTAATAGATATAATGTTGGTGTTGCCCATGAAGATGGTGCCAGACATCTAAAAACCCAAGCTCCACCAGTAATCTACAGATTATTTTAGCCACCTAGTGGTATTTTTAAGGGGTCTGAGAAGCACTATCGAGATGAGGTGTAAAAGTCAGGTTCAGGTTCCCCCCACAGATTATTGTGCCTTCTCCCCACTCTGCCAAAAGATGGAACAACGTCTGGAAAAAAGCATAGTCCAAACCCTGGGGGCATATATGGAGAACAGTGTAAGGAGGAAATCATTGTATTTACATTTTAGCATGACATACAGTACTTGCTCTCTAGACGATCTTAAACATGCGCTGCTTCACTGTCCATTGTATGAAAAATCACAAAAAAGTGGCTGGGCCCAATATAGACTACCCTTGGTCTCCCTTCTGATAAGTTTGTTCTCTGGTTGATGACAACAACAAAAAAGGATGTATTACAAATATTGTACAGATTCTTTCTGTATACTAGATTGTAGATTAAGTATAATAATATATGTATAAATATTGTAATACTGTGCTTAAACTAGGGTGAACATATTAAAATGAAATTGTGTGAACAAATAGATGTACAATATTTTATTGTATCTTTTTAACTGTTTTGTACTTAAGACTGTAATGACTAATGTCAAACAATAAACATTTTACCTACCTACCTTCCTACCTACCTAATTGCCCTCTTTGTCTATCCATTGGTCTATAATGTCAAAAGTGGTAGAATTAGACACTAGGACTGCAGCTCCCTTCTGTCGGCCAGCCTTGTAGGAGGCAGCAGCCATCATCTGAAACCCAAGTCTTTTAAGTTTCTCATGCTTGTCAGTGGACAGGAGGGTCACTTGGAGCATGACAAATGCTGCCCTCGATTTTCTCAAATCTGACATAACCTTACTTCTCTTAGTAGGGCTCGACAGCCCATTGACATTAAAGAACAAAATGTGTGTACTGGTTTTAGCCATAGTCCCACCTCCCTATGTTTAGCTTGCTGCACTCAGTTAGAATACTCCTCCCTTATAAAAAGCAAAATGAAGTGACAGCCAATAGTACATTCCAGTGAAAAAGACAGACCAGAACTTTAAACAACAATATAACCAGTGTGCCAACAAGGCATTGCTTCTAAAACTGAAGCTTCCAAAACAGAAAACATGATAAAACAGATTTCTATTCCCACCCCTGGACTTTAAAACAGATGAAATTGGTGCCAAGAGGGGGATGGTCGGGGATAAGCGACCGCACCAAAAGACCACAGATAGTTAAAGGGGCTCGAAATGCAGAGTAGGATAAACACATGCACTAGCACAAGCATATGTGGTCGGTATTATCGCCAAAAGGACCTCCCTCCTCCCCTACAATATCAAAACTGTTAAATTATCACTGTACATTGGAAGTAAGTGAAATTCCCCACACAGCCTCAGAGGCTAACTGGGATGGGAGCACCAAAGAGTAAAAAAGAAAATTATATATCTGGAGTTAGAAGCTCTGTGAGCTGGATAGGGCCCCCTTAATTGCATATATAACAGCTTAAAGGAAAAGTGCAAGAAAAGTGCAAGTTGTCATTCTGTGAAGGAGTATGTTAAGACTGATGGTGAAACCCAGAGAGCAGCTTGTAAATTTGTTGAAGTGCCTCCAGAGCTGCAAGACTGCCATTCTTTCTTGCTTTTGCTGATTTTTCTACCCACCATTCCATGAGTGGGAAGTGCCATTTCTGCCCTCCTATTTCCGAGGCTTTCAGGGGAGACAGTCCCTTAGACAGCAAAGCTTGTCAGGTCTCTTCTGAGGAATCATAAACTGACGTTTCATCATCCCAAAACACCTGCTTCTTTGCGGGATATGGTGTGTGAAACTTGATGTGCTTCTCACACAGGCATCAAAGCAAATTTCCATAGGCCATTCATTTCCGCTGTGTATCTGGTGAGTAGTCGTGGTCAAAAAGCAACTGAGTTCCTAAACAGGTGACCTCCTTTTTCTGCCAGGTACTCCAGAGGATATCCTCCTTCATTTTAAAGCTGGCAAATTACATAATGATTGATTGGGGTCTCGCCTAGGAATCGGTCAGCCATGGCTGTAGTGCACGATGTGCACATTCAATGGAGAGATAGGTGAGGTTGAAGGGCCATAATGTCTCTAAGCAGGTTTGTGAGGGTGTCCTTCATCCAACTGATCTCAGTACCCTCTGGTAGACCATACAGCTGCAAGTTATCTCATTATGAATGAACCTCCAAATCTGTAAATTTTTTTTGCAGAGTGACTGTATATTCCAGATGCTCTACCCTGGTTGTGAGTTGCATTGTACTATCCTCCACCAGGCACATGCAGTCCTCCTCTGCCACAGCTCACTTCTCCAACGTGGTGAGTTTAGTATTGATAGTTTTAAATTATTTTTTGCTTTCATCATGGGAGGCCTTTATCTTGGCCTGCAAGATTTCAAAATGACTATGAGTCAGCTTTTCTACTTCCTAATCAGTATCCTCATCCCTGCTGTGATGACTATCAAGAGAGGGGCTCCAAATATCACAGAAGCTTCCGCGATCAGATCCCTTTGCATCCTGTCCTGATTTTGAAAGTTTGAGTCTAGATCTGGTACAGCAGTCTTCCTTCTGTTAATCCCCTGCCATTTAAATAGGTTATTTTGCAAAAAGGTAACTTTTTAGAGGGTTTTTGCAGGGCAGAGATCAGGAGCTCAGAGACTAGCTGCTGGAGCGGTTCATGACATTACTGCAAGTCTGGTATGTTTTTCTTTTTTTTCATGTGATATCAAGCCTGCTGATACTGGCTACAGGGAAACCTTGAGCTCCTTGGGTTCACACTGCTATTTCATCCTGGCTGAAGGTGTGGGAATTAGGGAAACTGAAAGTTTTAAAGTCAACAGTAATAACTCCTGTATGAGAAGGAGGCCTTTTCCAAACGTAGGGCTTGGGACATAACATATACCCAGCTTTGAGATGTGCCCAGAAAGGCCTTGTACACTTTAGTAGTAGAGATTACATTTTCCTGAGCCTCAGATGTTTGAACATGTGCCCCTTGGGACCCTTAGATGTTTACTATGACAACTGTCTGAAAGCAGGATACCTCTCAAGATGTGGGACTCCATATGTAACAGCTATCAAAAGCACAAGCAGTTCTCAGAACACACGTGTGCAAGGCCAGGTTGTAATAATCAGCTGGAAACAATGGAGCACCTGTTTTTTTGAATGCTTATACATTGTGGGTTTCTGGCACTAGGTTACTTCCCAGACAGTGGGTGGAACCCCAGTTCTGGCTTGTGGATTATGGGACTTTAGTGTTTGGCCAGTATAGTACTGCTTGCAGAAAATGGCATTGTGGTTCATTGGAAGTGCTGTTTGCTTGTTTTAAATGGCACCTATGGCTAAATACGTGTCCTTCCTCTCTGCAGCAAAAACTGTTAGACTGAAGTTTTTAACAAGATAGCCTTTGCATTATGTATTGTTTACTGTACTGAATTTAAGCATTGTTCCTCCACTGTTTTAGCAGAAAGATGGCACAGCATGGCTTGGATTACAAGGCCTACCGAGCTCGTGACTTGAGAGTTTTTCTATTATGGGTGATCCTCATATTCTTAAACCCCCAACCCTTTCTTTTCTGTTTTTGTCCACATCCTCCTTTCCTTGATTTTTTTTTTTTATTATTAAACAGAATTTTTTTTTTTAATCTTCTTGGCAGTCTTGCCTAATTTCTATAAATTCCAGCTCTTCTTGAGTTGTTTTGTTTCTGTATTAGTTTGATGTGTTTACATTGTTCTCTGTTTTTCTCCAGTAAAAATTCCCCTACTCTTCCTCAATAAGTGCCATGAGATCTTTTACTTCCACGTGAACAGAGCAAGGTAGAAGGGACCTCAGTTTCACATGTCATCTGAAGGACAGTACCTCAACAATCCCCCCATTCCCATCCCCCCATTGCACTGCAATGTCAGTTATGGATAGTGTACCGAGTGGCCGGTGTGGAGCCAGAACCCACGATCATCTAATCTTCTGGCACCAGAGGCAAGCGTGCTACCTACTGAGCCACTGACACCACCCATCCCTATGGAAATGTGCTATTATGGCTCTGTAGGCCTTTCCTGGTAAAACTCGTTTAATAAATAAATAATAAAAATAGTCTTTTCTAAAAGTTAAAAAAAGTCTTTTAACAAATACTTTTTAAAGTCTTCACACTTTTCAGACAGTTGTGCATGGACTATGTGGTGCACTAGGGCTACTGACTATGCAGTTATTCACTTATTGTACAAGCTTACCAGCATTTTGCTGTTCAGCTGTAACTCAATTGCAAGGGACCAAAATCCTACTGTAAATGTGCTCAATATTGTATAGCTACATACTTGTGCATTGCATGTCTTATAACTAATCTTCATCAAAGAAATAAAAAAATAATTACTGTATATAAAAAAAATGCTGCAATCAAAGTAACACAAAGTACATTTTATACAGTATTTCTGCAACCCCTTTCCCAAATGGGGGTGTGGGTTCACCTTTGTCTTCAAGCCCAGTTGCAAGCAGCTGCTTCTCCTCACCTTCCTCCTTGAAACCTCCCTTCCCTGCCATTGCCAAACCCTGTCTGTGCTCCCAGTCCTCACAGAGTGCAGCTGGGGGACTTGGCAGCATTTAGGTGCCATCATTCACACTCGCATGGTGCATATCTTTATTGGGCAGTGCTGCTGACAACAGAACCAAAAACACAAACTGGTGGCACTCTCCTGGTGAACTGAAAATAAAAAAGCTTACAAAATATATATTGTTAATCCAACCTTTATTTTGCAGAGCTTGGCACAAAGTCCCAGCGCTTCATCCTTAGATGACAGCATATGGCTTTGTGCTTTGTTGCTGCTAATAACATAAACTGCTCCACCGCCACACTTGAATGACTTGGTAAGGACATGGAAGTAGCTGGAAGCTGTATTGAGGGATGGAATTTAAAAAACAAACACCAGGCTTCCTGCCACAGAGATGCAGGGAGCTCTGTGAAAACATCTTGTACAGAAAAGGGAGCACAGATGGCATGTACAACACTATGTCTGCTGCCCAATCACTGACAGTCAACAGAAGAGTCAAACAGATAGAGAGGACAAGACAATTTGAAAAAGTGTCCAGAGGCACACCAAAGTGACAGCCACCCACACCAGGGACACAGTTCAATTTAAAATAAAGGAAGTTTGCCCTGAAGTCATGGAGGCTTCCTTCTTTGTTTTATTCTGGCCCACAGAACTGTGGGAAGGGACAGAGATCACATGTGTAGCTAGCCAGTCAGGGGAATGTCCTCCAGAGAGGGCAGTAGCTTGTGAACTGTATTATGGGACACGGTGCAAAGTGTGGGCCAGTGAAAAAGCTCCTTTTGCCTCATGTGAAAGAGACAGGCAATAGGCTCTGAAGCTTGTGAGTGGGACATCTACAGAGTGCCCAAAAAGCTCAGCATACAGTTTCAGATTTGCTTGAGACAGAGAGAAGTACAGACACGTTTACGTCAGCTAACCCATTTGGTAGAAGCAGCCTGAAATTCCTGCCTGGGATTTCACCTGAACAATTTCAGAGCTGTAATAAAGTGCTTTCACAGGGCTTTTGGGTTGGTAGAATAGGGGTTTCCTTACTGAGAGCTCCTTTTCTGTGAGGGAAGTGAGCTACTTTGTTATGGATCTGGTGCTGGGGCTCAACCTGGTAAATGGCCTTAGTTATCTGAGCCCAGTGTGACTGTCTGACTTTGAGTGGATAAAGGAAAGTCCACATATGAGGTGAAGAGGAACATCAAGGTATTGTGCCTTCAGAAGGATTTCTACACAGCTTGTACTGCTGCAGTACTGAAAACATAGTTAAAACAATGGTTGCAGCATGTCCTAGAACAGTTGTGGGGGAGCAGCTAAGGGCTGTCAGCCCAAACGTACCTAAGACTTGCAGAGGGGTGACATAATCTTCCATACTATGCTTTAAAATAAAGCAGTTTGTAACAGCTCACTTGAACTTGTGGAGTACATTTTTATTTGGAGTGCAGGATTTATCTGCAAGTCTTGAAAATGCATTTAGCATGCTTGTCATGTTTTCAGCTAATCAGTTGCCTGCTCACCATGGAGAATGCTCCAGAGTGCCTTTTCCAGCCGATAGTAACTCTGGCTTGTAAGTACACAATCAGGGCCCTGTCCTGAAACATTGTATAGTGTAGTTTAGGGATAATTAGATAGGTATCTGGTCATACATTAACTGTCCCATGTTATAGAACAAACTCTGGTCAGAGCCGATACAGCTGCACCAACCTTTTTTGAGTGCCGCTGGAGTATGCCGTGCACAAGATGGTGGCGATGATGGAACTGCACATGCACGATACCCACACATGTGCAGTCTGATTCGGTGCCACCAATTTGTGCACAGCAGCCTTCGCTTCCATAATTGTGGAAGAAAAAGAAGTGCCCCTGAAGTGGGTGTGTTTATGCGGCCAGCAGAGGGAATGTGCGGCATAAACACAACCACTGGAAATTGTGTCACAGCACAGTGGAAGCACACCAGACAGTGGTCTGGTCACATGCTTCTACACTGCTATTCTGAGATCTTGTGTTGTGGCATAACATCTGTGCAGCTCCACCCACACAGCCATAAAAAAGGAGATGTACCTTGATTCTGGGTATTCCTTTGCAAATTTAGGACTTTGTCCTGTAGATCACGTTTTTATAAGGACCAAGAAAATAGAATTGCTTGTGAGTAAAAAACTATTTTGGAATCCCCAACAACCAGCATTCACTGGTACCATATCGCATCACCCCAACAGCCATCAGGCCTGCAACTTCAGCCACCTGTGTTCTGACTTACGAACTGTGGAACTTTCCATATGGGCTTTGGGCATACTTGTGCACCTGTGGGGAAGGTTCTGTTTTGGCTTTTACCATAATGTACCTGGCTTGAGAGTGGAAGGTTACTGATGTTTTGAAAGAACAGCTTTTTGTTATTTATTGCTGCATTAACCCTTACCTTCCCTCCTCTCAGAACCTTGTTTGTCACTGCCAAAAAACAGCCCTTAATTGGTGCATACATATTTCTTGTCTCTTGGGATATCATTGCATTGTGCATACTAATAATTATATATTGTGCATGTAAACATGATGAGTAAGGGTGTGAACATAATGTTTGGGTTTGCTGTCACTGTGGGTGGGATCATTTATTTCCTATGGGAACCACCTTGGCAGCCTGTTACAAAGATCCCCTATTGTTTTTTAAACTTCACTTTTATTATTTTTTCTAGTGGCACACAATTTATTAGCATAGCATATGGTTTGCAGTCCAAAATGATAACAACTTCCAGAACAATACAGTTCCTTAATCAAAGGATAGATTCATCTACCACATTGTGGTACAACATTGGAGGGAGATTTCAATAAAGGAATAATGCACTACAGGCTGTGTGTCATGCTGGAATAACGCCACACCTGGGGGGGTTGGGCATGAGGCCGCAGACCACAATGCCCCAGGTGTGGCGTTATCCCAAATGACACACACCCTGGAGTGCATTATTCCTATTATACAATGGCTCGTTGTTATATATAAATTAAAAAAATAATTTTAAAGAATGTTTTTATTAGTGTGGAAAAATATATTTGTTTCTTAAGAGGAGATGCAAAAAAAATGCTCACGTGGCTCATCACCCAAAAAATCAAGCTCCAATAGCTCATCTACAGGTTCACAGTACTGAGACTAGACCTGTGGCAACGTGCTGGGATAACGCCATGGGTCCAGCCCCAAACTAACCAATCACAGTAAAAGATTCTTTCTTGCCATTGTATAATATGACATAAAAACACTAACAAGTATAGTATTATACTGAAAAAGAGGGACCATGAGCAACAAGACGGGTTCCTAGAATTATAATATTTAAATAGTTATTTACCTTAAAGTATATATCCCAGTAAGGGACTTTTGTATCATCATATATTGAACCTCTCAAGTTATACAAGAACTAAATAACACTTGCAGCACATTATACCCCAACATCATAAGCAGCAGCACTTTTTCACAGCTCCTAACTCTGAATAAGGCAAAGTAGAATAAAATACATTTTGTTTACTTTTCCAACTTGACTGAAATAGCCACAGCCAGAATGAGCATTGAATACCATCCAAAATGGGTAATCCTCTTAAAGAGAAAGTGACAAGGGACTCTGGAAAAGGCAAGGGACCAGTGAAAGTTCAGCCCTTGTGATCAGTGTCAGAGGCTGATGCCACAGCCAGCCAGGGCCCAGATACAGAAACCCTTTCTTTTCTGGAGTTGGCGCTCTCCAAAGACTGATCACTTCAGTAGCCGAGATGAGTCAAAAGGTAGATGGTTTCAGTGTCTGAGTAGCGGCTGTGGAAGCTACAGTAGGTTGCCTTAAAAAAAGATAGGTGGGATCTGTGGAATGATACCCACTGTTGGAATTACAGTGTCATTCCATAGTCCCCAATACCACCTGACCTCAGGCACCAATCACCCGCAGGTCTAAAGACTCTGCCATTTATACCAATGCCCCAGCTAAGTATGCACCTCACCAGTGGGGGTAGCTTACATTTACACTGATCTTTAAGCATCCCCCAGAGAAGAGGGCACTTTAGTCCTTCCCTTGAACCTGTTTTCATGCTAATTGTAATGTGTTTTTGTAATCTACAGTGTGAAACACACATTATAAAACTATATAAAATAGAATAGAATTGAACTGGATAGTTAGTCATTCTGCTTCCTGTGCTGCAAAATTTATTATTGTTGCCTTTGAGACAATGTGTTGCATCAAGTTCATGTTTTAAAGGTACAACCACCTTCCGTGGGAGGGTCTATCCAGCTGCCAGGTGCATTTAGTTTTGGTGAGCATCTGTCCCTTGTATTAAAGGACATCCCGTTGTTTTAAAGAGGGACTCTGGTCAAAAGTGCTACATTGCAGAATTAGAATAAGCACACCCCCAATAAATCTCATACCAAACATTAGGTTTCTGAGTTACTTCATTTTAAAGTTATGGGCTGTTTTGTAACCCTGATTTCACAACCTGTTCAAAAAAGCCAGTTTCAGTGAAGAGGTGCTGATGATGTCATCTCCTGAACTCACAGTCTAGCCTTCCCTGTCAGCAAGCTTATAGGACCTGTTTCTCCAAAGTTAAAAGATCATTCTGCAATGGTTTTCACAAGTAAAACAGGCAGCACCCTTCTAAAATTGTGCTATAGAATCTGTGTTTCAGGTTTTGTAACAAAGTTGACAAATTGTATTTTAATGCCTTTTTGGTGTGGTTTATTTCTCCAGAGTTGCAGGATGCTGAATCAACATCCTTCCAGGCTGCTGATACAATGTGAAGTGTTACTCTGCAGTGCCTGTTTGGAAGCTGTATTGCTACAAGTGTTGCAGTGTTGGTAACTGCATTGCTGTTTGTCAGTGTCTGCTTTACAATAAGCTTTACTAGGGGCCTTGTATGTGTTATTTCCTACTAGGGGTGGAAGTGTTAGCCCTGGTAACACAATCATTGTAACTTGGAGTGCAACGCATATGAGCCTGAATATAGCTCAAGTAACAGCCTGTCAATGAGAAAACAGAAAATGAGCTCTGCTCAGCTGAGTATCCCATTCATTCATACTTTGATGATGAATACAATATTGAGTGAGTGAGTGAGTGAGTGATTAAGCATTGAGCTGGCTACTGCATAGAAACTTTTAGTAAGGTTTCAAAACAGCACTAACTCCCCCATTTACAGGGTGATGAAATAGTTGATTTAAAGTGCCATCATGAGAAATCATCTCGATTGATAGGTGTGAATGATCATAGCCTTTCATCACATCAGAGATATTCAGTCTGCAAATCTCACCTTAGTGTGCTGTGACTTAGCATCCAGCAAGCCAGGAGAAAAGGACCACGACAACAAAACACCAAAACCAAACATATGAATTTGTCAACTTTGTTACAAAACCTGAAACAAACATAGGTTTTAAAGTAATGTTTATTGAATAGTGCTTCCTTTTTACTGGAGAAAACCATTTGCACATATTTATTAAACTTTGGAGAAGCAGGTCCTGTCAGCTAGACTGTGAGTTCAGGAGATGACATCATCAGCACCTGTTCTCTGAAACTGGCTTTTTTGAACAGACAGAGAATTTAAGGTTGTAAAATGATTTGTAACTTTTAAACAAAGTAACTTAGGGATCTCAATTTGGCATGAGGGTGATCGGGGCTATGTTGATCCATATTCTGAATTTATTAATGACAGTAATTTGTGACCATAGTCCCTCTTTAAGGTTGCCTGTATTGTAATATTGTATGGGATTGGGTTGAGTATCCATTATTTAAGTGTTGAATATGCTGGACATGGAGACAAAACTACTCGCTTACCCAGTGGAACTGGTCCCACAGATCAGTACATGCAAGATGCACTGCCTGCATTGTATTTGAGCAGTGGATAAATGGTTTCCTGTGAAATCAATCTCTTACCTTCCACAGGTGCTAAGTCCAGCTCTGATTCTGAAACATAAAACAGATAACTCAAGTTTCTTTGAATGTGAGAAGTTCCTATTAATTACACTTTGTCCAAGCAACCTTTTAATGTGCCCTTTGTGTGTAAGACAGTGTATCAATTACCAGCATCTTAATAAACACAATTGGTGTTTACTGCAGGCAGTCTTTCACACTGTGTCATTAATCTTCCTTGTGTCACTGGACTGAAAAGTTGACAAAGGAATCTTCTCAGAGCAGGGCTGAAAAACATACATTCCTAGTGTCTCAGAGCTGTAACTGAATCCAGTTGGGTCACTGATACTTCACTTACACAATACCTGACTAGCTGTAACTCCCTAAGCAGGGCAAGAAAATTTAGTGTCAAACTCTGTGGGGATATAGTACCTGTCAGATTAAGAACTAGAGATGTTGAGAAAAATAAGCAAGGACAAAAGTTGACTAAAGCTACCTGACTTGCAAAGCAAGGTGGTACAGTATATTGTAGTGGTAGTGATTTAGTGAAGATGGAGAAGAGAACAGTTTGTGAATGAAGTATAAAAGATATGGGATCTGATATTCAAAAGTTTGTGCAGGCACAAACAGGTGTTTGCCCATGCAAACTGGGTTTTGTGCAAAAGTGCAATATTCAAAAGGGGCGGTTATGTTGACAAACAGGGTTAGTGCCCATGCAAAACATAATGTATGTGGCTGGGCAAAGGGAGGGGCAGGGACAGGAATAGCTGTGCAACCACATATTCAGCAAATTTCTGCTGTGCAAAAAGGGTTAATGCAGTCCTTTTACACAGTGTGAATACCACCAAACAAAACCCCAACTTACTCCGGGCAACCCCTAGCAGTTGCCAGAGTTACTGCAGCCAACTATCAAGTTGGCAGCTGGGGGAGCACAGCTGCCCCCTGGTGATTTGTGGTGTTCCCTCCTTCCCTCCAATCGGGTGGTAGAAAATGTCATCCCTGGTGCCTAGTGTTCTCCCCTCCCTCCGATCAGCAGACCAGTAGTAGAAAATGTCATCCCTGGTGCCTAGTGGTCCCCCTCCCTCCAATCCACAGCCCAATAGTAGAGAATATCATCTCTGGTGCCTAGTGTTCCCCCCTCCCTCCGATCACCAGCCTGGTAGTAGAAAATGTCATCCCTGGTGTCTAGTGGTCCCCTTCCCTCCAATTGCTGGCCCGGTAGTAGAAAATGTCATCCCTGGTGCCTAGTGGCCCCCCTCCCTCCAATCACCAGCCCAGTAGTAGAAAATGCCATCTCTGGTGCCTAGTGGCCCCCCCTCCCTCCAATTGCTGGCCCAGTAGTAGAAAATGTCATCCCTGGTACCTAGTGGTCCCCCCTCCCTCCAATCGCCAGCTCGGTAGTAGAAAATGTCATCCCTAATGACCAGTGCTTCCCCCATCACTGGTCCAATAGTAGAAAATGTCACCCCTGGTGCCTCGTGTCCCCCAATCACCAGTCTATCCATAAAATACAATATCCCTAACCTATAGTGATCCCCCCCAGGCTTTGAATTCCAGCTTGGTGACCACACATGATGTCCCTGGCTTCTAATGGTCTCATTAGAAGACACTGGCAGAAGACACTGCAGAGCAGGACACTGCGGCACAGGAGCTAGCACAACAATACTCACCCAAATCAGGAACCAAAACTAAACAAGCACAAAGGAAATCCAAAAAACTTGTGATCATAGGAGACTCCATGATTCGGGAGTTGATACCCATTCCAGCCAGGGGTGATGGTCAGATGTCTCCCAGGTACATCAGCATGGAGACACTGATCGCATTGCTAAAATTGTTCACAAAGCAGGAGAAAACATTGATGTCCTAGTACACATAGGGACTAATGATCTCGCCAGCCGGTCAGTTGTGGAGACCAAGGAACACCTGACTAAGCTGGGTGACAAACTATCATCTATTTGTCCGCATCTCCTTCTCTGAGATCCTGCCAGTCTGGGAGAAGGAGCAGATGGACGGAAGGTCAGAGAAGGGGAGATGGGGAGCTAAACACGTGGCTCAAGGACTGGTGCCAGGAAAAGGACACAGATTTGTAGGGAACTGGCAACAGTTCTGGGAGCGAAAGTTCTTTAAATTTGATGGACTGCATCTGACTAAAGAGGGAGTCAGTGCATTGGGGCAGAAGTTTGACATCTTTGCAGAATATTTAAACTAGCAAATGGGGAGAGGGGTGCAGCACTCCATCGTCGAATGGGAAGAACACCCTCCCCTCAGCTAGTGGTCAAACAGGAATTCAGCGTGTTTGCATATTCAATTGCATCACCAGGTAAGAAAAAGGTTTGTCTCCCCACACGATGCACAGGGTAATGCCAAACTTCACCCAACAACTAACACACCAAAATCTGGCCAATGGAAAATCATGTACACAAATGCTCACAGCCTGGTAAATAAGATCCCAGACCTGCAGGCAATAATGTCAGAGGCTAAACTGGACATAGTAGCAATTAGTGAGACGTGGTTTTACCAGTAACCACTAGGAGACTTCAGTACCTGGCTATGTATTGTTCAGAAGAGACCGAGGTGCAAAAGGGGAGGAGTGGCCTGTATGTCAATGAAAATATCAAAGCTACAGAAATTCAGAATACACATAGAGCCAGAAGAACTGTGGGTCACCCTGGAAACAGGAAATGGGACAGCCATAAGAACTGGGGTTGTCTACAGGCCCCCAGACCAGAGGGAGGACATAGACACATTACTGTTAGAAGATATACAAAACATGACAGCTAAAGGGGAGGTTCTGATAATGGGAGACTTCAACATGCCAGATATAGATTGGTACACCAGCAGGAACATCTGCAGAACTAGACTCATAGTGGATTCCTGCAGGGGAGGGCCTCAAACAACTGGTACAGCAACCCACAAGAGACAGGGCTATCCTAGATCTAGTACTGACTAACAAAGAAGGGATCACAGATCTCCAGGTAGAAGGTCACCTGGGGCCAGTGACCATCACATGGTATGGTTCAATTTGGCTACTACATCTAAATCATCCCATTCCAAGGCAAAATATGGGACTTCAGAGGAGCTGACTTTGATAAGATGGCCAACAGAGTTAAGCTAGCCCTGGCAAAAGAAACACAGGTGGGGAGGTACAGGCAAAGTGGGCAAGCATTAAGGATACAATACTTGAAGCAACATCCCATTGTGTTAGACAGAAAAGGAAGTGCAAAAGAAGAAGGAAACCACTTTGGTTCTCAAATACAGTAGCAGAAAAGGTCAGAGCCAAAAGGCTGGCCTTCAGAGAAATATAAGGGAACACAGCGGATGAAGATAGGGAGGCATACCAAACTGCCCTAAGGGAAGCAGGTAAGGCAGTAAGGCAGGCAAAGTCCCAAACTGAGGAAACACTAGCACGAACAGTAAAAGAAGGTGACAAGACTTTCTATAGATACATTAGTGAAAGGAGAAAGTCCAGAGGGGAGCTAAGCTTAATGGAGAAAAGGGAGCATGTGAGGAGGAGGACCCTGTAAAGGCATCTATCCTAAATAGATACTTTTGCTCAGTATTTACTGAAGAGAAGGTAGGGCAGGGCCCACATCTCAGCATCATGGACACGGGGGGAGGAGGTGAGCACTACTCCTTCACAAAAAGAAAGGGTCCTACAAGAGCTTGCTAAGCTCAGGGTGGATAAGGCAATGGGACCTGATGGCATACATCCCAGGGTACTTAAGGAGCTAAAGGAGGAACTAGCAGAGCCATTAGCAGAATTGTTTAGTGAGTCTCTGAGCACAGGAGAGGTCCCAGAAGACTGGAGAAGGGTTCATGTGATCCCGCTCCACAAGAGTGGTGCAGGGAGGAGGCGGGAACTACAGAATCAGTCAGTCTTACTCACAGTAGTGGGCAAGATTATGGAGGCACTCCTTAAGGAAAGGATAGTGCAACACCTGGAATCCATAGGGGCACAGGATACAAGACAGCATGGGTTTACAAAGAAGGTCCTGTCAAACTAATCTCATAGATTTCTTTGACTGGGTAACCAGAGTGGTGGACCAAGGGGAGCAGTTGATGTCGCCTACCTTGACTTCAGCAAAGCTTTGACACTGTTCCACATAGAAGATTGATAAATAAGCTAGGTAGGCTCGGTGGGTCAGAAGTTGGTCAACTGGTGGCAAACTGGTTGACTGGCAGAAAACAGAGAGTGGTGGTAAATGGTATACAGTCAGAAGAGATGCAAGTCACAAGTGGGAATTTCAGGGATCAGTCCTGGGGCCAGTCCTATTCAACATCTTCATTAGTGACCTCGCAGATGGACTAGAGGGTAAGGCTTGTCTGTTTGCAGATGACACCAAGATCTGCAACAGAGTAGATGATCCAGATGGGGTGGGCAGAATGAGAAGAGATCTGGATAAACTAGCAAAATGGTCAGAAGAGTGGCAACTGGGATTTAATGCAAAGAAGTGCAAAATCATGCACATAGGGAGAGAAACCCTGAAGCCACTTATAGGCTGGGAGGGAGTTGCTAGCAGTCACAAAGGAAGAAAGAGACTTGGGCATCATCATCACTGATGACCTAAAATCATCCAAGCAGACCCCTAAAGCAGTAGGTAAGGCTAGGGGTGTTAGGGTGTATTAGTAGGGGTATCACAAGTCGTAAGAGGGAGGTAATAATCCCTCTGTACAAGACATTGGTTAGCGCCCATCTGGAGTACTGCGGCAGTATTGGAGGCCACACCTTCACAAGGACATTAACCAAATTGAGGCAGTCCAGAGAAGGGCAACCAAAATGGTGCAGGGACTGCATCAGAAGACATATGAGGACAGATTAACGGAGCTCAATATGTATACCCTTGAGCAAAGGAGGAGAGGGTGATATGATCGAGACATTTAAACACCTTAGGCATAAACAAGGTGAAAGTGTCTAAATATGTTTAAATATAAGAAAATAGCAGGACAAGAGGACACAGCATGAGATTAGAGGAGGCCGATTAAGGGGAATATGAGGAAATTCTTTTTCACAGAAAGGGTGGTAGATGCATGGAATAGCTTACCACAAGAAGTGGTGGCTATGAATACAGTGCAGGGCTTCAAACAGGCATGGGATAGGCATAAGGGAGCAATACAAATGACTATGAATAGATAGGTCACTGACAGAGCAAAGGCCGATGGCACATTTATAAGGTAGAAAAAGAAATGGGCAGACTGGATGGGCCTTGCGGTCCTTATCTGCCGTCAACTTCTATGTTTCTATGTTTCACCCCAGTCACCACTCTCTAGCCCATGAAAAGTATTATACTCCCTAGTGGCCATTGTGTCCTCCCTGCCCCAATCTCTGATCCCTGTTCCCATGAAAACTACAATACTTCCCAATGGCCAGTACATCCTCTCTCCCAATCTCTGATGCCCAGCCCTATACAAAAGACAGCATCCTGGCCTGTATATATCAGAACTATGAGTATGATGTGTGTAGCATTGCAAAATAGAAACCAACATATTCCCTGATGTCCCATTGTCCCCCCACCCTCTGAGCACCATTCCACTGTGTCAGTTACATAATCCCTGGCATCTAGCAGGGCCCCCCCTGTAGCACTGACCACCTACCCTACCAACCCCCCCTTAGCTGAATCATCAGTGCTGCAGGAGCCCATATGGTGACCGGTATGGCTCTCCTCTAACCTCCTCAGCTAGACACCATATGAACAGGAAGGAACCACACATCCTATGTACTGTATACTACAGGGTGCTTGTCCTCTGTACTCTACTGCTGTACAGAGAACATGCACCATTTCCTATACATAGGATGCGCACTACCTGCTTGTTCATAAAGCAACTGGTCAAGGAAGTGATAGGAGGGCTGTGCTAGTCACCATATGGGTTCCTGTGGCACTGACAATTCTGGTAGGGGGGTTGGCAGGGTGGGTGATCAGTGCCATTGTGGGGGCATACCACTCAACTGTCCCATTTTTTTCAGGATTTCCCAAATTTAAACTCCCTGTCCCAAAGTCCTGAATTGCTTGCTTGTTTTCTAGATTTTTAGAATGCCAGTGTGAGCCTAGCAGACCTGTTTAACCCTTAAGCTACCAATAGAATTAGAAAGTATAGGAGTTCCGGACTGATATATCAGTCAACCGCACAGCAAGGGTTAAGGGCTGTGCTAATGGTGGTCTTCCACACTGATAGTATAAAGGCAGGTACCCTCCCCCAGCATTCTACAGGCCCATCTGTTTCTGTAACTGTGCTGAGAGAGACAGAGAGACACATGCACACACATGCTGCATCCCAATACAATATCTTTCTGTTTAGTTAAGTCTGGAAATTAATAACACTGGATCCTTAAAAACCTGGAAATTAACTTAACACTGATCCTAAAAAAATGTGCCTATGTTTCACCTTAGTTTCAAGTAAGTAAATAAGCAAAACATTTACCTATTTTTTTATTGTGCTATTTGGTAGTATGCAACTGAATCTGACATTTAAAAAGCATAAACTAAAGGTACTTTACATACTGTATATTGTAGTGTACTAAATCATGTGATGTACATGTCATTCGATGGCACAGAGCCACACTGAATAAAATATGATGTTCCTGATTGTGGTCATTTGTCCTTGATTTTTGGAGGTAGTATCCCTGATTTTGGTCCTAGTGGGTTGAGAAGTATGGGTGGGGGCCCAATAGACGCCACCAGGGAGTATCATACTTTTTTTTTAATTATTTATTTTACTGCCCCCCCCCCCCGCTCTTGCCACCATACCATCCGCCCGTCACGGACCCCTCGGCTGTGACATCCCCACATGAGCCGCATTCCTGAGACCCCTGAATTACCCCCCAGGGCAGAGATGTGGCACCCGTGCCCCTTTTTGAGGTGCCACGTATGATGGGATAGGGTGAGAGCCAGCCTGGGGAGCTGATAGCAGCCGAGAGGCGGGCATCACCAAGGCAGTGAGAGGGAGGCTTAGATTTTCTCTCTCCAGGGGCGGAACGTGCAATGATGCCTGCGTCCATCTCACCCCTTGAGACCTTGCTGTCCCATATGCTGAGGTACTCCTGGCCTTCACCAGGTATCCCCCTAGCTATGGTGACATCCCACACTCTCCCCCCAGAGAAGGAGTGCAGTCATGGGATGCTCGATCCTTATCCCCCCCGGCCGGCCCTCCAACAACCTGAGTCCGTTCCCGAACCCAGGTCGCCGGCGCCGCAAGCAGAAATCCAACCGCTGCGCCAGTGGGCCAGCTCAGTATCATACTTTTAACGGGGCTGTGGATCAGTGACCGTGGATGGATCACTAGATGACAGGGATGTCATTTGTGGTCATGGGACTGGGGTTTGAAGTTCAGGGGGGACCATTACACATCAGGGATACAGTGTTTCTTGGATGCACCAGTGATCTGAGGGGTGGAGACCACTAGGTACCAGCAATAACATCTTCTACTACCAAGCCAGTGATTGGAGGGTGGGGGTGACCACAGGGCACCAGGGATAACATCTTCTACTACTGGACCAGTGATCATAGGGTGGGGGGGCCACTAGGCACCAGAGGCTTCTCTTTCTTGTTGGGGACCAGGTAGTCAGGGAGAGGGTGGTGCCACACAAAACTGCAACCATTGCCCATGCAAATGAGCCCATAATGGTCATGCAAATGGCCCCACAGTGCCTTGCATACCCAGTGAGCTCATTTGCAAGGGTCCCTCTGAATATTGCACCTAGCACTCCAGCCGTATTGGGTCTGGTGTCCCTATTCCCTGCACTGCAGAGATCCATGTCAGGGCAGCACTACTTGACTTAGTGCTGTGCCAACATGCCCCTATATTCAGTAGGATACCACCAGTGTGCTATCTGACTGAACTATAACATCCCTGGACTCCTGAGTAAGGGCAAAGTCAGTGCAAAACTTTGAGTTCTGCTTCACCCATTTTTTTAATATCGTGCCCTTGTTTAGGTTTTTTGTAATAATTGGTTGAAAAGCAGATTATGAATGAATTATCTGAAATGTCATTAAGTCTACTTCAACTTCAACATAGTTGAAGAGCTGGTGCAGACAGGAGGGCTTTGGTTTAATTGAGGACTGGGGTCCCACCTGGGGGGATAAGGGCCTGTACAGGGGTGACAGCCTGCATCCATCCAGAAGGGGACCATTGTCTTCAGTGAATGATTTAAATGTTACATTGGCAAGCATTTAAACTAGCCAAGGAGGGAGGCAGACTAAAGCAGAGAGACACAAACTGCACCCCCACAAGTTCAAGTTCACAAGGTTAGCAATGGGTATCCTGATGGAGTGAAACCCCAAAAAGAACCAAGTAATAATGTTTAGGGGAACAGAAGAAAAAAATGAAAATATAAGAAAAGGTGGACAAAACAAGGGACGGCAAACAGGAGAAAGGAGGGGAGGTGACAACAAAACATGAAGAGCCATGTGTGCAAATGCTCAAAGTCTGGGCTACAAAGTTTTGAACCTAGAGCCCACCATGGAAGAAGGGGACCAGGACTTAGTCACCATTACAGAGACCTGCTTCAATGAAAACCAGAACTGGGATGTGGTCATACCAGGTTATACTCTCTTCAGGAAGGCCAGGATAGGTAAAAAAGTGGGAGATGGGGCTCTTTATGTAAGACAGCACATAAAAGCTACAGAAATATGGGGGGAACAGGGAGGAGCAGCGGTATTGTGGGTCACCCTGGAGAAGAGGAAAGGGGCTGCTATTCACACAGCAATGATCTACAGACCTCCAACACAGGGGAAAGTTGGATAAGAAAATGATGGAAGCAATCCAAAGGATGGCTTGCAAGGGTGAGATGTTACTAGTAGGAGACTTCCATCTACCAGACATGGATTGGAGCCTCCCCATTGTGTGAAACAGCCAGGAATATGGTAATCCTGGTCTCCCTGCAAGGGGGGTTCCTCAGTCAACTAGTTAAGGAACCCACTTGTGAGGGAGCATTACTGGACCTGGTACTGATAAATGGAGACAGTGTTGCCCATGCCACAGTGGGAGACCACTGGGGGGCCAGTTATCACTGTACAGAGTGGTTCAATATAAAAACTGGGTCAGAATCAAACCACACTAGGATGAGGGCCCTGGACATCGGAAGGGTGAGTCCTTTAAGAGAATGGGAGAATGCCTCAAGAACACCCTAGCAGGGATAGGGAAATTGGGGGGAGTTAAGAAACAATGGTCAAAAATAAAAGAGGGCATTGAAAAAGCTACACATCTCTGTATCAGGTAGTTTAGCAAGGATAAGAGAAAAAAAGAGACAACTATGGTTCTCTAAAGAGGTAGCATAAAAAGTAAGAACAAAAAAGTCAGCATTTAGAAGCTACAAAAAAAAACTCAGAAGGAGGAGAACAGGGAGAGTTACCAAGAGAAACAAAGAGAGGCAGGGAAGGCAGTTAGGAGCACAAAAGCACAGAAGAGAATATTGCCAAATCAGTAAAAAAAAGAGGACAAAACATGTTTAGATACATAAGCAAAAACAGAAAAAGCTTGGGAGGGATAGTAAGGCTAAAAGGGGGAGAAGGAGTTTGTGTAGACGAGGACCACCAAAGAGTAGACATATTGAACAAATACTTCTGTTCAGTATTTACAGAGAAGGGGTGGGTAACAGACCAATGATAAAGAACAAGGGCATTAAGGGATGGGAGGTGGACACTAGTCCTTTTACAGAGGAAAGAGTCCTTAAGGACTCTGCCCAGCCCAAGACCCAGCAAGGTACAGTATGCCACACTCCAGCTTGAATTCTGGCACTTCCTCCAGTTAGCTGCTGATTGGCTACTCCTCCTTGCGGGTTGCACACCATTGGCTGTGCCCTTTCTTTCACTTGAACTCTATGAATTACTATGATTACTATGAAGTGTAAGACATAAGGGGGTGAAAGCCCATCTGGAATGTCCCCCACATGAGTGGGCCATTATACCATCAAATGATTATTATAGTACAGTCTGTCTAATGCCTTTTTAAAGTTATCAAAGTTGGTAATATTGACCACATGTTGGGGTAATTTATTCCATGCCTTTATTGATCTAATGGTGTAGAAATTATCTCTTTGCGAGGTGTTGACCTTTGGAATTTCTAATTTGTTATTGTGAGACCTAAGATTGCATCTAGTAGTGCTATATTTTAACTCACAGCATTCCATTAGATCTTGAGATTGTAAAAGTTTGAAAAGAAAAAGTAAATCACCCCGTTGCCATCTAGCCTCCAATGTATGTAGTCCTGTTATAATTAATCTTTCCTGATATGATTTATATTTTATGCATGGTACAGTTTTGGTAGCTGCTCTTTGCTCTTTGCACTCTTTCTATTAACTTGATGTCCTTATTAAAAAGAAGTGACCATAATTGTGAGCCATAGTCCAATAATGGTTGTATATAACTTTTATAAATGGGTATGAGAAGTTGTTGTGATTTACACATAAAAGTACATCTTACTTTAGAGACAAGATTTATGGCTGCTGTAGAGACCATTGTACAATGGTCAGTGAATGTTAACTTATTATTTATTACAATACCAAGGTCCCTTTCTTGGACAGAGTTTTTGATAAGTGTTTGGTTGAGGATATATGAATAATTGGGGTTATTTTTCCCAAAGTGAATCACAGCACATTTAGTAGCATTTAAGTACATACCATTATCTGATGCCCAGTTTTCTAGTTTGCCCAAGTCGTTAACTAAGGAAAGATGTTTATTGAATGAATCAGCAGTTCCTTCTAGTTTAGTGTCATCTGCAAATTTTATTATATTATTGGAGACGTCACTCCCCAAATCACCAACATATATATTAAACAATACTGGTCCTAGGATGGAGCCCTGTGGTACACCACTACTGACATAACCAAAACTTGAAGTTATATTATTAAGACAAACACATTGTTTCCTTTTGTCTAGCTAGTCATAAATCCACTTGACTAACATTTTTAGTGATGCCAAGGTTCAGTAATTTATTGATTAGTTTGATAATGTCCGTGGGGATTCCATTGTCTAAATCTTTACTGATATTATTGTAAAAATGTATTGGATTTGTAGTACACGATCTTCCCTTCTTGAAATCATGTTGTAATTTATCTTCCTGACCAGATGTGTGTAAAAAAAGTTCCACTCTAATTTTAATCAAGTATTCCATAGTTTTACAGCAGTGTGAAGTAAGGCTAATTGGTCTGTAGCTATCTGTATTCCCACCATTACCTTTTTTGAAAATTGGGACAACATTTGCATGTTTCTAGTCCTCTGGTACAGTGTTTTCCACCAAGGATAGATTGAATATCACTGACAGAGGATATTGAATATCACTGGCAGAGGATATTGAATATTATTGACAGAGGATATTGAATATTACTGACAGAGGATATTGGATATCACTGACAGAGGATACTGAATATTACTGACAGAGTATATTGACTATTACTGACAGAGAATACTGTGTGCCAACTCTGTAGCCATTTTCTTAAGCAATAAGAGAGCTCTATTATCAGGTCTTGAACTACATGAACTATTTATTTGAGAAAGGGAATCACAAACTTCATTTAGAGTAAAGAGGGTTTCAGTTTGTTGATCTGCATTATAATCAGGTAGATCTTGAGTTTTAGCAGAAAAAAATGGAACAGAAATATTCATTGAATTTATCTGCCATATGGATAGCACTTCCAATTATTTTATTATTCTCAATGACTGGATCTATAGATTTAACAGTAGTCCTGTAATTAGAGTTAATATATGAAAATAAAAGTTTACTATCATTTGAATGTGCTATCTTGAATTCTATATTGGACTTGGACTTTTTAATTAGTTGCTTTAAATCCTTTTGTGCTTGTAGATAAGCAGCTTTATTGGTGTCAGTATAGTGTGTTTTGTACCTGGCATAGGCCTTATGTTTGACTTTAAAGGTGATAGGAAATGTCAGTATGTATTGATTTATCAATAAATTGCTATGTGGTTGTGTCCTTTAGGTGGCAATCTTTGATTTTATGTGTGAAAAATATGTTTTTGATCTTTTTTCTCTTATTCTGTGATATCTATATATTGGCTGCTTTCGCCACTGTCTGTCTTAGGACAGGGAAATGATGCTCGAGCCTTACATTCTGTGTGATGACATCAACAACTCCCTGCATCACACACTGTTGTAAAACATGCATAACTGTTAAAATATCAGTCTTGTGGTCTGTGTAATCAAAAGCTTATTTTTCTAATTTTACTTTCATTTCCTAGATGTATTCTGGTTGATAATAAATCTTGAGGTTTTGAAGGAAAATTGTTTTCTGTTTTTAAATAGAATAGTATCAAAGAAATGTATTATGAAACTGGATTTTGAGCATAACAGTTTGAAATTATATTTCATTCGTATGAGAATCTGGAGATCGGTATTTCAGAGTCAGTTTGTAGTTAGCTGATACATTTGTGAGACATCGAGCTTTATTTTTTTATTTAATTACAGAATTGTATTAAGCATGTTAATTATTAAGTAACAAATCTTTTCATCTACCATCTTGATTTGATCTGATGGGTGATGTGGCGAAGAGTGATGTGGATTCTGATCACGGTAACTGAATGCTGTTAGGAGATTAGTATTATCATGAATGCTGATAAAAAAAAAAGTTTAGTGCGGTCACCGAATGTCAGTTATCCTATGCCTCTTACAAGAAAAGGATGAAACCACATTGAGGTCAGTGTCATCCTTACCCATTGTCTGACCCTAATCTCGAGTCCCGCCAGTGCCACTTGTCCAATTCACAACAGTATGTCCATCAAGGCACTCTGTCTCCCTCTCCCAAATGTTCAAACTTTAGCTATAGTTGCGACCTTGCGACATGATCCACCGTAATAAAAATTAAAAAGCTCACACAGATTCTTTTTTTTACCCATTTAGCACCCTCCACCCACTCTCCATTCACATACCCATCCCAATGCCGTTGACTGCATGAAGTTCGATGTACTGATCACATCTAGTCGGAATAGGCTCGTCTAGTGAGTGAATGATATCTTACTGGGATTGCTGTCATCTGGCAGATGGGATGGTAAGGATCATCAATTCATGATGAGCCAGACTCGGACTAACTGCAAAATTTTTTTTTTTTCCATTACCATCGTATGTTGCAGCTTGTTGTAGGAGAGTGACAGTGACATATTTGTATCACTTGCTTTCACCTCTGCAATACCTAATTGGGGGTGTAGTTGTGACAGATGGATGGATGGTTGTGTGGCGTGGGGGGGATTGGTCTCATAAAGGAATCTCGGACACTGTGCAATAACTGCTCCATCACATGCTGACAGGCTCGCAGACCAGGACATTTGACCTGTTGACATGAACCACTCTTTTAAAAAGTAAATCTCACACACAGAAGTTTTTTTGCACACATTTTTTCCCTTTCAACCCCTTCCCCATTCCCATGCCCATCCCAATGCTGCTGACTGTATGAAGTTATATCTACTGATCACATCTAGTCAGAGATGGCTTGTCTAGTGAGTGAGTTCTTACTTACTGGGATTGCTGCCATCTGGCAGATGGGATGAACGGGATCATAAATTCATCCTTGTCATGTCATATTTACCTGTTTTCTGTCCCTAATCTCGAGTCCTGCCAGTACCACTTGTTCATTCCTCAACAGTATGTCCATCATGGCACTCTGTCTCCCTCTCCCAAATGTTCAAACTCCCACAGTAGTTTCGAACTTGTGACATGATCCACAGTAATAAAAAATAAAATGCTGACACAGATGTTTTCACCCATTCAGCACCCTTCACATGCCCATCCCAATGTGACTGACTGCATGAAGTTAGATCACTTACTGGGATTGCTGTCACCTGGCAGATTGGAGGTGCAGATTGGCAGATTGGGGGTACAGTTGTGACAGATGGATGGATGGTTGTGTGACACGGGAGGGGTTTGTCTCGTAAAGGAGTCTCTGAGACTGTGACATTCCTAATATGCACTTGAGAAATGTAGTGCAGTGTGCAGTGATAGATGGGTTCCTTACTGTGAATGGATCAGCAGCTGCACTCTCGTGCTGTAAGACAAAGTGTGTACTTGTGAGAGCTCATTCAGTATTTATGCAGTGACTGATTCATCGCATGCTGACAGGCTCGCAGATCAGGACATTTGCAGGCTGAAGATGATCGGGTTCTCCGCGTTCTTGTGGGGAGGGTGTTTGGGGTGTTTGTGCCTTGTTGTCCTGCTGATATAATGTGTTAGTCTAGTCCTGTGGATAAGTTTCAGGCTCGTAGTATTCTCGCAGGTGGTCTCTGGTCCAGGGACTGTGGTGAGGATGGGGGTTGGGGGGATGTTATTGCACCTGAATCTTGATGCATCAGTAAAGATAGGACTGAGATGAGAGGTGTGGGTGTGGTGGGAGACACAGCCTGTCACCTATGAGTATGGGCTGTTGTAGAATAGAAGAAGAGAATGTACAATTTTTATTTATTTATTTCTAACATTAAATCAGTGTAATTCCCCAACCCCACCCACCAATTATACTTGATTTGTTCTGATCTTTTTTCCCTTGTTCACTGACCTAGTGCAAGCCTCTGGAATCTGATTAAATTCATTGGTTGCTGTGCTAGTTGCAATCTATTGACTGCATCAAAACCCTATCCAAATGTATAATTTTTTGGGTGGTTTGAGACATCACCAATTTATCTGATACAGCTACTATGTCTAACATGTCTACTGTCTTACTTTCTCTCATTGGTTTGTTCAATTTGTCTATCTATTAATTTAACTAATTACACTATTTTTTGTACTCAAATGTTAAACTTGCTATCTGGGAAAGGGTGGAGGCTCCCGTGGTAATCAGTGCTGTTAGCGGTGTTTTTTGGAGTGTGGGAATGAGGGTTAATCTAAATATCAGTTTAGCAAAAACATTTTCTATATTACCATGTTTCTGGGTCTGTGCTTTCAATAAGGTTAAGTATTTTCAGTTATTTCAAAATAAGCACACGTTTTGAGTATTATTTTCGATGTAAGCTCATTATATCCTCGCATTTGTATCAATGATTTTTATGTGCATATCGTTCTATGTTTCTGCATTGTGATGATTAGCAGGGTTGCATTTAGAATGTGAATGATTTTATTTAATAAGGTTACTGTCATCTGGCAGATGTCTTATTTTCATTTGTTTCATGCCATACAATTTTATATGTGTGTGTGATGCCAAGTTATCTATTTTTTTATAATTAATAAATTAATTCCAAATATTTACATTAGTATTCGGAAATGGATCTGTCTGTATTGATATGATTCTGTGGTATATGGAATGCTTTATTCAGATATCATATTCTTCTTAGTTTGAAATGCAATAAAAAGTATTTATAGCATGGAATCCCATTATAAGTTGATGTTTATATCTTATCACCCAACATAATATTGTGTGTAAAATGAAATAAGTTGAAAAAAATCACACATGCCCCCTCAATGCAAAGCAGCATGGGCTGCATATGCAAATCACCACAGAATATTCTATTGGCACCCTTTACAAACTGTGTGAGAGGCCTTTCAGCACCATGCATTTCTGCTTAAAGTTGAATCAGCATAATAGTCTGTAGTGATTTACATATGCAGGTCATGTTGCTTTGCATTGTTGGGGCATGTGTGATTTAATATTTCTTTGAAACTTGGCTTCCTGTCCAAATGCCACACATAATTAGTGAGTTCTGCATCACCTGGATCTGATTCTATTTGTCACTTGAATCCATTAGCAGATTTCAAGTATTCCTTGTGAATCATATCCTGATGGATAGAACACACTGGTTCTGCAACATGTTCCCCATTCTGCATTTTGTATGGTGCCCCTCAGATTAGTTTAATACTATTATTAGGGATTGTAAATGTACTTGAATTACATGCATATCAAGAGGTGCATAAAGAAATAGCATGGGAAATACTGGTTACTTTACTTCCGGCCACTGTTGTGTAAAGCAATGGACAGAGGTTGGTTATACTGTCTTTTACCATTCAAAAATGTTGGTCACTATCATGGATGACTTTAAAGCAGGCAAGCAGGCCTAAAAGGGTGTGGCTGAAGTCCTATTATAAGTTGGGCAATATATGATGTGGCAGGTCCAGAGGACAGGCAATTGTTTCATGACCCTATTTGGTGGCTGTGGGAAGGGATCAGATGAATAGGTGGCAGGACCAGATGGCTGATCGGTCGCTGAAGGAAATAGTGACAGAGAGAGAGGGCACACATACCTCAGAGTATTGTAGAAGGGCAGCCTCCCGAGTAAGCAGACTGCGGGGTGTATAGCCAAGGTGATAACCTACGGGAGGAGAGATGTGATTCTCTCACTGTTCAATATCCTGGATATACCACAACTTGAATACTGAGTGCAGTTTTGGCATCCCTACTTACAAAGGGACACTGCATTTCTGTATGGGGTCCATATGAGGGCTACTGGGATTATACTATGAGTGTAAGGATGCCCTATGAGGAGAGGCTGGAGTTGCTCTACCTAAATTAGATTGATGAGAAAGTAATAGTTATTATCTGGCAGTGGTGTAAATTATTGTATGCAAAAGTAGTGACTTTATTAAAACATGCTAATATCATTTTATTTGTCAAAAAATAGATGGGGATATGTGTAGCACCACTCTGCAAGAATTCTGAATTATCTGATAAATCATTCTATATGTTCCCCAAGTTACATGGTTTGCGCGAGAAATGGAAGTCCTTCTGTAACAGACCTGCCTCATGAGAACCAACTTTTTGCACAGTGTTATGTGAGGATCATTTCCAAGACACAGACTTTGTAGTCCTGCCACATGTGGCAAAACAGTGTGGGCCCAAGAAAAATAATCTTAAAAGGGGAGTCATACCTAGTAAAAAATATCAACATCAGGTAATATATAATTGTATCTTTTTACATTAAATAGATGTCTCCATAAGTGCTGATGATTATGGGGCCTATGTAATATTACTCATAATACTTTATCACTATAGCTGTGGAGATATAGTATCACATACAGTACTCACTGTATTTGTACCATCCACATGGCATGGGATACTGAAAACATGAGAAGTAAAAAAAAACACCCTCTTTGGGTAAATGGTCAAAACAGTCTATCTCAGGTCCTATACAACGATAACTGTAAACATCATATAACATTCAGATGATTGTCTACTGAGTGCACAAAGAACACAGCAGATCATTCCTGTCCCTAATTAGCTATATGACTGCTGCTTTCCTACCAATGAGACTGATATTATTCTAGTAACCACATGGATCATGGAATACAGGTGATGTGGTCAACTGGGTGGTGAACTGGTTAACAGGCAGTAAACAGAGAGTTGTGGTAAATGGTATACAACCAGAAGTGATGCAAGTCACAAGTGGTGTACATCAGGGATCGGTCTGGTAGACAGTCCTCTTCAATGTCTTCATCAGTGACATTGCAGATGGCTTGAAGGGTGAGGTTTGACTGTTATTGTATGTCACCAAGAACTGCAACAGAGTAGATGATACAGGTGGGATGGGCAGAATGAGAAGATTAATTAAAAAAAAAATAGTACATATATTAAGAGTATTTCATATTTCAATTTCCTTGCATGTTGATGATATCAAGGCAACATCTACTTACTGCACTGAAGAGGTACAAGCAGCATTAGCATTGATTGATTTTAGTTGCACACCAGAAGACATTTTCCAAAATCAAAAGTCGACAACTGATAATATAGTGGTGAACCAAGATACATGTCTTGGCATCAGTACTGTAAGTATCTTAGTATGAAAAAGTTTTGCTAGTAGATGAATATGTATTTATTTTACTATGCACTTACAAGCTTGCACTAGACCTATCTTAACGTAACTATTTAAATTTCAAACTAGATGCAATAAGGTATGACCAAGGGTTATGTTAATGGTCTGTTAATCTTCCTCTAGGGGTGTAAGGTGACACGAGTCAAAGGTGAGTGTCACATGCCCCTAAAGGTAGATTAACTAACCTTTAACATAACCCCTGGAGTGCCTTATTACTATTGTATTGAAACTGTTTTTATGCTTACGTGCTAAAACATGGTCAGCATATGGTTAAGCTCTTGATTTATGTTAATAAAAGATTAACATAAGGCTGTTAGAATGTATTTTGGGGGAACCATACACTGCATAGAACACTGTATGGCATCACAAACAACTAGGCAACTCTTCTCACTCTTGTTTTCTATGATGGATGGGGGACCTCTCGTGCGTCGCTCTCAAGGTCAGAAGCCATCATATAAAACACTCGGAGGATGTGGGTAATCGGGAGATTTACCATGGCTGGTTCGGATTTACCCACTTGACTGCACCTTGTGGGAAAATCACTCCATCCATGGTAAATCATCTGATAATCCACACCACATTGTGATTTATTACTTAAATATAATGCTGTCAGACTCCTAACTGGCAATTATATTGCAGCATTTCTGACACCATTTTTAATTTCTATTTTTTTATAGAATGAACAAGATATTGTTACAGTGGGACAACTGCAAGATTGTGAATTGACAACATACTTTGGGGAGTCACCAATGGGCAATACAGTATTAGAAACCTCAAGTACAGTATTTGATTCCATGTCAAATTATCCCACCTACAGTACTCCAATTCCATCATACTCATCAAAAGTCAATACAAAAAGACTGGTACTTTATGCATGATACATATTATACAGTGAGTAGTACAATGTTGACACAGGTATAAATCAATAATATTAGGGATTTGGTGTACTACAGTAGCTATGTCATCACCTCTGTTGTGAACAGCATTGAAGTACTGAACACCTGCACATGAATAGTATTATGAACTGATATAAATTTGATAAATATTTACAGAATATTGGATTCATTTTCTTGTATCTGTATTAATTAATAGACACGTACAAACCGTCCCATCATGGATTTATTTAAGAAATTAAACTGTCTTGAACACGATGTTCCAATAACTACAAAATGCAAAAGAAACACAAATCATGATTCAATAGGAAACCATTCTAACAAGAGGCTCAAGAAGGTATGTCAGAATTGGTGCCAGTTAATACGTGTGTTAGTAAGCCTCTGTAGTCTTATTTCCACCCCTTCCCCCAATCCACCCACAACTCAGACTATCAGCAAAGAATCAATAAATAGCAGCGTTGTTAGCTGTAAAGTGTGGTAAAGTTATTGCATGGGAAGTATGATCTGAATTGCCTTTTACGAGTGACACACTGCTAAATGTATATGAGATACCATTGCTTCTGTGTATATAATCATTAGGATTTTAGTTTTCAATTGAAGATATTACCTCTGTTTGTACATCTCAGACTATTCAATTGAGATATTAATTTTATTTAAGGATGTAATTATAAACAAGCAGAGTTCAGCGAAGAAAATAAGTAAATCAACTCAAGTAGTTAAACCGCCTTGGTATAAAAGTAAATCTACACAAACAGAAGGCCACAGTTATGGTGTGCAATTTAAAGATCAAGCTACACAGTGCAACTTGTGTGACTCCAATAGTACTTCAATTAAATATGATTATCTTGAGTGCACAAGTGATGACATTGAAGATAACATTGAAAAGGACCCAGACAGGACATTTGGACATCATGAACATGAATCCGAGAATGTTACTAGCAGGCAGGCAGATGAAATAATAAGCAATAAAAAGTAAATATTAATATTTTGCACATAATGTGTTGTATAACAATAATAAATAGTTAAACAAAAATGCATGATAGGACATGTGGGATTTACACACGCCTTGTGTGCTAAGTCAAGAGGCACAGCTGAGTGACTTAATCACACAAGAAGTGGGTAATTCCCCAATATACCCACACCTTGGAGGGGTATATTGTTATTATAAAATGCCCCTGTTTTGTGCAGTGGTGTCCTGAGAGGGGAAGGGGGAGGGCTGCCAGTACTGGGCCATGACTTGCAACATAAGTTGCCTGTGCTAGCCTCCACATGGCATAACCCACATGTTGCAAGTGACAGGACACCTCCGCTCTTCAAATAAAGTGCAGTGTCCCTGGCGAGTCGCGACATCTGACCTGGAATTGGGCATACTATCTATATTGACTGCTAGATTAAGTGTAATTTTTATAAATCAATTATTTTTCAATTATTTATTAGGTTATATGAAATGACAACAGAGAAGCCAATCCACGATCAGAAAAAATTTGTGGTATATGAAGAATGTCTTGCATTCCTACTATCTGTCTGCCCAAAATGTTTTGCAGTGTGCAGACTTTTTATATCACTTATGTCTGGAAGCTGCATTACAGTTGTCCATATTTGCAGAAATGGCCATATCAACAAACGGAGTTCACAACCAAGATCTGGCAGGATGCCAGCAGCGAACTTGGATTTAGTATCTGCCATATTCTTAACTGGAATTACACCAATGAAAGCAATAAATATGTTTCATTCATTAAAGATCCCATGTATAAGCTACAGGTCATTCACTTCACTACAGAGGCTATATGTTGTCCCTAGTGTATTTAATTTTTGGCGAGTACAACAAAAAATGATGTTTGATCTTCTAGAAGGAGAAGCATTAGACATTGGAGGAGATGCCAGGTGTTGTTCTCCAGGCCACAGTGCTAAATATGGTAGCTACTCATTCTTGGAGCTAAATATTAACAAGGTTCTTCATGTTGAACTTGTGCAGGTACTGTTTGTTAGCATGAAATATCAGTGTATTTCTTTGCTTATTATTGTATTGTATAGTTTAAGGGTAGTTAATAAACATTTAAAAATGGGGTAATAATTTCCCATGCACTGTTTGGCTGATAATCCTGTCCAGGTAGGCATATATCATAAAACAGAGTGCATAGAATTTTCACTTTTAAAATGTCATAATGTTTTTAATCTCTATTTATTTATTAAGCAATACGGCATGACAATGGGGTGATTAACTGACCAATAACATAATCCCTGGACGAGCCTTATTAGTATTATAATATAAAAAAAATTTTTTTAAATAGTTACAGAACTTGTTCCGCAAATGATTAGCATGTACATGTATGTTTATCAAAAATCATACAATGGCAAGAAAGAATCCTGGCTTCTGATTGGTCAGTTGGCTGTCACAGCAGGGATGTTATCCTGGCATAACCTCCCTGCTGATTGTTTGGATGATTTGGATGACCACCATGATGATCTCCTCTTTCTCATAAGAAACAAAAATATGTTTACACACTAACAAAAACATTCTTTAAAATTATTTTTTTATTATAAAACAACAAGCCATTGTATAATAGGAATAATGCCCTCCAGGGTGGGAGTTATGCTGGGATAACATCCCTTCTTGGGTGTTGGACACCCTCGGATGGTGGCCTCGGGCCCAACCACCCGAGGTGGGATGTTATCCCAGCATAACTCCCACCCTGTCCGGCATTATTCCTTTATTAACATATGGCTGACAGAATGTTTACAGCCCATCAGAAAGCTCCAATTTTCATACCCTTTTTATAATTTAAGTTGTTGTACAGCATAGTAACAATGGATATTACAAATAATTACTACTTTTCTAATTTCACATAGTCAAATTAAGTTGCAAACTCAAATGCAATGGAGTTAGAGGGACTGAAGAGAAGTCTGAAATATCTTAATGATAAGTATATGATTATCAAAAGTTTAACCACTGACAGACACCCGTAGGTCCGCAAGTTTTTACATGAGAATTGCCAAAGCATTAAGCACTGGTACGATGTGTGGCATATATAAAAAGGTATGTTAATAAGGCTATATTTGAGAATCCACATGTGTCACTACAAATTCAACACAATAATACTATTTCTGTCTACTTTGCTGTTCACACGGTCTGAGGAAAAAAACTGATGCCGCGTCAAGGAAAGCACAATGTAATACACTTGGTTACTGGACATCATCTATATCAAATCATCTGTATTGGTTTGCGGCTTCAAGCGATGGTGATGTAAACTTAGTTAGAACTAAATGGGGTAGTGTTGGGAACCACGTAGCTAACATACACAGTGGACACAGTGAGTGGTTTCCACAATGCTTACATGGTGAACTTGGTGAAAGAGAGTGGCTAATTCCAGGTTAAGTTTGTTTTGAGGTTATGCCTTATGAACTATATCACTTCTGTAATTATGTAACTTTAATAATCGGCAGTGTGTGTGTGTGTGTGTGTGTGTGTGTGTAAATACATATATATGAAACGAGCAAATAAATCCCTGTGGCCTGATTGGCTGATACTTGATTCTAGCCATTGTAGTAAGACAGTGCCACCATTGACTACACCAAGTCCCTGTCAAGCAGGGCAATGCACAGACTTCATAATCCACCTATTTGCTAGTTTCCATCACAAAAAGAACTTCAATTAGGTCCAGTGACCTTGTGCTGCCATCACCCAAGGTGTGATGTTATCCCAGCACAACACACACTCTGTCTAGCATTAGTGCTTAGTTTACCATAGTGATCTGTTCTGCATCCTGAAAGTGTGGGTTCCAGATTTTCAGTCTGACCCCATTGTACTAAGCTTACATTTTCATCCCTTATTTATTTATTTATTTATTTATTTATTTATTTATTTATTTATTTATATAGCGATTTAGTAGTTAATTGTTAGTATGTTAATAATTTTGTTATGCCATGTTAAAGATTCATAGATAGCTTTTTTACTTATTACTTGTTCATTTTTTTATGTGATCAACCAGTTAAAATTTGTTTTTCCCCAATTTTAGTAATGATAGTAACAAAGATTCGGAATTGTTTGATCTCAAGTTACAATGTCATTGTTCAATCCATTCACAACACGTTCCAAGCAGCATAAAGAACTACTAATAATACTACATAATAAGCAGCTGTTGTCTGATGTCACTCAGATGTCCCTGAGCAAGCAAACATCTTGCGTAGAGGCATTCCACAAGATAATTATACAGTTTGCACCTAAGAGCTTGCACTATTTCTTCACATACATGAAGGCAAGGTAGTAAAAAAAATTTATTACATGGACTTGCATCTGAACTATTTTTTTTGTATGGCAAACAGTTTATTTTTTTTTGTCCACATTCACGAATCATGTTTCATTCATGTTCATTTATATTCACTAATGTACTCTGATGTTAATTTGTTTAATGATGTTATTACAGTTTACTGTGCTAAGGTAACCAAATCCACCATGAAACTGATCCTAAAAAAATGTCCTTACCTTCCCTTGTAAGTGTTAATGGGTTAAAATTACTTGATGTGTGACATAGGTTGAAGTCTTCAAGAGTATTTATTGCTACTAACATAATCAATGCATTGTTCTTTGATGAAGTCATAATAAAAAGATGTTATTTAAAAGTGGAATACTGACTATGGAATATGAAGTAGTTATACAGGAATATTAATAAAAAAGTTACATATGGATAATATAGATGATGATTCATAGGGGTTTGTCATTAACAAGACTGTAATCACCTCGATAAGAGATTTCATCATTGTTGTTGTCAAACCCCAATACATTATCTTTTATAGTGCGTGGGGTTTTTTCTTATCAAACTGTGGGAATGAAATTTTTTTAACCCCATGACCCCACCAACACACATCACCCAATACATTAAACATGATGACATTATTAAAGTTTGCATTTAACATACCCACTGTAAGAAGTTTTATTAAATGTTAATTTTGATGTATCATAGGATCGTCCTTGCAGCAATTCATTACAATGAAAATTCATGTAGAGAGCAAGCAAGAACAAAAATGGGAGATCATCAATGGAAGGTCTCATACCCAAAATACAAATCCAGTTGCGGCATTGTCAAACATGTGAAAATTCCCTGTACTTATGGTAAGTAATATTGGAATTACCACATTTAATACTTATTCAATAGTAACAGATAGATTGTTTGGTATTGTGCAACACTGGATTGTCCAAGTGGCATAATGTTGAATGAGAACACTGGAGTGGGTCCTCATTACACCACTGAGCCTTGTGGTACTGTGCAATACTGTCCACCTGATTGGTTATTATATATTATTTATAATGCATTAAAGAAAAGAATACTAATGTGTCAGAAATGATGGATCCTTGAATATATGTATGGGAAGCAACATAAGCACCAGGTCTTGTATTATACGTAAAATTGCGAACATAGTTGATCATACTGTATTTTTTATACTGTATAATACTGTGTGGAATATGTGTGCATGAGTTATTGTGCTTTCAAAATGAAACTGATGCAGGTTACAGACTGATGTTCTGACACAATAGAGCAGATTCACAGTCCATGACCTTTGAAACAGTAGTAGAACTGCATTTTGAAATTGATGGAATTCTGTACAGAAAAAAAAACACTCTACCATACGCTATGCAAGCAATAATGATCTCAGGGGTGTGTGTAAACAATATTGAACAGCACGACAAGGGGCATAGTAAGGCAAGAGGTAGAATGTCGAGTGACTTCAGCTACTGTCATCGCTGTGAAAGATGGTTTACACACTCATATGAGAGCCTTATTGTGCTCATAAAATTAGCTTTTTTTAAAAATTTTAAATATTGGGAGAAGCATGGTAATACTTAAAGTAATTACATTCCATGGTCACATTGATATGTAAGTATCAACTGTAAAATGCAAACAAATATTTAATTGTTCATTTATTTGATGATTTGTCACAACAGATTACATAAAAGATATGACAGTCATACAAGATCACAGACGGAATTATCCTACTTATGACTCTGCGAGTAAATACATTAAAGATAACAGTGATTCAGTTCCTACCAGTCTAGTGTCTAAATACGAGAAAGTTAACAAATCAGAGGCTGTTAAACATCATCACAGTAGGTTCAATGTTGAAATGAAAAATGAAAGCAACACGCAGATGAAGTCATCAGTTGGTTTTTAAGCATACATGAGTTCGTTTGATGAAAAGTCTTGAAATGACAAAATGAATTACATGACATAATAAAGATGGTATCAGGTGTTAGAGTAGGTTTTCATACCTTCAAAGCATTAATAAAACTGTTTAGTGTGTATGCATTTTATGAGGGACGGTGACTATAGAACACTGCATCCAACCCCCCCCCATTCCCAAAATGTAATACACACAGCCCTCAAATCTGTTTTTTATTACTACGCCATTCCATCCTGAGGTTCCCGTCATAACGTCACAAGATTCTATACCTCTACATATGTCCCTCATAAAGTGCAGCAGGTTCAAATGTTTAAATTACCATATACTTTAAGCTGTTATTACATGTTTAAATACATTAAATCTTTCAAAAAAATTACTATCTTTATGATACAGTATCTCTTAGTTTGTTTACTTTTTTTTTTTCAGTCTCAGATAAAGTACGACAATTTTGTTTGTATGGAACAGCAAAATTGGATGGCACGGGGTAGACATTGTCAGTTTTGATACTTAATGTATTACTGTGCACGTTGCCAATGTTTCACTGTAAGATACCATTTTGTACAGATAGAGAATTGTGACGGTGTCTGTCATATAGATTACGTAATCACCTTAGTAACAATAAGTCAATGGTAGAACAAAGAAAATAAAATTGTAATACATTGCATCAGATTTGCTAAAAACAGATATAAGACAGTTGCTATGGAAATTCGGTCCTAATTTTATGCACATTTTTATTAACTAATAAATAAACACATATTTGTGCTAAGAATAAATAATTATGATAATCTGACTGTAAGTGCTGCCATTATATCAAAATGTAACATGTGGAACTACGTCCCACTGAGGGTATTTAAAACCACAGTATGTTTCAGATGGAAATGCATGTTGAATAGAGTTGACAACACAAGAAGGTAAAACCTTACGATTGTTCTTCCCCAGTCTCTTGAATATCCAGCGTACAAATTGGCGATATGCCAAGTATTGATATGTCCTATTAGGAAAAGAAGAAAATATAATATGTGACTAGCTGCACGTTGATCAGACTCAATAGACCAGGATGCCTGTGTCTGCTTACAATAGTGGATGTTTGTATTTTTATATGCAGACTGACCGTATACTGTCATATGTGCGCGCAGCAGTGTTATCATTCAATAAATTGCTAACTCTAACTACGAAAATCAGTCAGAATATTGTTGTCACAAAGTGTGGTGTTCTTATAATTTTATGGTGTGTTGTGTCAACATTTTGTGGTTAAGTCACTCCGCTACGCCTCGTGAAACACTACAGAAGGTGTGGGTAAACCCAATAACCCACACCCTGTTTTGCCTTATTGCTTACATTTTTCATAAGGGTAAACGTATCACTTCAAAAGAAGTGTAAATAATATTATATTATATATATCAAGATACATACTCATTAATAGGCTCTTCATCACCACGTGGTCCATCTTGCTCAATGTAGGTGTAGTATACCGTCTCAAGGCAATAGATGTTTCGACAATTGACTTCAAAACCAGGATGCATAGTAATGCAATGTGTGTTAACCTGAGACATTCTTATACGAACTTGTAAATAACCATGGCAACATATGTTTTCAATTTGAGTAGGCATAGGCTGACAATTACCACAAGTACACCTAAATGTAAGAAAAAATATATATATTTATGTATTTTTTTAATTATAACCACAGTATACAGTACCTGATTTACAACTGCATGCAGCTGCAACAAAATAGTGCAATGATTAGTTAGGCATTTGAAATCATCCCAAACAAGAGATTAGTAGACAAGCTGGGCAATCTGAGAGTGGGTTCCAAGAAGGTAAACTGGATCATGATGTGCACAGTGGGTACCTTCATCTAAACAGTGTTGATGCAGGTTTCATAGATTCATAAAAGTATGACGGCAGAAAAGGACTGAAACAAGGCCCATCAAGTCGGCCCATTTGTCCAGCTATTAGCTTGGACCTGTGCCCCCCCTTAACACTCCCATGTGGTTGTCCCATGCCCTTTTGAATCCCTCCACTGTTTCCTCTCCAACGACTGCCTCTGGGAGTTTGTTCCACTTTTCCACCAGTCTCTATGTGAAATAGTATTTCATAATGTAACCCCTGAATTGTCCCCCTCCACCTGCAGGCCATTCCCCCTCATCCTCTGATTTCACTTCATCTTGAAGATGCTTCCCCCAGTGCCCTGTTTATATTCAGGGTAGAGACAGTTCAAATAGTGTCAATAATGAAGGTGCTGGGTCTGCACCAAATGTCATATGTAGACAGACTGATATACTTCAGTATGTATGCAATGAGGGAGGGCAGACACAGGGGAGATATGATATAAACCTTCAAACATATGACAGACACTCATGGGGCATTGAAGGGAAGCATCTTTCAGATACAGACATGTGCTGGACCAAAGGGGGCATGACATGAGGTTGTACAGTGGAAGCCTTAGGTGACGCTTGTGCCAGTGTACAGATAATTGTTTGGTCGGTGATTTGTTTACTGCAAGCTGTTTCCCACCTAGCAGTATTGTCATCTAGATGGTTGTAATACCATCCATTTACCTGCTTCAGAACCCCTACCTGTGCATCAAGTATCATAACCACTGGATGACTGCATCCACTAACTATCCTGGCCATGTTTATGATTGCCTTTATGTCCAGTCTGTGAGAACTACTGATACTATCAGATGTAATGCACATGACTGCTACTTAGGTCATCTGCTATTCTGCTTCCTCTGTTAGTGACTCATGCATATAAATAACATTAAATTATTTATTTACTTAATTTAATTTTGTGTACTTCTATTTTTAGGGCCAAGTCAAAGTTTTTTATATGTGAGGATAGCTGAAGCCATGTCTGAAGGTGGCTTATGAATTATGCGAGTTGTCCTGGTTGGAAAGGACTTGTTTTAGCAAGTGGTGGTACTCTCCTACTGCACTAGCTAGAACCAAGTCTCAGCTAATCAGGACACAGGGATTTCTTAACAAATTTTATATGAAAACAATAAGACACTCTGGGGTGTACATTTGACATTTCTAACTAACGGTCAGGGTGTAGTGAGACACAGACTGCAGGCAGAGTGCCTTCAGCCCCTGCCGTGCATTAGAATGTAATGCAGCCCCCGGTGTCTTACTGCACTTATAAATAAAATGTATGGGTTAGAAAGCAAAATAATAAGATGTTTGAGACATTTTGATGTAAAATAGTTACTCCGCCTGTGTTTTTTTTTTATGCCCAAAGTAATTTTGACCTCCTGTGGCCACCTTAGTTGTAGGTGGTTGACATGGTTTCCTCAATTCTCCCTCACCCAACCAATCCTGCACCAGAGCAGTACATTTAGCCAACTGCTGGCAGTTTACAAAACATAAAGAATATATCCCAATAAGGGCATATGACTTGAGCACAGTGCTTCAGAATGGGCTAATGACAGTGACACAGTAACAGTGAGTGACTGAAGGATCAAATGAGAGCAAGCGACGGATGGGTGGGAATGATCGGAAGAAACATGGCATGCTAGTAGAGAAGGGGGCTGTTTTGCTTAATATTTTTCATTAAGGAAAGTTATATGAAAAGTAATTTTTGACTTTCCATATGTGGAATATGTTTTAGGGTCTGAGATGCAGCAAGCTGGAGAGAGATAGACATACTGGTGAACGATCAGACAGCAATACAGTGAGAAGTACTGAGAGGCACATACTACTATTGAAATAGTGTAAGAGATGTTTTTGGACATATTAGAGCCTCAACTGGCATGTCTTTTTTTTTTTTTGCCCATTTTTCTACCAACGATGTGTGACTACTGATTGGGTCGTGAAGGTGCAGGCAGGAAGAATGCCCCGATGCTTACAGGCAGAGGTTATGTGATGACTGTGAGTGTCCATTATGAAGTCTGCCTGATCACAGTTAGTGACAGTTGGCTAAGGTGTGTGGATTTCAATATAAAAACTTCTTGATGTTGTTGGCTAGGGAGATGGGTTAAACATACACGTTGCATGCACAGGAGCAAGTAACACATGGGGGCAAAAATCATAGAAAAACAATGGTAGAAAAAAATATAAAAATACATAAATTGTTAATTATCCTCTTCTAATCCACAACATCCCATACTCGTAGATGACAAGCTGCAGGGAAACAAGGCACACATACCCCACACCCCTCCCCACAAGAACTCGAAGCATCTGATCATCTTCAGCCTGCAAATGTCCTGGTCTGCGAGCCTGTCAGCATGTGATGGAGCAGTTATTGCACAGTCACCGAGATTCCTTTATGAGACCAATCCTCCCCACCCCACGCCACACAACCATCCGTCCATCTGTCACAACTGCACCCCCAATTGGGTATTGCAGAGATGAAAGAGAGTGATACCAATATGTCACTGTCACTCTCCTACAGCAGGCTCCAACACATGATGGCAATGGTAAAAAAATAATTATAATTTCACGGTTAGTCCAAGTCTGGCTCATTGCTAATTGAGGATCCCGACCATCCAATCTGCCAGGTGACAGCAATCCTAGTAAGCTATCTAACTTCATGCAGTCAGCTGCATTGGGGTGGGCACATGAACGAAGAGTGGGTGGAGGGTGCTGAATGGATGAAAAAATCTGTGTGAGTGTTTTATTTTTTATTACTGTGGATCGTGTCACAAGTTCAAAACTACTGCGGGAGTTTGAACATTTGGGAGAGGGAGACAGAGTGCCATGATGGTCATACTGTCGTGGAATGGACAAGTGGCGCTGGCGGGACTCGAGATTAGTGACAGACAATGAGTAAATATGGCACAATAAGGATGAATTGATGATCCCGTCCATCCCATCTGCCAGATGGCAGCAATCCCAGTAAGCGAGAACTCACTCACTAGACGAGCCTACTCCATCTAGATGTGATCAGTAGATCTAACTTCATACAGTCAGCAGCATTGGGATGGGCATGGGAATGGGAAGGGGGTGGAAGGTGACAAAATGTGTGCAAAAAAAAAAAAACTTCCGTGAGTGAGATTTACTTTTTTAAAGTGTGGCTCATGTCAACAGGTCAAAACTAAGACTGGAGTTGATACCTTAGAGAGAAAGATGGAGAGTGGCATGCTGGATCTGCTGATGTGGACTAGTCAAGTGGCACTGGAGGATCTAGGGAGTATGTCCTGACAATGAGAGAAGCGGTTGTTTATCTGAATGCAGTTTCAGCCGACTTCGGCAGCTGGCAGTCAGATAAAATACAAGTTTTAAAAAAAAAGGCGACTCCTGCCGCAACAAGAACAAATAATTAAAATACATAACAAACAGGACACTTTAAAGAGGGGTTCACAATGGCCAGCATGCCCCCACCCTACCTCTCCACTCCTATTTAACTGACTGAAGAACATCCTCTAAAAATCCAGTAAAGAATTAATTAAATAAAAGTATCATCAGCTCAAACAAACCATTCTGATACTGCCACCACTTCCTGGTTAATGCTAACAGTCTGACTATCAGAGGCTGAAAGCACGGCTCTGACTGTTGATCTTTGCACAGAATTACGAGGCGCAGGCTCAAACATGTAGGGCTGAATAATTCTGTCTGTAGGAAGATATAAATTAATGTCAGAGTCATGTAAACCGCCAGATAATTCACTGGCATCTTCAGTGAATTCTTCCATAACGACTTCTTAAAATGCCTCTACTAGTTTGTTTATGGTGTGTGTGATGTCACAGCACACATCACAGCACACGGTATCTAACAAAAAAAAACTGAAACAGCAATCGTGATAGAGGACTGCTGTCTGAAGCTGGTCGGTACTGAAGTAGATAAAAATCAACATCAGAGTCACTCTGCAACTACACATTGATTGACAAAGGTCACAGATGACATGGGCTGCATAGAACTACATAAATGTCAGTTTCATTTCCCATCTCCTTTAATTTGTCTTTTGATTTTTGGATTTAACCAGTTTGGTATTCTACCTTTACTGTTATATTTTTCCTTATATGGGACATGTTTTTTCTATGCCTAATAAAATTGCTCTAAATGCTGCAGAGGCACTATTAGCTGATTTATTGAGGAATATCCTGTCCCAGTCAATGCTTATTAAACTCTGTTGTATACCCAGAAAGTCTGTTTTACAGTAATTCCTCACCCTGGTATTACAAGTCATTTTCAGTCTCCTTGTATTTAATTGACATATCACCATATTGTGGTCACTGGTTCCCAATGGACATAAGATATTTGCATCTATTATTACATTCTCATTGTTAGTTAGAATCAAATCAAGTATGCTTCGTCCCTTGTGGGTTCAGTAACCAATTGTTCCAACCCATTTTTACGTTCGCGTGCGCGCATGCACAAGGAACGTTTTGGAAGAGTAGTACCCTTGGAGGTGTGCCTCTCCCATCAAATGCACTGCTCCCTTGAGCAGGCGTGGCGGTCCTGCACCAATGGGTGCAGGAGCTCAGTATGACAGCGGTGTTCATCTGCTTCAAGGAAAAACACCGCTGCCATACTGAGCGCCGCCGCGTCCCCTCCATCATGTGCTCCCCGGCGTGCGTCATACGCCCCAAAGCTTTCCTGCCGCGCTGGAGCCCACCCCAGCGTGGCAAATGTTGTTTTTGCCGATGGGGTGCCCAATCCCCGTCGGCTCCATGCCCCCCAAGCCATCCTGCAGCCACTACTGAGGGCCCACCCCAGCGTGGCAAGCGGTTTGTTTATTTTGCCGGCAGGGGTGCCCAATCCCCATCAGCTCCTCCTCCCTGCGTGGTTTGCCGACGGGGTGCCCAATCCCCGTCAGCTCCTCACCCCACACATCTTCTGCCACGCTGGGGCCACCCCAGCATGGCAAGCGTCCCATGTCATCTTTTTTTTGTTTTCCTGTAAAACAAAAGCGGTCCTGCCGCGTCTCCCAACCCCAACCCACTGACACGCACCACCACTGCGCACCCAGCCTCCCCACACCCCCCACCCCATACCCTCCGGACTTGGCGCGATGATCTTCGTGGACCGGGAACACGCTCTGCACTCTTCAAAGCCGACCGCGAACTGAGGAAATGTCAGAAGCTGTATAATGGGCTCATAGGGGTTTCAACTTTATTGCATATCTCAGTCATTTTTTGGAATTTTTGCACCAAATTTTCAACATGAGGATTTTGGGACCCCTTCTCATGAATAATGTCACTGTCATTGCGTTATTTGGGCCTGAAGGGTGATTTCGTAGGCACTGCACAGTCACTGCGTGAAATCACCCTTCAGCCTCGAATAATGCCATGACAGTGACATCATTCATGAGAAGGTCCAAAAACCCATGTTGAAAATTTGGTGCAAAAATGCCAAAAAATGACTGTTTTACGAGCCTGCGTTGCGCAGTTCCTATGCAGGCTCGTAAGTTCACGAATTTTCAATATTTTCACTCCAGATTTTCAACATTGCCATTTTATCACACCTTCTTTTGAGTTGTACAGCTGTCATTTTTCACATCTCACCTAAAATGTGCTTCCGCCCATGTAGCACACAATGGCGCAGTCGGTGTACGAAATCAATGTATGGAACACATTAAGAAAATCACAGTGATACTGTTCATGAGCAGAGGTCTTAAAATGGCTATGTTGAAAATTTGGTGAAAAATTCCCTAAAATGACTGTTTTCTGGCGTCGCGTTAGCGGCAGTTCCCTCTCGCGCGGCTCGTCGTTTGCAAATTTTCAATATTTGCACTCCAGATTGTCAACATTTCCATTTTACCCACCTCCTCATGAGCAGTACAGCTGTCATTTTTCACATCCTGCCCAAAATGTGTTTCTGCCCATGTAGCGCACAATGGCGCAGTCGGTGTGCAAACTCAATGTATGGGACACATTAAGAAAATCACAGTAACACTGATCATGAGCAGAGGTCTTAAAATAGCTGTGCTGAAAATTTGGTGAAAAAATTCCTAAAAATGACTGTTTTATGAGTCTGCGTTGCGCAGTTCCTACGCACGCTCTTAAGTTTGTGAATTTTTAATATTTTCACTCCAGATTTTCAACATTGCCATTTTACCACACCTCCTTATGAGCAATGCAGCTGTCATTTTTCACATCTTGCCCAAAACATCTTTCCCCCATGTAGTGCACAATGGCGCAGTCGGTGTGCGAAATCAATGTATGGGACACAGTAAGAAAATCACAGTGACACTGTTCATCAGCAGAGGTTTTAAAATGGCAATGTGAAAATTTGGTGAAAAAATTCCTAAAAATGACTGTTTTACGAGCGTGCATTGCACAGTTCCCACGCACGCTCGTAGGTTTGCGAATTTTCAATATTTCCACTCCACATTTTCAACATTGGCATTTTACCACACTTCCTTATGAGCAGTACAGCTGTCATTTTTCACATCCTGCCCAAAACGTGTTTCCGCCTATGTAGCGCACAATGGGGGTAACAAAAACATCATGCTGACAATTTATTGTGCAAATACCAGCAATCGCACAGGGCATTAGGGTAAAGCACCATACATGCCAAACACCACTGCAAATACCTGCAAGCGAACGTTCGGCATTGACAAATGCTTGTTAATACAGGTTTCAACAAATGATTTTTCGAGTGAGTTACTGCCAAGATAAGTTGTCCAATTTATACCTGGGAGGTTGTAGTCTCCCAGTAGGATAACATCCCCTAGGTTGCACATTTCTGTAATCTCTTCCATTAGTAAGTTATTATATACAGTATTTGCTGAAGGTGATCAGTAACAATTATCAATTATGATAGAAGATCATCCAGGAAAGAACATTTTCACCCAGATTGTTTCCAGCAGTGAATTAGTGTGTAGTGGGGACTGAACTATATGAGATTTAATAGAGTTATGTATATATAAACACACTCCCCCTCCAAGTTTGTCTTGCCTATCTAGATGGTAAAGTTTGTAACCGAGAATGTCCCTTATCCAGTCGTGACTAAAATCCCACCATGTCTCTGTAACAGCAGCAATTTGCATATCCTTCTGTACCAGCATTCCCTCAAGTTCAGATTTTTTTTATATGTTTAGGCTTCTAGCATTGGTAGTTAAGATGTTACAACCATTAATATGTCTGTAACCACTAGGTGGCACTATCCCAAGGGCTACTACCCCTGCCTGCCTGGCTAGTAGCAAGTTATGGGGCCTGGGTACTGAAATGGGTTCCTCCACCCAGAGGTCAGGGTTGTTTGAGTCAAAGCTAACCTGGGTACAACCCTCCAGGACAATGTGACCCCTCGTTCCCTTCTAGTGGCCTGAATAATGTACAGTAATCACTTTCACAGTAACCCCTGTTCACCATACAATTCCCCACACTGTTTGCACTTACCACCAGGGCTGGTTTCACCAGTTCAACCCAGGATCCCCCTGTAAAACAAGGATAGGCACAGAAAACAACAGTGCAGTGCTTTTGGTACAAACTGGAACCACAGTCAGGTTAAATGCAAAAAGAGTTAGATCTGATTTATTAAGGGGGCTTGAACAAGGGAGGGGTGTAATCAGGTTGACTGGCTTAATGGCTAGATTAATCCAACAGTCAGGCCTGCACTTCAGAGTCCCTGCACAGTCACACACTCTGGGTACCCAGGTGGAAACAAGATGGGCTAGCCTGAAACGTTGCCCGGGGTAGGCTGGCATCTCGGCTGGTTGGGGCCATGTGATAGAAGAAAGAAACATGCACAACACACACTATTTGTAATCCAGAGCTGGAGGGCTCAGTTTGTGAAGAAAAAAGCAACAAGGCAATCAGATGACAACACTTTAGATTTAGTTGTTATTGCAGGGAGCAACCCTGATGTTTACTCACGATACCCAATACAGGACACAGGCACGATGAAATGGAGACCTCAGGTTGATGAGCTGGAATGCCAGGAGAAGCAGGGCCCACACGAATCACTAAAGAGTAATTTCTGTTCAAAGCATTGAGCAGGGGGATGATCCCCAGGCAGGTCTCTCATCGATGGCTTTCTCTGTGGCATGAGTAATCTGGCTGGGCCAGTATGGCAAGGCCCAGGCCAGATGGAGATGAATACAGATTCAGTCCAGTAGGGCTGGATGCAGCTTTCAGCAAGCAGAGCACAGTTGAACAGGCAGTGGGGAACCAAATCTCGACCCACTAGTAGCACACAGCACATTTACAGTAAAGAAATCATCACTATACCAGGTGGATGGCAGTCCGGTCGCAATCACAGAGTCTCTGCGCAAAACCGGGAGTTCAGCGGTAAACAAAGGTCCTGACAGACTGATCGCATTCAGCAAGTCTTTGGTCTTCTTCAGGTTTTAAGCTTGGTCACAATTCAATGGCTTTGGTCCCTCTCACACCTTCAGATGCAGTCTGATTTTCTAGCAAACTCCCTCACAAGGGACAGCGGACAGACAGGCCAATCTCAGCCCTTCCTCAGTTCTGCCACGTGAACTACGCAGGAACTGCTGCTTGACTCTCTTGAGCCGTTCACCCTTTCACTTCCCAACTCAGACTGACTCTCTGCTGCAAGAAGCCTGGGACTTTCCCCAGGATCCAAAAGTTTCGGTTGGCTGATCCATCTGTCAGTCAATATAAGGGCTCCCCCTCCAGGTCCATTTAGGCGCCAAAGTCTCAAAACTACAATTCCTACAGAATTTTGCTCCCACAAGAACCCTGGGGACAGAATTCATTTTAAAGTCCCCAAAGGTACTGATTGGCCCATTCTGGCAGTCCAGGACCAAGATGGTGGTGATAAACAGAACTGTCCATACTGCAAAGAAGGCAGGTTAGACAAACTGCAATATCATTACTATGCTAATAGATAATCAACAAATAAGTACAGCTTCTAACAGAGCTCCCTCTGTGCAGATAGCGATGGCAAAACAGAGTGATTATCTGGCAGCCCAGGCGGGACTTGAGCATAGAAACACCCAGCCCCCCCGATTAAATAAGCACCATGTTATTGGCAGCTCTTAAAGAGACAGGGCACAGAGGCATTAAGGCACTCTCACACCAACACTTTTAAAGTGCTAAGACACAGGATACCAGCCTGGCAGTGGGCATTTAGGCACACCGAAGGAAGACTTTCAGGAACCCCATTTGTGGGGGGGTTACATGTCCATAGTTGGTTGAAGATGGAGAGGAAACATTTCTATAAATCAGATTTGGATTCTCACCCTTCCCCTCCCCGTATCAATTTAAATGCTGTGTTATATAGTGTTCCATTCTTCTACCCAGGAGACTGCTGCTTCGCTTAGTGGGATGGAGTCCGTCCCAAGAAAATGAACTCACTGCTTTAAACTTTCTTTTACTGGGAAACAAAACTAGGACAGCTTTCTTTCTTTCTTTCTTTCTTTCTTTCTTTCTTTCTTTCTTTCTTTCTTTCTTTCTTTCTTTCTTTCTTTCTTTATTTATTCGTTTATTTTTAACTTTCTTTTTATGGCTTTAGTAATAAAAACATGACAAGCATAGTCCTCATGCAAGAGGGTATAAACAAATTCCATATCAACAACATAGGGTATCACATTGATAGCTCTTACATGCATATATAGTAGGAGTAGGGGTACAACGGAAATAGATGGCATTGATCTGCCAAATGTCCTAGAGTTTAGAAATATCCCAAATGCCAGCAGCCTCATGGCTAAAGTGTCTGTCCGTTAACTAGGTAGAATATCTTAAAAGAGTGAACTGCACCAACAAGTAGTGCTGTGACCTTATAAAGAAAAAGCATCATAAAGGGAAAACTTAGTCCCAATGCCCCACTGTCTCCTACTCCCTCATACCCACAAAAACATTCTAAAACACATAAAACGATGTTGAAAACCCAGTCATAACAACTTCATTTCTAATAAAACAGTTAACATTTGAGATGAGGACAAAGAACACCAACTTTAGTGTTAGTCATATAATGTAACTCACCCTCCTCAATTTAAAGTAGTGAGAGGACAAACTAAACAATATTTCTCTCCCCTCAAAACTAATTTCCAGGTTTGAATGCCCCAGTATCTTATTGAAAAGCATTCAGCCTCAATAGGTTGATCAGTAGAAAAGGAGCTGATACTCATCCTTCTTCTTCTGAGCCAGAACCAAGTGCCTCCCTGTCCTTCCCCGGCTTGATGTTGAATTCTACTGCGGCTTTCTCGGCCCATTGACCCGCATCCTTGGGATCGGTGAACTGCCAGTTTCGACCCCCGTAAGTAATTCTCAAGCGGGCTGGCAACAGAAAACTGTGGGCAATCTCCAGAGACCTGAGCCACTGCCGAACAGTGTCAAACTGTTTCCTCCTTGCCCAGGTCTGAAAGGAAAGATCGGGATAAAGTTTTATGTCCTGATGGTGGATCTCCCAGAAGGTAGGAAGCTTGGGCAGCACCAATAAGGATGTCGTGGGTCTCTGATCCTGCAGTCTTGAGGATCACAGTGCGAGGTGGATTCGAATCCGCAGGCTGCACCCTCGGGGTAGCTCAGTAACATAGAAACATAGACTTTGATGGCAGATAAGGACCACTTGGCCCACCCAGTTTGCCCATTTCCCTACCTATTGGATAAGCTGCAGATTCTAGTTAACCAACAGCCTACTTCCTGCAACCTCCCACTATAATTGCCTTATGTCTGACCCATGCATGTTTAAATTCCCCCACTGTTTTAGACCCCACAACCTCTCCAGGAAGGTGGTTCCACGAGTCCACTGCTCTCTCTGTGAAAAAGAATTTCCTCACATTACCCCTGAGCCATCCCCCCTCTAACTTTAAATTGTGCCCTCTTGTTCTTACACCTCTCTTTTTCTGAAATATGCTACCCTCCTGGACTTTGTTGATTCCCTTGAGGTACTTAAAAGTTTCTATCATGTCCCCCCTGTCCCTCCTTTCATCAAAGGTATACATATTAAGCTCTCTCAGTCTCTCTTTATATGGTTTCTGATGTAGACCCTACACCATTTTAGTTGCCCTCCTCTGGACTGCTTCCATCCTGTCTATGTCCTTGCATAGATGAGGTCTCCAAAACTGCACGCAGTACTCCAGATGGGGTGTCACCAACTGTCTGTATAGAGGGATAACCACTTCCCTTTTTCTACTTGTGATGCCCCTCCCTATGCATCCCAGTGTCCCCCTGGCTCTCCTTACTGACTTCTCACATTACTTACCCACTTTTAGGTTATCTGATATGACTACACCAAGATCCCTTTCCATTATTGTTATCGTTAGTACCTCCCCTGCTATTGTGTACTCTTCTCCTGGATTTTTAATTCCCAGGTGCATTACTTTGCACTTCTTTGCATTGAATCTAAGTTGCCATATGTCTGACCAATCCTCCAACCTTGCCAAGTCCCTTCTCATCCTTTCTACCCCCCCTTGTGTATCAACTCTGTTACAGATCTTTGTGTCATCTGCAAAGAGGCATACCTTTCCTTCCAGACCCTCTGCAATGTCACCTATAAAGATGTTAAAGAGGACTGGACCCAGTACTGAGCCCTGAGCTACTCCACTAGTAACCCCCCTTTCTTCAGAATGTGTTCCATTCACTATTACCTTCTGTGTCCTGTTGTGAAGCCAGTTTGCTACCAGGCTACCACCCTGGGACCCACTCCCAGGCTGGCTACTGATTATTAATCTTTGTGCAGGACTGTGTCAAATGCCTTGCTAAAGTCTAGGTAGGCCATATCCACAGCCCTCCTGGTCTATTACTTTAGTCACCCAGTCAAATAAATTGATTAGATTCATCTGACATGACCTTCCTGCTGTGAATCCATGCTGCTTTGGGTCCTGTACCCCGCTGGCCTCTAGGTACTGAACAATTCTTTCTTTCAGAAGTGATTCCATCATTTTCCCCACCACTTAGGTCAAACTAACGGGTCTGTAGTTTCCTGCTTCTGCCTTGCTCCCACTTTTGTGCAAAGGAATCACATCTGCCCTCCTCCTCCAGGTCTCAGGTACCACACCATCTTCCTATGATTTGTTAAAAAGTGGGGTTAGTGGTGTCACTAGGTGTTCCCTTAGCTCTTTCAGGATTCTAGGGTGAATCCCATCAGGCCCCATTGCTTTGTCCACCTTGAGTTTTAGGAGTTCTTTCCGGACTCTTTCTTCTGTAAATGAACTGGCGTCAACCCTACTGCCCAGAGTGCTTCTACTGTTTGGTTTTGGTAACTCCTCCTCTTCTTCTTTTGTGAATACTGAGCAAAATTATTCATTCAGTATATCTGCCTTTTCACTATCTCCCTCTGCCCACCTTCTCTCTTCTTTATTAATCTTCACTATCCCTCCCTTAAGCTTTCTATGCTCCCTAATGTACCTATAAAAGGTTTTATCCCCATTCTTAACTGAGTTGGCTATCTTTTCCTCAGTTTGGGCCTTTGCTTTTCTGACTGCCTTCCCCACTTCTTTCTGCTTTAATTGATACAGTTCCCTGTCGTGCTCCTTCTGTGATTCCTTATACTTTTTGAATGCAGCCTTTTCCTCCTTAACCTTCCCTGACACCTCTTTGAGAACCATAGTGTTTTTTCTTGCTTTGTTTTCTTTATTTGTTTCACACAAAGGCTTGTTGCCTCCATGATGGCAGTTTGATTTTTCTCCATTGTTCTTCCACCCCTCCTTTCTGGCCATTTGCTAATGCATTCCTCAGGTATTCACCCATTATGCCAAATCAGCCCTTCCAAAGTCCAGTATCCTTGTCTTTGTGGCTTGTCTCCATGGTTGTGTTTATTGTGAAGCACAATGTGCAGTGGTCACTTGTTCCCAGGCGTCTACTGACTTCTAAATGTGTGATCCTCTCTCCATTTGAGAGTACCAGGTCTAATATTGCTCCCTCCCGAGTGGGTTCCACCACTAGCTGTCTAAGGCATGCCCCTTGTAGGGCATCGAGAATGACCCTGTTCTTGGATGTGGCTGCAGTCCATGTCACCCAGTTAACATCTGGCATATTCAGGTCCCCCATCAACAGTATCTCCCATTTTTCAGCCATTTTGAGAATGCCCTCTATCATTTTCTTGTCCAGTTCCTCCCCTTGAGACGGGGGTCTGTATACAACCCCTTTGCGGATTGTGATGCCATTCCCTGTCTCCAAGGTGACCCAGAGTTCCTCTTTTCCTCCCCCTTTACTTTTTAGTTCTGCCTCAAGTCAGTCCATTCAAAATCCTCAGGAACTGCGAGCTCTTCAGCAAGCCATTGCCTCAAAAAAAAAAATAAGTTCACTCCCTTCGCACCTTCGGGTACACCAGTAATTCTGACATTTCCAGCCAGTAGAGCATTCTCCACACCCTCAAACCTGTATCGGAGCTGCTGGTTCTCCTTAACTATGGTAGTTGCAGTGGTTTGAGCCAAAAGAGTTCACTTTCAGCATCAGCGGCCATGGAAGTCAGGGATGCAATCGCCGCATCATGTGTTACCATTGTGGATAAAGTTTTTTCCAATTTAGAGCCCATAGCCCTAACTGATTCCACCAGGGCTTGCCACAGAGGATCATTCACACTAGCAGGTCTTACCGCATGGTCTGGTTCGAGACTGAGTGGCTGAGGCTGCAGCGTAGAGGTAGGCCACGAAGTTATAGACGAGTGGGGTTGGTTTTGCTTTGTTCACCCCATGACAAATTTAGGATTGTTTAATAGCCTGAAGTCTGCTGAGTAGGTTAAAACTCATTGTAAGGTAAAATTCAAAACAAATTGAGCTTTTGATGGGCAAAACAGGAACAGGATGCACAGAGCTATTGGAGAAACGTCCTTCCTAGAAGCCTACTCTCTGGTACCCCCCAGGATTGCTTTATTTTAATTAATTACTGTTAGCCTGCTTTTTGCTAATCTTTGAGTGTATAGATGATTTTTACTGTTAGCCTGCATTATGACAACTGAAAAGTGAACAGCTCTTTTGTTACCGATTTGATCGATGTTTAAAAAGGTTTTCTGATTCCCTCTCCTAAACCCTCCATTTATTCTCCTGTCTCCTCTCTTGAATTGCTCAGTGCCCCCGACTCTCAGTCAGTATATTCCCACCAGTGATGTGCGCTGGCTCTCCACCTTCTTTATTTGGACGCTTACTTATATAGACGAATGCAGTCACATGGCAGTTCTCTTGTGAATTACTAACCACCGAATTCCTCATTTGCAAGCTATATAACCTGTCCACTAGAGGGCTTACAATTTACGGGTATAGCCCCCTTCAATGCTTCACATTGTAGCACTGGATAATACAGCGCCATCAGTTCAGCGGTACCCGATTAAGTGCTGTGTTACTACAGCGCCGTCTGATCTCAGCGCCAACAGCTTAGCTCTTCGTACTGAAATTAATTGAACTGCAGAAGAAGATTCAGCTATGATACATTCGAGCTGAATATGTATAATACAATGGCTCAAGAAACTGCAGTATCTATGCTAAATTGCTCGAACGAATTTCAGATGGAAATTCGCAAAGAAATACAAAGTCACTTTGCAACTATTACATCATCCCTTAAAATTTCTCAAATGTCCTAAATACCATTCAGCAGAAAATTGAGTCTTTAAGGATAAGAACAACAGAAGTTGAAAGTCGGGTCAGTTTATTAGAAAATAAAATTACCCCCCCCCCTTATTAAGGATCAATCTGCTCATAAAAAAGATGTTAATAAAGGACTAGTCTATCAAGATATGAGAATATCGGCATATCCAGATTTATCCGCTACAACTATACAGCAACGTAGATCCTTTAATCAAATTAAAGAACAGCTACGGTAGAAGGGAATCAAACATTATATGCTTTAACCTGCTCGATTATGAAATTTTTTATCATGGCAAGCCCTCTACGTTTTCTGACCCAAAGGGGGAAGCAGCCTTTCTGCACTCAATATCTCATGAAGAAGCTGCTAGAGAAGCATTGAATCGAGAATAATGTTTCAAGATAGAAATATTATATAAAAACATAGAGCTGCCAAATACTGCTGATATGAGAGGACTAAACTATATTAATGTGACTTATCAGTAACTAATCATAAGCAGAGCTTGTCTTGCACAACCCGGTATGGGAATGTATGAATAGAAAGCGCTGAAATAAGCAGTGCCAAACTGAAGCACCTGTCAATTATTGCAACGCTAGAATTAATGGCGATGTAATGAAAAGCACTGAACATGACGGCACTCAAATGCAATGCGCTTAACTGAGCCGCACCCCAATTTACTACTATAGCCCTCCCACTCATTCACTGATACTCACAGTGTTGCAGCCACCCAAATTTACTTGCTCTATTGCCAAATATCCTCTCCTGCCATTTTTTCCTAATTTTTTTCCTAAGTACACCGTCTTCTACTATTTTTTCTCTCCTGACCATGACCCCTCACCTACTTCCCAAAATGCTAACTCCCTCCTCCTCCTCCTCCTCCATTCCAGCTGTTCTGAATCTCATCCTCATCTTACATATTTCTGTATGTCAACCTACCCAGCCTAAAAATCTGACTATGCCCTTTACCCCTCCCATCTCAACCCATACCCCTTTTCTTGCTATAACCCCAATCCCCCCTTGAACTCTGGTCTCACTTCCCTCACCAACCGACAGCTCCTTTTCTCTGTACCCAGCTACTTTGCTTTCCTTCACCTTCTAATCTCCTTCACACCTAGCCCCTCCCTCCACACCAACATCTCCTAAATCCTCACCCCGTCACAAATGCCCAAAGCTCCACATCCCCATTATTGCCCTTCTCCCACTCTCATCGGGTAACATTCACCCTAACCCCGGCCCAAATGTCCTAAATTCATCCTATGCCTCCACCACTACTTACGCCACACTCCCAAGCCCCCACCCTCCCAAATGGACTGAAAATCATACACCTGAATATCTGCAGTCTAATGTCTAAGATTGATCTCCAGCAAACAATGGTTGTTTCACTCAAACCAAATATTAGTATCATAACAGAAACCTGGCTCACTGACAAATTCTCTGACCACTCTGTCTCCATCCCTAGTTATTCCATCTCTAGGCAGGACAGGGCCACCAGAGGTGGTGGCATAGCTGTGTATATCATGTCTTCACTTAAATACTCCACCATTTTCACAGCCTCCCTCTCCGCTACTTATGAAACCATTGCCATCAGAATTGCCCTCTCATTCTCCATCCCAGTATTTATTGCAGCCATCTACTGATGCCCGGGCATCCAACTCATAGCTGCATCTGAGCTGGTTACATCCTTAACTTCCCTCTCTCATACAGGTGAGCTATTCCTACTAGGAGATTTCAATTTAAATTGGCTATCTCCATCCACATCTAAGACTTGTAAGGACATTACTGCTCTAAACCTTGTCCAACTCATCCATGAACCCACTCACCTGAACCACAAAACTCAAAACCATTCGCTGATTGAAAGGGCACTCACCTCCCACCCCCACAGAGTTATTAAATCTGGCATCCTCCCAGATGCCCTCAGTGACCATCACCCTATCTTCCTGGTAAGAAAGATCCACAGGCCCAAATCCCCCCACAAAATCTTACATGTTTGATCCTGCAGCTCCTTGGACCTTGAACCCCTCCTACAAGATCTTGCCTTCTCCGATTGGGTCCCTCTCACCTCTGCCACCTCTGTAGACCATGCTCTTGCCTACTTTAAAGGTAAATTCCTAGCAACATGGAATACATATGCCCCTTTCAAACAAGCCAGAGTTTGTGGTAGCCATCTTCCCTGGCTCACCTCTGAACTGCTGGCCTGCCTCGGGGCATGCAACAAAGCCTGGAAAAAGCACAAGGCTTCCTAGTTCCCCACTGATTACACAATGTACAGCAAGCTAAGACGTTCATGCACTAAAGCAACCAGACTAGCTAAGTCCAAGTATTTTAGATCAGCCTTCTTCACTAATATCAACACAACCTCCAAATTCTGGAAAGTGGTCCAAGCACTCTTCTCCCCCATCTCAATCCCCCCCCATGCTAATTATTAACAACTCCCTTGTCTCTGACCCCTGCCTTGTGGCAAAGGAATTTAACTCCTATTATACTTCATGCACTTCAGCCCTTCTAAAGTCCCTCCCTCTTCCTCCCCATGCTTGCATCCCCTTCCTTAGGCACGCAGCCCCCCTAATATTCCCCCTTCTCCTTCTCAGCAGTCTCCCCTGATGAAACACTAGCTGCCTTGCTCTCACTCAACCCTTCTAAAGGCTCATCACCAGATGATATCAACCCCAAGCTCTTATACCTTTCAGCCCCAGCTATAGCCTTTCCTCTATCTCTTATCCTCATCCTCTCTTTCTCATCCTCTACCATCCCAACATCCTGGAAACATGCAGTGGTCCTCCCCCTTCCCAAGAACAGTGACCCTACTTCTCCTGCAAACATTTGCCTTATCTCTCTTCTCCCAACTCTCGCTAAGCTCCAAAAACACTTGGTCTTCTTCCAACTCACCTCCTACCTAACTGACTCCTCCTTCTTCACTTTGTTCCAATATGGCTTTCAGAAAAATTACTCCACCACCACCTCCCTACTCAGGCTCACTGACTCTATCCTTACAGGGATGGACAATGGCCTCATCACCCAAGCAATCTTTGTGGACCTCACTGAGGCTTTCAACACCATCTCCCATGCACTTCTCATATGTTCCCTCATGACAGCTGGCCTGTCCACATTTGCATCAAATTGGTTTAGGGCCTACCTCACAGGCAGAACCCAGTCTGTCACAATCCAAGAATCCATCTCGCCTCCTCTCCCTATCACCACTGGAGTCCCTCAGGGCTCAGTGCTTGGTCCCATTCTTTTCTCCATTTTACTAAATGACCTTCTTTTAGTCTGCTCCCCCCTTCCTCCATTCACATGTACACCGACGATAACATCTTGTACACTGCTGGAAAATGTCCAGCTGATGTTGCAACCACTCTGCAGCATGACTTCCACCAGGTTCATCTCTAGTTTGCCTCCAGTCAGCTCTTCCTAAATGCCAAGAAGACAATCTCCATGACCTTTGGCACCAGGCAGAGACTCTCAAGGCTCACTGGTCTGCCCTCCTTCCACACCCTGGATGGGACAACCTTAGGGGACACTACCTCATTCAGATACTTTGGGGTCTGGTTGGACCAATACCTCAACTTCTCTGGACACGTTGATGCCATCCTGAAAAAACTGTGCCCCAAGCTTGGTGTCTTATACAGGAACTGTAGTTGAATCCCTCCTGTGGCCAGGCGTGACCTTGTCCAGAAGATGATGCTCCTGACTTTTGACTACTGTGATGTAGTTTGTGGTGCCACTTACAAGTCCTCCTTGACCAGATTGGACACCTTCTTTAACTCCTTCTGTCGCTTTGCTCTTGATGCACCTCCCCAGACCCATCATTGTGAGCTCTATCATGCCCTGTCCTTTCCCCCACTTGCTAACAGATGCCTCTCCCACTGCACCAAACTCACCTCCAAATACGGGTTGAGTGAACTCCCTCCATACCTCACCACTTCTCTCTCAACCTCACCCCCACCTCCCCACTCCCTTAGATCTTCTTACACTTGTACTCTGGTGGTCCCCCACCACTCCACACTTATTAGTCAGTCTGCCTTTTCCTATAGCTTCCCTAAAGCCTGAAACTCCCTACCCCCTCAAATATGTCACTCCCCTCCTACTACTCCCTCAGAGCAGCCCTACACAACTACCTCTCCTCTAGGTGCTCCTGCTATAAGCCAACTTAACCTCCCCATATAATTTCTGATCCAGTATTATCCACCGACCCTCTCTTTACTCAAATTCTATCTCCATTACCTCTATTACCTCCATTACCTCTTTCCTACTTTTCTCTCATTACTCAGATTCTATTCTTCATTACCGTAATCTTACTTCTCCTTACCAACCCCTTCCCACTTCCTCCCCTCTGCCCTCACTACCTATAACCTGCTTCCCTCCTCTACCTCTGCCTTGCTTCACCCCCTGGCAGGGTTCTCAGCATCCTGGAGGGGCCAGATCTTGGCAGTCCTCTCTTCTTCTTTATCTTCCTTCCCCACCTCTAGCACTACCAATCCTGATCACTGACAGGGTTCTCTGCATCCCATAGGGATTGATCTTGGAATGCCCTTTCCTCCCTCCCCCCTTCTCTTCTACCCTCTTCTACTTCCCTACCCCTCCTTTTCACTACTTGGTACTAACTCCACCTTTATCTTTCCCTGGCTCCATCCCCTGGCAGGGTTCTCAGCATCCTGAAACGGTTAGAACTTGGTAAGCCTCTCACCTCCCCATACCTCCTTTCAACCACCCTCTTCTACCTTCCCCCTCCTCATTTCCCTACTTTGCACTCAGCCTCACCTCTATATTGCCCTGATTCGACCCCGGCAGGGTTCTCAGCATCCTGAAGGGGTTAGAACTTGGTATGCCTCTTACCTCCCTTCCCCCCCTCCCCTCCTTGCCCCCTCTTTTACCTCCTTTCCTGCCTCTTCCTTCTCTCCACTACTCAGCCCTATTATGGTTAGCCCCTAAATCTCTATTGCACTTGTAGATCATTTGCACTTCTGGTGTACCATAGCTAACTTGTATTGTCTGTGTTACTCCACACTAGCTTGCCCCAGATCAAAACTGCTAGAATTCCATTCAGTCATTGTCTACCTACACAGTCTATGAGCTTCTTAGTTGTTTGCCATCAAATGTTAATTTTGTGTTATTATATCTGTTTCAGTAGTTTATCCTCCTGCTCCTTAGTTCAAAACTGCTAGTATTCCATTCAGTCACTGCTTAATTTACAGTCTACATGCTTCTTATTTGTATGTAAATTTTGTGTTACTGTACCAAAACTCTGTAGTCAATCCTCTTGTTCCCCTACCCCCAGGTCGCACTGAGAGACGAGCAACTTGTTGTTTAGTGTCCCTTCCTGGTGAAACATTTCAACAAATAAATAAATAAAAGGAGCTAACACAGTTAAAGGTAGACAAGACAATGGGACCAGACAGGTTGCACCCCAAGTTACTGAGAGAATTCAAGAAGGAGCTGGCTGAACCTCTAACAGCCCTGTTCAACTTGTCACTAGAAACAGAGGAGATGCCATGGAACTGGAGGAAAGTGAATGTGGTCTGACTCCACAAAAGTGGAAATAGGGAGAAGGGGGGAATTTCTAGGCCTGTCAGTCTGACTTCAGCAGTGAGCAAAGTAGTGGAATCACTACTGAAGGAAAGAATTGTGGAATACCTTGTTAACAGTGGTCTACAGGATCCAAGGCAACATGGTTTCACAGGGGGTAGGTCTTGCCAGACAAACCTGCTCAAATTCTTTCACTGGGTGACGAGGGAAGTAGAGCAGGGAGGAGTGGTAGATGTGGCTTACCTGGATTTCAGTAAGGCCTTTAACATCTTTCCACATGGAAGACTGGTGAGCAAGCTGGGTAGCCTAGGAGTAAGTCCTAAGGTAATAAAATTGGTAGAGAGCTAGCTAAGCAATAGGAAGAAGAGGGTGGTGGTATATGGTGCCCACGCTGGAGAAGGCAAAGTGACCAGTGGGGTGCCACAAGGATCAGTACTAGGCCCAGTCCTCTACAACATCTTTATTAGTGACATTGCAGAAGGGCTGGAAGGGAAAGTATGCCTGTTCGCAGATGACAACAAAATCTGCAACAGAGTAGACACAGCTGGAGGGGTGGAAAGAATGAGGGCAGATCTAAAAAAGCTAGAAGAATGGGTCAAGGGTTTGGCAGCTGGGTTTCTATGCAAAAAAGTACAAAATACGTGCACTTGGGGCACTAAACCCAGGGGGCAACGTACCAACTGGCAAAAGAAGTATTAGCAGTCACAAAACAGGAAAGAGACCTGGGGATAATCATTTCTGATGACCTGAAGGTAGCTATACAGTGTGACAAGGCAATGGGGAAGGCTTACGGGATGCTAGGATGCATAGACAGAGGTATCGCCAGCAGAAAGAGTGAGATAATAATACCCATGTATAGACCACTGATGAGACCTACCTCGAGTATTGTGTCCAGTTCTGGAGGTCCCATCTCCGGAAGGACATAGAAAGGGTGGAGGCAGTACAAAGGAAGGCAACCAATATGGCGCAGGGCCTGCATAAAAAACCCTGTAAAGAACGGTTTAATGAATTAAATATGTCCTCCCCAGAGGAAAGGAGGAAAAGGGGCAATATGATAGAAATATTCAAATACCTCACAGGTATAAACAAGGTACAGGAAGGCAGCATTTTCCAAAGAAAAAGATACTTGAGAAGAAGGGGTCACGATATGAAACTGGAAGGGGGAGGCTCAGAGGAAACATGAGGAAGTATTACTTCATGGAGAAGGTTGTGGATGCATAGAACAGCCTCCCAGAGGAGGTGCTGGGGACTAAAATGGTTACAGGATTCAAGAATGCATGGGATAGACACAAGGGGATACTAGAAATAAGGCACGGGGCAAAACCCAAAGACTAAATAGGGTCTGTGATGGTACTGTAGGCAGGGAAAACAGGGCAGACTGGGTGGGCCAGGAGGTCCTTATCTGCTGACAACTTCTATGTTTCTATGTCTTTAACATACTACATGAATTTGAGTAGTATTTGAGTTTTGTATAGGTAATTTTTTAATTTATTAGACTAGATTGAATGTTGCAGAAGAATCTGCATTTATAGAAACATAGAAACATAGAAGTTGACGGCAGATAAGGACCGCAAGGCCCATCCAGTCTGCCCATTTCTTTTTCTACCTTATAAATGTGCCATCGGCCTTTGCTATGTCAGTGACCTATCTATTCATAGTCATTTGTATTGCTCCCTTATGCCTATCCCATGCCTGTTTGAAGCCCTGCACTGTATTCATAGCCACTACTTCTTGTGGTAAGCCATTCCATGCATTTACCACCCTTTCTGTGAAAAAGAATTTCCTCACATTCCCCCTTAATCGGCCTCCCTCTAATCTCATGCTGTGTCCTCTTGTCCTGCTATTTTTCTTATATTTAAACATGTTAGACTCTTTCACCTTGTTTATGCCCTTAAGGTGTTTAAATGTCTCAATCATATCACCTCTCTCCCTCCTTTGCTCAAGGGTATACATATTGAGCTCCGTTAATCTGCCCTCATATGTCTTCTGATGCAGTCCCTGCACCATTTTGGTTGCCCTTCTCTGGACTGCCTCAATTTGGTTATATAACTTTTCATACACATTGTATCCCAAACTGCCTTTTTCTGCCAATAAAGAAATCCTCAGCAGTCACAATAGAGCTCCATTGAGCTCGCTCACTCCCCCTCTCTCACTCACTCATTGTGTTTCTCCTGGCGCTGCAGGCTGCCCTTTTGTACTGGGCTCCTGCCTGCATTGGCACCTTTTTCTGCCCACAAAGAAATTCGCAGCTGTCCTGACAGAGCTCCATTGCGGTCACTCACTCCTCCTGTCTCACTCACTCATTCTGTTTCTCCTGGTGCTGCAGACTGCCCTTTTGTACTGGGCTCCTGCCTCTGTTGGTGCCTTTTTCTGCCCACAAAGAAATTGGCAGCAGTCCCGACAGAGCTCCGTTGAGCTTGCTCACTCCCTTTCTCTCACTCGCTCATTCCATTTCTGCCAGTGCTGTAGGCTGCCCTTTTGTACTGGGCTCCTGCCTACATTGCCGCCTTCTTCTGCCCACAAAGAAATTTTCAGCAGTCACAATAGAGCTTCATTGAGCTCGCTCACTCCCGTTCTCACTCGCTCATTCTGTTTCCCCGCTGCAGGCTGTCCTTGTACTAGGCCCCTGTGTGCATTGCTGCCTTTTCTGCCAACAAACAAATCTGCAGCAGTCCCAACAGAGCTCCGTTGAGCTCACTCACCCCCTCACTCATTCTGTGTCTCCTGCTGCTGCAGGCTGCCCTTTGTGCACTGGCCCCTGCCTGCATTGGTGGCTTTCTGGCCACAAAGAAATCTGCAGCAGTCCTGACACAGTTCCATTAAGCTCGCTCATTCTCCCTCTCTCACTCACTCATTCTGTTTCTGCAGAGCTGCAGGCTGGCCTTTTGTACTGGGCTCCTGCCTGCGTTGTCGCCTTTTTCTGCCCACAAAAAAGTCCACAGCAGTCACAATAGAGCTCCGTTGAGCTCACTCACTCTGGCCCTGTCACTCACTCATTCTGTTTCTCTTGGCACTGCAGGCTGCGTTTTGTACGGGGATCCTGGCTGCATTGGCACCTTTGTCTGCCCACAAAGTAATCCACGGCTGTCCCAACAGAACTCCATTGAGGTCGCTCAGTCTCTCTCTCTAACACACTCATTCTGTTTGTCCTGGTGCTGCAGGCTGCCCTTTTGTACTCGGCCCCTGCCGGCATTGACACCTTTTTCTGCCCACAAAGAAATCCGCAGCAGTCCTGACAGCGCTCCGGTGAATTTGCTCACTCCCCTCCCTCACCTCGCTCTCGTTCTGTTTCTCCCAGTGCTGCAGGCTGCCCTTTTGTACTGGGCTCTTGCGTAGGGGCCTTTTTCTGCCCACAAAGAAATCTGCAGCAGTCCCAACAGAGCTCAGTTGAGCTCAGTCACTCCCCCCTCTCACTCGCTCAATCTTAATCTGTCCCAAACACTGATTTCCAACAGCAACCATGCTGTTCTCCAGCAGGAGTGCAAAAACATGTATTTTAGCCCAGATGTGAAAAATGACAGCTGTACTATTCATAAGGAGGTGTGAAAAAATGCCAGTGTTGAAAATGTGGCATGAAAATATTACAAATTTGGGAAGTTACAAGGGTGTGTGGAAACAGTTCAATGCACGCTTGTAACACAGTCATGTTATGGAGTTTCATCACCAAATTTTCAACATAGGCATTTTAGGACCTCTGCTCATGAACGGTATCACTGTCATTTTCTTAATCTGTCCCAAACAGTGATTTCCAACAGCGACCACGCTATTCTGCGCCAGAAGTGTGAAAACACATTTCAGCCAGGATGTGAACAATGACAGCTATACTGTTCACAAGGAGGTGTGAAAAAATGCCAATGTTGAAAATCTGGTGTGAAAATATTGCAAATTTGCTAAGTTATGAGCGTGCATAGCAACTGCACAACGCACGCTCATAAAACAGTCATTTTTTGGATTTTTTCCACCAAATTTGAAACATAGGCTTTTTGAGAGCCCACTTCATGAACACTGACACTGTTGTTTCATTAATCAGCCCCAAAAGGTGATTCCACACAGTGACCGTGAAATCACCTTTTGGGGCCGATTAACGCCATGACAGTCCCATAATTCATGAGGAGGGGTCCCAAAAACCCCATGTTGAAAATTTGGTTCCAAAATTCCCAAAACTTACTGAGATATGCATCAAAGTTGAAAAAAAAATATTTATTCCATTTTACAGCTTACCGGCATTTCCTCAATTCGCGGTCGGCTTTGAAGAGTGCAGACATGTTCCCGGTCCAACAGAGATCATCGCGCCAGGTGCCGGAGGTAAGTATGGGGTGAGGGGGCATGTGGGGAGGCAGGGTATGCAGAGGGTGGGCGCAGGTTTGTGGAGAGAGCAAGAGAGACCACGAGGGACCGTTTTCTTCTTTTACAGGGGAAAAAAAAAAGACAACGAGGGTCAGTTTCCTTTTTTTGCAGGTGTCTGTTTTTCAGTAAACTGGGGTGGGCTCCCAGTGTACCACCTGCATAACGGGGAGGGGGACCACAGCCGACAGGGATTAGGCCCACCATCGGCACAGAAACAGGTGGGGGGGCGTGCATGATGCCGAGGGGGATTGGGCACCCCCTCAGCACACAGCATACACCGGGGACTGGGGAAATTATGCTGACCGGGAGTGGGCTTCCACATCGGCAAACTAAACTAGGCAGGAGGGACTGAAGTCGACAGGGATTGGGCCCTCCGTCGGCAAGGAAAGGCTGTTGGGGGGATGCATGATGCCAAGGGGGATTTGGCACCTCCTCGGCACACACTTGGAATGGGAGGGGGCATCATGCCATCAGAGAGTGGGCTCCCCCTTCGGCAAATGAAGTGGCAGTGGCAGTCAGTGCCACCATGTTTACTGAAGCGCTTCACCAGGAAAGGCATGTCGGGAGGTGTGTTAGTGTGCAGCTGCGTAATTGCTCTGCTCTCATTGCAGTGGCATTTTGCTTAGATCTGGTGGCCACTTTACATATTAAGAGGGTCAGAGCCTGCAGCTGTCTTATTGAGGAATAAGGGATGCACCTACTGTTGCGTGCCCTGCAGTCGCCCACAGTGACCGCACCGCCAAACCTGCTACTACTGCAATATGTTGGCTGGTGCGCAAGTGCAAGCCAACATAAAAATGACATCGCCATCACCGAAATATCAGAACTAATAATAAAAGTTTTAAATCCTATAACAGAAATAATGTAGCTAAAAGTGGAAGGAGAACACAGTGAAAATAAAATCCTGAGCCTGTGCTACAGACCATCAATCAGTTGTGCAGAAACAAATTTAGCCATCTTATCAGAAATCTAAATGGCTAGTGATATGGGAGAAATTGTAGTTGTCGGGGACATCTATGGTGAAATTGATTGGAACACTAAGAAAGGAACCCATGGACAGAGCATCAAATTTATAACCACTTGCAGCAAATTGAATCTGAAATAAACACATAATAATGCCAACTCGGGGAAACAATATTCTTGATTTAATAAGAACTTTAGACCACACTAATGTAACAAACTGTCATGTAAGTCAACCACTTGGAAATAGTGATTACTCCTGCATTTTGTTTAACATCCAGGGAAATTACAACAAAACTAAGGGGTGCACTGAAATAATGTATAAAACTGGTCACAGTGATGCCATTAAAGAACACCTTTCTTGGTGTACTACAGAGGACACAGAAGGCCCTCTTACCTGAATGGGAGTTCCTACTTAGCATTTTTCAAGTTTTATATTTAGCCCCCTAAGAAAGCAAAGGGATTGTAATTTGCCCCTAAGGGGCTAGACGCTCTATCCTTTCCACTTTCTGATCTGTGACTCCACCCCTGCACTCTGCCATTTTGTGATGCAAGTACAGCAGAAGCGCCAGGGTGTGCTTCATTCATTTTGATGGAATGCCATTTTACAAGCTGATTTTACAATTTTAATGTGATTTTTGGTGAAAATCAAAGCCAGGGTTCAACTAACAAGGCTTATAAGTTGAACCCTAGCTTTGATTTTTACCAAAAGTCACTTTAAACTCACACCACCTCAGCCAGCAACCGTATGGATTGATAGGGAGCGGGTGTCCTCTGTACTGTAAAGGGAGCATGTGTTCTGTCTAGCAGGATGAGGTGTATTTGGCTTTCTGCGCATTACAGATCTGATTTGGCATTTCTGGGGTGTTTCGGGCACATGCTGATTTGCATTTGTCTGTCTTTCTGTCCCGTTAGCAACAGATGACTTCTGTGGATCGTCTTTGATTCTACTTACTCTCCATCAAGCTTTATTTGGTACACTAGCATGTTGTTCAATTGATCTACAATTACTTAAGGAACATCTCCCCAGTGAGGAGCAATCTTACATTTTCCAAGCAGTCAAAGATTCCTCACCAAGACACTGTCTCCTGGCTACAGTCCTTGGGCTCTCATTTTTTTATCATATCTCACTTTGTTGACTTGGTTTCACATCCCAGAGGTTTCTGAGACCAGTTTTTATGCACAGCTTAAGTGATCCTTGAGCCTTTGTACATAATTGAGGTAAGGAAAAACCCACTATGGTTCTCAAAAGAGGTGGCAGGGATGGTTAAGGAGAAAAGAATAGCATTCAGGAAATATAAGGAAACATAGAAGGAGCAGGACAGAGAACTTTATCAGTTAAAGCAGAAGGAGGCAGGGAAGGCAGTCAGACTTGCAAAGGCAAAAACTGAGGAAAATATAGCCATCTCTGTTAAGAAAGGGGATAAAACCTTTTATAGTTACATTAGGGAGCAAAGAAAGACCAAGGGAGGGATACAGAGACTTAATAAAGGGGAGGGAATGTGGGCAGAGGGTGACAGTGAAAAAGCAGGGATACTGAATGAATATTACTGCTCAGTATTCACAACGGAAGAGGAGGGAGAGGTACCTAAACCAAACAAGGGAGAAACTATGAATAGGGGGTCAATACCAGTCCATTCACAGAAGAAAGGGTTTTGAAAGAACTCTTGAAACTGAGGGTGGACAAAGCAATGGGGCCTGATGGGATTCACTCAAGAATTCTAAAAGAACTAAGGGTAGAACTAGTAACACCACTGACTACTCTCTTTAACAAATCATGGGAGGATGGGGTGGTACCTGAGGACTGGAGGATGTCTATGTGATTCCACTTCACAAAAGTGGGAGCAGGGCAGAGGCAGGAGACCATAGACCAGTTAGTTTGACTTCAGTGGTAGGGAAAATGATGGAATCACTTCTGAAGGAAACAATTGTTGAGTACCTAGAGGCCAGTGGGGCACAGGACCTAAGGCAGCATGGTTTCACAACAGGAAGGTCATGTCAGATGAACCTAATAGATTTCTTTGACTGGGTGACCAAAGTAGTAAACCAGGGAGGGGCTGTGGATATGGCCTACCTAGATTTTAACAAGGCATTTGACACAGTCTCACAGAAAAGATTAATATACAAATTAGCCAGCCTTGTAGTGGGTCCCAAGGTGGCAGCCTGGATAAAAAAAACTGGCTGGACAACAGGACGCAAAGAGCAATAGTAAATGGAGTCCACAGTGAAGAAAGGAGGGTAACTAGCGGGATACCATAGGGTTTGGTACTGGGAACGGCCTTCTTTAATGTCTTTATAAGTGACATTGGAGAGCACCTGGAAGGAAAGGTATGTCTCTTTGCAGATGACACAAAGATCTGCAACAGGGTTGATACACAAGATGGGGTGGGAAGAATGAAAAGGGACTTGGCAAGCTTGGAGGAATGGTCAAATATGTGGCAGCTCAAATTCCTTGCAAAGAAGTACAAGGTAATGCATCTGGGAAACAAAAACCCAGGGGAAGAGTACACAATGGGGGGGGGGTGAGTTAATAAAAACAACAAAAATCGAAAGAGACCTAGGAGTAATTATATCAGATGACCTAAAGGTGGGCAAGCAATGTGAGAAGGCAGTAAGGAGGGATGGGTGGATACTGGGATGCATAGGGAGAGGCATCAACAGTAGAAAACAGGAAGTTGTTATCCCTCTGTACAGACAGTTAGTGAGACCCCATCTGGAGTACTGCATGCAATTCTGGAGACCACATCTCTGCAAAGACATAGACAGAGTGGAGACTGTTCATAGGAGGGCAACCAAAATGATGCAGGGTCTGCACCAGAAGACATACGAGGAGAGACTAAAGCAGCTTAATATGTATACCCTGGAGGAAAGGAGGGAGAGGGGGGACCTGATAGAAATTTTCAAGTGTCTCAAGGGAATTAACAAAGTACAAGAGGGTAACACCTTTCGGAAGAAGAGATGTGCAAGAACAAGGGGGCACAATTTGAAGATGGGGGGGTGGCTCAAAGGTAATGTTAGAAAGTATTTTTTCTCAGAGAGGGTTGTGGATGCATGGAACAGCCTTCTTGAGGAGGTTGTGGAGTCAGAAACAGTGGGAGAATTCAAGAATGCATTGGACAGGCATAAGGAAATTCTAGTTGGGGGGGTAGGAGGAAGTAAGCTGTTGATTAACTAGAATCTGCAGCTTATCCATCAGGTAGGGAAATGGGCAGACTAGGTGGGCCAAGCGGTCCTTATCTGCCATCAAATTCTATGTTTCTGTGTTTCTATGTTTCCTGGCATGCTCCATCAGCAGAAACTCCAATGCAAATGTCCTAACATGAGGTTGTAGGGCGACTAGCCAGTTGCATCACTTTTGGTACAATTGTAGGGATACACAAGGGTGCTGACTTCTTGTCTCCATTTTGACTTTGGTTTAGTATCTAGAGTACCAAGCATATTTAACAGAGTCCTGTTAAACTGTTCTGGTTGAGGATCACCTTGTGGGTGATATAGAGTCGTCCTTGATTTGCAAATGCCCACAGGGACAAGAGTTCTTTCACCAGTTTACTTTCAAAGTCACAAGTCTTGAACTGAATAGATTCTTTGAGGTGCACTACAGTGATCAATGAACTTCTCCATCTGGACTTTACTGTTAATGCTTTTTATTCTTTGGTCGGAAATGCCTGTACATATTGCAAGAAATTATCTATCACAACTAACACATTGGCTACTTTTTTACTATCCGGTTCAAGACTGAGGGAATCAATATAAACAAGTTCCATGGAAGCACTGGTTGTGATACTGACAAGTGGTGTGATAATGTCTTTCTTTGGATGCAATGGATACATTGTTGGTGTTTCAATTTCTACTCCCATCCTGGGCCAGTAGTATCTGTGTCAGACCAGTTCTAGCATGGGATCTAGACACAAATGTTCCATCTCATTATGCAATGCTGTCAGTATGCAGAACTTGTTCTCCAAACTCAAGGACTGGTTCTGTAGTCATAAGTTGCTACTGAACTATAAGAAGACCAAGACCATGCTTATGTCCAGCCCCCACAACAAAAATAAGCACCACCCCCTCATCATCTCCGACTCATGCAGTGAGCCGCTGGAACAAGTTCACAAGCGCACCATGTTGACTCTTTGATCAAGACAGTCAATACCAAGGTTGGTGTCCTGTACAGGCACAGACAATACCTCTCCCCGGGGGCCCTCCCCCTCTCAGTCCACAGTTCAATTATATCTACTGTTGATGATGAACTAGTGGTCTGTGGGGCAGCAATGGATACAGCACTCAAGAGGGTTCAGACTGCGCTCAATAAAGCCTGCAGACTCACCCTGGATGCTGAGCGTGGCACTCACACCTGCACTCTGTACAAACGTGCAAATTGGCTGTCATTAAGAAACAGGGTCAAATTCCCAGACTTGCATCCCAGGGAAGAAGGCTCTATTGGGTAAAACACCACCTTGTGTAGGCAATTTGATCAAGGTGGCCAACTCCTTACAGGTCACCAGAGGGAGGACTAGAGGGGCCTTGGCTATCCCCTTCTGTCACACCTCACTTGGGCAATGTGCATTTGCCTACAGGCCCCCCCCCCCCATACCTCTCAACTGCTAAGAATTCCTCATAGCTCTATGATTTTCAAACTCAAATTTGCCCTTGCTCCTCACAGGTTGACTGATGTTCCTCATAATGTTAGAGGTATTTCTGGACACACAAACTATTAAATCATTGAATTAAGTTACTAGAAACATTCCTTAACACTAACTATGTGGGGCTCACTATCTGCAGACATAATATTGTTTAAAATAAGAAAGTGCTACACATTCTGGCCCTTTGCTATGATTGTCGAAGGCCAGTGCTATGATTTTTAATGCTGAGAGGTTGAGAGGTATGCCCCCCCCCATGGATGAATGAACTCCCTGGGCACATCTTGGCCACCAATTGTCTGGCACAATTCAAAACTGACTTCAAACAACACCTAATAACACTCTCTAAGTGCACCTGCCCCTGAGTCCAGCCACACCTGCTCTCTCTGCCCCCCAGCAAGCACTAGGCAGGCTTCAGGAACCTCCTCCCTCTGTCCTTTCTCATGACTTGCCCCAGCAATCAGTTTGTGTCATGCTCCTTCAGCACCTGCCACCCCCATCCCCCAACTCACAGTCTCATGAATTTCCCTAACAGTCACTACTAATGCAGGCTGCCTGACTATGCCCTCTCACACCCCACCATTTTACTCTAGCAAGTCCTCTCCACTCAGCCTCCCCTCACCCCACCATTTCTCCCTATACCTTATCAGCCTTCTTCACCCCCCCTTCATCTCCACTGCGGTACATACCTCTCTCTCGTACCTCCTTTCTTCACCCCACTGCCAGTTATCCCTGTCTCTCTGAACTACTGACAAGGCACTTTGTGGCTGCTTATTCCCCCCCTCCCAACCCTCATAAAGTGTTTTTCTTGTAATTTAACTAATACCTATGTTTTGAGTTATTCTGTAAGTTCTGAATCCAAGCTGTATCATTCATTGTAATGTACCTTTGCTTTCTCCTACTGCACTTTGTTTTGCAGTCTATGACGTGGAACCTTTGTAAAAGAGCTTGCGCTCAAAGGTCTTTTCCGAATCACTAAATAAATAAAAAATAAAGAAATGTTTATGGAATTTAACTAGCAACAATTGATGTTTCTTGTGCCTATCAGTACTTTGAAACTCCTTGCATACCAGTCCATCACTGATTTTCAACTTTTGCCATTCTTTGAGCAACAAGGGAGTGTCTCTGTGCATGACGGTTACTTGGCCAGCTGGTTCCCCCCTCTAGAGCAGAAGAATAATATCTCTAAAGCACAGGTCTTGACACTGTTCTCTGTAAGTCTTTTTGGTGCAAGTGTAGCAATGATGATTTGTCCAGCACCTTGAAATGACAAGAGGCTGCAGTCAAACGTATAGCAGTGGCATCCAAACTGTCAACAAAGTGATTTGAATTTTTAGGTGATGGTCGCTCATTAGTATCATACTTTTTACACAGGGCCTGCACAGTTGCTTCACTAATTCAGACCCAGTCCTCATTTTGATGTCATCATGTGGGCATTGCAATAGAGCATCACCATCATTGCGTTCTGGTCCAGGGTGATACTCTACACAGTAACCGTATGTGGATAATGCAGAAAGCCATCAATGACCAGTGGTGTCAAGCTTGGCTTTTGTTTTGATATAGGTTAATGGATTGTTATACTGTAGGTACACATGAACTGGATAGCTGCATTCAGATAATGTCAGACTTCTACTTGCAAAGGCAGCAGATCTCAGACCTCTGGATATGGCTGATACAACGTTGTTTCAAATCCTTGAAAACTTGCATCCTTATGTAGGGCTGTAAGTTCCGATTGACCTTGACCTGAAAAAGGTTGAATCCCAGATGTTGCATGGGTGAGAACACTCACAAACTTACTGCCATTCTGTGTAAACTTTGGTTAATTCTGTATGTTTTAAAAAAAAATGTCTTTTTTATTGAATCAAATGGGCCTTCTGCCGAGGGCTCGAGGTGCTTGAGTTGGTGCTGCAAGGTGGGCAGGGGTGGGGAACAAGTTACTAAATACTCAGTCCACTACTCATTTCTTGCACAGTGCTCTTCTTGTTGGTGCAAATGCACCAACAATTATTAAATGCGGTTCAAGAGGGAGACAGCACTGCCAGTCTGGCACCCAAATCACCTTTTTCTGTGATAAGACTAATTGCAGTGGCAGGTCAGTTGCAGTTAAGTCCCTCAGATGTCCTACTGTCTGACTCATTGTCAGGTTATCACAGCATGAGAGAGCACACCAGAGCAAACTCAGAACTGCAGCAGGAAGGGATTACCAGAGGCAGCATGCAGCATCATCCTCCAGCTTCCTTTCAACCGCTGATAGTAAGTGACAGAACTGAGGTTGCGTGTGGGTGATGGGCCCATCTGTTGCAGCCTGGGCAGCTAGTGGTAGGTTGTTGTTGTGTTGTGGTAGGGGCCAGCACTGTTTGTCACAACCCCCCCCCCCCGCAGGCTGGGAGCTGTTTATAATGGATAGGAGCTACAACTGCAATGCATGACTGAGTTTTCTGTGTTTTTTTAAAGTAGGGTGCTTAGCGATGTATGCTTTTTGCCCCCAAATGCTCTAAGTTGAGTTGATATGGTGTCACCATTTCATTATAAATTGCTTTGTATTTTATGTTTAGAAAAATGTGGCTTTGCTTCTGATATTGTGACAGTGATGTAGGTTTCTGCTGGCAGTGGGGCAAGGGCTAGGGCTAAGGCCAGGCGACAGAGTCCCAGGCCATGAGCAGGGGATGAGGGCCAAGGCCAAGGGAGGGTGGACGAGGGATGAGGGTAATTAAACATTTGTAGGCACATCACTGCTTCCCCCCCCTCCACCTGTCCATAACAGGTGGATAGCCTAAATCCCAACGTGTGAGAAGTGTGGTATCCAGCATGGGACCCTGATTTCTGTATGCCATGCTTGTTGATGAGTGATGACATAGCAGTTTGGGATAGGACCTATTTCGGTGCATCTTTTACAGTTGAACATCCTGACATAACTCCCACCCCAAACTGGTTTGTTGTCACTCAGCATGGCATATGGAAACAGTGGTGTTCTGCTGGATAGCGTGCTTCTACTCCCCCACATAATGGTAACAGGTAGCATCACGCCATCCTAGTTTGGGCAATCAGAGCAGGGAGAACAAAGCATGGAGGCACACACAGCTGTGTTCACTGAGGAATGAACCAATGGACAATTTGCATTGTCCTGCAGTCACTCCAGGAACCAGAAGGAAGTGACAGGAGTACCCTGGTTGGGAATTGAGCACCCCAACCCCAAGATACAAAAGGGGGGGCAGAGATTGGGGTACACACAATGCAGCATGCTGTGCCTCCTAAGACTTTATTCTGGTGAGGGTAGAGGCAAGTGAATGCAGTGGGTTGGGGTGGGGAAAGGGTTTATGATGAGCTGTGTGACTTAAACCAGGTAGAATCTGGTAGAACTTTTGTATCTGGCACTGTTTGGCTTGAATATGGTAGAACCTAGTTCTAGCAGTTCTACCTGATAGAACCAGGTAGAGCGTTTTCTGGTTCTACCCATAACATTCACGAGGTAGAACTTTTAGAGGTGTGCATAGCCATATCCATATGCAAAGTGTACGGTTTGTTTGGGTCTGCATACACCAATGCAGGTGCGCTTGTCAATTGTTGGATAATGTCTGCAATAGCTCTTTCACAGTTGGCATCCCACCTGGATCCAAATGGTTCACTGATCAGGTAGTAACTTTTAAGAATAGGCTAATTTCCAGGTGCGTTACCTCTTATGCTTGGGAGTGGATACCCTTGCGCCAAGTTTAACAATGGTAGAACAATTCTAGTATAATCTGTGATGAATCTCCTATAGTATCCACAGAACCCCCAAAATCTTTGTAATTATTTCAGTTAGGTCAATTTGGACCATGTAGTTAAACTAGTGCTTTGTCAGAGTCAGTGCGAACTCCTCGAGAAACAATGTGTCCCACATATTTTACTGAGCTTCTGAAAAATTGACACTTGTCTGCAGATAATTTCAGTCAGAATTCTTCTAGTTGATCTAGTACTTTAAACAGATGGGTCTCATTTACTTATAAAAATCGAAATTAAAACATACAACAAGGCATAGCATTATCATAATTAACATTTATAAACATGGATTTTATTGTAGAAAACCATTATCTATCACCAAAATGATACCATAATAATAGGGACCTTGGAGCCAGGCCACAGACTTCTCCCCAGCTTGGGAGTGGGGGGGTGCCCAGATTCTCAGAGGTCCCTTCCCACTTCAGCCATCTGCAAAGAGGTGGATGAGATTTCTCCAGTCGCACCCCTCCCTGCTGGCCCCTGACAAGATAGAGAACCCACCCCCTCTGCCCCTGCCTCTCCAGCCCTCTGCCACACAGCTTCAGGCTAGCAGGGAACAGAGGTACTTCTTTAGCAGGTGCCCCCCCCAAAGCACTCCTACCCACCAACATCACATACAAGCTGATTAAATTTTGTATGGCAAAAAAACACATAATAAACCCCAGGTGATGCCTAGCCAGTTCCTTCCTAACCTAGCCAGAGCTCTCAGGGCCCAAAGAGGGGTGGATGGGAAAAACATTGGCAGTCATGTAGCATCTGCAGCATGGCAAACATGATGAGAGGCCAGAGTGCAGCTAGGTGATTTCCTTAAAACCTCCTGCACCCCCCCCAAGGCTGCACTCCAGCTCCCCCACCAATCTCTGTCGCCAAGCACTGTGCTCTGACCAACCGGGGGGGGCACCTGCCCCCCTCCTTCCATACAGCACATCACCCATTGGCCTAACACCAGCCATTTCACGCACTTGCAGGTGGGAGGGCAAACGTTGGTGGCTGAAGACCCCATGTGAACTCTTTTTCCCCCTTATGTGGGGAGGCATTCCCTTGATCACAGAGGTTCCCAGGGCCCACCCCCTGCTTCTTCCCAATTTGGAATGAATACATAATGGAATTTGCATCAGCAAAAGGGATGAAGTTTATGCTGGTTAATATGTGTAGTGTTACCAAGAAATTGGACGCTGTGCAATCTTGGATCTCTTACACCAGTCCTGATGTCTTTGTGCTAGCCGAAACCTAGTTAAAGAAAACAATCCTAGACTAAAACATAGCTCTCCCAAACTATAACACTTTTTGTCTTGACAGACCCATGGGGGGGGGGGGATTGGCCATTTATGTAAAAGCTAAATTCTCCACTAACGCCCTCCTTGCCACCACTAAACCCAAGGAATTTTAATGTCTGGCACTAAAAATCCAACTTCCCTCTACAGAATCCCTCAATATAATTGGTGTTTACAGGCCACCATCAGGAGGTTTAGACATAGTATCATACCTATGCAGCTTTCTAGATTCCAACCACAGTGAACCAATAGTCCTTGCTGATCTGAACCTCAACTGGCTCAGCAATAACTCATACCTCTTAAAAGACATGTGTAATGAACTTGGCCTAAACCAATTAATCTCAGAACCTACTACATCAAACCAAAAAATATCCTATCAACAACTCCCTTCACAACCTGATCCTTACCAATAAAGCACATAAAATCTCACAAGCAGCAGTATTTCATAATGCCATAAGTGATCATAACATCGTGGACTGTGTCAGGAGCCTGGAAAGATCCAGCCCCCCCACCACCCGCTGTAAATTTATTTTGAAAAGGAGCTTTAGGAAATTTAATGTAGCTAACTTCCTATCTGACCTTTGCACCATATGCTGGCAAAAATTCTATCTTGCCACAAATATTAATGAAGCAGTGGCTATTTTCAATTCTACTGTGCTTGGGATTGTCAACAAGCATGTGCCATTCATTAAATGCAGGACCAGAAAAAACATTGTGCCCCTGGTTTACAGGACAAATAAAATGAGCTCCAACATTGAGGGATCATCTGTGGGCTACTGCCAGGCATACCAAAGACCCTGCTGATTGGACAGCCTATAAAGCCCACCAAAACATCTGCATGGAACTGATTAGAGAAACAAAGGCAAACCACTATCTTAGTGCCCTTGAGAATGCCAAAGGAAACCTTGTGAAATTCTGGGACATCATTAAATCAGTTGAGGGACGAAGATCTTTTCTATCCATTCCCCCAAAATATTATCTGTCAGGGAATAATTATTACTGATAAACATACTATATTAGAGAAATTCAATACCCATTTTTCCATAACTGGTCTTGCCTTCTACTCTTCCCCAGCTGCCAATATACAGCCTATATTAAATCCAATAGATCCAAATAGTAAGTTTCATCCTCAGGACTCCTTCTGCTTCTCCCCTCCCACCTTTAAGCAAGTCAAGGACCTTTTTTACATCTTGATGTGAAAAAAAGTGCAGAAGCAGATGGCCTGGACCCCTCTATTCCTAAATGTCAGCTTTCAGTATTTAACAACACCAATATTGCATTTGTCTAACCTGTCCATCACTAATAGTGAAGTCCCTGATGTATGGAAAATAGCCCATATGTTACCACTTTCAAATCTGAGGACCCTGGGGACCTCAATAACTACAGGTCTATATCACTTCTACCCATACTATCTAAACTGTTGGAGAAACTAATTGACAATCAGATTAGGGACTACTTTGAAAAATCTAACCTGATAAATCGACTACAATCTGGGTTCCAGCCTCTTCACAGCACCACTACTGCTCTTGCGAAAGTATCAGATGACTGGCTTCTTGCTCTAGACCACAAACATACCACAGTTGCAATATTCCTTGACCTGAGCAAAGCTTTTGATAAAGCAGACCATAAGCTACTGTTAAACAAACTCAAGGAGCATGGCATGGATGGACCTACTCAAAACTGGTTCTGCAGTTACTTGTCTGGCTGTCTTCAGCAGATCAAGGTTGATGGGACCTTCTCACTACCTCTACTGCTTTCTAGAGGGGTACCACAAGGTTCAATCCTTGGTCCCCTCCGATTCATATTATACATCAACGCCCTAAGTAATCATATATCGAATGCCAAGCTCCACTTTTATGAGGATGATACTGTTCTCTACACTTCTAAACCTTCTATTATAGATGCCTGCCTTGAGCTTCAATCTGAATTTGACCTTTTGCAGCAAAACCTTCTTCATTCTAAATTACTATTTAATGCAAAAAAAAAAAAACAAAGGTTATGTTCCTTCAACCTAATAATTACTCCACTATGTCCAAAAATTCCTCTCCGCCCTTGCCAGTCGTACCCTGTTGGATGACACCCTGGAAAGGGTGTATAAGTTTAAATACCTTGGCTTTCTTCTGGATCATAATTTCTCCTTCTCCTGCCACACTGAGGCTCTCACAAAAAAGCTTAAGCAGAGGTGTGGTTTTCTTTATAGATATAAAGCCTTATTCCCAAAAGAATCTAGGATAAGACTGGTCCAACCCACTTTCCTCCCCCTATTAGACTATGTTGATATTTTATACAGAGGCTGCTGTATGGCTAGTCTACATAAAATGGTTGTCACAGCAACAGGAAACCGTGCACTCACCACTCATTCAGAGACCAAGAAAAAAACTCCAATCTTATTTACAGAGGTTTTTATTTCATAGTATTGGCAGCCTTCAGATAAGACGTGCCATGAGACAAGCATACTGTTGCTCAGTGTACCTATCCTGGTGAAACATTTCAATAAATAAATAAAAAAAGACATGCATTAACTTCCTGGACATTACAGTACATAAAAAGGAAGATGGCACTGTTGAAACTTACCTGTATGTCAAACCCACTGATACTAACAGCCTCCTTTCAAACAAAGGTCCCAAGAACTAACCCACAAGTTGAAACAAAGGGATTACAGAGAAAGCTACATAGACACAGCTATACAACACACATACAGAGTCACATGAGAGGCACTTTTGATGCCCAGAAACAAAAAGAAAAAAACAGATGACCATTTGACCTTTGTGACCTCCTATGGCAGGGACACAAAGGAAATTATTGGCATAGTTAAGAACAACTTACAGACTCTTAGATCAGTACCATCACTTAACAGAATCATCCAACTACCTCTGAGAATTTCTTACAGAAAAGGTAGGGATTTCAGGGACCAGCTCACACATAGCTACCAATCGAGCCCTAAAATCATGCACCAACAGAAATGGGGTAATAAACACTGTGGTTTCTGTAAATCTGCCATGCATGGTTTTCTTTAGACATAAATCCTTATTTCCAAAAGAAACTAGGATAAGGACGGTCCAATCCACTTTTCTCCATCTATTAGACTATGTTGATATTTTATACGGCCACTGTTTGATGGCTAGTCTACATAAAATGGATGTCCTCTACCGTCGAGTCATACATTTCACCATCAATGCACACACCAGGCCACATCACTGCGACTTCTATGCTGAAACAGGATGGACCTCTCTTGCCACCAGAAGATTACGAAATACCTATGCCTGGACTTATAAAGCCCTGCTCTGCAAACTACCACCTTATATTTCAAGCCTGTTTCACCACCCCACGTGCTTCTATGTACTATGAACAAATTTGTATATAACACTGGAAGTTCCTAAATTCTGCATCAAGTATGGTATGGCTGCCATTAGCCACGCTATCCCCCTTGCTTAGAATAAGCTGCAATTATCCCTTAAACTAGACACCATAGTCACCCTAAATGTTTTTAAAAGCCTTGTCATCAAGTTGTCCTCTGATACTTGCCAATACTACTCAGCTTAGACCCGTTACCTTTGCTCTCCCCCCAACCTTCCTCTGACCCTGTCCTGTATCCCCTCCCCATTATTTTTACCTATTCCCTTTAAAGCCCTCTGTCTGTAGGCTCCCCCTCCCCCATTGTCCACACCCTAGGCTTATTGTGCTCCTGTGTTTTTGATAATGTCTGTTCTGTATTATCATGTATTTTTGTACTATTATTGTAATTTGTATCAACATAATTCTCTGTGTTTCTGTCAGACTTTTTGTACTCCCTAGAAACTATTTGCACTTGGCTCTGCGATTTTTGTATTTTTCTCTTTTTATATTATAACTGCAATGTATTAGTATGTACTCTGTCTGCATGGGACCTCCTTGCAAATGAGCCTGCTCAATGGAGTCTTCTTGGTGAAATAAACTTGAACTTGAACACACACACCATCTGTTTCGGTTCAAAAGGTTGCAACACAACTTTACTCATTAAAATCAAAATTAAAACATACAAGGCATAGCAACATTATAATTTACATTTATATACATGGATATTAATATGTCCCCTTTCTACGTTTGCCTTCATTCATGTCCCAAGCCAAGTCTGGAGAAGTACAGTAATGTGGAGCCCGGAAGCACATTGCATAACTAGAGTGGCTAGGTACTGTACTTCATATAGTATCCAAATCCTTTCTTTTGTTGGGCTTGTCTGACATCTGTGAAACCTCTAGTCTGCACTTTTCAGTTTATTCAGCTGAAAAATCCGGGAATAGAGACATTCTTTCTCCTCTCCAACTCAAATGCATTTTATCCTGGCTAAATGGAGGATGTTCTTTACAGAGTATATTTTTGAAATTGGCTATAACAGGTCACAGTCTAGAACCTTTTGGGGATTTTGGAATTAGTGAGCTGTGAGCCTATTCAGTTTCTAGGGGCCACTGCCATTGCTGCTGTAAACAGTACACAAGAAATTGCTGCAAGAACAGCACCATATTATTTCCTTCTACCCTTTCAGAGAGACTCACAATCTTAACATTATTTCTTCTCCCCTGATTCTCCAGGTCATCTATTTTAGTGAGTAGCTACAATATGTAGTTTATCTGCTATGTAAATCAGAAGTGTCTTGAATTTAAAAGATAGTTTCCTGTATCCAGTAGATGTGTAAAAATGTCTGCTATGTAAATCAGAAGTGCCTTGAATTTTAAAGATAATTTCCTCAATAACTAAAAGATGATTTTCCATGACCTCAGTCCATTCTTTAGTGTCTCTAGTCTCTCACTGTATTTTGGCTGTAGACGCCTTCAGATCATTTATTTCTCACTTGACAACTGAGGACATTTCTTTTATGGCAGCCAGATCAGATTTATTTTGCCCTGAGGTTGCTGTTGCTGCCCTGCTTGTTTGAGGTTTCATTTCTAATGGTCTCCCTTCAGCCAGTAGCATTGCAGTTTTTACAGTTGGAGTTTTACAATCAAGAAAAACAGTAAAACAGAGATTTAAGAATGACTGAAAATAATTTGTTAGATCTGATTTACTTCTAATGAATGACACTGTTTGTAAGACGTTTCTCTGAGTTTTACAGGTATTTGTGGATTTTGATGAGTGCTGGACAGCACTTTGTATTCTAGGCATCAGGGGAATTACTGATGTGTTGGACTTTCCTCTGGAGTGGGTAAACTGATGGAGTCACTGATCAAAGAGGACCTTGTGGACTACCTAGAGAGCAATGGTCTACAGGATAGTAAACAGCACAGGATTGTGGCAGTGGAGCAGCAGTCCCCAGGATAGTAAACAACACAGGACTGTAGCAGTGGAGCAGCAGTCCCCAGGATAGTAAACAGCACAGGATTGTGGCAGTGAGATCTTGTCAGAAAAACCTGATAGTTTTCTTTGATTGGGTAACAAACCTAGTAGGTAAAGGCCATGTTGTGGATTTATTCTGTTTTGATTTCAGTAAGGCTTTTGACTTGGTGCCACACAAATTACTGAAGAAGCTGAAGGACCTGGGTGTGGTCAGCAACATAGTTAAATCGATATGAAACTGGCTGAAGAAGAGACAGCAGAGGGTGGTGATAAGTGGGGTCAAATCAGAAGAGAGGGAGATCATGAGTGGGTGCCACAGGGATCCATCCTACATACTGTCCTCTTCAATATGTTCATCAACATTACTGTGCAGTAGGGTAACATAGAAGTTGACGGCAGATAAGGACCGCAAGGCCCATCCAGTCTGCCCATTTCTTTTTCTACCTTATAAATGTGCCATCGGCCTTTGCTCTGTCAGTGACCTATCTATTCATAGTCATTTGTATTGCTCCCTTATGCCTATCCCATGCCTGTTTGAAGCCCTGCACTGTATTCATAGCCACCACTTCTTGTGGTAAGCCATTCCATGCATCTACCACCCTTTCTGTGAAAAATAATTTCTCACATTCCCCTTAATCGGCCTCCCCTAATCTCATGCTGTGTCCTCTTGTCCTGCTATTTTTCTTATATTTAAACATGTTAGACTCTTTCACCTTGTTTATGCCCTTAAGGTGTTTAAATGTTTCGATCATATCACCTCTCTCCTCCTTTGCTCAAGGTATACATATTGAGCTCCGTTAATCTGTCCTCATATGTCTTCTGATGCAGTTCCTGCACCATTTTGGTTGCCCTTCTCTGGACTGCCTCAATTTGGTTAATGTCCTTGTGAAGGTGTGGCCTCCAATACTGCACGCAGTACTCCAGATGGGCCTAACTAGTGTCTTGTAAAGAGGGATTATTACCTCCTCTTACGCACTTGTGATACCCTACTAATACACCCCTAACACCCCCTAGCCTTACCTACTGCTTTAGAGGTCTGCTTGATGATTTTAGGTCATCAGTGATGATGATGCCCAAGTCTCTTTCTTCCTTTGTGACTGCTAGCAACTCCTCCCAGCCTATAAGTGGCTTCAGGGTTTTCTTCCCTATGTGCATGATTTTGCACTTCTTTGCATTAAACTCAGTTGCCACTCTTCTGACCATTCTGCTAGTTTATCCAGATCTCTTCTCATTCTGCCCACCCCATCTGGATCATCTACTCTGTTGCAGATCTTGGTGTCATCTGCAAACAGACAAGCCTTACCCTCTAGTCCATCTGCGGAGGTCACTAATGAAGATGTTGAATAGGACTGGCCCCAGGACTGATCCCTGAGGTACCCCACTTGTGACTTGCATCTCTTCTGACTGTATACCATTTACCACCACTCTCTGTTTTCTGCCAGTCAACCAGTTTGCCACCCAGTTGACCAACTTCTGACCCACCGAGCCTACCTAGCTTATTTATCAATCTTCATGTGGAACAGTGTCAAAGCTTTGCTGAAGTCAAGGTAGGCGACATCAACTGCTCCCCTTGGTCCACCACTCTGGTTACCCAGTCAAAGAAATCTATGAGATTAGTTTGACAGGACCTTCCTTTGTAAACCCATGCTGTCTTGGATCCTGTGCCCTATGGATTCCAGGTGTTGCACTATCCTTTCCTTAAGGAGTGCCTCCATAATCTTGCCCACTACTGAGGTAAGACTGACCAGTCTGTAGTTCCCCGCCTCCTCCCTGCTACCACTCTTGTGGAGTGGGATCACATGAGCCCTTCTCCAGTCTTCTGGGACCTCTTCTGTGCTCAGAGACTCACTAAACAATTCTGCTAATGGCTCTGCTAGTTCCTCCTTTAGCTCCTTAAGTACCCTGGGATGTATGCCATCAGGTCCCATTGCCTTATCCACCCTGAGCTTAGCAAGCTCTTGTAGGACCCTTCTTTGTGAAGGGAGTAGTGCTCACCTCCCTCCCCTGTGTCCATGATGCTGAGCTGTGGGCCCTGCCCTACCTTCTCTTCAGTAAATACTGAGCAAAAGTATCTATTTAGGATAGATGCCTTTACAGGGTCCTCCTCCTCACATGCTCCCTTTCTCCATTAGCTTAGCAATACCCCTCTGGACTTTCTCCTTTCACTAATGTATCTATAGAAAGTCTTGTCACCTTCTTTTACTGTTCGTTCAGTGTTTCCTCAGTTTGGGACATTGCCTGCCTTACTGCCTTACCTGCTTCCCTTAGGGCAGTTTGGTATGCCTCCTATCTTCATCCCGCTGTGTTCCCTTATATTTTCTGAAGGCCAGCCTTTGGCTCTGACCTTTTCTGCTACTGTATTTGAGAACCAAAGTGGTTTCCTTCTTCTTTGCACTTCCTTTCTGTCTAACACAATGGGATGTTGCTTCAAGTATTGTATCCTTAATGCTTGCCCACTTTGCCTGTACCTCCTCACCTGTGTTTCTTTTGCCAGGGCTAGCTTAACTCTGTTGGCCATCTTATCAAAGTCAGCTCCTCTGAAGTCCCATATTTTGCCTTGAATGGGATGATTTAGATGTAGTAGCCAAATTGAACCATACCATGATGGTCACTGGCCCCAGGTGACCTTCTACCTGGAGATCTGTGATCCCTTCTTTGTTAGTCAGTACTAGATCTAGGATAGCCCTGTCGCTAGGGTTGCTGTACCAGTTGTTTGAGGCCCTCCCTGCAGGGAATCCACTATGAGTCTAGTTCTGGCAGATGTTCCTGCTGGTATTGACCAATCTGTATCTGGCATGTTGAAGTCTCCATTATCAGAACCTCCCTTTAGCTGTCATGTTTTGTATATCTTCTAACAGTAATGTGTCTATGTCCTCCCTCTGGTCTGGGGGCCTGTAGACAACCCCAGTTCTTATGGCTGTCCCATTTCCTGTTTCAGGTGACCCACAGTTCTTCTGGCTCCTTATGTGTATTCTGAATTTCTGTGCTTTGATATTTTCATTAACATACAGGGCCACTCCTCCCTTTTGCACTTCGTCTCTTCTGAACAATACATAGCCAGGTACTGAAGTCTCCCAAGTGTGGTTACTGGTAAACCACGTCTCACTAATTGCTACTATGTCCAGCTTAGCCTCTGACATTATTGCCTGCAGGTCTGGGATCTTATTTCAGGCTGTGAGTATTTGTACATGATTTTCCATTGGCCAGATTTTGGTGTGTTAGTTGTTGGGTGAAGTTTGGCATTACCCTGTGCATCGTATGGGAGACAAACCTTTTTCTTACCTGGTGATGCAAATGAACGGCAAACACGCTGAATTCCTGTTTGACCACTAGCTGAGGGGAGAGGTGTTCTTCCCATTCGACGTATGGGGTGCTGCACCCTCTCCCATTTGCTAGTTTAAATATTCTGCAAAGACGCCAAACTTCTGCCCCAATGCACTGACTCCTCTTTAGTCAGATGCAGTCCATCAAATTTAAAGAACTTTCGCTCCCAGAACTGTTGCCAGTTCCCTACAAATCTGTGTCCTTTTTCCTGGCACCAGTCCTTGAGCCACGTGTTTAGCTCCCCTATCTCCCCTTCTCTGACCTTCCGTCCATCTGCTCCCTCTCCCAGACTGGCAGGATCTCAGAGAGAGGAGATGCGACAATAGATGATAGTTTGTCACCCAGCCTAGTCAGGTGTTCCTTGGTCTCCACAACTGACCGGTTGGCTAGATCATTAGTCCCTATGTGTACTAGGACATCAATGTTTTCTCCTGCTTTGTGAACAATTTAGCAATGCGGTCAGTGTCTCTCCATGCTGATGTACCTGGGAGACATCTGACCATCACCCTGGCTGGAGATGGGCATCAACTCCCCGAATCATGGAGTCTCCTATGATCAGAAGTTTTTTGGATTTCCTTTGTGCTTGTTTAGTTTTGATTCCTGATTTGGGTGAGTATTGTTGTGCTAGCTCCTGTGCCGCAGTGTCCTGCTCTGCAGTGTCTTCTGCCTCTTTATTTGATTTCAGAGATAGAGGCAGATACCTGTTTGTAATGTTTATATGGTTTCTGGAGGTAATGTGTTGGAGAGCAGAGAGTGATGGGGCACCTGATTTGCTCCTCCTAACCACCTGCCAACCTCCTGGACCAACTACCCTCTGCGGTCGAGGTTTTTCTGTTGGATGCTGGGGAAATGGTGGGTGGTTCTTATAATGTATTTCCTCTTCAATATGAAATTTGAGGCGGCAATCTCTCGCCCATGCCCGGAGCTGAGACCTAAGATCTCCAAAGGCCCAGCATGTAGACAGCATCCTAACCTGTAAGACTGTCCTTCTGAAAATTGTTCCACAGTACCTGCAGTTAATGAAACCATTCCAAATAAGTTGCTGGGTTTGTAACCTAGTCAGAGTAATTAGAAGGAAAAAAATGCAAGTAATGGTTTAATTGTGTTTTGTTTAACTTGTTATAACAAGTTAAATTACTAGTGCCCTGTAAATGAGATCACCTTGTGGAGGCCCCACTGATCCGCCCTTCCTGCTCTGCCACAGGAAATGTCACAACTGTGGTACCCTATAAAAGGAGTGTAGCGTGGGGTGGTTGAGATGGGGTGGGTGGCTGGGCCCTTCCCTGCCTAAAAAGAAGAACCCACGGACGAAAGAACAAGGAGGTAAGAGCAGAAACAATCAGTCAACAACAAATGCAGTAACCCTGAAAGCTTATCCTAATGTTAGATAAAACTGTAAAACCTGTAAAGTACCACCTGTAATAATTTCAGAGAAGATATACCCTGTAAGAAACACTTTGCTCCAGAGAAAAATAAAGCAGTAACAGAAGATATACCTTGCAAAAGACAATTTGAATCAGGAGATTACAGCAGTAATCTGTTAGCACACACCTGTAGGCACACCTTGTAATAATGCAGAAGAAGGTATACCAGCAACAACAATTTGAATTTGGGTAGACAGTGAAAAAGGAATCAGTAAGATTCAGATGGCTTTACAGAGTCTACAGAGGTGGTCTAAGATTTGGAAGTTGAAATTCAATGCAAATAAATGCAAGGTTTTGTACCTACTGAAAAAAAAAACAGGACAGAGTACTGGATGTGAGAGGTTAAACTGAGCACTACAGCAGACAGAGGATAGGGACTTGAGAGCCATCATTAGTGATTCACTCAACCAATCAAGCTAGTGTATCAGGGCCTATAGTAAGGCTAATGGGATATGGGGGCATATTGAAAGGGGTATTGACAGCAAGAAAGAGGAGGTACTATCACCTCTATATAGGCCACTGATGAGGCCACACTTGGAATACTGTGTTCAGTTCTGGTGAGCTCACCTATGGAAGGACAGAGACAAGCTGGAGATGGTGCAGTACAGGGTGACTAAGCTGATTCAGGGCCAACAGGGCATATCTTACGAAGATTGTCTGAAGGCACTGAACATGTACACGCTGGAGACCAGACAGCAACCTTCAATTTCCTGAAGGGAATAAACAAGATGAACAGTGGGGAATTATTTAGCATGAGTATAGAGTCAAGAACCCAAGGTCATGAGTAGAAACTAGCAGGGAGAAGGTTTAAGAGGGATGTGAGGAAGTTCTATTTTATGGAAAGGGTGGTGGACCCATGGAACAGTCTGCCAGAGAAAGTGGTGGTGCCAAGACCATAAATAGTTTCAAGCATCGCTGGGACAGAGTGAAGGGTTAGGTGGTTGCAAGGGTCAGTAGCAGTAGGGAGAGGAGTGAAGGGGGATTGAAGTGGGAGGGATAAACCCTGCATGGACAAATAGGTCCTAGGGCATATAGAGAACTCCAAGCAGACTAGATGGACCTGTGGTCTTTTTCTGCCATAATTGTCTGTTTCTATGTTTCTGTCTTCACTGGTGCTGCAGCCACACTCAGTACAGTCTTTTTGTGACCTCACATCATGATCAAAACAGGTGGATTTTTTAAGTTCCCAGCTAAAAAGTGATTTGTGAAGCGAATGCAAAAATGTTTTGGAAGGAATTTGAAAAATGACATGAGATAAGGGTAACACAAGGGCTGTGTTGAAAATTTAGGGTCAAAATCTGCTAACAAAGTTCTGAGTAAAATGTTGGAGAAATTCAACATTTCTTCATAACTTTGTTTTTGACATTTTGACCTCAAATTTTCAACATCATTTTTTTATGACCCCACCTTATGATTAATACAGGTGGAATTTTTTAAATGTTGTCCAAAAGGTGATTTTTCAGAGCGGCTGTGAAAACATGTTTTGGAGGAGATTTGAAAATTGGCACCCATCATGGGCATGAGGTGGGGTAACACAAGGACTATGGTACAGTATGTTGAAAATTTGTAGCCGAAATTTGCAAAAACAACAAAGTCATGAAGAAACATTGAAAAAATGCAATGTTTCTTCATAACTTTGTTTTTTCTTTGTTTTTGTTTTTTATATTGTAACACCAAATTTTCACCATATTCTGTTTATGACAGAACACGTTGAGGGAACGTTTTCTTTTATACAGGTTGTTCTAAAACAAAAAAAAATATGACGAGGGACTTTTTTTTATTATTTCAAGTACCAACACTGGATATTGGGCACCCCAGTGTCAGTTTGTCATTTGGCAAACTAGGGACTGACACTCCAATGTCCCATGCTGTTAGGATGGCAGGAGGGGGGATTGGGTTCCTGCCACAGAGTCATGTTAGATTGGATCAGACGGGGGTGGGAGATCATGGAGATGGAGGGAGCGGAAGTTTTTTTTCTGGTGCCAGGACCGGGAATGGAAGGTGGGGATTGGGGAGCACGCAGAGGGAGGGAGCGGAAGTTTTTTTTTGTTCTGATGCTGGAACTGGGAATGGAGGGTGGGGTGTTGGAGAGTATGCATAGGGAGGGAATGTGAATTTTTTGGGAGGGGGTGCCAGGACTAGGAATAGAGTGTTGGGATGGGAGACCACGTAGAGGGATGGAGTGGGAGGGATTGTATTTCTTACAGCGGGACCGAAAATGGAGGGTGAGGGCAAGAAAGCATGTAGAGGGAGGGAGTGAGCGGAAGGGTTTGCATTGCTAACACTGCTTACTCTAGACCATTGCTTACACTGGGACCAGGAAAACATGAATCTTAGCTGGCTTATAGGCAGAAACATATGAAAGGATGCAGCTGCACTGTTATAGGTGCAACTGCATCCATTCATATGTGAGAAGTTCCGGCCCATCAGCCAGCAAAGCAGTGTCAGCAGCCTTGTCAGGATTGGGACTGCACATAAACACTTCCTGCAGGCTCAGCTGCATTGTCTGATTACATCACTCACCTCTCCATCCCCTAGTCTGCCCTAGCAGCCCCAGGATGTTTACTTTGCACATGCCGACAAGCAAACATAAAAATAATTCATATCAGCTGTTTCTTTCCATACATAACTATGGTCATGTTGTACTGTCTATTGCAATGCATCTAAAACCTTAGGTTCACTACTTAACTGTGTATCACAGTGCCCTTCACTTCATCACTGGCTCCTTTTGCACTCATCACTGCACTCTACAACCTTGTGGGCTTGTCGTTCGTAGCAAACAGAAGACTCTGTCACTGATATATCTTAAGCTACATGGTCATTGTAGGAAAAGCTCCCTCCTTCCTAACACATCTGATTAATTTTAACCCTCTCAACACCAACTCTGCTTTATCAGTTTGGTGTTGCTTAGTGAACCTAAATTCCTGTCTGAAGCTGGTTGCTCCTCAATCAAGTTTTCAATAGCCCATTTATGGTCATCACTGCAAAGATCTCTGAAGCTGTGAACATTGGTTACTGTGTACAAATGTAAGTCTTTGATCCATAATACCTTGTTCAATCTTTGCAAAAACTTTAAATGAATACCTTGTAACAGCAACACCTGTTTTTACTGTTTTGGTACTTCTTCCTTTACCTATTATTGTGCTTACCTGCTGTAATTTTTCTCAGCTGTTCTGGATACACTAGTAAAAGAGACCTGTGGTCAATCTGTTTTACAGTAAGGACATTAAACTGAAATGTAAACATTCAAGCTGCTCTCCCTCTGCTGATCAGACACCTGAAACAATTACTTGAACCTTTTGAGCTGAGAAAGAATAGTTACTGTAATAGTAGATCTTGAAGAGAATCTTCATCATTGAGCCACATCATGGAGCTGTAAGTTGTTGGCATCAGGACCACCCGGAAATGTTTGCTAACTGGGGTCATCCACATCGACGTGCATCATCCCCACCTATGTAATGTGGATGGCCTCATCATGCCTCAGTTCTCCTCCACAGACAAGCCTGGAGGATCATCAGACTGGCAGGAACTAAAGCAACCAGGGCCAAGTCAGGTACACAGGAGAGGATATGGAAATCTAACTAATATAATGCTGAAATCAGGCATAAAAGAAGAAACAGCTTGTGAGAGCAGGCAGGATAACTAACCACCACTTGAAAAAGGGGGAAGGAGGGAAAAAGAATTATGGCTCAATGGAGAGGATTCTCTCAAAGAACTACTGTTACGGTAAGTAACTTCAGACTCCTTTGTGGCTGTTTCCCTTCACAGAGCCACATCATGGAATGATTCTCAAGCAGTACCAAAGCACTGAGGGAGAAAGGAAGGCTTTAAGTGTCCTGAGCAAGGAGGTCTTGCAGAACAGTAAGGCCAAATCCAACATGTCAATGAGAGACCACGTCCAGACTCTAATGTTTAGTGAACGTATGAACAGTACTTCAAGTGGCAGCAGCACAGATATCAGCAGCAGACACACTGTGAAAACAAGCCACCAAAGTATCAACTCCACACGTGGAGTGAGCCCAGATAGGACCAGGAAGCAGCTTATCATGCTTCCAGTAACAGAAAGTAATGCACTAGTTCAACCATTTGGAAAGACCCTGCTTAGAAACAGGACAGCCTACCATCCTGAGGGCAAAAGACGCAAATATTTGAGAGGATTTTCTACAATACTTAGTGTGATCAAAGTACCAATGCAACATCTGATGGAAGTTAAGCATATGCAGACAGCATTCATTGGAGTCAAAACGTAATCCAGAAGGTCAATAGTCTGATGTAGTTTTTGCTCAAAAATGACCTTCAGCAGAAAATGAGGATCAGTACCCAAGATAATCCTTATGGAAAACAAGTTAAGGAGGCTCTGCAACCAAGGCTTGAAATGCAGAAATACATCTAGCAGACATCATAGCCATGAGGAACAATGTCTTCCAAGAGAGGAAGTACAGATCACAAATGGCAACAGGCTCGAAGGAAGGTGCAGTAAGGATCTCCAGCACCATGTTAAAGTCCCACACTGGAACCAAATCATGGACCAGAGGGGATGTTGAAGAAGAAAACCTTGAGAAATCTTCAGAAAACCTCAATCTGGGCCACCATTATGCCATTGGTAAGGATATATAAAGCCAACACTGCAGCCAGGTGAACCTTTATCGAGGAATACCCAAGGTCCGCATCCATAAGGGACAGGAGGTAGTCCATAACTTGACTGACTGGACACATAATGGGGTCCGACTTCTGGGAAGTACACCAAATTGTAAAATGTTTCCATTTCTGTGAGTAGGTGTATCTGATAGATGGCTTACAAGTCACCCTCAGAACAGCTACAACCACTGGGGAAACAGATGTATCAGAGAGCTCTGCTCCTGTGACAGAAGTCTTGCTCATAGAGACAGGGTGTTCCACTGTCAATTGCTGAAGCTGTGGCATCCAGATTTATTTGTCTGGGACAGTTTAGAGTCACCAGCATCAGGGTGGTCAACCCAGCCTGCAACATAGCTAGAACCCTCTGTATCAGAAGGAATGGAGGAAAAGCACACATCATTCCAAGAGGGGGGCAGCATTTCTTGCCAAAAAACTCAAGACCAGAGAGCAAGTGAGCAGAAAACTGGCAGTTTTGCAGACGCAAAAAAGTCAATATCCAGGTGACCACACTTTACGAAGAGATCACCCACACCTGGGTCCAGCAACTCCCATTCATGGCAGAGCACCTTGGATTGGCTGAGATGATTCACTGGGTCATTGAGGGTACTGGGCAGAAAGATGGCTAACAGGAACACGTCATGTTCCACAGCCCAGTGCCAGACTCTCATTGCCTCTCTGCAAAGAGGATATGAGTGAACTCTATCTTGCCAGTTGATGTAGTACATCACTGAAGTGTCTGTATGAATCAACAGCTAGTGAACCCAAAGTGGGGTAGCGAAGGCCTGTGAGCCAAGCAGCAAAGCCCTCATCTCGAGTACTGCTGTTTAAAACTGTGTCTAAGGAGGACTATTGATCCTGAGTCCAGAAGGGGCCCAGATGGGCACCCCATCCAGAACCGGATTCGTCAGTTATCATCATTAGAAGAGGAGATAAACAGAGAAAGGGGGACACCATTTCTGAGCTAGAGTGGTCAAACTACCAGAACAGGAAGCAGTGAAGTGGAAAAGACACTCCAGATTGTCTGAATGTTATGTCCACTGGACATGGAGAACCACTGTGGAATCCTCATATGCAGACATGCCAGTGGATCAGTGAGAATTGCAGCAGCCATGAGGCCTATTAGCCATAGGAGGCATCTGACTGAGACATAGATGCAGGAAGAGACAAGCTGAGCCTGGACAACTAACACAACTGCACCATCTGAGGGAAGAAAAGCCAGACCCATTCCCATTTCCAGAATTGTCTCCATGTATTGGAGATACTGACACAGAGAGTAATGACTTTGGCTCATTCATCAGAATGCCCAACTGCTTGAAGAGCTATCTGGTGCAGAACAGTGTGTTAATTATCGCCTCCTCTGATGGGGCCTTCAGAAGTCAATCATTGAGGTTCAGCAAAACATAAAGACCCTCCCTGCTGAGGGTGGCTGCAACCACTACAAAGCATTGGATAAAGATATGCATACTGGAGTTCATACTGGAGTGAAAAAGGAAGTCAACAGGCATTTGCCCATAAAGACCTCCCCCACCATTCAGTGGCGATGACCTAAGTCACCAACTTCTGTAAGAAATTTATCTAAACTTTTTTTAAATATACTTATACTTTCGGCGTCAACCACCTCCTGTGGCAAGCCATTCCACCACCTAACCACCCCATTCTTAAACTCATTTCTTCTCCACTCTGTTCTCACCGCTTCCTCCCTCAGTTGTTTATTATGACACCATAAATAATAAGGTTTATCTATCAACTCCAGCCCCAAATCAGACTTTAACACTTCATCTTTCAGAATTTTAAATAATAGCAAAAAATCACCCCTCTTTCTTCTACTCTCCATTGTCCACAAACTCAATCCCTGCAACCTCTCATCATAAGATCTATCCTTCCCCCATTTATCATTTCTGTATAGGTTCTCTGTGGCCTCTCCATTACCCTAATATCTTTTACAAGATAGGGACAGAAAACTGCAGAGTAATAATCCAAAATGGGCCTGACCATTGTTTTATACAATGGCAGCAACACCTCCTCACTCCTAGATTGGAAGCCCCGTCTAATACAATACACCAACTGCATAGCTCTACTTGAAGTTTTTTTTACTATGCACACCACTTTTAAGATTGTTCTGTACGTATACTCCCAAATCTTTTTCCCCCTCTGATATCTTTAATTTTGGTCCCAATATGCCATAGGACTGTTGAACATTATGCCTCCCACAATGCATTATAGTGCATTTTTCCTCATTAAAGGTCATACCATTAATCCTTGCCCATTCCAGTATGTAAATCAAATCTTGTCCAAAAATCAATCTATCATTGAAAATATCCACAATTCCTCCCATCTTAATATCGTCAGCAAATTTGACCAACTTGTTTTTACTTAATATTCTTAAATCACCAATAAAAATGCTGAACAACAGAGGTTCAAGCACTGACCCCTGTGGTACACCACTCCTCACCCTCTGTCGATCTGATAAGTGACCACATAGTCTGACCCTCTGAGACCTATTTGACAACCATTGTTTCACCCATCTCATTAAGGCCCCGTCCACTCCCAATCTTATCAGTTTTTCGATCATTTTATGATGTGGGACTGTATCAAAAGCTCTACCAAAGCCTAGCATTACCACATCCACATTTCTACCTTCATCAATATGTTTACTAATATATTCATAAAAAAACACCAAGTTCATCTCACACGATCTATTAGCCACAAATCCATGTTGATCTCTATCCACCAAGGTCTCACTTCTCATATATTCCAAAATAGATTCACTCAGAAATCCCTCCATGATCTTCCCTATAATGGAGGTCAGACTCACCGGCCTATAATTCCTCACCTCACTTCTACAACCCTTCTTGTGTATAGGTATCACATATGCTAGCCTCCAAATCTCTGGCACCACAGCCAAAGATTTTTGTCCCAGCCAAGCTATAACCGGCACCAGTAAATCCACGAACTCCTTCACTAAAAAAGGGTGTATCCCATCTGGACCTGCAGCCTTTTCAACCTTCAGCTTCATAATCCTACTCCTCACTTTTTCCTCTGTTATAACATTTCTAGGATCCAACATACTGTCACCTACATGTACTGTCTCTATCCCTCCATCATACCTTTTGTAAAGTGCTCCAAAATATCTGCTAAATTCTTCTAGCATTTCCTCGCATTTTGAGGACACAACCCCTTCAATATTTAAGAGTCCAATCATACAATTTCCTCTCCTCCTCCCATTTACATGTGCAAAAAACCTTTTATTATTGCTCTTATCCATCGCAAGTTTAAATTCTAGCTGTTTCTTTGCATTTTTTATTTCCTTCTTCAATTTTCTTAATAACTTCTTATACCTGATCTTCGATTCTGGTGTACCTGACTTTCTCATTTTCCGGAACATTACTTTCTTTCTATTACACAATCTCATTATATTTCTTGTTAACCAAGGTTTTTTTTACCTTTATAATTATAGACTCTTCTCCTGGGTATGAATTTTTCCAATACTTCATTCATTTTCTCAGAGAAAAACTTCCAAGACATTTCCATGTTTAATCCTTCATTTCTGCCTCCCAATCAATATCACTTAGTTTTTCTCTTATTGCCCTGTAGTTCCCCCTCTTATATAAAATCTGCTCAGTGACTTCTTTTACTCTATTTACTTCCCATGACATTTTAAATTGTATGGAATTGTGGTCACTCATCCCAACATGTGGTTGAATCCTAATTTGATTTATAACATCAGGAACATTTGTCAAAATAACATCCAAAGTGTTATTTTTTCTGGTAGCTTCCTGGATGCACTGTTTTATACCAGCTGCCATAAACTCCTCTTGTAATCTACACTCCAGACTATTTCCTTCCATGCAGACATCCCACCTAATATTTGGCATATTTAAGTCTCCTACCATTACCAAATCTATGCCTTCAGCTAGTCCTGTTACATATTCATAAAAAGCCTCAGAGTTCTCCATTATTGTATCAGGTGGTCTATAAAACACCAAAAAATTACATTTCCTTCCCCTAATACCCAACAGATCAATAACAATAATTTCAGTTCCCCCCATATCACAATTTACCTCTTTGACCTTGATTTCTAATTCATTCCTAACAAATAAGGCAACTCATCCACGTTTTTTGCTACTCTATTTTTATGTATTAATCTGTATCTGGTTATCTGTTGACTCCACTGATTTTAATCTGACCACCAAGTCTCTACTACCCCAACCATATCGAGTTTATCCCTCCTTATTATCATTTCCAACTCAGCCATACCAACTTCATTTAAACTTTTTGCATTAAAAAAAATTACCTTAGTAGCCACCATACTATTAATTATCTTTTTTGGTACTCTATTTGATTGTTGCTTAATTTCCCTGTTCATCACCCTCTTTTTCAGTTTAAACAAATCTCAATTTCATTCTTTAACCTCTGTCCTAATATTCTACTACACCTATGGTTGAGGTGTAACCCGTTCTGACTATAGAGTTTATCATTATTAACAAATGTTCCCTTGTGTTTTATAAATTTATAACCAATTTCCTTAGTCCATCTCCCTAACCATTCATTTGTCAAAGCAATTCTCCTCCTTTTATATACTGTTGCCCTTGTTTCTGGTAATAGTTCAGAGAGCACTATCTCACTACTCTTATCTTCCAACTTTTGTACCAACTTACTATAGTCTTTCTGCATTTCAGGTAAGGTCTTATGTGTAATGTTATTTATACCCACATATATTACTACTAGTGGGTTTTCACCTGCCCCCTTGCAGTGCAGAGGACTAGCCAAAGGGCAATACACAAAGCTGATAGTTAGATCCCTGGAGCATAAACCACAGGTTCTATCTATGGGACTTGTGGATCTTGATATGGAGGTAAGCACTGTTCATATCTAGAGCACATAATCAATCCCCTTACAGCAGCAGGGGAAGCAGGGACTGCAGAGAGACTATGCAGATCCTTTTGTATTCCATAAACAGGCTGAGGCCCTGGAGGTCCAGAATGAGACAAAAATCTGTCCATTTTAGCACCAGGAAGTACTGAGAATAGTAGCCCTGATTTATTTCTGCAATCAGGATAGGCTATAAAGCCCTCTTGAAAAGGAAGGAGTGAACCTCCTCCAGCAGGAAACTGATAGTAGATTTCATAAATCAAAGATATAAAGACATAGCTGCACAACTAGACAGTGTTTGGATTGAATCTTTCAAGATGCATAATGCATAGAAACATGTAAAATTATTTTTTTCTTAAAAAAGCATACCTTTCCATATTATTAGATGGAAGCTCTAGAAATGTATCCATGATGTTTAGACTTGGAATATATAAAATACATTTTCTTTTATTTAAGCAGCATAGCAGGAATATATCCTCCTTTTATTTATTTATGCATGTATTTATTTATTCATTTAAAATTTGGTAACCAGGAAAGGCACACTGAGCCAAGGCTCATTTCCGGGTGCAACCCAGAGGAGAGGGTAGAGGGATTTACAATGGTCAGAATAGTACAGATACTTAAGGCACTCATGGATACAGTAAAACAATACACAATATAGCAAACATCCATTTAAGTTATTACATAGTTGGGGTAGTATTCATAAAGTGCATAGAACAAGTGGATATTTGTAAACAGTGTTTTCATTGTGCATAGTACATTTTACAATTTTGTAAATACAGACAATTTTTCATTTGCAATATAAACTAGTATAACAAGCCAGGAGTAAAATTTGCAGTGGAACAAAGACTGGTGCAAGTGAAGGAAAGTTGAGAAATTGGGACAGTAGGGAACATTGAGTAGAGGGGCCTACAGAGAGGATTCAGTGGAAAGAAAGGCAGTCAGGGAGGGAGGAGTAGAGTGAGTGGGATCAAGGGAGGGCCAGGAGGAGAGCAGTTGCAGGGGGTAGGGGAGGAGCTTTAGTTGTTGTTTTAGCATGGTAAGAGTGGGTGCTAGGTGGATAGAGTGTGGGAGATGATTCCATTGATCAGGGAGTCTAAAGGAGAAAGCAGCCTTGCCTGCTTGCTAATGAGGATGTGGGAGATCGAAAGTGTGGGAATGACGGGTTCTGAGGGAGTATCCTGATGTACATAAGGGGACAAGGAGGGAGGAGAGATAGGGAGGCGAGCTGAGAACCAATACTCACCAACAAAGGTGGCACAGTGAGTGAAGCTACAGGTAGCAAGGGAGGGGAGGGCAAGGGCAGAGTATAGGAAGCAATGATGGGTTCAGTAAGAGAGGTTTGAAGTGAACCAACAGAAAGCATTGAACATGGGGCCTAATTTAGCAAGAGATGATTGGGGAGCTGAGCTGTAGACAATGTTGGCATAGTCTATCATGGGGAGGATTAGTTTGGATACGAGCTGCTTATGGATTGAGAGGGAGAGGGAGAGGCAGTCCTTTATTTGGTGCAAGGCTCCAGTTTGGGCTGAAGTTTAGAGTGGATGTGGTCAACATGCAGGTAGAAGTCTAGCTTAGGGTCCGGCTAGACCCCCAGGTATTTAAAAGACTGCACAGTTTCTATCATTGCATCATCCAGGGAAAAGAAATTGGAGGCGATGAGATACTGGCAAGTCTTTGGACGGAGCCAAAAGCCATGGCAACAGTCTTTTTTGAGTTGCATTTTAGGAGGTTTGCTTGAACCAGTTGAGGGCACTCAAAAAGGCAGCTTGCAAAGATGACTGGACTGTGGTGAGGGAGGGGCCTGAGGTAAATAAGATGGTGTCATCGGTGTACATGTGTACTTGTGTTGGTGAGCATGAGGAGGGGAGATCATTTACAAAAATAGAGAAAAGAGTGGAGCCCAGAATAGAACCCTGGGGGACGCCTGCAGGAATGGGGAGGGTGGAGGACCTTGAGTAACCTACTTGCACAAATTAGTTCCAACCAGAAAGATAGAATCTAAACCATTCCATGGAGGATGGGGAGAGACCTATCAATGTAAGTTTGTTTAGAAGGAGACTATGGGAGACCGAATCAAAAGCTTTGGTGAGGTCAACAAAAATTACCAAGGTGAGGTGACCCTTGCCCATAGCAGTATGGATGTGGTTTGTGAGATGGAGGAGGGAGGAGTAAATGGAGTGGATGCATCTGAAGCTAGATTGGAAGGGGCTTAGGGTGTTGTAGGTGTCTAAGAATGAGTTTAGCCTACTAGAGATGAGTGGCTCCTGTATTTTTGAGACAGCGAGGAGGATCGAGATGGGCCATTTAGTTTCCCAGTATAGAAGGTGTCACAAACCCACACCTGGGGGTCAGGCCCACTGAGCTCAAAGTGCCCATCCTTAAGTGCAATCCGTGATGGGGAACAGGGATGCCCTCCCCATCCTTTAGAATGCTCGCTGAGGTCATGACTGTACCTCTGCCACATGGATTCAGGGCATTCCTCCAGCTCTGGATAACAGCACAATACCAGTCTCGAGTCTTGTGGCCAAATATGAATCCTTTCTTGGCTATTGCACATAGGAGGAAGACCCAGGTATCACACTCTCTTTGAAGTAGCAGTGTAAAAACCTGATTTAATCTTCTCTCTACAGGACATGCAACAGCCTGGTTCAAAATCTTCATAGACGCTGGTATTCTCCCTATTCTATCAGATATCCTTTCCAGACCCCTTTTTAATTTGGTTGCTTATGGTGGCCCCTCTAAACAAGTAACAGTTGTCACAGATTATTAATAAACCTTCTACAGTCACACATACAATATAATGAATTCTCGCTCAGGCAGACATTCTTTAGAAAAACAAAAGCTTTACTAAAATACTTAAATACAAACAGTTGCAACTAAAAAGAGACTATTAATTTGTGTTATAGTATACAGGAAAAAAATGGAAAAATGTACAATGAAATGCACTAAAATGGTTAGCTAGTCTACTTACGGTGTGAAGATTTCAAAAGTCCAGAGAATCGCTGGTTTAAAAAATATTTTTTTTGGTCTTTCTGTAGCAGCATTTGGTTCTTAGGAAATCTCTGTGCTGACAGGTGTTCTCTGTGGCCAGCAGAGTGTCCAAGCAAAATGTGCATGCAAATGCCCTGAGCTAGGGCTATTAATACCTTTGAAATACTGAGCGAAAATCCAACAACTTTTAGACCAGTAGATGGCACTGTTGCACTGTTTCCCAAAATTTCCAAGAATATTAAAAATCTGATTCTGAGACTTATAATTAGCATGGATATGACATTTCTGAGTTAAGCCCCTTGAAGTCCCCTGTAGAGCACTGGCACCCATAAGATAAAATTCATACGGGTCTCTAGGAAGCATGTTCCTCTCCTGTTACCTCATAAAATGTAACATGTTATAACTGCTTCCTTAGATAAAAGCTTTCCACTCCTGAGTATATGGTTTTATGACATACAAATGGATTTTGGCGTATCTCTGTTAAAAAAAAAAACTGGGAATGCATTTTTAGTTCCTGGCAAACAGCTGCCTTCAGGTCTAAAGAAGGTCAAGCCTTTTTTTTTAATCTAGTCTTTTCCTATGTGCCTTTGTGCTGACACTGGCATGTACATATAAGTACATAAAAAAACATGTATACAACATAATAATACCCACAAATAAGGGCTAACAGCCGGGCAGCTCTCCACACCCTTCCCTCCTAGACAGAATTTGTGTGAATCTATCCCTAGGCACAGTATGATTTTCACAAATTCTGTTCACTGCTCTAACTAGCGAGATAGCCCATCTGCATTTGCATTGGCCGATCTGGTCCTGTGGGTAATGGTCATATCATAGCCCTGTAAGGCAGTACTCCACCTTAAGAAATGACCATCCATTTTCCCCCATCTGTGTTAGCCACACCAGGGGGTTATGATCAGTCTATACCTCAAAGTGCCTCCCGTAGAGGTACAGCTCTAATTTCTTCAGGGCCCATACCAGCACAAGGCATTCCTTTTCAACTGTGGAATTTGCCTGCTCCTGGAGAAGTAACTTTTTGCTAAGGTATACTATTGCGTGATCTTTCCCTTGTTTAGAGGTCTAACTGAGGACTGCTCTAGTCCCCACATCCGAGGCATCTGTCTGAACTACAACTCGCTTACTGTAATCTGGACTGGCCAACACAGGGACACTGCACAGTGCCTCCTTTAGCCGTGTGAAGGCTCATTCACAGGCTGGCTCCCATTTTTACCCTTTTGGGCATTCTTTTTTTTAGCAAACCAGAGAGGGGAGCTGCCGAAGTACTGTAATCTGGTACAATCTATTGATAGTACCCGGTGGTCTCTAGGAAACTCTGAACCCACTTTTGAGTTTCAGGCCTGGGCCACACCACTATTGCTTCAATCTTGGATTGATTGGGATGGAGCTGCCCCAGTCCTACTCCATGTCCTAGGTATGCCACCTCTGTCATGGCCAACTGGCACTTTTCATCCTTGACAGTGAGCCCTGCCCTCTGTAGCCTGCCTAAAACTTCCTTAAGGTGGGACCGGTGTTCACTTCATCTGACACTGAAGAGGGCAATTTCATCCATATAAGATACTGTGTACTCTTCAGCACCATGCAACACCTGGCTGACCAACCTTTGGAAGGTGGCAGGGTATTCTTTATTTCAAATGGCATTACCTTGAACTCGAATAATCCTATTGGAGTGAGGAAGGCTGACCTCTCCCTAGCTCTGGCAAGGTAAGGCAAATTTTATTTAAAGACGCCCAATCCCAGGGGCTCTGGGTTTCGTACATAAAGACACAATCAGAGAATAAATAAAACAACATACCAATAAATAGAACAAAATTAAATAGACAGCTATGGTAAATAAAATCATAAAATACATAAATATATAAATAGGTGGCCGGGACAAAGCTGTTACACCGTACGTCACTACTTAGGCAGTAATTAAAAGACAGGGTACGAGAAAGCTTGGTTGAACAGGAAGGCCTTGAGGCAGGCCTTGAATGGCTCTACTGAAGGGGCCTCCCTTACAGCTGGAAGTAGCAAATTCCACAGGACAGGGCTGGCAACATTAAAAGCTCTGTCACCGGCCGTTTTTAACCTTGTCCTGAGAATTGCAAGGAGGCCCCTAGAGGAGGAGTAGAGGGAGCGGGCTGAGGCAGCAGGTGTAAGAAGGTCCACCAGGTAACCAGGGCACAGGCCATGTAGGGCCTTAAAGGTGAGCAAGCCCACCTTGAAGAGGATCTTCCACCTGACCAGCAGCCAGTGCAGTTCATGCAGCACCAGGGTAATGTGACAGTACTTAGGCTGCCCCATCAACAACTTGGCAGCTGCATTCTGCACTAGCTGTAGCTGGTGGAGAGAACCTCCTGAGACCCCGAGGTAGAGTGCATTATAGTAGTCAAGCCTTGATGTCACGAAGGCATGCACCAGGGTAGAGAGGTCCAGGGGTAGAACTAGGGGCTTGATCCTGGCAATATTCTTAGATGATAGAATCTGGAATGGACAGTGGATGACACCTGAGATTCAAGCATCAATCCACTGTCAAGGATAACTCCAAGGTCATGCACCATAGAGGAGGCCTTTAATGGCACCGAGTCCAGCTGGGTATCATCGGCATAGCAATGAAACCCCAGACTGTATTTCCTAATGAGCTTTCCCAGGGGCAGCAAGTACATGGCGAACAACACTGGTGACAAGACTGAACCCTGAGGTACTCCACAGGACAGGAGGCTAGGGGAGGAGGAGGAGAAATTCCCCATCACTGGCAGTTAACTCCACCTAATAATACCCTTTTGTCAAGTCAGCTGTGGTAAGGTATGTCACCCCTCCCAACTTGTCCAGTAGTTCATCCGTCCATGGCATTGGGTGGACGTCCGACTTTGTGACTGTGCTGAGTCCACGATAGTCCACGCAAAAGTGATTAGATACATCCGGCTTGGGAATTATGACTACAGGTGAGGCCCAGGGGCTGTGAGATTTCTGGATTACCACTAAATCAGCATTTCCTCCACCTCCCTCCAAATGTCCTTAAGGACAGCCTCAGACACCCGGTAGGCTGTCTGCCAGGTGGGCGCTTGCATCCCTGTGTCTACATTGTGTGTTGCTACGGGGGTTAGTCCAGGCTAGGCCGTAAACAAAGGGGCAAAGTCAGCTAAAACCTCCCTCACTTCCTGGGTCTGCTCCAGGGTCAACTGGGGTGACAATTTGATTGCCTCAACAGAGGACTCACGCTTGATTTCCTCCAGTAAGTCCAGTAGGGGGTCTTTTTCATCCGTTCCCTCCCCAGGACTTCACACTGCAAATACCATTTCTGCCCTATTTGCATATGGCTTCATCATGTTGACATGGTACATTCTATAGGTATACCTCTTGTCAGACAGTTCTACAATATAGTTTATGTCATTAACCTGTCAGACTACCTTGTATGGTCCCGCCCACTCGGCCTGCAGCTTATCCTTCTAGACTGGAATTAAGACCATGACTTCCTGACAAACACTTTATGAGTGAGCTCTGGCTCTGCGGTCATATCAGACCTTTTGCATCTGCTGAGCAACTGACAGGTTGCTCTGGGCTGCTCCCATACACTCCTTTAGCTTTTCCCTAAACTTTAGGACATACTCCACTATAGGAGTTCACTGGGTGGCATGCTTGCCTTTCCAATCTTCCTGGATCAAGTTTAGGGGCCCACGCACCCTACATCCATATAAAAGTTTGAAGGGGGAAAGCCCAGTTGACTCTTGGGGCACCTTCCTGTATGCAAACAACAGGTGGGAAAGGTATTTCTCCCAGTCCCTCCCATGCTGTTCAGCAAATGCTTGGAGCATTGATTTTAGGGTACCATTAAACCTTTCCACAAGCTCATTGGCTTGCGTGTGATAAGATGTCATGCATCTCTGCACCACCCCACACTTCTCCCACAAATACTTCATCAGGTCTGACATGAAGGTACCCTCTTGATCAGTGATAACCTCCTGCAGAAACCAGACATGGGAGAAAATCCATAGCAAGGCATCTGCCACTTTCTCCTAAGGGAGGAGAGAGCGACCATCTCTGGGTATCGGGTGACATAATCTACCGCCATCAGGATACACCTCTTTCCAGAGGAGCTTGGGGTACTCAAAGGTCCCACAATATCCATTTCTACCTTCTGGAATGGCTCCTCTACAATGGGCAAGGGAATTAGGGCAGCTTTGATTTTACTACCTGCTTTCCCTATTTGTTGGCTCTGGTGACAAGATCTGCAATATTCTTTCACCTGCTTGGTGAAGTTAGGCCAATAGAAATTCTGGGCCAATTGCTACATGATGCATGCAATTCCCAGATGTCCGGACATGGGGATATCATGAGCAATCTTGAGCAACCGCTCACAGTACCCCTGGGGAACGACAAGGTGCCTGCCCATCACTTCTCTCTCTGTCCTTACATTCTGCATATACATCAGTCCGTTGTCTCAATATACTCTACGTCTCACGTCACCTTCCTGTGTCCCATCAGATTCTACATAAGCCCTCAGCCTCTCCAAACTAGGATCAGTCCTCTAAGAAGCTTCAAATTTTTCACATTTTCCCAAGGCACGAGACATGTCCCCTTCAGTTTCTAAACTGGGGTCCATAGCTCTAGTGTCAGGGTATTTTCAGTCACTGCCATCCCTAACCTTTTGATCATTGGTTACTCCTCCCTCCCTCCTCAGAGTAACCTGCAGCTGTTTTGTGAACTGCTAATTTGGGAAGTCCTACCTCCCTTTCACTACTCTCCATTTCAGGAGACACAGGCTGGAGAACCAGCCTCCCATTGTTTTCCACAGGGGCCTCTATGGGATCCAGAGAACTACAATCAGCCTTTGCCATTTGACTGTAGGTAATCGCACACACCACCCCATTCTGGAGATTGTTCCCTATAATCACAACCAGGGCAAGGTTGTCTGCCATGGCCACATTTTACACCTGCTCTCCCGTCTCACCCCAGTCCAGGAGAACTCTAGCAAGTGGCAGAGTTTTCTCCTGCCCAGTGAATCCCCTTACTGTTATGAACTGATTAGGTATAAGCTGTTCAGGCTCAATCAAATCCTCTTTTACTAAGGTAAGAGAGTCCCTCATGTCACTTAATGCATGGGTCTGCACCCAATTTACAGTAACCAGGTGTATGTGCTCCCTCATGTTTATAGGCATGCTTTCAGTGATACACAGTGCACCCAACTCTGTTCGAGCACCACTTTGTCCACTCTGTGCCTTTTTAAGACACTGTCTAGCAAGATGCCCTGGCTGTTTGCAAAACCAACAATCATCATTTCTTTTATCTGATAAATCCTTTTTTTGTAACCTGGGGCTTCCCCCTTTCTGTTGAGGCAGTGAGAGTTTTTAGCTGCCCTGAAGGCATGCTTTTCACTTTCTGTGCTGCCACACCTGCCCCACTTTCTTTCAGAGCAGGCCAGCTCCTGGCATAGCATTCTGAGAGCTCAGCAGCCTCCTGCACTGTTTTTGGGTCTCGGTCCTCTAACCAGATTTTTAGCTCTTCTGGGTAAGCCCAAAAGAATTGTTCCAGAAGTACAACCTTCTCAATTTTCTCTACAGAGTTTGCTGCCACTCCCTCCCACCATTTAAAAAACTGACATTGCATGGTGGCGAATTCCTCATAGCTCATGTCAGGGCTTCTCCAGACCTTACGGAATGTAACCCTGTGTACTTCAGGCATTAATTAATACTTTTTAAGCAATGCTGCTTTAAGTTTCTCATAATTACTACTGTCCTGATTGTACATTTGGCCTAGTGCCTCACGCCCTTTCCAAATAAGCAGCATGAATAGCTGGAAGCTCCAGAGCTCCCTGGGTATTTTAGCTTGGATACAGACCTTTTCAAATGAATTCAGAAATGCATCCATATCCTCCCCCTCTTTAAATTCAGCTACTAACTTAGAATTTATCTTATAACTCAGTCCTGGAGTTCCAGGTTCACCCCTGCCACTTAATCCTCTGGTGCTGGTAGTTGGAGTCTTAGCTTCGCCAGTTCAAATTCCCTCTGGCGCTATTTCCTCCCTCTCAGTCTGTCTCTCTGAGGCTGTTTTTCCTTTTTCTCGACCTCTCTCTGAAGCCACCTAGCTTTTTCCTTGGCCTCTCTCTGATGCTGTTTTTCTTTTTCCTGCATCTCCAGCTTGAACTTCCTCTGCTCAAATTCCCTCTGCTGCTGGGCTTCAAACCTTTTCTGCTTGAATTCTAGCTCCAATCTCCTCAACTCTAGCTGCAACCTGATCCCTTCTAGACCCAGCTCTGTGGCGACCTGCCCCTCCTGCTGTGTCTCTGGGTTTCTTCTGGTCTTGCTGTCCTCTTCCCTGGGAATGGACTCTGCGATGTCCCTTGGCATCCTCTCACCCAAGGTCAGGTCCCTTTTAGTCACTGACTGTGTCTCGAGGTCCTGGGCAGTTGCTTGCACATCGACTGCCACAAGAGCCTCCATGAGGTGCTTTTTAGTACACCACTTGCACTCTGCTCCTCTTTCCTGACACAACTGCTTCAGGTAGTCTGTAGTGTATTTGCTGTAGATGGAAGACATCTTCTTCCCTAACTACTGCTACACTAGCTTGCACCCGAGAAAAAAAACAAAAACAGGTAGGGAACTTTATACTGTAACTAGATTATATATATTTTTTTAAATCTCTGCCTTAATTGTGTGTGGACTGTTTACAGTTTATCAAGCTGATACAATTGAACTGTTATGCCTGTGCCACCAATATCTCTCGAATTGCAACACTATGCAACCAGATCTCTCAGATCCCAATGCTGCACACCAGATCTATCATGAACCCACTCCTGGGAGCCAGGCCCACTGAGCTCACACTACCCACCTTACATGCAATCCATGATGGGGGCAGGGGTACCCTCCTCATCCTTTAGAATGCTTGCCGAGGTCATGACTGCACCTCTGCCATGAGAATCCAGGGCATCCCTCTAGCTCTGGATAAAAGCACAGTACTATAGCAAAAAAAACTTGGGCACTCACCACCATATATTATGCTGATACCGTGAAGTATAATAAAAATATTTTTATTTGCATGATAAAAGGCAGTTACAGCACCCACCTGATGTGCTTCTGGTCCCACCTGGACCTTTTCTCAAAGGCCTTTTTGCTACAGTACTGTTTCTACTTGTGAGCACCACAACCTAGTGTGCACTCTGTTCATTTTCAATAAGGTCATAATACCAGTCCCAAGTCTTGTGGCCAAATATGAACCCTTCCTTGGCTATTACACATAGAAGGAAGACCCAGGTATCGCACTCCTCGGGGTAGCAGTGTAAAAACCTGATTTGGCCTTCTCCCTACATGACATGCAACAACCTGGTTCAAAATCTTTGTAGACTTTGGTATCCCCCTATTCTTCCAGACCCCTTTTCAATTTGGTTGCTTATGGTGGCCCCTCTAAGCAAGTAACAGTTGTCACAGATTATTAATAAACCTTCTACAGTCACACATACAATATAATGAATTCTTGCTCAGGCAGATATTCTTTAGAAAAACAAAAGTTTTACTAAAATACTTAAATATAAAGAGTTACAAAGTAAAAAGAGAATATTAAATTGTGTTACAGTATACAGGAAAAAAATAGAAAAATGTACAATGAAATGCACTAAAATGGTTAGCTACCTGAGGTATGAAGATTTCAAAGTCCAGAGAACCGCTGGTTTAAAAAATATTTCAGTCTTTCTGTAGCAGCCTTTGGGTTTTAGGCAGTCTCTGTGCTGACAGGTGTTCTCTGTGGTCAGGAAAGAATCCAAGCAAAATGTGCATCCAAATGCCCTGAGATAGGGCTACTTATACCTTTGAAATACTGAGTGAAAATCCAACAACTTTTAGGCCAGTAGATGGCACCGTTGCACTGTTTCCCAAAATTTCCAAGAATATTAAAAATCTGATTCTGAGACCTATAATTAGCATGGATATGACATTTCAGAGTTAAACCCTTTGAAGTTCCCTGTAGAGCACTGGCACCCATAAGATAAAATTCACACGGATCTCTAGGAAGCATGTTCCTCTCCTGTTACCTCATAAAATGTAGCATATTATAACAGTTTCCTTAGATCAAAGCATTCCACTCCTGAGTGCATGGTTTTATGACATACAAATGCATTTTGGCATATCTCTGTGAAAAAAAAAACTGGGAATGTAATTTCAGTTCCTGGAAAATAGCTGCCTTCAGATCAAAAGAAAGTAAAGCCTTTTGTTTTTTAATTTAGTCTTTTCCCTATGTGCCTTTGTGCTGACACTGGCATGTACATATAATTGCATAAAAAAATATATACAACATAATATTTTATACAAATAAGGGCTAGCAGCTGGGCAGCTTGCCACAGTGGGGTCTCCTCCCTTGTGTAAGGAATTACCTTGGCCAGCTTCCATGCCTTGAGGATGGCATATTGTGTGATGGATAGGTTGAGGAGATGGACGATGGAGGGGGGAATAGCTGGGGTTGAGATCTTGAGTAATTTAGGGTCAAGGCTGTCAGGGCTCTGCTTTGATGGGTTTATCTATTTTAGGGCCTGAAGAACTTTAATTATTGTGATGGGGGAAGAGAAACCACTTGATGGGTTAGAGGTAGAGGAGTGGAAGGTTGGAGATGGGGACAGGGAGAAGGGGGTCCCAGGGGGAGAGCACAGGTAGTGAAGAAGTGGCTGATAGAGAAGGCCCCTGAGGAAGGGTCCAAGCTGTCAGCACGGGGGAGAATTGGAGCAGGAGGGGAAGAGGAACCTAGAAGGAGGTGGAGAGTTTTCTAGATTTCCATTAGAGAGGTTCTGGAGTCATTTAGTTTGTTTCCTAAAAAATAGGGCCTTTGAGGTGCGTACCTCCTTCATGCAGGCATTTTGCAGGGTCCTGTATTTTTGCAGGTCAGTTTCGTTAGAGGTGGATTAGAAAACTCGCCATGCTTGGTCCCTGGATTTGAAAAGGGAGATTAATTTTTGGCTAGCCCATGGGAGGTGTTTCTAGTGAATCCATAACCTTTTGAGGGGGCGTGCAGATCCTAGATCCTGAGAATGGTTGTGGTGAAAGATGCAAGAGTGGAGTTCATGTCAGGAGCAGTTAAGACACTAAACCAGTCCAGTAGGTATAGATCAGACAAAACAGCTCTGATGTTTAGTGATTTGAGTGGATGGAACCACAGGTACTTGGGGAGGAGTTAGGGGGCAAGATTTCCTGCAACAGAAAGTCACGCAGTGGTGCTGAAGGTGTCAGATAGGGTGCTAGTCAGTTAAGGAGTGGTTGGAAGAGCGAGGGTGTAATCTGATTGGCTCAGTTATAGGTTGGGTTAGGTTTAGGGCCTTGATTTCTTGTGTGGTGGATTTGGCTTGGGGAGAGAGCCAGTATACATTGAAATCACCCAGAAGTAGGAGTTCACCGGTCTGGGTGAGAGAGGTGAGGGACACTATGGTGGAGACTATGATGGAGGGCAGTACTTTTGAGGAAAAATAGCAGACCCTTATAAAGAATGGAGAGGTGGATGGGAGGGATAGCTTTAGGAGCAGTGGCTTGTGCAAGGACAGGGAGACCTATTGGAGTACGGTGGAGGAGGGTAGAGAATCGCGTATGTAGATGGCTACGCCTCTGCCCCTTTTCCCTCTGTCCTGTCTGAGCAGTAGGTATCCTGGGCAGTCCGCAGAGGAGTTTGGGATTTTGGATGATAACCAGGTCTCGGATATACATAGGATGTCTGGGTGACATCCAGGCCTTTAGATGGTCCATTTTAGGCAGCAAGCTCCTAGCATTTAGGTGATTGATGCCAAGGCCACCTGATGTGGAGTTTTCCTGGGTGGTAGGACTGGGGTTGGATTCAACATCACCAGCCATTAGAAGGAAAAGGAAGCAGGGTAGTAGGAACCTGAAGCAACACCTTTTTCTTAGGCTGTTGAAAGAGCATGTTCTTGGTATAGTAGTGATGGTGCAACAGCTGTCACTGAGAGAGAGCTCTGAGGGTGAAGCAGAGGTGGGTGGAAGATGTAGAGTAGGAGTTGAGAGGGTGGAGGCAGGTGCAGGGAGGGCTGAGTGCTGGCTAAGGTTGGAGGCAGGAGTGGGCAAGGGGGAAAGGAGTGTGTAGTAGGTGTTTGGGTAAAAGGGGTGATAACAGGGAGGGAGATAACTAGAAAGATGATGGGAAGCAGTAGACACGGGGGGGATAAGAGCCATGTTTTGGGGAATATTCCCCAAAATGTGATCTCCAAGGGCTCCTTACTATCCTCGCCCTCAGAGCTAGCCGCGGGTATCAATCTTTTCTTCATGGACCTAGACACATATAAGACAGGTCTTTCTGCTACCCACCCCACTCCACAAGTCTCTCCCCCAGAAGCCCCACACCCCCTCTTCCATATAAAAACCACCTCACGTAAAGCAGTCCTTAAACTATTAAGGGGTCTCAACCCTGACAGTTCACCAGGATTTCGTTCCCTGCTGCCTAAATTCCTCAGGATAGGAGCCCCTGCGCTTGCTCACCCGATTGTACCGTTAATTAACAGATCCTTCCTCACACAGACCATCCCAGATAAATGGAAAACTGTGATTGTTGTCCCAGTATAAAAATGGCCCAACTAACTTCGTTGAGAACTACTGACTTATATCCATCTTATGTCCTATTGCAAAAAATCAGGAAAGAATATTATACAATCAGCTTTACTCCTTTCTAGAGCAGACTGATGCCCTTACCAGACATCAACATGGTTTCCGGAAATTGCATGGGATGGAATCTGCTCTTCTGAGAGTCACCTCAGATATCTTTCGGCCATGGATCGAGGATGTGCCACCAGGGCCATTTTCAAAGACCTCAAGAAGGCTTTTGACCTTGTAAATCTTCCACTCCTCATCTCCAAGCTCCACTGTCTAGGCCTTGACTCAAACTCTCTAACATTGTTTACTAACTACTTATCAAACCAGTTCCAGTGTGTCAAATGGGCTGGTGCCTACTTCTCCCTATCTCCAATCACTGATGGGATCCCCCAGGGTTCAATCCTAGGACCCCTATTATTCTCCATCTTCATCAATGAACTGCTGCTGAACTGTGGGGGGGGGACCTCAGTTGAGCTCTACACAAACGGTATCATACTATAACAATCTGGCAGAGACATTTCCTCATTTAAATCTAACCTGGAAAAAGACTTCCAGCAGTTGGAATCCTGGTTCAAGCAGAATCTGCTGGTTTTGAATACTAAGAAAACAAAAATCATGCTGTTCCATCATACCTCCTTCGATATGACTTCCCAGGCTCCCTTGGTAGTCACTACCTCCTCTGGGGTGCCATTAGAAGGAGTGGGTTCTTTCACATATCTGCGCATGGCACTTGATGAGCATCTATCTTTTGAAGCGCATGCAACAAATGCTATAAAGGCAACTAATCAAAAACTTGGCCTTCTATACTGTACTGCCCCCTACCTCACACCCCATGCTTGGAAGACGATTGCATCAGCTGCTACCCTTCTTCCTGGTCTATTCTATGGGGCCCCAATAATTCAGTTTTTACATATTAAGTACATTTGTGCCACTTTATACTTTTTAGTTGGTTTCCCTGTCGTGAAACACCCCATACAACAGAGTGAAGAGGCGCCAGAGGATGCGTGACATGATACTGCTATCGCCCGGTCAACCTTGCGACCGCTGAGAACTCTGTTCATGTGGCAGCTTGGGACATTGTTGGGAGTCCTGCGTGAACGTGAAGAGTGTAGGGGGCGGGCTCCATCTGCAACTGGAGCTGGGGTAAGTGCGGGGGGCAGCAGTGGAGGACCTGGTGAGCTGCAATATACAGGAGGGCTGCAATGCAGAATTTTTGATACTGGGACATGGTAGCGGGATCCCCGATACATTAATACTGCTGCCGCTGGATTTTAGAAGGGAAGTTCCAATGCGCTGACGGTTTTATTCTTCATAAACATCCAACTTTTTTTTTTCAGGCGTGAAGAGTCGGGGTATGAGGAGGGGGAGGCAGCAGTGGAGGACTTGGTGAACTGCAGCAGGCTGGAGGGGCTGCAACATTAATATGTGGCAAGATTGACAGCCAGGTAAAACCGCGGTATTATTCCTTCCGATATGTTGGGTCTTTAATGTGCAGGCAGAGCAGCAACAGCTATCGACGCGTCTGCAGTAGCTCCTGCTTATTATACTGAATACAAGCTGCCGATACTAGAGGATGTGTTGGTGATTTGCGATCGGGTCCGTTATTTACTATTTCATCAGCTGGTAAAGAAAATGATGCTCACCACTGCTAATGGTTTATTTTTATTATTTGTTTGGCACTGTGTTGCGGTGGGACGAAGGGCTAGGGGCGGGTAATGCAGAGCAGCTACTGTGGGGATAAGCTGACATGAGCGGAAAGTGAACCTGAGGTTTATTTTATTGGGAACTTCATGAGAGAACTTTGTCTGTTTTGAGAAGAGGGACACTTCTGATGTGCATTTTTTTGCTTTGGACATTGGTAGACAACTAACAGCTTTCATGGGAGAGAATATTGGTTTACCGTCTCGCTAAGCAGATTATGAAAATGGCGGCGAGTTTGAAATATTTAATTAACGCTTTGGCCAATTGGGAAGCAGAGTGGGTGCTATGATAGTTCAGTGGGTGAAGGGGCACTGTGGCCTGGCTCTCATTTTTAGGTGAGCATCTATTGTCTGATAGATGCCCACCTAGAAATGTGTCTCAGCCAATCAGGAGAGGGAATTTTCTTTAACCATTTTCTAAAAGTTACTAGGGGGCACCATCCCATGTTCCTGATGGGACTGGTGTAGATAGAGGAGAACATCTCCTGTTATTGCAGTAGTGTGGATCTCTGGAGCGCAGTAACCCCCCACCTCCCACCCCATCATGCAGAGATTTACTCCATTCTGCCTAAAAGGACTATTTGGAGGCTTATCTGTAATTGCTAGCTTGAGTGGTGAGGGTTGTGGACTCTGGTCCAGCTGCTAAGTAGCCATCCCATGTCTGGTGCTCCCCCCTTGTAGAAGCCACCTTCAAAAGTATGCAAAACAGAACTAATAGGCTGAAGTGTGGCTAAGACCCAGAGGGCCCCCTGTGATGAAATGTGAGAATATCAGAAGTCACAAGCAGCCTAGATCTGTTCTAAACTCCCCTCCCCTCCCTTCTCAGAGTCAGGACCGCTCCCCCGAACACCCACCTGTATGTTCATTGGGTATACTGTATGTAACAAAAAACATTTCCTCAGTCTTTTGTTGCTGGTCCCTTCATCTTGTAAAGTGGCTGCACTATTAAAGCCAGCATCTCTTGAGCATGCTGCCATCATTGCTGATCTCTGGAGGAAATTTCAGGGTGGTGCCCTGCGGTCGGTCTGCTGTGTTGTTGGAGGTCACCTTGCAGGCAGTTTAATGCCTTTTGCAGTCAAGCCTGCCAAGGCCTCATCTGCACTCTTACAGATCTTCTGGCCTTCAGGGTATCATACTTGGAGCTTGGCACAGTAGGGGTGCAATTGTTTTTATTTTTCATGTGATGCCACCAAGGTGGTAACTAAAGTTGCACAAGCATCACATACTGCTTAATCTCAATCAATTCTAAACCTACTCAAGAGCCTTATGACCCTATGAAACAGAACAAACTGCCTCAGCACTATATGGAGCTGGAAGTCATCACCAGATGGAATGCAACACTGTACAATACTGAGCACTTGTACAAGCAGTAGAAAGTCATTTATGAATATCTGCTGCTACATAAAGCCCTGACAGTACCAGAGCATCCATGTCTCTGACAACAGACCAGTGGTGACTAATGGACAGCCTGATCATGATTCTTGGCCATTCAAACAGCAACACAGGTAGTGAGTGGGGGACACTGCCTGCATCAATCAGGCAATCCCATTTCTACATGTGCCAAAGCAGATGCTGTTGGAAGTACAGCAGGTGCTGGAGACAGGTGGTGATACTGGAAGTTGTACCTTAATGGAACACATCCTCTATGTCTTGGACTGAATACCCATATTTCCAGCATTCTGCAGTCTGCAGATTTGGGGACTGCCACCATGCTGGACCCACATTATAAATCAATACCTGAAGGTAGGCATGATCACATCCAAAATTTGATCGGTCTAATAAGACAGGTAAATTGGGTGCAGATGCTAAAGTCCCTGTTATCTAAGGCACAACAAGCAACTCAGAGACCGGGTTTTGCTACCACCTCACATGGGAATTGGGCTAGACAGATGTGTAAGGTAACAGACAAAATCCCAACAAATCTACTTTGAAATGTTTTGTACCAAGTGGGACTTGAAAACATGGAAAAAAAAAAGAGGAAGAGGCTGATGAGGCAGCAGGATTGTGGGCAGTGCAATGCATAATGGATGTATATCTGGTGGCCACCATGCACCTTACCATCATGGATGAGATCTTGCTATACTAGAATAGCAAAGTCACTGATTGGCCAGCACTAACCTAAATAGCAATCAAATACCTGAGCTCTTCATCCTTTAATGCCAATGTGGAGCAGGCATTCAATTTGGCAAGGGCCATTGTGAAGGACAGGTGTACAATCTGTCACCTAGAAATGTTAGCATCCTAACATTTGTTCAAATGAACATGGGCCACATTCCACAATACAGTCATGTCAGCATTCCAACCACATGGATGTGGCAGTGCTGGTAAAGATGAACCAGAACAGCATGAGGTTGGAGGCATTGACAAGTTGCTTTCTACTGAGGTGGATAAGCATGGACGGATAAAGAATTTTCATGGGGAGACAACTCCAGTCTGGAAGACTGTGAGGTCTGCTTCCTTGATGAGAATGAAGCATTAAAAGCTATGTATTCTGTCCATATTTTCCTCCTCATCACTTACATTCTTTTCTTTATGATTCACAGTTTTCCTCTGTCAGTTTATTTTTCCCCAAGTTGTATTGTTGTTCCCTTCATCCATCTGATTACCTGTCTATACCTTCTCCAATGTGATGCCCACAGACAAACTAGAAAATCATTGAATGCTGGATAATTAAATGCAAACAATAACATGGGCCACCACCTCCACTGCATTTAACCAGAGACAAATCCAGACTCGTTATCCAACATAAATGCCGTTTCCAGTCAGGCAGACCGTGTCTCCTCCAACAATTAAGACACCACCTCCTCCTCTTCCTCCTCCTCCTCCTCCTCCTCCTCTGGCCTGCTTGGGTCTTCCACATCCAAAAACAACATGGGCCACTGCCTCCACCACATGCATCCAGACTGACAAACCCAGACTCTTAATCCAGTGAAAATGCCAATGTCAGCCAGGCAGACCATGCCTCCTCCAGCAAGCAAGATACTACCTCCTCCTCCTTATCTGACTTGCTTGGGTATGCCACATCCACAGACAACATGGGGCCACTGCCTCCTTCACATGCATTCAGACTGACAAACCCAGACTCTTAATCTAGTGTAAATGCCAGTGCCAGCCAGTCAGACCATGCCTCCTCCAGCAAGTAAGATACTGATCCTCCTCCTCTGACTTGCTTGGGTATGCAACATCCGCAAAGAACATGGGCCACCATTTCCATCACATGCATCCAGACTGACAAATCCAGACTCTTAATCTAGTGCAAATGCCACTGCCAGCCAGGCAGACAAATGCCTCCTCCAGCAAGCAAGACTCTGCTTCCTTCTCCTTCACTGACTTGCTTAGGTACATCACATTCAGAAACAACATGGGCCACTACCTCCACCACAAGCCTCTAGAGACAAACCTGGACACTTAATCCAGCAAAAATGCTGTTACCATGCAGACCTCCAGCCAGTCAGCATGCAAGATAGAGCATGCATTGTGGTACTGGAAGCAAGTGCTGCTGCTGGGGCGCCCAATCCCTCTGGCTCAAACCAAATCAAAATCTCCAGCATTCCCCCATCTAAGCACTCAGCAACTTCAGCTAAGACTTTTACTGTGACAGGATTTGCATACTGTGTTGTTTGTTGTGCAAATACTATGCTAGTTATTTTTGTGCCCTCTCCACTGGGAATCTTGGCTCCAAGGCTCTAAAAGTTTTTTATAATGCAAACTTTCTGTCACATATGTGTTGCCTTGTCAGGTTACAGGGTGCTAATATATGTTCATAAGACAGGGAGTTTTATGTACTTTTGAGGTTCGAATGAAACAGGATAGATTTTCTTTTTGTTTCTCAGCATTTCTTTGATTCCCACATATCCCATGGAATTTTCCAATCATGTTCAACTGTGTTCTGTTCAAGATGATGCCTTTGTGCAGTTAGAGAGAGGTGAAGTTCATGAAAACTGAACAACAAATTGCTGGAAGCTTCTTTGATCCCAGATTTTGTGGAGTTGTATGCTGCTCAATGATCTGTGCAATGCCTGTATGACAGTTTGGAATCATGGTGGGGAAACATTAAATTGGATTTTCTACTTTTTTTTCCCCAACAGCTGCAGAGGGGAAAAAAAACATATGTTCATATCATTAGTATTTGGATTTGAGGGTTAAGCTGTACAGGCTAATGTCCCAGGACCCATATAACGTGGCTGGACCCTTAAAGCAGAAATGGGAAGTTTCCAGTCAAGCAAAGCAACTTGTTTTGTAACAGAACAATGATTTAGGACACATGGAAAAAAGTCTCTTGCAACGACTTTGAATGTTGTAAAGAGTTCACACATTATATATCTTTATCTTTATTTCATGTAAGTGCCTTTCAAACTATCAAGGCACTTTAAAAAAAGATAAAACAGCAATAATAAAATCAGCAGACACAGTAATAATGATAATAACAGTCTAAGGGGTCATACTTATTCGATGCCACTAAAGGCCTGAAGTCAGAAAAAGGTTTTCAATGCCTGTTTGAAAACTCCCACAGTCGTGCACTCCTGTAGCTGACAGGGTAGAGAATTCCAGAGGGAGGGGGCCACGTACATAAATGCACAGGCCCTCGAAGATTTCAATGACACCCTAGGAATCTCCAGCAACCTCTGGTCAGCTGAACGGAGCTGTCGCTCAGGGCAATAGGGAATAAGAAGCTCTTTCAGGTAGTCAGGGCCAATATATAAAGAGCAGGGTTATGGGATCCAGAGGGTAACATTGTTACACAGGCCACCTTCCTATTGAAGACTGTTTCCGATTACTACCGTTTCCTTTTTTGGGTTGTTGGGGGAGGGGTGATTTTGCAGGAGATTATTTGGAAGAATTATCTCTCTAGGGGCTTAAGGGCTGGTAGGACCACTTTCAGAATTTAGAAGCATAACTCGCAATAAAGGCCTTACACAATAACATTGTACCTCAACCTGATGGTTTGACTGCAGAATTTTCAAACGTTTGTATTGACCTTTTGCTCCCTTATCTGACAGCAGCATACATCTGTATTCTGGTAGGGGATTACTGCATTCCTAAGTCTATGTACAATGCATTATTAATGTTGCTGTTTAGTTGACACCTTAGATCTTGGCAATTGGCTTCCCATAAGTGTTTTGAATTGGGATTATACATTTTTGTCAATGGGTCTCTGCTCATGGATTGTTACAGAAAGTAGTTAAGCATCTCGTAATTCAGACTCATATCAGTTCAATGGAGGCCAGTATGTTCAAGATAACTGTATATTGATCAGGGAGGTTGTTGAATGAAGTCTGTGGGGACAGCTGGAGGGTTTTCTTATTGTCTGTGGATCAGAAAAAGGCATTTGGCAAAGTTCAACATCATATTTATTTAAGTACTGCAGTGCTATGGTTTTCCTTCTATTTTTAGTAATTGGTTTCAGGTGCCATGTAAGAAAATTAAGTGTCTGACACACACTAATGGCTGGGTAGGGGACCATATCCCTTGTACTGTGGCAGCCAGACAGGGCAGTCCTCTAAACCCATTGCTGTATGTTCTTAGTTTAGACACATTGTTGCAGAGATTAATGCTTAAATGGCATATTTGCAGACTAGCAGGGAAAGGTATAGCAAGTCAGAGTAAGGTTATGGCTTATTTTTTTTTATTTTTTACTTTTTTTTATTTATGAAGGATGTCAGCTTCCCTCATAAGGCGGTTTTGGAGTTGAAACTATTTTCTAGGACTTCCAGATCAAAAATTAATTATAATAAGATTGTGGGATGTTATTGACAAAAGGACATTCAGTTGATAGTCAGATGGTGGCAACTACTAAGATACTATCAGATCTTATAAAAATTTTGGGAATTACTTTTAACATGGATAATCCAGGGGTGACAAAGTGGGAGGAGAAATTAGCAATTTATGCTGGTAAGGTTGGATGCTGGAAAGGATGGGCTCTCTCAAAAGAGAGCTGGAGTCAGTTGATAAAATCATTTTGGATTCTGAATTTCTTCATCAAGTTTATGTTTACCACTCCTACCCCGGACACACACACACACACACACACACACATCTGTGGACTGCAGGCTTTATACAGTAGCATGATCTTCCCGATGCTGCGGGGGAGCAGACTGAATACAATCAAACATAACCATACAAATTTGTCAAGGAATGATGATGGTCTTGGAATGGTATACCATGTATCTTTCTTACTTAGTCTTTTTATTTTTTCCAACTGTTGACTCAGTAACAACTAGGAGAGAGAGAAGGAATGTGTCTAATAACTACAACAATGGACAGTCCCCTTGATGTCAGTCTGGGAACAGAACACATTTGTTAAGAAGGTTATTGCTATCTCAGGTTCACTCTCCTTTTATGCCTCACATACTTTCCAACTATTGCACCACTAGAATAGTAGTAGAGATTTGATTTCAGGGGATCTAGGAAAGGCCTGTCACATTTTATTCAGAGGTAGTTTTTAAAAGGTGCACAGACTCATAGGGTACAGGGGCCTTAGTGCACTTAATGGACAAAGGGATCCCAGTCAAATTGTGGGATATTGTGTACATGTACTGCCAAAGGATCCCAGTGAAAATATTGGACATTGTGTGCATGTGCTGCCAAAGGATCCCAGGGAAAATGTAGGATGATGTGTACACATGCTGCCAAAAGATCCCAATGAAAATGTGGGATGTTGTGTACATGTGCTGCCAAAAGATCCCAATGAAAATGTAAGATGTTGTGTACATGTGCTGCCAAAGGATCCCAGTGAAAATGCGGGTTGTGGTGTACATGTGATGCCAAAGGATACCAGTAAAAATGTAGGATGTTGTGTACACATGATGCCAAAGGATCCCACTGAAAGTGTGCAGAAGTTGTGTACACATGATGCCAAAGGATCATAATGAAAATGTGGAATGATGTGTACATGTGCTGCCAAAAGATCACAAAGAAAATGTAGAATGTTGTGTACATGTGCTGCCAAAGGATCCCAGTGAAAATGTGGGATGTTGTGTACATGTGATGCCAAAGGATCCCAGTGAAAATGTGGGTTGTTGTCTACACGTAATGCCAAAGGATCCCAGTGAAAATGTGGGATGTTGTGTACATGTGATGCCAAAGGATCCCAGTGAAAATGTGGGTTGTTGTCTACACGTGATGCCAAAGAAATCCCAGTGAAAATGTGGGATGTTGTGTACACATGCTGCCAAAGGACCCCAGCAAAAATGTGGGTTGTTGTGTACATGTACTGCCAAAGGATCTCAGTGAAAATGTGGAATGTTGTGTATATGTGCTGCCAAACGATCCCAGTGAAAATGTGGGATGTTGTGTACACAAGCTACCAAAGGATTTTAGTGAAAATGTAGGATGTTGTGTACATGTACTGCTAAAGGATCCCTGTGAAAATGTGGAATGTTGTGTACATGTGCAGCCAAAGGATCCCAGTGAAAATGTGGGATATTGTATACACATGCTGCCAAAAGATCCCAATGAAAATATGGGATGTTGTGTACACGTGCTGCCAAAACATTTTAGTGAAAATGTGGGATATTGTGTACACATGCTGCCAAAACATCCCAATGAAAATGTGGGATGTTGTGTAAATGTGCTGCCAAAGGACCTCAGTGAAAATGTAGGATGTTGTGTACACGTGCTGCCAAAGGATTTTAGTGAAAATGTAGGATGTTGTGTACATGTACTGCCAAAGGATCCAAGTGAGAATGTGGCTTGTTGTGTACACTTGATGCCAAAGGATCACAGTGAAAATGAGGGATGTTGTGTACATGTGCTGCCAAAAGATTTCAATGAAAATGTAGGATGTTGTGTACATGTGCTGCCAAAGGATCCCAGTGAAAATGTAGGATGTTGTTTACACATGCTGCCAAAATATCCCAATGAAAATGAAGGATGTTGTGTACACGTGCTGCCAAAGGATCCCAGTGAAAATGGGGGATGTTGTGTACATGTGTTGCCAAAAGATGCCAATGAAAATGTAAGATGTTGTGTACACGTGATGCCAAAGGATCCCAGTAACAATGTGGGCTGTGGTGTACATGTGATGCCAAAGGATCTCAGTGAAAATGTGGGATGTTGTGAACATGTGATGCCAAAGGATTCCACTGAAAATGTGTGAAAGCTGTGTATGCATGCTGCCAAAAGATCCCAATAAAAATGAAGGATGTTGTGTACACGTACTGCCAAAGGATCCCAGTGAAAATGGGGGATGTTGTGTACATGTGTTGCCAAAAGATGCCAATCAAAATGTAAGATGTTGTGTACATGTGCTGCCAAAGGATCCCAGTAAAAATGTGGGCTGTGGTGTACATGTGATGCCAAAGGAGCGCAGTGAAAATGTGGGATGTTGTGAACATGTGATGCCAAAGAATTCCACTGCAAATGTGTGAAAGCTGCGTATGCATGCTGCCAAAGGATCTCAGTGAAAATGTAGGATGTTGTGCACATGTGTTGCCAAAGGATCCCAGTGAAAATGTGGGATGTTGTGTACATGTGATGCCAAAGGATCCCAGTGAAAATGTGGGATGTTGTGCACAAGTGCTGCCAAAGGATTTTAGTGAAAATGTAGGATGTCATGTTCATGTATTGCCAAAGGATCCCAGTGAAAATGTGGCTTGTTGTGTACATGTGATGCCAAAGGATCCAAGTGAAAATGTGGGATATTGTGTACACATGATGCTAAATGATCCCAGTGAAAATGTGGGATATTGTGTACACACGCTGCCAAAACATCTCAATGAAAATGTGGGATGTTGTGTAAATGTGCTACCAAAGGACCTCAGTGAAAATGTGGGATGTTGTATACACGTGATGCCAAAGGATCCCAGTGAAAATGTGGGATGTTGTGTACATGTACTGCCAAAGGATCCCAGTGAAAATGTAGGAAGTTGTTTACATGTGCTGCCAAAAGATCCCAATGAAAATGAAGGATGTTGTATACAAGTGCTACCAAAGGATCCCAGTGAAAATGGGGGATGTTGTGCACATGTGCTGCCAAAAGATGCCAATGAAAATGTAAGATGTTGTGTACACCTGTTGCCAAAAGATCCCAATTAAAATGTGGGATGTTGTGTAAATGTGCTGCCAAAGGACCTCAGTGAAAATGTGGGATGTTGTGTACACGTGATGCCAAAGGATCCCAGTGAAAATGTGGCTTGTTGTGTACACGTGAAGCCAAAGGATCCAAGTGAAAATGTGGGATGTTGTGTACACATGATGCCAAATGATCCCAGTGAAAATGTGGGATATTGTGTACACATGCTGCCAAAACATCCCAATGAAAATGTGGGATGTTGTGTAAATGTCCTGCCAAAGGACCTCAGTGAAAATGTGGGATGTTGTGTACATGTGATGCCAAAGGATCCCAGTGAAATGTGGGATGTTGTGTACAAGTGTTGCCAAAAGATTTTAGTGAAAATGTAGGATGTTGTGTAAATGTACTGCCAAAGGATCCAAGTGAAAATGTGGCTTGTTGTGTACACGTGATGCCAAAGGATCCCAGTGAAAATGCAGGATGTTGTGTACATGTGCTGCCAAAAAATTTCAATGAAAGTGTAGGATGTTGTGTACATGTGCTGCCAAAAGATCCCAGTGAAAATGTAGGATGTTGTTTACACGTGCTGCCAAAAGATCCCAATCAAAATGAAGGATGTTGTGTACACGTGCTGCCAAAGGATCCCAGTGAAAATGTGGGTTGTGGTGTACATGTGATGCCAAAGAATTCCACTGAAAATGTGTGAAAGTTGCATATGCATGCTGCCAAAGGATCTCAGGGAAAGTGTAGGATGTTGTGCACATGTGTTGTCAAAGGATCCCAGTGAAAATATGGGATGTTGTGTACACGTGATGCCAAAGGATCCCAGTGAAAATGTGGGATGTTGTATCACAAGTGCTGGCAAAGGATTTTAGTGAAAATGTAGGATGTTGTGTGCATGTATTGCCAAATGATCCCAGTGACAATGTGGGATATTGTTGTACACATGCTGCCAAAACATCCCAATGAAAATGTGGGATGTTGTGTACACGTGCTGCCGAAGGATTTTAGTGAAAATGTAGGATGTTGTGTACATGTACTGCCAAAGGATCCCAGTGAAAATGTGGCTTGTTGTGTACACGTGCTGCCAAAGTATCCCAGTGAAAATGGGGGATGTTGTGTACATGTGCTGCCAAAAGATGCCAATGAAAATGTAAGATGTTGTGTACATGTGCTGCCAAAGGATCCCAGTAAAAATGTGGGTTGTGGTGTACATGTGATGCCAAAGGATCTCAGTGAAAATGTGGGGATGTTGTGTACACGTGATGCCAAAGGATTCCACTGAAAATGTGTGAAAGTTGTGTATGCATGCTGCTAAAGGATCTCAGTGAAAATGCAGGATGTTGTGCACATGTGTTGTCAAAGGATCCCAGTGAAAATGTGGAATGGTGTGTACACGTGATGCCAAAGGATCCCAGTGAAAATGTAGGATGTTGTGTACATGTACTGCCAAAGTACCCCAGTGAAAATGTGGAATGTTGTATACATGTGCTGCCAAAGGATCCCAGTGAAAATGTAGGATGTTGGGTACACATGATGCCAAAGGATCCCAGTGAAAATGTGGGATGTTGTGTACACGTGCTGCCAAAGGACCCCAGTGAATATGTGGTTTGTTGTGTACATGTACTGCCAAAGGATCTCAGTGAAAATGTGGGATGTTGTATACATGTGCTGCCAAAGGATCCCAGTGAAAATGTGGGATGTTGTGTACACATGCTACCAAAGGATTTTAGTGAAAATGTAGGATGTTTTGTACATGTACTGCCAACGGATCCCAGTAAAAATGTGGGATGTTGTGTACACGTGCTGCCAAAGGATCCCATTGAAAATGTGGAATGTTGTGTACATGTGCTGCCAAAGAATCACAGTGAAACTGTGGGATGTTGTGTACATGTGCTGCCATGGGAGGTTGGGGGTAAAACATAATTTAAAACCAACCACATGAAAGAGAGCATGTGCCTGTGATGGGCATGACACTGTGTAAACACTCAAACATATTTTTTAAATTGCCCCTATGTCTGGTATTTTTGGCTTTATATTTCACAAATTTAGAGAGTACTGGGTTTCAGTTCTGTAAAGTACTAGGGGCTGACATTGAGGATGGTCTACTCATCTACAGGGTCTTATAATCATAGTATACTGTGCTATCTGCATGTTTTAAATGTTATATTTGGCAAGCATAATACCACTTTACTGCCCATCTGAAGGATGTCCCTTATGGAAATGTCCTCTTATTGGTATCAAATTCTATGGAGAGCCCTATTTTGATGGAGAAGTTGGTACTACCCCCACATCATTGGAGGTTTTATGGATGCAATTTGACTGGTTAGTGAGTGGGTTATCCTGAGCATGTGGCACTCCTTGGTGGCTTATATGGTCATATATTCTTGATGCACATTTTTCTGTGTGATAAAATGTTGGATGATGATTGAAACTAACTGCTGTATGAACATATTGAAATTGCTGTAAAGTCTTTTTTTTAATTCCCTACTGTTACGGTAAGTGCCACAAATCTTTAAAGGGGAACTTCAGTCAAAATTTATGAAAAATGTTGTGCAGAGTGTTTTGATTTGTTGGTGTAGTCCTAGTATGTCCTTTCCTATGTTTGCTGTTAGGAGTTTTTTTTCTAAAGTTACCCACTAGTTTTATGGCCCCTAGGGATCTCTATGTTTTAATTTGTTATTGCATTTCTTTTTCCTGCAATGCCCCCTGGCCAATGTGACAGTGATGAGTACATGACCACTGAGTCAGGAAGTACTGGTTTAGGGTCATGTTTACAGCAGTACAGCTGTGATTTTAAGTGTCTCTCCTTCTACAGTGAGCACCATTAAAGGGAACATTCATAGATTGCCAAACACCTGACGGGTAATTGAATGGGTTATTCTGTAAGAAAACAGCTAGAGTCTTCACTAATTATAGTATAGATGACTTGGGGGTGATGTGTGTGCTTTGTTATATCTGTTTGTAGTTTGATGAAACAACAAGCTTTAAAACAAAACATTTACTTCTGTTGCCTAGAGTTAGACATATATCTAGAAAGCAAAAATATTTGTTTAGAAAGTTATATAGTGGAGGTGAGAACATTAGGCTCCTAACAGCAGACTGCTGTTAAACATCTATCGCTCACTGAATCAGTGGTCTTGGATGCATCACTGTCACCTGGGATAGAAGGCATTGTAGGAAAAAGAAAAGCAATTTAATGAACAGCAAACAAAAGAAAGGACACACTAAAACTAAATACACACACACACACACACACATATCGAAACACTCTGCACAACATATATTTTGGGAAATGTTGACTGTATTTCTCCTTTAACTTCCATCTAAACAACTATAAGACATTGCAGAATAGATCTTGGGTTAACGTTTCATCCGAAGGATGGCACCTCTGAAGTGCAGCACCTCCCCTGTACTGTACTATAGTATCTGTAATGGACATTAACCCAAGTTCCTATTGTGGGTCAAAACACCCACAGTCTTCCAAATTTCCTGGCCCAAAAGAGAGCATGCCACCTATTGAGGCACTGTCACCACTGTTCACAAATCTGTCATGCTAGCTTACTCAATATAGAATTATAAATCTGAAGACTAGTGCTTCAGTGTGTGTGTTGGTACAATAGTGATGAGCATTCTGCTAAACCACAGAGTGTAATGACAAGTTTGATTAAAAGGCCTAAGAACAGACTTGCTAGAGTGTGGTCAGCTAACTAAGAATGCATGCAGTAGGCTAGGAAAGGGGAGGGAGACTAACTAGCCTAGATTTGGACTACCACGGCCCCCAATATGTGGATCCAGAATAAAGAGGAGACCACTACTGAATGCAGATATTTGGAGTACTATGAGGTGGGGTAGAGAGGGGAACTGAGTTTATAGATGATGTCATTTCCTAACACAGTGCAAAACAATCCTATGGAGTGTGCATAACCCAAATATCATTTCCTGAGTGACATGAATGATGTGAGTGGACCAGTCACTGAGTTTTCCCATTATTTTTTAAAGTCATACTTAGAGCTGATAATAAAAAATTAAAAAAGTTGCTATCTTTCCCCAGGTGGCAAAGACCAGACCCTTCTCCATGCCCTCCTCAACCTTAGTCATTCCCTCTCCACCACCTTCCTTGTCTCCTCAAAGTGAAAAAAAAATGCTGGCTGACTTCTGCCACTGTGTAGAAGCAGACATCCTCTTTATCAAACCTCTCCCCACCCTAGCCAGACCCTCCAACCAGTCCCCAAAGGTCTGTTATGTGATCGTTAGACCCCACAATTAACCATCAGTCCATGATTTGAGAGGGGCCTCTATAACATTCCATACTTGTCCAGTTGCCCCCCAGCAGAATGCCTTCTATAGTAAAATTTCAGTCATGAATGACTAAGTGTACAATTTGTTTTGTCATTGAGAGGGAGGCAGGGGGGTGGAGCAGTGCACATCGTTAATGATGCTAGGCAGACAACCTATCAGTCTGCCTATCATCATTAATGGCTTGCACTATACCACCCCTCTGCTAGTCATACATACTTAGTCATTCATGAGTGAAGTTTTATTAAAGGAGGCACAGTGAAGAAGGGGGAATGCCTGGTTTAACAGGTAATATTACAGATGGTCAGTTAAACAAAAAGAAATGTAATGCTCTGTTACTGGTGATACTCAAAACACTAGAATACAAACAAAAGAGCAGCACCCACCATCTAAGTAGCCCAATTAAAGATCTGGTTGAAAAGAGATTTTGTTACTCACATATCCACATAGGTACCAGATATAGGATAGAGTATGGCTTCCCATTCGTAACAAGACTATACCCGAGTGGTTACTATGATGGCTGTTGATCTCGAGAGCAAAGCTTAAAAGGTCTTTCAGTCATCATAGTAACCACAAGGGTAAAGAATAGCCTTTCTGCGAATGGGAAGCCATACACTGTTCTATATGGTGTATGGCCACTCCCAGATGAAATGAAACACCACAGACTCGGGAACATATCATAAAAACATTTAAACAGTTTACTATGTTACACCATTTTACATGTATGCATACTGATTTGGAAATGAAAAAGAAAAGTGAAAACAAACAGTACTTTTTTTTATTCAACACTTTCCACTTGTGCACTGTGTTGTTTGCAGAATTCTATACCTGTTGGCAGTAATACAGTCAGAAGCCTGAGATACCACAGTAAAATTTATTCCAAATTATACATAATACAGCATATCTGATGGGAGTTAGAAAGTCTCCAGTTACATCATGATGCAAAACAAAACTCAGAGAACAAAGGAAGTTACAGACAGTCTTATACTGCTGATAAGCAAAGTGGCGGATGGCAAATCCATTGTTTCCATTGGTGCACTGTAGTGAACAGTTGCACATATGTAAATAGTGATAAGCATTGTGCTGACCTCAATAATATTAGAACAATAGAACAATTCCATATATTATAATGCTAACTACAGCAGTGTACCTAATGGCAGTAGGTGGCATTCTAACACCACCACATAATCATGCTAGCTAACAACAGCATAGCACATGATGCACTAGCTGATGCCAGTTCTGAGACTTGCATCATGGGCACTGATAAGGACTGTGAAGCCCAGTTCTGTGTTACAATACAGAGATGCTTAGCTTGCACAGAAATAAAGATGTGTTAGCTGTATAATTAAAACTGCATATTGCGGCCTGTACAAAACAGTACTAACATGATTAGGGCTATCTAGCACATAGCTGCTATTAGAATATATATATATTACAGAAACACATAATACTATACTAAATTATACCTTGCTAATCCTACATTCTATCTTGCTAAACACATTACAAATAAGTGTGCGTGTGTGTGTGTGTGTGTGCGTGCGTGCATGCATGCGCGTGTATGTATGTGTGTATACTGCAGGGGTAGGTCCAGGCCAACAATGGATACACCACAGCTGGCATTCATGCTCTGTGAAGACAAAAAAAGGAAGAGAAAATGAAAAAACAGATTTCTTTTTTTTTTTTTTTCCTCTCAGTTTCTACTCCTGTTGCTGTGGCCCTATCTCTGGAGAGCCCCAGTCCCATCCCAGCGTCTACCAGCTGGCACTGCCAGTACCCCAGGGCTTCCCCCCGGTGGGACTCTCTAACCCCCACTGACGACCGGATCCAGTGCAGTCAATGCCATGGCTAGCTGGGGGGGTGGGACCTATGAGGCACCCTCCATCATCTATCACAGCAACCTTTTCTCCTCCAGGTTTTTTCTCCCCTTGGAGATGGTGTATGCAATGACACCAGTGGTGACAGCACATACTTTCCCATGTGTGCTCCTCCAGGCATTTTCCCCATCTCCACCCACATTGACAGTGTTGGTGTGCTACCCCCAGCCTTCATTAGAGGCCAGACGTTCACCAACCACTGGCACCCCCCCCCCCGAGAAGGAGAGCAGTCCCTGGAATGCTCGATCGTTCTCCTCCCCTGCTGACCCCCAGTGGCCAGCGCTCATTCCCGAACATGGTCGCCGGCGTGGCGCAAGGTGTGGCATCCAGCGCCTCGACTCTCAGCACCTCTGAGCTGGCTAAATAGCAGGTTTTAAATACACTTACTTTATTTGTAGATTTATCAGATCAACTGTAATTATACCAGATTCAAATGTCTAGCAACAACAGTCTTATCAGAGAACATAACCCCACTACCACCACCACCATTAAGCAATACAGGCTGTCAAGTGAAAGGAGTATATCTAATTAACAGGATACATGACTGGTCATCAACAAAAATTTTGTCGAACTACCAGACAGCAAAACCGACAGGTTGACCACATTTTGCAGTCAGCTGCCAGTTTCATTAACTGATCGTCTAATGCAAACAATACATTTATTTGCCTTTTTAGTTAGCTCTGTACAGTGTGCGCTGAACTTTAAAGTCATTGGATACAATAACTCCCAAATCCCTTTCGTTATCAACTGACTTCAGGGGTTTACCTGATAATATGTAGTTGTAGTGGGGGTTGTCAATTCCTAAGTGTAAGACAACACTTTGGTCAAGATTGAACATCATACCATTTCTTTCTGCCCAGTCCTCCATGACTAAGAGGTCAGTGCTTAGTTTATGATACCCCCCCCCTTACAGCTAACATCCATTGCTATTTTAATGTCATCAGCAAATTTAACGGTAAAGCAATTTACACCTTTGTCCAAGTCTGAGATGAAGATAGAGAACAGGGAGGGGCCCAATACCGACCCCTGAGGCACCCCACTCGTCACCTCCCCTCTATTTGAAAGAAAGCCTTTAATTCTTACAACCTGCTCTCTATCTCTTAACCATTCATCAACCCATCTAATGATGGATGTGTTAATCTCAAGTCTTAACATTTTCTCAACCAGGGTTGGATGGGGATCTTATCAAACGCCTTACAGAAGTCGAGAAATACAATATCAACTGATTTTTTATCTTCTAATAGGGCACTTACAGATTCATAAAAGCTCAAATTAGCAGTCAAACATGACCTATGAGTTTTAAAACAGTGTTGGGATTTATCAATAATGCCTCTTAACTCCAAATTGGCATCTAATTTGTCCTTAATAATGGACTCCATCACTTTACCCAGGATACAGGTCAAGCAAATTGGCCTGTAGTTTGCAGTATCACCATGATTCCCCTTTTTATAAATTGGCACCACCACTGCTCTCTTCCAGTCACCAGGCACCTCACCAGTACCTAGTAACTTATTATAGAGCGTGTACCTTGACTCTACTAACCATAATTTAATAGCCCTCAGGACCCGAGGGGGGGGGGAGTGAATCAGGGCCAGGGGAGGTGTTTATTTTAATAGTCTCTATTTTAGAGATTATTTCTTCCCTAGTTATTTTCAGCTCCTGGGTGACAATGTTCCCTAAGTTAGATGTAGTTTGATTAACTCTGTTAGCAAAAACTGAATAGAAGTATTGATTAAATTCATTGGCCATGTCTAATGGTTCATTTAAAACTGTACTGTGTACCTTGAGGGGGCCTAATGTATTCGATGCCTGTTTTTTGTTATTTAAGTGAGAATAGAAACATTTTCCATCGTCTTTTATATGGGCCAGTTTAAATTCAATCTTCCGTTTTTCATTATTTATAGTGGTCTTACAAACTTGCAGGGCCTCCTTGTATTTATATTTGTTATAATCATTGTTGTCTTTTCTGACAGCCTTATAGGCCCCTTTTTTTTTGCTAGAATGAATTTTTTAACTTTGTTTGTGTACCACATGGGGAATTTCCCTTTCTTATTATACAGTGTACAATTTGGAATATATTTATTACTTAACTCATGAATTTTGTTTTTTTATATTTATCCACAGTTGGTCAACTGAAGTGCATTCTTTATCCCAGTCCCAATCATGTAATTCTTGATTGATTGCTACAAAGTTGGGTCTCCTAAAGCCCTTGACTATGGTTATTCCTGTCTCTTTAATATAGTCATTGTTAATAAAGAAAGTTATAATGTTGTGATCACGATTAAACAAGGGGTTGGAAATTTCAAGATCCTTAACCTTGTTGGGGATGTTTGTGATAACAAGGTCCAATGTGTTGCTGCCCCCAGTTGATTTATTGACTACTTGCTGCAGCCCATTTAATAGACAGATATCTAACAAGGCTTGTTCCTGTGTGGAGGAGGCAGAATAATCATTCCATATTATCCCAGGTGAATTAAAATCTCCAAGTATAAGGATAGCCTTATGGTTTAGTTTACTAGAGATATAATTCAATATGGAGGTCTATAGCACATACCCAACACTAAGTTCTTACTATTTCTCATTTCAAGTTCTGCCCAAATAATTTCATTAGACTCATTGTTACTATCATTCATATGTTTAAATTTAATATTATTTCTCAGATAGACAGCCACACCTCTGCCCCTTTTATTAACCCTGTCTACGTGAACAAGATTATATCCTGAGATAGATTTGTTCCAGCTGGAGGTCCCATCCCACCAGGTCTCAGAAATAGCTGCAACATCAATGTTTTCCCTAAGCAGTAATAGCTCAAGTTCATCTATTTTTATGCAGTGTAAACTTCTTGCATTAGTGAGTAATACTTGTAATTTTGGTTTATATGTTTGTATAGATTTGTCAACAACAAAACAAAGAAGCAGCGACTGGTGAAAACAACTGGAGCCACAACAAAATGGACAATGTAACAGCATCAAAGTCTATACAAACATATAAACCAAAATTACAAGTATTACTCACTAATGTAAGAAGTTTACACTGCATAAAAATAGATGAAGTTGAGCTATTACTGCTTAGGGAAAACATTGATGTTGCAGCTATTTCTGAGACCTGGTGGGATGGGACCTCCAGCTTGAGCTACACAGAAAAAAAATTATCAGAAAAAGACCTGTAAGCTAGGTCACAATAAAAAATATATTTTTTGTCATGACCTAGCTTACATGTCTTTTTCTGATTGCTTTTTCTGTGTAGCCAGACTTTGCTGTTGTTAGATTTGTCAACAAGTTGTGTGGTAGTGACTGCAGTCGATACTGGTTGTCTGATAATCCCTTTTGGCCCCCTGTAAATTAGTTTTTTGGCATCCCAGAGGGGCTATTAATAGCCTGAAAAAAAAGATATTTCCTAGCATCTTAGCACCATGTTTGTTTAAATGAAGGACATCTTGGCAAAACAGAGAGTCTTTTGAAGCAAATATTTCCCATGTCCTTAAACAATCTATCTTATTCTCCAAGCGCCATCTACGGAGCCAGTTATTATAACTCTTTATCTTCTGGGTTTTAGTTCTTGAAGCTCTTGGTACTGCTAGAATTTCAGAGACAATGACATTAGCATTTAAGCTCTTTAAAATTTCAACAGCCTCAGTCATCTCTTTGATGATGTTCTCTGCTTCAACTTTATTTACATTGTTCATGCCAGCATGTAGAATGACTGTTTTTTGTTCTTCTATTCTATTCAGTATGCCAGGCAACATTGCAGAAGTATCTTTTATGGTGGCACCCCGGTAGCTACAACTGGTCACATTCTATTTATTGCCTCTGGTGGTGTATCGATCAGTATACCTGACTATTGAGTCACCCAGAATATAATACCTTCCATTTACAGAATCTACGGGGTTAATGCTAACATGCACCTGATGATCTCTGAGTGAGTTCCTTTCCTCTGGATCACTAATTTGAGGAGCTCCTGAAATAGGACAAACTGGGCTTATCAGGATATTTAATTCTTCTGGAATGATACTTTCTAGCACCTGATGGTCCCTAGGAAGGTTCCCTTCCCCTAAATCATTAGTTTGTGTTACTAATGAGGTTTGGAATTTTTGGCTTGTTAAGATACTCCGGTCATTTTTATGTACATTACCCCATGGATTTTTAGTACTGTGAGTGTTTGGTGCAACTTCAGCTTCAATACTAATTGTTTTACAATTATCATTAGAGGTATCAGTGAGACATAACTGGGTGTCGATACCTGAATTCGACTTAGATACAACAGTATTATTTTCCCCTGCATCAGTTTCTTGGAGACTGAGTGGGTCAAAGCTATTAAAAAGGGGTAAAACGAATTGTTTTGCTTTCCGCCCTTTTTTTGCCACTCTCCTACTCTGGATTTCATACCACTCCTCATCACCAGAGACACAGGAATCTTCTTCCCTGCCTCTTTTCCTAGTACAATTATTCCCTTCCTGTATAGTACAGTTAAACATCTGGGGAGTATCAAGGTTACTAGGCTTTTTTGCAGAGGCTAAAGTAAAGGGGCTATCTCCAGTTGGATGGCTCTGCACTGGAGGAGGGCCTGGTGGATCTAAATGGAGAAGAGTGGGGTCTGGCGTTTTGCTTGTGGGCCTGATGGTCCTAAACTGACTCCTTTTGGCTAACGTCATAGCCATATTTTGCTGACTGAGTTCTAAGCTCTAAAGCCTGTTGTTGAGGTTAGTAAATTCTTTCATCATGGCCTTGTGTTCAACGCATTTCATACACGTGTAGGGCATATGTGGTAAAGGTGCAGTCATTAATTCATACATATTACAGGTTGAACATCTGAGCTCTGTTTCCCCATTCAGTGTAACAATGATATTTGCCATTTGACAAGTAGATAAAGAACAGATCCCCTAATCTAACTGCCCTGCAATTCTAACTCAGAAAACCCTGTCAGGACAAATCACAACCACTGTACCTAACAGTGCTTTGCTAGGGATTCCTCACTGCTCACAGCTTAACACACATAGGGCCAGATATTCAAAGCTTTGCACCGGCCAAAAAACGTTTGTGCGGAATTAGCATGGGATTAGCGCGGGTTTGCTATATTCAAATGGCCAAATAGCACGTGCAAACTGCATTAGCGCCGGGCAAACCATAATGATATGCTAGGGGCAAAGTGAACATGAATACAGGCGCAATGAGATATTCAGCAACTAGTGCCACGCTAAGGTGTTTAGCGTGACTTAACGCGACCCATATCGCGGTACAAATTACCGCCCAGGAAAAGCTGGTTTAAACCCTGGGCAAACAGCTTTTCACGTCATTGGTGCATTGCGCGGTGTTTGGGTGGGATTTGCTTGGCTTGCGTGACCCTAACATATGAGTATGAAACTTGGAAAATGCCAGACATGGAGGACACATGCTGCTCACTGATGGCACCACCATGATGCCAGCAGCTACCACCAGTCCCACCCAAGCACAGACAGTAAGGGATGATCCGACCCACAGGGGAAAGCATGGTAGTGTGACCGTACAGCACACACCTGCAGACCATATGTCCGTGGTGCCTAACAGATGCCAGCACACACATGCAGCACTGTGGGCATGGTGGCCAGTGGGGGAGGGTGTATGGGTGGCCAGACCTCACCACAGCCCAGGTGTAGCCACAAGGCTGGGACACATCACTCAGTGCACATGGGCCAGTAGTGGGAATACGCCACCACCTGTGTGCCTGTCGGATCTTACATGCCCCCCCAGCCACCTACCACACAATTGTAGAGATGCTACAGCACACACAGCTAGCCATGTACATGACACTGTGTGCATCCCATGCCACAGGTGCAGCATCTGTGGATCACACAACAGCATAATAGTACAGTCCACTGTCAGTAATTACCTGCAAGCTGGGCCTGTCACTGTGTACAGTGCAGTGGTCATCACCGCCCTACATACCATAGGCATTGCTGTGTCCCTCACACTACCAGCCCCCTTGCTACTGTAGTGTCTGCTGTGCACTGTCGCATGACCTACAGTGTGACAGTTGCATGCAGCACCACCACTACCTATGCCTATGCTGTGTTGTCCCCTGGGGTACGATATGTTATGGTATGCATACTGTTCACATGTAGCCTGCACCTATCATCATGCACTGTCTGACTGACCTACAGGTGGAGCTGCAGTTGGACCTGGCCAGCCCCTGTACTTCTAGACTGACCTACAGGTGGAGTTGTGGGATCCTGCAGTAACGCTGGGCAAACTGCATGCAAATCAAGGCATGATGAGATGCTAATGTGGCTGTTTGCTCAGAGACTATCTAAGTAGGCTCATTTGCATGTCACTTTTGAATATGGCAAAGTTTAGCACCGGGCTAACGTGTTTGCATTGGGCAAACTGCTTAGCTCTGCACTAACGGTTTGGGGAATGTTTTACAGTTTTGATCACTGTTCTTTCACATCTGCTGCTACCTGCAGCTGTACTGGGTCCACGCATTTGCTGGCACACACATTGGCCACATAGTTCCTCTCTACCTACCCTTACGTCGCTGTGCACTGTGTTGTTGTTGTGATTTGCACTTCCTGGTTACTATATTCAATGCTGTCATATTCCAGGGCTACGGTTGCCCTGCACTCCCAGCCCAGTTTGCACGGCCTCTTTCCCATGCTATATTCAGAGGCTGTTTGCCCCGGGCTATTCCTTTTGAATATAGCTTGCTTTGTGCTACGGGCTATGTTTGCCCACCAGGCAGTGTTATCATAGCCCAGGGGCAAAGTTTTGAATATCTGGCTCGAAACATGCAAGTCTTTGTGTGCTTCTTAGTGCACGGCAGATGCGCGCTCGCACAGAGAGCTGCTTAAATCTCCTGAACCCAGAAGCATCAGAACAGGTCATGTGACCTGCTTAGCACTTGTACCCTGCTCTATTTTGACAAAAAAAGACACAGTTTGCAAAAGCAAACTAGCTGTGCTGACAGGCACAATGTGTTGAGGCAAATACACAATTTAGCTAAAAGCTACTAAGAGCAATAGTACAGGTACACAAATGCTACAGGGCTACATGGAATGCTGCAGTCCTGACAGGTTTACAGAACAGACACTCCCCCTACAGTTTCTGCTGCAGCCCCAGGTCAATTTGTTTCATATATTGAGCAAACTATTCCATGCAAGGAGGCCTCCGCCAGGTCTGTCTCACACTGAGAGGTGTCACACAGCAGGTGGTCAGAGGTACAGAAATGGTGATTACGTGGTTATCCAGTGAAAGCCAAGTTATTTATGAAGATTATAATCTTTGTGCAGTAGAAACAGTGACTAAATGTATAAATTTAAAATAATTGTAAATATAAGATGTACAAGTGCTTATTAGTGATGTAAATGTATTACGGCACCTTGTAATGACATCATGCCCTGGTGCCTATTTAAGATAACGACAGACATTCATTCCTTGACCCTTTCTTGAGTACATAGTGCAAAACGCTGTTGGGTTGCTGCTGGGGGGACCTGTTTTTAATTGTATTCTTGTATTTCTATGTGGATACGTGAATAATGAAATCTCCTTTTAAACATACCCTTAGACTCATGCTATTTTTGACAGGGAAACTTAGATGGTGGGTGTTGCTCTTGTTAGCTAGTGTTACAGAGGCTTCCCCTCCAAAATCAGGGATCATGAGGAGGGCCAAAAATCACATTATGGATCTGTGAGGGGTTGGATTAGGGAGGAAGCAAACTTGATAAAGATGATGTTGAGGACCACTGGCACAGTGCTAGGAGCCAATTGGCATTTTTAAACTCTGGAAAGACTGGATGGAGGGGTAGAAGGAGGAAGATGACTATAGTTGGGGAGAGGGATGCCAAGGTACTAGACCTGGCTACCTAGGGAAGGATAGAAGCTTTTTAAAACAATAGTTAAAAATTTAGGCCCGAAAGCTGAATACCAACTAATGAATAGCCAAGTATCTGGGGAGCAGAACGCAAATACTTGCATATTAAAAAAAGGTAATCATATACCCCTTGAACTCTATCTATGTGAGGATGGGGAGAGGGTAGAGGGCAAGAAATGACTATGGTTGCAGAGGGGGTGTTCACATAACAGAGCCCCATGTACCTGGATACCCCAGACCTTGGCTTCAGAAATAAAAATCCAGACTTCTCCAGTACAGAGCCCATGAGATCCAATTTACCCTTTCTGGCCCCAAATCCTAAAATCCAGATGTATGTGGAAGTGTTGACAGAGTATCTGATCATTTCTAATTGCAACAGGGCTTCCTCGAAATGTTCTGCTTGTAGTTCTCAAGGTATGTGTAACTGACTGGTTGAACATATGGTTTACCAATAATTGACTTTGGTGATGTGGTACTGTATGTGACATCACCCCAAAATGCCAGCTATCCAAGCTTGATACCTTACAAAATGCCCTCTGTAGGTTTATCTTTTCCTGACCTATCTGGACACATTACTACAAATCATAGGATCGCCTGAGCTGGACATCACTGAAGGACAGGCATCTGCACCACCTAGCATGTTATGGGTTTAAGTACTGGTTAAAAAAACTCCCCTGATTACCTGAGCACCTGCTCACCCCTGCTGCTCCCTCCAGACACTACCTTTACTCTCCCTTGGGTAACATTCCTTATTCCCAGGTGTCAGCAGAGTTTTGGCCAACTTGCCTTCAGTGACAAACTCCCACAGTTTGGAACAACCTTGCCCTGGGTAACAGCACCCCACCAGCACTGTTTTAGACAAACAGTTTCTCAAGTGTTTAATTGCATCTTATTGTGACTGCACTTGATAATGCATTATGTACACATGTTGTACTAGCTGCTCTTGATTTTCCTTTCATTTGATGATAATGCCTTTTAAATATGTTTCTCTGGCCCAGCAGATAACTAGTGCAGTTAGTTGCTTGGAGTGTTGTACTTGAGCAACCTAAGAATTTCCAGCATAATTAGCTTCTGACTTATGTGGCCTTTCATGCTGCCTCTTCATGGCAAACTATCACCCTTTTTGGGGTGCTGGAGGCACAGGAACTCACTTTACAGGGTTCCACCTCAGAGGTGATGCAGGACAGCAGTCCTTTGGCTAAAGGTACTTTAGCAAAGAAGTCCAGAAGGAGAGAGGTGAGCTGCCAGAGGAGAGGGGAAGGGTGGTGGGAGCAAACAAACTGTCCAGAAGACAGCTGGGGCATGTGCACTTAAGCAATACTCAGTGGAGGCATGGGACATGTTACCTGTCCCAAACCCACTCAGTAGGTCAGGGCCTCTGCTCCCACAGTGCCAACCTCCGAGTGCAGTCTTGTGAACAGGAAACAGAAACAGGGTAACCCTTCTGTCTGTTTTGTGGGTTCAAATCAACCTTTGGTCTCAAGTCTTGGAGGGATTCAAACTGTGAACCTCTTGTTAGCAAACCCAATTTACAGGCTCAGATAATTCTGCTCTTCGGGGGGGGGGTGCAGATATCTTTTGCCTACGGGCACCCAACCAGGTGTACAAAATGAACCCTTAAAACTCTATTAAAGACCTCAGAATAAATTCTTACCTTTTCCCAGTTTGGTAAAACCAGTAAGCTTTGTACAGAGTCAGCTTTAACCATGTATGCTTCACTTGTCAAGAAAAAGAATTTCAAAGGCACCCCAAGTAGTCTCTAAAGTAGAGGTTTACTTAAAATAGATAAAACAGTTTAAAATGTAAATACAGAACAGTATATCACAAAAACATACAATCATTTAAAAGAACAAGGGTTAAAAAAAGTGCAAAATTCCTACCACCAGACAATTAGACTTATAACTAATGTATCTCTTCCAATACTGCTGATAGACAGATGTTGTTGTCAAGAGAGTCCAAACATATATATCTAAATGGAAACAGAATACTGTTTAAAAACTGGCTTTGCCAACCTCTTTGTGTGAGGTCACCTAGCTCCTCCCTGTCAGAATATAAAAAATTATATCAACAGGTTGTTTTATTCAGAAAGTATATTAAAATTCTGTGACCTCAGCAAAATTAATTTTTCCAAAAGACTTTCTCTGATCTTATGAGCAGTTTCCCCTTTCCAGGACATCAAAGGACTTGTTATGACTCTGCCAGATCTCACAGAGGTGCAACATGCTTTGTATCACCATGTGAAATTAACTGTGTTTCCTCTGAACGTCATAAAAGTGTATGATCTATCTTGGCAGCTGGCAAGCTGCAATTAGTCACATAAACAGGAGATCCTAAATTTTAAGTCTCTTCTAGCCTGTCATTATCTCTTGGCCTCCCAGATAACACCTTGTAGCCAAAACCTGGGAGTGGGGGTGTCATTCCACAGGCTGATTCAGCATGTATCATGAGAGACACTCAATAACACATTTTTACATTACAAAAATCATAGATTAATCAGAACCAGCTGTCTGAGTGTCACATTGCCTAGTGCCACACTGAACCCCAGGCATAGTCTTTTATTTTCTGCTCCAGCAAGAAACTATGTGTGGAGTAACCAGTGCAGTTAGTTGCTTGGAGTGTTGTACTTGTTCAGCATGAGGATTTCAAGCATGATTAGCATGTGATTTTTGTGGCCTTTCATGCTGTCTGTTCATGGTGAACTACCAACCTTTTCGGGGTACCAGAGGTAGAGGAACCTCTTGAGGGGAGCTTCACCTCTAGAAGTGTAACCAACCAGTTCCTGGGGTTACTTGAATCCCATCAGTTTTAGATCAGGAAGATAGCTTGAGCAGTGCTTGAGGGTTTTAAAAGCTATCTGTAAAACATTACATCACCATCTGCTCAGCTCTGCTGGGTGGGGGGATGATGCAATGCTGTTCAGAACACTTGCAGTAGCATAAGCCACACTTGGCCAGCAGCTGTTGCTTGAGCTGTCAATAGTCTAAAGTTGGAGTTCAAACTGAGAGTTCTGATGGCAAGAGCTGCCTGCTGGCACTCCTGCCAAGAGGGAAGTACCCTCATTTGTTGTTTTCTGCCGTAGTAAAGTAACCAACAGCTGGTTTCCTGGGAAGTGGTGACTACAAGATCCTGTGAAGCCCTGGGGAGAGGTGAAGATTTTTCACAGAAAAGAGCAATAGGACTGAAGGTTCAGTGAGTACTTTGGGGCAACCTCCAAAAGACTGTAAGAGCTATCAGCACTGTCCAAAATGTAGAGACTGTGTGTACAAGTTTAAAGATATGGATTTTGTGTGAGATCTGAGGATTTCAAGTTTCTTTTCAAGTGTCCTGAGGGGTTCAAAATGCGTGAAAGTAAAATGTTCAAGTAGGGTTGGCTGGTGCCTTGTCAGATACAGGTACTCAGGACCCCTGGCACAATGTTTGTGCAGTAGGATGTCTCTTGTAGCCCCTAAGTGCTAGTGAATCCTGTTTCCTAAAGTAATGGCAGAGAGAATCTAGTTTGCGGCCAGAGTGAGCTATCCCATTCCAGGTTCAAGTAGATCTAACTGATTACCCAGAGGAATGTTTTTTAGGTGTTAATTACAGTCACCTAGTGGTTTTGTAAGTCCATGACTCCCGAAATAGGGCTGGACATGTGTGGAAAATATTATTTTCATAAGTCCATGACTCCTAAAATAGGGCTGGACATGTGTGGAAAATGTTCTTTCATAATAACATGACTCCTGAAATAGGGCTGGACATGTGTCGAAAATGTTCTTTCATAAGTCCATGACTCCTGCAATAGGGCTGGACATGTGTGGAACATGTTCTTTTTGTAAGTTCATGACTCCTGAAATAGGGCTGGACATCTGTGGGGAATGTCTGTGGAAGAAGTCAGTTTGCTTACTACAAAAAGAGTCATCTTTAATTTACAGTCATAAGCCCTGGGGGCACCACCATTCTTGTTAACACTGTGTCAGGAATAAAAAGCCATACAGTAACATCCCAAATTTCTAGTTGCAGACAATCCATTTCTGAGTAACCTGTGTGATATTTTTGGGACCCCACAGATGGGAGACACACCATATCCCTGGCACTCCCTCCCTGGCCTGGATTAAAATAGAAATGTTATTTTGTGCTCTACCCCGACCTTTAAGATGCTTGAGCCAGGTGTTTGCCATAATGCCAGAGGTGATACCTATTTTCTGCCAATTTGTGGTTTGTTGCCATGTCTGAGTACCAAAAAAGGGGGTCAGCATTACAGAGGTACTGCAGAATGGCAATCTTTTGACTAAAGCTATAGTACCTTAGGAAAGAAACCAAAACGTCAAGCCAAAGGCATGTAGAACTGTCAGAACATCGACTTCTGCTAAGGAGAGAGGGAATGCCAAGAAGCTGAGTGACTAGTGAAAAAAGGAAGTACAGCCATCACCCAAGTCCTAACCTGTCCAGTGGAAAACATTTATCTACACACTAAGAAGCTAATTAGGTTTATGACCATTGCACAGAGGAGAAGAAATAAATACCCTGTGGAGGAAACCAATGGGGATCCAAGGCCTCAGGTCACCATCCCTCCAGGCATTGCACGAAATGATCAGGAACCCAGGCATCATCGGGCCCTGCTAGTTACTGCTGGATGCTAATGAATATGCAAGTTTCTCCTTCTGATCCAAGGTCTTCCACGACAGAGGAGCTGAAGGCTAGCTGTCTAGGAACATGGCTGAGCCATGCCATGGAAAATTAGGGTTCAAACACCCCAAGAGAAAGGAGAAGATGGAGACTGCTACCTTAGGCCCGACAGCCCAAAATGCTTCTAACAGAGCTCGTGGATATAACAAACTGATCCCTTGAGGGGGTCAGGTTGAGTCGGTACAGTACAAAGCCATTGAGGGTAAAAGTGCACCAGTCACTGCAGTACAAAGCCATAGAAGGTGAAAACATACTGCCTCTTGAAGGGGGAGAGAGTAGGTATATGCCCTGTTGTTGTAGGGAGTATGCTCAAATGTCATTGGGGCATGTGCCTGTTGATGGTTGGTGAGGCATTTGCCTTAAATTGGTAGGTAAAGTAGGAATTTGAGAAGGCAAGGGTAAACCAAAAAGTTGTTGCCATCTCTCTTTTTATCTCTACGATTTTATTTACTTTTATGATTGTGCTGTATGTGATTGTATATGTTATGTCTGCTTATGTAACCTGTGTATTTTTTATGCTATGTATTTATTGAAACTTTTTAATTTTTACTACGTATAAATTAGGGCTGGGAGAACTCGGTGAAGTTCTGACCTTTACCACAACCAGAGAGGGTTGTGGATGCATGGAACAGCCTTCCGGAGGAGGTTGTGGAGTCAAAAACAGTGGTGGAATTCAAGCATGCATAGGACAGTCATAAGGCAATTCTAGGGGGTGGGGGTAGAAAGAAGTAGGCTGCTGGTTAACTAGGATCTGCAGCTTATCCATTAGGTAGGGAAATGGGCAGACTGAGTGGGCCAAGCGGTCCTTATCTGCCATCAAATTCTATGTTTCTATGTTTCCTTACTAAATAAGAACTAGAACACAGTGGAGTTCTGATTTGTTCTGATTAGTTCTGATAATGTATAAATATTTGGAAAAAAATGCAATAAAACGTATAAAAGCAACCAAAGTTAGTCATATTTAACACAGAGGCCCAAAGGAAACAATTTAATGCATGATTTGTATAAAATTTACAGTAAAACTGCTAAATAAAGCAATAGTTGCTAGCTGCTTCATGGCTGGGCTGTACTGGTGGCATATCCTGCTCAGGCCCGGCTGTGATGTTTAGTGTGCAGGGAGAGAAAGAGAGAGAGAGAGGGAGATGGAGACAGACAGACAGATGCAAGCACTATTGTGCCAGCCTGCCCTGTACAGTGTACACACACTGCATAGCCGCACTTAGGCCACGATTAATTTCTTTATTTGTGATTTCTGTGACTGTAACATTTCTCTTTCGCCCCCAGTAGTCTAGTCTCTCTCTCTTTCTTCTCTGAATGGCGCAAGCCAACATTTATTTTGCCAGCCCGCCCATGCCCTGAGCCTGTACACAGACAACCACAATGAGACCAGCAAGACAGGGGCATAGTTTTTTTTTTATATGGGGGGGGGACAAAGTAATAAAAAAGTCCTGTTTTTGCATATCATGGTAGTGAAGTTGCCAGGGGTCCAGGGTCGCTCAGGCCCCCAGAAGCCACAGGGTATAAAATGTGTTCTGGTGTATTCTAGGTGTAATTTTACTCCTCACAAGCATTACGTATAAAGCTACGTACAGTACTGGCAATGGCTAATGAAGTTGGCAGTGAGTTATAAAATGAAGGTAGTTTGCAGAACATAGTTTTTTAATCAATGGTAGTTCTCATTCTTAATTCACCCCCTCAGGGTCACAGCCAATCTCATTGGGTTTCCCTGTGGCTGGAATGCCATGAGACGGGCGTAGGTCCTTTACCACCAAGCAACTTGACCCTCCTACTCTGAGGTATGGGTTCCAACTCGGGGAAGTACATCATTCTCTCAGTCCACACAAGGTTATGGCCCTTCACAGGAAGGGATGCAGAGCTTCCAAGCTTAACTTGGCGAGACCCTTAGCTGCACATGTCACTCAGATCTGACACTTTGGATAATGTTGATAGGGTAATAAACATATGGCTGTGGCCATTTCCTCCAAGACTGATGTGTTGTGGTCTTTTTCCAGGGTAGGGGATGTAGCAGGGGCCTATCAAGATAATACTCCTGGCACTTCTACTGGGGGGAGTGAAATCTAGAGGAAAAGAGTTATGTCAAATAAACCTTTACAATGTGTTACATTGCACAAGCACATACAGACCTTACACAGTAACCTACTGAACTTTAAATATTTATCAAACGTTAATTTCATCAATGCATTTGATTAGCATATTAAAAACCTTTACACAAATATCTTAAATATATTTTATCAATCATCGAGACATTAGATCATAAAATAATTAAAACCTTTGCATTAAATGTAATTTATTCATTTTATGCTGCACTTTTTGTCAAGCATTTTTAACTCGGAGTACTAAACTGCTCATTATTGAATTGCAAGAGCACAAATTGTCATTGAGATTTCTCATTCAAGTTTGTTTGTATGTTAAGCAATTAATCCACATCTGGATAGAAAAGGCAGATCAGTATTTTTCTCAGGGGAATATTAGAGGAAACTGATTCAGTGACTCAAGGCCTGTGAAAAAAAATGAGTAACCCTGAACCAAATCCAGAAGCAAATGGTTCTATACCTTTTATTGGACCAATAAGAGGTATCAATACTTCTGGATCTGTTCTTGTGAAGGACCAATACGGCAACTAATCTATTCTTGAATCAAAGAAATTTTCTTAACAGGTGTTTGAATGCAAATTCCCACATTGGAAAGAAAGTTTACTGCCAGTAAGCAGCATTTAAATAGTATAATTAAGGAGTCTTTATGCATTGTACACAAGGCCACTGAATGACAAAAAAAAAAGAAAAAGAAACCAATGAATGCTATCTTGATTTTCTAAAGAAGAAACTAAAATCTGTGCTTCTCAGTTAGATTTTGCAAGTAGAGCTGCTTTACTAGACGACTGATGTGAAACCTCAAAAACAGGAAGCTCAGATACTATATAAAGCAAGAAAACAATTGCCTATAAGATGCAATAATTTTTTCATAGGCTGCAGAGCAATACTAATAATCAGTTTCAAATAAAGCTTCTATACATGGTGTTCTGGTATATTATTTAAGTTGCTCAAGTAAAATTATTTTCTTACCATTTTACATAATTATTCATCTCTGTTTCATTCAGAAAGTCTAAATTTAAAAAGCTGTAATATCTCTGAATCTGCCAGCCTTACCAAAGTAAAAGCAGCTAAACTAAAATGAACAGCTGCTATGTATTTCCTCCAGCAATGGGTGGTACAGGCTATTTGCACCTCATTTTACATGTAGCGGGGTTTGCTAAGATTATTCACTCTTAGTGATATTGGTGGTTTGTGAATTGTGATACTCATCTTCTGACTCCCCCCCCCCTTGCAGAATACAAAATGTTTTGCTCCTATCTGTACTAACCACTCTGAGGAATGGCAGTTTAGCCTAGAGGTTAGAGTAATGAGTTGTGGACGAGCTCGATACAGCCAGCAGATCGGACGGTTTGATTCTCACAACCTCCACTTGCATACTGTGTCACTCTGAGCAACTCACTTAACCACCCAGTGCTTCCAGGTTTCCCCTAAAAACAGGCACTTGTGCCTAGTGAGCCTTACCTGATTAACAAAGACTAAAATAAACAAAATATCATAAGATTATCCCTGGCAGCGTCACTCATTTTGACTTTAAGCTAGTTGAGCTTCAAGGTTTTAATGATATGAGACCAAGGAATGGATCAGCCAGCTACATAACCAACAACTCTGTAAATGGATCTTCAAAGGGACCCTGCCAGCTATTTATCTGTGTCTAATGTATGATGGTCCTGGGACAGTGCATGGCAGGTTGTATTGTACGATGGAAAGGAAACCCATGCTCATCCTGGATAGTTCTTAGACACAAATCACAAAGATGAGCCCTTTACTGCCCGAGAACTGCATATATTTTTATGACAAGTTACCCTGTACCCTGAAATGTGTTTTCTTTTATTTAAAACGGGCACTGGCTATGCTTTAATTTTAAATGGAGCAACATTTTTGTTTTTAGCCTTCTTTAGTCCCTCCTTTGCATTTTTTGCAAAAATTGCCTTACCTTCCCAGCCAGGTCAGGAGGCTCTCTCGTCTCGCGGCTCACCTCTTGGCCCCGTTACTCTGGCTCTCCCTCCCAACTGTGTGAGTCACGGCGGCAGTCTACAACACTTTTGTCTCCTCCCTCATGGCCCTCAGGTCTTGTGGCCTGCTGCTGCTGTGGCCCGGCACTGGAGCCAGCCCAATCTTACTCATGTCTTCTCCTCGGCTCTCTTGTTCTATCCTGGGCCTGTCAGCGGCATGTGCTCAGGGTGGGTGGCAAGCTTCTCAGCAGGGAGTGGGACCGGGTAGAGGAACTATCTGACTGGTGAGTCATCGACGGCAACTGAAGAGAAATCCTCAAACTGACTGCAACAGTGAGCCATTCACCATGGCCGGACCACTCCAACCACCAGACAATGAATGTGTCGTGCACTACAGTCTCATCATCACTAGTCACTACTGACTACTATTGCTCTTCTTGATGGCTGGTAAGGCAACTGGCAGGGCAAGAAATGGCACCATATTGGTTTACAGTTTGTGCAAGCACGTGCGCAACTGCTCCTGCAGTGCTCTGTGATTGGCTACAAGATGCACATTGCTGTGGTTACAGCACACTTGCAGCCAATCGGAAACGGGGATATTCAAGACAATCATCGGGACAGGAGTCAGACAGACAATATTAATATATTTTTTTTAAATCTGCACACAGTCCACAGAGCCCACCCCCTCTTCTCCGCTCCTCGGTCCACTACTCCACTCCCAGCCAGGTCCAGCCAGCTCAAGAGCAAATAAATAAAATTAAAAAAAAAAACACAATGGAGCAAACTCAAAAAGTCCCAGTCTCCTTGCTCAGAGGGGGCAGCCTGCCCTCCCCCCCGTAATCTATGCCATTGAGGCAAGACTACACTTTATTTGTGATTTCTGTGACTATAACATTTTTATTTGGCTCCCAGTAGTCTAGTCTCTCTCTCTCTCTCCTCTGGATGGCACAAGTCAACATTTATTTTGCCAGGGTGCCCATGCCCTGAGCCTGTACACACACAGCCACAATGAAACCAAGAATACACTTTATTTGTGATTTCTGTGACTATATCATTTCTCTTTGGCCCCCAGTAGTCTAGTCTCTCTCTCTCTCTCGCTCTCCTCTGGATGGCACAAGTCAACATTTATTTTGCTAGCATGCCCCACGCCCTGTTCACAAACAGCTCTCCTCTCCTCCTCGTTACTACTTACTAAGTCCACCCTGCCACCGTTGATGAAAAAATCACAGACAGAACAACAAGACCAATGACACAGCTGACCCGAAAGTCACCGACTGACTAACCATGGCAACTGCAACCCACACTCAGATCTCCCCACCACGTGACTGTGACTGTGACTGTGATCCTCTGGCTCCTGGACTCGACTCGACTCTTCTCTCCTCTCCTCTCCTCTCCTCATTCTTTGGTCTGCCTGGTGCCATCAGTTCCTCCAGCTAGAACTGCATAGGCAATGGCATGGCAACCTGGGGGGGTGCCCAGGGCAGAAAGAGAAATAAAATCCCAATCCATTAATATTATTGCCCCCCATTGGGGCACCAGGCAATGGTATGCAGAAAAAACGCCCAGCTTTCCACGGACCCAGAACTGGACTTCTGTGTCGAAGTCCATATTTATCCGGGTCCGTGGATTCAGGGTTCGATCCAGGGGTCCAGATTTCAGATGGAACAGCCTGCCCAGCCCTAGTATGAATGTGGACCCCCTTTTAAATGAACAAATGTGCAATTGGGTTATCCTTTTCCTTGGAATGTTCTTAGGAATAAACCTTTACAAACAAACAAAGGTGCGCCCTGAGGAGAGGACTGGACAGGCAGGTGGGAGTATTGGAGTAGCAGAGCACAGGCCCAAAGAATGCTTAGAGTGAACCTGGTCATGGTTGCAGAGAAGTGCAAAGTTGAAGATGAAGCATACTAAGCCTTGAGGGGAGAGGTAGAGCAGATGCCTGAGCTGAAAGAGTGGTAGGGAGGCCCAGGTAAAAAGCAGGAGGCAGAGCACAGTCACAGCCACAGCTAGGAAGAACCCATGGGCAGATATCACAGTGGAGGGCCAGCCAGCCCCAGCATACAGAAGTCCAGGAAGGAGAAAGAAAAAAGCCCCAAAAACCAGCCAGCAAGTGGGTGGGGGCAGAGAAGAGAAGCAGCAGCCACCAGAAAAAAACAGGCAGCAGCAGCCAGAATGTTCAACCCCCAGCAGAAACCCCAAGGCCGGAGCAGCAACTGGTGGGGAGGCTGGTCACATGAAAAACAAGAGCAGTGTGGCACTGGATGCAGCCAGCAGGGAAGCAGCAGGAGCAAGGGGGGGTGGAGCAGGAGACACAGACACAGGAGAGCCCCAGCAAGAGCAGCAGAAAGTATGGTCAGAACAGCCTCCTGCTTGGTGCCATCAAATGGCAGCAGCAGAGGAGTGGCAAGGCAAGCAGCACCATCAAGGAAACAAGGATATCAGAACTGGGGGGCAACAGCAGCAGGCAAAATACCAGGAAAATAACAGCATGGCCAGTGCCACCTAGAACCGATTGCAACCAGCAACAGTGAGGGGGAAAACAGCAAATGAAGCACACCAGATAAAGGAGCAACCAGGTGCAGTTGGATGCAAGCAGAGGCCAGCGGGGCTACAAACCATCAAACAGATTGAGGGAGGAGGACACCACCACACCCTGAGACAAAGCCAGCAAGCAGGGGGAGGCAAGCAGCCAAAACCATGAGGATGGGGAAACCAAAGCCTGAGAGCCAAAAATTGGAGCAGCAGAACAATGGGACCCCCCAGGAAGCAGCCGAGTGATAAGCAAGGTAAGGGAGGGTGGAGAGGGCAGATAATCAAACAAATGGGCATCCGGAGGATGCTTGGGGCATTTATGCTTAAGCAGCACTTGGTGGGGATGTGGCACATGGTGCCTGCTAACCCACCAAATCCCAGGCTTAGCCTTGCCAAACCCCTGTACAGATGAAGACTTATCCTTGCCAAACCTCTGTACAGATGTTCTAATTATTATTTTATTTATTTATTTATTTATTAATTTGGTAACTGGGTTGGTGCACTGATCTGAAGACCTTTTTCAGGCCCAGTCCAGGCCAGAAACTGGCACAAACAGTGTAAAATACAGTGAGCGAACAGTGTGAATCATACAGGGAACATAACAGGGAGTCTAGTGTAGAGCAAGCTTAAAGAGAAAATATAAGGTAAACAGTACCTGATACATCGGCAATTGAGCATACCCAGGTATATAACATTTAGGTAAAAAGGGTAAGGTTGCTCCATCATTCAACAATAGGAATAACGATAGTATTCAGGGTGGGAGAGGAGAGCGGAGCACTAGAGGGGGGAGAGGGTAAGAGTTGCTGTTTCTTTATATTGTGTTATCCCATATCTCTCTCTCTAACCCCTTCCCACCCCACCAGGCTGCATCTGTAAATGAAATTATTGTTGTATCTCTGTATGTTTACCTGGTGAAACAATTACAATAAATAAATATGCCCAGTGAGCTACCTTGCCTATATTGTTAATAATAAATGGAATGGGGGGGGGGAAGCATCCAGGAAATCTCTAGCACTTTTGCAACACATTTCTGTGTCTTATATTCATTCCATTCCAATTTCAGCTACCCTGATTTAAGGCTTGAAGCTGTGCCATTGCACAAACTGTGTTCTGTGGAATGCACTCCAAAATCCTTAGGAATGCCATAAACCAAAGCTGTTTAGGCAGGGTGAGGCTGAAGATGGACAAAAAAGCCTTGCAAATCAAATGTGGTTAGAAAACTGAAGGCACCATTCATTATCTTGGTGAGAACATGGTGGTGATCAATCAGAAACAGATGTAAGACCAGCTGCTCTGATCTTTTCCATCATTTGATGTCTTTGATTTTACAGCTCTTATCCTGTGCTTGCTCCTCTGATTATCTATAAAACTCTCCAGAAAGACCTGTGGGTCAGAAGGCTACTGCTGCCCCTGGAAAGAAAGATACCTTTGTGTCATTCAGCAAGGTTTTCCGCATGTCCATACATGTTAACTGCAGATTATCTCTGAGGCTTTGATGTACTGAGCTTTGATGTTTCTTCACATACTACTTTTACTTCAGTAGTGTTGATTGTACTCACTATCCAAATGGCCTCAACTGGTCTCAGGAATTCTTTATGATTTTTTTTTTTTTTTTTTGGTGGGGGGGGATATGTCATGCTCTTTAAGGATTATTTGAAATATAAGATAACGTACTTTATATTATTTCACAACACAGGCATATTTATATCAAAATACCAAATACTGAGGTGTGCCATAAAACTTTGTTTTTGTTCCTGCTGTGTCTGCCCTGAGATTTCTGGAGCCGTAATATTCTGTGGGAAGCAGGATGATGTTATTTTAGCCACTGCAGAGTTTTCCTTCTCCTTAAAAATGGTTCACTGAATCCTTGGTACATAAGATGTGTACATACTATTACTTTTTTAAAGGAAAATAAATGTATAAAGGGCTGGTGTATTAAAGAAATATAGATGTAGAGCCAACTTATTCATGCACAAACTTTCTTTTTTTTATTTTCATTTTGTTCAAAAAATAGCCAGTTGCTGGAAGTACTCAAAATTAATGGCCACAAATGTTTTGTGTCTCGTTACTTCTTCAAGGTACAAGACAACTATATCAACAACATGCATTAAATCCTTCTAGATAAACTTCCACAAATGTGGTCATCTCATTCTAAATTCATTGCATATCTGCTGGGTTTACTGTACATCTCGTACAGGTGATAGGTGCATAAACATTCGGGCAGGGAGCAAAACTCCTATAAATGAAGCCATCTCTTGGCTGTGGCTGTTGTGCTGTGCGATCAAAATCACCACTGTGGGAGACACCACTGTAATGTTATGCCTATTAGAAGCACGTTGGTATAATTTATTGCTAAATGTATTACCAAAGCATAATTTGATTCTGTATTAAGCTCAGGTAATGCTGACTATTCTGATAGTGTTGTGGTTTGTGTATACATACTTTTTTGTACCGTGCTTTGAAAAGTCGCAATTCATTGTGGTGTTCAGGTTTGAAAAGCAGTTTGATGTCATGAGGCTATGACTAAAGTCGACCTTCTGGATGAAGTACTGGGCTTTGGGCTTCCTGACTGTGACCAGTTTGGCCTGCTCAAATTTGTTTATTCTTCGCCCTTAGGCACCTAAAACAATATTGTATAAAATGCATTGCCGTCTAGGACCCTGCACTTAGCTTGGCTATGTAGTCTTTGTGCCTGGTAAATCCTTTTTACAGCATCATTACCTGAATGAAGGAATACTTTTTTTTTTTTTTAATTCTTTGGTAACCAGGTAAGGCCCATTAGGCACAAGTGCCTGTTTTTTGGGGTGACCCAAGAGCAGTAATGAGGTCAGGACACTTGCTCAGAGTCATACAGTATGCAAGTGAAGGTTGTGGGACTGAAACACGAGTCTGTTGAATGTACTGTACCAAACTCATTCACAACTGGTTACTCTAACCTCTGGGCTATAGTGCCAGATTCAACTTTTGAGTGTGCTTTCAATTTTTTGATTTTGCTTGTAGTCAGGGTTCGTGCACCATCCAGTTACATTTGAACATGACCGCGATTTTTTTTTTTAAACAGTTGACTTGGCTACAGCAGTTCACACTAGTGTGCAGATCATAGCAATGCCCGCTTCTGGATTTAGTGAGTATACAGGTATGCAACTTGAATTTGAGAATAGCGTGCTGTTTTATAGTTCTATACAAGGCTTATAAGTCCCATTGTCAGGGAACAGAGTCCTCATTTAAAACAGTCACTTGTAAAGAATGACTATAGAAGAGAATACAGATACGCAGAAGATACACTATTGTTTAGAGACATCTCTCACACTACACGCAAGGAGGCAGCATGTGAGAGAAAATACAAAATCACACATGCCCACACAATGCAAAGCATCATAGGCTGCATATGCAAATCACCACAGAATGTTATGCTGGTTCAACTTTAACACTGACTGGAGCCGAACTGAGCATGACACAAACTGACGGAGAAACAGGTGATGCAAAAACTTGTTTTTCAAGATTAGAGAAGTTATTAATTCAAGAAGTAATGTCACCTATGACGTCATCACACTAGAAACATATTTAGAGAAAGGCCAGGCATGAGGACTGTGTGTGGCAAAGGCACCATCTGATGGTTTAGAAACTTTTAAACATGAAGAATGGTTTAATTATGCAGACTTGCAGAGGGGTGTTCATTGAATTTTGTGAGACTGATTGTCAAAGAGGACACTTTAAAATCTGATGATTTGTCAAAGGAAATAAAACAGGCTAAGGAGGAATTATTTAAATTCATACAGTGAGTTAAAAACTGGATAACAGACTGCAAATTTGAATTGCTAAGCATGAGAAAGAACTAGTAGCCTTAAAACAAGCAAAACTCCACAGAGATTAAGAGGAATATTACAGTTATAGGGTCTTCACATGGAGTGCAGTAAAAAATAATTCAGAGTCAGGGACGTTCAAGAACTAGACAACAAGGATCAAGTAAAAATCCTCGAACTACAAGTACCAGCAGAAAAACCAGACAAGGGGAATCAGAGATCGACATCGCAGCTGAGTCCAGCCCTGATAATCAATGGAGAAGTGCAAACAAAAGTGTTACATACTTCTCAGGGAGAGAAAGGAGCTAAATTACAAGTTGTAAACCTTTCTACAACCTTCAACTTTCAAATTAATGCAGACCTTTTCAAGTTTTACCAGAAAATTAAATTGAAATGTTTGGGAGGGAAGAGGCCTCTGTGGCACCAAGTGACAACACAATGGGATTTACTACACTGTATGATCTAAATGGGAATGAGGACTTGGACTTTATTCTGGATCTAATAGCAGTTCCACAAGAAATTGAGAGGGAACAGCTGCAAGACAACACAGCAGACAGTCATATAGGCTTAAACACGCTACTACACAGGAAACTTCGACAGAGGACACTGTTCCTAGAAATCTGGACATTTTACAAGAACTCCTTGATGAAAATGCTGGACTTAAATTTGATGCAACCAAGTATGGTAGTCAGTGTGAATAACAATGTTAATATGTTTAGGGAATCAAGGAGAATTGTGTTTAGAAGCAAATCTGATTTTTGCCCAGCACTATATAAATAATGTGGTCACTAACATGTTTGAAAGCATGGTCACAAAACAAGTAAATGATATCATAAAAGGGTCAAATAATGAGATTATACACAACTCCCTTCCCCCCTTGAACAACAAGCCTTGAAATATTTGGTAAAGGAGAAACAAACTGTTACAAAGCAAGCAGACAAGAAGGTTCTGGATAGCGGTCATTACAAAAGTATAGTGAAGGACCTGCTCTCGGGAACCCAATTCAAATGCTTAAACAAAAATTACTGTCACTTCAAGATGGTTTAACAGATGGGTTCATATCAAATAAGGAGTTGAAATTTTGTGATATGAATTCCATGTAGTACCTATATACTGTATTACATTTAATTTAAAATTCACAAAAATTTAATGAATCCACCAAGACAACCTACTGCTATTGGGGCAGGATCATTAATGGAGAACTTGCCTAAGTTCATTGATTTTTTTTTCTTCCAACAGTGTCCAGGAACTGCTTTCCTACTGGGGACACTCTTAAAAAGAAAATCCCTTCAACCTATTGTATGTATACCTGTGTAGTTTGTAGGCAAGAACAAGGATTCCCTTTCTTGCATCCCCCTAATTTCATCCTAATTTAAATATAAATGAGGTTACTTCACTCTGTTCTATTCTGATGCGAAAACCTGCTTGATTTCATTGCAAAGGTTATGACCCAACGCATGTACAGCGTCCTATAATTTTATAATGTTTTAATGCAAAAGCCTGCAGTAGCTATACTGTGTTAGTCAGTGCTGTTGCTGCCCTCTGCAGTCCCTTTGTTCTTGTCTTATGCTGGCCATGAAACTTTTCAAGGCATAGTAAGTGCCTTGCTGTTTTCTGTAGTTTAAAGTGTAGCTGATTTAGAAAAAAATATGTTTAGAGAATACATGGACTTCACAAGATATGTAACAGGATTGAATGAGAGTATAATTTCTGTTGGCTTGTGTAGATATGTATCATCAACTCCCATGATGCCTTGCATGAGTGGAGTTATGACCTTTGCAATCTAGATGAACACTTTTTTCCCAACAGGGCAAAATAGAGTGAAGGAACCTCATTTATATTTAAATTAGGATGAAATTGGGGGATGCAAGAGAGGGAATCATTGTTCATGCATACAAACTACACGGGTATGCAGAAAATAGGATAAGTGGGCATTCTCTTTAAGAAATTTGTACATTTTAAATGGGAGTGATTATCTATAGCTATGTGTGGATGTTGAAGTTTTGTACTTCAAATGCCACTATAATGGAATTGTAGCTTGCAGACATTATGTTATGAAAAGCTCAGTTAAAGAAGCCATCCCTGTGGATTTCATTGTTTAGGCCCATGACTTTGTATTGACCAAATATATTGGCCTTTGAGTTTTAACAAGATCATTTGCTTTAGATTTGTGGCACATCAATGGTGGCCTCTATGGCTCACTCCTATGCAGTCACAGGGTGAAGTCCAGGACTTCATTAGGCAAAAAAGTAGTTACATCAGGGAGTAGTCAGTTCCTATTGGGGCCTATGTAAACAGTCTACGGATATAGGAAATGAGTGACCACTCACCTGGTTTATAGTGAAACAGTGTGAATTTATAGTAAGTACATAGACTATTCAAGTCACCCCAAACCACCAATGTTTCAGGGTGTATTAGTACCCCTTTTTCAGGGTGGTAGATGTGCCTCATAGCTGTGCTGACGTTCACACTCTTCTTATAAAACTCTCTGACTTTTCAAATTATAAAACCTGTTCCTCAGACTGTGGGAAGAAAATATTATACCAAATCCAGAAACAAATCCATTTGCTGAGAATTCAGTGTGCCTGCATCACCGCATGGATGACTGCATTTGTGTTAGGAGGGGTATGAAGAAAAAGCTAAAGATTTTATAAATTGACTTAATGTGAGTTATCTGAATCTTAGATTTATTTCCACCATACCCAGTTCACAGGACCAGATTTAGGTACCCACATGTGATCACAAATTCACCCCAGTGGACATTTTAAGTGCGAATGCTGCAGTGTATGCCAGTATTCCCAGAGAGGTAAAAGATTTGTTAAGTTCCCCAGATGATTTAAAGGTTGAGATCACAGACTTCATTTTATGTACAACTACTTTTGTGCCAGTTTCACTTAGAACGCCCCTCACCCCGTAACAGACAGCCGCTTATTGCGAATGTTTCTTGGTTTTCTAACCATCACCATAGATCCGTAATGTTGAAACTGCACCTACAGCATACTGTAGTTGTCAAATATACCAACCACCAGAGCCGCCGGCATGTGTCAGTTTCACCATTTATCAAGTACTTGGCTTCCAGTCGGTCATCATTCATGGGTGATTAGAACACTGTTTAAAGCATCCCTCATGATTGCACAGCAGGTATGGTCAGCTCCCCTGCACTTTCAGAAGCTGTTGTTCCTGTTAGAAAGAGAGAGAGGTGTCAGCCCCGCAGCCCGCAGCCTCAGCTTCTGCACCGACTGCAAAGTGGACTGCAATTTCACTGACTTTCAGAATGGAGATGCTGTAGGAGGTTGAGAAAATGCCCAAACTCAGTCTCCACGATTTGGCAGCAGATTTTGGGGTTCCAAAATCCACTATGAGTGACTTCCTCCACTCAAAGGAATGACTTCTGCTAAAGTGGTGCTCAAATCAGAATCCCTCCTGCAAATGACAGAGAGAAGGGAAAGACAGGGGAGTACAGGAGGCTCTTCTAAGATGGTTTTCTAATGCCTGCAGGAAGGATGCCATAATCAGCAGCCCTCTTCTTATGCAGAGGACCAGCAGTTAGCCATAACAATGGGTCAGACAGACTTTAACCCAAGTGAGGGGTGGCTGCAACAATGAAAAAATCACCACATCATTGGCTTCAAGCAAGCTGATGGGGGAAGTTCAATGCTGATATGCAGGGTCTGGAGCAGAGACCTAGTTAAAGGATGTGCTGCTGACATTGTTAAGTGGCTACACAATGCAAGATGTGCTTAACACCAATGATACCTGCTTGTTTTACCAGTGTGTCAGCTACAACACTTTAACATTCAAAGCGGATGTAATACTTGGGCAAAAAATAGCTAAGGAGGATCTGTCACTGCTCTATTACTGCAATATAACAGGAACTGAGAAAAATGACTTGGTAGTTATTGGCAAATCCACCTTACCACATTGCTTTTGTAGCATCAGTAAGCTCTCCATTCACTAGTGTGCCAATTGCACTTCTTGGATGAAGGCCAAGGTGTTTGCGGAGTGGGTCCAGTTGTGGGACTATAAGCTCCATAGATGAAAGATCTCTAATGTTAGCTAGCTGAGGAAATTAAGAAGGAGAAGACCTTTTTCACTATATTAAAGTGAACAGGAACAAGAAAGATGGATTTTTAGGCTAAGGAAAGGGGATGGGTGGGTAGAAGAGAATGGGGGCAAAGCAGAGATACTGAATGAGTACTTTTGTTCCAACTTCACCAGGCTAGCATTGAAGGTAGACTAATCCCCAGGCCTGGACGGCATTCACCCAAGGGTGTTGAGTGAACTAGTGAAGGAGCTTGCAGATCCACTGGCTGGCCTTTTCAATAGTTCACTGGAGTCAGGCGTGGTACCACAGGACTGGAGAATGGCACATGTAGTGCCCCTATATAAGAGTGGTCCCAAAGATGACGAGGAATTATAGACCAGTCAGTTTGACCTCAATCATGTGGAAACTCATGCATACCATCCTTAAGGATGATTGGTAGAGCATTGAGACGAGTACGGGGTCCAGGATGTGAAGCAGCATGGTTTTATGGGATGGAGGTCGTGTCAAATGAATCTGATTGACTTCTTTGACTTGGTCACTAAAACAGTGGACAGGGGCCAAGTGGCAGACACCCTTAACCTGGTCTTCAGCAAGGCCTTAGACTTTATTGCTCACAACAGGTTGATCAAAAAGTCAGAAAATCTTGGGGTTGGGAAGTAGTTGACCAGAAGGTCAAAAACTGGTTATGGGGCAGAACCAGAGAGTGGTGGTGGTGGGGCGACTCATCTAGCACCAGGGAGATCACCAGTGGGATCTCATAGGGCTCGGTGGTCCAGTGCTATTCAGTGTCTTCATAAATGATATTGGGGAAGGTGTTATGGGCAAAATGTGCCTATTTGAATGACAGCAAGCTCTGTGGGAGGGAGGGAGGACACACCAGGAGAGATATAGGATCTAATACAGAATCTGAGAAAACTAGAGAGGTATTCCTGGATTTGGCAGCTTGGCTTCAATGCAAATAAATGCAAAGTTATGCATATTGGAGCCAAGTATACAGCCTGGGAGAGGTCCGGGTAATCTGCATGGGAGAAGGAGAATGATCTGGGAGTTATGATCACTAGTGACCTGAAGCACTCCACACAATATATGAAGGCAGCAGCAAAGGCAAATAAAATGTTGGGCTGCATTGCCAGAGGGATCAGCAGCAGGTGAGAGGAGGTAATATTACCCTTGTACAGGTCATTAGTGAGGCTGCATCTGGAGTACTGTGTACAGTACTGGTGCCCATACCTTAAAAAGGACATTAACCTGCTGAAGGCAGTTTAAAGGAGGACAACAAAGATGATTATTGGCCAGCAGAGCAGAACATATAAGGAGAGGTTGGAGGCCCTGAACATACTCCCTGGAGGAGAGAGAGAGGAGAGGAGAGGAGAGGGGAGGGAGGGAGGGAGGAGGGAGGCAGAGAGAGAGAGAGAGAGAGAGACATGATTGAGACCTTCAAGTATTTTAGGGGAATAAATAGGGTGAATAATTAGGGTCTCTTTAAGCTAAGCAGAAACCAAAGCACTAGGGGACACAGTCTCAAATTAGAGGAGGGGTTCAGGAGGGAGGCTGGGAGGCACTTCTTCATGGAAAGGGTGGTGGTGAATCGGAACGTGCTTGAAGAAGAGGTGGTTTCATCAAAGACGATGGGCAGCTTTGAGACAGTCTGGGTTAGAGTTAGGGGGAAAGTAAGGGTAAAGGGAAGGGTGGACAGAGGGGGAAGTGTATATTGGGGAAGAGGCAGCCTCAGTAGCTTAGGATAAGAACCCTGCAGTACAAGCAAACTAGATTGACTAAATTGCCTATTTCTGCCAGCTTCTTCATATGTTTGTATTGTTTCACTGTCAGACAATTTTTCAGGTCATCTGGGGGTACAGGGGCTTTGGAACATCCGCCTCATATTTTTATCCCCCAACACCATCTGTATTATCCAACTCCTGGATCAGGGCATCATCTACTCTTTCAAACAATACTGTGTTAGAGAGATGCAACCCAGGGTGCTGGATGAGACAGACTTGGCAGAGCAGCTTACTGCCTCCATGTATGTCAAGAAGAATAATCTTCTTGAAGCTGTTCACATGATGAAATGTGCATGAGATTCAGTCTCACAGGAGACCATTGTTTGCTATTTTAGGAAGGTCATTTTTACGTTCACTTGCACGCATGTGCAAGGAATGTCTTGCAACAGTGTGACTTTTGGAGGTGTGTGACCCTCCTCCCCAATGCAGTGCTCAGTGTAGCAGGTGTGATCCTATGGGACCAACACATGCCGAGCTGTGTATGACAGCAGTTCGGCTGTGTTGGTCTTCACTTCTAAGAAAAGGTCCGCTGCAATCAGCGGTGGTAGTGCATATGCAATTAGCATATGATGTCAGCTGAACTGCTGTCATGCACAGCTCGGCATCAAATTCCTCCCGCTTTCTCCCTCTGCTAATGTTCTCCCCCCCTCCCTCCTTACTGCCCCCAGCTCTCACATTGTGTGCCGAGGGAGAGCCCAATCCCCTCAGCCTCATGCTCCCCCTAGCACACTGTGTGGCCCATGGGAGTGCCCAATCCCCATCGGCTGAAGTCCCCCCAAAAAAACAACCAGTTGGTACGCTGGGAGCCCACCCCAGCATGCTCATGCCCCCTCACACACACTGTATGGCAGCAGGGGTGCCCAATCCCCACCAGCTCAGTCCCCCCAACAAACATGTAGGTGGCATGCTGGGAGCCCACCCCAGCATAGCAACAGCGTCCATTTTTTTTTTTTCCAATTCCTGTGAAACAAGAAAACAATTCCTCGATGAGTTTCTGGCCCCCCCGCCAACCCATGCCCACCCTCTGCGCTCCACCTCCCCTCACCCTCCTCACCTAGGCGACACGCTGGGAGCCCACCCCAGTGTACCAAAAGTGTTCTTTTATTGTTCTGTTTTTTAAATTCCTGTAAAACAAGAAAACTGCCCCTCGGTGAGTCCTTGACCCCCCACCTCCCCCCCATACTTACCTCCGGAGCCCGGCATGACAATCTTCGGTGGACCAGAAACACGTCTGCACTCTTCAAAGCCGACCACGATCTGAAGAAATGCTGGTAAGCTGTACAATGGCATAAATAGGGTTTTTCCAACTTAGGTGGATATCTCGGCCATTTTTTTGACTTTTGGCACCAAATTTTCAACATGGGGTTCTTGACACCCTTTCTCATTAATTCAGTCACTGTCATGGCATTATTCGGTCCCTAAAGGTGATTTTGCTGTCACTGTGCGGAATCACCTTTTGGGACCGATTAACAAAATGACACTGCTGGTGTTCATGAGGTGGGCTCTCAAAAAGCCTATGTTGTAAATCTGGTGAAAAAATTCCAAAAAATGAATTTTATGAGCATGTGTTTCGCAGTTTCCACGCATATGCGTAAGTTTGTGAATTTGTAATATTTTCACTCCAGATTTTCAACATAGGCATATTTCCACACCTCCTTATGAACAGTGCAGCTGTCATTTTTCACATACTGCCCAAAATGTGTTTTTGTGCTTCCGGGCCAAAATAGCACGGTCGCTGCTGGAAATCAGTGTTCGCTACAGAGTAAGACAATCACAGGGACACTGTTCATGAGCAGAGGTCCTAAAATGCCTATGTTGAAAATCTGGTGGCAAAAGTCCATAAAATGGCTGTTACGAGCATGCGTTGCGCAGTTTCCACACACGCTCTTAACTTAGTGAATTTGTCATATTTTCACCCCAGATTTTCAACATTTGCATTTTCCCACACATCCTTATGAACAGTACACCTGTCATTTTTCACATCCTGGCTGAAATGTTTTTTCACACTTCCGGCACAGAATAGTGTGGTCACTGTGGGAAATCAGTGTTCGGTACACAGTAAGAAAATTATAGTGACAGTGTTCATGACCAGAAGTGACAAAATGCCTATGTTGAAAATTTGGTGAAATGATTCCACTGAATGACTGTGCTGCAAGCACAAGTTGCACAGTTTCCACACAGGATCCTAACCTTGAGCATGACCAGGGCGTTAGGGTTCCTAAGACAGACACTTAAGAAGTATGGGGCTGAAATGTTAATCAGATGCAAGAGGAGTTGCCGAGAGGTACTCTGTTAGGGCATAGCTGTTGAAGGGACATGGATACAACTTGGGGGGCCTGCATAAATGCCAAACACCATTGCACATACCTGCAAGCAAACGTTCGGCATTGACAAATGCTTGTTTTGACTAAGACACCCATTGATCCCAAAGACACCACAGGTGAACATGTGGAGCTGCTGCTGGAAGGACTGTCTGCCATTGAATTTGATGAATTGTGCCATCTCAGTGACGGGGAAGAAGAGATCAGGGATGATATTTCCCGGGTGGTGCCTGCCATGAAGCCACTTGCTGTACATAAAAAAGTCGAAGACCCAGAGGAGGAGGATGAGAATGAGGAACAAAAACAGCCAGTGACATCAGCTGACATAAAACAGTCACTGCTAACCCTGCAACAGGCGAAAGCGCAGCAGCAGAACATAACACCGGATTGGATTTTTCTGCATACAACAGAATATGGGTGGGAAAATTATGCAGAAAGACAGAAGAGTCAGCAAAAAATAACAGACTTCCTCAAAGTTGAGAATATGTGAGAAGCTGAATGGACTCAGTAGACAGGGGGTCAGCGGAGCTGAGCAGATGCAGTACCAAGGGAGTGAAAGAGATTGCCTGCAAAGTAAACAACAAAACAAAAAATAAAACTTTTTTTCTGTAAATAAATGAAATTTACAGATTTTGATTCAGTAATAACTGTGTGTTGTGCCCTATGTGAGACTTAACACCATACGCTATTATATACAATAACTGGTCTGTCTCTGTTTCACAACGTGCAAGTCTATCATCTGCAAACTGCCTAACATGCCACAGAATGTTAAGTCAGACACTGCATATAACAGATGAAATAGGATTTGATAGCTATGTCCCTTATAAGCGGTGCCATCTGTATTTATTCATTCAAAGTTTAATATAACGTATAGGATACATTCTACGAGATGCAAGTCTAGCTTAGCAGAACGTCCTATACCCAATGTACACATAAAAGTAAATAAAGTTTAAAATTCAGTCAAAACAAGTACAAACAGACAGCAGTTTCAATAAATGAGGCTTTATAGCAGCTGAGAGGGAGGCCAAATGGGTAGTTTTTAAAATGTTGATCTAGGAGGTTCCAGTAAGAATGTGCACCAAAAGGAAATGAAACTTTCCTAAACTGCAAAGAAACAGTTGGTAACAAAAAGGCCTGATGTGGAATATCATTCAGTACATATTGACGAATTGGAGAGTGAAGTATGTTAAAAAGATAAAGTATAGAAAGGCTATGCAGGGACTTGTAAATACAGTTATGGTGCAGCAGTTTAGTTCCATACATTCAAAGGTAACAGTCAGCACTAAGTCTCCCACATCCAACTGTGTGTCTGGTCCCAATTTGCACTAACTGTGGCAACATTTTTTTTTTTTGTATATACTGTTTACTGCAGTATAGTAGACTGTGTCATACTTATTCTGCTGACTGCCAAGCTGACATTTGTTGGAGCCAGAAATCCTAGAATCCTCTGCAGCTGATGTCAGAACTGGACAATACCACTAGAAGAGCCACAGAATTTGCAAAAGGTGTGATCTGGCAAAGTCCGCTGGGTCCTCCCCTTCAGCTGCTTCAGGCAGGATAATGACCTGCAGGTTCCACTCCCTCATTTGGTTTTCAAGTGTTTAGAGTCTTTGCCGGAGAAGATTGCATTCTTTCACCAACCCACATGTCACATCCACCGCTTTCACCCCTCGGCCCGCTACGCAGTTTGCGCTATAGTATCAATCCTCATTTCAAGAGCAGAAACCTAGGGGTCAGATTCTCCAACTTTTGTTCATATTTTGGATGGTTTACTTAAGATGACGCAGCATTGTATCCAACGTTTGGAGGGCTACCTCTCCCAAACTTGTCACAACAGGGCCTGATGTGGCCTTTAAGTTATGTGGCCTGGTTTCTTTGCTTTGTACAGGCTTCCATTTAAAAAAGTCAGAATCTTGTGGTGCCTGGTTGTGTGGTTCCCCATTTTCTGCTATAGAGTAGGTCTCCAGCAGCAGTATCTTTCAAAGTTAAATGCAGTTCAAGCAGAACAACTTTAATTTTAAATCTTTAAATGAGCAGGCTCTCTTGGGAGCTCAAGAGAGAAGCATCTGCTCTGTTCAATTACTAAGCCACCCCCGTTCAAGTACTTCTTTATGTGGTTAATGTCAGTCACATTATATCAATACTGTCGCAATAGCAGTCACTGTGGCTCTGACTGAAGCTTGTTTTTAAATGAAAGCTTTGAATTATGTTGAATCAAGATCAATACACTTTCAAGGTATTGGTGTCTAATTTTTGTATCAGTACTGTATAGAGATAGATAGATAGATAGATAGATAGATAGATAGATAGATAGATAGATAGATAGATAGATAGATAGATACTGTACAGTATATAGATATATCTCAATACATATTTTATATATCAATATATAAAAATGTATGACGATTTGAATTTTTTAAAATACTTGTTAAAAAAGAGTGGAAAAGGCTTAAAACCAGAGGATAAGGCTGACCCTGTAGCATGGAGGGCTGAGGTGCTAGGTGCCTCACCTCCTGCCATGCTGATGACCTGGGATCTAAAATAGATACAGGTTGCTTGAGGGCTGGCTGGACAGGGAGGATTGAGCATACCAAGACAGCTCCCATCCCACAGGGAGGGGCTTACAGTGCCTCACTGCTTGTCTACTGCCTGGAAGTCCCTGAGTGGCACCACAGCTGGGTCACTAGGACATCAGGAGCGTCTCCACAGAGGTGGAGCTCGCACATTGCATTCAAGGCACACACAGTTATCCCTTGGGGAAAAAATATGGAAAAAAAAACAGTTGCAGGATGGTGCCCAGCTCCCCACAGGCCCTGCACCAGCAACCAGTCACCTCCAAGGAGACCCTCTGGCCAAGGGTGAGCAGGAGAAACATAGAAACATAGACTTTGACAGCAGATAAGAACTGCTTGGCCCACCTAGTCTGCCCATTTCCCTACCTACAGGATAGGCCGCAGATCCTAGTTAACCAACAGCCTATTTCTTCCTACACCCCACAAGAATTGCCATATGTCTGTCCCATGCATTCTTGAATTAGCCCACAGTTTTAGACCCCACAACCTCCTCAGGAAGACTGTTCCATGCATCCACTACCCTCTCTGTGAAAAAATACTTCCTCCTATTGCCCTGGAACTGCCCCCTCTATCTTTAAATTATGTCCCCTTGTTCTTGCACGTCTCTTTTTCTGAAAGATTCTACCCTCTTGGACTTTGTTGATTCCACTGAGGTACTTAAAAGTTTCTATCATGTCCCCCCTCTCCCTTCTTTCCTCAAGGGTACATATTAAGCTCCTTTAGTCTCTCCTCATACGGCTTCTCTTGCAGACCCTTCACCATTTTAGTTGCCCTCCTCTGGACTGCCTCTGTCCTGTCTATGTCTCATGGAGATGGGGTCTCCAGAACTGGACGCAGTACTCAGATGGGGTCTCACCAACTGTCTGTACAGAGGGATAACAACTTCCTGTTTTCTGCTGGTGATGCCTCTCCCATGCATCCCAGTATACCTCCAGCCCTCCCTACTGCCTTCTCACATTGCTTGCTAACCTTAAGGTCATCTGATATGATTACCCCAGGTCCCTTTCCATTTTTGTTGTTGTTACTACCTCACCCCCCATTGTGTAATCTTCCCCGGGTGCTTGTTTCCCAGGTGCATTATTTTGCACTTCTTTGCATTGAATCCTGGTTGCCATACTTCTGACCATTCCTCCAACCTTGCCAAGTCCCTTCTCATCCTTTCCATGCCTCCTTGTGTATCAACCCTGTTGCAGATCTTTGTGTCATCTGCAAAGAATCATACTTTTCCTTCCAGTCCCTCTGCAATGTCACTTATAAAGACATTAAAAAGGACTGGGCCCAGTACTGAACCCTGCGGTACCCCACTAGTAACCCCTCTTTCTTCAGAGTGAACTCCATTTACAATTATCTTCTGTGTCTTGTTGTCCAGCCAATGTTTTACCCAGAATACCACCCTGGGACCCACTCCCAGGTTGGTTAATTTGACTATTAATCTTTTGTGTGGGACTGTGTCAAATGCCTTGCTAAAGTCTAGGTAGGCCATGTCCACAGCCCCTCCCTGGTCTACTACTTTGGTCACCCAGTCAAAGAAATCAATTAAATTCGTCTGACATGACTGAACCCATGCTGCCTTGGGTCCTGTGCCCCACTGGCCTCTAGGCACTCAACTATTCTTTCCTTCAGAAATGACTCCATCACTTTCCCTACCACAGAGGTCAAACTGACAGGTCTGTAGTTTCCTGCCTCTGTCTTGATCCCACTTTTGTGAAGGGGAATCACATCTGCCTTCCTCCAGTCCTTGGGTACCACATCATCCTCCCATTAAAAAGAGTAGTCAGTGGTTTCACTAGTTCCCCTCTTAATTCTTTTAGAATTCTGGGGTGAATTCCATCAGGCCCCATTGCTTTGTCCACCTTCAGTTGTAGGAGTTCTTGCAGAACCCTTTCTTCTGTGAAAGGGCTGGGATCGACCCCCCTATCAAGAGTGCTTCTGTTAATTAGATTAGGCACTTCCCCCTCCTCTTTTGTGAATACTGAGCAGAAATATTCGTTCAGTATCCTTGCTTTTTCACTGTCCCCCTCTGTCCACCCACCATTCATTCTATTCAGCCTCACTATCCCTCCCTTTGTCTTTCTACGCTCTCTGATGTACCTATAAAAGGTCTTATCCCCCTTCTTAACAGAGCTGGCTATCTTTTCCTCAGTTTGGGCCTTTGCTCTTCTGACTTCTCTCCCTGCTTCCTTCTGCCTTAACTGGTACAGCTCTCTGTCCTGCCCCTTCTGTGTTTCCCTATACTTCCGAAATGCTATCTTTTTCTTCCTGACTTTCCCAGCCACCTCTTTTGAGAACCATAGTGGCTTTTTCTTTCATTTTGATTTTTTTATTTGCTTCACACAAAGGCTTGTTGCCTCTGTGATGGCAGTTTGATGATTCCCCATTGTTGCTCCACCCCTCCTTCTAGCCTGTTTGCTAGTGCTTTTCTGAGGCACTCTCCCATCTTGCCAAAGTCAGCCCTCCTAAAGTCCAGTACCCTCACTTTTGTATGGCTTGACTCTGTAGCTGAGTTTAACGTGAACCACACTGTTTGATGGTCACTTGTTCCCAGGTGGCAACCCACTTCTAGATCTGAGATCCTCTCACTGCCCCCATTTGAGAGTACAAGGTCTAAGATTGCTCCCTCATGAGTGGGTTCTGAAACTAACTGTCTGAGGTCTGCCACCTGTAGGGCATCGAGAATGGCCCTGCTCTTGGATGTGGCTGCAGCAAATGTGCTCCAGTTAACATCTGGTATATTCAGGTCTCCCATCAACAGTATCTCCCCTTTCTCTGCCATTCTAAGAATGTCTTCTATCATATCCATGTCCATTCCCTCCCCCTGACATGGGGGTCTGTACACAACCCCTGTGCGGATTGTGGTGCCCTTTCCAGTCTCCAAGGTGACCCACAGTGCCTCCTCTCCTCCCTGTTTACTCTTTTGTTCAGTTGCTTTTATCCCTTCCTTTACATAGAGAGCTACTCCTCCCCCTCTTCTCCCCTGTCTGTCTCTCTCCTGTAGGTTATGTACCCTGGTATGTTAACATCCCAGTCATGGTTCTCTGTGTACCATGTTTCTGTGACTGCTACAATATCCAGGCAGCCCTCTTCCATCAAGGCCACCACCTCAGGAAGCTTGTTGCCCAGACTACGGCATTGGTACTCATTACCCTCCATTTACTGATGGCCTTACTCCTTTTTGCCCCACCCCTGTCCTTCTTGCCTTTGTCACTTTCCCCATTTACCCCTGCCCTTCTCCCTATCACCACCTCTATGTTGGTGTTTACCGCACTTACTACCATGATTTTTTTGGGGGGGCTAGGATTTCCCTGCTCCTTTCCAGTGCCTCCCCCATTGACTAGTTTAAATGCTTGCCAGTGAAGCATTTAAACCTATCACCTAGGATCCTGGTTCCCCTCCTGGACAGATGCATCACATCATGCTAGTATAGGCTTGCATCACTCCAGGTGGACCCCGTCCCCAATGAAGCCAAATCCCTGAGCTCTGCACCAGTTTTTCAACCACTGATTTAATCCCATGGTGCGGAACACCCCAGCCTCTTCTACGCCATAGATGGGCAGCACCTCCGAGAAGGTTACCGTGCGTGCTACTTGTCTAAGGCCCCTCCCCAATTCCACAAACTCTTCCTGCACTGCTCTAACCCCTTTCTTAGCCAGGTCATTTGTCCCTAGGTGGACAATGACATCCAGCTCCTTCCCCTGTGCAGCTGCTCCGGCAATCCTGAGGATTCGCTCCCTGTCCCTCCAAGCCATGGCACCAGGCAGGCACTTTACCTCCCTCTCCCCTTCCTCCCCCAGTTCTACCTTCCTAACAATGGAGTCCCCCACCAGGAGTTGTTTCCTTCCCATGTGGGGTCCCAGGAGTAAGGTAAGCCCCGGAGAAGCCAGGTGACAGGGCTGGGGGCTCAGTCTGATGGCGGGGCAGCTAAAAGGTGGACGAAATATAAGGTAGAAAAAAATACAGAGGACACTTTAGATACAATTTTGGCAATTGTTTAAAATCTTCAAGCAGCCAGAGAGCAAGATATGAGTGACATTAAAAAAACAACTTGTGGACATAGGCTTGACAGCGGCTGGTTCTTCAGCATGAATCAGAGTACACACAGTTAAAGCAAGTTTGGGATGAAACATAGAACATAGACTTTGATGGCAGATAAGGACTGCTTGGCCCACCTAGTCTGCCCATTTCCCTACCTAGAGGATAAGCTGCAGATCCAATTTAACCAACAGCCTATTTCTTCCTACCCCCCACAAAAAATTGCCTTATGTCTGTTCCATGCATTCTTGAATTCTCCCACAGTTTTAGACCCCACAACCTCCTCAGGAAGGCTGTTCCATGCGTCCACCACCCTCTCTGTGAAAAATACTTCCTCACATTGCCCCTGAGCCATCCCCCTCTATCCTCAAATTGTGTCCCCTTGTTCTTGCACATCTCTTTTTCTGAAAGATGATACCCTCTTGGACTTTATTGATTCCACTGAGGTACTTAAATGTTTCTATCATGTCCCCCCTCTCTCTTCTTTCCTCAAGGGTATACTGTACATATTAAGCTCCTTTAGTCTCTCCTCATATTTAGTAATTTTAATTTCTACAGCCAGCATTAAAGAAGTCTCTGTCATTAATTCAAATCTGGAAAGGCTTGAAAATGCTGTGCATGAGAGAAATCTCATATTTTGGGTACACCAAAAGAAGCTAGTGTGGGGTGTGCTGTTGAGTGCATTCAAAAATTGTTCTAATGTAGAAAAAAGACTTACGTTGTGCTCAAATATTTAATGGCTTTAACCAGAGATTTTTTTGTGGTGCACAATAGCAGGGAAGTTCAATAATGAAAAGTAGCCACACACTCCATGAAGCTGCCTTATCTGCATTCAGACATTTATGGATCTTGGCCATTTTTTAGGCCAAAGGTTCAACATAATTTTTATTGTTGAGCACTGGCCCTTGCAACAGCAGCAATAAAAAAGGCTAGTCACACAACTTGTGTAATTTCAGCTCTTCTTTACATTCAGAGGTATTTTGCCAACATAACAGGAAAGCTTACGTTTCATCCGACAATTCGGGCTTCTTCAGAGATAATGAATTCAAATACAAACACAGTATCTATATATATATATATATATATATATATATACAACAGATAGATATATCTGTATATACATACATATATATATATATATATATATATGCTTCACATGTGACATCATAATTAATGAAAACCAATCATTTCACTATTAAATTAACTGATCCACCAATCACAGTGTACCACTAGGTTATTGAAAAAGAAACAAATCAAATGTGATAAGTCTCCATTATATCATCCTTTAGTGAAAAACGTCAATTAAGTTCATGTCTTGAACTTTATTTTGTTCAGGTTTAATTAATATCCCATATTCTCATTTCCCAATGGATCTAAATAAAGAAAAAACATCACAGAAGTGAAACTAGATGCTAAATCATCTCTTTCTACTTTATTCTGATGTACAGTACTTTTAAACACCAGCACAGTACATAAAAGACAAACAGGTAAAAAACACAGCCTTTTGGTAAACTGACTCCGAAATGGGGGGGGGTGGAATCACTGAAGAGTGATAATAAATAATTTCTATACACAGGATCCATTATTCCCACCTGATTTACAAAAAGGGCTTCAATTCAAACTTATCATTCAGGTTTGGGTGCCTAGTCACCTCTAGCCAGTAGATTCTTTGTTGTTTTTTCTCATTTAAAACAGCTTCAACATCTCCCCCTCTGACATTAGGTCTAACATGTTCCAAACCACATGCTGAAACTCTGTGGACTCCATTCTTACCATACATTTTTATATGGAGAGCCATGACATGTTCTGTATTGCCATTTTTTTATTGCTAAGATGTTTTCATTCATCCTGAGTCTCATCTTTCTCTTTGTTTTCCCAATATAAAATTTTCCACATGTACATGTTAATTTGTAAATTACTCCCTCTGTATTACAAGTCATAGAGCTCCTAATTGTTTTCTTTTTTGCCTGTTTTTGAGTTCAGAAGCTCATCAGTTTTCTACATGAAATGGCATGTCTTGCAGAAACCTCAGGGACCCGAGCCATTTTTCTGTCCGATGGCTCTCCCCCTCCCTTTGGCCTGATAGCTCTGAACAAGGGAGTCCCCCAGGTTCCTACCTCTCTGGTAGGAAATCCTTAAGGGTTTCTCAAATAATGTGGACATTGGAATAGGTTCTTTCAGAATTTCAAGGTTCTTTTTGACAATGTTGATCAGTTCCCTGCTACCCCCTGCATATGAAGTTACAAAAGTAAACTTTCCCCTAGGATCACGAGGTCTTTCCCTGCTTTGTAATACATTTTCTCTAGGGGTCACATCAACTGACTCCTTTATCCTCTGTGCATCAAAATCTGAGTACTTTCTTTCTTTTAATCATTCTGCCAATTCGTGAGCTCTTAGCTGGTAGAGCTATTCATTACTTCAGTTCCTCTTCACTCTACAGAAGGACCCTTGGGGAGATTTTCACTATATGCTTTGGGTGGCAGTTGATGTCTAATAGCAGACTATTTGTATTGGTGGGCTTCTTGTACAGGTCTGTAAGTGATGATCCATCATTCTGTTTGGTTATAGTCGGATCTAAAAAATGAATTTCCATTTTGTCTGCACACATTTTAAATTTCAAATTCAGGTTCGAGTTCTCAAGATATTTCACAAAATCATCAAGCTCGGCCCTGTTGCCCTTCCAAATCAATATAAAGTCATCAATAAAACATTTATGAAAATCCTCTTTATCAAAATATGGGTTCCTATCTGGATTGTAAACAACATTTTCCTCCCATTTTGCCAAATACAAATTCACCAGGCTAGGAGCCAGGGTTGCCCCCATCGCAGTACCCCTAATTTGTTTGTATAAATGTTCCTGAAACATGAAGATGCTGTTAGTCAACTATTTCTGTCATGTTTACTAACATATTAATATGTGCTTGTGACAGAGATGTATGTTGTAGTAGACACTCTTCTATAGCTATAAGTCCCCCCCCCCCACCGATGGGGGATATTCATATAGAGAGAATCTATATCTAATATGACGAGCAACCAATCCTTTTTTATTTGCATTTCTTGTAGTACTATCTATTAAGTAACTTCTTGAGAGTGGAACCAAGGGTCTTAAAAAGCTGTTCACGTACTTGGATATGGGTTCAGTCACCCACCCTATCCAAGAAACTGTTGGGCATCCTGGAGGTGTGGTGGGATGTTTGTGTACCTTTGGCAAGGTATAAAAAGCTGGCTTTTTTGGGCACTGTACCATTAGGTAAAACAATTCATCCATAGTGATCAGTCCCTCATGGTATAAATCAAGAAGGAATAATTCTATATTCTTCTTGATTTGGGATGTAGGGTCAAAGGTCAAGTCTTGATAAAATGAAGTATCAGCTAGTTGTCGCTCTACGTCCGCTACATACTGAGCAGTATTTTGAATGACAATACTTCCCCCCTTATCTGCAGGCTTTATAACTATGTGTTTGTTATTAGAGAGGGTGGTGACTGCTTCCCTTTCCTGTGAAGTCATGTTGCAGAATGGCAGTTTTGGGTTTTGTCTAACTACTTCCTCCTGGTCCCTAGTGCAGCATTCCAAATAAGGGGAGACCCGTGAGTACAGAGGGGGACAGAAGTAGAGGGTGGTCTAAATTTCTGTGTGTCTACTAGGTCTGAGATATCCTCACTAGATTCCTCTATTTTATCACCTGCAGAAAAAAACATTTTAAGATTAATTTTCCTAACAAATTTATTTAAATCAATAAATACATCAAACTCTGTGAGGGAACATGAGGGGACAAAAGACAGACCTTTACTCAGAACTTGCGATTCTGTTTCTGATAGCCTTTTTACGTTCACTTGAGCAAGGAACGTCTTGTGCTAGGAGCACATTTCAGAGGTGTGTTTGTATTGGTGAATGCAGGGCATGCTTTAGTAGATGTGTCCCTCATTCCTCAATAAGCCAGCATGCTAGCACTGACGCCAGCATTATGCAAAGTGGACACAACCTCTAAGAAAAGTGGCGCTGCAGAGACAAGCTCATCTGTATCGGCACTGACAACATGCCTCCCGACAAGCGTTTCCTGGTGAAGCATTTAAATTAACATGGTGGTGGCTGCTGCTGCCACCTGCCACACACACAATCCCCAGAAAGCCAACTTCAGGGGTGCCAAATCCCACTGTCAGCATGTTTAACTCCCACTAAGATTGTGTGGTACACTAGGAGCCCACCCCAGTGTGCCTCCCGGTGTTCAGAAGCTGATCGCCTTCAGCATGTTCCTGCCCCCACCCCACCCCTTTTGTGTGCTATACTGGGAGCCCACCCCAGTGTGGCCAACATCACCCTCCCCAAAGCCATGGGGCACACTTGGAGCCCACCCCAGTGTGCTCAGCATTTTTCTTACACCTGTAAAGAAAGAAAACTGTCTGCAGTGTTCTTTTGTTGTTGATATTACTACCTGAAACAAAGAAAACTTTCCTTGCTATCGGGTCCACTCCCCAACCTGCACCCACATTCTGTCACCCCACCTCCCACCCACCCCTCACCCCATACTTACCTCCAGAGGTTATCACTGCAATCTTCAGTGGAGCAGGAACATGTCTGTACTTTTCAAAGCCGACTGCAAACTGAAGAAATGGCGGTAAGCTGTATAATGGCATAAATTGGGGGTTTCAACTTAGGTGGATAGCTCAGTAATTTTTTGAATTTTACCTCAAAATTTTCAACATGGGGTGCCTGGAACCCAACCTCACGAACACATGCACTGTCATCTCATTACTCGGTCCCAAAAGGTCATTTCACGGTCACCTTTCAGGACCAATTAATGAAACGACAGTGCCACTGTTCATGAGGTGGGGTCTTAAAAAGCCTATCTTGCAAATTTGGGGAAAACATTTCAAAAAATGACTGTTATGAGCATGCGTTGGGCAGTTTCAATTCACACTCATAACTTCAACAATTTTTAATATTTTCACTCCAGATTTTCAACATTGTAATTTTTTCACCCTTATGAACAATGCAGCTGTCATTTTCACATCCTGCCCGAAATGTGTGTTTTGCTAATGTGGCGCATAATGGCTCAGTCACTGTGCAAAATCAATGTTCAGGACATTAACAAAATCACAGTGACACTGTTCATGAGCAGAGGTCCCAAAATGCATATGTTGAAAATTTGGTTAAAAAAAATCCCCAAAATAATTGCATTATGGGCATGCATTGCACACTTTCTACGCATACTCGTGACTTCACCAATTTTTCATATTTTCACTCCAGATTTTCAACATTTCCATTTTTGTACAACTCCTTATGAACAGTACAGTTGTAATTTTTCACATTCTGCCCAAAATGATTTTTCGCACATGTGGCGTACAATGGCATGGTCGCTGTCGGAAATCAATGTTCGGGACAGAGTAACAAAATCACAGTGACACTGTTCATGACCAGAGTTCCCAAAATGCCTATGTTGAAAATTTGGTTAAAAAAAAATCCCCAAAATAATTGCATTACGGGCGTGCGTTGCACAGTTTCTACGCACACTCGTGACTTCACCAATTTTTCATATTTTTACTTCAGATTTTCAACAGTGCCATTTTTTTAACACCTCCTCATTAACAGTGCTGCTAACATTTTTCACATCCTGCTCCGAATGTGCTTTTTCACCTGTGGTGCCAAATGGCACAGTCACTCTGCAAAATCACCTTTCAGCTAATGAAGTCAAAGTGCCACTGTTCATGAGGTGGGGTCACAAACAGCCCATGTTGAAAATTTGGAATGAAAATACCAACACATGCCCGGGGCATTACAGTGTCCAACCATAACACCCCGCCCTGTAGAGACTGACAGGCGTCAGGGGTGTGACTTGGCAATGTCGGCTGTAATGCTCATGCTATTCCACCTCCACCCTGCAGCCAGGAACAGGCATTGAGGTGTGCCTTGGACTCTTCAGCTCCAAAGTTCACACCATTCTCCTATACTGCACCCATCTCCACATATTTCCTTATCGAATGGGGTGAGCGTAAGGCCCAAAAACCCCAAGGCACACAGCGACAGTTCTCAGTGTCTGTGGGGTAGGGTGAGGAGAAATAGCATGAGCATTATGGCCGATGACCCAAAGGCACACCTAATGCCTGTGACTCTCTGCAGGGTGGGGTCAGCGTCAGTTCAGTACTTCACTGCCAGTCCTATTATGCATCTCTCTGACTCCTGCACTACCAATGCCAATTCCAGCAAGTCAACATTTGGCATTGACAAATGCTTGTTTGCTGAGAGACACAGAGGGAAATGACAGAAAGAGAGGGGAGAGAGAGGGAGAGAGGGGAGAAGAGAGACAGAGGGGTTAAGAGAGAGAGACAGAGGGAGAGAAATACAGAGAGAGAGGCAGAGGGAGAGAAAGAGAGAGAATAGGGAGTGGGAGAGAGAGAGAGAGAGAGATAGAGAGACAGTGGGGGGGAGCAAGAGGGGAAAGAGGTACCATACCTCTCAGCTTTCCCTGATTTTCAGGGATGTCCTTGGTTTTGCCTCAAAATGTTCCTGTCCCTCGTAAAAGTTGTGTTTCTGTGACTGAACAGTGGGTATACTGTATGCTCACAATATTGTCAAATAGAGTTACAGACTTGTTCTTCTGCAAAGTATTTTACACCAATACTCTTACGCTGATTGGCTCAGGGGATAGAACCAATTGTTAAACTGTGCCCCTCATTGTACTTCTTTGTCACTGATTTTTTAAGCCATGTCCAAGTGCCAAACACCATTGCAAATATCTGCAAGCGAACGTTCAGCATTGACAAATGCTTGTTTATTGCTGCTGTTGCAAGGGTGAGTGCTTTCCACTATTATCTAATTGCAAGACTTACTCGAAGTACCACCTTCGTAGTGATCACCACCATCTACAAACTACTTTTTACTGCTATTTTGGCAATCAAACAACCCAGAAAACCTCAATATCCAAACAATCCATATAAGACTGCTGCTTCATCTGTGTCACTGGACATCACATTGGATTAGGCAGTTCAGCCACAAAGATTATAGCATACAGATACAGTAAAATGACTGCTTTATTTTCTGACTACCTAAAAAGTTGCTCACAACAATAGGTTGCCGTATATGGATTGCTTGAATATTTGGGTTTTCCGGGTAGTTTGATTGCCAGAATAACAATAAAAAGTATGTTGAACCTTCGGGCTAAAAAATGGCTAAGATCCATTAATGTCTGAGTGCAGATAAGATGGCTTCATGGAGTGTGTGGCTACTTTATTTTATTTATTTATTTAAAGTCTGGCAATCGGGAGAGGCACACTGAGCCAAGACTTGTTTCTAGGTGCGACCCAGGGGAGAGAGGTAGAGAAAAAACATGGTGCACAAGGTGCATGTTATAACAGCATAAAAACATGATAAAGTGCATGTGCTAACAGCATAAGCATGATAGGAATTGCAGTAGACAATGCAGGGAGTTAAGTAGTTGTACTGAAATAGCAACAAGTAGTAAGTGCAGTGCAGTTATGCATTTCAATGCCCAGGAGAACGGAGGGTGGAGGTGAGTCAGGAGAACAAAAAAGGTGATAGGATAGGAAAAGCACGGGATATGGTCAGGAGAGGGGAGGGAGGAGGTAGGGGTAGACAGGAGTAGGGAAGTATGTAGGTGAAAGAAGAAGAGGGGGATGTGATGGTGTGTGTGTAAGAAGAGGAGAGGTCAGGATGAAGGAGAACATGTGCAGAAGGTAGGAAGAGATTTGGAAAGGGCATGTTTTAGGGTGAGTAGAGAGTGAGATGGATGGAAGGAGCTCGGAAGAGAGTTCCAAATGTGGGGGGGGCAGTTGGAGAAAGCAGCCTGCCCTGAGTTAGAGTGAGGTCGGGAAGTGAGAAGGTATGAGGGTCTCTGGAGCGAAGCTGGTAAGGGGGGGGAAGAGAGGGAGAGGAGGGAGGAAAGGTAGGGAGTGAGAGTCTCGAACTCTTTAGAGATAAGTGTGATGGCATGGAGCTGTCATCATAGAGAGAGGGAGGAGTAATGAGTACAGTGGTGAGTGCAAAGGGGAGTGTTTGTAGCAAAGAGGCAGAAGGCATTGAAAAGAGAGTCCAACCTGGACAGGGAAGTGGAGGGGGCAGACCCAAAAAACGATATCAGTGTAGTCGAAGATGGTGAGGATAATTTTGGAGAGCAGTTCACGGCAGACTGGTAGAGAGATGGCATCTTTGTTTCTGTACATAGCACCTAGTTTTTGGTGGAGTTTAGAATGGATATAATCTATGCAGGTCAAGAAGTCAATCCAGCTGTCAAGTCAGATGCCCAGGTACTTATAGGCAGGAACTGAATCAAGAGGGGTACCATCAAGGGTGGAAAGAAAAAAGAAAGGGAAAAGTTTGGAGAGTTTTTGTGAGGTACCAAAGGTCATGGTTACAGTTTTATTTGTGTTACATTTTAGGGTGAGTAGAGAGAGAGGTAGATGGAGGGAGATGGGAAGAGAGTTCCAAATGTGGGGAGATCGTAGGGGAAAGCAGCCTGCTCTGAGTTAGAGTGAAGACGGGGAAGTGAGAAGGAGCAAGGGCCTCTGAAGTGAAGCTGGTAACAGGAGGGGAAGAGGGGGATAGGAGAGAGGAGTGGTAGAAGGAAAGGAAAAGAAAGGGAGACTGGAAAACTCTCCAAACTTTTCATTATTGCATTCAAAAATTGTTAGTTAATATTGTTGATCTGAACCCCATAATTTGCATTGAGAGAGCTTTTTGTCATAAACTGAGGGAATGTGCAGATGCAACAATTACCTTAGATATTTTTAAAGTTCAAATAAGCCTGCAATTATTGTTACATTTGTTGATACAAAAAATTAAAGACTCTGTACAACTGACAGAAAAGAAATCTAAAGGCCTCATACTGTAAGTTTGAATGAAACCATTCAAGTATACTCAGATGTGGCTGGAGAGACAGAGTGCAGGCAAAAATGCTTTATTAGTCTGAAAAAAGGCTTTCAAGAAATTGGCATCCCTGTCTCTCATGATTCCTGCTCTCCTTCTGTTTTCATGAACTATGATGCAGCCAGGGCAACATTTAAGGCTAAATTTCAATCCATTCACCAAGATATCATAGGGCCCATTTTCACAGCTGCCCATTAGGGATGCACACCTCTTAGCACTGCATGTACACTGGTGCACTTCTGGCCCTAGGGTCATTTTCAGAAAGGTAGCACCCTTTGATTGGTGCTTGCTATATGTGTGAAAATGGGAGATGTGAGAGCACAGTGCACAAGGACCATGCAATCCGCAATCACAGCCTCTGGCAGATCAAATGCTCAACAGGCAAAGGGGATAGCACGTCCTAAACAGGATAGCGCTTTTGCCCCTGTGAGCCATTTTCAGCAGTCATTATGCTAATAAACCCATTGGTGTTGGGTCTCTTCATGTCCATGGGTGTGTGGGTATCCACCGATACCCCACGCCATCTCAGGTCTATTTACTTTCTTACTCGGTTTACTTGGTAGTTTAAGACACAAGGGGCCAGATATTCAAAACTTTGCTCTGGGGCTAAATTAGCACTGCCCAGCAGGCAAAGTTAGCCCAGAGTACAAAGCAAGCTATATTCAAAAGGAATAGCTCAGGGCAAACAGCCTCTGAATATAGCATGGGAATGAGGCCGGGCAAACTGGCTGGGAGTACAGGGTATACTTAGCCCTGGAATAAGACAGCTCTGAATATGGCAACCAGGTAGTGCAAACCACAACAGCAACACAGTGCACAGGGACGTGAAGGTAGGTAGAGGTGACCTATGTGGTCAATGTGTGTTCCAGCAAATGCGCAGACCCAGTACAGCTGCAGGAAGCAGCCTATGGAACAGTACAGTGTGCAAAACAGTATAATATTCCCCAAAACATTTGTGTGGAGCTAACGCGTTTGCAGGGGATTAGCGCAGAGCTGAGCTGTTTGCCTGGTGCAAGCACGTTTGCCCAGTGCTAAACTTTTCCATATTCAAAAGTGACATGCAAATGAGCCTACTTAGGCAGTCTCTGGGCAAACAGCCACATTAGCATCCCATTATGCCCTGATTTGCATGCAGTTTGCACAGCGTTACTGCAGGATCCAACAGCTCCACCTGTAGGTCAGTCTGGAAGTACAGGGGCTGGTCAGGTCTGACCGCAGCTCCACCTGTAGGTCAGTCAGGCAGTGCGTGGTGATAGCTGCAGGCTACATGTGAACAGTACAGCATAGCATATTGTACCCCGGGGGCAACACAGCATAGGCACAGGTGGTGGTGGTGCTGCATGCAACCATCACACTGTAGGTCATGCTACAGTGCACAGCAGACACTACAGTAGCAAGGGGGCTGGTAGTGTGAGGGATACAGCAATGCCTATGGTATGTAGGGAAGTGATGACCACTGCACTGTACACAGTGACAGGCCCAGCTTGCAGGTGATTACTGACAGTGGACAGTACTGTTTCGCTGTTGTGTGTTCCACTGATGCTGCATCTGTGGCATGGGATGCCCAGAGTGACATATACATGGTTGGTTGTGTGTGCTGTGGCATCTATACAGTTGTGCGGTATGTGGCTAGAGGGCCACGTAAGACCCAACATTCACACAGGTAGTGGGGTATTCCCACTACTGGTCCATGTGCACTGCATGATGTGTCCCAGCCTTGTGTCCACACCTGGGCTGTGGTGAGGTCTGGCCACCCGTACACCCTCCCCTCAATGGCCACTATGCCCACAGTGCTGCATGTGTGTGCTAGCGTCTGTTGGTCACCACAGACGTATGGTCTGCAGGTGTGTGCTGTATGGCCACACTACCATGATGTTCCCTGTGGGCCAGATCACCCCTTACTGCCTGTGCTTGGCAGGGACTGGTGGCAGCTTTTGGCATCATGGTGGTGCCATCAGTAAGCAGCATGTGTCCTCCATGTCTGGCATTTTCTAAGTGTCATAATCATATGTTAGGGTCGCACAAGCAGTGCAATTCCCGCGCAAACACCATGCAAAGCAACAACGTCATGCAAAGCTGTCTGTCCAGGGTTAAGACCACCTTTTCCTGGGCAGTAATTTGTACCGCGCTATGGGTCGCGCTATGTCGCACTAAACACCTTAGCGCGGCGCTAGTCGCTGAATATCTCATAGCGCTTGTATTCATGTTTACTTTGCCTCTTGCATATAATTATGGTTTGCCTGGTGCTAATGCAGTTTGCACACACTATTTGGCCTTTTGAATATGGCAGACCCACGCTAATCCCGCGCTAAAACCACGTAAACAGTTTGCGCACCACTCAAAGCTTTGAATATCTGGGCCAAGAAGGCTAAATGCCCATCATAAGTCTCTCCCACTTCTAGTGGATGTATTAGTTATGCGTTCCAGCACAATTTAGATGTTTATATAGTTTTTGGTTTTAAATCTAAGAAGTCTTTTGAGTTGACCACCTCCTATGGTAGTAAATTCAAAGCTTTTACAGCCGTAATGGTGTAAAAACAATCTCTCTTTCACGTGTTTGTCTTGTGAATATGGAGCTGCATGTTATGGCTACTGAGGTTGACATATTTACTTATGTTATTGGTTCCATTCCGGAGGCACTGGCCTGCTTCCAAGAGCAGAATGGCTTCTTCTGAGCTGTGGAGAAAATGGTAAAGTGCACACAGGGCATCTGCCTGTTCTGGTGGTAGCTCAGGTGAATGTTAAAATAACCCATGGCACTTCTGGAAAAGAGTAGGGGAATTTTATTTAAATGAAAATAGTACAGTGACAAAGGAGAGCATAAGCAGGTCACATAATTACAATAGCATACTCAGAAAACACCAAAGAAATGGGGAAAAAAGTAACAAATAAACTTGTAAACAAAGAAAATAAATCTGTCATTACAGAAATTACAGCTTGTAGTCTACATCATAACGGAAAAAAGGCAAACCTTAGGATTTAAACCATAAGAAATTCTTCCATAAATCAGAACAATTTTTTGTCCTTTGCAATGTCTCCTTTTCATATATACACAATAAATTCTGAGACACTTGAATAACAACTTGATTTGTGCTATACTCTTTTTGTTGTAGCACTAAAGCGCATCTCGCTTGCCATAAATAAAACCTACAAAGGGAAATAAATAAGCACAGTGTGCTACTGTTGTACTTATTCAGGTTAGGTGGATATAAACCATAAACAATTGTCTCGTAGGAGAATTGAGATACATTCCTGTCTCCCCAGGACATGAGAATGTCAGCCCAGAATTGCTGGGTAAAAGGGCAGTGTACATTGAAATGTTCTTGAGTCTCTAATATTCCATGAAAAGTCTCTCTAGGGCACATGCGCTCTTCTAGTTGCTTGTGTTTGTGGGAGTTCGTTACTCCCAACTTGCTATGACAGGAAAGCCATGTAGTGTCCCACACTTTGGGGGGAATCCATCTATCTGTTAATTGGCTGTAAATACTGTCTAGCCTGCCTTCATATGGTGTAAGTTTAACTGGTGTTTCTAAAAAATGGTCTGATAGGATTATGTAAGCAATAAGACACAACAGAGTGTGCATGGAACAGATTTTACCGCACGGCCAGGGGCATAATAAGGCACGAGGCCTTGGCCGAGTGCCTTTAGCACCTGGCGTGCGGTAAAATCTGTTCCATGTACACACCTGGAGTGTCTTATTGCACTTATAAAATGGTCTACTTTAAAAACAAAACATTTTACACTTAGAAAACTAATTTTTATACATGGTAAATAGCATTTGTTTATGCTGATTTAAGACAAAATAATCTTTCCGCCTAGTACAAAATGATGTAATGCTGCTGTCTCTAGTCTGTGGGAAGTGGAGGCACTGAGAGAGAGTACCTGAGCGGGCAGCATGTAGTGAATGGGAGAGTTGAGGTGAGCGCTGAGCAACATAATCCTCTTTATTAATAGTGCTGATGACCCTCTCAGAAAAGACGTGAGGCAGGGAAGGGAGAACTGGGGTAGGGTTACTTTGAGACCGGGGTTGCTGTCTGTACCAGCGGAGCCAGAGAGCTGAGTGTGATATGAACACAGCACTCTGATCGTGACATGATTTCACACATCCGGCACTCCAACACGGGGAAAAAAAAAAAATGCTGATAAGAACTGGGATAGCAGCTGAACTGCACACCGCTAAAGCAAAGCGGGACTGGGGAAGGGCCACGTCATCGGGACCCACACTGGCATGTTTACTTCAGCAGTGCAGTTCTGGTCAAATCAGACCAGATTATGCCATCCCTTCACAGGTGCTCACAACACCGCTGCAACAGACAGGACAATGGTAAACCCATTGCACCACACCACCGGAGGTGTACCAGTTCTGTGCGCATTCACACTATATCGACGCTTTGGAGTTGTTTTATTAAACATTAAAAATAAATTGAAGCTGCTCCATTTGTCTCATTCATTTGGGAAGTGCAGCACGAATCCATGTGAGTGGAGGTTGTACCAGGGAGCACTGGGGTAAATCCTCCTAACGTGTGGAGAAATAGATTTTGTGGGCTATTTCAGAATGGAGCACAGGAAGGAAACTGACTGATTTGTGCTACAAGCGGGAGAGGGTGCTTTTAGCAAGGAAACAACAATGGCGACATTTTTAAATGCCAACATTCTAAGGCTTAGTAATTTTAGCCTTTTTACTGCCGTCCTTTTTTTTACCCATGCATGGAACATATTTCATGCATGGGTAAGTAGTCAATCACATTGCTGGATTTAACCTATCCATTTTATAAAGAGTAACAAGCCCTCCTAGAATTCCCAATAAGCTGTCAAGTGGAGATTTTCCACTCCTTAAGTTTATTACAGACTGGGAGCAAATAACCAGGGAGATTTAATTTCTTCAGTGATCTGGGTAGGCCTTGGGTTGAGGTCCAGGTCCTTAAAAAGTCTTGTAAAATTGTTTATAAATGTACTAGCCAGGAGGGACATGTGTCAGTTAACATAGAGACAATGTTTCTGGTACACAAAAATACAAAAAAAGAATCAGACTGGATGGATCATCCTCACCCCAACCAGACTGTAATCGGGATGAGTGTACCTCCTCTTCACAGGGTTTGATCTCCTTCCCCAGAGCCCCGGAAAGAAAATGTTCATTACTTTCACTTCTAGAGAAGGGGGTAATGGAAAAACATGAGCCACATGAAGCAAAACTGGAACAAATAGGGAATATAGCAAAGAAACATGTTTATTTTTAGAAATGAGCTTGTTTTTCCAGGATGCCACTACACCTTCAGCTTTTTGTAATGCCAAGACCCAGTTTAAAGTGCCATCATCCTGGCTACCAAACTTTAGTCCTAAGATTGTCACTGACTCTATGGATATTGCAATATTTGCAAAGGTGGTGGGGGGGAGTCTGGCCCTTGATTAGTGGAGATGGGTATAGAAGTCCCTTGCTTTTATCAAAGTTTAATTTTGCACCTGAGATGTTTTCAGACCTGGAAATTACATCTTTTAATGCGGAATCATCCATGTCTGGGGTGGAGCAAATACTAATATCATCTGCATGTGCGCAGATGTTTGGCAGGGGACCGTGATCTCCTACCCCAAAATCTGGTATATTTCCAGAATTTAATATTTTCCTCGAAAGAGGGTCAAGTTGGAAAGTATGCAAAAGAGGGTTCATGGGGCATCCGTGGCTTACCCCTTTCAAGCTTTTAAACTGCCTCCCAAGGATTCCATTTATATAATGGGGTTAATATGAAGCGTACATCATAGACACCCACTGAATAAATTTATCTGGGATGCCATATTTTTTCAAAACTTGGAATAAACAATGATGATCTACCCTGTCAAATGCCTTTTCTTGATCTAAAGCCAGAATTAAGCATCATATATTACTAACCTTTTTTTGGATAGAATTTCTTTTAAAAAGGCAAGATTGTGAAACATGGATCTTTTTTTGTATTGCACAGGTTTGTACTGGACAAATGACTGTTTCTGCAGCTTTAGATAATCTGTTCAAAAGGATTATTGCCAGAATGTTTTAGTCTATATTCAATAGACTTCGGGGCACCAGATTTTTAAGTCACTCTTGTCCTCTTTTTTGTAAAACAAATTTAGAAGAGCCTGAAATATGTTTTTAGGGAGAACCTGTGAGACTAGCATGTCTGAAATAACATCTGTTAAAATGGGGACCAAGTATTTAAAGTATGCTATATAAAATTCCACTGTCAGACCATCCGGACCTGGAGCCGAATTTTTTTTTAACTTAGATAAAACGTGTTGAGTTTCTTCTAATGTAACTGTTGCAGAAAAACTGGTCACGAACCCTGGATCTAAAGTGGGAACATCTACGTCATTGAGATACTCCTCATCCCAAACTGCCGGGAAAGAAATTCCAAACATTTTAAAAATGTGGTTCTGTGCTAAGTCTTGTATGGGAAAAACATCCGTGAAAGCCTTTCTAGTGTGTGGATCCATTACTTGATCTAGATTGGTGTGTTGTATTCTATCTTGACAAGTTTTATAAATGTCGAGTGAAGGTTTTGAGCCCTGAGTGCCAAACTGGGCCTCTTTTTTTATAGATTCTGCTCTATTATACTGCACTTTAAACATTTCAGCTTTAACTTCCGGAATCTCAGCTGACAAATCTATTGCATTCTCTTAAGATCTAGAAATGAGAGAGGGAATAGTTTTTCCCTTAAGCCTAAATAATGGAGATATTTTGTTCTTGATACATTTGCTGCGGCCTGAATAAAAAAAGCTTTACAATCATTTTTTTATCTCCACCCACCATTCACCTAAGGAGTCAAAAGCTTCTAATAAAGTATATTTTGCAGCTAGCAAGGGGTATGTTTTGCTCTCAGCAGAAGGCAGTGACAACAGCTGATTATTTAACTTCCTTCTAGCAAATCTGTTTTTCCCAGCTGGAGATTTAGAAGGAAGTTTACATACAATTGAAACTGCCAAATGATCAGCGGTTTCACATGGAATGGAAAAAGCTTGTGTAGTATCAAGATCCTTTGAAAGAAAAATGTAGTCTATTCTTGCGGTCAGTGTACCTTTTATCAAGGTTCTAGCCCCAAGATCATGAATTTCCCTATAACTGTCTTTTAAACCGGCTGTTTTTAAAATAGAGTTTAAACTGTTAGTGTCCTCAAATAGCTTAGTGGTGCACCCCCTTGTCTGCTAAGGAGAGTACACAATTAAAGTTCCCACCAAAAATTATATGTTTATTTGTATGGAGATAGGGCTAAATTAGTTTAAAAATATCTGACGTGCTGCAATACCCTGTGGAGTGTATATATTAATTAGCCTAAAAAATAGAGTTCCAAAACAGCCATCCAGCAGTAACACCCTACCTGGAGAAATATCTAGCACTCTGTGGATTGTGAATTCAAAACCCCGCAAAACAATCCCCACCCCATCACATCTATCTGGACCTTGGGACCAAAAAGATGGGCATATATTCCACGAATTTTTTGCTTGATTAACTTCATAAGTGGTTTAGAGTCTAGTGTCCTGTAGAAATATGATGTTATTAGAAAGGTCTTTCATGATCTGAAAGGTTGTTATACGTTTCTTATAATTCTTGATACTACAGGTATTTAGAGTGAGGACAGAGAGCTGTTGCTTCCCTCCCATATCTTAGGAAAGAGAAAATCACCAAGGGACTTTCCTATGATGGGTGTCTTTTTGTTTATGCTTCAATGAGGCCTGTGGGACTGAAAGAGACTCTGTGCAGAGGAGGAGGAGGAATCAGAGTCACCATCTTCCTCTACCATGTCCCCCCACTGCCGACATTTAGCTAGTGCCTGAAACTTGTTTCTAGTCAAAATGGTAGAAGTTTTGGGAGGGGTTTTCTCAGCCTTTCTTTTACTTCTTTTTTTCTCAGGTTCAAACGGGGTGTATTGAGAAGCTTCTGGGGAGTAACATGTCAGTAGTTTCCATGTCCTCAAGGCCTGTATGTGAGGCCTCATCTTGAGATTGATCAGTAGCCCTAGAGGGAAGCGAATGATCAGATATGCTAATGGAAGGCAATGTTGCAGAAGACAGGTGGGTTGCTGTCTCTTGGGGAGCAGGATCCCTCGCTTTCTTATTTGCCTCCTGTGCTTGACACTTTTCCAGTAAGTGTACTGGGTCTTGTTGTGCTCTACTGTATCTAGCCTGTTTCTTTTGGCCCAGGGACAGCCTTGATAAGCGTGCCCTTCTTTCTCGCAGAGGTTTCATTTCAGAGGGTTAGGACAGCCTAGGCTGACATGTCCATATTCAAGACACAAATTGCATCTGGGTTTGTCACACACCGAACTGAGGTGTGTGCGAGCACCACATTTGTGACAGGTTCTAGGTTGTCCCTGGTAGAAACACAACCCCCTGTCCCTTCCAATAAAGAAGCTCCTTGGGAGATGTAAAATACCTTGTTCAGTATTTTTTATTTGAACCTTTATTTTCCAATTCCCCATCCAAACAAGATCTTCATCTAAGATGGAGGTAGGGGCTTCTAGAATTGTGCAGTGCTGCCTTAACCAATACTGAACATCAGAAATGTTCACCCCCTCATTTCTAAACAGCAAAGTGACTGATTTAATTGCTGACTTTGTTAGAGAGATTGGAAAGAAAGAATGCTATAAGTTTGAGTTTGAAACATGTGGATACATTGCTCAAAATCTTTCCAATGAATGATTAGTTTTAAGACTAACATCGTATATGGGTTTCCCCCAACATGAATCACAGCAAATAATTCATTAGGCTGAATCCCCATACCCTCCTTCAACGTTTTGTGTAAAAGAGTTTTTCTGTCCGGTGCAACATCAATGTTCCCATTAAATTTGAGGCGCATGGCATTTCGCCACTGTGCTGGTTCCCCTGCATGTTTGAACAGATCTGCCATGAACAGTCTCTTTGGCTCCTCAGTTGCCTCTCACTGCGCTGGTTCCTCTTCTTGTCCCGGGACAGTATTGTTGCAAGCTGCAGCTGTGTCAGGGAGCCCCGTATGCACAGGGGAGTCGTTCGGCAGGTTTCTAGCATCTGTCACTATGGAAACCTCGCTATGGTCAGAGATAGCAGAAGGTGCTGTGTTCACCATAGAAGCACAAAAAAGTCTAATCTCCTCAGCAGTAACAGGGTGAGGAGAAATCCAACTGCTTTGGTCTGTGTCCTTTTGCCAACTAGCAGCATGCAAACCTGCCTCAGGTGTCCAATTGGTTTGTTTTTGCTGCGAGTCCATTGGGCAGCCTTTTCTTAATGAAGTGAGTGGTTTTTCAGGTTGGCAAACCGAATTTGAAGCAAACTGTGGAGACCACGTGATGCAGCTGGCTGGATAGCAGCTTCTTGAGATCGCTCCGGCCACCGGCCCACCTAATTCAGCTTAAAATAACATTTAAAATTGGCGATTACCCAGAGAATTAGCAATTTTGTACGTTGGAACCCTCTCCCTACCTGAATATAGAAGGAGAGTTGACGAGAAGTCCCAAGGAATGAAGAAATCGGCTTTGAAGCATACGCCGCCATCAACCCCAGAAAAGGCTCCTAAGAAGGCAAGGGCCATTGAAATGGCTAGCTCAGCAAGCCCCATTCCAGGAGATCCTGAAGCTGAACCGCTTACTCTTTCCTGATTCCTGGAGGAGTTTGAACCTTTTCGATCGGAGCTCTGATCGATCTCAGAAGAAATTAAATTTATGGCACAAGGTCTCGAGGACATGGCAACCCGTACCTCGGATAATGAAGCCAGATTGCTTTCCACAGAAAAAAAGCAGCAAAGAATGGAGACAGAGTTAACCTCCACCCGGCACAGAATTAAAAGCTTGGAGAATAAAGTTGAAGATTTGGAGGGTAGGAGCAGGTGTAACAATGCAGTGGTAATCGGGCTACCAGAAAAGGAAGAGGGTCCAGATGCTGTTGGTTTTGCTCAAAAGTTTGTGGAGTCGATAGCTGGTCCCACGCCATTTGGGGACAAGTATATTATTGAACGTGCCCACAGAGCCCTCCATCCGCCGCCACCACAGGGATCCCCTCCTCGTACATTCATTTTTAGATTTCTTAATTACCAAGAGTGCCAGCATTTTATCGTAAAGGTTAAAGGCTTGCAAGAAATCCGTTGGGCTGAATCGAAGGTTCAAATAGCCCAAGACCTGCCATTATCAGTAAGGCAAAGAAGAGCTTTTTTTCATCAAGTGGTAATTAAGTTACTTGCTGCGGGTATTAAGTTTAGAATGGAGTACCCGGCGAGATTTTAAGTATTTATGCATGGTAGTTGGACCACCTTTGAAGACGCGGAGTTGGCGGCTACAGAATTGAAGAGTGCTTTTCCAGATTTATTTCGGGATCGCTGATGTGCCTAAGACGGGTAGGGTGCTAAGAAGCTCGGTTAAAAAATAGATAAAAAAGACGAAGTATAAGTGGAATTATGGAGGTGGTTTGAGTGAACTTTATCTTTTGGTTTGAAGTGGCTGTTTGGATGACATTAAAGAACAGCAGTCTTATATGTTTTGCCGTGTGTATGGAGCTTCTGTTATGGAGATTCCGCTGCCTGTCTTGTAACATTGTAGCTCCTGTGGCCAACGCCCTTGACTGAAGTGGAACAAAGGAGCTTGTTTCTCAATCGGCGAGGAGAGAAATATGGAGAGTTTTGGTGCAATTCTCGTCTCTGCCCACATGAGGGAGCCATAGACTGGACTATTGGGACTTTTGCAGTTGCTGGAGTTCATTGAGCATAGATGGCTCCAGAGAACTGATTTTTCACTTAATTATGTTTCTGTTTTGTGCAGATGGGATTTAGTAGGGTTGGTTAAGGCTCTACAAAGTTGTTAATTAAAAGGGGCAAAGGAAGTAATCGAAAGACTATACCTACTGTTGAAGTTAAAATCCTGAGACATTTGAATGATGCCATTACAGTTCCAGTTCTGTTTTACTTAAAAGTGTTTTAGTTCTTCGTTAAAATATACTGGTCAAGGAATGTCTGTTTGTCCATATTAGGGGTTTAGAAGGAGTCTCAGTCTCTTACAGGTACCGGAGTTTAGACTGCTAGGCTGGCCTTAGAGACTTGTTACGCTACTTAGATATGTTTTTATTTCGTGCACAGGGGATTTGAAAGGGTAGGGTAGGCTAAGGCTTCATAGAAATATTAATTAAGAGTGACAAAAGGTGGAAGTCGAAAGAGCATACATACATCTAGTCTATGTTGGAATTAGGTGACATTTGTATGATGCCACTAGAGTTCTTGTCTTGTTCCAGGGCTCTCATCTTATTCTTTGGGAAATACTCTGGCTTTATACAAGGGTTATTCATATTAGATGTTTAGAGGTAGTAGGCTTAAATTAATATTTTCTTGCTGGGGTGCACAGCGATATTAGGGTAGTATTTCTCACATTAGATACTTGCTTGGTAAGGATAGTAGGTGTGAGTTGGGGTCCGTATTTAAGGTGATGTGGCAGTTAGGTGGTCGGGATGGCTGGGCGGGGTGGTTGCTGTGTAGTTAGCTGCTGGCATGGGCCATGATAGTAGGGGTGGGGGGTTGGGAGGCTCGAGGATTATGGGTTTATGGTTTTAGTTTTGAGTTGCAGGGATACATTAGGGAGAAGGAGGGAAGGGGTTGGGAAGGGGCATACAGCAACACAGTTAGACCAAGGCAAGGAGGTAGAGTTAGAAAGTGGATCGGAATTTTATTCCCATATACCCTAGGTACTATTCCTAAAGTGATAATATGACGAGTTTATTAAGGTTTGCCTCGTGGAATGTGAAAGGACTAAGACACCAGCTAAAACAATATAAAGTCCTGAAGCATTTGGCATTATTATCTACTGAAATTGTGTTTGTTCAGGAATCTCATCTCCTAGATTTGGAGGCATTACGGATGCGGAGACAACAAGTTGGTTACGTTTTCTCCTCAGCAGGTACATCCCAAAGTTGTGGGGTTCTCATATTGATTTCTATAAAGATTCCTTTTACACTTTTTCAAGTACTTAATGATCCTCAAGGCAGATATGTATTTGTTCATTGTCGTTTATATTCTACGGAATTGTTATGGGGGAGTATGTATGGGCCTAATTATGATTCTCCTGGGTTTTTTATGCTACTGGTTAATGTTTTAGCTCCATTTTTATCGCTACCCATGATCTTGGGCAGGGATATGAATATAGTATTTGATTCTATGATGGACTGTACATTGGGGCAACATAGAAGGCTCTCACAAGCGCATTGAGCCTTTAGGGAATTTATTGATAGCACGGGGCTATGTGATGTATGGGGAGTACTCCATCCCAGTGACAGGGGTTATACCTTCACCTCCCCTGTACATAAGATCTCTTCATGAATAGATTATATATTTATTTCCAAAACTTTATTGGCCGGTGTGTTTGAAGCATCTATTCAACCAGGCCGACCTTCTGATCACTCACTGGTGAGTTGCCAACTGTCCATGGTATCCACGTTGGGTAGATCGTCAAGGTGGAAGCTTAATAACCAGCTTTTGAAAGATAAGGCAATGATTAGTACCATTAGTAGACATATTGAACAATTTATAGAATTTAATATGGGGTCTATATCTAGAGCAGACTTATTATGGTGCGCGTTTAAAGCATATATGAGGGGGGTTTTGATTAGTCTCTCCTCTCAAAGGAAAAAGAAAAGGGAACAGGAATTAACTGCCTTGCTCACACAAATAAGGGCCTTGGAGGCTCAGGTCATAGTTTCCCCAACTGAGGAAGCGAGTACTAAATTGTGTAAATTAAATGATAGGTACTTGGAAATTTTAAGGGAAAAGGCAGAATTTGCTATACAGAAGACTAAGGCTTCGTATACGGATCAAGGGGAAAAAACAGGAAGACTTTTAGCTGCGTCTTAAACAACAGGAATTGGCCAGGTACATTCCCTCTATCCTATCTAGCACAGATGGTACTCTGAAAACCTCCCCGGTGGATATAGTCTCAGAATTTAAAATCTATTACTCTAACTTATATAGTTCGATGCCGTAGCCCCCTACTATTCAGGAAGTGGATCGCTATTTAGAAGAAGATAACTTACCAGTTCTGTCCATCTCACAATAACAATCATTAATAATGCCTATCTCGTCGGAGGAGATAATTAGGACAATTGACAGTTTACCTTCTGATAAATCCCCAGGTCCGGATGGGTTCTCCTCTAACTTTTATAAACAATTCCAAAAGCAGCTTATCCCCTTATTACAAATACTTTATCAGTACATTTTAAAGGAAAATGAGATAGATTCCATGTTATTCGAAGCCCTAATTGTGGTATTACCCAAAACGGGGCATAACCCGGAATTAACCTCTAGTTATCTTCCCATTTCACTCTTAAATTAGGATATCAAAATCTTGACCAAATTAATAGCCACCCGCCTCAATGGGGTTTTACCATTTCTTATCGGAATGGAACAAGTTGGTTTCATGAAAGGGAGGTCCTCTGTGGATCATCTTAGAACATTAACACATGTTTCATCTGTCTCAAGAGATGCCCATCACCTGGCAGTGCTGCTCTCCTTGGATGCCGAGAAAGCTTTCGATAGGGTGAACTGGAATTTTTTGTTTGGTACACTGAAGGCTTACAATTTCCCTTCTGAATTTCAGCAATGGATAAGGGCTCTATATCAGGGTCCTTCAGTCAGAATCACGGTGAATGGGGAGATGTCATCTGTTTTCCCTTTAGAATCTGGTACCAGGCAAGGGTGCCCACTATCTCCCTTACTTTTTAACCTGTATTTGGAGACTTTGGTTCGCTGTTTAATGGGGTGTTCTCAGATTAAGGGCATAACAGTTCTTGATCATCAAATTAAGGTATCAGCATATGCGGACGATATTCTGTTACAATTGTCTGATCCAGAAAGGTCGATTCCGGCTATGCTCACTGTCATCAGAGAATATAGTCTTTTATCTAATTATAAGTTAAATATGGGCAAGACGGTTATATTTCCCCTTAATCACAAGGCTCAGCGGAGTTCCGTTGAGGCTTTTGGCCTCTCTTGGGCACAGGATACTTTAAAATACTTGGGTATAATTATCTCCAGAAATACTGCTCTTATGCAGAAGCTTAACTTAGACTCGCTACTTCGAGTTATTGATTCAGATCTTGGAAGATGGTCAAAACTTCCTATATCCTTGTGGGGCAGGACTAATTTAATTAAAATGAATGTTTTTCCAAGGCTATTCTATCCTATGAATCTGCTTAATATTTGGTTACCTCTTTCCTGGTTCCGAAGAGTTCATGAGATGATTACAAAATTTATATGGGGGAATAAGCATCCTAGATTGGCATATTATAAGTTGGCTGCCCCTAAAGATATGGGTGGGCTGCGCCTTCCTCGTTTCACCTTTTATTACTGGGCTGCGAATATTTCTAAATACCTGCGATGGCTCACATCGAGGGAAGAAATTCTCTCTTCCCCATTTTCTCCTCTCTGGCTTAAAATTGAATTTTCTCTTATGGCGGCTAATGGGTTAACTCCGGCAGCTCTCTTTTATATTAGATCTAGCTCTCTACCGGTATAGTTAAAATCCACACCAATAGCAATTTCGGTTAGAGTGCATTCGCAGTTGTGTAATTTTTTCAAATATAACCATACGCGGGACGTATGTCAACCAATTGAGGGTAACCCCAACTTAAAGATAAATAATAAATCACTTACCACCAAATGGTTAGCTTCTATTATGATTAATTTCAGAGGATCATAAGTGGTTATCGTCTTCCGAGATAGTATCGGTGTTGAAGCTGCCTGGTACATATATTTTTAAAACTTACCAATTAAGACATCTTATTGTAAAGGTGTTTAGTACCTCCCCTCCTCATTTAAGTCCAAGAAGTTTTAGGAATGAATTGGGCACCCTAATTGGGGCTCAAAAAATGGTTTCTCAAGCTTATAAAATGCTGTATAAATGGGCCTATCCGAATTGCTTCGCCCCTTCAGATTTCTGGACCTCCCTTTTTTTCCTACTCAGGATCTACATTGGGAGTCTTTATGGAAGAACTGTCATAAATATGTATCACAGGATAGATTACGACTCACTCAATTTCATATACTGCATAATTTATATTATACTCCACAAAAATTATTCAAAATGGGGCTCCTTTCTACTCTGACTTGTAATAGATGTGGTAAAGAAGAAGGATCTATTTACCATATTTTCTGGACTTGCTCTAAAGCTACAGCTTTATGGGTCAAGATTCAACAGCACACGGATCCATTGTTAGGTCTGAAAGAGCTATTTACCCCCGATATCTGTTTATTAGGTGATTATAGTAAAGTTAGTATTTCAGTTAGATGTTATCATATGGCTCTTATTTCCATTACTGCCAAGAAGATAATTTTAAGGCATTGGAAAGACAGTGATGACATTGCCTATACTGAATGGTTAAGGGAGTTACTTGCCAATTTGAGAACAGAGAAAACTATAGCTAGTCTTTATAATCAACCCGAGAGTTACAAAAAGAAATGGGAATCACTACATACACTGTTTTCTCTTTAAGAGGTCCACTGTATATATTTGTGATATTGTTTTTTATTCTTTTCTTATTCACACAGCAATTGGATTCACACGTCAGTCTGGTTACGCCGTGTTGCAGGGGGGGAGGGGGAGGGTATGTGTCTGAGTGGGTTTGAGGGAGTGGGAAGGGAGAGAGAAGGGTTGGAGAACAGGTCCTGCACAGGTTAGTCTTATCTGAATGTCCCATACAATGATCTAATGGATCCCTTCTCATGTGATTGTTTGTCTGTTTGTTTTGTTGTGTTTGTTGAAGAAAACCAATAAAATTCTTAATGGGAAAAAAATGAAGCAAACTGTGGATTTTCTGAGTGCACTGAAGAAAACTGAGATGGAATTGACATTAAGGGTGAGCAAGGCTCGCAATCAGAAGAAACATTGTCCATAAGTCTAGCAGCACTTTCTTCCTCATTCAATAGGTTTTAACAGAAATTCTCTGTTTGATTTAAGAGCATCCCCAAGCAACATTTCTTGGGTAAGAATAGTAGGAACATGTCCTGCAGTTTCTTGAGAAATAACATCTGTAGGTCTCACATATGCATTAATTACAGGTACCTGTTGAAACTCCATGCTCTGTAGGTTTTTCTTTGAGGAAGTAGAAGTGGAAGAGGTAGAACCAATATCTTCACTCTGACTTTCTTCTGTATGTTGCTGAACCAAACCAGACCTACTCACAGCAGCACCACCATCAGATTCAGATATTTTTCCTCCAGGTACTGATGAATTTCCATTGCTAATCTCCTGATCTGGACCTACAGTGACAGAGATCAGATCACCTGCAGGTACACCAGCCTCCATACTTTCCACCTTGTTGTCCTCCATCTTGGTGCAGCAAACAAAGGGGTCCCCTCTGCTCACAGGAAGCAAGGGTCCCTGCAGGCAGAGTAGGGGAATTTCCCCGGTGCCCTGGCCAAATTTCCCCCCATTCACTAAAAATACCACCAACAGCTTAATCTGGTTCAAAGTCAGTTGGCATTCATCTGTATCCCCCACCCCCGGGTCGTGCCTGAAAATAGGCAGAATTTATCTAGTGCACTTACCCGGTCAACAAAAACTTAAAAAAAAAAAAAAAAATGTCTATTCTGTCCAGGCTCATATCATAAATGCTGGCACCTGAGTGCAGTACTGGGGGATGCTGTACTGTTGGGGTGCACCATCCTTTGGATGAGACATTAAAATTAAGGTCTCATCTGCCTTGCCTTTTCTGGTGGTTGTTCAGGTGAATATTAAAGATCCCATGGTACTTCGCGAAAAAACTAGGTTAAGTTCTACAGTGTCCTATCCAAATTTCTCCCATTCACTAGAAATACTACTAGCAGCTTAATCTTATTCTATTTTAGAGGATTTACATCTGCGCACCCCCAGCTAAATAGTCAGTACTGTCTTTCTTTCCTTTCCCAGTCAACAAAAAATAAACAAATACATATTTTTCTTTACCACAGGCCTGGTCGATTCTAAACCTACACCTTTCTAAGCTCTTGCTGTGCAGGTCCTTACATGCCCATATTTAATTACCATATTGTGTTCTGAGATCCTGAGTCAGTAGCAATTGTCACCCTCTTGGCTACAAAACCAGCTAACCTGTCAGTCTCTCCTCTTACAGAAGTCTCACAATAACATATTCAACTTTAGACTGTTCCTGTAGAATGCTGAACTTTAACTTGTCCATTAGGGTACATCCCCTTTTCTGAATCTCAAAAAATTATCACAGACTGTATTCATTATCACCGTTGAAATGCCTTTTTTTCCTGTCACAGTAGGGTTTCTTTAAATTCTAACAGGGAAGCTCAAAGTCTCAGCTTTCTCCTGTAATGTTCCCTGTGGAAATAGACAATGGGCAACTCAAGTCGATAATATCTATCTATCCATCCATCCCATCTGTCCCATCCATCCCATCCATCCATCCATCCCATCCGTCCATCCATCCATCCTGCTTGTGAAGATATAGTCTGCCAAATATTTTTGATATTTAGAGGGTGATCAGACCTAGACTGAGAATATCGCATTTTTACTCACTCTAGGTCCCCCATGTCAGAATTTATTCACACACTAAGTTGTGATTGCCTGGAGCTGGCAGTGTAAACTGCCAAGTCCAGAAAGTCACTTTCACTTTCACTTTACAGTCACACTATGTGCAGCCCTACCCTGTGCACAAACAATGTCCTTATTTTAAATAAAAGAAAAACTACAGTTGCAAAACAGTCTCTCAACAACTCCCGAGACATTTTTTTCCTCATATAATAGAGGCTCTTGCCATTAACTGTGCTCCTTACCAACTGGCACCCATTAAATTCTCACCCCTGAGTGGTACTAGCATAACTTCCTTGCCTCAGCCTGCATGCAGTCTCCCACAGTCTCCCACCCTCTACAGCCCAGCAAGAAAGACTTGCCACAAGGCTGCATCCTGAAGTGAACAGGATGATGCAACGATGCACGCAACAGCGTCAGGAGCATCGGATCTTGCTCTCAACTACTTGGTCATACTGAAATACTGCTCACCATCCAAAAACACTCAGTTTGAACAAAATAAATTAAGGGGCACATAAAAACTCACAAATGATAATAAAAATGAAGGGCATTGTATAACTCGAATATGCCAAGGCCCCACTATAAATATCAGTCATTTTTCTTGGATTGCAGTTTGACTTTATGACATCATGAACAGCAAGTGATAAGGTCAAACTGCACTCAGAAAAACAATGATATTTCTAGTGGGACCATGGCATATCCATTATGTATCTAGATATATATTAATTGCCAAAAAAAACAACACCTCTGTTAATGCAACACTTGGGGTTCAGCTTAACCCCACAAACCTAGAGAAATGGGGCATTTGGGTTTCCAACTCTAACTCTCCACCACCACCACCCCAAGCAGTAAAAGAACAAGCCCACACAAGCACCACAGACAGTACAGACAGCCATCATCAGGTAAGACAAACATACAACTGTATCCAGATGGCACAAATATAGTAGCACTGATATGCTACCTTTGTAGATTTGTATCTATGGCATGCACACTGCAAGACATGCACACTCATTTCTAGCTGCAGATAGGAACCCATGACACTCAAAGCACAACACAACTTTGGTATGCAGATGCACAGGCACCTCCAGCCACAGATACAAATCCATGATACTCAAACTATAACAGTTCAATATGCAGAAGCACAGACTCCATGGGTCCACTGCTTCTGTAGCCACAGGTACACATGCACACTAAGACATACACAGATATCTAGATGCAGAAGTGCAAGCCCCTGAGGGAGCAATGCTTCTGCAGCTGCAGTTGTAAGACATACATGCAGACTTCTGGCTGTAGAAATGCAGGCCCCTCTGGGGTCTGTGTTTCTACAGCTGCTGATATAAATCCAGAAAGGCAGCATATCAGCACTGCTGCATTTGGGTCACATGGAAACAGTTGTATGTTGTTTGTCTTCCCTGATGATGGCGATCTGTGGTTGCTTGTGTGGTCTTGTCCTTTTGCTGCTTACGGGTGGGGCATTAGGGTTAAAAACCCGAACACCACAATCCACTAATTTTGTGGGATTAAGTAGAACTCAAAGAGTTTCTTGCAATGAATTTCCTTTCTTTTGAGATAGTGGTATCATATGCTGATTCACACAGGTCCTGAACACATGCAGATGAGCAGGGCCTTGTGCCATGGGAAGAGCCTGTCTGCCTGCAGAACTGCAGGGCCCTCGAGGCCCTGCATGTCTATGTGGTTATGACTGCAAAGAATTCCTGGGTCTGTCTGGAGGGCTATGGAAGTGCAGAGCCCTTTGAGTCTTGCGCATCCCTGTGGCTACAGATGCAGATGTTCAGGGCCAAGAGAACATCTGGCTATGGAAGCAAAGGGCCCTCTTTGCCCTATGCTTCTGTTCAACTATAGGTGCAGAGGTTCAGGGCCTTCTGTGCCCTATATCAAGAGAAGACTTCTCTCTTCACTATAGGCTTACTTGCTGCCCATGTGGCCAACACTGCACAGGCTGGGGGTGGTCTGCATGGCAGCGCCATCCCCACAGCATCAGTCCATCCTGTTGACTCACTGAGCTCACTCATGAACTCATCTCACTGGTACGGGATCACAACATGCTACCCGCTAGGCCAAAGGCTGGCCCTGCACATGTTTCTTCAAAACATTCTTTTTTTTTTTTATTACATTTTGAACCCCCCCCCCCATTCACAAACATGGTTGATAGAATATGTTACATCCTGCATGAAAGGTGGCTTCACAGAGTGACTGCAAAGTCAACTTTTAACCTGTATTTAAGACTTCCTGCCATCCTTCTTCTTGAGGTAGGGTCATGTAAACAGCATAATCAAAATCTGGGACTAAAATATTGTAAAATGGTCAAGTTACAAGTAAAAGTATGCAAGGCACAAAACCTTTTTCATGTGCACCAAAAATTCTTGTGCTGCAAATTAATATGTCGCACTTAAAGAGCTAGTGGAGCCAAAACAGTCCAACAGGAAAATAATACAAATCTAAAGCAGTTGTCAGTTGTAACTTTTTATTTCCGAAGTACTTTTCTTTTTCCTTTTGCTCATTAGAATGTTTTCTATGTGATAATATTGTGCTGGATGTGTGGAATAGCTCTCAACCTGGCAGCTGACATTGATATCTCTGTCTTCTCATTACATCATTAGCATTGTGATCTCACTGATAGTGGCATCACAGGTGCTGACCTGGCAGTCACTGTGTGTCTGTCCCTCAGCAGCAGTGATATCGCAGTCAGTGAGATCACAATGCTGATGATGTAGTGGGGGGGATAGAGCTAGATATGTCAGCTACCAGGCAGAGTGCTGTCCCACACACCACACCTACTCACATCAGGTAGGCAATCTTCTAATTAACCAAAGGGATAAGAACAAGTACCTCAGATGTAAAAGGTAATGGTTGACTGCTTTTATTTAGTTATTTGTTTGTTTGTTTGTTTGTTTGTTTTTGTTAACCAGGTATGTACACTGAGCAGATAGCCAAAGAACTTATAAATGTCCAAGACAGGTATTTCTGGCCCATTTGTTAAAAAACAAACACCAGAATCAAGTTTAATGGGTCATGTTTAGCAAGATTCTTGTGTTTTTTCCCCCTAAAAATAACTTGTTTTTATGTATTTGGCAGCTGAGGCAGGAGATAGGTGTGATAGTAGTGAGGGATTCATAGGGTGATGCAAGGAGGGGGCAGACAGGATACAGGGCTTGGAAGCTGGTAAGGGGGAAAGAGCAGGAATGGAACCTAGATGAGGAGGGGGGCCATTGGGAGGGGATAGGAAGGAATAGAAGATTTGGCAGGATCCCCTGAGTCCCCTTCCCCCTGAGAGAGGGAAGGTCCAGGAAGGGGGTGGATAAGAGTAAGGGGGAATGGTAGGGCTGGAAGGGAAGGGGGTCCAGTGGGAGCATTTCTACAGATGCCACTGCAGAACAGATTCCTCTCACTGGACGGGGCTGTAGAGTGGGAACATGTTGGGAAGGGTAGGGGCAGTGAGGTATGGGAGTTAGAGGTAGAAGCAGGGGCATCTGGGTAAGTAGAGAGGAGGAGTAGGAAGAGGTGAGTCCAGGCAAGAGGAGAAGGCAGGTGGAACAGGAAAGAGAACGAAGGAGAGGGGAGGACGATGGGTTAGGGTTGGGGGAGCAGAAGGGCAGGTTGGGAGGCAGGATGGGGACTGAGCAGAAGGGTAAGATGGAGGCGTGGCAGAGAGAGGAAAGGTTCAGGAGTAGGAAAGATGGGGATGACTGGTACAGAGGGTTGGGGTGAATACAAATAGGACAGAAGGTAACAGAGGAGGCAGGAGAGTGGGGCGGAGGTATGAACAGAGAGGAGGGGAGGCCCAGGATGAAGGGGGGAGGGTGGTAATCTTGGGGGAATTATATAGTGAAGGGGGTGAGATATGGGGGTAAAGAGTCGAGGGCAAACCATAGGAGGGTAGAATGTATGCCAGGGATGACGGCAGGGAGGGTAGGCCCTCTAGTAGCACAGTACGTGGGTCAGAGGGGAGGGAAACCTCCCACTATAGTGCACCTGGGTATGAATGACCTTGCAGGATGTGAGGTGGGTATAGTGCGAGAGTGGTTCAGAGAGTAGCACAGAATTTGCTGGGAGGCTGGTAGGCTTCTCAGAGGTACTTCTGGTCCTGAGGGCTAGTATGGCAAGGAATGAAGGACTGAGGAATTTAATGGATGGTTTAGAGGGTGGTGTGAGGCTGAAGGGTCCGGGTGCATTGGTGGCTGCAGAAGGACTTGGAATAGCAAAGACTCACATACACCAAATTTGCTACACCTAAGCAAGAGGGGCACAAGATTTCTGAAGGGAAATCTAGAGAAATTCATGGTTAAAAACCTTAATTTAAACTGACATGGGGTAAAAGTGTGCACAGCATCCTTAGTCACCTGGTGGAGGAGGCTGATAGGCCTACCTTCCTGCCCCCCAATCAGGACAGCTTGAGGAAGAGCTAGATGGGAGGGATGGAGGAAGTAATTAAAGGCCAAAGGAGGAGGGGGGTGGAAGGGGGGGAGGTTGGGAGTAAGAGGGTCCTGAGTCACAGAGGGTGTGTCTCTGAATGCTAGAAGTGTAGGAAACAAGATGGTGGAACTATAATTACTGATGGCCAAAGGCGAGGTGGACTTAGTGTCCATCACAGAGATGTGGGCCACACAGAACAATGACTAGTACCTCGCAATTCCCAGGTTTAAATTGTACAGAAACCGATAGGGGATGGGAAGAAGGGCGCGGTGACACTGCACGGAAGTATGGGATAACTTGTGCTACAGAGAAAGAGGCAGAGGGAAAGACTGAAACATTATGGGTACACTTACAGTCCACTAAGGAGGTGAAACTAAGGATGGGGGTGGTGTACCGGCCACCTTCCCAGGAAGAGGAGTTGGACACGGTACTGGGGTCCCAAATAATAGAAATATCCAGAAAGTGGGCAGTAGTAATAATGGAGTATTTCAATCTACCTGGATGGACTGGAATATCCCTGCTACCTCCTGCATTGAGGAGCAAGTGCTGCTGGATGCATTTCAGAGTGTTTTTTTTTTAACCTGCTACCCCCTGTACTAGGGAGCAAGTACTGTTGGATACATTCCAGAGTGGTTTTCTTTCTTTTTTTTTTACATGATTTTTATTGATTGTTTTCATATTTAACATACATATGTACAAGACAGACAGATGGATGAGTTAAGAGAAAAAAAAAGAACAATGCATTGCTTTTCCCTTATTGTTCACAGTGTACATGCTGCCATTGGGAGACATTATCAGGTGGTATGGGCTGGATTTTCACTGCTATGCAGACGATACCGAGCTATACTTGTCCTGTGCACCAAGTAACCAGACGGCGGACTCTGTATATAACAACTGCCTGTCTGAGATCTGGACTTGAGTGTCCCATAACTGGCTGGGACTCAACCCAGACAAGACAGAGGTGCTGGTGGTGGATCTGGGTCATCGTGAGAGGGATGGGGGTTTGTGAAGACCACCTAGTCTTGTACTGGGGCGGGTGCCGCTGACCCCATCCAAATGGGTGAAGAATCTGGGTGTGATCCTTGACAGCAGCTTGACACTTGATGCTCAGGTGTTGGCCGTTGTTAAGATTGGATTTTATCATCTGAGGAACATTGCCCGGATTCGGAACCTGTTACCCCCCCTGAGGACCTAGCCTCACTAGTACATGCTTTTATAACATCCAGACTGGATTAGTGCAATGTCCTGTACCTAGGGCTATCTGGATGTAACCTCTGCCGACTGTAACTGGTGCAGAACGCGGTGGCAAGATTATTGACGGGTGTGCATAAGTATGATCATATCACACCAGTCCTCCACAAACTGCACTGGCTGCCGGTTAGGTGGAGGATTGCCTTCAAGGTTGGGTTACTGACCTATAAAGCCCTACATGAAGTGGGACCAGTCAACCTGCAAGATCTCCTTGTGCCCCACTGCCCATCCTGGGCTATCCATTCCGCCGAGGGTTGTCTCCTGGATATTCCTAGGACAAGGCTGCACCACTCAGGCGATCGAGGTTTCTGGGTGGCTGCAGCTACCCTATGGAATCTACCACCTAAACCGCTATGGGAGGCACCCTCAGTGGATACTTTTAAAAAAGGTTTAAAAACTTATTTATTTAACTAGGCTTTTAATTTTTAGATAATTTAATTTACTGGGATTGATTAGATAGATAGTTTTATTTATTATGTTTGATTGGATAATGGTGCTGATTTAAATTGTATTTTTGTAGATTTTTAAAATTGTTGTATTGTATTGATTGTGAAGCGCTCTGAGTCTCTGGAAAGGAGCACCATACAAATAAAGTATCTATCTACCCCTACACTCAATTCTCAACCATGCATTTCCACCTGTCATTAGTTATTGTCTTGCTCCCAGGCACAGCTAAGGATCCTACCCCCCCAGCTACTTCACAGCACGAGCCACTAGGTACAACCTGCACCTGCTCATCATACCCCCTGCAGTGGGTTACAGCAGCCCTCACATATAACCATAGTATAATCCATCCTTTCTGGGCTCCCCAGGCTTCCTTGGATATACTAACAGCTCCACTTTCAACTAGGGCGATTTCATTCATAGCTATGGTCTGTCTCCTGCAACTCATACCCCCGCCTGATAACCCCTTGCCTGTCTACTGTCATGACAGCCATCACAGAAAGACAGAGACCACTGATATAAGACATAATTTAAAAAAACTTATCCTATTACTACTTGTATGCTCAGGTAATGTTGTGATCCATGGTCCTCTAAACTCCCTAGCATCCCCCTCTGACTTCGCTGCCACCTCTGGCTTAAAGATGATCCTGATCAATGCGTGGAGCCTGCTCTGCAAGCTAGACCAATTAAAAGTCTGGACTGCCCACACTAACCCAGATCTGGTAGTCATCACTGAATCCTGGCTGAAGAACACAATCTCTAATCAGCAGATCTCGCTTCCCCCTACAACTTGTTCAGAGCAGATAGGCCCACGAGAGGTGGGGGGCGGGGCGTACATGAAAGACACCTTAAACATCACTGTCATCAGCACCATGTCCAAGCACAAAGATTTTGAGTATGTAGCCATTAAAATTAAAATTTCCCCAGCAGAAGTTATCAACATTATAAGTTGCTACAGATCCCCCTCATGAGGCCTTGAGCTAATCTCAACCAACAAAAGCTTCATTGCCTCCATCAATAATGAGGTAATCATTCTAGGTGATCTCAACCTTCATTAGATTTCACCTAAGGCATATCCCCTAAAAGAATTCTGTGATGAGCTTGGGCTGTCCCAACTCATTACAGAGCCAACCCGTTTAAACGCCAAGAACCCTGCAAACAGCTTCATCCTGGATGTTGTTATCACAAACCGCCCCCACAAAATCCCATACTCAGACGTATTCCATAATGACCTGAGCGATCACAGCATTGTAGTGTGTACCCAAAACCAAGATAAGTACCTCTCTTCCTAAAAATTTGTCACCAAATGTAGCTTCCACAGTTTCAACTCTGACAACTACATCTCAGACTGCAAACGTGTTCATTGGCAAAATCTCTGTCTCACCAAATCAGTGGATGATGCTATCAGCTTCCTCAATGACACATTATTACAGCTGGCCAACAAGCATGCTCCTTTCATCAGAACTAGGATTCTCAAGTTTTCCCACCCCTGGTTCATGGCAGACCTAAAAGCTGCACTAACTAACTCTGACAAGCTATGGACCCATGTAGTGTGGACCAAGAGTGCGACTGACTAGCAGGCATTTAGAACTGCTAGGAATGCATGTGTCAGGTTTATACGTACTGCCAAATCCAATTTCTATGTGGAATCCCTCGAAAATGCCAAAGGCAGCCCTGCCAAGATCTGGCAAACAATCAAGTCAGTTGAAGGACACAAAGCATCTCCATCCATCCCTGCCAAGATAGTCGTTAATGGTGTTGAATTTGATGAGTGTGACATCACCCTAGGAAAAACTGAACACTTACTTTGCCCCCGCTGGACTCATGACTCCTCTCCCTATGCAGGGATTCCCAGCTCCCCCATCCCACCCCATCCCCACGAGTCACCGCATCCTTGTCCCCTCCAGTTCCACCCTGTGACATACAAACAAGTAGAGGATCACCTTAGTAAACTCGATACCAAAAAAGGGGTCTGAGCTGATGGCATTGATCCCATGTTCCTCAAGCTAGGTTACTATCACCTATCTGCACCAATTCTCCACATCATCCATCTCTCCATCTCCACAGCAAACAGTACCCTCCTGCTGGAAATCCACTCACATCTTGCTTCTGTTCAAGTCAGGTGACCCCTGTGTCCTACACAACCCATCTCCATCCTCCCTGTTCTGTCCAAAATACTGGAAAAATTCATCCATCACAAGCTTAAAGACCACATAGAAAAATGTTCACTTCTCAACCCTGCCCAGTCCGGGTTAAAAATCACAGTACCACTTCTGCTCTTGCAAAAGTCACCCATGATTGGATCACAGCACATGATTCTAAGCAAGCTACAGGTGCCATATTCCTTGACCTTAGCAAGGCATTCAGCACCGTTGACCACAAACACATCTTCAGTGGGCTCAGTAAAATAGGCACAGTCGATATCTCACTACTCTGGTTCTACAGTTATCTCACAGGTAGAGGTCAGAAAATCAAAGCGAGTAGTCAGATTTCCAAGCCCCTCCCCATCAAACCACGTGTTCCGCAAGGCTCCATTTTGGGCCCCATATTATTTTCCATCTATATTAATTCCCTGGACTCCAGTATCATCAAGTCCAAAACACACCTTTTCACGTACAATACCGTTTTATACGCTTCCAAACCCTCCCTAGCTGAAGTACGTGATGTACTACAAAACAATTTCATTCAACTAGAATGCAGCCTCATCAGCCACAAGCTGTTAGTTAATGCAAAAAAAACAAAGGTACTGTACTTCGCTCCCAATAGCAACAGATCCTCCACTCATCACAATGCAACACCAGTACCAATCGTGACTATACTAAGTGAATCATTAGAAGTGGTTGATAAATTTAATTATACAATGGCAAGAAAATTTCTGGTTCCCTGATTGGTCAGTGTGTGTCTTAGACAGTGATGTTATTGAACAATAACATCACTGTATGAAGTCCGGCAGACACCTTCTGACACACACAGAAATCATGCACCAGTGCACAAGTAACTACGGCTTTCAACTTAAACTGTCACTGCTACCCCCCCCCCCCAGCAATTACTTGTCTTGCTGTAGAGCAGTCACACCAAAGCTCAGGCTCTAAAGTTTATTTAATATACTAAATCTTCTGTTTTAAACTAGCACAATATTTTCTCCCTGATGCAAGTGGCTTCAGTAAACCGCAGTAACCGTAACTACCAGTTATGCGATTCACTGAAGCTGCCCACTTCACCGAGAAAATAATAAGGAAGTTTCAAATGACACCAGCTCCTCCTTGTGAATCAGTCGTTGTCTAGCTGGCACAACAAAGTTTTAGTACTGAAGCCCTCACGGCTTCGTACATTCTCACTGTCCCCTGGGTCTTCCTCCGTAGACACCACACATTCAAAAAAAAGAAACCATGACAACCAGCGAGAGCATGTGTGGTGTTTAAACCACCATGCACACTTACCGATTGATGGCTCTGCTTTCCTTTGCCCACTCTCACTGAAAGAGACTCTTCAAAACTGCCCCGTTGTGAAAAATAAAACTGCAACTACATTGGGGAGGGGGGGGCACTTAAAATGAATGAGAGAGAGACAGAGACAAAACCACAGATGGAGGAGCACAGAAGTGCATAAAGCAGGAGCACCACCTACTGGACAAAGAGAGAGGTTCATAAAGCAGGAGCACCACAAACTGGACTACTTTATCTTCTATTTTAAATAAATGCCTTTCATACAAAAAAAGAATAAAAATGTAATAAACAAAAACAATTAGAAAAAACTTTCTATTACTATTTTAAAATGAGCCATTGTATAATAGCAATAAGTCACTCCAGGATGTGTGCTATTGTGTAATAACCTCACTCCTCGGGTGGTGGAAGCACTCGACTTCGCCTCATGCTTCAACCCACCCGTGGAGTGACATTATTACACAATAACACACACCCTGTCATGCCTTATTGCTTAAATATTTGGGCATATAGATAGACAATAAGCTTTCTTTTAGCGTACACATTGACTGCATTGCTGGTAAGTTGAAAGCAAGGCTAGACTTTATTTTCAGGAACAGAACACTCTTTCCCCTTGAGGTCAGATGTAGACTAGTACAGGCCACATTCCTCCCACTCCTAGACTATGGTGACAACATTTATAATTGCTCAGCTGCTTCCAGCCTCCAAAAGCTTGATATACTGTTCCATCGGGCACTGAGATTTATTACTAAAACACCTTTCCGGAGTCACCAATGTGACTTGTATAAAGAAGTTGGCTGGCAACCCCTCACCACCAGGCGATTGTTTCACCTAGGTAACTGGATCCTTAAAAGTCTGCTAAACAAATTACCAGCCTATATCTCTTCATTTGTCAACATCTCTCACTATCCCTATTCCCTTAGAAACTCTGACTTCATCCTTCTTGATGTACCTTGGATGCGCACCACCCTTGATATGGGTGCCATTAGCTACACCATCCCATCGGCATGGAATCTCATACAGAAGACTCTCAGGCTCACCAGTATTGTCTCAATAAACATCTTCAAATCCCTGACCTACAAACTCTTCCCAGTAGCCTGTCACTGTCATAGGAAATAGGACCCCTGCCTCTTCAGCAATGCCATTAAGGGTAGTATCCTTTGCCCTCCCCTACTATCCTTTCTACCGTCCCTGGTCCCCACAGACCTCCGTCTTTCCCATCCCTTCTTCTAGCCTCCCGACCAGGCCACATATGTTCTGGGCTTCCTTGCTTGCCTATTTTTCTTTTTATGTACTCATGGCCTCACCAACTACCAACTATCTGTGTCTTGCTTTCAACATGGAGTGGTCCCCTTTAGGACGATACTCATCAACCGCTATGCCTCACATTGCCTGTTATGAATTTTTCTCATTGTATCCTTGCACTACATTTATAGTATGTAACCTCTCAGACATCATATTGTATATAATTCTTGTAGATATGTTTGTCCAAATATTGTCAGTGTGTTGTATATGTTTTGTATATTATCCCTTCTATGTACCGAGACATCCTTACGAGTAAGCCTGCTTAATGGAGATTTTCCCGCAATAAACTTGAACTTTAAAATAAAAATCTGTACTGCAATCTACTTGTGTTATGTAAGCTTTATTATATGTTTGTGGGGGGATGGCACCAGTAAGAAACTGCTTTTTAAGAAGGATATCAACCAGCTGGAAGTGGTCCAGAGAAGAGCAACCAAAATGAGTCAGGGCCAGCAAGGTAGCATCTATGAGGAGAGGTCGGGTGGCTCAGTATGTACTCTGTCAAGGAAAGAAGAGAGGCATTGGACATTAAAGGTATAACAGGGTGAGCACTTCAGTCTTAGTAGGAATAAGGACACTAGGGAGCTCAGCCTAAAGCTGATGGAGGGAAGGCTCAGTAGGGAGATGAGGAGGCACTTTTTCACCAAGATGGTGGTGGCCAAGCAGAATGAGCTGGTAGTGGAGGTGGCATCCCTAAAAATGATGGGCAGCTTTAAGAGGGGATGAGACAGGGAGAAAGGGAAAGTTGCAGGTAAAGGGGAAGGGGGTAGTTGATGGAGGTCAAGAGGGAAACAAGGGAGCAGTTCCCTCTATAAACATACTGGGAACTGAACAACCGAGCAGATGAGGTAGACTTTGTTTGGATATTCATATTGACACATTTTTTTTGCCCAGAAAAAAAACAAGAAGGTGGCCATCACAAACTAAAAAATTGTTCTCAACACCCAACAACACAATTAGTCATGAGTAAAATGGCTTGCAAAAGAAACATTTTTGGATTGTATCAGAAGGTTATACTGAAAACGATACTGAGCACATTCAAAAGCCAAATTTCAAAATAATATAACTCAGAACCGATCAATATTTTTTCACAAACCCTTTAAAAGGCACACCCTTAGCATAACCCCTTTCAGCCCCCAAAATTTCAGAACAAAATTCCATACCATCTTGGCTATAGGTGACAGCAAGATGTGGCAAAAACTGTGCTTTTGGTGTAATTCGGAAGTTTTAGGATCTCAAAATCTGGTTAAAGAGCTACTGACTCCTCAAATAAATCTTTAAAAAAACATAATAATTAGGTACAATTCTGTTTGCATTTCATTAATATTTTATATATTTCTCCTCTCCATGAATTATTACTAAGGAAATGCATATGAATATATCATCATTGTCCCTTAGAGTTTATTTTGAGTTCATCTGCCTCTACTGCTTGCTCCCTACTCCAAGTTATAATCATCTGTTGTGACATCACAATCTGTTGCCATGGGAGTAACTGTGACATCACAATCAGTACATTATGTCCTCAGGTAGGGATAAAGCAGCAGGAATAGATGAACTTTTCAGGAGTAAATATCCTGTTTTAATGCAAATGACCTCATTAATAAATAATGGGGAGGAGAAATGCAGAACTAATGGGAAATACAAACTGGACCGTGTCTAAATACCATGTTTTGTTAAAGTTCTCCTGAACGTGTCACCAGCTCTTTAAGCATCCATCACAGAACTTTCCATGTCTCAAGAACTTCCCACCCCGCCCACACATGCCAAATTTCATGCAATTTTGTTGATGCTGCCAAAGTTATTAATGTGCAAAGACTGGGGGTTTAGCAATGAAAACTCTGTTCAGCCTGAGCTATACTTGTGGTACCCCACAACTACAACTATATACACATATACAAACCGATACCTGTACACATCATTGCAGAAACTGCATTAATGCATCAGTTAGGGTTTAACTTAACTCCACAAAACCAGGGAAATGTGGTATTAGGGTTTCCAGTCCTAATCGCCCCCAAGCAGCAAAAGGACAAGACCACACAAGCAACCACAGATAGCCATAACTGAGGATATGATTACACTATCTCAAACAGAAAGGAAATTCATTGCAGAAAACTGCATTAATGCACTGGTCAATGTTCAACTTGACACTGCAAAAGTGAAGAAATGGGCCCTGCACTTTTATGTGGCCACAGATATAGACGTAGAGGGCAAATAGTCCAGCTGTCTGCTGTAGCACAGGGCCCTCTGGCATCCACAGATGCAGAGGTGGAGGGCCCTATACCAAGAGAAGATTTCTCTTCACTATATGGTACTTGGGCCTGTGTGGGCAACCCTGTATCTTCCCTTACCAGGCTAGTGAGTGATGCCGCATGATAGTGCCATGCCTCCAGCCTTGGCCCATCCAGCTGACTCACACAGCTCACCTTTGAACTCAGCTCACTGGAACAAGATCATAAAGCACTACTTGCTGGGGTAAAGGCTGGCACTGCACATGTAACCCCCCCCCCAAGTCAGGAACTTACCTGGGGCTCCTGCTGCTTCCCAGTGTTGCAGCTGCTCACTCTTCGCTCCCCCATCCTGCTCCTGGATTGCAACCAGGGCCGGGGAGCATATTGACTTTGTTTTGGCACCCTGAGTGCCCAATTCTGTGTGGCCAGTGAGCTGCTTGTGTCCTTGCTTCCCTAACCTGATTCTGGACTGCTACCAGGGCCGGAGAGTGCTACAGACAGTTACTGCTCCCAAGGCACCCGATAAGGAATGCAGCCAGTGAGCTGCCTTGAGTGACTGCTTCCCCACCCCCACGAACTGCCACACAGTAGGGGCTGCAAAGCTGTGTCAGTGCCCAGAGAGCCTGTGAGGAGCCATGGCAGAAGCATCACTTACAATTCCTCTCCCAGCCCCTTTGGACAGCAAAGGGGGCTGAGGGGAACCAAATAAACATAAAATAAAACTTTTAAAGAGGCTCCCTGATCCAATCCATGCCTCCAGTGGGTCGGGGAATAAGGGGACAGCATGGCACCCACAGGGACTACAAGTCCCATAATACTCTGTGGCCAGACTCCTATTTCCAGAGACAGCTCCTCCTGGGGAGCCCACAAAACAGAGCTTCCAATGGGGTTCCTGTCCCCCAAAAGTGCCCTCTGGCCCTAGCAACCACCAGATGGGACCAGGAGGGTCCTAGCCATGCAGTCAGATGCTGCCAAGACTGTGATTTTTCATTTATAATGGACTGAGATGAACAGTACTGTCTGGGGGTAGCCTTCTTTGCCAAGATCTGCTTGAAGACAGCGTGGAATCCTATTGGTAGCTGCAGTATATCCAATCAGGACGTGGCGCTAGAGACTAAGGTGGACCAATGAGGTGTCAAAATTCAAACTAAACATTCTGGGGTTGACAGTTTGACCCTGGGTCTTTTCTGTAAGAGTTTTGAAGAGGAAACAATAGGTTGTGACATCTTCTGCTGCTGTCATAGCCTAGAGACATTTAGTTTGTGCCAAGTCAAACTGAGGACTTCAGAATTTATTGCCAATGGTCTGGTAAATCCCAGAAACAATGGGATTTACTTCAGCCCCTCTGAACTGGTGATATTTGGCAATCCAGATATCACTGACTGCTGAAAGAAGTAGTTTATCTGAGCTTGGTGAGGTAACAAAATCCACTGCCTCACTGTCCTGACATAAGAGACTGTGATTCCTGCCAGGGGACCTAAGCTCTGAGGTCCTGCCTGCCTGTTCAACTGCTGGCCTACCTACAAGGTGGGTGAAGACAAGTCTCTCTGTGGAGTGAAGACAACGGCCTACCTACTGCCAAGGTGGGTGAAGAAAAGTCCCTCTGTGGAGTGAAGATGATGGATGGCCTACTGCCAAGGTGGGTGAAGACAAGTCCCTCTGTGGGATGAAGAGGATCATTGGCTGCATCCACACCAGTTTTACCTGTTCTTCCAAACTGCCTGTAAGGAGAGACGTCCCCCAACTCCTGCACCTCCTATTCAGCAAAAGATTATGAGTACTGGGTTTTACCCAAACAAATACTTTTCTAACTGTTCGGCTAGCTGCCTAGTTAACTTTTCATCTGGGCTTCCTGCATGACCTTAGCTACACCCACAGAAACTGATACAGCTAGGATAAACTGTATTCCCCCTGGTGTAGTTTGTGCTTTGCATCTGCAGCATCCAACCATTGCAATGGTGCTGCCTCCAGTGTCTACTAATCACAGGCCCGCAACTCCTCAGTGTGCACACAAGGAATTTGTTAGCTCCCACATGGATTGTGAGGTTAACTGGTGCACCAGTGGGGAGAGAGGGATTGGGACAGCTAATACTAGGTTGTAATATATTGTGGTATCTGATTATTCTACCTGCTTACAGTATTTATTATAAGGTTTTGTTGAATGTTTTACTACCCTTTGCTTCCCTTGTTCCTTACCTAATTATCCATACCCAAAATAAACCCCCTTGTTTATTTTACTGCAATTGCTGAATTATTCTCATTATTATATAGTGTAATATTTGGGATCCATCCCAAATCCCTCCGTTATAAATCCCACGTTAACCCCCCCCCCAAAAAAAAATCCAGAAATAATTAAATACAGAAATTGAATAATCCTGAATACAATAATCCTGAAATGTACTCACCATTCTGAAATCTGAACCTGAAATGTCCTTTCAGCTTCTGCTTCCTGTAATCCATTAGGCTTATTCTAATTGTCCATTTGTCCACTTATCCAACATGTTCAAAAATGGACATGACAGAAAAGGTTCAAACACTAAACAGTTCCTGCTTGTTGACATGACAGGTGGAATGAGACTAGAGCCTCAAAAAAAAAAAGGGACCTCATTTGGATTCATGCTGTGGTTGTTTTACACACCTAGCGGGGGGAAGACTGCTTCAGAGGGCAGTTCACTGAGATTTGTTTATATAAATTGTTTTACTGCACACACTAGTTGCATCTGACTCTGAAGGGGAACAGTGAGAGGTGAACAAGTTTGAGCAGCAGGTTGAACATTTTCAAGAAATGTGAAGTTTTCATGGAACATTCTCACCTCCTGCTGCTCCTTGTTCATTTGGCTTAAACATGACTTCTTAGGCTGTATTAGCCTAAGCCGCTAAACTTGCTTCCTATTAGATGCTGTTGCAGATATGTGCAGACCCTTTTGCAAGTAATTTCAAGAAATTTCTTTCTAATACAGATGAGATATTGGGAGGATCAAATTGGCAGTTCAGCGGTATTTCTTGATTCGGGCATATTGAACGTTGGGTTGACTTCTTAGGCTGTATTAGCCTAAGCCGCTAAACTTGCTTCCTATTAGATGCTGTTGCAGATATGTGCAGACCTTTCTGCAAGTAATTTCAAGTAATTTCTTTCTAATACAGATGAGATATTGGGAGGATCAAATTGGCAGTTCAGCGGTATTTCTTGATTCGGGCATATTGAACGTTGGGAACACACTGAAATGGGAACTCGCAGACGGTAATATTTAATGCGGCATAACTGACCACTGGATTTAGTACCTAACCCGTAATATTTGCTTGCTAAGAGTGATGAGTGGGGAGGGGAGTGTATATTGTTCCACCTGTCACCAACGGAGGGGGCTGTATTTCATTTCCTGTAGGGAAGCGCCCTAGCAGTATGCTACTATAAGGATCCCCATAGGTGGAAGCACTATGCCACTTGCCAAGCCAATTCTATCCATGAATCCAGGTGCCAATCTATATCCCTTAGGCAGCCCTATTTATGAGTGAGTGTGAAGATAGAAGGGTAGGAGTGGTTACAAAACTGGAGGCTACCGCTGGGATTTTGGGGCTTTTCTGCAGCACCTATCTTTCTATTGGGAACAGTCTGGTAACTCCCCCCCCTCCAAATTTCAAAGTTATGATGCAGGCATCTCATTGCAAGACTGGTGCAAGGGTGTGGACATTTATCCAAAAAAAGCAATTTTGGTACAAAGGATCCCTGTTGCAACCCCAAGGGACCATGTTGAAAGTGTCCTAGGCAGCATAAAATGTTTGGGAAGTTATAGAATGTGGGTGAATTTACAGTTTTGCTCAGCAAGCCTTTCAAATTTTGATGGAGTGCTGAGAAGATGTTGATTCTTCTAGAGTGCCTGATTAGCTCCCTGCTGATGGAGACCCCACCCCATAGGTCATAATTACCCATGCCAGCCCAAATCCTCCTGCCGAGGACCCTAAAGAACCAGATGACTTTGAAAAGAAGTTCCAATCTCTGTTAGCCACTGAGGGAAAGACAGTTCAAGATATTAGAGCTATGTTCCAAGAAAGTAACCTGACAAAGACAAAACCTATTGGCGAACCCCTGCTTGGAGGATCTGAGTGGTCCCCTTATTTGATTTCACCTTGTGAACAGCATAAAAGATGACATACTTTCTCTGGCGCTACCCCAACTCCTTCTGGTGAGGATGACTACAAGAGCTGAATTAGTCCAGCCACACAAATGGAGCAAGTATGGAAATGTTCGGATGATGAGAAATCCAAACGGATAGTAAAGAGTTTGAGAGGTATGGCACTGGAAGTCATCCGATCACTGCAAGCCAGCCAACCAGATTGCACTGCTAGTGACCATCTCACGATACTGAGAAGTTCCTTTGGAGCATTTGCGTTTAAGGAAGATCTCATTTTTCAGCTGGGAGCCACCACCCAGAAAGCGGGAGAGAAACTGTCCCACTACAGTATTCCCATTTCACACACTAAACAGCAGGGCTTGATATTTTTTTAAAAGACTGTGTGGTGAATAGAGCTGTGAGGACAATTGTTCTCATTTATTAGCTATTTTATATAGTTTTACTCTGTTTTTGGGTCAGTGCAGAGCGAGTGGAAGGTCACGTGATGAGGAGACACTTCCAGGTCCATGGCTATAAACTGCTTTCCTCGAGCGAGCATTCTCAATAATACCTCTGTGCACATGCTGTGAAACTGCATTTAGCAGTGAGACAGTACTGACAGAAGGGAAGAATGGTCGTTTGACTGAGGAAAGGCCATTTTGTATGTTCACCTAGGCAGCGAGTGAAACCTGTACTGAGACTCTAACAGGAAGTGACCTGGGAGCTGTAGTTCAGTTGTCTTGGGGCAAACCACAGTACTCCCATTTCACACTCTAAACAGTAGGGCTTGATTTTTTTTAAAAGAGTGTGTGGTGAACAGAGCTGTGAGGACAACTGTTCTCATTTATTAGCTATTTTGTATAGTTTTACTCTGTTTTTGGTTTAGTGCAGGGCAGGTAGAACGTCACGTGACTCAGAGACTCTTCCAGGTCCATGGCTATAAACTGCTTGCCTCAAGCGAGTGGGGCGAGCTCGAGAAGGGTGTGCGGTCACCGCTCACGGAGACGCGTGGATAGTGTGGACTAAGACCAAAATCTAACTTCTAGAGATAAGGTAATATTGTGGCTTAGTCCTTTTTCTACATCATATACAATACTGTTAACCATGATTATTAGCAAGGGATATGTAACATTAAGCTCTGGAGATGTTCGAATGACCTGTATAACTTGCAATAGCTTCTCTGTTCCAGACAACAGTGAATCAGATGGAATAAAATGTAAACAATGTAAGAAAATAGACAGACTAAAAGCAAGGATCATAGAACTAGAATGTAACCTAGAACATAGGATTGCAACTAATAGCAAACAAACAAGGTCTGTCTGTGTCCAAACTATATATCCAGTTCAAATTACACAACCTAATGATCCCACTGACACATCACTTAAGCATAGCAGGGACACCAAAAGCGACAATGATTCTGTTTGGTCCTCAGTGGTTAGGAAATGTTCACTCAAAAAGGGGAGAAGGGCTATGACTTTTCAAATACCACAGCATAATACATATCAAACTCTAAGTAATCTAGATCCAGATACCAATCTACCTATACAAGGAACTTTAGAACAGAAATGCCAGGCAAGTATCTCGGGAGTGACAGGCCTAAATCCAGCAGCAGGACGAACTGCATATTAACTCAAAATGCCTAATAATCAGACAGTGAGAACATAAAATGCAGTTGGGAGCAATGTGTTACTAGGGACTGAAATGAGTAGTATACCAGTCCCTAACTTGATTACATCAGCACAAGGCGAGAACATTATAGATGAGAGGGCCTCAAGTACAAACCACACTCCAGTGGTAAATAAGGTAATTGCTCCACCAGTAGAAGTACAGTAGTTCAAACAGGACAAGAAAGACAGGTAGTAGTTCTTGGAGATTCTATTGTAAAATATCTTGATCAAATCATTTGTAACAGAGACAAAGTTAATTGCACCTGCTCCAGCTTCAGAGGAGCAAAAATGAAAGAGATTGAACAAATGGCAAAAAATATCTTACCCAATTCAGGACCTAACCCCCAGTAGTAATACACATAGGAACAAACAATATAGGAAATACTACCTTAGATGAAATGAAGGCAGATTTCCTCTCCTTAGTCAATACATTAAAACATATTGTTTGTGAAATATGCATATCCGAAATTTTACCTGTTCCCAGAGCAAACCAAGCAAGAACATCCAAAATTAAAACATTCAATGAGTGGCAAAGAAAATTTATGCTAAAGGAGTCTATTGTCTGTATATCCCACTGAGAAGAGTCTGCTGATAATCATAGCCTTTATTGCTGGGATGGGTTGCATTTAAGAAAAAGAGAAAATTCACTCTTGGGAAAATCCATAAATATGTACATTAGTAAAAGTTTTAACTAAACACTGGGGGGGCATAAGGGCATCACCAATGGTAGAGTCAGTAACCCTAACCATAGTAAAGAATTAATAATTCTTTACACTAATGCCAGGAGCTTAAATTTAATAAAAAATCATGAACTTCAGATGATCATTTACCAACACAATGTAGATATTGTGGCTGTGACCGAAACATAGTGAGACAAAATAAGTGATTGTTCCAATAATATTCCAGGTTTTAGACTATATTACAGGAACAGAGAAAATAGGAGGGGTGGAGTATGCATATATGTTTCAAATTGATTAGAATCCACTGAATTGTCAGTGGATTTTGATATAGTAGAAAATGTATGTGTTCGAATTAAACTCCGTAACAGGAGTAATTTAAAACTTGGTAATTTCTATAGACCTTCAGCAGTTGATCTTTGCTATGATCAAGAACTTAGAACTATTAATAACCTGGCTTCACACAATAACTTAATTATATTAGGAGATTTCAATTTCCCAGGTATTGATTGGGTCTCTCTCAATGCTTCTACCAGTCAAGAATTCTTATTCTTAGACACAACACTAAAGTGTGGATTAGAACAACTTGTATTAGAGCCAACTAGAGGACATAATATTTTGGATGTAGTTCTGACTAATATCTCAGATGACAGCTCTAATATCCTTTCATTACCTCCATTAGGTAATAGTGACCATAATAATGTTTTATTTAGTGTAAACAAACAATACACAACTATATACCTCACAATGGTTTGTTACTGCTACACTAAAGGGAACTATAAGAATATTCAAAGTGTATTGAAATCAGTCAATTGGAAAGACGTATTAGATACCAGTTCTGTCGAAGAAAGCTGGGATAAAATAAAATTAGTCATTAAAAACCTAGAAGAAAAATTAATTCCCATTAAATGATATAATAACTCCAGGGGTAAAATACCACCATGGCTTACCTATAAAGTTTGAAAATGCATAAAAAGGACAAAAAGGGCATACGCAATATATCGTATGAAACTAGATGAGAATAATAGAATGAAGTATAATGGACCACTAAAATTAACAAAAAACACATTGGACAAGACAAAATGTAAACTCGAATTTAAATTAGCAGTTAGGAAGGACCCAAAGCTTTATACTCCTATATTCCCAAGTGTACAAAATCAAAAGCTTAAGTAGGACCCATCTATGATAACAATCAAGAAATCAGTAATCCAATTGATATAGCTAATTCATTTAATTCTTTTTTTGTTCAGTTTTTTCTGTAGCAGACCAACAGTCAGTATTTCAAATTAAACAATATGAAATTTATAATCCAATTCTGGAAAATGAGGTATTTGAAGTACTTAAGGAAGTTAAAGAGAACACGTCGCCTGGACCAGACCATATAAATGCAAAATTTATAAGGAAGACAGCAAGTGAATTGACAATACCACTTACTATTCTGTTTAATAAGTCCCTGTCAACTGGTGAAATCCCAACCGATTGGAAAAATGCGTTGTACCTATATATAAAAAGGATAATAAGAGTATGACTAATAATTACAGACCAATCAGTCTGACTTCCATCATATGTAAGTGTATGGAGAAGATACTAAAGGGTAGAATGGAACAAGAGATATTGAGTAAAAACATGAGGGACCAAAATCAACATGGTTTCCAAAAGGGAAAGTCATGTACCAGCAATTTAATTTCATTCTATGAACCAGTTAGCAGTAGTATTGATAGAGGTATCCCAGTTGATGTCCTGTCGTTTGACTTTAAAAGGCCTTTGACAAGGTCCCACATACACAACTTATAGCCAAATTAATGGAGTTGGGTTTTAATTCCTGTAATACAAGGTAAATTTCAGAATGGTTAACTAATAGATCTCAAAAAGTTCGGGTCAGTAACCAGTTATCTGATGAAATCAATGTTACTAGTGGTGTCCCCCAGAGATCTGTATTGGTTCAATATTGTTTGGGATCTTCATAAGTGATATGAATTCTGGTATCCAGTGTCAACTATCTAAATTTGCAGATGACACAAAATTAAGCTTTGGAGAAGATACAACAAATAAAGTTGATCTAATGTGTTCAGCTCTCATCTGATTAGAGAAGGGGGCAATAAATAACAAAATGGAATTTAACATTGATAAGTGCTCAGTTATTCACCTTGGGTAAAAAAAAACAAAGATCGTTTACTATCTAGCTGAGTCCAGTATCAAATCAGTTGATTCAGACAGAGATTTGGGAGTAATTGTTAATAACAATCTTGCATCCACAGATCAATGTAGACAAGTGGCTGCAAAAGCAAATAGAATACTTGCCTCAATTAAAAATTCTTTCATTAATAGAAATAGAGCTTGCATATTTCCCATTTATACCACTTATGTAAGACCACATCTGGATTTTGCAGCATCCTTTTGGGCACCTTATCTCGAGAAAGACACGAAGTTGATTGAGTCAGTTCAAAGGAGGGCCACTAAGTTAATCATACCTATATGTGATCTTTCATACCCAGAAAGGTTAAAAGCACTTAACTTATATGATTTAAATTCTTGAAGAAAAAGGGGAGATTTACTAATGCTCCTTAACATTTTGAAGGACCCACACAGCATTAGCGAGTATAATCTCACGTTGGCTGCCAAGCCAGAAGCACCTAGATGCTATAACAGGCAACTCTGTCTCACAAGAGTAAACACTAAGAAAATGAATAATTACTTTACTGTTAGAGCTTGTAAACTCTGGAATTCACTACCTGAATACTTGGTTAATATACCCAGAATAAGTTCAAAGAGTCACTTGATAAATTCTTACTAAATAATACAAGGGTGTAAATTTCCTCTACAAGTGCAGGGAAGATGGTCTCAATGGGCTTTGCCTTCTTCTACCTTTACTTCCTGAGTAATTGCATAATCTGAGTAGAGACACTGATTCATAAAATAGTTGAGGCTGCAGGAGTAACCCCTGCACAAGTTGCCCAAATGAGACTCAACCAAATCTTACAAGGTGCTATGTAGTCCCATTGGACTCTGATAACTTTGAGACTAAAAGAACACCAAGCCAACCCTTCTAATTTCAGACAGCTCCTTGATGAGGTGAAGGAGGAAGAGTCACAGGAAGCCATTGCCAATTCACTGCAAGTGCCTACTGGGAAAGTCTTCCCCTTCAGCTGCAAGTTGACAGTGGCCAAGAACAAAATGATATCTTAGACCTGTAAATGCAGTTAAAAGAACTCATTGAGTGTGTCAATGCCATACAGATGACACAGACACCTCACCCAAGAGCCAGCTCCTTGCCACCTGGGCTTGGACGCCCGCTGAATTCTTCCTCTGATCCAAGGGTGAGCCCTCATTCCTCAACTGTACCCAGAGGTACAGCTGATATTTCTGTGATAGTTATAACAATATTTCTTTTTTCACTGAATCTACTTTTGATTATAATAAACCTAAGTTTTATTTAAAAGTCATTACCCCTAAGGAGTTATGTAAATTTTTACATCAGCTTAAACCTGATAGCTCACCTGGCCATGATGGTCTGTTGCTTAATGTATTGCATGATGTAGCTGAAGTTCTGTCTTGCACTATTAGTACTGTGATAAACTTATCATTTGTTACAACAGAGGTGCCTGATTTATGGAAACATGCACTGGTGGTGCCTGTGCCTAAATCTGGCTCTCCTCATGATTTTTGGAACTGTAGACCCATTTCTATTTTGTCTGCCATAGCTAAGGTTCAGGAAAGGATAGTTTTTAAGCAGCTTACTGATTATGTTGATCGTAATAGTTTGTTGTCAAGGCATCAGCATGGATTTAGGAAGGGTCATGGGACAGAGACTGCCTTGGTCAAGTTCACGAATACGGTACTAAGGGGTATGGAGAATGGGTGTTTAACTGGGGCTGTGTTCATGGACTTGACCAAGGCATTGGATTTGGTTAGCCATAAACCTTTGATTAAAAGGCTGAGTGTATTGGGTATAGGACATCCTGCTTTGCTGTGGTTTACAGATTACTTAAAAAATAGGTATAAATGGTGAAATACCGGGGTTATGTCTCTGGGAAGCTTGCAGTAAAATATGGACTACCACAGGGCTCCATATTGGGTCCTATTTTCTTTTCTTTATACTTCGATGGGATTTCTACTGCATTGAAAGATGTTAGCCTAACGCTTTATGCTGGTGATGCTGTGGTATATGCACATGGCAAAACAATTTCTGAGTTAAATTTTATTTTGTCCAGAGAAATGGGTAATCTCCAGCATTGGCTAGATGCAAATAAATTGGTTCTAAATGTAAGGGAAAAAAAACATGTTTTTGGAACATCTCCTAGATTAAAAACCTTGGGGACGTGTCTTCATGTTGAAGCATTAGATGGTGATGTTTTTGAGAACATGGTTACTTTTAAATATCTGGGAGTTGTGTTAGACCCTCTGAGTTATGATTCTCACTAGATTAGTGTTTGTTCAAAATCCATAGCAAGTTAGGTGTGTTATATAGGTTAAGGTCTTTTATGACTGATGAAATTAAAATGGCCATTGTCAAACAGTGCCTATTGCCTATTGTTACTTACGCTTCTTTGGTCACTGATAATGCCTTTGTGAATGCTGTGTCTAAAAAGTCTGTCTTATTGCAAACAATAGGTCAATTTGCACTGTCTCTCACTCATGTCATCCATCATTGTGTAGTTTGGGATAGAATGGGGTGGCTTCCAATTCATGCTAACCATAATTATCTTATGGCTAGGTTTGTGTATAGAATATTACAATCAGGTGAGCCACTTAGTCTTTGCAAATTTCTGCAGTGTCCTGATTTAGGTAGATTAACTAGGGCTAGAGAGGGTGGGACTGCTTTGATGTTTCCTTTTAAGAAAAATGTAGTGGACATAGGGCTTTTTCCTATATGGCACCTATTATTTGGAATCATATTCCAGTTGCTATCAGGGGTCTGTTCACATATCCTGCTTTTTGACAATCTTTAGTTTTGCATTACCAATCATCACATCAATGTAATTGTTTTAATTGATTTTATATATGACATGAAATCTTGACGTGGAATTTTATTTCTATAGTGTTTATCTTGTTGTCTGTATGTGAATGTATTTGTTATGTTTTGACTGTGTGGATCACACCTGTAAAAGGATGTAATGTCCAGTTGTGTTTACCCATTAAACAAATAAACAAACAAAACAAATAAACAAGGTAAATGGTTCTGTTCTCATTGTGGAGAAGATGGACATCTTGCACAAGGTTGCGTTAGGCCTGAGAATCAGCAGCTAGTGAACCAGAAATGGGAATCACAGCAACAGCCACAGGGAAATGACAACGGAGCCCAGTGAGGGAGCGGCCTGGGACTCTGAGAGTAAACAGCTCCGTAAGATGGACCAGTCCTACTGCATCTGTCAGAAACAAGTTATCACCCAGACTGATGGGTCCTACTCGTACTATAAAGATTTCTATTGAGGGATACCCATGTGATGCCCTCCTGGACAGTGGGTCACAGGTCACCATCATTTATCGATCTTTTTACCAGACCTACCTAAAGCATTTGCATTTGCAGCCTCTAGAGGGACTTTCTGTGTGGGGGTGAGCAATGCCAGCTACCCCTATGATGGCTACATCACTGTGCAAATTGAATTCCCTGAGTCTTTTGCTGGAGTCCCTCAAAAGATTGACAGCTTAGCTCTCATTTATCCAGACACCTGGATATTGGACAAGACGCTGATATTGATTGGAACAAACGCCAATATGTTTGGATGCCTGGCTCACCTGTGCCTGCAGAAGGCAGGGGAAAGAACCTACCAGACTTTACTAATTCCTGCCACTGTGCATACTGTTCACCTGGATAGATAGATAGAGAGAGAGAGAGAGAGAGAGAGAGAGAGAGAGACCAAGGTCTGTAGCCACCCAGAGGAGATTGTCAGAGTTATCAAAAAAGAAGGGAAAGATCCTCTGATAGTGCCCCCTGGCACCGAATGTGCAGTTGAAGGATCTGTGGATTGCAATGAGTCACTGTCAGACCAAATCGTTATTATGGAGTCACCAGGAAGAGGGCCTGCCAAATAGTCTGATGGCCCAGCGAGGAGTGCTGCCTGGAACTGATGTGATGGTCAAGAAGATCAACATAAAGCTAAAGAATGAGACTCACAAGGATCTAATGGTGCACTCTGATACAGTAATAGCTAATCTGTACACAGCTGATGTGGTCATGGCCACATCCTCTCCAGAGAAGACTACTCAACTGGATGAAGGGGTGTTCAATTTTGGTTCATCTCTCATTCTCACCATCTGGAAGAACTGATTAAAGAAGGAATTAGTAGACCAATCAGATGTATTTTCCTGCCACAAATGGGATGTAGGGTGTGCAAAAGGAGAGGAGAGGAGAGGAGCAACACATCTGCCTACATGATGATCGCCCATTCCGTGAAAGGTCAAGAAGATTGGCGCCCATAGATATTGAACATATTAGGTGACATTTGCAAGAGCTCCTGAAGGGAGGGATAATAACAGAATCTCTCAGTCCCTGTGCCTCACCTATAATGGTGGCCCAGAAAAAAGAATGGTGCCAAAAGAATGTTCATTAACTATTGCACCCGATTCAGCAGACAGTGGCCGATCAATACACCATGCCTCAAGTACAAGTTGCCTTAGACAGCCTTACAGGTAGTAGATGGTTCTCTGTTCTGGACTTGTGCAGTGGTTACTACCAAATACCAATGGGTGAGGAGGATGAGGAGAAGACTGCCTTTATTTGTCCACTTGGATTTTACCAGTTCGAAAGAATGCCACAAGGAATATCTGGCACCCCAGCAACATTCTAGCACCTGATGGAGAAGGTGGTGGGTGACTTGACTCTTAGAAGTCTTAGTTTACTTGGATGACGTGATAGTGTTTGGGAGAACACTGGAAGAACATGAAATCCGATTACTCAAGGTACTGGACCGACTGAAGAAACATGGTCTAAAATTCTCCCTGGACAAGTGACAGTTCTGCCAGACTTCCGTGAAGTATGCGGGACATATTGTTTCCAATCAAGGTATCAGCACTGATCCAGAAAAGGTAAAAGCTCTTAGTATATGGCCTAGACCCACCAACTTGAAAACACTTCAATCTTTCTTAGGATTTTGCGGGTACTACCAGAGATTTATAAAAAACTACTCCTCAGTGGTGAAGCTGTTGCACAGACTAACTCAGTGATATCCTCTGACTCAGAACCGCAAATGTCTAGGAGTCACAAAGACATCCCCAGTGAATATTTCAAGACCAAAGATCCTTTTGAGGACTGATGGACTGATAAATCTGAGAGTGCATTTCAAAAAATTATTTGACTCCTAACAGAAGCCCCTGTTCTAGCCTTTGTTGACTACACCAAGCCATACATGCTTCACATTGATGCCAGCATGGAAGAGTTGGGCACCATACTCTACCAAGAACACGACAAAGGTATGAGACCCATCACCTATGCCAGTCGCAGTTTGACTTCCTCTGAAAAGAACTATCCAGTCCATAAGTTAGAGTTCTTTGCACTGAAATGGGCAGTGACTGATCAATTCCATGACTACCTGTTGTGACGTAGACAGCCAGTTCTGAGTGCTGTATTACATTTTTTTTTTAATATAAAATGTATTAATGTCTCTACTGAAAATTCAAATGCTCTAGGAATGACCTCTCTCATCCCCCCACCCCCCAGATTTTAGCTGACAGATGCAGGCCAAGAGAACTATTGACAGCACTGTATCACACACTCAGTCTTTTTAGAGACAATGTGTTACTGGAAGACTTTTATTAAGGATCCTGTCCTTTATTAAGGATCCTGTCCTGTTTCTCTGAGCTAATTACAGAGTTGTTAAGTTAATTTTGTTAAGAGAGAAATCATAAACTAGGTTTATGACATTAAAATAAGGGGAAGCTAGGATGTTACATAGAGGTGTAAGGTTGTAAATGACCCTATGAAGCCTGTGTGAAGAGGGTACAGCATGAGATCAGAAGAGGTGTCATTGAAACTTGAGTTATGCTAAGGTTGCAAAATTAATGCAGCCTGTATAGCTGTATAGTATAGATTAATAAAATGACATCCTGTGTTTGTATAAAAATATATTTTTGTTAGATATTTGACCAGAGGAGGGGCTGGATGACTTCATCCAAAAGGGGTTGGCCAATACTGCTTGAAAATATTATTTTCTTTCACTATAAATGGGCACTTTTTATCTGACACTGACTAAGGAAACATATGAGCACTGAAAACAGGTATTTAGAAAGCTAGACAAAATCTAAATATAGTTGTAGGAATTGCACTGTTTTAAACCTTGTTTGTTTTAAAGATTTGTATGTCTTTTGATATAAGAGTTCTGTACTGTATGTTTGGCGTATTATTATATATTTTAGTAAAAACTCTAATTTTAGAGCAGACCTGGTCTGTCTTTGAATTGCTTTCCTTTGCTAAGAAATATTTATGGTTCAGCAGACATAAGCTTGTATGGCGGTACCAAACTGGAAACAGAAGCATTTTAAATATGAGGTCTTTATTAAGTTTTAAGGGTTCATCTCTGAATACATGGTTAGGTGCCCATAGGCAAATATATCTGGCCCCCAGAAGACAGGTATATCTGAGCTTGTGCATTGGGTATGCTAGCAAGAGGTTAACAGTTTGAATCCCTCCAGAACTGGAGAGCAAAGGTTGATCCGAACTCTCAAAAACAGACAAGAGGGTTACCTTGTCTGATACACTGTTCACAAGACTGCGCTCAGAGGTAGGCATTTTGAGATTAGAGGGCCTGGCCAGCTGAGTGAATTTGTGATACCTGTATGGAGCCAGATTTGTTGTGCTAACTGATAATAAACCACTAAATATGTGCTGACCAACACCAAGATGGATGCCACTGAGCATAGATGGATCTCTGCACCATCAGCTTACAATTTCCGCTTTCAGTATCGCCCTAGGCGAAACAACATAGATGCAAATGCACTGTCCAGACACCCCCATAATTCTCTTCCCACAGAGGGGCCCTGGACCTATGTATCAGAAGATGGAGTGAAAGCCACATGCCAGATAATGTGCCAGATGACTGACCCACCTTCATCAACCCAGACCGAGCTGGGGACCCACTTAGAGTGCATCCTGACACCATACCGGAAGTGTACGCATGATTCACCACACTGCATAACACTTTCTTACCTCATTTATCTCCTACAG